>CM076139.1:43132806-45632806 GCA_038025085.1 Tetragonia tetragonoides
TTTAAGTATTTAAATTGTGATTTTACATACGTATATTGTTTGAGAAGTATGTTATTGTTTGTGGGAATAAAATAAACTTCTAATTACGTATAGGTGATGAATATTTGTGGGAATAGATTTATGTAATATAACAAGTGTTACATAGCTGTGGGTATAAGCGCAGGCAACACAAGCATCCATCTTGATAAAATTTATTATTATTATTATTATTATTATTATTATTATTATTATTATTATTATTATTATTATTATTATTATTATTATTATTATTATTATTATATTTTATTTTATTTTTTATTATTATTTTTTTTGAGATGGTGAAGCCTCGAATTTTTTTAATTTCCATTCGAAAGAATGTTGGACTTTCAACTTTCAAATTCTAATTAGTGAAACACACATTAAGGAACAATCGGATCGGATAAACTGGTTAAGAGTATAATCATCAGTTTGCTGACATGAGACTAAAATTTCCAAGGATATATCACCAATCAAATAAAGTGACAATTAGGGTCACATTTAGAGTAGTACTGTTAAGTTATATATTTGAGGTACAATGACAGGTTAGGTAATCAGTAATAGATATTATTATTTTATTATTTTGACATTTTAGTGATTGATTTTGTTGGAGATAAGCCAATTACTTACGACACGTATAACATTTTGATCCATCACCATTTCATTCAATTTTTTTTTTTTTTTTTGTATTGTTAGAAAAAAAACAAATTAATAAAATGATAGTCCGTGCGTAGCAAGGGTAACCACCTAGTAAATTATATAATGTTGGGTAAGATCGCTTGTAACGTGACATGTCTCACACTTTGATTGGTTAATATTTTTATTTATTTTTTTTTTGGTTTTTATTATGGTGAGTAATGAATTGTCCAAAATAAATATCATATAATAATTGCTATAACCTATTCATATTTCTTATTTTTATTTAATATTTTTTTGAGTGGTATTTTTATTTAATATTAAAATTACATTAATACAACCTAAAATAGCATTAATCTCCCTCATTAACATTGTCAAATATAACTTTTGACTATTTAGGTATTGTAAAGATGCTTTACTTGACAATTAGTTGTCTATAAAAAATATTTATTTGCCATCAAAAAATAATTTAAAAAATAATTTAAAAAATAATTAAATTTTTAAATCAATTCGGCATAGAGGATGAATATTTTGCACGGTATATAAAAAAATGTTATATAGTTCTGGGTTTGCGCATGTAACGTACAAGTGTCATAATTTGATTAATCTAAAATGACACTAATGTCCAGTTTTAACGTTATCAAAATTATAAAAACTTTAATTGAGTATAAAAGATGAATATTTGGGGAATAGATGCACATAATATATAACAATTTTTATGTAATTGTTGGTATAAGCGCATGTAACTTACAAGAGTCACATTTTGAGGACTTACCTACTATTTTTCATTTTCCTAGATGGTGAGTTGTTTGCAATAGTTTTTCCATTTGAAAGGAAGTTAGATTCCAATTTCTAAATTCGAAATAATGAAATACACATTAAGGGAGGGTGTAATCAAACTGATAATTGTTTAATAACAAAATTTATATTAATTGGTATAAGCGTATGTTACGTGAAAATGTATGATTATTTGTGGGGATAATCATCGTTAATATGATAGTGTTCAAATTTTAATTAAGATTTATATTTGAGGGTATAAAACATAGATTAGACATGTGACTAAGTTTTGCACGGATAAGCGAAAATAAAATGACATGTCTCACATTTGTAGTGCAATTTGTTAAGTTATGTTTTAGATGTACAATTGCAAGTTTGGTGACAATTTATAGATATTTGTTTTAAATAGGACAATGATAAGTAATATGACACGTAACCTTTTGGCCAATCACTATATTCATTATTTTATATATATCTTTTTAAAATTTGATCAAAAAGTTAGCTGATAATATTAAACATATAGTAATAAACTGGCAGTCCGTGCACGAGTTATTTCCTAGTATTATTGAGTCAATTAGGACCAATTATATAATCATTAATCCATATAGTAAATGGTAAAAAAACATAATTTACAGCCTTTGGACCTAAATATCCTTGTATATAAATTTGGAGTGGAAATGGATGACATCAACTCTTCCGTGCAGTATTATCTTGGAGCTTGGGGTAAACCACCATGACATGATCTGATATACATGATGAAGATCTTTATGTACCATTTTGACTTAGAGCTGATTGCAAAATGGGTGGGTATGGATAACTTCGGGCATCCCTGTATGTTATTAGTTTAAATTACATTTTACCCTTTTACAATTGATACTTATTGCACGTGAATTGTGCGCGCAACTTGTTATCTTGCTTTTATTTTCAAGAAAGTATGCATTGCTATATTTGGCACGAACAACTAGCTTTTCAATAAAAGCTACAGCTTGAAACTTGCAACTAGTAATTTTTACTCTTTACTACCAACTAGTTTGCCATTAGATTTTCACTTTGCAGGTACAACTACAAGTACAACTAATTTTGTGAAAGTCATCCATGCAAGCTTTCACCTGCAGCTACAACTATAAATAGTTTATTACCATCATTTTGTAATACTTTTTAGCAGTTTTCTACTAATTTTTTTTCTCAATTTATATTTGACAGCTACAGCTACATCTAGTTTTGCCAAACATAGCCCTTATGTGCCAAACTAAGATTGTTCCATGGATATAATTTATAGCAAGTTAAATTCCGTGATTCTACAACTTCCCTATATAAGTTGAGATCCATAAAACCAAATACTTCCTCCGTCCCATGAAAATGTTCACACTAGTTTTTTCACGGTTTTCAAGACACTATTTTGACCGCAAATAATTACAAATCTATGAATATATAAGTTATAAAGTTATGATTTCTCGAAAATTATATTTAAAATGAATCCATCAAAAGCATTTTTACATTATAAATCTTTATATTTCTTGACATATTTATGGTCAAAGTAAAACCTTAAAAAAACTAGTGTGAACATTTTTATGGGACAAAGAAAGTAAGACCTAAATATACCGTACACTAGACTATAACAACCGCTACACCTATGAAAAAAAGAGTATATGAATCCAACCAGTATTGATATTCGATAACATCAAACTATATACTACAATTCTAATTGACTAAACAAAGAGACGAAAATTAAATGTCAAATTCACGACTTCTCAATATAAAATTATTCCCACAACTTTTCCTCTATAAAATTCTTCGCACAACGTTGACATGTGTCATGAATCATCTCATTTTTTAATTAAATCAAATCTCATCCAAAAATTTGTAGGTTTCGTTTGTCCATTAATTGGTAAGAAATCTAGTACATAAAATATTCTACTAATAGCTAAAGGAAAAACAAGAATAATAATAATAATAATAATAATAATAATAATAATAATAATAATAATAATAATAATAATAATAATAATAATAATAATAATAATAATAATAATAATAATGTCTTATTCGAAGGGGCAAGCTTAGGGGTCAATTAAGAGCCTGTTTTGCTATGATGGCGTAAGATAAGAGCGAAACCCATATCGTGCATCACTCTTCGCCATGGTTATAGGAGGCAAGAGAGATCGGCCGAGGAAAACACCATTACCGACTGTGCCTTAAGCTCTAGATTCTGCTGCAAATGTTGAGAAAGTAGTGACAGTGATTGATAGTGGAGGGAATCGAAGTCCGAAATCGCCATTAAAGCTCGGTGAGTTCTTAAACCCACATCTTGATAAAATTGCGACTGTTACTGACAATACAAATCCTGTGGGGAGTTCTGATATGGAAATTAATGATACGAATTGCAATTTACATGATCTTGATTGTCTGGGTTTTGTTGGGGATAATCCTATACTTGCTGATTTGTTTGATGATGATGTCCAATTTGGGGATATTCATGGTGCAAATATTTCTGTATATGAGCCTGCTATTCCTTCTGTTGATATGAATGTACAAGATTTAATCGATTCTCAAGAAAATCAAGATTTGAATTCTGTACCCATTAATGGAGATAATGGGATGCTTAACTCTAGAGGTCCTGTTAATGGGGGAGAACCAGCTTGGAAGGGGAGAAAAAAAGGGGTTACAAATAATAGAAATCCTGCTAATGGTTTGAAACTGGAATTTTGCCCAGAAGTGGTTAATTCAGAGTGTGTACAGATTGAGATGGAGGATGTAATTGCTGAAATTACTTACTGGGAGAATACTCTTATGGAGTTTGTAGTAGGGGGTAACCCTAAACTTGCAAATCTGAAAGCCTTCATTGCTAAACAATGGAACCATGTCTCTGAACCTTCTGTGCATCTTAATAAGGGATGGTTCTATATTCGATTTCAAAACCCAGAGGATAGGGATTTGATACTCAAAGGGGGTCCATGGACTATTGGGGGCAGAATTTTCTTACTCAGGCCATGGTCACCTAGTTTTAGTATTGATTGTAAAGTTGTAAGTAGGGTGCCTGTTTGGGTTCTTTTGCCTCGTCTTGATGTGTACTTTTGGTTTGCTAGGGGGCTCAGTAAGGTGGCAAGTAAAATAGGGTGGCCTCTTTTTGCAGATAAGTGTACAGCTACTAAAGAGAAAATTGCTTATGCTAGAATCGTAATTGATGTGGATGTGGCCTAAAATTTACCTGATGAGATTCTCCTCTCTACTCCTTTTGGTGTTAAAATTTCCCAAAAAGTAGAGTATGAATAGATTCCTTATCATTGTAAGAATTGTGGACAACTTGGACATGAGATCACTCATTGTAGGAGTGGTGGAGCTCAAGGTAGAGGGGATGTTTCTACTGTTGTTGTCAGACTGTTAATCATGCTCCTCCTGCTCCTGAAGTACTTCTGGATATTCCTCTCCCTAAGGAGGGGACTAGTGGTGCTACTATTGAAGTTGAGTTTGTTTAAGTAGGTCTAGAAGCTTCTACTCAGACTCAAACTTCCCCTGCTTAGGCTCCTAACACAGCTCAACCTGATCCCCAGGGGGGTCTGGGCCTAAGGGGTTGGCCAAGAGGAGTAATAAGGAGGGTGAGGTGACATCAAAAACTGGGGGTACTACTTCAACCTCCACATCTACAGGAAGAGTTACTATTTTGAGGAAACATGTTACTCAATTACGACATGCTGCCACTCCGATGAGACAGACTCAAAATAGATTCCAGGTGTTGTCTAATGGCTCTAGTACTATGGAGAAGGGTATGAATGAAGAAGGCAGTGGTTCAGGGGGGCACCATGTTCCTGTGGTTGAAGGGGGGACTACTGTATCAGAATTCAAAAGTTCATGAATTGTGCTAGCTGGAACATTAGAGAGTGTAACAAGCCCTTGAAACAGCATGAGGTGAAAACCTTTATGCTGCGTAATAAAGTGGATTTTTTGGGGGTCCTAGAAACTCGAGTTAAGGAACACAAAGCTGCAAGAGTTTTGAAGAGACAGTTTTGTAGGTGGGCTCACTGTACTAACTACAATGAGCATAGAAATGGAAGGATCTGGTTACTTTGGATCATAATAAACTTCGTGTCCAAGTGTGTGCAGTGAACTCACAAGCTGTTCATTGTAAAGTGGCGGCTAGTGGGTTGTCTTGTTTCATTACTGTGGTGTATGCCTCAAATGATATTTTTGAGAGGAGACTTCTTTGGGGAGATATTTCTGGGTGGGCTCAGCAGATTAGAATACCATGGTTAGTTTTAGGTGATTATAATGTTACTTTGTCCTCTTCCGAGAGGCTTAGTCCAGCCGTGGGAACTGATGTTGGGTCTTCAGAGTCTGCTAGTTGTTTGGGTGCGGATGGACTTTCTGATCTGACAGCTTCAGGGTGCTTCTTTACGTGGAGCAATAAGCAGATTGGGGATGATCGGGTTTGGTGTAAACTGGATAGGGCTTTGGGCAATGGGATTTGGCACTCGAGTAAATTTAGCTCACGTGCAGAGTTCTTAGCCCCGGGATTGTCTGATCATTCACCAGTCTTAGTCTCTGTTGATACTGCTACTTGAAAGAAAAAGAGTATGTTCAAATTTCTGAATAGTTGGGCTGATGATCCAGACTTCCTTGGAATTGTTGCTAGAGTATGGCAGAAGGAGGTTGAAGGATCTAAGATGTTTAGATTTGTGACAAAACTGAAATGGTTGAAGCAGGAACTTAACAAGTTACATAAGAAGAGCTTTAGTAATATTTCTGCTAGAGTGGAGGCATGCAAAGAAGAGTTAACTAGAATTCAATGTCAGCTTCAAGTCCAACCTTTGTGTCCTATTCTGCAACATAAGGAGAATGATACAATTACTCAGTTTACTAAGCTTAGACAAGCTGAATTAAGTATGTTCCAGCAGCGGGCTAAAGCTCAGGAAATTAAGGAGGGTGATGAGAATACTGGATATTTTCATGCTCATGTGAAGGATAGGAAGGTTAAAGCTACTGTTCATTCTATCAAGGATCAGCAAGCGAATACTCATACTGGGCAACAAGCTGTCTGTGATGCATTTGTTGATTTTTATAAATCCTTGATGGGGTCTGAAGAGATGGTTACAGAGTTGATAAAGGTCCTTTAATTTCTGCAGACATGAGTTCTTGTCTTATTTCTCCTGTCACTCGAGAGGAAAGTAGAGAGGCTCTCTTCTCCATTGAGGACTGTAAAGCCCCTGGACAGGATGGTTATTTCTCTTATTTTTTCAAGAAGGCATGGCGAATTATTGGAACTGATGTGTGTGATGCTATTCTTGATTTTTTCACCTCTGGGAAGCTTCTAAAGCAGGTCAATGCAACCTTACTCACTTTGATTCCTAAATGTGAGATCCCTGACTTTGTTACGCAGTTCCGGCCAATTGCTTGTTGCTCGGTAATATACAAAACTATTACGAAAGTGCTCACAAACAGATTACAGCCTTTTATGGGTGACTTAGTGGGGCAAGAGCAAGCTGCATTCATTAAAGGGCGTAGTATTTTTGACAATATTTTCATGGCCCATGAGCTAGTGAAAGGTTATAACAGGAAGCACATTTCCCCTCGTTGTATGATCAAAATTGATATCAAGAAGGCGTATGATTCCATTAATTGGTCTTTCTTGCAGAAGTTGCTGGTGGGGTTTGGTCTTCCAAATCAATTTATATCCTGGATAATGACCTATGCTATTGGTTCGCTGTACTCAGTGGTTCTTAATGGGGAAACTCATGGTTTCTTCCCAGGACGAAAAGGGCTTAGGCAAGGGGATCCGATGTCCCCCTACTTGTTTGTACTTTGTATGGAATTCTTATCCCGTATGCTGAGATCAAATAGAGCTACGCCAGGATTCTATGACCACCCAAAATGTCATCGAGTGCAACTAAATCATCTTGTTTTTGCGGATGATTTACTTCTTTTTTTTAGGGGAGATGTGAGCTCTACTGGAATTCTGTATGATTGCTTCAATAAGTTTGCCTCAATGTCTGGTTTACACGGGAATGCAGATAAAACGTGCGTCTATTTTGGAGGGGTGTAGAGGAATGTTCAATCTGCTATACTTAGGCATACTGGCTATGTGGAAGGGAAGCTCCCATTCAGGTATCTTGGCGTACCCCTATCTGCTTCTAGATTGACTTATGCATTGTGCAAGCCCGTACTTGAACAAATAGCTCAGCGATTGAGTCACTGGACTATCCATCTGCTATCATATGTAGGCAAGTGTCAACTTCTCAACTCAGTCATTTTTTGTACTTATGCTTATTAGTGCTCTGTTTTTCCACTACCTAAGGAAGTAATAAATAAGATTGACCAGTTGTGTAAAGATTTTTTCTGAGGGGTGAAGGATGGTAGGAGAAGCATGCCTTTGGTTAGTTGGTCTTCTGTTTGCAGGCCTTATAAGGAGGGGGGTTTGAATATTAAGGAAGTTTTGAGTTGGAATAAGGCTTCCCTGTTGAAAAATCTCTGGAAAGTCCACAAGAAACATGGTTCCCTGTGGTGTATTTGGGTTCACAAGTATTATTTGCATAGAGGAAATATGTGGGGTGTTAAACCCAAGAAACTTGATTCCTGGATGTGGAGGAAGTTGCTTCAATTGCGTGATGAAGTGACTAACAAATGTGGAGGGGAAGATCCTGCTATTACCTTGCTTTGTAATCTGGAAAAAAGAGGCAAGTTCTCCTTGCATGACGCGTATGATTTCTTCAGGTGCCCTGCTAGACGAGTGAGTTGGGAAGCTATGGTCTGGGAGCATTTAGCTTTGCCTCGACACAATATCATAGCTTGGTTAGCTGTTCAGGGAAAGTTAGCGACTGTTGATGTTTTGAGTAAGCGAGGGATGTATATTGTTAATAGGTGTATCCTGTGCAAAACCAGTTGTGAGTAAGCTTCCCATCTGTTTTTTGGATGTGAGTTTCCGGCTGGTATTTGGGAAACTATTCTGAGATGGCTGGGGATTAACTGCAGGCCATGGCATCTGGATCATGAAGTGAAATGGTTCTGCAAAAATGTGAGAGGCAAAGGAATGGGGCAGCGTATAAAGAGAGCGGCTGTATTGGCCACCATATATGAGTTATGGCAGGAACAGAATATGCACATTGTCAGGGAGCAAATGAGAACGATTAAGGAGATATGCTGGCGCATTAAATCTTTGATTTTTACGCGGTGGTATGTTGTTTAGAGTGAAGAGGTGGTTGTTAGTCATTTTTGTTAGAGTAGTATTCTGCTGTTTCTGTGTATAGTATTTGGGTACCTTGTTGGTCTGCCTATAGTTTGTACAAGTACTCACAAAGGGCATCGCATTGGTGTCCTTTGGAAGGTGGAATGAAAAATCTAACCATTTTCCAAAAAAAAAACAATGTCTTATTCACTTCTAGAACCAATAATCCATTTTGTTTTTCTTTTAAAATAAAATACTCCGGTTTTTTCAGCCGTCCGATAGTATATTTCTCTTACGCAAAGACAAGAGAAATGTCCTATTGTATTCTCCTCCCAGCGGCGCACCCCATTTGTCTCTGAGCTTTTTTTTTCAATTTTTTTACCCTTCACT
This sequence comes from Tetragonia tetragonoides, assembly GCA_038025085.1. NCBI lineage: Eukaryota > Viridiplantae > Streptophyta > Magnoliopsida > Caryophyllales > Aizoaceae > Tetragonia > Tetragonia tetragonoides. The sequence goes on from CM076139.1 coordinate 43,141,781, forward strand.
AAAGCTTGGAAACATATTCTTATCTTCCTTTCAAAAATAATGGAAACAAAACCAAACGAAAAATTAATCATTAATCAACCAGAAAAATATCAAGATTTACCATTTTATTTGTCGTTTTTCTTGGGACAAACTCTTATCCTTTTCAAATCCAACCCAATTTTTTTTTTTTTTTTTTTTTTTTTTTTTTTTTTTTTTTTTTTTTTAGGAGTTTAACCTAAATAATGTTTAATAATAATTTGTTTGATGTAGTTTTTTGATCAATATTATTACTTGTAAGAAATTAATTTTTCTGTCTTTAATCCTAAAATTTTTGTATTAAGCTTTCCGATTCAGTAGCTGTTTAAAGCTTGTATTCTCATTCAACGACGAAAGATAACTGCCAAAAGAAAAATATTTGTTGGGTCTATACCTTGAGGTCTTTATGTGCGGGTTATGTTACGTTAGGTTATATTAGGTTACCGATACACTATACGCGGAATTAAAACGACGAAATAAGAAAATCAGTGTGAGGAAGAATGCTAAATTGGCAAAAGGAATAAAGATGGTCATTTTCGTAGTTTAAAACGTGCAAGGGATTCTGTCATTTTCAGAAAATATATGAAAAAAATGAATGAGTGATAGAATATGTATTTAGGAGGTCTTTTATGTGCGGGCTTTTTATACATGTCCCATTTTCTCTCTGATCTTCAGTTCACCCAAAACAGGTTTTTTGTAATTTCGAAATTCCTGAATCGAATTTGCCAAGCATGGAATTTTGATTCAGATTTCCAGCAAATTTGAAATTCCAGAATTCAAATCAGTTCCAATTATCCAAACACACTGCAAATGCAGGAAACGTCACTGTAGGCACAAAAAATGTTTGTGCCACGTCGGAAATTAAATGGGTCAAAAGTCAAACTATGACTTAAATAAGCATTTTTTAGATAATTAAATTAATTATTGTACGTAAATTAGATACCTATTTTAATTAATTTATTTTCTATCATTAATGCTAAAAGCCATTTTAAAATGGACCTTGAACTATTAAAATAGGCCTTGACTGCTAAATCCATTAAATGAGGCCCGTGACTACCAAGTCCAAGTTAAAACTAAGGGGTGTGCTCTCTCTATAAAAGGAGATACTCTCTTAAGGGTATTCAGTCAGGTTTCAGCCAGCCTGCAGAAGGAGAATTCTTGAGACCTGAAGATCCAGAGGCTCCATCAATCATCCATTCCTTCTAAGGAGATTGAAGCCTCTAAACTTTGAAGATCAATCATTAAACATGATCCAGCCTAAAATCCGGTCGACGTTCAACAAATCAAATCAAGCCTTTGGATGAGATCAAGCCAATTCTGACCCTTGTTCAACAAGTCAAATCAAACATTTGAGCATGATCAAGCCTCAAGTTTGGCCCGAGTTCAGTCAATCAAATCAAAGTCAAGTGGAGATCGAATCAGGGGACCAAACTAGAGATTGTAACTCATTTTTAATATCAATAAAATTAACATATTTGTTCATATATTTTGTCTTTGTTATCTATTTGCAGATACGAAATTTGTGTGTTACAGTCACATGGAAAGACTAGAAACATATCAAAAACAGGGAGAGAGAGAAAGACATAATGTCGGATTAAAACATACTACAACAAGTGAGAGGAAGGAGAGAGAGTGAGAGAAATAGAGTGTTTGACATCATGTGAGTTTCTGATCATTTTCCAGTCGTCGGATAGAAAAAACTAAGGGCTCAGATGACTAGTTGGATACTAAAGATAAATATTGTTTTAATATCGCCTAAATGTTTATGAGTAATTTATATTTATGATAATACTTGTTGTTTGCTACATTTAGTAGATTTGGAGTATAAAATTATTCCCTAATTAATAAAAAAGTATCCATCGATTGATCTATTGATATGTGGGTCAGGGTAGTTGGCTTCATATCAATAAATATATACGATCAAATATTTGTTCAAAAACTTTTGTCTATAGACTCCCACTCCTATACTAACTGAGTGGATTTGATAGTTTTTTAGCCGACACTTGGATCTTCTTAAATTGTTCAAATGTTTACGCCTGGTTGTTTTTTTCAACATGAGAACACTTTACAATCATCTAATGACATATTGCGCTCTTTACATAGGTTTGTGAACTATTTAACTTGTAAATGCCCCAATTGGTATCCAGATATTTGCGGAGCTTATTCTTACCTAGCAAAAAAGACATTAATAAAACATAATAATAATAATAATAATAATAAATCTTGACTTACCACATTAATCTTGTCCAATTAAATGAGTCGTACTTTTCAGAATGAAATTGAGCAAAAGGCGAACATGGATGTTGGACTTTCGAAAATGAAATCAAATAAAGCAACTATAAAAGTTAAATATTAAATAATAATAACCATCTCAATTTCATTCACAATAAACCTATACATTCGCCTTCATCCCTTTCCACAAATCACAAAGAGTCAGGGTAAGTAATGCATTTTAATTACGCTCTACGTGGCCATATGATTGTAATAACCGAGAAAATTAAAGTACTAAGATTAGTGCTAATAGTGTGAGTCACCTGTAATCAATGGTGCTAGTAATACTAGTATTTTTATTATTCTTGTCATTTGAGGTTCTACGTAGTATTTAGAGTGACCTATTTATACTGTAGTACTTATAGAGGGACACCCAAAGAGTAAAACTTGATTATCCGTCTGTTCGTTAGAAAACGGTATTAAAAACAATGAGATATAGTAAAAATAAGATAAATAAATGAATTTATTTCATCTTTATCCATTTAAATCTTTAATACTTAAGTTTTCTCATTCTTATCTTATCTATTATTCATTCTTATCTACTTTTCATTCTTATCCATTATTCATTCTTATTCTTATCTAACTTAGTTATTCTTTTTGTGATACCCAAATATTTTCTATAATTATAATATCGATTTATAATTCATTTATAAATAGTTTCGGATATTTAAATCGTATATTTATATAACGATTCGATTTATTCAAATTAAGCCATGATAATATAATTATTATTATGGGAATTTCGTGATTTATAATTATCAAATTGAGGGATTTAATTAAAAGTGTTTTGTATATGAATAAGGCTTATTCATATTATTTTAATTAGTTTTAATTAGCATTTAACTGGTTTTAATTATTTTTAATTAGTAATTAAATCAGAAAATTAATCCTAGGTCTAGTAGGTTTTGACTTTCATTGACTGGGGACCTATATAAGCTAAGAGATGGGTCAATTGATCAGTTTATAAAAACTGAGCCAAAACCTCAAATTTCTTCTCTCTCTCCCACGGCTCTCTCTCTCTCTCTCTCTCTCTCTCTCTCTCTCTCTCTCTCTCTCTCTCTCTCTCTCTCTCTCTCTCTCTCTCTCTCTCTCTCAACCGCACGCACACACTCTCTCTCCCTCCCTTGCTGTCGCCAGCCATCGGCCTCCTCCCCCGTCGATAATCTCTCCCTCTCCCTCTCTCTTTCTCTCTCTTTCTCCCTCTCTCTTTTGTACTCTATTCTGTTCCCTCCCCTATTTTGCGCGTCGTGGCCTACCGTGCCACTAGGCCGCACCTAGGTGGTCGCCGGCGAGTGGCCAGTGTTGCTGGAGCCACCCCGCGTCTTCTCTCTCTTTCAGTCGCTCTCTTTCCTTCTCTCTCTCTCTCTCTCTCTCTCTCTCTCTCTCTCTCTCTCTCTCTCTCTCTCCCCCTCGCAAGCTTTCGTTCTCTCTCTCTCTCTCTCCTCCATCGTCGGTGCTCCAGCGAGCCACCGCCAACCATGGTGATCGGTGGGTGGTGGTCTTGGTGATGGGATAGGTTGTGGGTCCCCATGCTTGTTGTATCACGGCCTAGACTCGAAAAACCGATTAGGGTTTCGTTTAATAATTTCGTTTTAATTAATTTCAGATTTTTCAGTATTTTTCAATAGTTATTTTTATTTTTCTTTAGTCGTTTGGAGCCCGAATCCCGATCTTTGAAAGCTTAGATTGATTAAAATAAATCAAGAAATTTAAATAAAATATTATATTAATATTTTCTTACTGTTTAGATTTTCGTATTTACTGATTATGCCTTGGCAATTGTTTTTAATTTGGACCAAATGGAGAAGCGTGATTGGGTTGTGATTCGCAAGGTTACCTACTGCGTAGTGAGCATTTGTTAGGTAAGAGATTGTGCCTACCTCTTTCCAAAGCCCAACAAAAGTATTTTGATGTGTTATGTGCTAATTGAGATATTGTTGTGAATTTAATATACGAAGCATGATTAAATTATATCGTCGTTAATTATGAGAATTATAAATATATTCTTCCATGTAATTATGATTTATATTGAGTATGACAAGTTTATGAAGTTTCGTTAATTAATTAGTTCATATGCTAATTATTGAGCATGTATGGCGTTGTTGAATTTCTAATATTATTATGATATAATATACGTGCTTTTTGGAATGAGTTATTATTGAGTGCTAATGAGAACCTAATATATCTTGATGGTTTATTTGTGAAAGTGTAATTTTTGGATATCATGTTTTACTGCTGAAGTGCTGCCGAAATTTCGTTAGACATATATGAAGCATGATTATGTTAATATGCGGTTATGTCGTTATGGTCGTTATTATTATTATTAATTATCATGAGCATGAAATGAAGTAGTATGTCGTGGTCTCGTTGTATCACTAGGTCAATCAATGCAAGTATGTGAATTGAATTGTAAATGAGAATAAGACTCCTAACGGATCCCTATGAGTAGTCGAGCAATCAAGACTCATCTAATTGACATAGTCTAGGGATGCGTGATTCCCAAGTTACTATTATGGACACCTCGTAGCGTGTTCGGGACGGATCATTCCCGATTGTTTAATTCTCTACGTATCGATTATTATGTTAGAGATGGTGTGAGTATACACTAGAGTAAGTCCATGGCATGTCTATATCTATCTATGAACAATATGGGTAATCGCTGTTCTATTCTCTCTCTTATTACTCTAATCAAGATGGTTTGTCTATTCGTGTTCCAATGATCACTAAAGCAAGAATTGCATGTAATTGAATGTTGAGTATGCGTATGCTTGATTGTATGACTACTTGTGCATGCAAATGAATTTCAATGATTCTTCTAAAATTCAGGTAAGGTTTGCGAAAGTGTTTTTACTGGGTATGGACGACGTTTATTCAATTTATCTAATTTTTGTTTTCTTTTGTTTAATGGTAAAAGAATTTCTTTTGTTTAAGGGCCAAATCTTATAAAATCCCAAGAATAATAAAAATACTAGTATTACTAGTAATGAGTGTGAGTGATAGGAAACGGGATCGGGTATTATTTGGATTTATTCAGTCCTCGTTTGTTATATGTGTATGTTTTAAAGCTATGTATTTTAGCTATTATAAAGATTATGTGCTAGTTATTTTTATGTATTTAGTTGTAACTTAAATTGCGTAAGTTTCAAGGACGAAACTTTTTTAAGGTGGATAGAGTGTAATACCCGAGAAAATTGAAGTACTAAGATTAGTGCTAATTGTGCGAGTCACCCGTAATCAGTAGTGCTAGTAATACTAGTATTTTTATTATTTTTGTCATTTGAGGTTCTACGTAGTATTTAGAGTGATCTATTTATACTGTAGTACTTATATAGGGACACCCAAAGAATGAAACTTGATTATCCGTCTGTCCGTTAAAAAACGGTACTAAAAACAATGAGATATAGTAAAAATAAGATAAATAAATAAATAAATGAATTTATTTCATCTTTATCCATTTAAATCTTAATACTTAAGTTTTCTCATTCTTATCTTATCTATTATTCATTCTTATCTACTTTTCATTCTTATCCATTATTCATTCTTATCCTTATCTAAATTAGTTATTATTTTATTATTAAGTATTACAACTAGTCTAGTAGTATAAAAGGCACAAAGTAGCTCATAACTATTGTTTTGGGAAAATAGCTAAGGAGAAAAGAAAATGAGAGAAAGAAAGAAGCGAAAGATGAAAAACAAAACAAAAGAAAAGAAGAAGAAATAAAGTGACTAGCTATTAGCTAGATACTTTGGTTAGTCTCTTGGTTTCTAATTCGTGGATCCATTAGATGGGTTACTTTAACTGACAGACTATACATGTATTTGGGACTTGGTATACACGCTTTAAAGGTATTTTCTTAGTATCCGTTTTAAGTATTTAAATTGCGGTTTTACATACGTATATTGTTTGAGAAGTATGTTATTGTTTGCAAGTACCTACGCGTACCTTGTTTTTCGGTGACGTTGAACTAGCATGTTTGAATGAAAGAGATATATGAACTCGTATTTGCGTGGTATATATACCATATGAGGTTTACGTGAAGAGAAGTTTTGAGCTAAGTGAAAGGAATGATTTTGATAAGTGGATGCTCTTGAGCCATATAAGTTTATGCAAGTAAAGGTTACTATAAAGACCACATACGTACGATATGGAGCCATAAGCTAGCTCAGTGTGTACACAAAGATATGAAGATAGACTACGGTCTACGGCTGTTCTGGGACTTTGTCCACCCACGGGGCCCGAGGTCCACCCACGGAACCTCAAGTTCAATTATGAGAATATGACGATGATCGGATCTTGCATAAACGGACTATGATCAAGAGGATGTACTTGTGTGTTCTTGAAGGCGATATGTTATGTGATTTTATAAATGATTTACAAATATTATTTTCGGGGTGCTAAGAGAATACTCAGCTCTGTTGCTGATTTTATAAAATGTGTACGTGTGTGTGTGCCCATTTTTCTTCAATTGTGGGCCTATGATGAACGTATACGAAATTCGTTTGTATGGGGGAGTAGATTGTAGTATGTTTTACAGGTTGACGGTTTGTGAAGATCCATGGACGAGATGATTTAGAGCTGCCAAGAAGTGGATCAATTTGTTTTATTTATTTAAAGTTGGGGGATCGATGACTCTAGAAGTGAGGATTCAGCATTGTACTTTATAATAGACATATAAGTATTAAGCTAGTCTATTAGTGTTTGTAATTACACTGGCTCATTAATAAAATAGTTTATTTATATCTCTAGTTTGTCGAGCCTCTACCCTAAAATGGTTAGTTTAAGTCGCCTTGTATTTCCCTTACGGGAGATACGACGGTAACGCCAATTTCTTTAATCTAGCTTTCGTTGCCTAATTCTTATTAATTAGCATAAGCAGACACCTGATTATACCGGGACGTTACAATGATGCAACACTTGAGGGAGACGAATTCCTTGCATGAATTGTTTTAACAAGATATCGATATAGTATCGAGAAAACAATATGTTCATACAGTCATTATTACATTTTCTTATAATCTCAGGCACTTATAACCCATAATGGATATTCCACTACAAAAGCCTGAACTATCAAAGAAGCTTGATCACTCACAAAGGTTCTCACCACTCCACATGTCCTTAGCAAAAAGGGCACTTGGAGATTGAAAAAGCCTTTGGGTGCGACAATACCTTCAATGTGCCATACACAAGACAAAGATGGAAGGAACCTTATTCAAGTTGGAACTAAAAGAGGTTAAGTTAATAAGATTGTGTACATTTTCGGTCCAAGCCATATGTGACTCGCGAATAAACTCATGGTGCAAATTGTGTTAAAATTGTGGTTGAGTTGTGTATCAAACACAACCTATTGGGGGCTCTCATGTTCTTGGTAAATTTCATGAATGATGGTGAGTTGCTTAACTCCAAAGACAGTGATGGGAATGAGGTAGGCAACGCACACGAGAGTCCGAACATGACGTAGTGGGGGTGCCTCTGTCGCCATTCACTTGCACCCTCTTTTTTACGGAGCCAAAAAAAAAAGGGGATCGGGAAGGGGCAAGTGACAACCACCTATAACTTGACATAATCCGATTTGAGCCACAACTAATTCTCTAGGAAAGAGAGAGTCCATCACCACAACACACACACTAATCCTAATGAAGTTAAACGAACTATCATTTTAAGTGATAACCACATGGGAGTCGAGCCGTAACCCATCAACTTATATTAAGTCTGATTCAAATTCTTAACCTTGAAGAAATGACCATAAGCACAAAACCCTCAACCCACCACTAGTCCAATAGCCACTTGATCGAGTCTTTAATCCCCAACAAAAAGCTTAAACCACAACACTTCATTCTCAAGGAAAAAAAGAGTCTGTTATCACAAATCACACACACACACACCAATCATAATAAATTAATGACTATCCTGCTCAGGGATGTAACCAAGCCGAGCTAAGTTGAAAAATTGGTTTCACTCAGCTCAGGCTTGGCTTGAAGCTCACTGTGATACCCCAATATTTTTTATAATTATTATATTGATTTATAAATGATTTATAAATAGTTCGAAGATTAAATCGTAATTATATTCAAGGAACGATTTATTCAATTAAAGTCATAATAATATTAATTATTATTATGGGACTTTCATAAATTGCATTTATTAATTTTGAGGAGTTTAACTAAAATGTTTTATATATGAATAAGAATTATTCATATTATTTTAATTAGTTCTAATTAGTTTTAGTTAGCTATTTAAATCAGAAAATTATTAAATAAATTCCTAAACCTAGTAGTATTTGACTTGGGTTGACTGAGGGCCTATATAAAGAAAAAGAGGACACAATTAATCAGTTTTTACAACTGATCAAACCCTCACTCACATTCTCTCTCCTCCTCTCTCAAACTCACGTTCACACACACTCTCTCTCTCACCCTCACCGGCTCTCCTCACCCCAACCGCCAGCTCACCGGAAACCGCCAGCCATCCTCTATCCCCCCTCTCTCTTTTCTCTCTCGCTTTCTCTCTCTTCTCTCCCATTCTCTCTCTCGCTCGGGTGCTGTCGCGGACAGTCGTGACCGCCGCCAGGCCGCCGCTTGGACGGCGGTCGTCGACCGCCAAGGCGCGACGGGCCTGGCCCCGTCGCCGCCCCTGCTCTCTCTTCTTCTTTCTCTCGCTCTCTTTCACACTCTCTTTCTTTCTTTCTCCTCTTCGCCGGAGCTCCGGCGACCACCACCACCGACCATGGTGGTCAGTGGGTGGTGGTGGTGGTGATGGGTCGGGTTATGGGTCCCATGCATGGGTACCCGTGACCTAGACCTAGTTTTGAAGTTAGGGTTTCGTTTTTATATTTTTCGTAATTATTAATTCAATATTCAGTATTTTCGATTTAATGTTTTTATTTTTCTGTACTCATTGGGAATCGGAATTCGGATTTTTAAAAGCCTAGATAGGTTGAAATAAATCAAGGAATTTAATAAAATTATCAGATCAATATCTCGTTTAATTGTACTAGAGGTAGTGTGCACACTAGAGTCATTAAGTCCATGGCGTGATTGTATCTTCGATGAAAAATATGAGTATCGTTGTTCTACTCGCTCTCTTGCATCTCTCTAATCAAGACAGATTGTATATGTCGTATTTTGTATGATCACTATACAAGAATTGCATATAAAAGAATGTCCTTATGTGTATGCTTCATTATATGCTTATGTGCGTATGCAAATCATTTTCAATGATTCTTCTAAAACCTCAGGAAAGGTTTGCGAAATGTTTTTACTGGGTACGGATGACATTTATTCAGTTTATCTGATTTTTGTTTCTCTTTTCTTTCTTTTCTTTTCTTCTGTATTTTGTTTCCCTCACGGAAACTAAAGTGCAGGTGTAGTTGATTGAGGACGTACAGCTTGGAAGAAGAGTTGACGTCGGTTTTTAGAACTCTTTCTGTTCAGTTTAGATCGTTGGGATTTTATTGGATTTGGCCCTTTGAAGGCAAGTTGTAATAAATTGGTTTAATGGTTTTTAGCGCAATATATAGACAACTCTGATATTAATTGTTTAGTTTGTTTAGCTTTCTTAGTAAACTTCTTTTGATGCCTAGTCTTTCTTTCTGCTTAGCATTTACTCCTTAGTGATAAATGTTGCAGTAACTACCCTCGGGTTTGGGACGATTCAGTGGTGTCGAGTCGTGCACAACGACGTCGATGATTCCCAGGAAATCGTTGCGAATTCGGGGGTGTTACAAATGGTATTAGAGCCCTAGGTTTAAAAAGGTTGCTTAGGATTAATTAATGAATTAATAAAGATTAGTTTCATTTCATGGGAAAATATAATTAAAGCCGTTGAGCGTAGTAGTCCTAGAAGATAGGAATTATTTGAAATCACTTTGCTTGTGATTTATAAAGTTCTTATTGTTTGATTGTCTACCTGTAGATGGTAAGGACAAGAATAACTATGAGAAAGTCGACTGCACACCAAAGGGCACGCTCCCTAGCTCATCGTGCTCAACCCGTGGATTATGTAGCTTCTTCAGACAACGAGTCGACAGGAAACAACGCGAATGTGCGCCACGAGGCCGCACAAGACCGCGCCGCGCACGAGGAGGTCGCAAGCGATGAGGTCGCACGCCCCGTGCAAGCCGCGCCTGTTGCCACCCCACCTGCTGTACACGTCGCACGTGACGAGCATGATGAAGACGAGGATCCCTCCGAATCCGAGCCTGAGTATACCCCAGTGGAAGAGAACGATGACATGCCAGATTTGGAAGATATTGGAGTCGAGAGCGACAACAACATTGCACCTACTGTTGCACCTAATATTGCACTCTGCACCTATTCTTGTTGCGAATTGGTCTCCTCCGGTGGAGCCATTCTTCGCTACTGACGCTGAGCTTGAGGATATAAGTATCTACATACGACGTGCTTACACTACGATCAAGTGTTATCAGTACGAGAGTCGCACGTGTCTACACGAAGGCTTATGGGTAGAACTACTGCTAGCTGGTCTGCCTAACATCCATCCTTGGATGGGACTCAAGGAGAAGTACGACGACGTGGTCTCCAAGAGTGGTCATTTGCACGATAAGAAGAATGGTGAAGGGAGGCGATGGTCTCTCTGCTTTAGAGGTGTCGCAGCTGAGTTATGCATGTCCGAGTTCGAGTGGAAGGTGAATCATGTGCTAGTGCCCGACGAAGGGTATGTGTGAGTACTGCTGGACAAAGAAGTGCAAACATGCCAAAGACTTTAGGAAGCGTTTCATGCCCTAGAAGTTCAGTGGATATGCTTATCCATACACGCCCTGCAAGGAAGTGAAGCATAGGAGGAAGAACGATCACGATGAATCCCCTAGCGCGAAGGAGATGTGTGCGAGTGTGAAGTAGAACTAGATTATTGCATTACTAGTTTTATTTGAGTTTTATTGAACTTTAGTTATTGTGATGACCCTGCGTGGTCAAGTTTGATGTTGGTGTAGTTGCATAGGCAACAAATATTATTATTATTATTTCTTTGCAATTTGTCTCATTGCAAAACTATTTCATTTGATTATATGATATCGTTGAGAATTTGTTTTATATGATCGTTTTATTGCATAATTGCATGGTTGACAAATAGCTTCGTAATGCTTTCTCGCAATGCCTAGACATGATGGAAAATCCATGTCGAAATTATGGCAAAATTTTCATTGAGCGTGATTATATCAATTGTGAGCCAAAGGCTAAGCATGTATTGTATGCAATCAAATGTCATTGTTTATTGCCCTACTGAATAGTACGGAGCCTTACTGTGTGTATTGTGAATGTTATTGCTTATCAATCGTGTGAGACCTAGGTGTCTACTTTGTTATTGCATATCGAACTATTATTCATGAGAACTGAGAACTATTCAAAGCAAGTATGTTGCTTAGACCTACAATGTAAGTTCGATCAATGGAACTTATATACTATTTGCTAAATGTCAAGAGAAAGATTTCAATTATAACCTATATCTCTCAATTAGACCCCAATTTGGGTCAAATGTGCCAACTTTGCTGAAATGGTGATCAACCATTGCTCTTTTATGTCTCAGATTTGTTATAATGGCTACCAACGACCGACTTGCGACACTAGAAGTAGGACTTACTAATGTGGTCGAGCACATTACGCGCCAGTTAGAGCGCCAGGAGCAAGACCACAATGCGCAGAATCCTGAAACGCGCAACTTTAAGGATTTTGATGCACTCAAATCTCCGACGTTTGAGGGTGGCTTCGAGCCCACCAAGCTAGAGAACTGGATTATAGAGTTCGAGAAACTGTTTAGGGCGACTAGTCGTCCCAATGACATGAAGGTCAACACCGCTACCTACTACCTTAAGGGTGAAGCGAACAAGTGGTGGAGCGATGTGGGCACTGATCTGCTCGCCATTGAAGAATACGGGTGGACAGAATTCAAGAAATCCATTCGTGAGAGGTTCTATCCAAGAGCTATCCGTCGCCAGAAGCAACGGGAATTCGAGAACATTTATCAAGGAAAGCTATCAGTGGCTGAGTACGCAACAAAGTTCAACGAGCTTGCTGCTTTTGCACCTAACTTGGTGACGACCGAAGCTGAGCGTGTCTAGAGGTTCGAGGATGGCCTGAAGTGGGATATTCAGCGTTATGTTATGGGAAACTCGTTGACGTTCCAAGGATCGTACGAGAAAGCCTTGAACCAAGAGCGTGATGTGGATCGTCGTGATTCGTTGCTCGAAAAGTATAAACGTGAAGAAGGGAGTTCTTCCCAGTCGAATGGCGCAGATAAGAGGCCAAGGCCGAACAACGGCAATCACAATAACCAGGGTGGTAGTCAGAACCACAATGGGAACAGGAATCGTGACTCGAATACTCATAGAGCTACGATCTTAGCTAGGAGGAATACACCTTGTGGTCGCTGCAACAAGACGCATCCTGGCAAGAACTGTCGTGGCGATGCACTTCAATGCTTCGAGTGCCACAAGCCTGGTCACAAAGCTTCTGAATGTCGGAGTCGTGGAAGGAACGACAATGGTCAGAACCGCGATAACAACTACAATCGTGGTGGATATGGGAATGATAATTGCGGAAATGGTGGTAACTACCGTGGAAATGGGGGTTACAACAACAACAACCGCAACAATACCGCTGATCCTGCCGCGAATAATCAAGCACTACTTCCCGCACCTGCCAACCCCGTGCAGAACAACAACAACAATACCAACAATAGAGGGGTGAATGGAAGGGTCTATGTGCTGAACCGCAACAAAGATGAGGCGAACCCGAATGTGATCGCTGGTACTTTTCTCATTAACTCTCAACCTGCTTTTGTTTTGTTTGATAGTGGTACAACGCATTCTGTTCTTTCTAAGAGCTTTGTATCTAAGATAGGTTTAGAACCTAGTTCTGTGTATAGTGCAAACATTACGATGCCAGATGGGTCGAATGTTAACTTTAAAGCGTTGTATGAAAAGTGTCCAATTAGGATAGCTGGTTCCGATTTGCCTGCGGATTTGATTCAGATGGATTTGAAGGAATTCGATGTAATTTTGGGAATGGATTGGTTAACCAAGTATAGGGCTAAGATAGAGTGCTTTGAGCAACGTGTGTCGTTGCGTGGACCGAAGGGTAGAAGGATTACCTACAAAGGAGTCGTGGTCAAGCCAAAGCTGAAGGTAGTGGCGACCATGAAAGCGAAGGAGTGTATGACTAAAGGTGAAGCGATTTACCTATGTCATGTGGTGGATACAAGTCGAGAAGCTGAAGTCTCGAAACCTATTCCAGTCGTTTCGAAATACCCCGACGTCTTTCCAGATGAGATACCCGGAATGCCTCCGCAACGCATTGTTGACTTTACGATTGACTTAGCTCCGGGTTCTGCTCCGATCTCGAAAGCTCCGTATCGTATGGATCCTGCAGAGATAAAAGAACTGAAGACGTAACTCGAGTAACTACTAGAGAAGGGATACATACGTCCTAGTGTATCGCCTTGGGGTGCTCCTGTTCTGTTTGTACGTAAGAAGGACGGTAGTATGAGACTGTGTATAGACTACCGTGAGTTGAACAAGATTACGATCAAGAATCGTTATCCACTTCCGAGGATTGATGACCTATTCGACCAACTCCGTTGAGCGACTATCTTCTCAAAGACTGACTTACGTTCCGGATACCATCAACTCAGGATTTCCGAGCCTGGCATTGCAAAGACCATGTTTAGGACGAGCTATGGACACTACGAGTTCACTGAGATGTCTTTTGGGTTGACAAACGCACCTGTGAAGTTTATGGATTTGATGAACCGTACGTTCCAGCCTTATCCCGATCAGTTCGTAGTTGTCTTTGTTGACGATATTTTGGTCTATTCGAAGAACGCTCCTGAGCACAAACAACATTTGCGAACCGTTTTGGAAATTTTACGACGACATCAACTTTACGCCAAGTTGTCAAAGAGCGAGTTTTGGTTAGAAACTGTTTCTTTTTTAGGACACGTGGTGTCTAAGAGTGGAGTTGTTGTTGACCCGGAAAAGATTAGAGCTGTTATGGACTGGTCCGCACCGAAGAGCATGACCGAGGTTAGAAGTTTTCTTGGGTTAGCTGGTTACTATCGTAGGTTTGTGGAAGGATTTTCCAAGATAGCGCATCCTATGACAAACTTGATGAAGAAGACGACGAAGTTTGTATGGCCGGAAAAGTGTGAAGCTGATTTTCAAGAGTTGAAGAAACGTCTTACGAGCGCACCGATTTTGACTTTGCCATCGGGAACTAAAGGATACGAAGTCTATAATGACGCGTCTAAGCATAGTTTAGGTTGTGTTCTGATGCAACATGGTAAGGTAGTGACTTATGCCTCAAGACAACTGAAGAAACACGAGGATAACTATCCTACTCACGACTTAGAGCTTGCTGCTGTCGTATTTGCCTTGAAGATTTGGCGACATTATCTCTATGGTTCTGCTGTCAAGATGTTTACGGACCACAAGAGTCTCAAGCACATATTCACGCAAAAGGAATTGAATATGTGATAAAGAAGATGGCTAGAGTTATTGACGGAGTACGACATCGACATTCAGTATCACGAAGGGAAAGCTAACGTGGTAGCTGACGCTTTGAGTAGAAAGACTTGTCATACACTGAATACTGCATTAGTACTTCCAAAGGAGATCATTTGTGACTTACAAAGTCTAGACGTGGAGATTGTGCTAAAAGGTGACGTTCAATGTACCTTAGCGCATATGTCAGTTCGACCAACTTTACTCGACGAGATCAAGGGTTAACAGAGTTTAGATGAGGATCTTCAACGGATTCTACGCCACAAGGACGAGGGTATATCCGAAGACTTTTCTACTGGTCAAGACGGTGTCTTGAGATTTCGTGATCGTGTCCGTGTGCCGAATGACCCGGATATCAAGAGTCAGATTCTGGGTGAAGCTCACAATACGCCTTATTCTGTGCATCCTGGTGGAGACAAGCTCTACAAAGATCTTCGCCAAATGTTTTGGTGGAAGGGAATGAAACAAGATGTCGCTGAGTTCGTGGCTAAGTGTCTGACGTGCCAGAAGGTCAAGATCGAACACAAGAGACCTCGTGGAATGATCCAAGCACTTGATGTTCCTACGTGGAAATGAAATTCAATTTCAATGGACTTTGTCATGGGGTTACCATTGACACAGAAGAAGAACAACGCCATTTGGGTCGTTGTGGATCATTTGACAAAAGTTGCGAGACTCATACCAATGAATGACACTTGGGAAATGGAGAAGCTAGCGGAAGCTTACGTCAAGGAAGTCATGAGACTTCATGGTGTTCCAGAAGATATCGTTTCGGATAGAGACTTGAGATTTCTATCTCATTTTTGGCAGAAATTGCAAGAAGCTTTTGGAAGCAAGTTGAAGTTCAGTACTGCTTTTCATCCTGCGACTGATGGTCAGACAGAAAGGACGATTCAGACTTTGGAGGATATGCTACGAGCGTGTGCTCTCGAGTATCAAGGCTCGTGGGATACACACATTCTGTTGATCGAATTTTGTTACAACAATAGCTATCACCCAAGCATTGATCGAGCACCATATGAAGCATTGTATGGTAGGAAGTGTAGATCGCCTGTTTGTTGGAACGACATTAGTGAAACTGCAGTTTTGGGTCCCGAAATGATCCAGCAGACTGTCGATGTGGTCAAGGTGATACAAGCGAAGATGCGTAGTGCACAAGATCGCCAGAAATCGTACGCTGATGGAGGTCGTAGACCTGAAGAGTTTGAGGTGGGAAGCAAGGTACTTTTGCGAGTATCTCCTACCAAGGGTGTCATGCGTTTTGGTCATATAGGGAAGTTGAGTTCTTGTTACATTGGACCTTACGAGATCCTGCCAAAGATTGGTGAGGTTGCTTATTGACTAGCTTTACCTGTGGAACTTGCAAAAGTCCATAGTGTGTTTCATGTCTCCTAGTTGAAGCGATACGTACATGATCCAACTCATGTCGTTCAGCCTGAAACGATCGATCTCGATGAGAGTCTGACTCATGAACAACGTCCTATCAAGATAGTGGATTGCAAAGAGCGCTCAACTCGAACAAAGACTATTCCGATTGTCAAAGTCGCAAGGTCAAGAAGAAGCAACATGGGAAGCTGAATCCATGATGCGCGAGAAGTATCCAGACCTCTTTCTAGAAGGTACTAGTCCCACTTGAGTTTCGGGACGAAACTCTTTTTAAGGAGGGCAGAATGTCACGCCTCGAAATTTATCGCCTTGCACGAATTGCACGTTCAAGCATTGCATGTTGCATGCTAATCAACTTAGAATGACGATCGTACTTGCTCATCTTGCATATGTTAGAGTCCTAGAAATTGTTTTATACCTTCATATGGTAAACTCGTTTGTTTTTGGAAGTGATTACTTCATGCCGAAACTTCTTTTAAGGAGGGTAGAATGTGATACCCCAATATTTTCTATAATTATTATATTGAATTATAAATGATTTATAAATAGTTTCGGAGATTAAATCGTAATTATATTCAAGGATTCGATTTATTCAATTAAAGCCATAATAATATTAATTATTATTATGGGACTTTCATAAATTGCATTTATTAATTTTGAGGAGTTTAATTAAAATGTTTATATATGAATAAGAATTATTCATATTGTTTTAATTAGTTTTAATTAGCTATTTAAATTAGAAAATTATTAAATAAATTCCTAAACCTAGTAGTATTTGACTTGGGTTGACTGAGGGCCTATATAAAGAAAAAAAGGAGGCAATTAATCAACTTTCACAACTGATCAAACCCTCACTCACATTCTCTCTCCTCCTCTCTCAAACTCACGTTCACTCACTCTCTCTCTCTCTCTCTCTCACCCTCACCGGCTCTCCTCACCCCAGCCGCCAGCTCACCGGCGGTAATCCTCTCTCCTCCCTCTCTCTTTTCTCTTTCTCTTTCTCTCTCTTCTCTCCCGCTCTCTCTCGCTCGGGTGCTGTCGCGGACGGCCGTGACCGCCGCCGACCGCCAAGGCGCGATGGGCCTGATCCCGTCGCCGCCCCTGCTCTATCTTCTTCTCTCTCTCGCTCTCTTTCTTTCTCTCTTTCGCACTCTCTCCTCTTCGCTTGAGCTCCGGCGACCACCACCACCGACCATGGTGGTCAGTGGGTGGTGATGGGTCGGGTTATGGGTCCCATGTATGGGTACCCATGACCTAGACCTAGTTTTGAAGTTAGGGTTTCGTTTTTATATATTTCGTAATTATTAATTCAATTTTCAGTATTTTTCATTTAATGTTTTTATTTTTCTGTACTCATTCAAAATCGGAATTAGGATTTTCAAAAGTCTAGATTGGTTGAAATAAATCAAGAAATTTAATAAAATTATTAGAATAATATTTCGTTACTGTTTGTATTTTTGTATTTAGTTAATACAGATTAGGTAATTGTTTTTAATTAGGACCTAATGAGCAAGCGTGTTAATCGTCGATCGTTGGAGCATATTTACTGTTTGGCAGCGTTGTAGTGGTAAGCGCTCATGCCTACCTTCTTTCAAAGCCCCATCAAAACTATTTTGATGTGTTATGTGCTAATTGGGAATTCGTTGTGAATTTAATATGCAAAGCATGATTAAATTATATCGTCGTTATTATGAGAATTATTAAGCATGATTCACTGCTGTAAGTATTGTTTACAATGAGCATGTCGATGTTAGCATGTTTTGAGAATTAATTAGTCCATATGATGATTATTGGACAATTGTTGAATGGTGAATTATTAGTATTATTATGCTACTAATTATATGCTAATTGGTATGGGTATTATTGAGTGTTAATGAGCATCTATATATTATCGTTGAATGTCTTGGATGATTTGTGAATTTTTGGATATCATAATACCCTGCCGAAGTGCTGCCGAAATTGTGCTAGACAATGCTTGTCATCATTATTGAATTATCGTCGTTATTGAATTAAAGCTTGTTTAATTCTCATCGTATTGAATTACCATTATCGTCGTTATTTACTATTCATTGCCAAGAGCATGAAATGAATTAGTAAGTCGTGGTCTCGTAGTACCACTATGTCAACCAATGCAAATTATGTGAATTGAATTAAATGAGAGTAAGACTCCTAATGGATCCCTAGGAGTAGTCGAGCAATCGGGATTGCACCTAATGGTGTAGTTCAAGGGATGAGTGATTCCCAAGTTACTTATGGACAACTCACAGTGTGTCTGGGATGGATCATTCCCCATTTGTTAAGTCCTCTAGGCTCGTTTAATTGTATTAGAGGTAGTGTGCACACTAGAGTCATTAAGTCCATGACGTGATTGTATCTTCGATGAACAGTATGGGTAATTGCTGTTCTACTCGCTCTCTTACATCTCTCTAATCAAGACGGTTTGTCTATGTCGTATTTTGTATGATCACTATACAAGAATTGCATATAAAAGAATGTCGTTATGCGTATGCTTGATTATATGCTTATGTGCGTATGCAAATGAATTTCAATGATTCTTCTAAAACCTCAGGTAAGGTTTGTGAAATGTTTTTACTGGGTACGGATGACGTTTATTCAGTTTATCTGATTTTTGTTTCTCTTTTGTTTCTTTTCTTTTCTTCTGTATTTTGTTTCCGTCACGGAAACCAAAGTGCAGGTGTAATTGATTGAGGACGTACAACTTGGAAGTAGAGTTGGCGCCAGTTTTTAGAACTCTTTCTGTTCAGTTTAGATCATTGGTATTTTATTGGATTTAGCCCTTTGAAGGCAAGTTGTAATAAATTGGTTTAATGGTTTTTAGCTCACTATATAGACAACTGTGATATTAATTGTTTAGTTTGTTTAGCTTCCTTAGTAAGCTCCTTTTGATGCTTAGTCTTTCTTTCTGCTTAGAATTTACTCCTTAGCGATAAATATTGCAGTAACTACCATCGGGTTTGGGACGGTTCAGCGGTGTCGAGTTGTGCACAACGACGTCGATGGTTCCCAGGAAATCGTTGCGAATTTGCGGGTGTTACACTCACCGAACCTAAAAATTTAAGGCTTGAGCTCGACTTGAAATAGGCTCGTGGATCGATTCGATTCAACTCGACTCGGCTCGATTTAGACTTGGCTTGAATTCAAACTCAGCACTACAAACGTTTACAAAGTTAGATCAATTTAAAACATTTGCAATTAAATTCGACTACTAGTGATCCTTTGCATGTTATGAAATGAGAAAAATCATCAAAAAAATTAATCATTCAAACCGAGCTCTAGCCGACTCGAATGCCTCGACTCGGCTAGTTCGATTCTACTATGGCCCGAGCTCGAGATGAGCTTTGATAGAGATGAGCCTGAGGACTCAGCGACATACTCGACTTAATTATACCCCTAAATTAGTGCTAAGTGATAAACTTATGTGAATCGAGCCGTAACCCATATACTTATATAAAGTCGGATTCGAACTCCTAACCTTGAACAAATGATCCATAACTACATAACCCTCTACCATAGTCCAATAGCCCATCCACTCGAGTTCTTAATAGAGAGAAAAAGCTTGAACCATCCTCTATTGATACCAAACTTTCACCTTTATATTACCCGACGACTTATTCTCATTCATCACATCCCACCTTCCCCTGCCCTAACCAAAAAACCTCAATCCAATTCAAATCCCTAACCCTCGATCTAAAATCTCTTCTCCTTTCAATTTCGTAACTCTAAATCGAATTTCAGCAGAAAGCTGAAAATTCCGAAGCCCTAAAAGTCTCTACTATGTCTACATCAGGGCAACAGCAGTTCAGGTACACTCAGACGCCATCGAAGGTTCTCCATTTGCGCAATCTTCCATGGGAGTGCGCTGAAGAGGAACTTGTTGAGCTTTGCAAACCCTTTGGTAAGATCGTCAACACTAAGAGCAATGTTGGCGCTAATCGTAATCAGGCGTTCGTCGAATTTGTAAGCTTCTTTCTCTACTTTTTGCGATTGAATTTGGAGTTATGTTAGCTTGTTATGTACGTTGTAGGTTGATTTGCGGTTCTTATCTGGGAATTTGATTGGTATGTTTGGTTAAAATTTGTGGCGAATGTGAACTTTTGAGTTGAGGTGAGAGTAATTATAGGTTAAATGAGAAGCTCAAAAATGAGTGATGTTTAGTAGTTGTTAGGCATTTGACTTGAGCTAGAATTCCCAATACAGCTTACAGTTGCTAATTACTATAGGATGGTTTAGTGATTATCGTTGTCACATGTGTCATGACACTTTGCGTGGCGTTGGTGTTTAATTGCATCACTAGTTGTGCTGTTAGCCTATTAGGTGACTATTGAAGGATTAGGGTGGGAGCTGCTGCATAAGTTTTTAGTTGGTTTTGACATCTTCCATTGGGATTATAATTTGTATAAGGAGAAATTCTGTAAGGACCTGGACAACATGATAGGTTAAAGATGAGAAAAGGGTTGGTTGTAGGTGTGTTTTCCCATCCAATTGAAGCTCTACTTGACTATAAAGAGAGAATGCAAGATATTTTTTTATAAAGACAACAGTAACTACAACAATGTCCTACACTTTTGAATTATGATGGCGGTGGGTTCTGCCTTTGAAGAAAGTTAAATAGCCAAACTCACTCATGTGAGCTTGTAAATGAAGTGGGGGACACTAACCCTGAGGGGTACCTCTGAGATCTATTCTAGAGGTCCCAAGTTCGATTCCCTTTAGGACCATTATAGGTTTTCCGGGTTGTTAACTTCGTGACCCATGGGATTAGTCAAGCAAAGCTTGGAAACTCATGTTATCTAACAAGAAGAAGTTAAGATGTATGATATCCGAGTTGAGGATGGCATTTCGGAGGGGGAAGCTAGCTCTTACTATGCAAATGACTTTAGCATAGGGGGAAATGGTTTGTTTATAGATGAGCTTAGGAGGGCCGATTTCCCAGAAGTGGGGCCTCATATGTTTCTGATACTCCGACTGTGGATATGTAAGACGCTGTCCTTTTAAAGGAGGAAGATGCAGGTTGGTTCTTAAAGCAAAGCGGTGGCCACGGTGGGAAATTTGTAGGTTGGGAGCTTGGGACTGCGGCTTCACAACTGTCAATAAAACAGTTGGTCGACAAAACAGCATCAGCCTGTGACTTCGCAAATAGATGGAGCCGGTAGTTGTTGAATTGTAAAGGCCTATTCTCATAGGTCTGACTTTGTTTTGGTTAGGTTCCTTCATTGGAGACGGTATTTATCTTGTGTTCTTCTACTTTCCTTAATAGAATTCTTTTTTTTTGTTAAATCTAAAAAATGAACATGTAAGTCCTGTAGCTCATATGGGACTGTGACTCCTCAGGAGGAGTTCTCTTGTAAGTCCTTCCTTTAGCGGGTGGATACGCCTTTTCCCCGATTTCTTATAGCTGATATTATTTGGAAGGTGAAGGTGCCCCTTAAGGTGTGGACATTTGTGTGGACTCTCGGTTCTCACCTTAGATCAGTTGAATACTAATGGCCACGCCTGAGGAGGAGACCGACAATGGCTCTTTCGCCTGCATTTGTCTACTTTGTCGGGCAAGTAGTGAGACAACGGTTCATCTGTTTTTACATGTGCTTTTGCATCAAGCACCTGATGTAGGCTATTTGGTATTTCTAGGGAGGTGTGGGATGTTCCTGCTGGTGTGGCTGAATTTCTCTAGATGAGGTATGTGGATTTTTGGCGGGATAAGGAGAGGAGGATTGTTTGGCAGCGGGAGAGGAATGCTGTGTTTTCAATGGGGTGACCATTTTGTCTGATTTGTTGTGGGATAAGGTCACTTATCTAGCTTCTTTATGGGCTAGCGCTAGAGGGGCATTTAGGAGTTACCCTGTTACTAGTATCCTGTAACTTTTAGTTGTAGAGGACATCTTGTCCTCCTCCTTGTACTTTTTTACACTTCATTAATATGCACTTTATCTTTAGCTAAAAAAAATGAGCATGTAAGAAAAACAAAGGTTATGTTTGGCACAAACAACTAACTTTTCAATAAAAGCTACAGTTTCAAGCTTGCACCTAGTGGTTTTAACTCCCAACTACTAAGGCGTCGTTTGGTTCTAAGAAGTGGAATGGATTCAATATGGAACTTGAAACCTTTATGTATGGAATGGGGGCTCCATACCTATTAAATGTTGTTTGGTTGTGTGAAAGTGTGAAATTAGTATAATTATTTTCATTTTTCCTTATTTTCAAAGACATTCATTTTTATTTTTCGAAATAGAAAAACCCAATTAAAAATAAGAACCCACCCACCCACCCAAACCCTTTCTCTTTCCCTTCCCCACTCCAATCTTCACGCCACCACTGACATCACTACCACCTGCCCAGGGGGTGTAGTGGTGGGTTACGGGAGTTGGGAAGGTCACGGTGCGGTGGAAGGTGGTTGTGGTGCAGATGGTGCAAGAAGGTGGGGGTTGTGGGTGACGGGATCTGGTCGGTTGTGGGTGACGGGATTTGGGCTGGTGGTGCAAGAAGTTGGGGGTTATGGCTTGCATAGTTTCCTTTAGATTTTCCTTCGACCTTTTTTTGAAGACTCTCTGTTTCAGTTAGTGCATTATCTGTATTGGAATTAATGGGGTTGCATGTTTTCTTTGTGATTTTCTTGACCTTTAGATTTTTGTTTGCTCACAAAGCCTGTCCTGCAGTCATGTTCTCACAAATAAGTTAATTTGCAGGCAGACCTTAACCAGGCCATCTCAATGGTTTCATATTACGCTTCTTCTTCAGAGCCTGCGCAAGTCCGTGGTAAAACTGTGTACATTCAGTATTCAAACAGACATGAAATTGTTAACAATAAGAGTCCGGGTGACACTCCGGGAAATGTCCTGCTAGTTACCATGGAGGGTGTGCAACCTGGCGATGTCACGATTGAAGTTATTCACTTGGTATGTGTTTTATCCAATAATTTTGACTTATTGGTCAATCCGAAAGTGATTCGTTTGTTCATTCAAGTTTAATGAATTTGTGTATGAAGCTGCTGATTTATTATGCATAGTTGCGTAGGGTTATATCTGTGATCTGATTTCAGGGGCCTGAGTGATGCCTGCATGTGTTCTTTATTTAAGTGTCAAATTGTCATTCTGTGTAGATAGATGAAGATGTTTTGATGTGCTTTCAGCTTCTCTGTGTATGTGAACAAGAAGACTATAGGTTCGTAGTAGGGCTGTTCATACGCGGGTATCCGAAATTTCGGATAGTGGATTTTGGTATCCGAATCCGTATCCGAAAAATCGGATACCCGAATACGGATACCCGAAATATCCAAAAGAGTGCTTTTGGCCTATTTTTTAAATACTAAAATTCCCAAAATATCAACACCCCACACTGAATTTCCCAAACATGGCAAAGTCTCATCAAAATTGAACATTAATCTATTATTATGTAAATTAATCAACATGAAGTCCACAAATCAAAGTACCAAACCATGAGTTAGCTAGTTAGCAAGGCAAAATCACAACAAAATTTGAAATTGTTAAACAATATAAGTTCCAGATCTGAAAATTTTGGAGTCAAAGCCACCATTGATGCCGAATACCATTGAAAAAGAAGAAGCGGTGAGACATAACATACTGCAACAAAATTCATCATAGATACTTAGATACCAAATGAGACTTCAGTTAAGTGATTGAGTTGGCTGGTAGTGCTTGACAGAAGATCTGAACGGCGGTGGAGAGACGTGATTGTTGCCCGAGTTGAGTGGTGGCGTTTGCGGTTTGCCTGTGAGTGGCGGTGGAGAACGGGGTAGAGAGAGAGAGGAGAGAAAAAGAGTTTGCGGCTACTCTTCACAGGGAATTGGGTTTAGACGTTTAGTAGGGATTTATGAATTTGAGTGGTCAAAACTCTACAAGAAGAGATAGAATTAGGAACGAAGTGTTGAGAGGCAAGGTGGGAGTGACCGATATTGACAACAAGATGCGAGAAACAAGACTTAGGTGGCTTGGGCATGTGAGGAGGAGACATCGAGATGCACCGGTGAGAAGGTGTGAGAGAATTACACTTAGAGACTGTAAACGAAGAAGAGGACGCCCGAAGAAGACTTGGGGAGAGGTAATCAGGTAGGATTTGACCCTTCTAGATCTTACCGAGGACTTGGTGCTAGATAGGAAATTATGGCGTAGCAGGATTCGTGTAGAGGATCCTCGCTAGATTATGGTTGTGCATTGGCTAGTACTAGAGGTTGAGTCATTTTGTTTATAGCCTGTAGCGTCTCCTTCACTTTATGTTGTTCAAGTAGTAATATCTTGTGTTAGTATGTTTATTCCTTTACTTCTCTTGCCCTTTGGATCATCCTTTATTGCTTTAAAAAAAAAACCTTTTTGAAAATGTATTTAAAAAAAAAAAAAAAGTTTTTGTGGGTCTTTCGGAAACAGTCTCTCTTCTAGGCGACTAGTAGGGGTAAGACTGCGTACATCTGGACCTCCCCAGACCCCGCCCTAGGCGAGATACTTACTGGGTTGTTGTTGTTGTTGTTGTAGTGGTCAAAACTCAAATTTGAGTTGCTTTAATTTAAGCCTGAAAATATTTGAACAAAACAAAAAGAAAGAAATGGCGTAGGTGTTGTGGGTCTGACTTGAACCCATGACCTTAAAAGCAAAACAAAAGCACTTTGACCACTGGGCTATGAGGCATAGTTTGTACTGAATAACACATAATTTTATACTTATTTCGGTTTTTTGGGTATCTGAAATATCCGAATTTTTTCAAAAATGATATCCAAACCCGTATCCGAAATTTCGGATACCCGCTTTTTCAGATAGTTTCGGATCGGATTCTTGGATTCGGATTCGGATTCGGATTATCTTGAACAGCCCTAGTTTGTAGGCAATAGCTTCTAGAAGAAAACTACACAGGCTAGTATGAGATTCTTCAGAGAAAGAACTTGATGGGAGGCTAAAACTTTTCTTTAAGAGAAGGCATGGGGAGAGCTGTAATTGTAGTTGTGTAGCTGTGAATGAAGTTCCCAAAAAACTCCATGAGCAGATCCTACAAAGTGAAGCTAGTGAAGTTATCGTTTAGTATGTTAAATCCGGGTAGGGACCTTGTGTCTCTTGAAAATCCACCACTATTCTCCTATGGGATAAAGTATTAAGTATAAAAACAAAATTTCAAGGAACTTATTCCATGAGCTTTAAATTCCGTAGTATCATAGCCCTATTGCTCTTGTAGAAAGGCTCTATTCTCCCCAACTTATTTCGGTTTATTTCAACAAAATTCAACAAACTTCAACAAAGTTCAACAAAATTCAATAAAAAAAAACAAAATTCAACAAAATTCAACAGAATAAACAAAATTCAACAAAGTTCAAGAAAATTCAGCGAAGTTAAACAAACCAACATACAAACTAGTTATAAAAAACACTTGAATCAACAAAATTAAACAAAAATAAACAAAGTTCAGTAGAATGAACAAACTTCAACAAAATTCAGTAGAATAAACAACATTCAACAAAGTTTAACAACATTCAACAAAGTTCAACAACATTCAACAAAGTTCAACAACATTCAACAAAGTTCAACAACATTCAACATTCAACAACATTCAACAAAGTTCAACATAATTCAACGAAAATAAATATTCAACAATAAATATAAACAAAAATAAGTTGGGGAGAACAGACCCTAAGACATATGGTAAAACTGTTTTGGTTTGGTTAGATAACAACAAAGGTCCTTTTCTGTGAGTCAGTGGCAGACCAGAAAATCGAAAGTATGGGTGCAAGACAAAAAATTAAAAAATTCCCAAAATAAGGGGTGTCAATTTCACCCCATCGGCATCCATGTGTCGGATACCCCATTTTTTCATTCGAAACAAAAATACGAACTCCAAGTCTCTTAGACTCTTACCACATCAGATTACCAAAAAAATAAAATCACATCAAGCCCACAAGGATAAAAACTTAAACCAAATTGGAGATATCTGAAACTAATCCACGTTTATCAAATACCAGTAACATGGAACACAAAATCAATCAAATTACAAACATGATTAGGAGAGAGAGAAGGCAAACAAGTTGCTAGTCCATTCATCAAACATAAACCTCAAAACCCCCACCTATATTCCCCTTACTCTAAGGGCTCGTTTACTTGCTTGCAATGCAATCATTTTATAGAGTAGATTTGGGGTGAAAAGGGAAGGAGTGAGAGGAGAGGGATGGGAAAAGTGAGGTGGATTGCATGATCTAATGTAATCACAATTGCTCAACTTTTTCCATGTAATGATGATTACTTTGAATGATGTAATCAACCTCCCATTTCCCATCTCCTTTCTCCCCCTCCTTCCTTTTTCACCTTACATCTACCCTTTACAATGATTGCATTGCATTACATTTTATTGCAAGCAAGTAAACGCCACCTAATTTCTTCCCCTTCCCCTCTGAATCCCAAATGCCCATAGACTCTAAACTCAAAGCTCAAGCTCCTACAAATCAAACCTACCAAAAAACCCCTACAACTCCATATCGAATTAAAAATGCATTCCTATCTAATAATCAAGTTAAAAGAAAAAAAAAGAAAAAGAAGCAACACAAATTGAGCAGAAATTGAGGAGAGAGAAAAGTAAACCCTAGAAAAAGGCAAAACTTTATCTCAAGGGCATATAACTAAAGAGGTCAGAGGCTTCACGAAAATCTCCTTCTTTGAAAGCCATTTTTGGAAGCTTCTTCTTTGCCTATATTTTCTTATTACAATTTCAATTCTACTCTTTATTTTCTCTTAATTTGCTATTTTGTAGCTTTTTTCTTACACTTCGGAAATCAAAATACATCTTTCTTTTTTTCTCTCTAACTGGGTTTAATTGATTTTGTTAGAATGGTGTTTGGAATTTGGATTTGAATCTGATGAACGTGAAGTTCAAGTTTTCAATTTGTGAGGTTGTGTCTGGATTGAGAGGAGACTAGACTGTGAGAGAGACCCTCATGTCAGACTCTCAGTCTGGTGGTCCCACGCTTGTGTTCCTACCTTTTGTACATTTCCATTTTACCCTCACCTTTATTTGATGTCATTTGGATTTTGAATGGGTGCAATATGGAATATGTTCAAAAAATATGGGTGCAAAGGGCAATTTACAAAAGCTTCTCTCAACAAGTTTTAAAATAATGGGGGTCAAATGACCCCATACTCCTCATTGTGGGTCCGCCCTTGCTGTGAGTAGTTTTCTAAATTTGCTAGAAGGTATGTTGTAATTGCTTACCTTTTCAGATTCAATAGAACTTTTCTCTATCTATTTTTTTTTTGCTAGAATTATGCTTGTTCTGACCTCTAAGGGCCACCGGAGGTTTTCCTGGTCGTTAACTTCAGAGCCCATGGTATTAGTAAAGTGAAGCTTGGATCCCATGCTATCTATGAAAAATCAGTGCTTTGAAAACCGGACCGGGCTGGCCAGTTGGAGAGGTTTAACCGCGAACCAGAGGGTCAAACGGTCCAGCTTCACAGGAAAAACTGTTGTAGTCAAAACCGGTTAAACCCGGTCGGTTTCGCCTAAACCGGAACAAACTAGATGCGACGAACCGGTTCTCACCCCTTTGCTGACTAACTTGTTTGTACCCTAGCCCCGAACCGGTTCTCACCCCTTTGCTGTCTATCTTGTTTGTACCCTAGCCCCCAATCCCCAATTCGCAGCCCTCACTGAGCTGCCAGATTGCGGCTACTACCATTCATCAAACTATGAATCATTCAACTGCCAGTAGTTTGGAGTTCCTCAGCGCCATTGATTCTGGGGTAAAATGATGATGATAATGTGGTTATATTCGAAAGGGTTTATTTGGCTTCCTATGGCAAATGTATTGGTTGTATTTTCAATTTTGTGTGTTTTTTGATCGAATGGAATATTGAACTTGGGGGACAAAGAAATTGCAACTTGCATTGTGTTGGGCTTTGGACTTGCTGTGGACATCAGACAAGTTTGTGTCATACGAATAGTACTCCCAAGACATTTCCGTATATTGATGGATTTTTCCTCAAATTTTCTGATTTTTTTTAAATTTTTGTAAATTTTAAAAATTAATTAGGACATTATCCAGTTTTTAAGGCCGATTGAACCGGCCGGACCAGTTAAACCATCGAACCCCTTGACCAACCGATTCGACGCCCGGTCTGATTTTCAAAACATTGGAAATACTAAGAAAGTATTTGGAGTTGGCACCAGAGCCCACTTTGAGCAATCGTAGAGGTAAAATTTCCCGAGGAAGTGGTTAGAAGAAGGAAGTCTAGTCGTGGTAGATGCTCTTTATGAGTGGAGGAGGAAAATGTACATCATCTTTTGATAACTTCGAATAACTTCTTCATTTGTTACTATTTTTTTCTTCCTAATTGTTGCTCCACTATATTCCTAAAAACATAATACAAAATTCATAAAGTAATGTATAGTCACAAGCAAACTTAATTAGTTCGAGTGGCTAGATATGTGTAAAGTTCTGCTCAACAATGTGTCCTTGGGTACTTTCTCTTTGCTACTTGATGTTTTGCTGTTTGGGACCAGTTGGGGTCAGCCTTACCAGACTAATATAGGTAAATTATGTGCTGGTGGCTTGGAAGTGAAAGATAAAGAAGGGTTGGGCTGCCGAAATGTGGAAGATGACTTCTTGCCCATTTGGTGGTGCTCTTGTTAGGGAAAAAAAAAGATAAGATTTTGAGGGCAAAGCATTGTCTCAACAGGATTTTATGTAAACTTGGTGTCTGGCACATTGCGAAAGGCAATTTTTTCTTGAGTTTGTGAATTAGTCATACATGAAAGGTGAGAGCTTGATGTTTTGGATATTTGCCGTCTTCTTGTGCATGGGTCTCACACCCTCTTTTTTTTAGATAACACGGGTATCCAGACAAACTAATCCCATGGGCCCTGAAGTTAAGGTCCAGGAAAACCTCCAGTGGAAGTGAGGAGGCTCGAACTTGCGACCTCTAGAACAAATCTCAGAGGTCTTACCAGTTGAGCTACCCATTCAGGGTTACACGGGTCTCACCCCCTTGGTGTCCTGATAGTAATATTGCTTCTGATAGTAATATTGCTTTATTACTTATCTAAATCTTAACATATGTAGCCATAAGACAAGATTGGTTTTTATTTTTATTTTTTATCTTTCCAAACTAGGAGAAAAACCTTTTTTTCCTTCAAACAAGCCAAAGATAACATGTCTAAATATCCCAGTTATATACTGGTGTTATTTCTAAGAAAAATCTGTACGAGGTTGGTTTGATTTGTTTTATCTAAAAAAAAAAGCGGTTGGTTTCATTTGTTTTTAGCTTTCCAAACCAGGTGAATAAACCTTTTTCCCCCTAAACAAACCAAAGATAACATTCCTAATTATCCCAGCTATCTACTGGTATAGTTTCCAAGAAATAGCTGTCAAAATAAGGCCCCCAATGTTGGATGGAACATAGGAATTTGAGAAGCTAGTAGGGGATAGGACATAGGAGAATAGGAGCGAACTATTTTGCTTGTAAGCCTTGCCTCTAGCAATTATAGGGAGGCTATTTCAATCAGCATCTTGAAAGCCTGAATCATATCTATTTTTAATTTCTTTAACAGTCTGGAATCATTTGGATCATTCATAATTAATTATGAAACTAAAATATGGAGATAAAAATAGAAACAAAAAATACGAACTATTATTTTTATGCTATTATCCCTCTCTAACAATGGCGCTCTGGTCCCAAAGCATCTGATCATAATCGTTTTCTCACTACACCGGATTCGATTTTGGCGATCAGCATCACCTACATACCCATTCCGACGCAGTTCTCTTCACCATTTGCAGCGTTCGTGATGTGTGTGCTTTCTCCTCAATTTTATACCAAAAAAAAGAAATGCTCTCCCCTCAGGGCCACTGGAGGTTTTCCTGGTTGTTACCTTCAGGGCCCATGGGATTAGTCGAGCAAAGCTTGGGCACCCATTTTATCTAAAAAGAAAAAAGAAAAACTGCTGCAGATGAGTATCCATTGCTAAACAGAAGGAAAGCTGAGTGTATGGAGTGTATGGCCTCCACAACAAAAAAAAGTTTTCTTTTATTGTGATTAGGCTATTTGACTGCTTGATGACTTTAGAAAGGGATGATTTCTTGATTAGTAGGGTAAGAACATGGTCTGTAATTGATTGTTTGAAACATGACCAACTTTTCTATGTTTAAAGCACAACTTTTTCTGGCATTTGACTTTCTCAGTTCTGCATTTTTGCCCTCCTTTCATCCTTTTTCTTTCCGCTTCACTTCCCCTCCCCCTCTCCTACATTTCCCTCTTTCTTTCCCTTTTTTCTTCCTTTGTCTTTTTTGCCTGGGTTAAGGGTCAGAATCCATGCTGTTAAGTAGAATTCTTTTATGTTTGGCCAATGGCTGATGGTTATACTTGCTTAGGTTGTCTTCTCTTATGATCATGAATTTTAATTGAATCAATTTAATCACAGATGGTGATGGTTCTTATTTAAATTCTTTTGTTGGAGAGAGTTTGGAATTTGTAGTCATGTCCGTCATACTGCTTTCTAAGGTCTATCATCACGTAACTATACAGGTGTTACTCTGCACTTGATTCTAGTTTATTGCTTTTTCTATAACTGTTATTAGCATCCAGATAACCAAACTTATGTTCTGTTTTTTTAATTCCATCGTGTTGCTTAACATTGATGTTCTTGAATTTCGTTTTCAAAGGTTTTCTCTGCCTTTGGGTTTGTCCACAAAATTGCCACCTTTGAAAAGGCTGCCGGATTTCAGGTGCGTAGATTGATCTTGCTTATTGAGCTGTGAGTTGTACATGTTTTGTCATTGTTTTAACTCGATGGTATCTACTTGCAGGCATTAATTCAATTCAGCGATGTAGATACTGCAAGTGCAGCGAAGAACGCGTTGGATGGAAGAAGCATACCTAGGTGTGCTCTAGTTATTAAGCTTGTAATTTCCCTGCTACTGATTAATGCTTCCAAAGTTTCCACGACTTCTTTTTGTTTGTTAGTTTTCTGTGTACCTGTTTCTGAATGTTATCTACAGAGTTCTACACCCAATATATATTGAATCCCTTTTTCTATCATTGGAAAATTTGCTGGGTCCCTGATGAAAATGTTTGATTCAGGTATTTGCTTCCAGAGCATGTGACTTCGTGCAACCTTCGGATCTCGTATTCTGCGCATACTGACCTGAATATTAAGTTTCAATCTCACAGGAGCAGGTAAGGTTGATTAAAGATATTAAGAATGGAGGCTATCTCCCAAAAATTCAAACTGATAGTATTGCATCGGCCATGACTTCCATGTCTTCAGTTATTCTTCTGGGGTTCATGCTTATATTTGTGTGCATGTTTCTCTGTTGTATAGGTTAGTGAAGCCTGGCAGCTATGACAGAGATGTTTGTGTCTGGGAGCTTAGTAATTCCTTTGACTCTGTCATCTGTGATTGCTTCATGCATTTTATACGAAAATCACTGCTCTCAATGGACCTATTTCATCTATAGGTGGAAAAATCGTTTTTAATGTGCTTAATAGCTTAGACTGTTAGGATTTGTGGTTGGTTGAGGGCTTGGTGTTTCGTTCTACACTATACAGCCCACATTCAGCTTTCATCTTCATGACATTGCAGGAAATTTCCTTAGTCTTCAATTGCATGTAAGCCTTTGTTTGTCAAGTGCTGTTTTGCAACTTTGTTGGCTACAATTGCTAAAAAGTGAACCAAAATTTTACTGCATGGAGGGAATATTTCATTGACTGCATTGTTCTAACTTTGTTGGGGACAATTGCTAATAAGTGAACCAAGTTTTACTTCCTAACATTAAATAATGAAGCAGAAAGAATGGATGGGCCACAGGATCAATTGCTTATGCCATGCAGGCGAGGCGTGTGGGACTGGGGTGGAGTAAGGAGAAGTTTCTGTGGAAGTGTTATCTTTGCAGCACTTTGGTGCGTCTGGCTGGAGAGGAATGCTAGGGTCTTTTCTGGTATTTCTATATCTATTGACGTGTTGTGGGATAGGGTAGTCTCTACTTAGCCTCCTTGTGGGCTAAGGCTGCTGGGTGTTTTCGCAGCCATCCTGCTACAGAGGTTATGCTTCATTGGGCTTAATTGTAAAAGAGTAATAGACTCCTTTCGAGGACTCCTTGTCCACTAAGGATGTATTCTGTTTTTAATACTATTAATAATACTTTTTCGTTATCTAAAAGTCAATTGCTGATGTTGAACTATGTTGCTCAACTAGTGAATATCCTAGTACTAGTAGGCTGTGTAATTCCTGCTCATCAAAGTCTTTTCCTTTGCCTGCTGACCAAAAAAAAAAAAAAAAGGTCTTTTCCTTTGCCTTTGTTAATTGTTCTCTCATTCGTCGATTTTGTTTAGTTTATTTCATGTAATCGTCTATCGGTCTTTCTCATAGAACTTCATATATACTCCATGCAATGAGACTTGTGGAAAATACTCTGCATAGGTCTTTTTTCCAATTCCTAACTGCATCATAATTCGCAACCAATGCACAATCCTTCATCCCAATGAAACTACTTTTATTTTATTATTTTTCCTTTTTCTCTGTTTTGTATTGTTTAGGGGTTCACATTTGTGAATCTCCTCTTCAAAGGTTATGTCAACTGGACATCTGATTATACCACGAACATTTGGTTGGTAACTTGGAATGTGTCTAAATGTAAATTTTCTAAGACCTTTTACCCTGCTGCAGGGACTATACCAATCCATACCTTCCTGTGAACCCTACTGCATTTGAGGGTTTTGTTCAGGTACATGTTTAGAAACTGCAACTTTATTTAATCTTCGGTGCTTAAGATGCACTAACAAAATCTGTAATTATAGCCTGTGGTAGGTACTGATGGGATTAAAAAGGAACAGGACAGCAACGTGCTTCTTGCTGCAATTGAGAATATGCAATATGCAGTGACTCCTGATGTCCTTCATACGGTAATTCAAATGAATTATTATTTTCTGAGTTAGTTACCTGGTTTTCTTAGGTCTTTTTTTATGCTGATTGCACTATTTTCTTTTTAGGTATTTTCTACATTTGGTACAGTTCAGAAAATTGCTATATTTGAGAAAAATGGTCAGACTCAAGCACTGATTCAGTATCCGGGTAAGAGAACGTCAAGTTTGCATGGGGGAAATTCTTTTATTAAGATGCAGTTTTGTTTTAGTACTTTCTATGAATTGGCTTTACTGGCAGGGGCTTGGAAAGTTAGAGAGGATGATTTTCTCTATTTCCTCCCAGTTTAAGGATCTGAGAATCTTTGTGCTATCAGCTAACCACCCAGCTCCACCATAATAGAAAGCAAAATCGTTTCCTCAATATATTTCTTCTAATTTAGTTCAAATTCTTGTTTGTATTTAAAATTGGTATTATTAGAAGTTAGATAAATAAATTAAAATGGGTACAACAGGAAAATGTAGAAAAGTAGAAGAAAAGGATTTTTGTATTTAAGATTCCCCGTCAATCACTTTAAAGGGCTTAAATGTCCATCTTTTAAATTTAAAATGTTGATTTGTCGCCGAAAAAGTTAAATATGCCAAGTGGGTATGAGCGTCTATTCCAAAATGCCAGTTTGGTCATTCGGGGAATATTAGCTAGTCTCTGTTTGGTTCAATATACCCCTAGTGACATTATGAAAGATCCTAATTGTGGCCCCTGCTCTTTCTCTACTCATTGCACAATGGGTGGAAGTAGGGTTGTTTAAAAAGATAAAGCATCCGATCCGAAAACCTGATATGATATTAGTAAAAAAATAGGATATCCTAAATTTCGGATACCCAAAAACGGATAATGATTTGGATATCATTTTTTAAAAACTATCCGAAAATTTTGGTTCAGATTTCCGAAATATTAGATATTTAATAGAATCAAAAATATTAAAATTCGAAAAGTGGGTACCCGTAATTTCGGATATCAAAAGATGGTATCTAGAAATGGATCTCGCTAGGTGCAGTATGTAATAAACCATTTTTTGGGAGATTGATAGAGTGACCCTCGGAGTTAACAACCCCCTTTCTATATCTCTACAACTACCCCTATTTCTAATGGGAAAAGCACATGGGAGGAGAGAGAATATGAGAGGAAGGTCGGTGATCCTGAGGGTCAACCAAACATTTTCACATTTTGTGTGGTCAATCTTTTGACTTTTTAGAGGGGAAGTAAATTTAACCCTTCCAGGGCTTTTGGGAACGGAAAGGTCAATTGTGGAGTCCCGGTGTGAATCTATGATAGACAATCTGACGATTTTCTAAAACACCCGTGACTGAAAGGGTGAAATTAAGTAATATTTTGTGTTGTTCTTACAAAGCATAAGAGGAGATAAACAAAGAAAAAACTCATTCTCTTAATGCTAGGTGGCTAAAATGGAGTGCCTCAGAAGGTTTATGTGACAAGAAGATTCC
Source organism: Tetragonia tetragonoides (assembly GCA_038025085.1). Classification (NCBI taxonomy): domain Eukaryota; kingdom Viridiplantae; phylum Streptophyta; class Magnoliopsida; order Caryophyllales; family Aizoaceae; genus Tetragonia; species Tetragonia tetragonoides. The sequence continues at coordinate 43,176,333 of CM076139.1, forward strand.
AGTTAAACTCAAGGGAAAGTAATACCAAATTACCATATGTTCTTCATGGTGCAAAGTTTTGCCCTTGAAGTATGCTGAAGTTCATATTACTTTTCAGCTGTGCCACATTTTAAAGTGTTGTATTATTCTCCTCTGTTTGAAGTTATTTGCTGAAAGCGGTGTGGTATAAGAGTACTTGTGTTGTTTCTGCAGATGTCACAACAGCTTCTGTTGCAAAAGATGCTTTGGAAGGACACTGCATATATGATGGTGGCTATTGTAAGCTTCATCTAACATACTCTCGTCATACTGATCTCAATGTAAAGGTATACATATGTGCTTTTGAGTCTTTTATAAAAAGTTGCGGATTGGAAAATATAGATTTGGCGTGCATGTATGGTTCTTGACTTACCTAAACACCTTCAATTTGCTTCTATAAAGTCAAATTGGATGAATCCATGTGGTAATACTTATACCTCTTTTTATAGGCTCATAGTGATAAAAGTAGAGACTACACAATCCCAGATGCCGCAATGCTGCCAGTGCAACAGATTTCAAGTTACCCAGCAGGTCCTACACCACCCTGGCAGAACCCTCAAGCAGCTGCAGGATATCCGCCAAATGGTTATGGTACTGCTACCACTATGGAGCCCCAGAACAATGGGGCCCAAGTCCCCTCGTGGGAACAGGCTGGAAGGCGAACGTTTGTTTCAGTCCCAAGCACGTTTCCAGGACAGACATTTCCATCATCCCCTGGTCCTGCGTATGTCTCTGCACTAATTTCACCAGCTCCAGGGGCCTCGTCTCCTTTGATACAAAGCAGCCAAGTTCCACTACCTGGTGCTGCTTCACCTGCTGGCCAGGCTCCTTATTACCGGTAGTACTAATATGTTTTATCGTTGTATTGTTGGCCACACTTATGGTATTGCTCCTTGTAAAATTTGGTTTTTAGAGTGAAATTATGATTTATTCCAAGAGTTCACTTAAGCTGATGCTGAGTCTTGTGGCTTGCCTCTTCTTTGTGTTATGTCATGTCTGGTTTAGCTGTGTCGCCTGTGTGATCAATTGCTACTCAGTAAGCACTTAGGCAGCTATAAGTGGGTGCCGACCAAATTATGGTGGGAGGATTCGACATTTCACCGACAGAATTATGGAGAGAGGACTCAACATTTGTAAGCTTCTCCACAGCAGATGTCGCCATTAGCTCTTTCAGATTTTAGAACGCTCATGGGACGATAAATGTGACGACTTGGTAAATGTTTGTAGTCGGCTGGTAAAGTACTTGGTTGCATAGGGATTTTGGTTCAAAACTTTTGGTAGAGGTTGCATCCATGGAGAAACCAGGAACTTGGTGGGAGATACAGTAGCTAAGTAGAGGTGTCGATCAATCGAAGGCCAGGCTTGAAGTTTTCCCGGTCATTAACTTCAACATTCATGAAACTAGTAGGCAAAATATGGATATCATGTCATCTAAAAATAATAGTCAAATCAAATTCAAGGCCCTAATTTTTTTTGCTCATCAAAAAGAGGGTGCAAGTGAATGACGACCGAGGCACCCCTTGCTATGTCATGTTTGGACTCTCGTGTTCACTAGCGAACATATCAGACTAGCTGAACAACCAGCGCAAGCACTAGCTAAGATGGTTTGTGAAAAAGCTTGTTTAGTAGATAGTACTAGCTTTTTAAGCTAGCTTGTTTAAAGGGTAAAACCGAGCTGCAAAATACAGCAAACCAACTGCTAGGATGGTTTGTGAAAAAGCTTGTTTAATAGATAGTACTAGCTTTTTAAGCTAGCTTGTTTAAAGGGTAAAACCGAGCTGCAAAATACAGCAAACCAACTGCTGGCCAAACAAAGCCGATGATCGCAAAAACTTCTATAAGACTATTTTGTAAATTATGAAAAATAAATAAATCTGCATATTAGAAGAGTTCATAATTGAATTTTGAAACAACGCCATTTTGAAACATGGTTGAAACCAAGTATTTGATTTTTTTGGTCTTTGAATAATTGAATTCGTGGTAAAATAAAACAGGAATAGATGTATGGGGAACGAGGTCCCCAACGGCCGAGAGTCTCGACAAACACCCATGGAGCCTGGTTGGCAGTGCTTCAACGTCTGATAAAAAAAAATAGAGGCGGATATGGCCCTTGCCAGTCACTGAGGCTTCCAAGGGCCTCGTCGGCAACAGGTGCAGGCCACACTGAAGTTTTGCTCGGACAAGTGACGGAGACTGGGAAGAATAACCACCCGCGAGGAACCCAGTGCCGCCAGCTGCGGCTGCATGCCTGCATGACCCCTTGCTAGTGCCGTCGAAGAATATTGCTGTCATGAATAGACCCTTAGCACCTGCTATCCTTAATCTTGCTGTTCGTGCTAAGGGTCTAATGATGAAGTTGCAATATCGTAGAGTTGTAGTAGTTCCTTAACGCTTGGTATTTGTGTGTATCATATCCGAATAAGAATTTTCAACAACCTATAACTCATATTGAATCCACGCCAATTCAAAAGGATCGAATGTTTTCAGCATACAAAGCCAAATACTCTACTAAATTCCAATTTAAATTCAAGTACCATGCTTTGATTAAAATTTACAATCCTAGCTTAAAACTACAAAATCCATAACATGATACGATGCAGGAGAAGCAGGATGCGATTCTGGAACACCACCAGCTAACTATTTTGAACATTACTCAAACAATCACTGATATTTCCAGACTCACATCAAAACTCCGAACCATGCGCAGTAAATGAAACAAGGGAACCATCACAAACATTTGTAGTTGACAAAAACATAACTTCAGAGAAGCTCTGGCAGGCCATTCAGCAGAGCTCATGTGCAGTAGTTCCTTCATCATAAACTTCAGCTTCCTTAGTTGCATCTTATGATTCAGAAATAAGGCATGTCATTTCATACCTGTAAAAAATCAATCATGCTTGCATTTGCGAAGGCATTGCCTGCTGACAGTTACCATTGTGCAAGCGAGCCCTAGACTTGCGAGGAGCAAGACTGCAACATGTTGGAACGAATTACTTACCCAATATATAAATAATTAATAGTTTGACAAAACTTGAATTGCCACAACAAAAGGTAGCAGTAAGACGAACTTAGAGTATTTCTCTTATTCTTGCTATAGGACGCCTTGTCCTCTATTCTCGTATGTCCATCTTGCTGAAAATTCTAAACCTGAGGGGGTAGCTGAGTTGGTAAGACCTCTCAGATCTTTTACAAAAGTCCCAAATTCGAGTTCCCTCAGGGCCACTGGAGGTTTTCCTGGTCGTTAACTTCAGGGCCCATGGAATATTGGGATTAGTCAAGCAAAACTTGGATTCCCATGTTATCTATAAAAATAAAAAAGATCTTGCTGAACAATCTTCAGTTTTTAATAATATATTGCCTTTCTCTTATGTCTTTCATCAGTATCACCCTATTAAATGTAGTACTCTTTCATATAGGCGCTAATTTTAGAACAAGACAAATATTAGTGTCACGTGTAGGGTGAAATATGAAACATGAAAATGCTGAAAATATTCATAACAAAGTGACTATCAAAACGAAGTGAGAACATACCAGATAGAGCACAAAATAGAAGAATAGCCAAGCGGTATCGAACAATCCAAGGCAAATCAACTTCGCGAGTGCAATGTTTCCTATAAGCAGGTTCACGCATGTTGGCAGCTATTGCAGCACTCCCCGCTTGCAAATCAGATAACAAGATAGTCTGACTAATCACTGGGGATCCATTCATATCGCTTATCTGAATTCTCAGAGTTACTGGATCGGATTCCCAATCTACCTCAACGACACCAAAATTGGGTTGTCCTGTACAGACACTTCCAATGTAATGAGCTATGCCTACCATCATCTCAAACCATGGACCATTACAAAGAAGGCCAGACAAGGTTTACCATATGTACATGACTTGGATTTGCAATTTCGCAGCATAACTCTCACTGTAGTTGGTGTTAACCATGCCATCAGTCTCACTATAAAGTGCATTGGGGAAGGGACTACCCCCTCAACAGATTGTGTCAGTCCACTAGAAGTAATATCATACAGTGGGTATCCAGTTGCACAATCATATCGAGCAATTTCCCCGCAATGGACATCTCCGCTGATGAAAAGAGTGCCGTTTCTCTGCATAGGTGAGACGAGGAACATGTTATGTCAACAACTTCAAGCATATTGATCAGTTTATGACCAAATTCCAGTATATTTGAGCCACAGATATCTAGCAATACAGGTATCTTGCTCTTAGTTCCAAGTAAATCATTTGATGGACATAAGCTGATAAGCATGACATCAATATCATCAATGCATAAATAATTTGAATAGAAGGCTGTCACCTTACTATCTGCTATTAATTGAAATAAGCGATTCCTCTCCTTTGGAAAACGCCCCCAACCCTCGATAGAAAATAAAGGACTAGTAACAGCTGAAAGATTTGATATGACCTGAATGGAAATCAGAAAGAAAATATAATTTTACATAGTAATTCCACACTACAACATATCAATGAAAATAGAATAAAATAAAAACAAAACACAGAACATTTTGAAATTGAACTTGTAACAGTTCATAAAGTGACAACTCTTCTCAGCTAGTTAGTTATATATATTTTTTACTAGGAAATGATAACCTCAGTGATAGCAAATGAAACCTTCCTACCTTACTTCTCCATTCCAAAATCTGAAACTACAATAGCATAGGGGAGTTTTTATGCTAAAAAAAAAAATTTCAAAATAACAAATTCTCGTTGCTATACCTTTTCTTTAGATGAAAAAAAAGTATAAGAATTATTCGACAAAAGATACAACTTGCAAAGGCAATCTGTCCATCCATTAATTATAAATTTGGACATGAGTAATATGGTAGCTCTTAAGCACCCCACCCGCTTTAGGCCATACAAAAAATAAGGCACCCGTTCCAATAGCAGTTCCCAGTGACAAAGTGACCCTAAAGAAGACTCTTGCATTCCAGTGATTTATGAACCAGAAGACCGCTAGACAACCAATTTGTTCCTTAATCCGCCCAAACCCACAAATTGAATCTACAAGAACGCCAAAAACATGGACATGTATACCCAGTGTTCCCCCAAAACACCTCGTATGCTATGCCCCTAAGAAACCTCACCATATCACCATTAATATTAACAACCCTGGCTCTTTTCCTCGTGAGCTTATCATTGGTACTAATCTTCTCCAATGCCCATGTCCACAAAAAAACTCTAACCTTCAAAGCTACCTTTGCCTTCCATAAGAAGTTGGCAATATGAAATGAATCTTATCATGAAGTAGAGCCAAGGCTCACAAACATCACAACATGATCTTGAAGTAAATAACTGCAATTCCTTTGTTGTTTGTTGCGCAACGCTATGGACTCTCCAAAGGTTTATCAATCTTGAGACACCACCCTGGAAATGAATGATGGTATTAAATATCGGCCGCGACGTATTGTATTGGCCGTTACGTAACGGTTTTTGAGGTCACCAATACGCGATATCCCGCTACGTTTTTATATGGCCGATACTCGACCGATACGGCTGATACATGGCCGATACATGACCGATACATGGCCAATACATGACCGATACGACCAACATAGTTGATACAAAAATTTATGCCACGACGAGAGCCACTTGATAGGCATCAGCGATATCAGTTCGCTTCCACGACGTCGCGACCGTTTCCGTGATCGCAACGATACCGCGATTTCGAACCATGGATCAGAGTACTCCCCATAACCCCCGGGGCTCCGTCCGGCGCCCAAACCGAATCTGCACACCCCCGCAAAGATGGCTTCTTCGACATGAGATACCGGCCAAATGTATTCTTGCAGATCCTGAGTATCAAGACATAGCCATTTCACGGCTCGTTTGCACCCAACCATCGCTGCAACCCCGCGTCCACAACGAAAAGAACTTCTTTGCCCACCAGTGCATCTCCTCACAGCCAAGGAACAACTTGAAATTCTTTCCGCAACGAAATTCAACCAGCCGATATCCATCAAGATCACAAAATATCTAGGACGTAATCTCAATCCAAAAAGAAGACATGATTAAAACTAAACTGCACTCTAAAAATGGAGAGGCTCCCAGAGCCCACCGACCGTCGGTGGATGGGAAAAACTCCATGTGCTACGCACACCTAGAGAGAGAACCTAGAGAGCTGTGGAGGCCTTTATAAAAATTTAAAGCGCTTCCTTCCTCATGTTGACTTGGAACTTGGGAATGGTGCACGCATTAGGTTTTGGGAGGATAATTGGAGGGGTGGTGAGTTTGTACGAGATTTCCTCGATTGTTTCAGTTGTCCACTCTACATGGGGGTATGGTTGCTGATTTTTTCTCGGTACAGAGTGGTTCCTGGAATTTACATCTTCGTCGGCCACCTCATGATAGGGAGATGGAAGAGCTCACTTCGCTTCTTACTCTTGTAGAGCCTATTCAGCTGTCGAGCTCAGATGACTCTAGGAGGTGGATTTGAGATCCTTCGGGGAGTTCTCTTGCAAGTCCTTCTATCGGGATTTGGGGACAGCTCTCCCTTGTTTTCCTCTAGCAGACTACATTTGGAAAGCAAAGGTACCAATGAAGGTGAAGGCATTTGTGTGGACTTTGGTGCTGGATAGGGTTAATACAAACGACTTAAGGCAGCGGAGGAGACCCGGGGTGCCTTTGTCACCAGATATGTGTTCGCTATGTCGGTCTAGCTGCGAGACTTCTGCACATCTTTTTCTTTGGTGTGATGTGGCACATTGGCGAAGATTGATTCCGGGTGAGGTGTTTGTTTACCCTTCTAGTGTTGAGGCCTTTCTGCAGATGCATTTCCGGGGCTTTGGGGGTGGTAAGGAGAGGAAGTTGCTGTGGCGCAATGCTTATTTTGCAATTTTGTGGTGCATTTGGTTAGAGAGGAATGCACGAGTGTTTAAGGGACTTTCAGCAACTCCTGCGATGCTTTGGGAGAGGATCACTTATTTAGCTTCCTTATGGGCTAAGGCTGCGGGGACTTTTAGGGATTACTCTATAACTGATATACAGAGGAATTGGGGCAATCTGTAAATGTTTTATTTAGAGGATACCTTATCCTCTCTTCTGCTGTACATTTAAATTCATATCAATATACTTTTTCTTTATCAAAAATTTAAAGCGCTTGCCAAATTTCATAATGCAGAACTTAACTGTAAAACTCTAAGGGTAAACATGAAACATGTTAATAATGCAAAATGCACACAACCTCAAACAGCCAGGATTTACATAGCTGGAGATATGTATTTGCACAGCTACATGTGCACAATCACATATTCTCTTTTATCAAATACTTTGACTTGAAATAGAATAACAATCCCAATTAACACAGTAACTGTTAAAAATAAAGATTTACTAAATGAAGTAAAGTGAACTGCTGGCAGAACTCTGAAGTTCACCGAGGTACCTGTATTGAGGAGCCAATAATGGTAATGGCTGTTGGTGGACCGTACAACTGTTTTTCTAACCATAACCACTGTGAACTTCCCAAGATACTCCCATCACTCCGTAAAGGATCTCTATGGTATCTAGTGTCGAGGAGAATGACCTGTAAAAATTATAATAATGAATATGGAATAGATTCAATAGAAAGAAAACAAAGATGGACACACAAAGGTTCAAGATGAAGCAACAACTCTCCCAAATATTGAGAGATAAAATTGAGTGGATGAAAAAGATGGAAAAATGGGGAAAGAAATAAAACTGCGAGTTTAGAAGGCGAGCTAAAAACATAGAATAATCTATTATCATAAATAAAACCGACACACAATGAGTGCATTCCTCATTTGGCCAGGTACAAGAAGGTTTGCTTAAATACTTATCCTCGAAAATAGTCTACAGATTAGATTGCTTTATTTCTTTTTGTTAGTACCCAATAACTGGAAAATTGGGTCTGTTGTTGTATGCTGAAAAATGTGCCGGTTCAGATTTACTTAGTAAAACAAACGATGTATGACAGCATAAAGGCATAAACATCACAGGCATTCCACTGCATACCTGCTTGCAAGGGCGCCAAAATCTGCATTCAACCCATGTTTTAAGAATCATCCCCTACGTCTGAGATGTGCCGGTCCAGATTTACTTAGTAAAACACCGATGTATGACAGCGTAAAGGCATAAACAACACAGGCATTCCACTGCATACCTGCTTGCAAGGGCGACAAAATCTGCATTCAACCCATGTTTTAAGAACCATCCCCTACGTCTGAGATGAAGCCAGACCTGGTGTAGCACCTTGTAAACTCAGATATGGGACCAGTAGGTCAGGTCAGGTCAGGTTCAAGAGGCATACTTCCAGGTTCGGTTGGTTTTCGGGTTAGGTGACTCTGGTTTTTGGTTTCCGGTCGAAAAATTCCTGTTCAAACCCAAAACCTTCAGGTAAGTCTTGGGTCAGATTAATTTTTACCAGTTTGAGGTGCGGAAAATCATGGAGCCACACAACTAGGGTTCTTTACCTTCTTCCATGAGCATAAAATATACTTCTCCAAACTCTCACAAAAGGATTTATCTATGTCAGAATCCTACTCGATGAGGAGTCCAAACTTCCGCTAGACGGATCTCACAGTCATTCCAAAAAGTATTATTAGGTTTAGCAACAGAGTCTTCAGGTCAAATCAGCATGGCTTCAGCCTGGTCTTTCATCAGTCCATTACCTAATAGCCTAATTCATCAAGCGGATTTGTCCACCTGGTCAAAGTCAAAGTACAGCTTGCTCGGAGCTTCCAGTCATCAGCAAGCTGTGCTTCATCCTTCAAAGTAATTCAGGCTTCACCTCTTCCATAGTAGTTCCTACCGCCCTACCTTCCATGCTTCCCTCTCTGTAGAAGTCCCTTTCTCTCAATTCATTTCCCCTACTTTTAATCTACCATTTTTGTTTATTTTTCACTTTTTCAATTCAATGCTGTGATTCTATGGCAGTTTTCAACAGTCAGTCTACTTGCTATAAATGGTACTATATTAATGCCTCCTCCGGCTTTGAACGTCCAACTAAAAGGAAAATCATAGTGTAAATTGTAAAGAATTAGCCTCCAATGAAGTACACATTTAACAAAGTTACATGTAATTCATATGCGCCAGAGGAGACGACCAGAGTAGGCTATTTTTCTAGATATCTACTAGCTTTCTCGCGCTCGTGGAGAGACTGCTTCACATCTCTATCTGCAGTGTAAGGGGCACAGTATCTCTGGAGCAAGCTGTTTGGTGTAAGCCGAGAAGTGGGTGTGTCAAGCTTCTAATTTGGCTTTCCTGCAGAATTTTGTGGGCTTTTAAGAAAGGATTTGAACTTTTGGTAGAGGAATGCACTTTTGGAAGTTTTAAGGTGCATTTGGCTTGAAAGGAACGAGCAGTTGTTTTCTACTAAGGCCCTTCTTGTCCATGGAGTTCTTGTGAGACCTTGTAACTTATTTGGCTTCTTTATGGTCCAAAGCAGTGGGAGCTCTTCGGAGTTATTCTGTCACTGAGGAAGAAAGGAACTAGGCCATTTTGTAGATAGTTTGTTGACTTTGCTCTTGAGGATGTCTTTAAAACAATATATACTTTTCTTTATCTACATAAGAAGTTTCTTGCAGCATGTCAGTATAACAGGAAAGTGGGCATTGTTTTGAGTGAGACGGCTAGATAGAAATAATTTGGGGAGTTATTTAATGTGGGAAGGAAGGAGTAATATTAACTTTAAGTAACTTTTGCTTGTATTTGATGCTGGGTTTGTAGATTCTTGACCTTAATGAAAGTACGTGTATAGACTGAAATAGACAAAATGAAATTGAGATGTTTTATGGATATTCCATTCTCTTCCAAGATCCAAGAGTTTTTCAACTATCTACTCTACAAAACGCAATAATTGCTGTCTCTTACTCCTATAATGGTGGTTATTGGGATCTCCATCTCCAAAGGAATCCTCATATGGGTGAAGTGGGAAGCTTACCTCTTTGCTCAGTGTTCTGGATACCATTTATCTCTCCGATTCTAGGACTTCAACTAGCGATCCTTCTTGGGTCTTCTTCTGCAATTCCTTACTTTAGCATCTTAGCCTACCTCCGCAAAACACCATTTTACCAGTCACCAATTTAATTTAAGGTGCGGCACTTTGTTTGGACCATGGGTCCAGGCAATGTAAACACTATGTGCCAATGGGATAATGAGAAATCCTCTCACCTATTTTTGCAATGTGATATGGCATGCATGCACTATGGTCAATTGGTCATTGTATGGAAGAACAATTTTTGCTATAGGGGGAGTGTTGGGTTTGCCCTGAAATAGGCAGAGAAGGGTACAAAGGCGGCTAGAGCTTTTTAGAGGGGTTAACACTTCCCATTTACCTATCTTCAAAGGCAAAATTGGGGAGCTCACATAGGCTGTAACTACATATTTTTCTGCTCATACAGTCTCTTTCTTCTCTGAAAAAACAAAAAATGAGATGTTTTCCTTACTAAATGTGGGTGCATAGTGTACCATCTCTGAGAAATATGCTATCCCCTAACACTTCGCACTCAACTCCTAATGAGCTTTGTTCCTGAAGCTCTGACAGAGGTTGAACCCATTTCGGTATACAGAAAGCCTAATATATCTGCACTCCCCAAACTGAGGAATTTCTTTATAATCTAAAAGGAAAGACAGCTAATAGAATTAATTACATCGCCACCTTAAGGGAAAAACTATCCATGTAAACGACATAATAAGCAAGAAAATACAACTAAACAAAATTCTCCAGACCTTAATTTGCCTCCCAATGGGACCGAATGTGTAAGATGTATAAACACCAGCTTGCTTTCTCCTGTAAGTAAAACAATGATGGCAACGACGTAAGAGAATAAAAACGCTAGTTTGAACATAGGAAGTGAAAAGCTATATTTTCCAACAAAGTCTCACAATGACATAAATACTAAGTACATAGACTCGAATAACAAGGTAAGTAAACACTGAAATAGCTCTATTTGAAAAAGGAGCTCACCCACGAGTTATGTTGAGCACACAATCAAAAGTTTACACAGTGCCAAACTCTACCTCACCTTGCACTATCTGTAGGTTCGTCCAAAAAATCAAGAAGCAGTTTTTGATTGGTGACCTTCCCTGCAAATTCTTTCCCCGCATCATTCAATCCATAATCGTGGTCATCCCATGTTCCAATAACCTCACAAATAAGACATAATGGGTGGATTTTAAATGGTGGCTTACAAACATACCAACAGTTAAAACTCTCTCTGTCTAATCTGCTCACCACCCAAAAGAGATAGGAAAAAAATCAAAATACAAGGAAAGCAAGAGAAATAGTTAGAAAAAATAAAAACCTTGGAATGGTTGCGAATAAAGGAATACCCAGGATTCGACTTTGCCATCTTATATTTAGATTTCAGTTCTTGTTCAGAGGATGGGAAAAATCTTGGAACATTCTTCCAAGGCCCAACAGTTCGCTCTTTCCCAAAGAATCTGAAAGGGCGTCTATTATCTCCATATATATTGTCTCCCAGCCAAATAAATACTTGGGGATTGTAATTGATGATTGCATTCCATATGGGCTGCATGAATGAATCATGTCAAATATCATCCTACCAATCTACCATGCCCCACTTTGCTATCAAAGGAACATTAAAGCTCCTTCATTTCTCACTCAAGTTGCTCTTTTCTAAATGCAATATCAGCACTATTACATACATGTATAATTAACAAAGCAATGATTATGCAGCAAAACAATCACAATATCAGTCAAGCAGCAACATCAACATTACTCCAATGCCTCCAAAGAGGCTTCCGCATAGGAGGGTTTTTTTTTGGGGGGGGGGGGGGTCGGTTCTTCGCAGCCTTACCTCTGTGATAAAAGAAAGGCTGTTTTCTTTTGACCCTTGATCCGAAGTGCAATGACCATTGGCAACATGAAGCATATATGATTCGGAAACAAGGGCTCAATTCAGACTAAAGGGACTGTAGTAGTAGCAGTAATAGCAACATTTAAATAATACAAGTTACAATATCAGAGAAATTAGACAATTAATGAACATGGTAATTATATACTGGGAAACATTTCATGGGTTCTCCAACAATTCACCATTTTCTCAACCAGAACCAAATACTTTATATATTCTAATTCTAATTCACAACCTATAAAGTTTATATTTTGGTTGAAGCCAACTGATCATATAATCAAATCCCAGGAAGAGAATTTCACCAATTGAAATATACTACATACTAGAAAATAAATAAAAGCAAATGTTTTTAGCATTCAATTTGTATGAACTAATAGAGAGAGAGAGAGAGAGAGAGACCTGAGGATGGGTTTGGTTGGAGCATGATCCAAACACAATCCGGGAAACGGTCTCATGGTTGTCTTGGGAACTGGAAGCAGTGCCAACGGAAATCGCAATAATCAGAAAAAACAGTACAGACAACCACCGGCTGTGGCTGCACAAGGCCGAAGAAATAGCAGTGCCAGTCGCACACATTACTTTCATATGGAAAGTTTTTTTTTTTTTTGAGAAGATTCATATGGAAAGTTGACATACAACACAAGTACACAACTAATTTGTTCTGTTGTTGTTGCTCTATAGTACTCTTTACTGTTCATATGATTAGCCGGTTTTGCCTTTGTTTGCAGTTTGCCCCTCTTTAGTTTTTTTTTTGTTTTTTTTTTTTTTTTGGATACGAGGAACCCCAACCATTACTCTTTGAGTGTGCACTGGATAAATCTCGAGTGTATGCAATAGCCTACAAACCACATACACCAGGCAAACCAACAAGATAAATCTTGTAGACAGGCTCAGCAAAGGAGGCTTAGTGGGAATTGAACCCATGACCTTTGCCATGAAATCCAACCCCACAACTTGGGATGACAGTGGGGTGGGTACATGTGGGTTCCGCCCTGCATCCGCCCCAGTTGGGGCGGGATGGGGTGGGATAGTTTTGAAAAAGCAAAATCGTCATAGGGATGGGGCGGGATGGTTTGTGTTGCTCCCCAGTTGGATACCTGCCTCATACCCACCTAAAAATAAAAGTGAATTGCTATTTACCGCCCAAAATTACTCACCACCGCCCTTGGAAATTACCCATTTGCCCTTCACTCTCACTCACTCCTCACTCACTCCTCACTCCTCCTTCCTCTCTTCCTCACTCTCCTCACCACCACCTTCCTCTCTTCCTCACTCTCCTCACCACCACACCATCACACCGGCATCACACCGGCAAAACCACCACACCATCACAACAGAAATGTCAGGGGCTAGCGGCAGCGGCAGAGGCGGCGGCGGGGACGGAGGCGGCGAGCATCGCGGCGGGGGGGTATACATTCGAAATTTTTTTGCTTTATTTACTCTAATTTATTTTGATTTTTACGAAATGTGTTGATATAGGAGTGTTTTTATTCAAGGTTTATAGACAATTGAATTGAATTTGTGTTGTTTGAAGTTGTGTTGATTGATTTGTGAGTTCGGTGTCGTTTTTTTCGAGTTCGGAGACTCGGGCGTCTGCCGATCTCGCCTCACCCATGGGTGAGGCGTCTGCGACTGGCGCCGCACCTATGGGTGAGGCGAGATCGGCAGACGCCTCGCCCATGGGTGAGGCGTCTGCCGATCTCGTCTCACCCATGGGTGCTGCGCCAGTCGCAGACGCCTCACCCATGGGTGAGGCGAGATCGGCAGACGCCTCACCCATGGTAGAGGCGCCATTTGCAGACGCCTCACCCGAGACAAAAAAAAAATAGTGTTATTATTATTGTTATTATTATTAATATTAGTGTTATTATTATTGTTATTGTTATTGTTGTTATTATTATTGTTATTATTATTATTATTATTTATTATTATTATTATTTATTATTATTATTATTATTATTATTTATTGTTATTATTATTAATATTATTATTGTTATTATTATTTGTTACTACAATTATTATTAGTTGTCAATTATTATTTTAATTGTTTATTACTGATTATTGTTTAATTAAAAATGTGAAATGATAGAGGAGAGGAGGAGCCGGTAAATCGATGCCGAGGTTAGTCAGTGAACTAGCTGGTTCAGGAGCGCGTCACACGAGGACGCGCGGGATTGATGCCTCTGTACGGAGACAGAGAGAGGCAGTTCGGATGAGGGAGATGACTGACCGTCACTTATATCGCGGTGATGAGGCTGAGCAACACGATTACGGATCTAGCGAGTTCTACTCCGGGGATCAGTCCATGGACGATGATCAGATTGGCATCAAATCATCCTCAGATTGGCGCGTGGTGAAGGGCAGAGGCGGTAAGTTTGTTAGTACTGGCTCGTCTAGTAGTAGCAAACGATCTAGAGCGAAGGACGACAGTACGTGGCTTGTTACAGGGAATGTGGCCGGTGGACCGGCGGATGATAGCGTCATACCGAGCTTCCTGGGCCACGTAGCGTCTCGTATGTGGATGGGAGAGACGAGGGGTCTGTTGAAGTGTCAGAACCGATTCAGTGTCTGTCAGCGGCTGAGTGAGTGGCGAGCGGAGATGTCGCCCGAGGTGAGGGCGCAGATCGAGGGGACTGGGTTATCACACCTGACAGACATTATGTTCAGACATATCGACTTCCCCCTGATATCTGCATTCGTTGAAAGGTGGCAGCCGGATACGAACTCGTTCCACATGTCGTTCGGAGAGATGACCATCATGTTGCACGATGTATGGCATATTCTTCGGATTCCTGTAGAGGGAGAGCTCGTTTCCAGTGAGGGACGGGATGGGCAGCTGTAGGCGACGACCATGGAGGTTCTCGGGGTCACCCAAGATGAACTGATGCATAGCCACTGGCAGGGCGGTGGGGTCCTCACGGAGTCGGTTTTTGACCTTTGCCGAGTGGAGGACCGAATGGAGGGCATCCAGGCGGTAGGTTGGATGTGGTTACTTATTGGATCCACCTTGTTTGTCGACAAGAGTGGTAACCGTATTAGACCCTCCTGCGTGATGGAGGTGAGGGACGGTGTCGGAACGGCGCATGAGTTCTCTTGGGGATCTGCTGCCCTCGCCTTCCTATATCGTCAGCTCGGTATAGCTAGTCGAGGGGATTCTCAGGGCATCTGCGGATGCCTAACTCTCCTCCAGGCATGGATATACGAGTACTTTCTCTGCTTCCGACCTCATCGGAAGCGGATGGTTGTCGGGGACGGCGAGGCTCCCCGTGCGTGCGTATGGAGTGCCCAGGCTGAGGGTAAGGACGTGGTTCGACTGCACTCCTTACGTAGATGCTTGGATCAGCTGCGAGCGTCAGAGGTACGTCATGCAGTTATCGGTGTTCATGATTTATTTCGTCGTTTGCTATGTTTTTTTTTACTTCACCGTAACTTCAACATTTCTACGTAGGTGGTGTGGCTGCCGTACGGTTCTGACCCGGTTGCATCTGTACCGAGGACTGTATTCATTGGGTGGCTATGGTATCGGGATATTATCGAACCGTACATGCCTGGTCGTTGTTTACGACAAATCGGGTACGTACAGAGTATCCCTTTCCCGATCACTAGGCCAGAGAGAGCGATCAGGTCATGGAGCAATCGTTCGTACAGGGTTGTCTACCCCGTACGAGTATCATCTGATGCCTGGCGTATGTTCCCGGGAGGTTACATTCTTGGTCTCCATGGGTTTCAGGCATCCACGTCAGATCCCACAGCATGTACGGATGACTACCTCGTGTGGTACTACCGTCACTCCCACCCTCTGCTGACACGTGACGATGCAGCACCTGGATCTGTGATTCCTCCACGATCCAACAGCGATTATGTAAGTGATTAACTAAAATACATTTTTTTTTTACGTATTACATATCTCTGAACTCACACTCATTGTTACTTTTTTGCAGTGGGTGAATCGTCTAGCCGTCGCATTTGAGTCTTTCATTACTTTGCTTCCTCCGGAGCAAGCGGAAGGTCCTCGATCGGTTATGGAGGAGTATATGAGAGATTGGCGGGCTGCCAAATGATGTATTAGATGAATTTGTTATATATTTATATAAGAGTTTCATTGTTATTGTTATTTATTTGTGTTATTGTAATTTGTTGTTTCTTATTTACCTTTTTTGTTTTATTGTAATTTGTTGTTTTATTTACCTCCAATAATCACGAAAAAATATAACATGCAAAATATAACAATCACACAAAAATGTGACAATGATATAAGTAGAAAAATATAACAATCACGCAAAACATTCAATTACGTCGACCTCGCTAAACGATCCCAATGTGCTCTTCGCCTAACATACATTTGCTCCCAACTAGCGACACTATCAGAACGGGAAGTAAACCATGCTGCGTATATCGGTGGAACAGGGAAATCTTAGGCTAAATTCAGACGGATATAATGCATGTACGAATCACCTAAATGACCTATGACAATTTCCCTACTTGGACGTGTAGCAGTCGAAGGTGCTCGCAACGGTAGCACTGTGTAACAAGCATATAACCCCCTTCCGCTGTCGTATCCGAATAACATAATCGCTGCATTGAAGAGGTTGGCAATCGGGAACAAATCCTCATGTACTATCATCCAGTGATCATCGTTACACGCACCTCCGTCCCACATAATACGGCGGTAACCAGCGTCGACCCCGTCAACGTATATGTTTTCGTACAATGCTCGGTTAGCTAAGAGTTCGTTTGCAATGCAAACTCTCGTCAATCGCCATTGCTCTTGGTCTCCGAAAACGTAGTCCACAATGACACGGAAACCGCAATTACCATCCCCAAGCACATTGAGATATCCTTCAATGAAAGGTATGATGATTCCCGAAATTTTGTTAACATGATAGAATTCAGTGATATCTATTCCGTGTCCAGCTGCAAGACAATATAATAGAAAGTCATTAATAGTACTTATCAAAAAGTAATTAACAACATTATGTACATGTCCCGGAATTATGGGTTTTCATACCAGTACTCCGCACGACGTTACTCGATGAGGATGAGCTACGACCACGCCCGCGGCTCGAACTGGATGACCTAGGGCGACCACGACCCCTCTGGGAGTACTCCCATGAACTAGGATCACGTCTGGTAGAGGAACTCCCTCTCGGTCGACCTCTGACTGTCGTGTTCGCTTCCGGCTCGACGTAACTCGCTTCATCAGGATGAAGCTGCTCATTGATAAGGACAGATATGTTGCGCACAACTGCCCGGTCGCTTGAGTTAACCTCATGGACGAGAGAGTGAAAGTACCGATGGTCCTCAGATGGATGCTCACTCATGTCAAGCGTATCTATCTCCACTGCATCACTAATAACCAGTGTTCGCCAAAATTTGTGGACACTATTCAAGCTAATTGGCGTGCCCGTATCCGTGGCCATTTTCAACTCACACGCACACGGGATCTGATGAGTGGATCTCAATACACAACCGCAACGATCAAATACTTGGTCACTCAATTCTCTCATCCTCTTCAGCTCATCCTATAATATTCCTAAGCAGTAATGGGAAACATACCCGCTCAGATAGTTGAATGGGAAACCCGAGTACATCACACTTGTTCGTCTTCTGCACTCTTCAAGTGTGTACTTGATCTCAGTTAGTTGTGACTCGATAGACTTGTTGACCTTGTTCCAAACATTGTCCAAAGCTCCAGTTGAGGAGTTCAACCACTGTTTTAGCGCGGCATGTGCACTCTCCACCCTGCAAGTCGTAGTGTTGCCAAGGTGTAGCACCTTATTCGTCCACGCAGCCACAAACATCTCTTTGTATCTCAGCCAGGTCTCCTCTACATAGGATATCACGTGAGGGTAATTCCTCCAAGTATCCTTCATCATACACACTGCTCTATCGTACTCAGCTTCTGTGGAAGCTTCCATGATAAATTTCCAGTTCTCGTTCTTGAACCTCTGCGCGCCGACCTTATCTTTTCCACAAAGTCTGTACACTTTGTCTTTAACGACTTTGTTAATGTGCCATGTACAGAGCAAATGGGCACTGTCGGGAAATATCTCTCTAATAGGTCTCATCAACCCTAGCTCACGATCGGTCAAAATTGCTGTTGGGTGTACATCATTTCCAATAAGCATCCTCAACTTATCTAAGACCCACGCATAGCTTGCCTCAGTCTCATCCTTCATAATGGCATAAGCTATGAGGAAGTTCTTATTGCTTGGAGTCATCCCCACTATCTCAAGAAACGACATCTTATACTTGTTTGTTTTGTACATGGAATCTAAGCCAATAAACCAAGGAAAAGACCGAAGTAACTGAATTGATGTAGGGTGTGCCATGAACACGTGAGTTACCTCATTAGTAGCTGGGTCGGCTCTTGTCCAATGTACGTACTTATTCTCCACAGCTAAATGATGAAAATGACCAATGACATCTCTCTCTTCAAAATCAAGTTTCCTTATACGATCTCTGTAGTTGTACACATGCCGTCTAGTTGCATTGTCCTCGGGAAATTTTTCCTTAATAGCGGCCAAGATAGCACATGGCTTTGTTTGTGCCGAAGTCATGTCACGAACGAGTTGCTTTGACCCAGGACTAAGACCACTCATCTGACGATATCCCTCAGGAAACACAGCAAAGTCATGGTTGTGCGTACCCCTAATCCCAGGCAATGTGACAATCATCCAACTACTAGACCCATACACTTGCTCAGCTCTTAACTGGAACGTACATTTACAAGCCTTTCTTTTCGTATTCTTCCGAGCAGCAGTATCTAAGTCTCTTAATTCCCCTCTGTAGCGTTCACCTCGATTGCATCTTAACAATTTTACGCTTCCATTGTTCTTGTGTGACGAGATTATCAACTCAAACCCGATAGTAAGGGCAATTTGTTTTGCCCAATTAATTGCATCTCTATCACTATCAAATAACTCATCAGTGACGAAATGCGTACTGTAATCAACACCATCACCACCGAACCGCTCCAAAGGAACCTAACGAAAACAACGAAAACAATGTTAGCTTAATCTCAAATTCAAACGTCTATCAAAACCGACTGAACCAAGGGACAGGCGTCTGAAATTTCCGCCTGAACCATGGTTGGGGCGGAAATCACGGACGACAACACCATGGTTTTGGCGTAGATCTCAGACGCATGATCCATGGTGTAGGCGTCCGTGATTTACGCCTCCACCATGGTGAAGGCGTCCGTGATTTACGCCCCATCCATGGACGGGGCGTAAATCACGGACGCCCGTTCAAAATATGCGGAAAAAAAAATTTACCTCGGCCACCGTCGACGACACTTCTTGGTCGCCGGAAGACATTTGCGGTCGTTCCTTGCTTGCCGGTGAGAGAATGTTGGTGAATGTGGGTGGGTGTGAGAGTTGGTGGGTGTGAGAGTGGGTGGGTGTGGGAGAGTTAGAGAGGGAGAGGGAGAGTGGGAGAAAGGGTGAAAATGTGAGAGGGGCAATATTGTAATTTCCAAGGGCGGTGGTGAGTAATTTTATGGCGGTATATAGTAACTCCCTAATAAAAAAGTGTAAAAAATCTAAATATAAAATGTATTGACACAATTTGTTCAGATGCTTATAGTTTTCATGTTTGTAATAGTGACACAATTTGCATGTTTATTGGGTTTGCTTGTTAAATATACCATAATTGCTTTTTGTTGGGTATCGTGAATTTATGGACGGTACTAGATGGGTTTAGGTGGGTATGGATAACCGCTTGGTAATTGGGGCGGGTGTGGTTCCCATCTTATACCCACTTGGGTGGGGATGGTTCCGGAAATCTTACCCATGGTGGAGATGGGGCGAGTGACGGATTGACCTTAGCCAGGCGGGTATGGGTATGGATATACCTATATCCACCCCCACCCCGCCCCATTGCCATCCCTACCTACAGCCAACTCAACTACCCCTTTCAGGGCCTATAGTCTAGTGTTCATTCTAACTATTCTTTCCATTTCAAATTTTTGTTGAGTAGGCCCAAAATATATGGGGATGATGAAGTATCAAATGTTCGTAACAATAATATCACCCTCAATTAAGGTCACCCGTCGAATTACCAACTTTGAGTCGGAGATGTGAGAGCTCTACCAACTAAGGTTCCACCTTTTACTCACTACGAACAAATAAGAAATGCGACTAGCAATAAAATCTATATTTGGGACTTGGGAGTTCCAAGTTAGAAACCTATTTAGGTCAATAAGGAGACATCAACCCAATTCCAAATCACAAGTGTTAAATACAACATGGCCTTTTAACACAATACAACATTTTTTAAGGCAAAAAAACTTATGTACCCCCTTTTAATTTTACTCCTCTCAATCTCTCATCCTTCATTTCTCTCTCTTCTCTCAAGGCTCAAGCTTCCCCTCTCTTCTTGTATCATCAAACTCATTACCGCTCCAGCACCATTGAAGGCAGTGGCGGAACCAGGGGGCTGGGGTAGGCCCCGACCTCCCCCATGATTCAAGAAAACAATATATTTCATTTGCGTCAAGTGTTAAATACAACATGTATTTATAGTACCTGTATCGCAGTACCTGTATATCTATAGTTATACCTAACTAATCATATCTCAATATATTTTAGATTTATTTCTGATATAAAGATTATGATCAATCCGTTTTGACTAACCTCTATTTGTCCTTTTAAAAAAAAAAAAAAAAAAAACCTCTATTTGTATTCACAATTAAATCATAATATCTATATATTAGAGGCATTTTCTGACAGCATTGGAGGCGTCCACCTAAGCGAGCCATTGTAATAAAATTTTAATATGAATAAAAATTTGCAAGTAATGAAGCCGCCACCAATTTTTAAGGAAACAATTGGAAACCATCAAAAAGTGCACCCAATTCCTATTGGGAATTGACTCATACCCATGGGGCTAAATATTGAGTTTGGAGGTGTAGGTACGAAATAAACAAAACGAATCTCATCTAAATCGCCCGAATTAACGGCCTCTACTAAGCCTACCATGTCAAATATTTATCTATGCTATATGGTTCCATATAAATCCGGTCGTCCAAGATCCTAAATTAACTAGGCGGGTTAACGACAACCAAATTACCTATATTATCACTTTGCACAACTTATATCCAATTTGCATGCATACTATTATCAAACGCAAATAAGAGGTAAGAGCAATAATTTAAAGCTCCAACCTACTACACTTTGCTAAACGCGCCAAGCATTGCATATGCACATCAATAAAATTGTTAGTAACTTCAAAGGAAGAACAATGCAAAAATATTAACTTTATGCTAAAATAAACCTACGGGGTTACTACAGACATGTACAAACTATAAGAAAGATGCAAACTTGCATAAACTAATAAAAAGATGCGAACTTTAAATTAAGCTAATCATGCATAATTATTTACAAGGACCCAAGCATGCAAATTTATTCAACCATAATCAAAAGCTAAATAAAACATGATTATAAACAATAAACAAGAGATTTAATAAAGGATTTAGGCCCTCAGGATGGTTAACCTGGATGTTCTATTCGAACGGGACTAGTAGAATTGGAATTGCTCTTCAATCTTGGGTGCTAGGTTGGGTGCAATGGCTTGCTTGTGTCTTCAAAATCAGAATTCTCTATGATTTGGGGGAATTTGTGCTCTCAATGCTCTCAAAATTATAAACTGACCAACCTCTCTTAAAAGAGGGTGAAAAGGAGTATTTATAGAGTTAGGGGACGGAATTAGAGGCTTAGGGTAAGACACCCGGCGCCAAAACTCGGCCCAGCGGCCAGCCGGAAGGCAGCTGGGTGCTCTATGGGCCCCGCCGCCACGCATGTGCCGCCGGACTGACAGCGTCAGCCGCTGGGTCTGGAGGCGTGCGCGTGTCTAGGGTTTTTTGACTTTTTGTGCTCAGTAAATTACGAAATTGCCCTTGGGCTGACCCAGGGGGTCGGGATTGAGCGGTTTTGACCCAAATCTTCGAGACGCGATATCTCTTGATCCGGGAACCTGATTGAGGTAAGGTCAGAGGCGTTGGAATCCTTATAACAAGGGCTAGCCAAAGACTGGGGTTTCAAGGAATTTGGTCTAGATTTCCGAGCAATGTCCTTTTCTACTTACGTCCATATTATTCCATTACCATCATCATCGGGCGTTGCGGTGCCAGGGGATGAGAACCGATTAGGGTGTCTACAGAAGCCCCCACTTTGGCCGAACTTGTGAAAGCGAAGGTCAAAGTACTTGCTAAAAATGTCTGCAGTGCTTTTTTTTGAAAATGCTTTATGTTAGGAAAAGAGATAAAAAAGGTAGAATCCTAACCGCCTGTGGTCAGGGTTACCTGCTTTTCCGGTGCCAACGCGATGCTAATTTTAATAGCCTCGACGTCGAAGAACGTTGCATAGCTCTGCTTTGTGGGTGCCAACGTGACGCTAATGTTAATAGCCTCAACGTCAAAGAAAGTTGCGTAGCTCTGCTTTGCGGGTACCAACGCGACGCTAATTTTAATAGCCTCAACGTCAAAGAGCGTTGCATTCCAATGCTTGTGTCTTGGAAAATTGTGCCTCCAAAAATTGAATAAAGTGCCTGTGAAGAAATAGATAATGTGCCTGCGAAAATTGGGTAATGTGCCTGCAAAAATTAGATAATGTCGGGTCCCTAGGATAAGAAACCGTGTTGCGGGGCAAAAAAGTCATTTTGGGTGACAAACCTGTATCTCCCGGGCATATAACGGTCGAGAAATGCAATCCCGCTGGGAATTTGAACTTGCGGGCCCGCCCCGTGAGAGGCGGAAGAGAAAATGGGTTCAGCGGCCATGCGGGCCGCTGAGGGCTGGGCGGCCTTATCGGGCCCGCTCAGCGGCTCAACTGACGGTGCGGGGGTGCTGAGGGCAGCCGCCCGGCCTAGCAGCATAGCTGCTGGGGCCGGCGGCCTGGCCGCCAGGGTTAGCGACTGGGTTGTTGAGCTTGGGCGGCCTTGAACCGGGCCGCTGGGTCGGTTCAGAAGTGCGGATTGGGGTTTAATTGGGAGAGAGCCGAATTTTGGGTTATTTCTTCCAAAAATTTCGAGACTCTCTCTCTACCTCCATTGTTGCCCAAACTTCAATTCTTGCTCAAATTTGCTCAACCTTGCTCCTTTTTGCTTGCATTTGCTTGCTTTTGCATAATCTTTGCATAATTTGAAGTTTATCTGTGATTTCTTACAAATTTAGGGTGAATTTGAGAGTGGGTTTTTGAAACCCTTGGAGGGAGTAAATCCAAAATTCTCCATTTTTGCTTTGTTGTTTTTGCTTGCTTTGTTCATCCTTCTTCCATGGCTCCAAAATTGGGAAAGAAGAGGAGTAAGAGGACCGAGGTGCGAGAGGAGGTCGAGAAAATTGACGTTTTCACCAAGGCTTTTCCATCTCATGTGAAGCCTTTAAAGAAGAAGCCTAATGTGGCTTTTCTTCAAGATCGATACATCCGGTCGGATAGGATGCCCGATATTGTTTGGGATCGATCAGAGTTGCTTTTCTTACCGACGACTCATTTGAGCTCTCGGGCTTCCAAGTTCGTGGTAAGCCCTCCAACTTTGAATTCATAGTTTTATGCATTGAATTTAAGTTTATATGCTTTGACTTGAATAGAATTTGTGTAGAAATTGTATGCAATTGTCAAGTTTGTAGCGCATGTGATCTTGCGCGGCTTGAACGAACTTAGAAACATGCCTAGGATTGAACATTTGATTGAAATGTGAACCTAAGAGGTTGCAAATTTGATCATAGGAACCCGACGGGAATTTGAAGGCCCATGGAAACTATGGCTCTTCAATTAAGCTTTTTAAAATCTTGGCCAAAGAGGTACTAGATGCGATCTTGAATGCGGGGTTTGGGCCCCTTTTGAAAGCGGTGGACTCGGTTGAGCGAGTCAAGAGGTGTATTGTTCGTTTATCCTTGGAGCGTTTTTGGGATACCACCAATACGTTCCATTTTCCTAATGGGGAAATGATGATCACTCCTTCGGATTGTTGACCGGGGTACCTTGTATGGGTACGCCCATTGTCTACAACGTTTCCATTTGGAAATGTAAAGCGGAGATGGTGGAGCTATTTGGCCCTTGGGGGAATACTTGGGGTCACCATTACCGTTCCTATAGCGAGCTCTTTACTGCTTTGAAGGACCCGAGGTATAAGAGGAATACCTCGGTGGAGCAAAAGGCGAGGATGTTTATCGCCTACCTCCTTGCCACCACCATCTTTGGTGACAAGGGGGAACGCATTCACGCCATTTACCTCCCGAGCTTGCTGGATTGGGAGAGAGTGAGAGAGTACAACTGGGGGTTGCCGGGCAACACCAACCTCTTGAGATGCATGCGGTATGCCTGCCGCGTGAATGATGAGGGGTACAAGCAGTCGACTCTTCCTCCCGTGAGCTTATGTGGCTTTTGGAAGGTGTTGCAGGTGCGTTTTCTCTTTGTATTTTCTTTTCGTGATATGCATGATTTAAGTGTGCAGTGCTTAATTTCATGTTTTGAATGTAGCCTTGGTTTTTTGAGCATTTCCCGGGCATGGCGCCTACGGGCTGGGAGTTAGACTTCCCGATTTGAGGGCGTGGTGTCATAGGGGTACTGCGCCTCTGCAGACTCTCCAGCAGTACAGGGAGGCCCTCTTGCGCTTGGACTGGCACAAGGTAACGTAATATTGCTTCTGTGGTATGGATTCTATTTCTTGGTGTGGAAATATCTTATGTTGCATACTTGTGCAGATTGACTACTTCCCTTGGGCGAAGTATCATGGGTCGGCTCCGGACGCCATCCTAGCTTTTAGGGCGGTGGACCATCAGAGGATCATGATTGCGGGCCCGTACGCCTTTGAGTGGTATCTAGGAGAGCAGATCTTCCGTCAGGTTTATCCCGATTTGGAGGGTCCGAGGATTCCTTTGGATCCTCCCTCGACCATGTTCTTGGTAAAGTGCTTGTCAAGTGAGCAGGTTGTGGAGGCCATGGTGGGCTCGGATGCTATGCGGTATTTGAGGGAGCCTGCGAAGGACCTTGCGGGGCACTATGAGCAGTTCCGTCATGATTGCTTCATGCCTTCATTTGTAGGCTTGAAGGTAAGAATTTAATGTTTGTTATTCTATACCTTTCTTATCTTTGTTGATGCTAACTCTTTTGCTTTGTAGGAACCTCGGGTTGATGATATCGAGGTGGATGTCCCGGACATGCGGATCCGAGGTCGGGACTACGGTGGGAAGGAGTGTTGGGGGGAAATCCCCATGACGGAGGACCTTGATGAGGACATCCAGGGCCTTCCTCTTCCCGTTGGGCATCCAGGAGTAAATTCGTAATTTTACCGAAGCGTACGATACTTTACCGTTTTGTATGCTTGTACTAACTTTCCTTTGTGTTGCTTGGTCGCGAGCAGACCGGGAAGGTCTTCAAGATGATGCATGCCATGAAGTCTTGGATATCCCGGGCTCTCTTTAAGGGTACTTGCTGAAGAGTGGACTTGGACAAAGTAAGCTTGATTTTGCATTTCCAAAGTTGCATGCTTTGAGAAATGTATCTTATATTTTGTGGGCTGCAGGTTGAGTACCGTCGACCCCTTCCTCGTCGGTCATGACAGGTAGTGTTGTCGGATGATGAGGTCGTGAGCTCTCCTGAGCGTAGTCCTTCTCGCGAGAGGAGCCCTCGGAGGGAGAGTCCTAGGAGAGAGAGGGTGCCTGTACATCGGACTGACCATCATGGTGGGAGTAGGATGACTCCGCATGTGGAGCCTGCTCCTATGCCTATGCCGATGTATCCTTCCTATCCCTGGTATGCGGGGTATCCTTCGTATGGTGGTCTCTACTATCAGCCCCCGGTTCCTGCTCCTATGATGCCTACCATGCCTCCTCGTTCTTCATGGGGGTATGATTCGAGTTATGCTGGGGAAGGGAGTTCATACGGGGAACCTGCCCGACATTCTTCTTTTGACCCTAGTCAGGTCGTGGCGTCGATCTTTGTGAGGAGCCGCAGAGGTCGGACGATCACTTTGAGGTGACCCGTACGGATGTTGATGCGGGTGATGATTTTTATGATAATGTATTTGTGTAAAATACATTTTGAACATTTGTTTTGAACAAACATTCGGACTTTGCTTGTAAATATTGTCTGCTTATTTATTGGTCCCTGCAGATAATTAGGCTAATGCAAATGCACAGGTAGTCAAGAAAAAGCGCAAGCAATAGCCATTTAGCAAAAAAATGGTACAACCAAAAGTTAAAATTGGGTGTACCCTATCCCCCCTAAAAAAATGAAAAAAGAAAAGGGGTGAAAAAATGAAATGAAAATAATAAGTAAACAGGATGAATAAAAAAGAGATGAAAAAGAAAAGATGATAATCATCCAAAAAGAAAATAAGGAAATTGTGGAGTTTCCATTAATAATAAGGAAATAATACAAAATAGAAATAATAGTGGAAATAGGAAAAAGAGCCAAATTTGAGTCCAAAACGGTTAAGGAAAGTGTCTAAAATCGGAGAAGAAGGGGACTTGTCTCGAGAAAGGGTCCGACGGCCAAAGGGAGGCGTCCAACGGCACACGTGGAGCAGCGGGGGCGAAAGCCGCCGAAGCTCAGCGGCTGGGCTGCTGGGCCTGGGCTGCTCTATCGGGGCCGCTGTTGCTTTTGACAGGTTGCCTTATTTTTTCGTCTTTTTCGTGCGAGCCTTATATAAGCCTTGGGTTAGTCCGATTTTGGGACATGACCTTTATAATCTTCTAGCAATAGAGAGCTTTTAGAGAGAGAAACCCCGTAATTAATTTAGATTTCAGCCATGACAATCTTTGATGTTAAATTTGACAAGTGGTTACAAACTATGACCCCGAAGAGAGGATGAGACTTGTGCCTTTCCACTTGAATGCTCTCTTCCACCTAAAGCAAGTTCAAATCATCTAGAACCTCCTTGAGGCCGCCGTTGAGTTTTGGGATGTCAAACTCCATGTCTTTCGATTTGGGTACAATGAATTATGTCCGCTTCCCGAAGAATTTGCCGCCATCGTTGGGTTCCCTCATGATCAAGCTCCCGCCACTCAATGGCTCGGGGCAAACCTTGAAGGCTACTATAAAAGGTATCTTGGCCTATCATCAACACAAGCCTCCTCCGTTGCTAGGAGTGGTGAGTTAGACCTTAATGGTGTAATCGATATCTTCTTCCCCAAGGTAAGGGATAACCATGATGTGATGGGTGAGACGTATTATAAACGCGCTTTGTTGGTGGAGGTAATAATGGTAAAACTTGCATGCTTAGAATTGTTGAACAAATCCAAAATGATTTTATCCCTATGTCTCTTGTTATTGGTGAAACCTTAATTTGCTTGGACCGTAAGAAACAAGAGCCATCGCTGGGTGGATGGACAGGAAGCACTCTTCTCCTCAAGTGAGTGCTTTGAATAATTTGCTTTGAATAATTTTGGTTAATAAAGTTTGAATCTTTAATGGATATTTAACTTTATATGTTTTGCCTCTTTTTTTGTCTTTGTAGATATGGCTCATTGAGCATATGTGCTTCATTGAGAGGCCCACTAATGCGCTTAAATATCAACCGAAGCAATTTCCCGCCCGTCGGAGGCTTTACTATGAATCTACCATTGATGAGTGGCGCGGGTACCTCAAGGCGTGCCCTTTGCTACGATGGACCGTCAAGTGGTGGTGTAATACCCCGTATCATTATTCATTTTAGAATAATAATTACTGAAAAGAAAATGCAATTTTTGGATTTAAAATATTAATTGGGCTCATGATTTAAAATGCCTAATTAATGTATGGGTTTGTTTTGGATCCAATTAAATTAATTGGGCCAAGATAAGTTAAACAATTGGGTTTAATTATTTTCGGATTGGCCGAAAATAATTAAGGCCTAATTAGGGCCATTATTTTCGGCCAAGAGCCGAAAATATGGGAAAGGAACAGTTTTTATTTTGTGAAAATTATTTTTCCTAAAAAGGTGGATTTTGAGAGGGTTGACTGGTTATTAGTTTAGGAAGTTGAAGGAGAAAAGGAAGGAGTAGAATTAGGGATTTGGTTTTCTAATTGGACTCAACTTCCTCACTCATCAACTTAACCTATACAAAACAAACAAAAAAGTCACTCATATTTCTCTCTCTCAAACTCACGCACGACACACCTAGGAGAAAAGAAAGAGAAATTTCAATACTCTTTCACAATTCATCCTTTGCTCAGTTTTAATCCTTTGATTTTCAAGTAAGTGTTCTAAACTGGTTTTTAATTCTTAAAAGCTTTTAAATTTGATTCAAGTATGAGTTTTATGAACCCTAGTTTGTATGAGTAAACCCTAATTTAGTTTTACCTAGGGTTTGCTAGATTCTATTGTTTTTGCATAATAGGATCATGATTAGGGTTGGGTTTATTTTTTTTTTTTGAATTGAATCAAAGTTTGAGTTCAAAAGGTTAGATCTTGTAATTTAATTAAATCTGAAAATTTATTAATTGTGGATTTAATTAGATTAGGGTTTGTTAAATTTGTTTAAAAAAAAAAGGATTAGGTTGGTGCACAACGCGGCAGGGTCGTGTGCTGCACACGGCAGCACCCTGCCATGCTGTGGCTGCCTGGCGTCACCAGCCACCGCTGGCAGTGGTCAGCGGTGGTGACGGGTGGTGATGGTGGTGTTGTTTTGGTGTTGACTTGTTTTGACTTGTTGACTTGTTTTTAGGGTTTTGGAAAGTTTCCTAAATTAGTTTATACAAATTATTTTTGGAAATTTTGAGCATGCATGAGTAACTGAAAATTACAGCAACTTAATTAATTAAATTAAGGGTACTAAATCATCTTTAAAGTTTAATAAAGTGGTTTAAAAGTCAAGGTATTGACTAATTGTGTATTGTGGATTTGTTAGGACCCATTGACCGCGCTTAAAACATAAGGAGCTTACGTTTTTTGATTGTTGGACTTGCCTTATTTTTAAAGGTAATTCATTTCTAGATGAATTATGTAATTTCTTTGTCATAATTCATGTCTAGTGGAATTTGTATTCATTTGTCTAGTATTGGATTGAGAATGTTAATTCATATTTGGACTTGTGAGTATTTTGGAAAAGGGATAATTGATATTTATTTCCTTGTGATAATTCGTATAGAATTATGTTAGTGAATGTATGTGAAATGTTGGAAATTCACTTTGTGTAGCAATGTCTACTTGTTAATATTCATGTGAGAAGATGCATGATTTATTATGTTTATTGAACGAAAATTATGTTAATAATTGTTCAATTGAAATATAGCTTGTATTGCTATTTTGGTATCATGTTAGTAAGCATGTGAATCATGTTAGAAGCATGTTACTTCAATAAGTTGAAATCAACTTTGACTATTGAATTAGGTGATTTTGAATTAAGGCCTAGATGCCCTTCATGTAAAATGCCATCGGAAAATTGTAACCATATAGTGTTACTTGAGAACTGCCAAGATTATGTGATTTACTTGATTATGTGATCACCTTATTAAATGAATTGGGAGTTAAGACTTCTTTGTGTGAGAGATCCACCAAAGGACGCGAATGGGAATTGTCAATTGTTGCGTTGAGTGGGTTCATATTCTGCGGGGTATGGCTCCAACGTACTGAAATCTTGTATCCATATATGATGATTGGGCGAGTGGTTCTCCGGAACAGTTCTTCCTATAGACTTTAGGGTCGAAGGAGGGTATGCATACTTAGGAACATCTAGAAGTACTTCGAGAGTCATCTATACTCCGGGACGGTTGATCCCTCTTTTGCCATTGTGCACGGGACTAAGATCCTATTGGGCCTTCTGCGGTTGATTCCCGCATTCTTACGATTCTCTTCTCTCTAATGAACTTGGCTAATGGATGATAATAAATAATGAGATTTATTATTTGGTGGTTACGCGTGCCTTTACTTTTAAAGCATGTTGTCTTATTTCTTAAAGCATGATTATTATTATTTAATTAAGCATATTGGCTTAACTTGGAGATTTTTAATGGATTATGTGGTTATGAATTACTCAGCGTAGCTGATTGGTTGTTTTTTTCATTTTTACATGTGTTTGTCGTCCATTTCTCTTCAATGGTGGACATATGATGAACCTATATGGAATTCGTCTATATGGGGGAGTAGATTGACAGGATTTGTAGCTCGAGGTGTGAGCTAGGGAAGGCGAAGAAAGAAGATTGTAAATCTTCTAAGAACAATTTATTTTTATTGTTTAGTTTGGAACTTCTTTTAATATTGGGATTTTATATTTGTAATGAGATTAATTCTCTTGCATGGGAATTAATAGTTACTATTTAATATTCTTTTGGACTAATTGTTTAAGTCTAGTTGGAAGATAGTTATTATTTAATTATCTAGTATGTATGTTTGGGATATAAACATTTGGTTTCTTTCTAGCCTTGTATTTAATTTGAACATTAAATACGGCGGTAGCGCTTCGAATTTTCAGGATTTTTCCGCTGCAACTCGTGATTTTAAATAGTTTTAAATTAGATAAAAATTCAGGGTGTTACACGTGGGGTCTAAAATCCGCAATCGGATATAGCAAGGAAACTGGATATTACCAAGTCCTTGGCCTGCATAACTCAATTTACATATTTCCTAGCCGTATCATGCGACAATATGGGAAACGCCAAATTATCCCACAAAAGGACAGTGTTGCTCCTACTACGCGGGCCTTAACAATTAGCATGGTGAGATTATGGGAGTGTGCATGGGATCGTCATCCCAAGTGGACTATTCCTCATATCAAGGCCCCCACGGCCATATCCACTACAAGAAATGTCAACATTTACGACCATTTTTTAACGAGGACACGCGATTCTGGTCGTAATTGATGACCAATAACGACCAATTCCAGAACTTGTCGTAATTGTGTAGTTTTATTTACGACCAATGCGTTTTCTCGTCGTAACTGTTACAAAACTTGTCGTTAAAATTATGAAAATTTCAGACCAGCTGAGGCGGGACTTTTCGCGGGTCAAAAGTAATGTCAACGACCAGTAACAAAACACCTACGACCGGTTTGTATGGTCGTAATTGTATAAACCCACAAAAGTCAAAAGAAAAAGCTTTTAGGAAAAAAAAAATGTAGTCTAGGTGACCAGATGGAGAAAACACGAGCCTTGACTTCACTTCACTTAGGTTTCCTTAGAAACACTTTCTCTCTCCTTAGAACACCCACAAAACCCATCTCTCTCCATATCAAGAACTATAATGGGTTTTAAATTCCATGCTTTACCTTGCTGTTAGAGATTTTTCTTGCTCGAAATCGAATTGCAGTTCCTTGCTCCAAATTGCACAATCTGAACTGGTATGTTCTTCTTTTGCCCAAAATCTTAAATTTTGGCCTTCATCTTGCAAATTTTGACGTATTGCGATTAAGAGAATTAAAAACTTAATTTGTGTATGGCTAGATTCCCAGATCTGATATTCGCCCTCTTTGTTCTTCTATTTAACAGATACTCTTTCTTTGCCTCTCTCTCTATCTATCTCTAGAATGTGTTCTTTCTCCAAGTTGCTAATGATTTTTATCTTTCTAATGCTACAAGCTCACCAATTTCTTGAAAAAGTACATGATATTAATTACAATGGATTTTTCTATATATTACTCGTCATTTTCTGGTGTTGGGGCTGTTTCAGTATTTGGAGGTGGTTGTATACTGGAGTTTGGTTTAGTAGATTTTCTTCATTTGGTTGTTGCTTTGGATTTGGTTGCTGTTTTCGCTCCCAATGTTCATGCTTAATTTATTTTTAATCAGTTACCTACACTCTTGGATTTTATATTTTAAGCTGTTGGTTTTGGGTACAGAAAAAAACTTTGTTCTTCAATCTTTTACCTTCAATGTGGACTGTAGAATGAAAATATTTAAGTGTTGTGATATTTGGTAGATGTAGTGTTGGTTGAAACATGACTAATTCAAAGTAGTTGAATGTGGCTTTTCAGGATGAACTTTGTTGCTTAAATTCATCACTTAGGCTACTAGAGCTGAACAAAACATCAAATTATGGCGTGCGACTTGAGTTTGTTGACAATATTGAGAGAATTATGATGGACATGGACTGATAGATGGAGGAGTTTAGGGGTACCATAAAGTCAGGGGATGGAGGCAGAGATGATGGAGGAGTGCTGCACTAACCATGAACAAAAGTGTTTTAATTTTGGATTTGTTGCATTCTTGCTTAATTTTGAGTTGTGGTTTTTCTTTCTCTTCTGATTCTCTGTATGCCTTGAACTATATAAGCTTAAACTTGTCTGATCTTGGAAGTTTGACAAACTTGACAGCTCAAAGTTCATTAATTTTGTCTTGAGAGGAAAGAATCTTTGTTCCTGTTACTTTTTTTTTTTCCAGAGTTGTCTCAGCTCATAAATGAAATTAGTGTATACTTTATGATAATCTTATACATTTTTCTCTTAAAATTTGCAGGTAGGTGATTAATTGAACAAGAGTAGAACATACTTTTTGAGACATGAAGTAAACTTTCGCGGATAGATAATACGTGCACAAGAGTTGAAGACACTTTTTGGGAGATGAAGCTTTTGTGTCCCTAAATTTTAGGGACCTTAGCTTTAAAAACAACGGATTCATGTCAATTTAAAGAGTTTGGCAGGTGATATATCTAATCACTGATTGTAACTAGTGCTAGTGATATGTGACACGTATTAATATATTTGAAGCACTTAATTATTATAAGCCCTCATGATCCATTTAATTATATTCCCAATTGTATTGAGTAAATGAGCCACTTACTGCATACTACAGAAAATTAGCGCAAGAACGAATCAACAGAAATGTTAACAAAATAATCTCATTTTTGAAGCAGCAAAGCAATACCTACATACGACGGGAAAATGGACATTTGCGACGAGATATTGGTCGTAAGAAATGAAATCTGAGCAATCCAAAATAAGCAATTACGACCAGAAGTTGGTCGCAAATGCTTAACGTTTACGATGAGATATTGGTCGTAAGAAATGAAATCTGAGCAATCCAAAATAAGCAATTACGACCAGAAGTTGGCCGCAAATGCTTAACATTTCCGACGAGATCTGAACCTCGTCGTAAGTATTAATTACAATGGCTGTCCAAATTCAGTCGTAATATTATTTACGACCAAGCCTTCTACGACTGGTCACGACGGTGCGCGTTTCTCGTCGTAAATGGGTATTTACGACGAGATTTGGGGCAATTACGACGGGAATCCGGTCGTAAATGTTGAATTTTCTTGTAGTGATCGTCGGCTTATGAGGCTTGGATGGATTGCAAGACCGCAGAGGGTCGTCGTGCATGTAGGAAATCCGAACAAGACGATCTTAAGGCCCAATCGGTCAAAGCTAGTTTAAGACTCTCAAGCCCTAATGACCCTAAGGGGAAGGGTAAGAAAAAGGGAGTGAAGCATGTGAGGGGCATCCTCAACCCGAAGGCTAAGAAAGCCTTGGAAAAGATCACTACCAAGCCGCAAGTGGAGCCCTAAATTCGGGCCAATGATCATGAGTCGTCTTCAAGCACACCTCTAATGGAGGTTGAAGAAGAAGAACCTTTAGTTCGAGAGAGATGGGCTCCCAAGGAACGCGAAGTAGAAGGCGCGAAAGCGGATGAGCCTATAGGAGATGCGGGCCCTACTACCGAAGTTACGGAGTTGTCTATTAAAGAAAATACTCTTTTGGAGCATGTCTAGCTTAGGATTGCCTTTTATTTTGCTTTAAATTCAATAAGGGTGATGTGCCCCCTTTTTAGACTTAGATTTAATTTTTCGCCTTATTACTTTGGAATTGCCAAGTCTTTGTAATGGACTTTATTATTATTTATGGAGACATGCTCATTTTTGTTTTAATATTGCAACTCGACTTTTATTTTTATTTTAACAACTTTTGAACGCGAAAATGATGAAGGGGCCGGGCCCAATTGCAATTGGGTTGTCCTATGTATCTTTTTAGGGGAATCAGGCCGCTCGTAGTTCTTATCCGTGTGTTTTTTAACATTAAATCCGTTTTTTTTTTTTTTTTTTTTTTTTTTTTTTTTTTTTACGGGATTATGCAGCCTTATGTGGGCCTCTCGAAAGTACTATATTGGGTGTCTTGCCTAAGCATAGAACCTCTTTAGTTAATCCATGTTTATCCATTGACTAAACTCAATCTCGTCCAAATCTGCCAATGTTGCAGCTCCACCTGTTAGGATCTTTGTAATGAGAAACGGACCTGACCAGCTTGGCCTAAACTTGCCTCTTGGGTCAGTGACATTGACCCTTACTTCTTTAAGTACTAGATCTCCAACTTTGAGATCTCATTTTGAGCCTTTGGTTGAAATGCTTTGTTAGTCTCCTTTGATAGATTGTCACATTGTGCAAAGCTTGCAACCTTTTTTCATCTAGTAAGACTAATTAGTCATAGCGGGCTTGGACCCAATCCACTTCTGGAATTTGAATTTCCAAGACGATTCGTAGAGATGGGACCTCTAACTCAATTGGTAACACGACTTCCATCCCATAGACTAGGAAGTATGGTGTTGCTCCCGTCGATGCGCGGATAGATGTCCTGTAACCCCAGAGTGCGAATGGCAACTTGTCGGGCCAATCACAATAATTTTCGGACATTCTTTCGATGATTTATTGATATTCTTGTTAGCTGCTTCTACTGCACCGTTTGTTTGAGGTCTGTAGGGAGACGACTTTCGATGCTGGATCTTGAACTCGGCCAGGAGCTCAATTACTTCTTTCATGAAGTCTAACCCATATCGCCAATGATTTCTTGGGGAACCCCGTATCTAGCTATTATATTATTCTTGATGAATTTGACCACATGTTTTGCTTTGAGCTTTGCGTATGATTGTGCTTCAACCCATTTAGTGAAGTAGTCAATTGCAACTAGAATATATTCATGGCCCCCTTTTCCTTTTGGGGTTATCTTGCCAATGATATCTATTCCCCAAGCGGAGAAAGGCCAAGGTGAGGTTAAGGTGTATGATGGGCTTGGTGGCATGTGTTGTAGATTTGCATGTGTCTGACACTGTGTGCATCTTTTGACAAATTCACAACAATCTTTTTCCATTGTTGTCCAATAATAACCGAGCATTATTATCTTCCTAGATAGCATCATACCGTTCATGTGCGGACCACAGACTCCTGCATGTACATCTCTTCAGACCTTATGGGCCATTTCAGTGCCTAAACACAAGAGATTAATCCCATTTGGGGTTTTCTTGTACATTTGACCTTGTACCTCTATCAATTGGGTTGCGAGCCTTCTAAGCGCTTTTTGGGGTCTAGGACTAGAATTAGGAGGGTAAAGCTGATAAACGAGTAGATTCTTTATATCGGTGTACCACTCATCTTCTTCATCATGGAATACCTCCAGAGCGTCGCAGTATGAAGGCTCGGACCTTCTTTGTACACAAATAGGCATCATTCGAATGGTATCGGGTATATTGATCATGCTTTCTAATTTGGCCAAGGCATCTGCAAATTGATTATCTTCTCATGGAAGGTATGTAAAGTGTATTTGGTTGAAGTACACTATGATCTTGTCTAAATATTCCTGGTAGAGTGCCAAGGATTCACTTTTGACTTTTCATACTTTGGAAATTTGATTGATTATAAGCGATGAGTCCCCATAGACTCGAAGCGTCTTAGTGCCAAGGCTTATAGCGGATTGCAATCCTATTATGCAAGCTTCATACTCAGCGCCATTGTTGGTGACTTCGTGGTCTAACTTGACTGAAATAGGTGTATGTGCACCATCAGGGGACATTATTAGTACTCCTACTCCAAAACCCTTTTGGTTAGATGCTCCATCAAAATAGAGTTGCCAAGTCTCGGTATCTAAGGTCATAACCCCTTCGTCTGGGAAGTGGTATTTTTCTTTGCGATCGGGCTCGTGTATAGCTTGGTCGGCTAAGTATTCCGAGATAGCGTGTCCTTTGATGGCCTTTTGTTGTTCAAATTTGAGGTCGAACTCTGATAGGAGGACTGTCCATCTGGCTATTCTACCATTCAGTATGGGCTTTTCAAATATGTATTTTAGAGGATTTTCTCCTCGATCTTATGTGGATCGTATGTTGGAGCATGCAATGTCGTAGTTTCTTGGTCGTCGCGACCAAGGCTAGGCACATTTTTTCTAGAGACGAATATCGGGTTTCGTATTCTAGGGGCTTCTTGCTCACATAGTAGATGACCTTCTCTTCCTTGTTTATTTCTTGGGCTAGCATGGCCCCCATCGACGTTTACGTGACAGTAAGGTAGAGAATTAGAGGTATGCCTGGAGTGGGAGGTACTAGCACAAGTGGTTCGGACAAATAGGCCTTAATTTTGTCAAAGGCTTTTTGGCATTGTTCGTCCCATTCCATTTTTACCTCTTTTTGAGTTTCTTGAATATAGGCTTGCAGGTGATAGTTAACTTGGAAATAAACCTGCTAATGTATTGGATCCTCCCTAGGAAACCTTTTATTTCTTTTTCTGTCTTTGGTGGTGGCATATCCATTATGGCCTTGATCTTAGATGGATCAATCTCTATTCCTCTGGTGCTTATGACAAATCCTAAAAGTTTACCGGATGTAACTCCGAATGCGCACTTTTTCGGATTAAGCCTCATGTTGTACTTCCTAAGTCTATCTAAGAACTTTTGAAGTGAGGGTACATGCCCTTCCCTCTCTTTGGACTTTATGATCATGTCGTCTACGTAAACTTCAGCCTTTTTATGCATCATATAGTGGAGCAGGGTTGTCGCGGTTCTTTGATATGTGGCCCCTGCGTTCTTAAGCTTGAATGGCAGTACAGTATAGCAATAAGTGCCCCATTGTGTGATGAAAGTGGTTTTCTCTTCATCCTCTTTGTCCATCAGGACCTGATTATATCCCGCGTACCCGTCCATGAACGATAGGAGGGCATGTCAAGCGGTATTGTCTAACAGAACATCTATATGGGGTAATGGAAAGTCGTCTTTTGGGCTTGCTTTATTCAAGTCCCTAAAATCCACACACATTCGCACCCGTCCGTCCTTTTTTGAGACTGGGACGATGTTGGCTACCCAGTAGGGGTAATTGGCCACTCTTATGAAGCCTGCATCAAGTTGTTTTTGGACTTCCTCTTTGATCTTAAGAGCCCATTCTGGTTTCATTCTTCTTAGCTTTTGCTTGACTGCTTTGCAGTCGGGCTTTAATGGGATAGTCTGCTGGGCAATGTTGCGGTCTATGCCGGGCATGTCCTTGTAGGACTAGGAGAAAACATCCGTATAATTCTTTAGGAATGTTACGAATTGTTCGCGTTCATTAGAGGTTAAAGACAAGCCTATTTGCATGTGGCGAGGCTCATCATTAATTGCAATATTTATTGTCTTTGTTTCTTCGACTATTGAAGTCTTTTGTTCATGTTCGATTAATGCTTTAATGACTTCTTTTGGCAATTCTGTTATGTCTTATGAATTATTAGCAATAAGGCAATCCGAGTAAGCAAAATCGACACTCAAAATATTAATGGAAGCGGACAATACATCAATGAGGTCATCACTAATGACTTTAGTAGCAAAAGGAATAGACTGGGTGGACTACCCGACACTTCTAGGATAACAGACTCAGAATTAGACCCGAACTCGGAATCAGACTCGGAATCAGAATTGGGCCTCTCTGAAGGACCATTGCGAATCGTGAACTTGTACTTGGCTCCCTAGACTGGAGTCCACTTCGTCTCGTGCTTCCCGGTGGCGCGGTCCGGCCCGATTGGGGCGATCAGCTTGGACGGGTCGAATCCTTCATTAAAAAGCAAAGTAAGGGGAAGCTTGTTTGTTGCCTCGTCGTATTGACAACGCTCTTCACCGAATAATAGCCCAAAGTCATCGGGTGCCATGTCATTAGCCCAATCTTTAGTGGATTGGTCCTCTTTAAGAGGTATTGGTGCGTCTTTACTCATGGCGAAACAGTCTTGAAATGCCTCAAAGCCTGGAACTAGAACTCCATTGATCGTGTATGGCTCTGGGAATCCGTTATAGGGGTATAGATCGCCTTCTTGGAGAAATTGCCCATTGAGAGTAAGGGGATAGGGATCCATGCTATATGGAACGGGCTTGTTGGCCGTGCGGGCTCTTTTTCTAGCCATTTCCTTGGATATGTAAGCTCGGATCTCTTGCCTTGTGGGCTTGTAGCCTAGCCCAAATAGCACGTTTTTGATCCTGGTGTTCCAGCGGGATTGGGCTACCTTGGGGTGAGGACCTAGAGTGGTGCCTGGAAAGTGACTTGCTTTCTAAGTAGAGCATGCACATTGAGCGTGGGCTCTATCGTTTCTATGAAGGCTATCTTCTCAAAGCCCCATAATTCTTCATCTTGCTCATTATACTCTATCTTTAGGACTGGAGCTTTTTCTATCTGGGCTACCATGGTATCAGCACAGACTTCCAGTGTGGATCCTGCTAGGGATAGCTTTACCTTTTGGTGAAGGGTCGAGGCTACAGCATTTAGCCCATGCAACCAAGGCCTTCCTAAAAGTAGATTGAAGGTGGATGGAATGTCAATGACGTGAAACTGGACCATTTTCTTGATTGGCCCAATATTGATATTCATGGAAAATGTGCCTAAGACGTTTATTTTGGAATTGTCGTAAGCCCTTAGCCCTTGTGCAGAGTGCGGGAGATTGTTGCAGTCTATTTTGAGGTGTTCAGTCGTCCTCAAGGGGCATACATTTACAGCGGAGCCATTGTCAACTAAAGTCATGGGGACTTGTCTTTGTTGACAAATTACAGTCAAATAAAGGGCTTTGTTGTGGTGGATACCTTCAGGTGGAAGGTCCTTGTCAAAAAAGGTGACAGGTGTGGATGACTTCCCTTGGACCAGGAGGTTAACAACATCTTCGGAAGTAGCATTTGGAGAAATGGTGGTCCCATTCAAAGCTTCTAATATGGCTCTTTTATGAGTGATAGAAGTGGTCAACAATTGCCAGATGGATATGTCGGCTTTTGTCCTTTGCAATTGTCTAAGGATGTTGGTTCCATCATCTTCCTTAGTCACTTCTATTTGGGTTGGATCCCTATTGGGGATTGTTACAGGCTCTACGGGTTGGATTTGAGACGGACCATGTAGATATTTTCGGGCCTGAACTGGCGTCTTGATCTTGTGAGGTAGTTTAGAGCTTTGTCATCTTCTTCTTTCTCATCGTCGGAGATATCATACCAAGCTTTGCCATTTTCTATGTCGTGGACTTGAGGAGTCAACACATCTTCAGGATCAGTATAAGGTCCATTATCCTCTCCATCACTATCCCAAAGGCCATAAATGTCTAGCG
The DNA here is from genome assembly GCA_038025085.1 of Tetragonia tetragonoides. Lineage (NCBI taxonomy): Eukaryota > Viridiplantae > Streptophyta > Magnoliopsida > Caryophyllales > Aizoaceae > Tetragonia > Tetragonia tetragonoides. The sequence goes on from CM076139.1 coordinate 43,215,402, forward strand.
TGGGCCTTGGGCTTGGGAATGATGGTATGACCTGCCCAACAGGAGTGATCAGATAGGATGGATCAAACCCTTCTTCTACATCAATGGCAAAAGAGTTCCCGAGGGGATTATTATTGTTACTGGGTGGTGGTGCGTCCTTAGGCAATGGTATGGTGCCATTGTCGAATAGATCTTGGATTTTCTCCTTGAAAGTGTAGCACTTTTCGGTATCGTGTCCACAACCCCTATGGTATTTGCAGAATGCGGACTCGTTCCAGTATGGCGATCTTTTCTCTATGGGTGGATCAGGGGTAGGCCCAATCGGGTGTAGATAGTCTCCTTTGACTAATTTGTCTAGGGCTTTGACATAAGGCATCCTGAAGGGAGTAAACCTTCTTGGACGCCTATCAGCAATGGCGTTCACTTCATTTCCTCTGCTTGTGGAGGCATGATTGGTATTGGTGTATTTCTTATCCTTGTAACCACTTGTGTTGTTATTGTAAGTGACCTTGTTCTTCCCTCTTTGGAGTTGATCATCTTCAATGGCCAAGCCTACTTCAGTTAGTTGGGCATAAGTGGTTATGGGTTGAAACTTCATGTGCTCGCGGTATTTAGATGCCAAGTTCTGGACTAGCATTCTAATTTGATCCCTTTTAGATGGGCGATCAATCATTTCAGCCACCTTAGTTCTCCATCTTCTTACGAAATTGGTGAATCCTTCTTTGTCACCTTGCTTGGTGATGTCCAATTCTCTCAATGTCATGGGAGGCAAGACATTGTCAGCATATCTCTCCAGGAACAAAGTGGATAAGTCTTCCCACTTCTGTAGCTTTTGGGTGGGCAATTTGAAGAACCAGACCCTAACAGCAGGGTCCAAAGTTTGGGGAAAGAGATGAACATATAGCTCTTGCTCAATGCCTCTAAGGCCCAATGCAGTGGTGAAAGCCCTAATGTGATCTTGTGGATCATCGGTCCCTTTGAATGTGGGAACTTCAGGCATGGAAAACTTAGTGGGCAATTTTCCCTTGATATGGTGAGCATAGCCTTCAGAATTGATGATCATGTCATTAAAGACACGACTCTTGCCTAGAACGGACTCAAGCCTATTCAGTTTAGCTTGTAGTTCCTGGACCTCTTTAGTGGAGGGCTCAGTCTTATCCTCATTTGGTTTGGGCTCATCATCGTCCCTAGTAGGGGGATCCAACTTGCCGACACGGGCTTCCATATCAGTGAATCTAGCATTCATGGCAACCAATTGGGCTAAAAGGTCATCCATCTTTTGGTCAGCAGTTTTCTCAGTATCTCCAGACATAATGGACCTAGGTGAATTAGGTGGCGAGGCTTGAGGTGACAATGGCGGTGTGCGAAGGTAATCGAGCCAAATTGGTCCCACAAACTGTGCTTGCGGTGAAGGTTTGAACGACAACTTGCGGGTCAATCTCTTGTTGGACTCGTCCCTCTCCCACTTCCTAGGATCGTGATCTTTTTTTTTTTTGTTAGAAAGTTAGACTTATCATTACCAACAAGCAGCTTTGCAACCTAGCTTTGAGAAATGGACAAGCAAGCCACAACAACATCAAGTGCTTACTTCCATCCATTCCCAATGAAACAACTATTACAATATAAGACAAAGACGCAAAAGGCAAAAATACTACAATAACCTGCTAATGTAGGCTTTATCAGCTCTACTATGTTTCCTGGTATTCAAACAATTAAGACGAGCTCTCGTAGTAAACTGGATGTTGTTAAGAATAACATAATCAGTGCAACTAGTATTATTGAAGCAGATGTTTTTGCGCTCCCTCCACAGGTGGTAGACAGTTGCTGTAAGCCCTGCACTACCTATGCCTCTCTGAATTCTTGTTTTTGTTGTTCTTGCAATCCATCTTAGCAGCCCCTGAATGCTGTGTGCATTTGTATGCCATCCTAGCCACGTTTTAGTTCTTGACAGTATGCTATTAGCTCGACTGCATTGAAAGAACAAGTGCAGATGAGATTCCACATCAGTATTACATAAGTAACAAGTATCATTGGCTTTCAGAAACCCCATAGCTTTCATTCTATCTTTTGTAAGCAGCTTCCATTGATGAGCTATCCAGCAGCAAAACGAGTGTTTAGGCATGCAGCAAGAGTTCCAAATAAGATTAGCATGCCTATACTTGGGGAGATCACCATTCAGGAACTGATATCCACAGGTAGCAGTGTACTGTCCATGTTGTACCAGTCCATTTGCTATCTGCATCATAACCTGCTTCAAACAGTTTCCTGATCTTACTAAGTTTATTCCAGTACCAGCTTGCATCTTGTTTCAAGACATATTTCCACACACTAGATCCCTTCATATAGATTTCATTCACCCATTTCACCCATAGCTTGTCTTGTTTTTGAGTAATAGCCCATAGGTGCTTCCCATTAAGAGCTTGATTCCATAATTTGCAACTTCTGATCTGCAATCCACCAATATTCCTTGGTCTACACACCAGATCCCAAGAAACAAGCCTAGGTTTCCTCTTTGCATCATCCCCCCCCCCCCACAAGAATTGCCTGCACTTCTTCTCTATCATTTTCAGTACCCCTGTTGATTCTTCCCTGCATACGACAGGTTCCTTGAGGCCCAACAATGTAGTTTCTTTGTTATTTTATCAACCAGGAATGAGCATTCATTCTTATTCCATCTAGAGGGAGTAAGAGGGACTCCCAACTATTTCATTAGGAAATTCCTTCTTGAAATCCTGTAATTTGCAGCAGTTGACTTCTAACATTACCAGAAACACCAGCCAGGTAACACTGTGACTTGCTACTATTAGCATGCAACCCAGTCACTTCAGAAAAATACACAAGAGCCTCCTTCACTCTTGTAACAGAAGAAGTATTAGCTTTACAGAAGACCATTAGGTCATCTGCAAAGCAAATGTGATTCAATTCCAGAGTTTTGTACATTGGGTGGAACATAAAATCAGGTAAGCCTCCAATAATATTCAGAACCCGAGACAAATAGTCCATTACCAAAACAAAAAGTAGAGGGAAGACAGGGTCACCTTGTCTGATTCCCCTTTTCCCTTCAAAATGACCAAAAGAAGAGCCATTGACACATATAGTAAAGGAGACAGTTCTGACACAAGCAAGTATCCATTTACAAAAAATTATTGGAAATTTATACCCAATGAGCATCTCCTCAAGGAAATCCCAGTGTATGGTATCATACGCCTTCCTCAAATCAATCTTCAATAAGCATCTAGCAGATGCATTCTTCCTCTTGTAATGTTTGATAATGTCTTGACATATCATAACATTATGGACAATACTCCTACCATTCACAAAGGCACCTTGATTCATAGCCACAATCTCAGGTAAAACATTTCTTATTCTTCCACACAAAATCTTAGATATACACTTGTATAAAGTATTGCAACAAGCAATAGGACAAAAATCTGAAACAAGCACTGGAGGACTCACCTTTGGAATTAAGCAAAGATTAGTAGCATTCACAGACTTAAGCAACTGAGCAGTCTTGAAAAAATCCAGAATAGCAACAGTAACCTCCTCTCCTATCACCGGCCAAGCATCCTTATAAAATCCACTCCCAAACCCATCGGGACCTGGAATCTTGGTGACATTAATACTCATGAAAGCATCCTTAATCTCCTTTTATGTGACAGGGGCTATCAACAACATTTGTTGCTGCAAGTTGAGAATTGCTCCACTATCAAAAACCTTCTGAGAAGCTTTGATTCTGCCCTTTTCAGTCCTGCAAAGCATACCTTTATAAAACAGTGCAAGCTCATCTTGTATCTACTCTTGAGTGTTTAGGGTTACCCCATTAGAATCTTCAAGGGAAAAAACTCTATTGACTTGTCTCCTATGCTTCAACACAGTATGAAAAAACTGTGTATTTTGAACGCCAAGTTGAATCCATTTTATTTTGCTCTTTTGTTGCAAAAAGGATTCAGCATCATTGCTGATCTTTAAGAAACAATCCCTTGCATCCTTTTCTTCTTGCTGTAATGTCACATTTAGAGGTTGTGCATGTACAGCTAGTTGAGCATTCTCCATACTGGTTCTAGCAATCTGTACTTGGTTAAGCAGATCATTGTATTCAGCTTTGTTCAATTTCTCGAGAGCTTTTGCAATATTTTTCAACTTGCACATAATTCTGTACATTCTAGTGCCCTCAACTTCCCTGCTCCAAGCATTAGTAATAAGTGACAAAAAATTATCATTTTTACCCCACATATTGTAATAGTAAAATCTGCTACTACTTCTTTGAATTTTCTGATCCAATTTCAGCACAGCTGGACAATGGTCAGAGATGCCCTCTGGGAGAAATTGCACAGCACAATCTTCAAACTTATTCAGCCAAATATCATTGGCACAGACCCTATCAATTTCTGAGAATACTTTCCTGCCACTTTCCCCTTTATTGTTCCATGTATATCTGCAACCAGTCCAAGGTAGCTCCACAAGATGACTATCCTCCAGACATTCTTTGAAGTCTACAATTTCACCAGCCACAATAGCACTCCCTCCAACACGATCATCCTCGTGCAAAACAGAATTGAAATCACCTAGGAGAATCCAAGGATCAATACAGACATTTGACCAATCCTGGATTTCCTTCCAGAGTTCTTGTCTATGCTCTCTTTCATTGAAGCCATAGACAAAAGAGACATAAAACCAACAATGCTTGATCAAATTAACAGCTTTGCAAATGACCATTTGAGCTGATGACTTGATTACAACCACATCATAAACTCCTGGATCCCACAAAACCCAGATTCTACCACCCTGATGGCTTTGGTGGTTCATGACCTGACTCCATTGCGGCATCACCACCTGAGCACTTTTTTGTAAATTACAATTTTTAATTTTTGTTTCAAGTAAGCCAACTAGGCTAGCTTTATTTTTGCAAAAGAGATTCACTTCTCTTTGCTTATTAGGACCATTAAGGCCCCTAACATTCCATGAGAGACTGCTATCCATTCCCATCTGGTTGCATGGGAGGACCACCTGAGCCACTGGCTCCTTCATTATCCAGAAATACTGGTGCTTCAAGTGCTGAAAAGATATTGTTAACAGGGGTAACAGGACCTGTTCCAATCTTCCTTTTCACAGTATAAGCAGGGACTTGCCATTGCTCCTGATCAAGTTCCTTATCCTGCACAATCACTTCTTAGGGTTTTTCAATTACTTCCTGAATCTCTTGCACATGCTCATTCTCCTCAGCTGCAGTAACAGGTTGCACTACTGAAGCTTTGGGAACCCACACCTTCTTATACTTTTCCTACAATCCAGTTCTTCATGACCTAACTGATGACAATAACTACATTTAGTAAGTTTCCACTCAAACTTAATTCTCTGTTCCAATAGCATACCCTTTTCATTCTGAAAATGAACAACATCAACAAACTTATCTCCAATGTCCACCTCAATCAGGATTCTAGCATAATTCACCTCAACCTTGTTTTGAGTGTTCGTATCAACCATCAATGGATTTCCCAACAAACTCCCAATTTTACTAAGACCATCAGCACTCCAATATTTCACATCAAGCCCCAATAAACGAACCCACACAGGTACAGACGAAACCTCCTCCTTAGAAAGGTCAAGGTCTTCTGACCATGGCCTCACAATAAGCGGTTAATTGTCAAAACGGAAGATACCAGTTTCCAAAACTTTATCCCTCCCTTCAATTTTATCAAAACGAACCAGGGCGATTCCATTACGTAACATCGCAATCTTATTAATTCCATGGCTACCCCATTTTTGTCTCAAAAACCCTCCCAGAACAGTTGCTGGTGGCCTAGCTCCCATTACATAACACACCACTGCAGTACTCCAATATGCTATCTCAGACAAAATATCCTCACGATTAATTTGCCCAACACATTGACCTCCAACATTAACAGGTTGAACATAACCCAATTTAAACCCAGCATTGTTTAATTTTGAGACATCAAAATTTTCCCAAATAGATGTAGTTTTACCTGGAGAAGAAGTATGCCGAGTGCTCTCTGCCTCCTCAACCTCTTCCGCCCATGACTGTTGACCATTCCGATCATTGCTCAATTTATTGCTAATCAGATGCAACCATTGATTTAATTTGTCCCGCGCCGCAGCAATTTCACTTACTGTTACATTCTGTGGAGCCTCTTTTCCCAAGTCAGCATTCGAGAAGAGATTAAGTTCATCATTTAGGTTACGAGCTACATTTTGAGGGTAGGATCGTGATCTTTATTCCTACCAATTCTGGACATAAAAGGGCCCGCTTAAGGAAACAAGAAGTAAATGGAAAACTCCACAGAAGAAAGATTTTATTTTAAAAACAAATGTGGGAAGGGAATCTAATATTAATCCTCAACATGGTGATTTTAGGAAAGACGCGATTTTATGTAAATAGCATATTCTAGTCAATGATCTTTTTGACTTTATAGAATTAAAAGAAAATGTACTATTGACTTGCATATGGCATAAAATTCCCTAATTTAGGAAAGGAAAATATAAATTGACTTGCATATAGAATAAAGTAAGACTCTTTTTTTTTGTGAAAGATCATTGACAGGAATATATTATTTGCACGCAATCTAATTCATATGGAAACGAACGTCTTTTTAGTATGGTCACTAGCGTCATCGGAGTCATATATGGATTCTACTTCCTAAAAAGAACAGATTCTAGACTCTATTTGTAAACTTGACAAAAACGCACAAGCAAACAAAAGGGAAACCTTCCCTAAACAGGACTCAAGAAAATCCTACGGGGGGGATCTAGTCCTAATATTCTATGAAAACTAATCACATAGCAAAGAAACTATCAATCACAATATAGCAAGTAAATCAATTAGCACCTTGATATGGACTATGGGACTAAATGCAATATTTTGACACAATCTATGGTTGGATAAGGTAACCAACGACCGGATGCGTTTCGTCATCTATAGGATGCATAGTCAAACTAAACGTACCGTTTTACACATCTCGAATGGAAACATGTAAATGCCATGGGGTGGAACACGACTATGTGCAAAGGTAATTCGGACCTAGTGGGTCACCGGCCTAAGTCATAGACAATGCTCCAAAGGGTAACTCCTGTTTATGGTGTGGTGATGTCTTTCGACATCTTGCGATGATAACGCATGCAATATGAATGATATGGATACAAAGCAAAGAAAATAAACATATACGGTGATTGAACCAAATAGCTAAAATAAATTATTGACATGGATAGGTGTTCGAATTACACACTCTTGTTAATTATCCCCAGTGAAGTCGCCACTGTAAGAACCCTCGCCTTTCGGCGCTTATCCTCGCGGTATTCTTTTTGGTTGGAATTAATGGTTCTTAAATAATACGTCATATGCAATTTAAATTATAAACGGGAATAACAATTTGCAAGTAATGAAGCCGCCACCAATTTTTAAGGAAACAATTGGAAACCATCAAAAAGTGCACCCAATTCCTATTGGGAATTGACTCATACCCATGGGGCTAAATATTGAGTTCGGAGGTGTAGGTACGAAATAAACAAAACGAATCTCATCTAAATCGCCCGAATTAACGGCCTCTACTAAGCCTATCCATATCAAATATTTATCTATGCTATATTGTTCCATATAAATCCGGTCGTCCAAGATCCTAAATTAACTAGGCGGGTTAAAGACAACCAAATTACCTATGTTATCACTTTGCACAATCTATATCCAATTTGCATGTATACTATTATCAAACGCAAATAAGAGGTAAGAGCAATAATTTAAAGCTCCAACCTACCACACTTTGCTAAACGCGCCAAGCATTGCATATGCACATCAATAAATTTGTTAGTAACTTCAAAGGAAGAACAATGCAAAAATATTATCTTTATACTAAAATAAACCTATGGGGTTACAACAGACATGCACAAGCTATAAGAAAGATGCAAACTTGCATAAACTAATAAAAAGATGCGAACTTTAAATTAAGCTAATCATGCATAATTATTTACAAGGACCCAAGCATGCAAATTTATTCAACCATAATCAAAAGCTAAATAAAACATGATTCTAAAGAATAAAAAAGAGATTTAATAAACGATTTAGGCCCTCGGGATGGTTAACCTGGACGTTCTATTCAAACGGGACTAGTAGAATTGGAATTGCTCTTCAATCTTGGGTGCTAGGTTGGGTGCAATGGCTTGCTTGAGTCTTCAAAATCTGAATTCTCCATGATTTGGGGGAATTTGTGCTCTCAATGCTCTCAAAATTATAAACTGACCAACCTCTCTCAAAAGAGGGTGAAAAGGAGTATTTATAGAGTTAGGGGACGGAATTAGGGGCTTAGGGTAAGAAACACGGCGCCCAAACTCGGCCTAGCCAGAAAACAGGCCTAGCGGCCAGCTGGAAGGCAGCTGGAGCCCAGCGGCTGCCGCTGGAGCTAGGCCTGGCAATGGGTGGCATTTGGGTCGGGTGGAGCATCACCCGCATCCACCCAATTAATTTTTAAGCTTCATCCGTCCACCCATCACACACGAAATACTCCACCCGCATCCAATCTACCCGTTCACCCGTGGGATGGTAAACGGGTGAATAAAGAGCTAAACTATATAAAGGGATGTCGACAAAAAATCAACTTAACAAATCAAATTTTATAAAATTAAACCAACATATTTGAGTGAAAAAGTGCAAGAGCCCATAACAAAGTTTCATATTACACAGAAATCCTAGTATTACTAAGATACATAACCCCAAATGTCTTATTTTAAATTTTTTGATGGTCTTTTTTTTTTTAAAGTATAATAAAATATTAAACGGGTGATGGGTGGATTCGTGGGTCGGGTTCGCTGGTGAAAAATCATCACCCGAATCCCACCCGACCTACCACTTGATCCACCCACCACCTAGCCACTCACCCGTTTATTCGGATTTTCACCCATTTATTTGGGGCGGGTGGAGCGGGTTCGTGGATACCCACAACCCATTGCCAGGCCTAGCTGGAGCTTAGCGGCTGCAGGCCGCTGGGCCCAGCGGCTGCCTTGAGGGCCCCCGCTGCCACGCGTGTGCCACCGGACTGACATCGTCAGCCACTGGGCTCGGAGGCGCGCGCGTGTCTAGGGTTTTTTGACTTTGTGTGCTCAGTAAATTACGAAATTGCCCTTGGGATGACCTAGGGGGCCGAGATTGAGCGGTTTTGACCCAAATCTTGGAGACGCGATTTCTCTTGATCCGGGAACCTGATTGAGGTAAGGTCAAAGGCGTTGGAATCCTTATAACAAGGGCTAGCCAAAGACTGGGGTTTCAAGGAATTTGGTCTAGATTTCCGAGTAATGTCTTTTTCTACTTACGTCCATATTATTCCATTACCATCATCATCGGGCGTTGCGGTGCCAGGGGATGAGAACCGATTAGGATGTCTACAGTTGCACTTTCCTAAATCGTTAAAAAGTACACCATTAATTAGAGGTTTTGGTATACAATCATATATATATATATATATATATATATATATATATATATATATATATATATATATATATATATATATATATATATATATATATATATATATATATATATATATATATATATATATATATATATATATATATATATATATATAAATGAGTCCATTTCGTGTGGCCACGACATGTAGGATGCCATGTAAGCGCCCAAAATCGTGTGGGCATGACACCTAAGATGCCACGTAAGCACCAAATTCGTGTGGTGATGACACGTATGCCGCCACCTAAGACTCCATCCAAGTGTGTCAAGCATTAATTAATAATCATTATTCGACTTCATAAATACAATCTATTATATTTATTATCATATTGTTAAGATTATAAAATAAAATAACTTTTGTGACGCAAGTTTAAAAATTATAATTATTCCTCCATTGGATTGGGTTCGGAAAATACTTCAAGTCCTATAAAGTTGTGTTTTTTTCGTGGGATCAGAGGATGACATGTGAGACGCCACATGGGAGGGATATATTCGTGTGAAGATGACACATAGGCGCCACATCGGTATACGTATAAAGTGAGTCCAATTCGTGTGGGCACAACACGTAGGATGCCACGTAGACGGTGTAAATTCGTGTGATGATGACCCCTAAGCGCCACATAAGCAAAGCTTGCCACATAGCCTAACAATTCACCATCCAAGTGTCACTCATTAATGCCTTATCATTAGTTGGCTTTATTACATATTTATTAGCATTTTTTTTATATTACAAAATAAATAAATAAAAACTTTAGTTACGTAAGTCAAAAAATTATAAAATCTTGCTTCAATGGATTGGATTTGAAAAAAACTTCAAACTGAGATATATGACTTATAAAAGTTGGGTCATTTCCTAGCGGTGATGACATGTAGGATGACACATAAGAGAAAATGTTCGTGTGAAGAATGCATGTAGATGTCACATGTGTACAACTTGGTTAAATAACAATAAACGACACTTCTTACAATACCTTAACTATTTGATGCCATATGTGTTTAACTTGACCTTTAATCTCTTATAGCATAAATGGAATTTATTTAAGTGGTACGTTCCTACATGATCTACTTAACTAATCTGAATTTGATTAAAGTAAATTGAACTAATAATAAATTGAGAGAATAAAGTCTTAGTATACTCGAAGAAAGATGTTTATTAATCTTTATCTCTTTTTTTTTTTCTCTTTTTAGTATTTTGATGTAGGCTAAAATTATATTTATAAATCAATTTTTTTTACATTCATTCTAACTTTGATGTAGATCGATTTAAAGGGACATTTCATACCAAAAATATTAAAATAATCAAATGTAGAATTAGTTGTGCAATATAATACTAGCATGAGGTATCACTTAGGAAGTTATTTTCATTTTCGAGAGATATTCACAAGGCTGTGCGGAGCACGGAGATAAAACTAGTATATATACTAAAGTTGTACTTCCCTAAATTTTTAAAGAGTAGACTACTAGATTTTAAAAAGCATATAACTTTACTTTCATCACTTAAGAAATTAAATTTCTTACACCATTGGAACGAGTACGGAATATCCTTTAAAATGAGAGTCATTTGTAGTATGTTCTATTAATTTACAACATAATAAGATGCGTCCACCTAAAAAGGTAATTAGTAATTAGCTTGACAAGCTGACACAACTAAAGAGTTGCAATGTAAAAATAAGAGAAAAGATACGTCTATTAGTTATAAAAATTTATAAAACAATCTCAAGGTAAAATATAATAAAAAGAGTATGTATAGAATAAAGAAATAAAGGATGAATCTAAAATTATTCTAGGTCCAATATTTAATGGAAAACTGTACCATTATCACAATTTTATAACTGTACGTAATATACTAATCCCCCATGTTATTTTAGGGCTCCAATTTATGTTCCCTTTAACTTTATAATTATTAATTAATGTACTTCCTTCGCACCACAAATAAAATTACATTGGACTTTTTGCGTTCTTCAAGACAGTACTTTGATTGCATATAACTTTAAAAAAACAAGCAAGCATTAAAATATGTTTTGCTATTCTAAGGTTTACGTCTAAGGCCCTGTTCTTTTCGTCGTTTCCATGCTGCATTCGGTTCTGTTCTGGTCCGTTCCAATCCAATCCGTTCCGTTCCGTTCCACCTTGCATTCTGTACTTCACTTTGTCTCACATATTTTTGAATTATCCGCACCGCACCGTTCCGTTCCAATCAGTTCCGTTCCGTTCCTCATCGTCCCGCAACATTCCGTTGAAGAGAACAGGACCTAAAACTTCTTTATTTTTTGAAAAGTAGTTGTATACATTAGACATTTAAACTGATTTTTTTTTTGGTTTAATCACAGGTTCACCTAAGCCCTTTGGGCCAAGATTAATCCTGTTCGCACTGGGTCGACCCATGAAGGATAAAGTGCTCCAACTAAATAGTTTCTCCATTCACAAGATTCGAACTCTCGACCTTGCTTAAGGGATGAGAGTGCCGAACCACTCACACCAACCACTTATTGGTAGACATTTAAACTGATTTTACCATAAAAGAAGGATCATATCTTTGGAAGGTTAGTTGTACACTTATATCAACATAAGAACATTGGCGTACCAACATCAAGCATAGAAAGACTTTTAAACTATTACTTCTAGGATCATGTTACATATGGAATGAGTTAATTAATAGCTAATTAAAATTGATGATAATTAGAGTTTAAATTAGATAAGATGCCCTATAAAGTCATAGTAATCTTATTATATGACATTCATGATATTAAATGGATTATACAAATATTTATTCATATATTACTAATAGTTTTTCATAAGTGACAATTACACTTTGATTTTTCGATGAGATTCATAATCACGGATTAATTTTATTATTTAATCACAGTCTGCGCAACGCATGGACATACTCACGGACATATACCTAATATACTACTATATTTAATTGCCTGAGCACTGAACACTAAAGTGATATAATCTTAAATTTATCTTCCTTCTGTACATATTTTACTTAGCACAATTTAGTCATATTACCGTTTCTTACTGAAACGCTCTTATACTTGTCTCCTTCATAAAAAGTCGAGCCGTTTCAACATCAAGAGTTAATGTAGCTGAAACTTAACGTCGAGGTTGTACATGTCTTCTATTTTTCTTCATCTTATACTGAAGTCTGTTTGGGTGATGTAATACAATATTTTTCTTTTATAGTAGTGTAGCCACAGAGTATAACCAGGTAGTGTTGTTCATCTTAGGTGGGATGACCCAGTAAGCCAGTCCTGTTCGGTCGTAAAAAAGGACGGGCTTAAACGGGGTGTTTTAGTGATTTTATAAGGACACAATCTGTTCGCTCGCCTCTTGCCCGCTTGCAGTCTCGATCCATAGGTCAAAAAACCATGTCAAGACTGGCCATCATTCTAGTTAGACCCGCTTTTGAACATCTCTACTACCGGGTATTCTACTATTCATAATTGGAGTTGGATCCACTGATTCTTAATTTTTGTGAATTGTAATTGGTTGCTACCTACTTCAATTTTTTAGGAATTGGCATTAGTTACGCCGAGTACCAACGATTCCTGGTTACCTAAGTTCATACGAAAATACAAAGTTAAAATTTTTAAATCAAATAATTTTACATGTTATTAATATGGACAACAATTATAATATATCACGGCAACAAACAATCCTAAATACACAACGAATATAAAATCCAATATTTAACATTTCAAATCAAAAATTAAATAAAGAATACAAGCTTTTAATCATTAATTCACTAAATTTACAAATAAGCATTTTTTGTATCACCGATATTACTAGACATTATCGTCGTTTATTTTCAAAAAATGGAAAATGTCTTGTAGATGTTTTACATTGGGTACCCAACTAGTTCATGTTTGAAAACATCAAGAACCTAAATTGATAGTGATTGCTATCAGGTCCTGTTTTTGGAAATAAGAATTGGATCCATCAACTTGGTTCCAAAATCATCGATTTTAAACCGATTATGATTTCGGAACCATAGATAGTGGGTGAGCACCTGGGTACCTGATTCTGGTATTGAAATTGGTTCGCATCTGCTGGGTTTGGACCTAAAACTAGCCCTACCGATACCTTGGGTCCCAAAATTCAAAACTGGTAGCAACAAATTCTAATTATGGGTATCATTATTTTTTCGGACTTGATACCTAATGGATACCTGGTGGGACTAATTTTGGGTACTCAAAATTGGTCCCACAACTAAATTGATATTTGAATTGGTCTCAATACTGCTACTATTAACTTAGTTGCATACTTCACAGCTGTTGGGACCCAAAATATTCATATTTAATACTATTGACGACCACGTCATCAAGAAAGTCAACAAGTCAATCAACCAATCAGAAGGTTACACGTGGCGGTCAAGGAGTCAACCAAGGCCCCCGAGGAATTCGGGAATATTCTCTGATGCGTCAGCTGGTAAAGGCGGAAGGCTGACATCTGACATCTGATAGGGTGGAAAATTACACCCCCTGCCACTGGAGCTCCTATAAATAGACGGTCAGTCATTTATTTCAGGTAATTAATTTCTCTCTCTAAAACAGTTTTCCAGATACTCTCTCTGAACTTTCTCTCTCCTTCCTGCAAATATTTGACTTGACCGTCGGAGGGGCCCCTTCCGGAAAACCCCCGGGGCAATCACATTTGTTTATCTATGCAGGTCGCCTAGTAGAACTTTTGACTCGGAGCTCCCTCAAATCGACACCTCATCGTCGACCCCCCAGAAAGTACCCGAAATAACAGTTTTAGTGCTTTTCAAGTTGTTTTCTGATGAAGCAAGGGTATTGTTATACCATTGTAACCTCATAGTTTTTAGGTTATATGTATATGCATACATTTAATGAGATATGTTTTGAAATGTTTTTATTCTAAGAAGGTAGTTGCTGCTCCGTGCCTTGTCCTGGTAGTGAACTTGTCAATTACAAGACCGATTATCAATTTTGAGAAACTGATCTAACAAATTTCAATATTGGAACAAATTCAAGATCAAGCTAAGTCCCGAGATTTTAAGTGATTATATTGCGCTTACTCTTAATAGGTACCCGATATTTCTACACCCCTGCCGTCCTACACAAGACATAATAAAATAGAAACAAAGAAGAAAGCCGGTGTGCAGGGACAAAGTCATAGAGAGTGGAGATTAATATAAGGTGATTTGGAGACCAAAGACCAGACTATAGAGTATAGACTGCCAAAAAAACCCAAAAGGAAACAGACATTAGAAAACAAAAGAAGAGTCTAGAGATTGAAAACATTACTTTTATGACAAAGAAAGAAGAATTGGGTTTTAGCATCCTACCAAACCGTACATATTTGACTTGCCCAATTCCACAAGTCACCCCAAAATATAGGAGCATGAGAAACGAAACTTCCTGTCCCACTAAACACCACCACTTTAATACTTTTCGGCGCAAAAAATCAGCACTTAAATATTTCTTGCATGACAAATGTCTAACATATTCTTTCCATCTTCTCTTCCACTTTCATAGCACCAACAATGAACCTTCCCTTTAACCACCCTTACAAGACTTAGCATTGTCCCTCTTTTTGTTCCACTTATAAAGAACCCATCTTTGTTTCTTCTCTTCATTCCTTTCAATGTAAGAAAACCATTACAAAAATCAGGCCAACATCCATCAAAATCCTCAACATTTAACCAATTACATCACTTTGCAATTTGCAATGGAAAACTCATCTTACAATAACACCAATATCCCATCATACCTAGTTGATTTTTTGTCATTAGGCATACTTTTTGACATATTATTTCGAATCCCAAGTTTCTTCCTTAGTTATTGGTCTCTTTTGTTATGTCAATTCCAATTATCTAACAATTGCACTTATGAAGTTAAATCCGAGCACAACAACAGGAATTATGATCAAGTCAGTAAGCCAATCGCTACATCATCCAACGTCGAAATCGAAGAAAGAGAAGATTGTTTATTAGGACAAGATGTAAACATGGTGATTGAAAGATTAGGACTTGATCATTGTTTAGAAGATGAAGAGTTAAAGAAAAGATGGGGTTTTGATGATATTTCTGGACTTTTTGAAGAAGAGCCAAGTTTAGAAGAAATTAGAGAAGCTTTTGATGTGTTTGATGAGAACAAAGATGGGTTTATAGATGCAAGGGAGTTGCAAAAGGTGCTTTGTGGGTTGGGGTTAAGGCAAGGATATGAGCTACAAGCTTGTAGTAAGATGATTGGTGTGTTTGATGAAAATGGTGATGGGAAAATTGATTTTAAGGAGTTTGTAAGGTTTATGTTGAATGGTTTGTAATTGATTTTTTTGTTTCTTAATTCTACTTTTGTATAGGGTAAGGTTATTAACATTGAGTAATATATGATCCATCTTAATTGTCTCTTCTTTTTGTGTCGTGAATCGTGATTTCACTTTATATTAGTACGACAATATATCTACAAAGTAAAGAACATAGTAACGAAGGGGTGTGGTTGAGTGGTAAGGACTCATTCATTCTTAACCAAGGTCGATGATTCAAATTTTGCCTTGGGCATGGAGCAGCTTTAAATCTCTTGGCTAGCTATCCTACCCTTTGAGGTGCCTACCAGCCAGCGCAGGGAATAATCACTGTGGTCGACGGTTGATATTCTATGTGTGAACCAAAAAAAACGGAGTGAAGAACATAGTACTCCCTTCCATTCGTTTTAAGTTCTACTATCCATTTGATTTTTTGAGTTTAAAGTTTACAAATTTTAACCATTAATTTTAAAAAATAAATAAAAAGATTTACAAAGTAATGGTATTACACAAAAAATAAACTTCTATAAGACGGTATTTTTGTAACTTTTGGTAAGACGGGGGTAACTTTTCAATGGAACAAGGATCACTACTCATTTCAAGTGACCCCTACATTTCTAAATAGTGACCCTGTTTTTCTATGAGTTGGTCTCACACAAAACCTGTTGGTATTTACCATGGTCAAAGTGTCGTCCTGAAAACTGTGAAAAGTCAAATCGAAAAAAGAATAACGAACGGAGGGATATTAGAGTAATTTCTTGTCCCAAAAAAACAGGGAGTGTAGTTGAGTGGAGAGAGGCTCATTATCCACCTTTAACCAAGGTCGAGTAATCAATTCTTGCCTTGGACATGAAGTAACCTTAAATCTCTTGAACAATTATTCCAACCTTTAAATTGTCTACAAGTCAGAGTTGGAAATAGTTATTGTGGGCGAGGGTACATATCTTTGTTATGAACATTAAGAGGACCTTTTCTAGCCACACACTATGTAAAATTTTAATTTCACACAAGTAAATAAAAGTGTGACACGTGGCAAATGAAAGAATCTTTATAGGGGGGAATATTTTCATGTTGGAGAGAATTATATGAGGTAAATATTTCAATTAGGAAGGAATACTGATGGGAGGAAGTACCGGGAATGGGAGAGAAACAATGAAAATAATAGTTGAACTTGAGAGAGGAAAACATTTACACGGATGTTGCTAGCTTACGACACAACTACGGTGTTTCTCTCATTTTAAAGTATTCAGTTCACTTATCTGAGATAAATAAAAATAAATAAATAAATAAAATAAATAACTTTGTAGCAATTAGAAGAATTCGTTTAGTTTTATTCTCTTATACGCACCACACACACTAAGGTTTAATGTAACGAAAAAAACTGAAAACAAAAACAATGTAAATGTTGAATAGTGAGACTCAAGTCTCAACATATCAAATCGGTCTAACTCAAACCCCCCCTCCATAAAAAAGATTATTTAGTTTTCTTTATGTTGTACATCTAATTTTGATATATGTGATTTTAGGTGGTGAACCATACTATATCTCATGAATTGATGGACACCGTGGCGAGGATGACAAAAGAGCATTAAAGGAAGTGCATGGAGCAAAAGTTAAAGAAAATGGTGGCAAACAAGGGCCTAGAGACTTTTCAACCAAAACCAAAACAAATGATGCGTATCATATTGAAATGCAATGAGAGGGATTCGTAGGGGTGAGCAGAAAATTCGGGTATTCAGTATTGCATAGAAATTGGTTTGAAACGGTGGTTTCGGAATTCGAACCGATTCAACCAATTCCAATTTCGATTCTAAAAAAGAGGAATCACTACCAATCAATTCCAATTCCTAACTTTTGAGAACTGGAAACGGTTGGGCACCCGGTGTAAAATAATTTATAAGACTTTTTCTTTTGTAGCAAACAATGAAAGTTGATTTTCTAATATTACTAGGTGGATGCCCGTGAGTATGCCCGTGCGTTGCACGGACTGTGATTATATAATAAAACTAATATAACGTGATTATTTATCTCATCGAAAAATCAAAGTGTAATTGTCACTTATGAAAAAACTATTAGTAATATATGGATAAATATTTATATAATCCATTTAATGTCATGAATGTCATATAATAAGATTACTATGACTTTATAGGACATCTTATCTAATTTAAACTCTTATCGTCAATTTCAATTAACTATTAATTAACTCATCCCATATGATACATGATCCAAGAGGTAATAGTTTCAAAGTCTTTCTATACTTGATGTTGGTACGCCAATACTCTTATGTTGATATAAGTGTATAACTAACATTCCAAAGATATTATCCTTATTTTATGGTAAAATCAGTTTATATCTAATGTATACATAACTACTTTTCAAAAAGTAAAGAAGTTTTAGACGTAAACCTTAGAATAGCAAAACATATTTCAATGCTTTCTTATTTTTTGAAAGTTATATGCGATCAAAGTACTGCCTTGAAGAACAATGTAATTTTATTTGTGGTCCGGAGGGAGTACATTAATAATTATAAAGTTGAAGGGAACATAAATTGAAACCCTAAAATAACATGGGGGATCAATATATTATGTACAGCTATAAAATTATACGTGATAATGGTAAAGTTCCTAATAAAGATTGGACCTAAAATCATTTTAGATTCATCGTTTATTTCTTTATTCTACACATACTCTTTTTATTATATTTTACCTTGAGATTACTTTTTAAATTTTTATAACTAAATACATATGTTTTCTCTTATTTTTACATGCAACTCTTTAGTTGTGTCAATTTGTCAAGCTAATTACTAGTTACCTTTTTAGGTGGACGCATCTAATATTGCAAATCAATAGAATATACTATAAATGAGTCTCATTTTAAAGGATATTTCGTACTCGTTCCAATGGTGTAAGAAATTTAATTTCTTAAGCGGTGAAACTAAAGTTATATATTTTTTAAAACCTAATAGTCCACTCTTTAATGATTTATGAAAGTACAACTTTAGTATATATTCTAAAACCTCTAATTAATGGTGTACTCTTTAAGGATTTAAGAAAGTACAACTTTAGTATATATTCTATACCAAAACATATATTTCAATTTTATATTTATTTTAAAATTTTATTACAATGATTCGCTTCGGTGGACGCCTCCAATGCTGTCAGAAAATGCCTCTAATATATAGATATTACGATTATGATTGGTTGTTTAAAAAACTGTATTTTTAATTTTAATCATTTAATGATTATTTTTGTAATAATACTGATTAAATGATGGTATGTGTTATTTGAATTATGATTTTCAATGTTAAGTATTTTGATTTTAATGTATAATTTTAAGTTTGTTGTATTTTTAGAAACTAGTATTTGTTAGTATAATATAATAATTGATGTTTATGGATATTTGGTTCCCTATTATTGAAATAAATGAAATTAGGGTGGTTGAAAGGGTTCTGAAAATTGAATTTTGAACCCTTTTTATTTATTTCGGCATAAAATCAAATTCTTTGATATTGGAAGATTTATTACTCTTATTAAATAATATGAAATGTTTGTTACTATATGAAGAATGAATATTAAAAATTTAATTTATTTTCAAAAATCTATATACTTACTTTCTACTAAAACAATAACCGACTGACATCATCTTTGTACACATGGCAAACTCTCATGAAAAATTTTCCCTCCAAAATGCATTATGATTTCATAATTAGTTTTTTTTTTCTATTTTTTATCCCTTTTCCTCCTTCAGAATTAATTCACAGTGCAATTACAAACTGAAAATACCCTACCATTTCTCTCTCCTTTAACGCCTTTTTCTCTCCATAACCAACAAAGTAGTGCCTTTTTCACGTTATTTTGTCCATGAAAACTCTGAGGTATGGAGAAACTACCGGAGCAAAACTCTCCTTCTACATAGCTTAGAAATATAATAAAATGAAGCATCCCCTACATATTCTCTCCTTAAACAAAGAAGTACAAACTACAGTTATACGTTCAACACAATTTGTTCCTAGATACTCTCCTAAAAAATGAAGCATGAGTATCAGAGTTAACAAACTATTTTTAAATCCTCTATCAGTCCACCTATCTCACTCAAACAGTCAAACTCTAACTATAAAATAAAGCCATGATTTTTAATCATTATCAGCATACATATTCTCAAGGTATGATCTGGGTAAGTTAGGAATCACTATTTATCTTATCATTTTATATTTTTGCTGGCTTTTTAATTTTCTGGGGAGTGATTGTTAATTTTTGCAGATGATGATCGAGAGATGGCGGGCAAGGCTGTCACCACCTGGATTGAGAAGCAATTCGTATGCCTCTCTCTGTTTTTATTTTATTTTTTATTTTTTTTACTTTAGTCTTTCTTGATGAAGTATGAATGACAGCCTATCAAGGCTCTTGAGTTATCTCATATATATACTACAAGAGTAATTAAGGAAGAGTATATACAGGGAACATTCTAGAGATATTGAGAGACTAAGAGGCTATACATATTCTAGACATATTTTAGAGATTATAATTAATGTAAACATATATATCTTATCACACCCCCGCAGTTTGAGCAAGAGGGGAACGGACGCTCAAACTGGAGCGAAACTCGTGGAAGAGTGTGGAAGGTAGACCTTTGGCGAAGATGTCGGCGTACTGATGAGCAGATGGCACATGAAGCACACGAACTTGGCCCAAGGCGACCTTATCGCGAACAAAGTGAATATCAATCTCAACATGTTTAGTGCGTTGGTGCTGAACTGGATTAGTAGAGAGGTACACAACACTAACATATTACAATACACAAGAGTGGCCTTGGGTAAGGGACAGTAAAGTTCTTGAAGGAGATTGCGGAGCCAACAGGTTTCTGCAACAACATTAGCAACCGCTCGATATTCATCCTCAGCACTTGAGCGGGATGTGGATGCTCGACGCTTAGATGACCATGATATTAAATTATCGCCCAAAAAAACACAATATCCGGAGGTGGATTTTCTAGAATCGGGACACCCAGCCCAATCGGCATCTGAATAAGCAATAAGACCATCGGTGGTTGAGGGATATAGTTGCAAGCCATGATCTAAAGTTCCTTTGAGATATCGTAAAATACATTTTAAGGCATGAAAATGAGGCTCGCGGGGATCATGCATGAAGAGACATATTTGTTGTACTGCATAACTGAGGTCAGGTCTGGTAAATGTGAGGTATTGAAGGGCACCCGCAAGACTGCGGTATAAAGACGGATCTGTAACTGGACGGCCAGATGTAGCAGAGAGTTTTGCTTTTGTATCAGCAGATGTGGCCGTAGGATTGCAATTTGACATATGAGCACGATCAAGAATTTCCTGGGCATACTTCTTTTGTGACAAGAATAATCCCTCCTTGGTACGAGTGACAGAAATACCCAGAAAATAATGAAGGGGACCCAAGTCCGTCATAGCAAACTCACCACTAAGAGTATCAATAATCTGCTTGAGTAGGGATGTGGAGGAAGCAGTAAGGATAATATCATCAACATAGAGTAAGAGAATAGCCATGTGTTGTCCTTTCCGGCACACAAACAAAGAGGTGTCCGATTTGGCCCCTTGAAAACCAATCTGAGTAATGTATGTAGCAAAGCGTTGGTACCAGGCACGAGGTGCTTGTTTCAAACCATAAAGTGTCTTATTGAGACGACAAACATAATCAGGATGAGCGGGGTCCACAAATCCAGGAGGTTGCTGGCAATAGACAGTCTCTTGCAAATTATCATGAAGGAAGGCATTTTTTACATCCAGTTGATGAATGGGCCAAGAACGAGATAAGGCTAGACTTAGAACTGTGCGAACAGTTGTTGGCTTGACCACAGGACTAAAAGTCTCATCATAATCAATACCAGTTTGTTGTGAACAACCACAAACCACCCAGCGCGCTTTATAGCGCTCTAGGGTGCCATCTGAATTAAACTTGTGTTTGAAAAGCCATTTGCCAGTTACCACATTAGCATTGGCGGGGCAAGGCACAATGTCCCAGGTCCTGTTTTTAACTAAAGCATTGTATTCATCAATCATGGCATCATGCCAGTGTGGATCCTTAAGAGCGGAGCGATAAGTTTTTGGGATCGGAGAAATAGTGGGAGAGGAGGTATTGAGGTTAAAAATACGTCTAGGCTTATGAATACCATGCTTGGCACGTGTCATCATGGTATGAGTATTAGGATGAGAAGAGTCTCTTGTGGAGTGAGTAGATATGGGGGCAACAGAGGATGTTGGTGGAGCAGGATGGGGAAGGACATCATGTGTTATAGGGGTAGAAGCGGAGATGTTATTAGTGACGGGAGAAGGAGGAGGTGAGGTCGCAGGGGAGGGGGACGGATGGGGAGAGGGTGGATGAGTGGTAGGGAACTTGTAGGAGTGTGGGTGTGTATGAAGAGGAGAGGGGGGAATGTTTGCATCTAAGAAATCATATGAGAGTGATGATTGAGATGAAGACGAGAAGGGGAAGACGGACTCATCAAAAACCACATGACGGGAGATTATGACCTTGCGCGCAGATAAGTCTAGACACCTGTATCCCTGGTGATTAGATGGATACCCAAGGAACACACATGGCATAGAGCGCGGGGCTAGTTTGTGAGGGGTGGTGGCAGAGATATTTGGATAGCATAGACACCCAAAGACATGTAAATGTGTGTAGGATGGCTGTTTATGATAAAGGACCTCGTAGGGTGTGTGAAAGTTGAGTGTTGTTGTGGGTAACAAGTTGAGAAGGTGGGTGGGCATATAGAAAGCTTCAACCCAAAATTCTGGAGGCATTTGAGCTTGGAATAAAAGGGTACGAACAACATTATTAATGGTGTGGATCATACGCTCAGATTTTCCATTTTGTTGTTTAGTGTGGGGGCAAGAGAAACGACATAACATCCCATGTGTGTCAAAGAAATTTTTAAAGGGCGTTTGGTCAAATTCCCATCCATTATCACATTGAAAAGATTTTATCTCACAGTTAAATTGAGTCCGTACATAAGCACGAAAATGTAAAAATTTAGTGAAAACTTCAGATTTTGCACGGAGAGGAAACACCCACAAATAATGAGAAAAATTATCTAAGAGAATTAAATAATATTTGAACCAGAAATGCTAAGTATCGGGGAGGTCCATAAATCTGAATGAACAATCTCAAAAGGATGAGTAGTGCGAGAATGAGAAGAGTAAAAAGGTAATCGAACATGTTTTCCCAATTGACAAGCATGACATAGTTCTGGAAAAACTTTCTTAATACATGCAATAAAATTGTTCTTAAGTAAAGTACGAAAAACAGCGTCTCCGGGGTGTCCAAGTCTACGGTGCCATAAAGTAGGGGAGGGAGTGGTGGAGGAGGATAAAGCAACGGGGGGAGGTGGTATTCTGATCCGGTACAGATCGCCGGAGCTATTGCATCTGAGTATCTCGTTCCGGGTCTGTAAGTCCTTCACAGAAAAACCAAATGGATCAAATTCAACAGAATAATTATTATCGATAGTGAATTTACGTACCGAAATGAGATTTTTTATAATGTGTGGAGTGACAAGAACATTTTGTGAAGTAAGTGGAAAGCAGGAATTGGGAAGGACGGTGGAGCCTATACTTGTGATAGGAATTAAGGATCTATTACCGACAACCACATGATTTGATGAAACATTGCTTGAATTAAAAACATTGGAGAGATTACCTGAGTTAGAAGTCATGTGTGCAGAGGCCCCGGAATCCATGTACCAATCATTGTCGGAAGGTGGGCGAAGTGACATAGTGTCAAGAGCGTGGACCAAGGCTGAAGGGTCCATAGGCTGACCTGTGGTGGGCCAAGTGGGCCCAAATTGTTGTTGTGGCTGTTGAACATTAGGCCACGAAGTTGCTGAACTTGCTGTAACCCATTGTCCAGAAGAGGGTAAGCCCGTTGGACTAGCCAACAAGGCCTGGCCAGCAGACTGGGTAGTAGCTGTAGGTCGTAGACCATACCATAGAAAATTCAGACCAGTCCAAGGTGGATAAGCAGGAGCGACCCAATTTTGATTACCACTCCAGACTCGTCGCCCGGTGTTCCAATTCTGACTATTGTGCCCCTGAGCTTTGCCGCCTCGATTTCCACGTCCTCGATTTCCTGTATTCCCACGACCCCCTCGCCATGAAGAGTTACCACGTCCACCACCAGAATTATTATTACGTAGTGTAGAGTCAAATGAAGTGACTAGGGCCGTAGGGGGTGAAGAGACAACATTATTCATTTTGGCTTGACGGTTTTCCTCTAGTAGAAGTATGGAACGTGTTTGCAGGAAGGTAGGAAATGGGTTTTGTAGAGGAAGGATATTGACAAGAGTTTTGTATTCATCGGGTAAGCCACGAAGGGTCTTGAGAACAAGAGTTTCTTCTGAGACAGGGACATCAACATCTTTGAGGTTATCAGCTAGAGTCTTGAGATGTTGACAGTAATCACTAATGGACAGATTTCCCTTTTCAAAGGTACGAAATTCCTCTTCAAGCTGAATAGCACGAGCCTTCTTATTGTCTCTGAAGAGATTTTCAATAGCAGCCCATATATCTCTAGCAGTGGCATTTGGGGTTAACACAATGTCTTGAAGATCGGAGGAGATAGTAGCATATATCCATGATAAAACGATGGCGTCTAACCGTTCCCACGCTTCATCATCTTCTCCAGAAGGTTTGGATGTACCATCTAAATGGCCCTTAACTTGAAATCCCTTACAAGCAAGCATAAATAATTCACGCCATTTAGTATACCGAGGGTTCTTAATGTCAAGAGTAACAGATACCAATTGTTTTATACTGTTGACTCCAAGGGCCGGATGAATGGGAGGATTGCTATTACTTGATTTATCATCAGACATGATGAAAATGGTGGTTTTTGAAGGCTTGATATTTTGACAGTAAAGGAAGAAAGTATATGAAGACAAACTAGGAAGAGGACAAAGAAAGAGTAAAGTAAAAGAAGTTTGGTAGAGAAAAAATCTTGAAGTTGGGCGTGAGTTGATGACTTGAATAAGATAGATTGATAAAGTGAAAATGAAGACCCGCTGATTCGTGAAGACGAGAGACTGATTTTCTTGGGAAGTATTCGGGTTTTAGAGAGTAGATGAAGGGATTAGAAGACTAGCTCTGATACCATGATGAAGTATAAATGACAGCCTATCAAGGCTCTTGAGTTATCTCATATATATACCACAAGAGTAATTAAGGAAGAGTATATACAGGGAACATTCTAGAGATATTGAGAGACTAAGAGACTATACATATTCTAGAGATTATAATTAATGTAAACATATATTTCTCATCATTTCTTAGCACTAATTCAGGTTAATGTGTTGTACTTATTCTATCAATGGGGATTTTCATTTTTTGGTTGGCAATTCAGAGTCCTTTTAGCAGACCTGGGCATCTTGCTTTTATTTTTACTTTGAATTATTCTTCTGACTGAACCTTTGTGAACAGTGAACACAAGGCTACAGAAATGGAGCAAAGTTGTAGAAACTAAGATATTGAAATTTTGAGGCTAAGGTCATTTCTTCTACATAGTGAAAATTCATATTTGTATCTGTCTGTAATTGCTCATTTTTGTTTCCAGTCCACTAACTTCATCCATCTTTCGTATTTTTGACCAAACAGGACAAGTTCTGGCGTGTCGCGTGTGTGTAATGGTTGTGCTCCTTCATTTTGCTCTTTCTGCAAAGAGCTATACAAACAACATTATACATAAAAAAAAAAAAAAAAAAAAGGTAAGCCAAAAAAAACTTCCACATCTGTGATTGTTTTAGATTTTTTTTTTCTTTGTTTGTGAAAAATAGTGTGCTTTCTTTGATAACAGAATACATTTCAAGCAAAAATTGACAGTCTTAACCGTGATCTTTATGTTCTAGGCAAACTGGAAAATGCAGAGACTGTTTTTTTCTCCTCACCTCCTTCCTTTTACGATCTGCTTTTTTCTTTTTCTTTTTTCAATTTTTGTATCCGTTACTGCGTTCAATCTTTGTAAATGGGCTTTGCTTCTTCACTTAAAAGAAGCATAAATAAAATGACGATGTCATATCAATGCAAGCAGATTTGTTGTCTGCTCCAAGAGCCCTGGATGACCATGGAAGCAATCCAGAGAGAGAATTATGAAGTAATGGGATGCTGAGGTTAGTCTCAGTGACAATGTACCAGAATCATTCATTTTGAATTTTCAATTTAGAGCTTTTGTTTAACGATGTAGGTGGGTAAAGAATGAAGATGGCCTTTGTACATACTACTCCATTCGGCTATTGGTTGATTGGTTCTTAGGCTGCTGTACTGGACTCATGATGGTTGGTACTACTAATTAGGCTTGACTTTCTCCTCCTCTGTTCTTTCTGGGTTGAATTGGTGATAAAGGTTGAAACTTCTGACTGTATTTTTTTTTTTTTTTTTTTTGATCAACAACTGTATATGGTCTTGTGTCCCTGTTGTGTTTTAGTTGCCCATTTAAACTTTGGAGTAGTTTTTCAGTTGGCCATGTAAAATTTCGTTAGAACTTGGTTTTGTTGATGACGTATAAAAATACATCTCAATTTTGTACTCAGTTGAGTACATGGAGGTGATTTTATTAGGTTTGAGAGTTTATGAAGGACGTTTTTTAAAAAATGAAATGGATTGCTCTTTTATAGTTGGGACTATAATGGCTCTTCATCTTGCGATCTACTCAAGGCGACTTTCTCTCATTGGGCTATCTCTTTGGGTTTTTAATGTGTGATTTGGTGACTACAAATAGCTGCGGGAGAGTTGGATACGGCGACCGCTCCCTGTTGTGTTTTAATTCCTTTTTTTTTTCTTTGATAGTTTTTTAGTAGTTGTCAATCCAAAATCTCATATGCAAACTTGGTTTGGTAATGTAGTTTTGGGGAAAATTTTATAATCCTGATATTTTGTGTGTGTGTGACTCAGGATTTGTCGAGTCTCTTGATCACATATCTTAAAGATAATAAAAGAGTACATCTGCTTAATTATGTTTTGAGGTTAGGTTCTGCGTAACATGTATTAACTCAATCATTTTCTATGTTTCTATTTATTTTCAAAAATTATCCAGCAGAGCAGAATGCATCGTGTGGGGAGCTCCAAAAAGGAGAAAACCAAGGAAGAAGGATTATATGGGAGACGCTTTCCAACAATAAAATGGCATCGAGCTTGCAATGGATGAATGTGCTATACTTTTCAACCATATGCGCATAGACTAAAACGAAATGCTCAGAGAACTGTTGTTTCTTCAGAAAATCAGACCAAAGCCTTCCTACCAATGTCAAATACAATGCTTCTACAAGGATCTCATTATAGGAGTAGACAGTAGTGAAGTGCATTGCGTGTACTAAAATCAGAAGGGAAAAAATAGAAAAAAAAGAAGAAGAGAGTAAGCCTTTGTCATTCTTAGCTTTTGTTTAATCTTTGGGGGTCGCCCCTCAACTAAACTATGTTGGATTGGTTTTTTGTTTTGACTTTTATCTTACTTATATTCAAAAGTCCTTTAAATTATGGGTTCATAAGTATGTAACCAACCAGATATTCCTCATGAATAATATCAAAAAGATTTTATAGTAAAAAATATCAAACTCATAAGTTTCAAGTTTAATTGAACTAGCAAAAGAGCCAAGTAAGCAACTTCCATTTAACAATTCAATTAACACTATATTTTAGGATATTGTGTTAACCTACTTTTTCTAATCGTATTTTTATCTGATCAATATTTTTTTTTTGTGTTTATTAGAAATGTATATTGTTACTGAAAAGTACGTAAGTAAGACACATCATGTACGAATGCTAAGAAAATATTCTATTTAAACTTGAAAAAATTTAAATTTGAGAGACAAATATTTTTATTCAGCTAATTCCATATAGTATACTTTTGATTTAAAAATATTTGATCAATTATTTTAGTCATTACCGTGCATCTCACGGGTACTAAACTAGTTAGAGTATTAAACGGAACAAACTTTCCTTCGTTTAATTTCGTTGAAGGTAAATTTGTAAAAGAAAATTATCACACTCGAAAGTTTTAGTGCTAAATTTCATTCACCGGAAAAGTTCATTTCGGAAGGGGGTGTCGAAAATTTTGGTCTGATGATTAACGTTGGTGGCCCATTTGGTGGTGGTCTTTAATTCATGCATGGTAGGGGTGAATGTTGGTTCCAACACTGCAACGTATGGGGAAGAGAGAGTGAGTAATTGTTAGGGTCAATTTACTATGAATTTTGAATCTGAAATTTCAAAAGTCGAGTTCAAATTTTGAATTAAAAATGAATCTGCTAATGTCATGCTTTATGCAAGTTGGCTTGGTAAAATGGGTGAGGATCCTCTGTTGTCCTTCAAAAACAACAGAGATACTGAGATACAATCCTTGCTAGGGGTGTAACCGAGCCGAGTTGAGCCAGACCTGGCTCGGGCTCGGCTCAGTTTGTTTTGGCTCGGCTCGGGCTCGGCTCGGTTTGTTTTGGCTCGGCTCGGGCTCGGCTCAAAGCTCACCGAGCCGGAAAAATCATGGCTCGAACTCAGCTCGATTTAGGCTCGTGGCTCGCCTCGACTCGGTTTGGCTCGGCTCAAATTCAAACTCATCATTAGAAACGTTAGAAAAAATTGATTTAAAATAATTGCAATTGAATTTGACTATAAGTGATCCCTTGCACGTTCTCATATGAAAAAAAAATCCTTAAAAAATAAGAAATCTCTAAAAATATTTAGTGATTTTCTTTGAATAGAGAGGAAAATTAACTAAATCGAACCAACCGAGCCGAGCCATAGTAGGCTCGGGCTCGGCTCGGAAAGCATTCGAGTCGGCTCGGGCTCGGCTCGAGCTCGGTTTGACTCGAGCTCGAGCCGAGCTTTGACCGAGCCGAGCCCGAGGGCTCACCGAGTCGGCTCGACTCAGTTACACCCCTAAATTCCTTGCAATAATATCACCATAGAATTGGTCTTCCTCTTTCTTGGACCCTTGGACTATAGGGGAATTTAGGAGGTTGGAGGAGAGATATAGAGAGAAGAGATGATTGATCCTTTTCTGTAGAGCTGATCAGGGTCGGCCCGAGAAGCCAGGTCCTCCCGGCCCGCAATTTGGGCGAGTATGGACAAGATTTTTGAATTTTTTTTATTTAATGGACGGGTTTAGCACGACTCGTTTAAATAAATGGGCAAACAAGGACAACACAAAATGGCCCATGGGCGAGCCCGCCCCGCCCGTTTATTAGCTTTTACCTAATAAATTGTGAGTTTTATTGTTTGTTTGTGTGTTGTTAAGACTTATTTTGGGTGAGAAAATATCAAAATCATGATTATGTGGAGTATTAATTGATTTTGGAGTTAAGTTGTATATTATAATAAAATTAATTATTGTAAACCCAAAAAAACTTCTAAAATTTAATTGGAATATAGTTTTAAAAAAACTCGTTAGCCCACGGGCAAGCCTGACTAGTTAATAGGGCGAGCCATGACAACAATTTTGAGTCCTGATGGGCGGACATAACAACAATTTTTAGGCATGTGGACACATTTTTCATCATAAGCCCGGTCTATGTCCAGCCCGAGCCCGCAAATAACCACCTCTACTCTGCTATAACAACAGGGATCTGAACTCTAGTAGAATATTCTTCTTTTTCACCACATGGAGGATTGACAATAAATGTGTATTTCTTACTACATACACATTGTGTATCTGTAGACTTTTCCATATAATGAGGTGATTAGTGTCTCTTGTCTTCAACTTAATTTTGTTGATAATTAATGTTGATTCATGTGACTTCTATGATTGATTTGTTGATTTGTTTTAAACTTGGTTGAACTTTATAAATTTTTGTTTATCTAACTTGTATTTTTTGTTTGAAATTATTATTTTGAATGAACATATTGTAAATAAGTTGAAGAGAATATAGGCTAAACATTTATAAGACCTATAAAAAATTGACGGACCAGTTTTTTAGGGTTCTGAAAAAAAAAAATTCAAGCCTATATCCAATTTGACCCTAACCCATTTAAACCGTCAACTCTTCAGTTTGACCAAAAAAATTGAATAACATCTCATGTAATGTATAAAAGATAGAATGGAAGAAAGCCTTATTTCGAGTAAGATAATTTTAAAATTAATTTAACAATATTTTTATATTATTCTCCCCTCATTGGTTCCCTGCCTTTGTAATATATATAGAAAATATGTATTCATAATCTTAGTTTTTTTTTTTTGAAATAAAAACAAGTTTTATTTAATATAAAAGCCATCCGGTACTTACAAGATGAAGAGAATACATCGATAAGCAAAAATATGAGATGCTAACAATTGACATCATAATCACTAAAATGAAAGAGATCCATAAAGTTACTCCACTGAAAATCGACCAGAGATCAAACATGACTTTTTGTATACTTGCCAAAACCTCTTTGGGTCCCTTCCATAAAACTACTATGAACATCAAGATCAGATGAATGGAACTGCTTTCGATTTTTGATACCCTTGAAAAGGCCATAAAGAATTCCATGAGTGTTACCATTCAACCAAGATTAAACTTGAGACAACTCTTACAATGAAGAGACAAACACAACTCACCAAAAAAATGAGACAAACTACAAACTCACCAAAAAGTGAGACAAATCTATTGAAAATACTAAAATTAACAACAATTTTTAAACAATAATAATAAAACTAAAAAGATATCTACATAAGAAATTGGTTAGAAATCACTATATTTTTGAAGAAATCTAGTAATTTTTAACCGAGATTACCAAAAGAAAGCAAGAATGGAAAAAGAGATGAAGGAACTGCTTTGGAGAGAGAGAAAAATAAAGAATGAAAAACTTTACTTTTAGTAAAACTTTAAATATTGTAAAACTTTACTTAGTGATTTTTTTTGGAGCGTTATTTAGTTCCTCATTTGAACAATATATTTGTTAAGAATTAATGGAGGAAAACAAATTCTTTTTTTTTTGAATGCACAGCCGCAAAGCGGCATTACTCCATTGATAACTTCAAAGTATCGGACATAATAAGCCTGAACATCTGACGGAAAATCTGAAATCCAAAAACGACACCCAATCTCCCAAGGCTCCATAAATAACGCTTGTCAATCAGTGGGTCCATTCAAAGTCGACAATTCTAAGTCCGAGTTGACCCTTTCTTAACCCGAACCCGAAATCAGGCCCGAAAATGATTCTAACTCGTTGTAATCGAATCCAAAGCCGACCCGCTCGACAACTTTAAATCAGAGTGTTGTGCCTATTCTCACAGCTTGTTTGGTTATAATAGGTAGATTGGAAAGGAAAAACAATGAAGGGAAGGAAAGAGAAAGAAAAGAAAAAGAATTATGTTTCCTACTTTTGGTCGTATAAGAAGGAATTGAAAGAAAAATAACATTTTCCATGTTTGGTTGGTGGAATTTGGAAGGAAAAAAAAAATGACACTTTTAAACCCACTTTTCGTCCAAATTCCACCAATTTCCTTTACCATCATTTCCTTTTCCATCATTTCATTTCCTTTTCTTTCACTTCCTTTTTATAGTTAATAGATTTCTTTTCACTTCCTTTTCTTTTCTTCCTTTCCTCGCATTTCCTCTCTACCAAAATTGCTCTCAGCCTCTAGCTTAGTTTAATGAGTTTCAATTTAACATCATTTAACATCAGCTCCTCAAATGAATTGAACTTTGAACCAGAGTTCTCTTTCCACCCAGCTCTACTTTCCTCTCGGTTGTTCCGCCTTCCAAACTAGTCAACACTATTGACTTTTGGCTCTTTCATCCACAATCAAACCACTCGAAAAGCACACAAAACTTATCTTGGTGGTGTTCGAATTCGCAGCTAAATCTGAAGGCCATTGTTGGGACTGTGGAAGGTCCAATTTTGTTGCACTTGCATTTATGTGATTATGGTACATCTAGACCTGTCAATTCTCGACCCGATCCGTTTTTTCAAGGTCCTGACACTGATTTTCCGACCTGGAACCCGGTTTGACCCGCAAAATAGAACAATTTGTAATTATATATAAAAAGTTCAACTAAGTTATCCTAAAAAATCATATAAAACTTTTTTTTGTGTTTCATTAACTTTTTTTCTACATATTTTGTTCTCTCAAAATGAGAAATTTTGCTCTTAACTACCCTCAAATGGGAGAAATTTTTGCATAGTCAAGGAGCACTGCTCCCTCTTCTCACAAAATAAGTGGAGCTCACTCTAAATTCAAGATAATTTTCTATTTTGTGACAGGAGGGAGCAGTGCTCCTGGACTATACAATAATTCCTCCTCAAATGGACGGAATTATATTGTGCAACTTATCGAATAATTAAACAAATATAAAAAATATCATATAGGGGTATATACATTCCAAAACGTGAATAAAATACGTATGTAGTTAATACAAGTTATAGATTAGAGTATATGTGTACAAATATACCGTTTGAAAACATAAATTAACTATATAATTGACGAATAAAATTTAAAAATTTGGGTCACCCGACCCGATGGGTCGACCCGAACCCGACAACACTGGGTCAGGGTCAAGCATTTCTCAACCCGAATCCGACCCGCCCGACCCAATTGACAGGCCTAGGTACATCTGATGGTGGAGATCCTTCTCTAAAGTCACGATGGCTATAGATCATGGTAATTTCATTTGGGTAACTTTCTGTTTTTGTTTTCCATCAATTTTCTTGTTACAAAACAGACATTTCAATTGTTGGGTAAAATCATAGTAGTACTATTTTGAGTGACCCACTGAAATTCCAAACCCTTAAGAAGATGGTGCCATATGACAAGTATATTCCAGCTGAAGTATTGACACAAGTATTTGTGAGACTTCCTGTGAAATCCTTGTTAAGATTTAGGTGTGTCTCCAAAACTTGGCTCAACATAATTGACAACCCTGATTTCATTTCTATGCATTGCAATCATACTAAGAACAAGAACAATGATGAAGAAAAGTGTTGTTATTTCTCAATTTTCCAAGGGGAAGAAGAACATGGAGAGGAATTGTCTTTCACAATACATGGAAGTGACACATTAAAGACATCATGTGCAGTTCCTAAAGTTATGATTAATATTCCTGAACCTTACCGTCCTCGTGCTGGCCTTGATGGGTTGATCTTAATATTGTTGCAAACCCCCAAGGAAGATATCCTCCATCTGTGGGACCCTTCAATTAGAAAATACGTTTTACTTCCTCCATGTCCGATGGCGATTAGCTACTTTCATGTGTTTGTTGTAGGATTTTGCCCTTCCAGTAATCAATATAAGGTGTTTGTGTTTCAATTTTATGTTGTTATGAAAAAATATGGCCCGTCATTTGCTGTTTATGGACTCAATGATGGCTGTTCGAGGAGGAGTACCAGGGGCATGGATGTGGTTGATTGGCCTAACAACAGTATTAGTTATGAGTGTGTTTCTACGAAAGGGGCTGCACACTGGCTAATGAGTTAAGAACGTCAAGGGCCTTACACCCATGTTGTTTCTTATGACTTCAATGCCGAAGAATTAGCTTTCTGGAACTCCCATATAATAACGAGGTTGAAATCTGGTCGTTGCTTTCCCCCCTAGGTGAATCGGTTGCAGTTCTGAGTATTTCCCTTGTAAGTGTGTGCATATGGGTAATGGATAAAGATGGAGGGAGGGAGCAGTGGTATACTTGGTATTCAGGCGATTCTAGTTGTGATGTTTATGGTTTCTTCTTCGAAAAGTACAAAGCAATGAAGATTTGTTTTCTTGAGAAGAGCAGTGTGTTTTTGATAAGGTTATATGAGAAACTGATGTGGTACAATATCAGAAGTCATGAAATACAGCCTGTTGCAAAATCTAATTCTCTGAGCGACATTTATACAGAGAGAGTTTGTTGTTGTGGAGATGAAAAGGAGTATGAGCCCAAACTTTGACAGCAGTAGAGATGGATGATTTTTAAGACGACAGGTGAGAACGATAATGAATCTTGAGCATGTGAGCACTTGCATATATTCCAAGTTCTATGAATGGTCAATTGTCAAATAATGTTAGTAAGCATTAAATTTGAGTTTGGAACTTGCAATGTACACAGATATCAGCTCTTTATTGATGTTGTACAATTCCATTTTTATGGACTTTGGCAATAAGAACGAGGAAGCTATAGAGTAAAGCTACTAAATAACAGACCCAAAGATCTACTCAAAGTTGATGAATTTTGGAGCAGTTTTATAGTAGTATGAAGTGAGCTCGTCTTTGAATTTATCATCATTGTCAGTTCTCCTGATTCAAAAGTTTTCAAGATTCGTTATATAGGACTGTTGCAAGTGGCATAATCGCTACTTCTCGTCCTATAGTTTGTACTTTACTCCGCATTGTTTACACTATTGTTTCTTCATATAACGTGGAGGATATGGAAAGGGAAACTCACTCCTTTTATATTACTTGGCTATGGCAGGATGCCCGTAACACTTTGATGCTACTAGCTGATGAAGGTGATCGTTTTGGTTTTGTTTTGATGAGACAGCAGGGGCGATTATATCTCGAAATATGATGTACTTCGTATGTGACAGAGTAGGACTACTCTAGAACCTAGATGGTAAGTAAGAGAGTCAAACTTTAATTGTTGTATCAATTTTACTTGAGAGTGTGCATTATGCAAGTATTAATGATATGAAATATGATTTTCTTTTGGTAAGATGCTACGGTGTTTGTGCTTTATTTTGCTGAAATTCTCATTAGAATTGGTTGTCCTTCAGTCCAATGTTAACATTCAGAGTAACTTATCACTATGATACATAATGGAGCTTCTGATAGCTGTTCATTAAGAAAATGAATGTGAAATAAGAGAACTGTTGTGGATATGGTCAGTACGCACCTCTGCATTAGTTAGGAGCACCACTGATGATAGAGTTCTCCTGCATAAGCCTCGCCCCCTACATCAAACACTTGAGTGCTGCTGATTATACTATTATTGCTGAGAAGATGGCTTCTAAGATCCATCACTAGGCTCTATGTAGGAACTTTCTGTGGTGTGGCCATGATTGACTCACTTAAAGCTACTGTAAGGCTTGGCAGTTGGCACGATCTTTGTCAACCTAAACTCAATGGTGGGTTGGTTTTAAGCATATTTTGAGTAGGATTCGCACAAAAACAAAAACAAAAAATGTCTCCGAGCTTCTACCAATTGTGGCTTTAAGTGGTAATTTTCTTAAGAGCAAAATGGGTGCTTTGAGATATTTGTTACAAGATTCTATTTGGGACATTGAGCTTAGAATCATTATATATGGAGTTCCAAGAAGCTGCATGATGGGGAACTGTTTTGCTCTGTGAGCCTGCTCGTTTCTCAGCAAGAGGTGCTTATCTCACTCTTCAACCTCCTGCTACCTCTTGAAATTTGGCCAAAGATGAATTTGGGTGGAATTGGCTACCCAAAACATAGCTTATTTACATGGTTAGAGTGACTAAAAGAGGAGTTCTGGCTGATCTGTTGTGTCAAATATGTAAGGCTGAACTGAAGATCATCAGCGTATTTGGCATCAGGTCTGCACTTCTCTCCAGGCCACCTCCTATGGTCTAGTCTGATGTTTTGAAATTGGTGGGGAATTCTTGGTGGGCAGCTTAACAATTAAGTCCATGAGGAAAGTTGGTTTTACAGCTTGTCTCTATCATCTGCAAGAATTATTTGATTTTTGGAGGTACTAGACCTTATAGTTCCTCCACTGTACAGATTTTTTTTAGCCTAAAGTGCAATTAATTTTTCTGTACATAGGAATAAAACATACTAGTAAAAGGAAAGTTAGAGAGTGGTGTGCTCGGATGAATATTGAGCCTGGTCTCGTACATAAAAGTCGAAGATGTGAGTTGATTACAATCTTTGATTTGCCCTGAGGCATATGGCGTAGTTACGAAGGGTAAGGCCATAGTCGTAGGTTCGATTCCTGGCTGCTGCATTGTACATCTGACTAACTCCTCCATCAGGTTCAGGGCAGGGTCCATAAGGGCGCTCAGAGGAAGCGTAATTCCTTTTTACAACCTTCAATTTGTTAGAGCATCAACAATAATAGTGACTAAAATTTTAGTCACCACCCAAAAAGTACAACTTAACTAAAAAATTTAACTCACAATGGTGACAAACAAATAATTAAGTCATGACCAAAATAGAATTCAGTCAAGTTGTGACTAATGTCATGACTAAATTTTGCTGGGGCCCACAAGGAGCAATGGTGACTAAAATTTTCCAACGCCTTTTTATTTTTCAAAAAATTTAAAACATATAAAAAAATAACCAAAATTCATAACTTTTTGTTATCTATAAGTTGACACCAATAATTACCATCATCACTGTCGCTTTCTGCACAATCAGAACCATAAAGAGCCATAAGGGTCTGCAAATGCAACACAACTATGAACTGCCACAACAATTGCCAATAGCCTTCAGATGTGGTTTTCACTTGCCATGAAGTTTTCTTTGCCTGATTAGTTTGATTGAAGAACTAGAGGAGAGATGGGTTGGGTGGAGCACAATAAGTGTGGTTTAGTTCATTACCAGACCTAAATACAGTACAACCATCTACCAACTACTCTGCTATTAAATGCTACCAATAGGTCCAATACCATTGTTTTAATTTTTAATCCATCCCCTGACTTGTATATTGTAACTTCCAACTTATCGATTGATTTAGTGCTCATGTTGGTTGTTCTTAAAGAGAAGAGTTGTATTTCGGTTTTATGGAACTTCTATGCATAATGCTTGAAGCAAATTTATTAGGATATATTTTACAAAGATTACATGTTACTAAATATCACACTTTATTAAACCATTTATTATCTGATTCATCCGTTAAATCGTGGATGACGGATGGAGTGGATGACGCGGATGATGATTCATTTGCCCCGAATCAAATCCATTTATATCCCTAATCTAGGTAGATCTAAGTAAATAATAGCTTGCTACATTTTTGTGAAAGCCCGTCCTGTACTCCTGTTTACCCAAAAAATAAACGGAACCTATACATCGAAATTGTAAAAGAGGCAAAGCAACAGGCAGTAATTACCCCTAAGAGCATCAACAATGGTAACCTAAAATTCTAGTCAAGACCAATTTTCTTTCTTCTCCATATCATTTCCCTTCATTTTCATGATATTATTCAATCTCCTTACACTATGGTGACCTAAATTTCTTGACATGACAAATTTTCTATTTTTCAATATCACATTTTCTTTCTCCTACTCTATACATTGTATAATAATCTAAGTATATAATTAATATTGATGTTCAAATGGTGCTAAATACCACACCCCAATTTAAACAATACCAGGCCCTAAAAATTAATGTTCCTAAAATATCCCTAACTTAAATTTAAAAAAATAAAACCCTAAATTAAAAAACTGAAACCCACAGCACAACACCCCATCCCTCCACAGCCCCACATTCTAAAACAAGTCATTTTGCTGCCTAATTGAATATTAAAATATTAGTTGTGCTTGGTGATTTGTATTCTATTGCGTGAAAAAATCGATCCAGATGAGACAAATGTATCTTAATTTGAACTTTTCTGAAGATCATACTCCCTGGCCTCACTACAGTTTTTCTGCTTTGTTGCTCATCTAGGCTCTAGCCACTGTTCTATTTCTCACATGTAGAAGCTGGGGAAGCCATGAGACATGGCGTAAGCCCTGCGCCTATTTTTGGCGTGGATATTAGAAGTCTGCGCCTCTTTTGAGCGCAGGTATTCTAATACTGCGACCAAATATGGAGTAAGCCTCTACAATCTGCGCCAAAATTAGGTGCAGATATTACAATTTTCTGGGAAAAAAAAAATTTTAATTATGCAAATTCAAAAACTAATTAAATGTGAGATTAGAATGAAATTGATCGATCAGTGATTTGTTAGATGATTCGCACAAAGCTAAGTATTGTATGACGACTAGCTAGATAGCTAATTGAGATAGGGGAAAGGGATTACACCCTAAAATTAAAAAAAAGGGCAATATCGGCAATATTTTGTAAAGGGTGCGGTATTGTTTAAGTTAGGGTGTGGTATTAATGCAAACTATTAGTAACTTTTCTGTCTTTTTTTTTTTCTTGTTGAAAGGCAGGGTACAACTACAAACCAAACAATCGAATTAGTAGTAGTATCTTGAGTGACCTACTAAAATTTCCAAAAGCTTCACCCCAAAAAAAAAAAAAAAAAAAAATCCAAATTCTTAAAGGATGGTACCATATGACAAGCATATTCCTCCAGAAGTACTATCATAGGTGTTTGTGAAACTTCTCTGAAGTTATCCCCGAATTACCAATTTGATCCTTTAAGTGATCACGTCTGGACAATCAGGTCCTTTAAAAATTACTTGGGTCAACTTAGTCCTAAAAAAAGTTTTCTTGTGCGGATTCCCCCTTAAAACCGATATTTGAGGAAATCTCGGCTTTAATGTTTTTTTAATGGTTTTCGTATTTTTGCTCTTTTTCTTCCTAATTACTTAATATTTTCCTAATTTCTTTCCAATTTCTTTTTCCCTTGCCCCTTTATTTCCCTTTCCCCCTTATTTCCCTTGCCCCTATATTTCCCCAAGTGCGTTCTGTACAAAACACCACCACATTTTTTGCTACAGTACAAAATACCACATACGAACCATGATTTCATCACAAAATAACCCCCAAATTCTACCCATAACCTACATCAATCCTATTGCCTTCAGTAGATGACAAATGCCAATAGCCACTAAAACCACAGTCACAAATTGCCATTTGCCAATCCCAACTTCAGCAATTGCCTTGTCTGTTTCCTTCTCACATTGAACACCACAGATCTCCTGCATACTTAAGTTAGCTTCCATTTTACCTTCCTCCAGCTCATAAAATAAAGGGGAAAGGGAAATAAAGGGAAAAGGAAAAAAAAGAAATTGGGAAGAAATTAGGAAAACATTAAGTAATTAGGAAGAAAAAGAGCATAAATACGAAAACCATTAAAAAAGAACATTAAAGTCGAGATTCCCTCAGATGCCGGTTTTGAGGGGGAATCCGCACAAGAAAACGTTTTTTAGGACTAAGTTGACCCAAGTGATTTTTAAAGGACTGATTGTCCAGACGTGGTCACTTAAAGGAACAAATTGGTAATTCGGGGCTGAAGTTATTGTTAAGGTTCAGGTGCGTTTCCAAAACTTGGCGCGATATAATAGACAACCCAGATTTCATTTCTATGCATTAGACTCATACTAAGAACAAGAACCATGATGAAGAAAACTGTCAGATTTCACTTTTCCAATGGGAGGAACGTGGAGAGGAACTCTCTTTCACAATACATAGAAGTGATATATTGAGAACATCAACTGAAGCTCCTCAACTTATGATCAATATTCCTGAACCTTACCTTGTGCTAGAGTTGATGGGTTGATCTTGTTATTCATGCATATGCCCCAAGAACGTTCCCTCTTACTGTGGAATCCTTCGTTTCGAAAATCCTGTATACTTCCTACTTGTCCTTGGGCTATAGACTTCACTTATTCATTTGCAGTAGGATTTTGCCCCTCAAGTAATCAGTATAAGGTGTTTGTGTTTGATTTTTATTGTATTGTGAACAACTATGGCCCGTCGTTTGGGGTTTGTGGACTTAATGATGGCAATTGGCGGAGGAGCACCAAGGGCATGGATGTTGTCGATTGGTCTTGTTGCGAAATTAGTGATGATTGTGTCTCAGCCAAAGGGGCTGCACACTGGCTAATATGTTTTGAAGATGAGGAGCATTACACCAAGGTTGTTTCCTTTGACTTCAATGCTGAAGAATTTAGCTTTGTGGAACTCCCATATAACGGGGATGAAATGTTGACGTTGCTTTTCCTCCTAGGTGAATCGGTTGCAGTTCTCGGAATTTCCCCCACAAGTGTGTGCATATGGGTAATGGATATAGATGGAGGGAGGGAGCCATGGTATAAATGGTATTCAGGAGATTGTAATGGGGATGTATACATGCTGTTCTTTGAAGACTACAGCTCAATGCAGATTTGTTTTCTTGAGAAGAGCTGTGTGTTTCTAATAACTGTATATGAGAAACTGATGTGGTACAATGTCAGAAGTCAAGAAATACATCATGTGGAAAAATCTAACTCTCTAAGTGACATATACATATATGTAGAGAGTTTGTTGTTGTGGAGATCAAGAGGAGTACAAGCCCAATCTTTGACATCTTTCCATGAAGAAGGAGAACAGTAGACATGGGCGGTTTTGAAGACAACAGGTGAGAAAACAATGAATCTGAACACTTTGCCACATTTTCCAAGTTCCATAATTTTCACATTTTTTGTATGTTTATGATATTTTAACTGCAATTTTCAAATTGCAAACCTCAGTGGTTAACACTATCAACTTTTTCTTAATACTGTTCATTCCAATTTCATGGAATTCGGCACGTAAAGAGTGGAACCTATGCAGTAAATCTACTGGATAGAAAGACCCGAAGATCTAGTATCTGTTAATGCAGATGTTTTGAGCAATTTCATAGGAGTGTGTAAGTATTTGAGCTTGTCTTTGCAAATTGGCATTATTATCAGTTCTGATCTGTGCTTTTGCAAGATTCATTATATGATACGACTGTTGCAATTGGCGTCATCATAATCAGTTCTTCCCCTATGCTATTACAGTTTGTGCATTATTTAGAGATAGTTCTGATCAGCATTGTTTCCACTAATGTTTCTTCATATGAAGTAGAGGATATTAGCTAAAAGACTCTGACACCTATTATATTACTTGGCTCTGGCAGGATGCGCCTAACAATTTGATGCTGCTAGCTGACGATGGTGATGTTCGTTTTGGTTTTCTTTTGACGAGGCAGGGAGTGTTGTTGTCTTGAAGTAGTTTGTAGCAGGGTATGTAAAAGATCAAAACTTTAGTTGTATCAGTCGTACTTAGAGTCTGCATTATACAAGTTTATTGGCGTATCAGTATGAAATTATGTGGTATAATGCTGTGGTGTTTGTTTTATGAGCTGATTTCTTCATTAGAATTGGTATTCTTAGCCCTATGTTAATTTTCAGAGTGATTTGTCATGGTGTTAAATAACTGAGCTTCTGATATCTGTTCATTAAGAAAGAATTTGAAAAAGAGACTGCAATGGAAGGTTGATTACACACCTCTTCATTAGTGAGGAGCGCCCCTGCACCAGTGATGATCAGACATCAGTATTTTTTATGAAGAATGGTTCCAGATCGAAAGACATTGAATCAGGGATCGTCGAGAGTAAAGACTGACAGGTTACAGCTCTGAGCCTCCTCCAACAGCTACCCACGATGGCGTGTTGTAGTTGGCGTGGGTACTGGTGGTGGGTTCTTCATCTTGCACTGTTTTTTCGGGTAGGGGTACAAGTCATGGAATTTGAAATCACATGCACATGCTTACCTCAAAATTTCACCAACATTGATCTGGTTATAATTCCTTTACACTGAATTGGGGGTGTTGGGTGGGATGAAGACACCAAATGCCAACACAAACCGTTAGGAGCTGCACAGACAATTCCGATTTAAACCCTGACTCTAGAATCAATTTTTTGAACTAAGAACTAGCTTCCGGGAAATGTTGCTATGGAAAACGACTACAAATAATCTGATTGTCGTCCTCCAGAATTCTCTGAATAAAGTTTGCCATGACAAAGTATGAGCAAGAATAAGATGTGTGCAATTTGAAGCGGTAAATCCATGGGAACCAAAAACAATATACACCTAATAGGAGACGAGTGGAAGGCACCTTCTACGAAGGGTTCTTCCAACTCCTTGCCCCTTAGAAGTTTCTGACAAGCAGTGTTCCTTTTACAAACAAAAATCCTAGCTACAATCTATCTTTTAATAGCTGCACAGACAATCACTTTGCTGGTTTGCTCTGAAAATTGACCTGATTCTGTATTCTCCATTGTGTGGTGTATCACTGCTGCGATGTGGCTCTGAAGCAAGCAGTAATTTCTGTTTTTCATCCATGCCAGTAGCCTGTGAAGATCAGAATGTAGGCGATTGATATGCAGCCACGAGTGAATCTCCCCGAGAACCTGTGATGACTAGTTGCAATGGGGAAACAGATTACAACCTGTCTTCAGACTTCTCATCCTCTAGACAAAGCAGGCAGTTTATTACAGGCACTTGCATCTCAATTCGATGAGTCAGTTTCTTGCTGATCGTCTGCCCTTTACCCCACACGACACCCCAATAAGGCCTTGTAGGCATTGCTGATTGTAAGTTGCCCATTTGCTGTCTGATTCCATCTGTCAGACTGATCAAAACAACCCTGGCCTGCACATTATTCTTCATCTAAACTCAGTACCACTTATCAGCTAGCATCTGTATGAGGGCCTGTAAGCTGCAAATCTTATTAACCAGGATAATTAGTACAACCATCACCGTAATCTGTATGAGGGCCTTTAGATATCCGTACTAATAGGAGGCTTGAAGGCCCTCATACAGATTATATAGGAGGCTTACTGATTCTGAGCGCAGCTGAACTTTTATTGTTCACCTGCATTTTTTGCGTTCAAATAGGAGGGTTAAAGGCCCTCATTCAGATTAGTATGGATATTTTAGCATCTGTATTATCCAGAACAAAATTTCTGGTTAAAATAAACTGCAAGTATCGGTACTAAATTAGGCAGCTTAAAGCGAACTCATGGAGTTGGTCTTTATGGTATTTGTTGGGGATTTTACGCCCCATTACCATACTACTTTGACCACAGCGGAAGCACAATAAATAAAATACACAAGATTTAAAGGGTGTTTGAATACACCCACCACTTCTACTAAATAACTGCAAAATTACACATACTCATCATCATCAAAGATAGAGTTACATCGATAGACACTCAAATACTAACATCTCAATCTCATCTAGCTAGTAAGTGACCCTACTCCTCTCACACTCATATCTTTGATGGCCTCACATCCCTTCAACACTACTACCCTATATATGGCTTTATGCACGGGAAAGCCACAAAACCGTCCCCTCCTCATAACCTAGCTTTTGAGGTCAAAGGTAAAAACCCTCCACATAGCTTTTGAGGTCAAAGCTAGAAACCCTTCACATCACTCTTCCACTCTTCCATTCTTCAACTGCAACAAGGGAGCTCTCTCTCTACCTTGGGGCAAAGCCAACTTCTCCAATCTACCACCATCTATATTTATAGGCCTCCAAAAAACTCTTACCACAACCACAATTAAAAAATCTCCTCCTTTCCAAATTAGTACCACTCCCTACACAATTAGGAAACTACTTGCCACACAATTATTTCCAAATAATATTCACTAAAATAATCACCACCTTCCCTAATATAAATTCTACCAATTACTTCTCCAAAAAGGGTGTCGCCAAAATCCACGTAAAACACTAAATCAAGCACCACGGTTTCCACTTCCCAAATCCTACCAAAATTCCTTTCCTTTTGACTTCTAATCTTTCTAAAACTCTTATGCAACATATTATATCATTGCTGCCAAAAACTTAATCCACCGTTTTGTCCCAACAATAAAATATTGGCGTGGCAAAATCCCTAACAGTATTTGTGGAGAGACAGGGGATCCTTGCTGAATTGGCGGATAAATTTGCTAAACAATGAGTTGATTGAGGGGCTAGATTTCGTGGCTTTGGTATAGCAATTCCTCTGGTGTGGATGTAGTGTTACTTCTACAATTGTTCTTTTTTTTTGGGGGGGGGGGGGGGTTGAGCTATAATTTTGTAGTGATGTAGGAGTTTTGTGCCCACTAGCTACTTTTTTTTGTAATTTGGCCATGTCTAAGCACATGATTGCAATTTTTCGCTCAACCCTTCCTGAAAGGTGGGGGTGGATTAATTGAATGATGCTAGGATGGATGTGCGCCTACTGTGTATCTCTAAGATAGCTACTATTTTGATAGCTTATCTAGTTTATTAATAAAAGATACAATAATTATAAAAAAAAAGAAAAGAAAGCCATAACATTCCTTTTATCAAAAAAAAAAAAAAGAAAAGAGAAAGAAAGCCATAACAATAAAAGTTCAGCTACACTCAAAATCAGTAAACGAACATTCAAAATTGACGACCAATGTTCAAGATCCAAGCAAGCGATTTAGAGTGAACTGATTGCATACTCGACATACATATAATCTAGGAATTCACTGGCAAGTATATAAGTTGCTTTTTATTGAAAGAAAAACACCAAGTTTAATTTGGTACATCATTTTTTTTTTTAAACAAAAATATATGCTTATCAAGTTTACTATCCAAATTAAATAGTAAAACAACTTTTTGAATTATAACACATATATTTTACATAAATCGTGCAATGCGTGGATATACGGGGAGTAATGCATTACCTTTTAAGGACAGCTTTCAAAGCTTTCTCAAAGAAGATATGCAGCCACCCACACTAACATAGTTTGCTGAAATGTACTTCTCATTTACAGAATAAAGGGTTACACACACTTCAACATATTGTGAATTTCGCTGCTGGCAGATCTACAAGTGGTAAGAAGTTGATGACGAACTAAATTTCTGCAAAACTAAATGGCCTCCTACCTCTGAGTTATCATCTTCAACAGCATATTCATCATTGATTTATCATCTTCTGTGTCAATCCATAAGTTTGTGACGCTTTATCTTTCCCAAA
Source organism: Tetragonia tetragonoides (assembly GCA_038025085.1). Taxonomy (NCBI): domain Eukaryota; kingdom Viridiplantae; phylum Streptophyta; class Magnoliopsida; order Caryophyllales; family Aizoaceae; genus Tetragonia; species Tetragonia tetragonoides. The sequence continues at coordinate 43,259,675 of CM076139.1, forward strand.
TCATCATCTCCCTCTGAGTATCTCTTTTCGAGCAAAGGGCAAGCATCTATGGCTAGATCCTCTATAGGCAAAGACAGAATATCCAGAGTCAAATATTTGATCAATGGACAGTGAGTTATCTCGAAATGCTTAAGAAAAGACAAGCCAGGAAAAGAGCAAATTTCTTGTAAGTTGGGACATCGTTTCATGCTAAGCTTAACAAGGCGTGGAAACTCCCCATAACTTACACCCGTCCATGTTTCCAGATTCGACATTCCATCAATTGCTAGCGTGTCCAAAACTGGAAATGCAGCATGATCCACTTGGTTTCCACAAAACCAGTGATCAATTTCTTTGACACTGTTCATTTCAATTATGTAAAGCTTCTTCAGTTTAGGCAGTTGTCCTAGAGAAGGGAGTTTATGACAATTTTCACAATTAAAGAGCCTAACACTGACTAGGTTTCTATATCGTCGATCAGCAATCCAACTTTGGAGCAATGAGCCAGGGAAACATATTATCTGCAACTCTTCTAAGCATGAATTTGGCTTTAGACATTCAAGAATTTCATTGTAATTTCTCTCCTCATTCTTATGCGATTGATAGGTGTCACTCCATCTCAGCTCCAACCTCTTTAGGTGTCCTTTCTTAATCAAAGCTGCTTCCCAAGCATCTACAGAACGCACCACGTATTCCAACCCTGAGATGCAAAACTTCCCTGAGAGATTATTCATAAGCTTCAGCTCTCTAATATTGCAACTTTCTTCACCATCAATGATGAATGCCAGTAGAGTTTGGAGCTCAACAAGCGCCCCTACATCTTTTTGGCATACTACTCAACTGACCAAGAACATCAAAATCAAGATGTCGAAGCTTGGTCAAATCCTTCATTCCTTTCGGGAGCCCAAAAAGACGCACACATCCTTTAAGTTTTAGTACCTGCAACTTTTGTAAATAAACTATAGTCCAAGGCAAGCTTTTGATCAAAGTCCATGAAAGATCAAGATAACGCATTTCCCTTGCATCGCCTATAGAACTGGGTAGCTCGGTTATGCAACTACCACTTAAATCCAGTGCTGTAAGTAGATTAAGAGTGGAAAATACTTCAGGTGGCACTTGTTTGAGAAGAGAGCCATTGAGAAACAGAAGTGTTCTTAGTTTGTTGAATTTCTTGATTCACTCAATTGTCATTTGATCAACATTCCTACTCAGCACAGACACATGCCAAGAATCGGCAGATGTATTAGCTGTCATGTTTCCATCTGCAAATCTCATTTTGAAGTCTTTGATTGTTGGCATTTGAGCGAAAGTAGCAGTCAAGACTTGCAAATTCACTTTGTACATCCTAGTCTGTGTCAAAATATCAACTCTTGACAGTAAGATATACTCTTCAAGAAAAAATCAAAGAATATGTGACCATTACCCTCCAAAGGCTCATTTTTCAAAAACCCTGCTGCAATCCATAATTGAACCAATTTTTCCATCTCAAATTCATGATCATTGTCAAACAGACAACAGTGGAGCATCATCTCCGTCAAGTATTTCTCCCTCGCCATTGTTTTCATCCTTCGTATGGCACCTAGCAGCAATGCTAGGATATCCCATCTGCTAGACTTGTGACATTTTGATTTTTACTTAAGCACTCCTTCTCTGGAATTCATGCCTACAAAGATCATCACGGTTGTTAATTACAGAAAGGATGTTGGCTTGGGTTAATTGAGTTACCAATTTAATCAATTAGCTATATCATTTTTTACAATGTTGCCCTCCCTTTGGTTGGATAGAATATTGGGGTGGTATGTAGTGGCACAGAAGTAGCTTATAATAAAAAGTAACCTTTCAAAAACAGTTTCAGAGCCAAAATTGATGCGTTAGCATCAGGTCATCAAGTTACGAGCGTGAGCATTAATGCATTTATCATGGCATTTGGGACTCTCTCACGTTTGAATGGTGATGATTCTGGTCCTAGAGGTCTTAGTGTCTTTTTGGCCACTTAATCTAGGTTATGTCCGTACAAGATTAATCCGTACAAATAAGCATTTGTGATTAGTGTTAGTTATAGTGCACCATGCATGTAATTAGCATAATTAACAAATGTAATTAGTTGTTATTTGAATTCCCTAAGTAGTTGCTGAGTAAGGCGCGCCTAAGAGCACATGGGGCAGGTAAGGATGAAGAATGAGGCTCCTTACAGCTCACCCATGTTTGTCATTATGCAAGGACAAGCAACAGCTGTCAAGTGGTCCAAAACGGAAGGAAATGCGCTCCAAATTGTACTGCACAGATTTGGCTCATTTCTGGGCAAAATACTGAAGTTTCATTTTGCTTGGGCACTACTCTTGGACAGCTCACCCTTTCTAGAGTATTCTTAGGTTATTAGGGCACATTTGTGACCCCTATAAATATGTAAGAACAGCTGATGTAAAAGGCACTTGATGATGAATGAAAATATGAAATGGCTGCTGCCTTTTGCTTACAAACCTTGTTGTTCTTTATAATGTCCTTAGGGATATTTGGTGAAACAAGTAGTATCCTTTAGCCTTGACTTGGTGGTTAAATCCTTTATAGTCTTGGTGGTGGTGCTATCTATCCTCCCTCTTCTTATTTTTCGTTTCATTTACTTCGTTTTTAATCTCTATAATCGCAAAACACACAAAATATTATCAAAATACCCATTGTTCGAAAACGAGCTAAAACCTTCAGATTTGCTAACGCATCAGTTGGTATCAGAGCATAGGTTTAACCTTAGCACCATTTTCTCTCATCAAAGTTCTCTCCTTTCTTGTCTTAATCACGTCCAAAGTTCCAATCTTTGAGTCACAAAAGAACCCATTTACAGCCCAAACACAATTCCTAGCTTAAACACAACCAAACTCACAAACAGCCATGGATGATGAACAAATACCCAGAAATTTAACTCTTGAGCAAGCTAAAGAGCTTAGGAGAGAAAGGGAGATGCGTGAGGTTAAGGAACAACTTAGCAACCTCACCCAACAAATGACTGATTTTCTCAACATTGGTAGAGGTAGAGCTCGTGGTCGAGGTGATGATGATGGTTCTCTTAGTCCAAGGAGAAAAGATGAGCAATGGGGTGATTTAAAGTTTGAACCCCCTGATTTTGATGGTGGTACAAACCCAGATGACTATTTGGAGTGGGAGCAACAAATGGGTAGATTGTTTGATACCAAGGGGTATAGTGAGGAAAAGAGTTTCAAAGTTGTTGTTTTGAAGCTCAAAAAGTATGCTTCTTTGTGGTATGAAAGCATGAAACTACAAAGAGAGCGTGAGGGTAAATCTAGGGTGCGTTCATGGCCCAAGCTTAAGAAAATCATGCACAAACGCTTTGTGCCCCCTTCCTATACTCAAGATCTCTACCTCAAGCTCACAAATTTCAGTCAAGGAACTCTAAGTGTAGCAGATTACATTAGAGATTTTGAGCAACTACAAATCAGAACCGGCATCGTAGAGGATCCACAACTCTCAATTGCGCGTTTTATTTCTGGTTTAGACACCAATGTTGGTAATAGAGTTGAAGTACAGCCTTTTTGGTCTCTAGATGATGTATACAAGTTGGCTTTGAAGATTGAAAAGCAAGAGAAAGCTAAAAAACCAGCAGCAAAGCCCTCATTTAGGAGTTTTACTCCTCGGGCAGAAAGTTCTTCTAAAGGGAGCGAAAATGACAAAAGGTTTCCTAGAGATCCTAAGGCCAACAAGGATGCCCTTAGACCATCTCTCTCTAGGAAATGCTTCAAGTGTCAAGGCTATGGACACTTTCAAGCTGAGTGCCCCAACAAGAGAGTGTTATCTCTCCGTGAGTATGATGAGCTTAGGCAATTGGATGACGAGAAGGAGCAGAATGAAGAGCAATCTATTGACGATGAATTGGACATTGAACCTGACCAAGGCTCACCTCTATTGGTGGTTCAACGGGTCCTTCATGCTATAGAGGCAGAGGAGACACTATCTCAAAGGGAGAAGATATTTCAAACCAAGTGCACCGTGAAAGAAAAGCTTTGCACTTTAATCATTGATGGCGGTTCTTGCACCAATGTGGCGTCTACTCTCATGGTGGAAAAGCTTGGATTGGCCACCAAAGAACACCCTCATCCTTATTCCTTGCAATGGTTAGAGAAGGGAAGCAAAGCCAAGGTAACAAAATAAGTCACAATCCCTTTTTCGATTGGAAAAGTATACAATGATGCGATTTTGTGTGATGTGATCCCCATGGATGCTTGTCATTTGCTGTTAGGTAGACCTTGGTTATATGATAGAAGAGTAATGCATGATGGCTTTAGAAATGTTTACTCTTTTGAGGTTCAGAGAAAGAAAATTAATTTGCAACCCGCAAAATTGTCTTTATGTGGGGGAACGCAAGTTGGGGAAGGTTCTTCTGTTTCTAACTCATCAAAGCATGCTATGATTGTTAAAGGTGCTGATTTAGAGTATGAAATGGTGCATGAAAATGTTGTTTATATGCTGGTGTTGCTTGGGGAGAATGAGAACATTGTTGGAAAGCCTTTACATGCGTTAATGCAACCTTTGCTTGAAAAGTATGTCGACGTGTTCCCATCTGATTTACCCCATGGTTTGCCACCCATTAGGGGCATAGAGCATCAAATAGACTTTGTTCCGGGAGCCTCACTTCCTAACAAAGCAGCTTATAGGTGTAATCCCCAAGAGACTAAGGAGTTACAACGTCAAGTAGAGGAGTTACTTGATAGGGAATACATTAGAGAGAGCATGAGTCCTTGTAGTGTACCAGCTCTCCTTGTGCCAAAAAAGGATGGAAGCATGAGAATGTGTGTTGATAGCCGTTCAATTAACAACATTACCCTTAAGTATAGATATCCAATTCCTCGCTTGGATGATATGCTTGATGAGCTGTTTGGTTCTTGTGTCTTCTCTAAAGTGGATTTGAGGAGTGGTTACCATCAAATTAGAATGAAGGATGGGGATGAATGGAAGACAGCCTTCAAGACGAAAGGAGGTCTTTATGAATGGCTTGTAATGCCATTTGGGTTGTCCAATGCTCCTACCACATTCATGCGTCTTATGAATGAGCACCTAACACGCGTTTTTGAGGCTCTAAGGCAATACAAGCTGTTTGCTAAGCTTGAGAAATGTGATTTCTTTGTTCCTAGTGTCACGTTTCTTGGTTACATTGTGTCCAAGGATGGTATAGTTGTTGATCCCAGCAAGGTTGAGGCGATTAAGACATGGCCTACTCCTACTAGCATCACGCAAGTAAGGAGCTTCCATGGGCTAGCTTCTTTTTACAGAAGATTCATCAAGCAATTCAGCTCTCTTTTAGCACCACTTACGGATTGTATGAAGAAAGGTGTCTTTGAGTGGACTCCCATGGCTCAAAATGCTTTTGAGGCCATCAAGAAAAGGCTTAGCTCCACCCCTATACTAGCTTTGCCTAACGTTGATCAACCATTTGAAGTGGAATGTGATGCTTGTGGAACCGGTATTGGAGCTGTTTTGGTGCAAAATAAGCGTCCTATCGCTTATTTCAGTGAGAAGTTGAATGGTTCAAGAGGGAATTACAGCACTTATGACAAAGAGTTCTATGCAATTGTGAGGGCTCTTGATCATTGGGCTCATTACTTAAAACCAAGGCAGTTTATTTTGCACTCTGATCATGAAGCGTTGGTCAAGAAAACACTCAAGGGGTGGGATCAAACTCTACCACATGCTGAGTTTGCATACAATCGGGCTCCTCATTATACAACGGGCAAGTCTCCTTTTCAAATCAATTATGGGGTCAATCCATTAACTCCTATTGATCTTTTGCCCTGGCCTATTGAGAGGAAGGTGAGTCCAGATGCTGAAACGTTTGCTAAAGACATGAAAAAGCTACACGAGCAGATTACAAGCCGTATAGAGAAGATGAATGAGTTGTATAAGAACAAGGCAAACAAGCACCGCAAACAACATGAGTTTAATCCAGGAGATTTAGTGTGGTTACACCTTAGGAAGGAGAGGTTTCTAGCAAAAAGAAAGCACAAGTTGATGCCCAGATCAGAAGGCCCTTTTAAAATCATCGAGAAGATCAACGACAATGCATACAAGCTTGAACTGCCTGGAGAGAGTTCAATTTCAGCAACTTTTAATGTGGGAGATCTGCTGCCTTATTTGGAGGATGAATACCTTGATGATTTGAGGGCAAATCCAAAAAAAGTTGGGGAGGATGATGCGTTAGCATCAGGTCATCAAGTTACGAGCGTGAGCATTAATGCATTTATCATGGCATTTGGGACTCTCTCACGTTTGAATGGTGATGATTCTGGTCCTAGAGGTCTTAGTGTCTTTTTGGCCACTTAATCTAGGTTATGTCCGTACAAGATTAATCCGTACAAATAAGCATTTGTGATTAGTGTTAGTTATAGTGCACCCTGCATGTAATTAGCATAATTAACAAATGTAATTAGTTGTTATTTGAATTCCCTAAGTAGTTGCTGAGTAAGGCGCGCCTAAGAGCACATGGGGCAGGTAAGGATGAAGAATGAGGCTCCTTACAGCTCACCCATGTTTGTCATTATGCAAGGACAAGCAACAGCTGTCAAGTGGTCCAAAACGGAAGGAAATGCGCTCCAAATTGTACTGCACAGATTTGGCTCATTTCTGGGCAAAATACTGAAGTTTCATTTTGCTTGGGCACTACTCTTGGACAGCTCACCCTTTCTAGAGTATTCTTAGGTTATTAGGGCACATTTGTGACCCCTATAAATATGTAAGAACAGCTGATGTAAAAGGCACTTGATGATGAATGAAAATATGAAATGGCTGCTGCCTTTTGCTTACAAACCTTGTTGTTCTTTATAATGTCCTTAGGGATATTTGGTGAAACAAGTAGTATCCTTTAGCCTTGACTTGGTGGTTAAATCCTTTATAGTCTTGGTGGTGGTGCTATCTATCCTCCCTCTTCTTATTTTTCGTTTCATTTACTTCGTTTTTAATCTCTATAATCGCAAAACACACAAAATATTATCAAAATACCCATTGTTCGAAAACGAGCTAAAACCTTCAGATTTGCTAACGCATCAAAAATCCTGGAACTCATGATATTTTCCTCAGCTAATTTGTAGGATTTAGTTGCAATGATCTAATTATAAAAGCGGAAGACAACTAGAAACATAAATCATAACGGGACATTAAATACACATAAATATACCTCTTCGTGCCTCGTTGATCGATTCAATATCGATAGGTGCGAATTAGGATTTCAAATGTAATCCCTCTACCGTAGTCCACGCAGCAATCTATTTGATCAATCCAAACACGTTCGTTAGCTAGAACAAGCACAAGGAACCGTTCCTTGGGCTATGGAGGTGCTTGGTTGTTTAGAGAGAAAATATGAGAGAATGAGACTATCAGTTAAAAACGGTCTGACCTAGATGTCTCCTCCTTCTCTTGTATTTAAACTGTGTCCAGACTATTAGGGCTTTTAAAGACCTAATAAGTGACTATTTCACGTAGCGGGATTTTCCCTAGGTTGGCCCACTTATCGTTCTCTCTTATATTATTAATTAATAACGCGACTCCTAGGTCCATTAATTAATTATTGATCCATCAATTACTTAAGCGTGTGACCCGTTAGGCCCATTGCATTTAGTAGTCGGCCGACTCGTATCGGTCCAATTATCATAAGCGGTCTCTAGCTAAACGTTAAGACCTACTAAATCGATGAGTTAACTATCTCTATAGTTTAATCTAAATTTTGCACCTTGACTAACAAGACATAAATCCTTCATAATCATCACTGATTGCATTCTGACTCTGAGCAGTGACACCAGTGAGCGACAACTGTTTTAGTCCAAGGATGAGATGCATTCATAAAAGGAGCATTAAGAGGGACATATCCCATGTGCATAAGAACATAAAAGAAAAAACAAGAGAGATATCTTATATTCTTATCACGTTCCAAGCAACCAAATAAGTATAGCTAGACAGCCACTCTATATGTCATATGAGAAATACAATTTAGATTATCTTGGATGTCAATGATAAACGCGAGCATGATAGCTACGGATGCCTATGTTCAAGATTATAATGTGGTAGAGTAATATTAATTTTGCACGTACCATCCTCTGGAACCTCAACCATAACCGTGGACAGGGGCCGAGCTGTTCTGTATTTCTGTCATGATGAAGCAAAAGAATAATTTATTATTGTTACTTGCAGGTTGATGAAAAGGTTGCTTTTAAATTAAATCCATTTTGAGTGAGTTTGAAGTCACCAATACTGCTTTTCAGTCTGATACTCAATAATGAGATGGCTTTTCACATGGAACACAGTCAATCCAGTATCTCCCATCATCGTCATTATAGCTTTTGGCGTAACTTCTGCATGAACAAACCATGGATAATATGGAACATATCATGTTTGGCCTAGCGGTAGCTTCTCCTCTTCCCCCTATTTTTCCTTATAAACTACCCCCTCTATCTCTTCCTTACTACCAATTTCAATTTCCAAATGTGAGATAATAGAATTATTGATTATTATTGATATAATCGATCCTTATTTATAGGTACAAGAGTCTAGTGTTATGGAAACGGTAGATTACACCATCTCTATGATATTATTCTAATCTAGAATATTCCTAAGATCTAATAGATAATATTCTCTAACACTCCCCCGCAAATGTATCGTTAGATGAACGAACGATACGATTGGAGATTACAAAAGAAATAATTAAAAAAAAAAAAAAACACTAGATTAAATATATAGAAATCTTAAAAACTAGCCAACCACAAACAATTATGCATTCGTATCCACGTATCACAAAATTCTCGTATTTTCGCCAGCCATGTACCATCCGCATCATAATTAACCAACAATAGGCCCAAGATAACATGAGATTGGGAAAAATAACCCAAAACCCAATGTTCAAAGTTGACTGAAAATGGGCAGGGAACATTGAGAGAGAGAGAGTTAAAGATTAAGAAAAGTAGAAGGCCCACGTGGTGGGGAGCAGAAGAAGAAAGAATGAGAAAGGGAAACATGAAAGAGAGAAAAAATAAAAATAAAAATAAGCAATTAAGAAATCAATCAAGCCCAAAATGACTGATAGTGATAAGCAGTCTACTACAATGAATTAAGAGGAGATGAGAGTATTCAGAGATATGGGTTGTGAGGTCTGCAATTGTGATGAGAGGTAGATCGAGAAAGTTTAGAATGAGAGAGAGAGAGATAGAAAGAGTTTGAGGGCCAAGGAAAGAGAAGATAGGGCCGTGAGGGCCTGGAGGAAAGAGATTGGAGATTTAGAGGAATGGGCAGCGAGCGCTGGTGGCGCTTGTGGAGGATGGACAGCCGACGATGAGGCGTTGGCGGTCGGTGAGCCGGGCGGATCTGGGCAACGGGAGCGGTTGTGGTGGCCTGACGGTCCAAGAATGAGCAGCGAGCGAAGCATCTAACGGCCGAGGTTGATCGGCGGCGACTGAGATCTGAGCCGCGGACGGCCTGAGAGGAGGACGGCAGTTGGCGGCTGGAGATCTCAGTGGCGGCGAACATGGAGTCAGCTAGGGACGGGGAGTGCTGTTTGTTTGTGAGGGCGTTGGATTACAAGAAACAATTCCATATTTTCTCTATGCTTTATTTAATGAAGCTAAGTGTGGGTACTATAATCTAGAAACTATATTCTAATTTAGAGTATCCCTAAGATCTAATAGATAATATTCTCTAACACCAAAAAGCTCAAAACACACCCTAGGATCCCCTAGAAGCCCCAAAAGTAGAAGTAATAAATTGAAACTTTTACTTTTGGGCCTCCCAATGGGTGTTTTGAGTTTCTTAGAAGCTGAAAATTGGGGTGAGAAGAAGATGAATGGGATGATTTGTGAGGAAAAATAGGGAGAAAAGTAGAAGCTCCTCCAAACACCACCATAATAGGAGTACATTACTGCAGAAAATTAAAACTGCTTTCCAGTGCTTTTTTGAAGATGATACGCAGCCACAATAACATAGTTTTGTGAAATGTACTTCCTATTTACACAAAGCAGTGTTTGGTGGTGGGGAAATCCACATTCCCGTATCTCTACTATGTTCTCCAATCTTCCAGAAATGTGTATCAAAATTTATTTGAAAAGAAAGCCTTTCCTTGTGGGTAGCAAACCTATTTATTTCACAAACATTTACTCGTACCTCCTTGTTAACCCTCTTCCCTTTCCTCTATCTCAGTCTAAAGTGCCTCTTGAGGTGGAAACCTGTCTTTCGACTATGCTACTTGTGAGTTGTGAATAATGACTTCCTCTCACAGAGAGAGGAATAAAGGGCCTATTTAGCCTACCTTCTTCCAACTTTTACTTCTCCTCCCACATTTGTTCTTATCAATCCCCTTTTTATCCACTCCCCCTCCACATTCAACTTTTAATAAGAAGTTGAAATATAGCTACAATTGGAGTAGAAGTAGAAGCTACAATTTATAACTTCTCCTTGATCTCCTTCCACTTCTAGCTTTATTTCAACTTTTAAAAGTTGGAGGTGAAGTGCGAGTGGATGAAAATGGGCTATACAAGAACAAATTTAGAAGAAAAAATTGAAATTTTAGGAGTTAGGCCAAACGAGTACTAAATTGTTTATCCCAACCTTAACCAAGCCTCAGATCCCTGGCCTCATAATGATATAGATTTTCGACCATGCCATAACCTTGGGCAAACTCCTTCAAATATATTTTCCTTCTAAATTAATGAAGTCTAGAAGAGAGCCTCAAGATAATTGTTTTTTACACATCTTTCATATTTCGCTCGGTTGAGATTAGAGGTGTAATTGAGTCAAATCGACTTGGTGAACCCTCAGGCTCGGCTCTGCATATTATTAGGAAATAGGAAAATTAGGTTCAAAAGCAACGCATGTTCTTTGGTGAGTTCTAGCCTTCTAGGGTTCCGTGCACAATATCTAAGAGATCTAAGGTCAAAGCCAACTAGGCTACTCTATAGCACAATATCTTAAACAAGTACATATGAAGCATGGAAACTCTATTGAGTTCACGTTTCCCGTATTAGAACTCTTAGACTATTGGAAACTCAAGCAAACTAATTCTCTTAGTAATTTACATCTAAAATTCTAAGATTTTCTTTACCTTCTACCATTTCTTTATAGACTGCCCCAAATTACTTTGAATAATATTTGGTCATCATTATTATTAGTTTTATTTACAATTCAAGTAAAAAAGTATAGGTTTTTTATTTATTATTTCCTTCTACGTTTTCGCGTTTCCTATTTTTTGAGAATTATCGTTTTCCGTGTCCGAGTTCCATTTCCATGCTACCTTAAATATAACCTTAGTTTGTTGGATGTGAAGGCTAATTACTAGAAGAGGGCTACATTAAGTGATGTAAGAGACAAGTTTTAGCCTTGTAGGTGCTCGACATTGGCAGTAAGATGTGAGCTTGAGAAGAGATGAGGCTCAAGAAGTTAAGAAATATCCGAGACATCCAGAGTTCCAGACACATATACTTAGGAATTGTCGTATATTGAACCTAACTCATCGTGCAATTTTTGATGGGGAACCATGGGATCCGGGTGGAGTAGTTGCCTATGTTGACAGAATATTGACAGATATGCAGAAAGACCATGTTAGTGCTCCCGATAGTATCATTAAACAGGAAAAAATGGAAGACAGGTGATACCAATTTTGTAAAAATCAATGTGGATGCAGGTCTGATTGGGGAGAAGGGGACATGTCTGGGCATCATTGCACGAGATAGCGAGGAGAAGGTGATCATTTTGTGACATATCAGGTTGACGCTACCAGGGAAACAAAAAGTTGCAGAAGCAAAGGCCATCTGTTTTGGCTTACAGCTCGCTTCCACGTACGAGTTTCAGAGCATTATTGTGGAGAATGACAATCAGGGGGTCGTTCGAGCTCTCCAGGAAAAAGAGAAGGGTCTTAGTGATTTTCATTTAGTAGTTGATGATATCTTAGATCAGGTCCCGCTCTTTTTAACTCAGTTGTTTAGTCTTTCGTTGCTAGGGATGGTAATAGAGCGGCTCACTTGCAACCTTGGGAAGTAGGTGCTCGTTTTTGAGATGGGATTTTGTTGGGGATTTTACGCCCCACTACCATACTACTTTGACCATAGCGGAAGCACAATAAATAAAATACACAAGGTAAATAACACACACAATATTTAACGTGAAAAACCCCTCTCCACTAAGGGGAAAAACCACGAACCACTACTAATCCACTAACATTGACAAAGAGTGAGTACATACATCAACACACTAACATCTCGGTCTCCTCCAGCTAATGTATTGAAATAATCTACCCAATTCAAACCTCTCTTTTGCCCTTCATACAATTGGACTCTCACCTCAATTACTACTACCCCACATATATGACTTTATGTACGGGAAAATCACAAAATTATCCTATTCCTCATAACCTAGCTTTTGAGGTCAAAGCTAGAAACTCTCCACATAACTTTTGAGGTCAAAGTTAGAAACTCTCCATATAGCTTTTGAGGTCAAAACTAGAAACCCTTCACATCAGTCTTCCACTCTTTAACTGCAACAAGGGAGATCTCTCTCTACCTTGGGGCTGAGCCCACTTATTCAATCTACCACCACCTATATTTATAGAAAATTTTCGGCTAGACCTATGTCCATCTAACTAGGCTAGACCTCAATAACAAACTTGTAATTTGTTCTGAATCTGGGGGCATTTTACGCAAAACTGAAAACAAACGAAACCACAAAAGCATTAGAGTGCACGGGTAGTCCCACGAAAACATTTTGGCAGACAATGGAAATCAATCAAACGGTAACAAATTTGAACTTTGGGCTTGCACGCGAATTGGCTCCGCTCGGCCCCGCGCGATAGTGGACTGGACCTGTTCTAGCTAACTTTGATGGACATAGATCCAGTCAATAAACATTGATATTTATAGGCCTCCAAAAAAATCCTAACACAATCACAACTAGAAAACTACTAACCTTCTTAAACTCAATAACCTACACAATTAGACAACTCTACTAAAACAATAACACTACTAAATAATATTCTCTAAATAATCACCACCTTCCATAATATAAATTCTGCCAATTACTTCTCCAAAAAAGGAGTCTTCTATATGCTTCTTCACCATTACTTCCAACACGACAATTATACTTTGTGTCGTGGCCTACATAAATACATACCACTGCTCCACCAAAAATAAATATATTGGCATAGAATAAAATTTCTTAGAGCATCCCCAACCATGACTTCTTCTGGTGTCAAGAGAAGAGAGAATATGAGTAATTGAAGTGTCCCCATTGGGAAAGAGGGTCAAATGGAGACTTTTTTCTCTCCTAGCTCTCCAAGAAGACTTCTTATGCCAGAAAATGTCACAAAAGAAACGAATCAGAGTTGGACAAGTTGGATTGTTCAACTCATTTAAAAAAAACAGTTTAACACTCAAAATTTTGGTGGGGTAGAGAAAAAGTAGGAGAGAAAGTGTAGTGACTTGAGTCATGAATGGAGGATAAGGAGTCATGAAAAATAAAAAGTCAAATTTTGACTAGAAAAGTGAGGTGGAGGAGAGAGAGAAGCCTTGATCAAGAGGTCATGGTTGTTGTTAAGAGATTAACCCACAAGTGAGTGTCCCACATCGAAAGAATGGAAGAGATGAGACTAACATATATAAGTCAGTGGGTTACTCCACCTAACACCAATTGGTTTTAGGATGGAACCCCACTGGGCTTGTGTGCAGTCTACTCTCCTCCACGTGCGGGTCTGCAGGTGGTAGACCCATTTAATATGGTATCAGAGCCCTATCTCCATATTGCCGAATTGAAAGGGACTCACATGTGAGGAGATCAAAAAACAAAAAAAAAGACTGAGAACCAAGCCGAAAGAATAAGAAAAACAGAAAGGGGGAGGATGGCAAAAGCAGCCGGTTAAAGTTCTGAGGTGGATAGCACACTGGCATATTTCTACTAATTTCTAACAATGACCTAGAATCGAGTTTCATTATGCTAAAAAAAATGACTTTTTGCAATTTTAAAAAGAGAAAAAAAACAAGAAAAAGTCCAATGCCCGGTATCATAAAACACAAAGTTTTCATCAGATTCTCTAAGAAATGAAAATGAAAAGGGAGGAAAGAGGGAACTGACTTTCGGCCCCGCCGAGCGCGGTGACGACGTCGATGAATCGCTCGTGGAGGTCAACGGTCCACCGCGCCCTCGGATTCGAATTCCTTGACGATCGCATCAACCGTTTGTCTTTTGCGATGGAACCGTCCTGATCATGAATCTTGTCGGGTGGGCCTATATTTTCGATGGATTCATGGATTGGTCAATTTCATTCTGCTGATGTTGGGGTTGTTTGGATCTTGGATCCATCTTCTTACTCCTTTTTCTCTATTTTCTTTGTTCTTCAAATTATCTGAAGAAGTAAGTTGAAGTATCATAAAAAAAAGTAGACGTTGAAGTACGAGTAATATCGACCCTCAAAAACAAAAACAAAAGAAATAACGAGGAATTACTAGCAAGTCACGTTTGAGACCTTATATAGGGCTCGTTTGGTTCAAACATGAAATCATTATGCAACTTAAAATCTTTAGTCGAAGTGATTGCAGTGGCCTTTGTGCCTTAGTTGGACAAAATTAATGAAAAATATTCCCTTAAAATAAATTAGAGTTGTTTATACAAGACTTACTCTAAACCTTTCAAATACTCTGATCTTAAATCTTCCTATGAAAAATATAGATATATTAACTAAGGTGTGTGGTTAAGTGGTAGGAAGTAGGAACTGGTTTATCCTTAACTAAAATTAAGAGTTTGAATCTCGTCTTAGGTATGTAGTAGCTTAAATCTCTTGGTCAAGTTGTCTCACCCTTAGAAGTGCCTACAAGCTGGACGTACTCTAAGGCTCCATTTGATTTAGGTGAAAATTGTTTTTCCATTTTTCGTTATTTGGTTTACCAAAATAAGGAAAATGGTTTTCAGGGAAAAACATTTAGGTGAAAATGTTTTCCCTTCAAAAAGAAGGAAAAACGATCTATCTTTTGTAGGATAGTATATCCCGGAGGACTAATAGTGTACCCAATCATCGAGCGAGTCTTGTTGTTGGGAAATTCGAGCCATAAATTAAGACCTACACCCACCTTCATCGAGGCGTGAACCGGACTTTCGGACCGTTTACTCAATATTATTTTTTTCCCTTCAAATATTATAATTTTTTATTCCGATATGCGTTTAAGATGATTTGTTTTTTGTTTTTAAATGCAACTAATTTTTCGATATCTATGTAACTATTTTGTTAAGATATTTTATTTTATTTATTTTTTACTTTTAGAAGTAAAATAATACGAAGAAAAAATTGTTTTTTTAGAAAAGTTATTTTTCCTTATAATCACATAATGGAAAATGTTAATAAAAAAATATTTTATACTGAAAATGATTTTCTCTCTAATCAAATAGAGCCTAAACCTAAAATCTAACAAACCAAAAAAAAAAAACGTCACAGGCATCGACTTTCCTCATTCATTCCTTTAGGTATGGAGTAGAGGTGATCATTTGCGGGCACGGGCTGGACACGGGCCGGGCTTTTAATAAAAATATTGTCCAACGAGCCTAAAACTTGATATCCTTGTCCGTCCATTAGGGCTCAAAATTGTTGCCATTGCCCGCCCTATTAACGGACTGGGCTTGTCCATGGGCTAACTGGACTTTTAAAAAATTAATTTTCAAATAAATTTTAAAAGTTTTTCTTTGTTTGGAATAAGAAATTTACTATTAATATACAACTTAACTCCAAAATGAAGTGTAATATTCAATATAATTATGATTTTGACATTTTCTCATTCAAAATAAGTCTTAAACTCTTAACAACATACAAACAAACTATAAAAACTCACAATTTTTTAAGTGGAGAATATTAAACGGGCCGGGCGGGCCCGCCCATGGGCCATTTTGTGTTATCCTTGTTCGCCCATTTATTTAAACGGATCGGGCTAAACCCGCCTATTAAATAATTTTTTCCTAAAAATCTTGTCCATACCCGCCTAAATTGCGGGTAGAAAAGGCCAGGCTTTTCTGACCATCCCGTCCATAATAAGTATATGGCACGTGGTTAGCACTATATTTTTTTTTTTTTGAGGGGAACACGACGTTAGCACTACTTCACCACGGCTAAAAGAAACTTAAGCTCGTTGACCACTTGGTTTTTCTCCGCAAAATAAGATCATTGTCTTAGTAGGGACGTTGTTTGTTAATTGCCCACTTGTATATTGGATATGTTCTTTTATGTGTGTCCAATTGTCAATTTGTTTGCGCTTGGGCTTTAGAGTAATTAATAGGAGCTAGCGAACCCCGAAAGAGTTGACAAAAACAGGGAAAAAAAAACCATTAACAAATCCAAGCTGAGGAAGCTATCTAATATTCTAAGGGCTCTACAGTCTAGACCTTCTAATTAAACTGATAAATAAATAAAATTTGGATCAAAGAAGCCCCACATAAACTGGTAACACCTACAATATTTTGTGTGGACTTAGTTTACGATGGACCAAAGATCAAATTTTTTTAAAAAATACCTCTTATGTCCCTAAAAGATTTGGACTATATCTTTGATTCACCTTTTGGTCTACGGTGGACTAAGACCACACAAGACAACGTCTAGGCATGTCAATGGGTAGGATTTGGGTTGGGCAGAGCATCACCCACATCCACCCCCATTTAATTTTTAAATTTCACCCGTGCATTCGTCATCCACGAAACACTCCACCCGCATCCAATCCACCCATCACCCACGAGTGAACGGGTGGATACGAGTGATAAATGGGTGAAATAAAAAGCTAAACTAAATTAAGAGATTTGGAAAAAAAAAACTTAACAAATCAGATTTCACAAAATTAAACCACCAAATTTGAGTAATAAAGTGTAGGACCCCATTACAAAGTCTCATATTACAAAAATTTCCTATTGATACAAAGAAAGATAACAAAAATTTGCATTTTTTTGTGCTATTTTTTTTTTTAATGTATATAAAAATATTAAACTGGTGATAGGTGGATTCGCGAGTGGAAAATCATCACCTGAATCCCACCCGACCCACCATCCAATCCACCCACCACCGGCCAAATCACCCATTTATTCGGGTTTTTACCCATTTACTTGGAGCAGGTGGAGCGGGTTCATGGATCCTCGCCACCAATTGCCAGACCTGGTAACGTCATATCCTAACTAGGTGTTTATAATACTTTGAAAAAATGGATGTGAATAATCCCACATTTAAGCGGTCGTACAAAAATAATCCCACAAATGAATTTAGCCCAAAATAATCCCACAAACAAACGACGTTAACGTCAGTGGGTTAAATGAGGACGGAGTTAACAATCTGTTAACTCCTTGCTGACGTGGCACTCTTTCTCTCTCTCTCTAAGGTCTTTCTGCCATGGAAGAAAAACCAAGAACCTTCAAAACACCAACATTTGGATCCCATTTCTCTGGGTTTCAGCCATGGACCAAAACCAAGCCCAAATCTTCAGAAGAGAACCTTCAAATGTTCGCTACTTGATTTACCTAGAAACTTCAAATGTTTCATCATCAATGGGGGACACTTCAAAGAGGATTGAACACTTCAAAATCGTCAAAAGATACCAACAACTTCAACCCAGAATGAAAAATTGTACACCATAGCTTTCGAATTTTCCGTGCTAGTAATCTGAAGTCTATCTTTCAAACTTAAGCTATCTCAATTTTAAGGAATATGATTCTGGTATTTTCCAAGTGACAAAAAAAAAGGATTGATGATTAGTACTGATCTGAGAAAGGATATGGGTTGAGTAATAATAGGTAATAATAACAACTCATCTAGTTCTCAAAGGGGTTGTAAGTTGTATTTAGTTGGCTGAAAGGTTTTCTTCCATGGCTGAAAGGCCTTAGATAGAGAGAGAGAGTACCACACTGCCAAGTAAGCAAGGAGTTAACGGAGTGTTAACTCCATCCTCATTTAACTCACTCGCGTTAACACCAGTTATTTGTGGGATTATTTTGGGCTAAAGTCATTTGTGAGATTATTATTGTACGACCGCCCAAATGTGGGATTATTCACATCCATTTTTCTTAATACTTTTGTTCCCTTGGTAGTATTTTAGAATTCAGCGGAAGTTTCATTTTAGTAGAAAGTAAGTTTAAAGCATTTTCAATGTAAGGTTTTTCTTAGAGATTTGTGGGAGAATAGCTTTTAGGGTGTGTTATTTTCTATTTATTGAACTTTACTCAATTAGTGAAAATTAATGGCAAGATCTTATTAAATCAGTGGGCATCAGCAGCAATATCTTACCTAATCAGTGAAAATCAGTTGCAGGACCTTACTCAGTCAGTGGAAATCAGTGGCAGGACCTTACTCAATCAGTGAGAATCAGTGGCAGGACCTTACTAAATCAGTGAGAATCAGTGGCAAGACCTTATTCAATCAGTGAGAATCAGTGGAAAAGATTCCACCCTGAAAAACCACATCTCCATAGTGATAAAAACCATGTCAATTACAAAGTGATTTGGCTAAACGAACTTGAATTTTTGGTTACGATGTGACACACGAGAACAAATTCCTAGAAATTGTAGCATACAGAAAGAAAGGTCTATAAAAGAGTTACGTTAGGGTGCGCTCTTTAGAGCTAAACTTACCAGAATTGAACTGAACTGAATTCAATATCATATAACTGAACTGGACACCGCTGAACTGAATTGATCGAACACAACTTAATATGTGAGACAGCAAGTATGTTCCTAAACTTAACACCATTGAAATAAACTGAACATCATTTAACTGAATTTGAAATCATTGAATTTAAAATCACTAATTTGACACCTAAACTAATATGTGAGGCAAAGATAAAAACCTGTTGGAGGTCTTTAGTATTTGAGATTGATGTTCTTAATGTTGATAGCCAATAAAAATGTCGTAGTATGTTTAGTTGACTTTACTGTTTGTCTTGGAAAGTCTATACTTCTTAAACTGAACAACAAGCTGGAGCTAAGAGGGAGGAGAGAGAATTAGAGGTGAAAGGAAGAGGAGCAAGATCGAGCGAGCGAGACATAAGAGGAGAGAAAAAGCAAAGAGGGACGAGTTAACTACCAAATCAGGACCTGAACTTTGGGAGAAAACTGGTTTGAGGACCTCAACTAATAAAGCAAGGGAATAAGGACCTCCTCCTCACAGACGTTAACTCCGTTTGCAAAAAAAAAAAAGGAATAATAAAATAAAAAGGAGAGGGGCAATTGAAAGCAAAATATTTGGGCCCCCTATTCTTCAATTTGACCGTTATTTTCTACCCGTTATTTTCTACTCGTTATTTTCCCTTCATTTCCCAGTGCAATCAAAATAAATACTCTGCATTACTCCTCATCCCCTGCATCCATCAGAAAACAGTTTCAAAACCTTCCAAAATAAAACTTACCCATTTTTGCTCAATTTACCTTTCCCAGCCATGGAAGGTTCAAGTATCAATTATAGAATGCAAGAATATCCAATGTGCAGATGCAAGAACAAAGTGAGGAAAAGACTGTCAAAAACCAACTTGAATCCATTTAGAAGGTATTATATTTGTGCAAAATATAGACAAAGTGGAGGATGTGAATATTTCAATTGGATTGACCCACCTCTACCAGATAAAGTGGAGAGGGAAGTGATACAGATGATGAAGAAGAAAAGTGAAGTGGAAGAAGAATTGAAGTCATTGAAAAGGTGGTGGGCAACTCTAAAGTATGCATTCATTGGCATGTTCATTATGAACATTAGCATGTATTTAGGCAAGTAATGTGTATTCTAAGAGTACTCTGTATTACAAAAATATGCAAGCGATGTATTAAATTTCCTGGAATGAATGAAATGCAATATCTGAAAATATTCTGGTGTTCAATATTTGTTCCCAAAATCACAAAATGATAGCCATCATAAGTTATCAGTACATAGTACCATATTTAGTTGCATAGCCAAAGCAACATATCATCCAAAATGATATTGCAGAATATAAAATCCAAAATAATCATCACCCCCATGAAACTAGTGTATAGCATGCATAATATAAATCTCAAAACCATCGACAAACCATTCTTGAATTTGGTGGCCTTCTAAATGGTTGTCTTGGATTAGGAGTGCTTGGATTAGGGGTTCCAGAAGTACTCTGAGTTCTTCTAGTACTCTGAGTTCTTCCAATACTCTGATTTCTTGCAGCAATTGTTTGATTTCTTTCAGCTCTATTGACAGCTTGATCCTAACAAGTGCAGAAGATAAAGTTAATGGTTGGTAAAACACAAAATGATCATGTATTTTGAGATGTTGCACCTCTAACCTGTAGTGATTGACTAGTGATGAAATGTCTGCCATTATAATCAGTGAATGATGGTGTTGGAGGTCCATGAAAACTTGCTTGAGTGGTTGTTTGAGAATTGAAAGGTGTATAACCTCAATCCAAGTGTGGAAGTGATTGGAATGTTTGGTGCCCTTCAAAATCAGTGAACACCCCAAACTGTCTTCTGCTTGGTTGGGATGTTTGGTGGGTTGCATCCCCTCTTGGTTGTCTTAGCTGTTGAAAGGAAAAAAAAAAGACATGTTAAAAAAATAAAATCACATAACATATCTATAACATACTGAGCCTATTCTTAAATCAATCACAATCACAATATCCTTTGTATTAAAAAAATAAAATACCCAAAATAATGACCTATGAAATAGGAGATAAGCTCACTAGGAATGATGTAGGTGTAGTTGCATTATTTGTTGGCCTTAAATTCAAATCAAGATCAATGGGTTGACTGCTGCTGCTGGCCTCTTTATTTTGAGTTGACTTCTTCTTTTTCTGAGGTTGCTTGTCCAGACCTTGATCATGTTGAAGAGTGGTATTGTTACATCGCCTTCTGTTGTGTCCTTCCATGTTGCATTTACCACAATGGATCTTTGTACCTCTCCTGCTGACCTTGTTAGGCAGCTCATTTTTCTCTTTTCTCCTAGCCATTTTGGGTCTAGGTGCAACTTTCTTTTCAAAGTAGGTGGTTGAATAGGCTGTAAGGTTGATGGAGGCCATTGATTAGCTCCTCTAAGGGGCTCCAAACTGTAGGCATAGGCTTTCATGTACCTCTCTTACCCCCATAATGACAATTTTACCCCCCACATATACTAAGTTCTCAATAGTTTGCCAAGACCCACCATAATAAATAACAATTACAGGTTTTCTATCCATTTGAAATCAAATAAACAAATTAATATAAGTAAAAATAAATGAAACTTTAACAAAACTTTGAGACAATTGAACTTAATAGGCATTGGAATTTCATTCATTTAAACATATCAAATTGGGACTAAAGCCCTACAAATCAGTAGCATAATATGTCAATGCAGTGACAATGGTGTATACAACAAAAGCCTATCCATTGTCACAACTTAATGCATTGACATAATCTTTACAAATGTTTCAAACAATCAACCTCCCAAAATACAGATTTACAATTTCAGTTTCACTTCATAAAAGGTAGTTAACTCATTACCTACAACACCTATTAACCTACAACCATCAACCATGCCCAAAATACTACACAATCCACCGCCTCCAAAAAGTTACAATACAACAAGCACCTAATCCTCCTCTCCAAACAACTGAGCTACCCCATCCAAATAGCATAACCAATCCCCACTGTAATAATCCCTCAATCCACGACCATCATTCTCAGTTAGGTCTTTTGCAGCCCAATACTCAAAAGAGTTGAAATGATCCTCCACCAACAGCACACTGAACGGGCCTGAATTCCATGCCCAACTTTTCCATTCCTTGCAAACTCTAGCGCAAACTCGAATGGTTTTATAGTCCAGCTTGGTAAAGATGTGGACACACATAATTTCTTCAGGCAAAGGGAACTCCATGGGTTCTAACAACATAAAATAGACCAACATTAGGTGCTGTTTATTAATTAATTAACTTATTTACTAATTAAACAACTAATTTTATAATAAATCAAATTTTCTAAGTTTTTTAATTATCTCCATCAAAAGCCCCAATTTTTAACTCCCAAATCACACAAATCGAAACCCTAATGTCGAAATTTTCTTCAATTAACGAACATAATTAACATAAACAAGTACAATTACACATAATCAACTCAATTAAACAATAATAATCACATTAAAGCATGATTTTCACAAAACCCCAATTTTTAACCCAAAACCCTAAAATCCTAAAACACATGTTGACAAAAGGAGGGAAAAATCCACATTTATTGACTACAAAAACAATGAAATGATAAAAAAAAAGGATAAAGAAGCTGATTTTATACCTGTAGGGTCAAGGAATAAGAATATTGTACAGAGCTGACTCCTTCTTCAAGCTTCGTCACCAACCCAGAGTAAAAGCGAGAGAGAGAAAACGAGATCTGGAATTTTTTTTGCGAAAATGTGTTTGTGGTCAAGGAGAGAGGAGAGCAAAACTGGTATTTATTCATTCAATTATTAAAGGGCAAAATTGTCTTTTTGCGATTCCAATTAAATGGAGTTAACGTCTGTGAGGAGGAGGTCCTTATTCCCTTGCTTTATTAGTTGAGGTCCTTAAACCAGTTTTCCCTCAAAGTTCAGATCCTGATTTGGTACTTAACTCAAAGAGGGAGAGAGGCAAGATAATCGGAGCAAAGCAGAAAGGTGAAGGAAAGTAAGTTTGACTTCATTTACCATTTAAGATGTTTTTCTAGGAGTGCAATTAGGTATTTCATACGTATGTTGTTATGTGGTATTAGTAATTGGATTAAATTCCCTATATCGATTGCTCGCTTGATTCATTTTCACTAATGAACCAAGCCTTTTTTTTTTTTTTTTTTTTTTTTCTCTTTTTTGCTCATCATAGTGTACTAAGCCTTTACCCCTCCTTCCTCCTCCCCACCCCCAAAATTATGTTTTTATGGTGGAATGTTTTTGTATTTGATTGTTTTTTCAGCAATTAATTACCAAACATTGCCCATACGAGTTTTTGTGTCTTATTTTTGCGTTATAGAGAAGTAGAAAACCTTTTACACGAAATCTGTATGAGATGAAATTCACAGCATTTTAAAGAAGCATATCACTTTTAGGAATGTTGATGATAATGAATACATGACATAATTAGCGTATCTTCTCCTCAACTTAAATTCAGTTTGGTTAAATAAAAACTGAACTTTTATGATCATAGTTCTTTTTTCATGATTGAACTTTTATTTTACATGTTTTTACTTCCATTCATAAAACTTGAACTTTTATGATCATAGTTCTTTTTTCTTAAAACCTTGTCGATTCTCGTGCATGCATAGCACGAAGTTAAATCTGAATTTCTAGGGAGTTAGAACGATCAATTTAATTTGGCACAACCTTGAATAAGATGAATAAATTAGCATAAAGACGCGCGTTTTGTAGCACTGGATGCATAGTTTCTTACTTCCAATAAACTACTACTCACCTAGTCACCTTAGATACACTGCTTATTGAAAGGGGTGATTTTTTTAAAAATTTTTTTTCATATATTGGTCACAGGCCTGCTGTTGTTGGTGCTGCCTTGGCTAGGCAGTCATGGCTGATGCTGCATTTCTATCTGGCTTTGCATCAGCTTTATTTGACGTTTTGCTTAATCGACTCACTAATTTTATTGTCAATGAGGGCCAAAGGATCACTACTGTGGATGTCACCCTGAGAAAACTAGAAACAAGTATGAAGGAGGCAAGGAATCTGCTAAACGAGGTAGCTCACCTAGTAGGTGATCACGATGCATTGCAACGTCGAGGAGAAGAGATGACTAGGTTCTTTTATGATGCAGGTGATCTCATTGACAACATGAGACGTGGGATGAACAAGAAAAAATCAACAGCTAGAAGCAGAAATAATCCAGCTCGTCTTGTTGTGAGGCCGGTAAAAAATTGGCTCATGCCTCGTAAAGTCGATGAATTGCAGAAAACATTGGTTCAAATAACAGAGGATTTGAGAAGGAATAGGGACTTGAGCATAACGCAGCAAGTACCCGTTAGTGATAATTTGAGTCCTTGTGACATTTTTTGTCCTCCTACCGGCCAACAGTTGAACTTAATTGGGAGGGATGAAGACATATCAGCCATCGTTTGGGAGTTGACCTGCTTAGAGAAATATGATTCTAATGGAGTTTCTATAGTAGGCATAAAAGGCCTAGGAAAAACGGCACTTGCTCATGTCATCTTGCATCATGAGAAAGTACGAGGCACATTCCCTCTTATATTGCAGGCTTCTATGTGTGGCAACATCTTTAACGGCACTAATATGATTGCTAAGTTGGAAGTAGTGTATGATAGCAGAAATCTATCTCGAAATGGTCATTATCATCCCAATATCCTCGATCAATATGATGGGTTGTTGATTTACCTCGACAACTTGTTAGAAGTGCCCACCATGGCTTGGCGAAGTTTCCAGTCTACTTATCTAACAACTAATGGGAGGAAACTTCTCATCAGCACAGTCAATCATAAAGTTGCAGAAGTGGTTGAAACTACTATCCATTATCTGAAGCCACTGACAGATGAGCATTGTCAAGAATTGATCGCTCATGAGTTAACCCTTTTGCGTAAGAGTTGCATCATTCGTCCTCAACTGATAGACACCTTGGCTAAAAAATCTGGTGGCTTGCCTTTGGTCGCCATATTTTTAGCCAGAATTTATGGGAGGAATGAATCCTTTGTTCCGAAAGATATGTGGAACATGCCGACATTTAGAAAAGAAATTCTTCCCATTCTAAAATCAACCACCATGAGTCTTGAACCACATTTGAAACAGTGTTTTATTTATCTCTCTGTTTCCCCAAGGCTATCATTTTGATGTGGAGGATTTGATGCTATTATGGATAGGTGAAGGGTTGATTCAACCTAATGACACAAGTTTACAACATAATAGTTGGTGTTGCTTCAATGAGTTACTGAAATGGTCGATCCTTCAACCACTGCCTCCAAACAATAGAGGGTTGATAAGGTATGTAATGCACGAATTTATCCATTACTTTGCTCAAGTTGCTGCTTCAAAACCATATGTGCGGTGGCATGAAGGTCCATTTAGCCGATGTGGCTGGAATGTTAACACATGTCATTTGTCTTTCTCTCACAAAATAGAACCGCAGTTTTGGGAAGAAATCAAGCACCTTGAGGGTCTTAGGACATTTCTTTCACTTTTTTTTTTTTTTTTGATGGAAGACATTTCTTTTACTTTATGATAACCATATTGGTCAAATAAGTGAAATTCCTCGAGATGTCTTCAAGAAAATATCACTACTTCGAGTTCTGGGGTTGAATAAAAGTGATATTACTGAGATTCCAGATTCTATAGATAGGTTGAAGCACCTTCGATATTTAGACATATTTCTCACACCTTTTGATAAATTTCAACAATTAGGCCTTAACAAGTGAGCACACATACAAGACAAGTGAGGTTCCAATCTAAAATCAATTGGCAATGGGTGGAGTAACCCACTTCCTTATATGTATGCTCAAGACCCTTTTAATCTTTCCATGTAGGACACAAACCCACTTCAACGCCCCACCTCACGCAAAGACCTGCCATGGGCTGAAGCGTGGACCAATCAAAGCCTACTATGGGCCAATAAGGGGTAACATAAAGGCAATCAAAGCCTACAATGGGCCAGTAACACGAGCGTGGGCCAATAAGGGGTAACATAAAGGCAGGATAAACCGCATAAATTTCAATAATTGGGCCTTAACAAGTAAGCACATATAAGACAAGTGAGGTTCCAACCCAAAACCAATTGACAATGGGTGGAGTAACCCACTTCCTTATATGTATGCTCAAGACCCTTTAATCTTTCCATGTGGGCCACAAACCCACTTCAACACCCTTGTTCAAAAGTTACCTGATGAAACACTCTCAACTCTACGCACTCTGCAGATTCTCAGGTTAAGAATGACTGTGGCATTCCCCAATTACCAAAGAGTTTCAGTGACTTGACTGCTTTAGTGTTTGTTGACTGGGACAAAGGAGACTTAAAAAACCTGCAATCTAAACCATGTAACCTTGGGAATCTGATCAACCTTTGTGCACTCCCTTTATTCATCGTAGGTGACAAGGATGGATATCATTTAAGTCACCATTGTTGATAGCTTGAGAGAGCAAAATGAGAGGAGGAGAGGAGAGAATAATATTCTAACAGTCTGAGCAATTCTGTTACAGAGCTAGGCTTATATATGCTAGCTCATTCTTGCGTAATGATTAGGCAACAAAATGTAACTAACTTCTAGTATTCTAACAACCTGATTGCCACCTCACTAGCTAAATGCCAGCTCAACAATCTTTATTACCATAGCTAATTCAACTCACCTCCTCAAGTTGAGGAGTGAAAGACCTTTGTAACTCCCAACTTGCTCAAGAGTCTTCTATGTTGTTCAACAGATGGCACCTTTGTAAGCATATCAGCTAGCTGCAAATTGGTGTGAACATAGCTAGGCTTTATGACACCTTCCTTCAGCTTGTCTCTAATGAAGTGACAGTCCACTTCAATGTGTTTAGTTCTTTCATGGAATACTGGATTTGCAGCAATGTAGAGTGCTGCCTGATTATCACACTTCAAGTCTACAGCAGGTAGTTTTTGTATTCCCAAATCCTTCAGCAAACTGGCTAACCATGTTACTTCACAGGTTGTCATTGCCATGGACTTGTATTCAGCTTCAGCTGAACTTCTTGCAACCACATTCTATTTTTTAGATTTCCAGGAAATAGGTGATTACCTAGCAGAATGCAGAACCATGTTGTAGATTTTCTTGAGATAGGGCAGCTGGCCCAATCAGAGTCACAGAAAGCTGTGAGATGAGCAGATGAAGAATGAGCCATTAGAATTCCTTGTCCTGGTGCAGATTTCAGATACCTGAGCACATGTAGAGCTACCTTCATGTGTTCAGTTCTTGGTGCATGCATGAACTGACTGAGCACTTGCACAGAAAATGTGATGTCAGGCCTTGTTATGGTCAAGTAAATCAATTTTCCTATCAATCTTCTGTAAACATCAGGCTCTTCAAGAGGTACTCCTAGATCAAGTGTCAGCTTGATATGCTGATCAAGTGGCAACTTCAATGGTCTTGCCTTATCCATTTCAAACTCCTTCAACATGTCATTGACATATTTCTTCTGTGATATAAAAATTCCTTGCTCAGATCTAGCAATTTCTAAGCCAAGAAAATATCTGAGCTCCCCAAGGTCTTTCATATGAAATTCATGGCTAAGAAGCTTCTTGACCTTCTGTATTTCCTCAAGACTGTTTCCTGTTACTACATCATCAACATACACTAGTATGGCAGTGAAAGTGTTGTCATATTGCCTGGTAAACTGTGAGTAATCAGCTTTGGATTGTTCAAATCCAATAGAAATAAGTGTTGTAGATAATTTGGCAAACCATTGCCTAGGTGCCTGCTTCAAACCATACAGAGATTTCAGTAGCTTGCATACTCTCTGAGGTGTTTGATTCTTGTGACCATAACTTTCATTCCCCTCTTGACAGCATATTTTCAGTCCTGCATGAGTATAATCAGGAGGCAATGCCATGAACACCTCCTCATGCAAATCACCATGTGAAAACACATTTTTCACATCCATTTGGCATGTATGCCAGCCCCTCATAGCTGCCACTGCCAATAAAGCCCTAACAGTTGTCATCTTTTCCAGAGGAGCAAAGGTTTCTTCATAATATATGCCATGTCTTTGTCCACAACCCTGAACAACCAGATGAGCCTTGGGCATCTTAACAGTCCCATCAGCCTTGTACTTGGTCATGTACAACCATCTGCAGCCAATGGCTTTCTTACCAGGTGGGAGGTCCTGTATACACCAGGTACCATTTTCCTCAAGAGCCTCCAGCTTCAGGTTCATAGCAGAACACCATAGAGGATCTTTCACAGCTTCTTGAAAAGTAGCAGGGTCAGAACTAGCTTCCATTGTAGAAAGGAAAGCTTGAAAGGTATGCTTAACCTTAGTTGTTGTGACATGACTCATAAAATGAGGCACAGAAGAGTGACTAGGCAGAGAAGGCAGCACTGACATAGTCAGTCAACCATGATGGAGCCTGAGAGGTCCTAGTAGACCTTCTAGGAGCAACATGGGCAGGTAAGGATATATCTGTGGTGGTAAGGTCTGAATTTGTGGTGCTAGGGGAGGCAGTATTTGAAGTGGTGTTTTCTGTATATAGCAAGACATCCTGCTGAGGAGTGGCAGGGTCAATGTCAAAATTCAACACACTGGGTGCAGAATTAGGGAGAAAAGAAGTAGGTAAAGGGTGCATGAGAAGAGAGCTGCAGTCATGATGGAAAGGGAAAATATGCTCAACAAACCTCACATCTCTGCTAACAAATGTTTTGTGAGTGAGCAAATTCAGCAACTTGTATCCCTTCTTTGTGGCAGGATACCCCAAGAAGACACAGGGTATGCCTCTTGGTTTAAACTTGTCTGTCCCTATATCAGGGTTAACGGCAAAACTTAAACAACCAAACACCCTTGATCATAACATGGTGCACTGTTGAGAAGTATCTCATAAGGAGTCTTATGCTTGAGAACTGTGTTGGAATTCTATTGATCAAATGAGTTGCAGTCAGTACACAGTCACCCCAAAATTTGATAGGCAGACCAGCATGAAACCTTAGAGCTCTTGCTACCTCAAGGATATGTCTATACTTTCTTTCAACACGCCCATTCTGGTCAGACCTCTTCACACAAGTAGTTTGATGAACTATTCCATTCTCATTAAAGAAACCTTGACAAGGGCCTGAGTCAAACTCCAGAGCATTGTCTGACCTTATGGTCTTAATATCACAGCCAATGTGAGTTTTTACAAACTTCAGAAAGTTCACCAAAGTGTCAAAGGACTGTGACTTCTGCTTGATAAGAAATGTCCAGGTAGCCCTACTGTAATCCTCAACTACAGTGAGAAAGTATCTGAACTGGTTATGTGTAGGTGTAGCATAGGGACCCCATATATAAATATGTATTAAATCAAACATGTGCTTGGATTCAGATTGACTAGTAGGAAAAGGCAGTTTGGTCATTTTAGCCATAGGACAAGTAACACACACAGCTCTATCATTGAATTTCACAGAAGACATTACATCAGGTGTATGTCTAATTTTATCAAAGGGAATATGACCAAGCCTATGATGCCATTTGCAAAATGGAGAATTTTGAGTGCAAATTGCAGAATTTAATTCTGTATTATTATCAACGGTAGAAGAAGCAAAGACTGAAGATAAAATGGTTGGTGTTTGACTAGCTGAAATGCCCTCCCCAGTGATTGTAACAGTATTCTTGATCAAATGAGGATCAATATCTGACAAAGGCAGATGCACCAGATAGTATAATCCAAGCTCCTCTCTACCAATTTCCCTTAGAATTTTTGTTTGACAATCCTGTATTAGACAGAATGTAGCATAAAACAAGACACACAGCTTGTCATGCTTGAGCAGTTTGGGAATAGATAGTAAATTGAATTTGAATGAAGGAACATATAGCACATCATGAAGAATTAGGCCATTTCTGAGATGAACTTGACCTATGTGTGTGATTTCAGAAGTTTGTCCATTAGGCATGTTTATCTTGGGTTTATGAGGCATAGGCTTAGCATTAGTCAAACTACCAAAGTCAGAGGTCATGTGATCAGTTGCCCCTGTGTCTAGAATCCAATCACTGGTGCTAATAAAAGCACTAGAGCAGAAGATATTACCTGCAAAACTGTTTTCTAGCTCATCATCAGACTCAGAGAGGGTGTTCACATTTCTGCTTGATTGAGCATGTGGTAACCCCTTGAGTAGCTGCTCAAATTGCTGTTGAGTAAAGCTAACCATGCCACTGTCCTGTTTTGAGCTGCTTGCATCTACATGTGCAGCAGTCTTAAAATCCACTACACCTTTGCCTTTGAACTTTGCCTTAGGACCAGAACCAAAAGCAGTGCCAGTACCAGAACCTCTCTTCTGAGGAAACTTGGTTGCTAGAGGATGCCAAGCTGGATAACCAATCACCTTCCAGCACCTATCCCTTGTATGCCCTTTGTTATTGCAACTGTTGCATACAAGCTCAGTATTCTTGTTGTACAATGCTACAACTTCAACATCAGACTTCTGCATTTCATGAATTTCCTTCTGAGATTCCTCCTGTTGCAGCATAGAACAGGCAACTTCTACACTAGGCAAGGGTGTCATAAGGAGCAAATGACTTCTCTATGGTGCATACATCTCATCTAAGCCATTAAGGAACTGATACAACTTTTGTTCCTCCTGCTGTTGATTTAAAGCCTTCATAAAAGCAGTAATCTCAGTTGTCATTGTGGTGAATTTAGGCAGTGAGCTCATGGCTTCAATCTCCTCCCATAGACTCCTCATTTTAGTGTAATATTCATTAACTGATCCTTTGTTTTGTTTCAGATCATAAGTGTTCTTAGTCAATCTATATTTCCTAGATCCATTACTCAATGAAAGTCTCTTCTCAAGTTGTGACCAGATTTCACAAGCAGTATTCATGTAAAGAATAGATTGACCAATAGAATCACTTACTGAGTTGATTATCCAAGCAA
The DNA here is from genome assembly GCA_038025085.1 of Tetragonia tetragonoides. Classification (NCBI taxonomy): domain Eukaryota; kingdom Viridiplantae; phylum Streptophyta; class Magnoliopsida; order Caryophyllales; family Aizoaceae; genus Tetragonia; species Tetragonia tetragonoides. The sequence goes on from CM076139.1 coordinate 43,290,169, forward strand.
TCACCATGCTGTTGCAAGTATCCCACTGATCCACATCATTTCCAGTAGCTGGCCTAGGGACTGTTCCAGTAACAAAACCTAATTTCCGTTTTGTTGCTAAGCTAATTTCCATAGAACGTTTTCAGGATCTGTAATTTCCAAAGCCAATCAGTTTAATAGGCAATGCAAGACTTCCAGGGCCATCTGAAGGATGTAAGAACAGTGGATTTTGAAACAAAGATTGTGATTTTCTTGTCATTATAGGAGAATGATTATCAGAAATTTAGGTATGAATCTCCAAGATGAGCTTGACTTCTTGATGAATCAAATCAAGAAATCAAAGTAGAAAAAGAGATTTAATCGCAATATCACAATGTGATTTTAGCCAAAAATATAGAGAAAGCTTGAACAATTGAGAGAATCGAATCAATTGTTCGAAGATGAATAAACTTGTATAAAAATGGAGATTCAAGCCACAAAATTAATTTCGCGGAAGTGTTTAATTGAGATTGTCAGAAGAAGAATAACGAACTCAATGCTCTTCAGCTCAAGCTCTCGCAATCTTCAACAATGGATGGCTCTGATACCAAGTTGATTTAAGTCACCATTGTTGGTAGCTTGAGAGAGCAAAATGAGAGGAGAAGAGGAGACAATAATATTCTGACAGTCTGAGCAATTCTGTTACAGAGCTAGGCTTATAAATGCTAGCTCATTCTTGCGTAATGATTAAGCAACAAAATGTAACTAACTTCTAGTATTCTAACAACCTGATTGCCACCTCACTAGCTAAATGCCAGCTCAGCAATCCTTATTACAATAGCTAATTCAACTGTATCACTGAGCTAAGAGATATGAATCAACTTCAAGGATCGATTTGTATCACCAATCTCGAAAAGGTCAGGGATGGGGTAGAGGCAGAGGAGGCCATGTTAAGGAATAAGTCATTCCTTCACAGATTGGAACTCGAATGGAGAACACTAAGGAATGACACAAGCGCAGGAGATGTTGTCGTGGGCCTAAAACCTCATGAAAACCTGAAAGAGTTGCAAATAGTAAATTATGGGTTTCATGCATTTCCACAATGGCTTAGCCACCCCTTACCGATGCTTGAGATACTTCAGTTGAATGGATGTCATTGCATCAACTTGCCAGCACTTGGACAACTGCCAGCTCTTAGAACCCTTCATCTTGAAGAAATGACTAATTTGAGATTTTTGAACCATGATTTTTGTGGAGCACCTCCCAGGGGTAGAACTGGATGTTTTCCATCACTTGAAACACTAGTATTATGTGACTGGAAAACCTTCAGCAATGGACAGGATTGGGAGCCAGTGACATGCGTCACCTTCTTAGGCTTGAGATTGTTGATTGTCCAAACTTGGTGAGCTTGCCATCATTGAATCACCTTTCTTCTCTGGTTGAATTACAAATTGAATGTTTGCCAAGCTTTATGCTCATTACCAGAGTTTCCGTCATTGTTACGGTCATTAACCATAAGGGCAAGTGATTTAGTTAGGAGTAGATGTCAAATTGGAGCTCAAGACAGGTCAAAGATAGATTGTGTTCTCAAGGTACAAATTGATGGAATGGAAATTCCAACATTAGCGGCGGCTCAAACTATTCTTTCTGTGGGTTTAAACGCAGATAACCATTCACTCCAGGTAACTTATAAACTACTTATTTTTCTTATTATCTCATGCTTTTACTTGAATGGGGATCTTAATATCTTATGATTTCAAATGTTATCAACTCACGAAAAGATTTAATTGAAAAAAAAGATGAATAGATGAAACAAGTAAAACAAATAGGAGTTACACATCAACCAAGAATTATTATCTTGGTAATAGTTGGCCCTTTCGAAGTCAATGTTGGTTTGAAAGTGTTTTGCATCATGATTAGCTCTGTATTTTTATGCATATTTTGTGAACCAGCAATATAAATGACGTCTGTGGCAAAATGTTGCAGGGTTTTCAATCAATTGCACAGGGTTTTAAATCAATATTTGGTCAGCTATTTTAAGGGATTAGCATGAAATCCAGTGGCTTATTCCCATATTTCTCCTGGTAAGTCGATCATATTTGCTTTATTTTATGATGGATGACTTTTATATTGAAAAAAGATAATACAACGGTTTAATGCATTTAGGATTGAACGTCCATCATATAAAACAAAAATGAAAAGGAAAATAAAGAAGGACGTCTCTTCCTTTGTGAAGTTTGATATTAAGATTTAAGACAACTACAAATTTTAGTATAAATTTGATTGTGATGAACGAGTAGTTTCTGCTGAAACGGTGGCATAAGAGATGGGTTAGCTATTACTGTCATTTGTGATGGATCAATGTCGTCATTGGTTAACTCGGATTTCGTTTTTGCTATTCAACTTATAACTGTGAAACAAACAAGGATTATTAAACTACCTCTAAAATGTTTTAAAGTACTGTAGGCAGCTGATATGAAACAGTAGATCTCAAACTACGTATTGCATTCTTCAAGAAGACCAACAATGTTGCTGATCACATGGTCGAGGACACGGAGAATAACTTAGAGATCTCATGTTTTTTTTTTTGACAAAATGTACTACTTCATAGTGGGGAGAAACTGAAAGTTTGTACTTTCATGATGCCATAGGACTGTTTGTACTTTCATGATAGTGGGCAAGAATAAAGGTTTGAACTTTTTGACTAAAGTTCTGATCACATCTAAGTACTGAGCTCATAGTAGGACTGTTGCAATTGGCTTCATCATAATCAGTTCTTCCCCTATGCTATTTTTTAGAGATAGTTCCGATCGGCAATGTTTACACTAATGTTTCTTCATCTGAAGTAGAGGATGGCAAAGCGAAACTGACACCTATTGTATTACTTGGCTCTGGCAGGATCACCTAAGTATTTGATGCTGCTAGCTGATGAAGGTGATGTTCGTTTTGGTTTTCTTTTGATGAGGCAGCGGGGTGTTATTGTCTTGAAATATTTTGTAGCGGGGTAAAACTCTATGAAAGTAGATGGTATGTAAAAGATCAAAACTTAAGTTGCTGTATCAATCTTAGCTAAGAGTCTGCATTATGCAAGTTTATTGGTGTTCAGTATGAAATTATGTGGTATAATGCTGTGGTGTTTGTTTTATGAGCTGATTTCTTTATTAGAATTGGTATTCTTAGTCCTATGTTAATTTTCAGAGTTATTTGTCATGGTGTTAACTAACTGAGTTTCTGATATCTGTTCATTAAGAAAGAATTTGAAAAAGAGACTACAGTGGATATGGTTAATTACACACCTCTTCATTAGTGAGGAGCGCCACTGCACCAGTGATGATCAGACATCAGTATTTGTTAGGAAGAATGGTTCCAGATCGAAAGACATTGAATCAGGAGTCGTCAAGACTGACAGGTTACAGCTCTGAGCCTCCAACAACTACCCACGATGGCAGTGTGCTGTTAGGGTGGGTACTGGTGGTGGTTCTTCATCTTGCACTGCTTTTTGCGGGTGAGGGCTCAAGTCATGGAATTTGAAATCAGAAGCACATGCTTACCTCAAAATCTCACCAACCTGGATCTGGTTATAATTCCTTTCCACTGAATTAGGGGTATTGGTAGGATGGAATGAAGACACCAAATGCCAACAGAAACCCAACAAGTGGGAGCTGGACAGAAATTTCCAGTTTAAACCCCGACTCTAGGATCAATTTTGTGAACTAGCACTACCTTCCGGAAATGTTGCTATGGAAAACGACTCAAAATAATGTGATTGTAGTCCACCAGAATTCTCTGAATAAAGCTTGCAATGACCGAGTATGAGCAAGAATAAGATGTGTGCAATTTGAAGCTGTAAATCCATGGGAACCACAAACAATGTACACCTAATAGGAGACCAGTGGAAGGCACCTTCTACTATGGGTTCATCCAACTCCTTGTCCCTTAGCAGTTTCTGACAAGCAGTGTTCCTTTTCACTTTGCTGGTTTGCTCTGAGAATTGAACTGACTCCGTGTTCTCCATTGTGTGGTGTATCACTGCTGCAGTGTGCCTCTGAAGCAAGCAGCATTTCTGATTTTCAATGCATGCCAGCAGCCTAAGAAGATCAGAATGTGGGCGATTGATCAGCAGCCATGAAAAACAGATTCTGACTTGTCTTCAGTCTTCTCATCCTCTTGGCAAAGCAAGCAATTTGTTTCAGGCACTTTGATCCCCAATCTGATGAGTCTGTTTCTTGTCGATCGTTGGCCCTTTACTGCAAGCCACAAAGCAAAATTGTGTTTAGGCAGGACAACCTCACCCCACACGAAAGCACTAGATTGCATTTGCTTCATAGTCCCCAATAAGGCCTTATAGGCACTGCTGATTCTAAATTGCCCATTTGCTGTCTGAGTCCATCTGTCAGACTGATCAAAACAACTCTGCACATTACTCTTCATCTAAACTAACTATCAGTACCACTTATCAGCTAGCATCCGTATGAGGGCCTGTAAGCTGATAATTTCGTACGACCATTACCTTAATCTGTATGAGGGTTTTAAATATCCGTACTAATAGGAGGCTTAAAGGCCCTCATACAGATTAGATAGGAGGCTTAATGATTCTGAGCGCAGCTGATCTTTTATTGTTCACTTGCATTTTCAATAGGAGGCTTAAAGGCCCTCATACAGATTAGGATGGATATTTTAGCATCTGTATTAACCAAAACAAAACGTTCTGGTTAATTTGTTTTCGACTTTTCGTCCTAAAATAATCTGCAAGTATCGGTACTAAAATAGGCAGCTTAAAGCCAGATTAAGAAAGCCATAAAATTCAGGTGCAAACACTCGGTTTTTCACACTAGTACACGAAAACTAATCCCAAGCAAGGTATCACATGCTCCTTAGTATATCTTGATGCGCCACAAGAAAACTAACCAAAACGTTCAGCTACTAAAACAGAATGCAAATTGTCAATTTCTGGCCCCCTTGGTTACCTAGAACTGATTCTGTTAAATCCTTTGTAATACTATTGAACTAGTGCGAATTTCCTTGGATTTAGGCTTCGCTCTAATCAAATATAGAGCTGAAAATTCAAGTGAACAATAAAAGTTCAGCTGCGCTCAAAATCAGTAAACGAACTTTCGAAATTCACAACCAATGCTCAAGCTCAGCTCCCCGTATTGTATATGCTTAAATAATCCAAGCATGCGATTTAGGGTGAACTGATTGCGTACTCAGACATATGATCTTACTGAAATTGTTACTTTTGGTCAATCAAACACTCACCAGCAACTCAAACTAAATTTTAGAAACTCGGAATTTTGGAACAGATAACTAACACATAGAAATTGTCACCTTATGCAAATAGAGACTGATTTTAACTAATCTATTTTTGTTATCCACTTGGTACACTAATTATTCTTTGTGTTTCTAGCCTTTTATCAGTCAAAAGCCGAGCTTAAGTAATACAGAATCATTTCTGAAGACTACATTTCAGAACCTTAACTTGTCGATTCATGCCCGTAACTCGCGTTTTTTGCTGTTTAATCAAGTTTATAAGAAAGACTGTAACATATTAACTGCGTTTCAGGGAGTAAGAGGTCCCTGTAAACTCAAGGTATTTCAGGTAAAAGAATGAACTTAATGTGCAAAATCTCAGAACAGGTCAAATTTTTAACAGCTTTTAAATGTTCTTGCATTTCGATTCTGAGCTGATACCTAGGTTACTTCATTGCAAGATGCAAACACATAACTTGACAATTTGGTTCAAGTGCAATGTCAGAAATTTCAGTTTAGTACCTAGACGTCCAAATCATTATGGTGCAAGATTATTCATGTAGTTCTGATCTAAGGTCTCCAAGATTTCTAAGCTCTAACCTATTATTGATCTTGCAAACGTTGCATAGCCACATTACATTCTAACTTAATTTACAAGGAAGCTAACGAATCAAGCAAGAAGTTAGGTGGCATACTATTACTACAATCCAATCCAATCGAGTAATAGGCACAAAAAAGTCACTAGTAGTGCTGTCATTCAGAGCTTTAAACTGTTGATCTTGTCAATCATATGCTGAATTGAAATATGTTGATCTTTTAAATCGTACACTGCCCCCTCCCTCCTAACCCGGCATGGGTGCCGGAGAATCTTTAGAGGCACTGAGGAATATTGATGTTGATATACTGTTGAAACACACACTCGTACACGACAGTAAACACAAAATCAGTTCTTTTCATCTTCACCATGTAATTTTCAGTTCAATTCTGTAATGAAATCCCGTTCCTAGAGGGAAACTTACTGGATTGTTGTTGTACAGGTTGGTGTAGTTCAATCCAGTTATCAACTAGTTTTGTATTTCACATATTGTTATTCATTTAGTTATGTTCAATTCCACAGACTCAGAATAGTTTAGTTTAGTTCAAGGTACTTAAAAGGGGAAAAAAAAGGGCTAACTGCAACTATTAACAAGAGAGCAAACTTTTAAGCAAATTACTAGGGACAAAATTACGATTTTCATGCGGAAACAACAATTGGTACTAGGACCATGTGTCATTAGTCGGCATGCCCCATCCTCCACTTTTTTGCTATGCAAATTCCAAAACTATACATCAATCTCTTCATATAATAGGAGCATGCATCATTGTCAATTTGTCATCATTGTGACATTGTCCGTCGTCTCCTATGAGGCCCCAAACGAAGTAATGTAAGAGAGTAATCGGGTTAGGTGTAAGCAATCTTACCCTTGAGAAAATTAAGAAGTTGTTTTCATTTGATTTTTAATTAATTCGCGATGACTATTGGACATCAACATCAACATTAGTATCAATATTACCTCAATGCTTTTAAAGAGACTTTCGCCTAAATAGGGTAGGGGGACGGTTGTATGCAACCTTATCCCTGTGCAATTAGTCTGACACTGTTTTTGTTTGACCCATAATCCGAAATGCAACGACTATCGGTAACTTCACAATAAATAAGAAGTGCAGACAATTTGATGAGCAATTTTAATTTAGTCCATTATACTACAAAACCAAAAGTTAGTGAAATAGTGTAAAATTAAATGGTGTAAAATATTTAGCACTCTTAGATACCTTACTGTTTAGGATTCTTGAGTTGTGATATACCTCTAGAGTTTTATAAGAGTTATAGTAAAACTCTGTCAAATATTTGAAATCAAATATAACTTTTTCTACCAAACTCAAAAAATAATAACTTTTATACCATCAAATTCGCATCGAAAAATACTTTAGAACGAAATGCATATACACTATGTATAAGAAACATGTAAGATCACAGGTGTATGTTGGTTCCCGTAAATAAGTAAAAAATCATAATAATATTAACAATAAAATTAAGGCTGAAAATAAAAAATGAGAAAATATCTTTAGCCACCTAAGCAATATTTTTAAGAGTATGCCACATAAGAGAGAATATTAAATAATAAAATTAAAGTAACACATACTCATAAGACATACTTTGAACAAAAAAAAAAAAAAAAAATAGAAATAGAAATAAGAAAAGAAAAATAAGATTTTTCACACTTTATTAACTTAGTAATTAGTATAATTAGTATACTCAAATCAATTGCCAAATAAAAATATTTTTAACATATCAATCAATATATAATATAAAGAAGTTTCATAGTAATAAAGTTTCGGATAACGAAAAAGAGAGATTGAGTTGTGCTAAATAGTTAAAGTTTTATTGGTGTCATAACTACTTTATCTTTGTCTACAAACTCGAATATAATTATCCTACACATCTTTAAAATAATAATATTTGCATCATCATATTCGTATCGAAAAGTACTTCGTAATGAGATGCATTTATAATAATGTTTACAATAAACTTGTAAAATTGTGTTACAATATTAGTTTCAGTAAAAAAAATAAATTAAAATATGATATTTACTAATAAAAGAAAAACAAAAACAATAGAACATATAAATTTGAACGCGTGCATCCCACGAGCATCGCGTCACATAGGAATGTCATCTAAGCAAACAATTAAACAAAAAATAAATAAAGGTTAGGAAATGAAATATAGAGCTTGAGTTGTGATAGACCTCTAGAGTTTTATAGGAACTATATTAGATCTCTGTCAAATATTTATAAAATCAAAATAACTTTTTCTACATATCTAAAAAAATAATGTTTTAAATCATCAGATTCGCATTGAAAAGTACCTTAAAACATTCATTTACAATATGTATAAGAAATATGTAAGATTGGCTTGAAAATAATTTTGAGCAAATATATTTTAAGTTCGTGCATAGCACAAGCTTGATTACTAAGTTGCATCACCTAAGCAATTAGTCTCAACAAAAAAAAAAACTAAAAGCAAGCCACATAAACCAGAAATATATTTTAGAATATTGGAAGAAAAAAAAAGTGGAAAATGCGACACACGTCTCTCCTCATGTTCACATTTCACCTTTTATCGATTCAAGGCTCCTGCGATATGATATATAGTGTTTGAACATCGATCTAACAACAATTTTAAAGTAACTAGTTTCGGAGGTGCAATTTGGTTAGAACCCTAATTGTATTTTAGGAGGATTATGATAACTAATATCTTTTTTTATTAAACGCCTCACATAATCACTTCTCCATTTTTATTTTTTTTGAACATTTTATCACCCTTTATTCTCCCTACATCTCTTTGCTTTCAAGTTTTCTTATTTATTTTAGCAAATCTTGATGATTCGAGGGGCGTGAAAAATAAAAGAGAGATCGACCTAAATTACTAAGGATAGCATGAAACTAGCATCACTATATAGCATGCATAATTTTAATCAATTAGAAATTATTTATGATTTTTTTTTAAATAGGCATATTAGTGTGCTTATTTCACCAAATGAATGTTAATACTTAATATACAGACATTTCACTTAACCTGTACAACGCACAAACTTTAAAACTAGTTATATATATGATGCTGATACCCAGCCGAAATGTTTTTCCGAAAAGGATAGAAGTTCCTATCAAAAAAAAATTAATAGAAAGAATAGACATACAATAATACAAACTACAGACCAGAGACCACAAGGTGAAAGCTCGGCAAATAATCTGGATCTATGCTTAGCTGTTGGAAAGTTATATCAATCGATTGTGCAATTGCATCATCACACACGACACAAACATGCGTGAAATCTCCCTACTTTTGAATAAGTGTGAAGAACATCTCAACCATTTAGCACATGTTATATGAATTTAGCACATGATCTATGTAATAGAGTACAATTAGGACTCAAACTGTAATTTGGAGTATTAGTATGACGTAGAATTGTGTAATGTTTCTATGGTCTATGTATATATGTGTCAGGGCTCCTTGTTGGGATGAGTCATGCATTATTTCTCTCTTATGGTATTTGGGTAGTAAAGATCAAGAGCTCTCGAGTTCGAATTCTTGGATCCTCCTTGCTTCTATAGTAGAGAATTTATCCCTATAGTTGAGCTTTCTAGCACATGCTGGCCTGGTATGCTGAGCTTTTTGAGTATTATTCACACTTCAAACTCAAAAGAGCGCATTCGTGTGAGGGGCGTATTAAGGAATATAACACTGATTCGGCCTCCAACCATCGCCAATTTAAACTTTTGGCTAAGTTGGGAATCCTTCATCCTCAGTAATTCGTGTGATGTGTGACAATCTCAATGCTACTTATCTCACTGCGAATCCAATTCTTCATGATCGCAGCAAGCACATGCATGTTAGAGAACGCATTGCTCATGGTGATCGTATTGTTCGTTATATCCCTATTTCATTTCAGTTTGCTCATATTTTGACTAAAGTTTTGTATCCGCAACCGTTCTATTTTCTTAAGTCCAATTTGTTCATGCGCCCGCTCGACCAGTTTGACTGTTTAAGGGGGGCATAATAGAGTACAAATAGGACTCAAACTGAAGAGTACTAGTAGGACTTAGAATTGTAACTATTATGTAATATTTTCATTGTCTATATATATACGTGTCAGGACTCTCAGTTGGCGTGATGAGTTATTAGCACATGATTTATTGGTACACAAACCAATATGATAATCATGACAAGATTCAAGCCTACATTGTGCAAAACGTAAAACACATGATTGAAATAAGCTCCAAAAGGCCCAAAAGCCTAACTTAAAAGGACGTCAGATTTTGACACCCACCATAACTTTAAAAACGTTACGTATACCTAAAGTTTACCTCCATAATCATGAGTATATGCCAAACTTCAGGTTTGTATTTCATTCCAATTTCCATGCAAATTGTCTAAGAACTAACTAAGATACAATATACATACGTGTCTTTTCTTTGTCTAAGGTAGGCTAAATAAAACAGAAATTCCTTTAAATATGGGGCCCTTTGATCCATCCATAATAGAGTGTTAGTTAGAATTATTTAAGCTACGTGCAAACATTTCATACCTTAAATCAAAATCTGCTAATCTGCTATAAATTTCTAGAGATGACAAGAGTTTAGAGACTTGGGGCTGAAACTGCTATATACTACGTCCGTTCCGTTTAAACGCTCCCATTTGCCTAAAATGGATGTTTCATACAAATACTCCCATTTCTTTAGTTGGTAAGGAATTTACTAGTCATTTACAATATTACCCCCATTAAAACCCAAGCCCCACCCTCTTCTTTCTCTCTCCTCAAGTCTCTCTCCACCCATGTTAATGTTGAGGGTATATGGGAAAAGTAGATGGCAAAATAAATTTTCCTTATTTTTTGTGCCAAAAACAAATGGGAGCGTTTGAACGGAACGGAGGAAGTATATTAGAAGATCGAATGAGAGAAAGCAAAAGCAAACCAACACATACACCCATCTAAAAGCTTCAACTTTTAATCCATGGCCTACATAGCTTTCTGAGAAAACAATCACGTGAGTACGTATTTCCTCCCTTCCCAATTTTAGATTATTAAAAAAAGAAAAAGAAAAAGCAATTTCTATCTTTTTTTATTTTTTATTTTTTATTTTTTATTTTGTGTTTTGGGTTTTCTTCCTAATTTTGTTAAAGAGAATTAGGACTAATGTCCTACAACAGAAGAATTAAGAGAGAAACATCAAACATATAGTCAGTTGGGTTACTCGTCTTATACAAAATTTGTGTGGATTTAGTCTATGGTGGACCAATACTTGGAGTTACCCCCTACTTCATTTGGAGCCACCCCCCTCTAAAAGTGGAGCCACCCCTCAAATTTATACTTGGCACCACCCCTACTTTACCTGGAGCCACCCCCTACTTCACCTGGAGTCACTTCTCATAATTACTCAAAATTACTTCACCTGGAGCCACCCCCTACTTTACCTGGAGCCACCCCCTACTTCACCTGGAGCCACCCCTCAAAATTACTTGGTCCACGGTGGACTAAGTCAACACAAGACATGTTGCTCGTCTTATTTCCAATAATTGGTATTATGATGGAACCCTTACGTGACTTGTGTCTGATGTTGCTCTCCATGGGTCTTGTCCAAACCCATTGGAAGTTTAAAATCAATCTTGCTGCCCTCCCAGTTTCAATATCCCAGATGTTCAATCCACGTTTTAGACCCAAAAGAAACATTCACATGTGTGAGGATCGGGAGTAGTACTGTTAGTGCACGTAACTTGTGTATGATGTTGCTCTCCTCCTTCATGTACTTTGTCGACCCATTCAAAGTTTAATATTTCTATAGTTCTTTCTATTGAGTTCCGTGACCATCTCTCTCATCATTGACATTCAAATTGAATGGCCACTTGTTTGAATCATAGGGAGTCAACGTCTACCTTTTATAATAGTACATTTTCTAACCGTATAAGTCCGGTATCTAGTTAATTACCGTTTTAGCCTACTAATGAGTTACTGGTGAAGATAAGGGAGAGCAGAGCCACCCCAATCTAAGCCTAATTCAAGACATAGGCCCACGCAATAATACTAGTGCATCCATGTGCAACCAACATGCAAAAGAGTAGTTGAATTGCATGAGACACTACTTGAGTTTTTAGAATAGATTCCTTTGTAAACTATTCATGTGTAGAAAATCTCATATTTGAGCTCCTAGAACATATATAGTTGGTCATACCTAGGCTTACGATCCCATGTTTATTCTTTGTATTCCTCTTTGGCCTTCGCCTTGATTTGTCATTCTATCGTTTTACACCTTTATAGATATAATATTTTTCTTAGGTGGTGTTTACTGGCTTGCAATCAAATCTAATGCAATGCAATCATTTTATAGGGTAGATATGAGGTGAAAAAGGAAAAAGGGAAAAGAAAAAGATGGGAAAGTGAGATTGATTACACCATTCAAAGTAATCATCATTACATGTGAAAAGTTGAGCAATTGTGATTACATTGAATCATGTAATCAACTCCACTTTTCTTATCCCACTTCTCTCACTCCTTCACTTTTCACCCCACATTTACTCTATAAAATGATTGCATTGCATTACATTTGATTGCAACTTAGTAAACGAGCCCTTAAAGTCTATATGCGAGTTAGAGAATGGAGGAGAAGGAAAATGAAAACTTTGAACCTACACTGCAGTAAACTCAACCTAGGTAAAAGTTGCCACAAGAATTGAGCTGTAGCTTGATGGTGATGAAAGGCATAATCTATCTCTACCAAGTCGATCTGTTTTACACAAAAATTTGTATATGATAGACCTATGGGATATATCCTCTCATATTTCTCCCTCCTATCTCCTCCTTTCTCCTATCTCCTCCTTTCTCCTCTCTCCCTTCCACGCCTTACGCGGGATAAATCTGCCCCACAAGACCTATTGATATTTGGAAGGACCTCATGTACTAGAAGTCGGTGCGCGCAAATGGGATAAAGAATTTCAACAATATCCCAAGCATTTCAATTAGGTTGGCCCTCGATAATGAAAAATAAGATGGACCAACTGTAATCTTAAATAGGAGAGGGACCTCATACACGTACACGATAGTTTGTGGAAGTAAAGAAGAGTACTACATAATACGTGAGGCCACTAGAGCTAGCAAGCTCTATTGTCTTACAGAAAAGATGCAACATTTAAAACAACATATGTAACTCATTGTAAGGATATATATATAAATATATTTTTGTTATTATAAAATATCTGATCACAAATCATCAATGTGTCTAAGGCCATGAATACAAAGGAGAAATAGAACACAATAACCTTCTTGAACAGATTACACAGTCCAAACATAATCCCACATTAGACTATAATCATCTCTCAATTTATAGAAACAAGTACATCTATCTCTCTGTTTTTTCTTCTTTTTTTTCGTTTTTTGTATTTTTGTTCTGATCTGAGGTGTAAATAATGCATCTCACTATCTTCACTCAAAACAAAGCAAAAAAGTACCTAGGCTTCTATGTAAATACTACTCCACAAAAGCTTAGTTTGCCTTAAGCGCCAGTTGACGAAAGTCGAGAAGAAGACTCAGAAACAACCTCATTACCAACCTCTTCCCTAAGGTGGAAGTTGCGGTGGCAGCCACACGCAGCACACACGAGAGCGAGGTTGTTGGTTCCGCCTTCTCCGCTAGGCATGAACTCTCTGCATCCATCCACCGCATACCCTCCAACAGTCGCAGCATGGTTCTTTTGACACTCCCAATATCCTACCCTCCTAATAACAGAGGCAGAATTAGTTGATGAGCTTCTACAATCTTGTACACCTCCTGTTCTTTCTAACACCACAACCCTTTTCTTCTTCATGATTTTATCACAAGACTAAAGAAACTATAGGGAAGAGATATCATATACATAGGCTATATATATAGGCTCTGTTAAGCCTTTGTAAAATAGACAACATAACGCTATAGAACATGAGAGTATGTACAATCCACATGGGAAAAAGTTAAGGTTTTACCATGCACATATATTGTTTTCTTTCACAAGCAACTGGGCAAGTAAACCCTAGAATCTTTCCCAAAATCAAATGGAAGTTTGTAACGTGCCATCGCCCTAGGCATTTTAGTGTCGATAGGGCATAGATATTGATGTATTCCTACTTGAGATATTTTGTTGTGGACCAGCCTCTGTATAAGCTGATACTGAAATGCTAGTTCTGAAGTTAAATGAAAGATATTGTTTGCTAAATTGAGTTTGCTGAGATGATTGCCGAATAATATGCACTTTTGTACGTACAGGACAAAAACTTTTGTACTTCTTCCGTTCTAAACTGAGCTTTCCATTTGACTTTGCAAGGTCTCCACGACAACACTATGAAGGATAAAAGCAGAGGAATGGCTAAAAAATGGAAGCAACCTTCGGAATATAAGTTCTCTTGCGCGGGCCAGCCGCCTAAGCTAGCTGTATTTTAAGCTTCGTGTAAATCTTTTGATCAAGCTCTATTGCACAATGATCCGAACACTTTGAGGCGTCTCTTTGATACATATACAGAAACGATGTACAGTAGTGTCATATATGTTTATGATGACACCCCTTAACCCGCTCGAGAAATGCACAAATTGATTGATTAGAAAAAAGTGCTGGAGGATGAAAGTTTGAGATGGGTGATGGAGATAGCACAGGAGCTCGGACATACACGAGTTGAATTTTGAACAGACTCGTTGCAAGTTGCAAAGCCAGAAGGTAAAAATTGCACGGTGGGGGACGTCTGTACAAGAATTGAAGTGTAAGGCTCGTGTTTTTGTGCTTTGCAAATGATCCTATGTTCTGAGTTTTTGTGCTCTGCAAATGGTCCTATGTTCGAGGAGAAGGAAATAGTGTAGCTTATTTTCTTGCACATTACGATGATTGTTTTGTAACACGTGATATGAACCATTTACCGGCTGACTGTCTACCATCATTGGTAGACATTCAGTCGATAAATAAAGCCTGTTAGGTGCCAATGGAATAGGGTTGGAATATAGCAAAACCACGCACTAAGTCACTGTGCGCTAAACATTCACCAAAAAAGAAGATAGTAATCAACTTTGGTATGTTCTCCAGTCAGGAAAAACGAGATTTTGAACAGAGTATGCACCATATATAATCCATGGATATGAGGGAAAGCAGTTTAAATTTCCATCTTACTGTCAAAATTTGGGAGCAGACAGCACAGCAGGCGACCTCAGAAAAGATGACTCAGTGCAACCCCATAAGCGTGTGTCCCACCCTGAGGCCTGAAGCAGACTTACACCTGCTCCTGATAGGTGACACAAATATTTTACAGTACATAAGCTTAATAGGATGACAAATAATGACACCAAGATTCTCAATAGTGCCCGGAACTGTATACCCGATAGCCCGAGGTTTCGGACACTGTAGCCTGCTTCTTATTATGAGAATATCCTGCCCAACAAGCATCAGAATTTGCAACCACCAATTGTTGATTAGGGGATGACCGAATATAGTCAACGTGCCAATGTGCCCTATAAATATACGCAAATGCACTTAATTAACAGATTGCGGACAAGGGGAGGAAAAACAGATTGCAGGTAAGTGGTACGGAACTGCAATGCACCTACCATACTTCTATAATCCAACGGATGATAAAGGAACCAAGTAATTCATCATACTGGAGGGGCAACGCAATCCAAAACAGTAAGGGAGTGGGCACCTATTTTAGGAAATGGAGATGAAAGCAAGATAATAATCAAGGAAATATTGTTGGAAGAGAAAAGGTCATGTAGGTGAGTGCACAATTTGTACTTTTAAGAAATTTGTGAGGTCCCTGCCATCCTTCATGACAAAGGTTGTGGGAAGAAAAGAGATCAGGTTGTCAACAAGTGTTAATAAGCTGCCAGTTGCCAGTAATAACAATAACATCAATATATACAAGGGCGAGACACACTTAGGCATCGACATAGCAGCGGGTGTAGAGGGAGCTGGTGCCACATTGGCACTTTTGGCAGTAGGTCTATGAGCAATACTGTCTCGAGTAGTCGCAATAGACTAAGAATTAGCGAATATCATGGCAGAGGTATCAGGAGGCATCAGGGGACTCAGAGAAAGGAGAATATGAAAGAGGAGTGCATCAGCAGGAAGAATTCGAACAAAGTTCCAATCACAGAAGAAGTCTAGACGGATGCGCTGCAAGAATCTTAAACCCCGTCAATAAATGACTCCATTATATAGATCATAGGACAGGGCTAAGGCAGTAATCTCGACAGAGATTAGGATGAGCTTTGATGAGTTTAAGAAGGATTGACAGGCGAAGCATCGATCCAACAACATAGCAACAGAAAGGCATTACTGGCCGTCACATCCCCTCCACCTATCAATGCATAAGTGGTCATTTAGTAGTTGCATTGTTGTGCCTAAAGTCTTATGGTCGAAGGTCTCTGATGCGTCGTCATACCCTACTGGTATACAGCCACACCTTAGGACAAGGAATCTTCAAAAATGAGGTTGGAGTAAGGAAATTTAGACTCATAAAGAATGCAAATGATGACTAATAGCACCGGATCATAACAGCGTTGACCTTTATATCATGGAGTATATCCAAGAAAAGCACAATGTCGAGAAGCAAATTAGAAGGGAATCGAAAAATTAAGAAAATACACTTTGAAAATACAGAGCTCACATCAGCTTTTGGAGAGGGGTGAGGAGCAAGACCAAGCCAACTACCTGGCTTGATTCCAGCCTCTGTTTGAAAGGCCAAGCAAAAAGATCATAAAGTAAAATAAAATAAAATAAAGGAGCCTTACAAGTTACAATCTATGAAAATAAAAAATAAAATCAGACTTATTTTATTCTATATGATCCTGACCCTAAAGCCTAAGTAGGCCACTAAATTTTTCTTTACTTTTTATTTTAGGGATTGCCTAAATTTTAAATTTTGTCTCTGTCACCTCCTCAAGACTCATGGAGGGTTAGATCTTCGATGCATCAGTCTCTCTGTCGTCCAACGCATGCTTATTCTTCTACTCTTTAAGGCCAAAACCTCTAGCTACTTATGCATACATAGTGTACTTGAACCTATTAGTTAGGGTGTCACATACGCACTGTACTAAAACCATCACCCCACACCCCAACACCAATCATTAACAGAACTTCACGTTCACAAGTAGCAATTCCATAACGTCATGTTCACAAGTAGCAATTAGATTTCACTAAGCTCTACAAGCTGGTATATGACCCTCATCCTTTTAGCATGCTTGCCAGGGGAAAACAACCTAAAGGGAGCCTTGAGGTGGATATTTGAAAAATGAAATCTTGGTGTAGAAGCATGAGATTCAGGATACCAGCGACATTGATAAAAAGCATTCACTCAGTTCCCAGTTTCAGTGTCAGATTGCAACGCAAAATAATAGCACACATCCTAAGCAAAATATGACCACAACGGGTGTCTCAAATCTCAAAGCTCTGCAGATCAAGAGATACTAAAAGATCACCAAAAGTTTGACACAATTTACATTGATGAACTAGTAATCCAATGCACAAAAATCATGACTCAATTGGATAACTATACCTAAAGAAAGGACAATGCTCTCAAATTCATAGGTTCTCATTTGCCAGCACTAGGCTAACTCCCATGAACTGATGGTCACTACATAAAATTTGCTCATATTGTCATCGTAACAAATAGACAATTTTTTGTATGTTGGAAATGATTAGGAAAGGAACCTCAATAACTTTGGTCAAAGGTATCAGATTTATCATGTTCTTGGTTCAGTCAAATTATCCAATTACAGCTGTTTCAGATTGATGTATGCTTCAATCACCTTCCACAACACAAGCAGTAAGGACCTGGGCTATAGATCCAATAGTGATCCATTCTCTTCTAGTTCTATAGGTACATAAGAGGGCATTCGATCAATACACCCAATTAGAAAAACGAAGTGACATATAAATCAAGGCCCATTTTTAACAGAGAAGAGGGTCTGAATTCCCAAATATTGAACAGTTACAAAGCACTAGTTGGATCAAGAACTGATGCATTGGCATCAAGCTCCTGTCTTCACTTAAGTTCCATACAATCTGTTCTTGGTCCATCAATGATACTATCATGTTCTATGGCACACTTTTAGTACATGGTGGCTTCATCAATGGTCCTAGGGGCCTTAATGTCCTTTCAATGGCATTAACCTGATTAGTCCGTACATTATTAGTCCGTACAACATGCCGTGCACATGCCCGTACACAAATAACCTTGCAATTAGCTTAATTATCATGATTAGATGATTAACATGGTTTTTGTCCGTACAAATGTTCGTACACATGTTCGTACTTAGTTAGCTTAATTATGTTGCATGTAATTAGTTAATTAGGATGTTTTAATTGCATTTTGAATTCCCTAAGTAGCTGCTGAATGAGGAGAGTCTAAAAGCACATGGGATGGATAAGGATGAAGCTTGAGGCTCCTCTTACAGCTCACCCACGTTTGTCCTTGTGCAAGGACAAGCAACAGCTGTCAAGTGGTCCAAAACGGAAGGAAATGCGCTCCAAATTGTACTGCACGTATTTGGCTCATTTCTGGGCAAAATACTGAAGTTTCATTTTGCTTGGGCACTACTCTTGGACAGCTCACCCTTTCTAGAGTATTCTTAGGTTATTAGGGCACATTTGTGACCCCTATAAATATGTAAGAACAGCTGATGTAAAAGGCACTTGATGATGAATGAAAATATGAAATGGCTGCTGCCTTTTGCTTACAAACCTTGCTGTTCTTTATAATGTCCTTAGGGATATTTGGTGAAACAAGTAGTATCCTTTAGCCTTGACTTGGTGGTTAAATCCTTTATAGTCTTGGTGGTGGTGCTATCTATCCTCCCTCTTCTTATTTTTCGTTTCATTTACTTCGTTTTCAATCTTTATAATCGCAAAACAAACAAAATATTATCAAAACATCCCTTGTTCGAAAACGAGCTAAAACCTTCAGATTTGCTAACACATCAGTTGGTATCAGAGCTTTGGTTTTCTTAGCTCGTTAATTCAGAGGTTTTTCTTCATTGAAGAGTCCTCTTTCACCTGGTTTTGGTTTCAAGGAAAAAGGTTGAGATTTGGGTACTCAAGTAAGCATTTTCCCTCGGTGACTCCTGCTGGACGTGCGATTGGACCAAGCTGAGGATCTTTGTTTTTCGAGGCGTTTCAAAAGGTAAAGGTGTCAACTTTGATACTTTTCTGAGTTCCTTAGACATTTATCTTTCGGAATATCTTGGTGGTTTTTCTTAAATCGTTGTGGGTTGGAGCAGTTTATTGTGAGAAGTTGCTATATGTGCTGAGCGTGAACTAGGATCTTGTTTGTTGTGTTGCTTGTTTGTTCTGGATTTTACCTTCATATTTGTGGTGAACCTTCAGGGATTTCTAACTGGTTATCTTATTTGGGGTTATATCTTTGTTATCCAAGTGGTTTGAAGTTAAAAGGTTGAGTCTTTGGCCTTCATTGGTGCTCAAACATTTTGTTGGTCCTGCTGGGTTGCGAACAGGAGTCATGTTGGCATTTTGCTCATATCTCAAGATCTAGAGATTAAGTTTATGTCTTTCTTACTCCTATAGCCTCCTAATACCTTATACTACAAATTATCTTGGTAGATTTCGGGTTTTGTCACCCTTGTATGTAAGAAATTTTGAGATTTGTTGAGTTGTTCGTGTACACGCAAAATTTGGAATTGCTCTGTTTGAAGTTGAGCTGTTGTGAATGATTGGCGTTTGTTCTCTTATGGATCTTTGTTGAAACTAGAATTGGGTGTTGAATTATTGGATAATTTTGAGTATTCATTGCATTTGATTGTCTTATCCCGTCACTCCACAACACCGAGTCCACAAAGAACCCAAAAACAGCCCAAACACCATCCGAACTCAAACACAACCTAACTCCAAAAAAATGTCTTGTCTTTATGATACCAAGTATAATGATGATGACTTAGAGATTGACTTTCCTAAATTTGGTGGGTTTCTCTATTCTGAAGATTTTTATACGTGGCTTGAGACGGTGGACGAATGGTTTAAAGTCTTGGAGTTTTCTAATCGCAAGAAAATAGAACTTGTGACGAGTTCTTTCGATTGTGATGCTTTGATTTGGTGGGAACTCTTAGAAATCAGAAGAAGAAGGATTGGAAAGGGGAAAATACAAAGCTGGGGTGAGATGAGAGAAGAACTCATTAGAAAGTTTGTGCCAAAGTTCACGTCACGAGCTTTTTACACTCCACACAACCATGAGCATGTGGCTAACATGAAAGCTCGTGAAAATGAAGCTCCCACAATTGTGAGCCTAGAGGAATGGCGAATGATTGGAGAAACATTTGAAGAGCCAACTTTAGCTCAAGAGGAAGACAAGGGCAGGTTCGAAATTGTTCTTGAATCAGCAGCTCTTGAACAAGAGTTACAACCCTCTAGTGATATAACTATCATTTGTCATGAGGTTATGCAAGCAACAGCTAAGACAAGCGCCTTTGTTACTTCTCAATGTGAAACCCCAAGCAAACAGGTGGTAGAAGAGATTGTTAGACAACCCCTCGTGAAAGGTCACAATGGCTCCTATAATTCTTTTACTGTCAATGAACAAACCCAAAATGAAGAAATCAGCATGTGCATCATGAAAGAGCCGTTTCAAGATCTTAAGCTCAAAAGAATATTACCTTGCTTATTATCTTCTTCTTGTTCTGAAATGATCAAACAATTGAACTTCTCTTTGTTTGAGTGTGTACCTCGAAGGTACAAATCAGATTGGACGGATTTTAATAACTTTTCTAGAGTGGGGATTGGTACAATCGTGCCACTGTTCTTTGAGGTACAAATGCAGCAACATTGTAAAGATGTCACGAGATCAATTGGGGCTTGGATTAGAGGCCGTATTCGGGGTGGAAAGTTCAGCACCTACTTCATTGAGCTACATTGGAAAGCTTTCTACTTCCAGGACTTGAGGGCAAGTCCTAAAACAACACCGGGTGTATGATGCGTTGGCATCAAGCTCCTGTCTTCACTTAAGTTCCATACAATCTGTTCTTGGTCCATCAATGATACTATCATGTTCTATGGCACACTTTTAGTACATGGTGGCTTCATCAATGGTCCTAGGGGCCTTAATGTCCTTTCAATGGCATTAACCTGATTAGTCCGTACATTATTAGTTCGTACAACATGCCGTGCACATGCCCGTACACAAATAACCTTGCAATTAGCTTAATTATCATGATTAGATGATTAACATGGTTTTTGTCCGTACAAATGTTCGTACACATGTTCGTACTTAGTTAGCTTAATTATGTTGCATGTAATTAGTTAATTAGGATGTTTTAATTGCATTTTGAATTCCCTAAGTAGCTGCTGAATGAGGAGAGTCTAAAAGCACATGGGATGGATAAGGATGAAGCTTGAGGCTCCTCTTACAGCTCACCCACGTTTGTCCTTGTGCAAGGACAAGCAACAGCTGTCAAGTGGTCCAAAACGGAAGGAAATGCGCTCCAAATTGTACTGCACGTATTTGGCTCATTTCTGGGCAAAATACTGAAGTTTCATTTTGCTTGGGCACTACTCTTGGACAGCTCACCCTTTCTAGAGTATTCTTAGGTTATTAGGGCACATTTGTGACCCCTATAAATATGTAAGAACAGCTGATGTAAAAGGCACTTGATGATGAATGAAAATATGAAATGGCTGCTGCCTTTTGCTTACAAACCTTGCTGTTCTTTATAATGTCCTTAGGGATATTTGGTGAAACAAGTAGTATCCTTTAGCCTTGACTTGGTGGTTAAATCCTTTATAGTCTTGGTGGTGGTGCTATCTATCCTCCCTCTTCTTATTTTTCGTTTCATTTACTTCGTTTTCAATCTTTATAATCGCAAAACAAACAAAATATTATCAAAACATCCCTTGTTCGAAAACGAGCTAAAACCTTCAGATTTGCTAACACATCAGTTGGTATCAGAGCTTTGGTTTTCTTAGCTCGTTAATTCAGAGGTTTTTCTTCATTGAAGAGTCCTCTTTCACCTGGTTTTGGTTTCAAGGAAAAAGGTTGAGATTTGGGTACTCAAGTAAGCATTTTCCCTCGGTGACTCCTGCTGGACGTGCGATTGGACCAAGCTGAGGATCTTTGTTTTTCGAGGCGTTTCAAAAGGTAAAGGTGTCAACTTTGATACTTTTCTGAGATCCTTAGACATTTATCTTTCGGAATATCTTGGTGGTTTTTCTTAAATCGTTGTGGGTTGGAGCAGTTTATTGTGAGAAGTTGCTATATGTGCTGAGCGTGAACTAGGATCTTGTTTGTTGTGTTGCTTGTTTGTTCTGGATTTTACCTGCCTATTTGTGGTGAACCTTCAGGGATTTCTAACTGGTTATCTTATTTGGGGTTATATCTTTGTTATCCAAGTGGTTTGAAGTTAAAAGGTTGAGTCTTTGGCCTTCATTGGTGCTCAAACATTTTGTTGGTCCTGCTGGGTTGCGAACAGGAGTCATGTTGGCATTTTGCTCATATCTCAAGATCTAGAGATTAAGTTTATGTCTTTCTTACTCCTATAGCCTCCTAATACCTTATACTACAAATTATCTTGGTAGATTTCGGGTTTTGTCACCCTTGTATGTAAGAAATTTTGAGATTTGTTGAGTTGTTCGTGTACACGCAAAATTTGGAATTGCTCTGTTTGAAGTTGAGCTGTTGTGAGTGATTGGCGTTTGTTCTCTTATGGATCTTTGTTGAAACTGGAATTGGGTGTTGAATTATTGGATAATTTTGAGTATTCATTGCATTTGATTGTCTTATCCCGTCACTCCACAACACCGAGTCCACAAAGAACCCAAAAACAGCCCAAACACCATCCGAACTCAAACACAACCTAACTCCAAAAAAATGTCTTGTCTTTATGATACCAAGTATAATGATGATGACTTAGAGATTGACTTTCCTAAATTTGGTGGGTTTCTCTATTCTGAAGATTTTTATACGTGGCTTGAGACGGTGGACGAATGGTTTAAAGTCTTGGAGTTTTCTAATCGCAAGAAAATAGAACTTGTGACGAGTTCTTTCGATTGTGATGCTTTGATTTGGTGGGAACTCTTAGAAATCAGAAGAAGAAGGATTGGAAAGGGGAAAATACAAAGCTGGGGTGAGATGAGAGAAGAACTCATTAGAAAGTTTGTGCCAAAGTTCACGTCACGAGCTTTTTACACTCCACACAACCATGAGCATGTGGCTAACATGAAAGCTCGTGAAAATGAAGCTCCCACAATTGTGAGCCTAGAGGAATGGCGAATGATTGGAGAAACATTTGAAGAGCCAACTTTAGCTCAAGAGGAAGACAAGGGCAGGTTCGAAATTGTTCTTGAATCAGCAGCTCTTGAACAAGAGTTACAACCCTCTAGTGATATAACTATCATTTGTCATGAGGTTATGCAAGCAACAGCTAAGACAAGCGCCTTTGTTACTTCTCAATGTGAAACCCCAAGCAAACAGGTGGTAGAAGAGATTGTTAGACAACCCCTCGTGAAAGGTCACAATGGCTCCTATAATTCTTTTACTGTCAATGAACAAACCCAAAATGAAGAAATCAGCATGTGCATCATGAAAGAGCCGTTTCAAGATCTTAAGCTCAAAAGAATATTACCTTGCTTATTATCTTCTTCTTGTTCTGAAATGATCAAACAATTGAACTTCTCTTTGTTTGAGTGTGTACCTCGAAGGTACAAATCAGATTGGACGGATTTTAATAACTTTTCTAGAGTGGGGATTGGTACAATCGTGCCACTGTTCTTTGAGGTACAAATGCAGCAACATTGTAAAGATGTCACGAGATCAATTGGGGCTTGGATTAGAGGCCGTATTCGGGGTGGAAAGTTCAGCACCTACTTCATTGAGCTACATTGGAAAGCTTTCTACTTCCAGGACTTGAGGGCAAGTCCTAAAACAACACCGGGTGTATGATGCGTTGGCATCAAGCTCCTGTCTTCACTTAAGTTCCATACAATCTGTTCTTGGTCCATCAATGATACTATCATGTTCTATGGCACACTTTTAGTACATGGTGGCTTCATCAATGGTCCTAGGGGCCTTAATGTCCTTTCAATGGCATTAACCTGATTAGTCCGTACATTATTAGTTCGTACAACATGCCGTGCACATGCCCGTACACAAATAACCTTGCAATTAGCTTAATTATCATGATTAGATGATTAACATGGTTTTTGTCCGTACAAATGTTCGTACACATGTTCGTACTTAGTTAGCTTAATTATGTTGCATGTAATTAGTTAATTAGGATGTTTTAATTGCATTTTGAATTCCCTAAGTAGCTGCTGAATGAGGAGAGTCTAAAAGCACATGGGATGGATAAGGATGAAGCTTGAGGCTCCTCTTACAGCTCACCCACGTTTGTCCTTGTGCAAGGACAAGCAACAGCTGTCAAGTGGTCCAAAACGGAAGGAAATGCGCTCCAAATTGTACTGCACGTATTTGGCTCATTTCTGGGCAAAATACTGAAGTTTCATTTTGCTTGGGCACTACTATTGGACAGCTCACCCTTTCTAGAGTATTCTTAGGTTATTAGGGCACATTTGTGACCCCTATAAATATGTAAGAACAGCTGATGTAAAAGGCACTTGATGATGAATGAAAATATGAAATGGTTGCTGCCTTTTGCTTACAAACCTTGTTGTTCTTTATAATGTCCTTAGGGATATTTGGTGAAACAAGTAGTATCCTTTAGCCTTGACTTGGTGGTTAAATCCTTTATAGTCTTGGTGGTGGTGCTATCTATCCTCCCTCTTCTTATTTTTCGTTTCATTTACTTCGTTTTCAATCTTTATAATCGCAAAACAAACAAAATATTATCAAAATACCCATTGTTCGAAAACGAGCTACAACCTTCAGTTTTGCTAACGCATCAAGAACTTCATCAGAGAATCTCACAAACATCTAGTCCAGAATTCATGAGGAACATGATCTTCACATATTCAACTGTCGAACAATATATAGTAAGCAAGTATGCAAGATCAGGCAGAATAGTGAGAATACCATATGTACATATGTACCTTGTTTTCAGTAAGGTGGTTGCACCGGTGGCGTTTCTCGCTGCAACACCTTGGGAAACATCTCATATTTAGTCAACAGTTAACCTACTTCAGTTACAGAGCTACTCTAAACAACTTTCAATTGCACCTCGCAACAATCGATGCTCTGCAAGTAAAGTACTAAGAATCAAAATCCACATAAATATGACATATGGCCTGTATGTAGCACATAAGATAAAACACTCCAAATGAAGGTTTTTTCATGCACAATTACCTTCAGCTGCAGCATATAACTTTTCACGTGGACACCAAGCGAAAACTTTATGGCATTGCAACTCAAATCAACCTGTTTTTCTAGGATGGTTTGCCATTATGCTCCCCCCCCCCCCCCCCCCTTCCCTACTACATTTACTTCACCCTTTCTGCTTAAAAAGAAATATGATTCATGAGCATCTAAAAAGCAAGCAAGTGGAGTTTCCAAGTTCCACACATGCCTGAACCTATTGCAAGTTGATAAGCTTCTCATTCCTTTAGAAAAAATACAGCCCTATAAAGCAAGCAGATCACAATGCCATCAGAAGACAAGCTTTAAGGAAGAATCACTCCTATGAATGGATACAGTATCAGGCTCAAGTGAGGAAATTCTAACTGGAGCTATGAATGTTCCAATAGTAAGCTCCGTTATATCACTGGAACAATATCTACAGAGCACATGCAGTCCCCAGCAGAAGACAAGCAGCTTCTATATATAAACTTACGCAGCCAACTTGGAGACTATACCAAAATATGCTGGCATCCACTTATAACTCATGACCATTGTACAGCATTGATGAATGTGAATCTACAAGCATGACCACTGAAAATGTTATTTATTTTACTTTTGCCTCCAACATAACCAACAAGCCACTGCACAAAACAGAACTTGTTGCTCCGTCAGAGCATGGTAACAATATGTAACAACTACAAACTTGTACACTGTGGTTACAGAAAACATAGCAACATCGACATCTCCATTACCACACTCTGTGGATCGAACTCTCCATTACCTCACTCTCTAGATCGAACTCTAATCATGCAGATTAGAGTAGCAGTGAAATTCTTGCATTCATTTTGTGACTCAAAATTTAGTCTTCTCACATCAGTAGAAACATGTAACTTTTTCGCCAGTCCCCCTATCAAATGGCATACAATAATATGCTTTGAAAATTACAAACACAGGGTGCACACCTCCACAGGAATTGGGGTGAAAAAGGATCTGTAACAAACACTTGGACGGCTATCTCCATCTTGTGTCTCACAATTTAAACGTCAACTGGCAAAGGAAACTAAGCTTTCACATTCTCAAAGAGAGCAGAATGAAAAGAAAGTGAATTTCACAAATATGAAGCTCTTGCAAAACTAGATCATGTAAAGTTTATAAACAATGAACATTGTATTAAAAAAGTAGAATTATCCTGAACTTTTGTTTAAAGCAAGTAAGAAAGATGATTCTATTCCCACTATCAACAATGTATGCAGTTCTTACAACTTATTGGTATGAGTTTATTTAAAAACAGTCTCTCCAGAAGATCCTCTCTGCCACTAGTCCTTTGCTTCTAGTCCATTACCTCTACTCCTTTATGGCTTTACTGCATATATCCATGAACTCAAAAGAGTTTGTATGTAAATCTACTTCTTGATCTTTCGAGCCTTCCTTGGTCCCGGAACCTCCATTCTGCCAACACAACATCCACATCTTGCACGAAAAACAAGAACTGCTCTTCCATTAGGTGGTGCAATTTTCTTAAGCTCAGCCTCCAGTTCACGATGATGATCACGAGGCAATTCGAACAACCCCTTCTTGATACCATCCTTAACCACTGGATTCGAATTCTTCACGCACTCCTCGGTCTCAAGTTGTATATCAAACTCAGCTGCCTTCCAAAGGCCACGGCAACTTGGATTCCCACATTTTCGACTCGTACACACCACAATTGCCCAAGCAGCCATCGCCACACAGACCATACTAAGCCCTAAGGACCCATATATCACTGGATTCTCATAAATTTCATCCATCAACACAGAGAACACTAAACTACCAATCTCTGCAGCCTTAACATAAGTAAACTTAACATATGGATACAGCAAAAACCCAAAAGCACCAACCACGGCAATCAATATCACCACATCAATAACAGCTGATCGAGATTCAGTACAAGTTGGAAACATCTGATGATTGGATGAATTGGGTATCCTCTTATTCTTAGGAATTTGATTAATCTGCCTTGATTTCAAACATGGGTCACTCAAACTCATAGAGACAGCCATGGTAGTTGATTGCTCAATCGATTTATATACAGGAATTGAACAATAATTATAGACCATTTGGAATCAAACCCAGATGATAAAACTAAAAATTAACAACAACCCAGTAATTCATCCAATAAATTAGATCAAACCCACCAATCTAAACTCCAAAACAGATCAAACCCAGATAAGGAACCACAAATTAGAGCGGTGGGTTTGAGTGCACCTGAAGATCGAATAGCTGAATTCGTTAGATGACTGATATTTCTGTATTTCTTCTTCACACCGACTATATGATATAATCAACAATACAAATATCAATCACCCCTTTATTGGCTATGTTTTGGTCATATGTTGAGAGGTTTTTGAAAGAGGAAACGATAAGGAAAAGGCTAATTACTGCTTATCACATCTCTCTTTCTGTGTAAACTTGGTTTATATAATTCGGTTTTTGTGTGTTCGTGAAAGTGTCATACACGCCAAGTCTCTCAAAGTGCAAAGATTGGCTTAAAAATGAAACGATGACGAAGATGATGTTTACAATTTTAAGGTGTATGTGGTCAACTAAACCCGAAAACTCAAGGAAAGTGAAAAGCCAATCACTCGGTTAATTATTTTTCATTTACTTCTACTTACGGCTGCCCGTGCGAACGCTCGACATTTTTGTTTTTGTTTTTTTTTACATGAAAATAAAGGGGTAGGCCGTAGGGGAAGCTTTATTCTAAAGGAATATAAAGTAGGAATGACAATGAGTTTGAGATCCGGCGCAAATCTATGGATTTAAACCCATTTATTAGGGGTTGGATCCCTTTTTCAAGGACTTAATAGATTTGGATCTAGATCCAAGTAATATAAAATAAATGGATATGAATATGTGTCCAACATTACAAATCCGAACTCGCCCCACACCCGCCGATGCATAACTTAACGGCTAAACTCATTCTTGGATAATCAGTATTGAATCTCTCTTAAACTCTCAAAGTAAGAAACCCTCACCACAATATAAATTCTAATATAAGTTTAATATTAAAAGAAGCACTCAAAGCTCAAGGATATACGCTCCGAAGACAATGAAATTTGGGATCAGAAGAGGCTTGTGTTTAATTTCATTCAAAATCGTATGCCCATTACAATGATCTCTCTCTCTCTCTCTCTCTCTCTCTCTCTCTCTCTCTCTCTCTCTCTCTCTCCATATATATATATATATATATATATATATATATATATATATATATATATATATAGGGGAGAGAAGGGTTCCTAAATGATCTAGGAAGCATCTGGAAAGTATTCTGGCTTCCCAAGGCTTAGTAAAGAATCGATGGGAGGATCACAAGGCGCATAACAGGTTTGAAAGCGACAGCTAGCTGCTACCTTGTACTTTTGGACCACTATATTAAATGCCCTGATTTAATGGTCCTCTAAGCGTTTCTCTCTTAGCATGTGACTCATTATCCCTCTAGGAACGTGACTTAAACTATTACAAAGTTGGAAACAAATTACAAAAGCAAACTAAGCTTAGTTAACGCTAATGATGCAGGTACAGAAATTAGGGAGGGACCTGTGTACTAACTAAATGATATTATGCATGTTAAAAGAAAATTACAACCATAAGGCTTTATTCATGCAAGCTAGTAACAGGGAGCTTTTTTTTTTTTTTTTTTTTACCACGGTGCATCCTTTGGACAGCTTGGGATCACCATTGAGCTCTTCAGGATGCAAACAAATCAGGATCATGGCAAGGAGTTGAGTAGAAAACTTGAGTGATGCTTTTCTTTGTTGATTGGCTTTCATGGTTGAATTAACCTCCTATCATGTCAAAGTGTTCCATTAGATGAGAGGACATCCCTTGAATGTGTGACAAAGTACCTCATTCAGCATTCATGCAAAGTATATCGAGTTGGAGAGGTAGAACAAGAGCCGATGTTAAATGAACTCTTGGAATTTCAATATACCAACCGAATTGTCATAATGATCATAAGACGCCTTAAATGCTCCCCCACCACACGCCGTATGAACCCGGCAAAATATAAAGTTGAAAGAAAAAAGTATTGTAAACCATGTATAGAAAAAGAATTCAGTGCTAAACAAGTGGATTTCTTTAATTTTTCAGTAAGTATGCATAGTTTGTTTAGTGATATTTGCTAATGAAATATAAAATTTAATGCATACAAAAATAATTTAGGAAATTTTTTTATTTATTAAATTATTGATGAAATCCATTTAAGATGACCAATGGGTCCGCTAGATTCAGTTAATCGATCTTGATCTGGATCCAGCTCTTACAAATCCTGTAGGGTCTGGACCGAGTTTGGATCTAGACACAAAAATATAAGTGGATTTGGACCAAGTCTGAATCTAGACACAAAAATATACTCCCTCCGTTTTGAAGGTCAAACTTTATAAACTTTGACCATTGATTTTGGAAAAAATATAAGGATTTACAATGTAAAAATACTATCATTGGATTTGTTTTAATTAGTACTTTCGGAAAATCTATTTTTTATAGTTTATGTGTTCATATAAACACAAATATTCATGGTCAAAATAATGCATTGGAGACCGTCCAAAAGTAAATGTTACCATTTTTCAGAAACGGATAGAGTAAATGGAACTGGATTTAAGTGGATCCGCTCCACACCAGGCTCATTGCCATCCCTAATATAAAAACCCCTTAACGCTAAAGTGCATAGGGCTGCACAAGAATAGGTCCAGACCGGCTATTTAGACCGGACCTAACCGAATCGGGTCAGACCTAAACCGAACCTATTGTATTCGGTTAAGTCCACGGTCCAGCTTTTATAGAATTTCGGTTTAGGTTCGATTCGGTCTTTTTTCCGATTTGGACCTGATTGTACCTGGTTGGACCAAAACTAATGAATTGCAAAAAAAAAAAAAAAAAAAAAAAATAAGTTCGTATTTAGGTTTATGGTTTTGGTTTTGTTCAGCCGTTCCCAATCCAAACACTCAATCCCGACTTCCCCCTGTCTCTCTCTCCCTCCCTCTGAC
Organism: Tetragonia tetragonoides; assembly: GCA_038025085.1. NCBI lineage: Eukaryota > Viridiplantae > Streptophyta > Magnoliopsida > Caryophyllales > Aizoaceae > Tetragonia > Tetragonia tetragonoides. The sequence goes on from CM076139.1 coordinate 43,320,244, forward strand.
TCTCCGACCTCCTCCCTGCGATTCTACGAAGCCATCTCCGGCCTGACTTGCGAAGACAACTGCTGCTACTTTTAATTTGTCTCCTCCTATTGCTGTTCTCTGCCATTCACAATATGCTCCTCTCTCTCTCTCTATTGGGTTTCTTCAATTTAGTGCTGATGTTCTTTAATTATTTACAAAGTAGTTGTTGGGCATCAAAATTTTGCGATTTAAGCTCGTGGGTTTGATTGGTTGCTTGGCTTTTTGGCTGATATTATCTTTTATTGTTCTGGGTTTCAATCTTTTTGTGTACCTATTAGACTATTTATGAATTTGTTGCTCTTTGAAATCTATGAGATTATTATGGTGTAATCTCTTGTTGATTTGTTGTGGAAGATATGGTAGAGCTAATGATGTTGGGATGGAGCTGATACGAGGTTCAAATCCTTAAAAGGGAAGAATTTGGGAATAGATTAAAAGAAATAATGGAGCTTAAAACAAATCAGGTCCAGGTCTATTCATGTTAGGTCCAGGTTTTTTCAGGTTTGATTAGGTCCTTGACCTAATACTTATAGGTTAGGTCCACGGTTCACCAATTTACTAGATTTAGGTTCGGTCCGTTTCTGTTAGGTTTTGGACCTATGAAATATAAAATTTAATGCATATAAAATAATTTAGGAAATTTTTTTTATTTATTAAATTATTGATGAAATCCATTTAAGACGACCAATGGGTCCGCTAGTTTCAGTTAATCGGTCTTGATCTGAATCCAGCTCTTACAAACCCTGTAGGGTTCGGACCGAATTTGAATCTAGACACGAAAATATAAATTGATTTGGACCAAATCTGAATCTAGACACAAAAATATAAATGGATCTGGATTTAAGTGGATCCGCTCCACACCAGGCTCATTGCCATCCCTAATATCAAATCCCCTTAACGCTAAAGTGCATGTATGATTTTGAATTTTTTTTTAATGAATATTTGAGTTTTATCTAGCTAACTTGATTTTGATTATTATCAAGCTAATTGGTTCTTCCACGAAAATGCACGTTTGGAATTATCGCATCTATCTTGCTAAATAATAGTTGTGCTTATCGAATGTATATATATATATATATGTAAAATTGAGTTCTCACCAAGCATTGAATAGGTAATAAATACCCATAAATGCATGGGTAATTTAAAATAATTTTTGTTTTATTTTAATAAGAAATAAGTAACATAAGTATTATATTTATTATCCAAAAAAAAAAATATATATATATATATTATACATTCACTAAAAATGTAATTTCTTTGTTAAATGTGTTTTTTTGTTGTTGATAAAAAATATTATTATTGTTCTTTGCTACTCCTATTATTCAACTTTACATATTGATATGATTAAAAAATTTATTATATTTCTTCTAATAACAGAGTATGCATGATAAACAAGAACCCGTGCATCGCACGGGCATAAAATCTAGTATATATGTATAATTGAGTTCTCACCAAGGTGGCATTGAATATGCAATAAATAGTCATAAATGCATGGGTGATTAAAAAGAAATCAAAAATACTTTTTTATTTTATTTTAATAAAAAAAAAACAACATAAGTATAATATTTATTGTCCTAAAAAAAATATATTATATATATTCACTAAAAATGTAATTTTTTTATTTAAATGTGTTTTTTTGTTGATAAAAATATTATTATTGTTTATTGCTACTCAACTTTGTTATTTGATATGATTAACTTTTTATTATTATTTTGATTCTAATAACAGAGTATGATAAACAAGAACCCGTGCATCGCACGGGCACGAAATCTAGTATGTATGTAAAATTGAGTTCTCACCAAGCATTGAATAAGTAATAAATAGTCATAAATGCATGAGTGATTAAAAAGAAACTAAAAATAGTTTTATTTTATTTTAATAAGAAATAAGTAACATAAGTATTATATTTATTATCCTAAATTTTTTTTATAAATTCACTAAAAATGTAATTTCTTTGTTAAATATATTTTTTTGATAAAAATATTATTATTGTCCTTTGCTACTCCTATTATTCAACTTTATATATTGATATGATTAAAAAAACTTTATCATATTATAACAGAGTGTGCATGATAAACAAAAACCCGTGCATCGCACGGACATGAAATCTAGTTATGTTTTAGATTTCTATTTTGTCAAATAGCATCTCCCTTATAGATGTCATATGTGATATGACCATTTACTGTTATTATTAATGAATGTTCTTTTTCCCTTAAAAAAATACTACCTAACTTGTATTTTGAGTTATGTTTTGAATTTGCAGTAAACAAATGGAACAATGATAGATAATGATATTAATATCAATAAGATATTGCGATGGTTAGCAAGCATGAAGTAAGATATTTGAATCTTTAACTATTTCATAGTAGGGTTATTATGTGAGTTACGCTTTAGATTGTTCTGTCTGTGTAGGAAAAGATTTTTAACAATACTTAAGAAACTGTCTTTGAACAACATTAGACCGATGCTTCCCATTTGAATATGTGTTAACGCGATTATACAGTTTATAATTCTAAAGATATTGTAGGATGATTTTGGAGAAACTATTTGATGAGGATTGCTCTTCAGAACAAAGTTTTAACTAGCTTCGTATTTGAGGATGATTATATACAAACATGAATTCACCCCTAATTGTCGGACAAAGTCTCCCCACAAAATGTGTCCATATGAGCTACTTACAATATATAAATGTCTTCAAGCAACAAAGAAAAAGCAGCTAGACCAAAATTGTTGGTAGTCTTGTATAACATGATCTTTATCAAATTTGGTGTGCAAATGCTAATGGTGTGGCTAGCACATGTGGGATTCGTAGCTTTTTATTTATTTTGTTATGTATTTGTTTTGGGGGTTAGCCCCTCTCCGTTGGTGTATGACTTTCTAAATCGATATGTGCTTGTTCGAAGGCACAGAGGTCAATTCAATAAATTTACGTACAACGAGGGAGGGGGACTCGTACCTACGATATTTTATTTAAATTCCTTGATTTATTCCAACCAATTTAGACTTTTGAAAATCCAGATTCCGATTGAGAATGAATGCAGAATAATATAAACGATAAAGTTAAATATGCTGAAAATCGAAAATAATTAATTACGAAAATAGAAACCGAAACCCCTACTTGATAATCAAGCCTAGGCCACGACCACCCATGCATGGTGGCCCATGGCCCGACCCAACATCATCACCACCACCCACCGACCACCATGGCCGGTGAAGGGCGATCGTCGGTGCTCTGGCAAGGCGAAGAGAGAGAGAGAGAGAGAACACGAGAGAGAGAGAGAGCGAGTGAGAGAGAGAGAGAGAGAGAGGCGACAACGTCTGGGCCGTCGTGCTTGGCGATCGCCGGCCACCGTCCAGGTGGCGACCAGGCGGTGGTCGCGGCCGTCTGCGACTGCAAGGGGAAGGGCGAGCGAAAGAGAAAGAGAAAAATAAAGAGAAGACGAGAGAGAAGAGAATTACCGCCGGTGAAGGGAGGCGACGGTGGTGGTTTTCGACAAGTTGGGCGGAGGAGAGAGAGAGAGTGAGGTCGGGTGAGAGAGAGAAGGGAAGAGAGAGATGTGAGGGTTTAGACTCAGTTTTGCAAATTGATTACTTGACCCATCTTTTTCTTTATATAGGCCCCAAGTCAAAGAAAGTCAAGAGGAGGAATTAGGGAGGCTTTAATTTAATTATCTGAATATATTTGATAATTAAAACTAATAAAAAATATATGAATAATTCATATTCATATATAAAACAACTTAATTAAACTCCCAATACTTTGATAAATATAAATCCCGAAACCTACATTATAATAATAAATATTATTACGGCTTAAATTGAATAATTCGAATCATTGAATATAAATATGATTTAATTTCCGAAATTATTTATAAACTATTTATAAATCAATATAATAATTATAGAAAATATTGGGGTATCATAGTTGCTGCATCTGATTTTAGACCAATAGCATGTTGTAACACCATTTACAAATGCATATCTAAAATCTTATGTGATAGACTAAGGCATGTTTTATCTGAGTTGGTATCTCTGAATCAAGGTGCCTTTGTGAATGGGAGAAATATTGTGCATAATGTCATGATTTGTCAAGATATAATCAAGCATTACAAGAAGAAAAATGTTTCTGCTAGATGTTTACTGAAGATTGATTTAAGCAAATCCTATGATACCATTTATTGGGATTTTGTTCAGTGGTTTTAAATTCCCTAAAAAAGATTATACCTGGATTTTAGCCTATGTGAGAACTGCATCTTTCAACCTTTGTGTGAATGGGGATTTCTTTGGCTATTTTGAAGGGAAAAGAGGGGATTAGGCAGGGTGATCCCGTTTCTCCACTGATTTTTGTATTGGTTATGGAGTATTTATCCAGATTTTGAAGATTATGGGTGGTCTACCAGACTACAGATACCATCTGATGGGCAAATCATTGGAACTAAACCATATTTGCTTTGCAGATGACCTCGTGGTCTTCTGCAAAAGCAAATAGTTCCTCTATAACTAGGGTAATTGAAGCTTTCCAATACTTTTCAAAAGTTACTGGATTAAATGCTAACAACCATAAGTCTCATTGCTATAAAGTTGGGTTTCTCAGACAGTAAAAAGCCATCTCTTACAGATCACAGGGTTTCAAGAAGGAACTCTCCCTATGATATATTTGGGAGTTCCCCTTACAATTTCAAGATGGAATCAGCTTGAATGTTCTTTCTTGGTGGGCAGAATCACAAAGAACCTGCATACCTGGGCTTCTACGAACTTGTCCTATGCAGGAATGTGCCAACTGATCAACTCTGTTCTTAAGTCCCTCCATATATATTGGTCAAGTATCTTTGTGCTACCAACTGGAGTGCTAATTTTGATTGAGAAAAAATGCAGGCAAACCCTGGGGGGGGGGGGGGGGACAAACTCCAAAAGGAAAACTAGCCTTGTTGCTTGGGACTTAGTCTGCAGACAAAGAAAAAATGGTGGTTTACAGATAACACAACGCAAAACATGGAATCAGGCTTTGAATGGCAAGCATTTGTGGTCTATCTCAAAAAAGCAAGACAATTTGTGGGTTAAATGGGTTAATGAAGTATATATGAAGGGTGCAAGGCTGTGGGATTGTTTACTGAAACAGGGTGCTAGTTGGTACTGAAGTAAATTGTGCAAGTTGAAAAGGTTGTTTCAAGCAGGCTATGAAGATGATGGCAAATGGACTGGTACAGCCACAGGGGAGTACAATGCTGCCAATGGCTATCAGTTCATTACAGGCTCCTACGCCAAATGTAGGCATGCAGATCTGGTTTGGAACTCATGTAGCATGCCAAGACACAAGTTCTGTTGCTGGTTGGCACATAAGGAATAACTGCTTACATAAGACAGAATTCAGAAAATGGGATTCTTGAGAGGCAATGAGATACACTACAAATGCCATGAAGAGATAGAAACTCACCAACATCTTTTCTTTCAGTGCAGAATATCCCAATCCCTTGTTGCAGGTATTAAAACTTGACTTGATCGGAGAACAAATGCATAAAACATACAGAATGTGTTCAACTGGATCAACAGGACACTAAAAACAAAGTTGCAGAAAAATGTTCAGTGCAGCTCTTGCAGCTTTAATCTATACAATTTGGAGGGAGAGAAATAATGTGTGCTTCAACAACAAAAGCACCCTTGATGATGTCTAGGTCAGCAATATTAAGGTCACAGTTAGAGCTCGTTTAAGCAGCCTTGATACAAGAAAATTGAAGAGAGCTGACAGAGAATTACTTAGCAAAGTGATGTAATAATTTTGCTTTTTATGATTCTTCTGTTGTTTGTAATAGCTTTTATTGTGGTGATGACATGCATTGGAACTGAGCTGTAGTTTTCAGTGTTGTTTCCTCTTGCTAGGTTGTAATGCTGCCTATTTTGGTAATGAGAAGTACTATCTTTCTACCAAAAAAAATAAAAATAAATAAAGAAGTCCTAGGATAAATTTTTAATTTAAATAAGATTACACGTTACGTGTTTATGATTATATTTTATGATATACATGTACTAGATATACACCTAGTTTAATATCAATGGTATTGCTAACATTAGAAAAATTAAGAAACAAATTCAAACCTTTGACAGAACGTGCAAAGTAAGGAAACTCTTATTGTCATTTCTAGATTAATTATAATTAGCTAGGCTCTATTTTTTATTTATTTATAATTAACTAAGCTCTATTTTTAAGTTCAATTATACTACATTTATTCGTATTTATTCAAACAAATTCCTATCTTTAAGCACAATCACCAAAATTATTTCAAATTACTCATATTCCCAATTAGGTTACTCACCATGCCATCTATAAATACAATGTACCCACCAAGTCGTTAATTTCATCCCCCATCATCCCTAAACTTATCTCTCCTAAACAATGGCTAGTCTCTCCAACCTTTCCCTTGCCATTGTTTTTGTTATATTCCTTTCTTTAGTTGACATTTCTACTAGCATAATCCAAGATGACGACCGGCTACAATATATTGTGTCACACAACCAAGCACGTGCGGCAGACAACATGCACCCAATTGTGTGGAACGACACCGTTGCAGACTTTGCCAAGTCATACGCTCAAGAAAGATCTATTGATTGCCAATTACAGCACTCTCAGGACGAGCGTTATGGCGAAAACATAGCAATGGGAAGTGGGCCTCTAAGCCCAACCGAAGCCGTTCAAATGTGGGTCGGAGAGAAGCCTGATTATGATTATGCCTCTAATACATGTACAGAAGGAAAAATGTGTGGGCATTACACACAAATTGTTTGGAGAGATACTACATCAATTGGGTGTGCAAGTGCACACTGTCAAAATGGGGGGACATTTATCACTTGCAACTATTATCCTCCTGGAAATTATATTGGAGAAAGGCCTTACTAGGCTACATATTTTTTGTATAGGTCCAAATAATCACTTATTGTTACTTCTTGTACATAATTATTATTGGATACAAATTATTATTGTATCATTGATTTACCAAAAGAGTAAATAAAAAAACAAAAGGAGATATTTTGACACTATTTTTCTCAGTTCTTATGGTAAAAGGTGAAATCTAAATTTTTCCCTATTATTTAGGGCTCATTAAATTTCAGCTTAGTATACAAAATTGTATTTACTATTTAACGACATACAATCATCTCATTCACATCCAACATTGCACAAATTATGATTTTAGCTTCATCTTACCTAGTGCCAACGAGGTCTTCTCCTAGTGGTTAAGATTGAGACTCTTAGCTTTTATATTGTTGGTTTAACTTTCCTCTTCCATGTTGTGTGTATCATATAATCACAAAGATTCCTACTTGTTTAAATCATTTTTGATCTATGTTTGTATGCATCCTACAGTTACTTTGCATTAATTTTTGTAATGAACTTTTATGGCCATAATAATAATAATAATAATAATAATAATAATAATAATAATAATAATAATAATAATAATAATAATAATAATAATAATAATAATAATAATAATAATTAATAATAATAATAATAATAATAATTATTATTATTATTATTATTATTATTATTATTATTATTATTATTATTATTATTATTATTATTATTATTATTATTATTATTATTATTATTATTATTATTATTATTATTATTAGCTGCATAATCATTATCGCGCTACTATTAATACTGGTTGATGTGTTTAGTAAAATAAAAAAGAACACACTTAATAAGAATAAATATTACATTCGTTTTAGAAAAAAGTCTAAATAGATGTATGATTCCACACACCTCGCTCTTTATATTTATACCTCCTTTATGGTACAACTTTCATATTCTTCTCCGATGTGGGACTTATATTCGTTTAAACTATTTTCTCCCTCTATGCTTCCTTATTACATGTAATAATAATAGATTCATAATTGGAAAAAGTTGCCTAATTTTATTAATGATGTTGATATGATTTTTTCCGGTTACTTTGACTAATTGAAAAATGATTAGTATGAAATGGAAAAAATATTCTTTCCATTAATCAATTGATTAGGAGATCTCTTGGATGGATATTCTTTCATTAGCTGGGAACTAATGTTCCTAAGACCTCCGTCTTAACAACTAGGCAAAGACCTTATTGACTAGAAAGGTCATAATATAATCTAACTTTTATCAAAATAATTAATTAATTGTAAGTTCCTATTTGGTTGGTGAATGTCACCAACTTTCATTTTCCTCACATGTATTTAGGTGTACTATACTTTCTTTATGTCAGGTTTAATTTGACCATGTATGACAGCCATACATGTTCCAAGCTTTGTTCTCTCTCTCACTAAAGTCATGTCACCAAGGCCGTGAAAATTCTCCATGGCAGTCTTGATCCCGACGAGTACAACCATATTGCCGGTTGGGACACCGCCAAAGAAATCTGGGATGCTCTTGTAGTAGCCCACGAAGGAACGAACCAAGTCAAACAATCAAGGATCGAGATCTTGGTGAGAGAATATGAGCTCTTTTCTATGGATGACAAAGAGTCTATCAAGGACATGTTCACTCGATTCACCAATGTCACCAACGAGCTAAAATCTCTCGGTAAGCTCTTCACATCCGAGGCACTTGTTCGAAAGATCTTGAGGATCTTACCTTGCTTATGGGATAGCAAAGTCACCACCATCAAAGAAGCAAAGTAAATGGATTCCATAACCGTGGATGAACTCATTGAAAATCTCCAAACTCATGAGATTCGAGTGAGCACACGTGTTAAGGAAGATTCTAGAAAAGACAAAGGAATTTCCTTGAAAATCGAAGATGAAGAGACGCTGACTGATCTTGACATGGAAGAGGATCTTGCCTTGATGACAAGAAGGATCAACAAATTCTATAGAATGTTTCGGCCCAGCGACAGAAAAGGAGCTTTCAAAGGCAAAGAGGCTGGTGACCTAGCTCAAAATTGCTACAAGTGCAACAAACCGGGTCATTTGATGAGAGATTGTCCGGGTCCTAGCAAGGATTAGACGAGGGAACACATGGACAAGAAAAGTGCCTTTGCAAAAGCTAGAGGGAAATTTATGCAGAACATGTACGCCACCTGGGGTGACGAGGAAGAAGAGGAACCTGAACAGGTCACCGAAGTTGCTGATATTGCCCTCATGGCACATAGTGACTAGGAGTAACAATCGTTTGAGGTAACTTCTTCTTCTAGCTTATATGATAAAATGCATGCTTATTCTCCCGATGAAATGCTTTTTATGATAGATACTATATCCTCTGATTTTCATGGTATATGTCTTGAAAATGAACAATTGCATGATAGGGTTATTGGTCTTAAAAAGGAAATGAAAAATGTGCTTAAAGGAAAGAAAGACCGAGAAACCAAACATGAAATCGTTAGGGAACATTGTGTAGTTCTGGAAGGAATGATAGATGGACTCCAAGGGGATATCACTAAGTTAAAAGAGGAACTTGAAACCGTGCGTATAAGAGAATTGTGTGAAAATACTATTCGAGCTGATATTGTACACCTATGCTTCGAGTCGTTAAAAGATGAACTTGACTGTGCTAAAAAGACTTCTCAAATTGAAAAAGTCAAGAATGAAAAACTACAAAATGGCCTATCTTATGCTCATGAAAGTGTTAGAAGGAACGATGCTTGGAACAATGCCTCCAGAGCAGCAACTTGACTGAAAAAGAGCCAAAACAGAACTAAAAGTGAATTAGGGCTTAAAGTAAGAAAGCTTCTTGGAATCCTCACTCGAAGTATTCTGATTTACCCTCTAACCGACTTTGTATGTTTTGTGGTGAAACCGGTCATGTGAAAGCAAATTGTGAGGTCAAAAATTTTGCTATCATGAAAAATATGAACTCCAAATGGGCTAAGAAAAATAATTTATCTACTATCCACGTTGGAAAGGAACCCAAAGCTTCTTGGTTTCCTAAATCTCACAATTGATCGGTTTTGTAGGTGTTGGTGGGAGATAGAAACCAATCTTGCTACGTGGATAGTGGTTGCTCACTGCACATGATGGGAGATGAATCTAATTTTGTCTCACTAACGGCCTTCAACGGTGGGTGTGTAACATTCGATGATGGTAAGAAAGGAAATATCATTGGAGTCGGTAAGTTTGGCTCGTCAGCTACACACTCCATCAATAATGTGCTTTCGGTAACCGGTTTAAAACACAATCTATTATTTCGCAACTATGTGATCATGGTAATAATGTTGAATTTTTTAAAAGTAGTTGCATGATTGTAAGCACCAAAACCGATAGTGTTGTGTTGGAAGGGAAGCGATGCAACAATATTTATAAAGCTAATCTATCTTTACTTCCCAATGTTGATATGTCATGCTTGAGTGTACTTGATGATGATCCTTTACTTTGGCATAAACGCTTAGGACATGCTAGCTTATCTTTGTTGCATAAATTAGCTTCTGAAGACTTAGTTGTTGGTTTACCATTTATTAAGTTAACAAGAGATAAGATTTGTGATGCATGTGCTAAAGGAAAATAAGTAAGGCCTTCATTTAAACCAAAGACCATGGTTTGCACTTCTAGGCCACTTGAACTCATTCATATGGATTTGTGTGGCCCCCTGAGAGTGGTAAGTAGAAGTGGCAAAAGCTACGTGTTTGTTATAGTTGATGATTACTCTCGTTTTAGATTGGACCTTTTTCCTTTCCTCAAAGGACGAGACATTTGACGTGTTTGTTATGTTTTTGAGAAAGACCCAACGAATGACCGGTAATCAACTAGTTAGCATGTGTTCCAACCATGGTACCGAATTTGAGAATGATAAATTCATTGGTTTTTGTAATGAGCATGGCATAGATCATAACTTCTCGGCCCCTAGGAGACCTCAACAAAATGGTGTGTTGAAAGAAAGAATACGACACTAGAGGATATTGCCCATACCATGTTAATTGCTAGTGGAATACCTAGGTACTTTTGGGCCGAGGCAGTGAACACGGCTTGCTACATCATGAACCGTTGCTTGATAAGACCCTTACTCAAGAAAACTCCCTATGAATAGCATCATGCATTTACGTACCTTTGGTTGCAAATGTTATGTGCATAATAATGGAAAATCCAATATTGGAAAATTTGATGCAAGGAGTGATGAAGTGGTTCTCCTTGGATACTCCTCACAAGGCAAAACATATAAAGTGTACAAGAAAAGAACAATGTTTGTTGAGGAAAGTAGCCATGTGATATTTTATGAAGCTAACATCTTGGATGAGAATCTTTTGCAGGATGACGATTTTGAAATCAGATTTGTCTGGAACTACAGTGACTTTCCTCATCCTGAACCAGAAGGAACAGAGAGAGGACCTCAAGGAAAGGAGAAGCCCAGTTCTCTAGAAGGTGAAGCGCCACTGACAGGGGGAACTGGATCAACAACCTCTGACCCCTCATCTGGTCCTCCCCTGTTCCCTCTGGACAGAGCTCATCAGAAGTCAACCAAGATGTAGGCTCGACAGTTCCCACTAGTGTCAGGCCTTGGAAACACAGAAGTTCGCACCCCCTTGATCAGATCATAAGCGACTTCAGAAGTGGGACACAAACAAGGTCCTCGGTTCACAACTATTGTGCCCACTATGCATTTCTATCCACAATAGAACCGAGGAACCACAATGAAGCTTTGCTTGATCCCGACTGGGTTCTTGCAATGCAAGAGGAGCTGAACCAATTCGAAAGAAGCAAGGTTTGGCCTTTGGTACCAGGGCCCATGGATAGGATGATCATCGGAACGAAGTGGGTGTTCCGAAACAAACTGATGAACAAGGGACCGTGCTATGGAACAAAGCTCGGCTGGTGGTCAAAGGATAAAATCAAGAGGAAGACATTGACTACGATGAAACCTTTGCACCCGTGGCCCGACTTGAGGCTATCCACATACTCATTGCTTTTTCGGCCTATATGGGTATCACACTTCATCAAATGGATGTCAAGAGTGCTTTCTTGAAAGGAAATTTGAAGGAGGAGGTATTGTAAGAACCCTCGCCTTTCCGGCGCCTATATCGAGATATCTAGTTGAAAATTAATGGTTCTTAAATAATATGTCATATGCAATTTAAATTCAATTATAACGGGGAATAACAATTTGCAAGCAATGAAGCCGCCACCAATTTTTAGGAAACAATTGGAAACCATCAAAAAGAGCACCCAATTCCTATTGGGAATTGACTCATACCCATGGGGCTAAATATTGAGTTCGGGGGTGTAGGTACGAAATAAACAAAACGAATCTCATCTAAATCGCCCGAATTAACGGCCTCTACTAAGCCTATCCATGTCAAATATTTATCTATGCTATATGATTCCATACAAATCCGGTCGTCCAATATCCTAAAATTAGCTAGGCAGTTAAAGACAACCAAATTACCTATGTTATCACTTTGCACAATTTAGATCCAATTTGCATGCATAATATTTATCAAACACAAATAAGAGATAAGAGCAATAATTTAACGCTCCAACCTACCACACTTTGCTAAACGCGCCAAGCATTGCATAGGCACATCAATAAATTTGTTAGTAACTTCAATAGAAGAACAATGCAAAAATATTAACTTTATGCTAAAATAAAACCTAGGAGGTTGCTACATGCATGCACAAACGATAAAAAGATGCAAACTTGCATAAACTAATAAAAAGATGCAAACTCTAAATTTAACTAACATGCATAACTATTTACAAGGGTCAAAGCATGCATAATCATTCAACCATAATTGAAAGCTAGATAAAACATGATTATAAACAGTAAAGAAGAGATTTAATAGAAGATTTAGGCCCTCGGGATGGTTAACCTGGACGTTCTATTCGAACGGGACTAGTAGAATTGGAATTGCTCTTCAATCTTGGGTGCTAAGTTTGGTACAATGGCTTGCTTGAGTCTTCAAAATCTGAATTCTCTATGATTTTGGGGTATTTGTGCTCTCAAATTGCTCTCAAAATTATAAACTGATCAACCTCTCTCAAAATAGGGTGAAAGGGAGTATTTATAGAGTTAGGGGACGGAATTAGGGGCTTAGGGCTGCAAACCCGGCGCCGAAACTCGGCCCAGCCAAAAAACAGGCCGAGCGGCCAGCCGGAAGGCTGCTGGGGCCCAGCGGCTGCCCTGAGGGCCCCCGCTGTCACGCGTGTGCCGCCGGGCTGATAGCGCCAGCCGCTCGACCCAAAGGCGCGCGCGTGGCTAGGTTTTTTTGACTTTTTATGCTCAGTAAATTACGAAATTTCCCTTGGGCTGACCCAGGGGGTCGGGATTGAGCGGTTTCGACCCAAATCTTTAAGACGCGATACTCTTGATCCGGGAACCTGATTGAGGCAAGGTGAAAGGCGTTGGAATCCTTATAACAAGGGCTATCCAACGACTGAGGTTTCAAGGAATTTGGTCTAGATTTCTGAGCAATCTCCTTTTCTACTTATGTCCACGTTAATCCATTACCATCATCATCGGGCGTTGTGGTGCCAGGGAATGAGAACCGATTAGGGTGTCTACAGAAGCCCTCACTTTGGCCGAGCTTGTGAAAGCGAAGGTCAAAGTATTTGCTAAAAATGCCTACAATGTTTTTTTTTTTTTAAAATGCTTTATGTTAAAGAAAAAAGATAAAAAGGTAGATCCTGACCGCCTATGGTCAGGGTTACCTGCATTGCGAGTGCTGACGCGATGCTAATTTTAATAACCTTGTCGTCAAAGAGCGTTGCGTAGCTTTGCTTTGCGGGTGCCAACGTGACGCTAATTTTAATAGCTTCAACGTCAAAGAGCGTTGCGTAGCTCTGCTTTGGGTGTGCCAACGTTACGCTCATTTTAATAGCCTCAACGTCAAAGAGCGTTGCGTAGCTCTCTGCTTTGCGGGTGCCAACATGACGCTAATTTTAATAGCCTCAATGTCAAAGATCGTTGTGTGGCTCTGCTTTGCGTGTGCCAACGTGACGCTAAATTTAATAGCCTCAACGTCAAAGAGCGTTGCGTAGCTCTACTTTAGTAATGCCTTTGTCTTGAAAAATTGTGCCTGCAAAAATTAGATAATGTGCCTGTGCCTGCGAAAAATAGATAATACGGGGTCCCTCGAATAGGAAACCGTATTGCGGGGGCAAAGAAGTAATTTTGGGTGACAGACCCGTATCTCCCGGGCTTCTAACGGTCGAGAAATGCAATTCCGCGCGAAATTTGAACTCGTGGGCCCACCCCGTGAGAGGCGGAAGAGAAAAAGGGTCCAGCGGCCATGCGTAGGGCCGCTGAGGGCTGGGCGGCCTTATCTTGCCCGCTCAGCTGCTCAACTGGCGTCGCGGAGGCACTGAGGGCAGCCGCCTGGCCTGGCCGCCAGGGCCAGCGGCTGAGCCTGGGCGGCCTTGAACCGGGCCGCTGGGCCGGTTCAGTGGCGCGGGTTGGGGTTTAAGTGGGAAAAAGCTGAATTTTGGGTCATTTCTTCCCCAAAATTTCGAGACTCTCTCTCTCTCTCTACCTCCATTGTTGCCCAAATTGCAATCCTTGCTCATTCTAGCTCAAATTTGCTCCCTTTTGCTTGCATTTGCTTGCTTTTGCATAATCCTTGCATAATTTGAAGTTTATTTGTGATTTCTCACAAATTTGGGGTGAATTTGAGAGTGGGTTTTTGAAACCCTTGGAGAGAGAAAATCCAAAATTTCTCCATTTTTGCTTGTTGTTCTTGCTTGCTTGCTCATCCTTCTTCCATTGCTCCAAAATTGGGAAAGAGGAGGAATAGGAGGACCGAGGTGCGAGAGGAGGTCGAGGAAATCGACATCTTCGCCAAGGCTTTTCCATCTCATGTGAAGCCTTCAAAGGGGAAGCCTAATGTGGCTTTTCCTCAAGATCGATACACCCGGTCGGATAGGATACCCGACATTGCTTGGGATCGATCGGGGTTGCTTTTCCGACCTGCGACTCATTTGAGCTCTCGGGCTTCCAAGTTTGTGGTAAGTCTTCAAACCTTTGAATTCATAGTTTTATGCATTGAATTTGAGTTTATATGCTTGCCTTGAATAGAATTTGTGTAGAATTTGTATGCAATTGTCAAGCTTGTAGCGCATGTGATCTTGCGCGGCTTGAATGAACTTAGAAACATGCCTAGGTTTGAACATTTGATTGAAATGTGAACCTAAGAGGTTGCAAACTTGATCATAGGAACCCGATGGGAGTTTGAAGGCCCATGGAAACTATGGTTCTTAGATTAAGCTTTACAAAACCTTGCCCAAAGAGGTGCAAGATGCGGTTTTGAATGCAGGGTTTGGGCCCCTTTTGAGAGAGGCGGACTCGATTGAGGGAGTCAAGAGATGCATTGTTCGGTTGTCCTTGGAGCGTTTTTGGGACACCACCAATACATTCCATTTCTAATAGGGAAATGATGATCACTCCTTCGGAGTTTTCTATGTTGACCGGGGTACCTTGCGTGGGTACGCCCATTTTTTATGACGTTTCCATTTGGAAGCGTAAGGCGGAGTTGGTGGAGCTCTTTGGCCCTTGGGGGAACACTTGGGGTCACCACTACCGTTCTTACAGTGAGCTTTTTACTGCTTTGAAAGACCCGAGGTATAAGAGGAATACCTCGGTGGAGCAAAAGGTGAGGATGTTTATCGCCTACCTCCTTGCCACCAATATCTTTAGTGACAAGGGGGAGCGCATTCATGCCATCTACCTCCCGAGCTTGCTGGACTGGGAGAGAGTGAGAGAGTACAACTGGGGGTTACCGGGCTACGCCAACCTCCTGAGATGCATGCGGTATGCCTGCCACGTGAATGACGAGGGGTACAAGCAGGAGACTCTTCCTCCCGTGAGCTTATGCGGCTTTTGGAAGGTGTTGCAGGTGCGTTTTCTCTTTGTATTTGCTTTGCGTGATATGCATGATGTAAGTGTGCGGTGCTTAATTTCATGCTTGAATGTAGCCTTGGTTTTTCGATCATTTCCCAGACATGGTGCCTACGGGTTTAGTCTTGGACTTCCCGGTGTGTAGGGCGTGGCGCCATAGGGGCCCTACGCCTCTGCATACTCTCCAGCAGTATAAGGAGGCCCTCTTGCGCATGGATTGGCACAAGGTAAAAAAAACATTTGCTTTTGAATTGCATGGGTTGTATTTCTTGGTGTGGAAATATCTTATGGTGCATGCTTGTGTAGATTGACTACTTCCCATGGGCGAAGTATCATGGGTCGTCTCCGGACGCCATCCTAGCCTCTAGGGCGGTGGACCGTCAGAGGATCCTGATTGCGGGCCCGTTCTCATTTGAGTGGTATCTAGGGGAGCGAATCTTCCGTCAGGTTTCTCCCGATCTGGAGGGCCCGAGGATTCCTTTGGATCCTCCCTCGTCCATGTTCTTGGTGAGGTGCTTGTCTCGCAAGCAGGTTGCGGAGGCCATGGTGGGCTCAGATGCTATGCGGTATTTGAGGGAGCTTGCGGAGGACCTTGCGGGGCATTATGAGCAGTTCCGCCGTGATCGCCTCATGCCTTCATTTGTGGGCTTGAAGGTAAGAATTTAATGTTTGATATTCTATGCCTGTCTTGCCTTGTTGATATTAGCTTACTTTGCTCTGTAGGAGCCTCGGGTTGATGACACCGAGGTGGATGTCCCGAACATGCGGGTCCGAGGCCGGGATTACGGCGAGAAGGAGTGCTGGGGTGAGATCCCTATGACGGAGGACCTTGATGAGGACATCCAGGACCTTTCTCTTCCCGTTGGGCATCCAGGGGTAAATTTGTAATTTTACCAAAATGTACAATGCCTTATTATATTATATGCTTGTACTGATTTTTGCTTGTGTAGCATGATCGTGAGTAGATTGGGAGGGTCTTCAAGATGATGCATGCCATGAAGTCTTGGATATCCTGAACTCTTTCGAAGGGTACTTGCTCAAGAGCTGACTTGGACAAGGTAAACTTGCTTTTGCATTTTCAAAGTTGCATGATTTGAAAAATGTGCCTTATAACTTTCTGTGGGCTGCAGGTTGAGTACCGTCGACCTCTTCCTCGTCGGTCACGACAGGTAGTGCTGTCGGATGATGAGGGTGTGAGCGCTCCTGAGCGTAGTCCTTCACGCGAGAGGAGCCCTCGGAGGGAGAGTCCTAGGAGAGAGAGGGTGCCTGTACATCGATCGGACCGTCCTGGTGGGAGTAGGACGACTCCGTATGTGGAGCCTGCTCCTATGCCTATGCCGATGTATCCTTCTTATCCTGGGTATGCGAGATATCCTTCGTATGGTGGCCTTTACTACCAGCCCCCGGTTCCTGCTCCTATGATGCCTACCATGCCTCCTCGTTCTTCATGGGGGTATGACTCGAGCTATGCCGGGGAAGGGAGTTCGTACCGGGAACCTGCCCGACATTCTTCCTTTGACCCTAGCCAGGTCGTGGCGTCGATCTTTGGTGATAAGGCGTGGAGGTCGGAGGACCACTTTGAGGTGCCCCGTACGGATGACGATGCGGGTGATGGTTTTTATGATAATGTATTTGTGTGAAATACTTTTTGAACATTTGTATCGAACAAAAATTCGGACTTTGCTTGTAAATATTGGTTGCTTATTTATTGGTCCCTGCACATAATTAGGCTAACGCAAATGCACACGTAGTCAAGCAAAAGCGCAAGTAATAGCCATTTAGCAAAAAATAGTACAACCAAAAAGTTAAAATTGGGTGTACCCTATCCCCCTAAAAAAAATGAAAAAAGGAAAAGGGTGAAAAAATGAAATGAAAATAATAAGTAAAAAGGGATTAATAAAAAATATATATATTTAAAAAAATGATAATCATCCAAAAAGAAATAAGGAAATTGTGGAGCTTCCATTAATATTAAGGAAATAATACAAAATAGAAATAATAGTGGAAATAGGAAAAAGAGCCATATTTGAGTCCAAATCGGTTAAGGAAAGTGTCCAAAACCGGAGAAAAGGGGCTTGTCTCGAGAAAAGGGTCCGACGGCCAAGGGGAGGGGTCCAGCGGCACGCGCGGAGCAGCGGGGGCAAAAAGATGGGCCGCCAGGCTCCAACGGCTGGCCGCTGGGCCTGGGCTGCTTTATCTAGGCCGCTGAGCCTTCAGCGGCTGTCCCAGGGGCCGCTGAAGCTCCTTTTTGACGGGTTGCCTTATTTTTTCGTCTTTTTCGTGCGAGCCCTATATAAGCTTTAGGTTAGTCCGGTTTTGGGATATCACCTTCATAATTTACTAGCAATAGAGAGCATTTTAGAGAGAGAAACCCCCTAATTATCTTTGATCTCAACCATGACAAGCTTTGATGTTAAATTTGACAAGTGGTTACAATCCATGACCCCCGAAGAGAGGATGAGACTTGTGCCTTTTCACTTGAATGCTCTGTTCCACCTTAAGCAAGTTCAAATCGTATGGAATCTTCTTGAGGCCGCCATCGAGTTTTGGGATGACAAACTTCATGTCTTTCGATTTAGGTACAATGAATTATGCCCTCTCCCCGGAGAGGTTGCCGCTATCCTTGAGTTTCCTCATGACCAAGCTCCTGCCACTCCATGGCTCGGGGCAAATCTTGAAGACTACTACAAAAGATATCTTGGCCTATCATCGACACAAGCCTCCTCCGTTGCTAGGAGTGGTGAGTTAGACCTCAGCGATGTAATTGACATCTTCTTTCCCAAGGTAAGGGATAACCATGATGTGATGAGTGAGACCTATTATAAACGTGCCTTTATTTTATGTCTCTTGGTACCTCTTTGTTGGTGGAGGTAATAATGGTAAAACTAGTATGCTAAGAATTGTTGAACAAATTCAAAACGATTCTACCTCTATGTCTCTTGTTCTTGGTGAAACCTTAATTTGCTTGGACCACAAGAAACAAGAGCCATCGCTCGGTGGGTGGACATGAAGCCCTCTTCTTATCCAAGTAAGTGCTTGAATAATTTGCTTTGAATTATTTGGTTAATAAAGTTTGCATCTTTGATGGATATTTAACTTTATATGTTTTGCCTTTTTTTTAGATATGGCTTCTTGAGCATATGTGCTTTATTGAAAGGCCCCCCAATGCGCTCAAATAGCAACCAAAGCAATTTTCCGCACGCCGGAGACTATATTATGGGCCCACCATTGACGAGTGGCGCGGGTACCTTAAAGCATGCCCATTGCTACGATGGACTGTCAAGTGGTGGGGTCTAAAATCGCAATCGGATGTAGCAAGGAAACAGAATATTATCAAGTCCTTGGCCTTCATAATTCAACTTACATATTTCCTAGCCGTATTATGCGACAATATGGGAAACGCCAAATTATCCAACAAAAGGCTAGTGTTCCTCCTACCACGCGGATCTTGACGATTAGTTTGGTAAGATCATGAGAGTGTGCATGGGATCGTCGTCCCAAGTGGACTATTCCTCATGTCAAGGCACCTACGGCCATATCTTCGGCTTATGAGGCTTGGATGGATTGTAAGACCGCGGAGGGTCGTCGTGCATGTAGGAAGTCCGAACAAGGCGATCTTAAGGCCCAATCGGTCAAAGCCATCTTAAGACTCTCAAATCCTAGTGATCCGAAGGGGAAGGATAAGAAAAAGGGAGTTAAGCATGTGAGAGGCATCGCCAACCCAAAGGCCAAGAAAGCTTTGGAAAAGATCACTACTATGCCGTAGGTGGAGCCCCAAATCCGGGCTAATGATTATGAGGCGTCTTCGAGCACACCTCTAATGGAGGTTGAAAAAGAAGAGCCTATAGTTCGAGAGAGATGGGCTCCCATGGAACGCGAAGCGGAGGACCCAAAAGTGGATGAGCCTATGGAGGACGCAGGCCCTACTACCGAAGCTACGGAGTAGTCATATTAAAGGAAATACTCTTTTTGGAGCATGTCTAGCTTATGATTGACTTTTGTTTTGCTTTAAATTCAATAAGGGTGATGTGCCCCTTTTAGACTTAGATTTAAATATTTGCATTATTATTTTGGAATTGCCAAGTCTTTTGTAATGGACTTTATTATTATTTATGGAGACATGCTCACTTTTGTTTTAATATTGCAACATGATTTATTTATTCATTCTTTTTTTTAACAACTTTTGAACGCGAAAATAATGAAGGGGCCGGGCCCAGTTGCAATTGGGTTGTCCTACATATCCTTTTAGGTGAATCAGGCCGCTCGTAGTTCTTATCCGTGCGTTTTTTTTTAACAGTAAATCCCTTTTTTTTTTCGGGGTTACTTAGCCTTATGTGGGCCTCTTGAAAGTGCTATATTGGGTGTCTTGCCTAAGCATAGAACCTTTTTAGTTGATCCATGTTTATCCATTGACTGAACTCAATCCCATCTGAGTCCGCTAATCTTGCAGCTCCACCGGTTAGGATCTTTGTAATGAGAAAAGGACCGGACCAATTGGGCCTAAACTTGCCTCTTGGGTCAGTGACGTTGGCCCTTAATTCTTTAAGCACCAGATTTCCAACTTTGAGGTCTCTCATTTTGCGCCTTTGGTTGAAGTGTTTCGTTAGCCTTTTTTGATAGATTCTCACATTGTGCAAAGCTGGCAACCTTTTTTCATCTAGTAAGACTAATTGGTCATAGCGGGATTGGACCCAATCCACTTCTGGAATTTGACTTTCCAAGACGATCCGTAGAGATGGGACCTCTAACTCAATTGGTAATACGACTTTCATTCCATAGACTAAGGAGTATGGTGTTGCTCCCGTTGATGCGCGAACATATGTCCTATAACCCCAAAGTGCCAATGGCAACTTGTCGGGCCAATCATAACAATTCTCGGACATTCTTTCGATGATTTTCTTAATATTTTCTTAATATTTGCGGTCTGTAGGGAGATGACTTCCGATGTTGGATCTTGAACTGGGCTAGGAGCTCGATTACTTCCTTCATGAAGTGTGACCCATTATCGCTAATGATCTCTTGGGGAACCCCATATCTGGCTATTATATTATTCTTGATGAATTTGACCACATGTTTTGCTTTGAGCTTTGCGTATTATTGCGCCTTAACCCATTTAGTGAAGTAGTTAATTGCAACTAGAATGTATTGGTGGCCTCCTTTACCTGTTGGGGTTATCTTGCCAATGATATATATCCCCCAAGCAGAGAAAGGCCAAGGTGAGGTGAAAGTATATAACAGACTTGGTGTGTCTGACACTGTGTGCATCTTTTGACAAATTCACAACAGTCTTTCTCCATTGTGGTCCAATAATAACCAAGCCTGATTATCTTCCTGGATAACATCATACCGTTCATGTGCGGTCTACAGACTCCTCCATGTACGTCTCTTAAGACTTTATGGGCCATGTCGGTGCTTAAGCACAAGAGATTAATCCCGCTTGGAGTTTTCTTGTATATTTGACCTTGTACCTCAATGAATTGGGCCGCGAGCCTTCTAAGTGCCTTTTGGGCTCTAGGGTTAGAATTAGGAGGGTAAACCTGATGGACGAGTAGGTTCTTTATATCGGTGTACCATTCATCTTTTTCATCATGGAATACCTCTAGAGCGTCGTAATATGAAGGTTCAAACCTTCTTTGTACACAAATAGGCATCATTCGAATGGTGTTGGGTATATTGATCATGCTTGCTAATTTGGCTAAGGCATCTGCAAATTGATTATCTTCCCGTGGAAGGTATGTAAAATGTATTTGGTTGAACTACACTGTGATTTTGTCTAAGTATTCTTCGTAGAGTGCCAATGATTCACTTTTGACTTTCCATACTTTTGAAATTGGTTGATTATAAGCGACGAGTCACCATAGACTCGAAGCGTTTTACTGCCAAGGCTTATGGCGGATTGCAATCCTATTATGCAAGCTTCATACTTCGCGCCATTGTTGGTGACCTCGTGGTCTAACTTAACCAAAATAGGTGTATGTGCACCATCAGGAGACACTATTAGTACTCCCACTCCAAAACCCTTTTGGTTAGATGCTCCATCGAAATAAAGTTTCCAGGTCTCGGTATCTAAGGTCATAACCCCTTCGTCTGGAAAGTGGTATTCTTCTTCGCGATCGGGCTCGTCTATAGCTTGGTCAGCTAGGTATTCCGAGATAGCATGCCCTTTGTTGGCTTTTTGGTGTTCAAATTTGAGGTCGAACTCTGATAGAAGGACGATCCATCTGGCTATTCTACCATTTAGGATGGGCTTTCAAATATGTACTTTAAAGGATTTTCTCTCAATCTTATGTGGATCGTATGCTGGAGTATGTAATGTCGTAGTTTCTTGATCGTAGCGACCAAGGCTAGGCATGTTTTTTCTAGAGAGGAATAGCGGGTTTCATATTCCAGAAACTTCTTGCTCACATAGTAGATGGCCTTCTCTTCCTTGTTTATTTCTTGGGCTAGCATGGCCCCCATTGATGTTTCTGTGACAGTAAGGTAGAGAATTAGAGGCATGCCTGGAGTGGGCGGTACTAGCACGGGTGGTTCGGACATATAGACCTTAATTTTGTCAAAGGCCTTTTGGCATTGCTCGTCCCATTCCGTTTTTACCTCTTTTTTGAGCTTTTTGAATATAGGCTCGTAGGTGATAGTTAATTTGGAAATGAACCTGCTAATAAACTGGATTCTTCCCAGGAAGCCCTTGATTTCTTTTTCCGTTTTCGGTGGGGGCATATCTATTATGGCCTTGATCTTAGATGGATCAATCTCGATTCCTCTGGTGCTTAAGACGAATCCTAAAAGTTTGCCGAATGTAACTCCGAATGCGCACTTTTTGGAATTGAGCCTTATGTTGTACTTCCTAAGCCTGTCGAAGAACTTTTGAAGTGAGGGTACATGCTCGTCTCTCTCCTTAGACTTTATGATCATGTCATCTGTGTAAACTTCGGCCTCTTTATGCATCATATCGTGGAGCACGGTTGTCGCGGTTCTTTGATATGTAGCCCTCGCGTTCTTAAGCCCGAACGACATTACAATGTAGCAATAAGTGCCCCATTGTGTGATGAAAGTGGTTTTCTCTTCATCCTTTTGGCTATCAGGACTTGGTTATATCCTGCGTACCCGTCCATGAATGATAGGAGGGCGTAGACCTGTTAATTGGGTTTGGAACATGTCGGGTTAGGGTCACAGCGGGTCGGGTCATTTCGGGTTCGGGTTGAAAAATGCTCGACCCTGACCCAGTGTTGTCGGGTTCGGGTCGCCCCACCGGGTCGAGTGACCCAATGATTTATTTTTCCTTCTTTAATTATGTAGCTAATTTATGCTTTCAAATGGTATATTTTCCAATTTATAACTTGTATTAACTACGTACGTATATTTTTACACGTTTTGGTATGTATATACGACTATATGATATTCTTTATACTTTTTTTTAATGATTCGATGAGTTGTGCTTTACATTTCCGTCCATTTTAGCGTAATTAAAAGCAAAAATTCTTATTTTGAGAGAACAAATAGGAAGAGAAAAAGTTAATGAAAGAAAAAGATAATGAAGGAAATTATTTGTTTTTTAAGATATTTTAGTCGAAATTTTTGTTTATAATTTCAAATTGTTCTATTTTTCGGGTCAAACGGGTCGACCCACTAACGGGTCGGGTTTAACCCAAAAAACACCGAGTTAATCGGGTTCGGGTCAAACCGGGTTACTGGTCGGAAAATCAGTGTTAGGACCCTGAAAAAAGGGTCGGGTCGGGTCGGAAATTGACAGGTCTAGCGAGGGCGTGTCGTACTGTATTGTCTACTAGAACATCTATGTGGGGTAGTGGAAATTCATCTTTCGGGCTTGCTTTGTCCCTAAAATCCACACACATTCGCACTCGTCCGTCCTTTTTTGGGACTAGGACAATGTTGGCTATCCAATCGGGGTAGTTGTCCACTCTTATGAAGCCTGCATCGAGTTGTTTTTGGACCTCTTATTTGATCTTAAGAGCCCATTCTGGTTTCATTCTCCTTAGCTTTGGTTTGACTGGTTTGCAGTTTGGTTTTAGCGGGATGGTATGTTGGGCAATGTTGCGGTCTATACCAGGCATGTCCTTGTAGGACCAGGCAAAAATATCCGTATAATTCTTTAGGAGTGTTACGTATTGTTCGCGTTCATTAGAAGTTAAAGACAAGCCTATTTGCACATGGCGAGGCTCATCATTAGTTGCAATATTTATGGTCTCTGTTTCTTCGACTATTGAAGTCTTTTGTTCATGTTCAATTAATGCTTTAATGACTTCTTTTGGCAATTCCATTATGTCTTCTGAAATACTAGCAACAAGGCAATCCGAGTAAGCAAAATCGATACTCATAACATTAATAGAAGCGGACAATACATCAATGACGTCATCACTAGCGACCTTAGTAGCAAAAGAAATAGACTGGGGTGGACTACCCGACACTTCTAGGATAACAGACTCAGAATCAGACTCGGACTCGGAATTAGACTCAGAATCAGAATTGGGCCTTTCTGAAGGACCATTGCGAATTGTAACTTGTACTTGACTCCCTCGACTGGAGCCCATTTCGTCTCATGCTTCCAGGTGGAGCGGTCGGGCCCGATTGGGGCAATCAGCTTGGACGGGTCGAAGCCTTCATTAAAAAGCACAGTAAGGGGAAGTTTTTTTATTGCCTCATCGTATTAGCGATGTTCTTCGCCAAATAGTAGTCCAAAGTCATTGGGTTCCATGTCATTAGCCCAATCTTTAGTGGATTGGTCCTCTTTGAGAGGTATTAGTGCATCTTCACTCATAGTGAAACAGTCTTGAAATGCCTCAAAGCCCGGAACTAGAACTCCATTGATCGTATAAGGTTTTGGAAATCCATAATAGGGGTATGGATCGCCTTCTTGGAGAAATTGTCCATTGAGAGTTAGAGTATAGGGATCC
This sequence comes from Tetragonia tetragonoides, assembly GCA_038025085.1. Lineage (NCBI taxonomy): Eukaryota > Viridiplantae > Streptophyta > Magnoliopsida > Caryophyllales > Aizoaceae > Tetragonia > Tetragonia tetragonoides. Next base: position 43,344,961 of record CM076139.1, read on the forward strand.
ATGCCATGTGGGATAGGCTTGTTGGCCGCGCGGGCTCTCTTTCTAGCCACCTCCTTGGATATGTAGGCTCAGATCTCTTGCCTCGTGGGCTTATAGCCTATCCCAAATGGATCATTTTTTATCTTGGTGTTCTAGCAGGATTAGGCTACCTTGGGGTGAGGACCCAAAGTGGTGCCTGGAAAGTGACCTTGCTTTCTAAGTAGAGCGTTCACATTGAGCGTGGGCTCTATTGTTTCTATGAAGGCTATCTTCTCGAAGCCCCATAATTCTTCATATTGCTCGTTATGCTCTATCTTTAGGAGTGGAGCTTTTTCTATCTGGGCTACCATGGTATCAGCACAGACTTCCAGAGTGGGTCCTGCTAGACATAGCTTCACCTTTTGGTAAAGGGTCGAGGCTACAACATTAAGCTCATGCAACTAAGGCCTTCCTAAAAGTAGATTGAAGGTGGCCGGAATATCGATGACTTGAAATTTGACCATTTTCTCAATGGGCCCAATGTTAATATTCATGGAAAATGTGCCTAAGACGTTCCTTTTGGAATTTTCATAAGCTCTTGGCCCTTGTGCGGAGTGCGCGAGATTGTTGCAGTCTATTTTGAGGTGTTCAGCCGTCCTCAAGGGGCATACGTTTACAGCAGAGCCATTGTCAACCAAAGTCATCGGGACTTGTCTTTGTTGACAAATTACAGTCAGATAAAGGGCTTTGTTGTGGTGGATGCCTTCGGGTGGAAGATCCTTGTCTAGAAAAGGTGACGGGTGTGGATGACTTTCCTTGGACCAGGAGATTAACCACATCCTCGGGATAGCATTTGGAGAAATGGTGGTTGCGTTCAAGGCTTCTAGTATGACCCTTCTATGAGTGATAGATGTGGTCAATAATTACCAAATGGATATGTCACCTTTTGTCCTTTGCAATTGTTTATGGATGTTAGTTCCATCATCTTCCTTAATCGCCCTTTCTTTAGATTGGATCCCTATTGGGGATGGTTACATGCTCTACAAGTTGGATTTGAGATGGATCCATGAATATGTTTTTGGGCCTGAACTGGCGGCCTAACCTTGTGAGGTAGTTCAGAGCTTTGTCATCTTCGTCTTTCTCATCATCGAAGATATCATACCAAGATTTTCCATTAGCTATGTCATGGACTTGGGGAGCTAGCACATCTTCAGGATCAATATAATGTCCATTGTCCTCTTCATCACTGTCCTAAAGGCCACAAATGTCTAGTGTGGGCCTTGGGCTTGGGTATGGTGGTATGACTTGCCCAATAGGAGTGATTAGATAGGATGGATCAAACCCTTCCTCTATGTCAATGGCAAAAGAGCTCCATAGGGGATTATTATTGTTACTGGGTGGCGGTGCGTCCTTAGGTAATGGTATGGTGCCATTGTCGAACAGATCTTGAATTTTCTCCTTGAGAGTGTAGCACTTTTCGGTGTCGTATCCATGTCCTCTATGGTATTTGCAGAATGCAGACTCGTTCCAATATGGCGATCTTTTCTGTACGGGTGGATCGTGAATAGGCCCAATCGGGTGCAAATAGTCTCCTTTGTCTAATTTGTCTAGAGCTTTGACATAAGGCATCCCAAGGGGAGCAAACCTTCTTGGACGCCTATCAGCAATGGTGTTCAGTTCATTTCCTCTACTTGTGGAGGCATGATTGGTATTGGTGTATTTCTTATCGTTGTAACCACTTGTGTTGTTATTGTAAGTGACCTTGTTCTTCCCTCTTTGGAGTTGGTCATCTTCAATGGCCATGCCTACTTCAGTTAGTTGGGCATAAGTGGTTATGTGTTGAAACTTCATGTGCTCGTGATATTCAGACTCCAAGTTTTAGACTAACATTCTAATTTAATCCCTTTTAGAGGGCGATCAATCATTTCAGCAACCTTGTCCTCCATCTTCTCACGAAGTTGGTGAATCCTTCTTTATCACCTTGCTTGGTGACGTCCAATTCTCTCAATATCATGGGAGGCAAGACATTGTCAGCATATCTCCCCAGGAACAACGTGGATAAGTCTTCCCACTTCTGCAGCTTTTGAGTGGGTAGTTTGAAGAACCAGGCCCTAACAGCAGGGTCTAAAGTTTGGGAAAAGAGGTGAATATACAACTCTTGCTCAATGCCTCTAAGGCCCAATGCAGTGGTAAAGGCCCTAATGTGATCTTGTGGATCATCGTTCCCTTTGAATGTGGGAACTTCAGGCATGGAAAATTTAGCGGGCAATTTTCCTTTAATGTGGGGAGCATAGCCTTCAGAATTGATGATCATGTCATTAAAGACACGACTCTTGCCTAGAACGGACTCAAGCCTGTTCAGCTTAGCTTGGAGTTCTTAGACCTCTTTAGTGGAGGACTCAGTCTTATCCTCGTTTTGTTTGGGCTAATCTTCATCCCTAGTAGGGGGATCCAACTTAGCGACACGGGCTTCCATATCAGTGAATCTAGCATTCATGGCGACCAATTGGGCTAAAAGGTCGTCCATCTTTTGGTTAGCGGTTCTCTCGGTATCTCCAGACATAATGGACTTAGGTGAACTGGGTGGCGAGGTATGAGGTGACAATGGCGGTGTGCGAAGGTACTCGAGCCAAATGGGGCCCACAAACTGTGCTTGCGGTGAAGGCTCGAATGACAACTTGCGCATCAATCTCTTGTTGGACACGTCCCTCTCCCACTTCCTAGGACCGTGATCTTTACTCCTACCAATTTTAGACTTAGAGAAGGCCCGTTTAAGAAAATAAGAAATAAATGGAAAACTCCACAAAAGAAAGATTTTATTTTAAAAACAAATATGGGAAAAGAATCTAGCACTAATCCTCAACATGGTGATTTTTAGGAGAGACGTGATTTTATGTAAATAGTATATTCTAGTCAATGATCTTTAGACTCTATAGAATTAAAAGAAATATACTCTTGACTTGCATATGGGATATAATTCCCGAATTTAAGAAAGGAAAATATACTATTGACTTGCTTTAAGGGAATAAAGTAAGACTTTTTTTTTTTTTAATTTTGTGAAAGATCATTGACGGGAATATATTATTTGCATGCAATCTAATTCATATGGAAAAGAACGTCTCCCTAATATGGTCACTAGCATCATCGGAGTCATGCATGGATTCTATTTCCTAAAAAGAAAAGATCCTAAACTCTATTTGTAAACCTGACAAAACGCACAAGTAAACAAAAAGGGAATCCTTCCGAAAACTGGACTCAAGAAAATCCTAAGGGGGGATCTAGTCCTAATATTCTATGGAAACTAATCACATAGCAAGGAAACAATCAATCACAATATAGCAAGTAAATCAATTAGCACCTTGATATGGACTATGGGACTAAATGCAATAGCTTGACACAATCTATGGTTGGATAAGGTAACCCACGACCGGATGCGTTTCATCATCTATGGTATGCATAGTAAAACTAAACGTACCGTTTTACATATCTCGAATGGACACATGTAAATGTCATGGGGTGGAACACGACTATGTGCAAAGGTAATCCGGACCTAGTGGGTCACCGGCCTAACTCATAGACAATGCTCCAAAGGGTAATTCCTGTTTATGGTGTGGTGATATCTTTCGACATCTTGCGATGATAACGCATGCAATATGAATGATATGGATGCAAAGCGAAGAATATAAACACATACGGTAATTGAACCAAATAGCTAAAATAAATTATTGACATGGATAGGTGTTTGAATTACACCCTCTTGTTAAATGTCCCCAGTGAAGTCGCTACTGTAAGAACCCTCGCCTTTCCGGCGCCTATATCGAGATATCTAGTTGGAAATTAATGGTTCTCAAATAATACGTCATATGCAATTTAAATTCAATTATAACGGGGAATAACAATTTGCAAGCAATGAAGCCGCCACCAATTTTTAGGAAACAATTGGAAACCATCAAAAAGTGCACCCAATTCCTATTGGGAATTGACTCATACCCATGGGGCTAAATATTGAGTTCGGGGGTGTAGGTACGAAATAAACAAAACGAATTTCATCTAAATCGCCCGAATTAACGGCCTCTACTAAGCCTATCCATGTCAAATATTTATCTATGCTATATGGTTCCATACAAATCCGGTCGTCCAAGATCCTAAAATTAGGTAGGCGGGTTAAAGACAACCAAATTACCTATGTTATCACTTTGCACAATTTATATCCAATTTGCATGCATACTATTTATCAAACACGAATAAGAGATAAGAGTAATAATTTAACGCTCCAACCTACCACACTTTGCTAAACGCTCGAAGCATTGCATATGCACATCAATAAATTTGTTAGTAACTTCAATAGAAGAACGATGCAAAAATATTAACTTTATGCTAAAATAAACCTAGGACGTTGCTATATGCATGCACAAACGATAAAAAGATGCAAACTTGCATAAGCTAATAAAAAGATGCAAACATTAAATTAAACTAACATGCCTAACTATTTACAAGGATCGAAGCATGCATAATCATTCAACCATAATTAAAAGCTAGATAAAACATGATTATAAACAGTAAAAAAGAGATTTAATAGAAGATTTAGGCCCTCAGGATGGTTAACCTGGACGTTCTATTGGGACGGGACTAGTAGAATTGGAATTGCTCTTCAATCTTGGGTGCTAGGTTGGGTGCAATGACTTGCTTGAGTCTTCAAAATCTTAATTCTCTATGATTTTGGGGTATTTGTGCTCTCAAATTGCTCTCAAAATTATAAACTGACCAACCTCTCTCAAAAGAGGGTGAAAGGGAGTATTTATAGAGTTAGGGGACAGAATTAGGGGCTTAGGGCTGCAAACCCAGCGCCGAAACTCAGCCCAGCCAAAAAAAAGGCCGAGCGGCCAACCGGAAGGCAGTTGGAGCCCAGCGGCTGCCCTGAGGGCCCCCGCCATCACGCTTGTGCCTCCAGGTTGACAGCGTCAGCCGCTCGACCCAGAGGGGCGCGCGTGGCTAGGGTTTTTGGACTTTTTGTGCTCAGTAAATTACGAAATTGCCCTTGGGCTGACCCAGGGGGTCGGGATTGAGCGGTTTCGACCCAAATGTTTAAGATGCGATATCTCTTGATCCGGGAACCTGACTGAGGCAAGGTCAAAGGCGTTGGAATCCTTATAACAAGGGCTATCCAAAGACTGAGGTTTCAAGGATATTGGTCTAGATTTTTGAGCAATCTCCTTTTCTATTTACGTCCATGTTAATCTATTACCAGCATCATCGTGCGTTGCGGTGCCAGGGGATGAGAACCGATTAGATTGTCTACAGATATTCGTTGAGCAACCTCCCGGATTTGAAACTCAAGGATTTAAAAAACATGATTTCAAGTTGGATAAGGCATTATATGGCTTAAAGCAAGCCCCTCATGCGTGGTTATGAGCGCTGGTTCAAGTTCTTAATGGAAAATGAGTTTCAAAGAGGGAAGGTTGACAACACATTATTTATCAAGGTGAAAGACAAGCATTTATTAATTGTTCAAATATATGTCGATGATATTATATTTGGTGCTACTAACGAATGTTTGTGCAAGGAATTTTCGGACGTGATGACAAGTGAATTCGGGATGAGCATGATGGGCGAACTCAACTTCTTTTTGGCTTTGCAAATCATGGAATCTCGTGAAGGAATTATTATCACCAACTAAAGTATCTCAAAGAGCTCGTGAGAAAGTATGGAATGGAAACCGCCAAGACAGCGGTCATACCTCTATCGACATCAACTAAGTTCGACATGGATGAGGAAGGTAAGAAAGTTGATGAAAAGACATATCGAGGTATAATCGGTTCTCTCCTTTACTTAACCGCAAGTAGACCTGATATTGTCTATAGTGTAGACTTGTGTGCTCGTTTTCAATCTTGTCCTAAAGAATCTCAAATGATAGCGGTAAAAAGAATTTTGAGATATCTACGTGGTAATCATAATTTGTGCCTTTGGTACCCATTCGGATCAAGTCTTGATCTAATCGATTATGCCGATGCGGACTATGCGGGTTATCTCGTTTACTGCAAGAGCACTTCTGGTATGGCACACCTTTGTTCATTCTTGATTTCATGGAGCTCTAGGAAACAAAATTCAATTGATTTGTCTACGTCGAAGCCAAATATGTTTCCGCCGCTTCATGTTGTGCTCAAATGTTATGGATTAAACAACAATTAAAAGACTTTGGTGTTGTTATTGATTGCATGCTTATTTATTGTGACAACACAAGTGCTATTAACATTGCTAAAAATCCTTGCCAACGTAAGAGAACCAAACACATTGACATTAGACATCATTTCTTGAGAGATCATTCGGAAAAAGGGAACATTGCAATGAACTTTTGCAAGACGGAAAATCAAGTGGCGGATATCTTCACAAAGACCCTTAGCAGGGAACGATTCGAGAAGATTAGGCTTGAGCTTGGCCAAACAAGGATTTCCTAGATATATGATTTGACTCCTCCTTGGGGAATTTAATTAAGCATATTACATGATGAGAATGTTGCATTTATGAGCTTATTGAATTTAATTGTGCAAATCAAAAATTGAACTTTGTCACAAGTTCTATTACATGAGCTAAATGTTGCATTGCACTCATCTTGGTCCTTAGGATATTTCCCATATTGTTCTCAAGTGATATGAGTTTTGTTTGTTTGTGAAATTTGGGCCAAATAAAATCTGAGCAAATAAGATTTCTCTCTCTCCTATAAAAAGAATGTCAGTTATATTATTAGGAAAGCTCTCTCACAAAAATCCCACAAATATTCTCTCTCTCTCTCCCACGTGACCGGTTATGCAAGAGAAAAAGGGGACATTGTATTGTCCTTCATTTAAACCCCTTTAACCACTCAACCATCATTTCTCTCCACTTCCCAAAGACGGCGAGACCCCACTTGCCCAAACCGTCAACTCTCTCTCTCTCTCTCTCTCTCTCTCTCTCTCTCTCTCTCTCTCTCTCTCTCTCTCTCTCTCTCTCTCTCTCTCTCTCTCTCTCCACTTTACTTCTTCTTCCTTCTTTTCTTTCACATGAATTTCTCTCTCCTACAATCCATTACTCAACCGCCCACATACCACTCATCACCATTTATGGCCTCAATAAGATCCAAAAACTCATTCAAAACCATATTTACAAATACCTCTTTCACACCTATTGAAATCGACATTATTAAAGAAAACCCACAAAAAACCCCTATTCTCTCTCCTCCTCAAAGCCCACAATACACATCTGAATTTCGGTCAAGACTTTTCGAAAATTTGGGTAGAGAAGCTTTGAAGAACCGTATGGTGATTACCACTGAGATCGAAGAAGATGAAGAGCTTAATTCTCAAATTGGGACAAAGCCCATCTCTCCTCCAAAGAGGAAACCTGTCATACGAAAGGAAAAGGAGAAATCTCCCTCTCCCGAAGAAATTGAGCCCCTAGCCGTGGAATATCCTAAAAATCAAACCAAATCTCAAGGTAGGATGATGAAGTTAATGGAGAGTGTTAGGTCAATTGTGAGAGGAAAAGGCAAAAATGTCGAAGCATCAAGTGAGGGGAATAAAGTGATTCAAGGAGATGATGAACCTAAAGATCCCATTGAGATCTCTTCGAATGACAGAATATCCGATGGTGAAAAGGGTGCGAAGAGTGAGAAGAGTGAGAAAAGTGAAAAGAGTGAGAAAAGTGAGAAATCGAAAGAAGTAGATGATGAGAAAGAGAGTGAGAAAAGTGAGGAAAAAGGAGATGAAAAGAGTGTGAAATCCGTGGAAAAAGAGAAAGAAAGTGACAATGAGGAAATTGAGAGTGAAAAGAGGAACAAGTCAAAGTTGCATGTTGAAAAGAGGTTGAGATTTACGGATGATGATTTGAGGGAAGTGAATGACGCGTTGGGCCTTGGTGATGTTGATGGAGGAAATCCAAGTGTTATGGTAGAGGATGATGTGGATGAGTCGGATGATGAAGGAGAAGTTGGCTCACCCAAGGGAGGCCACCAAACCGTGGAACCCATAGCTCTTGATTCACCATTGGGGCTATCAGTTCGTCTTTCCCAACTGCTTTATGACATACAAAGAGGTGGAGCAGAGGAGGAAACGGAGGAGGGAACAAAGGATCAACCAATGGATCCTGTCACCTTTGTTCCTGACTCCATTCCTGACTGTATTCTAGTCGATATTGAACAAGATGAAGATGATGGTACTCCCATTCATTTTCCAGCTAGAAAGAAGACTGGTAATGTGAGCAAATTTTCCAAACCCACAAAACCTCCACCACCACCAAAGAAGCTCACCAAAAGGCAATAAAAACTCGTTTCCAAACTTGAGGTTGATTTTGACCAAAAGAAACCAACTCCAACTCTCTCACCTCGCATCACGAGAAGCAAGGCAATTAAGTCTCCAAATTAATTGACTTCTTTTCCTGATGAAGAGGTCTCTCCACCACCACAACCGAAACAACCCAAAACCAAGCCACAAAAGAAAGCCCCCTCAAACAAAACCCTTACCACTACAAAATTAGCCACAACCAAGAACAAAAGGAAGGCCAAGGACACCCCTTCTCCAATCTCCAAGGCCTCATCTTTGAAGAAGCGCAAGGTGGAACCCGTTGATATCTCATCATCAACCGATTCCGTACATGGTAGGAGAAAGGAAAATGAGACAAAAAGAACCATGGTTCGCAAGGCTTCTGCCGGTAAGATTCTTGTCCCTGAATTTCTTGAACGTTATGGTTGTATTGATTTTATTGAAGCAGTGAAAGCCCAAGGTTGGTGGGGTGTGTTTGTTGATCGGTCATACGTTTATGCCGAAGAGGATGTGTTTGATTTTTATGCTAGTGGTGAGGTTGTTTATCGGATGGTTTATGGTAATGTAGAAGGGAATGAATTGGAGGTTGATGCTTATTTGGTTCCAAAGGTGTTGAAGTTGCCTTTGATTGGTTATGATGTGTATACTAGTGTTGGTTGGCCGAATCTAGCTCCTCCCCGCTCTCCCTTGACTATATGTCAAACCCTAACCGGAAACTCTTCCTTGTCTGGTGCTTTTCGTGTCAAAAAGAAAGATTTGACGCCCTTCTACAAGCTGTTATTTGCTTTTGTGATGAGGAATGTGATTCCTAAGGGTGAGAAGAGGGGAGAGCCTACCTTTGTTGAGCTTACATTGACCTATATGTTGGGAAAGAGGATTCGAATCAACCTACCATCATTTCTGGTTCAACACATTCACCGAGTTATTCGTAGTGATGATGTGAATCATCGTCGGCCTTATGGGTTCTTCTTGACTAGGATTTTCCAACACTTCAATATCTCTCTTTGTTTCATGTTCAACATCAGGAGTTGGGATGACTTTGAGTCTCGTACCTTGGTTTCCTGTGGCTATGGGGAAACTAGGGAACAAGGATTGGAAGGATTTAATCCTAGTCTTGGTCATGTTGTGGGAGCTGCTGTTTGTTCTACCTTAGGTCCAGCTCTGGTACCTCGTCTGGCCCTTCTTGGTATTGGCTCGTCGGCTCAGTCATGAACCCTATCTATCTATCCTAAAAACTATCTTTATTCTCTTGTTCCTAAGTCAATTATGCTCATGTTTTATTGGTCCTTATTTTATGAACTAACTTTGCTTAATGACTGCTTTTGAATGGCCAATATCCTTGGATTATTAGATTTGAGCTACTTTGCATGCTTAGTCTTCTTATATGATAGTACCCAAGTGGTGCGGATTGTGCATGATTGGGTTTGGTATTGATCATTTTTGTTGCATGATTATTGTTTGATATTGCTTTTTGAGATGCTAAAAGGGGGAAGAGATGCGTGTGCTTAGGTAAATTCGAGTTGGCGGCTCTTAAGCCGACTCTTTCTCATTTCCTAAAATTATATCAAGGATTTTGTGCTTAAACAGTTGTGAATTCATTAAGCGGCTTTCTTGTAGACACCCAAATGTGTCTCCCCTGGCGTAGCGCCCAATGATGATAACCTATAATCATGTTAAAGAAACGAATGTCAATGCTCAACGTACTTATGCTCATTTGAAACCCTTTATCCATTCTCACTTAGGATCTCATTAATTTTCATACCTACAAATATCCCTTTCCATGAGCTTTCCAACGCCATCTCATTTGTCCCAAACGGACACCGGAGTCAAAAGTTATGATTTAATGAAGTTATGGGCTAAAAACGATATTTTCATACCCACATATCACGGTTCAAGGCTTATATTTAGCCATTAAAGGATTAATTGGAGTATGAGCCCACTATTCTTGTATTCCCCTTTGAATTAGCTTTCCAATGATGTATTATGAGCTAAAATCTCAATAGAAATGAAGGAGATATGATCCGATAATTGATTAATGCGCTGAAACGGACACCTTTCTAGTGTTTAGGCCATAACTCATAGGATACTTGTGCTATTTGAACCCATGAAATGTCAAAATAAAGCCCTTTGAACAAGGAATCCATCGCACAAAGAATAAGGCCAATCTAGCTTCAAACGAGCGCTCCAGTGAAATTTTCGTGGGAGCGGGGACCATGAAAAGGGCCGCCGGGCCCAGCGGCGTGCCGCCAGAGCTCATGCGGCATTGTCGAGGCCGCCACAATATGTTTTACTTTGATTATGATTATGGTTGATTTGTATATCATGTTTTGATTGTTTTAATTTTGTTATTAATCATATTCATGTCTAGTTAAATAAATTGCATGTCTTAATTAGTTCATTGCATAATTAGAGTTACTTTGCATATTTTCATGCTTATTTAGTCTAATTCTAGATTAATGCATGTTTAGTATAAATATTGCATCTTTGCATGATTAGCATATTAAATTAGCATATTAGCATATAATTAGGGTTTTTGCATATAGTTAGCCCTAGATTGCATATTAGCATATTTTCATTATTTTGTATATATTTCTTATTTTACTTCCATTGAAGTTGCTAACAATCTCATTGGTGTGCATATGCAATTTGGCGCGTTTAGCAAGAAAGTTAAGGTGGAGATTAATTTCTTCTATCTTATTATTGGTTTGGTTTATGCTTGTTAATTAATATGCATGCAATCGGATAATATGTGCAAAGCGATAACATTAGTAATTTGGTTTGTTCAACTCACCTAGTTAATTTAGGATCTTGTACGACTAGATTTGTATGGAACCTTGCGATATGAATTAAGAATCAACATGGATAAGATTAGTAGAGGCCGTTAATTCGAGCGATTTAGATAAGATTCGTTTTATCTTTGTCGTACCCACATCCCCGAACTCAATCTTTGGCCCCTTTAGGGCATGAGTCAATTCCCAATGGGAATTGGGTGCACTTTTGATGGTTTCCAATTGTTTCTTTAAAAATTGGTGGCGACTTCACTATTTGCTTATTATTTCCCCTATCATAATTAATCATGTTGCATATGACGTATTATTTAAGAGCCATTAATTCCAACTAAATATTTCAATTAGCGCCGAAAGGCGAGGGTTCTTACATGTCTACACTTGGAATGACGATCATATGTGAGGTGATCACTCTTAACATTCTTGCTCTTAATTGATATTATGTGGCGACAAGCATAGTAGGTTTGTCATCATCAAAAAGGGGAAATTTGTTGATTCCCTTGAGTTTTGATGATTAACAAACTATGATTATGCACCTTGTTAATACTAATGAGTTTGTTAAGTGTGATCTTATGTAGCCTTGAATTAACCTCATGGATGGATAGCTTGCTTGGCGATGAACCATGAAGACTAAGAAGAAAGATATATGGGTGTCTTTCCAATTAGCCCTCTTGGTGATCCGTGAAGACTAAGAAGGAAGATATATGGATGTTTTTCCGATTAAGCCTCATGGAGATGATACGTGAAGACTAAGAAGGAAGATATATGGGTGTCTTTCAGATTAGGAAAATGTTTGAAAATGTTTTTACAACTGCTTTTTAAAGAGGACTTTCGTCCAAAGTGTTTTTGGCCTTATTGGAAGATATTTATCTTCAGATTTCAACAAGCAAAAAACACATGGTTTTAGAGTTGAAAAAACAAAGGCCAAAAAGCAAGGGAATCTTCTACTTATGGAGCCTTGTGCAAGGTTCTCTTACACAAGCCAACTCAATGTTTTGGATCATGGAGAATCTGATTCCTTTGATGTACTAGGTTGTTTCTTAGGACTAAACAAATCAGAATTGATATGTCCCATTGACTTGGTAAAAGATTCCTTAAAGTTGTACCTTCATATTCCTTTGGGTAAAGCTGATTAAGAGTTTTATGCTAAGTTTGGGCTGAGTTGGGACTTAACATTGGCGAACCAATCCTACGAGTGGGAAGATTTGTTTCTGGGCTTGCAAAATGACTTGGCTAAGTTATCTCCCTCTATATAAGAGGTGGGCAGAACATCAGCTAAGGCAAGCAAGGTGTTTAGCTTTCAAAAGATTTTTCTTTCATAAGAAAAACCCTTCTTCCTTCACTCGTGTCCTGTATACATGGTGAAGTAAAACGACCTTAGTTCCTTGTTCCAAGCTTTGTTCCCTGTCTCACTAAAGCCAAGTCACCTAGTTCTTATTTATAACCTTTCATCTGCTTGTAAAGAAGTACTTAAAGGTTGTATCCCTCGGGGAAGTTATTCACAAGCATGGCTTGGTGTTAAGCATAGGTTAGAGGTAGTTCTAGTGTCGCATAGGACTAGAGGTAACCTAGTGCCTCTTTGACGGTTTGAGGTAACCGGTCACTTCTTTGGTGGTTTTAGTTAAACCAGCCATAGGTATTGTTGCTCCGCATTTGTAAACTTGTGTGACACATCGGCTATAACGAAAGTTGTTAAATCCTGCTGGAGTGGCAGGTCGTGGTTTTTACATCCGAACGGAGCCTTGGGTGGTTTTCCACGGTAAAAATACTGTGTCTACAATGCTCTTTACTTTACACGTTTTCGCATTAACTTTGTCTCAATAGGAACAGAAGAAGGAACACTGGTCCTTAGCCAACAAAAATGAAAAACAACAAAAAATAGTAGATTCAATTCAACCCCCTTCTTGTGTCTAACCCGATGTATTCTATCATATTAGCTATGAGTAGGGACGAAGGGTAATTAGGGCCTGACTGGGCCATGGCCCCTCCCAACTCCTCTGCTGTACCTATTTGGTATTAGGCTTGTAGATACAATTACTATATTGAACCATGAAGTGGCCCCCATCACTTTTGGTAGTATATTAAGGGCCTGTTTGTTTCAGTTTCAGGGAATGGAATGGTTTCGTAAGATTTTGAGAACTTGATACTTTCTGTTTGGTTTGACACTTTTGGATCAGGAACTTCATACCTCTAGGATTCAAGTTCCCCCCAAAGTGGCACCACCTCATACCTCCCCCTTCCCTCCGGTTTCTGATTCTCATACCTCCAGGTACCAAAATTTTCTTTATTTCATTTTTTTTTTGTCCTTCATTTTTCTCAATACCCACATCTAGCCTACCACCATCGCACCACCATTCAACCATGAACTCCGATTCGCCGCCCCTTTCAACCATCCCAGAACTACTCACCACCATCCGCACCACCATAACTTAGTGGTCAATCACCAAAAATCGTGGGTTGTTGGCTCCAGATCTGTTGTCATTGGCCACTCATTTGTTGCATGCAATGATTATTTGCCCCAGAGAGAGAGAGAGAAAATTACATAACTGGAGAAGTGATCGAGGTTTGATTGAATTCGGTGGTCAGAATTTATTGCCAACGGCGGCGGTAGTGCCGTGAAGGAGACGAGAGTTGGGATAAGCTGAGAGGAGAGAGAAAGGTAGAATTGTTTTTTTTTTTTAGTAAAAGAAATGGGTTTTTCAATTGCGATAAAAGAGTAAAAGTAAAACATGATTTTTTATGTTTTTGGCAAGTTTTTTTTTTTTTTTTTTTGCTCTTAAATTTTAGGCAAGTTTTTCTTTTTTCAATCCTAAAATTTAGACAAGTTTTAAAAACATATATGAAATAATAATAATTGATATTTGATTCCATAACATGAGTTAACCAAACAATAGGACTTGATTCTCAATCCAATTTTAAACTGAACCAAACACATAATATCAGATATGAAGTTCTCATTCCAAACCTAAAGGTATTAAGTTTCATGATGATTCCATTCTAGATGTTTAAAACAAACACCCCCTAATTTGATATACTCCACCACCGTACCACACTACTTTTATCCTATTAAAATATGATATTTTGATCACATCTAGCATAACAATAACAACTTCGCAAGACCCATTAATTAATACTGTATGTCTTCATCTTTTTTTCTCTCTCTCCTCTCTCCTCTCTCCTCTCTCACTCTCTCTCTTAATCTGTTACCAAATCCCAGTTCCCACGCACGAAGGAGCTTTCCCCAAAAACTAGCTACTGCAGTATCGCTTGGCGCCTTGGCATGCTTGCCCTTTCATCTTCCTCCTCACAACAACTATACATTTATTCAGACATCATGGAGTACATAGTCCACACACAAAGCAATGGGGAAAAATAGAGCTCATCAATTCAAAAGGCGAGACAAAGGGTAAAGGATGCAAATTTCTTTTTCTAGTGATTCAAGTCTTCAAGAATCAATCCCATCAGAGGTAATTATACTTATGACTTATCCAATTATTGTAATTTTATTTCAATTTCCAAGTTCAAAATTAAAATCTTACAAGTTTAATGTTTGATTTGCTTGATATTGGCTGAAATTACTTGCTACTTGTGTATCTACCATGATTTAGTTTGCTCTCTGTAATTTAGTGCTTTCGAAGCCAGTTTGCTGAATTCTGGACATTTGACCAAAAAAAAAAAAACCTAACTTTAATTTTATTTTTGTTTCTAGTTATTGATGAATTGATCTGTAATGGGTAAACAGACCAAAATTGATTCACTATGCAAAAGAAAAAGTGTTGAAAATCTAGAACAAAATGAGAACAACAACTCTCATGACCAAAATGTGGAAACTTCTCCTTTAGAAAGTCGACCACCAAAATCTCCAAGAATTGAAATTGAGCATATAGAGTTTGATTCAATAGAGCGTGATCCTGGCAAAAGGAAACAAATTTGGGAGTATCTAGTTGAAAAGCCTGATGAAATTAGGCGTGCTTATTTAAGCCTTGGTCCATATCAATCTAAACTTTCTGAGTACAAAAGATCTGGGCCATCTTCTCATCTTTGTAAATTTCAACCTTTTTGGTTTCAGTCATACCCATCATGGTTGGAGTATTCTCCTGAAGTGGATGCAACATTCTATCTTCCCTGCTTTCTTTTTAATAAGCCGAATGGTCATTCTTGAAGGAATTTCTAACTACTAACATGATCATACATGCATAATAGAAATTCGATTAACCCAGAAAAAACATGTGATTACTATAATTAAATATCAAATCGAAATCCTACCTCACTCCTTAGTTGTTGGTTGGATGAACAGTGGTTGGGTATGGACTAACACGTTACATGTCGTGCCTCATCTAGTATCCACACACAGGCTCGAATCCACACGTCAGTATACTAGTACAGCGATCCCATTCACAACCTCCGTTCTTTCTTTACTCTAATGACACATAGTTAAGGTTTCGTGAAAACTGATTATCACGTGTGACCCTAACTGATTAAGAGTCACAAAATATATAGAGAGGTAGGAGGGCTGATTAGGTTAAGTGTGAGATGGGCCTAATACAAATTAGACCCTTCTAGTAAAACGAGTCTGTTAAGTGTGCGACCCTGCTGGTTTACTTACTGTGGCAGTAAGTCCAAAACTCTTTTCGGGCCCACAAACCGTAATTGGTTTCTAGCAAAACATTACGATTACCCATATTAAGTAAAGATCGGTTTCCATAGTCCAACCAATAATGCAATTATTAATTCTTACTATGATTAGTTCATAGGACAAATCCAACAATCTCCCACTTGCAATTTAACTAATCATACATTGATGATCCCTTTGTCATGTGATACCTAAATTGACCATAAGGGAGGAGTAGTGTCATCCCTATTTAGTTCAATTATGACTTTCTCGATTCCGCAGTTAAACTGTTTAAACAAACGATTGACTTTCAATCTATTTGAGCATGGCCATACATTTCTCAGTTTAAACTCATCGAGGGGCCCACAAATATCTTACTCTCATTATATGAGAGTGACAAATCCCATCTTGCTCACTCACATTCCTCCGCGTGACTTACAACACATCATTCAATTATCTTTATAGTCATCCGATTAAGGATTAACGTTTGACAATATCAAGATATGCTAAACATCATGTAGGAAACCATGGTGAGTTCAGGTCAAAGGATCAAAACAAAAGTTGCATATGAAAAACATTGATGACACTTATATAACAATCCTGTCAATGTTTTTGAAATGGATCGGTCCAATACAATGTTCTCTAACATTTATCCATGAGATCAATTTCATATCTCATAATTATGGCCTGTGAAACTTGGTCATCAATCAATCCACATGATAGTCTTAGTAGTTATCAAATTCCCACAAATAATGATAACTGACTACGGACAATTTTAGAATAATTATATTTATAACAACAGAGTCTCACAATCAAGTCACATACTTGATGATCTACATCATATAAATTATTCATTGGGACATTAATAAATAAATCGAACATAAGTCACAATATAAACCTCCCACTAGGACAAAGACCAATCATTCATGAATCTAAGTCCTTGTGTAATTGTATGATGCTCATGATTATCCTATGGTAGAGGCTTAGTCAGTGGATCAGCAATGTTCATCTCCGATGATACTCTGCACACCTTGACATCTCCCATTTTTACAAAGCTTCGTATCAAATGGTAACGTCTGAGTTTATGCCTAGTTTTCTGATGATCCCTAGGCTCCTTCGCCAGTGCAATGGCACCATTACTGTCACAATAAAGGTCCATTGGATTTGAACTATTAGGTATCACCCAAGTTCAATGATGAATTTTTGAATCCACACTGCTTCTTTTGCTCCTTCAGAAGCAGCAATATACTCGACTTCTGTTATAGAATCAACAACTGTATCTTGTTTGGAACTCTTCCAACAAACTACTCCTCCATTCAGAATGAATACAAATCCTAACTGCGATCAGGAATCATCTTTATCCGTTTGGAAGCTTGCATCAGTGTAACCACTTACAGTGAGTTCCTCTTCACCACCATAGACAAGAAATACATCCTTAGTCCTTCTTAAGTACTTGAGGATGCTATTGACTGCGACCCAGGGACTTTCACCTGGATTAGATTGGTATCTACTCGTCATGCTCAAAGCACAAGCAACGTCAGGATGAGTACACATCATGGCATACATGGTAGAACCTGTAGCAGAAGCATAAGGAATTCTACTCATGCGATCTCGCTCATCTTGTGTCGAAGGACACTGAGTCTTGCTAAGAGTTATGCCATGTGACATGGGAAAATTACCTTTATTGGAATCTTGCATGTTGAACCTTTTCAACACCTTATCTATATAGGTACTCTGGTTTAAGCCCAATAGTCTTTTTGATCTATCGCTATAGATCCTAATCCCCAAGATATAGGTTGCCTCTCCCGTGTCTTTCATTGAGAAACACTTTCCCAAAAAGGCCTTGACTGACTGAAGTGTAGGAATATCATTTCCGATCAGTAATATGCCATCCACATATAAGACCAAGAATACCACAGCAGTCTCACTAACCTTTTTGTAAATACAAGGTTCCTCTTCGCATCTAAGGAAATCAAGCTCTTTGATTGCCTCATTGAAGCGAAGATTTTAACTCTTGGATGCCTGCTTCAATCCATAAATAGATCACTGAAGCTTGCATACCTTTCCTCCTGGTGATGTGAAGCCCTCGGGTTGTGTCATGTACAGATCATCTTCTAGGTTTCCATTAAGGAAAGCTGTCTTCACATCCATTTGCCATATCTCATAGTCATAATATGCAGCAATGGCAAGGAGTATCCTAATGGATTTAAGCATTGCGACTGGCAAAAAGGTTTCATCATAATTTATCCCATGAATTTGATTATAGCCTTTTGCCACCAATCGTGCCGTGAATATATACACATTCCCATGCATGTCGATTTTCTTCTTGAAAACCCATTTACACTCAATGGTTTTTATGCCATCGGGTGGGTCAACCAAAGTCCATACTTTGTTTTCATACATGGAATCCATTTCAGATTTCATGGCTTAAAGCCATTTGTCGGAATCTGGGCCCATCATTGCTTCCGTGTAGGTCGTAGGCTCTTCCTACTCTATTAATAATATATTATAACGATGTTCAGTCACCAAGAAACCATATCTAATGGGTTCTCGGCGCTCTCTTTCAGACCTACGAGGGGATGGTGCCACAGGTGTAGTTACTACAACATCTTGTAAACTACTTTGAGTCTCCTTAGAAATTGGAATACTCTCCTCTGGCTCTCGAACCTCTTCGAGTTGCACTTTACTCCCACTGGTTCCTTTAGAAAGAAACTCTCTTTCTAAGAAGACACTGTGTCGAGCCACAAACACTTTGTTGTCGGTGGGATGGTAAAAGTAATATCCTTTAGTTTCTTTAGGATATCCCACAAAGAAGCATTTATCAGATTTAGGTCCAAGCTTATCAGAAAGTAAACGTTTTACATAAGCTTCACAACCCCAAATATTCAGAAAAGTCAAGCTGGGAACTTTTCCCGTCCATTTCTCATATGGTGTCTTTTCTACTGATTTTGATGGACTCCTGTTAAGTGTGAACGCTACTGTCTCAAGAGCATATCCCCAAAAAGATATTGGAAGAATAGTAAGGCTCATCATAGATCGAACCATGTCTAATAAAGTTCGATTTCTCCTCTCCGATACACCATTCCATTGTGGTGTACCTGGAGGGGTGAGTTGTGAAACAATTCCACAATCTTTCAAATGACTATCAAACTCTTGGCTTCGATACTCACCCCCTCGATCTGATCGAAGAGCTTTAATCTTTTTCCCAAGTTGATTTTGTACTTCATTTTGAAACTCCCTGAACTTTTCAAAGGATTCAGATTTATGCCTCATCAAGTAGACATAACCATACCTGCTGAAGTCATCAGTAAAGGTAATGAAGTAGTGGTAACCTCCACTAGCAACTGTGCTTAATGGTCCGCATACATCAGTATGTATGAGGCCTAATAAATCACTTGCTCTCTCAATGTAACCAGTGAAAGGTGCCTTAGTCATCTTCCCTAATAAACAAGACTCACATGTCTCAAATGACTCAAAGTCAAATGAGTTTAAAAGTCCATCATTATGGAGCTTTTGAACACGCTTCTCGTTTATATGTCCAAGACGACAATGCCAAAGGTAAGTTGGGTTAGAGTCATTTGATTTGAGCCTCTTCGTAGTTATGTTATAAACTGGAATTTTAAGGTCTAGAAAATAAAGGACATTTTTCATTGGACCGCTACCATAAAATATATCATCTTTATAAAAGGAACAACATTTGTTCTTAATCACAAAGACAAAATCTTCCAAGTCCAAAACTGAAACATAAATAATATTCCTGCTAATGGCAGGTACATAATAACAATTATTGAGTTCTAAAACCAATCTAGATGGCAAATTTAAATGAAATGTTCCTACAGATAACGCAGCAATTCTTGCTCCATTTCCAACGCGCAGGTCCACTTCACCTTTTGCCAAAGTCCTACTTCTCTTTAGTCCGTGCACATTTGCATAAATGTGAACACCACATCCGGTATCTAATACCCAAGAAGTAGAATTTGAAGAAGTAGATACATTTACTTCTATAACATAAAATTTACCTGAATTTGAAGGAACACTTCCCCTTATTCTTCTTTAGATCCTCCAAATATTTCTTGCGGATCCTCTTCCAATGCCCAAGTTCATTGCAGTAGAAGCACTTGGTTTCATCATTAGGACCAGACGAGGGTTTGAACTTAGCTTTTCCTTTGGGTTGATTCACAATCGGACCCTTCGTTTTACCTTTCCCCTTGTCCTTAGTTTGACCATGTTTCTTAAACTCGGTCCCCTTTCTAACCATTAGAACATTGGGAGTTGGGTCCTTCTTGACGTTTTGCTCAGCAGTTTTAAGCATCCCATGCAGCTCAACCAATGACTTGTTAAGATTATGCATATTATAGTTCATAACAAAAGTATCATAATCATTAGTTAATGACGCTAAGATGATATCAGTAGCCAACTCTTGACCCATTGGGGAGCCCAGTTTTTCCAAGTTCTCAACATAACCAATCATCTTGATTACATGAGGACTAACTAAACTTCCTTTCCCCATCTTGCACTTAACCAAGTCACACAGTGTTAAACCTCTCAGTTCGTGCTTGCTCCTGAAACAGATTTTTCAGGCTCTCAATCATCTCATAAGCCTCCATATTTTCATATCGCTTCTGAAGCTCAGAACTCATGGTGGCCAACATGAGACAACTAACATCAATTGAATCATCTTTGAGCTTTTAATAAGCATTCCTCTCAGCATGAGAAGCATTGGTAGTAGGAGCCTTCTTGGGGACTGGTTTCTCAAGGACATATCCCTTTTTCTCTTGTTTGAGAATAATTCTCAGGTTTCGATACAAGTCCAAGAAATTGGTTCCATTCAGTTTGTCCTTCTCAAGGACGGATCGCAGTGAAAATGAGTGTGATGGTGTAGGGTTTGACATTATCTACAACAAATGTACAAAGTCTTTAGTGACTTATTTCATAAATATTTCGTTAACAATTTAACAAAATAAATCCACTATATTAATGTGACAAATATCCCTATAAAATATAGTGGAGCCAAGATCCATATTTCCTAAGTATCAAGTAAGTTTTAGCTTATCACTTTACACTTAGTTATTTAGGTAAGTAACCCTTTACTAATTGTATCCTATACCACTCCTAGTTGTTGGGATCACATCATATGTCCCGGCTCCCAACTCTATGCCTAAGGCCCAAAACTGTTTTGATAGCCTTATTAAGTTAACCAATTTATACATATGGGTAACTGTTACTCATCCTAACAGACTAGAGTAATTAAGAATGCTCTACTTTGGCAGACACATTTTAATAAACCAAGTCCTTATAAGTGTATTCAATTGGAAAGGCATCAAGTTAACTTAATATTACTAAGGGATGTGATTGATTATATGGAGTTGAGTTTCATGCAAACGTAACAATAAATATAATCAATAGTAAATAAGAGGAAGCATAAACAATAACACATGTGATATAGTATGGCCCCCTAGACTATGGTGATCTAATCTCCACACTTTGCTTCTTCCATACAACAGCTAGATGGTCATCTCCATGATATCCTTTGACCTTCATGATCTTGAACTTACAATCAACTATATCATAAAAGTTACACTACTACACTAGCAATAATCTAATTATTACATTTAAAGTAACGACACGCAGGTCGTATTTAATAATTACATTCAAATAAACAACACGTAGGTCGAAATTTAAACCAAAGTAAAATTATGGGTCATACTATTCGCCATACCATACCATTCAACATCATATGAACTAAGATATCATATATCAAACATCAAAGATTTGCAATGGCATAAAAAAAAAACATCGTTAGCACAAACAAGCGGATCCATGCAGGGGTCAAGAGGGCGGCGCCCCCTTGCGGGGTCGAGGGGCAGCGCCCCTGGCGGCGGTCTCAATTCCGTTTAGTGGGGAAACTGCGACGATTAATCTCATTAATCGTAAACCCTAGGCTAATCGTATTAACATATTTTAGGGTTTTGCCCTAGTTAACCTATGTGAATTCGTCAACAGTAGCATACAGAATTACAACGGCTTGTATTCAAACAACATGCTATTGATAACATACGAATCTTAACATATGAACTATTCATACAGACATGCTTTCATAGATTGATAAATACTAACATGCTCAGATTCGAATATTAGAAAAACAAAGAACGAATCACACCTAAACATGTATTATATACATATCATGATTTCGAACCTACTCATATATCTACTATATATCAAATATTCAAGGACAGTAAAACACAAGCAGCTCTGATACCACTGAAGGAATTTCTAACTACTAACATGTTCATACATACATAATAGAAATTCGATTAACCCAGAAAAAACATGTGATTACTGTAATTAAATATCAAATCGAAATCCTACCTCACTCCTTGGTTGCTGATTGGATGAACAGTGGTTGGGGTATGGACTAATACGTCAGATGCTGTGCCTCATATGTTATCCACACACAGGCTCGAATCCACACGTCAGTATGCTAGTACAGCGATCCCGTTCACAACCTCCATTCTCTCCTTACTCTAATGACACACAGTTAAGGTTTCGTGAAAACTGATTATCACGTGTGACCCTAACTGATCAGGGAGTCACGAAATATATAGAGAGGCAGGAGGGTTGATTAGGTTAAGTGTGAGATGGGCCTAATACAATTTAGACCCTTCTAATAAAACGAGCCTGTTAAGTGTGCGACCCTGCTGGTTTACTTACTGTGCCAGTAAGTCCGAAACTCTTTTCGGGCCCACAAACCGTAATTGGTTTCTAGCAAAACATTACGATAATCCATGTTAAGTAAAGATCAGTTTTCATAATCTAACCAATAATGCAATTATTAATTCTTACTATGATTAGTTCATAGGACAAATCCAAAATTTCTGGGCTAAGAGCTTTCACTGTTGATGGGTTTAGAAACTGGAAAAAAATAAAAAAATGGGAAAAGATGTGCTTTCTTGAATCATGTAGGCAAAGATCCAAATTTCTCTCACAAACTTCGTGAACAGGCTTGTGAGGATCTAAAGAACCAAGCACAACATATGCCGCAAGTTCTCATGAGACAAACATCAAGGCAAATTCCTGAGAATCGGCTAAGACTTAAAGCTTCAATTGATGCACTCTTATATCTTGCCTTCCAAGGATGTTCCATGAGAGGTCATGATGAAAGTAAAGATTCAAACAATTGTGGTAACTTTCTTGTACTTGTAAAAGTTTTTTGCTGTTTACAATGAAAAGGTTGCTAATGTTGTTCTGGAAAATGCTCCAAAAAATACTTCTTATACCTCTGCTGATTCACAAAAAGAAGTTTTGCAAGTTGTAGCTGAGAAGGTGAAATGGGCAATTCGTGAAGAAGTGGGCGATGAGAAATTTTGCATCATTGTTGATGAAGCTAGTGACAACTCAAGAAAGGAGCAAATGGCAATTGTTTTGAGATATATCGACCAAGATGGTTTCATACGAAGGCGCTTTTTCAGCATTGTTCATGTGTCTGACACCACTTCTTTGACTCTAAATAATGCAATTCTCCCAGTTCTTTCCCACTATGGTCTGGATGTTAAAAACATAAGGGGTCAAGGCTATTGTTGGGTTCCTGATTTTGATGATAACAAATATAGTGTCCTTATCTTTGTGTAAACTAACTATGATGGCAGGTTTACTTAAGGATGCAAGAAGTTGTAATACTCAAAGCATGATTGCTCATGAAGATGCTTGGATCCTCACAAGACATGAAGACAATGTAATGTAGTTAAGTGCATTTGTAATTAGTCTTTATGTACTATGCTTGACTAGTTAGCAAGAGCCTAAGTTGATCATGACAAGGGAACAAGGTTGTAGGACTGAGTGCATGCGTCTATGAATACATGGGAGCATTCTTGTTAACCCTGTTATCTATGACTAGCACTGAAGCTTGAAGAAATCAAAAAGGAACAAAAAATTGGACCCTGTTCCTTCAAGCTGTGCATCTGGACGAGTTTGCATAATATCGTATTTATTATTTCTATGAATATTTGTGTATTATCTTTTTAGATCTTCACACAAATATTCTTCTGAAGAAATATAAATTATTTTGGAAAAATGAATATTGCAAAATCGTGTTTTAAACAGAAAAGATATTATCTTGGAATAGTATTTTACTTAATGTCCAAGTTTATATTGCTTAGGTAAGTGAATTATCTTTTGAAATATTTCTAATTATCTTTTAGTAATTACATTCTGATAAATCACATGCTAGCTGGTCACGATTTTCTGTTAAAGTATTTGGACGGTTTTTATGATATAGGTTGAGTCAAGGAAAGGTCTTTGATCTTTACTTAAACTCTATCGTATCGTTTGGGTAAATCTTATCTTTTATATTCTGAAAAGATTTAACCTAATTGTACTGAGCATCTAGGCCCGCCTATATAAGCCGCCTGATAGGCTCAGTTGAAGGGTTAAGCTTTGCGTGCATTATTAAGATCAGAATCATTTGTGCAAAGTATTAAATCGTCCAAACCAGATACGTGTTGTGCTCACATGAACAACCTTGAACCCTGTTCCCTGTCCTGGTCAGTTTGAGTCTTGCTTAGATTGGTCATTGCTTAATAAGTTTTATGTGGTCTTATTTTGCTTAGTATTGAAGCGTGTTATAGGACAAACAATCTGGTAATCTGTAATAGCTCTAGCTTAGTAACAAGCGTAGAGTTTCCTTCAGTTCAGTGTGTGAGTTGGAGGGATTGGCACCACATCAATAACGGTGTGTGGTGTTGTCTAGGATTCTGTACTGTATCCTGTTTGGCTCTGGTTATAAGAGAAGTAGTGTGACAAAATCCCAAGTAACTGGGTCGTGGTTTTTACTCCTATTGAACCTAGGAGGTTTTCCACTTGTAAAAATCCTTGTGTTATTTACATTCAGTCTTTTACTTTCTGTTCAGTTTACTGCATAGGAACAACGTCCATAACGTTGCTCTCTACATTGTTCTTAAGTCATAAAACGCGAGAAATTGGAGTCACTCTATTCACCCCCCCTCTAGAGTAACTTAGGCACTCTTCAGTTGGTATCAGAGCAAGGTTGCTCACTAAGAGGTTAACACCTTGAGTTTTTCTGCAAAAATGAATGCACCTAGTGAGATGAGGGAAGGACAAACCATTAATTGTCCACCACTATTCAATGGAGATTACTACTCCTGGTGGAAGAAAAGAATGGAGATTTTTATCAAGGCTGAAGACTATGAGTTATGGCAAATAACTTAGAAGGGAGATCTGGTTGTAGAGCAAGTATATGCAGAAGGTAAGACAAGAATCAAGCCTCCAGACAAATGGACAAACACTGATGTCAAGCTTATGGAGAAGAATGCTAAAGCTGGCAAGCTCCTACACTGTGGAGTTAATGCAAAGGAATACAATCATATTCAAGGATGTGACTCCGCTCAAAGCATCTGGAAAACCTTGGAGACTGCTTATGAAGGCACCTCACAGGTAAAGCAATCCAAAATAGATATGTTGATTAGACAATATGAATTATCTAGGGGAATTCCAATTGGTGCCCTTTTACTATTGACTTGTCCAACTGGTGCCCCTAACACAGAAAGAAGTCCGGTCCGTGCCCATTTAAATTTAAAATATCCATTCCATGTCCTTATTTTTTCTTTTCCGTTACAAAGTGATGACGTGGCTACTGAATTTAATGCCGTCCATGTCCCTTGTCTTTTTCGAGCAAAATATACTGACAAAATTGCCCCTCTTCTTTTCCCCCCATTTTTCGCTCAATTTCCCTTCTAAGTTACGAGTACAACATTTTAGATCTTTTGTAACTTGTTGGTCTCAAAGTGTCCATATACCCAGTGAGTGAATCAGGTGTTGGCTCTAAGGCTATATGAAGCAATACTTAATGCTAATATTTAATTGCAACCAAAATATTGAAGAAACAAAACATCAGAAAATCGTTAATGAGAGATTTGGGAACCCCCAATATACTCCCAATACAACCCCCAGCTCTAATCAGAGACATTTGCTGCTAGCTAGTACAACTCTACAATCCAGAGCAAGCATAAACTCCTATAATACCTCATTGACGGCAGTTTTGGATAGAAGAATCGACTGAAGAAGTCGAATTCAGATTCTGGTGGAGCAAGCGCAGTTACAATCAACCCCCACTGAAGTTAATAGCAGACTTCACACTCCAATCACTGTCAAAAGAAATGCAATGTTTCACCCATTGACAAGAAAGACATCAGATTAGAATGAAACATCGGATAGAGTTTGCATACAAGATAGTCATCTAAACTGGTCTTCTTGATATCGACCACAGAAACCCCACCCAACACTTTAGATATCGACGAGGTCTCATTTGCATTGTAGTCAGTCAACGGGGTTGTGGGAAAATCCAATTCAATCAAGAATGACTGTTCTGCTTTGCCATTCTCACACTTCGGCAAGACTGTTGTTTTCGGTTCAGGTACTTTCTGGGCTGTTAATGTCCCAGACAGTGTCGAAAACTCTACCATATGTCCATTCACCAAACCAGATGTGAAACAAAAGTGTGCAGCCGCTAAGGTTAGCAAATCGTCAATAATGTCGCCGGAGCTCATGAAATCGAAGCCAAGTACCTTCAATCGAACTTACCATCGGATAATTCATGGTCGAATTGGGGCGGTTACAGGGAGGAGAAAACGATTCTCGAAAATTCAAGCTTGCATGTTAGATTCGTCGCCGGTGGCCATGGCGGAATTCAAGCTTCGACCATCGCAGAGAGAAGAGAGAGACAGAGTGTGTGTGTGTGTATAGACCGATAGGGGAGAGAGAGACAAAGAGTGAGTGGAGAGAGATCATGGTGGGAGCTTCCATGGTCGTCCATGGAGGAGAGAGAGAGTGTGTGTGTGATTGAGAGGTAAAATGGAGAAATAAAATTTATCTGCGTTTCATTAAGGGTAAAATGGAGAAATAAAATTGCACTTAACGGAAAACAATAAATAAGGACACGGAATGGATATTTTAAATTTAAATGGGTACGGACCAGACTTCTTTCTGTGTTAGGGGCACCAGTTGGACAAGTCAATAGTAAAAGGGCACCAATTGGAATTCCCCAATTATCTAACATGGAACCAATGGAGACTATCAAAGACATGTATGCTCGGTTCAACAATATCTTAAATCAACTCAATTTCCTTGGCAAATCTTTTGATGAAGAGGATGTTGTTAGAAAGCTGTTAAGAAGTCTACCAGTAGACATTATATGGACACTTAAAGTTACAGCTATCCAAGAAGCAAGGGATTTGACTAGACCTGTCAATTCCTGACGCGATCCGAAAACCCGACCCGACCCGACCCGAAACCCGACCCAACCCGACCCGACCCGACCCGTTTTTTTAGGGTCCTGACACTGATTTTCCGACCCGGAACCCGGTGTGATCCGAACCCGATTAACCCGGTGTTTTTTGGGTCAAACCCGACCCGTTTGACCCGAAAAATAGAACAATTTGAAATTATAAACAAAAAGTTCGACTAAAATATCCTAAAAAACAAATAAAATATTTTTTTTTTTCTTTCATTAACTTTTTCTCTTCCTATTTATTCTCTCAAAATCAGAAATTTTGCTTTTAACTACGCTAAAATGGACGAAAATATAAAGCACAACTCATCGAATAATTAAAAAAAAGTATAAAGAATATCATATAGTCGTATATACATACCAAAAACGTGTAAAAATACACGTACGTAGTTAATACAAGTTATAAGTTAGAGTATAAATTGGCAAATATACCATTTGAAAGTATAAATTGGCTATATAATTAAAGAAGAAAAAAAAATTATTGGGTCACTCGACCCGGTGGGTCGACCCGAACCCGACAACACTGGGTCAGGGTCGAGCATTTCTTAACCCGAACCCGAAATGACCCGACCCGCTGTGACCCTAACTCGACCCGACCCGAACCCGAACCCGACCCGCCCGACCCAATTGACAGTTCTAGATTTGACCATCATGAAGGTTGAAGAATTAATTGGTAACTTAATGACTCATGAGTTTCAAATTAAATCTAATGAGATCAAGAGAGAAAAGGAGATTGCTTTCCAAGTGGAGGAAATTCCTGAAGATGACTTGAACTTAAATGAAGATGAGATAAGCCTTGTTGCCAGGAAGTTTGCACGCTTCCGTAGCAATAGAGGAAGTTTTACTCAGACTGCTTCAAATTCAGGGAAAGGTGGAAACTTTGTGTAACAATCCACAAAAGAAAAGAAACAAAGATTGGAAAACTCATTGCATTGCATTGCATCATGCTCATTTTGTTGTTTGGAAAAAGTTGTGAAAACTTTTAAACTTTCAAGTTATATTGCTGTGTTGAACTTTGAAAGTGTGATGGAAAAACTTCACTTTATGGAACTAGCTTCACTTTGGTAGTGATCCTAAGTTTCACGGACGAAACTTCTTTTA
This sequence comes from Tetragonia tetragonoides, assembly GCA_038025085.1. Classification (NCBI taxonomy): domain Eukaryota; kingdom Viridiplantae; phylum Streptophyta; class Magnoliopsida; order Caryophyllales; family Aizoaceae; genus Tetragonia; species Tetragonia tetragonoides. Next base: position 43,373,014 of record CM076139.1, read on the forward strand.
AGGGGGTAAGGATGTAATACCCCGTATTATTATTCATTTTAGAATAATAATTACTGAAAAGAAAATGCAATTTTTGAATTTAGAATATTAATTGGGCTCATGATTTAAAATGTCTAATTAATGTATGGGTTTGTTTTGGATCCAACTAAATTAATTAAGCCAAGATAAATTAAACAATTGGGCTTAATTATTTTTGGATTGGCCGAAAATAATTAAGGCCTAATTAGGGCCATTATTTTTGGCCAAGAGCCGAAAATATGGGCAAGGATCAGTTTTTATTTTGTGAAATTTCTTTCCTAAAAAAGTGGATTTTGAGAGGGTTGACTGGTTATTAGTTTAGGAAGTTGAAGGAGAAAAGGAAGGAGTAGAATTAGGGATTTGGTTTTCTAATTTGACTCAACTTAGTCACTCATCAACTTAATCTAGACAAAACAAAAAAAAAAAAAACTCACTCATCTTTCTCTCTCTCAAACTCACGCACGACACACCCAGAAGAAAAGAAAGAGAAATTTCAACACTCTTTCACAATTCATCCTTTGCTCATTTTTAATCCTTTGATTTTCAAGTAAGTGTTCTAAACTTGTTTTTGATTCTTAAAAGCTTTTAGATTTGATTCAAGTATTAGTTTTATGAACCCTAGTTTGTATGAGTAAACCCTAATTTAGTTTTGCTTAGGGTTTGCTAGATTCTATTGTTTTTGCATAATAGGATCATGATTAGGGTTGGGTTTATTGTTTTGTTGAATTGAATCAAAGTTTGAGTTCAAAAGGTTAGATCTTGTAATTTAATTAAATCTGAAAATTTATTAATTGTGGATTTAATTAGATTAGGGTTTGTTAAATTTTTATAACAAAAAAAAAAAAAAAAAGGATTAGGTTGGTGCGCAACACGGCAGGGCCGTGTGCTGCACACGGCAACACCATGCCGTGTTGCGGCAGCTGGCAGCGTTGGGCTGCTGGCCGTGCGGCCAGCAGCGGCGGCTGCCCGGCGTCACTAGCCACCGCTGGCGGTGGTCAGCGGTGGTGACGCGTGGTGATGGTGATGTTGTTTTGGTGTTGACTTGTTTTGACTTGTTTTTAGGGTTTTGGAAAGTTTCCTAAATTAGTTTATACAAATTGTTTTTGGAAACTTTAAGCATGCATGAGTAACTGAAAATTCCATCAACTTAATTAATTAAATTAAGGGTACTAAATCATCTTTAAAGTTTAATAAAGTGGTTTAGAAGTCAAGGTATTGACTAATTGTGTATTGTGGATTTGTTAGGGCCCGTTGACCGCGCTTAAAACGTAAGGAGCTTACGTTGTTTTATTGTTGGACTTGCCTTATTTTTAAAGGTAATTCATGTCTAGGTGAATTATGTAATTTCTTTATCATAATTCATGTCTAGTGGAATTTGTATTCATTTGGCTAGTATTGGATTGAGAATGTTAATTCATATTTGGACTTGTGAGTATTTTGGAAAAGGGATAATTGATATTTATTTTCTTGTGATAATTCATATAGAATTATGTTAGTGAATGTATGTGAAATGTTGGAAATTCACTTTGTGTAGCAATGTCTACTTGTTAATATTCATGTGAGAAGATGCATGATTTATTATGTTTATTGAACGAAAATTATGTATATAATTGTTCAATTGGAATATAGATTGTGTTGCTATTTTGGTATCATGTTAGTAAGCATGTGAATCATGATAGAAGTATGTTACTTCAATAAGTTGAAATGAACTTTGACTATTGAATTAGGTGGTTTTGAATTAAGGCCTAGATGCCCTTCATGTAAAACGCCATCGGAAAATTTTAACTATATTGTGTTACTTGAGAATTGCCAAAATTATGTGATTACTTGATTATGTGATCACCTTATTAAAGGAATTGGGAGTTAAGACTTCTTTGTGTGAGAGATCCACCAAAGGAAGGGAATGGGAATTGTCAATTGTTGCGTTGAGTGGGTTCATATTCTGCGGGGTATGGCTCTAACGTACTAAAATCTTGTATCCATATATGATGATTGGGCGAGTGGTTCTCCGGAATAGTTCTTCCTGTAGACTTCAGGGTCGAATGAGGGTATGCATACTTAGGAACATTTAGAAGTACTTCGGGAGTCATCTATACTCCGGGACGGTTGATCCCTCTTTTGCCATTGTGCATGGGACTAAGATCCTATTGGGTCTTTTGCGATTGGTTCCGGCATTTTTAAGATTATCTTCTCTCTAATGAACTTGGCTAATGTATAATAATAAATGATGAGATTTATTATTTGGTGGTTATGCGTGCCTTTACTTTTAAAGCATGTTGTCTTATTTCTTTAAGCATGATTATTATTATTTAATTAAGCATGTTGGCTTAACCTGGAGATTTTTAATGGACTATATGGTTATGAATTACTCAGCGTAGCTGATTGGTTGTTTTTCTTTTTATCTGTGTTTGTTGTCCATTTCTCTTCAATGGTGGACCTATGATGAACCTATATGGAATTCGTCTATATGGGGGAGTAGATTGACAGGATTTATACCTCGAGGTGTGACCTAGGGAAGGCGAAGAAAGAAGATTGTAAATCTTCTAAGAACACTCTATTTTTATTGTTTAGTTTGGAACTTCTTTTAATATTGAGATTTTATACTTGTAATGAGATTAATTCTCTTGGATGGGAATTAATAGTTACTATTTAATATTCTTTTGGACTAATTATTTAAGTCTAGTTGGAAGATAGTTATTATTTAATTATCTAGTATGTATGTTTGGGATATAAACATTTGGTTTCTTTCCAGCTTTGTATTTAATTTGAACATTAAATACGGCGGTAGCGCTTCGAATTTCCAGGATTTTTCTGCTGCAACTCGTGATTTTAAATGATTTTAAATTAGACGAAAATTCGGGGTGTTACACTTTGGCAAGTCCAAGGTTAGATGTCACAAGTGCTCAAGACTTGGTCACTTCAAAAGTGAGTGTCCTGAGCCAACTGAGAACATGCAGACAGAACAGCATCCATCCTCCTCCAGGAAACCAGAGAGGTTCACAAAAAGAGAAGCAAGATATGTGAACATGCTGGCTTGCTGGTCATACAATGAGGAGGATAATCCAGAGAATGAAGTGGAGGATCTATGCACTATGGCCAGAACCGACATCTCTTCTAAAGCTGAAGAAATTGAGGTAGGTATTCTTGAAATTAATAGTTAAATTGCTTCTTGGTCTAGAGATAAACTGCTTAAGATGGTGCTTTCTATGATGGATCAGTATGAAGAACTAAACATTGAAAAAGATAACATTTTGCATGCTTATAATGAATCAAAGGAGGATGTAAGTGAACTGTTAGAGATCAAAATCAATTACGAGAAAATGTTAAAAACCTTGAAAAAGGAAAATAAAGATCTCAAAGAAACAGTGTGCAAAATGAAGGGAACAATGTCCACTCTTGAAAGTAAATGTTTATCTCTTTAGACTGATCTATCTAAGAAACCCACTGAGGCATTAGAACATATATATGTGTGTGATGAAACTGGCCTAGATGAGTTAAAATCTGAATGTGAAAGTCGTAGGATCAATTTGGAAAATGAACTTCAAAAAACTAAGGACTATAAAAGCAAGTTGGATAAGGTTCAAGAACAACTAGTTCGTCTTAACAAATGGACTAGTTCATCTCAAGCCTTAAAATGGCTAAATGATCACCACAATAGGTTTAAAAAGGGTCTAGGGAAGAAAGCTAAGAATGATGATTGGACTCCCAACACCAAATATGTTGGATTAAAGTATAACAGGCTCTGCTGGCATTGTGGACAAGGTGGTCACTACAAGTACGAATGCCAGGAGAGGACTAGGTATGTTGCCAAGAATAAGCAACATGTGAAACAAGTTTGGATGAGAAAATACAGAGTTAGAAATGATTCTGAGAAAAGGGAGCCTAAGAAAATGTGGGTTCCTAAAACTAACAAGTGACTCTCATTGCAGGCTAAGGTGAAAGAGAGCAAGCCATGGTATGTGGACAGTGGCTGCTCAAGGCACATGACAGGAGAAAAATCAGTATTTCTTTCACTGACAGCTTATGAAGGTGGAAGTGTGACATTTGGTGACGACCAAACATGGGAAGTGGTTGGTATAGGTAAGGTAGATAAGTCACTGTCACATTCCATAGATAAAGTCTACTTGGTTGATGGTTTGAAGCATAATTTGTTGAGTGTCTCGCAACTATATGATAAAAGGAACAATGTCCTATTCACTGCTAGTAGCTGCATAGTTGAGAGTCATAAGACAAATAATGTTGTGCTAGAGGGAAAGCGGCACAAAAATATTTATAAAGTGGATATAAATAAGCTTTTCAGTAACTCTCTAACATGTCTTAGTGCTATTGAAACTGATGCCTCATTGTGGCATAGACGGTTTGGGCATGTAAGCCTCAATACCTTAAACAAGCTAGCATCACAGAACCTTGTCATTGGATTACCTAAGATCAAAGTCAAGAGTGATGAGTTATGTGGTGCTTGTGCCAGAGGTAAACAGGTGAAGTCTTCTTTTAAGACAAAGAACATGGTAAGTACCTCACGACCCCTTGAACTTCTACATATGGATCTTTGTGGTCCTATGAGAGTTCAAACTCGTGGAGGTAAAAATTATGTTTTTGTTATTGTAGATGACTATTCAAGATTCACATTGACCTTGTTTCTTGTTTCTAAAGATGAAACCTTTGATGTGTTTGAAATCTTTGCTAACAGAATGCAGAAACAGGTTGGAGTGGATATACTATCTCTATGGTCTGATCATGGCACAGAGTTTGAAAATGACAAATTCATAAACTATTGTGTTGAACATGGCATTGATCACAACTTCTCTGCCCCAAGGACCCCACAACAGAACGGGGTAGTTGAAAGGAAGAACAGGACCTTGGAAGACATTGCTAGAACTCTTTTGCTAGATAGTGATCTTTCTAGGAACATGTGGGGAGAAGTTGTCATCACAGCTTGCTATATCATAAATCGTGCTATGCTAAGGCCCATTCTGAGATACACACCCTATAAATTACTCAGAGGAAGAAAGCCTAACATTTTCCACTTTAGGGTTTTTGGTTGTAAGTGCTATGTATATAACAACGGAAAGACGAACCTGGGAAATTTTGATGCTAGGAGTGATGAGGCTGTCTTAGTAGGCTATGCTCCACAAAGCAAAGCTTATAGGGTCCTCAACAAGAGAACTGAGAAAGTTGAGGAAAGTGTTCATGTTGTGTTTGATGAATCTAATGCAAGTTTTGACTCAATGTTGCAGGATAAAGAAGACTTCCCAATTGGTCTTGCACCAGAAAGGGAAGAATAAGAAGAGAAGCCTTAGAGGAAACATGTAATGCTGTGGAGAACGAAACAGTGTCTACACCTCCAAGAGTCCACGCAATAGACTCAGGGGGAACAAATACTCCTGATATAGGAACAACACCAACAAAGGAAGGAGCTGATCATAATGAAAATTCAAATAAGGACCCTGTTCCCTCTCCACAAAGAGATGATCCAGAAACTTCTGGCTTCAAGCCACGTTTTTGGAAACATCAGAGCTCGCATCCCATGAATCAAATCATAAGTGATATAAACAAAGGGATTCAAACGAGAGCTTCTGTGCAAAACTTTATGGCTTTTTCTGCTTTTCTATGCTATATTGAACCACATAATATTAATGAAGCTTTGCAGGATGCTAATTGGATAACTGCAATGCAAGAGGAACTCAACCAGTTTGAAAGGAACAAGGTCTGGCACCTTGTTCCTAGGCCTGATAATAGGACCATCATTGGGACTAAATGGGTATTCAGGAACAAACTGGATGAGACATGTACTGTGGTTAGAAACAAGGCTAGATTGGTTGTTTGAGGATACAACCAGCAAGAGGGGATTAATTATGATGAGACATTTTCCCTTGTTGCTAGAATTGAGGCAATACGCATGCTGATAGCGTTTGCATCTCATATGGACTTCAAGTTGCAACAAACGGATGTCAAAAGTGCCTTTCTGAATGGGTACTTGAAAGAGGAAGTCTATGTGATGCAACCCCCTGGTTTTGAAAGCAATGAGTCCCCTTACCATGTCTACAAACTTGACAAAGCATTGTATGACTTGAAACAAGCTCCTAGAGCTTAGTATGAACGTCTGTCAAAGTTTTTAATGGACAATGGTTATCAAAGGGGACAAGTTGACACAACCCTGTTCTTACGGGCTAAGGGGAAAAGTTTGCTAGTTGTACAAATCTATGTTGATGATATAATTTTTGGTGCAACTAATCAATCTTTGTGCAGGAAATTTTCTGAGTTGATGATGAGTGAATTTGAAATGAGTATGATGGGTGAGCTTAATTTTTTCTTAGGCTTACAAATCAAACAAGCTTCTGAAGGAACAATGATTCATCAACAGAAGTATGCTAGAGAGTTGATCAAGAAATACGGCATGAGAGATGTCAATGTCTATGACACACCTGTTGCCACCAATGTTAAGCTTGACTTGGATGAAGCAGGTAAGAGTGTTGATCAAACAATATAGAGGTATGATTGGTTCTTTATTATACCTAACTGCTAGTAGACCTGATATCATGTATAATGTTGGCTTAGGTGCAAGGTTTCAAGCAAACCCCAAAGAGTCACATCTTACACAAGTCAAACGTATCCTGAGGTACCTCAAGGGAAATGAAGACCTATGTCTTTGGTATCCTAGAGGTGCTGCATTGATTGAATTGGCTATGCTGACGCTGATTATGCAGGATACCTTGTAGACAGGAAGAGCACATCAGGCATGACAACTTTCCTAGGGCCTTTATTGATCTCTTGGGCCTCCAAAAAGCAAAATTATGTGGCCATGTCTACTGCTGAAGCTGAGTATGTAGCAACAGCTTCATGTTGTGCACAATTGTTGTGGGTAAGACAACAATTAAAGGATTTTGGAATTGATGCAGGTTGTATGCCAATCTTGTGTGACAACACAAGTGCTATAAATATTTTCAAAAATCCAGTGCAACATTCAAGAACAAAGCACATTGACATTAGACATCACTTTCTGAGAGATAATGCAGAGAAAGGGTTCATTAAAATGAATTTTTGCAAGATGGAGGATCAATTGGTAGATCTCTTTACTAAACCATTGAGCAGAGAAAGGTATGAGAAACTTAGACTAGAAATAGGCATGATCAAGATTACTTAGTTGTATGTGCACCCTGTTCCCTCGATGATTGGCTAGAGTGTGTCAACATGTTTTATGTGTGTATATATGTGATTTGTGTGGCCTCTTAAGTTTTGTATGTCTATGCCAGCTCGCGTGCAGTATGTGTTTCAAGCCGTATAGTGCTCGTCTAAGACGACATACCTTGTGTGGAGGATGATCATAACCTGGTGGAGGCCTCATATAAACTTACATCTTTTTCCTCCATTTCTATTTTCTATCATGGTATCAGAGCATTCTTATTAAAAAAAAAAAAAAAGGGAAAAAAAAAAAAAGAAAAGAAAAGCTTTGTCTTTGTCGTTATCAATCCTTGTAACTTATGGGCTGTTGACCGACATTACTTTTACTCCAACAGGGCTTTAGTGCTCCTTTCTCCAAACTTCTCAAAAGTTCTCTAAGTTCTTCTCAAATTTGTAGCTTCAAATTATTCAATTTGAGGATCAACCTGGAAGGAATCAAATTTCACAATTGCCTTCTTCATCTCTGCGTTGCCAGCAATCTACCTCCCAAAAGCTCGCTTTTCCGCCATTTATTCCCCTCAAACGGTCCAATTGCGAGATTCCTTTATTTTGCCCAATTTTAGTTGCTGTTGGATTTCTCTTGGTGCTGTAATTACGATTCCTCATCAGCCCAGGTGTGTTCATTCCAATTTTCTGATTAATTCTATAAATTGGGTATTCAATCTTCAATTTTTAGTGCCGCCTTAATTATGGAGAAATCAGATGTTGTTCACCCTATTCAGACAATTTTTGATGGTTTAAATTATGTGTCTTGGTCTCAAGAGATGTCTAGTTTTCTCAAAGGGCATAAACTTTGGCGCTATGCCAGTGGCACTATAACTAAACCGGTTCAAGCAACCGGAGAAGATGATTTAAAGTTTAATGATAAGTTAGAAGATTGGGATAGTAAAAACCATCAGATTTTGACATGGATTCGTAATACTACAATTCCTTCCATCAAAATTCAATTTGGTCGATTTGATAATGCTAAAGATGCTTGGGATCTTTTATCACAGCGTTATTCAACCACAGACATTGCTCATCAGTATCAATTGCATGAAACCCTTCGTGGCATGAAGCAATTACCCAAACAGTCTGTAAATGATTTTCTCGCACAAATGCATGTTGTTTGGGATCAGTTGGCATTGTCCGAGCCTACTTGGGAGAATCATAATGATGCTGCAAAGTTTTATACTTATCGTGATAATTTACGTGTTATGCAATTTCTCATGGCTTTAGATGTACCTTATGAGCTTGTCCGTAGTTCTCTCCTTCATAGGGAAACATTCCCAAAGCTTGAGAGTGTTGTTGCTGAACTGTTGTCAGAGGAAACTTGCCTTGGCATTCTGAATATCAACATATCAGAGTCCATAGTTCATGATGCTGTGATGTCAGTCTCTTCGTCAAAATCTGATGCATTTTGTCGATATTGCAAGCGCTCTGGGCATGTCATTTCCGAGTGTAGGAAGCTGCAATATAAACAGAACAAAGACAAATCTCAGGGTAGATCTGTCAGGCACAGTACAAATACTTCGGCAGCGGTGACAGATGAGACATCTCCCTTTATATCTTTGAGTGATCTGCAAACCCTTCTTACTCAGATCACTGGGAACTCTTCCTCTTCAGCATTGTCTGCAGCATCGCCATCAGGTACAACAACTACATCCTCTTGGTTCTATGATTCTGGATGTTGCAATCATATGACTTCTAATTCTAGTGCAATGGTAAATAAAGTTGGCTCTACTGCTCTTAATACTATTCGCACTGCTGATAGTTCCACGATGAATGTTACACATGTTGGGGATATTTCAACTGTTAATCTGTCATTTTCTGATGCTTTTGTTGTGCCTAAACTTGCACTAAATCTTATCTCTGTGGGACAGTTGTGTGAGCTCGATTTAGATGTTTATTTTTCAAAGCATGATTGTCGTGTGCTAGACCCACAAAGTGGAGAAGTGATAGGAACTGGGCGTAAAGTTGATCGTCTGTATGAGGTCGAATCTCTCAAAATTCCTCGTACATCTAATGTTGTTGCTGCTGCGGTTTCTCAAGAAGTCTGGCATTCTAGATTGGGTCATATATCTTCCTCTAGATTAAAATCCTTAGTTTCCAGTGGTGTTTTAGGAGAAGTTAAAATAAATAATTTTGATTGTATCCCTTGTCAACTTGCAAAGCACCATGCTTTACCATTTAATAATAGTGAATCGGTTTCCACTGCACCTTTTGATCTTGTTCATTCTGACATTTGGGGTCCTTCACCAAATTTAATAAAAGGTGGTGCACAATACTTTGTGATATTTGTGGATGACTTTTCAAGGTTCACTTGGATTTTTCTCTTGAAAAGACGTTCTGAATTGCAACAAGTTTACTATAACTTTGCTGAAATGATTCAGACCCAATTCTCTTGTAAAATCAAGACTTCGATCAGATAATGCCCAAGAATACAGGGAGACAGATTTTCGGAAATATCTTGCAGCAAATGGCACTATTCTCCAGCATTCTTGTCCAGGTACTTCTCAGCAGAATGGTCGTGCCGAGAGAAAGCATCGCCATATTTTGGATACTGTTAGAGCATTACTGATTTCTGCATCTTGTCCAGAATATTTTTGGGGCGAAGCCGCTCTCACTGCTGTATACAATATTAATCGTATTCCTTCTCCTGTTATTGGTAACAAATCTCCATATGAACGTCTGCATGGTACGCAACCTGATTATACTCCTATTCGTGTATTTGGTTCTGTATGTTTTGTTCTTCTCCAGCCTCATGAGCGTACCAAATTGGAGCCACGAGCACGATTATGTTGTTTTCTTGGATATGGAATTGAGCACAAAGGCTACAGATGTTGGGATCCTATTTCAAGACGTCTACGAATCTCACGTCATGTTGTGTTTGGGGAACACAAAATGTTCTCTTCAGTCTCCAAATTTCAGATTTCAGAACATGTCGTGCCTTATTTTACTGACCCATCTATTGACTTATTTCCAGAAGATCTTGCAGGAAATCTCGAGGTTCCCTCAAGTGTTCCTCTATTGTTGGTGGATCCATCTATTGAAATTTCTGCTGACACTGAAATTGATGCGTGTCCTTCTTCCTCCTTTGATGTGCCAGAGTCGATTCAGCCACGACGTTCCTCTAGAGAGAGTCATCCCCCTGTCCACCTTCAAGACTATCATTGCTATTCCACTATTGCTTCTCTTTATGAACCTACCACATATCGGGAAGCAAGTCCTGATCCTTTATGGCAACAAGCGATGAAAGAAGAGTTACAAGCTTTAGAAAAAGCGCATACATGGGAGATGGTTGACTTACCAGAGAAAAAATCTGTCATTGGCAGCAAATGAGTTTACAAAATCAAGACACGTTCTGATGGAACCATTGAGAGATATAAAGCTCGTGTAGTTGTACGAGGTGATAATCAGGAATATGGAATTGACTATGAAGAGACATTCGCTCCTGTTGCCCGTCTTACATCTGTTCGAAGCTTACTTGCTGTTGCTGCAAGTAAGAAATGGGAATTATTTCAGATGGATGTAAAGAACGCCTTTCTCAATGGCGATCTCAACGAAGAAGTTTATATGAGGCCTCCACCAGGTTATGATCATCCTCCACACAAGGTATGTCGTCTTAGACGAGCACTATACGGCTTGAAACAAGCTCCACGAGCTTGGTTTGCAAAATTCAGCTCTACTGTACATCGTCTTGGTTTCTTTTCTAGTACCGATGATCATGCCTTATTTATTCGTAGAACCAAGAACGGATGTGTTCTTTTGCTGTTATATGTTGATGATATGATTATTACTGGAGATGATTCACAGGGCATTATAGAGTTGAAGTCTTATCTTAGTCAGAATTTTGAGATGAAAGATCTCGGTCATCTTAATTATTTTCTTGGTCTTGAGGTCTCATCAGATACAACAGGCTATTCTCTTACTCAGGCCAAATATGCTGTTGATCTTTTGTCTAGAGCAGGGTTAACCGATAACAAGATTGCTTCCGCTCCAATTGAAGCTAATGCCAAATTTACACCTACAGATGGGGTGCTCTTGAAAGATCCTACTCTTTATCGACAACTTGTGGGCAGTCTTATCTACCTCACGGTGACACGTCCTGAGATAGCCTATGCAGTTCATATTGTAAGTCAATTTATGTCTTCACCACGGACAACTCATTATGCTGCAGTACTACAAATTCTTCGCTATGTTAAGGGCAGTTTGTTTAAAGGGCTTTATTTTCCTTTTGATTCCCCTCTTGAATTACAAGCTTATTCCGACTCTGATTGGGCTGGTGATCCTACTGATCGTCGCTCCACTACTGGTTATTGCTTCTTTCTTGGGAAATCTCTTATTTCATGGCGTAGTAAGAAGCAAACAGTTGTTGCACGTTCGAGTACTGAAGCCGAGTATCGTGCTCTTGCAGACACCACTTCTGAACTTGTTTGGCTCCGTTGGTTGTTGGAAGATATAGGAGTGCCACAAAAGTCTCCTACTTCTCTTTATTGTGACAATCGCAGTGCTATTCAAATAGCACATAATGATGTATTTCATGAGCGGACTAAACACATTGAAGTGGATTGTCATTTCATTCGGCAACATCTTGTTCAGAATGAGCTTCGCCTCGTTTCTGTTTCTTCCTCAGATCAGACAGCTGACATATTCACCAAGGCACTTCTGCCACAACGTTTTGCTAATCTCGTTTCCAAGCTCAAGATGGGTTGTCTCCCACGTTGAGCTTGAGGGGGGGTGTTAAAAGCATAACTGTATGACCTAAACTAAAAGACTCACTTTGGTCTATTGATATATCCCTTATTGTCCTCAAAACTGTTGTAGTATAGACCTTAAGACCAATACATGGACCCTGTTCCCTCAGTCACTCTGCCTCAAGCTAAACTAGGAACTATTCCCAACGGCCAAATCTAACGCGTTTAATTCCGTCTGATTTCCTAATTATTAGAGGTGGTTGAACTCTTCATTTCCTATAAATAGATTTGAGACCGTTATTGATCACCACCAAAAGCTCAAAATTAGCTCCCAATTCTTCTCTCTCACAAAAAAAAAAAATCCTCCCGTTAATTCTCTTTCTCTCTCTGAATTCTTCCCGTTCTTCCCAAATTTGTTTGAATTTTCTTCCCGTTAATTCAAAATCAAATCCCTAAATTCTCGTTTCTTCCTCTTTCTTTCTAAACCCTAATTCAGAATTTGACGCTCTTCTGGATGAAGGGGCTGGAGTTGGGGCTCAATACGTAAAGGAAAAGAGTGAAAAGGGAAAGAAAAAGAAGAGGGTGCTGAGAAATCAAAAGGAGAGTCTGAGGGAGAGAAAAAGGAGAGCAAGAGAGGAGAGAAAGCTGAAACAAAGAGCACTACTGCTCAGGGGGTAACAAGGACCAGCTGTGGAACCACCTGTTCCCACAGCTGTTCCCAAGAAATCCAAGAAAACAACTGCTGGGTCTTCAAAGAAACAGGGTCCATCAACCCAGGACCCTGTCTCAGATTCTGTCACTCCCTCTCCTCACACCAAGAAGAGGAAATCAATAGCTGAACGGTTCTTGGACATCCCATCTGAGACAAATAGGCCAGAGTCCGCTGAACCATCTTCTAGACCTGCTAAGAAGAAGAAGACTCCGGTCTTGCCACCCACAACCTCCACTGCTGTCTCTAAGGACAAGAAGAAGAAATAGAACCCAGATGAGATTGATGCCACGACCACTCAGGTTTCTGGGGTGTCATTTAAGTTTAATGCCACTGATTTGGGGAAAATTTTCGGTGTTCCCTGTGAGGGTTTTGATGATTGGTTTAGGGGAGGAGGTTGGTCAAATTATAAGGGCATTCTGCAAAAAGTACTCCAGGAATATGGAGATAGATGATGCCAAATGGGTCAAGGCTACAGACCTTGTTCCCATGCACAAACTGCTATGCCTTCAGGACAATAGTGGTCCAGGGAGGAGGCTAGGGAGTACTGTTCTGCTTATGATATGTGCCTCATGGATCTTATAGAGAGAAGGGACATGGTGAATCTTCCTGCTCTCATGATTCACCACATTGCTTATGTCCTCAGCAAGAAGGTCATCACTCACTCTCTACTAGGCCTGGCAATGGGTCGGGTTCGGTCGGGTGGAGCATCACCCGCATCCACCCATTTAATTTTGGAGCTCCATCCATCCATCCATCACCCACGAAAATCTCCACCCGCATCCAATCCACCCATCATCCACCGGTGAACGGGTGGATCGGGTGGTAAACGGGTGAAATTAATAACTAATAATAAATGCGGTGATCCGAGCATAATTTAACATAAAAAAATCAAATCTCATATGATAAAGCTAACATTATTTAGCTGATTTGATGCTGCCACCCCTACCAGCAGGCTAACATATCGCATATGCTTAGTAGTTGCTATATTATACAATGTGGAGCTGCTGCAAGAGCCCATTACCAAGCCTAATTACAAAGAAAGTCTATAGTTACAACGAAAACAGCAACTAATGCTATCTATAATACTCAATTTAGTAATAGAGGGAGCATATTGGGACTAGGATTAGGAGTAGGCCGAGAAGACGTTGATTCAACCTCAGAATCATTAGTGCTCTTCATTATGCACTAGTAGATGTAGTATAGCACTTCAATAATAACATTATTGCAATTAGAAGTAGAAATAATCGATCCAATTAGAAGCAAAAAAAATAAAGAAAAGACAAATACTAATATATTCCTATTCTAACAGAGACATTGTCCAACATCTCAAAGGGAATTGAACCAAGGAAAATAATTGAACTGGAGACTAAGAGCAAATGTTTAGGAAATATATAATTGGAGTTACTGGTTACTGGATTCATTACAAAGAACCAAGTAAAACTAGAGATACTCTTTAGTGTATAAAACAACATATAGATTGTCCACTTATCAAGCACTTTGCAGAGAAAAGAGATGAAGCCAAAGAAACCACAATTGCCTAAACATGTATATAAGAATACCTACATTGTAGCCAGCTTACAACAATCCGATATATACTCCCACCTACTCATAACAAGATAAAATTTTCACAATTTACATCTTTTATATACAATTTCCCCAAAACTGGAATTTTATTTTTGTTTACAAAAGTTCACAATTTTTTACAGAATTATACGAGCAATTTAACCAAATATCTTATCTGCTTTAAAAAAGCAAAAACTAACTGTCCAACTTAAAAAAAAAATATGAGCATATTAACCGTACCAATATTTTCTCAAACAAGGATTAATGGACATGAAACTTACCTAGTTGAAGATGAACACCAATCAAACACAAAAGGAAAAGGCAAAATCTAGCTTAACAATTAAATTATCCAAACCTAGTTGAAGCATCAAAAATCGGAAACAGTCTCTCTTCTAGGCGACTAGTTAGGGGTAAGACTGCGTACATCTGGACCTCCCCAGACCCCGCCCTAGACGAGACACTTACTGGGTTGTTGTTGTTGTAGTTGAAGCATCAAAAACCCCCTCCAATCTAGTTGAGCAGCCCACACAAGACCACACAATTAAAAATCAATTCAACCAAAACAACAATAACAAACACAAAAAGCAGGTAAAAGTAACAAGTAGTAATTCGAAAGTGAGTACTGAGGGGTTGCTCCGGCGATATGGTGAAGGGCTGCTCCGACGAGATGGTAAAGAACAATGAAGCAATTAGAGGATAAGAATATGAGAAAGTAAGAGGAGAGAGGAAGTAAGAGGAGAGAGAAACTAAGAAGACTAACCTTTACCGGCGACAGTGGCGAGTGGCTGGTGAACTGGAGACCCTAGGGAGTGAGATCTGAGTGGCGAGTGGCTGGTGGACTTTAGGGAGGCCGAGAGAAAGAGAGAGGAAGAGAGAGAAAGAGAGTGAAGTGAATTTGGTCTTAGGAAGCGACATAAACATTAGCTAGGGTTTGCCTCTTTTATATATATATATATATATATATATATATATATATATATATATATATATATTAAAATATTAAATGGGTGGTGGGTGGATTCGCGGGTCGGGTTTGCGGATGAAAAATCTTCACCCGAATCCCACCCACCACCCGCTAAAAAATCCATTTAATTGGGTTTTTACCTATTTATCTGGATCGGGTGGAGCGGGTACCAGTTGATGCGGGTGAGATTGTCAGGCCTACTCTCTACCCTACTGGTATGCTTTGAGCCTGATCTTCAAGCACTTTGGGGTTCCTCTCTTCCCTGGTAAGACACCCACATCTGTGATTGAAGTGGGTAAGCTGAACCTGAAGCAAATAGGTTTTGCTTTTGATGATGATGAGGAAGCCGAGAAGGAAGAAGAGGAGGCTAGTTCTGAGGGGGAACAGGGCCCAGAGACTGTTTCTATGAAAGGGGCAAGCATCAACAGAGTTGCACTGTGCACAATGCTACAACTAGTGGAAGCAAGGCTCAATGTTGTGACCTCTAAGCAAGCCTCTCTAGCTCAAAAGGTTGCTGATCTTAGTGATGTAGTGACAAAGGATGATGAGGCTCATCAAAGAAGGCATGATGAGCTTGTCAAGATGTTGAGGGATGGGGGTTTGAGGTTGAAACTGATGATACTGCTTCTGACAACAATGACCTAACAGACCCTGTTCCTTACCCTGTTGTTTAAGCCTGTTCCTTCTTTTTTTCTTTTCTTTCTTTTCTCTCTAGACGTTGTTTATGCTGTAACAATGTTTTCTTTTTGTGACTGTGATATATAAAATTGGTTCTTTTGGTTTATATGATTTGACTATTTTCTGGATGGCCTATATCAATAGATTGCTAGGTTTGAGCTACTAATTCTTGCATTTGTTTGCATACACTTAAACCCTGGAGGTGATGGTTGTGACATACTTGCTAAATTCTGGATTAACTTATCTCTAATTGCATGTTTAACAAATGTCCATGACACTTTTTGATGATGCCAAAATGGGGAAGAGTGGTGTGCTTATGATTAAGTCTGATATGATCATGTTTAGGTTTAGTCTAGTTTAGTTCTCGTACCTTGTCAACCTAAACTATGGATGGGTAGCACACAAATTTTTGGTTTCTGTTCTAATGGTTTCTGGTTTGAAAATGTGTTTCTTCTGCCTACTCTGATTCTCTAAACTCTTGAAGTTGCAACTCTGATTGCAAAGTTTCTCTCTGCAAAAGTCTCAATGTGATGGATGCTGATGTTCTTGAAGTTGAAGCTGTGAACCTTGTTCCTACTTACCCTGGTTGTTTTGGTAGGTTCACAGCAATGGTAAGTTAAGGTAAGCGCTTGAGTTAGTTTGGATTGATTGTGATTGGTATCTAGCTCAGATAAGCACACTAGTTTGCCATCATCAATAAGGGGAAATTTGTTGGGTTCCTGATTTTGATGATAACAGACATAGTGTACTTATCTTTGTGTAAACTAACTATGACTGCAGGTTTACTTAAGGATGCAAGAAGTTGTAATGCTCAAGACATGATTGCTCATTAAGATGCTTGGATCCTCGCAAGGCATGAACATAATGTAATGTAGTTAAGTGCATTTGTCATTAGTCTTTATGTACTATGCTTGACTAGTTAGCAAGAGTCTAAGTTGATCATGACAAGGGAACAAGGTTGTAGGACTGAGTGCATGCGTCAATGAGTACAGGGGAGCATTCTTGTGAACCTTGTTCTCTATGACCAGCACTGAAGCTTGAAGGAACCAAAGGGGAACAACGAGTTGGACCCTGTTCCTTCTAGATGTGTATCTGGACGAGTTTGCATAATATCGTATTTATTATGTCTATGAATATTTGTGTATTATCTTTTTAGATCTTCACACAAATATTCTTCTTAAGAAATATAAATTATTTTGGAAAAATGAATATTGCAAAATTGTGTTTTAAACAGAAAAGATATTATCTTTGAAAAATATTTTACTTAATGGCCAAGTTTATATTGTTTAGGTAAGTGAATTATCTTTTGGAATATTTCTAGTTATCTTTTAGAGATTATATTCTGATAAATCACTTGCTAGATGGCCAAGATTTTCTATTAAAGTATTTGGACGGTTTTTATGATATAGATTGAGTAAAGGAAAGGTCTTTGATCTTTACTTAAACTCTATCCTATCTTTTTGGTAAATCTTATCTTTTATATTCTGAAGAGATTTAACCTAATTGTACTGAGCTTCTAGGCCTGCCTATATAAGGCGCCTGATAGGCTCAATTGCAGGGTTAAGCTTTGCGTGCATTATTGAGATTAGAATCATTTGTGGAAAGTATTAAATCGTCCAAACCAGATACGTCCTGTGCTCACAAGAACAACCTTGAACCATGTTCCCTGTCCTGGTCAGTTTGAGTCTTGCTTAGATTGGTCATTGCATAATAGGTTTTCCGTGGTCTTATTTTGCTTAGTATTGAAGCGTGTTATAGGACAAACAATCTGGTAATCTGTAATAGCTCTAGCTTAGTAACAAGCGTAGAGTTTCCCTTAGGTCAATGTGTGACTTGGAGGGATTGGCAACACATCAGTAACAGTGTGTGGTGTTGTTTAGGGTACTGTACTGTATCATGTTTGGCTCTGGTTATAAGATAAGTAGTGTGACAAAATCCCAAGTAATTAGGTCGTGGTTTTTACTCCTATTGAGCCTAGGAGGTTTTCCACGTGAAAAAAGCCTTGTGTTATTTACATTCAGTCTTTTACTTTCTGTTCAGTTCACTGCATAGGAACAACATCCACAACGTTGTTCTCTACATTGTTCTCAAGTCATAAAACGCGAGAAATTGGAGTCACTCTATTCAAACCCCCCCCTAGAGTAACTTAGGCACTCTTCAGCTATGATGGGGCAAGTAACATGAGAGGGAAATGGAATGGCTTACAGGCTTTGATCGCTAATGAGTGTTCGTATGCTTACTATATTCATTGCTTTGCCCATCGACTACAATTGGCTTTAGTTGCTGCGTCTAAGGAAGTTATCCATGTTTGTCAGTTCTTTTCCAAGTTGACATCTATTGGGACTTTTGTACTTGGTTCTTGCAAGCGTAGTGACGAACTTAAAGCTGCATATGCGAATGAAATTGCTTCTTTGATTGACAATGGTGAGCTTGAAACTGGAACTGGGCTTAATCAGATTGATAATTTGCAACGACCGGGAGACACTCGTTGGAGTTCACACTTGAAATGTATTTCCAGTTTGATAAAGTTTATTAATGCTACTTGTGTAACTTTGAGAAGACTTGTTGATGAGGGAAAGACTCCATCTCAGCGAGGGGAAGCACATTCAGCTCTCAAAGCCATGAATTCTTTTGAGTTTGTGTTGGCTCTGTATCTTATGAGGGATATCATGGAGATCACTGATTCATTATGCCAAGCTTTGCAACGTAAGTCTCAGGACATTTTAAATGCACTACATCTTGTCTCTAGTACAAAAGATCTTATTCAGAAATTTAGGGATGATGAATGGGAACCTCTTCTAGAAAAGGTAAGATCCTCCTATTCTCTTAATGTAATTCTTGATAAATATCTATTTGTGGTTATTTTCCCCTAAACTGAAATTGTTGTTCAAATGTTTTATGAGGTAACATCATTCTGTGAGTCGCATGATATTGATGTGCCTGACATGACCGCGTCTTATGTTGAAAGGCGAGGTCGTGCTCGTCATCAAAGAGACAATGTCACAGTTCAGCATCATTATCAGGTTGACATTTTTAATGCTGTTGTAGATTGTCAGCTGCAAGAACTGAACAACAGATTTAATGAGAAAGCTGTAGAGTTGCTTGCCTTAAGCTGTGCTCTAGATCCAAGAGAAGGGCGCAAAGGTTTTCGAGTTGATGACATTTGCAAACTTGCTCATAAGTTCTATCCCCATGACTTCACAAAAGCTGAAAAAGAAGTTTTGAGAGTTCAATTACTTCATTTTGAGACTGAAATAACGAGGAACACTGATTTTACCAAGTTATCTGGCATTTCCAAGTTGTGTTGATGGTTGGTAGAGACAAGGAAATCGAAGATTTATCCACTTGTTTATAGGTTGATTAAACTCGTATTCACTTTGCCTATGTCAACAGCCACCACTGAACGTGCATTTTCATCCATGAACACCACTAAGGCAAAGATTCGCAACAAGATGGATGATGAGTTTCTTGAGAACTGCATGGTCATCTACATTGAACGAGAAATTGCCAGGAGTTTCAGCAATGATTCAATTATAGATGGGTTTCGTGATATGAAGGAACGTAGAGCTCTACTTTAATTTCTTAGATCAATAATTTTTTATTGTTGTTTTCATATTTGCGATATTTACAGAACATTCATTTGGAGCCTGTATTTTGGACTATGATTTTGTAAGGTCATATGTGATTGTTTGAATACTTCAGAATGTTAAGATATTGGGGATTATGGATTTTGAATTGCAAATGTTTCATCTGAAATTTTCATTTGGACTTTTTATATTTTTCTACTATATGTTCTTATGTAATTTTTACAAGTAAGTATTATGAAGGCTGGTAATTGTGAAAAGGTCTTTGTTTGGCCCCTTACGAGGCCAACTCCTGGCTTCGTCCCTGGCTGTGAGCTATATTTGTTTAAAATAAAAGTGTTTGGTAAAGTAGCTGTAGCTGTGAGCTTCAAAGTGTAAAATGACATAAAAGGACATTTTTTAAGGGAAAATCGAGCTTTATATTAATTCATTAAAAGTGAGTCCATGAGTACATAAGCGGAGATAGCCTCCAAATAACAATCGACCCAACATTGCTCGCTCTCTAAAGGGACGACTCTAGCAAGGTGATGAGCTACAGAGTTCCCGTCACGTCTTACAAGATTCCACCCAACCGAAATGAAACTACGAAAAATAGCTAAAATATCGTCTGACAAAACACCTATCTTACTAAAAACAGAGAAATCATTACGGAAAAAAGAAATAAGGGAAAGAATATCAGACTCAAGCACCACCTCTCGGAATCCCAAACGGCATGCTGTCAACTTCCCTAACAATGCCTTTCGACATTCTTCCACCAAAGGCATCAACAAGCTGTACACCTTGCTATTGCAGCAAAACGGACACGATCACAGTCATCCCTGCCCACGGCTCCTGTTCCAATCCACCCCTCTGTTGCAAGGAAGCATCCACGTTGATCTTTAATAGCCCGGTACTCGGAGGACACCACACTGTGCTTCCACCAAGCTCCTGGCGTTCCGCATACTTTTGACGCCTAGATACTCTGACATAATCATTCAGCAACCTCCGTGCACGTTCTGAAGTAACATAATCAGGGGTGAACTTTGATTGGAACACTAGCACGTTTCTAGCAAACCAAATACTCCACGAGTGTATATGCCATTGCTCTCTTGTCCTTATCTAGCTTATCCCACCACAACATGACAAGGTCTTTGGGGCAAGAAGGCACACCCCGCTGTAGTACTTCAGCACAAGCACAACTACTTCCAGCCCAAACAGATTTAATTTCTTCACAACTTTTTTTTTGCTCATCGAGATTGAGTTGATTTCTTCACAATCAAAGAGAGCATGAGCTGGTGTTTCAGATTCCTTAGAGCATAATGCACACATTGCAGAATCAAGTGACAAAGCAAGCTTTAGTTGACAGCGTTCCAGAGCATAATTTCAATAAAAAAACATGAAGAGGATGCAGCTAATTTTTATGGTCTCATTATTCCGTAACAGTCCCACTTCCTATGCACTTATATGTACATCCTTACCCATACCCCCATTGAACCCCCAACATTACTAGTCTCATAAAAACACAACAAATGGACAGAGCATCACTAGAGAAGCAAAAAAAATGGCAACTGATACATATACAACTTTTACATAGAGTGATCTCTGCATACAATGTGTTAAACTGTTGGGACCCTCACATTCTGTTACAACAGAATTGCCACATAAGCTCAGAGGTTCAAACAACCTCCACGTCAGCTAGCAGGCAGTTACATTAGTTTTGTTAATTATTGTAATAATAGAAATAGTTTAGTCGTGTATATATTCAGACAATGCTTCTACAGAACTGATTGATTAATCATAATACAATTCTCCTCATTTCAAGAGGTTTTCTCCACAAATTATGTTTCTCTCTATAAGCTCAAGAACTCTCAATTATGGAGTTTGACATGGTATCAGAGCTGTAAATTCCTAAGAGATTTAATTTATTCTTTTCTTTTTCGATTGATCAATATCGCTTCATTGATTGATCTAGCTGAATTTACTTTACATTTCTGTTTTGATTAAATAGAATTCTTCATTTCTTCATCAATCACTTGGTTTGATTTCATCAAGTGATTTTTCTCATCAAATCTTAGGAAACCTTCAATTCTTCATTGATCAACAAATTATTTGATCAATTTCGTGTGTTGCGATCTTTGATTTGATATAATCAGAGTTTGTTTTGCTTGATTTTCTGGATTTCGCAATTTTGGAGCCTTTTCTTCTTCAATTCTTAATATGCCTTCAGTTCGAGAAAGTTCATGATCAGAAACAATTTATTCTTCTCATGTGTTGTATCTTCATCACGGAGATCATCCTGATCATAAACTTGCAACTCAACTTCTTGAAGGAGACAACTATGGACACTGGAAAAAGTCTTGTCAGATTGCACTGGTTGTTAGAAATAAGCTTGGATTTGTTGATGGAACTTGTGTCAAGCCTGCTGCAACATCACCTACATTTACTCAGTGGATCCGTTACGACAGTATGGTAATATCTTGGCTTTTACACTCAGTTAGCAAAGATATATCTGAGAGTCTATTGTATTGTTCTTCCGCTGCACAAGTTTGGTCAGAATTAGAACAAAGATATGGTCATATTCAAGGAACAAGAATTTATCAATTACAGTAGGATTTATATTTTTCTCCACAAGAAAACATGTCTGTGTCTGCATATTTCACTAAGATGAAGAAGCTGTGGGATGAACATTCTTCTTTAGTCAGCATTCTTGCATGTAGTTGTGGCAGTGCAAGTGCTTTAGCACAATTTCTTCCAACTCAACCGCTGATACAGTTTCTTTTGGGACTAAATCAAGATTATAATGTCATTCGTGGGAATATGCTGATGATGAATCCCTTACCACCCCCTTAGTCAAGCATATAATCTTGTTTTACAAGAGGAAAGGCAAAGAGACATGCAATCTCCTGTCACTAAAACTCCATTTGAAGCTTTTGCCATGTATACTCAACACAGACAGTCTGCTCCTACTTACAAACTACATGGATCCTATTTACCTCGACAAAACAGAAATTCTTTTACTGAAAATGTAATACCCCGTAATATTATTCATTTTAGAATAATAATCACTTAAAAAGAAATGCAATTTTGTATTTAAAATATTAATTGGGCTCATCAATTAAAGTGCCTAACTAATGTATGGGTTTTGTTTTGGATCTAATTAAATTAAGAAAAAATGGTTGCGAATAATTCGAAGTTTGGCCCATCCACGGCCAATACTCCCAAGTTTGATTTCAACCCCAAATACTCTAAAATTAAGACCCACCTGCCCAGAATGCTTTAAATGAAGATGACCGTTAACGAAGCTACAACTCCGTTAATGGACGTTTGCTTTTTAGCCCAAATACCCAAATTTTCTCTCTCTCAAAAAGCTTCAACCCCCTCCCACCATTGTTGGAGAAGCTTTTGTCCACCATTATTGGGAAACTTTTACGCACAAAATCATATACCCACAACCCAAAATGAATTAATCCTCTCTCTCTCTCTCTCTCTCATTTTCTCTCTCTCCATTAACCATTTCTATTGAATGCTTCACAGAGAATTCCTCCAAATTCACTCACCTATTTTAATATCAACAGATATCAAAACAAAAACTTCATTGAACTCAGAAATATTAATCAATCAAATGCACATTCACCGACAGCGAAACTGTAATTTGAAGACAATACTGATCTTGTTTTTCTCATGACTCCCCCATCTCGGCGTTTTGAATATGTTTGTTCAATTTTGGTGGAAATTCGGATTATCAAATCACTTTGATATTGAAATAATTCTGAGTTTAATCAAATCCCTAATAATGATGTCTTTTCCTCTTTTCACCATCTTCACTTTGACTTTCATTTTTCCCCCACTCGAAATCCTAAGAAGCTCAGCCTACCGTCATAGCTCGAAATGTGATTATTATTCCTTTATTTTCGGACAAAGATTTTTTCAAAGGGTTTCAAAAGTTGTGGAGAATTTGAGTTTTTGGAGGGAGAAACTCGTTGGTGATTGATTTCTCTGGTAGCAGTGGAGGTGAAATAAAGGAGGATTTTATGGCCACGGTGGTCTGTGGGTACAAGGCCTGCGATTTTATTTGGGTTTGTGGATACAAGCAACAAATTTAACGGTTTTTGTTTAGTTCGTGGTGTTTTCTTGATTTTTTTTTATTTGGGTATTTTTTGT
The DNA here is from genome assembly GCA_038025085.1 of Tetragonia tetragonoides. Taxonomy (NCBI): domain Eukaryota; kingdom Viridiplantae; phylum Streptophyta; class Magnoliopsida; order Caryophyllales; family Aizoaceae; genus Tetragonia; species Tetragonia tetragonoides. Next base: position 43,396,531 of record CM076139.1, read on the forward strand.
GTTTTTGTTGTTTTACAGAAGTAGTTTGAATTCTGAAGAATGGAAAAGTGTGATTGGGGTTGAAGATGAGATATTGAAGATGAAGAAAATGGGGGATATGAGATAAAAAACGGTTGAAATATGAGAGGTTGAATATCAATGAAATTTTTTATTTATTTAAAATGCACAACCGTCAGGGTAAACGGATGTTAACGAATGTTGATGGAATTCTAACCGCTGTCTTCATTTAAAGCATTATGAATGGGTGAGTTCAAACTTCAGAGTATTTGGGGCTGAAATTAAACTTGGAATTATTGGTGGCTGACGGATTAAACTTTGAATTATTGGCAGCCAATTTTCCTTATATTAATTGGGCCAAAACTAATTAAGCGATTTGGGCTTAGTATTTTCGGTAATGGCCGAAAATAATTAGGCTCAATTGGGGCCATATTTCTGCCCTTGGCCGAAATTATGGGGCTAAAAATCAGCTTTTATTTTTGCAAATCTTATTTCCTAAAAAGAGTAGATTTTGGGAGGGTTGACTGGTTGTTAGTCTAGGAAGTTAGAGGGAGATAAAGAAGGAGTAGAATTAGGAGATTTGGTTTCCTAATTGGACTCAACTTCCTCACTCATCAACTTAACCTAGACAAAACAAAAAAAAGTCACTCACTCTCTCTCTACACACACACGTTTGACCGAAACCAAGAGGAAGAAGAAAGAGATTTTCCTACTTTTTTGCAATTCATCCTCTTGTCCAAGTTTGATCCTTTTTTATTCCACGTAAGTGTTTTTACTGCTTTTTGATTATTAAAAGTGTGATCTTGGTTCAAATTCATCGTTTTTATGAACCCTAGTTTGTTTATGAGCAAACCCTAATTTTATATTTTGACCTAGGGTTGCTAGATTCTAGTATTTTGCATGTTAAAATCATGATTAGGGTTGGATTTTATGTTTTTAGTGAATTTGAATCAAAGGTTGAGTTTAAAGGTGGAATCTTGTGATTTTATTAAATCTGGAAATTTATTAATTATTCAGGTTTAATTTAGATTTGGATTTGTTAAATTGATTAACAAAAAAAATTAAAATATAAAAGGAGTCACACGGTCGAAGCCTGCGCGACGCACGACCCAGCCGTACGGCGCTGCAGCGCCGTCGCTGGCGACCGTGCGCTGCCAGGCGCCAGCCGGCACTACCAGTGGGCTGCTGGTGGTGGGGCTCGCTGGTGGTGGTGGTGGTGATGATGGTGGTGTTTTGATGTTTGACTTGTTGACTTCAATTAGGGTTTATGAAAAGTTTTCCTAATTGGTTTTTTAAATTTTTTGTTTGAAAAGTCACTGAGCATGCATAAGTAATTAAACAACTTAATAATTTATGTTTAGGGTGCTAAACCATCTTTAAAGTTTAATTAAGAAGCTTAGAGGTCAAAGTATTGACTATGGGTTTATTGTGAATTTGTTAGGGCCCGTTGACCGCACTTGAACGTAAGGAGCTTACGTGAATTTGTTGGATTTGCTTATTGCTAAAAGGTAAGTCATTGTTAGTATGTCATTTTCTAGCTAGTATTGGATTGAAGACTATAACTCATATTTGGGCTTGTGACAAGGAATAATTGTTATTTAGTTCCTTATGATAATTCGTATAGAATTATGAGATAATGAATGCATGTATTTCAATGTTAGAAATTCATTGTGCAGTAATGACTACTTGTTCGGAATCATGTTATATGAGAATACATGTTAATCTTTGTAATTACATGGAGTAATTATTTGTGATGTTGAACTAAAGATATGATTAATATTTGTTCAATTTGGATATAGCCTATCGATATTTGGATCATGTTTGTAAGCATGTTGGTTCAATAAGTTAATGATGTTTTGACTATTGATTTGGGGAACAATATTGGAAGCCTGTAAAACGTATATTGTTAGGTGATTGTGAATAAGGTATTGGTACTGAATCATGTGAAATTATTGCCATCGGAATTGTGGACTTTAATTGTTCATTTTGTAACTGTGGAGTAGTTACTTGAGATTGCCAAGATATGTGTATTGCTTGTTATGTGATCACTTTATGAAAATGAATTGAGAGTAAAGACTTCTTTGGTAATGAATCCACTGAAGGATGCGAATTGGAATTTGTCACTTGTTACGTTGAGTGGGACTATAACCGCGGGTATGGCCCCAACGTATTGAAATCTTGTATCCATATTGAGTAATTGGGCGAGTGGTTCTATGGAACAGTTCTTCCTGTAGACCTAAGAGTTGAAGGAGGCTATGCATACTTAGGAACATAGGAAGTACTTCTGGGAGTCATCTATACTCCGGGACGGTTGATCCCTCTTTTTGCCCATGTGCAAGGGACTAAGATCCTATTGAATCGACTGCGGTTGGTTTGACTATTCTTGCGATTCTCTTCTCTCAAATGAACTTGGCTAATGGATAATAATAAATGTTGGATTTATTATTTGGTGTTGATGCGTGTCTTTAAATTAAAGCATGTAGTTTTTTATTTCTTAAAGCATGATTTATTTATTTTATGAAGCATGTTGGCTTAACTTGGAGACTTAAATGAACTATGTGGTTATGAATTACTCAGCGTATCTGATTGGTCGAAACCGCTGTCTGAGGCCAAAATTGACCGCTGTTGTAGGTGTTTTTTGGTGTAGTTCGAAGAGCTTAAGAAGAGGTTGACGACGACACTGTAGACGCCAAAAAGCGTCTTCATATTTCTCCGCAAAAGCCCGATGATGAAAGGAGTAATTTATAAACTTGAATTGCTATTTTTGCTTTAATAGTTAAGATAAGGTCTCAGGTTTTTCCTCCAAGCACTCCATCATTCCATTTCATTCAAAAGCCCCGTTGAAGAGCTTTCCAACGACACGTCTCATGCCTCTTTCCGACTCCCGGTCGCCAAGTTGCGATTTAGGGGTAAAACCGTCTTTTACCGTTCAAGGGTAAAACAGTCTTTTCACATTTTTCGGAATAATTAAATTCCTCCGGAAAATAAAAACGGACTGGATGACGTCATTATGACAACATCCAGCTGGCTGCTGACAGCCGTCAGCGGCCCTGGGATAAATCCCAGGGCCGCTAGCGGCGCTAACCCTGGTTCTGGCCCGACTCTTTTTTCGGCCCAAATCCAAATTTCGGCTCCTTTTCAACCGTCCAACCCTACTTCCTGCGCCTATAAATACAACCCCTCCACCCTCAGTTCAAAACACACAGTCTACAGTTGACAACCTCTATTCTCAGTAGTATTGACTCTGAGCTTCCCCCTCTTTCTTCCAAACTTGAGATCTATTTTTACTATTTTTGTCAAATATAGCCTAGAGCTCAGGTACAAATTCCTGAGGGCTCGAATTAAATTAACTGCCTAACTGTTTATTTTCTAGTAGTCATAATGTAGATATCAGGCTAGAATAGCGTTTTATTGCTCCCTAAATATAGTCTGTATAGTCGTTGTGCTGCTCAACTTGTCAAACCGAATGCATGTCTAAATAAGGGTTAATAGTAAATGTTGTGATGCTTGTGATGAACCAATTAATAGTCTAAGTCTAGGTTGTTAATCCGGTTTTGCATGGGAATTATGTCTTTAAATTATTAAGCAAACTTGAGTTAGTAGAGGCCGTCATAAACGGGCGAGTTGGGTGCCTAACACCTCGTACCTTCGCCCCCGAACCAACTTACAAATTTTCTATAAGGACGCACTCCGTGGAAACCAATACTCATATAAAAAAAAGGATTGGACGAAAATCCCGGGTCCTTACAGTGGCGACTTCACTGGAGATTTATTTAAGAGGGTGAGACTCGAAAGTCAAGTTTGCTTAATTGTTTAATAACATGTTCCATATTTTTGCATCATTTGCATGTGCTTTTGCACAACCTTTTGACCCTTATCGACCCTCGAGGAAGTTTGTGTCACAACTCGTAGACAACCCGTATATCTAAAGGAATATACAGTTGTCCTATCGTGCAAATCGACGCTTCCTCACCTATGACTCATCAATCCTTGTTGATGAAAAGAATTACAATCGATGTGTCGACCATCCGCCGAACGAAAATTGTAATTTGTCGTGGTAACCTCACAGGAGCCAAAAGCCTCTAACCCACATTCATGCATTCGCTTGCTTGTTGGGCATTTGTCGTTGTAATGCTCGTCTGATCACATGTTTGCCTGTAAACTGCGTTATTATTATGCTTGCATGAATGCATGAATATCGTGATTATGTGCCAACATGTACTTATGTGTTAGGAGCTTTTCTCCTTTATTTTTAGCTAGTTCCTAATGCCCGAAGATGGTGCAAGAATTCCAATTCAATGAACACCCATCATTTTCCCGATGATATATTCTAAGAATTCATTGAACAAACATCTAGGATTTTTTTTTTAAGTAAAAAAAAGAGTCAGTCTTTTAGTTTCCCCTCTCCCTTTTTTCCATTTCTTTATTTTCTTTTTTTTTTTTTTTCTTTTTTCTTTTGATGTAATTCAGATTCGGTCAAAAAAAAAAAAGGAAAATCGAAAAAAAAAAATCAGCCAAAAAAAAAAAAAAAAAAAGCCACCGAATATCAAAACAAAAAAAATCGAAAAAAACATAAAAAAGACCGAAATTCTTTTTTATTTTATTTTATCCCATTTTTCATTTTCTTTGAGTCTAGAAAAGAATAAATAAAAATAGGATAGTCCATCTTTTTATATTTTTCTTATTTTCGTTCATTGACTTTATTTTCCTTGGATATTAGGGAAATATTCGGGCATTTAGGCTTAAGGCCTTTCCTTTTTAGGACAATGTGTTTTTCTATGTGTGGGTCAACTTTTTCTTAGATGAGAGTCTCATAGTCTTTTTCATGTTACTAAGCGCTCCATGCTTCCTATTCAGGATAGGATCCGAAGAAGAATGATTTGGCTAGGGTTCGATTCACTTTTCTAGCCTACATTGATTCAAGCCACCTTGATCACATCATGATCAGAACAGTTCAGGAGTATCTGGTCGAGATGACTGACCGAATGGATAGGTTAGAAGCCGACATCACCAACATTAAGTCAAGACAGTTATGGGATACACCGATGTTTGTTCTTTCGTCTGAAAACCGGAAATCGGTGACTTGGGAAAGCCTGATCCTGTTCCCCAAGGGCCAGAAAAGAAACATAAGAGCGACGTGTCTCCTCCAGTGTCTCATCCAGGGAATACTACATATCGCGGAGTAAGCCGAATAGAGATTTCTCTCCATTGGGAATAACTCTCAGCACAGCTTTCGAGAGATTAGTGGACAAAGACATACTCCGACCCATAGGTCCCACTCCAGAACCAAGTACCAAGGGTCGTAACTGGAAAGAAGGAGATTACTGCAAGTATCATCAAGGGAAAGGTCATGACACGAATGATTGTTGGGCCCTTAAACACATCATCCAAGACAAGATAGACAATGGCACACACCATTGCCCAAAGCTGAAGAAACCGAAAGTTTCGGTAACCTCCTAGGTGCTATCAACCATATTGCAATCGAGGAGCCCGAAGATTACTCTCACCTCATTTAAGGTGAGGAAATCACCTTGATTTCTCAAAAATCCTATGAAGAAGAACCAGACGTGAGAGGCAACAAAACAATGGATGACAAAAATCAAATACAAGAAAGTCTGGCTCGCATAATCAAAGAGATACAAGGGATAAGAGAGAAGGTTGACATTCTAGAAGAACGCACCTCCAAGCGCAGGAACGCAGTCATCTTGGCCAAAGAAGAAACTTGGTGGTGCCAAGACCTTCTTTATCACAAAATGTCCAAGTATGGGTATGTTCGTCCAAGGACTCCCACATCAAAGCTCCTTCCAAGAGACGAAAATCCATTTCTAAGGTGTACCTACTGCGCGGCTGAGGGACATCACATCAATCAGTGCAGGCGCTTTAAATGGCTAGTCTTGCATTTCATTGACCAAGGGACAATGTGGCCACATATACTTGGACAACCAGATTGAGTCGTCGTAGTCAGGAGAAGTACACCCCTCTCTTTGCGCCCATGGAATTCGTGATGAACGCGCTAATATGGAGAGGTGACATCCAACCCCACATCCCTTTGGAGGATGCCAAATCAGAACCGGGTGAAAACCGAGCTTATTGCAAGTATCATCGAGTATTCGGACACCATACAGATGATTGCCTACGCCTAAAAGACGACGTCCAAGGTGTCATTGATAGGGGAGAGGTTCCGCCACCACTAAGGGATGACAATGTGGATGATGAAGCATGGAATTAGTTGGTTACCCGCAGAAGCTAAAGGAATCGAGTCTGAGTCCCCAAGTTTTGTCGAGTTAGGATCTTAGCTAAATCTTTAGGTTGAGTCTTGAATAGGGGGTGTTCCCCTTTTTACTTTTATTTGTAAGTCTAGTTTCTTTTTGACGGGAATTAGAGACCCTTTTCTCTAGAGTCATGTGTGCTTATCTCTTTTCGCAAATCAATAAAAATTCCTCTTGCTCATTTCTTTCCTTGATTGGCTATTGATAAATCCAATGAATACAAAGTTGCACAAATCATTAACTAATCAATTTAAGCAATGTAAGTAAACTTCGTAAAGCAAGAATGCAGATTTTCACTTTTACAGGAATTTGAGTGGCTGAACTCGCTCAACAATGCCGCTCCACAAAGAAGAAGTGAGCCAACCTTATGCAACAACCTCGACACAGAAATGACTTTGGCTCCGATCGAAGAGGATCCTTGGTACCAAGACGTTTTCAACTACATCACCAAAGGAATATACCCTCAAGATGCACCATTAAGAGCTCAACGGGCCATCCGTCTCTTAGCGGCACAATACATAGAATACAAGGGGGTTATGTACAAAAAGTCCCACAACGGCGTCAACCTCAGATGCGTGAATTCCGAAGAAGCCGGAGAGATTATGGACAATGTACACAATGGTGTGTGCGGGCCACACATGAATGGTCGAATTCTCTCTAGAAAGATCCTACAGTTGGGATACTACTGGACTACTATGGAAAGGGATTTCTACGACTATGTCAAGAAGTGCAAGAAGTGTCAGATATATGCCAACCTGTAGCATATGCCACCCTCAATGCTCCACAACTTTACATCCCCTGGGCCATTTTGCGCATGGGGAATAGATATCATTGGTAAGATCACCCCAAAGGGCTCGGGAGGACATGAATACATCCCTAGTAGCCATAGACTATTTTATCAAATGGGTCGAAGCCCAATCCTATGCCGTCCTTACCTCCAAACAAGTGTCCAAATTTATAAGGAACAACATCATTTGCCGATATGGCGTTTCGCATGAAATCATCAGTGACCATGGATCCCACTTCAAAGCCGAGACAACCACCCTCCTCAAAAACTACAAAATCTAGCACCACAAATCATCCCCTTACCGTCCCCAAACCAATGGCACAGTAGAAGCCGCCAACAAAAAAAACCTTAAGACTATCATTGAAAAGATGATAGAAAACTAAAAAGATTGGCCCATCAAACTCCCATTTGCCCTTTGGGGATATAGGACATCCATCAGATCCTCTACGGGAGCAACACCTTATTCCCTAGTCTATGGAATGGAAGCAGTTCTACCCATAGAAGTCCAATTACCCTCCATGCGCATAGCCTTAGAAGGAGAAATTCCTGAAACCCAATGGTTACAAGCCCGCTACGAAGAGCTCATGTTCACGGATGAAAGACGCCTACGGCCCCTAGACCATTCCCACATGTACCAACAGCGCATGGCAAGAGCATTCAACAAAAAGGTTCGACCTCAAAATTTAAAGGAAGGGGATTTAGTTTGGAAAAAATTACGTGCCCTAGTTACCGACCCCAGAGGCAAATTTTGACCCAACTGGTTCGGCCCATTCATCATCAAAGACATTCTATCAGGAGGTGCAGTCAGGCTCATGGATATTGATGGCATCGAGTTCAGTCAGCTCACCAATATGGATCAACTAAAGAAGTGCTACGTCTAAAATAAAAAAAAAAGGACGTTCACAACTTGCACGAACTACGCTGGCCTGATTCCACACTGGATACGTAGGTAACCCTTTTAAGGAAGGGGATTTAGTTTGGAAAGATTTACGTGCCCTAGTTACCGACCTCAGAGGCAAATTTCGATCCAACTGGTCCGGCCCATTCATCATCAAAGACATTCTATCAGGAGGTGCAGTCAGGCTCATGGATATTGATGGCATCGAGTTCAGTCAGCTCACCAATATGGATCAACTAAAGAAGTGCTACATCTAAAATAAAAAAAATAAAAAAAGGACGTTCACGAATGACTTGCACGAACTACGCTGGCCTGATTCCACACTGGATACGTAGGTAACCCTTTTAAGGGGCCCGACCAAAATCAATCCAAAATTTACTTTCAAACTCATGCAAAAGGGATAATCTTTATTCAAACTGAACGAATAAGCTTACATTGCAAGATTTAAACTTCCTAAGGTTACAAAAAAAAAATAATGCAACTATGAGGGTTTAAGCTAAACAAATTCTTCTTATTATTTTTTTTCAAAACTAGACTTGCTTTCCTAGAAAACTACTTTAATCCTTTTTCCCTTTAGAAGGTTTCGTTGAAGAGTTGTTCTTTGAAAGACCTTAGCTTGAGGACGACCTATGATCGCTCCCTTGAGCTGGGGGCTTGCCTCTTTTCAGTACATAATAGCCTCCCATTTGAGGCCCTTCCTTTCTTTTCTTGCTTCCTGTTTTTGAGTCATACTTAGGCTTTAGCTGGTCCCACTCCTCATGACGAAGGGGTCATCTCGCTTCTCCATCACCGCAGGAAAGCCAGTTCAGATAGGTCTCAGAAACTTGAGTTGGGGCAATTACCCGAGGTACAGTCCAGCGGTCCCGTCTACGCCAATACTTCCCCCAATCTGTAGCAAACTCAGTGGTCAAAGCTACGATAGTTGGTCTCGTAGTTTCTAGACGAGGAATAACCTGCTCCAACCCATATTGCATCATGACCCTAGAGGGGAAGAAGAAAGTAGTCCTGTACAAACCCAGTATGGTAGTATGAGGAACCAAATTGTCACCAGCCACTAAAGAGGTCAAGTTCCACCAAGACACATGCCAGCGGATAACAGGTCCCGCATGGAAAAAGGCATCCCATTCAGCAAGGGACTTTTCAGAATATAGCCTTTTCCTAAACAAGAAGCTAGAAGTGGTATAGGTGTTCTTTGACCAAGCCCGAGGAACACGAGCTATCATATTATCTGGTGATTTCTATTAGCCTCAGATGCTCACATAACCAAATTTGAAGCAGCAGGGGACTGCCAGAAAAGCTTCGTGAGGAAAGATTTTCAGCATGTCGAGCCCAATAATAGTTTCCCATACAGCCAGATGCAAAAGAGAATGCCCTTCAACCATTTGATTAACCAATCGCAGCAACGAGGCTCTGCCCAAGTTAGGAGATTCTGCATTAGCAAACAATAGGCGGTTCAACAGGCAAAGTACAAAAGCCTGACGGCGACAACGCTTGAATATTGCGTTCTTGTCAAAGGAAATAGCAAATTTTTCGCAGAGTTGAACCAAGTCCACATCGACACCAAGAACCATGCTTTTGGCTTCTGCAGATGACAAACCCAAGGATTTCTTGTACTGATCCCTAAAACCATCTCTCACATAAAGCATAGCTGGGGAAAGAACATCAGTAGTGATCGCAGCAAATTCTTCAACTAAAGGGCATAATTCAGAGTTACCTAAACGAAAAATATGCAGGTCAGGGTCCCAATAATTCAGAGCGGATCGAAGAAGGGGCCACAATATTTTTGTTGGTCTTAAGGTCAGCAGGGTAGAGACATGGATCGGAGCTAGTTCAAGTTTATCTTCTACGGTCAGATTTTTGCACCAGGCATCAAACAGGCTTTCAAAGGATTTCACCATGATAGAAAATTTGGGAAATTTGGGAGAGCTAAGATTTGAAAAGTGGTACAACATCAAGTATCCCGTAAATCCTATTTATAGGCAAAATGCGGGCCAAAGGAGTCAAAAATCCAAATGAAAGCCCAAACCAGAGCCGTCGGCGGCCCTGGTCAGCGCCGTTAGCGGCCTTGACCAGCGCCGCTAGCGGCCCAGGCCTGCAGCACAGCGCCGCTAGCGGCCCTGACCCTGGCCCGGTCCAAATTTTCCTCTCGTTCCAGCTCGCCCCAGTGATCCGGTCTGCCCGATTTAAGCCCAGTTTTGATACCCACACTGAATTACAAAGCTCGAGACTCTCTTGGTTTATCTTTTTCAATTTTTTTCTTTTTTTTATTATTTCTTTTTAGGGGGTATAATATGTGTAATTTTTGCTTATTTTTTTTTTTTTTGCAATTTTTACCTTTTTTCTTTATTTTATTCCCCAAATAATGGCTCTTCCTACTGCATAACACATTGCATACTTAGAGATCAGACGGGCATAATCGAGTCATCATATCATATCATATATATCATAAAAATGCATAACAACAGGAGTTCGAAATCTCAAGATCAATGTCTACAAGGAGATCCAACATCGCTTAGCCAGAGTCGTCATCACCGTTGCTGTCAGCCTCATCATCAACGGACAACCCCTGACCGTAGTTCCCAGTCGAATAGTGAAGAGAAGAGTTATAAATGGGCCTGCTGTTTTCGGGCCTCATGTCCCGCCCATCATATGCTGGTGCACGCATAGGGGTACCTGCCGGAAACCCCGCGGCAAAGAAACTCTCCGTGGCCCGACTGGCGAAATCCATAGCCATATCCTGATGCGAAGGCCCAGTATGAGGCACATCCCATCCAGGGGCGTTCGCCCAGCCTCCAACCATGGGGGTAACAATAGGCCTGCTATCAAGAGAAGGCTGGAAACCCACAGGGGAGAACATCTCCGGAATGTATGACACAGAAGGTCCGGGCGCCTCATCAACAGGAGGCCAGGTCATAGCTACAGGAGGTGAACGAGCAACCGATGGTCTGCTCGCCGAAGAGGCCCTCGCAGCAGAAGAATGTCGAGGCCCCACCGATGACGAGGGCTGGGACATCTGCAAACAATCAAGATCGAGATGTTGAGTTAAGAACTTTACTTAGCTAAACAAAGGATAAAAGTCTACTTACATCAACGGTCTGAGGCCGAGAACTCTTCCCCTTGCCAATTACTCGACCATAGCCTTTCTTCATCAGGTGGATGAGCTTGAAGATCTGAGAGGTCTGCTCCCGGTTCAACTACAAAAAGAGAGCCACAAGATAGAGTCAACACTCAAAAGCAAACACAAACACAAGAAGGGATAAAAAGGAGCTCACCCCCGTACAACCATCAGGCAAGGGCAACCCCTCCACAGCCTCTCCGTCAGCCATATGAAGAGGGAACTCCTCTACTATGCGTCCCCCACTCTCCCCAATGTACCTCACCTCATTGGTCGGCAAGGTCACGCTAGGGGGCTGACCCCGAGGAACTCTAGAATGAGACCTCATAGGACCCTGAGGAGCTAGAAGATCCGCCTGCAAGACACAAGAAGTCAGTATATCACACATACATCTAAAAAGATGCAGAAGAGTTTCTTACCTCAGAAGTAAGGTCTGGCATCAAGCAATCCAAGCAGTAGGCCAGGTACACGGCCGTGCGGTCCAAGCCGACGACCTCCGGCATAAGAAACTCCGTGGCCGCCATACCACGGATCACGACTCCCAAGTCTCGCACACTCAGACCACGCAGATAGAACATGGTCAAAGGAGGATCCTCCGGAACCAGGTGACTACCCAGGCAGGGATAGACCAGCCGAGTCAAACGGTCCCCCAAGTACCATACAAAGCCAAATGACCCCTCAAAGACCACCCACAGAGAAGACACTCTAAAGGACTCCAGGGTAATATGGGGTGGAACCCCAGAGATACCATCAAAAGTAGACCATGACACCTGCAGGTTATCAGTTCAAAAGTTCATTCACACCAAATGGACCAACAAGAAAAATGCACAAATCAACAACAACATACCATAGATGTGGCATGGCTCTCGAAGGTGGCCCGAAAATGCTCCAGAGAGGTAAACGAGTGGTTACCCCTACCAATCCACTATGAACCTAATGGGAACATCCTCAAGCCAGGACGGTGAGGACCAAAAGCCGGAAATTACTCAAAGAACCACAATTGCCATACAAGCAAGAAAATAAGCTCCAAGCCCAAAAGCAAGCACGTGCAAAGAAAAAAAAACGAAGGGGCCTACCTCTAGTATCCTCCATGGGCCCGAGATAGATGTCCTCTCACTCGTCTCCTTAGGCCTACAAGCTCGACGGCACCATCTCACCAAGGAAGCATAAGCGGAAGCACCGAGGTTGTACTCTTGGACCTTGGACAAATCCTCCAAACATGTCAAGAAATCGATTTGACATACACTCTTCTTCTGAGCAAAGATGGTAGAACCCAACAAGCAAGCCAGGAAAATACGGGCTCTCTGCTCCTCAGTAAGCCCCTGCTCCACCAGAGTCACCCACAACCGCGCCAAAGAAACCCGATCCTTATCAAAGTGGACAGAAACGGGTCCGTAAAGCTCAAGCAAACTGTCACTCTGTCGCCAATAGTTCACGTCATACCGAATACGATGCCCTCTAAAGGATAGCCCTGTCAGCACAGCAAACTGATAAGGGGTGGGGAACATCTCTCCTACAAGTGTATGGAAAGTGTTCGTGAAATCCCAAAACCTCTACAATAACCCATTGGCAATGATCCTAGAATCCCCCGAGTGACAAGCAGGGATAACAGTCAGGAAATGGTCCGAACCCGAACCCAGTACCAAGTTCCTAGCCCCCACTGAAAAGGTCTCCAGCATCATAGCCCAATGGGACGTAGCCCCATGAGCCTGCAACAAGACACCAACACCCTAGCCAACAAACAAATTTTTCTCAAACACCCCATATACTACAAATACAGCTAAAATAATTCCACATAAATTATATGCAGCTGACCACCAATCCAGTACAAGTCCCAATTTGTTCGTGTGTCGAAGCACTAACAGTTCCAGTTTTCAGTTCAAATATACTGAACAAAAAAAAGGGGGGAAATCAGAAAAAACATACCAGCTCCAAGTTAGGCAGAAGGCTCTGCCTATCCGGTAGTAGAACACTACGGTTCCAAACCCCAGCCGGGCGCCAGTCCAGCCACATGAAAGAATCCCGGTACAGCAGAGCTCCATCTGTGTGACTAGTCGGAGGTGCTCTAGTAGAAGGTAACCCGGTGCGAAAAAGGCTCCCGTCATACTCCTCCTCACTCATGGGACGTTTTCCCTTATCCACGGGAGTCATGGTAACACAACGAAGCTTTCTCTCTCTACAAGTAGGAAAATAAAAGTTTCATATTCGCAAAGAACAAGCACCCATTCAACAATGCAACCCAAAATTCAGCAACTAGCCGGAAAAATAAGCAAGTTCAAGACAAAAACCGAAGAAATCGGTCAAGAATGGACTTACCTCAAGCAAAATGGAGCACTCAACAATGGAGGAAGCTCACGAAATTGGCTCTCGACAATGAAGAGGAAGAAGGCACGTGAAAAAAAAGAGAAGCGCCGAAGCGCTTTTTACTCGGCTCAAGCCCAGCGCCGCTACGGCGCTGGCCTGGGCTTCTAGCGGCCCTACAGACCTGCACAGGCGGGCCCACTTGTCCCATGGCCCCTTTTTCCAGTCCAAAGTTCGTTACTTCAGTTCGTTTGTGGCGAATAACAGTGCCAAGCGCGGGAGCAAAGTACTCCGGCCCACAAAATCAAATTCGACAGTTGGCCAATTTTATGGTACCAGCTATTTTCAGGTAAAACTAACCCGTTTATTTTTGCAGGTCCCAGATACTGAAACTCGGATCTACACTGCGACAACCCTTACCGCCCAGAGTGCCAAAATTATTTTTAAAGCCCGGAAATTCTATCGGCCTTACAACTCAGTATTACAAACTTCGGGCCAGTCAATGATTGCTTAAGCTATTGCGGTTAAACTATCCTTCTGCGAAATTACAAATTTTGGGGTCAGTCAATGGTCGCTTAAGCTATTGCGGTTAAACTGTCCCTATGCGAGGTCACAAATTTTAGGGTCAGTCAAAGGTCGCTTAAGCTATTGCGGTTAAACTGTCCCTCTACGAGGTTACTTATAAAGTGTCAGTCAATGATTGCTTAAACTATTGCGGTTATACTGTCCATTATTTTTATTCTTTTTATATGTGTTTCAGTCAATGATTGCTTAAGCTATTGCATTTAAACTGTTCATATGTCCTAACCATTTTTGCAGCCGTTATTTTAATCACGCTGTCTCGTTGACCTTTTCGTTTCTCGTACAGGGACGGAATCTCGACATCTGCCGAGCAGTGTTTAGTCACTATTTGTCGAAGGACTCCCCGTGGATCATTCTCAAAGTATTACTAACCTTTTCATTCACTCTGAATACAGGTCCCAAGCAGACGTTTAGATCATCTACGAGCGGTGTTCTATCCTGCTACCATAACCTTTATTTTTCTTGTGTTCACAGAGATGAAATCTTAGTGCACTACGAGCATGTCCCAACTCAGGTTTGTCTTCATATGCATACATATTGTACACTCTTACACACCGTGTGCACATCAGCATCCTGCATGTCGCCTTCGGAATACTTTGATCTTCGCTTTTACTCAAGCTCGATCAAAGTGGGGGCTTCTATAGACGCCAAAAAAGCGTTTTCATATTTCTCCGCAAAAGCTCGATGATGAAAGGAGTAATTTATAAACTTGAACTGCTATTTTTGCTTTAATAGTTAAGATAAGGTCTTAGCTTTTTCTTCCAAACACTCCTTCATTGCATTTCATTCAAAAGCCCCGTTTAAGAGCTTTCGAACGACACGTCTCATGCCTCTTTCCGACTCGCGCTCGCCAAGTTGCGATTTAGGGGTAAAACCGTCTTTTACCGTTCAAGGGTAAAACGATCTTTTCACATTTTTTGGAATATTTAAATTCCTCCGGAAAATAAAAACGGACTGGATGACGTCATTATGATGACATCCAGCTAGCTGCTGACAGCCGTCAGCGGCCCTGGGATAAATCTCAGGGCCGTTAGCGGCGCTGACCATATTCCCAGGGCCGCTAGCGGCACTGACCCTGCTTCTGGACCGCCTCTTTTTCGACCCAAATCCAAATTTCGGCTCCTTTTCAACCGTCCAACCCTACTTCCTGCGCCTATAAATACGACCCTTCACCCTCAGTTCAAAACACACAGTCTACAGTTGACAACCTCTATTCTCAGTAGTATTGACTCTGAGCTTCCCCGTCTTTCTTCCAAACTTGAGATCTAGTTTTGCTATTTTTGTCAAATATAGCCTACAGTTCAGGTACAAATTCCTGAGGGCTCGAATTAAATTTAACTGCCTAACTGTTTATTTTCTAGTAGTCATAATGTAGATATCATGCTAAAATAGCGTTTTATTCCTTCCTAAATATTGTCTGTATAGTCGTTGTGCTGCTCAACTTGTCAAACCGAATGCATGTCTAAATAAGGGTTAATAGTAAATGTTGTGATGCTTGTGGTGAACCAATTAATAGTCTAAGTTTAGGTTGTTAATCCGGTTTTGCATGGGAATTATGTCTTTAAATTATTAAGCAAACTTGAGTTACTAGAGGCCGTCATAAACGGGCGAGTTGGGTGCCTAACACCTTCCCACCTCGTACCTTCTCCCCCGAGCCTATTATTTTTGGGTACTCATATGTTCTATGTGAGCGGGAGTCTTTCTAAAAACATGATTAGTTCACTTTTCGTGCTATTGGGTTGTCCCTTCGGTTTGTCCCTTCGATAAAACGCCGATAGCAGATTTGTGACCTCTTTCGTGGTTTTTATTCAATTCATGTATTTACAAAATCTTTTCTAACTCGATGGTCCCTTGAACTTATCTAAACCCCCAACTTACAAATTTTCTATAAGGACGCACTCCGTGGAAAACCAATACTCATATAAAAAAAAGGATTGGACCAAAATCTCGGGTCCTTACAGACACCAGTTTTGACTTTACCGTCTGGTACGGAAGGGTTTGAGGTATATAGTGATGCATCTAAGAATGGGTTGGGGTGTGTACTTATGCAACATGGCAAGGTGGTTGCTTATGCCTCTCGCCAGTTGAAAGTGGTTGAGAAAAATTACCCTACTCATGACATGGAGTTGCTGCCGTAATTTTTGCCTTGAAGATCTAGAGGCATTACTTGTATGGAGCTTGTTGCAAGATCTTTACAGATCAAAAAAGTTTGAGTATATTTTCACTCAGAAGGGGTTGAATATGAGGCAACGAAGATGGCTCAAGTTAATATCTGAGTACGATCTGGATATTCATGATCATGAGGGAAAGGCCAATGTAGTAGCAGATGGGTTGAGTAGGAAGATTTCGCACACTGTGAATAACATGATGGTGCTACCATATGACTTGTGTGAGGAATTCAGAAAGTTGGACTTAGAAGTTGTCCAACAAGGTGAGAATGCAGTGTTGCTGAATGCACTTGTAGTGCGACCGTCGATCTATGATGAGATCCGACAGTTGCAAGCTCACGACCCGTTTCTAAAGGAGTTGCGTGTCAAGATCAAGGATGGGAAGCATCCTGATTATGAGATCCTTGATGATGGTACTATCAAGATGAAAGGGCGTTGGTGTGTACCAAACAACGCCGAGTTAAAGAGAAAGATTCTCGATCAGGCGCATGGAATTGCGTATTCTGTTCACCCAAGTGGTGATAAGTTGTACAAAGATTTGAAACTTCAGTTTTGGTGGACAAACATGAAGCGAGAATATGCTGAATATGTGGCAAGGTGCCTGACTTGTCAAAAGGTGAAGATTGAACATAGAAGGCCTGGAGGTCTTGTTCAATCGCTGGAAATTCCTAGATGAAAATGGAATTCAATCTCGATGGATTTCGTGACTGGATTACCAAAAACGAGGTTCGGGAAGGACACTATTTGGGTTATTGTCGATCGATGGACGAAAATGGAGAGATTCATTGCAATGAAAAAGACTTGGTCGATGGACCAACTCGCTGAAGCTTATGTGAAAGAGGTCTTGAGGTTACATGGAGTGCTAAATATTGTGTCAGACAGGGATACGAGATTCTTGTCGAACTTTTGGGACAAACTGCAGAATGCTTTTGGTACCAAGTTGAAGTTTAGTACGGCATTTCATCCTGCGACAGATGGTCAAACGGAGTGTACTATTAAGACGTTAGAAATGAAGGACTCTTGAGAGAAGAGTTTGCCTTTAATTGAGTTCTCCTACAACAATTGTGATACCCCGATATTTTCTATATTTATTATATAGATTTAAATGCATTTTGATAAAATTATCGTAATTATTTTACGATAATGAAATTCTCGTATTTGAGAATATTCTCGTCATTAAATTATTGAGATCATAGTAACAAATATTATAGATTTTATAATTTAAAGTATTTAAACGATTTAGTATTTAAATCGCTTTACTCATTTGAGAGCAATTACTATTTATAATTTAAAAAGTGTATTTTCGAAAATAGAGTTTTTGTGAGTATTTAATTAAATAAATAAAATCATATTTTGGAGTCTTAATCCAACTAGATTAGGGTCAAGTCAAACTTGGGCAAGAGGAGACTATAAATAGGACCAAGGGGTCACCCTTGGACCCTTTATTCAGCAATTATTCAACCGTGCATTCACTTAAAAAATACTTTCTCTCTCCTCACCTCTCTCTCTCTCACGCAAACTCTCTCTCTCTCTCTCTCTCTCTCTCTCTCTCTCTCTCTCTCTCTCTCGGCCATCACCGGCTCCCACCTTAGGTGAGGGCCCACAGGTACGCCATCCGGCCTCCATTGCCAACGTGCTCTACTTCTCTCTCTTTCTCCCTCACGCTCTCTCTTTCTCTCTCCTTGTTTTTTCCCCTTCTCTCTCTCCTCTGTTTTGGCGCAAGCACGGTGGGCAAGCGACGGACCACCGCCTCCATGACCACCCCCACCCTCGGTGGAGTTGGTGGAGGAGCGGGCAAGGTCACGGCAGCCCAGCCGCGCGCTCAGTCGCGCCTCCTCTCCCCCTTGCTCTTATTTTCTCTCTCTTCCGCGAATCACCACCACCGGCGTTCCGCCGCCGGCCAACCATCGCCGACCTTGAGACCAAGGAAGGTCCGGTCGAGCTTTGTGGTGGTAGTGGTGGTGGTGGGTGAGCGTGGGAGGTCGTAATCGTGATTTTTGTTTCCATGTTCTTGAGGGATTTTCAAAAATAAAAGAAAAATAAATTCTTTAATTAAACTAAATTATTATTCGATTTTCAGCAGTTTTGATTTCTTATATTAATTGTTTATGGAGTTTTACAAGTCCGATTGTCAATTTTCAAAAGTCTAGATTGGCTAGAAACATTCAAAGAATTTAATGATGTTGCCAGATTTAATTTTCGACATCATTTCGATTTTATAGATTAGATTTACTAATTCAGTATTTTGTTTTAATTAGGATCTGAGACCCGTTCGTGAACTCAAACGCTTCGTAGGACTATTTATAGCTTTTAGGAGCATTAGACAAGGTAAGCTAACATGCCAACCTTCTTCTAAATCCCAAACAAAATAGTTTGTTGTTGCTACGTGCTATTTGTGAATAAATATTAAGTATATATGCAATGCATGATTTAATTATTCTCTACTATAATCATGATTATGAATTATGTTATTTTGAGCATGTACATTGTTGGGATTTGTTTATGATGTATAATCATGTACATCGGATTTATATGATGTTAAATAACTCATATGTTAATTATTAAATATTTCATGAATAATGAATTTAATTGGTTCTATGCATGGATTATGTACGTCATGTGAAATTATGATGTGTTGCTGGTCATATGAATTATATGGACCTTATATGTTGATATGATTACTTGATAAAGTGGAATCATGTTATTGTGTCGAAGTGGTGCCGGATTTCTATTATAATCCATTATTTGCCCATTTACATAAATTGGTTGTCAATCATGTTAACTTGGATATAAGCTAAATTGGACTCTTAGTTCCTTTGCCATCGTTATGTCTATAAGTTCTTATTGAACCTCGTATAATAAATTGAATTAATAAAGAGAATAAGACTCCTAATGGATCCCTAGGCGTAGTCGAGCTTCGGAGTGCACTAAGGGGTGTTACTCAAGGGATGTGTGATTCCCAAAACTTTTACTCTCTCATTATGGACGGATCATTCCCCAATTATTAAGTACTCTTGACTAACCATGAGTTACCTCGAGGTAGTGTGCACACTAGAGTCTTTAAGTCCATGGCAAGATTATTATTCAAGGCTTCGCCTCATAAACGTCGTAGATGGTATGTCCTCGGTTTATGTAAAGATGAGCGTCATGTCTTGGTATTCAACCAAACGGCTTGTCTACCTCTCTTATTACTCTTCAAGATGAATTATGTTATATGTGATCATTAAATAAGATAATATTGAATGAGGTGTCTTATATGACTATTTTCCTATGTGTGAGTGCAAATGAATTTCAAAGATTCTTCAAAAAAACCCAGGTAAGGTTTGCGAAAAGGTTTTGACTGGGTTTGAATGTTAATTACTCAGTTTTTTCTGATTTTTGTTTTGTTTCCTTTTCTTCTATTTCCGTTATGGAATTTATTTGTGCAAGTAATGTTGAGTGCGGACGTCTTAAGCTGGGCGCACTTATTAAGTTTTTGCTTTTGAACTCTGGTTTGGTTTGGATGGTCGCCCGTTTGTTTTGGGCTATAAATATTGGATAACAATTTAAGTTCACTATTTAGACAATGTTGCATAATGTTTTTACTAACCTTAGTTTCGCTTTGGGATACCAAGTCTTTCTTTCTGCTTAGCATTTATTCCTTAATGATAAATGTTGCAGTAGCACCCTTGGGTTTGGGACGGTTCAGTGGTGTCGAGTCATGGATAATGATGTTGATAGTTCCCAGGAAATCGTTGTAAATTCGGGGCTATTACAAATGGTATCAAAGCCATAGGTTTTCCTAATTTGATTAAGGTTAATAATTTGGTTAACAAAGATTAGATAATCATGGGCTATGAAAATCAAAGTTAAAGTCGTTGAGATTTTGTGCTAGTATTAAGTTTTATGTGAAATCACAACTTACTATGTTTTGTGATTTATAAAATCCTCATTTGGTGACTTACCTTTGTAGATGGTAAGAATGGTTAAGACTGCAAGGAAGTCGAGCGGCCAGGAACTTTTGTGTTGCGCCTGTGCCAGAACCGGTACCTACTCCTGCTGAATCTTTGCATGTTCCGTCTGATCCTTCTATGGATTCAACACAACCTGATAGCTTTGATGAGGTTAATATGGATGATTATGATGTGATCCAAGAGAGGCATCCTTTTAGTGAGAATACTGTTAAACTGAGTCCTTTGAGACCCCGCTCTCCATTTGAGTCTGAGATGACTAACACCTACAACTTCTATGAGGAAAGAGGTGTATTTGCTAAGGCAAGTGAGGAACCTAAAGATGATTCTCCTCCAGCTTCTCCTGAGTATACTCCTAGTACCCCTATTGCTCTAGATTCACCTCGCAGGGTTGTCCCAGGGGAGCCGTATTGCCCTCCTCTTCCCGCCCTTGTGTTGCGTGAGCAAGAAAGCGAAAGAGTTTGTTATGTGAATCAAATTTGGGAAAGAATTGAGCAATTCTGTACAAAACATAATGTTCTATTTCATAGTGCTCATATGTGCGATTTGGTTATTGATGGACTACCTAATAAAGATCCATGGACAGGTGTGAAAGTTAAGTATGCCGATTTGGAAGTTGACGGTGAGCCTAACTATGAGCGATATAGATTTGAAGGAAAGTGGTACAACCATCTCCCTGGTGCTCGTGATAAGTTGATGTTGATCGAGAACGACTGGATGCGCAAGGGAATTGTTTCTGCTACTACTGAATGCACTTGCCAGAAGAAGGTGCAACATATGCATGTCCGTGATTATGTCGCTGATATGGAGCCTATTGCTAAGAGACTCCGCAGAAACTTGAAGTTTAGACCCCCCATCCACTTGAAGCCAAGTGGAGTGGTGAAGGAGGATAGAGATGATAGTCCTCCTGGATTTCGCGATAACCCTCTGAATGTCGAATAGACATTAGATTATCTTTATTTTTCTAAGAACTATTTAAATACCGTTGTGTGAGGCCTTATGATCGAAAGATTTGTTATTTATCTGGGTGTTGAGTCGTATAAACGACATACATTATTGCTTGACTTATTGTTATGTATTATTTATGCATATTTGATTTGAGCTATATTCTATCTCTCTTACATTATTATGATTGTTTATATGATTATTTCTGATATAGCATGTTTATATGCATGAAAATAGTTGACTTATATGCAAGTATGAAGGCATGAGCAATATGCATCGAATTCTATTACATTCGTCAAAAGCTATCGACAAATGGCTTATTCACATCATAGAATGAAATTCTATGTCATAACATTCTCTCTTGCATGAGAAAATCATTATTTATTATTCAAAAAGAATAAGATGTATGACCTATGATCATGTTCAAACACTCTCAAATGTGTTAAATGCTAAATGATAAGAGTAGGGTGAATCTACCCAAATCTCTGACTATGTGCCTTCAAAAATGGGAATTCTAGAAGCTTAGCTCCTTAATGGCTTTCTTACCATGTTTACTGTGATTTCAGATTTCTCTTTACATACTTAGTTTATTTGCACACCGCATAAATATGAAATCTAGTCCTATGTCTAGCGCGAGTATTACCTTGTCTAATGGTACTAGAGTATGTTATAATGCTCGATTTTGAGAACTGTCCTGTTAGTGTCGTTGGGTGTGACCTACCCGCAGATTTGATCGAAATTGATCTACAGGAGTTCGATGTGATTTTAGGAATGGATTGGTTAGCCAAGTATAGGACTAAGATAGAATGTTTTGAACAGAAGGTTTCTTTTAAAGGACCAAGAGGTCATAGGGTGTCATATCGAGGAATTGTAGTGAAACCTAAGTTGAACGTTGTGTCAACAATGAAGAAGATTGAGTACACAACGAAAAATCGCGCTATCTTCCTTTGTCATGTTCAGGATATGAGTCGAGAAGAGACGCCATCGACTCCTATTCTAATCGTTTCCGAATACGAAGATGTGTTTCTAGACAAGATTCCAAGGAATGCCGCCGCAAAGGATGATCGATTTCACGATTGAATTAGCACCTGGTGCAACGCCTGTCTCCAAAGCTCCGTACAGGATGGCTCCTTCGAAAAAGAAGGAATTAAAGATGCAACTCGAGGAATTGCTTGATAAGGGATACATCCGTCCTAGTGTATCGCCTTGGGGAGCTGTAATTTTGTTTGTTAAGTAGAAAGATGGAAGTATGTGATTATGTATCGACTATAGAGAACTCAACAAGATTACGATCAAAAATCGCTACCCACTTCCCGGATCGATGATCTGTTCGACCAATTGAAAGGAGCTGCAATATTTTCTAAGATTGACTTGAGGTCAGGATATCACAAGTTACGAATTGCATAGCCTGACATTGCTAAGACTGCCTTTAGGACAACGTATGGTCACTACGAGTTTACTGTCATGCCATTTGGTTTGACCAATGCGCCAGCAAAATTTATTGATCTCATGAATCAGACATTTCAGCCATATCTTGATAAATTTGTTGTGGAATTTATTGATGATATTTTGGTGTATTTAAAGACTAGAGAAGAGCATGAAAAACACTTGAGGATTACATTGGATATTTTGAGACAACATAAGTTATATGCTAAGTTGTCGAAGTGTGAATTTTGGCTTGAGACCGTGTCTTTCTTAGGACATGTGGTATCTAAGGATGTTGTAGCTGTATACCTAGAGAAAATACGAGTCGTTACTGATTGGCCAAGACCTGCTAATGTGACTGAGGTTCGTAGCTTTTTGGGCTTAGCAGGTTACTATAGGAGATTTGTCGATAATTTCTCCAAAATTGCTCAACCAATGACGAATTTGATGAGAAAGACCACATGTTTTCAGTGGAGTGAAAAGTGTGTTGAAGCTTTTTAGGAATTGAAAAATAGATTGACTTCAGTGCCAATTCTGACACTTCCGTCTTGAACTGAAGGATTTGAAGTTTATAGTAATGCATCAAAGAATGGACTTGGTTGTGTGTTGATGCAAAATGGCAAGGTTGTAGCGTACGCGTCGCCACAACTGAAGAAGTATGAAGAGAACTACCCAACGCACGACATAGATCTTGCAGCAGTCGTGTTCGCCTTACAGATTTGGCGTCATTACTTGTATGGGTGTCCAGTGAAAATGTTCACAGATCATAAGAGTTTGAAGTACATATTCACTCAAAAGGAGTTGAACATGCGCCAGAGAAGGTGGCTTGAATTACTCACGGAGTACGATTTGGACATACAATACCATGAGGGTAAGGCCAGCATGGTGGCAGATGCACTGAGTAGGAAGACTCGCCACACGTTGAATACAGCTTTTGTAGTGCCAGATAAGATTATTTAGGATTTGCAGAATCTTGACATCAAAGTGGTATTAGGAGGTGAAATGCATGGCATGTTAAACAAAATGTCAATAAAGCCGACTTTGTTAGATGAGATAAAAGGAAAGCAAGCTGATGATGAGGATCTCTTGCATATTGTCCAGCATAAGAACGAAGGACGTTCTGAAGATTTCGACATTGGCCAAGATGGTATCTTGAGGTTTAGGAAGAGGATTTGTATTCCGAAAGTTCCTGAGATCAGGAATAAGATTTTGGGCGAAGCACATAACACTCCGTATTCTGTACACCCAGGAGGTGATAAGCTTTATAAGGACCTTCGATCCACATTTTGGTGGAAAGGAATGAAAAAGGACGTGGCCGGGTTTGTAGCTAAGTGTGTAACATGCCAGAAGGTTAAGATTGAACATAAGCGTCCAGGAGGAATGTTGCAATCGCTAGATGTGCCTACATGGATGTGGACATCGATCGCGATGGATGTTGTCATGGGTTTACCCTTGACACAAAAGAAGAACAACACGATTTGGGTCGTTGTGGACATGTTGACAAAAGTCGCCAGATTCATTGCCATGAATGATACGTGGGATATGGAAAAACTCGCGAATGCATACGTAAAGGAAATCATGTGATTACATGGTGTTCCAGAGGATATTGTTTCAGACAGAGATTCGCGAATTCTATCACATTTTTGGACAACTTTACAAGAAGCTTTTGGTAGTAAGTTGAAGTTTGGCACAACTTTTCATCCAACAACTGATGGGCAGTCCGAAAGGACAATTCAGACTTTGGAGGACATGTTGCGTGCGTGTGGCCTCGAATATCAAGGATCGTGGGATAAGCATTTACCACTGATCGAGTTTTCATACAACAACAGTCATCATACGAGTATCGATAGAGCCCCTTACGAGGCATTATATGGTAGAAAGTGTCGTTCTTCAGTTTGTTGGAACGACATTAGCGAAACTGTCGTGATGGGTTCCGAGTTAATACAAGAGACAGTTGACCCGGTCAAAGTCATTCAAAATAAGATGCATGGGGCCCAGGATCGCCAAAAGTCCAATGCAGATCGAGGTCGCCGACCCGAACAATTTGAGGTAGGAGGAAAAGAACTTTTGAGAGTATCCCCTACCAAGGGTGTGATGAGATTTGGTCGAAAAGGGAAACTAAGCCCCAGATATATTGGACCATATGAAATTCTCGAAAGAATTGGTGACGTAGCATATCGTCTCGCTTTGCCAGTGGAACTGTCGAAAGCTCATAACGTTTTTCATGTTTCTCAATTGAAGCATTATGTGCACGATCCCGCACATGTTGTACAACCTGAAGAGTTAGAACTCGATGAGAGTCCGATTTATGAAGAGAGACCGCTTAAGATCATTGATCGAAAAGTTGGGGCTACAAGAACGACATTCGTGCCCATTGTCAAAGTTTTATGGTCTCGTCATGGCTCCGAAGATGCTACTTGGGAACCGAATCACTTATGAGGGACAAGTATCCCGATTTTCTATTAGAAGGTATAAATTTCGTCTAAGATTCAGGACGAAACTCCTTTTAAGGAGGGTAGAGTGTCACGCCCCAAAAGTTTTGTTTTCTTATGACTTATTACATGCTATGTGTGCAAGCATTGCTTATTGCATTGCTAAGCGAGTAGAAACACGATGAGGTCTCTCCTCTTTTCACGAGTCTGGATCCTAGAAATCATATTGTGTCTTCTTAAAGACAAACTTTTAAAATCGTTGGGAGCACTAACTCCAAGTTTTGAGGACAAAACTTCTTTTAAGGAGGGTGAGATGTTGAATTAAATCGATTTAAATGCATTTTTATATAATTATCATAATTATTTTACGATAATGCAATTCTCGTATTTGAGATTATTCTCGTCATTAAATTATTGAGATCATAGTAATAAATATTATTGATTTCATAATTTAAAGTATTTAAACGATTTAGTATTTAAGCCGCTTTACTCATTTGAGAGAAATTAATATTTATAATTCAAATTGTGTATTTCCGGAAATAGAGTTTCGTGAGTATTGAATTAAATAAATAAAATCAGATTTTGAAGTCCTAATCCAACTAGATTAGGGTCAAGTCAAACTTGAGCAAGAAGAGACTATAAATAGGACCAAGGGGTCACCCTTGGACCTTTTGTTCAGCAATTATTCAATCGTACATTCACTCACAAAATCACTTTCTCTCTCCTCACCTCTCTCTCTCTCTCTCACTGCTGTCACCGCGACAACCACCGGCACCCACCTCAGGTGAGGCCCCACAACACCACTGTCCGGCCTCCATGGCCGGCGTGCTCTACTTCTCTCTCTTTCTCCCTCACGCTTTCTCTTTCTCTCTCCTCTGTTTTTCCCCTTCTCTCTCTCCTCTGTTTTCGCACAAGCACGACCAACAAGCGCCCACCGGCGCCATGACCATCCTCACCTCCGGTGGAGTTGGTGGAGGTGCGGGCAAGGTCGCGGCAGCCCAGCCGCGCGCTCAGTCGCACCTCTTCTCCCCCTTGCTCTGTTTTTCTCTCTCCTCCGCGAATCTCCACCATCGGCGTTCCGCAGCCGGCCAATCACCGTCGACCGTGAGACCAAGGGAGGTCCGGTCGAGCTTGGTGGTGGTGGTGGTGGGTGAGCGTGGGAGGTCGTAATCGTGATTTTCGTTTTCGTGTTCTTGAGTGATTTTCGTAAATAAAAGAAAAATAGATTATTTAATATAAACTGAATGATTATTTGATTTTCGGCAGTTTTGATTTCTTGTTTTAATTTTTTATGGAGTTACGTTTTACAAGTCTGATTGTCGATTTTCAAAAGCCTAGATTGGTTAGAAAAATTCAAAGAATTTCATAGTGTTGTCAGATTTAATTTTCGACATCGTTTCGATTTTATGGATTAGATTTACTAATTCGGTAATTTATTTTAATTAGAATCCGAGACCCATTCGTGAACTCAAACGCTTCGTAGGACTCTTTATAGCTTTTAGAGCGTTAGACAAGGTAAGCTAACATGCCAACCTTCTTCTTCCCAAACAAAATAGTTTGTTATTGTGACGTGCTATTTGTGAATAAATATTAAATATATATGCAATGCATGATTTAATTATTCTTGCCTATAATCATGATTATGATTTATGTTATTTTGAGCATGTACAATGTTGGGATTTGTTTATGATGTATAATCATGGATATCAGATTTATATGATGTTAAATACCTCATATGTTAATTATTAAATAATTCATGAATAATAAACTTAATTGATTCTTTGCATGGATTATGTACGTCATGTGAAATTATGATGTGTCACTGCCCATATGAATTATATGGACCTTATATGTTGATATGATTATTTTATAAAATGGAATATTGTTTCGAAGTGTTGTCGGATTTCTATTATAATCCATTATTTGTCCAATTACATAAATTGGTTGTCAATCATGATAACTTGGATATAAGTTAAATTGGACTCTTAGTTCCTTTGCTATCGTTATGTCTATAAGTTCTTATTGAACCTCGTATGTTAAATTGAATTAATAAAGAGAATAAGACTCCTAATGGATCCCTAGGAGTAGTCGAGTTTCGGAGTGCACTAATGGGTGTTACTCAAGGGATGTGTGATTCCCAAAACATTTACTCTTTCATTATGGATATAGCGATGTTGTATTCGGGACAGATCATTCCCTGATTATTAAGCCATCTTGACTAACCATGAGTTACCTCGAGGTAGTGTGCACACTAGAACGTTTAAGTCCATGGCAAGATTATTATTCAAGGCTTCGCCTCATAAACGTCGTAGATGGTATGTCCTCGGTTTATGTAAAGATGAGCGTCGTGTCTTGGTGTTCAACCAAATGGCTTGTCTAACTCTCTTATTACTCTTTAAGATGAATTATGTCTTGAGTGATCATTAAAGAAGATAATATTGAATGAGGTGTCTTATATGACTATTTGCCTATGTATGAGTGCAAATGAATTTCAAAGATTCTTCAAAAAAACCCAAGTAAGGTTTGCGAAAAGGTTTTTACTGGGTTTGGATGTTAATTACTCAGTTTTTCTGATTTTTGTTTTGTTTCCTTTTCTTCTAATTCCGTTATGGAAGTTATTTGTGCAGGTAATGCTGAGTGAGGACGTCTTAAGCTTGGCGTAGTTATTAAGTTTCCGCTTTTGAACTCTGGTTTTGTTTAGATGGTCGCCCGTGTGTTTTGGGCTATAAATATTGGATAACAATTTAAGTTAACTATTTAGACACTGTTGGATAATGTTTTTATTAACCTTAGTTTTGCTTTGCGATATCTAGTCTTTCTTTTTGCTTAGCATTTACTCCTTAGTGATAAATGTTGCAGTATCACCCTTGGGTTTGTGAAGGTTCAGTGGTGTCGAGTCATGGATAATGACGTCGATAGTTCCCAGGAAATCGTTGTAATTTCTGGGGTGTTATAACAATAGCTACCATGGGAGTATTGGTAGAGCACCTTACGAGGCGTTGTATGGGAGAAAGTGAGACCTTTATTTTGGGTCCGGATTTTATCCAAGAAACCGTGGATCAAGTGAAACTTGTCCAAGAGATGATGAAAGCTGCACAAGATAGACAGAAAGCCTACGCAGATCAACATCGACGAATGGAAGAATTTCAAGTTGGTGAGAAGGTACTTCTCAAAGTATCACCTACTCGTGGAGTGATGAGATTTGGGCACAAAGGGAAGCTTAGCCCAAAGTATTTTGGAACCTATTAGATTCTTGAAAGAATTGGAGAGGTTGCTTATAGGATTGCTATGCCTATGGATTTGGAGCAAGTGCACGATGTGTTCCACGTGTCACAACTTAAGAGGTATCACCATGATCCAAGTCATGTGTTGAATCATGAAAAGGTAGTGTTTGATGACATACCTACCTATGAAGAGCAACCGGTTCGAGTCCTTGAGGAGAGAACTAAACCAGTGAGAATCCTAGACGAGAAAACGAAGAAAACTCGTGCGTCTACGTTCAATCTTGTGAAAATGTTGTGGGCTAACCACAAAGTCGAAGAAGCGACTTGGAGACTGAGGCTGATATGCGCAAGCGTTATCCTCAACTGTTCGAACAAGGTACTTAACCTTAGTTTCGAGGTCGAAACCTTTTTAAGGGGGGAAGGGTGTAACAATCCACAAAGGAAGAGAAATTTAAAGACTGGAAAACTCATTGCATTGCATTGCATCATGCTCATTTTGTTATTTGGAAAAGTTGTGAAAACTTTGAAACTTTCAAGTTGCATTGTTGCGTTGAACTTTGAAAGTGTGGAAAGAAAAAAAACTTCGCCTTATGGAACTAAATCACTTTGGTGGTGATCCTAAGTTTCAAGGACGAAACTTCTTTTAAGGGGGTGAGATGTAATACCCTGTATTATTATTCATTTTAGAATAATAATTACTTAAAAAGAAAATGCAATTTTGGATTTAAAATATTAAGTGGGCTCATGAATTAAAGTGCCTAAGTAATGTATGAGTTTTATTTTGGATCTAATTAGATTAATTGGGCCAAACCTAATTAAGCAATTTGGGCTTAGTATTTTCGGTAATGGCCGAAATTATGGGGCTAAAAATCAGCTTTTATTTTTGGAAATCTTATTTCCTAAACAGAGTAGATTTCGGGAGGGTTGACTGGGTTGTTAATCTAGGAAGTTAGAGGGAGATAAGGAAGGAGTAGAATTAGGAGATTCGATTTCCTAGTTGGACTCAACTTCCTCACTCATCAACTTAACCTAGACAAAACAGAAAACAAGGCACTCACTCTCTCTCTACACACACACGTTCGACCGAAACCAAGAGGAAGAAGAAAGAGATTTTCCTACTCTTTCACAATTCATCCTCTTGTCTAAGTTTTTTCCTTTTTTTATTCCAACTAAGTGGTTTTATTACTTTTTAATTACTAAAAGTGTGTTCTTGATTCAAATTAAATGTTTTTATGAACCTTAGTTTGTTTATGAGCAAACGCTTATTTTATATTTTGACCTAGGGTTGCTAGATTCTAGTATTTTGTATATTAGAATCATGATTAGGGTTGGATTTGTTGTTTTAGTGAATTTGAATCAAAGGTTGAGTTTAAAGGTGGAATCTTGTGATTTTATTAAATCTGGAAATTTATTGATTATTTAGGTTTAATTTAGATTTGGATTTGTCAAATTGATTAACAAAATATATATAAAAGGAGTCACACGGTCGAAGCTTGCGCGACGCACGACCCAGCCGTGCGGCGCTGCAGCACCGTCGCTGGCGGCCGTGCACCGCCAGGCGCCAGCCGGCACCACAAGTGGGCTGCTGGTGGTGGGGCCCGCTGGTGGTGGTAATGTGGTGGTGTTTTGATGTTTGACTTGTTGTTTTGACTTGTTGACTTTAATTAGGGTTTATGGAAAGTTTTCCTAATTGGCTTTTTAAAATTTTGGTTTGAAAAGTCATTGAGCATGCATGAGTAATTAAATACCAACAAATTAATAATTTAAGTTTAGGGTGCTAAACCATCTTTAAAGTTTAATTAAGAGGTTTAGAGGTCAAAGTATTGACTATGGGTTTATTGTGAATTTGTTGGATTTACTTATTGCTAAAAGGTAAGTCATTGTTAATATGTCATTGTTAGTAATCCAGACAACAAAGTGTGCAGACTCACTAAATCCCTTTATGGTCTTAAGCAAGCCTCAAGACAATGGTTTGAAAAGTTACATTCTTCTCTAATTGGCTTAGGCTACAAGCAGTGCAAACATGACTACAATCTTTTCTTGAAGTCATGTGGAAGTTCCTTAACAATTGTAGCAGTGTATGTTGATGACGTACTTGTCACTGGTTCTGACCTACAGGAGATTAAATCCCTCAAGACACATTTGCATGGTTTTTATGGAATTAAAGATTTGGGTAAACTGCACTATTTTGTGGGATTTGAGGTCGATTATCTACCTACTAGAGTTAGTCTTACACAAAAGAAATTCACCAAGGAATTGTTAGAAGATACTGGGTTTTCAGATTGCAAGCATGTCTTGACTCCTTTGCCTGTAAATCTGAAGTTATTTCCTGATCAAGGAGATTTGTTACCTGATCCTTCCGGCCTATTACAGAACAATCATTGGCAAGCTCAATTTTCTTACCCACACAAGACCTGACTTATCCTATGCAGTACAAACTTTGGGTCAGTTCATGCAGCTACCTAGATATCCCCATCTTCAGGCTGTTGAGCATGTATTAAGGTGCATAAGGGGCACTGCTGGCCAAGGGATTATATTTTCAGCTACTGACCAACTCAGATTACAGGCTTTCAGTGACTCTGACTGGGCCTCCTGTCCTTCTTCTCGACGTTCTGTTACTGGTAACTTGGTTCTCCTTGGCAAATCTCCCATTAGTTGGAAATCAAAGAAACAAGGTATTTTTTTAAGTCCTCTACAGAGGCAGAGTACAGGGCTATGCAACAGGTTGCTTCTGATGTGACTAGGCCTGTCAATTTACTAGAAGAGCTTGGTGTCACAGGCCTCAAGCTAGTTGAGCTTAATTGTGCAACCAAAGTGCCCTACACATAGCTAAGAATCATGTCTTTCATGAACACACTAAGCACATTAAATTGATTGTCATTTCACTAGGGACAAAGTGCTTGAAGGATTGTTACAGCTTCGCTACTTGCCTACACAACATCAACTAGCTAGCTGATGTACTTACTAAGATCCTACCATCCAAACAACATTGGGATCTTCTGATCAAGTTGGGCATACTTCCCTCTCCATCATCCCCAGCTTGCGGGAGAGGAGGAGTTGTTGGGACCCTCACATTCTGTTACAACAAAATTGCCACATAAGCTCAGAGGTTCTAACAACCTCCACGTCAGCTAGCAGACAGTTAAATTGTAATAATAAGAATTTTTGGCCGAAAAGTACCTTACTTTTCAATATTTTGGCCAAAAAGTACCTAATAAATCTTTTGTTGCCATAATGTACCTTATATGGGCTTAAAGTTTGTTGACCCATACAAATAAGCGGAATTGACCCAACTCTGTCAACTTATAACATAGAAAGCCCAATCTACCCCCACTTAAAATCACGTGCCACTCACGTGACTTATTAATTACCCCCACCCACCCCCCCTTTGAATTTTTACACGCTCTCTCTCTTCCCTCCATCAAACCCGACTCTCTCTCTCTCTCACTTCACACTCTCTCTCTTCTTCCCTCTCTTCTTCCCTCTCTTCTTCTGTTCTCTCTCTCTCTCTCTTCAGTGACCATTGAAGACGAATTTACCATATATACTTTACATTTTTGCCTTCAATTCTTCACCCACCATAATTGAAGAGGACCACTGTAGCTTGAAGTTGCTGTGAAGATTCGATTCGTTTCCTAGTCAGCACGAAATGGCTGACCCTTTTCCAATCAACATCTCTGGCGTCATCCCCATCGAAGAATTTTCCTCTTCTGGGTGAAAAAGGACGAGTGTGAGGTAAATTAACAAACTTTAAACCTAAAATGCAAAAGCCCCTTTCCTCAAAAGTTACATGCATCGTTTAATGTTTCTATATTTGGGGTTTAATTAGCTTAGAAACGTGGGGTTAGTGTTTGATTTCGTAGTAAAATTGGGTTCATGCAAATTGTTTATGTTTAAAAATGTTGTGCCCTAATTTAAAATTGTTAGAAATTGAATTATTATGCCTTAATTGAAAAATGTTTGAAATTGTTGGACCCAATTGAATGACTGCCCCCTAATTGAAAAATGTTTGAAATTTGTTAATTTTGATTAGGCCTACATATTTGTGGTATATGTGTTGATTTAAGTGCATGAATTACAGGATGTCAGGTGCGAAATATAGCTACATAGTTAATCAATCAGTACACAAAACAGTTGGTTTGAGGATTTTTATGGTGGTGAATTTGTGAAAAAAAAAGGGAAGACTGAATATGTGGGAGAAATAATGTTTCTGAAGCCTATTTTACTTCAGACAAGAAGACCCTCATTGTTTGGGAAAAGCTCTGTACTCCCTTGAAGAATGGTGGACTGAACATTATTGATATTTATAATTGGAACAGAGCAGCTCTCTGTAAGATGCTATGGGCAATTTCTCAGAAAAAAAATAAACTGTGGGTGAAATGGGTTCATAATTTTTATTTAAAAAAGCAATCAGTGCTTGATGCTACCATGCCCTCACAAGCAAGCTGGCTGGTCAGGAAAATAATTGAAAGCAGGAAATGGTTGGGTATTGTTGATGAAGCTGCACAACACCTTGCTGACTTTGCTTCTCATGGGGGATTCAGCATAAAAAAAGCTAATATATTTTTATCCCCTCAGTTTGTCCCTGTCCCTTGGATTAGGCTGATAATGATTAAGGGATTAATCCCAAGGCACAGATTTATTTTATGGATTGCACTCCATGGGAGATTGAATAATGCAGATAAGTGTGCCGCCTGGGGGATGCAGATACCAGTGCTTTGTTCCCTCTGTGATACTGGAGAAAATGAATCAATCACTCATCTATTCTTTAAGTGTCCCTTCTCGAGTAAAATCTGGTATACTTTGCTTGCTTGGTATGGTGTTAGGAGACAACCAGGTTCGTGGGAAGAGGAGATACTCTGGATGCAGAGAGCTGTCAAAAATAACAAGCCTCATAGCTGCATTCTGACCTTCCTTTTTGTTGCAGCTCTTTATCATATATGGATTGCGACGAATCGACTTAGATTCATGCAAGAGAAGCCGTCCCAAAAGGAGATACTGCTGAATATTGTTAATGAGCTCCACTGCAGAGGAGTCTCTTTTCAAAAGTGGTAGAGTGTTTTGTTAAAGCTAAATTGTTATCCCAGTTTGTAATGCTAGGTTATAGCTAGATGACGAGCGGTTGTGCCCTCTTGTTAGTATTAATCCTAGATTGTGTAAACTGGTTGTGTAGATAGATGGTGAGTCCAATCCTTCAGTAGTATTGTCACTCTTATTTGGTAAATAAAATCATTTATTTGACCAAAAAAAAAAAAAAATGTTTCTGAAGCCTGATATATTACTAGCTGAGTGGGGGTTCTTTGAAATAAAAGGGATTATTAAAGATGAGGTGAAACTAAAGGGTCAGTATGAAATGTGGTTTAGAAAGCATGGGAGGACCCTAACAACTGGTAGACAACAATTGAAAAATGATGAAGATGCTATGGAATTGTTGAGGACTAAGGACCCAGTTAGTGGGATGATGACCCTTTATGTTACTATGGTTCCTGATGTGATTCCCGAGAAACCATTTTCCCTACACAAGAGTCCATTTAGAAGCAAAAATCCAATGTTTGTTTATAAATCCCCAAGTGCAAATGCCCTGATGTTCAAAGAACCTGAGGCCAGTGAAAATGAGCCCACAAGTGAACCTGAGCCCACAAGTGAACTTGAGCCCACATCTGAACCTCAGCCCACAAGTGAAACTCAACCCACTATAGATTCTGAACCCACATCTCAACCTCCTGAGCCTACATCTCAACCTCAACTCAGAAGATCACCCAGGAAAGCTGACCTATCTCAACCTCAACTGAGGAGATCACCCAGGAAAGCAAGTGGGCTAGGGCTAGCACAGGAAGGTGGCACATCTCAACCTCAACTGAGGAGATCACCCAGGAAAGGAAGTGGGCTAGGACTAGGGCAGAAAGGAGGTCCATCTCAGAATTTAAAATCCAAAGGAACTCAGAACAAGAAAGCCCAACCTGAGGAGAATCTGAGGAGGTCACCAAAGTCAAAAGTTACAGAGAAAACCCTAGGAGATCACGTAGGAGAATCTCAGCAGAATCCAAGGAGATCAGGCAGGATAAACACTTCCCTAAGCATCTCTTCAGATCCAAGGCCTGAAAAGCTAAGGAGAGGGGAGGCAAAGCAGCTGCAGCTCTGTTTGAGGATGAAGAAGATGATGGTTGGAGTGATGCTTCTGAAGGTGATGTGGATCCTGATGTGGAATTTGCTGATGGTGAGTTTGAGGACTTAGAAGTTGGTGAAGATTTGTTTGCTGAAAATGTGGAGAATGGGATTTTAGATACTATAACAACTGGTTTCAGGGCAAGTGGAGGTTTAAGAGAGACACAACATACACAACTATCATCTGATGAAGAGGATGCAGAGGATATCATTGTCAATGAAGTTGACTATGATTCTGAGGATTTGGGGAGTCTAAATGGGTCAGATGATGATGATGAAGTACACAACTACCCTGTCTTCAATCCAGAGGTTGACTTCAAGAAGCCTATTAACCTTGTGAAGGGGTTGAAGTTCCCAACAAACAAAGTTTTTTTAGGAAAGCACTGAGGTGGCATAGCATTCAGGAAGGGTATGATTATTATTTTCTCCATAACAGCAGTAGGAGGGTTAGTGTTTATTGCAGGTATAGATGTGAGGGCCCCTGGAAAAATGGGAAGTTGGTGAAATGTGTGTGTGATATGGAAAATAAGTGGAGGTTCAAAGTGCACTGTGTGAAGCTGAAATTGGAGGAGACTTTTCAGATAAAGTCTTTGAGGTTAAAGCATGTTTGTGGCCATGTTGATGTGAACCCTAAGGTTTCTTCTCAATATCTTGCAGAGAGATACATTGAGATGTTTAGCTCAGATCCAGGGTGGAAATTGACAGCTTTTCATGATTTAG
The DNA here is from genome assembly GCA_038025085.1 of Tetragonia tetragonoides. Lineage (NCBI taxonomy): Eukaryota > Viridiplantae > Streptophyta > Magnoliopsida > Caryophyllales > Aizoaceae > Tetragonia > Tetragonia tetragonoides. The sequence goes on from CM076139.1 coordinate 43,431,509, forward strand.
TTTATAGGGATATTATAGTGAGCTGTGGGTATTACAAGCTTTATTATGCTAGAGCAAGAGCATTACATATGATCTTTGGGACATCTGCAGATGAGTATAAGAAGGTGTGGGATTATGTGAAAGTGGTGAAGAAATACAACCAAGGTAGCAGTGCATATGTTGCTGTCCAAGGCATTGACAGGCCTCCAATTACATTCAAGAGAATGTACATGTGTCTGACAGGATGCAAGGAGGGGTTTTTAGCTGGGTGTAGGCCTATAATAGGGGTTGATGGGTGTCACTTAAAAGGCCCATACCCAGGACAATGCTTGACTGCAATTGCCAAAGATGGGAATAATAACTTGTTTTTCATTGTCTGGGTTGTGGTGGAAGTAGAGAGTTAAGACAGTTGGTGTTGGTTTCTGGAACAATTGATGAAGGATATTGGTCGGGATAGAATATGGACCTTTATGTCAGACAGACAAAAAGGTATAATTTCTCAATCTTTTCATGCATGCTTTACTAATTTTGCACCTTTATAACTGTTTGTTTGGTGTTGTTATACAGGGTTTGCTAGATGCATTCAAGCTAGTTGTGAAAGATGCAGAAATCAGATACTGCTGCATACATATATCAGCCAATTTCAAACTCCAATTTTCTGGTCAAGCTTACAAAGAGTTGTTTTGGAAGGCTGCAAGGAGCTGCTCCAAGGTCAGTATCATTCTTCTGTTAATATGTAAATTTCAGTTTGATGTTTTGGAGTTTTAATTAATTTCATGCATGCTTTTAATTAATTCATCACGAATTTGATGCAACTATGGATGAAATAAGGGGGTTTAATAAAGATGCATACAACTACCTTCCTAAAATAGAGCCAAAACATTGGTCTAAACATGCATTCAGCACAAGAAGCAAATCTGACATGTTGTTAAACAACATGTGTGAGAGCTTTAATAATGTGCTTAGGCCATGTAGGGACAAGCCTATTTTAACTCAAATGGAGTGGATGAGGAGATATGTAATGAAGAAAATAGGCCAAAAAAAAACAGAGAGTGCGTAAAAATTCAAAGGGGGGTGGGTGGGGGTAATTAATAAGTCACGTGAGTGGCCCTTGATTTTCAGTGGGGGTAGATTGGGCTTTCTATGTTATAATTTGATAGAGTTGGGTCAATTCTGCTTATTTGTATGGGTCAGCAAACTTTAAGCCCATATAAGATACATTATGGCAACAAAAAGATTTATTAGGTATTTTTTGGCCAAAATATTGAAAAATAAGGTACTTTTCGGCCAAAAATTCTAATAATAACAATAGTTTAGCCGTGTATATATTCAGACAATGCTTGTACAAAACTGATTGATTAATCATAATACAATTCTCCTCATTTCAAGAGGTTTTGTCCACAAATTCTGTTTCTCTCTCTAAGCTTAAGAACTCTCAACTATGGAGTTTGACATAAACGGTATTTTTTTTTTTTTTTTTTTTTTTTGGAAGTACAAATAAGTGACAATCCTATGCAAGAAACGAAATTCACATACAAATAAATGAAATTCATATACATCTGAAAAAACAACGAAATTCATATACATCAAAAAAATCGAAGGTCATATACAAACGCAATTTATATTGAAACTCTCCACAAAAGCAAACGAAATCGAGAAAAGAAAACTCAACGGAGATGATGGTGGTCGAAGGAAGTCAGCAACAACGACGGCCAGAGTTCAGAGGCCCAGTAATGGGGCGCAGGGTATGAGAGGAAAGTGATGAGAGCGTGACAAAAAAAATGGAAGAGGAAGAATAAACGCAGTTAGAAAGGAAGGGAAAGGGTTACTGGTGGGACAATGTAGACACCAAAAATTGTGTTTATGATAAGTCCCCATAAAAATCCGATGATCAAAGGATTGGATTTTTCCCGAACTTGGGTTGCGAGAATAATTGCTCAGATGATTAGCTCAGTTCATTTGAATTAACCAGTGGAAACCTTTTGTACAGGTGATCCAAACCAGTTGGACTCAATTCAATTGGAGTCCAAAACTGAGAGATAGGCCTCTTTGAACCTAAGGGCCCGAAAAGGAACCCAAACCCATGAGTCAACCCTTGGTCAAACAAGGGAACTCAGTCAATCCCGCGTGGACCCCCTCGGAAAAGCCTCCCCCGCGTGAAAAGCACGCCAGGCGCCTATGCAGGCAGGCCGCTCCAGGTCCAAGCGGTCGCGCTTGAGTTCAAGCGATGACCGCTAGGACAAGCGGCTATGCCGCAAGGCCAAGCGGCTTGACCGCTTGCCTAGCCGCTTGACCGCTTGTCCTGCCGGCATAGCCGTTTGGCCTAGTTGCATGGCCGGCTGGACCTTTTCTCGTGAACGGCAAATTCGAGGCCCATTCGATTTCCTTGCCAAACCCTGGTCGTTCCCCGTCTTCTATATAAATAAACCTTAGGGTTCAGTTGAAGAGGTTGGTCTTTTGGTTGGCAGTTAGAGACCCCTAGGTTGGACATTTAGTTGGGAGTTCTAGAGGTTGACTCTCTCTCTCAATCTCTCTCGTATTAAACCAGAAATTCTTATTCTAATCCTTCTTTAGGTTACCCTAGCACCACAAAATAAACCATCACACTTCATCAAGAGCATGAATTCAAGCAATATAACCCAATAAGCTCATTGTGAGCATCCACGTAATCCAACCTGAGGGTTTTCAATAAATTTTATATTGCTTGTTATTACTAACGAATTTGACTTATGCGATATGTATATGCATGGAGCGTATTGAGCAAAAGGGCTTGTATTAAGCCTAATTAATGGATGAATGAATGTATAGATTTGCTATATATTGATTCTTATGATTAAATTATGCTTTGTTTGTGGATTGGTGGATGAATTATTTGTTTGCCTTCTAACTCGCAGGTCTTATCATATTTATCGTTTCCTAGCAATAAAAGCATGTAATTTGATAAATTGTTAAAAGTGGTCACAATAATATTGTTTGTTCAACCCATTAGTTAAAACTAGGAATTTGGACAAATTGAACCCTGTTTGGAACCGTAGCATTAATAATTACATTGAATTGATTAGTAAAGGACGTTGTTGTCAATGGGCGAGTTGGGTGCCTAACACCTTCCTAGCTCGTACTCACGCCCCCGAACTCATTTATGAAGTCAATTTCCCCAATAGGGATTGGGGTGCACAGGAATTGAGTTGACGTCTTTTTAGACTATCGATTTGATTCCAAGGGTTCCAAATTTCCTTAAATTTGGTGGCGACTTATGACAATCTTAATCATGTCCTTAGTGCGAAAGAAAAGTCTTCATGTGCATTCACACTCAAAGATTCACGAAAACCCGAACAACCGAGCTCTCCTAGGCTGCCCGTTTTGGCCGTCCGGAAACCAAGAAAAGGGGAGAAGAAAAAGGGGAGAAAAAATCCGGTAGCCTACAATGGCGACTTCACTGGGGACATGATTAAGAGGGTGTAACTTGAAAATTGATTCGATGTTATTATTTTTGCTTGGTTCACTACCTTGGGTGTTCTTATTTTTATTTTGTGACTTGCCATTCATCTATTAAATTGCATTCATTGCATTCATGTGCATGTGCATGCGCTTGCGCAACTTTCGAGCTTGTTTTTACAAGTTCAAACTAGTTTCTTAGCCAATGGAGTGTGGTGAAGTGCCTTGGTGAGAATCCACTCGATTCTTCTTTGCCAAGAAACATGGATCCCCCCACCCAATGTACCTTCCTACGCATTCGTCCATTCGACGAGTAGGATAACAAGAATGCCTCACATTGTCGCGCATCCCGCGGATTGTTGTACATTCTTGATCATGAGTACCTTTTGACCAAAACCCTTTGAGCCTACCCCATTGAATGAATTAGAACCGATGTTTTAGGTTGAAACTCAGTCCCATGTCCATGCTAGATTTTCATGATCACGTCATCTGCGCTGTTGTGCTGTATGCCCATATGTGAACGCAATCTTTGCGTTGTCTTTTTGGTCGTCATAGAATATTAGGTTAGACCCCAATTAGGATCTTTTCCTTTTTTGAGTCTAGATTTTGTCTTAAGATTGAGTCTAGAATCTTTATTTTTAGGAAACAATATCCCTGAATATTCTATATGATGCTCGTTACCTTAGGAAAGATTTGAATGCTTTATTCTTTCCCTTTATTTAGGTAGTGAGTTTTAGTCAAAGATCTCGACAATATCTTTCCCTTTTTCTTTCAGTCAAGAGTATAATATCTTTTGCTTTATCCCATATTGAGTCGAGATAATATCTCTCCCCTCTCCTTTTAGTCAAGAGTATAATATCTTTTGCTTTATCTCATATTGAGTCGAGATAATATCTCTCTCCTCTCATTTTAGTCAAGAGTATAATATCTTTTGCTTTATCCCATATTGAGTCGAGATAATATCTCTCCCCTCTCCTTTTAGTCAAGAGCATAATATCTTTTGCTTTTGCTTTATCCCATATTGAGTCGAGATAATATCTCTCCCCTCTCCTTTTAGTCAAGAGTATAATATCTTTTGCTTTATCCCATATTGAGTCGAGATAATATCTCTCCCCTCTCCTTTTAGTCAAGAGTATAATATCTTTTGCTTTATCCCATATTGTGTCGAGATAATATCTCTCCCCTCTCCTTTTAGTCAAGAGTATAATATCTTTTTTTTTTTATCCCGCGTCGAGATCTTTTGACCTAAACCCATTACTTAGTCCCCAAGGGTAACTATGTTAGAATATTCTAGATAGAAATTTCTTACCTTTGTTTTAAAACTTTTCTTTTGTGGAACTTGTTAGTCTTTCCTTTTCTAAGTCTTATCCACTGTCCAGGATTGGGAAGAAAACAGTTGGTCCGAAAAGTTGGGAGCGCGATGATAGTAATCAACGTCTGGTTAGGAAGCTCGTATTGGAGTCTCCCCCTCCGATCAAAGCTAGGTGTGACGCAGTGTTTGTTACTCCCCCTCCATATCGACCACCTAGTTCTAAGTTGACCGAGATGGTCGAAGGTGATATGCCACCTCCACCACCTAAGACTACTGATGAGATGTTGAGTGAAATGATGACAATGTTGGAAACCATGGGAAACCGTGTGACATGGATAGAAAGAAAGGTTAAGGAAGCTGACCTCTTTAACCAAGATGATCCTCCACCCCGAGAAGACAAAGTAGAAGAGCTAAGTGCTCAAATTAAGAACCTTGAGTTAGCTCTAACTCAAAACAAGATCATAAGTGACTACATGATCAATGCTGAAGGATATTCCTCTCACATCAAGGGAAAACTCCCACAAAAGTCCTCTATGCTTGAAGTCCCCACCTTCAAAGGGACCGATGATCTAAAAGATCACATAAGGGCTTTCACCACCGCGATGGGCCTATGAGGAGTGGATCCTGACCTCTATATTCATCTTTTCTCACAAACCTTGGACCCCACTGTTAGGGCATAGTTCTTCAAGCTTGAGCCTAGTCAGATCCAGGAATGGAACAAAGTGTCTAGTCTGTTCCTCACTAGGTATGCCGACAACGCCATCCAACCAACTACCATGAGAGAGTTGGAAGCAATAAACCAAGGTGAAAATGAAAGCTTCACTGACTTTTTTAAGAAATGGAAAACTAAAGTGGCCGAAATGCTTGACCGTCCATCCGAGGAAGAGCAAATTCGGAAACTAATCAAGAACTTACAACCTCCTTACTTGAATCCTCTCAAATATCAAGCGATTACTTCATACACACAACTCAATAGTGTGGGATTGCTTATATAGGATGATCAAGCACTTAAAAAGGAGAAAAGCAAGGACTTCTTCAACAAAGGTACTTATAACTCAAACTAAAAGAAGAATCCAAACTCGGGAAGCTCTTCCAACAAGGTTAACGAAGTCAATGCTGTCTACGACAAACCGCAAAGGCAATACACCCCATTGGGCATGACCTATGCTAAAGCTTTGGAAAAGCTTGTCAAGAATGACTATCTCAATGTCATGGGTCCTACTCTGGATCCTGACGTCGAAAAGAGGAGCAAATCATGGAATCCTAACTTTTATTGAAAATTCCATAGAGGAAAAGGACATGACACCGAGAAGTGTTGGACACTCAAAAATAAAATCCATGATTTTTTTGACAAAGGGACTATTCCCAAGCCAAAGAATGTTCCCACTCCAAACAACAATACCAATCCTCTAGGCGCGGTTTTCGTCATTACAAATGAAGAAGAGGAAAAGGACCCCTCTCGCCTGATTGTGCCAATTGGATATTCTATCCCACCATTTAAGCTTGACTCACTCCACCTAGAGGTAGCTGGACTTTGGGAAAGCAATAGCGACGAGGAAGATGCTACCCTCCAGATTTCCAAAGCATGGTATGACTCTTCTGATGATGAATCTCCTAAAGTCGAACACCTCACAAGGTCGGGAAAGCACTATATACCACCCCATCTCCAGAACAAAGATCCATTACAAAACACAGCTTCAGTCATACCACAAGTGAGAGACTCTCCACTAGTCCAAAACAAGGACCAAAACCCTCCAATCGAGGATGATGGCACTACACTGCTTAAACAGCTTCAAAAGACTAAGGCCGATATCTCTATATGGCAACTTTTGACTACCTCTCAAGTACATAGGAATGCTTTACTAAAAGCACTTAACCAAACTATGGTTTCCCCCGAAGCTACTCCGATGACTTAGTCAATCTCCTCACGAAAGGAAACTCTTTGCAAGCAATTGCATTCACTAATGAGGACCTCCCACCCGAAGGAACTCATCACAACAAGGCACTCTACCTAACTTCCATATGTGAGAATAAACAGGTCCCAATGACTCTAATAGACAATGGGTCCGCTGTCAACGTTTGTCCCCTAAGGACCGCCCAATGCTTGGGCATAAATGTCAACAACCTCGCGCATGCCGCACAAGGATTGAGGGCCTACGACAATTCCAAATGAAACATCTTAGGCATATTTTTGGTTAAACTTAACACCGGACCAATTGAAAAATTGGTACAATTCCATGTCATCGACATCCCAGCTTCATTCAATTTACTCCTAGGACGCCCATGGCTCCATGGATTAAACGCGATAGCTTCAACATTACACCAAAAGGTCAAAATGATGGTCGGGGGGGTAGTCCTAGAGGTTAGAGCTGATTCTATTATCGCTAGCATCGAAGACACGCCAGTTCTTAAAGTCGAGCACACTGCGCAAGACGAAGAATTCTGTGGTTTTATGACTGAAAGCGTCGCCCTACTTGAGCAAGATATAGCTCCTTTCGCACCATATTCCCACCTAGGAATTAATGCCATTCTAAGAAATCAGGGGCACTTCCCTGACACATCTCTAGGCAAAGATGTCTCCAAACCACTTCCAGTTTGGTCATCCAAAGCCGGAAATAATCTTTTTGGGTTGGGCTATAACCCTACCAAACAGGAATTACGGGAATGTATTGCCAAAGAAAAGGCGAAGAGAAGGTCCATTAAGGAAAACAAAGTCTATGACATCCCCATAGCACCATACCCGCACACACTAAACGGGCAGTTCATCCAGTCCGGGGATCCATTCCCTTATTATGGCTTTCCCGAGCCCTATGTTCTCCCTGCTTATGGAATTCAGGTTCCCGGATTCAAAGTCTTCCATTAAGGAAAACAAAAAGTCTATAACATCCCCATGGCACCATACCCGCACACACTAAACGGGTAGTTCGTCCAGTCCGGAGATCCATTCCCTTATTATGGCTTTCCCGAGCCCTATGTTCTCCTTGTTTATGGAATCCAGGTTCCCGGATTCGAAGTCTTCCAAGACTGCTAAGCGCTGGAAGAAACTCCTTTGCCTGTAAGAAGGAAGCTAAACTTTGTTTGGGTAGAGGACACACCGAACAACGCTTTGGGTCTATTATTTGGACAAGAGCATCTCCATCCAGAAGATAAGGAGCTCCACAAATTCAATAATGCAATTCAAGATGCAAATTTTGACCCAACTAAGTTGATCACTCCAAACGAGGGTCAACTCACAAAGCAGAAACGCACCATAAGCTGGACGGGATCCAATGAAAAGAAGATCAAGATCACGATCTCCGAAGAGTCCAAGCCTGACACCGACACTGACTCCGACCGGACTGAGTCTGATTCTGAAGACGAGTCTAATATAGTAGAGTCGGGTGGTCCATCCAAATCGATGTTTAATACTGTTTGCAAGTCTAATGATGTTAAAGCCAATAGTAATGGCTCAGTTGATGTTCCAGTTTCCTCTATCAATGAAATGATTAATGATTCTGCTTACTTCTTGGATTACTTAGTAGCTAATAATTCAAAGGATGAACAAGAATTGCCGAAAGAAGTAACTAAAGCACTATTAGAGCATGAACAAAAGACTTCAATTGTGGAAGAAACAGAATTAATCAATCTTGCAAGTGATCAAGAGCCGTGCCAAGTGCGCATTGGCTTATCGTTAACTCCCAAAGAGTGAGAAAGCTTTATAAATCTCTTAAAAGAATACATAGACGTTTTCGCTTGGTCCTACAAAGATATGCCAGGAATAAGTCGTGAGATAGCACAGCATACAATACCGTTCAATCCAGATTCAACGCCGGTAAAGCAAAAACTTCGGAGAATGAAACCTGAGTGGACACTAAAAATCAAAGAAGAGGTGCAGAAACAGCTCGTAGCAGGTTTTATTAAGGTCGCTCAATATCCAGAATGGGTCGCTAATATAGTGCCCGTTCCAAAAAAGGACGGCAAAGTAAGGATGTACGTCGATTTCAGAGATCTAAACAAGGCAAGTCCAAAGGACCACTTTCCTTTGCCACATATAGACGTACTGGTGGATAATACCGCGAGACATGCCCTCTTATCATTCATGGACGGCTATGCAGGGTATAACCAAATACAAATGGCCGAAGAAGATATGCAGAAAACCACCTTCATAACCCAATGGGGAACATAATCTATACCGTCATGCCTTTCGGGTTGAAGAATGCGGGAGCAACATACCAAAGAACCGCAACTTCCCTTCTACATGACATGATGCACAAGGAAGCCGAGGTGTATGTAGACGATATGATCATCAAATCCAAGGAGAGAGAAGGGCATATACACTCTCTAAAGAAATTCTTCGAGAGGCTTCGGAACTACAACATGAGATTAAATCCTCAAAAGTACGCATTTGGAGTAACTTCTGGCAAGCTCTTAGGATTTTTCATAAGCACAAGAGGCATTGAAATTGATCCTACCAAAATCAAAGTTGTAAGAGATATGCCATCAACCAAAAATGAAAAGGAGATAAGAGGATTCTTAGGACAACTCCAATATATAAGTCGATTCATATCCAAATTGATTATTACATGCGAGCCCATCTTCAAAAAGCTTAAAAAGGACACTAAATCTACCTGGGATGATCAATTCCAACAAGCCTTTGACAAAATTAAGGAGTATCTTGCTAATCCACCCGTGTTGGTTCCACCAATTCAGGGAAAACCACTTGTGCTATACCTAACAGTCACAGAAACCGCCATGGGTGCTATGTTGGCTCAAAAGGTGGAGAATGATGAAAAGGCAATATACTACCTTAGCAAGAAGTTCTTAGAATACGAAACACGCTACTCCACACTAGAGAAGACGTGTCTCGCATTGGTCACTGCAACAAAGAAGCTTCGACACTACATGCTACAACATCCTATCCATATAAAGTCAAGGATGAATCCACTAAAGTACTTGTTCGAAAAACCCATTCTTAGTGGAAGAATAGCAAGATGGACTGTCATGCTTTCAGAATTCGATCTAACTTTTGAACAGCAAAAGGCGATCAAAGGGCATGCCATTTCTGAACATCTCGCTGATAATCTAGTTAATAGCGAAGATGCCACACATGACTTTCATGATGAAGAAATAATGGGTGTCGAAGAAACCACTTGGCAGTTGCACTTTGACGGAGCATCAAACCAAAAAGGTTATGGCGTAGGAGTATTATTAGTCAGCTCAGAAGGCACACAACTCCCATAGCCGTCAAACTAAACCATGAGGTGACTAACAACGACACCGAATATGAAGCATGCATCATCGGTTTAGAAGCGGCAATAGAACTACAAATTAAGGATCTAAAGGTATATGGAGATTTAACTCTCATCATAAATCAAGTCTCCAAAAATGGAGAGTGAAAAGCGAATCTCTTGCACCTTACCAGAAATATCTTGAAAAGATAGCCAGATATTTCACTCACGTCCATTTTACGTACCTTCCTAGAGATGACAACCAGTTCACGGATGTCGTAGCAAAGATGGCCTCCATGATAAATATTCAAAGGCGTACTGAGCCTGCCTTTTGTAATGCATTCGAAGTATGCGTCAACGAGGAAGAAGAAGAATGTTTACAGACATTCTAAATCTACTAGCCAAAGGTGATTACCCTCCACAATCGACACCTAGGGCACAAAGAGCTTTAAGAAGACTAGCCGCACAATACATACATGTGCAAGGAAAACTTTATAAAAAGGCACCACAAGGGCTAAGTCTTCTATGTTTAAAGGAACGTGAGGCAAGCAAAGTCATGAGCGATATACATAACGGCGTATGTGGTCTCCATATGAATTGACTCACCTTGGTCAAGAAAATCCTAAGGCAAGGATACTATTGGACTATGATGGAAAAGGACTCCATCGAATACGTGAGAAAGTGCACACGCTGTCAATTCTACTCCAATATACAACATAGACCTCCTACTCCTCTACATGCATTCACCTCACCATGGCCGTTCTCTACATGGGGCATTGACATCATTGCAAAAATCTCCTATACAGGAAAAGGAGGCCATGAATACATACTAGTCGCGATAGATTATTTCACCAAATGGGTTGAAGCTCGTTCGTATGCGAAAATAGCGTCAAAGCACGTGCCAAAGTTCATACATGACAACATCATTACCAGATATGGAGTACCCCACGAAATCATAAGTGATCACGGGACCCAATTCAAAAAGGATGTTGCCGAACTTTTTACTAAGTTTAAAATTCAACATCGACAGTCTTCACCTTATAGGCCACAAACGAATGGAGCCGTAGAGTCCGCAGACAAGAACGTGAAGCAAATCATAGCCAAGATAACGGAAAACTACGAAGATTGGCCCGACAAACTACAATTCGCCTTATGGGGGTATAGAACCAGTATTCGATCTTCAACAGGATTAACGCCTTATTTTTTAGTATATGGAATGGAGGCGGTACTCCCAGTCGAGGTAGAAATCCCTTCCTTAAGAATAGCTTTGAAAAGTGAATTACCCGAAGTAGATTGGGTCCAAGCCCGGTATAACCAATTGGTCTTGCTAGATGAAAGACGACTAAATGCCTTACATTACGGTCATGTCTACCAAGCAAGGATGGCAAGACATTTTGATATACGATTCAAGGCTAGAGGACTAAAAGAAGGAGACTTAGTCCTAAAAGAGGTAAGACCAATTGTAGTCGACCTTCGGGGAAAGTTCAAGCCTAATTGGGCCGGCCCATACATTATCAAGACGATATTATCCGGTGGAGCGGTAAAGTTAATGGTTTAGACGGCAACGAGTTCACTCAACTCACAAATATGGACCAACTTAAGCGATTCTATGCATAAAATATTAAATCTTTGAGAGAGCCCACTAAGGCACCAAGTCCAAGTCAAAATCGGTCAAACCCGTCCACGCGGGGCCCACGACCGAAAAAAAAGGGGGAATTTGGTTTTACGAACTACATTGGCCTGATTCCGCATGGATATGTAGGTAACCCATATAACTTGGGCCCGACCATTTTAATAAAATAAATCTCTAAGGGAGTTTTAATCCATTCGACTAATACAAAATAATCAAGTCTTTCATTAATATGGATAAAGTCCATTATATTCTCTAATAAAAAAAATGCAAAAAATAAATAAATAAGAGGGCAATTCTAATCTACATCTATTTGGGCATGCAAACCAGTTATTTGAATTATACTACTAAGCAAAAAGCAAGACTTGCTAGACAACTAGAGGTGGACTACTCCTCCTTGTCTTTAACTTCGGACTCTTGGATGGGCTCGCTAGGCTCATCAAGTTCCATTCGTTCTTTTGGAGCCCATCTTTCCTACCGTAGCTAGAAGAGGCCCCGTGATCATTGGGCCTAATTGGAGCTACTTGCTTGGCCGAGTGGGTTGGATTCTTCCTCTTCTTAGATTGGGCATTTGCCTTGCCTTTTCCCTTACCCTTAGTTTGGGTCTTGGAAGGTCTAGTGGCCTATCAATGGGACTTATCCTTACACCGCTTGGCTCATCATATTTGCGGGCTTTGAACAACTCTTTTCCCTCTTCTAGGAGCCTTTGGTTGACTTGGTGATCACCGCTCCAAATCCATTCCTCATAAAAGCTAGATAACCCGTTTGAATGCGGGTATACCGGCTTAGTCCACACTTAGCGTCGGTTCCAGTGTCGTTCCCAATTAGACACCAAGGAGGATGTTAAGGGCCTTTGGCAAAGAGGTTCACAACTTACATTCGGGATCCTTTGCCTTAACCCGTATTCGCGGAGGAGGCGGTTCGGTAAGAAGAATGTCAAAGTATACAAACCAATGATCCTCGTAAAATGCACGTTCTTATTACACCCTACAATTTTGGTGGTACGCCATCATGGGACGAACCAAGCCGGTTGGATATCGGTGTAGAAATATGCTATCCACTCCTCTCGAGAGGATTCGGAGAACTTTCAGCGCCTTGCCGGAAAATGCTTAGGGAGGAACATCATAGTGTCAATGGGAGCCTCAAGCAAGTGGAGTCTCTCTTGAAGCCATATCTACACCAAAACAACAAAAGAAAAATTCAAGTCAATACAAGATGAGAATTTCACCAAATAAAGTTAAATCCACAAAGATTAAGGCTTTATCACCAAAAAACAAAACTTACTTGAAGGAGTAAAGGGCTCCCGGTAAAGGACTCTTGAGGATTGCTCTTGAGCCTATCTAAAGCAAGGATTGTCTCTCCCACGACCAAGTGCATAGGAGAGCTATCCCATTGAATTTGCTCGGTAACCCTAACAAGCCAAGCTTTGCCTCTATTGATGGTAGACTTCTTTTCCGATGGAATAAAAGCATCTTCATTACCACCAACGAATAAATAACGATGGAGGAGGCAAAATACAAAGGCACGCTTCTTGTACCTCATATCCATCGCATCCCGGGCCTTAGAAGTGAACAAAAGTCACGAGCTTGGCAAGATCAACATCCTCACCATGAAGCACTTGACCCACTTGACGAGGGGACAACCTGAGGTATCTTTGAAAATCACCCGCAAAAGACTTCCCCAAGTAAGGAACAACGAGAGGGCTTTCGGTTGGAAAACCAATGATATCGGAGAACTCCTCCACCAACGGGCACATCTCATGAGCACTGAAATGAAAAACATGGAACTTTGGGTCCCAAAACTCAATGGAAGCATGAAGAAAGTCCCACTAAATCTTAACTTGTTTGAGGTGAAAGAAGGCATTAAGATGGAAAGGGGTAAGCTCTAACCTCTCCTCTACCATCATGGAGGCCAACCAAGCATCAAAGACATCAAAGTTCACCATTGTTAACATTAAGAATTTTCTCTCTCAAAGGGCTCAAAGTAAGTGGTAAGAAGAGAAGATAAGGAAACCCGACTATATAGAGGTCACGGTTGATTCTCGTCGAAAAATTAAGGTAATTCAGACAACCGACGAAAAGGGACCAGCGGCCTCTCAGCTAGTCTGGCCAGCTTAACCGTTAGGACGAGCGGCTGAGCCGCTCCAGCCAGCAGCATGACCGCTGGGACAAGCGACAACCGCTGGAGCTCTAGCACAGCCGCTAGGAGCTCTAGCGGTCACCCTATATAGGCACCTGGTGTGAAACTTCGCCAGACAACTTCGGTCCACATGACCTCTCCATTGACCGAGCTCTGCATTCCTAATCCCCACTTGGACAGATTTTTGAAGCATTCCCTTGGATCTTTCTTACCTTAATTTTGGCTCTTGCCACTTTACCATTTATTCCCTTTTATTTTCTTTCCTTCTTTTTATTTTGATTATTAAGTTCCACTTTTATTCCTTTTATTTTTCTGATTCTTTATTTTCTTAATTAATATTTTTTCCTTTTTAATTATATTTTCCTATTTTCTTTTTCTTTACTTTACCTTTATTTTTATTTTTAGGGGAAGGCGACCCCAAATATGCTAAATTCTCGGGAATCCTAAATTCCCGAATGTCGTGATTGTGATTTCCCATTAGAAAATTAGATGATTAAAATCACATATGGGCATTTGTGTGATATTTTTGTGCGTGAATAAAATGCAATATTTATAGCAGGTTTAATACAAGCCCGAAAGTTAAAAATGCACTACAACAAATATCACTAGCCATTTTCGCCGGTACTCGCACCCACCTGAGATGACTCTCCGAGTCCACTTGATGATGGAGCACCTGAAGGACCGGGCGGAGACATCGCCCAGGCTCTGGGGTCAAAAGCAAATAGTGAACCCGTCAAGTAAGCGGGATCCAGTGAATGACGCGATGGCTCCGACATGCCTGGATAGCCGCTATACCCCGTACTCTCCTCACTCCAGGAACCCCTCGGAGAGACTGGAGGATATATAGGCATGTGATAGCCCGGATACCCCATATAGGGAGGCGGTGCAGGCCACTGCGGAAGATGAGGCACTTGGGGCGGGTTCCCCGTATCCACTCTAACTCGTGGCGTCCCCTGACGCACCTCCGTACTCTCCTGACTTGGAGGAGGATGCTGCGGTGTGGACACCAACTCCGGAGCACGAATGATTGGAGGCCTCGGAGGCCTTACCACGGGAACATAAAGGTCAGAAACTCAGGAATCAAGCACTATTACTTGAAATGAACATACCTCTCGAACGTCGGATCGACGGCTCGTACATACACTTCGAGACGCGAATCTGGAAATCCAACTCTTAAAGGCCTGCATGCCCCTATAGATCTTCCGCGTCTCAGCAGTATCCAACTGTGCACATAAAGGAAAGAGTCAGTATAAATACAAAGGAAACATTGCAAACTACAATGGATTCTCACTTACCCCCCCTACAACCAGTCGGTAGAGGCAATCCCTCAACCCCCTCATCGGGACCGTAAAACTCAGGAATCAGTATAACCTGAGGAGACCCGTCCGCTCTTGTATAACTCATCGACATGGTAGGAGGAGTAGGGCGCAGAGAAGAGGCAGTCGCATGGGACGATGAAGAACTCGCGGCACCCTGCAAAACTTAAAAATATTAGACGCATTTCTAAATTTCCAAACGAAATTAAGAAATAAAGGTACATTACTTACCGGGTCGGTAGAGAAGTTGGGGCACAATCGAGCCTCAGCAAACTCGGTATATGCCACCATGAGATCCACCCCAGGATCAGCCGGAAGCAAATACTCCAGGGCATTCGCCCCAACGATGGCTGTCCTCACCTGCTCCACGGTAAGGTGACGCACATAAAGCATAGAATCCGGAGGATCCAAAGGAATCCTCGGAGCCGGAAGGTCGGAGAAAGTCTTCCTAATCAGTCTTTCTCCCAAAAACCACTCACAACCGAAAGGACCCTCAATAAGAATCCTTCTCTGGTCATACTCCCGAGCACCCAAAAATCTGTCCGAGAGACCCGGGAGGTAATCCGTCCAGGGGAACCAGTCGACCTACAAAAACAAAGAATGAGCACACAAAAGGACAAAAGGACGATAAAGGTACAAAAGATAATCGCTTACATCCTGAGCGGTCAAGGGATATATCGCCTCCCTAAGGGCGTGCAGCGTAGTGAATGGGCAAGATGCCCGTCCCTTCCAGGTCTGCATCACTGAAAAGGACAAATCCTCTGCCTCGAGAAGAGGGGCAAGGTCGGAGAAATGCTCATAAAACCAAATCTAAGACATGCAAAACACATGGATTAGGCACAAGTCGTGAGTAAAAAGCCAAAGACACAAAGTATAAGGAGGGTAAAAGGAAATTACCTCCATAACCTTCCAATAACGAACCAAGGAGACGCCAGACACGCCTTCCTCTCCACTGAGGTGGCTGGACTACGTCAAGCACCGAAGAAGACAGGAGTATGCGGGAAGACCCCAATTGTACTCCGCAACTCTGTCCAAATCCCGCAAGCATGGGAAATAACAAACATCATACCTACTAGTTTTGTAGCAAAAACGGAACAACCTAGAACATAAGCCAAGAAAAGGCGGGCGTGCTGCTCCGCCGTGACCTTCTTCAGCTTCCTCGGGTTGGTCAAGAACTGGACCATGACATCAGTCCGCCCATACTTCATACCATCCTAGTTGGCCCCAAAAAGGCCAAACATCTCCACCATGTTGTCCCTACTCACATCTCCAAAAGTGAGAGGGATACCGGTGCAAGGAAGCACTAAAATGAGACCGAACTCGAAAGGGGTGATCATGATCTCACCCATAGGAAAATGAAAAGTACTAGTAGTATCTCAGTACCGCTCCGCAAGACCTCTAACGAGCAACCGGTCGGAGCGCTCAGCAGAAGCGATGGACGCTAAAAAGTGACCGAAGCCACGACGCTCCACAATAGCGTTGACTGAAGGAGTCACGTACCTACAGGCTTTTTCAATACCCAAAAGGTTACCGTAACCCCGCATGGTAGTGTCGACATCCTATACAACACAATAATTGTAAAGACAATTAGCTAGGTGATCCTAGTAACAACTACCAATCTCCTGTTTAGTCCTAAATTTTTACAACTTGTAAAATTTAGTAGTTTAGCTAAACCAATATGACAAGAGTGAATTTTAAAGAGGACAAATTTCACACAAGTTTATTCTCCACAAATATACTCAAAAATCGTCCACCACCAAAACAAAAATAAACTTCAATCAAGTTTATTTTCACAAAAGTATATATGATAACTGCAACGAGAATAAATTTCATACAAATTTATTTTCCACCATTAAAGATGAATTTCACGCAAATTCAATCTTCACACGCAAAATATATATGATGCAAGAAACCTACGGGAATTCGCAAATTATCAAGAAAAACAATTTCACGCAAATTTGTTTTCCACATTTAGCTACACTACAGTTCTCAACCTAAAAATTCTATGTTTGCCTACACATGATTTTCTAAGTGTAAAAGAGGAAAAGAAAAAAAAAACATACCCGACATTTGGTACCAACGGTAACCAAATGCTCCTTATTCTTGAAAACAAGATCGCTGGGCTCCCAACGATCGGTAGGATGGAAATCACTACGAGTGAACTCATCCTGGACTAACCGGTGCTCACCCACCCGGTGATGGGGTATACCGAAAATGAAAACCCGAGTGAAAACATTCGAGGCCGCATGAACAACAATCTCTTGCTCCTTCCTTTTCCTACCTCCTCTAAGTTTAGGAGCCATGGATGCAGAGCAAAAATGGAGTTTTTGAAAATTTGAGTGAAACTCACAAATTCACACAATTTTTAGTTTTGACACTCAAAAACACAAGAACAACTAGCAAAATCAAGTTCTACTAAGAATTTGAGCAAGAAAACCTCAAGATTTGGAGATAGGGGCTTTGATGGAGGTTGAGAGCTTGAAGAAAAATAGGGGAAAGAGAAAGGAGAAGGATCGAAATGGGGAAGATGACCCATTTCGGCCTCCCCCCTTCCTTTTATGCGCACACGCTGAAAACCTAGTAGCCGGTCAAACCGTCTAGGTAGACGGTCAGACTGCCCAGCTGGCGGTTGAACCGCAAGGCAGGCGGCTTGGCCGCTAGTCCCAACGGCTTGACCGTTAGGGCGAGCGGTTAAACAGCTCCATCAAGCGGCGTAGCCGCTCCAGCAAGCGGTTTAGCCGCTCCACCTAGCGGTTCGACCGCCTGACTTACTCTCTCTCTCTTATGACGTTTTAAGGGACATTGGTTCAAAATCAGTGGGCCCACGCGAGGTCCGTTGCAGTTATTTGCACGCCAAAGTCCGTTTATGAAAGTAGGACCATTTTAAACCCACAGATTTGTACATTTATACTCGGCCAAATGGCATTGGCTCGCACCCCACCTAAGGTCTGAGCAACATTTTATTATCCTTTACAATAACATTTACTACCCGTCTTATTTCTAAGGAAATACTTTTATTGTGTAACCTACAGTACAGGGTTCCCCTTCGACTGAAAATCGAAGGACATTAATTGTGTAACCTACAGCACAGGGTTCCCCTTCGACTGAAAATCGAAGGACATTAATTGTTTGACCTACAGCGCAAGGTCACCCTTCCACTAAAAATCGAAGGATTTTTATCACTACTCTTATTTCTAACGAAATACTTTTATTGTGTAACCTACAGCACATGGTTCCCCTTCGACCGATAATCGAAGGACATTTATTGTGTGACCTACAGAATAGGGTCTCTCCCTTCGACTGAAAATCGAAAGATTTCTTACCTATTTTTATTGTGTGACCTAGGGATGGCAATGGGTCTGAGACCCGGCCCAGACCCACGGATCCAGATCCATTTATAAGGGTCTGGATCCCCTTTTTATAAACCCATTGGATCTGGATCTGGATCTGGGTCCATGTGTCATAAATGGATCTAGATCTCGGTCCAGCATCACAGACTCAGACCCGGCCCATGGACCCATTAACATGTAAAAATAAAAAAGAAAAAAGTAAAAAGTAAGGATAATGTATAAAAAAAGAGTCCAAAGGTGAAAATTTGAGTTTCTTTCATTTTTAAATGAGTATAAATACGTTTGTTAAGTGATATTTTCTAATAAAAACTTCAAATCTTATGCGTATTATAGGATTTAGGAACAAATCTCTTTATTTATTAATTTATTAATGAGACCCATTTAGGACCCACGGATCCACTAGACCCAACGGATCTGGATCTGGATCTATGTTTTATAGACCCTGTAGGGTCTGGACCGGGTCTGGATCTCAACCCAAAAATATAAATGGGTCTGGATCCAGCTGGACCCGCCGCAGACCTGGCCCATTGCCATCCCTAGTGTGACCTACAGCATAGGGTCTCTCCGTTCGATTGATAATCGAAGGAATTTTATTGTGTGACCTACAGCATAGGGTCTCTCCATTCGACTGATAATCGAAGGAATTTTATTGTGTGACCTACAGCATAGGGTCAAACTCTCGGTCAAATAAACCGGGAAAATTATTACTTTATCCTAAAATGATTTTTTATCTCTAACTGATTGTCACCTCATTCAGTTTGCCTGTTTTATTGCAGGTATTCGCACAGGAATACTTTGACCATCGCTCTATTCGATCTCGGCCAAAGTAGGGGCTTCTGTAGACACCAAAAATTGTGTCTATGATAAGTCCCCATAAAAATCCGATGATGAAAGGATTGGATTTTGCCCGAACTTGGGTTGTGAGAATAATTGCTCTAATCATTAGCCCAGTTCATTTGAATTAACCAGTGGAAACCTTTTGGACAGGTGATCCAAACTAGTTGGACCCAATTCAGTTGGAGTCCAAAACTGTGAGATAGGCCTCTTTGAACCTAAAGGCCCGAAAGGGAACCCAAACCCATGAGTCAACCCTTGGTCAAACAAGGGAACTCAGTCAATCCCGCGTGGACCCCCTCGGAAAAGCCTCCCCTGCGTGAAAAGAACGTCAAGCGCCTATGCAGGCAGGCCGCTCCAGGTCCAAGCGGTCACACTTGAGTTCAAGCGGTGACCGCTAGGACAAGCGGCTATGCCGCAAGGCAAAGCGGCTTGACCGCTTGCCTAGCGGCTAGACCACCTGCCAAACGGCTTGACCGCTTGTCCTGCCGGCATAGCCGTTCGGCCTAGTTGCATGGCCGCCTGGACCTTTTCTCATGGACGGCAAATTCGAGGCCCATTCGATTTCCGTGCCAAACTATGGCAGCTCCCCCTCTTCTATATAAACAAACCTTAGGGTTCAGTTGAAGAGGTTGGTCTTTTGGTTGGCAGTTAGAGACCCCTAGGTTGGACATTCAGTTGGGAGTTCTAGAGGTTGACTCTCTCTCTCTCTCTCTCTCTCTCAATCTCTCTCATATTAAACCAGAAATTTTGATTCTACTCCTTCTTTAGGTTAGCCCTAGCACCAAAAAATAAACCTTCACACTGCATCAAGAGCATGAATTGAAGCTATATAACCCAATAAGTTCATTGTGAGCATTCAGGTAATCCAACGTGAGGGTTTTCAATAAATTTTATATTGCTTGTTATTACTAATGAATTTGGTTTATGTGATATGTACATGCATGGCATGTTTTGAACAAAAGGACTTATATTAAGCCTAATTAATAGATGAATGAATGTATAGATTTGCTATTTATTGCTTCTTATGATTAAATTATGCTTTGTTTGTGGATTGGTGGATGAATTATTTGTTTGCCTTCTAACTAGCAGTTTTAGCACATTTATAGTTTCCTAGCAATAAAAGCATGTAATTTGATAAATTGTTAAAATTGGTCACAATAATAATGTTTGTTCAACCCATTATTTAAAAGTAGGAATTTGGACAAATTGAACCCTGTTTGGAACCGTAGCATTAATAATTACATTGAACCGATTAGTAAAGACACTTGTTGTCAACGGGCGAGTTGGGTGCCTAACACCTTCCTAGCTCGTACTCACGCCCCCGAACTCATTTATGATGTCAATTTCCCCAATAGGGATTGGGTGCACAGGAATTGAGTTGACTTCTTTTTAGACTATCCATTTGATTCCAAGGGTTCCAAATTTCCTTAAATTTGGTGGCGACTTCCGACAATCTTAATCATGTCCTTAGTGCGAAAGGAAAGTCTTCATGTGCATTCACACTCAAAGATTCACGAAAACTCGAACAACCGCGCTCTCCCAGACTGCTCGTTCTGGTTGCCCGGAAACCAAGAAAAGGGGCGAAGAAAAAGGGGAGAAAAAATCTGGTAGCCTACAGATAGGAATTGTAATTTTCAGAAAAGGTGAGGGTAAAAGAGTAAATAGTTTTAAAGGAGATGGAGCTTTGGTTTTGAACGCTTGTTGGAGTAGCGTTCAGAATTTGTGCTTTTGACCCGACCTCCAAAGTTAAAGCTCTTGCAAATACTAGGTCATCTAAACAGAGCTTTTAGAAGCCTTTGGTGTCTCCAAAAGCTAAAGTTCCCTCAAAAACTCCCAAAAACTGCGTGCCAAACATAGTCAAAAGTTGTATTTAGTTATTAACGTAAAACTTATTTAAGATGAGACGTCTCTATTACATTTTTAACAAAAAAATGTTAACTTTGAACTATAAAAGTGTTATTTTATCTTAGACACCTTTGGCCCTCAAAAAAGGGTTAATTATTGGGAAAAAAAATGTTGTATTTTGCATAAAAATGTTACTTTTAATCATCTTACCATGAAACAGATTTACATAAAATCTGCTAGTTAGTACGTTAAAGATAAAATTAACATGTAGCAATATATTGAAGCTAATACTCTAGATTTAATGATATATATTGGTTTTATTATGAAATTCGTTGTAACTATTAACACCAAGTATAATTTCAGCATGTTTTGTGTGGACTTAGTCCAACATGGACCAAGTAATTTTGAGGGGTGGCTCCAGGTGAAGTAATTTTGAGTAATTTTGAGAGGTGGCTCTAGGTGAAGTAAAGGGTGGCTCTAGGTAAAGCAGGTGGTGACTCCAGGTGAAGTAGGGTGGTGCAAAGTATAAATTTGAGGGGTGGCTCCACATTTATAGAGGAGTGGCTCCAGGTCAAGTAGGGGTGGTGCAAAGTATAAATTTAAGGGGTGGCTCCATATTTATAGAGGAGTGGCACCAAGTAAAGTAGGGGGGGTGCCAAGTATAAATTTGAGGGGTGGCTCCATATTTATAGAGGAGTGGCTCCAGGTGAAGTAGGGGGTGACTCCAAGTATTGGTCCACCATGGACTAAGTCTACACAAGTTTTTGTAAATTGTTATAGTGGTTACATAAATGTGATAACTAGGGTTCATAATGGAGCATATACCGATAAATATTGCCCGCACCCGTCCCAATTGGAATAACTATCAATGAAAGTTTGGAGAATGGTGGGGCGATGTGGATTCAAAGGGTTATACCCGTAACGGGTGGTAGAGAGCTGTAGTAGATATTTTTATCAACTCACCGAATACCCACCTCGCCGTACACCGAGCCCAAATTGCCGCCTTTGTTCTATATGCGTTTGTTTAGTGGGAATAGGAGGTGGGGATAGGGATTAGAAAATTAGGATTGTAAAATCTCATGTTTGGTGTAAGGGATGGGGAATAGAGAAGGAGAAGGGATAGGGATAGGGATAAAAAGGCCTCTAATCTCACCTTTTTAATTCCATAGGGGGGCTGGTAATTGGAGGGGGGATAAGGATTTTAAAAGTCAAATTACTATCATGCCCATAAAAAATGACTGCAGATTTTGTCTCCTCTTTTATTTAGTGTCATTTTGGTAAACTAACTTTACAATCCCTAATCTATTCCCTAATCTAGCTAATAGCCACATAACAAACATGGTAATAAGATTAACTATACAAATTTCTTATCCCCTCAACACAAATCTCATCCCCATCCTCATAGTCTCACAATTCCATTCCCACTTCCCAAACGCTCTCTGAGGGTATTTTGGTTGGAAAAAAAAAATAAATTGCTCAAAAACCACCATTATATTGGGAGCTGTAGTTGATATATATATATATATATATATATATATATATATATATATATATATATATATATATATATATATATATATATATATATATAATTTAGTTCCTGTGCAAACCACTACTTATATGCAAACTATGTGAACCATAGATCTGAACCATCTGTAACAAAATCAACGGCTGGTATTTACGCTTATTCCCTCACCCTCTCTCCTCCCATCTCACTCATGTATCACACTCACTATCACCCACACTCTCTCTCATCCCCCATGACACGATTCATCCCACCGCAGTGCAGGTCTTGACCCCATCGCTCATCATCGGCTCACGGACTTAAGGTAATTAGGACTCCTTTCTCACCTCGATGGACTTTCTCTCTCTTCGGACCATGGATTTTGTTTCGTAGTTCCATGAGTTGCAAAAATAGGACTAGCTACCAATGCAACCTACGTGATGATGATTGATGGAGGATGAGAAGTTGTGGGAATGAGATGGGCTGATATTTCGAGGAGAAAAAGTAGTTCTCCCGTTTGCTAGAACCTCATGCGTTGACCG
The DNA here is from genome assembly GCA_038025085.1 of Tetragonia tetragonoides. NCBI lineage: Eukaryota > Viridiplantae > Streptophyta > Magnoliopsida > Caryophyllales > Aizoaceae > Tetragonia > Tetragonia tetragonoides. The sequence goes on from CM076139.1 coordinate 43,454,605, forward strand.
TTGATGTTAGCATTTGTGTTTTTTTTGTTTTATTCTTCTTTTGAGTGCTGATGGACGATCAGAGTAGAAGTTCACATAGTTTGCACATAAAGAGGAGTTCGTACCAGATCTGGACCTATATATATATATACAGAGTCGGCCCAAGGGGGTGGCCAGAGGGGCGACCGCTTAGGGCCCAGTCTGTAGAGGGCCCAAACAACAATGCAAAATTAAGATAAATAAAAAAAACTTGCAAATACTAAACATGAAAAAGGGCCTGGTTCCTTGGTTGGAAATGAGTTGTGTTGCTCCTTACCTACATTAGATTTTGAGATCAAATCTCTTTGGCCCCCATTTTTCTATAATTTAAAATAAATTTTCATTCTTCATATCCTCATTTCCTAATACCGTGCCCAAATTTTATTTTATTTTTTGCCGATAAAACAAGTTATTCATACTTAGGGGCCAAGGCACAGCGCCTATTTGGCTTGGTCATGGCCTTCTCAGGGCCTGACCATGTCAAGGTCCCTATCCTTGACATTGTGATCGGTCACAATATCCATCATGCTCGGTCACAACGCATATGCGCCTAAGCATGTCCGGTGTTACGTGTCAGGGGGTCTAACAAACTACCCCCACCTAAAGAGTCTTACGTCCTCGTAAGAGATTCCTCTGCGTAGGTGATCGTGAACATCCGTAGGATAATGTTTACCGACGGACAACCATTTCCGATGAGGGACATATTTAACCGAAAAGAATTTTAAGATCTTCGTAAATGTACGAAAGAACTTATTTAGCATATAATACATTCACTTCTCCCACGTGGATACGGAATTGCCACATATATGATTGATGCACAATCTTTCCATTCCAAACTTTTCCGTTAAATCCCACGATGCATGCAATTGCCATCTTGGACACTTAAGCTTTAGACCACCATCTAAAACTCTGAAAAATTTATCAAAGGACTTAATCACTTTGGAATAAATTTCCGTTTAATCGATTCGGGACAAAGTAGTAGGATTCCGGTTCCTTGCTACTCATTCGATCACCACATGAGTATGTATCGCATACTTTACTTAATAGAATCGATTCAAACGCACATAATATGAATAAGGGACTCAAGCCTTATCATTCTTGTTAGCCATTGGTTAAATCTCATGGATTCACTAAATTCTTCCCACAAGAATAGTGATCCTTAACACAACGGTTCACAAATAGTAGAGTCGTTTTACCGAACCTCTCACTTTTTGCCTTTGTTTCTCAAACAAAGTTTTCACATCCATTTGAACAATGATGCTGCACATAGCATCCTTCTCCACTGAGAAGTTAGTTTAAGTTGACGTCTCAACTAAACTGACCACTTTTCTTTCGCAAAGGTAACCTTTCCGTAAGGTTCTTTCCCTTTTTAACACCAGGGAGTAGTGTAGTATACTTACACCTTTGAACGTAACAAGTTCAGAATCCCGTCTAAATGTAACAAAGTGTTAGACGACTGATTTCACCAGGAAATCTATCTCTTTTTGGAGAAGATTCGGATATCCCATATAATCCGACTTCGATTCAGTGTCACGGACAACCTGAATATTCCCAAATTTATCGACATTGTCCAAGGAACACTTGACAGGTCCGGAGAAGATAACAATGGACTCTTCCTAGTCGTCTAGGGGAGTACGTTGCGGCTTCCTCGAGTCGTAGGTCACCACCTCTATCATTTTTCCTTAAGGCTTCGTAGGCTTTTTACACAAATGTGAGTGTTAAGCAACTTATGTCGGACAAACGTACGTCGGACCAACTACCACTGTTGCTGCCTCCGCGGCCTCACGTGCGCCTATGCCTTTGCATTTTTCCCGCGCCACTTTCCTTTTTAAGTGTCTTTCAACTTAGTTTCCATTAATCAGTTCCGTTAGGCTACTCGTGGCATTGTGTTCAGTTTGTCTCGCCCACCCGTGGGTTGCTTTCTCGTGGAATCGTATCCTTTTGGCCCCTAAGGCGAGGTCTAGTGACTCACAACTTGTCACAAAAGCGTCACATTGTCCTCTCTAACCTTTAGGCAACGTTCCTGCCTGCCTCAACCCAAGGTGCTTGGCAACGTTAATGGTATCATCTACTGAAAACGTTCAAGGGCAAGTGCAAGGCTTTTGATAACTATTTCAAGCATACAAACAGCACAACATACTTTCCCAATGGAAACTGAAAATAATATTTCATTAAGGTAATTTGCATAATTACATAAATGAATGGAAAAACCACGCTGAATTAGAAGTAGCAATTCTAAAATTCAAATACGAAATTTAACCAAAAGCGTAGCAACGTAAATCACGAACGCAAACCATCAGTGCACTTGCGTCGTGTGTGAACCGCTGTCCACTTAGGCATCCGGGTTGAACGGACTAAACCAATACCAACCTTGCTTGGCGCCTGGGGTGTACTGGTGCGACCCGGAAAGGACAACATTGAGTCGAGCTCACCCTCGTAGCCCTCCTCGTCTGGCTTGTCCTCTTCCTTGTCATCCCATTCTCAAATGAGAGTCTAGCTTAGGTCGATGTCATAACCAAGCTATTCATCCTTTTTACCAAGGATTATCCTTTCCCACAAGGATCTTTCCCTTTTTAACACTTGAGGGAGAATTATGCGCGCCACTTGAGTCACCATGCTCAAGTTAGCCTAAGACCAACACGTGTTAGACTTGTGAATTTCTCCACGAAATTACTATATCGAAGGAAGTAGTGATCCTTCACGTACAATCCTTCCATCCGATTTTTACACCAATCGAATTCTTTACCATCGACTAGTCCAGTGAACACTGGTTTAGTCGTGGGGAAGAAAGCAGACCATGGACTCTTCTTATGGGTCCAGAGGAGCACGTTGTGGCTTACTCGAGCCATAAGTCACCATCTCTACTCTTCGCCCTTGTTTGCGTTAGCCACTGCCCACAAACAATACCCGTGAGAACCAAGTAGTTTTTATACTTGGTTGAACCATCACTATGGCCTCACATAGCTTAGCTTACGTTTGATTTCCCACGTTGTTTCCACTAAGTTCTCGTAACTTAGTTCCTACCAACTGAACACTCATCGTTGGTTCAACTTGTCACAATGTGGTTGCGTACCCACCCCGTGGGCTGCTTTGAACAGGAAATGGATCGCTTGGCCTTTGAGCGAGGCATTGTTAACTCCAACCTATCACATAGGCATCACAAGTACCTTGACAACTCTTAGGCAACGTTCCTGCCTACCTCTCATGAGGCGCTTGGCAACGTCGTTATCCTGCTCATGGGGATAATCCTTGTCACAAGTCCACTGACTTTGGACGTCCTTTGTCGAAAGCATGCAAACATCAATTCCACACAGACAACATTGAATTATGGAATTGGAAACAACAACGCCACGTTTGCAATACTCAAAAATTGCATATTTACATTAAATAGGGAAATACATAAATAAGCAACGTTAATTGAAATTAACATTAATAACTGAAAAGCAAACTAGCAACACCTTGCTTCCTCCTTGGGTTCACCTTTACCCACGCGTGCTTCATGCCTTATCATCAAAGGGCCTAGTACAGTACGTCGTCCCACTCATCGGACGAATACTCAGGGTCGTTGTCTTCCAAGTCGGAAGAGATCGCCATCATTTCCTTGGCGTAATTGGCTCGGTTGATGATGCTGCAGCTGCAACTTCGACCTTTGCCTCTCGTTCGACCATTCTCTGAAACGCTTCCTCTACTGGCATCATTCCATGAGGCCAGCCAACTCCGTCGTACAGTACCCCACCGTCGATGTAAAAAGACAAGTAGGGTGACCGAGTAGTTTCCAACGCTTGGAAGCTTCGAGGAAGAGCATTGGTCGTCGCCTGTCGTAGGGGACTATCCCTTTGTTTCGCTGTCACCTTCGCGAACTTGGCATTCTCGTTGGCCGTCTTAGGAGAAGGTGCCTTGTTACTCAACCGAAGTTTTTCGATCTCTTGTAACCATCCCTCTGTATGTGCTCCTTCTTTCCTTCTTTAGACAACTTAGGTGCTCCAAACTCTTAGACTTCGTTAGTCCATACCTGATTTGGGCGCTTCAAGAGAAGCGATGCCTTTGTCACGCATCGTTGGATTCTTGTCCATGTCTTCGCTTTTCTAGTTACAAACCAACTTGATCACGAAGCAACACCTTTGTGTTCAATCCGGCACCGAATGTCTAGCTCCCACCAAACACCCGATGTTTCTTCCGGCAGGTCGAACCAATTGTCACAGGGTTAAAGCTTGGCACTAATTTGCACCTAACCTTTTTCGCCTATGATAGCTCCTAGCAACACTCTAGAACAGCTTACTCACACATATGCACACGTAAAGAGGCTTGAAATGAATAAGAGAATATGGGAGGGTTGAAATGAGAACCCCTCTTAAAATGAGAACTCTAAAAATAAGTGAGAACTTCTAATCTGTGCCGTTTAATTTGGATCGAACGACTGAGATGGACTCGGTCACTTAAAACCCTTCTAGTGGTTTGTTCTAACTTAAACACATTAAAGGAAAAAAAAAAAAAAAAAAAGGCAAATCAGTCGTCATGTTCTTTTTCGACGTCCCTCCATATCTCTACAGGAATTTCTTGTCTCCATCCCTAATCTTCTGTATTTTCCATGGAGCAAAGAACCACAAGAACTCCATCAGCATCCCATGCAACTGGAGCAGGTCTGTTTTTCTCTCTCTTTTTGTATATATATATTTTTTTTGGTTTCCAAATCTGTGTCTACTCCTCTAATTCATGTAAAATTTGGATACTGCTTTACAAAAGATTATATATTAGGTTATCATGATTCATGAGGAAATTTGTATTAGAATGTCCTGTAATAACCTTCATTGCTAATCCCAAGTTTCTTTAATCTGTTTATTTGTATGAATATGAGAATTAAGTTGTTATGGATGTGATCAGTAGTTTCATTTCAAGAGCCCTACAAAAGTTATTAAGGAGTGGTATCCTACATGTAAGGAAGAAGATTTAAGACCCCAAGAAGGTATGGTTTTTGATAGCTCGGAGGAATGTGAGAAATTCTATAAAACTTATGCTCATCATGTTGGATTTAGTGTTCGTAAATCATCTTGCAAAAAAGACAAAGACAGAGTCAACAAGTATAAGTATTTTGTTTGCTCAAAAGCATGATTTAAAGAAAATTCAAGCAATACTAAATCCAAGGGAAAAGAAAAGATGCAAAACAGAAAGTTGACTAGGGAAGGGTGTAATGCGTTAGTTGGATTTAGGCGAACTAAAGAGGCAAAATATGAAATGTTTAAATTATGTGAAGGGCACACACATTTACTTGCTACTCCTAAGAAGCGTCACATGCTTAAATCGAACAGTGGAGTGAAGGTCGTGCATATGACCTTGTTTAAGGCATATACTCGTGCTAATATTGGTCCTGCTAAGGCTCATCGATTCATAAAGGAGCAAGTTCACGGCTTTAAGAATGTTGGATGTTCTAAAAAAGCTTTGAAAAATTTCCAAAGAGACTTGAAAGCGTACATTAAGGACTCTGACGCCCACATGTTCATTGAAAATTTAAAGAGAAAAAAAGAGGTTAACCCATCATTCTATTTTGCATATAAGCTTGATGATGAGAGCTCGAGGTCGGAGCATGTCTTTTGGGCAGATGGTATTTCAAGGAAAAATTATGCATTGTATGGAGATGTTGTGTCATTTGATACCACATATGACACTAACAGATACAAAATGATATTTGCTCCTTTCACTGGGCTCGATAACCATAGGCTTTGTATTAGCTTCGGTGCTGCATTCCTTGGAGATGAAAAAGCTGTTTCCTTCATTTGGTTGTTTGATAAATTCCTAGAAGCAATGGGGGGTCATCAGTCTGTGTGTATCATCACTGATCAAGAAAGAGAAGGCAATGGAACAACAAGAAAAGAGAAAGAGACTTTGTAGATTTTGTGGACAACAGGCAACCCATGATAGTCGTAACTGTCCTGATAAACTATGCACTTAACCCACTGTGAGTTCTTTTTGTCCCCTAGTTCTAGTGTACTTACTAAACTTCAACATATGTCTAATTAAACTGTCATAATGCATGTTTCTGCAGGTGTCTTGTTACCTATCAATGGCAAAGATTTGAAGCTTGTTTTGCAAATTGTTTTGTTTGCCAAGTCTAGTGGATGACAGGCCTCCTTTGCTGTAGATGAAACTGTCCAAAGAAGCAGATTGATAACAATGACAAAGATGAATGAGCAATTTTTTTCTTATTTACTTACTTACTGGGTATGCCCAGGTTTGCCATGTAATTGACACCAAGGATGTTCAATGGTCCCAATTTAGGCTATTTTAATAGCACAAGCTAGTAGTTTTGTGTGAAGACAATGTTTTTCTGGTTGTTTAGGACAAATAAAATGCTGGATAAGATGACTAGATATGCTTGTTGTTCCATGAAATGAGAGAATTTTTTGTTTCTGTCTTCTGGTCATTTATTAATCACCAAAGTTATTTTGTCAATACACCATAAGCATTACAACAATAAGAAGCAGCAGCAACATGATCAATTAAGTGTAAACATCAAGCTACTGCTAAAGCAATATAGACAGCAACAACAAGCTGGTGGTACAACAAGAGAAACAGCAACAGCAAGCTGGTGGTACAATAAGAGAAACAGCAAGTGATGCAGGACCAGGACAGAAAAGAATAGCAAGTTTACAATAGTAAGTTTTTGCAGCAGCAAAATAGCAGATCAACATGAAGAAAACAAAATGGTTGTACCCCTTATTGTGTTCACAAACGTGCTTGCTTTGTTTAGTTATATGTTTGGTACCAGACATCTTCTAAAAACAAATAAAAGCTTGGTATCACAGAGCCACACAAGTTTAGAGCAAGTAATGAAATTACAATGACATGGCCTATATGGGATTTGAACCCACATCTTTTTGTGCAATTACACAATACTCTACCATTGAGCTAATAGGCTTCAATACAATATCAGACTCTAATTTATCAAAATCTTTCATGTTTTAACAATGACAAAAAGTGATAATGAATATACAATAAAAGACAAATGAATCTGAGTGTAATTACTGATGAATTTGCAATTTAGAATTAGTATTTGGTGATAGATGAATCTGCATTTTACCAAAAATGAATTTGGGTGTACAATGTACTGATTGATTATTGTGCAAGTATGGCTAATGAAATTTCAATGCAGACTATCAAGGATTAAACCCTTAAAACGTTTCCAAACATACATAGACAACTTCTCAATTTCCACACCATTTCAATGTTATCAAACTAAAAGTCCAATTTTACAATCGAACCCCATTCTCATTAGCAAAGATTCAGGTGACAAAACATAATTAAGCACCCAAACTATCAATTCCAGAGTTACCCATTATAAATTGAACATAATTAAAAGTACCCAAAACATTCAAACTATAATCAGACATAAAAATAAAAAAAAGAAACCTGGATTGCGATCTGGGTTTGTTAGATCGACAAATGCCACTTTGTCTCTATTCATCGTTGATGTTGTTGGGGTTGTGGTGGTTGTGCACCTATGCTCATATACCTCTGTTGCTGATGATTGGTCTAACAGAGAAAGAGAGAAAGAGAGGAGAGAGAGAGATAGATAGTGAGGGAGAGAGAGAATACTGGGAAGAATGTCGTTCATTCACTTCCCCAACCCCATCTCCTTTTTCTTCTTCTCACTTATTTTTAGAGTTCTCATTTTAAGTGGGGTTCTCATTTGAACCCTCCCCTATATATATATATATATATATATATATATATATATATATATATATGTTTATTTATTGGGGTGTCCTACCACAACATTTAAAATGGTGTTTGTTTGAAAACAAAATGTATCGGGAGTTTTTTCCAATGTATTAACTTTTGTTTGTGGTGTTTTTGGCAAATTTTCCAAATAAAAAGGAAAAGTTGTATGCCGTCACCGCCACTGTTCGTAAAGTTTGACCGAGATAGCGGTTAAGCCGAAACCGCTAAATTAGGCTAATTTCCCTCTCACGTAACGGTATACTTAGATCACACCATGACACTAGCAACAACCTTCAGCGATCAGAAAACTCTCTCTCCAAAGGTTCTCCATCTCATCCCCACTCTCTGATCTCTCTTTCTCTTAGCAAGGTTTTCGTTTTTTATGTATTGATTGCACATTTGATCAGTTGAAAGTTAGTAGTTTAATTTGTTGTTTAATTTGTTGTTTAATATAAAAAGTGTCGTTGATGTACATTTGAAAATTTTAAGCTTGTGATGATTTTGTTGTTTTGTGTGGTAACCAGTTGAGTTTACATTTTTAGTGTGGGACACTGGAATGAAATGAAAAATCCATGCACACCAAGTGCTTGTGGGAAGTACATTGATTCAATGTTGTTGTTCTTGTTTATGCATGTTTTTGTTACTCTTTTTATTTTTTAATTTTTTTTTTTTTTTTGGTAATGATACTATTTGATAGTTTGCTGATAAGCTGAGTAAGGAAGAGTTTTGTGTGTTTCTGACCATGATTTGGGCAAAATGTGGAGTGCTCGAAACGAAACAAAGTTATTTTTGAGGCAAATTAAATCCTCCAAATATGGAGACTCTTGTCCCTGGGTACCTCCATTATGTCAGAGATTACAGAAGTGTTGTTGTCATCATGTAATAATGCTCCTCGTTGGGCTGCGTAAAAGTTAACACCGATGCTGCTATGATCAAAGATGGAGTTGTGGGTCTTGGGACTGTGATTCGTAATGAGAATAGCGAGCTGCTTGCTGTTGCCACAGAATGAATCAAGGCAAGATGGACAGTTGAGATGGCAAAGAATGCTATATGTTTTTGCTTTGAGTTCTTTGCTAGTTGTCATGTGAAGCGGGTGGCGCATCTTGCGGCATGATTGCGCCCTCTAGATGGGGTAGCTCAAATTCAGGTTTGCATTTTCCACAAGGTATTGTAGCCTTGGTGGAGCTTGATGATTCTGATTAATTTAAATGCCCCAACCCCAAAAAAAAAAGAGTAATGGTTTCCCCTCTTGATGCCCATACGTAATATCACATTCCTTCCATATTACACACATTGAATCACCAAGATAATATGCTCCTTTCCATCTTTATGTGTTGCATTGATCTTATTAATTATTAGAAAGCATTTCCTTCATTGAGAAAGTATAAAGATATTGAATATGAAAATCTCAAGAATTCGCAATTTCTCCCAAACTAGAATTACAAAATATTGGCAATAGCAATGGTGATATGCAACATAACTAAGTGAAAGGTACAAAGTACACTCGTACAGCTTGTATAATTCTTTAGAATGACAGATTTTGGCCAAGTATATTCATCTACCCCTGTTTTTGTTGACAAAGTCTTGGACAGCTGAACCTAAAATCTATTTCAGGCGATTTTTGCATATTTGAATTAACTATTAATCAATTTTTCTTTTGTGATCGCCAATCGATTTGGGTTTACTTCATTTACTCTCTGGTTTAGCACTTTTTTTTGCTATTAAGTTGGTTAGTAATATAATATCTTGAAAGAAAGGGAGTGGAATGTTGATGTCTTATATTATGTTGGTCTCTATTTTTGTCTGCATCCCTCTCCTACCTCTGAAAGATTATCATTTGCTGGGGTATGTAGCTCACTACCTTGATCATATAAAGCTGCAATATTTGCATTTTATGTGGTTAGTTAGACTTTGTGACAGTGTTTTTTCCCATCATATTCGTTGTGGTGTACACTTTTTATCCTTACAAAGCTTGGGCATTTGACAGCATACTGAGCTGATAATAAGATGGGGTCATGAAATGCTTCAGGTGATCTGTTGATAATAAGATGGGGTCATGAAATGGAGCTTGTTGGTTTCAGGCTCCTAACTTTTGTTAATTTCTCTGAAAAGTATTTTGTAAAATCTGTATGATGCCAGGCTACCTAACTGCGCTCGAGATAGAATAGTCTCCTTTGGTTGTTTTTCACTCTTCACTCTACTTGGCTTGGTAGCAACATTCCTTGTTCAGTTTTTCGATATTTCTTATTTGCGCGTTACCTTGAATTGTAACTCTTTTATCTGAAGGGGGTGTTACATCTGCTAATGGTTCTGCACTTGTAAAAGTTGGGCTCACTGTAAGTGAGTATTCAGATTGTGTCAATGCCTATTTGTTAGCTAAGTTATTTTAAACAACTTTTCATGAAACTTATGTTATCTGGACGGCGAGAATTCTTTTGGCTAGAGGGAGTAATACTATACTTGTTATAGTTTTAATGTGCAAATAGCTAAAATAGCATGCTTGTGTGTGGGGGGGGGGGGGTGTATTTGCATACTGGTCTTAATACTGGTCTTTGATATTCTTTTTTGTAGGTTAGCTATTTGTTTCATCTGCAGCTACTGAGTTCTATATGCGTCCTATTTCCCCCAATTGTCAGGCCTGTCAAGCCAGGAGTTTTATTGAAACAGCTATCTTCGACCATTTTAAGACATGTAAGTGGCTCTTAATTGTGGCTTGGTAGTCTAGAAAAGTATTTACCATGATTGAACAGCTTTGGTAGCCATGATTTTTGCTTACATGTTATTTTTTTATACAGTGAAACATATGTCATTGAGTCATTCACTGGATATTCAAATCCTAGATTTTTCGTCGCTTCGCAAATTGCATATTTTTGAAGTTCTAACCACTCTTTTTTTCCAGCTTTCGTTATAGCACATTGTTTAATTTCTTTCCTTGCTTTTTGTAGTCCGAATCTGGAAGATTGGCATTCTGCTGATGATTTTGTTTATTATACAGGGTGCAAACTATATGTCCTTCAAAGGATGTGCGAATCCTAGCTTTAACATCACATCGCAGAAATTGCATACTTTTGAAGCTGTAACCAGTCAGTTCCTTTCCAGGTTTATTACAGCTTGTTGTTTCTTTCCTTGCTTTCTGTTGTGAGTGTTTGTTCATACCTGAAAGATTGGCATTCTGCTGAATTGTTTTTTGGAAAGTAAATAAATTATGTTACACCGAATTTACAATGAGCACAAAAAGAGCAAACATGCTCACACAAACAATCAAATAACTCAGCTACTTTACAATCACTGAGTTTAGGGATCCCAGTCTCCAATCTTTCTACATAGCGGACCTTCTACGAAGGAATACCATGAGAAGAGTGGCAAGAGCCACAGTCATTTGCCTCTCAGTAGCGTTACTTGATAAGTAGCCAAAGAAACACTAAAAAACACAACTACACAGCAGCCATGCAAAAATCTTTTAGGAAAAATAATTCAATCTAGAGTAGAAATATTCCTTGAGTTCCTTATTATTGTCCTCCGCCACTCGAATATGCAGCTCCACATAAGAGCCTTCACAATTACTGTAGCTTTCTTTTGCTAATCTGTTTATATTCTGATTCTGTGGGTTCTCTCAGCCCACAAGTGATCTATGCTAGTAGCTAAGCTTGTATACATATTATTAGTTGAGACTATATTATACAGGGAGAAGGAGAAAATCTATTTGAAGTAGAATTCTCTTACTTGACGAAATATTATTCTTGTATATTAAAAAACACACAACTGCTAAATACAACATGGGATTTTTAACAAATACAACATTTTTTGAGACAAAAAGACTCATATATCCTTGTTTTAATTTAGGACTCTCCCTTCCCCCAAGCTCCCTCTCTCTCTTCCCCCAAGCTCCCACCCAGCTGCAACTACTGTGAATGCCATCTGGTTCAATCCCTATTAGTACATAATAAACTTTTATTTATTATTAGGCTAATTACCATTTTCGCATTTGTTTCATTCGGTGCTTGTTACTGAATACTGATGATCTAGCTAGTAGACCCTGGGAAGCTTAAGAGGTAGCAATGTTGAGTTTGATTATATATATATGTACAGTAAGTGATATGTGAATTAATAGCAACATATTCGGCAATTCATGTATGTATGTAACTATGTATGTTGTTTTCTTGCAACGAATTACTAGCTGGATCATCAGTTTGGAGTATACAATTTAAGCATTTTTTGACCCATCACCCATGTATTGTGCAATATGTGTTATCAGTCTGAATTGCTCTGTATAGCTGCACAAATCCATCCTCTGTTTTTTATTTTCACTTGGCTAGATTGAATCAATACAATTCTCCCAAGACTTTTACTCCTGATCCCCTAAAAGTCGCCCATAACAAGCGACTAAACACAACGATGGTCACCGTAAACAGGTGAGTTGTTTGTAATATTGTCGCCTAAACCCAGCGACTCTATTAAGAAAGAGTAACCCAGTTTGGGCGACACCCTCTTAATTTTGACGGCTGACTTTAGCGACAACATGGAATTACAGTCGCTTAGACTGAGCGACTGTACTGCCACCAGTTGTTGGTGAGACTGGAACCAAAACGCCAATTTTTGGTGCCTCCACCGCAAATGAGAGAGAGGGGTTGGGGAAATTCAGCACCACATTCAAGGAAAAAGGGGCAAACATTGACCAAATTCAGCACCAAGAACAAGTAGGGTGAGAGAATGCTGAGCAATATGGAAAGAACTTATGGGTGATGGCTTGTTCAAGCTAAGGGTGCTACAACTACACTGCTACAGTAGGTTGTTGATTGAAGAAGAGAAAGAGCGAGATTGGGGAAGAGAGAGAAAGGAAAGAGAGATATTAAAAGAGGGGTATATGGGTCATTTTCAATGAAATGTTGTATTGTTTAAAAACCTATGTTGTATTTAGCATTCCATAGACCTATAAAACCCTTTTTAGGTAAAGGTGTAACTTTCTTTTGAAATACCGGAAAGGTATCCTAATTCTTAGGAAATTAATCATCCGTATCCTTTGCTGAAAATAATTAGTTGATGGATAAAAGTCTCATATTTCAACTTTCCTCTGAGACTTTTTGCCGTTACACTGAGCTTGAGCCTATGAAACTCGAACCTGCCTTTTGGTAGAGCGTTCGTGTCTGCGAGCTAAAACTCCCTTGGACAGTAAAGGATTTTCACCTCTCTTTCTTCTACCATATCGTTTGATTAGCAGTTCCTGAAGCTGCAATGTACTCAGCTTCCGCCGTTGATTGGGCTTGTTAATTTATCCATGAAAATACTCCCGAGCCAAGGGAAAAGCTATAGCCAAGAGTACTTTCCATGTCATCGATCTTTTGAACCTGCCCAATCGCTGTCTGAATATGTCAACTTTGGGTTTGAATTTGGACGGAACAGTATGGTGCTTCTGAAGTACCTAAGTACTCTCTTTGCTGTACCCATCTGAACATAACTTGGTTCACTCATGAACCTTGATAGCAAACTAATCTGCCCTCGTTGATGTGAGGTAGAGTAAGCTTCCGACCAAGCTTCTATACATCCTTGCATCAACATTCTTCTGCCATTAGACTTAGACAATTTTTCATTTACTAAAATTGCAACCGGGTTGCAGTTCTTTATCTTGAATTTATTAAGAATATCGTGAGCATACTTGGTTCGAGACAATAAAATTCCATTTCTGCTTGCTAGACTTCCATGCAGAGGAAGTAGTCATTTCAAATTCCTTTGGCAGATCACATTCCTTTTGTTACTGTTTATGTAAGTGACATTCTGGTTACTAGCTCAGATTTGGCAGAGATTTAGCGCCTCCAGTCTCCTTTACATTATTTCTATGGGATCAAAGATATAGGCAATCTACACTATTTACCTGGCCTTAAGTTAATATAAAATTTACACAGGAGCTTCTTGATCATTGTGGCCTTTTGTCTTTCTCCACAATTACTTTTCTTCCTCTGATATCTCAATTACAAGCCTAATCCTTATAACAATGATGATTTGGCTGATCCTAGTGTTTACAAGCTCCTTATTGGAAAGCTCAATGATCTTCACTCTGTAGATTTTTAGTCAACTTATGAGGAAACCAAGGACGTCTTACACGGTTGCCTTGCAGCATACTTTAAGGTATCTGAAGGGGGTACTTGTGACAAGGGTATTCTTCTCAGAGGTTTTCTGATCAGCTCACGTTACAAGCTTTCTCAGACTTGGACTATCCTGCTTTGTTTGTTCACTTTCCCATCAGCTGGAAATCTAAGCCGAGCACTATTTCCAAGAGTTCTGCAGAGGCCATATACAGGGCCATTGTTCATGTTTGTAGCAGAGGTGACTTCTCTTGTCAATCTCCTAAGCCTATCATCATAAACATGTTGACAATCAATCAGCTTTTCACATTGCCAAGTTGAACGGAACGGAACGGCGCGACACGGATAATTTAAAAAAATATGAGACAAAATAAAGTACAGAATGCGGAACGGAACGGAACGGCGTGGAACGGAACGGAACGGAATGCAGCATGGAATCGACGAAAAGAATAGGGCTTTAGAGTACAGTAGATAAATTGGCCAAAGCCTAAAAGAGGTCAAAGTCAAACATATAAAAAGTCCTTGAAAAGTTTTTATAAAAGTAAAGACATATATATATATACGAAAAGCAGTTTATACGAAAGGAAGATACGAATATCAGTTGAAAAGAAGAAATACGAAGGAAGTCAAGAAAGTGGAAACGTGGGAAAAGTTGGACACTAGCATGAAGGAAGTGGACAAGGAAAAGAACTGCAATATCATGGGCAGTTATCTCAGATCCCTATAAATACAAGAAGAGACAAGAGAAAAAGGCAGCAGAGCCCATATTGACAAGACATCACAAAATACACATTAGAGTAGTGTTAGTGTATCTTAGGAGTAGATTATCAGTAGGCTCTTCGAGCAAGTGTAAGCGGTTACTCAGCAATGGTGCCTTATTTTGAGGTATAATTGCTTTATCTTTTGTTTTGTGCCTTGAATCGAATGTATGCCTTACTCTGATCGAATGAAGTATGTTTGAGATTTCATCCTAATCTTGCTCTTTTAAAGTTCCAATTTATAGTTATCTGTGTGGCTTTCTGTTGAGAATACGAAAATAACTGTCATTATTGATAAGTGTCCGGCTTTTGACCAAGAAAAGTTGGGGGTGGAGGAGCGGGTTCGAATAGGGAGCGGCCTGCTCCAAGATAGTCCTCGACCCTTTTTAGGACCTTTTAGGGCGCGTAGGGTTGACCTTATAGATTGCTTGTGACCCCTAAGTACCAAGCACAACAACAAATTTGGCGACCACAGTGGGAGTAATGAAACACACTCCACGAGTACACCTTCTTAATGCCTCAAAATAGGTCTCAAGTAAGAAATATATCTGGTGATATGAGTGCCGAGAGAGAGGATAATGCTTCGAATGTAGCATCCCATTCCCAAGCTCATCTTCTCAGGAAGAAACTCCATGAAAACCAAGATTTGAAATACACGAAATTTATGAGACGTTTGTTGAATGTATGAAAAAAACTCTATTGGCTGCTCGAGAGAGCCAACGAAAAGAGTATAATGATCAAGATAGAGCCTTAGCACATGAAACTTTAAAGGTTTGTCACCAAATCATAGAAAGTGTAGCTGCAGATTCGAAAGATAGTCTGGCTAGGGAAGTAAAAACAATTATACTAGATATAAATGAGACCTTTAATTCTACATTTTTGGCCTTGTCGAAAAGCATGGCTACCAACGTGACAGTTAATCTAGAGCCACATATTGAAAAGCATAACCAACTCATCGAAAAGGTCATATAGTTGGGCGAAGGAACTTTAAAAGATAAAATGCCTATTGGGAATAATACCGAGTCACCTATAAGGTATCCACCACCAGGTTTCCCAAGGGAGCCTCAACGAGCATTTAGGAATTTTGAAATAGGCCAATTCGAATCCTATTAATTTAACATCTTCTCCTGGGGTAAATACGAACCTAAGTTTAGGACCTTCAGGAGATAAAAGTAATATAGGGAAAGATAAAAGCTCTGGGATTTCCTTTCAAATATCCCAGGACATCTAATATACCTTCATAACCTATGTATCCCGAGGCTAATCCACACAGACACATCCCAGTAGGACAAGGGAATCCTTATCCACCTTTCGAAGGAAATTATCAGGGGAGAAGGCCAACGAATTTTGGCCAAAATCCACAATACAATAATCCTAGATATGGAACGAATTATAACAGTAATCATCCATACAATGCACAACCGACTGCATACCCCTAGTCGATGCCAGGGATGATGGGGGAAGAACCTATTCAATCACAGATTGAACAAATCGTGGAAAGGCTATACGGGCCAACCTTAAGAAAAGTACATAGGCCTTTAACGAGTAAGCCTTACCCTGATTGGGTGGATAGAGCACATCCATTTCGTCGAGGATATAGAGTCCCTGACTTTACATTATTTTCAGGTGAAGATAATGTTTCCACTCTAGAGCATGTAGCTAGGTTCTCGTGTCAATGTATGGAAGCAGTAGATGACGAATATCTAAAACTTCGAATGTTCCCTAGTTCTTTAAATGGAACTGCCTTCAATTGGTATATAAGTCTAGCCCCAAACTTGATACATAGGTGGGAAGAAATGCAATTTCATTTCCAAAATCACTTTGCCAGACTTAGCTAGGATCAGGCAGCATACTGGATCAATAGAGGAATATCTGTCTAGATTTAAAAGGGCTAATACGTTGTCATACAAATTTACCTGAAAAAGAATTTGTACAATTAGCTAAAGAAAATATGGTTATAGAATATAGAATGAAATTCGATGGTCTTCCATTCCACGACTTTAGGGAATTAGCAGAAAGTGCAAAACGATATGAAATATGCTAAGAGAAGAGAGTCAAAGAAAACACCAAGGTTTTAATGCATTCGAAGTAGAAGCACCATGGGTTTTTGAAGACTCATTCGAAATAGATTATACTGAATTTAAGAAGTGGTCACCTTTCTCTTGTCCCAAACTCGAAAAGAAAGACGTTTTTGTCGAAATAGGAGGGAAACAAAGAAGTATACCTTTGATACAACACAATTCGATTGGTTACTTGCTAATAAGAAAATTAGAATGACTAAGAATATTAGGATACCCTCGAATTCAAAATTGAAAAAGAAACCATACTGTAAATGGCATAATACTACAACCCACAAAACTAATGAATATTTTCGAAATATTATACAGAAGAAGATAGAGGATCAGGAACTGTTTTTCCTGAAGAAGGAAAAACAGAAATAGAAAAAGATCCCTTTCAGCAGACCTTAGAAATAAACATGATAGATATTGATACATCTACCATTTCGTGTGTACATGTATCGAATTACACGAAAATGGCCAACATCATGTTCAACAGGTACATAGACCAGGGTATTTTGACCTTCCCAAAGGTTAAGGATGAAGGATTGGAGGGAATCTGTAGGTGGCACACAAATACACTACAAACTACTGATTAATGTCGGATATTCCGAAGGTTCGTTGCCAAGCAAATGGAACTAGGAACTGTAGAGCTGACCTATGTCAAAAGGGTTACCTTAGAAATGGAATCTGCTGATGACATCGAAGTACATCAGCAAGAGGTAAGGCCTGGTAACAAAAAGCAAACAACCAATTCCAGGGACAAGAAATACAAAGAAGCCCTAGAAACAGAAGGGGTAGTAACTCCGAAAATTGCTACTAATTTGAAAGGCTTACAGAAAGTACTATCACCTGACTGCTCTGATATTTTGCACTTCGAATTAGTGCGTCTATAGATTATACCCAATGATCCAAATTGGGTGCCAGCCTACCAACGAAGCTATGGAATACCCAAGCGTCCACAAACGGATGCATTTCTTGCAGGAAGGGGGTATCGAGGAGGTAGAGGTGGCAGATTGGGGGGCAAATATGCCCTAAGAGGAGGATTGCCTCTACAAAGTATGAGGACTTTAAGGTATTTCGAAGATACCCGACACTCTAAGATGACTCAACTTGGAAGTATCTCTTCGAAAGCCCAGGAACAAAGACAGACCTGTCTGAGAAGTTGAGTCACGCAAGAGCTCAAGTTGCAATGAAAATGCAACAAGAAGCCCTCATCAACCAACTAAAGATTGATGAGGATGCGATGTCGAAAGGAACATTGCAAATTCAGGTTGGACAAATCGAATGTTCAGCCAGAGAAAACGAGGGGGTGGATGTAGATACCTTAAGTGATCAAATGAGGGTTGTGCATGAAAGTCCACTCAAGCAAGTTCGAAAGAAGAGAAAGAGAGGAAGACGAATACACCTTAGATGACGGAATAGAAATTTACGTCAATGACGAGGAGTTTGCACGAAAGCAAGTTGTACAACGTGCCTTGAACTTCGAAGACAAGACAGAAGTTAACATGGTGGAGATCATGCACCCAGAGATCCAGCAAGAAGGGCAAAGCAAGGATGAACCTCGATGGGACGAGATCGAAGAGGAAGAGGAGGCCTGCGAATTTGTGGCCCAAACAGGTATGTCTTCTCCACTAGAGTTAGAAAGAAACTTACCTTCTCCTTTAGATGACTCACCGTATGAATTTATCGAAAATACACTTCTAGATTTAAGGTGTTATGAAGACTTAAATATATTAAATATCGAAGAAACAGACTTGTGCTTGTGAACATAACATAGACCCAGTTTTAAGAGATTTAATGGATAGAAAAGCCATAAATAATAATCATATTAAGCTTCTATATATCAAAGCAGAAATTGATAATATAGGTATAAATAGGGTTTTAATTGATAATGGAGTATCCGTAAATGTACAACCATTATCTACTCTTCCATTTTTAGGAAAATCCACGAAGGATTTAATAATTGCAGATGTAGCAGTATATGGCTTCTCTGGACAAGCCACTAAAACGAATGGACTGCTACCAGTCAAGATTAAAGTAGGGAATACGATATCCTATACTGCATTTTTTTTAGTTGACACTAATTCTAGTTATCAAGCATTACTAGGAAGAGATTGGATCCATAGCAATTATTGCATACCATCTACTTTATACCAAATTCTAATAATTTGGAATGGCGAAAAATTTGAAACTGTAAAGGCAGAAGAAAAGCCTGATTTAACTAATGCTAACTTTGTGGAAGCCAGGTTCTGCACAGGAGAATGCGCACTAATTCGAATAGAGGTGCTCGAAGAACAACAACAGAAAGGAGCCAAGCGAAGGTCAGGAGAAGACTTTGAAGCAATGGCCAGAGACTTTAGTAACAAGCTAAAGGAAGGACCTTTGAACATTACGGCTTCCTACAGATAGGAATAGAAATAGTTGTAATTATTATCTTATTTCAAATAGTTATTATGTCTAGGACAAACGCTTGTAAAAACTCTATTCGAATTAATACAAATGTTTTTCACAAAGAAAATGATTCTGTAGTTGAATTGAAGAATGCATTAGATAAAACACTAAGAGTGGTAGCAGGATTATACAGCGAGCAAAAGTTAATTCATGCAATGACAAACGAGGTAAAAGAAATGCAAGGGGAGAATATCCTATATGAGGTACCAGAACGAATCTGGGAAAAGAACGAAGACATAAAAATGGAAATACATGATCGATTAGAAGAAGTTAATCTGGGAACTAAAGAAAATCCTAGAATAACTTATATCAGTGCAAAACTAACCATGGAAGAGAAAGAAGACTTTATTAAAATCCTAAACGAATATAAGGATTGCTTTGCTTGGGCCCACCATGAAATGCCTGGGATTGATACTCGAATAGCCCAACATGAGCTACCCATAAAAAAGGATTGCAGACTAATTATGCAACCTCCACGAATGATAGCCCCAGAAGTAGTATTGAGAGTTAAAAAAGAGATAGAGAATTTACTGGAAGCGAAATTTATAAGGCCAGCCAAATATGTAGAATGGTTAGCAAATGTGGTTCCGGTTATCAAAAACAATGGAAAAATTAGAGTATGTATAGATTTTAGAGACTTGAATAGGGCGAGTCCAAAAGACGAGTATCCGATGCCAGTGGCTGATACTCTAATTGATGCTGGATCTCGACATAAGATTCTATCTTTTATGGATGGATATTCAGAATATTATCAACTACGAATAGCCAAAGAAGATAGGCACAAAACAACATTCAGGTGTGTTGTTGTGCTTGGTAATCTACTCCTAAGATACACTAACACTACTGTAATGTCTACTTTGTGGCGTCTTGTCAATATGAGCTCTACTGCCTTGTTCTTCTGTCTCTTATTGTATTTATAGGGGTCTGAGATAAATGTCCATGATCTTGCAGTTCTTTTCCTTGTCCACTTCATGCTAGTGTCACACTTCCCCCATGTTTCCACTTCTCTTGACTTCCTTCGTATTTCTTCTTCTTAACTGATATTCGTTTCTTCCTTTCGTACAAACCGCTTTATTTTATAAGTGACTTTTCAAGACTTTATTTTATATAGACTTTTCAAGGACTTTTATATATATATATATATATATATATATATATATATATATATATATATATATATATATATATATATATATATATATATATAAGTGACTTTATTTTATAAAGACTTTTCAAGGACTTCTTATGTGTTTGACTTTGACTTCTTTTGGCCAATTTATCTATTGTACTCTAAGTTCATTTTATTTCGTGTGTAACAACTACCCCCCTAATACACATATAAACCTTTCGAGTTTATTTTGTATTATTATATTCTTGACGCTTCGCTTCCCGCGCTTTGATGGTACACCCGTCTTTGCAAGTGTCCCTTCATTGGTCATGGGTAGTCGTGTTTTTCAGTTATAAATACCTCTTCTAACTTCTTCGTTTCTCACCGCTTTCTCTCTCTTCAAATTGCGCCCTAAATTCCCAGTTCCTCTCTCTTTTCTCTATCCTTTCACTTAATTCGAAAATGGCTGCTCATCCCCTCTTTCTTGATTTGGTTATCATTGATTCCCTTAATATGGCTCTTGATGCTCAAGATCTTTTCAAGTTGATCGAGATACATTCTAATTCATACTGGCCCAATTGTTTTATGCTTCGGTCTTCGTCTTACAACGCTCCTGACGAGGAACCCTTTCGAGATCAGCTCAAAGTTATCTTTTATCAGTCTTCTCTTCCGTTTTCCGTGGTCGTAGTTTGCCATTAATTCTATCTTCCCGTGTTTTTGGCTCTAACTTCCCTACTCGAGATAGACCTGTTCATGGGTGGATGAATTTTCTTAATGAACGCCCTAAACGCTGGTTTAATCGTCTCCAAGCCTTTCACTCTCGTTGGCATTCGAATAAGATTTTAGATTATTCGTCTATCTCTTTTTGCAAAGATCCCTTATGACGATAATATTTTTACCGCCATTTGGCTTGCTTGGCACCCTGCTATCAATTGCTTTGTCGCTGGAGAAGGAATTTAGACTGTGATTCTCGAAGATATTGCTTATTTGACCGGCCTTTGCCCAGATGAACTTCCTCACGCGTTCCCAGGTTATTCCTTTTGCAACTCATCTTTTGTTAATGATGAGAATTTCGAGCCTGCTGATGCCCTTTTAAAATCTTTCTATACATCTACAACTGCTCGAACTGTCTCGTATTCGAATCTGCTGACTCATTTTTCGTATCTTCCCCCCACAATTCATGTGTCTAATGCTGAGGTATTCTTGTTTCTGAATTATGTGTTTCATCGATTATTTATGGGCTATAGTTCTTTGATTGGGAATTCTTTCCTTTATTTGGCAGCTAATGTAGCCTCGATGGAAGGTCTAATTCCACTAGCTCCTTTTCTACTTTCCCAGTTTTATAGGGGTATGTCGAATTTAACCTAAGATCTTATCCCTGAGGGTCCCCAGGTTGAACAGTCATGTCCTTTTTGGATTCTCACGACATGGGGTTTTCTATATTACCCTTCTTGAATGAACATTTCCTCACTTGAAATACATAATCTTTCTTATCAGAAAGAACTAGCTGCTCGTAAGGGGTATTTCTTTTCCTGTAATCTTTCCCCTTTCGCCGAATGGTCTTCTGTGGCTGAAGCATGTTTCAACTTGCTCCAACCTTCTCGAGTTGAGGACCTTCCCTTAGTACTTTTTGAGGTTTTCTCTTCGAAATCTCCATTTAATTGGCATCCTCATTATTGCTTAGGGATTCCTGGTTTTAGTGTGGAGGATACTCGAATAGTACGCCCTTGGTGGCTTCGAGATCTTAACCCTTTTTTCATGACCTCTTCTCTCCAACCTTATTGGAGATCAGTTAATGCCTATAGGGATCTCTTATATTTCGAAATTCCTTGGTTGAGTACTGACGTATACAATCCTCAATTAGTCGCTCATCAATTTGGTATTCGTCAAGCTTTCGTCGTCCCCTTAATTGAGACTTTGAACCGTCCTTGGAATATGAGGCAAAGTCAAGCCTCAATTGATGTGGGTTTGGAGAACCGATCTTCAGAATTGAGTCTTCGGGGTCATGTTCTTCTTTGAAATCATTTGGAGGGTGTGGATATTCCTCCTTGCCTTCGTACCTGTTCTTGTGAATCGGAGTATCTGCTTTGGTGGACTCAATTCTTCAATTCCTCTTTTGGTGTTACTATCTTGCATTCACGCCTTGAGAAGACTCTTCGTAAGCTGTTTCCCAAGGATGTTGACCCTTTTCTGCAGACTCTGAATGCAATTGAAGCGTTTACTCCTACTTCATCGGTATTCTTTCTTCGAAGATTTTATTTGAGGTTAATTTACTTTCTTTCGATCAATTTAATATGACCTGTTTGTATATGTATGTTCAACTTCCTTTGTTGCATACTGAAGGAACAGTTATTCGAGCTGAGCCTATCGACCAGACACCAAATTTTAATAAAGGTTTTTTGTTTGATTGCCCTCCTTTTTCTTTCATATTTGTACAGGCTTTTTGGATGCCCGCTTATTTCGTAAGTGAATCTTCTGTGTAGTGACAGGATCCTCCTCTAGTCTTACCGTTCCCTCTGATCCTGTCTTTTTGCCTTCTCAATCACATGTTATGTCAGATATTAATGTGAATAAAGGCTCTTTTGTTGTTCCTCCTTCCTCTTCTGATTTAGCATCTGGTAGATGGAATTATTATTTCTATATAAGAGTTTTGTCGCAATTTCTCTCTCCATTTTCCCTTAATCTTTTTTCTATATCTTCATAATAGATCGAGATATGGATTCCATTTCTTCTCCCATGGCTGAAGGTCAGGTTGTTGTTACTTCTGATCCAACTACTCGTCCTTCCACAAGTCGTCCTGATGAGGATTACTATCTTGAAGAGCAATTTTCTCCATCATCATCTGTTGGCGCCTCTCAATCCATGGTGGTCACTTCTTCGAGTATGACCTAATACCTTAATAGTTTTGATTTTTCTTTGATGATTAATTTTCTCATTTTGTACTCTTCTTGCAGATTCTCTAATGACTTTAATCGATCATCTTTTGGCCCCTAACCTTGGATCTTCTGATGTCATCAAACAGGAGGGGATTCGTTTGCTGAATGCTCTTGAGGCAGATTGGTCAGATGCATCTGCTGCGTTGGCTTTGGAGGATTTCGTTAGATCCAACCAACAACATTTTCCTGCGGATCTTAGGGATTTGGTGCTTCGAAGCAATAATCCTCTAGTCTCGTCTATGCAAGACTTACGGAATGCTCGTTCTGAGGGAATTTCTGAGACTGATTTGGATGGTTGGGCACGTCCTGCTGATTTCCTGGCTGACCTTGCAGCTGGTAGGTCATCTCTTCAACAAAAACAACAGCTTTATGATGCTTCTCAATCAGATCTTGTTGCTATTGAAGATCAAAACACTCCTCTATCTCATCGTAGAACAGAGGTTGTTGATTTTATTGTTGCCCATGGAAAGAGATAACAGGATATTCAGTCCTGTATCTCTAACCCAACTGATTCCAGGGATGCTCGAATCGCTCAATTAGCTAGTTATCAGGATTTGAAGGCCTCTATATTACTGCTTGTTGACAGTATCGGGCAATTTCTCAGATCTTCTTCTTGATTTTTCTACTCAAACACTCATATTTCAGTGTTTTATTTTCGAAGAAACTGGGACCTTCTTCTGATTTTGCCTATACTCCGTTTATCTCTTCCCAAAGTTGTGGAAATCTATTGTAAATGTTATCTTTATATATATCCCAAGTCGAAGGAAAATATTACTTTAAATATTTGTCATTTATTGCTCGTCCAAATTGCTTTCCATTCGTATATAGCAATTTATATGCATTTTCTGGTTCAACGCTTTCGATAATGAATGGTACATTCCAATTGGTAGACTATTTTCCATAAAATTTATCTTTTGGTCCTTCAGAGAGTATTGTTTTCCAGACCAATTCGTATTTGGCAAACTGCTTCTTTCTTACTTTTTGATTATAGTATTTTTCTGTTTGTTTCTTTAGCTTATGAATTTTCTATAACGTTTCGATTTGTAGGATCTCTTGATCCAATTGTTCAATATTCATAGCCTCTTCATATTCTTGTGAAGATAGATTTATTTGCTTAAGTATTCTTTCAGACTTAATGCTCATTTCGACGGGTATTATTGCCTTGTGTCCAAATACTAACTGAAATGATGTTACTTGTATGCTTTCTCTAGGACTAGTTCGATAAGCCCATAAAGTCTCTAAAAGTAAATCATCCCACTTTCGAGGGTTATCTTTTATCATCTTTGCAATTCCTCTGTTTATGGTCTTATTAGTTGATTCGGCTTGTCCATTCGCTTGGGCATAATAAGGTGTAGAATTTTTTAATTTTACAGACAATCTTCCCAAGAAAGATTTTATTTCGTCACTGTTAAATACGTTGGCCTGATCTACTGTGATAGTCTCAGGAATTCCAAATCTAGTGAAAATGTTTTCGTTAATAAAATTCTCTATATAACTTGATGTTATGTTTACAAATGGTCTAGCTTCAACCCATTTTGTGAAGTAATCAGTGGCTACTAAAACATATTTATGATGTTTGGATGAACCAGGTCTAATTTCTCCAGTAATGTCCATTGCCCATCCTCGAAATGGCCAAGGCTTTATTATACTATGGAGTTTAGCTGCTGGAACTCGTTGAATGACACCATGTTTCTGGCATGGTCTACATCCTTTTGCATACTGTATACACTCTCGAGTAACAGTGGGCCAATAATATCCATATTGGTGTACTAATCGCCTCATTTTCTGCCCTATTTGATGAGCTCCACATATGCCTTCATGTATTTCTCCCATGACTAGCAAAGCGTCATCTAGATCTAGGCACTTCAATAATAACCCACTAGAATCTTTTCGAAATAGTTATTCTCCATCATACACATATCGATGTGCTATTAGTTTCAGTTTATTAGAATACTTTCTTTTTTAAGGTTCTCAATTATCTCTTCTCTCCAATCATTTTCTTTTGTCATAATATCAATTTTATTGATCTCCATTGTTGTTCGTTCTTCGAATGGAATGAGTTCCTTAGCTTTTATTGTAATATTTTCGTGGAAATAGCTCCAAGGGATTTTTTTATCCTGATGCTAATTGTGCCAGCTCGTTAGCTGTTTCGTTTTCTATTTGAGGGATATAATATATTCTTACTTCATAAAAATATTCCAATAACTGTTTAATTCTGGCATTGCCTAAAATTGCTGTCGAGCTAAAGCATTTAAAGATTCCTTTAGTTTGATTCACTATCAGTTGGGAATCTCCTTTTATGATTATGTTTTTAGCCCCTAATTCGAGAAGACTTTCTAATCCTAAAATTAAGGCTTCATATTCTACCCTATTGTTTGTACACGTTCCATCTAATTGTATTGCAATTTTTGTAGGAACTCATGTTGGTGATATTAAATATATCCCAGCTCCTGCCCCTCTTTTAGTAGAGTAACCATCAAAATATAATTTCCATGGGACTAATTCGATATATTCCTCTTCGAATTGGATTTATGAATTAACTTCAACTGATAGGTGATCTGCTAAGAAATCAGCCAAAGCTTGTCCTTCTATTGCCTTTTGAGTTATGTATCTGATATCAAACTTGAGAAGGTGAGGGTTCCATTTGTTTAGTCTTCCCTTTGGCAATGGTTGTCACAGCATATATTTTAATATATATGTTGGAGATACTACTTCGACAGTAAAAGACATGAAATAATGTCTTAATTTTAGTGAGGCAAAGTATAGGCTATAACACTATTTTTCGATAGGTGTATACCTAGTCTCTGTATCTACTAAGGTCTTTGATAAGTAGAATACTGCTTGTTGTTTCCCATTATCATTTTCTTGTATCCATAAACATCCCATTGACGTATCTTCTGTCGAAAGATATAGTCTGAATGGTTTTCCCATTCGTGGTGGGATTAATACTGGTGGTTCAGATAAATATTTTTTTATCTTTTGGAACGTCTCTTGGTCTATCGGTTTCCATTGGAATTCTTCTCCTTCTTTGGATCTTAATAGTGATGAGAAATTCTTGGTTTTATCTGCTAGATTAGATATGAATCTTCGAATGAAATTGATTTGCCCCAAGAATCTTTGAAGTTCCTTTTTTTTCGTAGGGGGTTTTGTTTCTAGGATTACTTTTGCCTTATTCTTGTCAATTTCGATTCCTCGTTGATGGATAAGAAACCCAAGAAAGTTTCCTGCCTGAACTCCAAAAGCGCATTTAATTGGGTTCATTTTTAATTTGTACTTTCGCATTCTTTTAAATGAATTTTCTAGATGATCCAAATGTTCTTCATGGGATTATGATTTTATTACCACATCATCTATGTATACCTCTATAAACTTCCCTATCATATCATGAAATAGGTAATTCATAGTTCTTTGATACGTTGCACCTGCATTCTTAAGGCCAAAGGACATGACGATCCATTCGAATGTCCCTAAAGATCCTGGACACCTGAATGTTGTTTTGTGCCTATCTTCTTTGGCTATTCGTAGTTGATAATACCCTGAATATCCATCCATAAAAAAAAGAATCTTATGTCGAGATGCTGCATCAATTAGAGTATCAGCCCCTGTCATAGGATACTCGTCATTTGGACTCGCCCTGTTCAAGTCTCTAAAATCTATACAAACTCTAATTTTTCAATTCTTTTTGATCACTGGAACCACATTTGCCAACCATTCTACATATTTGGCTGGCCTTATGAATTTCGCTTTCGGTAAATTCTCTATCTCCTTTTTAACTCCCAATACTACTTTTGGGGCTATCCTTCGTGGAGGTTGCATACTTGGTCTGCAATCCTTTTTTATGGGTAGCTCATGTTGGGCTATTCGAGTATCAATCCCAGACATAGGTGGGCCCAAGCAAAGCAATCCTTGTATTCGTTTAGGATTTTAATAAAGTTTTCTTTCTCTTCCATGGTTAGTTTCGCACTGATATATATAAGTTATTCTAGGATTTTCTTTAGTTCCCAGATTAACTTCTTCTAATTGATCTTGTATTTCCATTTTTATGTCTTCGTTCTTTTCCCATTCGTTCATGTACTTCATATAGGATATTTTCCCCTTGCATTTCTTTTAACTCATTTGTCATTGCATGAATTAACTTTTGCTCGCTGTTTAATCCTGCTACCACTCTTAGTGTTTTATCTAATACATTCTTTAATTCAACTACAGAATAATTTTTCTTCGTGAAAAACATTTGTATTAATTCGAATAGAGTTTTTACAAGCTTTTTTCCTAGACATAATAACTATTTAAATAAGATAATAATTACAACTATTTCTATTCCTATCTCTAGGAAGCAGTAATCTTCAAAGGTCTTTCATTTAGCTTGTTACTAAAGTCTCTGGCCTTTGCTATGATGTCTTCTCCTGGCCTTCTCTTGGCTCCTTTCTGTTGTACGTTGTTCTTCGAGCACCTCTATTCGAATTGGTGCGCGTTCCCCTGTGTAGAATCTGGCTTCCACAAAGTTAGCATTAGTTAAATCATGCTTTTCTTCTGCCTATACAGTTTCAAATTTTTCGCCATTCCAAATTATTAGAATTTGGTGTAAAGTAGATGGTATACAATAATTGCTATGGATCCAATCTCTTCCTAGTAATGCTTGATAACTAGAAGTAGTGTCAACTACGAAAAATGCAGTATAGGAAATCGTATTCCCTACTTTAATCTTGACTGGTAACAATCCATTCGTTTTAGTAGCTTGTCCAGAGAAGTCATATACTGCTACATCTGCAATTATTAAATCCTTCGTGGATTTTCCTAAGAATGGAAGAGTAGATGATGGTAGTACATTTACGGCTGCTCCATTATAAATTAAAACCCTATTTATACCTATATTATCAATTTCTCCTTTGATATATAGGGGTTTAATATGATTATTATTTATGACTTTTCTATGTAATAAATCTTTTGAAACTGGGTCTATGTCATGTTCACAAGCACAGGCCTATGTTTCTTCGATATCTAATACATTTAAGTCTTCATAACACCTTAAATCTAGAAGTGTACTTTCGATAAATTCATATGGTGAGTCATCTAAAGGAGAAGGTAAGTTTCTTTCTAACTCCGGTGGAGAAGACATACCTGTTTAGGCCACAAATTTGTAAGCCTCCTCTTCCTCCTCAATCTCGTGCCATCGAGGTTGATCCTTGCTTTGCCCTTCTTGCTGGATCTCTGGGTGCATGATCTCCACCATACTAATTTCTGCCTTGTCTTCGAAATTCAAGGCACATTGTACAGCTTACGTTCGTGCAAACTCCTCGTCGTTGACGTAAATTTCTATTCCGTCATCTGAGGTATACTCGTCTGCCTCTCTTTTTCTTTTTTCGAACTTGCTTGAGTGGACTTTCACATCCCTCATTTGATCACTTAAGGTGTCTATATCCACCCCCTCGTTTTCTCTGGTTGAACATTCGAGTTGTCCAACCTGAATTTGCAGCGTTCCTTTCGACATTGCATCCTCATCAATCTTTGGTTGGTTAATGAGGGCTTCTTGTTGCATTTTCATTGCAACTTGAGCTCTTGCATGACTCAACTTCTCAGCCACCTGACTTTGTTCCTTGGCTTTCGAAGAGATACTTCCCAGTTGAGTCATGTTAGAGGGTCGTCCGAAATACCCTGAAGTACTCATACTTTGTAGAGGCAATCCTCCTCTTAGGGCATATTTGTAGTATCCCGAAAATCTAAACTAAATTATTAAACTAAAATAGTAATTAATTGACATAAAATTTTTCGCTTAGTTTGCAAAATAGGATTAACGTATCTAATGCATGCACTTACGTAAATATTTCCCAAAGTATATGTTAATCTCGTTTAAAACAAAACCTAATTGATTAATTAACTAAACTATTTGATTTACTTGTTTAAATTATGTTTACGGTTTGTTTAGGCATGATTAGGCTTTTGTCTGTGTTGATGACCGAATTAGAGAATGTTAAGCTAGGATTAGCAAATTTCCATTTTTCCTAATCGAGTTACTATTCACCTATGCCACCTAAACACCTTACTTGTCAACATTTTATGTCCTAACTTTCCACTTGTCATGAAATGGCCATGACACCTTGTTCTACATGCTTACTAAGCCTAAAACTAGAAAACATACCATATTACTATGTCCTAAGGTAACTAAGCTAAGAAAACTACCAAGTAAAAATTATAAAAAGGGGAAGGGGAAGCTACGGTTAAGAGGAGGAAGAAGAGAAAGAAAGAAAAAGGTTTTCACCTTTATAAACTAAACCAAAGCAAAATAAACAAACCAATTAAGCATAAAAGTTCTTACATATTCTCTTACTAAAGATTTGTACCATATTTACAAGCAATCAAAAAGCCTTCAAAAGCTTACCTTTGTTCATCTTTTTCTCTTCCCAAAACCGAACACCAACACCAACACCAACATATACTCTCATATTCTCACATTCTCTTAATATCTTTTCAATCCAAAATCACAAATCTTTTCTAAGCAAAAACAAGAGCAAAATGTAGTAGAGAGAAGAAGGGGAAAACCGTAAGAAAGAGTAGAGAAAATAGAGGAAGACTTGGTAAGAACACTTAATCAAAACTCATGCATTAAATCATTCATATTATTTCCTTTTGTTTCTATTAAACATACCTTCTTATTTCTAAACTCTAACTCTTCCATTATTTATTTTCTTCACCATTGCCATCACCACCTAAAGCTCCACCATCACCCGAACGTGAAGCTCCCGGGCCTTCAAGAACCTCCAAGAGATATCATCAAGGTTTAATTCTTTATACCAATTATTCTTTAAACTTAAGTTATTATTATCACCTAAAGTTTCTAATTAAACCCTAGCAAATACACACATGACTATAATCGAAAGTATAAAGAAAAAAAGGACTAAGAATCTAAGACCTAGTTAATCTTGACTTAAAAACTGGAAAACCATTGTTGCATGTCCATTTACAAGCCTACGTAAACTTAATCTTGACTCATTATGGCCAAAACCATTCATTCATTATTTATCTCTAATTATCTTAATTTTGAACCTAGCATTTTCAAAAGTTAAAAGGGTAAAATAAAAGAAGAATTAACAAGTAAAATGATAACAAGAATTTAGGAATTAAAAGAGTAATTTTTGGTAATAAAAAGGCCCAAGGCCGAAAGGAAATAAAAGAAGAAGAAATAAAAAGAGTGATTATTAATCCTTGAAATTGTTTGTTTAATTAAACTAGGGAACTTGTGCTAGTAGTGTGTGATCAAGGAAGCTAGGAGAGGAAGTGTGTATTTTTGGAAGCTTGTAAAAGGTATACTCATGTCCATTAAAACCCCCCCTTTATTTCGGTTTAATGAACTAAGAAGATAACCATGGATTTTCTTATAATTATATGCTAGTTGTACTTATAAATATATACATATGGTTATGGATATGATTGTAAAGTTATATAAGTGATTGCATGTGATTATTTTCGTATGGCCGAATGGATTTGATGTTGCATGTTTAAGCCTACTTAATAATTTCATGTGGATTTAAATCTATTATTTAAACTTGATAATTATATGTATTTATATATATGGCCGAATGGATTGTGATTTAGATATCAAGTTGGTGAATCTTTGTTTAATAATTTAATTAAGTCTTATGATTGTAGAAGTGTGTTTGTGATGACCGAATGAGTTTGAGAATCATTGACTAGTAATTACTTGATTAATTGTATGTAAAACCGTGGCTATGCTTGAGTGTGCTTATGAACCAATTATGCTTTGCATGTCCAAGTGACCAAGTTGATGTTAAGTAATGATAATGAATTACTAGAGAGTTTTATAAGTGTATACATGCATATACGAATATGTGAAGTGTTGCACACAACTTAGAGAATTATTGTGAAAAAGGAACAAGTTTGGAAAATGTATAAATAATGATTTATGAACATGTTTATTGAGATGCATATGACCGACTTAGACATAAGTGTGTCTACTAACTTACTTGTAGTGTGCTCCCAAACTTGGTACCCTTGGAAAATTGAAGAGCATGCCAGTGTGCACATTTTAATAAAATATTGTAGGATTAAACCCATTATTGATTAAGCTGTAGGGATTAACTAATCTTGAGTTTCTTGCTTATCATGGTTTAATCTGAGTTTGTAGGGTATAAACCCGAGATGATATGATTATTGCTAAAAAGGCCAAGTGTATGAATTATGATTTGTAGGGTCATCATTTGAACCCGAGTGTAGGACTCCCAGAGTCTGAGTTGTGTTATGTTCTTCCTCACTACCTAACATAGGTGTCTAAATCTTTGTATGCTATGATCTTCCTCACTACCTAACATAGGTGTCTAAATCTTTGTATGCTATGATCTTCCTCACAACCTAACATAGGAGTCTAAATCTTTGTATGTTATGACTTGAGTTACTTTGTAGTTTATTAGACCTCAAAGGTCATTTTCTGAGTAATTATGAGTTTGTGTATGATATTGGTTGCTTAATGCTCTTTGCATGTGAATCTTGTACGTATGCATGGCTTGGTACGTAAAGGAGTATATTAACTATGTTTATAAGAAGACAATCTCTTTAAGATACTATTATGAGTATTATTATTATTATTATCTCAAGTGATGGTTGTTAATGCTAAATGTATTTTAAGTATAAACAAAATGTATTTTACAAAATGGGGTGAGTATTGCTTAGCTTTCGCTAATTTTCTTTTGTTTTTGTGTCATCTCTTCTTGCGTGGATTATTATATCTTTTTAACAAATTTTGGGCAAGGGAGATAGTGAAGGATGAAAGGAACCTTTTTGTGCACGCTTACTGCATATCTTTGCTGTTGTTTGACCCCGCGGATTCCACAGACGGAGGAGAACCCCGTATGACTTAGTAACATAACTAGAGATGTAATTTTGGAACAATACAACTATGTAACTTCCGCTTTTATAATATAATATAATTCAGTTTGTCGTTTATACTCTTTATCATTCTTTGCCTTGTGCTTGTCTTGTTACAAGTACTGCAGTAATGTTCTGGATTGGATTTAGGGCACATAAGCATAATTAATTAGTGTTATCCAATCCGGGGCGTTACAAGATGGTATCAGAGCAATATAAAATATTTAAAAGAAGATAAAGAAAGCTATAAGTTAAACCGTGACATGACCGAGAGAGATGGCTAGACAATAGAATGGGAATTGTTTGAACTTCTATGTGTTTGACTTGCATTTTCATCTTGCTTGTAGAGTCTTTGCTCCTTTCACTAGTGAAGCCGCTGATTTTCCTGGATGGCAAGTATATAATCTTTTGAGAACTTTTTCTTCGGTTGAACCCTGGTTAAGTGTAAAGTTGAATTATATGAGTATTATGACTGATGGGATTCACTATAATTGGGATCACTATATGTGTGGGGATGATTGGTATTTGACCTTAGGTTATATGTCGGGTGTTTTACAACAAGCTTATTCTGAGTGGATGTGTTGTGAGAATAGTGTACTCTTGATTCCCGAGACCATAGTACAGTATAGGAGGGGACGTATGCTTCGTTATCACCATTGGTCACGTAGCACCCAACCTTCTGTCATTGCTCGACCGTCCGCAACTCCACCACCACCACCTCGGCAGACCGTGTACCGACCTCCCGCAGCTGTGCCTACAACCACTTCTCCGGAGCAGCCAGTCCCACTTAACGTGATACCGCCAAGGGGACTTGCAAATGGATTCTTGGTGCGGTATGATAGGGGAAGTTCTTCGGGTGGAAGTTAGATGTCAAGTGTGCAAGTGATCATGCATGAGTGAAGCTATGTGGTATTTAGTTGTTTATGAACTTATCTTATGTGGTAGTTTAAACAATCTGCTATTTGGTTTTGTAATATTTAGCCTATGACCGAGACAATAGCTAGATAGGTCAAATGGTAAGTTGTGTTGTTAGCTTTAACGTGTTTTGCACTTTTGTAGGCTAACCGGATGCATTGGTACTTGAACTTGTTTTCTATACTTTTCTATGATTGTGATGCATGATTTTAGTAATTGTTTGCATAAGTAGATAAAAGACACTAGAAATCATGTTTAGGAGGAACTCACATCACTTAAAGATTCTATGCTTTGCTTACTATTGTTATTCCTATAGTTGAAAATATCTGGAAGGGAAGAACCTACTACACCTGTAGACCCTAATGATGACCAAGGCCAAGATGAACGTCTAGAATCACTAGAGACCCTGTGCCAATTCTTTGGCAATGCAATTAAGCAACAAATGGAAGATAAGGAGAAAGAGAAAGTCAAGGTTGAAGCTGAGGCTAAAGACCCACAAGCTGTTATGTTTAAGAGCTTAGCTGCCTATTCACCACCTACTTTTGAGGGAGGATCTGACCCATTAGCCTTAGAAAACTGGATTAGGAACATGGAGAAACTATTTGAGGCTATAGGTTGTCCTGAGAGTCTGAAAGTGAAAAGTGGACAGTATTACCTTAGAGGAGAGACAGATAATTGGTGGTAAGTGTCTAAGGAAGCTTACTTAGAGGATAAGGAATTTAATTGGGAGAAATTTTTGATAAGGATTAAGGAGAGATTTTACCCTAGAGCTTTGAGAAAGAGAAAACAACAGGAATTTGAGGATTTGACCCAAGGAACTATGAGTGTGACTGCATATGCTGCGAAATTTCATGAATTGTCTAGATTTGCTGAGAATTTGGTTAAGAATGAAAAGGAGAGAGTTGAAAGATTTGAGGATGGACTTATCTAGCATATCCAAGAGTTAGTAGCAGGATCGTCTAGTACTTTTCAGGAACCCTATGATAAGGCTATCAACATTGAGAGAATTCGTGATAGGAGAGTTGCGATAATTGGGAAACGACGTTACATGGAGGAAAAGAGTGAAGGATCTAATGGAGGAAACTGGAAAAAGAAGTTTAGGAATGATACACCAACTAGGAGTATTAGTTCTTTTCGCCCTAGTAGTCAAGGAGATAGTAAGAGAAATGGAGGATCACAGTTCTTTCCTAGGAATGAAAATGGGAATAGTGTTTGTCATAGATGCGGGAGATTTCATTTTGGTCGTCCGTGCCCTGCTAATCAAGGAATTTGTTTTATATGTCGTCAGCCTGGGCATACAGCGAACGTGTGTCCTAATAGGAGGCAATTTCCCTCTGGGAATGCTTTTACCCGTAGTGGCAATTCAACAGCTAACCCTAACCGTGGCAACAACGATACTCAGACACGAGGAAACTTGAACCCAGCGCCACGTGTTACCCTTGCACGACCTATCGTTAGCCAGGCAATCAGTAACAACAAGGGAAGGATACATACTATTAGTCAACGTGACGTAGACGCAAACCCGAATGTTGTGACCGGTACTTTTCTTATTTCATCTTACCCTGCTTATGTGTTATTTGATACTGGTGCTACTCATTCATTCATAGCTACATCATTTATGACTAAACACGGGTTAACACCAAATTACTCATGCGAAATGGATATTACCACACCTAATGGTATTATTGTGTCGTGTCGCAACATGATAAATGATTTTCCTATTGTAATTGTAGAATCGTCATTACCTGGGGATTTGATTCAGTGTGACTTGTCAGATTTTGATGCTATCTTAGAAATGGATTGGTTAAGTAAGTATCGTGCGAGAATCGAGTGTCATTTGCAGAAAGTTTTGCTTAAAACCCCACGAGGAGATAGAGTTTCATATAGGGGAGTGATAACTGAACCTAGAGTTAGGATTGTCTCTACAATGAATATTAGATCGCAAATAAGGAAAGGTTATCCAGTTTATCTGTGTTATGTGAGTGATGAGAAACCGATTCCGAATGAATTAGATAGAATTCCAGTTGTATCTGAATTTCCTGATGTTTTTCCTCATGAGATTCCCGGTATGCCGCCTAAGAGAACCATAGATTTTACTATCGATCTTATTCCCGGAACCGCACCTATATCTAAAGCACCTTATAGGATGGCCTCAGCAGAAATGAAAGAATTGAAGAAAATATTAGAGGAATTATTAGAGAAAGGATATATTCGACCTAGTGTTTCACCTTGGGGAGCTCTAGTCTTATTTGTGAAGAAGAAAGATGGTAGTTTGAGGTTGTGTATTGAATACCGAGAGTTGAACAAAGTTACTATTAAGAATAAGTACCCATTGCCTAGAATTGATAATTTGTTTGACCAACTAAAAGGGGCAGGAGTATATTCTAAGATTGATTTGAGATCAGGATATCATCAGTTAAGGATTAAGGAGGAAGATATACCTAAAACCGCGTTTAGGACTCGTTACGGGCATTATGAGTTTACTGTTATGCCTTTTGGGTTAACTAATGCTCCAGTCGCGTTTATGGATCTGATGCATCCTGTTTTTCAGCCTTACCTTGATCAGTTTGTTGTAGTTTTCATAGATGATATCTTAGTGTATTCTAGGAATAAGGATGATCATGTTAAGCATTTGAGAGTTGTTTTGCAGGCCCTTAGAGATCATCAGTTGTATGCTAAGCTTTCTAAGTGTGAATTTTGATTAGAAGAAGTTGCATTTCTGGGACATGTTATCACTAAGGATGGAATTTCTGTAGACCCTAGTAAGATTAAGGCCGTTAAGGAGTGGATTACACCTACTAACGTGGGTGAACTCCGCAGCTTTTTGGGATTAGCCGGTTATTATAGGAGATTTGTAGAGAATTTTTCTAAGTTAGCTCAGCCTTTAACTAATTTGCTTAGGAAAACCACGAAATTCGTATGGAGTGAGAAGTGTGAACTAGCTTTTCAGGAGTTAAAGAAGAGGTTAACAACCGCACCTATTTTAGCTTTACCAACGGAAGGAGAGGAATATGAAGTTTATAGTGATGCGTCTAAGAATGGACTAGGATGTGTGTTAATGCAGAATGGAAGAGTGATTGCTTATGCTTCACGGCAGTTGAAACCATATGAGGTTAATTATCCTACCCATGACCTAGAATTAGCCGTAGTTGTGTTTGCCCTTAAGATTTGGAGACATTATCTGTATGGAATTAAGTGTAGAGTTTTCACCGATCATAAGAGTCTTAAGTACATTTTTACCCAGAGAGAGTTGAATTTGAGGCAGAGAAGATGGTTAGAATTGCTTAAGGATTATGACTTGGAGATTAAGTATCATGAGGGAAAAGCAAATGTAGTAGCAGATGCACTTAGTAGAAAGACTAGACATTCCATAGGAGTACCTGAGAAATTGAGAGAGGAGATGGAGAAATTGAATTTGGAGATTGTAAAATCAGGTGTACCAAATGGAGTTATTAGTAGTATTACTGTTCGACCTACTTTGTTTGATGAGATTAGTGAATTGCAAGTTAATGATAGGCAGATTCAAAGGATTAGAGAAGCTTTGAGGTTAGGAAAAGGAGAAAGATTTGAGGAACATGAGGATGGAAGTTTAAGACTTAAAGGACGTTGGTGTGTGCCTAATAATGATGAGTTAAGGAAAAGAATTTTGGAGAAAGCACACAATACACATTATTCTGTTCACCCTGGAGAACATAAGTTGTATAAGGATTTGAAAAAGTATTTTTGGTGGAAAGGAATGAAATCTGGGTAGCTCAATTTGTAGCCAGATGTCTTACTTGTTAGAAAGTGAAAAGTGATTTTCAGAGACCTGGAGGATTACTACAGCCCTTGGAGATTCCAAGTTGGAAATGGGAGTCAATATCTTTGGATTTTGTTACGAGATTACCAACCACTACTAAAGGAATGAATGCTATTTGGGTAATAGTAGATAGGTTAACCAAAGTAGCGAGATTTATAGCCATTAAGGATACTTGGAGTATGACTCAGTTAGCTGAAGCTTATGTTAAAGATATTGTGAGATTGCATGGAGTACCACAGGACATTTTTTCTGATAGAGATTCGAGGTTTTTATCGCATTTTTGGGAGAAATTACAAAATGCATTTGGGACTAAGCTGAAGTTTAGTACTGCATTTCACCCTGCAACAGATGGACAGACTGAGAGAACCATTCGTACTCTTAAGGATATGTTAAGGTCTTGTACTTTAGAGTTTAAAGGAACTTGGGAGAAGCAGTTACCGTTAATTGAGTTTTCTTATAACAACATTTATCATGCTAGTATTAACCAAGCACCTTATGAGGCATTGTATGGAACGAAATGTAGGAGTCCATTGTGTTGGAATGATAATGGTGAGACCGTGACATTAGGACCAGAGATGATTCAGGAGACTACAGATCAGATTCGAATGATTAGGGATAAGTTAAAAGCCGCTCAGGACCGGCAGAAGAGTTATAGTGATAAAAGAAGGACACCGCTTAAATTTCAGATTGGAGATAAGGTTATGTTGAAGATTTCACCGATGAAAGGGATTAAAAGATTTGTAAGGAAAGGGAAGTTAAGCCCTAAGTATATCAGACCTTATGAGATTGTAGATCGAGTAGGAGAAGTTGCCTATCGATTAGCTTTACCGCCTGAACTTTCTAAGATTCACGACGTATTTCACGTATCCCAACTTCGAAAGTATCTTCCAAGTGAAACTCACGTGGTCAAACCCAAACCAATCAGTTTAGATGAGGATCTAACTTTTGAAGAGAAGTCAGTAGCTATTTTAGATCGTAAGGATAGGGTACTTCGGAATAAAGTTACACCGTTAGTGAAAGTACTTTGGCGTAGTCAGACCGTAGAAGAAGCTACATGGGAATCGGAAAGTGATATGAAGAACCAATACCCCTACCTTTTCGAATATGGTTAGTCGTTGCTTTAAATTTCAGGACGAAATTTCTTTAAGTTGGGTAGATTGTAGTATCCCGAAAATCTAAACTCAATTATTAAACTGAAATAGTAATTAATTAACATAAAATTTTTCGCTTAGTTTGCTAAATGGGATTAACGTATCTAATGCATGCACTTACGTAAATATTTCCTAAACTATATGTTAATCTCGTTTAAAACTAAAACCTAATTGATTAATTAACTAAACTATTTGATTTACTTGTTAAACTTATGTTTACGGTTTGTTTAGGCATGATTAGGCTTTTGTTTGTATTGATGACCGAATTAGAGAATGTTAAGCTAGGATTAGCAAATTTTCATTTTTCCTAATCGAGTTACTATTCACCTATGCCACCTAAACACCTTACTTGTCAACATTTTATGTCCTAACTTTCCACTTGTCATGAAGTGGCCATGACACCTTGTTCTACATGCTTACTAAGCCTAAAACTAGAAAACATGCCATGTTGCTATGTCCTAAGGTAACTAAGCTAAGAAAACTACCAAGTAAAAATTATAAAAAGGGGAAGGGGAAGCTACGGTTAAGAGGAGGAAGAAGAGAAAGAAAGAAAAAGGCTTTCACCTTTATAAAACTAAACCAAAGCAAAATAAACAAACCAATTAAGCTTAAAAGTTCTTACATATTCTCTTACTAAAGATTTGTACCATATTACAAGCAATAAAAAAGCCTTCAAAAGCTTACCTTTGTTCATCTTTTTCTCTTCCCAAAATCGAACACCAACACCAACATATACTCTCATATTCTCACATTCTCTTAACATCTTTTCAATCCAAAATCACAAATCTTTTCTAAGCACAAACAAGAGCAAAATGAAGTAGAGAGAAGAAGGGGAAAACCGTAAGAAAGAGTAGAGAAAATAGAAGAAGACTTGGTAAGAACACTTAATCAAAACTCATGCATTAAATCATTCATATTATTTCCTTTTGTTTCTAATAAACATTCCTTCTTATTTCTAAACTCTTACTCTTCCATTATTTATTTTCTTCACCATTGCCATCACCACCTAAAACTCCACCATCACCCGAACGTGAAGCTTCCGGGCCTTCAAGAACCTCCAAGAGATATCATCAAGGTTTAATTCTTTATACCAATTATTCTTTAAACTTAAGTTATTATTATCACCTAAAGTTCATAATTAAACCCTAGCAAATATAAACATGACTATAATCGAAAGTATAAAGAAAAAAAGGACTAAGAATCTAAGACCTAGTTAATCTTGACTTAAAAACTCGAAAACTATTGTTGCATGTCCATTAACAAGCCTACGTAAACTTAATCTTGATTCATTATGGCCAAAACCATTCATTCATTATTTATCTCTAGTTATCTTAATTTTGAACCTAGCATTTTCGAAAGTCAAAAGGGAAAATAAAAGAAGAATTAACAAGTAAAATGATAACAAGAATTTAGGAATTAAAAGAGTAATTTTTGGTAATAAAAAGGCCCAAGGCCGAAAGGAAATAAAAGAAGAAGAAATAAAAAGAGTGATTATTAATCCTTGAAATTGTTTGTTTAATTAAACTAGGGAACTTGTGCTAGTAGTGTGTGATCAAGGAAGCTAGGAGAGGAAGTGTGTATTTTTGGAAGCTTGTAAAAGGTATACTCATGTCCATTAAACGCCCCCCCCCCCCTATTTCAGTTTAATGAACTAAGAAGATAACCATGGATTTTCTTATAATTATATGCTACTTGTACTTATAAATATATACATATGGTTATGGATATGATTGTAAAGTTATATAAGTGATTGCATGTGATTATTTTCGTATGGCCGAATGGATTTGATGTTGCATGTTTAAGCCTGGTACTTGATAATTGCATGCGGATTTAAATCTATTATTTAAACTTGATAATTATATGTATTTATATATATGGCCGGATGGATTGTGATTTAGATATCAAGTTGGTAAATCTTTGTTTAATAATTTAATTAAGTCTTATGATTGTAGAAGTGTGTTTGTGATGACCGAATGAGTTTGAGAATGATTGATTAATAATTACTTGATTAATTGTATGTAATACCGTGGCTATGCTTGAGTGTGCTTATGAACCAATTATGCTTTGCATGTCCAAGTGACCAAGTTGATGTTAAGTAATGATAATGAATTACTAGAGAGTTTTATAAGTGTATACATGCATATACGAATATGTGAAGTGTTGCACACAACTTAGAGAATTATTGTGAAAATGGAACAAGTCGGGAAATGTATGAATAATGATTTATGAACATGTTTATTGAGATGAATATGACCGACTTAAACATAACTGTGTCTACTAACTTACTTGTAGTGTGCTTCTAAACTTGGTACCCTTGGGAAATTGAAGAGCATGCCAGTGTGCACACTTTAATAAAATATTATAGGATTAAACCCATTATTGATTAAGCTGTAGGGATTAACTAATCCTGAGTTTCTTGCTTATCATGGTTTAATCTGAGTTTGTAGGGTATAAACCCGAGATGATATGATTATGGCCAAAAAGGCCAAGTGTATGAATTATGATTTGTAGGGTCATCATTTGAACCCGAGTGTAGGACTCCCAGAGTCTGAGTTTGTGCTATGCTCTTCCTCACTACCTAACATAGGTATCTAAATCTTTTTATGCTATGATCTTCCTCACTACCTAACATAGGTGTCTAAATCTTTGTATGCTATAATCTTTCTCACTACCTAACATAGGAGTCTAAATCTTTGTATGTTATAACTTGAGTTACTTTGTAGTTTATTAGACCTCAAAGGTCATTTTCTGAGTAATTATGAGTTTGTGTATGATATTGGTTGCTTAAATGCTCTTTGCATGTGAATCTTGTACGTATGCATGGCTTGGTACGTAAAGGAATATATTAACTATGTTTATAAGAACATACAATCTCTTTAAGATACTATTATGAGTATTATTATTATTATTATTATTATCTCAAGTGATGGTTGTTAATATATATATATATATATATATATATATATATATAAATATATATTTTAAAAAGATTTTTCAGTACTTCTTATATGTTTGACTTTGGCTTCTTTTGGCCAATTTATTTAATGTACTTTTATTTCGTGTGTAATAAGGTGTCCAGGATCTTTAGGGACATTCGAATGGATCGTGATGCCCTTTAGCCTTATGAATGTAGGTGCAACGTATCAAAGAACAATGAATTACCTATTTCACGATATGATAGGGAAATTTATGGAGGTATACATTGATGATGTGATAATAAAATCACAATCCCACGAAGAACATTTGGATCATCTAGAAAATTCATTCAAAGAATGTGAAAGTACAAATTAAAAATGAACCCACTTAAATATGCTTTTGGAGTGTAGGTAGGGAACTTCTTCGGATTTCTTATCCATCAACGAGGAATCGAAATTGACAAGAATAAGGCAAAAGTAATCCTAGAAGCAAAACCCCCTACGAACAAAAGGGAACTTTAGTCTTCAGAGATTCTTGGGGCAAATCAATTTCATTCGAAGATTCATATCTAATCTAGCAGATAAAACCAAGAATTTCTCATCACTATTAAGATCCAAAGATGGAGAAGAATTCCAATGGAAACCAATATACCAAGAGACGTTCGAAAAGATAAAATAATATTTATCTGAGCCACCAGTTTTAATCCCACCGCGAATGGGAAAACCAGTAAGGCTATATCTTCCGACAGGAGATACGTCAATGGGATGTCTATTGATACAAGAAAATGATAATGGAAAAGAACAAGCAGTGTTCTACTTATCAAAGACCTTAGCAGACACATAGACTAGATATACACCTATCGAAAAATGGTGTTATAGCCTATATTTTGCCTCACTAAAATTAAGACACTATATTTTGCCTCACTAAAATTAAGACCTTAGCTGGCACAGTTAGCGTCCGGATACAAAATCCCTTGGAGATATTTCCATGAAAACATTACAATAAAAGCTAAGGAGCTCATCCCATTCAAAGAACGAACAACAATGGAAATCAATAAAATTGATATGATGACAAAAGAAAATGATTGGAGAGAAGAGATAGTTGAATATCTTCAAGAACCATCGAAAAGAAAGTACTCTAATAAGCTAAAACTAATAGCATATCAATATGTATATGATGGAGAACAACTATTTCGAAAAGATTCTAGTGGGTTATTATTGAAGTGCCTAGATCTAGATCACGCCTTGTTAATAAATACATGAAGGCATATGTGGAGCTCATCAAATAGGGCAGAAAATGAGATGATTAGTACACAATATGGATATTATTGGCCCACTGTTGCTCGAGATTGTATACAGTATGCAAAAGGATGTAGGCCATGCCAGAAACATGGTGGCATTAAACGAGTACCAGCAGCTAAACACAGCAGTATGATAAAACCTTGGCCATTTCGAGGATGGGCAATGGACATTATTGGAAAAATTAGACATGCTTCATCCAAACATCATAAATATGTTTTAGTAGCCACTGATTACTTCACAAAATGGGTCGAAACTAAACCATTTGTAAACATAACGTCAAGGGATATAGTGCATTTTATTAACGAAAACATTTTCACCAGATTTGGAATTCCTGAGACTATCACAGTATATCAGGCCAAAGTATTTAATAGTGACGAAATAAAATCTTTCTTGGGAAGATTGTCTGTAAAATTAACAAATTCTACACCTTATTATTCCCAAGCGAATGGACAGGCCGAATCAACTAACAAGACCATAAAAAGAGGAATTGCTAAGATGATAAAAGACAATCCTCGAAAGTGGCATGATTTACTTTTAGAGACTTTATGGGCTTATTAAACTAGTCCTAGAGAAAGCATACAAGTAACACCATTTCAATTAGTATTTGGACACGAGGCAATAATACCCGTCGAAATGAATATTAAGTCTGAAAGAATTCTTAAGAAAATAAATCTATCTTCACAAGAATATGAAGAGGCTATGAATATTGAACAATTGGATCAAGAGATCCTACAAATCGAAGCGTTACAGAAAATTAATAAGCTAAAGAAACAAACAGAAAAATACTATAATCGAAAAGTGAGAAAGAAGCAGTTTGCCAAAAATGAATTGGTCTGGAAAAAAAATTCTCCCTGAAGGACAAAAGGATAAGTTTTATGGGAAATGGTCTCCAAATTGGGAATGACCATTCATCATCGAAAGCGTTGAACCAGGAAACGCATATAAATTGCTATCAAATGGAAAGCAATTTGGACGAGCAATAAATGACAAATATCTAAAGAAATATTTTCCTTCGACTTGGGATATATATAAAGATAACATTTACAATAGATTTTCATAACTTTGGGAAGAGATAAACGAAAACTAGAATAAGCGAATACATGAGATAAAAACTAATAAAGTCGACTTATTACAAAATATTCTGCGTTGAGGCCCCAAAAAGGTTGTTGATACTCGAAAGAGTTGTCTTGAAGATAAATGCAGGAAAAAGAACATCTGACCGGGTCATCAAGAATATCAAGGAAGAATACGCAAATATTCGAAGTGTGTATTCGACAGGCACTTGGAAAGAAGTAAAAATAAAAAGAAAAGATATAACCCTACTCGCCCCGACAAGGCGCGAATGGCATAGGTTAATATGGGTGATTATATATGTAATTAGGGGATATTAACGCCATATCGAAAGGGATTATAACAAATTTCATCTGGGTAAGGACCAAGTGAAACGAATTAATATGGGTGATCATATACGAAACGAATTTAATAAACATCTCCTCGAAAGATTTATGAAAAAAGGAAAAAGCCAAGGGATG
This sequence comes from Tetragonia tetragonoides, assembly GCA_038025085.1. Lineage (NCBI taxonomy): Eukaryota > Viridiplantae > Streptophyta > Magnoliopsida > Caryophyllales > Aizoaceae > Tetragonia > Tetragonia tetragonoides. Next base: position 43,498,223 of record CM076139.1, read on the forward strand.
GAATAAACAAACAAGGAGAAGACGAGGTCTATTCGACATGGTGCCTATAAAATCTTGATGACATGAGAATAACCACCTTATGAATCTGAAACCATATCTTTCAATCTTCAAAAAATATATATAATTGAATGAGGAGAGAAGAAAAGAATAAATGGAATGAAGAGAGATGAGAATGAACGATCGTGAAGTAGTCTATTTATAGAATAAAGGGGCGATAAAAACAAAGAAAAAACACAGAAAATGGCAAAGACAACGAAGAAAACGAAAACGGTCAAAAAGTCAAATAAAAGTCACGTGTTCATATTGACGAAATGAATATTACACAAAAGCGTTCAAACACTGTCTAAGGGAACTTAAAATAGCCCTAACTGTGGTTTGTGAGAATTTAAGGAATGATACCCTATCTATACGATCTGTAACAGTTTTCGCCAAATCTGTTAAACGGATCTCCTCATCCGTAAAGGAGATCGCAAGGAGGGTACTTGCTCCAAAATTTGACCCCTACGAGCCTGAAGGAGTTGCAGTTGTTGATCAATATCAGAGAGTTCAGTAGATAAAGTTTGATAAATTCCTGCATCTTGTTGAAGTAATGTGTGAGACTCCTCGAGTTGAGTAGACAACACATTTAAGGCAGCATCTAATGTAGATGCATCGTGAGCATCTCGAATGAACTGGACAAGAACATCTACATTGCTAAGAATCAAACCCCTAATCCGTTCAGGAAAAAGGGGTTGAATACTAACAAAGAAGTATTAAATCTCAACCGCAATCTCGACCTTAGAAATATCAGATGACAGGGCATCTATTAAACGAAGGTCCTCATCCTTCGAAGGCATGTTTGCAACGGAAGGAGAAGATGAAATATGCGTTGGAATACCTACAAAAGAGAAGTTATGAGATAAAGAAGAAACGAATGAGCAAAAGTTCATGAATGAGCAGAAGTTTAGAATATAAAAGAATTTTAACCTGTAGCAACCACTGTCTCAGGTTGTGACGGTTGAACAACCAAGTTTGGCTGTTGATTAAGGGAAGGGTTAGGGGAGGATAGAGATGGATCCTCTAACCTAGAGTTATCTGCTCCAACATCCTCTGAGTCGGATGAAATAACTATTTTCACCCTACCTAAAAATGGAAATAACTCTGTTATTTTAGAAAATAAGGAGAAGAAAAAGAAAGAAGTACAAATTCATACTCGAAGGCGAATGAAAAATAGGAGCACGATCAGGAGAAACATGTTCTAATGGAACTGAAGGAGGCGAATGCTCAACTACGGGCTCTACTTGAGGAAGTAAAAGAGAGAAAATCAGTTTTTAATAAATAGCAAATCAAAAGGTTACTACAAACGGAATGAAGTTCATACCAGATGAATGGATTACTAGAGCCTGAGAAATAGGCTCCACCACAGGTAAAGGAGAAGAAGAGATGGGTTCAGTTCGAGCAAAAACCGAAAAAGAACCCTCTACATACATACAAATAGGATTAGTAAGAGATATGTATATAAACATTCATAAAAGAAGAGAATGAGGATAGAAAAATACCTCTACTTCGACGACGCCTAAAAACAAGGGGTTCGTCAGAAGAAGAATAACCAAACTCAACTATAGGGTCTGGGGGCACAGAAGATGATCCTCTTCGACTCGAAGAAGGTATATCCCTAGGACGCTTCAAACTAGAAGATGAAGAAGGCATAGACAAGAGAGAGACCATGTTAAGAGGTACAACGACGAAAGGGGGCACATTGACAGCACCTTCATTTGTTGGCTCCTCATCAGAAAATGCCTCTGGGACAGGCTACAACCAAACGAAATAAGTTAAAAAAATTCATAAAAGAATTATGAAAAGTAACTTATAAGAGAAAAGAAATACCTCAAGAATAAAAGGAGGAGAGACAAGAGCTCGAATGGGAGCTAGGTTAGCAGCATTCATAATAGGCTCAGGGTAAAGAATCCCAAGAACAGCTTCAATTCGTGGTCGAAAGGAATCAGGATGAAGATAAGCGGAAGCAAACCTGTTCCACCATCGAACATATCCAGGCTCAGCACAAGTAGCTCTCACCCAAAGAAGAATCTTCCTCTTACTCCTATAGGTTGAGAGAGTACGTTGCTTTCGAAGGAATTGCTCGTGACAACCAGCATCCTCCATTTTCTGACTAACCACATGACCCAGTAAATTGACCCTCGAAGACCAGGGGCGATTGAGAGTCTCAATGAAAGGGACAACACAAGTCTGCACCAACCCAAATTGCCTAGCAACAAGCTGGGGATTATAGACTTCTACACCCATCTCATGGGAACCAACGAAAAAAGGAGGTCACGAGCACATAAAACAGAATTCCAAAAAGATTGACCTTGGTTTTCAGTAATGAGGAAAGGGTTGAAAGAAGATAACCACACAGGAACAGTTATTTGGACAGGGTCAACTGCATCAGGAACAACACCTAAATTGCGAGCAGGGTGCCAATTAAAGGAAGAAGGCTTCGAAAGAAATTCAAGCATAACTCGAGAGAAATCACTTGGGTTAGAAGGGGCACATTTATTAAAAATAGCTTCTGCAACACAGCCCCACTCGTCTCGAGGAGATATATTACAATTAATAAGAGAACCCATGTAGTTCTCTATTTCCGTTCAAAGCTGGAGCTCATACTCCTTATCTGATAAAGTGCGGACTAAGGGAGGGTAATATACATGTGCCCAAAAAGTTAAGATCCACAAAGGATAAGTCTACCGATATATTCGAGAAGGGTTAATAACCATTCGACTCAACCCTCGATATAACTGAGCCAAAAAAAAGGGGCCAAAGGAACAGGACCTTCCATCGAGGCCACATCGGCTGCCAAATGGAGAAAGGTACGACTTATATTACAATCCATACACAACCGACTAAAAACATAAACTAGGAAAAGAACAACTTCTCCCTTTGTAACAGGACCAGAATGCAACAAAAGGGTACTCATTGCACTCCAGGATTGTTTCTGACCTAACAAAAGAGAAGCCGGTTTCAAATACTCCTCTTCGACGGCAGGAGAACAATGAATATAGCTAAGCTCTACAAATGACATATCAGGGCTAAGACCAGTGAAAAATGCTATTTCCTCGAGAGTAACAGTTTGAATACCACTATCCGAAATAAAACAGTTAATGCAGGATTCCAAGACAACAAAATAGCAAGAGATACATTAGCTTCAAAAGGAATGGTTTGTAAAAGAGTTAAACAAATGAAGTCATAAATTTGGTTGTCCTTCCAGCGACCATGAAAATCACTAAAACGACCAAATCATTTGCGTGAAAAACTATCCCGAACATCATTTACCCAACCATGAGGGGGGCTTGTTCCTAGAATGTAAGAAGACACGCTCGAAAGTATTACCAGAAAAGAATAAAGAACGACAAGACTGAAAATTAGGAAACACCTGATCGAATCGAGAAAGAAAAACTTCATCTTCTTCCAAGAAAGCTTTCGAATCAAAATTGGGTCCTAACGAGAAGTCAGGAAGCCCACTTGAAGAGAAAGGAGGTTCAGAAGGGGATATAACCACAGCATTTCGAAGTTGAAGCCTTCAATGAAGGACGATACAAATCAGAATTGTCCTTGATTATCTGGTAGAGATTAACAACATCTTCAACTTTTTGAAGATTATGAACATCGATCTTTCAAGTCGAGGAAAGGCTCAGAAGTAGCCATTGATGACAAAGAGAACAGGGAGAAATTGAAGATAAAGAGTTTTTTGAGTATTTAGGGCGCAATTTGAAGAGAGAGAAAGCGGTGAGAAACGAAGAAGTTAGAAAAGTTATTTATAATGGCGGTAGTCATCATTAACTGAAAAACACGACTACCCATGACCAATGAAGGGACACTTGCAAAGACGGTTGTACCATCAAAGTGCGGGAAACGAAGCGTCAACAGTAGTACAGTACAATAATACAAAATAAACTCGAAAGGTTTATATGTGTATTAGGGGGCGCAGTTGTTACACACAAAATAAAATGGACTTAGAGTACAATAGATAAATTGGCCAAAAAAGGTGAAAGTCAAACATATAAAAAGTCCTTGAAAAGTCTTTATAAAAATAAAGACATTTAATATATATATATATATATATATATATATATATATATATATATATATATATATATATATATATATATATACGAAAAGCAGTATACAAAAATCAGTTTGTACGAAAGAAGGATACGAATATCAGTTGAAAAGAAGAAATACAAAGGAAGTCAAGAGAAGTGGAAACGTAAGGAAAGTTGGACACTAGCATGAAGGAAGTGGACAAGGAAAATAACTGCAATATCATGGGTAGTTATTTCAGATCCCTATAAATACAAGAAGAGACAGAAGAACAATGCAGCAGAGCTCATATTGACAAGACGTCACAAAATACACATTAGAGTAGTGTTAGTGTATCTTAGGAGTAGATTATCAGTAGGCTCTTCGAGCAAGTGTAAGCGGTTACTCAGCAATGGCGCCTTCTTTTGAGGTATAATTGCTTTATCTTTTGTTTTGTGCCTTGAATCGAATGTGTGCCTTACTCTGATCGAATGAAGTATGTTTGAGATTTCAACCTAATCTTGTTGTTTTAAAGTTCCAATTTATGCTTGTCTGTGTGACTTTCTGTTGAGAATACGAAAATAACTGTCATTGTTGATAAGTGTCCGCCTTTGACCAAGAAGTGTTGGGGGTGGAGGAGCGGGTTCGAATAGGGAGCGGCCTGTTCCAAGATAGTCCTCGCTCCTTTTTAGGATCGTTTAGGTTGCGTAGGGCTGCCCTTATAGATTGCTTGTGACTAGACCTGGCAAACGGGTCGGACATGTCGGGTTTCGGTCGGTCAAATACGGGTCGGGTCAAATACGGGTCGGGTTAAATACGGGTCGGGTCAAACACATCGGGTCAAATACGGGTTCGGTTTCGGGTTACCCAATGAGTTTGACAAATATTATCTCACAACATTCGGGTTCGGATCGGGTCATTTCGGTCTCGTGTCATTTCGGGTTTGAATCTTGTCGGGTCGGTTTCGGTCGGATCTTTGGCGGGTCGGGTTCGGATCGGTCATCGAGTCGGGTCAGTTTTTGCCAGCTCTACTTGTGACCCCTAAGTACTAAGCACAGCAACACTAGGATCCAATTTTCATGAGAGGACCAAGTACCTCGACACATTGACTGTCGTTTTGCAACAGAAAATGGTTATGCAAGGTTTGCTTCTGTTGAATACTCAGAGCTTTTTGCTCCTCCAAATCTTAGCTTAATTGCTAATGTCCTCAACAAGATCTTACCTTCTTCTCAGCATTGGTCTCAATAGCACACGCTGAGAGTATCCCATCCAACGAGCTCCAACCTATTCCTCACCTGTGGAACTCACAAGCTTCCCTCCTCCCTAGTAATTACAGTTTGTCAAAATTCTTGCAGTATATTCTACTCTCCTCCTCACTCAGCTTGATCACATTATTCTGCTGATCCGAAAAACGCAATGCCACATAGCAACATCATTCCTCTCCCGTTCTCTTCCTCTGCTTCTTTTCTTTTAAACAACTAAACAAGATTCATGAAATTGAAGAATATATGGCACTAGGTGTATGTCCCGTGCGATGCACGGGCTTGTAGTTTATCATTAAAAAATATATTTTAAATGATATCAAGAAAATAGGTTAATGATTTATCAATACCGTCAATAATAGTTAATATGAAGTTACCCGTACAAACCAAAGTTGTGCTATGTGAGTATAAAATTGCTTTATGTGACATACAATAATAATTGCTTAGATTTAAATGATAAGTTAAATTTATATTTTTTCACACTTTAAAAAAGAATTCAAACAAATAGTTAAATGACATATTTACAACAGCGCACCATCTTGATATAATGTTCCTTGGGGACCGTTAAATTTATACATTCGTCTGCTTATTTAGTCCATAAATTTATCTACCGAACTTATTAATAGCCAATATACTAATATTGATTTTTATCTCTCTTTGATTTATATGTTTTTTTATATAAAATTACTTATGTGTCATGTAATGTGTTATGACAACGGTTTGATCCATGTAGATAGAATAATTTCCTTTCTTTTTTATACTTAAAAGAATATCGAAGAAAACAGTGTTTAAACCTACTTTATTCAATATCGAAGAAAACAGTGTTTAAACCTACTTTATTCACATTATTTTACCAAATTAGCTTATTGCTCCATCTCCATGAACCATTACTTTTGTTGGGGTATAGAATCACTATGAAGATTAGATGCATATATAATACGTTAGTTTATTAGTTAGTTTTAAAGTCTTTATGCATTTATTACTTTGACTACTTTACCTTGTTAAATTCTTATATCTAGTTTTTGGTATAGTTCAGTTTAAGGTTTAATTATGTTCATGTATCCTTCACTCAAATAAATAAATAAAAATATTTATGTATCCTATTTATTAATATTATAATATGGTTCATATCCTTATTAATTGGTTAACCTGGCATTAGCTTTTGAATATAATGATGATTGGACATGGCGACATGCAAAACACGTGTGAATACAACAACGCTATGATCAACTTTTATATAGGATCATTTTATAGTATGTTTTTTTTTCGAAAATTCATACGCCAAAAACTTTGTTCAAGAAAATAGTTAAGTGATAGGTTTACAATTAACTACCATTTTCACGTGCTCAGTCAATCGAAATATTAATACCTCTACAAGCTTGTGTAATTCCATAACTCTCTACCATGACAATACCCATTACTAACGTTTTTGTTTCTCGTTGGTATACATTGTATTAAAATTATAAATAATATTTTTTCATTTAAAAGAAATTTATGTTTAATGTCATGTATTATGCAGCAATTGTTTGGATCCACATGGCCAAACTAATTTCCTATTTTTCTAATTAAAAGAAATTGGTTTAAAAAAATAATAGTTATATTTACACCAATTTTACTTAAATGTCATATATTATACAGCAATTGTTTGGATCCACATGGCCAAACTAATAATTTACTAATTTTATAATTAAAAGAAATTGGTTAAAAAAAATAATAGTTATATTTACACCAATTTTACTTAAATATTATACTAATTTACTACATTTATCCATCTTCATGGAGAATCACTTATAATTTTGTTTAATGTCATGTATTATGCAACGGTTGTTTATTTGGGTCCATGTAGACAAATTAATCTTTTATTTTTCTAATTAAAAAAATACTAAAAAAATAATTATGTTTACAATTACCTTACTTAACTATTCTACTAATCTATATATTTATCCATCTTCATGGAGAATCATTAAAAATTTCAGATGTATAATCTACCAAAACATGGATTATATATATTAGGACTATTTTCTCTTATAAATTAGATTCGTTGTACCTAGTTTTTAGTATAATTTATTTTAAGTTCATGTACCATATTTATGAAATTAATAATGTTCATGTATCGTAATTAATTAGATAACATAGTTCATGTGTTGTCATTAATTATTTGGATGACATGGCATTGCTTTTAGATATGATGATGACTGGGATAGTGACATGGCATGACACGTGTCAATACAGCGACTGTCATGATCCAACTTTATATATATATATATATATATATATATATATATATATATATATATATATATATATATATATATATATATATATATATATATATATATATATATATATAGATGGAGTGCTGGACATGTCTTTAAGTGTGTATTGAGTTGGAAAATTCAGCTGAACTTTGGAAGAGTCTGACACTGCAACACTCATCAGTCATCAGTATGTGTTTCGTCTTGTGAATCAATAGGTCTTATGTGGGTCGGTTCTATCCCGTGAGGTGTGGGAGGGAAAGAGAAGAGAAAGAGGGGAGGGGAAATGTAAGACGCCGTATCTCATAGGTCTGCCCTATACAAGTTTCTGTCACAAACGAGGTAGCTAATTAGTTCGCGGGAAGCTTCTGAAGCTTCGGCGATTCAGTGACTTTGCAGTTCTAAAAAGCATGGCTTCTCTTGAGTAATGTTGATAGGCTAGGATGGTTCCTGAAGCTCATCTGTAATAATGTATTTAGCTATGGGGGTTTACAACAATGGTTCAAAATTATGGATTAATGAAAAAAAGGTATTGATACTTAACTTTTTAGTGACATTAGTATTTACTAATTCATATTAGTGGAAGAACATATAGTGTGATTGACTTCAATAAAGTGTACTATATTTTTAAACACAATGGAAAATGTCTGTCACTGGATTTAAGTTCGTGGGGGGATGGCGCTTAAAGTTAACATCACGTGCAAGCCCTCGTGGAACCTTTCACATGCCTAGCTAGACACACACGTGCAGTCATTAAGGTTAATGTTAAGCTAATAAATGTGTGATAATGAGTGATAAGTGGTCTTCTACTTAGTGATAATGAGTAATTAACTAATTGCATAAATAATCTAGTCTCATATCCTATGAATATGATATGTCCAATTATTATGAAGTGCTTAGTTCGTGTCCATTTTGAAGTGAAGAACCAAAGAAAATGGTAAAGTACTCCACATGTACTCCTGCTCTTCGAGTTTGGGGTGTACAGTGGCATACCTTCCACTTGTTCCATCAATGATTTGGGTTCAAATTACATTTCCAACAAAATTCGAGGTAAGTTTATCATTCAAAATAAACATAAAAATAACACAAAAACTCGTATGAGGCGGCTTCAAGGTGAGGCCCCCTCTAACAAGCATGACGTCATGCTAATGTCTTGCTTGGCTATAGAGAGGGCTTCACCTTGAGGCGGCCTCATAGGAGAGCTTTTGTAAAAATAATGCACTCCTGCTCAAGATACTGAAACTTGGTGACACCGCTTTGTTTGGGTTTGACGCTTGGAGCTCGGAAGTCACTATCTTTATTTTTATTTTATTTGTTGCTACAAGGGCGTATGCATCAATAACCCGCAAATCACATATATTGGGCAAGTTAACCCATCTTTGATGGACTGACGGACTCAAGCACGGGAGTACACTAGTACAAAAACAGCCATCTGCATCACCTAATATGCGACGGTTTATCAGGATAATCGATGCCCGTAGTGACGCAGTGGCATTTTTGTAATAATTGTTCGAGAATGGGAGTAGGTTCTGCAATACAACTGTCGTACATAAATTTAAATAAAAATAAATAAACACGCGAATAAGATTGGGCATTGGTTCACCTGAACGGCCGACGTACATACCTACCCATATACGTCGGTCAATGAGAAGGACCGTCGCCCATTAAATCTGAAAAGCAAAATCCCCCAATTTCAATTTCCACCAGTTAACCCACGCCCTAACTTTTCTATCTCTCCTCTTCTCCTCCATCACAAACTACCTATCCTCACAAACTCCCTCATGCACGAACTCCCCATTGGTATCTCAGATTACTCTCACGCTCAGTCTTCCCGTCAAATTTCTCAGATCACCCTCCTCCTCTCTGCGTCTGCTCCGTCGAGTTTCTCTCTCCCTATTTCTTCCTCCATTGATCTGTATATCTTCTTCGTTGTGAAGAACTGCTACTCGTTCGATTCAGAACTCAAACTGTTGTTGATTGTGATTCATTTCAAGGTGATTTCTTTATCCCCAATTATTTTCAAGTATTTTTTTTCCCTGTTATGTTTTTTGTTTTTGATTTGGGGTTTCAGATGGGTGTTTGTTTCTGATTTTGTTAGATATGTTGTTATAAATATTACTTTGAGGTGTTAATTGTAAAAGATTAGGGATTTCTGTTACTCCTCCGTTATTTTTTCTCCTACCCATTTTCCTTTTACATCCGTTCTTTTTTCTCCTACCCACTTCCCTTTTAGTAATACTTTGAGTATTAAAAGACCCATTTATCCTTACTTTTTCTGGTCATCATTACTTTCCAACCCACTATTAACTCACACTCTCTCATGTTAAAGTAAGGGCAAATAAGAAATTTTGGTTATAAAAGCAACTCTTATTAAACTCCGTGCAAAAAGAAGTGGGTAGGAGAAAAAAGAACGGAGGGAGTATTATTTAACCTGGGTTTGATTTGGAAACTAGGGTTTTCAATTATTTGGGCTTGAAAGCTAAGGCAGTGTTCATCTGAGTGGTTTCGCATATCCCAATTTGGTTTGTAAGATTTCCTATGTTCATGATGTGTGATTCGTATTGGGTTTCTTTTTAATGTTCTTGTTTGTTGGAATCATGCTGAAATTTTAGTACTTTGTCTTTAAAGCTTTTCACTTTCTCTCTCCTTTCAATTTTGTTCTTCAGCTTCTCTCTCTAGTTGTTGACGCGCTTTAATGGAGATGGAGAATTTGTGCTAAAACGCAGTCCTTTTGCATAGTCTTGTGCTCGAGACCATTGCTGCAGTTTCTGCTCAGTCTCTCTTCCACTCTTGCCAAGGTAAAATTTTCTCTCTACGTAGCTCAATTTGGTAATCAGTTTGATTTGTTGTCTAAAATTTTTGCTTCTCTTTTGTTTATTTGTTTTTGCTGTATTTTGTTTAATCAGAGCACAATTAAGATTTTTTTTTCCTTTTCTTCAGGACTGAATTGCTATTTTTGGGCTTAATTTACTTACATCTCTAGCTTATAGTAACTCATCAGGGTTGAAGAGGGATTGAATTTATAATTTTTTGTTTGTAGGGTTTGGCTCCTGGTTCTTGTTAAATTTGTGGGTCTTTTTGTTAGGGAATTTTGACATTACATATGTAAAGTAGTATTTTAGTGCAGATCTGGTAGTTGGTGATACTCTGTTATCTTGAATGTCCTGTTTGGAGGTTAAATAAGTATGAATTACATGCCAAATCTACTAGATTGTTGTTATGTGGCCTAATAATGTAATTCAATGAGCTGGGTTATAACTTTTATGTTGTTTCTCAAGTGTATTTAGCTCCTTTTGGATGAAATTGTTCATGCAAAGATCTTTATTGAGGTTATGTTGTGTGTATATGTGCAGGTTGCGCTTGCTCGGTTAATTGTATGTATGCCTTACTTTAGCCGTGACAGTGAGATATTGATTGATGCGGAAGCAAGTGTGCAAAGTAAACAGAACAACCAAGGAACTAGCAAGAGAACATCTATTCCTATTTACATCGAGTTTCTTTGGTGGTTATGCATTAAATTGACTCCTACAAAGATAATTACATGGAGTTTACACACAAGATCGGGATTAAAGCTCTTATTATATGATCTCATTCGTTATAAGGATTCCCGTAATTTTGACAGCTTCTACACTGGTTCGTATTTCGATCATAACTCACTCATACGACGTGGGATCGTGGTGATTCAAAATTCTGTAGAAAGCTGGAAACGAGATCTAAAACTCCCGTCCTTTGATTTTTCCCATATTCAAAACGTAACAGGGTTAAAAAGACGATTGAATTTACAGTGGAAAGCTGTTCCAACGGGTTTGTGCCTTGGACGCCAAGTAATCAGTTGTTTAGTTCGATTTCGTTTAGTATTTCATTAAATCGTTTGATTATTGTTTAGGAGAGTAATAATCTTATTGTTGTTAGTATTAGAAGTCCATTAGGTATTAGGAAAGCTGTTAGTTAGTTCGTTTTACAATTGTAATCAGTTTCGTAGTTAGTTTCCTATTTGGACTAGGATTAGGATTCCGAATAGCTTTAGATTTCTTTGTCTATAAATAGGGGAGAGCTTTGCTACTGTAAACTCGTGCTTTGATGATTAATTATTGAATACGTGAGTATTTACCCCTCAAACTGAGTGATTCAGGTTGAAACACTTAGGAGTGATTCGTGAGTTGTTCTTGAGTGATTCTTGAACAAGATCCCTTTGTGTGATACTATCAAAGGTTAATTTCCGTTTTGTTACTTATTTCACATCAACTTGGTATCAGAGCAAGCTTTTGGAGTTTTCTAAAACTTCAAACGATCCAGATTGACAGAAGATTATTAAAGTTGTTCGTGTTCGTGCTGCTGTTCATCAGAATTTTGGAGCCCGTTTTCGACAAAGCAATAGTGCTTTTCACAGGTAACTAACATTCTGAGCAAGACTAGTTAAGTCAGCTTACTAGCCCTGTGTTATTTTTGCGAAATTCAATTGTTTACTCCTGTTTTTGAGCCGTTTTGTGTTTTTACGAGTGAAAAATATTATTTCGACATTGATCTTATGAAGCAATAAACAATATGAAGTCACCATGGGAATCTAAGTTTATTGAGTCCAGCTTAGATGAGTTTAGTGGGTTGTATTGTTCAAAGGACTTTTGTCGATGGCTTAAGAAGGTTGACGAGTTATTTTTATGTTATGAGTTTACTGACTATGAGCAAGTGAAGATTGTGATTTCTCGCCTAAGAGGACCTGCTCTAGATTGGTGGGAGTCTTTGAAATCTCGCAGAAAACTCATGAGGAAAGAGAAAATCCGTACCTTGAGCAAATTGAAGAGATATCTCAAGAGAAGATTTTCATATCCAAGCAACGATCAAAAATGTTCATGTGCATCTTGTTATGATGAAAGTATTTAACTTTTTTGGTATGAGATGGAGATGAAACGGATTGAACAAGATTTGAGAGAAAACGAACGAGATAAGAACCAATGTTCCAATTGCTTTGGTTTCGGTCACTTCATAGATGAATGTGCTACAAAATTTCAGGTTACTTTAGAATACATTCATGAGGTACACAAGGCTGAATTATCTTTGAAATCTAGTGAAGAAGTTAAAGAACCAAAGAAAGAGATCATTGAGGAGTTCTTGAAGAAATCTGATTTTTATGGTTCATTTAAAGATATTGTTCCTATTGAAGACTCACAAGAAAAGGCCAAGAACATGGATTCCTTGATTGATGTTCAAGTTTATAATTCAAAACAACAAACCGTGGTTCATGAGTTTGTTGAGGAAGAATTCATTGAACCAGATAATATTGGTGATTTTCTTGCTGATCTTGGTTATAATGATGACCTTTTGAAAGAAGAATTTTCTTTTGCCCCAAGTCAACCACCTATATTTGATGAGGTAAGTCAAGAAGATGAGGTTGACATCATTACTAACCTTGTGGTCGTGGATTCATTGAAGAAATCTCAACATGATTCAATGTTTTTCAAATATGAAGACTTTGTTCATACTGACTTCTCCAAGAATTGTTCGATTTATTTCCTGGAAGATCATGGAGAGAAAACTCAAGAAAAGATTGTTACCGACCAAGAATTGAGGACAATTCTTTTTGAAGAAAGGGAGATTGATGCGGGAGCAAGTGTGCAAAGTAAACAGAACAACCAAGGAACTAGCAAGAGAACATCTATTCCTATTTACATCGAGTTTCTTTGGTGGTTATGCATTAAATTGACTCCTACAAAGATAATTACATGGAGTATACACACAAGATCGGGATTAAAGCTCTTATTATATGATCTCATTCGTTATAAGGATTCCCGTAATTTTGACAGCTTCTACACTGGTTCGTATTTCGATCATAACTCACTCATACGACGTGGGATCGTGGTGATTCAAAATTCTGTAGAAAGCTGGAAACGAGATCTAAAACTCCCGTCCTTTGATTTTTCCCATATTCAAAACGTAACAGGGTTAAAAAGACGATTGAATTTACAGTGGAAAGCTGTTCCAACGGGTTTGTGCCTTGGACGCCAAGTAATCAGTTGTTTAGTTCGATTTCGTTTAGTATTTCATTAAATCATTTGATTATTGTTTAGGAGAGTAATAATCTTATTGTTTTTAGTATTAGAAGTCCATTAGGTATTAGGAAAGCTGTTAGTTAGTTCGTTTTACAATTGTAATCAGTTTCGTAGTTAGTTTCCTATTTGGACTAGGATTAGGATTCCGAATAGCTTTAGATTTCTTTGTCTATAAATAGGGGAGAGCTTTGCTACTGTAAACTCGTGCTTTGATGATTAATTATTGAATACGTGAGTATTTACCCCTCAAACTGAGTGATTCAGGTTGAAACCCTTAGGAGTGATTCGTGAGTTGTTCTTGAGTGATTCTTGAACAAGATCCCTTTGTGTGATACTATCAAAGGTTAATTTCCGTTTTGTTACTTATTTCACATTATTGATTTAAAGAGTCGGTTGATGAACAAAGACAATGGTAAAATTAGAATTCTGGAATGCTCACCTGAAGAGTTGAAATTGTAGAATTGTTTGTGCCTCTGATTTTAATGATTTAGTTTTCTTTGATGCTTATACTAGTACTTGAAATTGTAAAATTCTGGAATGCTCACCTGAAGAGTTGATTCTGGAATTGTTTGTTGTGAATCTCGTGATTTTTTTATACTTGGGTTGATGTGTTATTGGGTTTGATTGTTCTGTTTTACATTCTGTCCATTTATTTTTTTCGTGTTACCAATTAAGCACCTCCTAATCTACTATGTACATGTGTTCGTGATCATTTCATTGAGAACTAGTGCATATTGATGTACTCAACTTTGGTGGAATATGTTAGTGACTTGTCCTTGATTCTGCATTGAATATTGATCTGTACATCTTCTTCTTACTAGCTACTGATAAACCATGTTCAATAAGGGAAGCTTACATGCTGAATTTTTATATGAATTGAGCTAAATTTCAATCTGAAATTCTTTTGGCTAGGTTCTCTTTATTTCAGACTTTTTGCTCCTGTTTTAATGATCGATTCTGATTGTCGGCCTGCGTTTTCAGCATGTTCTTGAGTTTTTAGTGAGCCTAAAGTTCAGAAGCATTGATTAGGTCCTTGTTTCTTCTAATTCTTAAACTGATCAAATTTGTGAATCTGAGTCTGTAATAAGACCTGCTGTACCAGACCTGATTAAATCCTCATTAAGCTTAGCTTTGCATGTTTCAAAGTTGCAAAATCAATTATTAGTAAGTCTACTATGTGTGCAACAAACTTTATTCAGTTTGGTTAAGTATTTGTGAGCTGAAACATTGATTTTGCCATGTTATTTATTCAGTTTGGTTCTGTTTTTCTACCCCTCTTCTTTTCCTGTTTTTAGTTGCTAACTTTAGAGTACCATTTTGCATTTTCAGCTTGATTTAAGAATATTATGAAACATAGATCGTATGATAGCAATGGTAATTGGATAAGACTAGCTAAAGGGATCCTAGCTAGAAAAGATATTACATGTTAGAATAATTTATGTTTCATGAACCTGAGCTACATTTGTGAAGTTACTATGAACTGTTGTGATTTGTTAGCTTCTCTAAGCTAACTGTTTTCCTCCCTCTGCATCCTGTAGTAGAGTTATAAAGTGCGCTTACTTGATAAGAAGATAGGGATAAAGGCTATGATTGAAAGGGTGTTGAGCTGTATTGTTCCAAGAGGGCTATATGACACAAATTTGTAAGTTGTAGACAGTTTCAGGCCTGTTAAATTTCAGACCTGATTGCACCCTCTTTAAGCTTAGCTTTGCATATTTCAATGCTGCAAATTCAATGATTAGTAAATCTACTATGTGTGCAAGAAAAGTTAGTAAGTTTGGTTTGGTATTTGTGAGGTAGAACGATGATTATCCATGTTATTTCTTTTGATTTTTGTTGATGGTTAATTAAGTCTACTATGTGTGCAACAAACGTCACTCAGTTTGGTTTGGTATTTGGGCACTAGAATGATGATTTAGCCATGTTATTGTACTGTTATCTGGTACTGTATTCAGACTGGAATTATTTTGTCAAGCCCTGATTTTTTCTGGTGATAAAGCTAAACTTATTTAAACGCAGTAAACATGTGGTAGTAACAATACAGATCAAGTTGGACTGGTTTTGTGTATTAAAGTTGATGTTTTGGCTCATGATTGTGAGTGTTTATGTTGTCTGTGTTTTTTATCAGTATTTTCTGCATTTGGAGCTGGTTTTTACATACTTAAAGCACCTGTCACACAGCAGGTCGCTCACCAACAAAGAAAGAAATACATCTTTGATATATTATGCTTTAAATTTTAATCGACATTGATTACAAGGAGTATGCTAGGCAGAGGTTCGATGAAGCCAATTGTTGAGGAAGTCTCATCTCCTTCCCCCCTGTCTAGCTAGCTACTGCATTTCATGTTTCTTATTGATTCTTTCTTGTAGTGCAGTCGACTGGAATATTTTATGTAGTTGCCCGCCTGCCTAGCGCAACTCTTCCTCCAGCTCATGAGTCATGTCTTGAGTCGAAGCATAGGTTTGCAGGTAGGAAGTGGGATGACTATTACTATGATTTGTACTTAAAGATGAAATGTTATGGGCTAAACCAGATTTTGGTGTTATTTGGGCATGCAGGGTGTAAGCATGCTGCTTGATGGTATATTTGGTATTGTTGTTGGTTCTAGTGTATATGTTGTTGTATAAGTACATGCATTTCTAGTATTGTATCATCTATATACATGTATGAAACTTTGTGTTAGCAAATTCTAAGGTTCTTCGTGTTAGCTATTCTTTGAGACACGTTCTATTACAGCCGTTATTTGAGGCGCGTTTCTTTAAGCTCTTAGGGTCTTCTGAAATTGACGTAATTTCGTGCTAGATTATGCGTGAAGTTCTTCAATTTTGCGACTGAGAAATCAAATGTACGAGTATCTGTTCTTCTCAGGTTCGGCCTTTTCTGTCTTCAAATCACTCGTTTGTTGTTACTTGTTCCTTTTTGCTGTAAGTTTCTGTTGCTTTTTGTTGTACGATTCTGTTGCTGTAAAATGCTGCTGTTTTTTGCTGTATTTGCAGTTGCTGTTTTGTTAAAATGCGGTGACTCTTGCTGTAACTTAAGCTGCTAGTTTTTTGTTCTAATTGCTGCTGTTTTTTTGCTCTATTTGCTACTGTTTTTTCTTTGCTGTATTTCCAACTGATGTCTTCTGTGAAATGTCTGTAAAATGCGGTGACTGTTTTGCTGTAATTTCACTAACAGACCATCATTGGGCGTTAGTCATAGCAGAGTCTTACAAGGGATTATGCTCTGTTATTTACTTATGGAAAATTTGCTTTAAACAAGCTATGTAATAGAATTGTTATCATTTTTAAAGTATTATATATTTTGTAGAAAAATTGTATAATTATTTTTATTTTCAAAGCCTAATAGCTCAGATGGTAGAGCAATTGCGTTATAGCACAAAAGACATGTGTTCGAATTCCACATAGGCTGACTTTGTTTTAAGAGATTTAATAGTGGAATTTCGAGAAAAAAAAATTTTAAAAAAAAAATATTTTGTGCGACGATTCTTTAGATCAACTGACGCATATACCTAGCTTATGTGCGTCGGTTAAGCAAAACAACCGACGCACAAAGTCTGACTATGTGCGTCGATTGAAGTAAACAATCGTCACCCATAACACGCATGTGCGTCGGTTGTCTACTTCAACCGACGCACATAATCAGAATTTGTTTCTCGGTTCTTTTGCTCAACCGACGCACAAAGGTTTTGTGCGTCGGTTCATTAAGTGACGCATATGCTCTTTGAGCATGTGCGTCCCCTGCAAATACGACGATTCAAAACCGACGCATATTAGGATTTTGAACCATCGCACATGACACATTCTGTACTAGTGGTACAACCTCCCTGCAAAGAATGGTAGAGAAATTCACACTCAACGACAACTCTTTTTGAGTGCTTTATTAGAAATTATCTCGAACTTCTTGCATAACTCTTGAAAATTGCCAACATTAAGACCTTTGGTGAAGATATATGCAACCTGATCTTCACTTTTAATATATTTCATTTCTATCTCTACTCCAAGTAATTTCTTTCGAACAAAATGATAGTGAACTTCCACATGTTTAGTTCTTGCATGAGACACTGGATTTTCTGCAAGTCTTATCGCTGATTGATTGTCACAATACATCTTAACCTGGTAGGTTGATGAAGATCTTTCATTAATTGTGTCAATCATATGCATTTTCTTGAGTTGCCACTACATCACTAGTACATAAAGTGTCATGTGCGACAGTTCAAAATCCTAATATGAGTCGGTTTTGAACCGTCGCATATGCAGGGGAGGCACATGCTCAACGAGCATATGCGTCGGTTAATGAACCGACGCACAAAGTCTGACTATGTGCATCGGTTGAAGTAGACAACTGACGCACATGCTTGTTATGGGCGACGATTGTTTACTTCAACCGACGCACATAGTCAGACTTTGTGCGTCGGTTCTTTTTATCAACCGACGCACATAAGCTAGGTATATGCGTCGGTTGATCTAGAGAACCGTCTCACAGTCTTTTTTTTAATTTTTTTTTTGAAATTCCACAATTAAATCTCTTAAAACAAAATCAGCTCATGTGAGATTCGAACCCACATCTTTTGTGCTATGGCACAATTGCTCTACCATCTAAGCTAATAGGCTTCGAAACTCATAATAATTATAAAACTTCTTTACAAAATAATACTTCAAATAACAAACTTTAATTTAATTATTTTAATCTAAGCGAAAATAAAGCAAAGTGTAGCTTACAAATAAACTGCTATATTAACCAACTCAGTACATTAGGAAGCCTTTCTTAAGACATATACACAGCACTTACAGCCACATGGAAATCACCGTCTGACTATTAGCTATAGTTATGCAGATCACTAGTTAAAATAGATAAGTTACAAGCTTTATCATTAGAAAGATCCAAAAATCAAATCAAAGGGAAGCCTAATTTTCTCCACCAACTCATTAGCTTTCTTGTGTATCTTAGGGCCAGTAAACAAGCATAGATTTTCCCCAAATGCAGAAAATACAGACCAGCAGATACAGATCACAACATCTACCCAACAAGAAGTTGAAATCTAAAGTCTAATCATGCAAGAGTTAATCCTAGGGGCTACTTTAACTTGCCACTAAGTGTATAGACTTTTCTTACTTCCTTGGACCTAAAAACACATGAAAGATTTTCTGCAAGTACAGTTCAAATCTGGAATTAAAGAAATAACTCACAAGTCCAAGTTTAAGCACAAGCAAATTGAAGTTTTACGTACACAAAACTAGTCCTAGTAATCTGCATTTCTTCCCCAACCTGTGTACTGAGTTATGACTGTATTCCCAGCAATACCGCAACACTCAAATACTAGTCTGCAAGTGTAAAATTCTGATATGAAATTTCAGATCAAGACTCATTCACAAACAAGGGCTAAACCACCTTCTATAGTGCACGAAGGTAAGCCCTAATCTATCTGTGTTGTTACACCATACATGTGCTGCGTTTTAATTAAGTTTTCAGCATTACAACAAGGAGACTTTAGAGTATAACACGCAATCTTTACGGTTGAATACAGCAGCAACAAAACAGTAAAGAACATAGGGAAAAACTTCATTTAGCTCACAAATATCAATCCCAACTATTTCATATTCGCACTAAGCCTAGCAGACATCCTTTTTATTAGGGTTTTTTGCTTAAAACTACCTTCGGTTTAGCACTTTTTTAAAAAAACTACCTCAATTTCGCGACTTTGTGAGAAACTACCTTGTTTCCATTTTTTTTTGCGAAAGACTACCATTTGACAGAAAAATGACTAACGGGGTTAACTTTGAGTGTAAAATACCATATTACCCCTCACTTAAGTTAGTTGACTGAGTCAAAATCATTTCCCTTTTATTTTCCCCCCTTTTATTCCCTTTTATTTCCCCCCATTTTTTCCCCATTCTCTCTCCTCCTTCTCCGCTTTCTCTCTCCTCGATTTCTCTCTCTGATTTGTTCCTCTCTGCTCTGAAGTGGTGCTTACATTGCTAGGCAGGCTGCCAAGAGCATTGTCGCCAGTGGCCTTGCACGCAGGTGCATTGTCCAGATCTCTTACGCCATTGGTGTACCCGAGCCCTTGTCCGTGTTTGTTGACACCTATGGTACCGGAAAGATCCATGACAGGGAAATCCTCAAGCTTGTGAAGGAGAGCTTCGACTTCAGGCCTGGTATGATCGCCATTAGCCTCGACCTTTTGAGGGGTGGTGACTGATACTTGAAGACAGCTGCCTACGGTCACTTCGGTAGGGACGATGCTGACTTCACATGGGAGGTGGTACTTTAATCCATAACCAATGCCGGTTGATCCACCCTGCATTTTGTGAATGAATGATTTCGGTCAAATTGCTGGAATTGCAGGTCAGCCACAATCCGCCAAAATACAAGTGCACAAATACACTACACAAGTGATCTCTCTCTCTCTTCTTTTCCTTGAAAAATCAACCGATCTGATTCAATTTATTCAAAATCAAAACTTTGGCTTGTATCTCGACGTCAATGGCGGAGGAAGAGAGAGAATTTTGGTACAGAATACTAGCAGATGAGAAAGGCGAGCGCGATATAACGCAAGGAAAGAGACCGTCTTTTTTTTCTTTTAAAACATCCTCTATATTACAAAAATGCCACCGTCTTGTTTAGTTAGATCTGGGCCGTTTGATTGATGATGGACGGCTAATATATTAAGTTCGTATGGTTCGCATAAATAGAGTAGTTCGCATAAATGAGGAGTATTATGGTCAAATCAAGTTGTTCACACTCAAAGTTAACCCCGTTAGTCATTTTTCCGTCAAATGGTAGTCTTTCGCAAAAAAAAATGAAAACAAGGTAGTTTCTCACAAAGTCGCGAAAGTGAGGTAGTTTTTTTAAAAAAGTGCTAAACCGAAGGTAGTTTTAAGCAAAAAAACCCTTTTTATTATATCATCAGATATTTAGCATGCAAAATTTAGCTCTAAAAGAGTATAAATGGTTCTGAAACATAAAAGAGATTCAGATGCACAGTTTTTATCACTTTAAAGAACTAGAAACAAGGTCCCAATCAATGGATCTGAACTCAAGAACATGCTGAAAACGCAGGTCGACAATCAGAATCAATCATTAGAACAGGAGCAAAAAGTCTGAAACAAAGAGAACCTAGCCAAAACAAGTTCAGATTGGAATTAGCTCAATTCATATAAAATATCAACATGTAAGCTTCCATTATTGAACATGGTTTAATCACTAGCTATCAAGAAGAAGACGTACATATCAGTATTCAGTGCAGAATCAAGGACAAATCACTAACATATTCCACCAAAGCCGAGTACATCAATCTGCACTAGTTCTCAATGAAATGATCACAAACACTGCTACATGATCTACAATGTCAACTGCTATTACTTCACAAAGAGCACCTTATTCAGTGAGCATCACCAGTGACAACCAATCATAATCGATTTTCCATGGAAATTGAAAATAAACAATCGCATAAACTTGTTTTAGTAAAAGAAGCTTTGTTTTGATCCCCATTTTAAGCCATAAAATACATGTCACATAATACTACATCAAGGTTCTCATCCACACTTCTTTGCTCAAAATGAAGGATTTGCAGAAAAGTATAATCAACAAACTGACCTGTAAAATGAGAAGCAATATAGTCTGTTTCACATACATTGCATCTTGTTCTGCATCTGTTCCCATTTATTCTCATGCCCTCTTTCTCAAATATAGTTGAATCTAAAATCACCATTTTTACCCAAAAGTCAGCATTAAACTAAACAAATCAAAATCAATCAAAATCTCTTATCTAACTCCTCAAGTTCCTAGAAAATTATCAGCATTTTCTTTAAGGAAAATCTCAATCAAATATTACCCATTACATTGCAGATCAAAACTGTGTGGCCCTAAGACAACTTTCGGGTTCCAAATTTCTGAGAACAGAGATCATCAACAAATAAAACACAAATCTCTTAAACACAATAAATAAATCACGAATGTACAGAATTGCAAAAGGGGAAGCGAAAATGCGTAGCCAAAAATAATTAATCAGTTAAATCACTCAAATCAAAACCAAGAGAACGAGAATAATAAAATGGAAAAACCCTAGAAATCAAAAGAGGGGAAACTGCGTAATGGAACCTTTGGTGGAGGTAGGTCGTGGAGAAATCGAAGCTTTGTTGTTGGTGTTCAATTAGCTAATCGAACTCACAACCATTCAATTTCAGATCAGCAATCATTCCTATGATACCCATTAAACTTTTTAAGTCAAATCCAATGCAATAAAATTGAAGAAGACAGAAAAATAAACAGAAAACAAGACAAAATTTCCGATGAACCTTTGTCGAGTTGAAGCCAAAATTAACAGTTGCGCAACTCTATATTCTGCCTTTATACTTTACAATGACACAATATGTAGTTGCTTTTTACTACACCATGATACTTAAAACAAGTTTAAACACACAACATGTAGTTGATCGTCTTGTGTCATGATCACCAGCATAATCTGCATCACAAGTCTCATGAATTCACATGCTATGGAGTTTACTTCAAGAAACGAGGGTCATGTGAATTAATGGGTACTTGTGAAAAGGATTATGTTGATGATCATGAAACCATACTATCAACAACAGGTTGTGTGTTTAAACTTGGTTGAAGTACTATACCATGGTGTAGTATAAGGTAACCTAATGTATCATTATCAATTAAAGAGGCAATATAGACTTGCACAAATAATAACTCAAGAATGTGTGTGGTTGGCACGATTAATGAAATCTCTCCATCAACCTATAAGGTTTGTTATGAAGATGTATTGTTATTATCAATCAGCAATAAGATTAGCAAAATCTCCAGTGTTTCATGCAAGGATAATAATAGCAAAACTATAAATTTAGTGTGGGGAAACATTTTGTTATTCAAAAACTAAAAACTATAACCTCTCATATTTTAGACAGTAATACATTTATTTAAAACTATTGTAAAGATTGAAATTATTAATTCAGAGTTACATAAACACAATCTAGATTCGTATATTATATTGAAATTCTTTAGTTTCTGTAGAAAAATATTATTAGCCTATTTTGTTTGTACATAAGGGAAAATAACATTATTTTCGCTATTATTTTGTAATCTTTCCCAACTAAAGTTTCTATACGTAAGAGGAAGAGAGTGATAGGGGATAGGGTAGGGAGATTTATAGGGGTGCACACCGGTCCAGATCGGACCGAATCGGTCCGGACCGAAGACCGGAAAATTCGAAACAGTGGACCGAAGACCGGACCGGATAGTCCCGGTCATTTGACCGGACCGGACCGGAAGGTTCCGTCTATACCCGGACCTGACCGGTGATGACCGATTAGCTCTTTTTTCCCTTTTTTGAAAAAAAAAAAAATACAACTTGTATACATAATAGTCAGCTCCTTATTCTTCCCATTATACTTCTTTCTCCCTGTACAAACTCTCTCTCCTCAAAAACCCCCCTTCCAATTCTTTTTCCTCTCTCAACACCACCAGATCCACCATAAATATACTATAAACTAAATTAAAATTCTCCCAAACAAACCAAATTGTAACATTAACCATTTAATTCAATTATTTTCGGGGACTTGAGTGCCGAAATTAATTGACAGCAGATTCTTCATAGGAAATAAAGGGGTTCTGGAAAGTGGAAGCCATTGATGAAGTTGAGAAGCTTGAAGAAGAAGAGGAAAGAGAATGGGTGAAGATCTACACTTAATTACTCATATCCAGACTCAGGTAGTTGTTTTTCTTTGTTGTTTTCTTACTCCAAGTTGCCAATAAATAAAGGAGATAGAGCCATGCAGGAGAGAGATGAGATGGAGCCATGGATGAGGAGAGATGGGAGGAGAGAGAGAGAGGAGATGGGAGGAAAGAAGTTGGATTTGACGGCTACATTGAAAATGAAGATAGGTCACTCTATCTTTGTGATTATATATTCCAGTTTTTTTTTTTTTTTTTAAAGCATCACTTTTGTACCGGTCCGGTCCGGTCTAGATCGGCGTCCACCGGGCTTTTGACCGACTGGACCGAGACCCTGCCGAAAGGAAAGCCACGACCGAGGACCGGACCGGCAGCCTTCGGTCCGGTCTTAGCTGATCCGGGTCTGGTCCGGTTCGGTCAAAACCGAAATAGACCGGCCAGTGTGCACCCCTAGGGAGATAGCATCATAGCGCAATGGCCCTTTCTTCATATGGTTAATCAAAATATACAGGAGTTCGATTCTCATTACTATATCTCAAAAGGCAACTGAGCATGATAAAAAGAGAAACATCCATTATACAGTGAGACACTTTTTATTCATGGTGACTATGAGTGATCAGTTTAACAGCCTGTTTAGGAGTTTTGGGTGGGAAGGGAAGGGAAGGGAATGAGTGGGAAGGAAAGGGAAGGGAGGCGAATGAAGGTGAAATATTTCACCTTGTTTGAGAGTTTAAGTAAGGAGAAGGGAGGGAAATGGAGGAGAACCGACTACTGTCACTTAAAAATTCCCCTTCCCCTCCATTCTCCCCCCCCCCCCAATTTGGGGGAGAACAAAAATTGAGTTAATGGAGGGGAATGGAGGGGAACTGTTCCCCCTCATTCCCCTCTTTTCGCCTCTTTAAAAAAACTGACAAACAAGGAGAACATTTTATTTCCCCCTCATTCCCCTCCCTTCCCCTCCATTCTCCAACTCCCAAACAGACTCTAAGACTTTATAGCTATAAGTTGTAACTTCCGATCCCTTACTTTATGTTATGCGGATCCACGCTTGTAGGTATGGGGTCAGTTAACCCCATACTTAAAAAATTTTGTTGAGAGAAGCTTTTGCCACTTTCTTTTTGCACCCTTATTATTTAGTCATAATTTCTATTGCACCCATATAAAATCAAAGGAAATTGAATAGTGGGAAGGGTAAAGTGAAAAGATACCATTATACAAAAAGTAACCCAAATCATGACATCATGTAAAGGCGAGGGGACAAACATCAGTCTCTCTCCTCTGAATACTGACACACATCATTTCATATCAGAAAAAAAAAATATAAATAAATAAAATAAATCCCTCTCTCTTCCTTCAGATGCGACAAACCCAAAGCCCAAAATCCTTCAGTTCTCCTTCCAAATAGAGTATAAGAATATTTATTCTATTTTCTCCTTCCAAAACCCCTCCGTTATAACAATGGGCTAACCTCTCTCACTGTTTGGTGGTTCAACTGCTCTGTTCAATATATTTGAAGGGCATGGCATTTGCTAGTCCATGATTTTGGTATATGAGTTTTGGAGATTTATTAAACCGTTAAACATAGCTTGGGAAAAAATAAAAATTTAAGGACGAGTTTTGGTTTAATGGTGATGGCCTGGATTGGCTGATGGACAATATTCTGTTTCGTTTGGGTGTTACACTACTTTAGTTTGGAGTAAGACACCGACGAATTTAGCAATACTTGATTATTTGGGCTGTCTATACACGATCTAATAACCAACTACTGTACTCCAACTTCATTTTGGGTCCTTGTGACTAGTGCCTAAGTTCAAAGTTCCTGTAGACATTATCTTTTCATAGCATTTGATTGTTATTGTACTTCGATGACTTAATTATGTTGGTGAAATTGACCCCTAATTTTTTATTTAATTTTTTTTCCTCTCTTTTTTCTTTGCACTCATATTCTTATTTTTCTGGGTCCATTTAAATTAATGTATTATGATTTTGGAGTTAAAAAAAAATCAGGATATTGCGAGTGTGGGTAAAATTGACCCCCTAATTTTTGTTTTAATTTTTTTCCCTCTCTTTTTTCTTTGCACTCATATTCTTATTTTTTTGGGTCCGCCACTTAAAGAAATGGAGAGAGAGAGAAGGAGAATAAAGAACCCGAAAAGAGAAAGAAAAAAGCTCCCCAACTTATCCCCTTTCTTAGCCCTAAATCCTCTTATAATCAGCATCCCTAAATCTTTTTGTCATGTAGGTTTCCCTTCGTTTAGACTAGAGTCCATCATCAACTTTATCTTTGATTGTTTTTAATTTTTACTTATTTGGTGGTTTGTTATAATTGTTCTGTATTGAGCCTTTGTACTCTTACCCGACTCTTTTGCTTATTTAAAAAAATTAACAAATAAATCAGTTTAAACTCTATTGACAAATTTGGATTGTTGCGAACATTAAAATGACATTATCAAAGTCAACGAAGGATACACACCCACACCTTTATATATATACTAGCCAATGTACTATGAGCAATATCTACATAGAGATCATATGTGTATACCATAAATAGTTGTAAATTTGCTACTAGTATCCTACTTGCAAAGTGGTTACTCTATTTGCATTTCAAGTAACCAGCAACATAAATGGGCGCACTAAGCTCAGGCTGTATATATAATATAAATAACAAGTGCGCATTGGATCTGAAGCTACAGAGAGGTTTCCGGAAAAGTAAATAAATAAATAAATAAATAGATAGATAAAAGATAACGAATTTCTAGCCAGGCTACAAGCCAGCTAACTAGCTCTTTTTTCCACTTATTTCATGTATAAATCCACCTTCACAGTCAACCATTTTTGTAAAATCTTGATATAAAGTGAGAGCAACCCATTTCTCATCATGGCAAAACAAATAATGGGTCGATCTTGTTTCATTGCATTTCTTCTTGTTTCAGCATTTCTCTCTCTCCATTTTAACCAAGGTACTCCTGAACATTCTTGTTAGTTACTACTAATTTAGTTGCTTTTTTTTTGTGCCTTTCTTTTGATTCTTAATTCCTTCGTCTTAATTTCTTGTTTATCATTGTATTATTGAAGGGCATGGCAGAAATTTATTGGAAAATCCTTATGATACTGATGCATTCCCCTCGTCTATCCAAGTAAAGGTAACTCCCAACATCTTGCAAAATTGTTGGTGTAAAGTACTCCATCTGTCCCAAATCAAATCTTATCCTCATTCATAAATTTGCGATTATTTACGATCAAAATGGATAAAATCGTGTAACAAGATTTGTTTGGAACAAAGGAGTACTCTGTTTTTGCAGTTATCTTTTGTTGTGGTAAAATGACTTCACATAGTTGTTGAGCGTGTGGGTGGGGTTGACTGGGCCCTCATTACCCTCTCTTCCCCTCCATTCTCCAACTCCCAAACAGGCTCTAAAGTTTGTTGAGGGGCGGGTGTTGTTTGTGACTTGTTAGGCAAACGATCGATCACGGGCTGGAAGCCAAGGAAACGGGAGCTGCTACCGCTGAGCTAGTGCTCTCACCTCAGTGTAGGCTTTATATATACTCCTACTTCCCACGAGGCATCTGCCTGAAGCTCAAAGTTTGTGGTGTTACTGTCAAAATGTGGTCATGAGTCTCGTGATATTATACAGTTGTTTGGGGGGGAGGGGGGGGGGGCGGTTTGACATTTTCAAAAATCAAAGAAAATTAATAGACAATTAACACGAATGATGTTGCATACATTTATGTCAAGACTCGAAAACTTAAGATCTCAAAGAGGTGTGGCATTCGGGTTAAACAGTTGTGTTTGGGTTAGATTTTGATCGATTTCAAGTTGGTTTTAAATCATATCGAAAATGAAGTGAAATGGTACCAAATCACTTCTACAAATATGATGAACACTTCTAATTCGAGTCAAATTCAACTCATGTTGGATTGGGTTTGAATTTCTCTTATCACGACTTATTAGGTCTGGTTAAGTATTGTCAGATCATGGTGACAAATGTGTTAGATGGTAAATTATTTGGACTTAGAGATTAGACCCATATTCATCAACATTGGAGAATGAAAGAGAAGGAAATTATTATTTTCTTCTAATACAGAGTAATTTTTTTTCTAAAATTTGTTTGCAGGAAATTCCAAAAAATGCAAGGATACTAGCCATAGAGTTGATGGATTATGAGACAGGGCCAAACGTCAATTCAAGATCTGGATATCCATTTAACATCCCATTACCGTCGGAACCTGCACCACCTCCCAGCTCCGACTGATGATAGTGCATAGGAATTGAAAGTGACAAAGACCATTTTTCTCTTTTACAAGAGGGAAAATAAATGTAATAAGTTCTTTTTTATTTTTGGTTTTTGAACCAACTCTTACTAGCTAGAGATTATTATATCTTAAGATCTTGGAGCAATAATTTAAACAATATTTTTGTAAAAATAAAGTAATAGCCTAATAGGGTACACATGTATGTGAAAGACTGAATAAGTTTAGTTTATTGTGCTCAATACTTATTAATCTAATATTTAGTATCAATTTCCACAAATAAAATAAATGTTATGCTCAATTAAAGTCCGCTAACGTTAGGAAATTCCTTTTATCCATGCCTAAAGAGGGAGAAAATTTCTCTTTGCCAAATGTAAAAAGAAAAAATTAAGTCCGCTAAATTCTCGTGCACGATTAGACATTCTTTTTGTTGGAAACTCATGGCCTATACAATTGGAGATTAAAACTTTCAACAAATTTTGATTTTGGGGACTCAATAACTATTTTTTTACAGTATTGGTTTTGGGGACCCAAATTTACTTAACCTTGGTATAATCATCACCATTCCCCTTTCTCAACTTAATTTGTTAGTTAACTTTTGGGGCTTGCCCTCATTATTTTGTGTTTGAGCAATGCAAGGAAATTATTTCCACAACGACATGGAGCTTCAAGCTGCAACATACATTGTGTATCCAATGACCTTGTGCACCGAAAGTATATTTATTTTTATATTATCAAACTTTTTTATTTTGGAATTTCAAGGAAGTCCCCCTCTTTACGGTTATTGAGACTCAATTTCCAAGTCATTGGTGTGGATGACTGCGCTATCATCTTCTTTTTTTTTTTTTCTTTTTTTTTTTTTTTTGAAAAGGCGAAACAACCAGGCTACCGAGAAGGTGAGCCTAAGGTGTCCCTATTCAATAAATTGGTTAGGGACTGGTCAAAGGGAACCGACTAGGAACACAACATGGGACAGGAGTGACCTAAATGCGCCATGAAATCCGCAACAACATTTGCTTCTATGAAGATGTGGAGCACCTCGACCCTGTCAAAACAATGGAGATCTTTCTTTGTGTCAATTAGAACATTTTCTATCTCCCAAGGGATATGCCATTCAACTCTAATTGCTTTGATGACCGCCAGATTATCACCTTCGATGGTAATATTTTTGTAGCCCAAAGCTCTAGCCTTTCGCACTCCTTCCCGAAGTCCAATTGCTTCCGCCATCAAAATCGAGCTAGTGCCACAAGACTTTGCTCCTAGGGAGACAACTTCCCCCTTTTCATTACAGATTACAAATCCAGCTGCAGCTTGCGAGTTATTTATCTTGGAACCATCAAAATTAAGTTTGACATAATTATGTCTGGGTAGTTTCCATTTGACGTTTAATCTGGGTTCCTTTGTCTTTTTTATCTTTGGGAAAGCCCCACTAGCATCAAACCCCAGTTCTTTTTCGGAGAGAGTTTTCTATTCCAGAAAACTGATTTTACTAGAAATAGCTATTTGAAGCGCTGAAGTGACTAGATCACTAAAAATGACTTTATTCCTCACAAACCATAGCATCCACCAGATCTACAACAAGCTTTATTGTATTGTTTAACTTTTGATTACCTCTATCTAACTCTTAATATGCTTAAACAATTATTCTCATTTAGTGTTTGACAAGGTTCTTACTCTATTGTGTATTAATGTATAGCTTTGACAAGTTATATCCTAAATCAATCTGAGTTGGCACTTTAAAGGTTAAAAAAGAAAAATAAAAGTTAGGTTCCGTTTGATTCACCTGCATAAAACTTATCTGAACTGAACTGAATTGAAATGAACTGAATTGAAGTGAACTGAAATGAACTGAATTGAACTGAATTGATTTTTTAAACTTGACCGTTAACCATTTAAAATTCGTCCAAACATAGTCAATATTAGACTCATTTGAAAGTATGCTTTGAGATCTTTCCGATGACATAATTATCATCATGAAATTTGTGGACGCCGAATTTTGACTTGTATTTCTTTCTAATAATTATTACAGTTAATATTAGCATTAACCGTAATTACCCTAACTAAATAAGTCAATTGGGCTAAAAGGGCATTTAGGGTCCATAAGTTGACCCAACCCATTAGCAAAGCAAAGCCCAAAGCCCAAAAGAGAAAATAAATCAAAAATCCAAAAAAGAGTATAAAAGAGAAAATGCAAAAATAAATAAGGATTGGAATTATGATGTCATGCATGACATCATTCCATGACATCACAATATTCCCATGTTCCCATTCAATAGCTAAAGACAAAAGGGAATAATGATATCAAGTAGAAATACAAAAATACCCTCCCCTTTTCCATGAATTAACCCCCACCCAAAAAATTAAAATAAAAAAAAAAAATCCCCCCTCACAACCGAAAAAGGGGAAGAAAAATAAAAAAGAAAAAAAATTTCTTCCCCACCCCCACGTTTTTTTATTTTTTTTTTTATTTTTTTATTTTGTTTTTGTTTTTTCCCTTTTCTATTTTCTCTCCCACCTTATCTCATCTTTTCTCTTTCCTACTCATTCCACCTCACAAGGTTCCTCCCATCTTCTTCCATCATCACAAATGTGATATTTGTCACCCTCCCATCCACATTCTCTCAACTCCCATCTCACCATCCACCTCCCATCAAATCTCACCCTCCATTCCTTCTAACCCTAATTCTCCCCCATCCTTCCCCCCTTATAAATACACCCTAAAAAGCTATTTTTAAAGGCCTTTGATCTCTTTTTCTCTCTGTAGTTTTAAACTTACTCCTTCTCTAGTATAGAACTTCATTTTTTTTAGTGTTAATCACAAGTAGAAGGCATTTGTGATTAACCCCACACTTGTGGGTATTCAAGTTCAAGCATTGAAGAAACAAAAGCTAAATTGTATAAAAATGTAAGCTTGGCTTTCTAATCTCATCTCCTTCTTTATTTAAAGGTCGATGTAATATGAGGTCGGTTATGTAACCCCTTATTTTTCACACGATCACTAGCTAGGATTAGCCACTCATGGAGGGCTTAGTGGGTATACCACTTATTGACCATTTTTACGGTGAGGATGAGTTGAGTGATTATTGTGATTGCTATGTTTGTGCTAATCTTATTCCCATACTTATCATGTAAAAATGGAATAAAAGTGGTTCATGTATATAAATAAGATAACAATGGCATTAGGTTGTAGATTTTAGATCTCGAAATTTGTTGACAGTTTTATGATATAAGTTGCTCGGGTTTCTCTATAAGATCTAACGGTCGGATCGTGACAAAATCGGTGTCTAAGAACACCTTGACCTTTATCTATCCACCCATGTAAATAACTCCCAGTCCTAACGGTTGGATCATTAATGGCAATCAATCTAAATTAACTGGTCTAAAACTGACAATAGAGTCTAGATCTATAAATAATTAATAAACCATGAACAATTGGACTTAGCTCCTTTCTGGATAAACTGAAGTAGACATAATAATCTTGCCAATGACATCGGTTGTACCCATTTTGGTTAAGAATCGGAATTTTGGTGATTTGTTTAATGTCGAACTATTGCTTGACAAAAAGGACTTAGATCCGTTTTCATGACATAGAATAAAAGGTTTAATAACCCTCCTTAGGATAGTTATTTTATTTTTATATTTTTACTGTACATTTCTCAATATATATATTAAAAGGCTTACAAAAATGAAGAACTTTTGTTGACATTAAAAATTAAATAAATCCATTACCGAAATTGGACCAAATTTGGACCCTTTTGAAGATCAGTTAATATTTATCTGATCATGAACTATAATTGTAAAAGGCAAAAAGAAATAGAAACTAGACTCCATTTGGACCATTATAGGCTTTGGAATTATTCTATTCGGACTTGTATCCTATTTTTAATGATTAATTGATTATAGGCTTTGGAATTATTCGATTCGGACTTGTATCCTATTGTCACTATCAACAATAAACCTTCAAACAAAAAGACAAGAGGATGTGTACAGTACTTTTGTTTAATTTCGTTTAATAACATAAACATGTGATAAATTCACACCAATTTGCGTACATACTAATCACTACTTCTAGTTTGATCCGTGTAAAACTTAGACTTAGATAACTTGTGATCAATTCATAAAAAATCAAAAGCCGCAAGTCTGGAAATCGCTTCCAGTATATTGTAATTCGCAAATAACATTCTCCTTAGTCATTTACATGACTTTATATTTTTACATGAGAAAGAGTACTAAAAATGACACAAGTTAGGCTTTGGAATCAATCCATTTGCTTACTTTAAGACATAGTTATGATTTATTGAAGTTGCATCCAGACTTGCGCAAAAACAGTTTTCTTTACCTCACTTGACAATTTTCGTTAATTTATCAAATAAAAAGATAAAAATGTGAGCTTCTCCAGTCTAGCTCCCCAAAGTGTATAATTAGTTTTAAAAATAATTTGGTTAATATATTGATTCGTTTGGACCATTCCGTTGTCTATTTAATCAATTGTGTCATGTAAATATTAGTTTTTAGGAATAAAACTAATTAACTAAGTATTGATTCGCCATTGGTTTTCCCACCGTTGGAGCCGAAGATCGAGACCGAGCCCCGGAGGCCCCTCGTCTAGGAAGACCGAGAAATTTTCCTTATTTAGGATTTTTAGTCTTTTCATTTGTGTTGTATTGTGTAATTAATTTGGACTCTTGTAATTTGTTACTTAGAGCCATTGTTAACATGTGTAGTAATTATTTGCATTTGCATTTGCATTTGCATTTGCATTTTTCTCACCTAATAAACGAATTCGGCTAATACTAAAAAATAAAATTGTTTGCTCAACATGTGTGGTTGAATGTATATATAATTGTTGTTTTGTAAAATGGTTCATTTATGTACCAACCCGGCCCGGGGCCAAATTCAAGGTTAGAATCAGATATTTGCTTATACGCGATCATGAGTGTTCCACCTACAATTCCATCAAATCAGCTTCATACAAAATCAAATTCCCCAGTGGAATCCACATTTTCCCAGTTACAACCATTTTCCCCAGTGGAATACCTATGATCGAATAGAAGCTAATTATTGATCGACCCCTCTTATTTGGCTTCGGGCCACCCCGGGGGATCCTATCGGAATGACTCCTTTAAGCCATTACCCACCAATACATACCTATACACTACACAAATCATCCATTTATCCACCCCCAATGAATGTTATTGCCCAGTAAAGAACGAATATTTTTGAGAAGTCTAATCTTTATACTCAAAGCTAAGAATTGGGTTGATCCCCGTATATTACCAAATGTTGTTGGGTTGAACGCCTCGAAGGAGCAGGCTAATCATCTCATTTGAGCTTTTCCCTACTTCTTCGAGGAGAGTAGGGGGTTCCTCGGATCAATTCGACTATAAGTTGCGAGTCATCCTATAAGTTTCTCAATCATATCCCTTTTTACGGGAATGAACATCCATACCCGCCTTAGTGGCGCCCAAGGAGTCTTACTGACCGGATCCCCTGGTCAGAACTACGTAAGGGTTTTGATCTAGGAGTAGATTCAAGATCTACGATGAATGGTACGTAGTGTAGTATTTTGCAATATCCAAACCCGCCGTTCGTAAACGAATACACCGGTTCAAAATCGATTTTTCTGTGTGCTAAGTGACAATGTGTACATATATGTGCTTTTCTTTTATCATTCAAGGCATTACATAATTCAATTCAAAGCTTTCATATAGGATACAACGTATTAGTAAAGAGCCCGTACTCAGTACAGAGGAGGAGACGGGTCCGAGGACGTCCGCACCTTCTAACCTAGACCCCGAACGAAGATCTCTGATTCGCAGACCAGTCAAAGAATTTTCGTGCCTTATCACGATGGAGTCAACTTTTGGTTTCTTAAATGGTTTTCTTTGAAATCGTTTATAAACCCCTTTCTTTTGTAAAAACCCGTCCTTGTTCAGGTCATAACAAGGTGGCGACTTCGAACCTTAAGATGATTCCTTGACAATTGGCTTCTTCAATCGGTCGATTTCCGTGGGACGTGCCTCTGGCACGTAGCGCAACGATTCCCGGGTCCTAATCCAGAAAAGACCCGAGAATCTGGCCCCACAGACTGGCGACTCTGCTGGGGACAATTTTTATAAGAGGTCTAAATCTGAAAGTATGCTGTATCCCTTGAAAGCAATCTGATGTTGGTTTAGGTGTATATATTTGTTATGCCTGCTTTTGTATATATTTTGTACATATCTTGTATATTCTGTTTATGTGCAAATTTATGTATGTTTGGAATGCTTGTTTGAAAATAAATGGTCCGCACACGCACACGTGCTTTATTTTCTCTGTACTTAGGCTGGTTCCCCGTTCATGGAGTGAGGGCCAGATTAGCTAACCAATAAAAAATTAAAGAAGCTACCACACATATTGGCATTCATGGAGTGCCAGTCACTGTGTGTGTACTCCAAAACTCAGAGAAACTAAAATTGTGAATATATTGTCTATTGATTGACCTTAAGGAGCACATGGACCGACGCATGCTTGAATTTTTATTCAGTTGTACATATCATTGAGTCAGTCCATCATCGCATTCACGCATCCATGCATTCACGCATTCATGCACTGCATTCGCATACATATTTCAAAAAAATTATTTTTCAAATGAATATCCCGTTTTGTATAATTTTATTTTTCATTTATTTTTTTCAAGGACTTTCCCAAAATTTACTTTGATTTGCAAAAATCCAAAAAGAATCATGAGTAAAAGCAAAAAATGCCGAGTTTGAGATGGGTAAATTCGTTTATTTTCAGTATTTGACTTGGATAAGAATTTCATTTGTCGCTTTATATCTTGTAAATATATCAAGGATTTTTCGGGAAAGTCCATTTGTCTTTCTTTTAAAAAATAAAAAGATTTTTCAAAAAAACTCATGGACCATTTTTCCCCTCGGGGAAGTCTTGCATTTTACACTCAACCTCCACAAAAATTGTTGTCATCTTCCATCTGAGCTCCATAGCCTACATCAACCAAAGTTGGACATCATTTTGTCGATGAGCACCAACTTTCCAGGGGAAAGAATAATATTGAAAAGGATTCGCCTTGGGAAGGGAAGCGACAAAATTTGAGAAGTAGATGCTAAGGTTAACCTCATTTGGGAAATCGTGCAATTATTAAGAGGGGCAATCACTATTTCTTGGCGGAGTGTGTATCTTCTGAAATGCTTGGGAGCGTAATAGACCCCCAATACCGAGGGGCATTCTCCCTTCTTCATTATCCATAATTCTGAGGGGAATTCACATTTTCCATTACTTGGCTAAGGGTTAAAGTTAAGGAACGTTCCTTATCTAATCTCGAATGTGGCCGACATTCTCGTAGTAGTTTCGATCCACGAACATGAACTCAATAATGACTCCCTGAATTCTCAAGGGGCAATATCTGCAAGGCAAATCGTCAAAGTAGTGGACGGGATGAATCAAGGACCAGGGGCAATAATGTGCCATGAAGAATGATAATAGTCCTTTCGGCGAAACTCATTCAACGACAGGCGTGGAAGAAGGGCACTTTTCATTAGAAAGCTCTGTTGCCAATTTCAAGTCTTCACAACAAGGATGTGAACTACGTCTGACCTAATTCTCCTCCGGAGATACATAGGCAATCCTCATGGATTCGGTCTAAATAATGCTCAATTAAACCCTATGGGCATTCATAAAAAAAAAAAAAAAAATTTCTATACAACAGGTCTTAAGTGCCTAGCAAACTCACACCGGTTAATCCCCTTGATATAATATGTTTGAAGCGCATCTAATTCAAGATTAGGATCAGACTCGAAGAACTAACCCTCTTTGTTCATGAACTAGTTTTAAGTGATCTAGTATGTTTGACTTCATTTGACTATATGGTGTGAAATACTAAGGAAGGACTTTTATGCATTAATCCACCTAACTAGTACCCAACTTCCAAGGTGACTCTTTAATGGTCTCTAAATTCATTTCTGTATAAATAAAATAAGTGTGTAAATCTGCTCCAATGCTCTTGGAGGAGGCCCCTGTGAAACCCAAGGGGGCAGCCATAGTGATCACGGGATGATTGAGACCAAGAGTATGAGCATACGAAGCATATCCGAGATGTGATATAATGAGTAACCGGGGGTTCGCGCCTCATGAAGCGGAAACATTCGCGTAAAAAGCTATGTCACATCCTGATAAAGCAACCACAAAAAAAACGGGAGATATAAAATAAATATAAATTGTCTAGACCAATAATAAAAGGGACGAACCATGCACTATTGCACAAAAGTGCCGGAAGTTGTGGGAATTAACGTAAACAATAACTCAGTCCAACCGAAGTATCTCATATTATGATATCAATAAAGCCAAGCATCTAAATTGCTTAAACGTGATCACGCAAATCGAGGTGTGAATGCCTTTGAACTTGTGCCTAATTAAAATTGTAAGATACGCTGTTGACCATATTATGTCGACAGATCAATCGATTGTGAGTCTACTATGCACAAAATATTTCGAGTATACACTTCTAATTTTAATAAAATCCTTGAGGTTTAATGAGTTTGTGGTGAAGAAATGAGACTTGGCCTGGTTTGCGGAACTTTTCAAATGTGGATGCAAGGCGGTAAAGCACAGAGGGTTCAATCGTCAAAATCTAGAGAGAGACCGTTAGGGGCAACTGCTTAATTTGAAACTGATTCACTTTGGGAATGTCGCGGCTCCTTACTCCTCAAGCGTCAAAAGTTGAACAGGGTTTCTCTTTCATAACCCATTTTATCTAAGGGGCATATAAATTCAATTGGGACTAGTAGCCCGAACTACGCTAAACCGGATTCTCTAAAACGAGATACGTAGGCAGTCCGCAAGGATCCGGTATGAATAATGAATTAATTTTTTTTTGAGGCATTAAAATAAAATTAAAAAAAAATTCTTAAAAAAAAAATAAAAATATAAAAGAAACTTTATAAAAGCCCGAAGGTAAAATAAATAACTAGTGAATACTTGCACGAGTCGGTGAGATTTTTAAGATTGGTCGTCTCTTTCACTTCGAAGTTCATATCATTTTGTAAAAAAGTATTTCGTAATTGAAAGTGAGAGACTAATTTCACCACAAATAAACTTGTTACTTTAATAATGAAAGAGAGAGGCAATTACATCATTCTTTTCCTTTTCCTCTCTTTTGAACATAAAAAGCAATAAAACCTAGAGATATTACATTTATTTTTTCCGAAAATGAATATTACAAAACCTAAAAAAAATAAGGGAAAACAATTGGGTTCATGAATTTCCACCATGAGCCTCAATTTTTTTAGTTTGCCACCATTCACTATAGGGTAGACCGTGACCCATCTCCCCCCATAGCACAACCACCTTCACCATTTCCAACCCATAACCCATCAATTCCCGCGGCCCAATTCCCCACAAACCCGCTCCCCTCCCCTTCGCCCTTCACGGCCCAACTGTCCCCACCTCCAAGCCCAACTCCCGCCTGCCCAGCTCCAGCCCGCATGGCACCAGCCCCCAAGCCTCCTCCCTGCACCAGCCCACACCCAATCGAGCCAACCCCAGCGGCCCACGGCCCTGCTCCCTCTCCGTCACCCATCTCGCTCACCTCCATCTTCACGGGCCAGCCCATTTCCAGCCGACTGCGCGGCCCGCCACTACCACCCGAGGACTGACCTTGCTATCCGGAGCCCATGGGACCCCACGTCCCAGCCCGAGGTTGACCGCCCAAGGCCCGAATCAGCCCAAATCGCCCCTCAACAGGCCCAACTAGGCCCGCATGCACATGTTGGCCTGCTTGCATTTTTCCACTTGTGATTAAATGGTTGAGCAACCAAGACCCATATGCCTCTTCAAGGACATCATCGTGAAGCACTAAGGAAGCTTCAAAGGTCATTTTGTGACTCCAAAGAGAGGACATGTTGCGGAAATCATTATACCCCGCCCCTCTTGTATAGCATGCCCTTGTAGGGAGGTGGTCAAGTAACCTTTGCTTTAGCCCCATTTGTCGTAAGCATCTCCATGGGAGGTAGAAGGTGATATGAGTAAGACCCGAAAGAGGGACACCATGATACCCTTCGGTTGAGTACACAACTCGGCTTAGATTCAAGAACCCTTGCACCCAATCAATTTTCCCATGAAAGACTTCATCCCAAATGCCACTCTTCTCACAAGCTTTGTATGTGAGGGATTTTCCTCTTGCAAAGACATTTTTTGGTTTGAATTTTTCAAGGGGGGGATTAATAAGCTTAAACTTTTCACACAACCAATGGTGCAAAACAAGGGGACACCCTTCCATAAAAGAATTAGGGTCATCTTTGAGTTTGTCAAGACCAAGCAAGGTCTCTCTTAACACAAGTGAACCAAGTTTCCCTCCAAGCTCTATAAGCTTCACAAGACTTATACACCTAGCATGGCAAAGAGTTTTCTTCTCTCTCAAGAGAAAAGTACCTAACATCACTAGGACACTAACATTAAGCCTAGCTTGCTTGTAAGAGATTTTCCCATCCATCAAAAAATGTTGTTCACAAGGAAGGAACCTCTCTACTAAGCTTTGAAGAAGTACACTATCACCTATGATAAAGTGCCTAGTGATAGAAGTAGGAAGACTAAGGAGAAGGCTCAAGTTGTTA
Organism: Tetragonia tetragonoides; assembly: GCA_038025085.1. NCBI lineage: Eukaryota > Viridiplantae > Streptophyta > Magnoliopsida > Caryophyllales > Aizoaceae > Tetragonia > Tetragonia tetragonoides. The sequence continues at coordinate 43,536,386 of CM076139.1, forward strand.
TCATGGTAACTATTAGTGCTTGGTGTTATAAGAACCCTTATCCTCTCTAATCCCAAGAGTTGCTCAACTTCTTCCACCAAGGGGAAAAATTCCTTATCACCCACCCTAAACAAGTGTTCATCACTATCCCAATATTGGAGTGAGGATTTGATGAGACCCCAATTAAAAGGGAGTCTTATAAAAGGAATGAGAGCATTGAGAAATTGGGAAGTTGGATTAGTTTCTTTGGGTTTTGCTTGTGAGACAAGAGTTCTTATGTTGGCTTTGAAATCACCATCTACATCACTATAAAAATCCATGGCCATGAAACTTGGAGGTTTAAAGAAGGAGAAGAAGGAGAAAGCAAATGAGACAAGCTCAAGGGGTGTTGAATACCCCCTTGGCCGGCCACCTATAAAGAGGAGGAGGAGCAAGTGCTCCTCACCCACCTTCTTACACCATTAAAGCCCTCATGTCATTGCTTACATAAGTATTTGCACCAAAGAGGAGGAGCAAAACCTTACTACTTCCCCATGCATGCACACTTACCTCTTTGGGTGACATGTGGTTCATGAGTGATTAAATTTGAATTTTGCCATTTGCATGATAAAATGAATGAATTAGTTAAGTCTTGTGTTGTAGTTAGTCACTAATTGGGTCATGCATGGTGGTCTTCTTAGGATAGGAAAGAGGATATAATTTTAATAATTTAAAAATCATTTCCCTTTCAAAAAAATCAAAATTTGATTATATTTCAAAGAAAAAGAGGGACATTTGTTTGTTAAACACAAAAAAAAATCTCATACACATGCATTGCATTCATCTAGTAGGAGCATAATTAATGCACCCATGTGCATAATAAAAAAAAAGAACAAAAAAAATTTGCATTTTATTACATTGAAAATCATGTTGCATTCACATGCACCCTTTCAAAGAAACAAGATACTATTGCATTCACAATTGTATTCCTACGCATTTACAAAGTTCGTCGTATTTATTCCAAATAAAGGTTATAACCGCATTCATATGCATTGTTAGCGAATCATTATTCATTAAAAATAAAAAAAAATCTCGCATTCATAAAAATAAAAAAAAAATCAAATCAAATCATTTACTAAAAGAAATATCAAGCAAAAATAATAAAAAAAAATCAATCTAATGGATTCACTTCTTGAAAGTATTAGCTCCTTGAGAGTATCTGCTTCTTGAAAGTACCATCTCCTTGAGAGTATCTGCTTCTTCAAAGTATCATCTCCTTGAGAGTATCCGCTTCTTGAAAGCATCATCTCCTTGAGAGTATCCGCTTCCTGAAAGCATCATCTCCTTGAGAGTATTCGCTTCTTGAAAGTATTAGCTCCTTGAGAGTATCTGCTTCTTGAAAGTATCATCTCCTTGAGAGTATTCGCTTCTTGAAAGTATAAACTCCTTGAGAGTACCCACTTCTCGAAAATACGAACTCTTTAAGAGTATGATTTTTCACCGAGAGTTGCGTGGAAAATTTATTCAGTTGAAACTTTGAAGTCAAAAAGTATCCAGAACTTACAGAACATCCCGAAAATCCAGAATATCCAGAACATCCCGAAAATCCAGAACTTCCAGAACATCTCAAAAATCCAGAATATCCAGAAGAACAACAGTTAAACTTTGAGATCAAAGAAGTTACGCCCCTGAGGTGCACGGAAGAATGTGGTTAGTGGCTAGGCCACTACCATCTAAATGATAATTATTATCGTTGTTATTATTAATATTTTCGCAAGTCAAAATTAGGTGTCTTTTGTATCGTTGACCTTCATTTCTTTGGAACCTGATCAATTCCTCAGAAACTCGCCCAACGAGGGGCCATCTGTACACGCCAAATTTTGACTTGTATTTTTTTTTAAATAATTATTACAGTTAATATTAGCATTAACCGTAATTACCCTAACTAAATAAGTCATTTGGGCTAAAAGGGCATTTAGGATCCATAAGTTGACCCAACCCATTAGCAAAGCAAAGCTCAAAGCCCAAAAGAGAAAATAAATCAAAAATCCAAAAAAGAGTATAAAAGAGAAAATGCAAAAATAAATAAGGATTGGAATTATGATGTCATGCATGACATCATTCCAATGTCATGCGTGACATCATTCCAATGTCATGCGTGACATCATTCCAATGTCATGCGTGACATCACAATATTCCCATGTTCCCATCCAATAGCTAAAGACAAAAGGGAATAATGGTATCAAGTAGAAATACCAAAATACCCTCCCCTTTTCCATGAATTAACCCCCACCAAAAAAATTAAAATAAAAATAAAAAAAATCCCCCTCTCACAACCGAAAAAGGGGAAGAAAAATAAAAAAGAAAAAAAATTCTTCCCCCACCCCCTTTTTAATATCTTTTTTTATTATTTATTATTTTTTATTTTGTTTTTGTTTTTGTTTTTTCCCTTTTCTATTTTCTCTCCCACCTTATCTCATCTTTTCTCTTTCCTACTCACTTCCACCTCACAAGATTCCTCTCATCTTCTTCCATCACCACAAATGTGACATTTGTCACCTTGCCATCCACATTCTCTCAACCCCCATCTCACCATCCACCTACCACCAAATCCCACCCTCCATTTCTTCTAACCCTAATTCTCACCCATCCTCCCCCCTTATAAATACACCCTAAAAAGCTATTTTTAAAGGCCTTTCATATCATTTTCTCTCTTTAGTTTTAAACTTACTCCTTCTCTAGTATAGAACTTCATTTTTTTTTTTTAGTGTTAATCACAAGTAGAAGGCATTTGTGATTAACCCCACACTTGTGGGTATTCAAGTTCAAGCATTGAAGAAACAAAGCTAAATTGTAAGAAAATGTAAGCTTGGCTTTCTAATCTCATCTCCTTCTTTTTTTAAAGGTCGATGTGATATGAGGTCGGTTATGTGACCCCTCATTTTTCACACGATCACTAGCTAGGATTAGCCACTCATGGAGGACTTAGTGGGTATACCACTTATTGACCATTTTTACGGTGAGGATGAGTTGAGTGATTAATGTGATTGCTATGTTTGTGCTAATCTTATTCCCATACTTATCATGTAAAAATGGAATAAAAGTGGTTCATGTATATAAATAAGTTAACAATGGCATTAGGTTGTAGATTTTAGATCTCGAAATTTTTTGACAGTTTTATGATATAAGTTGCTCGGGTTTCTCTAGAAGATCTAACGGTCGGATCGTGACAAAATAGGTGTCAAAGAACACCTTGACTTTTATCTATCTAGCAGTGTAAAGAACGCCCACACCTAACGGTTGGATCATCAATGACAATCAATCTAAGTTAACTGGTCTAAAACTGACAGTAGAGTCTAGATCTATAAATAACTAATAAACCATGAACAATTGGACTTAGCTCCTTTCTGGATAAAATGAAGTAGACATATATTGCCAATAACATCGGTTGTACCCATTTTGATTAAGAATCGGAATTTTGGTGATTTGTTTAATGTCGAACTATTGCTGGACAAAAAGGACTTAGATCCGTTTTCATGACATAGAATAAAAGGTTTAATAACCCTCCTTAGGATAGTTATTTTATTTTTATATTTTTACTGTACATTTCTCAATATATATATTAAAAGACTTACAAAAATGAAGAACTTTTGTTCACAAGAAAAAATTAAATAAATCCATTACAGAAACTAGACCAGATTTGGCCCCTTTGGAAGATCAGTTAATATTTATCTGATCATGAACTATAATTGTAAAAGGCCAAGAGGAATAGAAACTAGACTCCATTTTGACCATTATAGGTGAATTATTCGATTCGGACTTGTATCCTATTTTTAATGATTAATGGATTATAGGCTTTGGAATTATTCGATTCGGACTTGTATCCTATTGTCACTATCAACAATAAACCTTCAAACAAAAAGACAAGAAGATATATACAGTACTTTTGTTTAATTTCGTTTAATAACATAAACATGTGATAAATTCACACCAATTTGCGTACATACTAACCACTAGTTCTAGTTTGATCCGTGTAAAACTTAGACTTAGATAACTTGTGATCAATTCATAAAAAATCAAAAGCCGCAAGTCTAGAGATCGCTTCCAGTAGGTTGTAATTCGCAAATAACATTCTCCTTAGTCATTTACTTAACTTGATATTTTTACATGAGAAAGAGTACTAAAATTGACACAAGTAAGTATTTGGAATCAATCCATTTGCTTACTTTAAGACATAGTTATGATTTATTGAAGTTGCATCCAGACTTGCGCAAAAACAGTTTTCTTTACCTCACTTGAGAATTTTTGTTAATTTATCAAATAAAAATATAACAATGTGAGCTTCTCCAGTATAGCTCCCCAAAGTGTCTAATTAGTGTTAAAAATAATTTGGTTAATATATTGATTCGTTTGGACCATTCCCTTGTCCATTTAATCAATTGTGTCATGTAAATATCAGTTTTTAGGAATAAAACTAATTAACTAAGTATTGATTCGCCATTGGTTTTCCCACCGTTGGAGCCGAAGATCGAGACCGAGCCCCGGAGGCCCCTCGTCTAGGAAGACCGAGACATTTTCCTTATTTTGGATTTTTAGTCTTTTCATTTGTGTTGTATTGTGTAATTAATTTGGACTCTTGTAATTTGTTACTTAGAGCCATTGTTAACATGTGTTGTAATTATTTGCATTTGTATTTGCATTTCTCTCACCTAATAAACGAATTCGGCTAATACTAAAAAATAAAATTGTTTGCTCAACATGTGTGGTTGAACGTATATATAATTGTTGTTTTGTAAAACGGTATGTTCATTTATGTACCAACCCGGCCCGGGGCCAAATTCGAGGTTAGAATCAGAAATTTGCTTATACGCGATCATGGGTGTTTCATCTACCATTCCATCAAATCACCTTCATACAAAATCACATTCCCCAGTGGAATCCACATTTTCCCAGTTACAACCATTTTCCCCAGTGGAATACCTATGATCGAATAGAAGCTAATTATTGATCGTCCCCTCTTATTTGGCTTCGGGCTACCCCGGGGGATCCTATCGGAATGACTCCTTTAAGCCATTACCCACAAATACATACCTATACACTACACAAATCATCCATTTATCCACCCCCAATGAATGTTATTCCCCAGTAAAGAACGAATATTTTTGAGAAGTCTAATCTTTATACTCAAAGCTAAGAATTGGGATGATCCCCGTATATTACCAAATGTTGTTGGATTGAACGCCTCGAAGGAGCAGGCTAATCATCCCATTTGAGCTTTTCCCTACTTCTTCGAGGAGAGTAGGGGGTTCCTCGGATCAATTCTACTCTAAGTTGCGAGTCATCCTATAAGTTTCTCAATTATATCCCTCTTTACGGGAATGAACATCCATACCCGCCTTAGTGGCACCCAAGGACTCTTACTGACCGGATCCCCCGGTCAGAACTATGTAAGGGTTTTGATCCAGGAGTAGATTCAAGACCTACGATGAATGGTACGTAGTGCAGTATTTTGCAATATCCAAACCCGCCGTACGTAAACGAATACACCATTTCAAAACAGATTTTTCTGTGCGCTAAGTGACAATGTGTACATATATGTGTTTTTCTTTTATCATTCAAGGCATTACATATATCAATTCAAAGCTTTCATATGGGATACAACGTATTAGTAAGGAGCCCCTACTCAGTACGGAGGAGGAGACGGGTCCGAGGACGTCCGCACCTTCTAACCTAGACCCCGAACCAAGATTTCTGATTCGCAGACCAGTCAAAGAATTTTCGTGTCTTATCGCGATGGAGTCAACTTTTGGGTTTCTTAAATGGTTTTCTTTGAAATCGTTTATAAACCCCTTTCGTTTGTAAAAACCCGTCCTTGTTCGGGCCATAACAAGGTGGCGACTTCGAACCTTAAGATGATTCCTTGACAATTGGCCTCTTCAATCGGCCGATTTCCGTGGGACGTGCCTCTGGCACGTAGCGCGACGATTCCCGGGTCCTAATCCAGAAAAAACCCGATAATCTGGCCCCACAAAATTACTTCGGAATAAAATGTTATATGAGTGATAAAGTTACACATGAACTGAACTGAACTGAACTGAACTGAATTTAAGTAAAATTAAGGTGAATCAAACAGAGCCTTAGCATATTGATAAAGAAAACAGTAAAGGAAAAAACCAAGATGAACATCGATTAAATTAAAAAAATGTTTAACTAAATACGATTGTCACAATGCACGGGACACACACTAGTTGTAGTTGTAATTTCCAACTACTATTTTGCTTTTAGAAGTACTTTGCTTAGTTACTCCCTTAGTCTCCCTTCTTTTGTTCAACTTTGCAACTCATCAGTCAACACAGGAGGAGGCACACAGGAGGCTGCGCAAACGTCAGTACCTCTCAAAAGAAACAAATTAAACCAATATCATAAACAAAGTCAAAAAAAAAAAAAAAAAAAAAAACCTAAAGAGAACACAACTACAAACTTGAATAGCATGAAACTACAATCAAGACAATTGGTCTATGTATCGAACATGGCTTAATTAACATGCACAAAATGGTGTAAGCTAAGCTAGCAAGTATGAAAATACTATGAAAATTGTTGGAACTAAGATCCACGCTCAATATTATTTAAGGAAAGTCTTCTCGTTAGAATATAAGTCTAGTTTATGTAAAGTATTATTGCTAAGCAATTCCTAATTGTATTAGGAGTCAAGTTAGGTTAAAGTGACCTAGTTGTATTCTAGTCGTTGTGGCCTATATAAAGAGGTCATAGTAGAAGATCAAAGTAGATGAGTGATCGGCGGGTTTGTCCCGACTCCATCAAGTTAAGCTCAGGTGCTCTGGGGTGTTCTCATCACCAAGTCAAGTATGTCAAGTGCCAAAGTAAAGAAAAGTTTAGCTCGTGGTTTTTATCCCTCAAGTTTAAGAAGGGGTTTTTCATGTATATCTTGTGTTTTTTATAGTTATGCGTGCGTTATAGTCTAGCTAAAATCCACATCAAATGGTCTATAAGTAAAGAGAAAAGCACAAAAATAATAATTAATAATACAATACAAGTGGCTTACTTGGGTCGGTATAGACTTGAACGGCGGCTCCAAAATAGTCACACCGGCCAGTAGGGTCGTACTTAATAGGCTGCCAGTAGTCGTTGAAGGCAACGGAGGCATCCGCTCTCAAGTCATCGGGTGAGTAACAACTTTGCCCTGGCTGTGTACGAGCGCATACTGGTGGTATTGTACTACCACCTTGTGCACATACCCAATTCAATGCTTTTTGGATAGTCTCATCCGAAACATCATCTCGAGCCACACACCACACGTTGCAGCACTTCACACCTACATTTTCAATTTCATAAATGATTATGTTTCATGTGTTTTTTTGTTCATACACTTGGGGTATTTGGTGTTGATCACAATAACTATTCTCCGTGCTAGTTTATAAACACCTCTAAAAATTGGATAATTATCCAAGAAATTTAATGATGTTCCGTGCCTAAACTGAGGATCAAACCCTCGTTTATGGTTAAGCGTGGATGACTGATTTAAATGATTCATTATAAGTAATGGGTATTGTACTTCTGTCTCCTATGTATTTTCTATGTGCTACAGAAATAGTAGAGTACATGAATATGCACGTTGTTAATATTCATTTACCTATAGATTAATAACTCTCTATACATGTCCAACCATTAGGCATTAAAAATAGATTCGTTACTATGTAAACTTAAACATCATTGGTTATTTTCATTTTTAAATTTTATTTTCGATAAACTTCTACAAATTTATTTTTATAATACACTTAAAATGGTAAAAAAAATGTCATACAACGTCACAATCATACAAAAAGAATTATAAATAAAGAAGGGGAAAAAATACAAAAAAGGCTATGAGAAAAGTATAAAGATAGATGTTTTAAAGGGGAAAATATTGAAAAGATGTATAAATAATAGGATTCAAATACTACAAAATTTATAAATAGCTGGTACCTAAAAGATAAAATTATAGTCAAAATATTCATTTTATTACTACTAATAAATTGATCGAGAGGACAACACTTTTCGTTTTAATTTTCCTTTTTTTTCCCCACATAATTTTTTTAATAAATCACATATGAATGTTCTATAATAATTTGTTTAAAAAGAAGCTAAAATATAAATTCAAAATAAAAAAAACAATTATATAACTATTAAATTTATGAAATACTTAACTTAAAATTAATAGTTTTTAAACAGCTAGTACTTGCCAAAACCACCAAGAAAATGAAGACGAAAAAGTCATTTAAGCAACGAATCACGCACATGTCGCACAATGTACATATAAACTGTTCAATTACCTGATATTTGTGCTAGCAAGACCAAGAATAAGCAGGCTAGGAAAATGAAAAAACTACGACAAAAATTGGCCATGAATTATGATCGGATCTTAATTTCAGCAAATGCCTTGGAAGAGATTAATAAAAAAAAATGCCTTTGAAGAGAATGAGTATTGGAGTACTTCAGTCATAGTTTCCAAACTAATATAAAGAATCTTCCGTGGGATATTTTTGGCAACTTTAATTATTTGCTTCTATATATTATTTCGTCGGCCTCCATATCGTAACAAAATTAGGCTTAACACATGCTTTTTTAAGGTCAATGTTCACAGATTCTAACCAACATTGATTTGTGAAAAAATACAAAGATTTGCAATGTAAACATACACTTTCTGGATTCATTTTATATAACACAAGTCGAGCTTGCCCGTGGGCTAACGAGTTTTTTTAAAACTATATTCCAATTAAATTTTAGAAGTTTTTTTTGGTTTACAATAATTAATTTTTATTAATATACAACTTAACTCCAAAATCAATTAATACTCCACATAATCATGATTTTGATATTTTCTCACCCAAAATAAGTCTTAACAACACACAAACAAACAATAAAATTCACAATTTATTAGGTAAAAGCTAATAAACGGGCGGGGCGGGCTCGCCCATGGACCATTTTGTGTTGTCCTTGTTCGCCCATTTATTTAAACGAGTCGTGCTAAACTCGTCCATTAAATAAAAAAAATTCCAAAAATCTTGTCCATACTCGCCCAAATTGGGGGCCGAGAGGACCTGGCTTCTCGGGCCAACCATGATCGGCTCTACGGCAGAGGATCAATCCTCTCTTCTCTCTATATCTCTCCTCCAACCTCCTAAATTCCCCTGTAGTCCAAGGGCCCAAGAAAGAGGAAGACCAATTCTATGATGAGATTGTTGCAAGGAATTTAGGGGTGTAACTGAGTCGAGCCGACTCGGTGAGCCCTAGGGATGGCAATGGGGCGGGAACAAATGGATACCGCCCCGCATCCGCGGGGATGGGGGAGTGCTAGGTGGGGATGGGGCGGATGTGGTTTGCCTTCTTCCCCCTGTGGATACCCGTTGGAGCCCCGCCCCACCTAATACCCGCTTACCCGCCCCGTCTCATACCCATCTGCCCCGCCTCATACCCACATAAAAATAAAAATTGTAATATATAAATATATAAAATCTTATTTTACCAAATATATAAAAATTGTCTACTGCTATTGCTTATCAAAAAGCTCAAATTTTTTTCCTTGTAAATTATCTTGGGTGAATTTAATGTAGATCCAAATATGGGCTTCGTTTTTTTCGGGCGGGTATAAAGCGGATATGGATACCCTCCCTATAAATGCAGCATAGGTGGATACCCGCCGGGTAAGTGGGGCGGGGGTGGATTTGGGATCTTCAATCCGTGGCGGGGATGGGGCGGGTGGCGGAATCGAAATATTCAGGTGGGTATGGGGATGGATCTACCTATATCCACTACCGTCCCGCCCCATTGCCATGCCTAGTGAGCCCTCGGGCTCGGCTCGGTCAAAGCTCGGCTCGAGCTCGAGTCAAACCGAGCTCGAGCCGAGCCCGAGCCGGCTCGAATGCTTTTCGAGCCGAGCCCGAGGCTACTATGGCTCGGCTCGGTCGGCTCGATCGGTTGGCTCGATTTAGTTAATTTTCCTCTCTATTCGAAGAAAACCACTAAATATTTTTAGAGATTTCTTATTTTTTAAGAATTTTTTTTTTCATATGAGAACGTGCAAGGGATCACTTATAGTCAAATTCAATTGCAATTATTTTAAATCAATTTTTTCAAACGTTTCTAATGATGAGTTTGAATTTGAGCCGAGCCAAACCGAGTCGAGGCGAGCCACGAGCCTAGATCGAGCCGAACTCGAGCCTTGATTTTTCCGGCTCGGCGAGCTTTGAGCCGAGCCCGAGCCGAGCCAAAACAAACCGAGCTGAGTCCAAGCCAGGTCTGACTCGACTCGGCTCAGTTAAACCCCTAGCAAGGATTGTATCTCACTATCTCTATTGTTTTTGAAGGACAACAGAGGATCCTCACCCATTTTACCAAGCCAACTTGCATAAGTATGACATTAGCAGATTCATTTTTAATTCAAAATTTGAACTCAACTTTTGAAATTTCAAATTCAAAATTCATACTAAATTGACCCTAACAATTACTCACTCTCTCTTCCCCATACGTTGCAGCGTTGGAACCAACATCCACCCCTACCATGAATGAATTAAAGACCACCACCAACTGGGCCACCAACGTTAATCATCAGGCCAAAATTTTCGACACCCCCTTCCGTAGTGAACTTTGTCAGTGAATGAAATTCAGCACTAAAACTTCCGGGTGTGATAATTTTCTTTTTACAAATTTACCTTCAACGAAATTAAACGAAGGAAAGTTGGTTCCGTTTGATACTCTAACTAGTTTAGTACCCGTGTGATGCACGGTAATGACTAAAATAATTGATCAAATATTTTTAAATCAAAAGTATACTATATGGAATCAGCTGAATAAAAATATTTGTCTCTCAAATTTAATTTTTTTCAAGTATAAATAGAATATTTTTCTTAGCATTCGTACATGGTGTGTCTTACTTACGTACTTTTCAGTAACAATATACATTTCTAATAAACACAAAAAAAAATATTGATCAGATAAAAATACGATTAGAAAGAGTAGGTTAACACAATATCCTAAAATATAGTGTTAATTGAATTGATAAATGGAAGTTGCTTACTTGGCTCTTTTGATAGTTCAATTAAACTTGAAACTTATGAGTTTGATGTTTTTTACTACAAAATCTTTTTGATATTATTCATGAGGAATATTTGGTTGGTTACATACTTATGAACCCATAATTTAAGGACTTTTGAATATAAGTAAGATAAAAGTCAAAACAAAAAACCAATCCAACATAGTTTAGTTGAGGGGCGACCCCCAAAGATTAAACAAAAGCTAAGAATGACAAAGGCTTACTCTCTTCTTCTTTTTTTTTTCTATTTTTTCCCTTCTAATTTTAGTACACGCAATGCACTTCACTACTGTCTACTCCTATAATGAGATCCTTGTAGAAGCATTGTATTTGACATTGGTAGGAAGGCTTTGGTCTGATTTTCTAAAGAAACAACAGTTCTCTGAGCATTTCGTTTTAGTCTATGCGCATATGGTTGAAAAGTATAGCACATTCATCCATTGCAAGCTCGATGCCATTTTATTGTTGGAAAGCGTCTCCCATATAATCCTTCTTCCTTGGTTTTCTCCTTTTTGGAGCTCCCCACACGATGCATTCTGCTCTGCTGGATAATTTTTGAAAATGAATAGAAACATAGAAAATGATTGAGGTAATACATGTTACACAGAACCTAACCTCAAAACATAATTAAGCAGATGTACTCTTTTATTATCTTTAAGATATGTGATCAAGAGACTCGACAGATCCTGAGTCACACACACACAAAATATCAGGATTATAAAATTTTCCCCAAAACTACATTACCAAACCAAGTTTGCATATGAGATTTTGGATTGACAACTACTAAAAAACTATCAAAGAAAAAAAAAAGGAATTAAAACACAACAGGGAGCGGTAGCCGTATCCAACTCTCCCGCAGCTATTTATAGTCACCAAATCACACATTAAAAACCCAAAGAGATAGCCCAAGAAGAGAAAGTCGCCTTGAGTAGATCGCAAGATAAAGAGCCATTATAGTCTCAACTATAAAAGAGCAGTCCATTTCATTTTTTAAAAAACGTCCTTCATAAACTCTCAAACCTAGTAAAATCACCTCCATGTACTCAACTGAGTACAAAATTGAGATGTATTTTTATACGTCATCAACAAAACCAAGTTCTAATGAAATTTTACATGGCCAACTGAAAAACTACTCCAAAGTTTAAATGGGCAACTAAAACACAACAGGGACACAAGACCATATACAGTTGTTGGTCAAAAAAAAAAAAAAAATACAGTCAGAAGTTTCAACCTTTATCACCAATTCAACCCAAAAAGAACAGAGGAGGAGAAAGTCAAGCCTAATTAGTAGTACCAACCATCATGAGTCCAGTACAGCAGCCTAAGAACCAATCAACCAATAGCCGAATGGAGTAGTATGTACAAAGGCCATCTTCATTCTTTAGCCACCTACATCGTTAAACAAAAGCTCTAAAATGAAAATTCAAAATGAATGATTCTGGTACATTGTCACTGAGACTAACCTCAGCATCCCATTACTTCATAATTCTCTCTCTGGATTGCTTCCATGGTCATCCAGGGCTCTTGGAGCAGACAACAAATCTGCTTGCATTGATATGACATCGTCATTTTATTTATGCTTCTTTTAAGTGAAGAAGCAAAGCCCATTTACAAAGATTGAACGCAGTAACAGATACAAAAATTGAAAAAATAAAAAGAAAAAAGCAGATCGTAAAAGGAAGGAGGTGAGGAGAAAAAACAGAGTCTCTGCATTTTCCAGTTTGCCTAGAACATAAAGATCACGGTTAAGACTGTCAATTTTTGCTTGAAATGTCTTCTGTTATCAAAGAAAGCACACTATTTTTCACAAAAAAAGAAAAAAAAAATCATAAAACAATCACAGATGTGGAAGTTTTTTTTGGCTTACCTTTTTTTTTTTTTTTATGTATAATGTTGTTTGTATAGCTCTTTGCAGAAAGAGCAAAATGAAGGAGCACAACCATTACACACATGCGACACGCCAAAACTTGTCCTGTTTGGTCAAAAATACGAAAGATGGATGAAGTTAGTGGACTGGAAACAAAAATGAGCAATTACAGACAGATACAAATATGAATTTTCACTATGTAGAAGAAATGACCTTAGCCTCAAAATTTCAATATCTTAGTTTCTACAACTTTGCTCCATTTCTGTAGCCTTGTGTTCACTGTTCACAAAGGTTCAGTCAGAAGAATAATTCAAAGTAAAAATAAAAGCAAGATGCCCAGGTCTGCTAAAAGGACTCTGAATTGCCAACCAAAAAATGAAAATCCCCATTGATAGAATAAGTACAACACATTAACCTGAATTAGTGCTAAGAAAGACTAAAGTAAAAAAAATAAAAAATAAAATAAAAACAGAGAGAGGCATACGAATTGCTTCTCAATCCAGGTGGTGACAGCCTTGCCCGCCATCTCTCAATCATCATCTGCAACAATTAACAATCACTCCCCAGAAAATTAAAAAGCCAGCAAAAATATAAAATGATAAGATAAATAGTGATTCCTAACTTACCCAGATCATACCTTGAGAATATGTATGCTGATAATGATTAAAAATCATGGCTTTATTTTATAGTTAGAGTTTGACTGTTTGAGTGAGATAGGTGGACTGATAGAGGATTCAAAAATAGTTTGTTAACTCTGATACTCATGCTTCATTTTTTAGGAGAGTATCTAGGAACAAATTGTGTTGAACGTATAACTGTAGTTTGTACTTCTTTGTTTAAGGAGAGAATATGTAGGGGATGCTTCATTTTATTATATTTCTAAGCTATGTAGAAGGAGAGTTTTGCTCCGGTAGTTTCTCCATACCTCAGAGTTTTCATGGACAAAATAACGTGAAAAAGGCACTACTTTGTTGGTTATGGAGAGAAAAAGGCGTTAAAGGAGAGAGAAATGGTAGGGTATTTTCAGTTTGTAATTGCACTGTGAATTAATTCCGAAGGAGGAAAAGGGATAAAAAATAGAAAAAAAAAAAACTAATTATGACATCATAATGCGTTTTGGAGGGAAAATTTTTCATGAGAATTTGTCATGTGTACAAAGATAATGTCAGCCGGTTATTATTTTAGTAGAAAGTATATATATAGATTAATTAATTGCAGCGAGACACCAACCATATTTGGCGACAAAACTCAGGCGAGACAAAGAACGAAAAAATTTAATATACAAAATTTCACCCTTTTTTCCGGAGAAATTGCAACGAATTATTTTTATTATTATGGGATATAATTTTGCTACCAACTTGACTAATAACATTTATGAGAACTTTTTTGCTACCAAACTCGTGACTAATATGCTAATATAATAAACTAAAAAAAAAAAAAAGTAAATAACTACACAAAAATTTGTTTAAGACGGTTTTATTGTAAGTTTTAGTAAAACGATGGTCACTTTTTAGTGGAACAAGGGTCACGGTTCATAATAACTAACTCCTACATCTTTAAATAGTGTTTCCATTTCTTTGTGAGTTGGTCTCACACAAGACTTTACCAAATTCCTTTCTAAGAAATTCCGAAATGCGTATAAGATTGAAAATATTCATAACCCACGAGTTCGTAGAATTGAAGTTAACCAGATGAATAGTAATATGTAAAATACAAAATAATTTTGATTACTGGGTTGAACTACACCAACAACAACAAAACAGTAAGTGTCCCACTAGGGGGGGTGGGTGGGTTTGTGTGTGTTAAATTGCATGGTGAAAGATGAAAAAAACTGATCTTGTGTTTATTTACTATCAACATCGAAATTACTGCAGTACCTTTAAAGAGGCTCTTACCCATGCTTAGGGGGTGGAGGGAAGACAGTGTACGATTTAAAAGATCAACATGTTTTTGTGCCTATTTGATTGTGTGATTTCCTCAAATATACATGATTAACAAAATAATTTCTGATATAGATTCAGTTGAAAACTAATTCTCAACATATACACCACATAGGAATGGACTATGGTAAGGAAAGTGAGTAATTTTTTTTTTTTTCTTATTTTGTTAGAAAAAATACCTACCCTTACGAAATACTCTGTCTTTTCCTACCTCCGGGCTCCTAGGCGCTGGCAAAAATGGTGTCAGCTTGCATCACAAACATCTACCCAGAAAACAACTTCCTCTATTGTCCTCCAAAAATCAAAATACTTCCCTTTCGGTTTGCTTTCACCTTGTATTTCTCTCTCCTCAAAAACCTCACCGGAAAAAAAAGAACAACCCCCGATCTCGAATCTCCGACCAACGTATCCCCGGCCGACTTTGAGTTTTGTATGGATGATTCCGTCATCGTCACTATATCCCCCGACGAACTCTTCTCTGGCGGCAAACTCGTCCCTTTAGACCTCTCCTCCTGCAACCGTCCTATTCTCCACGACAACTTTTCCGGCGACGAATGATCGACATTCGCCGGAGTGTCGCCTCAAAAAGTCGTCGGAGGTGAGTTAGGGTATGTTTGCGAATGACCCTTGCTTGTTGTCCCCTAAAGCTCCGAGGTGTTCTACAGTTCTAGTCGATTGAGAGAACTCCAAGCTTTGGTCAATGGGTTTGGATCAGAAGACATGAAGAGATGTTTTGTTTTTAGATAATTATTAAGCCCCAATCTGATCATTGACAATGGACAAAATAGAGACCTGCATATCATAAAAATTGATTTGGAATATCAAGTTTTCTATGTTCATAGACAATTTTCGTTGTTCTTTGTTCATATCAACTAGCTTGAGGTTGGCTAGCAGTGAGCTGTTTTGCAAATGTAGGATATGTTCTGACATCCTGCAATCAGTAAGTTGTGAAATGATTTGTATAATGATTAATGGCAGTATGGCATATTAAATCCTTTTGAATTAATACGAAAAAAAAAATCGCAATTTTCTTGCCTTTGTCCGAACCTAATGATGTATATGTTGAGAATTTGTTTTTAACCGAAGCTATATCCGGAATTAGTTTGTTAATCATGTATATTTGAAGAAATCACACTATTTGATTGGATTCTAGTTGTGTCCTTTTTTTTTTTTTTTTTTTTTTTTTTTTTTTTTTGGTAAGGTAAGGAGTGTGAAATAGGAAGGAACTAGGAGACTCTCCTCTTGAGAGTGACCTCTGGTGAATCCTCATAAAGAATTTACCGAAACTCTCTAGCCGGAGGTACTAGAAGTAACATTCATCCTGATATGTGTACCCATAATTTGCCATCCAATCCGCCGCTCGATTGCCTTCGCGAAAGACATGCTGGATTGCCGCTGGGTTCCTTAATGCTAAAAATCGCCGAGTGTCGATAATCAGAGAGTAGATGGACCAAGGAATTTGGATTTCACCACGTAATGCTTTTATGACAATAAGATTGTCCCCTTCGACTTCCAGTCGTTCGCACCCCAGTTCAATAGCTTTTTTGACCCCATCCCTTAAGTCAGTAGCCTCTGCGATAAGAATCGACGCCCTACCAACACATCTGGCCCTTGCACCTAGAAATTGGCCTTGTGTATCTCTAATAACAAATCCTGCAGCTGCCGTGTCACCTTTTTTGGAGCCATCAAAATTAACTTTAACATGTCCTGGGATGGGTAAATGCCAGCGTACCAGTTGTAATTCTACTAATTTTGCTGTCTTATTAGTGTGATCATTCGTATATGGCGTAAAGCCTGACGGCTTGGTGCGATGTATCCATTCGAAAAAATAGCTTTTGGCTGTGGGATTAAAGGGGTTATTGCTAAAGACAGTTTCGTTACGCTCACGCCAAATGCTCCACAGTACTAAAGCGGCTTTAGCAATTTCTGTTGGGTTGGACCCATAATCAAACTTAACCGAATTGAGCCAGTGAAGAAGATTATTTGTGGGCGGAACCAATTCTAACCATCGGATTCTAGTTAGTAATATGCATCCTAATTACTTCTTGCTTGATTCGTTAACTAGCTTCCTTGGCTTTGTAACGTTTGCAAGGTCAATAATAGGTTAGAGCCCTTAGAGACATCAGATCGAATTTACATGAACAGTCTCCCATTGAACCGTAATAATTTGGATGTCTAGGCACTAAGTAAAAATTCTGACATTGTAAATACACCTGGCTAATTGCGTTTTGGATTCTCCTTTTATATTTAGTCATTTGAGACCCAAATTATCAAGTTATGTGTTTGCATAATGCAATGAAGTGACCTACTTGTTCTAAGACGTTGCTCATGTTATTTTCTTTTACCTGAAATAACTTGAGTTTACAGGAACCTCATGCTCTCTAAAACTCAGTTGATGTGCTACAGTCTTCCTTAGAAACTTGATTAAACAGTGTAAAAATTAAGCAAGGTTTACTACTATGGACAAGTCTGAATTTGTGCTTTAGTTTCATGTGATACTGCTCATTGTACTTTCAGTTCCACCACTGGTAATGTGCTTGGTTATGTCTAAGAAATCACTTAGATGTTCTCTTGGCTCTCTAAGCTAAAAGTTCAGAACTGTCGTAGTTGAATTATTTTGCAGCGCGCTGATTGTGGTTCGCACTTGAGGTTCGCCTAGCTATGATTAGGTTCATTTTTTAATTTCAATTTTTGCATATTATCTGTATCATTAATCTAATTCTAGAAATTGGTTTGGGCTAAACTAACTACTAATGACAAAAAGAAGTTTCTTAGGCATAAGTTCAGAATACATCCACTAATGCTCAGATTGGTTTCTTTGCGAAATGTATGGATTCTTTTAAGTTACTGATGTCCTTTCTGAGCTGTTATAATCTGTCCTCTGAATATATGTAATGACTGACTAAGTTAACTAAATAATGAAGATATCAGAGTTTGAGACCTATTTGCAACTTAGGAGTTTAGAACCCAACTTACAAGCTAAACCTGAGTTTTTCAAGTTTTTAATTGGCTGATTTTCACAACCTGCTGAGCTGCTGGATTTGTTTTATTTTTCAGTAAATCCAACATGTTTTTGAGGTGGAAAAGAGCTAAAATGACAAGGAAATCAATATAGATACTTGGATTTCAAGGGAGTATTGAAAATTTACATGTTGAGTTACATTCATGAATTGACAAGCTGCAGAAGTTTCTGAATATTGTCTTCAGAAATGATTCTGAATTACTTAAGCTTGTCTTTTAATTTGCATGCTAAAAAGGCTAGAAACACAAAAACAGATTAGTTAAAATCAGTCTCTATCTGCATAATTAAGGTGACAATTTCGATGTGTTTGTCATCTGTTCCGAAGTTCTGAGTTTCTATAGTTTAAGTTGCTGGCTGGTACTGGCAGGTGAGTGTTTGATTACAAAAAGTAACAATTTAGGGAGATTCTATGTCGAGTATGCAAAGAGTGCACCCTAAAGCGCATGCTTGGATTGTTTAAGCAGAATAAGAAGAGCTGATCTTGTACATTGGTCGTCAATTTTGAATGTTAGTTCACTGATTTTGAGGGGAGCTGAACTTTTATTGTTCACTTGCATTTTAAGCTCTAAATTTGAGTAGAACGAAGCCTAAATCCAAGGAAATTCACACTAGTTCGATAGTTTTACAAAGAGGATTAAACAGAACTAGTTCTAGGTGATCAAGGGGGCCAGAATTTGACAATTTGCATTCTGTTTTAGTAGCTGAATGTTTGGGTTAGTTTTCTTGTATTTCCATGTTAAAGTGGCTTAAAATACTTGGCGCATCAAGATATACTAAGTAGCATGTAATACCTTGCTTAAGATTAGTTTTCGTGTACTAGTGTGAAAAACGGAGAATTTGCACCTGAAATTTATGGCTTTCTTTTTGATCAAAAATTTATAGCTCTCTTAATCTAGCTTTAAGAGGCCTATTTAGAACCGATACTTGCAGATTATTTTAGAACGAAACCAAATTAACCAGATCGTTTTGTTTTGGTTAATACAGATGCTAAAATATCCATACTAATCTGTATGAGGGCCTTTAAGCCTCATATTGAAAATGCAAGTGAACAATAAAAGATCAGCTGCGCTCAGAATTAGTAAGCCTCCTATCTAATCTGTATGAGCGCCTTTAAGCGTCCTATTAGTACAGATATTTAAAGACCCTCATACAGATTAAGGTGATGGTCGTACGAAATTATCAGCTTACAGGCCCTCATACAGATGTTAGCTGATAAGTGGTACTGATAGTTAGTTTAGATGAACAATAATGTGCAGGGTTGTTTTGATCAGTCTGACAGATGAACTCAGTAAGCAAATGGGCGATTTAGAATCAACAGTGCCTATGAAGCAATCTGATGCTTTCGTGTGGGGTGAGGTTGTCCCGCCTAAAAACAGTTTTGCTTTGTGGCTTGCAGTAAAGGGCCGACGATCGACAAGAAATAGACTCATCAATCATCAGATTGAGGATCAAAGTGCCTGAAACAAATTGCTTGCTTTGCCAAGAGAATGAGAAGACTGAAGACAGGTCAGAAATTTTCCATTGCAACTGGTCATCACAGGTTTTCCGGGAGATTCGTTCATGGCTGCAGATCAATCTTCACAGACTGCTGGCATGGATGAAAAACAGAAAATGCTGTTTGCTTCAGAGGCACACTGCAGCAGTGATACACCACACAGTGGAGAGCACGGAATCAGGTCATTTTCACAGCAAACCAGCAATGTGATTGTCTGTGCAGCTATTAGAAGAGAGATTGCAGCTAGGATTTTTTGTTTGTAAAAGGAACACTGCTTGTCAAAATTTAAAACCACCATAATCTGTGATTAGTTTTGGATACTGCTAAAGGAGAAGGAGTTGGAAGAACCCTTCGT
Organism: Tetragonia tetragonoides; assembly: GCA_038025085.1. Taxonomy (NCBI): domain Eukaryota; kingdom Viridiplantae; phylum Streptophyta; class Magnoliopsida; order Caryophyllales; family Aizoaceae; genus Tetragonia; species Tetragonia tetragonoides. The sequence goes on from CM076139.1 coordinate 43,556,112, forward strand.
AGAAGGTGCCTTCTACTCGTCTCCTATTTGGTGTATATTGTTTGTGGTTCCCATGGATTTACAGCTTCAAATTGCACACATCTTATTCTTGCTCATACTCGGTCATGTCAAGCTTTATTCAGAGAATTCTGGTGGACAACAATCAGATTATTTTGAGTCGTTTTCCATAGCAACATTTCCGGAAGATAGTGCTAGTTCACAAATTTGATCCTAGAGTCGGGGTTTAAACCGGAAATGTCTGTCCAGCTCCCACTTGTTGGGTTTGTGTTGGTATTTGGTGTCTTCATTCCATCCTACCAATACCCCCAATTCAGTGGAAAGGAATTATAACCAGATCTAGGTTGGTGAAATTTTGAGGTAAGCATGTGCTTCTGATTTCAAATTCCATGACTTGAGCCCCTCACCCCCAAAAGGCAGTGCAAGATGAAGAACCACCACCAGTACCCACCCTAACAGCACACTGCCATCGTGGGTAGTTGTTGGAGGCTCAGAGCTGTAACCTGTCAGTCTTGACGACTCCTGATTCAATGTCTTTCGATCTGGAACCATTCTTCCTAACAAATACTGATGTCTGATCATCACTGGTGCAGTGGCGCTCCTCACTAATGAAGACGTGTGTAATTAACCATATCCACTGTAGTCTCTTTTTCAAACTCTTTCTTAATGAACAGATATCAGAAGCTCAGTTATTGAACACCATGACAAATCACTCTGAAAATTAACATAGGGCTAAGAATACCAATTCTAATGAAGAAATCAGCTCATAAAACAAACACCACAGCATTATACCACATAATTTCATACTGATACGCCAATAAACTTGTATAATGAAGACTCTTAAGTAAGATTGATACAACTACTTAAGATTTGATCTTTTACATACCCTGCTACAAACTATTTCAAGACAACAACACTCCCCTGCCTCGTCAAAATAAAACAAAAAAGAACATCACCATCGTGAGCTAGCAGCATCAAATTGTCAGGCGCATCCTGCCAGAGCCAAGTAATATAATAGGTGTCAGAGTCTTTTAGCTAATATCCTCTACTTCATATGAAGAAACATTAGTGGAACAATGCTGATCAGAACTATCTCTAAATAATGCACAAACTGTAATAGCACAGGGGAAGAACTGATTATAATGATGCCAATTGCAACAGTCCTATCATATAGTGAATCTTGCAAAAGCACAGATCAGAACTGATAATGATGCCAATTGCAAAGACAAGCTCAAATACTTCACACTCCTATGAAATTGCTCAAACTTCTGCATTAACAGATACTAGATCTTCGGGTCTTTCTATCCAGTAAATCTACTGCATAGGTTCCACTCTTTACGTGCCGAATTCCATGAAATTGGAATGATTAGTATTAAGAAAAAGTTGAGTCTTAACCATTGAGTTTTGCATTTTGAAAATTGCAGTTAAAATATTATAAAGATACAAAAAATGTGCAAATTATGGAACTTGGAAAATGTGGGCAAGTGTTCAGATTCATTGTTTTCTCACCTGTTGTCTTCAAAACCGCCCATGTCTACTGTTCTCCTTCTTCATGGGAAGATGTCAAAGATTGGCCTTGTACTCCTCTTGATCTCCACAACAACAAACTCTCTACATATATGTATATGTCACTTAGAGAGTTAGATTTTTCCACATGATGTATTTCTTGATTTCTGACATTGTACCATATCAGTTTCTTTCTTGCACTTATTAGAAACACACAGCTCTTCTCAAGAAAACAAATCTTCATTGAGCTGTCGTCTTTGGAGAACAGCATATAACACCCCTATTACAATCTCCTGAATACCATTTATACCACGGCTCCCTCCCTCCATCTTTATCCATTACCCATATGCACACACTTGAGGAGGAAACACTGAGAACTGCAACCGATTCACCTAGGAGGAAAAGCAACGTCAACATTTCATTTCCATTATATGGGAGTTCCACAAAGCTAAATTCTTCAGCATTGAAGTCAAAGGAAACAACCTTGGTGTAATGCTCTTCATCTTTAAAACATATTAGCCAGTGTGCCTTTGGCTGAGACACACTCATAACTAATTGTGCAAAAAGTCCAATCGACAACATCCATGACCTTGGTGCTCCTCTGCCAATTGCCATCACTAAGTCCACAAACCCCAAACGATGGGCCATAGTTGTTCATCATATCAAAAAAATCAAACACAAACACCTTATATTCATTACTGGAAGGGCAAAACCCTACAACCAATTTATAACCGAAGCCAAATGCCATTGGACATGGAGGAAGTGAAACAGATTTTCGAATTGAAGGGTTCCACAGATGGAGGGTTTGTGTGGGTGTTTCCAACGATAATAAGATCAACCCATCAACACCAGCCTGAGGACGGTAAGGATCAGGAATATTGATCATAACTTGAGGAGCTTCACATGATGTCCTTAATGTGTCACTTTGATGTACACTGAATGAGAGTTCTTGTTTATGTTCCTCCCATTCGAAAATTGAAAAATGACAACACTTTTCTTCATCATTGTTCTTGTTCTTGTTCTTAGTATGATTCCAATGCATAGAAATGAAATCAGGGTTGTCAATTATGTTGAGCCATGTTTTGGAAACACACCTAAATCTTAACAATGATTTTACAGGAAGTCTCACAAATACTTGTGTCAATACTTCAGCTGGAATATACTTGTCATATGGTACCATCTTCTTAAGGGTTTGGAATTTCAGTGGGTTTCACTCAAAATACTAGTACTATAATTTTAACCAAGAATTGAAATGTCTGTTTTGTAACCCTAACTTTCAACAAGAAAATTGAAGGAAAACAAAAACAGAAAGTTACCCAATTGAAATTACCATGATGTATAGCCACCGTGACTTTAAAGATCGGTCTCCGCCATCAGAAGTACCATAATCACCTACATGCAAGTGCAACAAAATTGGAACTTCCCAAAAGAATATCCTTCAGATTTGCCTTTACTTGCGAAATTGAACACTACCCAGATGAGATGTTTTGTGTGTTTGTTGAGTGATTTTGATTAGGGATAAAAGAGCGGTTTAGAAAGCGGAACAACCGATAGGAAACTAGAGCTGGGGTGGAGGAGAACTTTGGTTCAATTCATTTGAGTAGCTTTTTTTGGTCGTCCAATTCATTGGAGTTAGCTAATGTTACATTGAAACCCATTAAACTAGGCTATAGAGACTAAAAGTAGGGACAACACTCCAATCTGCCGTAGATAGAGCTGTCAAAATTTGATCCGATCCGAAAATTTGATCTATACCGATCCGAAAAGTTTGGGTCATGAACAAAGAATTCCAACTCAAAACCCGATGCATACCGAATCCGAAAAATCGACATTAATTGGGTCAAACCCGAACCCGCTCTGGGTCGACCCGTTGGGTTGGGACGTTCAAAATAAAACAGCTCAACATGAGAAAAGTAGATGACAAAAGACTTTATTACATCAAATTTTCTTACATATCAACTCATTTTGACATTTTTAATTTCATATTTCTCTTAAATAAGGGGTTTTCTAATACTAATGAAACGATTTTGACTAATTGTTATATTGGTATGGATTTTGATACTCGTTTGCATTAGTAAAAACCCAATAACAAGTGAAACTTTACGACATATTTTTCAAATAGATTAGAACCATATATTTTATGTCTCATAGGAATATAGTGTGAAAAAGTTTATTTTAAAGTTGAAAATACAATTAATTATGCAATTATAACCAAATTAAAAAAAATAAGTGTTCAACCCGTTGGGTCGACCCGAACCCGAACACATTCGGTCATGAACAAGTATTTCTCAACCCGAAAATAAAACGACCCGACTTATTAAATGACCCGACCAAAAGTGACCGAACCCGAACCCGATCTGATCGACCTATTTGACACGTCTAGCCGTAGAGCTGTCAAATGGGTCGGGTTTGGATTCGATTACAGCGAGTTAGGATCATGTCCAGGTTTGATCGTTTTTGGGGTCGGGTCGAGAAAAGGTCAACTCTGACTCGGAATTGTCAGATTTGGGTCGACCCATTGATTCTAAAGCGCCATTTAAGAATTTTTTCTCACCATTTAAGAAGCATATTGTTCAACTGAAGCACTAAGCAAAGTTTTACAATAATTTGACTTCTAGGACTATGAAATACTATTTTTTATAGGTTTAATATGAATTTGGGGACCGGATATACATACGATCGATGGTATCAAACAGAATTTTGTAGGCAAGTAATTGCATTGCTCGCGGTGAAGATCTCCACTTCCGTCAAAGATGAAGAGACATCAAAGGAAGCACATGGTTACTATGCATGTTGGGAGTCGCACCGAAGTGTCCTTGTCAATTGTCTTGTTAGCAAAAATTATGTTGTTACTGTTGATTTAGTATATTCTAGGGTTATTTTGATTGTAGATGCCGTATGACTTTTCTATTAATGAAAATTCCTATTCCCCTCAAAAAAATAAAAAAATAAAAATGAAAAACAGGATGCACAATTCTAATATCGGAATAGTTTATAATTGCTCAATGTTAAATCCAATAAAGAAAATTTTGCTTTATTGAATGACAGAACTAGGACTGTTTTTGTGCCTATTTGATTGGATCATAGTAATAATATGCCTTCTAACTCTTATTGCTTGATTTGTTAGCTACTTTGTGTGTGCTTACAATGAAGTAACCTAGGTATCAGCTCAGAATCGAATGCAAGAACATTTAAAACCTGTTCAGATTTTAAGTCTTTGCAATTTATCTGCATTATATTAATTGAAGTCTAGAAATGTTTTTCTTTACAATATATTGTGCTATAAAAGATTAAAAAAAAATCAGCTTCATAGGCATAACATTCAGAATACATCAACTAATGTTCAGATTATAGTTACTGTATGGAGTTTTTTTAGTTACTGTCTTACTGATGTCCTCTCTGAGCTGTAATTTGTCTTCTGAGTATTTGTTTCTTAAGTGACTGATTAAGTGAAGTAAATAATGAAGTAAATCAGAGTTTCATACCTATTTGCAAGTTAGGACCCACCTTAGTAACAAGCTAAACCTGAGTTTTCAAGGTTTAAATTGCTGGCTGATTTTTACAACCTGTTGAGCTGCTAGATTTTCTTAACTTCCAGTTATTCCAGCATGTTTTTGAGATGGAAAAGAGCTTAAATGACAAGGAATTCAATATAGGTACTTGAAGTGTAAGCGAAAATTTCTTTTACATGACTTAGGAGGTATGATTCAACAATTTGTGTAAGGTTCTGAAATGCTTGTCTTCAGAACAAGTACAACAGCCGTGAAGCTATGAAAGTTATAAACAGGTTTTTATTACATAAAAAGGAAGGTGCAAGTGAATGGCGACCTAGGCACCTCTCGCTGCATCATGTTTGGACTCTCGTGATGAAAGTTATAAACAGCTAATACCTGTATGATCCCCTTAGTCCCCCAAACTCAACAAATGTACAGTACAATGTGCAGATCTTCAGGATGAAATGCCTCAACCTTCCTTCTAACCTCTTCAGCTGACACATTATGATTAGTCGATAATCTCTCTGCTACCACATTTTCATAATGCTTCCACAACACTGCTCTGTTCGAGTCACTAAGATTGGCAATGAATAACTCATCAGTTGCAATTGCAACCACAAGCAACATAATCCAACAGATGCAATTTGTGGATGAACTGGCAACATACTAAGCATTGCTTCTATAAAGACTTGTGGTTTTTATCTTTTCGAAATTCAAATCACTTTCTTTAACTAGCCTAAATGTTAACAAACTAATATTGAACTAGGAGACCTGTCACTTCCAGCAGGGGCATTGGTTAGTTTCCAGGTACTATTTCTCCACTGGGACAAGGAAATCTGGGGTGATGCCGTGTGAGAACTCAAACCAGAGAGGTTCTGTAAGGGTATGTCCAAGCCAACATGAGGCCGATGAGGGATTATCGATCTCACTCTTTCCCTTTGGTTGGCGGCCAAGAATGCGTAGGCAGAAAATTTTGCGATAACTGAAGCCAAAATGACCTCATTCGTGATTCGTTAATGATCTTTCTTCTAGCTTTCTCCATACTATGCCCATGCACCTGGCACAATATCTACATTCCAACACATCAATGTGGTGCTCAAATAATTTTGCACAGGCGTAGAAGATATGGATTCGATCATTCAAATGCTCGCAAAAATGATAGATTTGCAGCTTCATTTCATTTGTTATGTACAAAGCATAGTACTAGTCTCTTTCTTTTTTTTTTTGGCGTCCCCTTTAAGATTTGCAGCAGGCCTCATGCAGACGCTAGGTCTGCCAAAAGTTAAATAAGTTGAAGAATGATGTGCAGGGTTGTTTTGATCAGTCTGACAGATGAAATCAGATAGCAAAGGGGCATTTTACCAATCAGCAATGCCTATAAGCTAATTTATTGGGTCCTCTGGGGTAAGTTTGCCCTGCCTAAACACATTTTTGCTTTGTGGCTTGGGTAAACGACAGACTATTCACAAGAAATAGACTCATCCGATATGCAGGAACCTGATATAAACTGCCTACTTTGTCAAGAGAATGAGAAGACAGGTAAAAATCTGTTTCTCAGTGCTACTGGTCATCACAGGTTCTCAGGGAGATTTGCTCATGGCTGCAGATCAATCCCCCCAACATTCTGATCTTCACAGGCTGTTGGCATGGATGAAGCACAGAAACTACTGCTTGCTTCAAAGGCGCATGCATGTTGCAGCAATGATACACCACACATGTAGAGCAAGGTTCAATGTCCATTTCAAAACCAAACTCCCCTCAAAGTGACTGTCTGTGCAGCTTTAAGACGAGTAACTGTACTAAAAAAATTGCTTGTCAATTAGTACTCAGTTTTGGATACTGCTGCAATGGGATAACAGGGTAAAAGAACCATTCCTAGAAGGTGGCTTCCACTCTTGTTGCCTATCAGGTGTTTTTGTATGATTCCTTTGGTGATAGAAGTGCTTACTTATGACCAAAAAAAACATTTGCAGCTTAAAAGTACACACATCTTATTCCACTCATCTTCCATCATGACAAGCTTTATCCAGAAATTTGTGGTGGACAAATCAGACTATTTGGCACCATTTTTCTAGCAAAATACTCTGTATGCTAGCTCTTTGCTCACAAAATAGATCCTAGAGCCAGGGTACAAACCAACTCCCATTTTTTGTCTTTGAGTTTGCATTTGGTATATGCTTATCCCACCAGTATTTACCCCTACGCCACCAACACTACCATCGCGGGTAGCTGTTGGAGGCTCAGAGCTGTCACGTATCAATCTTGACCACTCTTGATTCAATGTCTTTTGATCTTAAATCACTTTATTCTACTGAAAGATTACTGATGTATGATCAACAAAGGCGTTCCTCACTAATGCAGAGGTGTGTAAATAACCATATCCAGTGCAGTTCTTTTTTTCAAATTCTTTTTCTTAATGAACAGCTATCAGAAGCTCAGTAAAATCACTCTGAAAGTTTAACATTCGACTGAAGGACGACCAACTCTTTCAGTACATTAAGCACAAACACCACAGCTGACAGCACTATACCAAAATCATTCATGCTATTTACCAATAATACTTGCATAATGCAGACTCCCAAGTCAAACTAATACAGCAATTAAAAGTTGAATCTCTTACTTACCATCTAGCTTCTAGAGTACCACTCTGTTACATCATATTGCAAGACATATAAACACCCCTGCTGCCGCATCAAAAGAAACCAAAACAACCATCACGTTCATCAGCTAGCAGCTTCAAATTGTTAAATGCATCCTGCCAGAGTCTCAAATAATATAAAAGGAGTGAGTTACTCTTAACAAGTATAAAGATTGCCAATCAGAACTCTATCTAAGCTTAAACTGTAATAGCATAAGAGAACTGATGATGATGATGACGCCTATTTCAACAGTCATAATATGTCATATACTCATATTATATAAAATCAATATTTCAACATGATGAACAAGGAGTGATAATGACGACGTCAATCACAAAGACAAGCTCACATATTTCACTCTCCTATCAAACTGCTCCATATTTCTCCTTTAACAGATACTAGATCTTTGGGTCTTTTTTCTCATATTTTTACTAGAAAAGGCAATGTCTGCCATTTTGTCCCCATCATATGGGAGTTGCAAAAAGCTGAATTCTTCGGCATTGAAATTAAAGGAAAGAACATGGGTGTAATACTCCCCTATGTCGTCAATTGGATCAAACTGAATTAGCCAATGTGCAACCCCTTTGGTAGAAATACATTCATAACTGATTAAGCACATAGCCCAATCGACCATGTCCATGCCTCTGGTGCTCATCTGCCAACAGCCATCATTGAGTCCACAAACCCCATAACAAGGGCTCGAGTTCACACCACCTACAAATTCAAAAACACCAACCTTATAGTCATTACTAGAAGGGCAAAACCCTACGCAAATGAATCACGGAATCCAATTCCAGCCCTCCTTGGATAAGGAGGAAGTATAACAGATATTCTAATTGAAGGGTTCCACAGATGGAGGAAATCATGTGTAGGAGGAGTTTGCGACAATAATAAGAACAACCCATCAACAGTAGCACAAACACGATAAGGTTGGGGAATGTTGATCCTAAGTTGAGGAAATAAAGATGATATCCCTAATGTTTCTCTTCTATGTATTAAAAATGAGTGGTCTTCTCCATATTCCTCCCATTGAAAACTCAAAAAATGGCAGTACTTTTCTTCATCAGTGTTCTTGTTCTTAGTATGTACCGATGCATAGAAATGAAATCAGGGTTGTCTATTACTCCTATGTTAAGCCAAGTTTTGGAAATGCACCTAAACCTTAACAATGATTTCACAGGAAGTCTCACAAACACCCGTGTCAATATTTCCTCTGGAATATACCTGTCATATGGTTCCATCTTCTTAAGGGTTCTATTGCCCTTGGACTTTGTAAGTCTTACTTATTTCGCGGGACCAGGGCGGAAAGACGAGTTGCTGTTTTCACAAGCTCATTTGGACTCATAAATCAAACTCCTATGGATTGGGATTAGGCTGGCGATGGCGATTCCTTCTTGTCCGCCGGTTCACGGTGCGATGGCTAAGGCTAATATGAGACTCTTCGGGTTTGCTAGCTACGACTACAACAGCTCCAGTTCCAGCGGTGATTGTTGCGGGAAGAGATCCAGTTGCCATGGAAGTGACGGTACCAGATGAGTTAGCCCGAGGCAATGCATTTCTTTTTTAGTTGTCGATTACCAATGGGGAGGCTATGCTATGCACATAGAATAGCCAGAGCCGAAGACGAGATTCGTTCAATAGCCAGACGAGATCATCAACCACCTCATGAAATCAAGAAATTGAAGTCAACCTCAACCTGATTATTGGTTTAAAAGAAAGAAGGAATGGGCTTATGACCAATGTTAATTCCCTTATTGACTTAAAGAACCGAGAAGAACAATCAAATCCGTTAAGAAGAATTCACCATTTGCATTCGATCGATAAGCCCAGCTTCAGATTGTTAGCCAGATTACAAGAGGTGATTAGTGGCCTGAAAGCTGTTGGGGCACGAAAGAAGATGTGCATTATAAGCATCCAAGGTGGGAAACAAAGATAGGCCGATAGGTGAATCGTAGGGAAGAGAGAAAACATACAAGAAGAAAAAGTCTCTTCCCTTATATGAAACAATTATCTGACATCTAGCTTACCACTAGGAGAGAGCACAATCTACCTTCCTTTTTTAGCTGCCAGGTACCTTATGCAGTTAGGGCAGGGCTAGGCAAGAGGTTGAGATGTCGATCGGCATTCTATATAAGGTTCAGGAGTACCTAGCAGCCGTTAGGAAAGAGAGAAGCTGGGATGGAATCCACTTCAAAGTCCTCCTCTTTCTTCTTACGACTCCGTGGATATCACACCTTACTTTTGAGAATAAGAAAAGAGCATACCGGGGCACTGGATTGAGTTTGATACCCTTCCTTTCACTGACCTGGGTGGATAAGAAGGGTAGTTTGAATATAGCGTATCATCCGGTTAATCTTTTTTTGCTGTGCTTGAATATAGGTCTGCATTCACTATTAAGCCTACTACGCTCGTCCATTCCTTTCAATCAAGCTTGATCCTCACATCTCCTCACCCTATCAGGTGAGATATAAATAACCTCTACTTTATTTGAGAGGAGCGGAGAATATCACTCTATCAATAACACGATAAAAGTAGCAATTCAATTTCAGTTTGAGCTTGGAAGCAACCTGCTATCTATCGATAGGCGAGAACAGACTGCTATTGGCTGCTTTACCTATCTATTCTACTATGGCCGGCTTGGAGACATCAGAGGAAGACCATCATCTCTATCCCGGTACGATCATAGCTTCATTCATTCGTTGAACCTTGAGGATAACCATTAGCATTGAGGTAAATTACCACACCACCTCTATCATACATACGACATTACACGATGCGAGAGTGTATGGTCAACGCACACCTAAAGCGCCTACGTTCTGCTTGCAGCCAATACAACCACAACCTAACTTGCACGAGATTCCACTATACTTAGCCCCGCTACTGGTAGTTCCGAGGGGACGGCATCCTCCTATACAATAATAGTTAGCAGTACTGAACAAGCGAGTCATCAATCCGGGGAAAGAAGGGGACCTTGAAAAAAAAAGGCAAGCTTTAGCTTGACTTGGCCTTCGGAAAAAAGGTGATTCTGTTCATGCTTCAGATAATCTGACTAATTCTATATACTTCTATCTAATTATAGACTCTTCTTCTGTTATAAAGGCGAACTTATAGGCCTGTTTTAGCACATTTCCAAAGTAAACGGTTAGTTACAAAGTAAAGGCTACTAAAGACAGGGTGAAGAATGAAAAACGTCCGCTAACGCCCACGGGATAAGATCTTTTTTAGATCAGCAACGAATGTCTTGTATCTATGAAGAAAGATTTCTCCCCGGCCCTGAATGCCATACCTTTCAGAAGGCGATTCACGAGAGAATCACGCACAGTTCTGTTTGACCGAGATGTGAATGCCCGTGATTTGCTCAGTATAGTGATGGATTTCGTGGCCGAAGAAACCCTCGCGATTGATTGGGAGAAAGAGCGAAAGCGAGAAAGATGGATTGTTGTCCATCGATAGTAGATCAAACGTACAACCAGTCGCCTGTACCTCTCAGGATCATCAATTTCGTCCCCCTGCGCGAAAACAGGTGATGACTTGCTCATGAACTCGCAGCTTCGCCAGAAGCGTCCACTCGGGGGGGTGCGGACACACCTGCGCGGATTACTGTCGGAAATCACCGGTTGGGTTGGTCCGACCAAGAAAGGCATGGGAGTCCTTGGGCATTGCTTGGGCCGGTCATCAGCCTGTTATCCCCGGCGTACCTTTGATCCGTTGAGCAAAAGGGGGCCGCTTTCTTCCCCCAAAAAATGCCAGTTCCACCATCAAGGCACGTTGAAAGGTCTTAAGAATGGCTCGGGTGGGGGGTTCTCTTAAGAATAAAGAACTGAGTCGATCTATTCTATGGCAAAGCATCCAAAGCATAACTGCACACTCACACGATCTTTGCCGAGAGATAAGAGCATTCGGTGAAACCGGTGAACTACACTTGCTTCTAGATAGATGTGTGGGGTAGAGGGCTCGTGGTACCTCCTGCTCACCCTTCCTCCTATGCTTTGAAAACCGTGTGAACGGAGAGTGGGCAGAAGGGAAGGAGGTCCTCATATGGAGTTGCACACTTACTTGAGCAGTGCGAGAGACTGGGAAATGGTTGAGTAAACTCCCTTGGGGCCGGAAAAATGACAAACAAAGCTTGACTTAGATATTGATTTGTATTGATTTTTTCTTAGTGATTGGAAAGTAGTTGAGTAGATGTCAACCTCCCTCAATCAAAGGGAGACCAGCTTTCAATACTAGTTGTTAGGTTATGCTGTCATTTTTCCAATATCATTGAATAGCATGGTCTGGGGCTAAGGTAACTCAAGTAGGAGAGCCGTGTTATGGGTGACCTTATTGAACGGTTCAGAGAGCACTTGTGTATGTGGTGCAAGTGAACGTGTACGAAAAAGCTGTATCTAGGGTGAGTTCTTCGTTCCGTTGTCGACCCTATCTATGTTTCTATGATGGCCCAAGAACACGCTCATTCTTCAGCCGTAGAGAGACTTTTGAATTGCGAGGTACCATTACGAGCTCAATATATACGAGTTTCCAAGGGCAGATGCTCGACCAAGCAACCAATTACCACCCTAAATAAAACGTAGCTACTCACCTGGGAAAAATTCCTGGAAAGCAAAAAGAGGTCAAAAAGCAAGATGAGATCGATCCTTCCTTATTTGAGTCACCTTAAAGAGTGGATTCAGTCGAAAGGACGAGCTCTTTTTCGAGTAGTTCAGGCTCTTTTCTCAACCTGGGGATTGGTCTAAAAGAGGTATAGGTAGGATGTTGGATGCTATGAAGGAGTCGACCAATACGTCAGTTGTAGGTATTTGGCTCGGGAAGGAAGGAATGTCGTTCATGACCGACTAGACTGACTCCTTATTTAAATAGTGATATGGAAAGTTCTCCCTCTTGGGATAATTGGCCTACCTCACATTTCCCTTCGTAGAGCATCGAAAAAGATCTCGTTTTATCCAACCCCATCTTTTTGGATTCAAGTCCATAATACGAGACCACCCAACAAGCAAAAAAGGAGTGAAAGTAAAGCAGGACTGGCCTCTTTCTCTTCTACCGATCCTGACCCATAGCCACTGAAAACGAGAAACAGATCAGAAGGAAGGGCAACTTACTTGGCTACAAAACTAGGATATTCCAAACATCTACCTACGAATCAATGACAATTATCGGCATCTTAACTAAAATAAATAGATCTTTGTGATTCAACCGATTCCTATTCTAACCCTGGTAGGGTGACTTCACTCGCTTAAAAGAAAGAGGTTTGAAGATCTTATGCCACAGCGTAAGGTTCTTGGACTAGTTAATCATGTATAGGAAGGCTCCTTTTTTATGATGATCTAGCTATTGGTTTGGCTACTCTTTCTTCTATGATGCTAGAAAGGTCTCATTCCTCAAGTTTAGGAGGGTTTCCCCAATGACTGATCAACTCATGGAATTTTGGCTACTTTTGTATGGTCTGCCCGAGAACCCTTAATCTAGGGTATTTCCATGTGTGACTATAAAGATCATAAAGAAAGGTTTGAAGATCTTCTTTATATATATAAATAAGGCTTGCCTATACGTCTTTCTAGCGAACGTGCGGTTCCATTCGATTGGACTCAGTCGATACCTGGATCAATCAGTCTATTCTAGTTCGCCTTGTGTCATCAGGAATTCATTGGATCGTGAAGTTGCTTGACACCTAAAAAATCTTTCGCTAGGAGCGAGTTTGCCCTTAGCAAGAATGGTTGGAACCGAGCCCCTCGTCAGACCTATGAGACTTGTCGAATGGGGTCTTTCAATAAGTCTCGCGTAGGGGCGCTCCCCTTGTTTTACTAAAAATTTAGTGTACGAATTGACTCTGGTGATGGATCGGGGTCGTAGGAAATTCTCTACCCTTTGGGTTATTTTCAAGTTGAGGGAAGGTTTGGGCTTACCGGCTAACTTCACTAAGGCTCTATTTGTTTTTTCGAATTCCAAAGAGATCTCACTCCTGTGCGAAACAGAAGTCCTATATCACGTCCGAAGACACAAATGCTCTCGTAGGATCTTGAGCAGCGTCGAAGCGAGCACAAAGTCAAGTGTATGATAATAAAGTCCAGTTTTGGCGACTTTCACTTTCAACCCGATTCACCGCCTACATGCCCTTTACGCCCAGTCATTCCGAGCTTTGGCAACCACCGTAGGAGGTGTGATGTACATGCACTCATTTCAAGGTGGTGCAACACTTCAGTGGGTCACTCAAAATAGTACTACTATAATTTTACCCAACAATTGAAATGTCTGTTTTGTGACCCTAACTTTCAACAAGAAAATTGATGGAAAACAAAAGCAGAAAGTTACCCAATTGAAATTACCAGGATCTATAGCCACTGTGACTATAGAGAAGAGTCTCCACAATGAGAAGAACCATAATCACATACATGCAAGTGCAACAAAAGTGGACCTTCCACATTCACAACAATAGCCTTCAGATATGCCTTTAGTTGCGAAATTGAGAGGACTCGAACTTGGGACCTCTGGAATAGATCTCAGAGGTCTTACCAACTGAGCTACCCCCTCAGGGTTCAAATGCAACAGTCCTATATAGTCAATCCCAAATGCACAGATAAGCTCACTTACTTCGCACTCCTATAAAACTGCTCCAAGTTTCTCCATTAACAGGGATTAGATCTTTGGGTCTTTTATCTAGTAGGTTTACTCTGTAGGTTCTACTCTACGTGTGAAAGTCCATTAAAAATTCTAGTGAAGAATTTCAGCACACAAAAGAAACCATAGCATTACACCAAAGAGATTCATACTAGTTACAAATTATACTTGCACACCGCAGACTCCGAAGTAAGATTGCTACATACCATCACCAAAGAGATTCATACTAGTTAAAGTTTTAATCTCTTACATACCGTCTAGCTTGTAGAGTACTTCCATATTACATAACATAATATTTCAAGATAATAAACACCTCTGCCGCCTCAATAAAAGAAAACCAAAATGAACCTCACCTTCGTAAGTAGCAGCATCAAATTGTTAAGTGGATCCTGCTAGAGCCAAGTAATTTTTTAGGACTCAAGTTTCTATCGGCTAGTATCCTCCATATCATATGAAGAAATAAAGTGTAAACAATGCCAATCAGAACTATCGCTATAAGAACAAACTATAATAGCATAGTAGAACTGATTATGATGATGATGATGGCATGATGCCAACTACAATAGTCTCATAATATAGTAAATCTTGCAAAAGCATGAACCAGAGCTGATAATGATGCCAATTGCAAGGACAAGCTCACTTCTTTTACACTCCTACGAAACTGCTCTAAACTTCTGCAATAACATATAATAGATCTTTGGGTCTTTTTATCTAGTAGGTTTACTGTATAGGTTCCACTCTACGGGCCAAAGTCCATGAAATTAGAATGAATTATACGAACAGAAAAATGATATTGTTAATCATTAAATTTTGCATTTCGCAAGTTGCACATAAAAATTATCAACATACAAAATATTTCACAAATATGGGACTTTGAAAATATGAGTGAGTTCATATAATCAACTTCATTGTCGTTCTTACCTGTTGTCTTCAAATCCGTCAGTATTACTGTTCTCCTGCTTCACAAGATGTCAAAGCTTGGGTTTGTACTCCTCTTGATCTCCACAACAACAAACTCTCCACATATATGTATATGTCACTTATAGAGTTAGATTGTTCCACATGCTCTATTTCTTGACTTCTAACATTGTAGTACCACATCAGTTTCCGATATACACATATTAGAAACACACTGCTCTTCTCAAGAAAACAAATTTGCACTGATCTGCAGTTTCCGAATAACAACATGTATACATCCTCATTACAATCTCCTGAATACCATTTATACCATGGCTCCCTCCCTCCATCTTTATCAATTACCCATATGCACACACTTGTGGGGGAAATACCCAGAACAGCAACCGATTCACCAAGGAGGAAAAAAAACATTTTACCCCTGTTATATGGGAGTTCCAGAAAGCTAAAATTTTCAGCATTGAAGTCAAAAGAAACATGGGTGTAAGGCCCTCCTCTTTCGTAACTCATTAGCCAGTGTGCAGCGCCTTTCGTAGAAACACACTCAATACTAATACTGCTGTTAGGCCAATCAACCACATCCATGCCCCTGTTACTCCTCCGCCTATAGCCATCATTGAGTCCATAAACGACAAACGAGGGACCATTCTTTTTCATAACACCATTAAAATCAAACAGAAATACCTTATATTCATTACTGGAAGGGCAAAATCCTACAACAAATTTTTCAGGGTAGGTAATCGCCATTGGACATGGAGGAAGTAAAACGGATTTTCTAATTGAAGGATTCCACGGAAGGAGAATATCTTGTGTTGAGCCTGTTGGCAACGAACATAATAAGATCAACCCATCGACGTCAGCACAAGGATTGTAGGGTTCATGAATATTGATTATAACTTGAGGAGCTTCACATGATGTCCTTAATGTTTCACTTTGATGTACACTGAATGAGAGTTCTTGTTTATGATACTCCCTTTTGAAAATTGAAAATTGACGACACTTTTCATCATCACTGTTCTTGTTCTTAGTATGATTCAAATGCATAGAAATGAAATCAGGGTTATCAATTATGTTAAGCCATATTTTGGAAACACACCTAAACCTTAACAATGATTTCACAGGAAGTCTCACAAACACCTGTGTCAATATTTCCACTGGAATATACTTGTTGAATGGTACCATCCTCCACAATAATAAGACACTCAATATACTAGTAATTGTATTTCATGTTTCAACCAAATTGAAGCAAACTAATGACATAAACTTTAACCCCTCAAAAAAAAAAAAAACATACTTTAAAAATTTATCATACCAACAAGGAACTAGCCACCATGAGAACCATAGCCTTCAGATGGATAAACATTCAACCATCGGTAGGTTGCTGGTTTGGTCGACGATGGACTCGAGGGGAGAGAGATGGGTTGGGTGGAGGTGGAGCACAAGATTACAAGAACAATTGTTGTTGAATTAATTCTTTGGTTTTAATTTTCTTTTTAACCTTTTGGGCTCGTAGCATTTTTACACTTCAATGTTCAGGGTTTTTTTTTCTGACCAAAAAAAAAATAAATTTAGGGTTTTTTTTTTTTTGGGATAGAAATCAATGTTTAGGGTTACTTGCAAGTTGTACCCAAATTTTCACTTTAACAGAAGTTTAATTATAAATTCCCATTTTTCAAAATAATACTCTATTATAGTTATTTTTATTTTTATTGATTATACTAATTTTGATATTGATTGAATGATTGCCCCCAAAGTATATGATGGCGTAGTGTCAAATTGTGGATCAATAAGAGTAACATCGAGAGTCATCCAATAATAGGTTTTGGATTTGAATTCTAGCTGATGTGTCGCATATCTTGCGATTTTTCCCCTCCATGAAGACCCAAAGTAGGATTCATGGGCGCCCAAAGAAAATGTAATCTTTTTTTTACATTGATTGACCTTAATTACTAAAAAATTATGAAATACCGCCTAATTATAAATTATCTCATCGATCAAATAAAAAATTAGCTTATCTTTGTGTTGTTTTGTTTTGTGTTTTTTTAAGGTAGCTTCAATACATTTTCTTTGTTTGAAATTTGTCACTTTGCATATAATGACTCTTAACAATATTACTGACAAGCAATCTTCAACAATTCTTCGTAAGGTTATATGACACTATTCTCACACAAAAATAATTCGCCATTACGTGCTATTAGGATTTTTTTATGACTAATTAGCAATTTTAAGTTACAATTATACCTTTATGTTTTCATTATCACATTAAATTGCGACTTTTTATTCGACCTTTCTTTTCTTTTGTATTGAGTAATTTGCAATAATTTTTTTCTATAAATCCTTAGTAAACAAGGTTGGTTCTTCCCTCGTTTCTAAATAATTGTTATATAATTGATAATAAGTGTATTATGTTATATTTTTCTCTAAAAATCCTTAGCTTTGGATGAATGTAATTGAAGTGTGTTTATTTACTTCTATGTTGGATTTCTAGGTATCAATTGTAGAAGTTGGGAAGAAACAAAGCTTAATTTGGATTTTTGGGCAAATTGGGTATACATCTTATCATGTTTTAGTTATATCTTGGGTATACATCTTATCATGTTTTAGTTATATCTCCCATGTACGACACCTAATCGAGGTGATTAAAGAGGCTATGGAAAGAAATTTCGTAGCTCAAATCGTGTTTATGCATTAATCGAATACAATAATATCGTTTCTTTCCTCTTTGTTGAATTGATTGTGTTATTGGTTTTACATTGTTTACTGTTTTCTTTGGTTATTTTAGTAAGACTCTAACTAAATTCCTCTTTATTTAGTTATAGTTTTTTTTTACGTGAATTGATTTTGATTTAGGCTCTGTTTGGCTATGGGAAAATCGTTTTCCCTCCCATTTTCGGTTGTTTGGTTAGAACGGAAAATAATTTCCTAAAAAGTTGTTTCCTTCCCATCATTTTCAGAAAAATTATTCTCTTTCAAAAAATTAAAAACTAAATTAATACATTTTTCAAATATAATATTAATTAATTAACTTAAAAATCGCTCTTGGGCTGATATCGTCCCTTCACTAGTGTTCATGGGTTGCTCCAGGGGAGGGAGTCATTAAAATTAATGTTGATGCAGGGTTTTGTGGTGATGTTGGCTCTTCGATTGGGATTGTTTGTCGTGAGGAACATGGGCTTCCATTGATTGATGCAACTATGAATTTCTCTGTATTGTGGGATGTTGAGATTGCCGAGGCCAAGGCTGTGGTTATGGGCCTCCTGCTTGCTCACTTGCAGGACTTTTCTAATGTCATTGTGGAAACCGACAACCTTGTTGTCTTTAATGCTTTGTCTAAGTTTGATAAGTCTCCTAGCTGTTTTAGTCTAATTATAGAAGACCCGTTGGAGTTAGTTAGTTGTTTTAATAGTGTTGTTTGGTCCTTGTTAAGCGTAGTGGTAATGGTGTATCCCGTGAGTTTACGTATGTGCAGCCTTGGGAGTTAGGGTGTTGTTTTTGGGAGTCGTCTTTCCCAACTAATGTTGATGTTGCAATTTCGTATGATTTGGCTAAGCTAATGGATAATAAATGACCAGTCTTAGTCTTTCCTTCAAAAAAAATTGGAATTTTTTAGAAAAATAAAAATAAGAAAATATTAAAAAGTAATGAAATTAAAAAAGCAGTCCAAAAGCCCAGCTCGAGGCCCGATCGATTCCCTTGCGGGTCAGATTTTTGTGACCCGAAATCCTGAAGGTCCGACTTGATGATCGAGACCACTATCAATGCTCCTCGGATATAGTGTCTCACAAAATGAAAACTATTTTTCCTTCTTTTTGAAGGGAAAATATTTTCACCCAGATAGGTGAAAAACATTTTCCCTCTGAAAAACATTTTCCTTACTTAGATAAACCAAACAACTGAGGAAATTCCAATAATAATAAAAAACAACTGAGGAATATGGGAAAACATTTTTCCCCCCAGCCAAACGGAGCCGTAGTTACTTGTTTAGATCGATTATCCAACATATATCCCCCAAACCGTCCACTACTTCTCCACGAACACTTAGATTAATTATTTGTTCCCTTATGAGACGACACTACTTATCACTGATATACGAGTTCGATTTATTCTATAGAGTAAGATTTAATTTTTTTTTGCATTCAATCGGCACGCATCAATAATAAAGTAAAGAAGCAAGTCTTTCTTGAGACCTACACACAGAAAAATGGGATCACTATTTAGAAATATAGGGGTCACCTATTATGTGTGTTGACCCTCAATCCAATAAAACTTACGATATGACCGTTTTAAACAAGTTTTGTGTAAAGGATATTATTTCAATGAAAAAAAAATATTAATAAATAAATAGTTAATGACAAAAATTATCTGTTTTTCTTTGATCAAATTTGTAATGGAGGTGTTTTGTCACTAAATGTTATTTTATTTTCAAACTTCAATTAAACAACAAAATTCAGCCAAACGAGATCGGAGTTAGAGACTTAAAAAGTAATGTACAATGTTTTCGTAATGATTTATTGTCTTTTGCAACTCAGTTGGTTGATTCTTCCAACATCAAGCGGGAGGTGAAACAAATTGAAAAAAGACTTGAATCGGGTGAAAATCGGCCCTATTGTCGACTCTACCAAGGGCAATCGAATAATATTATGAACGAGCCTAGAGATAAAGAGTTGGTCAAGAGTAAAGGGAGGCATGTGACATGCTGCTCCTTGCCCGTGAAACGCGACAAATATGCATAGTGTATCCATCTAAAATCATATCGCTGCAACTCAAAAACTACCTCGATCAACTACATAGTCGTCATCGCCGTCAACTCGCTCATGAGCTATGGTGACTCAACATAGCCTAACTCTAGGTATCATGCCTCAATAGTGACTATATGAGTTTCTGGTCAATATTAAAGAAATACATTATAGAGGTACATATGTGGGATGTTGGGGTAATGTAGTCATATGCGAGAACAAAGGTTGTCCCAACCGTCAATGTGGGAGGCAACAATACTAAACAAGATGTAGGAGGTCTCTATCACTATTGTGCGATCGAAAACCTCTGCTCTGAAAAGTATCTGAAGACGATGATGGTAACATCACTAAAGTTACAGACAATTAGGATAACAATATTGGATTATGTTATGGTATGTTATGCTAGGTATGTTGTGAGTATTATTTGAATCTGTTGGATTAAAAAAGATCTCCACGCTCAATATTGGTTAAGGAAAATATTTTAGTTAGAATATAAGTCTAGTTTATGTAAAGTATTGTTGAGCAAGTAAATCATATTATATTATTAAGATAATATTTAGTAGTAGTTTCCTAACTGTACTTAGCAGTTAAATTAGGGTAAAGTGACCTAATTGTGGCCTATATAAAGAGGTCATAGAAGAAAATAAAAACGTTGGGACTGATCGGGGGTCTTGTCCCCGACTCCATCAAGTTAAGCTCAGGTGCTTTGGGATGTTACCATTACCAAGTTAAGTATGTCAAGTGCCCAAGTATAGTAAAATTTAGCCCGTGTTTTTTCTATCCCTCAAGTTTAAGGAGGGATTTTCCACCTATATCTTGTATTCTAGTTATGCTTTCGCGTGCGTTATAATCTAGCTAAGGTCCACATCAAGTGGTCTCTAAGTAAAGAGAAAAGCCCAACAAAACTCTAATATAATTTTTCTTTTTTGTAATGAGTATAATTACGAAAAATTTCCATAAGTTTCTTTTAAATTTGTATTCCTTCTACTGCTTTGTAGTTTGGGCTTACTACCCACTCTGTTTTCATTGTTTTAGTACTTTATAGTGTTTTTCATTTCTTTCTTTTTTTTCTTTTGTGTGTGGGCGCTGGTTTTAAGCTTAATTTGATGGAATATGGGGATGAGTTTTTTTTTTTTTTTTTGGTATAAAGTTAGGAACTTATCATTACCAAATCAAGCGGGATATAACCTACTAAGAGAGCAGCAATACAAAGAAAAGCAACAACATGCCTTCACTAGTTGCTAACCCCTTGAATATCTATTACATTCACAAATTAACAACCTAATACATCATATTATATAAACATAATGACAACCAGAAAAACAAATGTGCTTTTTAACTCAATTTGTGTATCAGCTCCTTGTCTCTCATCTTCATCTTGCTTATATCGATGTTTAACCTCGCTCTAATTGTGAATTGAATGTTGTTGATATGAATATTATCAGGTGTATGTGTATTACTAAAACAAATGGCATTCCTTTCTCTCCATATGGTATAAATCATTGCTGCCAGGGCTGCAGTACTCGCAATGTTTCTGTCGTAATCTGCTTCTCAATCTTCTGTTAGTCCAGTTCAGGAGACTGCACTAGTATTCCACCCCAGCCAAGTTGTAATTCCTGCCAAAAGGCTATGAGATCTTCTGCAAGCAAAGAAGAGGTGATGATGAGTTTATGCTGCTTCATCACACATATAGTAGTTCTCAGACCCTCTCAAACACCCTATCAATTTCATCATATCCTTTGTGACCAGTCTCCCGTTGTGAGCTAACCAGCAACAAGAAGAGTGTCTTGGCATGTTGCAAGAATTCCATATCAGGTTTGCATGCCTGTATTTGGGATGAGATCCTGTCAAGTGCTTATAACCACTAGCAACAGTGTACTGCCCAGTGGTTGAGGCAAACCAGGTCCCATCACCATTATATGCATCTTGGAACAACCTTCTTTGCTAGCGTAACTTGTACCAGTACCAACTAGCATCATGCTTTAGTGCATAGTCCCATAACCTAGCTCCTTTTATATATAAATCTCATTTACCCGCTTCACCCACATGTTGTCTTGCTTCTGTGAAATAGCCCACAAATGTTTCCCATTCACAGCTTGGTTCCATTGCTTATAGTTTTTAATCTGTAGATCCCCATTTTCCTAGGCCTGCAAAACAAATCCCATGCAATCAAAGTGGGTTTCCTTTTAGCATCTGCACCACCCCATAGAAACTATATGTATTTCTGTTGGGTTTCTGGTTTTGATGATAACAAACAAAGTGTCCTTATCTATGTGTGAACTAACTATGATAGCAGGTTGACTTAAGGATGCAAGAAGATACAATGCTCAAAGCATGATTGCTCATGAAGATGCTTGGATCCTAACAAGACATGAAGACAATGTAATGTAGTTAAGTGCATTTGTCATTAGTCTTTATGTACTATGCTCGACTAGTTAGCAAGAGTCTAAATTGATCATGACAAGGGAACAAGGTTGTAGGACTGAGTGCATGCGTCTATGAGTACAGGGGAGCATTCTTGTGAACTCTGTTCTCTATGACCAACACTGCAGCTTGAAGGAACCAAAGGGAAACAACGAGTTGGACCCTCTTCCTTCTAAGCTGTGTATCTGGACAAGTTTGCATAATATCGTATTTATTATTTCTACGAATATTTCGTGTATTATCTTTTTAGATATTCACACAAATATTCTTCTGAAGAAATATATTTTATTTTGAAAAAATGAATTTTGCAAAATCGTGTTTTAAACAGGAAAAAGTATTTTATTTTGAAAAGATATTATCTTGGAAAAAGTATTTTACTTAATGGCCAAGTTTATTGTTTAAGGTAAGTGAATTATCTTTTGGATCTAATTATCTTTTAGAGAGTATATTCTGATAAATCACTTGCTAGTTGGCCAAGATTTTCTGTTAAGGTATTTGGACGGTTTTATAGTATAGGACGAGTTAAGGAAAGATCTTTGATCTTTACTTAATTCTATCCTATCTTTTGAAAGATCTTTTCTTTTATATTCTGAAGAGATTTGACCTAATTGGACTGAGCTTTTAGGTCTGCCTATATAAGGCGCCTGATAGGCTCAGTTGTAGGGTTAATGCATGCATTATTGAGATCAGAATCATTTGTGCAAAGCGTTCATTTGTCCAAACCAGATACGTCCATCACTCACAAGAACAACCTTGAACCCTGTTCCCTGTCCTGGTCAGATTGAGTCTTTGCTTAGATTGGTCATTGCATAATAGGTTTTCTGTGGTCTTATTTTTCTTAGTATTGAAGCGTGTAATAGGACAAACAATCTGGTTATTTGTAATTGCTCTAGCTTAGTGACAAGCGTAGAGTTTCTCTCAGGTCAGTGTGTGACTTGGAGAGATAGGCAACGCATCAGTGACTGTGGTTGTGTTAGGGTACTGTGTTGTATCCAGTGTTTTTGGCTCTAGTTATAAGAGAAGTAATGTGACAAAATCCCAAGTAACTGGGTCGTGGTTTTTACTCCTATTGAGCCTAGGAGGTTTTCCACGTGAAAAAAGCCTTGTGTTATTTACATTCAGTCCTTACATTCTGTTTCAGTTCACTGCGTAGGAACAGTGTCCATAACGTTGTTCCCTATCCTGTTCTCAAGTTGCAAAACGCGAGAATTTGGAGTCACTCTATTCACCCTCCCCCCTTTAGAGTAACTTAGGCACTCTTCAATTTCTTTTCTATTTGATTCAGAACTCCAATAGGCAATACAAACCTGCTTGACCAGTATATTTAAAGAGACATTGAGAATCTGGGTTAATCAGTTGAGTACTCCCTGCATATGATAAGTTCCTTGAGGCCCAACTATGAAGCTTTTTAGTGATTTTCTCAATCAGAAACGAGCATTCTATCTAGTTTCAATTTGCTGGAGTAAGGGGTACACCTAGATACTTAATGGGAAAAGTCCCTTCCTAAAACCCAGTAATCTGCATCAGCTTGTCCTTAATACTCTAAGAGATCCCTACAATGTAGCATTGTGACTTGCTGCTATATATTGGAATAGAGGCCACTAACCTTAGAGAAGTACTGAAAAGCCTCCAATACTCTCCCTACTGAGGAACTGTTTTCTTTACAAAAGATTAAAAGGTCATCTGCAAAGCATATATGGTTCGGGACTAGTTGTTTTACACATGGGGTGAAAACGAAAATCTGGCAAATCCTCCATAATATATATAATTTTGGAAATGTACTTCGTATATAACCAAGACAAACAGCAATGGAGAGACATGATCACCCTGTCTAGTACCTCTCTTGCCTTCAAAATAACCAAAAGAGCTACCATTGGCACAGATTTTGAAAGAAGTTGTCTTGACACAAGCCAATATCCATTTACTCATCTTTTAAGAAAACTTCTAACCTCTAAGCATCTCTTCAATAAATTCTCAGTGAATAATATCATATTTTTTTCTCAATTCAATCTTCAATAAGTATCTTGCAAATGAGTTCTTTCTTTTATAATGCTTAATGATATCTTGACATATCATGACATTATGCATTATAATTCTACCATTTATGAATGCACCTTGATTCAGAGACACAATCTCAGGATGGTTTTTAATTTTGAGTTTTCACTTCTTTTTGGAAACTACAAACCAAATTTTGAAAATCACAATATTCGGTTTCTGATTTTCAGTTATTAGTTTCGAAAAAAAATAATTCGCCCAATAAAAGTTGTCTACAATGAGATAAAAAAATTTCAAACCAAAAAATTGCAATAACCACCCCGAACGGCCCTGTGTGCCAAAGTGCTACGAACCAATTTTCCACTACTTTCTTTCCTCTCATCTCTCCGGACCACTATAGATGGTCAAAGACTTCTAAACTTCTAAGTAGTTTGGAAAGATAACGCCATGTTATGAGCACAATTTTCTATCCTCCACTAACCTTGACATTTTATTATATACATTTCCGCTCCACCACCTCAGCTTCCTTCACATTTCACCCGACACGGGTACAAAGTGATATCCATCTATGTTCGCCCCACTTTTTCCAATGATTCTTGAATGCACTAGAGGTACCTAGATGAACACTCTCCTCTTAAAATATCATGGGCCTGATTGGAGGGGATAATAACAAAGGTCTTTCCCATCCGTTTTTCATAGAGATTAGGCTATAAAAGGTAGCCAAAACGAGAAGTAATATTTTTCCTAATTCGGAATTTAACAATAAAACTATTTTTGAACAATTTATATAAGATGGTCTTTTCGTGAGACGACGACTACGGTCTTACATATTGAACAAAAATTGGTACTTCTTCACTAGAATTTACAAAGTATTTTATAATTTGAATAGAAAGCTTTTTTTTTTATATTTTACACGGTGTTACGTAAGACGCTTTAATTTCGGAATAATTAATAGGTGTTTTTTGTTTGAGTTCCAACTCACAATAATATGGGGTCACTATTTAGAGATGCAGGGTCACTTTTTTCTGAATTGTCATCCTTGTTTTTCTTAAATGTGACCATCTTCTCACTAAAAGTTACAAAAAGATTTTCTTATATACGTTTTTGTATTTGTGTTTCGCAAAGCTCCCTTGCAGCGGCCGTATACTGTAGGGCGCCTCATTCCACATGAAAACCACGCACATACGCCCCTTTCCAATTTCCCTTTCTCCCTCATCCTTTCTCACGCTCTCTCTGCTCCCCTTCCACTTGCTTCTAGCCTTCCTCCATAACCAGATCACCACACCAACACCCCATTTCTCTCTCCTCCCTTTCCCATGGCTAAATAAGCTTACCCCCACCCCCATTTTCTCTCTCCTTCCCTCCTCCCAGTGCTGAACCAGCTCACCCCCATCCCATTTTCTCTCTCCTCGCCTTCCCCCATGTGTAGGGCTGGCAATTTCACCCGTATCCACAGATACTCGCTCCACCCGACCCAAATAAATGGGTGAAAACCCGACTAAATGGGTGACTAAGCGGGTGACGGATGGGGCGGGTGATGGATTGGGTGGAATTCGGGTAAGAATTTTTCACATGTAAACCCGACCCATAAATTCACCCATCACCCGTATATTTATATTACATGTATATATATATATAAGTTATGATCCATATAAAATTTTAAAGACTCCGATGTTTTTCAGTATTGTACTACAATAGCAGCCCCAACTCCTTATTTCCCTTTGGTTCACTGCTTGTGTGTATTTTTGCTTTCTATGAGACTACATAGAAGAGTGAAAACTTCAAGCAGCAGGGGTAATTTGCATTGTATTATCTCTCTTGCTTTGCCAACTGATACGGAGTAGATTGGACTTGTTTTTATTATCAAATTACCTTGATTATGATGGTGATGCTGATGCTGCTTTTTTTTTTTTTTTTTTTGAACTTCTGGGCTATGTTGCAAGGTATGCAGACGCATAGGAGATTTTGTACTAAGCAAATTTTTTCATTTATTCAATTTTGAAAACATCAAAACGCGGTAATATATCATCTTTTAGTCACCCGATATCCACCCGTTCACCCGCGGGTGATGGGTAGATGTGATGTGGGTGAAAAGTTTCGTGGGTGATGGATGAATAGATGGAGTTGAAAAATTAAATGGGTGAATGCGGGTAATACTTCACCTGACCCGAACCCGACCCATTGTCAGACCTAGCCATGTGTGAACCAGCCCACCCCACCCACTTTCTCTCTCCTCCTTCCCCCATGGCCAAAAAGGCAAAAATCATACCTTCTATTTCCAACTAAGAGAGCTCTTCATCTTGTTGGAGGGTTTCAAATGGGGCTATGAAAGTTTGGAGATATGTTTAGGGTAGGGGAGAGAGAGAGAGGTGGGTCATGAAGGAGAAATAAGAACTTCGGACTATTTTTTATTTTTTTGCGGTTAACTTAGTTACTACTTTAGTACAGTGGAAATTCAAGTGTTTAGAAATAATGTATGAGAATAGACCAAAAAAACATACATTCTATTTTCAACTATCACTAAATATGAAAATAATGTTCACAAAAATAATTCTCACAAATGGAAAGGGACAAACAAAGCTACAAATCCATGAAAAAAAGTAACAATACATCAAAACATAGTGAAACCACATGGCGAGAAAGTGATACTGAAGCTTAAAACTTGTCACTGGTAACAAAATTGACACTAGAGTAAAAATAAATTAACACTACAACGCAACAAAGTGACCTACAACAAAATTAAATAATACAACATGGAAATAAGAAAAGAGCGGCACTGCATATACAAAAAGTAACACTACTATTCTAAAACATTGACACTAATGAACCAGACTTTTTACGAAATCAATCATGTGGAAATGTTGAAACCACATTTTACAGTATAATAATACTACAAACATAAAAAATAAAAAAAAAATGACACCAGTTCAAACATAAAAAATGATAGCAATAGATAAAAGATGACATCAGGTTTGCAATGTATATATTCAGTGTTTACCTTTACTATAAATTAAAGTAAGTTACAAATGCGACCAAAAATATTAACACCATCTATTGAGAAGTTTGACACTAGAGCACAAAAAAATTACACCAATGGAATAATAAATCAAGATTGGTGCAAAGAAAAGAAAACTAACACATGGAAAAAAAAAGAATATAAAAAAAAGAAAGTGGCACACATATAGGAAAAATGACATTATAGCACCAAAAATTGACACAGATGAACAAGACTTTTGTATGATATCACTCCTTTGTAAATATAATGGGAAAAATGAAAATAATGTTGATAAAAATAATTTTCGCATTTGAAGGGGAAAAAACAAAGTTACAAATTGTAAAGGATAATAAAAAAGAAGAGGAGAATAACGAAACCAGGATGCCTGAGTTCGAACCCACAATCACAGAAAACAAAGGCTAGGCGCTAACCATTAGGCTGGCGACGGATTAATGGTTGTTAAGGTAACTTTTGTTTATTTAAACTATAAAGCTGCCGAAATAAAAAATAAAAGAAAAGAAAAAGAAAAAGAAAAGAAAAGAAAAACAAAGCACGCGTGCCCAGAATTGACGCAATCCCTAAGTTATAAACCCAGGTTTATAGTGCATTATAGACCAACCCAGGACCACAATTAAACCCAGCCCAAAAAGCAAATAAAACCCAGGCCCAAAGGCGCATAAATCAGACTTGCGGTTCATTTTAACAAAAAAATAAAATTTAAAATCGCCAGTTTCTCTCTCCTCAACAGTTATTTTCTCTCTCCTCATGCATGAGCTTCATTAGTGTGCGATTCTCCCTCTCCTCATTCAAGCGCCATCTTCGTGCGATTTGCTCGTCATTTTCGTCTGTTTGCTGCACATTGCTCGCGCAACTTCACTTTCAAGTTGATTCATCAACATAAGAGGTAAAATTCATTTGTACTTCATTTTAGTTTAATTTTTTTGCTATTTCTGCTATTGATTATGCTGAAACCTAATGGTTTTTTGTTTTTGCAGTTGATTCATCAAAATATTTCATTTCGCTAAACCCTAACTAAAGGTAAAATTCATTTCGTTCGTTATCCTTCACGTTATTCTTGTTTTCGCTTAATTTTTAAGTAACAATTTTGCTAAAACCTAACAATTTATTACTTTTTGCAGTTGATTCCTCAACATAAGAGGTAAAATTCATTTTTTCTTTGTCTAGTTACATTTTCTGTTTGGAAATTCATTTATGTTTGGAAATTCACTATTAGCATCTATCAATTCATCAAAGGAAATGTGAAAAATCGGTTAATGTTTGAAGTTCATTTTTGCAGTAAAATTCATCCAGTAAAGATGTGAAAATCAGAACAAAGCAGCTTCAGAACATGCAAAGAGGATTCAGCTTCAGCTTTTAGGTAGTTGTTCTATTGGAATAATGAATCTTAGACTTCTATTGATGAAATTTTCAAGTGGTTAATGAATTGCTATATCTCTTTTGGTTAAATGAATATTTCATTTCTGTTGATGAATTTGTTGATGTTAATTGATGAGTCTTTGATTTTGGTTAACGAATTGATCCTGTGAACATAGCTAGATTGCTTTTGGATAAATGAATCTTTGACTTACTTTTGACGAATTTGTTAGTATTGACTGATGAATCTTTGATATTGAATTTTCTATACAAAAAGCTAGATTGCTTTTGACTAAATGAAGCTTCGTTAATTTGGTAATTCTGGTAACTCTCTCTTAACAGATAGTTACTAGAGTATGGTCGAAGGAAGTGGTGGGGTGTTATATGTACAGAGTAACAAAGAAGTTACAGTGGTTGAAAAGGGAGTTAAAGATGTTGCATAGCAAACAGTACAGCAAGATTTCTGATAGGGTCAAGGAAGCTGAATGTGCCTTGATGCAGACTCAAACTCAGTTGCAAGGTCCTCCTTGTGATCAGAATTTGATTACTAAGGAGAAATTGGAGATTGCAAGTTATTTGAAGTGGCGGAAAACTGAGGAAGCTATCTTTCAACAAAGATCAAAAAGTATTGAGGTGGAACTTGGGGATGATAATACACGTTATTTTCATGCTAAACTCAAAGAGAGGGTTTGTAGACAGAAAATTGCAGGACTGTATGATGCTGGAGGGGAGCTGACTCAAGGAGATATTGCCATTTCTGAGCATATTGTGAGCTTTTATGAAGATCTCTTTGGTAGTACGCATAATTTACAACCTTTTGATCCTGATTTTTTCTAAGGGAAAGCTCTAGATGATCAGATGCATCATGATCTAACCAAAAGTGTTACGCAAGAAGAAATTAAGGCAGCACTCTTTAGTATCCCTGATGTTAAGGCATCGGGACCTGATGGGTTTGGTGCGGCTTTCTTTAAACTTGCCTGGGATATTATTGGGGAGGATCTGTGCAGTGCCATTAGAGAATTTTTTTCTAATGGTAAGCTTTTGAGAGCAGTTAACTCGACTGCCATCTCGCTCATTGCAAAGGTGGATAATCCATCAAAAGTTAGGGATTTTCGACCTATTGCGTGCTGTAATGTAATCTACAAGGCTATAACGAAGGTGTTGACTGAGAGGCTGAAAAGTGTAGTGAGTCATCTGGTGGGATGGGAACAGTAAGCTTTTATTGCAGGGAGACGAATCAATGACAATGTTATGCTTGCCCACGAGCTTGTGCAAGGTTATGGGAGGAAGGGGATTTCCCCGAGAGCAATGTTGAAGATCGATGTTAGGAAAGCGTATGACTCCGTGAGCTGGAGCTTCTTAGAAGGTATGTTGAGGGTTCTAAAGTTCCCGGATTGGTTTGTTAGGAGAGTTATGACCTGTGTATCTTCAGTACAGTTTTCTGTTAATATAAATGGTTGCCTCCGGGGTTTCTTCAAGGGGGGCGAGGGTTGAGGCAAGGGGACCCGATGCCTCCCTACCTCTTTGTGTTGTGTATGGAGGGGTTGTCAAGGCTGTTGTCAAGAGCCCATGAACAGCCCAGTTTTCACTACCATCCTCGATGCAAGAGATTGGGGTTGACACATCTTATTTTCGCGGATGACTTGCTGATTTTTACACGAGGGGACATGGATTCTATTAGTATTGCTATGAATATTTTTAATAAGTTTGCTGACTGCTCTGGTCTTAGAGCGAATGAAAGCAAAAGTTGTATGTATCTCGGGGGTATGCAGGAGCAGCTTCTGGGTTCCAGGAGGGCTCACTTCCTTTTATCTACCTGGGTGTCCCGTTGTCTGCAATGAGAATCACGTATGCCACTTGTGGTCATCTTATCAACAGAATTTCCAGGAAAGTACACAACTGGGCGACTCAATTTCTTAGCTATGCAGGGCGAATTCAACTGTGGAATGCAGTTATCTTCTCGACAATGAATTTTTGGTGTAGTATTTTCCTGTTACCAAAACAGGTCTTCTATGAGATCCAGAAGCTGGGCAGGGGGTTCATATGGGAAAAATTGGATAACACCCATGCTATGTTCCCTGTTAGTTGGGAGAGTATCTGCTGGTCTAAGAAGCAGGGAGGTCTTGGTGTACGTGATCTGGAGACTTGGAATCACGCAGCACTTTGCAAGAACTTTTGGTGGATTCATAGTGGCAAGCAGGGGAGCTGGGCGGAATGGGTAAGGCGGTACCTTATTAGACGTAGCTCTTTATGGGATGTTCAAGCCCAACAAGGTAACTTTGTTGCGTGGAAAAAAATTCTGTTTATGCGAGATAGACTTGTGCAGATGTGTGGCTCTGTTGAGAGGGCAAAAACCACCTTGCTTACTTGTGTAAAAGGGGGAAAGTTCTGTCTACAGGATGCATACAATCTCTTCAAAGGCGATAGGGGTAATGTAAGATGGCATAAGCTGATTTGGGGTAGGGAAACAAGGCCTAGACATGCAGTGATAGCATGGTTGGCGTCAGGAAAAAACTCCTCACGAGAGATGCTTTAATTCGAAGAGGCATAAATGTTGTGGCGTCGTGTGGACTGTGTGCTACAGGAACGGAAACGTGTGATCACCTATTTTTTCAATGTCATTTTTCAGCTGTAGTATGGAGGAAATCTATGGCCTGGGTTGGAATCCAGAGGGGTGTGTTAAGTTTGGGTCATGAGGTTAGATGGATGGCTCGCCACTGTGCTGGGAAGTCGATCATTGCCAGAATACGAAGAGCGGTGTTCACAACGGTGGTTTATGAACTCTGGGTGGAACGAAATCAAAGGGTATTTAATAACTGTTGTAGGCCGATAAATGTTTTAACTAGGCAAATTCAGCTTAATGTTTGTCTCAGGATGAGTGGGGTTTATGTAGAGAGAGCTGAGCTAGTACTATGAATTTTTTTATGCCTTTTAATGGGCGTCTGAATCACGAGTACTGAGGTGGTGTAGCTTGACTGTATTGTTTGCCCCGACTTGGGGTTTTATCAATGGAATCTGTTTACCTTTTTCCAAAAAAAAAAAAATTTGGTAACTGATTTGATGAATCTTTGATTCTTATTAATGAATTGATCAACTTAACATAGTTAGATTGGTTTTGGATAAAATGAATCTTTTGTTGAATGAATCTTTGATCATGTTGATTTTTGTTGATGAATTTTTCAAGTGGTTAATGAATTTGCTATATCTCTTTTGGTTAAATGAATCTTTGATTGATGTTGGTGAATTTGTGTTGTTAATTGATGAATCTTTGATTTTGGTTAATGAATTGATCCTGTGAACATAGCAAGATTGTTTTTGGATAAATGAATCTTTGACTTACCTTTGATTTGTTAATGTTGATTGATGAATCTTTAATATTGATTTTGTTTAATGAATTTTCTCATGTTGATTAATCAATTTACCATCTTTACAAAAAAGCTAGATTGATTTTGATTAAATGAAACTTCGTTAATTTGGTAATTCTGATTTGATGAATCTTTGATTCTTATTAATGAATTTCTCAAGTTGATTAATGAATTGATGAACTTAACAAAGCTAGATTGGTTTGGATAGAATGAATCTTTTGTTGAATGAATCTTTGATCATGTTGATTCATGAACTTTCTTTTCGCATAGATTGTTAATGAAGTTGCTAGATTGCTTTTGGTTAAATGAATCTTTGATTTCTGTTAATGAATTTGTTGATGTTAACTGATGTAGCTTTGATTTTGGTTAATAAATTGATCCTTTTAAAGTAGCTACATTGCTTTTGGATAAATGAATCTTTGATTTACCTTTGACGAATTTGTTAATCTTGATTGATGAATCTTTGGTATTGATTTTGTTTAATGAATTTTTTCATGTTAATTAATCAATTTACCATCTTTGCAAAAAGATAGATTGCTTTTGTTTAAATGAAACTTCGTTAATTTGGTCATTTTGATTTGATGAATCTTTGATTCTTATTAATGAATTTCTCAAGTTGATTAATGAATTGATCATCTTAACATGTTGATTCATGAATTTTCTTTTCGCATAAATGAGTCTTTCATTTTAGTTGTTTTGTCGTAATGAATTTGGTCATTCAGATTGATAAATCTTTCATTTTAGTTAATGAATTTCTGAAGTTGATTAATGAATTGATCACCTTAACATAGCTACACCGCTTTTGGTTAAAATGAATCTTTGGTTGAATGAATATTTGATCATGTCGATTGATGAATTTTCTTTTCAGATATGATGAAACTTTGATTGCTTTAAATGAATTGGATCATGTGGATTGATGAATTTCCACTTCACATAGATGAATTTGGTTATGCCGATC
The DNA here is from genome assembly GCA_038025085.1 of Tetragonia tetragonoides. Lineage (NCBI taxonomy): Eukaryota > Viridiplantae > Streptophyta > Magnoliopsida > Caryophyllales > Aizoaceae > Tetragonia > Tetragonia tetragonoides. Next base: position 43,589,125 of record CM076139.1, read on the forward strand.
GAAGCACATTTCTATAAAAGAATTACAGTTCTTATGATATTTGTAATTCTCAGTCATAAATTACATAGCATTTCAAAATGAATAAGATAAATTGTTATACTCCACATGACTATCACATGAATTTTCTCATTCTCTGTGTTTAGTTTATAGAAGCATTGATGAATGCAGTACATTCTCATAACGAATATGAATTCTCTAACTGTGAATTGTATGTTTTCTTTTTAGCTTGAGGACTGCAGATGATGAAGAAACATCATCAAAACCTGATTTCATTAACAAAATAATGCTACATGTTGCTAAACCTAAACCTATCAACTCTGCTACTTCTAGTTCTGATCGAAGAGTCGTTCAGATAGGTTCAGGGGAATTGAGGACAAAGAGCTGTGGAGACATAGTAAGCGATGTCCAGCCATTATCTTCTAGGAAAAGAAAGATCGATGATGATGAAATAGTGATAGCCCCGCAAGTGCACGGGTTTATCGAAGTAGTAAATTATCGTCTCCCAAGAAGAGCGAGGGTATTTCGATTACCAAACTCACTAGAATTGGGAAAGCTAAGCTAATTCGGGTAAATTGGATGGTGGTTTAATTTAATAAAACCTAAAACTAAAACTAAATTAATTAACTAATATTAGAGGAAAGAGCAATCACAATTGTAAGGATCAAGAATTGAAGCTAGAGTTGGGGGTTCACCCAACTAATGATGTTCTAATGCAATGAATGTTATGGGAGCATGCAATCAAATGGGTAATGCAAGGGAACGATTAGAACTCAAATAATTCAAGGCCTCTTTCAAGGTCCAAAGGAAGCACCTAACTCAAACTAACCACCTATTTTCATGGGTCCATTAAGTCCAAACTAATCAATAAGTTTCCAAGGTGATTCATCCTACTTTCGTGGCTAAATCTCCTCGATAGGTTAGTAAAACCCCTCACAATCAACCTTCCCCTTTCGGTTTTAGATTAATTGATCAAATAAAGCCATAAAATCATTTAGGCATTTCATCAAACACTTGGGGTACATACTACCAAACTAGCTATTACCCAAATAAAAACATTCAAACCATATCATCCAAGCATTAAAAACATCATAGTTGGGCTAATCCCAACTCTAATAAGAGAGATTAGCCACTAATCATCATAAAGTCATCAATTTTAATTAACCAAAACATAATAATCAAACTTGCAAGTATTGATAGAAAGAGAGAGAGAGAGAAGAGAAAACTTACAACCAAATGTTAAGAGAAGATTAAAGAGTATATTAACACTAATTATCAAGGTTTTTCACTCACTAAGAATACTAATCTCACTATTTGAGAGTGTTTGTTCAAGAACCCTAGAAAATTAGGCTAAGATGAGATAAGCCCGAAAAAATAAGAAAAGAGGCTTTTTATAAACGGAGGAGCTCGACACCAAAAAGCCCCAGAAAAACGCCCCCCTCCACAAAAACGGGGTGGGCGTTTTTCTGAAGAGGGCCGTTTTTTTCAGGCAGGTGGCAACGCTTTAATTCACTGGAGGGCCCTTTTTAAGGAGGCATGACCGTTTTTCATCTTCAAACGCATATTTAACAGCCTTCCACTCGTAATATGGAATAACGTAAAACATGAAAGTTGTAGCCCTCTTTGTTATCTTTTCGTAGCACTTTGGATCTCTTGAACTGGACCACATATGATGAGGTTATGGCCAAAATACTGAACCACTGTCGAAACTTCATCCTTGGTTCTTCTCGCTCCCACCATTACTCCTCTACGAAGCCCAAATACCTATAAAAACATGCAAAAGCACACCAAACAAAGAAAAGCATAATCTAGAAAATATGGGGTAAAAATCACTACACTAAATGCAAGTAACATCCTACAAATTACCTAAAATCAATGCAAATGTACCCTAAAAACATGCACAAATACTTGTGCATCAAATAGTCCACATTTGTTCATCTGGAAGGATTGGTTGTAGCTCAGCTCATCCTGCGAAGAAGGATTCAAAGCTCTTAGAAAATAGCACAACAGAAAATGAAGGAGAACCAGCAACACATAGCACAACAGAAATTGAAGCACGACCAGCAACACATAGCACAACAGAAATTAAAGGACAACCAGCAACAAATGCTTTAGAAATGGGAGAAGATCTTCGGATAAGAAATAAATATAAAAGGGTAAAACGAGGACGGAAAACGGTGGCGCACAAATGTACTAAGATTATCGTTCGCCAACCAAGGGATATAGTTGGTGTAGATTTTTCCTAGGCAACTAAGACCACGTGATGGGAAAAGCGTTATAATTGAAGAAGTAGAAGTGCCAGATAGTGAACTTGCTGTTGTAGATGAACAGAACAAAAAAAGAGGGAGAGGGAGACCGTAAAAAGTGCCAGATTCAAGTACTGCTCTCATTGTTTTTGGCACATAGGAGCTCATAGCTGCTCAGAAGCTAAAAGATATGAAAGCTCAGAAGAAGTGCAAAAACAGGATGTCACCAAAAGGCCTATACAACATGATACCCAAGTTAAATGAGCTACAACGAAGAGCTGTAGCAGAAGTAGGGTTTGGTGGACTTATATATTTGAAGTTCAGTAAAATAGATGGCGAGTTTGCAAAAAGGATTGTAATGAATATGGAAAATGTCAGTCGTTACTACGACTTCATTAATGGAGATAGATTAGTGATAGGGGAAGAGGATGTTTTTTTGACACTAGGGCTTCTAAGAGGTCCAAGGAGAGTAGTTGAGGCACAAAGTCAAACTGAATCTGTTCAGTTTCATCAGCTGGTAGAAGATTGGAGGGAAAGATGGGGGGTGCAACTCCAGCAACTTCTGAAATGCCTGAAACAATAGCAACAAGAGGTGATCATGGTGATGAATTTAAGAGAGATTTTGTAGTGTACGTCATGGCAGCTCTTCTTCAAGGTAGACAAAGCCGACCATGTCCTTATAAGTACCTCTACTGCGTCATAAATGTCAACGAGATAAAGTAGTACAACTTCTGTCAGTTTGTTGTGAAGAGTCTTTGTGACAATGTAGGGCAATGGAAGACCAATCCCAGAAGTTTCTTTAAAGAGTCGTTGTTATTCTCATGGTTAGTTTTCTTTAACTTAAGCTTTACTTATTCATTCATCAAAATGTTTTCTCTGAATTACTCACCAAAAGAGTATGAAATTAGCTAGAATGAATTTGATTCATGTTGATTGATAAATTTGGTAACTCTGATTGATGAATCTCTAATTCTGTTTAATGAATTTGGTCATGTTGATTAATGAATTTACTATCTTTACATAGATAGATTGCTTTTGGTTAAAATTTTCTTTTAACATAGAAGAATCTTTGTTTTCAGTGATGAATTTGCTCCTTCTGTTTGATGAATCTTTGATTCTTGTCAATGAATTTCTCAAGTAGATTAATGAATTGATTATGTTAACATAGCTAGATTGCTTTTGCGTGAAATGAATCTTTTATCATATTAACATAGTATTAACTTATTCTGCATGCAGTTATCCTACTGTGATAGAGTGGTATTTAAAGTCAGAACTATCCCTAGGGAATTCCCAATCATAAGGAATTGGACAACCGAAGCCATAGATGAACGGGTGAGTGATGAATTGAAGGAAAAATTTGGCAAAGGATCAGTTGAAGGACGCATAAATATAACTGGTGTTGGTGAGTTTTCAGAACAATTATCAAAAAATATATCTCAAGTCTGTGCAATGAATTGAGTATAATTTTAATTATTTGTTGCTAATTTCTAATGAATTTCTGATTATATTTCTTCTCATTTTATTAATTGTTTTTAGATGTTGAGGCGGTGTTGGTTGGTCCTCCTTTTGAAGCAAATGATCAAAATGAAGTACAAAATAATGGTGATGAATCCGAAGTCGAAAGTGAGGATGATCAAGATGGGCCATCAGCACCTGCTGAGCAAGATAATGATGAGCATAATAAACGATCAGAACCTGATGAACAACAACCAACAAATGACGTTGCTGCTACATCAATAGCCCATCATTCCGAGGAACAACATGACCATGAGCCCTGGAACACTGATTCAGCTCCTGATGATCAAGATTTCACCTTTGGTTCAAATGAATTGCCTGAGTTTCTTGTTAACACATTTGAACCTCAACTCGCACAATCAACTCCTCTCTTTCATCCTGAACCACAACCAGAGCATTGTACACCTTTCGTTGTCCAAGATCTAATTGAAAAAGAACTTGAAATCTGCCAACCTCAAAATAACAATGAAAGTTCTCGTTCTCCTCAACAGCCAACAAGGAATGAGAATCTGAATCCTAGAGAGGTATATGTTTCTATGCATTTACTAAGTTCTATCTCTTTTTTCCTTTTGAATTTATTTATTAAGTGAAATCTTTTTTGTGGCAGAATTCATTGCTCCTATGCTCTGAATTCAGTGACCTTGTCCTCTGAATTCATAACTTTTGTACTATATGAATTCAGAGAAGTTCTATCTCTTCTTTGCTTTTAAATTCATTTTTATGGCATAATTCATTGCTTCTATTCTCTGAATTCATTGATCCCTGCTCTGAATTCATTCCTCCTCTACTCTAAATTCATTTTTCCTCTACTAAAAATAAATTCATTGCTCCTATCCTAGGCATACAAAGCAAGGCTTGCAGATGTAGCCTTAAGGATGGCTAGTGTGTTTGTTGACTTTGGCCAAACAATTCGCGATGGAGTGGAGTATGTACCTGAGAGTGAGCTCTTGCAGAGGGTTCAGAAAGCTTCTACAGAAATGTTCACGGGCTTTTCTGAGAGCCAGAGACAGAGCCAAGAAGCTTTAAGACGGAGCCAAGAGGCACAAACACAAAGTCAACAAAACACAGAGGAGAATGCAAAGCTGGATATTGACAGTGACGAGGGTCAGCAAAATGAGGTATTGCCTTCTGATAATATAGAAGGAGAACCAAGCTCAAGCAGACAAGTACCACACATTGAACTTGAAGACTTCTTTGAAACAGAAGAAATCCTTCGAGCGATTGATGCGATGGAGAGGGCAGTAATCTTTGTTTCCCTGACACCTCCTTCATTTGATTTAGGCACATCTCCAATTTCCGCCACTGTGAAATCCGTCTCGGATATTGCCAAAACGTAATGATATCTTTTATTTGATGAACTTTATATGTTATGTCAATGAATTGCTACCTGTGATTAATTTGATATGGTTAATGAATCTTATCTATTTACAAGTACAATGAAAATGATAATGGACAAGGTTGAAGTTACATCACTCCCCCTGCTCCTAGACTGCCATTGTCGATTAGCGAAAGCCCTACAGTAGGTCATGAAGTTACTGAAACTTCTACTGAGAACAGAGGCAAAAGTCAGATGGCAAGAGCACAAAGAGCGGAAATGATGTTGCGCCAAAGGCACCTAGACCGTCTTCCATTTGCACTTCGATCACCCTTCTAGAGCAGACACGTTAATGTCATCAAGCGGTGTAGTGAGCTAGAGCAGCAAGTTGCTGATTATGCATTCTCAGAAGATAGAGGCTTCAATACATATGCATAACCTTTACCATCAAAAATCATTCAATTTGATAGCTTCTTTTTCGGATATATGTCAATGAATATTCATACTCTTACTTTTGTTTTATACAGTGAAGTGCTACTAAGAGTTCGACCATTTCTTTACACAATAAGAAAAGCCATATTTCTTACCCTTTGAGGGGTTGCTAAAGACAGAGATGCTGTAGACAATCAAATGGTGGATGTTTGGACTCTAATGCTGAACAACAATGAGCGGGCTAGAAGTTCTGAATCGTCAAGGAGGTTTTTCTGTTCTACAAATGTCTATGTAAGTTTTATTTCTGTGAATTGTATGAATGTCTGCTCTTTTTATAGTGTCAAAAGAATAATGAGAATAACTTCTTGAATTCATTTGTTAAAGGCCCAATTCACTTTTAGTGTATTGGAAGAAAAGTGGAAGCAAGAATTGTTGACCGAATTCGCTATGAGATGGGACACTGCAATATGAATGACCTAAGGGATGTCACTCTGGTAAGACTAAACTATGTTCATCAATAAACAAAAATCATCACTAAAATAATTGGGAACTGATTCTCATAATATTTTGTAGCTTACAAATTCTATGGCAGTTCTTCTTTGCTGTTGGTATAAGCGAGCACTTCTACACAGTCTGTGTCAATTTCAAATCTCGCTTTATTGAGATTCTTGACAACAGGAAACTACCCATCCAAGAAAGCTAAATATGGTTGTGTGATTCAAAATATAGTAAGATCTCATACTTTACATATATTCATCCCTAAATGAATACCAAGAATTGTTTAATCTTTTCCTTCTTTACTTTGAATTCATTTAAATGTCTTCATCATATATTCAGGTCAAAGGCTTAACTATCTTCTTGACCGAAATAAAGCATCATAAGGCTGAAGAACTGAAACTATACAAAGACAAGGTCATGCCCTTACCATGGCGTTCTAACACCAACATTTCAGACTGTGCCATATACACTATGAGGCACATGGAGACATATATGGGCACAATGGAAGGTTATGGACCTTTCGCTAAGAATGATGTAAGTAAGGTTCCTCTCTTATTTTCTTTGAAGTTCCTCAAAAAATATTCTAATTCTGCAATCCCTGTTATTTTTCGCATGAGCTTGCAGTGAAGGCACTCAGGGTAAAGTATTGTCACAGACTTATCACAAATGAGATCAATGAGAAGAGGGACAAGATCACGGGAAGAGTTAAATATAGCTTCAAGAAAAAGGAGCCATAGATATTAGGATGAGTTGTATAGTCTGGAAATTCAATATTTGTATAGCAAAAATTTATCAATGATCACAGTGTTGATACAAATGTACATTCTACCAATTTGGTTTCAGAAATGAATTCAAAACTACAATGGAAGTAAATTCTATGTCCTATTTTCAAGAATTAAAATCAATGAATTCAGCAGAAGAAGAGCAATGAATTCAGACCAGACAGGCAATGAAATCAGAGCAGAGGAGTAATGAATTCTGCTATAAAAATGAATTCAAGTAAATGAATTCAGTGAATTATAGATTGCCGCAAAAGAACGCACCACAACAGAATTTTAACAAATGATCACAAACTTTGATTGCTATTTTCAAGATGGATTTAAAGATATATTGATGAATTTGAGTACTTAAATAAATGAATTCCTAGCAGAGGAGCAATGAATTGTGCCATAAAAAATCAATGAATCACATATTGCTCTTTCTTAACTCTTTTTTGTAACACCCCCGAATTCGCAACGATTTCCTGGGAACTATCGACATCGCTATCCACGACTCAACACCGCTGAACCGTACCAAACCCAGGGGATGCTACTGCAACATTTATCGCTAAGGAATAAATGCTAAGCAAAAATGAAAAACTAGGTATCAAAGGAAGCATCTAAACAAACTAAACATTAATATCAGAGTTGTCTATCAAATAAACTTAAGTCCATTAAAGTATTATTACAACTTTGCCTTCAAGGGCACAACCAAAAATCCATAATCCAAAATAAATCATAAGTCTAGAGAAACAACCGACATTTAAACTTCAAGCTATCGTCCTCACTCAGCTACACCTACACTTTGGTTTCCGTGAAGGAAACAAGGTACAGAAGAAAAGAGAAGAAACAAAAGAAAACAAAAATCAGATAAACTGAATAAACGTCATCCATACCCAGTAAAAACACTTTCGCAAACCTTACCTGGGTTTTAGAATAATCATTGAAATTCATTTGAATGCACAAGTAGACATACAATCAAGCACACAAAAACTCGACATTCAATTACATGCAATTGTTGCTTTAGTGATCACTCGAACACAAACAGATAACCCATCTTGATTAGAGAAATAAGAGAGCGAATAGAACAGCGATTACCCATAGTGTATGTTCATAGATAGATATAGACATGCCATGGACTTACTCTAGTGTATACTCACACTACCTCTAACATAATAATCGATATGTAGAGAATTAAATGATGGGGATGATCCGTCCCGAACACACTATGAGGTGTCCATAAAAAAAACCTGGGAATCACGCATCCCTAGACTACATCAATTAGATGAGTCTCGATTGCTCGACTACTCCTAGGGATCCATTAGGAGTCTTATTCTCATTGATAAATCAATTCACATACTTACATTGATTGACCTAGTGGTACAATGAGACCACGACATACTACTTCACTTCATGCTCATGATAATGAATAAAATAACGACGATAACGACATAAAGGCATATTAACATAATCATGCTTCACATATGTCTAACGAATTTTCGGCAGCACTTCGGCAGTAAATCATGATATCCAAAATTACACTTTCAACAAATAATCCATCCAAGTATAATAGGTGCTCATTAGCACTCAATAATAACCCATTCCAAATAGCACGTATATTATATCATAATAATATTAGAAATTCACATCGCCATACATGCTCGATAATTAGCATATGAACTAATTAATTAACGAAACTTCATAAACTTGTCATACTCAATATAAATCATATTTACAGCGAAGTATATATTTCTAATTCTCATAATTAGCGACGATATAATTTAATCATGCTTCGCATATTAAATTCACAATAATTTATCAATTAGCACATAACACATCAAAATAGTTTTGATGGGGCTTTAGAAAGAGGTAGGCACAATCTCTTACCTAAAAAATGCTCACTAATTAGTGCGTAAGCTCCACGTACGAAGATGATCACGCTTACTCGTTAAGCCCTAATTAAGAACAATTACCGAAACCGAGTTTATTCAATACGAACATCTAAACCGTACTGAAACTATAAACTGATATTTTTTTAAATTTCCTTGATTTATTAAAATCAATCTAGGATTTTGAAAATCCGGATTCGGATTCCAAAAGAGTACAGAAAAAAAACAAGAAATTAAAAACTGCTGAAATTACTCAAAAACCTGCACGAAAATCCAAAAACGCGAAAACGAAAAAGCACTTGCTTGACCCATGAACCACCATCACGACCACCACCCACGGTGGTCATGTGACCTCCGGTGACCCCCCGACCAGCCACCAGCGCCGGTGGTGGTGGTGGGTCCACCGTGGTGGTTCACGGCAGAAGAACAACGAAAGAGAGAGAAAGAAATAGCGAAAGGAAGAGAGAGATGGGGCTGCGCCCATTATCACAAAACTCACCGGAGTGAAGGGCGGTGGCCGGAGCAAGGAGGCCCGTGGTGGTGGCTACAACAGGATAGAGAAAAGAGCACGAAAGAGAAAGAGAGAAACAACAGGAGAAAGAGAAAGGGAAAGAAAGAGAGAGAATGAGAGTTACCGAGGACGATGTGACGGCGGCGATGCTGGTGGTGCTCCGGCGAGCAGGTCAGGAGAGAGAAGGAGAGAGAGGCCGAATGAGAGAGAGAGGAGGAAGATGATGAGGGTTTGATCAAAGTGTGCAAACTGAATATTGTCTCATCTTTTTCTATTTATACTCACCACAAGGGTTTTGGTCAACAATAGTCAAGTTAGGAATAAAAGAAATATGCCCATTAAATTTAATTGAATAAATTCTTCCCGAATCAATAATAAAGGAAATAGGAATTCTCTCGATCGTCAAAAATCATTTAAATAAAACTCTCAAATAATTTGACAACTATAAATTCCGAAACCTCCATAATAATAACTAATATTATTATGGCTTTAATTGCATAAATCGAATCGTTATACTAATATACGATTTAAATCTCCGAAACTATTTAGAAATGAATTATAAATCGATATTATAATTATAGAAAATATTGGGGTATCACATTTTCCCTATCTACTGGTTAGTCAAGGTCGCGCCACAAATAACGCACAAATAGTTCGATGACTTAGGCTAAGTTGGAATGCATTATTTTCGAAAGCAAAAATATTTTTGGCTATTTTCAACACGAATTCAAACCTAAAAACCCAAAATGAATTCCATGTGGTATGCTAATGAATTTAAGTACTTATAAAAATGAATTCAAAGCAAAAAACCAATGAATTCTTTCTTAAAAATAAGTGAATTCAATTTCAAGATGAATGCATTATTTTCAAGACGAATTCAAAGATAAAATCCAAATGAATTCAATGTGGTAAATTGATGAATTTCAGTACTTTAGTAAATGAATTCAGAGCAGTGGAGCAATGAATTCTGCCATAAAAAAATCAATGAATCACAGATTGCTCTTTCTTAACTGTTTTCCCTATCTTCTACTTAGTCGAGGTCCCGGCACAATAACGCATAAATAGCGCAACCTTAACAAATAAACAATAGTTTGATGACTTAGGCTAAGTTGGAATGCATTATTTTCGAAATCAAAAATACTTTTGGCTATTTTCATGACGAATTCAAATCTAAAAAACCAGATGTATTCCATGTGGTATGCTGCTGAATTTAAGAACTTATGAAAATGAATTCAACGCAAAAAAGCAATGAATTCTTTCTTAAAAATAAGTGAATTCAAAGATAAAATCCAAAATGAATTCAATGTGGTACTTTGATCAATTTGAGTACTTAAGTAAATGAATTTAGAGTAGAGGAGAAATGAATTTTGCCATAAAAATCAATGAATCAAAGATTTCTCTGTCTTAACCGTTTTCCCTATCAACTACTTAGTCGAGGTCGCGCCACAATAACGCCCAAATAGCGCAAGCTTAACAAATAAACAATAGTTTGATGACTTAGACTAAATTCGAATGCATTATTTTCGAAAGCAAAAATAATTTTGGCTATTTTCAAGATGAATTCAAAGCTGAAATCCAAATGAATTCCATGTGCTTTGCTGATGAATTTAAGTACTTATGAAAATGAATTCAAACAAAAAAGCAATGAATCATATATTCCTCTTTCATAAGTAAAATTAATGTTGATTCACTACGACGTATAACAAATAAAAGATAAACAAAACAAGAAGGATACTTCAATTCCATTCATTGAAAATTTACATCAAAGACAATGACTACAAAATGAATTCATTAGCATTCAATGCACAGCAAAAAAATACTGGTTCACTATACAGTTTAGTTAACTGCAAATCCCCCAAAAAAATGTTACTAGACACTACAACACCAAAAAGCAGCAAAAAAATAGGCATTCACCCCCCCTAATCTTGCTCATACACTGGACCAGGCCAGGCATTTTCCTCACCCAGATGATCCTCCAGCCAAAGAAAAAGCTGTCATTCAGCTATGGACATCCAATGCCTGTCTTGAAATCTGTTTTGTATGACATAACTATGTCATACCAGGCCCTCCCACCTTTTCGCCTCTTGCAGACATTGCTGCAGCGTCGGCATTGAACATCTTTTAAAAACATGCTGCTGCATGATTTTCTCAAGTTGTAAAAGCTTTGTTGCTCCCCCAACCTACACTATCTTATTCCATTTCTTGGAAACTTTAGAAGCAAGAGACAAATCCTCAGGATCAAGTCGATGAAACATTCTTCATCAGTATTTCTGACATTCCTGGGATGTCAGTAAAATCTCCAGTATCGCGATGCTCATCAAAAGTTGGTCTCCAGAGAGACATTCGTTGATGAGCTTCAAACCATAGCCTGTTGATCAAAGCATCGATAACTACAACACAAAAACAGTAAGCCAAAAAAAGAAACAAAAATGAGTCATAAATGTCCTATTAAAATTAATTTACTACTTCTAACAGTGTAGCAGAACTTAGCTATGCAATTCAGAAATATTACCTAAATCAAAAAAGCACTTTAAAAACAATGAACTTTAACAAACAATTTGACAAAAAATATAAGCTAATTCTAACAAACAACTAGCTAAACTGAAAAACACAACAAAAAAAACAACAACTTGAATTCAATTCTGTCACAAAACACAACTGACACAGTAGCAGAAACTTAACTATGCAATTCAGAAAAATAACTTAAATCAACAAGCACTTTAAAAACAATGAACATTAACAACAATTTGACAAACAAAAGAGCAACAGCTTGAATTTCAATTCTGTCACAAAAACAAAACTAACACTGTAGCAGAAACTTAGCTATGCAACATTCACAAAAAAAATAAAATCAAAAAGTACTTTAAAATAATGAATTTTATGAACAATTTGACAATGTAAGTTACTGCTAACAAACAACTAGCAACACTGAAGCAAAAATGTTTTACACCAAATACAAAACACCACAAAACAGAACAAAACCCACAAAAACACAAAACAGACAAAAAAAAAAAAACTTGAAATAAACTAAAGGAAGACTAAAATACCTTCAAACGGTGGTGAAACATCAACCTTCATCTTTGGACTCCAAAGAATTGCTCTGAACCTTCTCTGCATGAGCCTCTGATCGCGCCAAAAGGAAAAACGATGAGCTAAGTTGAGCTGGGTCTGTGTGAGAACCCTTGAACTTGTGAGCTAAGGGGCATGATCAATTGGGTTTATAAAATAAGCTATTAGGGACACGATGATCATTTAATTATGTAAAATTGCTCTCAACCCCAGTCAAGTTTTCTCAACCATTCATTTTAATTATGTCAAATCACTGTTAAAAAGTAATAATTTATATGCTTAATAAACAGACAACTTAAGGCTATGAATTTTTCGGCCATTTCAATGAATATTAGAGATCAAATCCATATTTGAAAACTAAAAACCTAAAAGCAAACCTAAGCACTACTCATCAGACTCAACCCCAAAAAGAATCCTCTTCCATTTCCTCTTGTTTAGCAGCAGGTATGTTTCTTCTCCATGTCCCCATTTCTTGTTTAGCATTTACTACCCATTTTTAGCATCATGTTAAATTTGTGTTTCTTGTTTAGTATTTTTAACTACCCATTTCTTTTGATCTGTTTAGTAGCTCTTTTAGTGTTATAATATCTGACAAATGCATGATTTTAGACTAATCTCTGTTCCTCATTGTTTATAATTCAACAAGTTTACCTCCTGTTTTGCTCACCTCTTGCTTACCATTCAAATACATAAAGAATGGAGTGTTTAAATCAATGTTATACGAAAATGAATTGTTAGCTTTAGTCCTGTAAAAAAAAAGGCACAATTCATCATACCCCCCTGTTATCATTGTGAAAAATAATAATGCTAGGCTATTTTTGAAAATTTGATTCAACATTTGATTTGATTAAAGTACCAAATTCACCAGAAAAAAGAAGGGTTTGTTGGATGTGGCTTAGCACGGTACATTTTCTATGTTGCTAACTAAAAATCATTACAGGATTACGAAAACATGGCTTCACCTAGTGATAAGAAGAAAATGGCAAAAATCAACGTAGAGGAGATAGAAGGATTTGATGACCTTCTAACACAACATATCTTCCCAAAGTGCGACAAATTGACACTATGGAAGACGACTTGTTCATCAAAAAGACTGAAGTTGTTGGTTTGGGAATCTCGAGCTCTATCCCCTTTCAAGATGACAGAATTTGATGAAGTTCTGACACGCCATGTCTTAACAAAACTTAACGATGATGACCTGAGAAGCGTTTCTAAGATAAATAAAAAATGGTCTATGCTAGCTTGGCGCAGCAGATCAATCAAAGCCAACAGAGCTACGACTGACAGACGAGCACTTGAAGTCGGTCAAAGAATTGAAGCTCAAGCTGCTAATGTAGTTTCAACTGCTGCTGTTGATTCAAACGAGCAAGAGTCCAACAACCTAGAGGGCATTGCCTAAAGGGATAGAAATTTAAAAACCTTTAGGAAAGCTTAAGTTAGGGTTACATATAAAAGGTTGACTTTTGCTTGTATCTGTGTTTACTTTTGCTTGGTATGCGTATAAGGGGTGAACCTTGTATAGGAATGTCACTTTTTCATCAATGTACTTATGCATCAACCTTGAAACCAATGCTTTCTGAAATGCTGCTATAAATGAATGATATATTTTGTAAGTTTATTATGAATATTGCTTTATATCGAAAAATGAGTTATGACTATTGATTTCATATATTGAATATATCCCATATACTACATGAATTCATAGAGAAACATTAATGAACTCATCACTCAAATGGATAAAATCTGCAATGAATTCACACCAAAGTTTCAATGAATTCATCCCAAAAAATCAATGAATTCAACCCAAAAAAGGAATGAATTCAGAACAAAATGTGTGTTTTCCAAACTGTATCAATAATGAAATCTCCATATCAAATGACAAAAAAAAAACTTTATCTCTAATCAAATGAATTCTGACAAAGGAAGAGTCAAGTGTTCTTTGGGGGAGTGAAACCTGATGATCAAGCTGAAATACTAGCTATTAAAAAGATATGCTCAACGAAAATTACCAGTCAAATATCTCGGGGTTCCTCTCTCTATTAGAAGATTGACTGTATCTCAATGTCATATCCTAGTGCACAATATGACAGCGAGACTTAGAGCACGCAGGACAGCTAGGCATCTTTCCTACATAGGAAGATTCCGATTAATCAAATCTGTTTTGTTTGGGGTTGAGGCAATTTGGACCCCACCATTTGTGTTACCTCACGGTTTTGATTTGGTTGCACTGTCCACCGGAGATGTATGACATGGGGACATGAGATAGAATGGATGCTGAAAAAGTGTAGGGGAAACTCTGTTCGAACAACAGATTTTAGAGCTCGGTTTGCTGAGGTTGTATACAACATCTGGATTGATACCAAACTTTCAATGAATTCATACCAAAAGTTCAATGAATTCATACCAAAAGTTCAATGAATTCATACCAAAGTTTCAATAAATTTATAACAAAGTTTCAATGAATATCAAGTTTAATTTACAGATGTGTTTTCGAAAGAGTTGGATGACACCCCCAAAATCTTCTCCCAAGCCACATAGCCAACGCCATCAATTTACAGATGTGTTTTCGGCAGAGTTGGATCACACACACCCCTCCCCCCCCCCCAATACAAAATGAATTCATAGAGAAACTTTAATGAATTTAGGACTCATATAGATAAAAAAAAATCAAAACTTTATTACAATGAATTCTGAAACTTGATTTGATATACTCAATCTGATATACTGAATTTCTAACAAATACAAAATGAATTCATACCAATATTTTAATGAATTCAAAACAAAAATGATTGTTTCCAAAACTGTATCGAAATGAAGAACAAAACATAACACTACAACCTCCAACCATATCACTTATACCACCTCAATTCAACACAGAAAAGTAGTGAAAAACTACTAGCTAGGCTCTATAACTTCTATCTGCAACAACACATGTTCTAATCACCCTGAAGCAGCATCTTTTTGATATATAGTAGGAAGTACTACGCTTGTCCTGTGCTTGATGCGTAATGTGTTGCCATAAAACTTGATACACCTCCTTGTGGATGAACCAAATATCCTTCCCCAGCCATCTGATCAACAACATCCTGTATCCATGCAAAAAGTTAAGAAATTCCACTTTAGCACATAATCTAAGAAAAGCTTGAATAAAAACATAGAAACATATAACAAAAATACCTTAACCGATTCTTGCACAACTTGCTTTGTATGCATCCTTGGCCTTTTCACTGCAGCACCTTTCCGTCCCCTTATTGTCTTGCATATCTTATGTTCTGTGCTCATTCTCCTCGTGTTCCTTTCTCCAATAGCTCTCTTACCTTCAAGATTCCGTATTTTCTTACTTGCACATGTTGAATCTTCTTGATCATCACAGTTAATCGCAGCCCCAAATTCAGTTTGCCCATTGTCTCTTATTTTTTGAAATCCTTCTTCACAATATTCTCTTGCCTTCTTATTACAATCACTAACTGGCGTCAAGTTGCTAAACTTACGAATCATTTTTGTCCTCCAAATCAAAGCAGCAACCATATTATGCCCTGGCTTCCTTCCTATTACCACAACATCATCAGCTTTCTTACACGCTTTCGTCCACCTGGGAAGGATGTACTGGTCTGGAATTCTCTTGACACACATAAGATTATAAATCCTCAAAATATGATAACACAAAATGCCATTTTGAATGAAACTGTTGCAACTGCGTGAAGCAGTATGCACTTGAGGATCCACAACCACTTCATGTCGAAAAATGTCAGGATCTTCTCTCCACACATGATATATAAACTTCTCATCTACAACACCAGCGAATATTCGGCTGCAAGCTGCACCAGCCATGAACTGCTCTTCCAACATCCGATATGCACTCATTGTATAAACCTCTCTTGCATGAACTAGCAAAGCCACATGATCAATGATCATCTCTGGCCTCCCATATTCGTTTGAGTGAACGAATTTATTTTCATTGCTCCTCCAAGTATGAACGACATCACAAAATAGGGAATATAAGTCACATAAGCATGTTGTTTTTCTTAGCCTGTGGCAGATAGCATGGTTAGTTGATCCACATCGTTGCTATGACAAAATCCCAGCTGAAAGTTCTCTTTTGAAAAAGCAGGGCACCATTTCTCCCTGTTAGAATAGAATTTTTTCATCCAGGGGTGATCTGCACAGTTGTATCTCTCAATCAACCTAACAGGAATGAATTTTGCAAAAAAACAGGAATGAATGTCAGAATAATTTGCATTGAAAATTCATTAACTGATCAAACAAAAAGTCAATGAATACAACCAAAAAACTACATACCTTGTCCAATAAAAGTTGAATTTTGCAACTGTATCAACCCCTTTCATCAAGTGATTAAACAAGTCAATGAATCCTGGTTGGCTCCTCAACCACTTTATCATGTCCCTTGAATTCTTTGTGATATGCCAAATGCAAAGCCTATGTTTTGAGGTCCGAAACTCTATTTTTATCGCACCTGCCATTGGTTTAGATTGATCAGTCATGATAGTCTTAGGAACAGGGTTGCCCATAGAGTGGAGGAACGTCTTGAACAACCAAACAAATGACTCAGTTCTTTCATGAATCATAAACCCACAACCAAACATCACATTGTTGGTGTGGTTGTTGATTCAAATAAAAGGCCCACAAATCATGCCATACTTGTTAGTACGATATGCAGTATCATGTATCACAAGATCACCAAACAACTCATAATCCAATCTCATTTGTTCATCAAGCCAAAAAAAAGCTACAAAGCCTTCCAGCATCATCACATTCAAAGTCAAAATAAAATTCCTTTTCATTTTGCTCCCTTCTCTTGAATATTTCAATGAGTGTGTTAGCATCACCACCATCAAACCTCTTTGCATCATCTTGAGCTAATGCATTATATGCGTTATTGTTTGTAAAACCAACCATTGGAGATCCTCCAGACTCTTGCTTCAACAACCTTATTGCATCAGCAATAGGTAACCCGCACTTCCTAAAAATTTTTAGAAAAACCAATTATTCCTTTGAAACACCTCTGTGAGATCTCATTAAATGTGCATATTGCTCATTGATGAGTGCATAAATAGTGCTAATATTCATGTGTAGACCGCACGCATTTATCCTATGTTTACGTAAATTCTCTTATATTTTACTGATTTATGAGTAATTATATATGAGGATTACTACTTTGGTATTTTAGTGTTTTAGTTGTGATTTTAGGGTCGAATTTAACTCCATATGCAAAGGACTTAGGATTATCTTTGGATGCTCAACATAGTAAAAGAAAAACCAAGTTGTGAAGAGTATGAAGAAGAACATTGGATGCTTTTTGGAAGCATCAAGGCATTGAAGATTATTGAAGAAGAGAGTTACTAGTGCCTTAACTATTTTGAGAGTTACTTGGTGACTTATTGTTGATTAGGGGGTTACTTTGTGTAAACCGTCTAGGTTCGTTGTAATGTTTTCCTATAAATAGGCTCTCATCCTAACTCATAGGGGCATCCCATCTTAGACTATCTCTTTCCATAGTCTATTTTTCCTAGTCCACTTTACGCTTTCTAGATTAGTGTAGTGGGAATAGAAATGTAGATTTTATGAGTTTTATTAGTTCGTTCTTCAAATTCAAGCGTTCTTCTATTTCTCTTTGGAGACTATAATTGAAGCTACTTGGTTTATTTCTTTATCTCTACTCTGTCTTTTCCCCTCTCTCCATGCTTCTTCTTTCAATTGCTTTATTTAGCTTAATTGATTTTAGCATGAATTTCATTACGTACTTAGCTATAATTGTAGAGATCATGAGTAGCTAATTTCTTTTGTCTAGGATTGATGTAACTTAATTAAATCCTATGATGCTAAATTAGATAAGTAGAAATTGCCATGTCATTAGAATTGTTGCACAATGTTTGATTGCAATCTTGTTGCGTATATTAGATGATTAAGTCAAACTCGAGAGAAGCTTCTTAGTTGTTGTAACTCAATCATTCATCAAGTTTGCCTAATCACGAGAGTAGTTTAGAATAACTTGGGACTATTGGAAAGGAAATTATATATACTTCATGCTCTTGATACTTTCTTAACTCCATGAGAATAGGTAGTTGAGAATTATATTGAGTATTCCTTTCTCGCTTCGAGAGAAGGTTTTAGGATTTATATTTCCGTCCTTGCAACATTCGACATGACATGCTAGTTGATACTTGTTTATCCACGTCTACGATCTTGGTTAAGTGAAATCAACCCTAGGTTCTTTTTCTTATTATTTTCTCTTATATTAGTGATTAGTTTATCTGTTTTAATCCAACAAACCAATTTGTGAATCGCTTAGCTTGTTAAATTTAAGAAAACTTAGTACTTGGAATCGATAGCTCCCTGTGGTTTGATATTTTATTACTTCGATACAACCCATATACTTGCGAGCCTATCACTCATGGGATAAAGGATGATTATGAATCATCACATGCTTAGTTATTGTCCAAGTACCCTCTCTATCAACATCAAACTGAATATGAGCCTTGCATCCAATTCTTATAACTGATTTTGCATAACATCGATCACGTTTCTTTAACTCATCCTTAAACCCTTCTTTCTGGCAGCAAAACTGTCTCATCGAAACAGTATTATCAACCGTGCGTCTTATCTTACTCTTCCGAGTACTAAAACCCTTGCACAATGCATAGTCGTTGTACCTTTCATAAGCCGCTTCCTCATTTTTCACAACTAAACCTAACAGTTAAGAAGTTTCAGCCTCTTTTACAATCATTCCAGAACCACCTAAAAACATCGACATATTCATTTACAAAAACACTGAATAAAAGGCAAGAAACAACATTATGAATAGATAAATCATCAACTAAAACACCATTTGAATTCATTAACAATATGAATTCATTTCCAAACTTGAAAAAAGGAGAAAAACAGAACAATGAATTCAAGGAAATGAATTTTGAATTGTACAGTAAAGAAATTAACAATATCAATTATAGAATCCAACAGGCAATAATTAACAATGGAGAATTCATTCATTGACATCTAAAATTCATTACCTACATAATGACAATTCATTGCCTAAAACACAAAAATTCATTAAATTAACAATTTGAATTTATTCCCTAATCAATGAATAGGAATGAATCAATACATCAACATTCATTTTTTAACCAACAGATCAATGAATTCATGTAAATGAATTTTCAATTGTACAGTAAGTAAACTAACAATATCAATTATAGAATCCAATAGGAATAAATGAATACAGGGATCCAAACTTGAATTAATAATTAACAAGGGAGAATTCATTCATTAACAACTAAAATTCATTATCTACATAATAACAATTCATTGCCTAAACACAAAAATCATTAACAATTTGAATTTATTCCCTAACCAATGAATAGGAATCAAAATCACTACAACAGAATTCATTTTTTAACCAACAGATCAATGAATGATTTTGAATTGTACAATAAATTCATTACCTACTAATAACAATTCATTGCTTAAAACACAAAAATTCATTACCAAAAAACATATCACAAATTCAAACGCCTTACATTACACACAAACTATTAGAATTCATTGGCTAAAAGAACATTGTAGAAGAACAAAATTCATTTACTCTCAATTCAAAGTTCATTCATTGAATTGAAAAAAAAAACCTCTTCCTTGCAGCTCAACTTTTTCTTCTTTAACTGAAAATTGAAAGCGGATTCAACTGGAACAGATGAAAAATCTGGTTCGACATCCATAATCTACAGAAAAAAAATCAAATTTGCGATCAAACATCAAAAAACAAATTCGTAAAAAGCACAAAATCGCAAATCCAAAATCGCAAAGGAGAAAAACGAAAAAAGAAGGAGAAACTAGCCTTCAATGGAGCTCGAAATAGCAGCAGCTCGTCAATGGACAAAGAGGAGAGAGAAACAAAAGAGGAGAGAGGAATTTGAGCTCAACAATGGAGTTTTACTGAAAAGACCAGAGAGAAAACGAAAGAGGAGAGAGAAATTCAGTTATCTAGGTATTGGTAAAAAGAACAAACAAAAAAAAACGCGAATTTTTTACGAAACGGAGAAAAACGCGTTTCGAAATGTCACTTACCAAAAAGACGTCGTTTTGCGCGCGCCAGCTCCACCACTCTCCATGGAGCTGGGAGTATATTAAAATTTGGAATTGACGCGAATACGCGAGTGCCCCATCGACTTGTCTCGCCCTATAAGAGACCAATACCTAAATTATACTCCCAACTCCACCAAGTTTCATGGAGCCTTCACCCATCTCTCCTTCACCCATTCTCTCTCTCACCTCACTTTCTCTCTCCTCCCCCTTCCCCGATTGCCGGCGCCGCCCCTCTGCCACCATCACCGCCACACCCTCACCGCCCGGGCTACCGTCGTGGTCGGCGCCGGGCCGGAGACCATGACGGTGGCCCCCACCAGTCGACCCCACCCCTCCCCTTCTCTCTCCTCCCCTCACCCCAAACCCGAAACCCTAACCCTAACCCTAACCCCTTTTTCTCTCTCCTCTTTCACCTCCGCCCCACCGCCGCCCCTCCACCCCCGCCGTGGCCACGACGGAGGTCGACTCCGGCCGTCGACCTCAGTCGTGGCCTCCCCCAGCCACCACCTCCCCTCCCCCGCCCCTACAGGGAAATTAATAAAAAACCCCAAAAAAATTCAAAAACCCCAAAAAATACTCGAAAATCCCAACAAACGAAAATCCTTGGTGTAAATGGGTTCAATTTGGGGTTGGTGAACCCTAGAAGGAAAAAATCCCCAAAAAAAAAAAAAAGAGGGCGTGTGAGTCTCACTCGCCTAGCTCCTAGCTCCACGAAACTCCGTAGAGTTAGGAGTATATAGAAATTTGTGAAAAGAGACTGATTGGTGTTGTTTTGTGACTTCCCCTAAAAAAAAAAAAGGGTACACACTAAACAAATCCCAAAAAGAGGGGGGCATACTGAAGAGGGGCTTTGCTAAAGTCTAAACCCTTGCCAAAATTTAGTTGTATTGCTCTTGTTAACTGAGAAATTGTTTGGAACTCTTTTATGGCGGAATTACCGTAGAATGTCTCTCTCTTCCCTTGGCATTTCATTCTTTGCTTGCTGAGTTGCTGTTACGCCGGTGCCGGTGGTCTTTCTCTCCCTACATTAGCGGTTAGTTTCTCTCCCTATATAACTTCCAAATTGTATTTCTCTAGAACAATGGAAAAGCAATGTGGGTCAAAATGTTACTATATGTTACAGTAATGATATTCAAAGTGTAATTAGAAACTCAAATTGATCAAATAACGATAAATGGAGCTTGGAACTGTGACATTTTTCAAACTGTCATTCTCTCTTGTTTGATTAGAAAATAGTTGGTAATTTGTCATCTGATTTCGGTTGGTACCCACTTTCATTTGTTTTGTTGGTATGATTTTAGGGTTCATAATTTGGGTTCCCATATGTCGTTACAGCTTCCTACTTTTGGAAATTAGCTATGGTTTTGTATAAAGTATGTAGCTTTTTTGAGTTGTGTTAATGTAGTGTTAATTTGGGATTATCGTCTCATACTATTTGGTATCATGGTTGTCTTTTGGGTTGATTGAGATATGAAGGAAAGGACTGTGACTTGCTGTTTGTACTTGAAATGAATTTGGCTAAAACTAATTTGGGATTTCGGCTTCAGTTTGGTAGTCGGAATTCGTAGGTGGGAATGGGAATTGGGGAGACATTTTTGGGGTTTGGGAGAGTGTTAGAATGAGAGATAAGGATTATTTTTGCCAACTTGCCTTAAAATGCAGAATTGCAGATCCAATTTCATATTGATGAGCAACTTGGTGATTCCCAATTCCAGACCCAACTATGAAGTTATATATGTAGGAAAGGGAAGCGTTTACTTCCAGTCCCAGTCTCATTTTGCAGTCAAATATTCTTATTCCTACCTTATAACTCCTACTTATACTGTGGGTGAGATGGGTAAGAGACTAATTGTTTACCGGCCACGTAGGCGAGTGGATACGATTTTGTTTTTTGAACTTACTGGTGGACATGAGTAGGGTACAGGTATAAGAATTTCATGTGGTGGGTGCAAGGGAGGGCCTCCCCTACAATTGTCTCTCCTGATTGCCAGTTTTCCATCCATAGTGGCTCTACTTTAAACTGGTCTACCAAAGAAAATGATGCCAAAAACAAAGTAAACTCTGTGGTGTGTGCAAGGCTCATAATAAGTTGGGCAGCTTGCATTTGACCATAATTAAAATAAAGATGCATTCCTATATGGAGGGCTCGTGTTACAATATCCTTATGTGTGTATTGGAAGATACTGATGATAAAATGATAATCCAAGGAAAAAAGCATCATTGACTTATGAATTTCATGTTAGGTAGTACCTTTGTATTATCTTTCGCTCTTTAAGGTGCCTGGTCCGTTTGCTAAGAAGATTGAGAAATTGATGAGAGATTTTTTGTGGTCTGGTAGCGACGAAGATAAAAGGGATCATTTAGTTACCTGGGACATGGTATGTCGTCCTAAAGAAGAAGGGGGCCTGGGTATTGGGCGGCTGGTGACCATAAATGTGGCTTTTGTTGGTAAGTGGCTGTGGCGTTTTCCTTTGGAACATAATGCACTTTGGCATCACGTCATCAAGAGTAAATATGAGTTGTGTCAAATGGGTGGGATACTCAGGTGGTTGCAGGAGTAACACATGCTTGTCCATGGAAGTTTATCTCTCAGCTCTTGATGTTACCGGCTTACCGCCTTTGATGACTCTCGCCTATTCGGTTATTGGTATTGCTGTGATGCTCTTACACTGCTGATATGCTATCCTTTTTCATCTTCTCCTTTTCCCCATTCCTCTCTTCTATTCTCCTTTTAGGAAATTTCCTTCTCTCCAACTATGGACAAAAATCCTACTTAATTACTTTAAATCTTATAAACTGACATGGGAATTCTATTGGACTTTGACCGAATCCATGAAAAAAAGAGTTGAGTTTCCAGATTGAGCTGCAAACTCAAACTGCTTGCACCATTCCACCTTCTTTGGTGACTTACATCAGATAATCTAGAGAATAAATACATAGATGGACTTGAAAACACTTCTATGAGTTCTCTCTGACAGTTTACATCATCCAGTGTCAGCTAAGTTAATTGTCAAATGGCCATGTCTTACTGGAAATGTCAGCAGGAATATTTGATTTTCCATCTCCATCTCTATTATGCCTGTAGAAAATTATTTTACTTGATCAAGATTTGTTGAATTACTCGTTCATTTTAGCAGAAGCCTATTAGTCACTACTCTGTTTCTGCCTGTTATAAAAGAGCCAAATATTAGGTGTTTGGTGTTCCGGTATGTTGTGATATCACTTTGCTGCTTTGACCTTAACCACATGTAATCGGATTATCACTTGCCCAGTTTTGAGCATGAATTTGATTGTTAAATGAATGAATGAAACATTCTGATGATGTCGGTCCTTGTTTGATTGTACTTGCCATGATGTCATTTGCCATGAATTGCAGGAAGGTGTCCAACAAATTGTATTGGGATTGTACATCATAAGGGGCGATAACATGTATGTTAGTTCTCTGACGATCTTTTCATTAGTTCGCAGTTGATCGCATCATTTATGACTTTATAGTGACTGGGGAAGTGGAGCAAAATTCTAGGCTTGGTATTTCTATCTCATGCTTTTAGTATAATGGTGTTCCTTGTGCATTGACAGAAGCATCATCGTTGAGCTTGATGAAGACTTGGATGCGCAGATTACATTGTCACAGCTGAGAGGCCATCCTTTGAAGCCTGTCATTCACTAATCGCAATATATCTATTATAGGGTTCACGAAAATCAGCTGTAAGGTCTCCTGTTTCAAGCTAAGTGAATGGGTGGAGACTATAAGCGCCACAGAGAAACAGAGATGTTCTGGGAGTCTGGTCTTTAATGCATTTTTCATTGTGTCATCTTCAAAAGTTCTCCAGCCAGAAGCTATCACATTATCGTTATCTCACTTCTCTATGTAGCCAAGATTTGCCTGATTCTTCCGCTAGTTGGAATATATGGAGCTTGAACCCATGTAGTTGTGACATTTATGGAGTATAAATTCTAGTTGCGCAACCCGAGTTCTTTATATATATTGTCTTTATTTATTTTATTTGAAGTTGGAAAGAAGCAACCCACTTTGAGGGTAATGAGACTCGATCAAATGTCATTGCTGGGGGTAAGTGGGTGATGCGCCACTGCCTCGCCGAGTTCTTTATATGAGCCCAGTAGCTTGCTGTTTTGTATTAAAAAATTTCCTGGTTGAAATCAGCATCAAAAAGCAAGGAAAAAAAACATTATTGGAAGTTGGAAAGTCAGGCACCTGATGAGCTGAACCTGTTTCTGTTGAGAAGAGTAATAAGAAGATTATAAATAAGATTTTTGCAAGTTGATCAGCCTTTATTTCCTTTTATATATAGATTAATTTTTGCTTCAAGTCTAATCATTCTTTACAGATGTTAATGAAGTCGATAAAGCTGCAAGTACATAGATGTTTGTCTTTAAGAGGGCAAACTCTTATTAGGGAAATGCTACTCGTACACATCAAATTTTTTTAATGCGGTAGCAGCATGTGATTGGTTATAGAAAAATTAAAGCAAAATAAAATTTTCAAATGTTTTCGTTTAAATTTCAAACATTTTAGCTTAAATTCAAAGGGGAATTGGGTTTACTCCCATTATTTTCTCTCTCCTCAATTTTTACCCATTTTATCCCAACAATTCAATTCTCACTAATTTGTGGTAGTGAGTAGTTATTAAAGGAGAATTTTACTGAGTAGCCATTAAAGGAGTTTTTGAAGAATAGCATGGAGGTTTTATGAGGGGGATTGCTGAAATATGAGAAGGAAAACATGGTGGGTAGTGAGATTTTGGTAAGGAGGTTTGGAATTTTTGGTTGTATGTGGAGTTCTTGTTCATCATGTTCTTCTTCGTCCTTTTTAAGATGGTGTAAATTTTTGGGAGTTAGATCTAACTCTTTTTTTTAGTGAAATTAGATCTAACTTTTGGGATTATATTGTTTTGTAATGGATGATTAAACCTATGAATATAAGCATCATGTAATTGAAAGCAATTGAAAGCAATTGATTTTCTCTTCCCTTTATTTCTCTGTAATTTGAAAATGGAGGTTCACGATCGCGGAAAAGATATGTGCACTAGTGTTTGTGAAATTGACCATAGTCGGTACACACTAAGTGTATTCTACACTCTTTATTTTTTTCCTAATAAATAAATTATTGTTTCTAATAAATATATACTTGTTCCTAATAAAATAAAATGTGCTCATCTGAAATCGATGAAAGAATTATATGTTCTTAATTATTTGGTAACTATATATTTATTAGGGACAATCTTATATTTTTTAGGAAAAAGTAAACAGTATATGATATACTTTATGTATAAAGCTCATTTTACTTAGTACAATGTCTACTAAAACAATTGACTCAAACAAGCATCAGTTCTTTTCTTTATATTTTTTTTGCCTCTATCATGAAATCTTCAATTAGAAAGTGGTAGATTTGCAACAAATGATATCACTGCATTTCGTGTACGAGTGGTAAGTAAATTTTTTTCCTAACGGGTAGTATGAGCTATTTTTTGGAGAGTGAAAAAAGAGTTGTTCATCGTGATTACCAAAATAAAACACAAATAAAATCGGTCTATTAATTATGGAAATTAATTTTCCCCAAAAGTATTTTTAGCTATTGTCCACCAACAAAAACAACAATAAATGTAATACAACCCCTTATGGTTCTCACTTTTGTTTTAAAATCTTACTTATTATTCTCACTCTGGGTGACAACTGAAAAGTTAAGTAAGCTATTAGCTTTTTGCATAAGTTGTATAAGAGATTTATCATTTTACTAAGTTATTAGTTTTTTGCATAAGTTGTATAAGAGATTTATCATTTTACTAATAACAAATTTTGTAAATTGAATTATTTTCATTTATCCGGGAACACAACACCATTCAACTTTGTATTACTAAAGTTAATGATTTAAAGTACTAAAATGATCAATGCCAAATTGCAATCAATGTACTAAAATTAAGCATAAAGTGACTCACCTATGATCATTAATGTTCAATATCTTAATCCTATGCTAATCAATCCATGACCACCTTTTCCGAACTTATACACTATCTACTCTATCACACATGAAATACCAATGTTTTAGAATTTATCAATGTCAATTTGCAATCAATATATTCATATGAAGAATAAAGTGACTCACCTATGATCACTAATGCTCAATATCTTAATCTAATGCTAAACAATCCATGATCACCTTTTCTGAACCCATACACTTTGTACCTCCGCCGCACACGAAATACCAATGTTTTGGAATTGATCAATGCTAATTTGCAATCAATGTATTCAAATGAAGCATAAAGTGACTCACGTATGATCACTAATGATCAATATCTTAATTCTATGCTAATTAATCTATGATCACCTACTTTCCTGAACCCATACTTTTCTGATTACCTACTTATCGATTCTGATTGGTCCAAGAAACCCCATACTCCCTTATATTGGAGAAAAAGTAGGATGGAAAAGGATGAAACTTCAAAATGAATTGATTAGCTCCTATAAAGCTACAACTCAAATTTACGTCTTAATATACGGAAGATCAACCCAATTCTTTGCTTTGAGTATAAGTATTAGACTTCTCAAAATTATCCGTTATTCATTGTGGATGGATAAGTGGATGATTTGAATATAGTATGGATATGTGTTTGGTGGGTAATGGTTTGAAAGAGTCGTTTGATAGAATCCCCTGGATGGCCTGTCGCCAAATAAAAGGGAACGATCAGTTATTCGCTTGTATTCAATCATAAGGTATTTAATTGGGAAAATTGATGTCAATGGTGAAATTTTGATACATCTCTTTTCTTTTATAACTTGTCACTCTAATGTTTTTCCTAATATATACAAGGTTGTTCCTAATAAATACACACTTGTTCCTAATAAAATAAATTTGCTCTTCAGAAATCGTTAAGAATTATTTGTTCCTAATTATTTGGTGATTATATATTAAGGACAATCTTTTACTTTTTTAGGAAAAAATAAAGAGTGTAGAATTATATGTTCCTAATTATTTGGTTATTACTACAAAGTATTAGTTGTTTTATGGCAAAAATAAGGTTCGCATGCGTAGAGCCAATTAAGTTTCAACAATCAACAACAATTAACTTATTGGAAAAGTCTTTCGACAATAATACCTCAAGAGTCATACGCATGTACTAATAATCTATCGAATCGCAAGACTCACCTATGATCATTGATGTTCAATATCTTAGTCCTATGCTAATCAATTATCCATGATCACTTTTTTCGAACCCATATATTATGTACCTCCGTCGCACATGAAATACCAATGTTTTAGAATTGATATAATGCCGATTTGCGATCAATATATTCAAATGAAGCAAATGAAGCATAAAGTGACTCACCTATGATCACTAATGCTCAATATCTTAATCCAATGCTAAACTATCTATGATCAACTTTTTCGAACCATACACTATGTACCTCCGTCGCACATGAAATACCAATGTTTTAGAATTGATCAATGCCAATATGCAATCAATGTATTCAATTGAAGTATAAAGTGACTCACCTATTATGATCATTAATGTTCAATATCTGAATCCTATGCTAATCAACCCATGATCACCTTTTCTGAATCCATACATTATGTACCTCCGTCGCACATGAAATACCAATGTTTTAGCTAGAATTGATCAATGCCAAGTTGCAATCAATGTATTCAAATGAAGCATAAAGTGGCTCACCTATGATCACTAATGCTCAATATCTTAATCCAATGCTAAACAATCCATGATCACTTTTCCCGAACACATACACCATGTACCTCCATCGCACATGAAATACCAATGTTTTAGAATTGATCAATGTCAATTTGCAATCAATGTATTCAAATAAAATATAATAAAGTGACTCACCTATGATCATAAATGTTCAATATCTTAATCCTGTGGTAATCAATCCATGATCACCTTTTCTGAACCCACACTATGTACCTCCGTCACACATGAAATACCAATGTTTTTAAATTGATCAATGCCAATTTGCAATCAATGTATACAAATGAAGAAATTGAAGCATAAATGACTCACCTATGATCACTAATGCTCAATATCTTAATCCAATGTTAAAACAATCCATGATCACCATTTCCGAACACATACATCATGTACCTCCGTCGCACATGCAATACCAATGTTTTAGAATTGATCAATTCCAATTTGCAATCAATGTATTCAAATAAAGTATGAAGTGGCTCACCTATGATCACTTAATAATCAGTATCTTAATTCTATTCTAATTAATCCATGATCACCTACTTTTCTGAACTCGTACATTATGGCTAAAAGTTATTACCTAATTTGTTACTCGTGAAACGACTTATTAGTTTCATATCATTGCTAAACACTATGTCTTGTGCTATGTAATCTAGTATTGTGCCAACATTGAATTAGAAAAATGCTATATTAGAAATCGAAGAAGAAAATTTATGTGAATGATAATAAATCTAAGGTAGAAACTAATCACATTTATGGCTAAAATCATGTTGTGATCACTACAAACTTTGCAAAGTTATAACTCCTTTTAAATATCAAAATAATAATGAAAAAAACAAAAACTGTAACATGATTTGGAAAAGAAAAAACAGAGAAAGAAACTGGGTGCTTAGACATGTTACAAAATTACTATTATGAGTTTATGATCATTACAACTTTGCAAAGTTTCAACGTGGTCCATGAATCAATAATGCACGATGAAATTGGGTAATGTGAGAAACAAAAATTTAGCACCAAAATAATGACTAATGAGATAAAGGATTTCAGTCCCTTAACAAAAACATAGTGGGTTCTTAATTTATTAGTTGACAAATGGCAATTAATTAGTATCAAATACATAAATTCAGTCCCTTAATAAATATAGAGGGTTCTTAATTTATTAGTTGACAAATAAAAATTAATTAGTATCAAATGCATAATGTGGATTCCATGCCACCACCCCCATGAAAGCTCAACCCATTTTCTAGAACCCCAACCGCCATCCTCGCATATCATCATTTGGATTCATCTTTAAACTCTTGTTCCTCCGGATGTAACTTCCAACCTATTGGGCTCATCGAAAATAATGCATCCTTACCCAGATGAGGAAATGTACTTTGCATTCATGTTCACCAAATTGGCCAATAGATCACCACTATTAAGATTTAACCTCATAAGAAGTCGTTTCCAATTTGGTTGCCGGATAACCGAGCTCCTGGTTGCGCTCTTCAAAGTGGTAGGAGGTGGTGACAACGCCGGAGAGTTCGTCGGAGGAGAGTGGGGTGATGGAGGAGAGAGAAGGTATTGGGGTTAATTATTGAAAAAATAACATTGAGATATTGTGAAGAAACTAGTTAATTCATTTTGGTTTTTCTTCTAAATTATTAGTGTCCACTTTTTAATTTTGATATTTTTAAAATATTTATTATTATTGTATGAGGAAAAGTGACATAAATGAGAGGTAAAAAAAAAAAACATAAAATGTGGGGTAGAAAAGGCAAAGCATACAAACTAGTAAGAGAGAGAAAATTTTGGGTGGTTTAATGTCATTTTTTCCCCCTTTCTGAAATTTATTTCCTCCCATCAAATTGTTTTTTCCTTCCATTCTTACATTTACCTTTCCACGCGTAGCTATCTTATTAGCTGAAAAAATCAGTGTATTGTACACTTAGTATTTGGGTAGCAAGGTCCTATTAGGTTATGTCCCCTCAACAATTAGCATATGCTTTGCTCTTATTATGTTCCGCTTGATTGAAAAAATAGCTGGTATTTGAAGTATTTGAGTGCCAGAGAGAGAGAGAGAGAGAGAGAGAGAGAGAGAGAGAGAGAGAGAGAGAGAGAGAGAGAGAGAGAGAGAGAGAGAGAGAGAGAGAGAGAGAGAGAGAGAGAGAGAGAGAGAGAGAGAGAGAGAGAGAGAGAGAGAGAGTAGGGATCTGGTGAGTAGGGAGTTCACGGTGAGATGGTGAGAAGTAATCCTAACCGTTCAAACAAGCTGATCTAACGATCCAGATTAAACGTGTGTCACTAATGGCACACACACATATATATATATATATATATATATATATATATATATATATATATATATAGATAGATAGATAGATAGATAGAGAGAGAGAGAGAGAGAGAGAGAGAGAGAGAGAGAGAGAGAGAGAGAGAGAGAGAGAGAGAGAGAGCTCACGGTGAGATGGTGAGAAGTGATCCTAACCGTTCAAACAAGCTGATCTAACGATCTAGATTAAACGCGTGTCACTAATGGCACAAATGTAAATATGTTGAACCGAAAATATTCTCCTTTCTCTCTCCTAGTGTTTTTATCGATTGATGATCTGCTTCCCTCACCTCTGTCATTGCTTCTCTCTCTTCTTCTCCCTTCTTTCCCATTACTTCTTCTCTTCTTCTCCCTCCTTTCCCAATACTTCTCTCTCTTCCTTCCAAATTCGCAGAAGAAAAAGGATGAGTCGAATTTAGAGAACGACTATAACCATAGGGAATTGAAAATTTGAGGTTAGTTTCTTTTGTGCTAATCGAAAATTTAAGGTTACTGTAAACTTTTTTGGGCGATTTTTAATTTGTTGAAACTAGGGTTTCATGTTTCTGTTTGGATGTAATTATTGTGCTAATTTGTGGTGTTTTTAGTGATTGATGCGATTTTGTTCTAGTTTTATTAATATGCAATGTATTGAGGAGAATTGGGGGTTTTAGGGGTTTTGTACGAAAAAGAGGTATTTTTGCTCTTCGTAACTGTTCTCGATTTACATGTGCTTTGAATTGAAAATTGTTTGAGAATTGTTTGATTCGAATATATTGATTTGATGTTGTCTCGTGTGAACCTTCATGTTGGTAGAACTATAGAATTCGTTTACCTGTCATACAATTTGGGGATAAATTTTACACAATTTAGGGTCACTTATATGAGAAATCATGGTCATTTTAAAGAGAGTACTTATACATGTCAGTTTGTCACTGTAGGGTTACTTTAACTGCCATATATTTGGAATAGCTGTACCACAATGAGGGGTCACTTAGTTGTGAATTTAGGGTCACTTTTAAGTGAACATAACATGACTTTCTAAACTATTGGGTTTATTTTAGGTGCTGCAATTGCTTTGGGCGAGATACCTCAACGAGTCAAGCAACATGAAGATGACGCTAAGTGGCCCTCGAGGTTAGAGGGTATGTGTCTGCAGTCCTTGCTTTATACCCATTATTTGCTGTGGGTGATGCATAAAACATTAGGGGGTCATGGAACACGAGTCATATTGCCATTCTCATATGATATGTATCGTCGTAGCATTTCCAGATCTCACTAGTTTATCACATGGTATACTGTGCTCTTGATAAAGATGGGTTTTGAAAACTGAATAGCAGATATTTTGTGTTGGTTGCCTTTATGCTTGTGCTTAGTTGAACTCCATTATGTCAACAAATCCTGTTCCTAAATAATGTTTGTCTGGTGCCTCATTGTCAAGTTGAAAATCATTATGCTGATGTTTGTTCCTTGTGAAGCTTCCATTTCTAGTTTTGAATAGCCTGCCAAGGCTGTCATTTGTGTCATAGTGGAGAATAGGCTGGTTGGACATAGAGTAGTATGCTTAACATCTACTTCTATTCTGAAAATGAGTGAGATGTAATAATGTGTTGCAATATTCTGCCCCACTATTACAAGCTCCTAGGTTGTACCAGAATTATTTGCTTAGATGGAATAATATATATATATATATATAAATGACATTACACTAACAACATTGTGAGTTACATTAGTCCCTATTGGTGTGATATTGAAGCCTATTAGCTCAATTGGTAGAGCAATGTGCTTTGCACAGTGAATGTTGGTTCGAATCCTACGTAGGTTACTACTAGACAATTGGGGTCACTTTTGATTGTAAAAGGGATCACTGACTAGATAGGAACGAAAAGTAATTGTCATATCTACAAACTAAAAACGAGATTGGGGGGTCACTTTAAAAATGGAGATGGGTCACTTCTAATATTGTGTAGGGTCACTTGGTCTATCATATTTTTCTTCTCTGAAATAGCTAGAAAGCAGACCATGAATGGAGGCTCAAGTGCAGAGTCACTTATAGGATGGTGTAAGAACAATGTCAATATCAACAAACTAATAGTTTAAAGTTAACTTCAATAAGATTGAGGGGTCACTTATAGAATTGTGCAGTCTCACTTATACGTTTATGCAGGGTCTTATAGCATACACATCCTGAATTACTAATTTTTGAACACTAAAAAGGAAGAGGAGTCACTTCTAATGTAATGATTAAGGATAGCAAGAAGTTTTCACTCAAAAAAAAAAATGGATAGCAAGAAGTCTATGTGGGATTTGAACCTATATCTTTTGTGCATTGCACAAATGTTCTACCATTGAACTAATAGACTAAAAACGTCAAGTATATACCTGTAGCATGCACAAATAGTACAGATAGTCTCCTAAAGGCATTCCTTTTATCAATAAATAGTCTTGAGGCATAACAGAACTGAAAGGAAAAAAATACAGATTTCCTAATTGTAGTGACTTATCTACTGACTACACCAGACACAATTTTAGATACACCGCTCCAAGATCACAGAGTTTGTTCGCAACGCATAGCAAATAAATGATAATGACTATACTGAACAGTAGCAGAATCACAGAAGCTAACATTCAACAGCAGACACAAC
Organism: Tetragonia tetragonoides; assembly: GCA_038025085.1. Lineage (NCBI taxonomy): Eukaryota > Viridiplantae > Streptophyta > Magnoliopsida > Caryophyllales > Aizoaceae > Tetragonia > Tetragonia tetragonoides. The sequence continues at coordinate 43,622,105 of CM076139.1, forward strand.
AACTGAAACAAGTCTTGTAACAATTTGCTAGTATTCTGTTCATTTCTTCTTTGATTGAGCTTTCAAACATAGTATGATAACTACTACACAAACAAGTTAGCATGAGCAACAACATCCAGATTGTGGAAGATTTATACAGAGCATCACCATATGGCAGGAAAATGAAATATTGATCTTAGAATCCCAAGTACAACGTACAAATGCTCTTCTTATAATAATGCACACATGGGTCACTTACACTGAACACAAGGGTCATTTATACCAGACACAGGGGTCACTCGATCTTGTGTGAAGTAAGAAGTGACACTAATCAAACAGAAATGGGAACTTCAAAAAATTACATAAGATAATACTAGCCCATTATTTAGTCCATTTATCAAAGGCATTCAAACAAGCCTGAAAGCAATTTAATCTAACAACAAGAACAACCCGCATTTTCAATGATAGCTACAAAACATAAGACTAATAGCTATGGTAACTTGTTCCAGAAACAAGGGTAACTTAATCAATATGAAACACTACAAAGCAACACATATTCAGAACTTACATATGAAGGTTGTGTTCAAATTATTGTTAGTGCGTCCAACAATATAGTGATCCTAGTTCAATCTTAGTTGTACACATAAACTTACTTGAGGGAAAAGTTTCTTATCAGTTGGAAATTCATACTCTTCACTGCCTACATAAGGCACATCTCACAAACAGGCATTATGCTAAGGCGTAATGGCAAGGCCCTGCTTCTGGTTTCGCCACAAAATGGGTCACTTTTTAGCTAAATAGGGGTCACTTTTTAGTTAAACAGAGTCACTTTCTAGAGGAATCAGGAGCATAGAACTTGGATGGAGCCAATCAGTACTTCTAACTTCAACCTTTAACATCTACAGAAATAATAAGAAATGCAACTTTAGGAAAAAGAAAATAGAAAAAGAAGTTGACAAACCAAAAATAATAAGAAATGCAATAGGATTGAGGGGTCACTTTAAAAGGACCTAGAGATCACTTTTGAGACTACGATGCATCACTTTTTAACTAAAGAGGGGTCACCTTATAGCTCAACATGCTGGATTATTATTTTCTGTTCTTTTGACATTAACGCGAGGATACTTCTTTACCAAAGTAGACATCCAAAGCTGATAAGAGTCATTTCAGACATGGACTACAATTAATTTAAACTTTGTACCTTCGCCACTCAAAACCAAGCACCTGATAGACTACAAACTCATACACCAAGGGGAAGAAACATAAGTTACATTTTGTTAGTTGAAGTGTCCTAGGATCTGTGAATTGAGCTGAGTTGCACATTCATTTCAAACACAATCTTCTACATAGTAGAAGAGCAAGAAGGGAATTTGTTACAACACACTAGCTCAAGCACAGCTTCATGACAAGAGTCATATGTAGACAAAGACTTCAAACATGGGATAAGGTACGTCACCAAAAGAGGAAACCCAAAACCAATAATCAGTATAATGAGCATTTATAAAGGTCACTTTTTAATTAAATAAGGGTCACTTATTAGTTAAAAAGGGGTCACTTATTTTCTTAACATGCTACCTTCCTTTCTTTTTATTAAATAAATTATCTTAAAAGCCTAGCAGCAATAGTTTGCTTTCCATGAGCTCTATGTTTGTTATCTTCTAGATTATCCGAAGCCGAGAAGCATGGGGAAGCCTGTTCACTACGGATGACAAGCGGAAAATCCAGAGAATCATCCATCAGCTCAGCCACAGCCTATATATAAACCTTAAAACAAAACATGTAAAAACCTCAAATCCCCCACATTTTACACCTCAACCGACATCATCATATAACAGTCTATCAATCATCATCATCAAAATCTAAGCTAAAAAAATAATTTCATTCGCCTACAATAATCCATTGACCACAACTGATAGTTACAGCCATTTAATCTATAAAATACTAAAAAAAAAAAAATCTAAGTGTAAGACTCCACAATTATGCTACAGTATAACATTAGCAATTAGGGTTAAGCCAAAAGCTCTCAACAAACCTCGAATCTTCAATCAAATGAGCCAAAATTTCACATTTTAGCAATCAATGAACCAAAATTTCGATTGAATTCAAGTACGGCAAACCATTATATAGAATCGTGACCAAAAAAATCAATACAAAGATACACCAACAAAGAAATCATTAATCGCAATTTCACCAATTTCAATTTCCAAAATGAAACCAATGAACAAACAAAAAGAATTTATCATCTGGAATTAAATTATCACCTTTGAAAGCTTGTTGTTGAAGATGTCGTCGTCTTCGTTATCTGGTTCCGCTTGTCGGATTGCTGGAGTCGCAAAAGGACCATCAAAACTCGTGTTCAATGGTGGTGGGTCGAAGGAATGACGAGACAGAAGGGGAGGGTGAGGAGAGAGAAAGAAAAAAAATAACGAATGACTAGGCATTAATTTCGTTGGGTGAAAGATAAGAAAAGAGAGAGAGAGAAAAACGAGAAAGTAAGCCCGGTCCAATACAAAAACACGCGTGTATTTTGAGCCGTGCGATATAACTGATGAATGGATGAGATCGACTTCTCACCATCTCATTCTAGGGACCCTTCTCACCTGATATATATATATATATATATATATATATATATATATATATATATATATATATATATATATATATATATAGGTTTAAGGGAGGCACGGAGGCCAATACGAACCTGAAATCTAATGTATTTAGGAGTCCACGACCTCAATCTTAACCACTAAACCAAGACCTCATTTGCTTCAATTGTTTTATATGTTGGCAGATTAGGTTTGATAAAACGACACTTATTTGGCAAATAAACTTCCATTGGCAATGTGGTTATTCTCCCAAAGATTTTTTTTTTTTTTTGGCAAAAGTCCCAAAGTCAAATCTATTATTATTATTATTATTATTATTATTATTATTATTATTATTATTATATATTAAGTGGATGTTGTTAATTACTTGCTACAACGACACGTAGGACTTGCAAGTAAGCATATTATCATGGAACATTGTCATGTAAGCCATGCATTAATGTTAATGATCAAATAAATAAATAAGAGACTTTTACAATTCATATATTTATTGATATCCCAATACATATTGTCCCTTCCCTAAAATTAAAAATTAAAAATTAAAAAAAAAAACCATCCCAAACGAAAGGAAGAAATGAGTGGGGAAAAGTGAAAAGACTTTGCAACATGCATTTAGGCATTTCTTGGAGATTGTCATTTTGGTTTTATTCAACGACTCCTCAAATACTTCTCCATCAGTATGTATAAATGTATGTATTGAATTAGTAAATTAATCACTCTCTCCTTCTCTATTTATATAGGTTTGTCTCGCCTACCTCCTTATATTGTAAAATCACTTCAACATCATATTCTCTCTCCAAGTGATATTGCTTCAATCTTCCATCACCCATGCAAATATTCATGATATAAGTGAATGTGCACCCTTATTAGATTGACAAGTACTCATTGACACATAAGCAAAAATTGACATGTCATCAAGTAATAGTATAGATAGTGCATGTATCTTCTATTAGTACTTTTTATTTATTATCTTAATGTCATGGACTCATGGTATAGGTACATGTATCTTCAATTAATTAGTACTATTAGTATAGGTGCATGTATCTTCTATAAGACGCCATAGGTCTATTTGGAAAGAATTTTTTAATATTTTTGGAACCACATATATTTATGTAAAATCGTGCATCACGCGGGGCATGCAACTAGACTTAAACAGGAAATGAAGAAAGCTGATTTGGGTATAAAAGGGAGAAGCCCACATATTAGAAATTTCGTAGCAAGATGTAACATAGGCGAAAAACTTGTTTCAAATTTGTACCAGTAAAAATATTTTAATTGCTTAATTAGTGGGAGCACTTTACCCCTTCGTGGGCCGACTCGGTATGAACAGGATTAGTCATGGCCCAAAGGACTTTGTTAAACCTGTGGTTAAACCAAATAAAAAAAAAAATTAATTGTTATAAACATACAAACCGTACATCGTACGAAAATATAACTAGTTTATCTGATAATTATACCTCTAGGTAGTATCTTGAGGGCTTTAGCTGAACCACTGTATGCAGCGTGTCTTCCATTTATTGTTTGCTTTTATTTTGTATCTTTTTAGCGAATCTACATTCTTAAAAATGTGTTATGTGAAAAACTCACAAAACCTAATCACTCGATGGAGATATTTTAATTTTATTTTTGGAATTAACATGCCTTTAATAATACCTAACTTCAATTTTCTTTTTCAATAAAATGAGTTTCGATGATGAAATTGTTGGATGGATTTACATATATAGAGGAAAATTTTGCAATGACCATTACTCACCATTGAGAATTTTAAACTACACCATTAAAAAAACAAAGTGAATTATTCACGAGCATACAGCTATTTCTAATTATATCCATTTTAGGTAAATCAATCAATATATATATATATAAAGGAGGCATATTTCGGGCGCAATAAGGTGTGCCACGTAGGCGAGAATTTTAAGAGCGCGCCACCTAAGCGAGGATAAAGACAAAAAATAATTAATGTAAAATGTGTAGGAGTCTTAGCATCTTTACCGGTGTAAAATTAGATATTGATAAACCAATAGAATTTCAATAGGCTTATAACATATCTTCGCCTAGGGCCGTCTCAGACATTTTGGGGGCCCTGTGCAAAAGTATAAATTAGGCCCTTGCTTGTTAATCAAATATTACTAAAATGAAAATTAACCTTATTACTGTACATTTGTAAACAACATTTGACATAAAGAGAATAAGAAAAAAAGAGAATGATACTATGATAATGTTGCTTTGTTTTGTAATTCATGCTGCCATGATAGTAAAGATGGAGAATTTTGTCGAATAATAGAAGAAGGGGCTATGTAAGATAGAACAAACACTAAATACTCATGACTCAAAAATTGTAGCCAAAAATATCTCATGCTAATTGAAGCAAGTAAAAGAAAAAGAATGTAATTATAGGAGTGTGGGAAGGATGAGAGAGAAAATTTTGGGAAGGGAAAGGATATAAGTAGGTAGTTATTTCTAGAGAGAATCTTGGAAATGGCAATGAAAGAGTAAAATTGGAGTAATTAAAGAGTTAATTTTGGTAGTCTGGTGCTTTCAACTACTCACTTTACTCATACTAAACGCAATTAACGCATATTACTAGTACAAGAGAATTAAAAATTTTACTTTAATTTTTTTTACTCAAAAATTTGAGGCCTTAAATATTTTGGGCCCTGTGCGACCGCTCCAGTTGCACTCCCCTATAGTCGGCCCTGTCTTCGCCATATATTCAAAATCATGTATAACGTTTTCTACCCATCTCAAAAAATAACAGAAATTACACCATCATATTCGGATTGAAAAATACATCAGAACGAGATGTATTTACAATATGTTTAGAACATATAAGTAAGAATTTTTCGGGAGCAATGAGGTGTGCCACCTAAGCAAAGAACATAGGATACGCCACCAAAGCAATAAAGTAATAAATAAAAATAGTTTATTAAATCAAAACATTATAAATCAAAAAAATACACTTGGTTAATCACAACTATCGCACGGGTTGGAGTAAATTAGATAAGATTAACATTCAAAAAAGAAAAAGAGAAGAAAGAGTATGATACAAATATAACAGTGCCAGGAATCTCTACGGGATATACATCCTAGCATAGAGTTCTAATTGTTGTAAACAATGGTTGACTCAAAGCTAATATATAAACTCCAACCCAAAGCAGCCCAATCACCCTTCTTCCTCCTTAACCTTCTGATTTGCTTTTCTATTATGATATTCATCTACCTCTATGATTCTTTTCTTTTTAGTAATTATTATTTTTAATCTATATATGCTTATGGTGCTAATTGATTATATTATTTTTGTGTAGGCATGCACATTTTCTTCCTCCATCAATTGATATCTACGATCAAATACTTTCATATAAGGTAATTCCTCTAATCTATGTTCTTGGATCACAACTACATGCTTTTTCATATTATTGGACAATATAGTCATGTTTTGATCCCCTTTTTACCGTACTGGAGTAATGTTGATGTTGATATTGATGTTGATGTTGATAGTCATGTTTTGATCAAAACATTTTTGCCACTTTGACATATTTATATCCTGACGATCATCTTAAATTCAACTTGGAGAAGACTTTTTTGTGGAGCTAAAACATAGTAATGCCACTCACTTTTGCCTTTTTTCCTAAAAATGCCATTCAACTTCTTTTTTTCTCAAATGTGCCATTGTGATTTATAAAAAATCTTAAAGCTACCACTTAGTGCATTTGATTACCGGCTACAGCAAGTAATTGCTCAATAATCTTTTATTTTATTTTTCACCTCCTAATATTGCTACCAAATTTCCAGTCATAATGTTGTGCAGCTCATCAAATGGATCTTTTAATCCATATTCGAGAATCGAAAGATGGCTAGTTGCATAAAACGCATACGGACAGAGGTATCTGAGCTTGAACCGCAACCTTTGGGTTCCTTTCTTCAGGATATTAGTAAAATTCATGAAATACACAACTTGGGTACGTTTACGGTTCATCAATGATTTAGGTTTTGGTTTAATAGTAGCAATATTAAGGTGGTGAAAAATAAAATAAAAGATTATTGAAAAATTACTTCTTCTTTTTTTGTTGAATGGCAAAGATTGACTTGTTGTAGCTGGTAATCATATGCACAAAGTGGTAACTTTAGGATTTTTTATAAACCACAATGGCACATATGAGAAAAAAAGAAGTTGAGTGACATTTTTAGGAAAAAAGGTAAAAGAGAGTGGCATGGCTATGTTTTAGCTCCTTTTTTGTGTAATGTAAGGTTATCTAATGTTTAATAATACAATTTGATTTAAAAAAAAAATACGTTGTGTATCTTCTCTATATTGATAGTTAGCTGGAACTTAAAGTATACTGATCATATTCTAGATTAACATGATGCAAAGGTCAAAAAAATAATAATTATATCTATTTCAAGGTATTTTTTTTCTCTATTTTATTTTACCAAGTTCATATTTTGGATGCGCTCAATATATTAGAGCGTGCATAGAGTTCGCCACGTAAGTCGAATAATTAATTAATCAATATCTAATGGAGGACAAACATGTGCAAAAAGATAAAAATAAATAAAATTGCTTTTGAGTTATAATACTACTGCAACTCTACCTCCACGTCTCCCATCATCCTCAATGATAAGCAATTGGAAATTGGATTATGAAAAAAAGCGATTGAATTGTGCTAAATAGTTAGAGTTTTATTGGCGTCATAACTACTTTATCTTTGTCTAATATTCAAACTCGTATATAACTATCCTACACATCTTTAAAAATAATAATATTTACACCATCATATTCGTATAGAAAAGTACTTCGAAATGAGATGCATTTATAATTTGTTTACAATAAACTTGTAAGATTGTGTTACAATATTAATTTCCATAAATAAATTTTAAATATGATATTTACTAACAAAAGAAAAACGAAAACAAAAAAACATATAAATTTGAACGCGTGCATCCCACGGGCATCACACCACATAGGAATGTCATCTAGGCAAGCAATTAAAAAAATAAATAAATAAAGGTTAGGAAAGGAAATATAGAGCTTGAGTTGTGATAGACCTCTAGAGTTTTATACGAGTTATATCAGATCTCTGTCAAATATGTTTAAAAACAAATATAACTTTTTCTACATGTCTAAAAAAATAATCTTTTAAATCATCAAATTCGCATCGAAAAATACCTTAAAACATTCATTTACAATATGTATAAGAAACATGTAAGATTGGCTTGAAAATAAATTTGAGCAAATATATTTTAAGTCCGTGCATAGCACAAGTTTGATTACTAAGCTGCATCACCTAAGCAATTAGTCTCAACCAAAAAAAATTTAAAAGTAAGCCACATAAGCCACAAATATATTTTAGAATATTGAAAGAAAAAAAAAGAGTGGAGAATGCGATATATGCATCTCCTAATGTTCACATTTCACATTTTATTGATTCAAGGCTCTTGCGATATGATATATAGTGTTTGAACATCGATCTAACAACGATTTAAAGTAACCATTTTCGGATGTCCAATTTGGTTAGAACCCTGATTGTATTTTAGGAGGATTATGATAACTAATATCTTTTTTTATTAAACGCCTCACATAATCACTTCTCCATTTTTTTTTTGAACATTTTCTCACCCTTTATTCTCCCTATATCTCTTTGCTGTCAAGTTTTCTTATTTATTCTAGCAGATCTTGATGATCCGAGGGGTGTGAAAATAAAAGGAGAGATCGACCTAAATTACTAAGGATAGCATGAAACTAGCATCACTATATAGCATGCATAATTATAATCAATTAGAAATTATTTATGATTTATTTTTTTAAATAGGCATGTTAGTGTGCGTATTTTACCAAATGAATATTAATATACATACATCTCAGACATTTTACTCGACTCGTGTAATGCACGGGCTTTAAAACTAGTATATATATATCGAGTATTACAAAATGTCAATACGCCAAAGGTAATTTAGCTTCAACTAAATTTGTAACTATGACCTTTTAAGTTAATAACTTGTATGTATTCTTGAAATCAAGAAAATTAAGGAGATGTGGTTGAGTGGTATCACTTATCCATATTTAATCAAGATTGAGGGTTCGAATCTTACCTTGGTATGGAATAGCTTTAAAATCCTTGGCCAGTCGTTCCATCCTTTAAAGTGCCTACAAGGCAGCACGGGAAAATAGTCACTATAATTTGTTGAAATCAAAGGTACTTTGATTAATTGCCTACCACGTAGATAGTAACGAAAAAGATAATAATGGTACATTGCTTGTAAGAACATATATAGGTGTGCAATCAAAACCATGAAATCAGAACAATAAGAGCTAAATGATGGACCACATTATAGGATAGTATACCGATTAATGCACTAGTTTAGATGCTGTAAATAATGGTGTGGTCCTCCATATCCCTTCACAATTAGTCCCATTTTAACTTTATACCTTCAGGAATCCTCCTTCGTCAATAACTTTTATCAATAACTTTGATCTTTGATCATTGATCATTGATCATTGATCATTGATCACTTGGACAAACCCTAGCATAAAACTCATTAGCCGCCAACCCTCTCAATAGCGCCCCCCAACCCCAAGTAAAGAGAAGAAAATTATTTCTCCTTTATCGACGGGAATACATTGTCAATTTGGTCGATTTCAAATTCATTCATTTTGAGTTTTTAATTATTATTAATAAATACGTTTATTTGCTATCAGAAAATACCTCTAATATACAGATATTATGATTGGACGCCAACCCAATTTTCACATGTTAGGATTAAGGTCATGTTCTCGTCAACGGAATGATGCGGGACAGTGAGGAACGAAACGAAAATTGCAGTGCAGCGCGGTGCGGAATGGAAAGGAATAACAAATATAACTTGTGTGGCACAGAACAGAACGGAAATTACGGTGCGGTGCAGAACGGAACGGAACGAACGAAAATTGCGGTGCAATGCAAAACGAAACGGAATGCAGCATGAAAACGACGAAAAGAACAGGGCTAAGTCGTTAACTCATTAGACAAAGGGATGCATTGTAATCAGTCAAAGATAAGAATTGAAGCATCTGCAAATGTACAATAACTTGTATATCCTATTCCTATATATATACATATAAGGTGCACCTCTGAACTTTGACAAAATGTACATTAGATACATCCAACTTTCAGAATGCACCATGTATCCCTAATCCTTTTTTTTTTGGTGCGAAGTGTTAATTCCATCACTTTACCGTCAATGTTTTTGGACAAAATAACATGTTTAGCGCATATTTCTGAATTCTAAAACCCTCCCCCAATTTTGTTGATCCCTAAATTTCTGCTTCTTATAAGTTTATAACCCACCCCTCAGTCCCTCAGCCATAAATGCTAGGATTTTTGTACAATCAAATCTAGAATGGATATGCTAAACCACAAAATTCCAGCACTAATCTGCAAACTTCTGGGCATTAATCGAACACCCGACAATTTGTGAAATTTACGTGATGTGTTGGCCGAAATATCGAGCAAATTTCTACGGAATTTTGGAGCAAATTGTTGGCTAAATTAGAATGTTTTAAGCAGCTAAATATGCGAATTTTGGAACTGTTTTGATGATGTTGTTGTTGTTTATGTCTGCTACTACTGCACTCAAATAGTTCTGTATCCGATGCTAATATGGTAGTTTCCACCCAAAGAAAAACCTTTTTTAAGTAACAAGAGTAAGAGTTGGTGTAGACGGTAGACATGAAATTGCAGGTTCTAGAGTTATTTTTGAGAGGTACTACAATTCCTTTTCTTTTTTTTTTTTGGTGAAATTTGCACTAGAGAAATAAAATTAATTTGTTTTATCACAAATATTAAACTTTTATCTCACTACAATAATAAAGATTTCACCGCAAATGGATGGTGTTAATTGATAAGCATGTTCTAGACTAAAGTTTAAAAGTTTAGGGGTATATGGTGCATTTAGAAAGTTGAATGTATCTTGTGTACATTTTGTCAAAGTTTAGAGGCGCGCGGTGAAATATCCCATATGTTTTTCATTTCTGGTGTACTATGCAACTAAGGCCCTGTTCTTTTCGTCGTTTCCATGCTGTATTCCGTTCCGTTCTGTTCCATTCCGCGCCGCATTTTGTACTTCATTTTGTCTCACTTTTTTTTTTTTGAATTATCCACGCCGCGCCGTTCCAATCCGCTCCGTTCCTCACCGTTCTGCACCATTCCATTAAAGAAAACATGCCCTAAAAGTCTGTTCTTTTCCATGTTGTTTTTGTTGATAGTGGATCTCTTTAATTTTTGCTGAATTTTGTTGATTTTTACTCATTTCACGAAGTTGATTAATTTACTAATTTTTGTTGATTTGTAATATCTCGATTTACTAAATTTTTAACTTCGTTTTTATTTCAATCAACATCAATAACATGAGGAGAACAATTCTTATATGATATTTTAATTTACTTGATTCATAACTCTTCCTAACTTTGATAGCCTCATTTATTAGTTCTGCAGGCTACTTTTTCTCTAAAAATTACTTTACATTTAGTTAGTATGTCTTGTGTAGGCTTAGTCTATTGTGAATCAAGTAAATTTGAGGAGTGGCTCCAGATAAAGTAGGGGGTGGCTTCACTACTAGAGGGGTGGCTCCACTACTAGAGGGGTGGCTCCTGGTGAAATATGGGGTGACTCCACTATTAGATGGATGGCACCAAGTATAAATTTGAGGGGTGGCTCCAGGTGAAGTAGGGGGTGGCTCCACTATTAGAAGAGTGGCGCCAAGTATAAATTTGAGGAGTGGCTCCACTATTAGAAGGGTGGCTCCAGGTGAAGTATGGGGTGGCTCCACTATTAGAGGGGTGGCTGCAGTTGAAGTATGGGGTGGCTCCACTATTAGATGGGTGGTTCAAGGTAAAGTATTGGTCCATTATGGACTAAATTTAAACAAGTTTTTGTAACATTAAGTTTAGTTTAGTTTAGTTTAGTTCAGTTTAATTCACCTAGGTGTATTTTAGTTGCAAAAACACAATCATAGAAGAGATAATGTAAGTGGCTATACTCACTAATTTGTTACTCTCTTACCTCAAAAGTATAAAAATAATTGACAATTTTTGGTTGAAACCACAATGAGTAAACTCAGGCACTGTAGTACTATTTACCAATGTCCATGCTGCATTTCGTTTCCTTTACCTCATTTTGCAAGTTTGTTCCATTCCATTTTACATTTCCTATATATTCTCCATGTTGACATGTACAGCAATAAAGTTGACAATGCATCAATCGTACTTCTATACCCTCAAGGCCTCAAGTAAGTAAACACTATCTTATAATCCCAATAGTGCCTTAAAAAAGAATCCAAAGAAGATAACCCACTACTCCACTAGCATTGCAACGTATATAAATTATACATTCATTACCATTAGTAAATTAATTTATGTTGCTATCAGAACAACTCATGTGTCTAACATGTGGTATTCATCAGTGTTTGAGCTCTTTTTATCTCACTTTCTTTTCTTTATCATCCACATTTAAATTGTGTTAAAAGTAAAGAAGAGTTGTCTAACCAAATTCAGTAACAACACATGGGGTGTTATTTACCCCAGTTGTAATTTGGGAAGAAAATTAGATAGGGAAATATGAACATCCTCAATTATTGCACGTGATTGGTAAATGGCAACTAACCTAACAGACCCAAATAGAACACCCCTTTATGAGATTATAGGACCTAATTGATAATGCTTTCTCTTGTGAAGTGTACAAAAAAGGATGTAATTTGAAACCTTTACTTTGGGTGGATGAGTTCATGACTCATGAGTGGCTTTGAGAGGAGGGGGTTCACAACATGATATATTTTTTTTTGTTGGATAGGAATATATGTATATTGTCTATTTTAATTAGGACTCGGAGAGATATTAAAGTTCAATTTCTGAGTGCTTACTATAACATATAATATTTTTTAAATCTCATTTAACCTCTTTTTTGAAGTTGGAGAAATCAAACAATAATGCCTCATAAGAAAAATGAAATTATTAGATTTGACACTTGAAAAATGAAAACTTAATATTTAAACTTTTGACTTATTCGATCAGTTTTTCATTGGAACATATGAAAAGTGATTTCTTAAAAAACAAAAGTGATAATTTTGGTCCCCTCATAAATGAACATGCAATGCCTCATAAGAAAGTTTATGTAATGGAAATTATATCAAGGAATTTTTTGTAATTGGAATTATATTAAACATTTTATTAACACACAACCCGGACATCGCACGGGTTTTAAAACTGTAACTTAATAAATTCAGAATCAATGATTATTTCCTTATAAAATAAGGTAATTATCATCTTTTTTGGTGTGAATTGAACTAAATTCCACTAATATATGCGAGTAATAAGAGCGAGTAAGAGACCATATATCATGAACTATATAATAATAATTCACCCATCCACCCAAAGTAAAGGTTTCAAATTACATCCTTTTTTGTACACTTCTCAAGAGAAAGCATTATCAATTAGGTCCTATAATCTCATAAAGGGGTGTTCTATTTGGGTCTGTTAGGTTAGTTGCCATTTACCAATCACGTGCAATAATTGAGGATGTTCATATTTCCCTATCTAATTTTCTTCCCAAATATATATATATATATATATATATATATATATATATATATATATATATATCATGTTGTTACATGTTATATTGACACATAAGCATGCCATGTAAGCTAAGCTATCTCTACTATGTGACACGTAAGCAAATAAGCAAATTAAATTGTTTAATGTGTTCACACATGGTTTAATGTATTCACACATTGCATTTAAACATCTTGGTACAAGTTGACTTGATTCAATGTACATTTTTAATGCAAGTATCCTTTCAATGTATTTAGACAAAATGCATACTAGACAAATTCAAACATGTACGTGTTATACTAGACAATTATGATGCTCAAGCTTATACATTTGTGGCACTTGGATACACCATGATTATAGCTAGCTAATAGAGTATGAGAAGATGGAGAACTAGATTTTTATTTTGAGTCACGATCACGTGTCATATTATCTCCATTTAATCACATTAAAATAGTACGAATAAAAAATGAGGAAAAAAATTCAGATGTTTTTGTTCCAATAGAAAAAAAATATTATAGTTTGAATAATCGAAATGAAGATCGAACAACACTACAAAACTATTTTAAATACAATAAATAAATGGGTTAATAGTATGAGAAAGATGGAGTAGCAAAATTTATCTGGATGTCCAATTATCAGACAAATAGTAAAAACATGACAATATGATGAACTAAGTTAAAAGATTTCATATAATGAAATAATAAGCATTTGAGAATAAATATTTGAGAATCAATTTGCCGATGCTTGAGCAACCATAAATAGGAGTATGCTCAAATAGGTTCTTGGACATTTTATCAAACATATGGTTTTGATGATCACTGATGTATTGGAGGTCTGATGCACGAGTGTGTTTTTTTTTTTTTTGGAATTTTATTGAGTATTATGTTTTATTTGTATATGTGTGTATTTGGCTATATTTGTGAGTGATTCATAGGCCAGGTTTATGTTAATAGAATGTCTATTAAAGTAAAAAAAAAGAGAAGTTACCTATCCCTATTCTTTATTCGAAATAATGCATTACTCAATATTCATTATAACTTTTAGCAGAAAAATTGTGCTGTTTATTTTGGCACAAATGGTGTATATCATACTATCTAAATGAGTATTTCTTATTGGTGAAAAAAAAAAACCTAGACATGAAAGTAGAAAGTGAAAAGATGTGATATCCCATCGTATTTATTAAATTGAAGGAATTACAAAAATATAAATTTTTTTATGTGAACACAATTTTTTTTATAAAGACCGTGCAACGCACGGGAATATCACTAGTTATCATCTATAATTATAAGTGAAGACCAAAAAAGTAATCTAAATAGCAATTGATTTTTTTGAATACGTAGGCTCATAATAGCAATTGTTTTTATCCTGATTTGGTAACTTAAAAATATTTTAGTCATAGAGAACAACCAATACTCCATAGATAACTCTGAAACAGTTAGAATATCAATAGTTCACCAATGAAGGAAAGATAACTATGATACAACTCTAACTATTTAGAGTTTTATTGGCAATAGAACTTAAACCCTGACTTCCATCTATAAAATAATTCACTATTATTTTTTTGCAATAATTGTTATGTTTGGTAACTTATGTATCTTCTAGCTGTATATTTATCTTGCCCTTCTTGCTTTTAATTGTGCAGTTCTTCATTTTTATAGCTAAGTTTTTTATAATTTTATTATCATAACTGGAGTTTCGATGTTAGCTAACTCAAAAATTCTAGAGTGATTTCCACAATATGGCAATCACTATAAGTGGAAAATATTACCCTTTTATTTATGACTTATCATCTAAGTCGTCCATATATTTTCTTACATTAACTATTTTAGAGTGATTCTGTAAACCACGGAAAATTCTAACTATGACCTTTTAAGTTAATAGCTTGTATGTATTGTTGAAATCAAGAAAATTAAGGAGATGTGGTTGAGTGGTATCACTTATCCATACTTAATCAAGATTGAGGGTTCGAATCTTACCTTGGGTATGGAATAGCTTTAAAATCCTTGGCAGTCGTTCCATCCTTTGAAGTGCCTACAAGGCAGCACGGGAAAATAGTCACTATAATTTGTTGAAATCAAAGGCACTTTGATTAATTGCCTACCACGTCGATAGTAACGAAAAAGATAATAATGGTACATTGCTTGTAAGAACATATATAGGTGTGCAATCAAAACCATGAAATCAGAACAATAAGAGCTAAATGATGGACCACATTATAGGATAGTATACCGATTAATGCACTAGCTTAGATGCTGTAAATAATGGCGTGGTCCTCCATATCCCTTCACAATTAGTCCCATTTTAACTTTATACCTTCAGGAATCCTCCTTCGTCAATAACTTTTATCAATAACTTTGATCATTGATCATTGATCACTTGGACAAACCCTAGCATAAAACTCATTAGCCGCCAACCCTCTCAATAGCGCCCTCCAACCCCAAGTAAAGAGAAGAAAATTATTTCTCCTTTATCGACGGGAATACATCGTCAATTAGGTGGATTTCAAATTCATTCATTTTGAGTTTTTAATTATTATTAATAAATACGTTTATTTGCTGTCAGAAATAACTCTAATATATAGATATTATGATTGGACGTCAACCCAATTTTCACATGTTAGGATTAAGGTCATGTTCTCGTCAACGGAATGATGCGGGACAGTGAGGAACGAAACGAAAATTGCAGTGCAGCGCGGTGTGGAACGGAAAGGAATAATAAATATAACTTGTGTGGTACGGAACAGAACGGAAATTACGGTGCGGTGCAGAACAGAACGGAACGAGCGGAAATTGCGGTGCAGTGCAAAACGGAACGGAATGCAGCATGAAAACGACGAAAAGAACAGGGCTAAGTCGTTAACTCATTAGACAAAGGGATGCATTGTAATCAGTCAAAGATAAGAATTGAAGTATCTGCAAATGTACAATAACTTGTATATCCTATTCCTATATATATACATATAAGGTGCGCCTCTGAACTTTGACAAAATGTACATTAGATACATCCAACTTTCAGAATTCACCATGTACCCCTAATCTTTTTTTTTTTGTGCCAAGTGTTAATTCATCACTTTACCGTCCATGTTTTTGGACAAAATAACATGTTTAGCGCATATTTCTGAATTCTAAAACCCTCCCCCAATTTTGTTGATCCCTAAATTTCTGTTTCTTATAAGTTTATAACCCACCCCTCAGTCCCTCAGCCATAAACGCTAGGATTTTTGTACAATCAAATCTAGAATGGATAGGCTAAACCACAAAATTCCAGCACTAATCTGCGACAATCGACCACTTGACGGCTAAAATTTGTGCTTATATCTCTGCAAACTTCTGGGCATTAATCGAACACCCGACAATTTGTGAAATTTACGTGATGTGTTTGCCGAAATATCGAGCAAATTTCTACGGAATTTTGGAGCAAATTGTTGGCTAAATTAGAATGTTTTAAGCAGCTAAATATGCGAATTTTGGAACTGTTTTGATGATGTTGTTGTTGTTTATGTCTGCTACTACTGCACTCAAATAGTTCTGTATCCGATGCTAATATGGTAGTTCTTGCATTATGTTAGTTGTTGTGGTTGCAGGACAAATGTTGTGAAGGTGTAAGGGGTCTGTGACTCTTTGTTGCTCCTTTGATACTAATGGAAATGAGTTTTAATAAAAACAGTTATGTGCTACTGTATTAGTAATAGTTTCCACCCAAAGAAAAACCTTTTTTAAGTAACAAGAGTAAGAGTTGGTGTAGACGGTAGACATGAAATTGCAGGTTCTAGAGTTATTTTTGAGAGGTACTACAATTCCTTTTCTTTTCTTTTTTTGGTGAAATTTGCACTAGAGAAATAAAATTAATTTGTTTTATCACAAATATTAAACTTTTATCTCACTGCAATAATAAAGATTTCACCGCAAATGGATGGTGTTAATTGATAAGCATGTTCTTGACTAAAGTTTAAAAGTTTAGGGGTATATGGTGCATTTAGAAAGTTGAATGTATCTTGTGTACATTTTGTCAAAGTTTAGGGGCGCGCCGTGAAATATCCCATAAGTTTTTCATTTTTGGTGTACTATGCAACTAAGGCCCTGTTCTTTTCGTCGTTTCCATGCTGCATTCCGTTCCGTTCCAATCCGTTCCGTTCTGTTCCATTCCGCGCCGCATTTTGTACTTCATTTTGTCTCACTTTTTTTTTTTGAATTATCAGCGCCGCGCCGTTCTATTCCGTTCCGTTCCAATCCATTCCGTTCCGTTTCGTTCCTCACCATTCCGCATCATTCCATTGAAGAGAGAACATGCCCTAAAAGTCTGTTCTTTTCCATGTTGTTTTTGTTGATAGTGGATCTCTTTAATTTTTGCTGAATTTTGTTGATTTTTACTCATTTCACGAAGTTGATTAATTTACTAATTTTTGTTGATTTGTAATATCTCGATTTACTAAATTTTTAACTTCGTTTTTATTTCAATCAACATCAATAACATGAGGAGAACAATTCTTATATGATATTTTAATATTTTACTTGATTCATAACTCTTCCTAACTTTGAGATTGGGCTTTTTAGCCTCATTTATTAGTTCTGCAGGCTACTTTTTCTCTAAAAATTACTTTACATTTAGTTAGTATGTCTTGTGTAGATTTAGTCTATTGTGAACCAAGTAAATTTGAGGAGTGGCTCCAGATGAAGTAGGGGGTGGCTCCACTATTAGAGGGGTGGCTCCTGGTGAAGTATGGGGTGACTCCACTATTAGATGGGTGGCACCAAGTATAAATTTGAGGGGTGACTCCAGGTGAAGTAGGGGGTGGCTCCACTATTAGAAGGGTGGCGCCAAGTATAAATTTGAGGAGTGGCTCCACTATTAGAAGGGTGGCTCCAGGTGAAGTATGGGGTGGCTCCACTATTAGAGGGGTGGCTGCAGTTGAAGTATGGGGTGACTCCACTATTAGATGGGTGGTTCAAGGTAAAGTATTGGTCCATCATGGACTAAATTTAAACAAGTTTTTGTAACATTAAATTTAGTTTAGTTTAGTTTAGTTCAGTTTAATTCACCTAGATGTATTTTAGTTGCAAAAACACAATCATAGAAGAGATAATGTAAGTGGCTATACTCACTAATTTGTTACTCTCTTACCTCAAAAGTATAAAAATAATTGACAATTTTTGGTTGAAACCACAATGAGTAAACTCAGGCACTGTAGTACTATTTACCAATGTCCATGCTGCATTTCGTTTCCTTTACCTCATTTTGCAAGTTTGTTCCATTCCATTTTACATTTCCTATATATTCTCCATGTTGACATGTACAGCAATAAAGTTGACAATGCATCAATCGTACTTCTATACCCTCAAGGCCTCAAGTAAGTAAACACTATCTTATAATCCCAATAGTGCCTTAAAAAAGAATCCAAAGAAGATAACCCACTACTCCACTAGCATTGCAACGTATATAAATTATACATTCATTACCATTAGTAAATTAATTTATGTTGCTATCAGAACAACTCATGTGTCTAACATGTGGTATTCATCAGTGTTTGAGCTCTTTTTACCTCACTTTCTTTTCTTTATCATCCACATTTAAATTGTGTTAAAAGTAAAGAAGAGTTGTCTAACCAAATTCAGTAACAACACATGGGGTGTTATTTACCCCAGTTGTAATTTGGGAAGAAAATTAGATAGGGAAATATGAACATCCTCAATTATTGCACGTGATTGGTAAATGGCAACTAACCTAACAGACCCAAATAGAACACCCCTTTATGAGATTATAGGACCTAATTGATAATGCTTTCTCTTGTGAAGTGTACAAAAAAGGATGTAATTTGAAACCTTTACTTTGGGTGGATGGGTGAATTATTATTATATAGTTCATGATATATGGTCTCTTACTCGCTCTTATTACTCGCATATATTAGTGGACTTTAGTTCAATTCACACCGAAAAAGATGATAATTATCGTATTTTGTAAGGAAATAATCATTGATTCTGAATTTATTAAGTTACAGTTTTAAAACCCGTGCGATGCCCGGGTTGTGTGTTAATAGAATGTTTGATATAATTCCAATTACAAAAACTTCCTTAATATAATTTCCATTACATAAACTTTCTTATAAGGCATTGCATGGGACCAAAATTATCACTTTTGTTTTTTGAGGAATCACTTTTCATATGTTCCAAAAACAAAGTATATTGAATGAAAAACTGATCGAATAAGTCAAAAGTTTAAATATTAAGTTTTCATTTTTCAAGTGTCAAATCTAATAACATAGAATTATTGTTTGATTTCTCCAACTTCAAAAAAGAGGATTAAATGAGATTTAAAAAAATATTATATGTTATAGTAAGCACGCAGAAATTAAACTTTAATATCTCTCCGAGTTCTAATTAAAATAGACAATATACATATATTCCTATCCAACAAAATATATATATATATATATATATATATATATATATATATATATATATATACATATATATATATATATATATATATATATATATATATATATATATATATATATATATATATATATATATATATCATGTTATGAACCCCCTCCTCTCAAAGCCACTCATGAGTCATGAACTCCTCTTCACTATCTAATCTATTATCTATATATATATATATATATATATATATATATATATATATATATATATATATATATCATGTTATGAACCCCCTCCTCTCAAAGCCACTCATGAGTCATGAACTCCTCTTCACTATCTAATCTATTATCTATATATATATATATATATATATATATATATATATATATATATTTGTTACATGTTACATTGACACATAAGCATGCCATGTAAGCTAAGCTATCTCTACTATGTGATACGTAAGCAAATTAAATTGTTTAATGTGTTCACACATGGTTTAATGTATTCACACATTGCATTTAAACATCTTGGTACAAGTTGACTTGATTCAATGTACATTTTTAATGCAAGTATCCTTTCAATGTATTTAGACAAAATGCATACTAGACAAATTCAAACATGTACGTGTTATACTAGACAATTATGATGCTCAAGCTTATACATTTGTGGCACTTGGATACACCATGATTATAGCTAGCTAATAGAGTATGAGAAGATGGAGAACTAGATTTTTATTTTGAGCCACGATCACGTGTTATATTATCTCCATTTAATCACATTAAAATAGTACGAATAAAAAATGAGGAAAAAAATTCAAATGTTTTTGTTCCAATAGAAAAAAAATATTATAGTTTGAATAATCGAAATGAAGATCGAACAACACTACAAAACTATTTTAAATACAATAAATAAATGGGTTAATAGTATGAGAAAGATGGAGTAGCAAAATTTATCTGGATGTCCAATTATCAGACAAATAGTAAAAACATGACAATATGATGAACTAAGTTAAAAGATTTCATATAATGAAATAATAAGCATTTGAGAATCAATATTTGAGAATCAATTTGCCGATGCTTGAGCAACCATAAATAGGAGTATGCTCAAATAGGTTCTTGGACATTTTATCAAACATATGGTTTTGATGATCAATGATGTATTGGAGGTCTGATGCACGAGTGTGTTTTTTTTTTTTTGAATTTTATTGAGTATTATGTTTCATTTGTATATGTGTGTATTTGGCTATATTTGTGAGTGATTCATAGGCCATGTTTATGTTAATAGAATGTCTATTAAAGTAAAAAAAGAGAAGTTACCTATCCCTATTCTTTATTCGAAATAATGCATTACTCAATATTCATTATAACTTTTACCAGAAAAATTGTGTTGTTTATTTTGGCACAAATGGTGTATATCATACTATCTAAATGAGTATTTCTTATTGGTGAAAAAAAAAAAACCTAGACATCAAAGTAGAAAGTGAAAAGATGTGATATCCCATCGTATTTATTAAATTGAAGGAATTACAAAAATATAAATTTTTTTATGTGAACACAATTTTTTTTATAAAGACCGTGCAACGCACGGGAATATCACTAGTTATCATCTATAACTATAAGTGAAGACCAAAAAAGTAATCTAAATAGCAATTGATTTTTTTGAATACGTAGGCTCATAATAGCAATTGTTTTTATCCTGATTTGGTAACTTAAAAATATTTTAGTCATAGAGAACAACCAATACTCCATAGATAACTCTGAAACAGTTAGAATATCAATAGTTCACCAATGAAGGAAAGATAACTATGATACAACTCTAACTATTTAGAGTTTTATTGGCAATAGAACTTAAACCCTGACTTCCATCTATAAAATAATTCACTATTATTTTTTTGCAATAATTGTTATGTTTGGTAACTTATGTATCTTCTAGCTGTATATTTATCTTGCCCTTCTTGCTTTTAATTGTGCAGTTCTTCATTTTTATAGCTAAGTTTTTTATAATTTTATTATCATAACTGGAGTTTCGATGTTAGCTAACTCAAAAATTCTAGAGTGATTTCCACAAGATGGCAATCACTATAAGTGGAAAATGTTACCCCTTTATTTATGACTTATCATCTAAGTCGTCCATATATTTTCTTACATTAACTATTTTATAGTGATTCTGTAAACCACGGAAAATTCTAAAACGTAATATGAAAATTAAATTTAAGAGAGGTTTGTTTGGAGAAAGGGGAAACGACAACGCCGAACACCATTATTCATCATCGAGTTCGGTGAAGGTTTCAAATTTCAATCATCGGAAAACCACTGAAGCACTGCAGTGAAAGCCTATTCCAGATTCCTTCCAAATTTTCTTTCATTAATTAGTGTGAAGATGGTTGATAAGCTCTACATACTCACCATTAATTAAGTCAAAAATCAAGGTTTCATGCCCTACGTTTTTCTTCTGGCCCCAAAATCCTGAGATGAGAAAATGTGGGGCTTTGCTCATTGTCTTTACAGAAAATAATCATGCAATTTGCACACAATTGCTGCATAATTGTTGATCGCCATTCGTGTTCTTCATCATGCACTTAATCTCTTTCCTCTCTTCCTTCCTCTGCTAACTCACGCTCAAGTCTCAATTATTCTGGGTCCTAACTAATCAATCCTCATCCGCCGATGACGATCAGTTCCTTCCCATGCTTGATCGAGAATGTTAACATATTACAACTTGGTATAAACTCATAAATTGTCATGGATTCAATTCTATGTTTGAACGCTTTTGTCCTCTTATTAATCCGCTAGCCAAACATGGTAAATAATAATGAGTTTTTGGCGATTTAACATTTTTATTTTATATATTTTGATATATTTAAGTATTTAACTGCTTTTTTAAATTGGCCAAAACCCCCAAGATCTTTACACTTTTTGATAAGAACACCCAGAAAAAAAAAAGTTTGTCAAGAACCTCCAAACTAAATGAAAAAGCCGTGGTTTTACCCCCAACGGGCAAATGAAATTTTTTTTGGACCGTTTTACCCTCACGCGCAGAGCACGTGTTTCAATTGAATTTTTTTTTTTTTTTTTTTTTTTTTGAAAATTGGCCGGTTGAGAGAAAGAGAGATGGAGTAAAAAAAAAAAAAAAAAAAAAAAAGAAATTCAATTTTCATTAAGTGAAACACGTGCAGAGCACGTGAGGGTAAAACAGTCCAAAAAAATTTCATTTGCCCGGAACAGTACTGCTTGGGGGTAAAACCACGGCTTTTTCATTTAGTATGGGGGTTCTTGACAAACTTTTTTTTTTCTGGGTGTTCTTATCAAAAAGTGTAAAGATCTTGGGGGTTTTGGCCAATTTTCCCTTTTTATAATGAATGGTTTAGATTGCACACCTTATATCAACCGTCTAGTTTAACTTGTTATAATAACTACCGCTAAGTGGAAATCACCGTAGAATTATTGTAATTAACTTCTAGCTCTCATCTTATTTGGATGTTAGCTATCTAGCTCTCCTTCTTTTTTTCTTTTCTTTTCAAGCTACTCTAATTGCACCAAAAGTCCTATTTTTATTAATTCTTTTATTTCTTAGGTGACGCGTCCTATGTTTTGTACTTAGTTGACACACCTTATTACTCATGAAAAATATATAGTTTTATATGTTCAATCATTAAACTGAAAATAAATAAACATTCAACATATGATAGAAATTATTTTGGAATAAAAGGTTATATGAGTGATAAAGTTACACATGAACTGAACTGAACTGAACTGAATTTAAGTAAAATTAAGGTGAATCAAACAGAGCCTAACTCTATCAAACTCTATCTTTTAGAATTATTTTCCCCATACAATTTCCTTTTGTTTTTGCCTAATAAATTTTCCTATGTGGCATGCCTTAAAACTATAAAATATAAGATCCGTATTGATGGTCAATTATACAACTATAACCATAAGATTACAAAAATAATACTATTGGAAAACATGTATTTATGCGCACACACCAAAATGTTATTAGTATACACACTAATTAAGGTGTTTGGATTCTCTACTGTTTTATTTCTCTGATGTCCTTTCTTCTCTCTATCTCTCTCCTCAATTTATTTAAATTAAAAAAACTCACCTCCTCCATCTAAGGGCCCAAAATCCACCCCCTCCAATCCAAAGGTGAAGAGTTGAAGGATAGCACTCTACTGTTCTTTTTAGAACAGCAGAGGATCCTGACTGCTAATTAAGTGATAAATAAAAAACGCATGCCATCAACATCCAAAAGGAAAAAGAGTATGATATAGCAACCCGCGAAGAATAGCTAAAAAGGAACCGGGGAGGGAGATGAAGGTTTGTATTTTTTTTTTTTTTTTTGGTTCAAGGGAGGCACAGAGGCCAATACAATAAATTTACATACAATGGGAGAGGGGGATTCGAATCTGAGACCTAATGTACCCAGAGTCTCAATCTTTACCACTAGGCCAAGACCTCATTGGCAGATAAGGGTTTATATTAAGCTGTGGGTAGCTTTGGCCTTTGGATAACTATGGTATAGGGCTATTAGAATTCTAGGTGATGTATATGTCTCTGTAATTTGTTTCCTAAACATCGCTCTTGTACGTCACTCAAAAAAAAAAAAAATTGCTCTTGTACGTTTATAAAAACTATAAATAATTATCAACTAAATATATTGATTGATATAATTTTATTACTTTATCTTTTACCACTAATAGTTTATTTCTATTAACTACTTTATGGCTTAGCTGGCGCGTCCTATACTTTATGCTTAGGTGGCACGCCTCATTGCTTCCGAAAAATACTTATTTATATATGTTTTAAATATATTGTAAGTGCATCTCGTTCTGAAGTATTTTTCGAGCCGAATATGATGGTGTAATTTTTATTATTCTTTGAGATGTATAGAAGACGTTATATATGATTCTGAATATTTGACGAAGAATTGTTATAACACTCATAAAACTGTAGTGATTTATCTATGTCTAATTTTATACCGGTAAGGATGTAAGACTCCTAAGCCCAGCACTAACTTTTTTTCGCCTTTACCCTCGCTTAGGTGGCGCTCTCTTAAAATTCTCGCCTGCGTAGCAGGCCTCATAGCGCCCGAAATATGCCTCCTTTATATATATACTAGTTTGGAAGCCCGTGCAATGCACGGATCAAGCATAATTACTTTATTTATATATTTTTAAATTATAAATTAGTTCTTTTTGTAAAGAATTATATAAAGTTTCTATTTTAATCTTTCTACAATCATTGAGTTGTAACATGGCTCTCTATTTTCATTTACAATCCTAATCAAAAATTTAAAATCAACTACTTATAACAAATTGAAGTATGCTAAGACACTTTATATACACTATCCATTAATGTACAATCACAGAGTGATAATCAAAACATGGGGATGCATCAATAAAGTAACAAAATAATTAGCCCGTAAGAGAGATCTAGACCATAAATGTACTTCAATGAAAAAGAACAATAATAAATCTAAAAATGATTTTTATTGTAATCCTGTCACACTCCTTAATAAAGTTAAGATAATATTGTCCCCTCAAAAAAAATATATATAATATTGTACTCCCTATAATAATGTTCATAAACTGCATATGAAAACAACGGTGTAATTCGTTACAATTTTATTAATATTAAAAACTACGCTTTATCTAATCCCTTTCGATAGAACATTCTTTCTACTCAAGTAAGAGATATTGATATGCTATGTACTATTGCTCACTCCCTGTAAATATATAGAGTCATATCTTTAACCATGCATGAAACTGAAATAAATAAATATTCAACACATTGAAATTATGTACAAATTTGTTAAATGGAAAACAATAGAGTCGTTATTTATTGGTACATAAATTATATAGAAAAGCTAAAACCTTATATTGAATAGGGGAAATTGTAGACATTGTCATTCTTGAAACTGTTTTATGACTCCAAAACCTACAAAACATAATTTTTAGTCAAGTTAATAACCTTCTTAAATTAATTGAAATTATTTTACAACTAACAAATATAACCATAAAACAATGAGAGTTCATTTACAATAGGAAGAGAGAAGCAAAACCATAAATAAATAAGAAAAACAACAAATAATGGGGTGGGGAAAGTATGACTTAGGGCCTGTTTTCTTCACATTCTTTTTACTAAACATATATGCACAATTCTGAACTGAACTGAAATTTACTAAACTGAACTGAATTTTTCTAAACTGAACTTATTTTTATTGAATTTACAATTATAAAGACTAAATTTGTGCTTTGATTTACCGACTTATACTGAATTTTTCTGAACTGAACTTATCTTTTACTGAACTAAAGTTAGGTTTTGATCAAAACATGACTATATCGTTCCAATAATAATATTAAAAATCATGTAGTTGTGATCCATTAACATAAATTAGAGGAATTACCTTATATGAAGTATTCGATCATAGATATCAATTGATGGATGGTGAAAATATGCATGCCTACACAAATATAATATAATCAATTAGCAAAGCATATGTATGTGATTGGGGGTGCTTTGAGTTGGAGTCTATATATTAGCTTTGAGTCAACAATTGTTTACAACAATTAGAACTCTATGGTAAAGGGATGTATATCCCGTAGAGATTCCTAGCATTGTTATAGTTCTTTCTTTTTCTTTTTCTTTTTCTTTTTCTTTTTCTCTTTTTAAATGTTAATCTTAGCTAATTACTCGTGGTTCCCTCCCTACTATTGATTTAACACATACACTCATAAATATCAGTTATGTATTTTTAATTTATAATATTTTAATTTAATAAAATTGTTTAGGTGACCTGTCTCAAAACTTTTGAAAAATGTCACTTTTAGATACAGACATTAATTGATTGAATGATTCATTGATTTTTTTTTTTTATTGTTTGAGGATATGGCGCATTCTATGTTTTTTTTTAATGATGTGGCGTGCCTTATTACTCTCGAAAAATGACTGTTTACATATATGTTCTAAACATATTGTAAATGCATCTTGTTCTGAAGTATTTTTGGATCGGAATATGATGGTGTAATTTTTATTATTTTTGAGATGTATAGAAGACGTTATATATAATTCTGAATATTTGACAAAGATATGTTATAATCCTTATAAAAGTCTAGTAGTTATCTATATCTAATTTTATATAAGTAAGGATGTTAAGACTCCTAAGTGCTTTACACCAGTTATTTTTCGTCTTTATTCTCGCCTATGTGGCACGCCTCATTGCTCCCAAAATATGCCTCCTTTATATATATATATATATATACCCAACCCACTTTCTCCATGCATCCTTTAGGGAGTGAGTATATTCTCCCAACTACAAACGATTCATTAGGATATATTGGATTCAGATACGAAATACATATATAAAAATACTGTATTTTTCAAACCTCTAGGATAAATATGCGAAAATATAATTAACAAATGCAACATTATTAACCTTCTAATATTACCAAACAAAATTAAGCGAGAGAACATAACCCAAATTGATAAACATAAACACATAGACTTGGATGGGGATTGAGGAGACAATTAGTATGAGTACTTCGATTCTATTTTTATTTTTTTATTATTGAAAAGCTGAGATGTAAATATCACACATAATTTGGGGTCAAGTACTCAAGTTTACTCGGTCTATCTCTAACAACAACTTCCCTGTTTTACTCAAGTCCACCCATAGTATTCGTACTATCTAGGAATTTTATGTGATAAATGTAGTACTATGTACTCTTGACAGTTTTTTCTTTTCTCATGCATAGAAAACAAGGCCAAGGAAAAAAAACAAAAATATCTCACATTTATTTTGCTACCAGTCAACTCCATCCCTTCCAATTTCAGTGATACTCTTTAGATTTTCTTTTCCCCATCGCCCGTAATAGTATTTTAAGCAAGTTTTGTATGAAACTAATTTAGGGGGTCTGGATTCTCTGCGGTATCACAGAGGACTCATTGTAAATATGGGGAGTTTGAGGTTTGGAGAGTTGGGGAGGAGAGAGAAAAAGAGAAAAGGATGAAGAGGGGGAACTGCAGAGGATCCAAACTCCAATTTAGGCTCTGTTTGATCACCTTAATTTTACTTAAATTCAGTTAAGTTCAGTCCAGTTTAGTTAAGTTCAGTTCATGTGTAAGGCTCTATTTGATTCACCAGGATAAAACTGAACTGATATGAACTGAACTGATCTAAACTGAACTGAACTGAACTGATCTGATTTTTTAAACTTAACCGTTAACCATTTAAAATTTGTCCAAACATAGTCAATATTAGACTCATTTGAAAGTATGCTTTGAGATCTTTTCGATGACATAATTATCATCGTGAAATTATTTCGGAATAAAAAGTTACGCATGAAATGAACTGAACTGAACTGAATTTAAGTAAAATTAAGGTGAATCAAACAGAGCCTAACTTTATAATTCATAGTATAACTTTTTATTCCAAAATAATTTCATGATGATAATTATGTCATCAAAAAGATCACAAAGCATACTTTCAAATGTGTCCAGTATTGACTATGTTTGGACGAATTTTAAAGGGTTAACGGTTAAGTTTAAAAAATCAATTCAGTTCAGTTCATTTCAGTTCAGTTCAATTCATTTCAGTTCAATTCAATTCAGATCAGTTTTATCCAGGTGAATCAATTGGAGCTTTACAAAAAATGGAATACTATTTTGTAGTGTAGGGGTCACTTATTGTGAGTAGTGACCCTTGTTTCATTAAAAAGTAACCCCGTCTCACCAAAAGTTACAAAAAGACCTTATAGAAAATTTTGCGTAAATCATTGAAGTTTATATATATATTAATTGTAATTAACACTCATTTTAGTATACACTACTATTTTACATTTGCAAGTGAAATCAACTAGTAATGTTTAGGAGTCCAGGAATTATGGTCGAAAATTTAATCACATTTCTTCATGAATATGGGTGAATTCTTTTTCACTGAAATCAACTGAACTGAGTTGGACTAGAATGGACTGGATTGAACAGAATTGAAATCTACTCCACTGAACAAAAACGGAACTGAACAAAAGAGTATGAGATAAATAAAAAAAAAAAAAAGTCACGGAACTAAACGTAACTGATTATTAAGTAAGTGCAAAAGAACACATTTATGACCTTCTTCGCTTATCGGGCGTGCAGTGAGGTTTAGTACTAGTATGCATCTCAGGGTGTGTTTTTGATGCAGGTGGTTTTGGGTTTGTTTTGGGTCTTTCTATATTTTTAATAGGTGTCAGATTTTTCTAGTGCTTATGTTGCACTACAAAAAAAAATGAGATACTGCTACAGATATTAACTACGGAATTTTCTGCGTAGCTAATTAGCAGTGGGATTCTAAACTCCATAGCTCATTAGCTGCGGAATTTAGTTTTCCGTTGCTATTTTGCTACGAAAAATTTAAGACCATAGCTAATAAAAAGTTTTAAAAATAAGAAACTTATTTCAATGGCGGAATTATTTTCTGTAGCTAGTTAGCTACGGAATTAATTAATTTCGTAGCTAAATTAGCTACGGAATTAATTAATTTCGTAGTTAAATTAGCTACGGAATTAATTAATTCCGTAGCTGATTTGATTTTTGAGATGCGAACAAATATCCTTTAAATATAATGCATCCCCTTACAGAGTAACAAGCATTCAAGTGGTGGGTTGGTTCCCTGCGCGTGCCCAGGGTTCGAGACTCTCTATGCTCACATTTTATATTTAACTCGCGTGGCCTGCTGGGCTTGGAGTGCTGGTTTGAGAAGGAGGCGCGACACAAATTCTTTTTCTTTTTTTTTTTTAAACTTCAGCGACGAATTATTTTATTTCCGTCGCTAACCTTAGCGACGGATAATTTAGATCCGCCGCTAAGCTCAGTGGAAGAAATAAAATAATCCGCCACTGATTTTGCTTAGCGCCAATGATTTTGATGGCGGACCATATCCGTAGCAAAATCCGCCGCTAAGGTTCATTTGCGACAGAAAAAGGCCAATAGCAACGGTCTAATTCCGCAGCTATTTTGTCTGTTTTTTGTAGTGTTGCTTCTTTTTGGGTGTATTGATCGTTTGCTCTAGGAGTGTTTTGTGCTTTGAGTCTTTGACATTGTATGCAATTATGCACTAAGGGTGCGTTCTTTTCCACTTATTTTCACTGATTGTCACTGATTGAGTAAGGTCTTGCCACTGATTCTCACTGATTGAGTAAGGTCCCGCCACTGATTTCCACTGATTCAGTAAGGTCCTTCTACTGATTCAATAAGACCCTGTCACTGATTCTGTGAGTAGGAATGTGGTACATACCACTGATTTCCACTGATTGAGTAAGGTCCTACCATTGATTCTCACTGATTCAATAAGGTCTAGCCAGTGATTCTCATTGATTGAGTAAGGTCTTGCCACTTATTTTCACTGATTGAGTAAGGTCTAATAAGTGGAAAAGAACACACCCTAGCTTTGTTTGATTGGGCGAAAAATCATTTTCTGTGTAAAATATATTTCCGTTCATATTTTCCGTTATTTGGTTACAATAAACAGATTTTTAGACAATTTTTCTAAAAAACTATTTTTTCTAAAAAAATAAAACATGCTAACATAATTATGCAGATCTCGAAAACTTAGGTGTATTCAAAAAACAAATTACCTCAAACGCATATCAGAATCAAAAGTTGTAATTATTTGAAGAAGAAAAAAACAATATTGAGAAAGTGGCCCAAAAGTTCATCCCGAGGCCCAATCAAGTCGGGTGCGTGTTTAATTTTGTGGCCCGAATTCCGACAACCAAACTCGATGATCAAGTACGTCCACTATTAGTGCTACGGGGATATAGCGCCCACCAACGAAAAACTGTTTTCTTTTCTTTTCGAAGGGAAAACATTTTAACCTATATAAATGAAAATATTTTTCTCCCTGAAAATCATTTTCCATCTATTGGTAAACCAAACAACGAAAAATATAATTTTTTTTCCTGAAAAACCGTTTTCACCCCAACCAAACAGTGCCTAAGTCGGAACTCAATCCCCCGTTCTACATCCCTCATTGAGGCTAGGTATAATAAGCTTTGATTCTTATTAGATCATCTCCAATGCAAGGCTTTTATGAGAGGTTTGTTGGGGAAAAAATCTATTCTAAAAACCTTCTCCCCATAGTGATAAACCTATAAACCTCAAGTATGTACAAACCGGTTTGTCTAACCTGATTTATAGGCTATGATGTGGCACATGCAAAAACCCTCTTAGAGGGTTGTAGCATTACAAAATAGAGATTTATATAAATGAGATTTTAAATTTAATGGTGTGTCAAAGATAAAACCCTTTTAAGCTTTGTAGCATTGGAGATGCTCTTAGGATATGTGAGCTTCGACTCTTATTCTTTATTAATAAATGACTAATTATCCCAAAAAAAATAAAATTGACTCCACACTCTCTAGGCATATTACAAACAACAAGTCTTGTGTGATACCAAATTTATAGAAAAATATATGATCATTATTTAGAAATGTAGTAATTACTTATGATGAGCAAGAGCAATCACCCTTATTCTTTTTAGCTACAAGCAATAACTCTTATTTTATTAAAGAGTGACACATATCTCACTAAAAATTACAGAAATATCATTTTATAAAGATGTTTATGTCATTAGAAAATCTAATTAGAAAAACACCCAAAATAAGAAAAGAAAAAAAGAAAAAGCCACCGATAAGACTGATTAGTAGTAGTAGACTAGTAGCCATGGCCATGGGGAATAATTTTGGCCTTTTTCAAGACTCAGGTCTGCCCAACAACTGTACAAATTGCACATGCACGGTTACACCCACTCTCTGATTTTGAGGGATGGCGTAACGTTCCTCCCCACCTTCCTCTCCATTTCGGATTTCCTCTCTCTTTCTCTCTCCTGAATCCTACCCTTACCACGGACACCCCCTACGCTACCCTACAAATATTTCATTAATTACCGACTTCACCCTATCATCTAAACCAACCACCACTCGTTCGGGAGAATGATACATTCATCTATTGGGTTGGTAATCATTTTCCCTTTGTATCTATCTCTCTCCTCTATTTTCACATTCTCTCTCCTCTATTTTTTTTTTTGGTCCAAGGGAGGCACTGAGGCCAATATAATAAATTTTCATACAACGGGGGTGGGGAAATTCGAACGTGGGACCTAATGTACCCAGGACCTCAGTCTTTACCACTAGGCCAAGACCTCATTAGCCCAAAAAATATCATTTAAGATAGGAGAGAGTTACATACATAAAAAAAATGGATTGCCAACCTTATAGGTCAACCAAACATTTTCCACTCGTTCTCCATCTTGTTTACCCCTTAAATTAGAGCCGTTAAAGTTGGTTTTGGCTCGAAAATCTGATTCTATTTGAATTTTTTTAGGGTGTTGATAAAATTTCTCAACCTGAATTCATTTACAATCCGGAAAAATAACCAATCAGTAATCAATCTAACCTTAATTTGAAGTATTAAAATTTGATCTAGCTCGAAAATCTGATTCGACCCGACCCTTTTTTTTAAATCATGATAAAAAAAATTCGACCCAAATTTATTTACAATCCGGAAAAATAATCAATTCGTAATCGATCTGACCTGACTCGAAATGATCCAATCTAATATATTATTTTTAAAAAACAAATTATAGAAAAATGATCCCAAAATTCACAAGTCAAACTGCCCTTTAGCATCATCCTTTGCTCATTCACCCCTGTTTTTTTCCGTTACTATTCTACACTCCATCTTGAAAGCATTTTGTTTTATTAATTTAATGCTTTGTAAAGTAACATCAGCCACTTCCCTTTAAGGAAAGCTTAAATAAAATAATAAGCTTTAAGATTATCTGTTTTGGTAATCATGAAAAGTATCTTAGAAATAGATAATGTAGTACTAACATAGTAACATTATTATAATGGATGAGGATTTATCCTTTGTATTAGACCTAAGCTGCTACTCTTTTGATCCAATCCTAATTAGTGTACATTATCCAATGTACACTAATATAAACCAAGTGCACCGCTCCTTTTGCTAGAAACAACATAGGCTTTTGGGAAGTGTGGTTTTTACATTAATATAACAAACATCAAAGCAGGTATAGCTTGGATTTTGTTTGGAAAATCATATTACATAAACGTTTAGGAATGTTTTCTTTAGAGTTTATTCCCTTAAGTTCAGTTTCGTTTCGTTTAGTTTAGAAATAATTTCGTATCAATTTAATGGTTTACAATTCAGTTAAGTGGTATTCAATTTAGAAATCAACAAGTGTTCAGTTTAGTTTAATTCAGTGTTGTTCATTTCAGTTTAGTAGTATTGAATTCAGCTCAGTTCAGTTAAGCCCTAAAAACAGCATCCTTAATAATTGCTTCAGTTTAGTTTAGTAGAGTTCTGTACAATAGAGTTTAGTTTAGTTTATTTCAATAATCTACTTTTTCTCTCACATATTCAGTTTAATTCAATCCTATCTAGTGAAACAGAACACCCCCTTAATCCGCCCATATTAATTATTTTTGGTAAAATGCATTTAGGTTATCTTTTTGGTGAGTTCAATTTAGGTCCACTAATTGGAGATCATTTTTGCTACTGTGGAGGCACAGTATTTATTAGCTAAAAAAGCATAGATAAGTAGACAACAGCTCATTTTGTTGATAAAATTATTTGGGTTGTGCCCAAAATCTAGACCTCATCATGGACAATATGGGGCTCAAAAGGTCCAATCTGTTCAAGCCTGATAACAGATGTTTTTAGATACTCAATAATCATAATAATAACAATAATAAATCTTGAATCAGCATGTTGACCTATCCAATGGACAAAATTTACAAGCTTACAAGTTAAGCTCAGCCTATGTTAGTATCTAATTAGATCCTCAACTAATTCATCTACCAAAACCCAAGTTCAAATTTTATCTAAACTACAAGGTTATGGCTCATAGGACCAGGCCCCAGGTTTCGCGTCAAATGACATGAGATTGAGTCTCTTATCCTTCCGTGATCTTAAAACAGAGATGACTATAAATCGAATTGAATTCAGTACCACTAAAATGATCAAAAAACACTAAACTAAACTGAAACAAACATCGGTGAACTGAATTGAAAACCGCTAAACTGACAAAAACCAAATAAATAATCATTAAAAAATGAGATATGAATCCAAGCAGTATTACATTTACAATCTCCCAAAACTTTACAAGACAGAGATCCAACACCCAACTAATATCTGCTGCAATATAATTCGAAAGCTGTGAATTGTGTTATGTCTCCCATAAGTTACCAGAAAAAGTAACAAAGTGATGAAACAAGGCACCCATCAAAATAAAGAATATTGGCAAGAAATAGTAACACCATTTTACCCACCAACTCTCTTTGCTTCTAAATTAATTTTTACAATTTAATTCAAATCCATAATCTGACACACCCATGTCCATTATTGGCCATACTTGCCCAATGTAGAAGGTTAATGCAATCCAACGTAATAAAACGACAGAGATAACGGATGCATAAACTACTGCTCGTATTTATCTCCATTTAAATATCATTTATGTATCACAAAAACTCATATCATATGAGGCGATCTCAAACACAAGTCCTCATATGAAGCGGTATGTGAAAACTTCAGACACAAAAGTAATACTTTATGTGTGAAACCGAAAAAAAAAAAAAAAAAAAAGCGAGCGATACCTCATGGATGGATGAGGCCGTCTTATAAAAGAATTTTTTATTATTTATGATTGACAACAAAAGCTAAAGGCAAGCCTACTGTTTTTACTTTAGGATGAGAAAAATGCATTAAAATATTAGTATTAGCAAAAACCAACTTAATCTTTGTTTTAGATTTTGCTAACACCGCTTTTTGCTTCCCTTGTTCAGACACAAATTAGATAAGATTAATTTCTACTAACCATTCTCTCTCATGCTTTGACACAAAAGGAAAGATGATTCTAGAAGCATAATTTTGGTTTGCTAATCCTTAAACAACAAACCCACAACAGGAAACTTAATTTAGGACCATAGTTATAGTTAGAGAGCTACTAATTAATAATTAACCATCAAAATTGATAATTAATAAAACAGCAAGATGAGATCAATATTTCCCACTTGATTGATGAACTCAGCTCATCAGCAACAAACAAGAAGTCACTAGTGAAGTGAACTTACTACCACCAATATAACCAAAAATTTAAAAAAAAAATAAAAATAAAAAAGCTACAGAATATCTAACTAATTAAGGATTAGGAACTATTTTTTTCTTATTAAACAAAAAAAAAAAAAAAACAGAGAGTGATTAATTAATTAAACTAATTAAGAAGAAGATGAAGAACCATTAGTAGGAGCATTACTCTCATTACTCCCAAACAACCGTTGATGATGATTGTTGTTGTTGTTGTTGTTGTTGTTGTTGATACTGCTACTATGACTATTACCATTGCCATTATCATGTTGATCATCAATTTCAGGCCCATTATTATCATCAATTGGTGCAGAATTAGCAGATCTCTTAGCAAAAGTATTCTTATTATTATGCATCCATACCTTAAAAACACCTCTTTCAACCCCAATTTCACCACAAAAACCATTCACCATTTCTTCATTACTTTTCTGCATTTTCCACCCAACTTTTTCAGCAAACTCATACATCTTCTCTTTTTGATCTTGGCTGAACTTTGTCCTAAACCTCTTTCTGCTACTACTGCTCTGCAGGTTGTTGTTGTTGTTGTTGCTGTTGTCATGGTACTTCTTGTTATAGTTAGTCTGGTGGTTACTAATATTATTAGTATTAGTATTATTATTACCACATGTTGCTTGCGCTCCCGTACTGAGTGCAAGCAACATGTGGGGGGCGGAGCCCGGGTAATAAGACGAGGAGATCGGAGGAGGAGAAATCGAGCCCGGGCTCCGCCCCGCCCCAGGAGGAAGAAGTGGCGGAGGTGGTAACGGGTGGTGACGATGATGCGGATGGTACTCAATAACCGGAGACATCGTCGTTGTTAACCCCGCCATTTCATTATCCGGGTCACGGCGGTGGAAATTACGGTGACAACCACAAGCAGCACATTTAAGCGATGTCGGGTCTAAGGCAGTAGCAGTAGGGGCTGGCATGAACTCTCCACACCCATCAAGCGCGTGGCCACTGAGAGCAGCTGCGTGGTTTTTAAGGCATTCTTTGTACGTGACGGTGGTTAGACACGCGCTTGTTGATGGCGCGTGGCGTTTGAGTACACCGTTTGAGAATGAGATGGGCTTTGTGTTGGGCTGGGTTTGGGTTTGGATCCATGGTGGGGTTTCGATTTCTGTTTCTGGGCTTTTTGTGAGTGGTGGTGGGATTATGGTTAAGTTATTAGCGGTGGTTGTTGTGGTGGTTGTCATATCCATTAGTGTTGTTGGTTGTGGTACATCTAATTTAAGTAAATAATTAAAAATAAAAGTTTGATTTAATTTGAAGGGTTTAATTGTTTTGGTGAAAGTAAGAGGAAAAAAATTAAAAGGAGTTTAGAGCTAAAGGTAGTTTAAATTTAGGGTTAGTATGGCCATTGAAAGAGATATAGGGAGGAATTTTGAAGAGAGAGAATTGAATTGAGATGTTGAGTTGCTGTTGTTGTAAGTTGATGTTTATTTGTTTGTTTTTTTGGGTTTGATGGTGTGATTAAGATGATGATGATGATGATGATGATGATGATGAGAGAGAGAGAGAGAAAAGGGAAAAGGAGAGAGAGTGTGAGTGAGAAAGTCAGGGGACTATTGAGTGTTGATAATAAAAATCCTGGGTTATGTTTATCAGTTTATGTCTGTGGTCGTCCTTCTTAACCACATGTTTTGTTTTTTTTTCAACTATGGTTCTAAATCATGGGTCAAGGTTCTTGACTTATATCCTTAACTTGGGTTACTGTTACGTAGCTTAGCTAATACAGTAGCTATAAACAACAGACATTTGTCATTTC
Organism: Tetragonia tetragonoides; assembly: GCA_038025085.1. NCBI lineage: Eukaryota > Viridiplantae > Streptophyta > Magnoliopsida > Caryophyllales > Aizoaceae > Tetragonia > Tetragonia tetragonoides. The sequence goes on from CM076139.1 coordinate 43,658,572, forward strand.
TATTTACTAACGAGTTTTGCTACATCCAACACTGTTTGGTGTAATAGTGTTTCCACACAATTGCTTTTTATTTGCTTTTTAGTCCTTGATGTTTTTGGTTACTTTTTCCTTTGGCCCAATAGTTATCAGAAATAACTTTAAAATATAATAGATCAAATATTAATATAACAGCATATTTAATACAGTACTTGTATTATAATAAACTGTTGCTAAGTAATTTACGAAAAGATTTAAAACACGTTTATAAGTTAATTAATGACTTTTAATGGTATTAATTATCACAATCTACTACTTATACCACACATAATATGTATTCTATGGTTAAAGGCCCACCATGCTTCACATATAAAACATATAATTAAAGAGTTTCGACCGTTACCTGAACTTAGTTGGTTATGGATCCTCTGGTATTCTTTATAGCTTTCAGATTTCTAAAGATTGTTAATCTCAACCACCCCTTCCTTAGATCAAGCACAGCACAGATCTGTTTCGTTTCCTACCTCGGACCGTAGTCTTTAAGAATCTATTTAGACAAGAATGATGAGGCTTAAATCAAGAATTCATATTATTTATGATATAAGGTTCGAAGGGATAACGTTCCCTTCTGGGGAAAGATTACAGAAGAAAACCGAAAGCTTACAATACTATAGAAGGGTGTTTATAGACTGTTATGTTCTCTTAGAGAAACTTGATTCTGAGAAAGGTTTGTGTAGCCAAATCTTTTCTCTTCAGTATTCAAGAATGCCCAAGAGACTCTGCCCTTCACAATGCACCCATTCCTCTTTTTTTAGAGAAAATTACATAGGGTTCCTATTGTAGAAGATGTCTTCTACTCTACCATTATTACACTCTTGACATGAAATAAAGTAAAAGCTTACAATAGTGGATTTTTTCTGCTAGTAGTGGATTTCTGCTGCTAATAATACAAATACTTTTCAGAATAGCATGAGATATGGGACCTATTCTATCATTATATTTTGGATTCCTTTATCTCCAATTTGGTTCTCCCAATCAGCATAATCATCGTCATCATAATCTTCATTAATACTATCAACCATGCCCATTGCATATTCTTGATCCCGACCAGGTTTGTTTTGCAATTTGAAAGAAACCAACAGCTCTAGCTTCAGTAGGATTTTTTATTCTTGTTTGCTTGACACTAATCCACTCAAGTTGACAAGTCGGGTAATGCCAGGGGTCAAGGAGTTTGATCAAGTTGTGTGCTGGTTTGATCTTTCCTTCCTCCATCTCGATCATGGCGTTTACTACTTTCACCCATATCAAGTCCTTCTGTCTAACTTGATAAATTCTCCTAAAAATAAATTTTTGAATTTTTGTAAATCTGTTGAAGAGAGGTCCATCAGGTTTAGGCACTCCTTGGAAACAATTAATCATTCCATAATCCCATGCTTTCAATAATTCGTCTTTTGCCCAAATGGTGTTGGCTGCTATTGAGAGCTGAGCTATTCCAGTATTATCTGGATAATCAATGAATCTAGTCCACGTTTTCCACATATCATAGTATGGAGTTTTTCGATTAACTACTTCGGCGTACCACTCCCGGAAGTATTATCTTTTAAATGGTTTCGTATTTTATCTTGTATATGAAGAGGACACTGAAGAATCTTAACTTGTAACTCCAAACTTAAAAATCTCTGTACCATGTAACTATTAAGTCTCAGCATTCTATCTCGTGAACGATTGATTGCGAGATATTTTAGAATGTCTGAGAGTGATCTGCTAGGGGGTGATATCCACTCCAAAGCTCTTGATATTTCTTTCTTAAGGACATCTTTTTGGGCTTGTTTTAGCCCTACATAGTCCTTTTCCTCCTGATGTCTGTTTCGTCTCTGATTTCTCCTCGCCATTAGCTAACTCTCTAGTTAAACTGTTAGCTAGAGAATTTTTTGAGCCTTGTATATGTTCCACAGTGAAAGAGAACTGGTTAAGCCATAGTTGCCAACGCAGGAGCCTCCCTTGCGCTTACATATTAGATAAATTCTTTTTAACAAAACCAAGTATCCCTTTGCAATCAGTTCTTACTAAAAATATTTTTGGTGCCAGAAATATTAGAAAATTTTCTATTCCTCTAATGACTGCAAGAATTTCTTTTTCCATAGTAGGATAGTTGCATTCGGCTTTATTAAAACTCCCACTACAGTATTTGCAAAGTCTTTCTCCTTCTTTAATTTTTAATACCGCACTTCAATGTTCATTACTAGCATCTGTCTCGAGAACTAAATTATCTTCATCCGTAGGTAATGTTAATACCGGAAGATTCTTACATAACTTTTTAAAGTTTTGAACAATGTTAGAGTCATTTGCCACCCAAGTCCAACTAATTTCTTTTTTAAGTTTTTGTTTCTTAATTTAGCTAGATCTTTTATAAAATCAGAAGCATATGTGAGGCATCCTAAAAATCTTTCTAATTGTTTCCTATCCTCAATTTTATCTGAAAATTTATCTATTTTTTCGAGGATATGTTTTTGTAGTATAATTTGACCAGCCTTTATTTCTAATCCTAAAAACTCAATTTCTTGTTCAGCATAGGTGCACTTACTTTTTCCAAGGACGATTCCATGATTTAAGCATCTTTGTGTTACCGCTAATACGTCATTTTTGTGCTTCTCAATTGTTTTAGAAAATATAAGAATATCATCAATATAAACTAAGCAACAATGATTAAGATCCTTAAAAATATTATCCATTCTTCTTTGGAATATTTGAGGTGCATTTTTTAAACCCGAAAGGCATAACTATTCATTCGTAATGTCCTTGAGGAGCACTAAACGCGGTTAAGGGGATACTTTCTTTTTCCATTTTTATCTGTCAGTATCCACTTTTACAATCCATTTTAGAGAACCAAGAAGCTCCTTGTATTCTATTAAAGAGAACGATTTTGTTAGGGATATAATATCCATCAAAGACAGTATTATCATTTAATTTTTTATAATTAATAACCATTCTAACTTTACCTCTTTTTTCTTCTGCATGATTTCTTACCATGAAGGCAGGACTTGTATGAGGACTTTTACTGTTCCTTATCAATCCCTTATCTAATAGTTCTTTTATCTGCCTGTCAAATTCTTTAATATCTTGGTGTGTATATACCATTTGTTTTACCCGAACAATGGTGTTTGGGTCCATTAAAGATATTTTAGCAAAAGTTTTGTCCTTATTCCAGAATTTTAAAGGATTGTCTGAGTAGATTTCTTTACATAATTTTTTTTTTTTGTTGATCAATCTGATCTTTGATTGATAACTCAAGTAATGAAATTGTTAGGGCAACTTCTCGTTGTGTAGAAGTAACCCTATCACCACACTGGCTGTGCGTAAATTCCATTTTTTGATGAGTATATCCTTTAGTTAATTTTTTAATAGGGACAAAATGACCATTAATAGTAAATATTAATTGTTCAACTGTTTGAGTGCATGGAGAGTAAAGTCTTCGAAAATTATTACCTATAATCAAATCATGAGAGGGTTGATCAGTAGCCCATAATATTGGTATTATGCATTGTATTCCACTTATTTCTATAGGTAATTTTTCTATGACTTCATTATGTTCCATAACACTATTATCTGCTATTCTTACTTGCATAGGATACTTTGCTTTTTTCCAAAGAAAATCAGGGAACAAAGTTTTCTTTCCAAAACAAACTGAACACCCACTATGTATGTATGCACATAATTCATATTTATTGTAATTTTCTATGCATATTTTGATAGGATTATAAATACTATTTGGGTTTGTACTGGTTAGTTCAGTTGTATTGATTAATTCCATTTGTAAACTGATTTCTTCTTCATAAATAGGCTCGCTTAAAGTTATAGTTTTATATCCTATGATTCTTTTTCCGTCCATACTAGAACCATCAACACTAGCTCTTGGTGGTTCAAAACTCATTCCGCTTAAATTACTTGTTACACTTTGTATATCATCTTCTTTTTCAAGATTTTCTCTTTTGAACGAAGATGATCCTTCTTCTCTTATACTTTGACTTCTAAATAACTGTGGCTTTATAGTGATTTTTCCTGATTCATTAATTTTAATGACATTCTTAAATAGTTTACTAGGACTTTCAAAACTAGGAATCCATCTTCTTTCTAATCTTATATCTTCAGTTCTAGTTTTTATAAGTTTTATTATTTGTCTTGGGGCTAAACATTCAAAATTTTCAACTTCTACCATAGTTAATTTTTGCTTTGTATCTATGGTATTATCTAATTTATATACTATTTTCCAAAACACTCGTATAGGAAATGTACCATCTTTCATGTTCATTCCGACAGTTTTTAATTTCAGGGTTAGGAAATTATGAGCATAAGCATCCTTGAGGATTACATAATATCCAAGTCTATAATTAAACCCTACAGACCCATGGCATAGATTAGCTTTTACCCCACTAATTATCTGATCTTGAAATTTATTGTGTCTGATATCACAAAGTAGTGCATAAAGATATATGTCTTTCCCAAAATGTTGTAAAGGTGATACTTGTATTTGGACACTTCCAACATGAATATATCGATACTTCTTATTTCGGTTGTGTTTTTCTATATTTTTCCAATTGATAAGGTTTATTACTCCGGCATCAAATTCACAATCTTTTATTTCTAAATCTCCTTCCATTTGTTCATATACATATTTGCTCTTAAATTCATATATCGATTTTTTATAAATATTATCCTTTTGGATTGTAGGAAGAATCCATTCTGATACAATCTCTTGATCTTCATCATTCACTGAAAAATCTTCACCTTTTAATCTTCCTAAGGATATTTGGTTATTTTTGTCACAATCCATCATATTATTGGTTTCGTAGTCACTATTTTCTTCTATTTCTTCATCAGGATATTGTATTATTTCAACTATTCCTTTGTTATTTCCTAATGCTAATTTAAGGGCTTCATCTTCAGTCAATTCAACATAGTCTAAACTCCCAAGTGCTTCTATGAGTTTGTTATTCTTTTTATTTTTGCATTCATTTGCATAATGACCTATTTCTCCACATGACCAACATTTACAATTAGATTTTTCTTTAGGACAATATGCTGATTTTCTAAAAAATGTTCTAGTATTGGGATGAGGTTTCTTATAATGTTTTCTTTTATATTTCTCGCCCCTTTGTTTATTGAAATGTTTTTACTTATAGAACTTTTTTCGTCTTCTTTTTTCAGGGTCATAACCCAATTGGTTTGGAGTATCCCAACATACCATGAATTGTTTTTTCATTTTATGGTGTTTTTGGATATCTAGACACTGGTCATTAATCCACTTCCTTAGATATGAAATTCTTACTCCTAATGTATCCACAACATTTTCCTTTTCACTCCATTCTTTATATTTGTCATTGATTAGTGTATTTATAGGATAAGGTAATTTATTATAGAACATATCAAGATTTGTTTCATTCCGACCAATTTTGTAATAATATTGGCTAAACTCTTCAAGGTAGTTCTCAACATATTTCATATCATATATACTAAGATTGATAAGTTTTCTTTGCCACTCTTTAATCTTCTCGTCGGAATCTGGTTTAATTCCAATAAATTCATCATGTATGGATTTGCATAATGTTTTAAACATTTCATTAGGAGTTGCTATGTCTTTTAACGCAGTTTTTGTATCTTCGGTTATTGTGTCATACCAGTCAGCTATAGTGCCAGAATAACTATGTTCTAGATAATTTAAGGATTTTTCTAAAGTCCATGTAGTGTTTAGGTTGAGTACACTATTCATACTCTTTTTCCATTGTTCAAATACTTCTTCCCTATTTCTTACACCGATAGGTTTAACATGTTTCCAGTTTGGCTAATAGGTTGAAGATTTACCTCTTCTTTAACTTGTGGATTTTGTATAAACTTGAAGCCAAAATTACTAGTTTTTCCGGGGATGGTTCTATTTCTGGTATAATTATTATTAGAGGACTCTCCAAAATTTTCTGGTTTTGGTATTAGGTTGTTTACAAAGTTATTTTCAAATGGTTTTTCCATAACTTCTTCTCCAACTCCATTGCTTTCTTCCTCTATAATCATTTTTCCTATCTTTTTGTCTATTTTTCTTTTGATCTCTTCTAGAGGTATGGTATCCATTTCCTCTAGTCTAATTAAACTCATTTGTTGGTATATGTCTTCTTCTAAACCAACATTATTGGTTTCTTCAAAACCTTCACTTAACACTCCTTGTTTATCAACGATTGCATCCATAATTTTATTTAGTTCTTCAGGATTTTCTTCTTTATCGAATAGTTCTTCTAATTCAGTCATGCTGTACTCCAGATACTTCTCCTTCGTTTTCATCTTCTGAGCTTTCTAGTTCAATTGGTAGGTCGGCTATTAGAAATGGCTTATTATTATTATTTGTAGAAGGATAAAGGTATATAAATGATGTAGAATGTTATCTTTCTTCTCTTGCCTTACTTTATTATTTTGTCTAATTTTTTTTAATAAACTTAAGTGTAAAGTTTCAATTGATTTTTTAAAGGCTTTTAATTCTACTTTGATTATTTCGATTTCGTGCTTAACTTCTAACAGAGAATCAGTTATATAATTTAGATGCGGAGCCAAATTATTAGATCCTTCTGGACTATGTACGTACCTATATGAGGGTAAGTTGGAAACTTACAACTATTAGAAGGATCCACATTTTAACTACTTGGCTCTGATACCAATTCAATAACAATTCAATACACTAAACACGAAATAGAGCTTCTAATGATATAACAAAGTTTTTATGTAAATAACAGTACTTTAAATAACAAATACGAACAACAAAAATTATAACAATATTAATATTATAACAGAGACATTTTTATACTTACTTTTTTGGGAATAGCCTATTTTTATGCGGGGTAAGATTTTAATTTTTTATAACTTTTGGGTCAAAAGTGCAAATATTTTATGATGGGGTCCACCGGTGTGGAATTTACGGTTTACCCATACCATGTTGGATATAGAATTGCTCATTTACTAACAAGGCAATCTCCATGAGTTTGAATCCTCATTTTCTCCATTTTTAGGGTCTGGGACTAGTATTAGCGTTGGTTGTTCAGTTAGTGAAGACCTGATCATACCTCGGCCGGGCCGAGCCAGACCTCCAGAAAAGCGCCTAAAAAAACGGGTCGGGCTGGCTCAACCCAAAAACGGGCTGGAAGTTTACATCCCATACCCAACCCTCACGGGTTTCGGGCCGGCTTCGGGCTGCCCATTTTTTTAAAAGTCTTCTTTTAGTTTTTGACCTTTTTGTTTATTTTTCTGTATTTATTCTTAATATATTTGGCTATTTTTAATATATTTAGCTGATTTTGGTGACTTTTTTGAGGGTTTGTGTAGTTGAGACTTGAGTGACTTAATAATATCAAGTAATATTCTCTTAAAAAAAAATTTAATACTACAAGTTCAAAGTTCTCAAGCATAAATTCAAAAACATATTACAAATCCGATGTTCTAAATTAAGTAATACAAACAACAAGTAGTCTACAAACCATTACAAATTTAAAACAACTAAACAAGTTCCAAATTCAAATCGATTGTTATATAGTCAAATCTTCAACATCATTGTCGTCCTCTCTTCCTCCTCTTGAGCTTCTTCTTGGGGGCTAGGAAAAATGGACGATCCTTCATTAAAAAAGAATATATTTAACAATGCAAATAAAACAAAAAAACAATGCAAAAAAATAAAATAAAATGAAAGCTTACCGAGAGATTATAGGCCTTTTTTTACTAGTAGAACTCATCTACCACATGAAAAGATTACATATAAGAACTCAAAACAATAATGAAAGAAAAAAACAGATTTACATATACTTAAATTCGGATTCAGAAATTTGCACTCAAAAAAAAAAAAAAAAAAAAAAATGGAATTCAGAATTTCGCACCCAAAAAAAAATCGAATTCAGAAATGTAAAAAAAATAAAATTAATCAAACAAGAACAACAAATTGTCCAATAACATATTTTTATCAAACAACAACAACAAATACAATCTATCTAATACATATTCTAATCACAACAAATTTACTCAATTAAAAACAAAAATCAATCTAAAAATGAAACAAGAGAGGGATTTGAATGAACATGCCTTAGCACTTGGGTGAGATGTTCAACGTTTATGATTAATGAAGTAGATAGAAGAGAAAGAAAGAATGAACAATTGAAGGTCTAGCTATGAATATGGTTTGTGAGAGTTTAATGAGGTTTTGAGCTTTTGAGGGAGGAAGAAATGAAGAATGAATAGAAGAGAGAGAAAGAGTGACTTGCGGCTGTTGTTTTCAGATTACAGTTTACACGTTTGTTTTGAGTTTTTAGGGTTTTGCAAGCTTTTTTTTTTTTTTTTTTGATATCTTAAGTTTTCGGGCCGGGCTGCCCAACGGGCCTCGGTCAAAACCCAACCCTGTCCCAAAAAAATTCGGGCCAAATGGGCAGGCCCGTTTTTGGGTTTCGGGCTGGATTTTTTCATCCAAACCCGTCCCAAAACAGGGTCGGGTCGGGCTGGGCGGGCTGGGCTGGTCGGGCCAATTTTGATCAGGTTTAAGTTAGTCTAATATATTCGTTGTTGAACACGAAAATTAGACATAATGTAGCGACCTAGCGAGAATACCTCGATCGGCATTCACTTTCACTCTCTTTTTGACAAGCAAAAAGTTATGTAATTTTTATTTATTCTTTTCATTTTCTGGAGGATTGACAATCTATCAATGCAACTCCTACAAAAGCTAGTTAAGAAAATTGTCACCAAATCATATGCGATCTAGATGTCCAAACAAAACAAATTTTGGTTGCTTGAAGGAGTAGATAATTCTACGGGTGAGTACTGCCTGGTAATCATTAGAAGTTTTCAGAATTGGTACTAAAATGGGTAACAACGGATCCTGAGATTTGGCAATTTATACTAAAATTAGTTACTACAAGTCCAAACACCTGAGAACTGATTGGTACTAATTCCAAAATCAAGTACCCATTTTCACCTTGCAATAGACTTTTTTTTTCCCCTTCATTTCATATTATTCCATTTAAAGTAATTTTCTTTCGTGGGTGAAAATTATTTCTTTGCCATCCCACTTGATACCTTGTTCTCCCATCTTTTATTAACATTCATAATTGTTTAATGAAAAATTAAGGAATTAAGAAAAATTTGCACAGTATTTCTTATTTTAGAATAAAACTAGTAAATATTAATACTCTAATTTTCATGAACTAGTAAAAATGAAAAAGATAAAGAACCAAATAAACACAAAAAATTATGCCTTGAGAAAAGGTTGAGCACCAATTCCATGCCAGTTTAAGTACTAGTATCAGTTCTAAGTACTTCAAACTGATACCGTTGGATAGTGGCGGATCCAGAATATGGCAATGGGGTACAAAAATTGAAAAAACTAAAAACTTGGGGTATAATTTACTTACAGAAAACAAAATCTAATTATTTTTTTCCATAAATAAATTCTGAATTTTGGTGGGGGTGGGGGAGCAAGGGTACCCTTGTAGGCATGTACCCCCTACATCCACCAATGAGTTGAGTTTCGGGCAGTTAACGGTTCCCAAAATATGATACTCGTACTGGTTCCAATCAGTTTTGATGTTTTGGACCCAAAACTACTCTAGACGGATTCCGTTTCAGTTTTCGACTCAGCGGTCCTGAACCAGTTTTGATTCCAAAATCGAGTGCCTTGTCCCAATGCTCACCCAATCATCCTTAGCTAATTCTTATAAATTGAGATAGTTAATTATAGCTTGCCTAGCTAGCCACCATTGAATAATAATAAGTAATATTTACCGTGCCCATTGAATACTAAGTATACTCATTTGATTATAAATAGTATTTGCTGATTCAATAAAAAAAAATTAAATAAAGGGGCAACCATTTATATGACATAGTTGGACGTTACTATACTAGCACCCCTCCAACCATCGCAGATTGTCTAGCTTAGTGCGAGAGAGAGAGAGAGAGATCATCACCACATCCACATTAGTGCTAATGAGTTAAACGAACTGTGCTGATAAATGATAACCTCATGAGGGTCCAACTCTAACCCATCCACTTGTACAATATCAGACATTAATAATGCAGACACTTTCAAGTTATGTCAATATTCGAACTCATAACCTTGGAGAAATGGACAAAAAAATCAATCACAAGGCTATCACCAATGTGGTTACTGATTCAATAAGTTTTGAAAAGTATAATAATAATACTAACTTCATAATACGGGTTAGGGGTGTTCATTTACGGATTTTTGAAACTTTGTTCCAATAATTTCCTTACCATATATAAAAGTTTTGATCTTCCAAACCAAAAAAAAAAATAATAGTCATGCTTCGGTCTAAACCTCCTGATTTGGGTTTGGTGACAAAGCTACAACAAAGCCTATGGTTTGGTCCAAGCCAAAATAAAAAACCTATGGTCAAAAATGAGAGAGATAATATTGTGCATTAGTAAATGATAAAAAAAAAAGAGAAAAAAATACGCATTTGTCCGAAAGTAACCTTTCTTCTTCACTAACCACAAGTGTTTATAATAAAATAACAATTTTTAATCCAATAGTCACACTTTTTTCAAAATGTAAGATTCGTCTCATGATAAAACCGTATTATATCTCAATTTGCGATATACGTTCAAGCCATGTTTCCAAAATTTCAATAACATGGGTTAGGAGTATACCTTCATCTTGACCATTTTTGTATCTCTCATTCCTATGTTCTCATTTCTTTTAAGTTATAACCTCCTAAACATGCAACGCACCAATCTTATTTCTTTTATTTTTCAAGTGTGATCGTGGAAGATAGTTTAAGTGAGAATGACAACAACTTACTAATTAATCGACTTGAGGATAGACCATTTCCCAAATGTATTCATTGCAATAAAATACATTAATTATTTTCATTTTCACTTTTTAACCAAAACCTATCAAATGCATGCTTTTACTACCCTTTAATATTTATAATGTCTTTTATTTTGCTTTATGATCTTTCACCACCATCCAAGCTACAAAAGAGAATGATTCTAATATGACCTATATAAAAAATAAAGTCGATCCCGTTAGTCAAAATAATTAAGACTTTGTTCTTTTCAATGGAAAAAATTGACCTGAAATAAAGTGAATTGAACTTAACCTATTTTGTTATTTGAATGGTCATAACCTTGATTCGGTGGTCAAGTTTCAGTAGGTTTCTGCCATACTGCAAAAATAGTATGCTAAAAATGATGGAAATGTTAATTAAATCCATAATTCTAAATAATATGTTTCAACGACTCTTCTATATAGTCTTTTTCAAACAACTCTTATTTCCTTTCTATTCTAATTTTTTCTCTCACTAATTCAACAATGGTTAACCTTGTTTATGTTTTCTTGATGTTTCTATTTTCATTCATTTTCGGGTCGTTTCACACCTCGTTCTCTGTTGAATCTTCCATTAAGCAATGTTCTAACATGTGAATATTCCAACGTACTGAAAGCTTGTTGGGTTAGCTTTTGACCATTTTTTATATTCTGAAATTTTAATGATTGTTATATTTTAGTCAGTCTACAACGTTATTTTATATCATAAGTTGTACTATTATACATATATTGCACATACATTACACGAAAAATAAATTTACAACCATGAAATTAAACTATAGTTAAACTCTTTTTAAAGCATTGTATATGGAATCTGAAGGAATTTCTGACTAATAACATGATCATACATGCATAATAAAAATTCGATTAACCCAGAAAAACATGTGATTACTGTAATTAAATATCAAATCGAAATCCTACCTCACTCCTTTGGTCGCTGGTTGGATGAACAGTGGTTGGGTATGGACTAACACGTCAGATGTCGTGCCTCAACTGGTATCCACACACATGCTCGAATCCACACGTCTGTATGCTAGTACAACGATCTCGTTCACAACCTCCTTTCTCTCCTTACTCTAATGACACACAGTTAGGGTTTCGTGAAAACTGATTATCACGTGTAACCCTAACTGATCAAGAGTCACGATATATATAGAGAGGCAGGAGGGCTAATTAGGTTAAGTGTGTGATGGGCCTAATCCGAATCAGACCCTTCTAATAAAACGAGCCTGTTAAGTGTGCGACCCTACTGGCCTGGTTTATTTAATGTGGCAGTAAATCCAAAAATCTTTTCGGGCCCACAAACCGTAATTGATTTCTAGCAAAAACATCCATATTAAGTAAAGATCGGTTTCCATAGTCCAACCAATAATGCAATTACTAATTCTTATTATGATTAGTTCATAGGGCAAATCCAACAATCTCCCACTTTCACTATAGCTAATCATACACCAATGATCCCTTTGTCATGTGATACCTAAATTGACCATAAGGAAGGAGTAGTGTCATCCCTATATAGTTCAATTATGTCTTTCTCGATTCCGCAGTTAAACTGTTTAAAAACAAACGATTGACTTTCAATCCATTTGAGCATGGCCATGCATTTCACAGTTTAAACTCATCGAGGGGCCCACAGATATCTTACTCTCGTTATATGAGAGTGACAAATCCCATCTTGCTCACTCACATTCCTCTGCATGACTTACAACACATCATTCAATTATTTTTATAGTCATCCAATTAAGGATTAACGTTTGATAATATCAAGATATGCTAAACTTCATGTAGGAAACCATGGTGAGTTCAGGTCAAATGATCAAATTAAATGTTGCATATGAAAAATATTGATGACACTTATATAACAATCCTTTCAATGTTTTTGAAATGGGTCGGTCCAATACAATGTTCTCTAACATTTATCCATGTGATCAATTTCATATCTCATAATTATGACCTGTGAAACTTGGTCATCAATAAATCCACTTGATAGTCTCAATAGTTATCAAATTCCCACAAATAAAGATAACTGACTACGGACAATTTTAGAATACTTATATTTATAACAATAGAGTCTCACAATCAAGTCACATACTTGACAATCTACATCATATAAATTATTCATTGGGATAGTAATAAATAAATCGAACATAAGTCACAAGATAAACCTCCCACTAGGACAGAGACCAATCATTCATAAATCTAAGTCCTTGTGTAATAGTATGACGCTCATGCTTATCCTGTGATAGAGGCTTAGTCAGCGAATCAGCAATGTTCATCTCCGATGATACTCTGCACACCTTGACATCTCCTATTTGTACAAAGCTTCGTATCAAATGGTAACGTCTGAGTATATGCCTAGTTTTCTGATGATCCCTAGGCTCCTTCGCCAGTGCAATGGCCCCATTATTGTCACAATAAAGGTCCATTGGATTCGAACTATTAGGTATCACCCCAAGTTCAATGATGAATTTTCGAATCCACACCGCTTCTTTTGCTGCTTCAGAAGCAGCAATATACTCGGCTTCTGTTGTAGAATCGACAACTTTATCTTGTTTGGAACTCTTCCAACAAACTGCGATCGGGAATCATCCTTATCCGTTTGGAAACTTGCATCAGTGTAACCACTTACAGTGAGTTCCTCTTCACCACCATAGACAAGAAATACATCCTTAGTCCTTCTTAAGTACTTGAGGATGCTCTTGACTGCGACTCAGTGACTTTCACCTGGATTAGATTGGTATCTACTCGTCATGCTTAAAGCACAAGAAACGTCAGGATGAGTACACATCATGGCATACATGATAGAACCTGTAGCCGAAGCGTAAGGAATTCTACTCATGCGATCTCGCTCATCTTGTGTCGAAGGACACTGAGTCTTGCTAAGAGTTATGCCATGTGACATAGGAAGATTACCTTTCTTGGAATCTTGCATGTTGAACCTTTTCAACACCTTATCTATATAGGTACTCTGGCTTAAGCCCAACAGTCTTTTTGATCTATCTCTATAGATCCTAATCCCCAAGATATAAGTTGCCTCTCCCATGTCTTTCATTGAGAAACACTTTCCGAAAAAGGCCTTGACTGACTGAAGTGTAGGAATATAATTTCCAATCAGTAATATGTCGTCCACATATAAGACCAAGAATACTACAGCGCTCCCACTAACCTTCTTGTAAACACAAGGTTCCTCTTCGCAATTAAGGAAATCAAACTCTTTGATTGCCTCATTGAAGCGAAGATTCCAACTCCTGGATGCCTGCTTCAATCCATAAATAGATCGCTGAAGCTTGCATACCTTTCCTCCTGGTGATGTGAAGCCCTCAGGTTGTGTCATGTACACATCCTCTTCTAGGTTTTCATTAAGGAAAGCTGTCTTCACATCTATTTGCCATATCTCATAGTCATAATATGCAGCAATGGCAAGGATTATCCTAATGGATTTAAGCATTGCAACGGGCGAAAAAGTTTCATCATAATTTATCCCATGAATTTGATTATAACCTTTTGCCACCAATCGTGCCTTGAATATATAAACATTCCCATGCATGTCAATTTTGTTCTTGAAAACCCATTTACACTCAATGGTTTTTATGCCATCGGGTGGGTCAACCAAAGTCCATACTTTATTTTCATACATGGAATCCATTTCAGATTTCATGGCTTGAAGCCATTTGTCGGAATCTGGACCCATCATTGCTTTCGTGTAGGTCGTAGGCTCATCATCCTCTATTAATAATATATGATGATGTTCAGTCACCAAGAAACCATATCTAATGGGTTCTCGGTGTACTCTTTCAGACCTATGAGGGGATGGTGCCACAGGTGTAGCTACTACAACATCTTGTAAACTACTTTGAGTCTCCTCAGAAATTGGAGTACTCTCCTGTGGCTCTCGAACCTCTTCGAGTTGCACTTTACTCCCACTGGTTCCTTTAGAAAGAAACTCTCTTTCTAAGAAGACACCGTGCTGAGCCACAAACACTTTGCTGTCGGTGGGATGGTAAAAGTAATATCCTTTAGTTTCTTTAGGATATCCCACAAAGAAGCATTTATCAGATTTAGGTCCAAGCTTATCAGAAAAACATTTTACATAAGCTTCACAACCCCAAATCTTTAGAAAAGTCAAGCTGGAAACTTTTCCCGTCCACTTCTCATATGGTGTCTTTTATACTGATTTTGATGGACTCCTGTTAAGTGTGAATGCTGCTGTCTCAAGAGCATATCCCCAAAAAGATATTGGAAGACTAGTAAGGCTCATCATAGATCGAACCATGTCTAACAAAGTTCGATTTCTCCTCTCCGATACACCATTCCATTGTGGTGTACCTGGAGGGGTGAGTTGTGAAACAATTCCACAATCTTTCAAATGACTATCGAACTCTTGGCTTAGATACTCACCCCCTCGATCTGATCGAAGGGCTTTAATATTTTTTCCAAGTTGATTTTGTACTTCATTATGAAACTCCCTGAACTTTTCAAAGGATTCAAATTTATGCCTCATCAAGTAGACATAACCATACCTGCTGAAGTCATCAGTAAAGGTAATGAAGTAGTGGTAACCTCCTATAGCAACTGTGCTTAATGGTCCGCATAAATCGGTATGTATGAGGCCTAATAAATCACTTGCTCTCTCAATGTGACCAGTGAAAGGTGCCTTAGTCATCTTCCCTAATAAACAAGACTCACATGTCTCAAATGAATAAAAGTCAAATGAGTTTAAAAGTCCATCATTATGGAGCTTTTGAACACGCTTCTCATTTATATGTCCTAGACGGCAATGCCAAAGGTAAGTTGGGTTAGAGTCATTTGATTTGAGCCTCTTAGTAGTTATGTTATAAACTGGAATTTTAAGGTCTAGAACATAAAGACCATTTTTTATTGGACCGCTACCATAAAATATATCATCTTTATAAAAGGAACAACATTTGTTCTTAATCACAAAGACAAAATTTTCCAAGTCCAAGACTGAAACATAAATAATATTCCTGCTAATGGCAGGTACATAATAACAATTATTGAGTTCTAAAACAAATCCAGATGGCAAACTTAAATAAAATGTTCCTACAGATAACGCAGCAACTCTTGCTCCATTTCCAACGCGTAGGGCCACTTCACATTTTGCCAAAGTCCTACTTCTGTTTAGTCCCTGCACATTTGCACAAATGTGAGCACCACATCCGGTATCTAATACCCAAGAAGTAGAATTTGAAGAAGTAAATACATTTACTTCTATAACATAACATTTACCTGAAGTTGAAGGAACACTTCCCTTATTCTTCTTCAGATCCCCCAAATATTTCTTGCAATTCCTCTTCCAATGCCCAAGCTCATTGCAGTAGAAGCACTTGGTTTCATCATTAGGACCAGACGAGGGTTTGAACTTAGGCTTTCCTTTGGGTTGATTTACAATCGGACCCTTCATGATTGTCTTTCCCTTGTCTTTAGTTTGACCATGTTTCTTAAACTGGGCCCCCTTTCTAACCATTAGAACATTGAGAGTTGGGTCCTTCTTGACGTTTTGCTCAGCAGTTTTAAGCATCCCATGCAGCTCAGCCAATGACTTGTTAAGATTATGCATATTATAGTTCATAACAAAAGTATCATAATCATTAGGCAATGACGCTAAGATGATATCAGTTGCCAACTCTTGACCCATTGGGGAGCCCAGTTTTTCCAAGTACTCAACATAACCAATCATATTGATTACATGAGGACTAACTGAACTTCCTTTCCCCATCTTGCACTTAACCAAGTCACTCACAGTGTTAAACCTCTCAGTTCGTGCTTGCTCCTGAAACATTCCTTTCAGGCTCTCAATCATCTCATAAGCCTCCATATTTTCATATCGCTTTTGAAGCTTAGAATTCATGGTGGTCAGCATGAGACAACTGACATCAATTGAATCATCTTTGAGCTTCTGATAAGCATTCCTCTCAGCATGAGGAGCATTGGTAGCAGGAGCCTTCTTGGGGACTGGTTTTGTCAAGGACATATTCCTTTTTCTCTTGTTTGAGAACAATTCTCAAGTTTCGATACCAGTCAAGAAATTGATTCCATTCAATTTGTCCTTCTCAAGGACAAATCGCAGTGAAAATGAGTGTGATGGTGTAGGGTTTGACATTGTCTACAACAAATGTACAAAGATTTTAGTGACTTATTTCATAAATATTTCGTTAACAATTAACAAAATAAATCCACTATATTAATGTGACAAATATCCCTATAAATTATAGTGGAGCCAAGACCCATATTTCCTAAGTATCAAGTAAGCTTTGGCTTATCACTTTACACTTAGTTATTTAGGTAAGTAACCCTTTACCAATTGTATCCTATACAACTCTTGGTTGTTGGTGACATCATATGTCCCGGCTCCCAACTCTATGCCTTAAAGCCCAAAACTGTTTTGATAACCTTATTAAGTAAACCAATTTATACATATGGGTAACTGTTACTCATACTAACAGACTTGAGTAATTAAAGATGCTCTACTTTGGCAGACACATTTTAATGAACCAAGTCCTAATAGGTGTATTAGATTGAAAAGGCATCAAGTTAACTTAATATTACTAAGGGATGTGATTGATAATATGGAGTTGAGTTTCATGCAAACATAACAATAAATATAATCAACAGTAAATAAGCGGAAGCATAAATAACAACACATGTGATATAGTATGGTCCCCCTAAGCTATGGTGATCTAATCTCCACACTTTGCTCCTTCCATATAGCAGCTGGATGGTCATCTCCCTCATATCCTTTGACTTTCATGAGCTTGATCTTACAATCAACTATATCATAAAAGTTACACTACTACACTAGCAATAATCTAATTATTACATTCAAAGTAATGACACGCAGGTCGTATTTAATAATTACATTCAAATAAACGACACGCAGGCCGTGTTTCAAACCAAAGTAAAATTATGGGTCATACTATTCACAATAGCATACCATTCAACATCATGTGAACTAAGATATCATATATCAAACATCAAAAATTTGTAATAGCATAAAAATAAAACATCATTCGCACAAACAAGCGGATCCATGCAGGGGTCAAGGGGACGGCGCCCCCTTGCGGGGTCGAGGGGAAACTGCAAGGATTAATCTTATTAATCGTGAACCCTAGGCTAATCGTATTAACATATTTTAGGGTTTTTCCCTAGTTAATCTATGTGAATTCGTCAAAACATAGCATACAGAATTACAACTACTTGTATTCAAACAACATGCTATTTGTAACATTCGAATCTTAACATATGAACTATTCATACAGACATGCTTTCATAGATAGATAAATACTAACATGCTCAGATCCGAATATTAGAAAAACAGAAAACGAATCACACATAAACATGTATTACATACATATCATGATTTCGAACTTACTTATATATCTACCATATATCATATATTCGAAAACAGTAAAACACAAGCAGCTCTGATACCACTGAAGGAATTTCTGACTACTAACATGATCATACATGCATAATAGAAATTTGATTAACCCAGAAAAACATGTGATTACTGTAATTAAATATCAAATCAAAATCCTACCTCACTCCTTTGGTCGCTGGTTGGATGAACAGTGGTTGGGTATGGATTAACACGTCAGATGTCGTGCCTCAACTGGTATCCACACACAGGCTCGAATCCACACGTCTGTATGCTAGTACAACGATCCCGTTCACAACCTCCTTTCTCTCCTTACTCTAATGACACACAGTTAGGGTTTCGTGAAAACTGATTATCACGTGTAACCCTAACTAATCAGGAGTCACAATATACATATAGAGGCAGGAGGGCTAATTAGGTTAAGTGTGTGATGGGCCTAATCCGAATTAGACCCTTCTAATAAAACGAACCTGTTAAGTGTGCAACCCTGCTGGTTTACTTAATGTGGCAGTAAATCCAAAATCCTTTATCGGGCCCACAAATCGTAATTGATTTCTAGCAAAACATTAAGATTACCCATATTAAGTAAAGATCGGTTTCCATAGTCCAACCAATAATGCAATTACTAATTCTTATTATGATTAGTTTATAGGGCAAATCCAACAGAATCTGATACTCCAAAATTATCGTCAAAGGAAACCCTACTCAAGTATTGAAGTTGTTATCATATTTTTGTTCCTCAGGGACTCGAGTGGTGCGTGGCCAAGCCCACGGCCAGCGACATCGACCTCCTGAACAACATCCACTTTGTTTGTTCGCTCGGCGTCGATTGTGGCCCGATTCAGACAGGCGGCTCATTCTGGGAGCCGAATACATTGATCTACCATGCCTCCTACACGATGAACCTGTCTTCTAGAATTTTGCCCGACTTTCACACACTTGCGGCTTTGTCGGATCGGGGCTGATAGTTGTGAGTGATTCGAGTCACGGAGTTTGCAAGATGGAGTAACATGGAAGCTCAACACTAATTCCACCACCACCATCGTCAATACCTTTTGTCAGAGCTCCTTCACCACCACCGGCACCGCCATCCTTGTCACCACCAGTTTCACCCACACAGCAGTGGGTGATCTTCCTCACTGTTTGATGTGCTTTTTGCTTTTGTCTTTGGTTTTTGTATTTTACAACGACATTAGGGTGCGTACTATCAGTGTTTGTATTAAGTTACAGGTCAATCTAAAGTTGTGTTCTAATTAATCGAGTTGAGGATAGTCCATTTTCCAAATGTATTCATTGCAATAAAATATGTTAATTATCCTCATTTTCACTTTTTAATCAAAACTTGTCTTATGCATGCTTTTACTACCCTTTAATATTTATAATGTCTTTTATTTTGCTTTATGATCTTTTCCTCCATCCAAGCTACAAAAGAGAGAATGCATCTAATATCGCCAATATAAAAATTAAAGTCGATCCCGTTAAATAATTAAGACTTCCTTTTTTTCCATGGAAAATATAGAATTGAATTAAAAATTGAATTGAACTTAACTTAATTGGTTTTCTTCTTTAATTTGACATTTAATAATTTAAAAGTCATCCAAAGATATTTAATTTTGACTCATATGAAAGTGTGCTTTGAAATCTTTCTACTGACATAATTATTACCATGAATAATTTTAAATTAAAAAAATTATTCCAGTGACAAGTTCTACATGAACTAACCTGAACTGAATTGAGTTAAAATTAATAAGTTGAGGAGATAATAACCTAATTAAAAGACAAGTTTTTTAGTAGTAGTACTTGAGATAAATTTAAATGTTTATATGAGTTAAAAAAAAGTTATAATAAACTTAGCTCGTATGTTGAAACACTTAAATTTAAAAGAAAATAACTTATTGGATTGCAAGAGTGTGGGAAAAAAATTGTGAATTAGTTTTTGGTGCACAAATGGCCATATTAGTTCATAAATGTAAATAATAGGGAATTATAATTAGAATTAGAATAGAAAACTAATTCTGTAAGTATTCTTTGTAACCTAATCACACTAATCTATATATATGCGCTAGGGCTCCCTTATTGAGTTGAGCCATTCAGTATAATTTTTGTAGTGTTTTAGTAGGTCTGATACATACAAATCTTGAGACCCAATATCAACATAAGCTTACTCCATTGTTAAATATGAGTATGTTTGGCTTTTGATGCGTTCAGAATTAAGACTTGAAAAATTATCGATTTTCTTTTCAATAAAGGTCATACAGACCCGTATCGTTCTTCCTTTTAGCTATACAAACCACCAACGTTCAAAATGGGTTGTATAGAACCCGATGTTGAATTTTTGGTCGTATTGACCCTTAGATGCTCGGAAAATGAGAGATTGATGTACACTTTCTGAAGATGCAAGTGTTATGAAGAATAAATATTAAAAAAAGTTGAATAATCAAATTATTTATTCATTTTTTATCCTTTTATTATTTATCCTATTAATTTCAATGAGCATATGATCATACTATAAAATAAAATTGTAGTATAAATAATAATAACACAAACTAAAAACATAAAATAAAATAAAATAGGGTATAGACAATCAAACACTTTTTTCCCTCTTTGAAATATTTGCTATTTTACACTTTTTAATTTTCATAAAAACTTGCTGCATGTTGCATCTCTTACTTTGTTTGTGAACTTGCCAAAATTTGCACTTTTTTAATTATATATACTTTTTTGTATGACATTCTTTAAAACTTTAATTTGACCTTTAACAAACTAAAAATTATTAGCTACAAGATTATCCATCGTAGACAATCGGATGAAAATAAATTTAATGAAAAATAGTATGCATTTCAATACTAAAAATGTTATTAGAATGATCGGTGATCAATCGTTGTGGGCAATAAGTGTGCCTACTAAAATTGTTATTTTTCCGTTAAAAAATACTCCCTCCGATCCACGGAAATTTTGACGTTTGGAGAATATGAAAAGTATTAAGGAAAATACATTTTGGCCCAAAAATTTCAAATTTACCCTTAAAAGAGCATATGAAGTATTAAGAGAGAGAAAATAATATTTTATTGGGTATTTATTGTTTTTCTTGCTTTTATATTACTTTCCTTACTTTTGTAGCTAGTGGCGTGAGATTTTTTTATTTATTTTTGGTAACTAGCTCACGTTTGGAGAATATGAAAAGTATTAAGGAAAATACATTTTGGCCCAAAAATTCCAAATTTACCCTTAAAAGAGCATATGAGGTATTAAGAGAGAGAAAATAATATTTTAGTGGGTATTTATTGTTTTCCTTGCTTTTATATTACTTTCCTTACTTTTGTAGCTAGTGGCGTGAGATTTTTTTATTTTTTTTTTGGTAACTAGCTAGTGGGAGTAGGATTTTGGTGGGAAAGGGAGGAGAGAGTGGTGAAAATAGGCACATGGGGTAAAATAGTAGAGTGTGCTCAAATACATTACCATATAAGGAAACGTAAAGATTTTCATGGTCCAAACATAAGTGAAAAGCGTAAAGATTTCCGTGGTCCGGATGGAGTAATTAAAAAGACCAATGATCTATTATGCTTTAGTATATCTCCAACTATATTAATGTCTTTTGTTAAAAAATATTGTATAGTTTTTGCAAAAATATTATTTCCTGTTGTAAAAACAAATTAGGATCGAAATGACATCATCAAAAAAATTTAACTCAAAATGAGGCAAAGTAAGTGAAGTTCGTTTGAAGTTAAGTTTTGACTTCAAAAAATTAAATCATATTTTTGTGAAATTCAATTATGTAATCGGAGAGTGTACTTCACTCTCCTCATTCTCAACCCTTTAAGGGTCTATATGGTCAGAATTGAAACTTTAAGTGTCTAGATAACCTATTTTCAACGTCGATGAGTTGTGCAGCCAAACTTTAGAGCGATAGTGACTTATGTAACTTTTGTTGATTTTTTTAGTAACTCTATAAACTTGTCGATTTTTTTTAATAACTTTATAAACTAATTTTGAGCGAATGGAGAAACTAATTACACAATGGTCAACCAAAAATCATGGGCACAAGATCTTTACATTAACAAATATTCGGAAGAGCTAAAAAGAATTAATAAATATTCAATGTCTCAATCTAAATGAATAGGGAATATACGAGTATGGTGTATGACCACTGTTTAGTTGAAACCTCATACATTTTTTTACCATCAAATACCTGAATTTTGTTTGTAAATGATGCTAATTTCGCATCTTTATTTCAGTTTTTCATTATAATTTAGCAAAATGCGAAAAATAAAAGCGTTATTTAGGGCTGAACTTATTTGAACTGAACTGAGTTCAACACCATTGAATTGAAATGAACACTTTTAAGCTGAACTGTACCCCATTGAGCTGAACTGTACACATTGAACTAAATTGAATACCACTTGAAATATGAGATAAAAAGTATATTTTTGAACTGAGCACCACTAAATTGAACAAAACGTCACTAAATCGAACTAGAAATCACAAAACTGACACGACATCACCCATAAACTGGATTAACTAGTGTTACACTCTTTTTCTCTTTCTTTTTTTTTTCTTTTTTTGGGGGTGTACGAGAGAAATCAGTCTCCCCACTCCCCACTCCCCATACCTTTGACAGTAGTTCGCCGTACCTCGCTGCTCCAACTCCATCTCCATCTCCAACTCCAACTCTTTGTTCACCACCTTTCTCCTCCTCATCCTCCGATCTATCTATTTTCTCTCTGCTTTTATTTTTTCATTCATCTCATCGATCTATTCTCAATTTTATTGGCAGTTGATTGATTTTTCAGTTTGGTTCATGTGTTGCTTCATTGTTTGCTGACTCTTGATTTCATGATATAGATTTGTTCTGAAATACTGTTGGAGCAATTGATGAACGTTGAGGATTGCTGCTGTTCTGGTTCTCTTTTTGGGATGTATTAGTAATTTGGAGGTAAGATTACCATTGAAGTCAATGTTAGGGTTTTGCGAAATCGATATCTAAGTCCTGGGTAGACTTCGATTCTTCTACTTCTGTTTTTAATTGCCAATAGTTGCTTAATTTTTGGTGTCCAATTTTTAGGATTTCTTCTGTTGTGGGCCTTGAACATGTTTCCCCTGTTCTGATTTTGTGGTTGTCAACATCGAATGACCAGGACTGCCGCCATCTTCTTCCACTTCTCTAGGCTGCTTTGTTCATTAAGCCTAAACCCTTAAATTCTCTTGTGGGTTTTGTTATATAAATGATTTTTTAAAGTTTTATTAGTAATTGATCTCATGCTTTTTTTTTTGTATACATATATGTATTAGATAATACATTGTTTGAATGAATGTTTGGGAGGCTTAAGTGCTTTGGATTCTGATTAGAGGTAACTTCCTGTCACTTAGAAAGTGCTTATGGTTATGTGCTTTTTTTTGTAAGATAATCAGATTTTGACTGAATCTAATTGGGAGTCTTAAGTGCTTTGGATTTTTTTTTTTTTTTTTTTTTTTTTGTGTGCAGATGAGAGGACTAAGCCCCAATTAAAAACAACTAAAGACAAAAAATCAGAAACACTAATACAAAGACAACAACTAAGCTAAGACACAAAACAAACATAGTATGGAGGTTGGATGTTTAATTAGCACTATGTTTTAAGATTTAAATTATTAAGTCATGAGATTGTTATGGGACTCTGGGTATGTATTATTTATTTGTTTATATTATTTTGCTAAATCCATGTATATTGAACATGATAGTCTCCTGAATCCAGGAATACTGAACGAGATATTGACCATTGTTAGCATTGATATATTGTATTTCATATGTTGATGTTTTTCAGGGATTTTGATGTAAGAGAGAGCTTGACAGCAAGAATCAACATAAAACAAGGTATCTTGAATGAATTCCTTGTTAACTTTCTATTGAATTCATTTGAGGAATGCATTTAAGGCTGTATATTGTGTCGATCTTGATGACACTAGGGATTGTAGCTAGTGAAAGAGAAAGGCAAAGAGAGAGCACATAAGTGAGGAGAACAAAAATCTGTTTCCCGTTGTGGAGGTGTAAATACCAGGTTGGATTCGATTATGTAGTTTAGAAGATTATCAACAAATTACAGTAGAACATGAGTTGAAACTGTTCGACTTTGGATGTGTGAAGAGAGAGGTTTTCAAGGTGCCCGACTTTAGATTTCTCTTTCTTTCCTTTCATTTTTTTTAATGTTTTTGTCTTCTTTGATTTCAGTTTTATGTCTTTGGTTTTGTGACATTTTCCCTTTCCAGCAGCTCATTATCCTTGTCGCTCCATTCATGGACACGGTACTTAATTATCTTCTTTCTTCCATGTTAATTGGTTTTAACATTGTAATCCTCTTTTGTTTTCTTTCTACTATACTTTAATTTGTGATGATCTTTGCATATCTTCCCCATTTTTATTTTTATTTTTTCTTTGTTTACTGTGTGTACAATTGCAAAATATTTATGAGTTGATATGTATGGGTTGTTAACCAATTGCAAAATATTTCCCCCCTCCTATAAGTAATCAACAAATTAGGACCAGAAAGAGGGAGGGGAGATAAACGCACTAAGACAAACTTAAACGTGTGATATATCTGAATTATAGTATAGCCAGAGTTAACATATATATAGTGTTTACTATGCTTCAAGACGTGGATTATAAATTGGTTAAGTTATGACAGTCATGTGAAAGTATGAAAAATTGGTAAGGATACCTACATTATCGTAAAGTAGATTATGTAAAACAACTAGGTGGAAGAAAATAATTCAATCCTTGAGCGAATTCTATGGTGAAAAAAAATCATAGATCACCACTCATCACCCCTTGAGCATGTCTGCTTAACTACTTGTAATAGTTTTTGCCAATTTTGGGACGAAATTTGGAGTCCTGAGCTACAAGTATTCTATTCATCTGTTTCTCCTTTTCTTGGGGGTTTTGTTTATTCGACTCTTTACCCTTAGTTTTCCCTTTTGTTCTTTAATTGTAGACCAACTTTGATTTTTATGGACTCGAATTGTTTTTATTTATTTATTATTTAAATTCATACTTTGTTCTAAACTATGGCTCATTGATTGTTAGTTTGGCCCTAGGCTAATTTGATTATTTGTTTATTATGTTCTAACTAATATCTGGCTTTTGTCTGTTACTTCTTCATTTCTAGCATATTTCTTCTATACTTTAGTTCTCAAAATCCAATATCTAATTTGGATGAGGGTTTAGATTCATATTGTATCTCTATGTGTGGATAGAAAGAAGAAACATTGGTATAAATTCATATTTTATGGTGTGTATGTTTCTGGTCAGTTGAGTGAGAAAAGTTTTCATTATTGGTTGTTTTTTTTATCTTTAGGAGTGATGATGCTATGGTGAAATAATGGTCCTTTACTCTTCCTTCTATGCACAATCGAAGTTTGTTGATCGAGGTATGCCCTCTCTCTATCCCGCCCTCTTTCTCTAACTCATTGTCCCAATTTGTTCCACTAAAAGACATTTGACTTTTACCAGAATCGTCAGACAACCTAATCAGCTCTTTCCACGAGCCATCAAACCTTGATAAATATATGTTGTTGTATGTTTATTATGGAGTATTTGTCATTTAAATATGAAATCTGCGCGTGAGATAAAACTAATTACAAGTAATTGCTCTGTTGCTCTTTGAGAATATCTGTAATTTAATTATTAGAGTTGATTATGATGGCAAGAAGTTCGTCTTAGTATGTTTTGAATTTTTTTCCTTTTTTTTTGATAAGAATGTTTTGATTTTTTTTTCCATGCATTGTTTTAAAATGGAATTGAGCAAACAATTGCATTTCTCCTCCTTTTGTGTATCTTCTCCTGGAAAATGGGCTAAAGCTCCCAACTTTAGGTTGCTATTGCTTAAAAGCTCTTTTCTTTTATATGGTGAAATAGGTTGGGAAGTTTAACTGTATCCAATTATACAATCTAGTTATTTTCTACTTTTATCCCTAGGTCGTTACCAAAATTCTGATACCATGATTTTTGCCTTCCAATGCTGTACTTTATAAATAACTAAGCACATTTTGGGATTCTAATGAATGAATTATGCATGTAGTTAAATTTATCTGCTCCCCCCCCCCCCCCGGGGTAAGAAGGTTACACAATCCTTTAAGCAAAATTGCCAAATGCGTGCTATCCTTTTTTGTAAGATAAGATGGGTGTCCAAGCTTTGCTTGACTAATCCCATCATAGTTGCAGGAAGCTTAAATTTTTTCAATTTTCAGATAATACCCGATCTCTTATTTGGTTTGGGTAGGCTCCAACAAGAGGCCATGGACACCATTACTTAGTACAAGGATGTTAAGTGAGCTTTTTTGATGGTATTTATGTAAGAAAGATAAGTTGTGGATCAAGTGGGTGTTCATCTGTTTTGGCAAGGGGCATCATATATGGCAGACTGGCAGTTGAAAACTTCCAAGTGTAGAGAATTTCCTATCAAGTGTCCTTTTTGTCAAGAGGAACTTCTAAGGAGCCCCACTGTAGGCATGACGAGGCAAAAGAGAAACCTCTCATGTACTGATGAGTGCTTGATCCTAAAGCCATTAGACTGTCATCTCCTCCCCATAAGAGGTTATATATGTATGTTATGCTGAGTAAAACTATCCCTAAAATTGCTTTTATGTTCGATCGATTGTACTTGTAAACCATAACTCTCCGTTTATAATCACAATTTATAGGATAAATTCAGGATAATCAACTTGGGGGGCCGCGTACAAGGCACGCGATCCAACAACCTAAGCTTTAAAGAACACACTCATTGTAGGAGCAGTAGACACACTAGACAGTAGTAAATTACTAAATTGAACTTGTGGCACCTGGGCCCTGGCTGAAACTGGTGAAAATCTTGGTTTCTTTTCTAGAATATAAGAAAACACTTCGGATGGATTGTTGTACGTTGACATGAAGATTGAAGAGCCACTTTTTAGTGGGCTGGGCTTAGTTTGAGACTTGAGAGGCATATAGTCCGCTAACAACATTTTTGTTCATTTGAACTTTTTTTTTGCTCGGTGAACTTTTTTGCTTGAACTTTAAAGTTGTACCATACGCTTAATTTTCAGCTGAGTATTGATGATTAAAAAATAAACTCGAAATTTCTGATCGAGCTCGAAATTTTTTTAGTTCAAATGAGACACAAGGCTAATACAATATGCAAATAGATATGGGAGGGAAGTTTGAACTTGAAACTTAGTGTACCTAATACCTTAATCTTAATCATTAGACCAAGACATCTTCAAATAATTTATACATATCTTTCATAATGTCCGGCGGACCATGTTATTAACGACTATTAATGTCCAATATTTAGCAAAGATAAAGAAAAAGTTGTACAATTCAGCAAGAAATAAGATAAAATAAAATAAAAACTCGAAGCGAAAGGTGTGTGGTGTTCTGTTAAGAAATATACATTTTATCTTACATATAAAGTGGGATTCACTTCAATTTATTAGTGTTTATTTTAGCTCAATGGTGTTTATTTCAATTAAGTATTGTTTTATTGTTTAATTCAGTTTAATCCAATTCAGCTTTAAAGAATGCACCAAAGTGAAAAAAAAAAAAAAAACTCCACTAGTAGTCCACTACACTGGCTTTAAATGGACTAATAACAACGCTACACGAGTATTCCCATACAAGTCCTTCTTTCCCTCTTAAGAAGCCCTTATTTATGGAACTACACTGCCCAAAGGACTTTCCTCACAACCTTCCAAAATCCTTTTTATTTGTTTGCCCAGCATTTCCTGTAAATTAGTTCATGGTGGATCAATATTTGGAGTCACTCCTTATTTCATATGGAGTCACCCTCCTTTAAAAGTGGAGCCACCCCTACTTCAACTAGAGCCACTCCTCAAATTTATACTTGGCACCACCCCTACTTCACCTGGAACCACCCTCATTTTACCTGGAGGCGCTGGAGCCACCCTTTACGTTACCTGGAGCCACTCCTCAACATTACTCAAAATTACTTCACCTGGAGCCACCCTCCTATTTTACCTGGAGCCACCCCCTACATCACGTGGAGCCACCCCTCAAAATTACTTGGTCCACGGTGGACTAAGTCCACACAAGACATGCTGGAACTTTAAAGTTGTACCATACGCTTAATTTTCAGGCGAGTCTTGATGATCAAAAAATGAGCTCGAAATTTTTTTAGTTCAAATGAGACACAAGCCTAATACAATATGCATATACAAATGGCCTATGGGAGGGAAACTCAAATTTGAAACTTAGTGTATCTAATACCTCAATTTTAATCATTAGGTCAAGACATCTTTCGTTAATTTATATAGTACATTTTTTTTATAGCATGGATTATTCATAATGTCCGGTGGACCATGTTATTAACGACTATTAATGTCCAATTTTAGCAAAGATAAAGAAAAAATGTACAATTCAGCAAGAAAAAGAAAACTCCAAGCGAAAGGTGTGTTCAATGCTCCGTTCAGTTCGAAGATTGTTCGTTCAGTTTAATGGTGTTCAGTTGAGAAATATACATAATATCTCACATAAAAAGTGAAGTTCAATTCAATTCAATGATGTTTATTTCAATTCAATAGTGTTTATTTCAGCTAAGTGTTGTTTTAATTCAATTTAATGCAGTTCAATCCTAAAGAATACCCTAAAGTGAAAATATGAAAACAAAAACTCCAGTCTCCACTAGCTTTGAATGGACTAATACCAACGCTACACGTGTATTCCCATACAAGTCCTTCTTTCCCTCTTGAGAAGACCTTATTTATGGAACTACACTGCCCAAAGGACTTTCCTCACAACCTCCCAAAATCCTTTAATTTGTTTGTCCAGCATTTCCTGCCAGTTTGTTTTCTCTGGATAACAATGGCAAACTATCTTGCCCCCTTTCTTTTCGTCCATCTTCTTGCCTTTGCAATGCTCCAAACTTTGGTAATTCTTTAACTTCATCATATTTCCCTTTTTATTTTCTGTTCAGTTTATGCATGTTCTGCAATTTAATCACTGAGTTTTTAATTTGTTTGATTTGCTCTGGTTTCTTTTCACAGGTTTTAGCCACAAATGCTGAGTATCACATTGAGAAGGTAATTAATTAAATTTCTATGAGAATTTCTTTATTTTCCTTGGTAATTTTTGTCACTTTGGTTGGTTCAATTTATGTTTAGCAATTTGTTACGTTACACCTTGTTTTAACTTGTGCATTGTGGAATTGTGTGTGATTTCAGAGTGGATTTGGCCCTGGCACTGTCAAGAGCTCGCGTATGTTTATCAACTTTCTCTCTTTCTCTAGCCTTTTCCCACAATTTTTTTTTCTAGCCACAAGGAATAATAAGGGTAAAATGTACACAATTACCATATCAACGTAATTTTGACCATTTAAAAAGGGTATAAAGTGCCATAAGAACAAATTGGGTCAATTGCTAGCTAGTCACTAATAAGTTTAGAGTGGGTTTTTTTTTCATTGACATAAACTCCGTTCTATTGAATAGAGAAAAAGTAGATCAATAAACTCCATTGATTTGAAGTAAAACAATTACTGAGTAATAAGTAGTAGAAAAGAACAAACCCCAGCATGTCGATAAAGATGGAAGACTAATTGTTTTACCCTACACGGCTGCACATAATATATGGAGTTGTAATTGATTAAGGTTGTATGTCTACTAGTATTAATTATCATCATCTAAATATAGTTGACAAGATTTACCCTTTAAAATGTTTTTTCTTTTACTAAATAAAATCAATTACAGTGTCATTTTCTGAAGTCATTTTAGAAACTGAAACCAACTTCTGCTTTTTGGGTCAAAATAAATTCTTTGACTACTCGTTGAAAGAGACAAAAGCTTGTAATATTGGCAGTTAGAGTTAGAGAGTGATGAAGTAATATCTCAACTGACTAATTTTGTTTTTGTTAATGGGTGTTGATGAAAATGACCAGAATGCCCTACACAATGCTCAAGGAGGTGTGGCAAGACACAGTACCATAAGCCTTGCATGTTCTTCTGTCAGAAATGCTGCAGGAAATGCCTTTGTGTGCCACCGGGGTATTATGGGAATAAAAGTGTGTGCCCTTGCTACAACAACTGGAAGACCAAGAGAGGCGGTCCAAAATGCCCATAAGCCATAACATCACAAATGATGTATTAGGAGCTTAATTAGTTTCTTAATGCTACATTTGTCTTATTCATGCTCCTAATTAAAGTATTATTATCTTTAGTAAGTACTAAGCAGGTGATTAGAACTAATTGGTTAGAAGTACTAGTAGGGTAGTTGACAGTTGGTAGTTAAATAGCTTTGTTAATGTTGCCTGGGTATTTGAGCATGAAGGGTACTTTCACTATGTACCTTGATGAGGAGTATTAAGTTTCAGTGATTAGTCATCAACTTGTTTTGTTTGGTTGGGGCAAGGCTATTATTGTTTGCACAGGGTCTGTCCACGAAGGGACAAAGCGTTCTCACTAATTAGTTTCTCCATTTACAAGATTTGAACTCTCGACCTTGTTTCAAGATGAGAGTGCTGAACCACTCACACCAACTATTTATTGATATCAAGTTGTTTTGTTTATGCAGTGGTGAGTTACAATCATGAATTTGAACAATTATTTTTTCCTTTTCTTTGGCAAGGTGGGCATAGATGCATCAAGCTTAATCATGTATTCCGTAATATATACAATCACTGAGATTTTGGGTGTGTTATTTTTCACTTACTCATTCATGAGTTTATTTTAGTGTAGTGCAATTCAATCAGTGGCGGATCCAGACTTTCAAGATTGGGGTCAGTCGCCCCCTACCAAGTTTCAAAAAATCTGGGATAATTATAAACGGTTAATCTAATGTGTGCACCTAGTGCATATGTTAAGAATCATTTAATGCTACAAATTCTCCATAATTAGTGTTTAATCTGCTAATGATAATAAATTGTGTTCACACATATAATTTTCATTTACTAAATTTACCCTTACCACTAAATACCCACCCTCATTTCTCTCTCCTCTCCAACTCCCCTTATTTACCGATCGTTTCCATCCCCCCATTTTTTTCCTCTCTCCTCATGAAGACTTCAACAATTGAGTTCAACCCCCTCACATTAGCCATATACAATCACTCACCACCAACAACTTTACCCCCTCTCTCGTCTCCCTTGGAATGGGTTGTGTTTTTTTTTTTTTTTTTTTTGTAAATATTGATATTTGGATTCACCCTTGCCATATACGAGTATACAGTTTTCCGTAGATCAAAGCCGCCGGAAAAATAGCGTTGGTGGTGGTACAAGAAAAATTGTGGTCATCGTGGTGGTAGACTGGTAGTGATAACTTTGTCGTCGGGAATGATCTGTGGAAGACCATTGTTGCTGATGGTAGTTTTGGAATGAATGGTTCTTTTATTTGTTTTTTTGGGTAAATCTGTAGATGTAAATTGGAGTACAGTATTTATTAATTTTTTTGGAATTGTGTAAGGGCAGTTTTGGCCTTGCATATGACATTTAAATGGCTGTAATTACTGAGGGTGTGAGTACCGATTAAATTATTTGGGGAATTTAGTACATTTAGGAAATTATTGGTCTAATAAATGATAGTTATCATATGCACTAGTGCATATATTAGCCGGACCGAATTATAAAAAGTAAGAAAGTTTTCTCCTATTGAAAGTTCAATCATTTCCCAACTATTGTCCCTCGCCCCAATCAAAAATCATTTCTACATTCGTCACTGAGTTCAGTTTAATTTAGTGAAAAAGAACAGGCCGCTACAAATAAATTGGCTAAAAAAATGCAAATTCATTCAAATTTTGCACAATGATCATGTCATTATGCATAGTCCAAGACTCTCAATCAATCAATAAATCCCATCATAAATTTGTTGAGAGTCTGTTGTAACAAAGTGCTTAAGTTCCATTTGCTTTGAGCCTATGATAGGGAAACTACACCAAAAAGGTCTATGGTATATGAGGAGATGATTCAACTAAAGAAAAGTACCTCTAATATGGAAGTTTAACCTTTTGTGGTGCGAAAGTTTAATTGCTTGGCGTTGCCCCTACCGTGTGTCCGTGTCAGAGATTGGGTCATTGACTCATTGCCCATTGAAGTCTTCTGCAATAATGGTATCAATAACCTTATATGTTTTTTTTTTTTTTTTTGGTGAGACCAATAAGGCAATAACCTTATATGTGTGGATACCTTATTTTGTGTCTTTTTTTCTCTTTTCGCCCTGTTTCAAAATTTGAAATTCACACAACGGATGCAAAGTTAAACCCACAAATTACCCACACTACCACCTATGATGAATACAGTTTTAGAAATTTTCCTCTCCCTTCCCTTCCCTACTATCATCAAACTCTCCTCCACACTCGTTCTTTCCATCTTATAATCGCCCCTTTACCATCCAACTATCCTAAAGTAACGTTTACTTGTTAGTAATGAAATATTTTTTATAAGATAAATGTGAGGTGGAAAATGAAGGAGGGAGAAAGAGTCAGAGATGAGAAAAATAAGATTACAGTAATTATTACACCATCTAAATATAATCTTATTTAGGTTAAATTTGAGCAATGATGATTACATTGAACAATGCAATCAACTCCAATTTTTCCATCTTTCTCCTCCCATTCTTTCGTATTTCACCTGACATCTACTCTATAAGATAATTGCATTGGATTATTAGCAAGTAAACAACTCCTAACTGTGTTTGGGGAAAAAGAAAAAAAAATCCAAAGTTCTTATTGGCTGGACCTACATCCATCCAAGTTGGATGGACCAAGCCCAGTCCAGTAGTACATGCGTTACTCTCGCTTGTTTCCGTGCGACATTTGTTTTCTCTCACGCTCCAGTCTCCACTCTCCACTATTTAAACTTGTTACCGTTTTCTTGGAGGTAGCCAGTGAATTTGGTGAATTAATTGCTTGATTCAATTTTATTTTTATTTTGTTTCTTTTTTTTGGGGGGGGGGGGGGGCACTCTTTAGTTGCCCAATTTGATTTTATTTATTATTACTTTGTATGTTAATCACTTATGAACATTATGTTACTAACTTATGAACAGTTTGTTAATACCTTATGAATATTACATTTAAAACTTAATGAACAATTACACAACTTTTAATGAACCTTACGTTTATAACTTATGAACTAATAGAATATTTTTAATGAACTTTATGTTTTTAACTTATAAACTATCAAACTATTTTTTTTTACTTTATAAAGAACAAAAGAATTTTTATGGGCCAATATTTTTAATGAACTTTACGTTTATAGTTTACAAACTATTAGACTATTTAAAATGAACATTATGTTTATACCATATGAACTATTTGACTATTTATAATGAACATTACGTATATAACCTATGAACAATTAGATTATTTTTTATGAACATTACGTATATAACCTATGAACAATTAGATTAATTTTAATGAACATTGCACTTATAACCGATGAACAAGTAGACTATTTTTGATGAACATTACATATATAATCTATGAACAATTACATTCATAATTTATCAACTGATTATTCATTACGAACAAAAATGAACTCTTAGATTAGTATTTTTTTTATGAATTATTTTTGTCACTAAATTATTCTACCAAAAACAAAAGAAAAAGAAACAAAAGAAAAGAAAACTTAGAAAAAAGAAAAGAAAACTAAAAAAAAAAAAAACTAAACATCATCCATTCATCATCATCTGCTCATAGCCATTGCTTGGCTGCTTGCCATTACATCACCACGTATTAGTCACAAACTCAGCCCTCAAATGCCCACACAGCGAACCACCATCGTACCATCGCCGTCAATGAACACCGGAGAACCACCACAGGTACCCCCATCGAAAAGACCACTTGACCCATCGCAATTCTCCGTCCACCGGCGAACGAATTACAACCATCCCACCGCCAACACCACCAGAGCCACCGCCAATATTTGAACGTGACTACCAGCGAAACCATCCTAAGTTTCTCTCTCCTCCCTCGCGCGAGCCACTATAGCCACCCCGACTGCCTCGATTTTCTCTCTCATCAAGCACTTTATGTTTTGGTGGACGAAAAAAAAATCAAAACGAAAAATACTCAAAATGGATGTTGATTAACCTTAAAAATTGAGGAAAAGCTATCTAAACTAATTTTGTTAATTAATTTCCACATGTAAAACCACCAAGTTTCATTGAAATCTATAAGAGTTTATGAGAGAGAGGAGGATGGGGGGGGGGGAGAAGGCTGAAGATGAAACGTGGGGGCAAGGAAAAGAAAGGAAATTTCTTCTGTCCATAAAGGGACGGTCCAGAATATCAATGTGAACCGTTGATTTATAATAGTGCAATCTAAGCCATTCGTATGCATTTTCTCTTTCTTACCAGTAAC
Source organism: Tetragonia tetragonoides (assembly GCA_038025085.1). Taxonomy (NCBI): domain Eukaryota; kingdom Viridiplantae; phylum Streptophyta; class Magnoliopsida; order Caryophyllales; family Aizoaceae; genus Tetragonia; species Tetragonia tetragonoides. Next base: position 43,693,116 of record CM076139.1, read on the forward strand.
CTGTTGAATGGGTAAAACACCATAAGTAGGCCCAATTTCCTTTTATGTCCCTTCTTTCTTAGCCCATTTTCTTCCAGTTTCATTTCCTTCTCCATCCTCTACTTGTCTCTCTCCATCTGGTTCTCCATTATCTACCTTTATTTAGTTCTCATTTTCTTAATTATGATTGTTCTCTCTTTGTCTTCCATCTACATGAAAGAAGATTATGTTTTTGGTTCTCATTTTCTCCTTCTATTGCATTGTCTCACACAATCAACATCAATTACGAAAATAATTCTCTCACTTCTCCAATAAGGCTATTACACCTTACACCACTTGATAAAGAAACCGAAAATCCAAATTTTTGGTCCTAATTTAACAAATTTTGCTCAATTAGGCTTTGCTCTAGTCACTGGTAACACTAATAGAATTGGATTTTTCTCTCTATTCCTCAATTTTGTTTGAAATGGTAAATTTAAATTTTTGTTTGAATATAGTTGAGATCGATTTGCTGGTAAAAACGTTTACTTTGCTTAGATCTGCTGCCATTTTTGATGTGGAGTAATGGTGCCCGATTTTAATTTAATTTTTTTTTAAGAGAAAGAATTATTGCTGGAGATGGTATTTTTTAAATTGAGGAAGTTATTTCTTATGGCTGGAGTAAGTAAGCGTTATCAATTGGAGTAAACTTAGGAGAAATGAAGTAAGTAAGTTTTATGAATTAGAGTAATTTTAGGAGAAATGAAGTAAATAAGCTTTATGAATTGGAGTCAATAAGCTTTATGAACTTGAGTAAGTAAGCTTTATGAACGGGAGTAAAAAAGCTGTAAAATTTGGAGTGATTTTAGGAGAAATGAAGTAAGTGGTGTTTGATAATTGGAGTAAATATTCGTTCACGAAATTGGAGCGTATTATCCAAAAAGTCATCGGAATAACTGGTAACAAATAATCAATTATTCTTATCAAAAAAAAAAAAAACAAATGATCAATTATAAGAATTATAGTACACCAAATACGAACCTGGTGTACCAAAAACTAAACAATGAGAATTTGATGAAGCGAATACTCTGTTGTCCCAATTGGCTAGTTGGTGGACTACACATTAATTTTTGAAGAGACATATGATTTTTACTTTTACATCGTGGTTTTAAATAAATATATTCGTTGGAAAAATAATCCATCTATCTCTATTTGCTCAAATTAGCATAACATAATTGCTCTTTATTATTAATGTAAATATTTCATTAAAGTTGTAGAATTTATGAGCATTATTATATTATGGTAATTAATTGAAATATTTTAGTATGTAATTTATTTCAAAGTATATATATATATATATATATATATATATATATATATATATATATATATATATATATATATAATTTAAACGCACTATCAAGTAAGCGTTGCAATCATATCTACATTAATTGTAGACATGAGAATGCAATTGATGTTGGCGTGACATCTATACTCGTTTGATGGGCCCATTCAACATAGTTTTATTTAAATTTCCTTATGAAACCCAATTAATGGCCTCATTGAAATCGCCTTATGAACTCAATATTCAGAACTCTTTGATGAACTATAATTGTAGGATATTAATTTTAAAAACTTTTTCAAATAGTTAAAAAAATGGTAATGAGAATAAAGAATTAAGTAGAATTTATCACTATTTAATGAGATCACAACTTAGAATTAAACTTTATATAATTATATTGATTTGATAGTGGAATGTGAAATGCACTTGTCTATGATCATGAAATATATGGAGTATCATTGCCAAAAAAAAAAAAAAAAGATGGAGTAATATGCATGACTTGCCAACATATAGAACAAATAGACCAAAGCATTTTAACCACAACTTAATATTATGCATGACAACAGTAACGATGTTGGTTTATGACAATACCAGAGGTCATGTTGAGGCGAAAATAGCATTTATGTTTTTTTTTTTTGCACAGCAAAAATGAAGGATTTTATTAGGCAACTAATTGCCAAAACATCAACCACAAACAGATCCTAGAACCCAAAAGAGCCCTCAAATACACCCTCACACAAACCTGTACAGTAGAATCTATACTTCTACTAGGAAAAAGAATTATCCTAACCAAGCTATTCATACCCATGCATAGAGAACCCCATCCCTATTTACACCTCTTTTGGCTAACAAATGTGCCTCAGTATTTTTCTCACGGATGATGTGAATGATTTCAAAATTTGCAAAGGAAAAAACAACAAAATCAATTTCTGAAAAAAGCTTCCACCATGCCCAAGGTCTCTTATGACGTTGCTTGACTCACATTACTGTATTGATAAAGTCGCACTCACAGCGAATTTTAAGTTGTTGCCAATTCTCCTGTTGTTGTATCATAGTAAGCCCATGAAAAACGCCAAAAAGTTCTGCATGATTAGACTCTGTAATGCCTAAATCAGCAAAAAATACACCCAAAATTTCCCCATGAGAATCTCGGACAATGCCACCACAACCTGCACTCCCTGGTTTTCCGATAGCCGATCCATCTGAGCTAATAGCAAGCCAACCTACAGGAGGGGGAACCCACGTAATATCATCTCTACACATTTTTCTTGAGGAGGGCTGACTCACATGGGAGTCAAGAACAGTAAATGAGTTCTGAATCCATTGATGCAACTTACTTGTACCTGTATTAATGAAGGCTTTCACCCACCACCAAGCTCTAATATGAATAAGGTCCAATATTTCATCAACAAACAAAAGAATTTGATGAAAACATAGTTGATTCCTAGCAAGCCAGAGAGACCAAATGCTAGCAAAAAAAATCACCGCCCAAGCTTGACCCACAATAGAAAGAGAAGGAAAGTGCTGCCATTGCAACAAAAGATGAGTGAGCTTAGCAGGCAAACAGCAACAAATTCCCCACTAGTCAAAGATTCTCAACCAGATTTGATTAATATAGTCACATAGGAGAAATAAATTGTCACCATTCTCCTCAATAATGCCACAAAACGGACATAGAACGCTGCTGTCATCTAAGGGAACACCTCGTAATCGCATATTACTCTTTGTAGCCACCCTATTATGCAAGACCTGCCAAGCGAAGACCTGAACCTTGCTTGGAATCTGAGCCTTCCAAATAAGAGCAGCATAGCCCCAGCTAACACCATAAGCATCACAGGCTAAAAGTTCATAACATTTTTTCACAGAGAACTCTCCATGTATATCGTGCTTCCAAACCAACATATCATCCTGTTCATGATGTAGACGAACCCCCAGTAAACATACAAGCAATTCCCTATGTGAGTCCTCCTCCCATCCTCTAAGGCTCCTTCGATAGTGAAAAGACCATGACCACTCTGAATTAACCAGGAACCCACATTCATTAACAGTAGCCTCTTTTTGAGTAGAATGTGAAAACCGTCGGGCAAATAAATTGGCAAGACATTGATCTTTAATCCAAACATCAGACCAGAATTTAGCTCTTCTCCGATTGCCCACAATGATACAAAAACCTTGCTGAATGGCGTGACTAGAAGCAGAATTAAAAGACCCAACAAAAACTATATTTTTCCAAAGGGGAGAATGTTGGATTTGCCCTATGAACTAATCATAATAAGAATTAATAATTGCATTATTGGTTGGACTGTGGAAACCGATTTTTACTTAATATGGGTAATCGTAATGTTTTGCTAGAAATCAATTACGGTTTGTGGGCCTGAAAAGAGTTTCGGACTTACTGCCATATTAAGTAAACCAGCAGGGTCGCACACTTAACGTAATCAGCCCTCTTGCCTCTCTATATATATCGTAACTTCTGATCAGTTTGGGTTACACGTGATAATCAGTTTTCACGAAACCCTAACTGTGTGTCATTAGAGTAAGGAGAGAACGGAGGTTGCGAACGGGATCGCTGTACTAGCATACTCACGTGTGGATTCGAGCCTGTGTGTGGATACCAGTTGAGGCACGACATCTGACGTGTTAGTCCATACCCAATCACTGTTCATCCAACCCGCAACCAACGGAGTGAGGTAGGATTTCGGTTTCATATTTAATTACAGTAATCACATGTTTTTCTGGGTTAATTGAATTTCTATTATGCATGTATGATCATGTTAGTAGTTAGAAATTCCTTCAGTGGTATCAGAGCTGCTTGTATTTTACTGTCTTCGAATATATGATATATGGTAGATATATGAGTAAGTTCGAAATCATATATATAATACGTGTTTATGTGTGATTCGTTTTCTGTTTTTCTAATATTCGGATCTGAGCATGTTAGTATTTATCAATCTTTGAAAGCATGTCTGTATGAATAGTTCATATGTTAAGATTCGTGTGTTATCAAGAACATGTTGTTTGAATACAAGTCATTGTAATTTTGTATGCTACTGTTTGACGAATTCACATAAACAAACTAGGGCAAAACCCTAAAATATGTTAATACGATTAGCCTAGGGTTCACGATTAATGAGATTAATCGTGGCAGTTTTCCCACTAAACGGAATTGATAATTCTGTTTAGGTTTCGGGGCGCTGCCCCGAACCCTGCGAGGGGCTCTGCCCCTTCGACCTCCGCGAGGGGCGCTGCCCCTCGACCCCGCGCCGCCCCCTTGACCCCTGCATGGATCCGCTTGTTTTGTGCGAACAATGTTTTATTTTATGCCATTGCAAATCTTTGATGTTTAATATATGATATCTTAGTTCATATGATGTTGAATGTATGGTATGGTGAATAGTATGGCCCATAATTTTACATTGGTTTAAAATACGACCTGCGTGTCGTTTATTTGAATGTAATTATTACAGACGACCTGCGTGTCGTTACTTTGAATGTAATAATTAGATTATTGCTAGTGTAGTAGTGTAGCTTTTATGACAAAGTTGATTGTAAGATCAAGTTCATGAAGGTCAAAGGATATAATGGAGATGGCCATCCAGCTGCTATATGGAAGAAGCAAAGTGTGAAGATTAGATCACCATAGCTTAGGGGGCCATACTATATCACATGTGTTATTATTTATGCTTCCGCTTATTTACTGTTGATTATATTTATTGTTATGTTTGCATGAAACTCAACTCCATATAATCAATCACATCCCTTAGTAATATTAAGTTAACTTGATGCCTATCCAATCTCATACACCTATTAGGACTTGGTTCATTAAAATGTGACTGCCAAAGTAGAGCATCCTTAATTACTCAAGTCTGTTAGGATGAGTAACAATTACCCATATGTATAAATTGGTTAACTTAATAAGGCTATCAAAACAGTTTTGGGCCTTAAGGCATAGAGTTGGGAGCCGGGAAATATGATGTCATCCCAACGACCAGGAGTTGTATAGGATACAATTAGTAAAGGGTTACTTACCTAAATAACTAGTGTAAAGTGATAAGCCAAAGCTTGCTTGATATAGTTAGGAAATATGGATCTTGGCTCCACTATATTTTATAGGGATATTTGTTACATTAATATAGTGGATTTATTTTGTTAAATTGTTAACGAAATATTTATGAAATAAGTCACTAAAATCTTTGTACATTTGTTGTAGATAATGTCAAACCCTACACCATCACACTCATTTTCACTGCGATCCGTCCTTGAGAAGGACAAATTGAATGGAACCAATTTCTTGGACTGGTATCGAAACTTGAGAATTTTTCTCAAACAAGAGAAAAAGGAATATGTCCTTGAGAAACCAGTCCCCAAAAAGGCTCCTGCTACCAATGCTCCTCATGTTGAGAGGAATGCTTATCAGAAGCTCAAAGATGATTTAATTGATGTCAGTTGTCTCATGCTGGCCACCATGAATTTTGAGCTTCAGAAGCGATAAGAAAATATGGAGGCTTATGAGATGATTGAGAGCCTGAAAAATCTATTTTAGGAGCAAGCACGAACTGAGAGGTTTAACACTGTGTGTGACTTGGTTAAGTGCAAGATAGGGAAAGGAAGTTCAGTTAGTCCTCATGTAATCAAGATGATTGGTTATGTTGAGAACTTGGAAAAACTGGGCTCCCCAATGGGTCAAGAGTTGGCTACTGATATCATCTTAGCGTCATTGACTAATGATTATGATACTTTTGTTATGAACTATAATATGCATAATCTTAACAAGTCATTGGTTGAGCTGCATGGGATGCTTAAAACTGCTGAGCAAAACGTCAAGAAGGACTCAACTCCCAATGTTCTAATGGTTAGAAAGGGGACCGAGTTTAAGAAACATGGTCAAACTAAGGACAAGGGGAAAGGTAAAACGAAGGGTCCGATTGTGAATCAACCCAAAGGAAAAGCTAAGTTCAAACCCTCGTCTGGTCCTAATGATGAAACCAAGTGCTTCTACTGCAATGAGCTTGGGCATTGGAAGAGGATCCGCAAGAAATATTTGGAGGATCTGAAGAAGAATAAGGGAAGTGTTCCTTCAAATTCAGGTAAATTTTATGTTATAGAAGTAAATGTATTTACTTTTTCAAATTCTACTTATTGGGTATTAGATACCGGATGTGGTGCTCACATTTGTGCAAATGTGCAGGGACTAAAGAGAAGTAGGACTTTGGCAAAAGGTGAAGTAGACTTGCACGTTGGGAATGGAGCAAGAGTTGCTGCGTTATCTGTAGGAACATGTTATTTAAGTTTGCCATCTGGATTGGTTTTAGAACTCAATAATTGTTATTATGTACATGCCATTAGCAGGAATATTATTTCTGTTTCAGTTTTGGACTTGGAAGATTTGTCTTCGTGATTAAGAAAAAATGTTGTTCCTTTTATAAAGATGATATATTTTATGGTAGCGGTCCAATGAAGAATGACCTTTATGTTCTAGACCTTAAAATTCCAGTTTATAACATAACTACTAAGAGCCTCAAATCAAATGACTCTAACCCAACTTACCTTTGGCATTGTCGTCTTGGACATATAAACGTGAAGCATGTTCAAAAGCTCCATAATGATGGACTTTTAAACTCATTTATCTTTGAGTCATTTGAGACATGTGAGTCTTGTTTATTAGGGAAGATGACTAAGGCACCTTTCATTGGTCACATTGAGAGAGCAAGTGATTTATTAGGCGTCATACATACCGATGTATGTAGACCATTAAGCACAGTTTCTAGAGGAGGTTACCACAACTTCATTACCTTTACTGATGACTTCAACAGGTATGGTTATGTCTAGTTGATGAGGCATAAATCTGAATCCTTTGAAAAGTTCAGGGAGTTTCAGAATGAAGTACAAAATCAACTTGGAAAAAAGATTAAAGCCCTTCGATCAGATCGAGGGGGTGAGTATCTAAGCCAAGAGTTCAATAGTCATTTGAAAGATTGTGGAATTGTTTCACAACTCACCCCTCCAGGTACACCACAATGGAATGGTGTATCGGAGAGGAGAAATCGAACTTTGTTAGACATGGTTCGATCTATGATGAACCTTACTAGTCTTCCAATATCCCTTTGGGGATATGCTCTTGAGACAGCAGCGTTCACACTTAACAAGAGTCCATCAAAATCAGTAGAAAAGACATCATATGAGAAATGGACGGGAAAAGTTCCCAGCTTGACTTTTCTAAAGATTTGGGGTTGTGAAGCTTATGTAAAACGTTTACTTTCTGATAAGCTTGGACCTAAATTTGATAAATGCTTCTTTGTGGGATATCCTAAAGAAACTAAAGGATATTACTTTTACCATCCCACTGACAACAAAGTATTTGTGGCTCGACACGGTGTCTTCTTAGAAAGAGAGTTTCTTTCTAAAGGAACCAGTGGGAGTAAAGTGCAACTCGAAGAGGTTCGAGAGCCACAGGAGAGTACTCCAATTTCTGAGGAGACTCAAAGTAGTTTACAAGATGTTGTAGTAGCTACGCCTGTGGCACCATCCCCTCGTAGGTCTGAAAGAGTGCGCCGAGAACCCATTAGATATGGTTTCTTGGTGACTGAACATCGTCATATATTATTAATAGAGGATGATGAGCCTACGACCTACACAGAAGCAATGATGGGCCCAGATTCCGACAAATGACTTCAAGCCATGAAATCTGAAATGGATTCCATGTATGAAAACAAAGTATGGACTTTGGTTGACCCACCCGATGGCATAAAAACCATTGAGTGTAAATGGTTTTTCAAGAACAAAATTGACATGCATGGGAATGTTTATATATTCAAGGCACGATTGGTGGCAAAAGGTTATAATCAAATTCATGGGATAAATTATGATGAAACATTTTCGCCCGTCGCAATGCTTAAATCCATTAGGATACTCCTTGCCATTGCTGCATATTATGACTATGAGATATGGCAAATGGATGTGAAGACAACTTTCCTTAATGAAAAACCTAGAAGAGGATGTGTACATGACACAACCCGAGGGCTTCACATCACCAGGAGGAAAGGTATGCAAGCTTCAGCAATCTATTTATGGATTGAAGCAGGCATCCAGGAGTTGGAATCTTCGCTTCAATGAAACAATCAAGGAGTTTGATTTCCTTAGATGCGAAGAGGAACCTTGTGTTTACAAGAAGGTTAGTGGGAGCGATATGGTATTCTTGGTCTTATATGTGAACGACATATTACTAATTGGAAATGATATTCCTACACTTCAGTCAGTCAAGGCCTTTTTGGAAAAGTGTTTCTCAATGAAAGACATGGGAGAGGCAACTTATATCTTGGGGATTAGGATCTATAAAAATAGATCAAAAAGACTCTTGGGTTTAAGCCAGAGTACCTATATAGATAAGGTGTTGAAAAGGTTCAACATGAAGATTCCAAGAAAGGTAATCTTCCCATGTCACATGGCATAACTCTTAGCAAGACTCAGTATCCTTCGACACAAGATGAGCGAGATCGCATGAGTAGAATTCCTTACGCTTCAGCTACAGGTTCTACCATGTATGCCATGATGTGTACTCGTCCTGATGTTGCTTGTGCTTTGAGCATGACGAGTAGATACCAATCTAATCCAGGTGAAAGTCACTGGGTCGCAGTCAAGAGCATCCTCAAGTACTTAAGAAGGACTAAGGATGTATTTCTTGTCGATGGTGGTGAAGAGGAACTCACTATAAGTGGTTACACTGATGCAAGCTTCCAAACGGATAATGATGATTCCCGATCACAGTCAGGATTTGTATTCATTCTGAATGGAGGAGCAGTTTGTTGGAAGAGTTCCAAACAAGATACAGTTGTTGATTCTACAACAGAAGCCGAGTATATTGCTGCTTCTGAAGCAGAAAAAGAAGCAGTGTGGATTCGAAAATTCATCATTGAACTTGGGGTGATACCTAATAGTTCGAATCCAATGGACCTTTATTGTGACAGTAATGGGGTCATCAAAAAACTAGGCATATACTCAGACGTTACCATTTGATACGAAGCTTTGTACAAATGGGGGATGTCAAGGTGTGCAGAGTATCATCGGAGATGAACATTGCTGATCCGCTGACTAAGCCTCTACCACAGGATAAGCATAAGCGTCATACAATTGCACAAGGACTTAGATTCATGAATGATTGGTCTCTGTCCTAGTGGGAGGTTTATCTTGTTGACTTATGTTCGATTTATTTATTATTGTCCCAATGAATAATTTATATGATGTAGATCATCAAGTATGTGACATGATTGTGAGACTATATTGTTATAAATATAATTATTCTAAAATTGTCCGTAGTCAGTTATCATTATTTGTGGGAATTCGATAACTATTGAGACTATCATTTGGATTGATTGATGACCAAGTTTCACAGGTCATAATGATGAGATATGAAATTGATCACATGGATAAATGTTAGAGAACATTGTATTGGACCGACCCATTTCAAAAACATTGAAAGGATTGTTATATAAGTGTCATCAATGTTTTTCATATGCAACTTTTAATTTGATCCTTTGACCTGAACTCACCATAGTTTCCTACATGATGTTTAGCATATCTTGATATTGTCAAACGTTAATCCTTAATTGGATGACTATAAAGATAATTGAATGATGTGTTGTAAGTCATGCGGAGGAATGTGAGTGAGCAAGATGGGATTTGTCACTCTCATATAACGGGAATAAGATATTTGTGGGCCCCTCGATGAGTTTAAACTGAGAAATGCATGGCCGTGCTCAAATGGATTGAAAGTCAATCGTTTGTTTTAAACAGTTTAACTGCGGAATCGAGAAAAGTCATAATTGAACTATATAGGGATGACACTACTCCTTCTTTATGGTCAATTTAGGTATCACATGACAAAGGGATCATCAATGTATGATTAGTTATAGTGCAAGTGGGAGATTGTTGGATTTGTCCTATGAACTAATCATAGTAAGAATTAATAATTGCATTATTGGTTGGATTGTGGAAACCAATCTTTACTTAATATGGGTAATCATAATGTTTTGCTAGAAACCAATTACGATTTGTAGGCCCGAATAGAGTTTTGGACTTACTGCCATATTAAGTAAACCGGTAGGGTCGCACACTTAACAGGCTCGTTTTATTAGAAGGGTCTAATTCGGATTAGGCCCATCACACACTTAACCTAATCAGCCCTCTTGCCTCTCTATATATATCGTGACTCCTGATCAGTTAGGGTTACACGTGATAATCAGTTTTCACGAAACCCTAATTGTGTGTCATTAGAGTAAGGAGAGAACGGAGGTTGCGAACGGGATCGCTGTACTAGCATACTGACGTGTGGATTTGAGCCTGTGTGTGGATACCAGTTGAGGCACGACATTTGACATGTTAGTCCATACCCAATCATTGTTCATCCAACCAGCAACCAACGGAGTGAGGTAGGATTTCGATTTGATATTTAATTACAGTAATCACATGTTTTTCTGGGTTAATTGAATTTCTATTATGCATGTATGATCATGTTAGTAGTTAGAAATTCCTTCACAGAAAAATTACCAATCATATCAGAAGGTAGCCAACCATCAACACCCGAAAATAGCATTTATGTATTTACTTAGAGTTAGATTTCATCATGCTTGTTTTGTATCACATGTACCACACTTCGAATAACATGTGTAAATTATAGTAAAGTTACAAAATATAAATGATTTTGGTATTGGTAGTGTATTTAGGTTGCTGACGTAGTAAATACAATTAACAAACGTGTGTAATTTAATTTGATTTGGTGATATAGGTTAATGGTCATGCAATCTTGATTTTTAATTAGTTTATTTTTAAATGTGGACTTGGAATGAGGTTATATGGACACGCAAATGCATAACATTTATTATAACTAGATTGGAGTGAATAGAATGGATAAAGAATACCACAAAAATCTTTAAATGAAAGTTTGCCCATGCATATATTAGAAAGACAAGTTCAAATGGTGCATCATGTTCCTATGTGGTCGACATTATGAGAAATAATTCATTCTTGACTAGCCCAATATTTTCTTGGCTAACCAGAAACGCCAAATTCTGTGTTTTCATGCTTGTTTCAATTATCTGAGCTGATGAGTTATTATTCTAATAGTGAAGTGATAGTGGTCTACTATATTTCGATTTAGTGCACTAAAACATGTATATGCGAAAAATGGCACTTCAATTTAAAATTCAAATTTTACGAAATGAATTTTAAAATTCGTGGCTGGGAAATTGAAATTTAAATCCAACATTTTCAATTTAATTTAGTTGATATTTTCTTCTAATAGTAAAGTGCTATTTGTGTACTATAAATATAGTTAATACACTGGGAATAAGTAGGTGACTGTGGAGCTTAAATAGGGAGATTTCCTGGTTGTTGCAGCATCAGAGGGGAAGACAGGTGCATAAGTGTGCTCGTCGTGCAACCTTTTTAGCCACCATCTATGAGGTGTGGTGGGAGCGTAATCAAGTTCTTTTTGATCAGAGGAGAAGAAGTGTTGCACAAATTGTAAGGCAGGTTCAATACTCTGTGTGTGCTAGGTTATACCATTTATTTAGCGAAAATGATGTTCATAGAGTGCTGTCTATATCCTTGCGATAAGGAATTGGCATTTTTGTTCATAGTTAGATTAGCTATACTGCCTTAGTATATGCTTTTTTGGTCTGTAAACAACTTTTACACAAGGGGCACTACTTTGGTGTCCTTTGGATGATGGAAATGAATTATCTCTACCATTTTCCAAAAAATAAAAATAAAAATAGTTATTACACTCCAATGCGAACTCGACACAACACTAATGATGCAAAGTTTTAATGTTTAACTAATAACAAGAAAAGAGGCTTTGGGCGACGCATTTTTTCGTCGCCCAAACTAGAAAATTGGTCGCCCAAGCTTTGAGCGGCCAAAAAAAAAAACGTCACGGGGTCGTCGCCCAAACCGCGTCGCGCATACTTTAGGCGACAAAAGTGTAAATTCTTTGCCCAAAACTGTAAACTTTGCGCGGCAAATTGGTTTTCCTCGCCCAAAACTGTACATTTTGGGCGGCAAATTGGTTTTTCCTCGCCCAAAACTGTACATTTTAGGCGGCCAAATTCCTAGGTTTCCTCGCCCAAAAGTACAATGTTTGGGCGACCAAATAAAATTCTCTCGCCCATTCTTCCAAGATTTTGTCTGAGTTGACACGCTTTTGACTATTAAATGGGTCATAATTGATCGCCCAACTGTGTTTCAAATTTTTTATGAATTATATTAATTCATTAAATTCTTGCTCTGTCAATTACTCCGTACAAAATAGAGTTATTTTACAAGCTGTGTCTCAACTCTCAAACCACTATTAAAACTCATATTATTTCCAAATTAATCTCTCTCTCTCTCTCTCTCTCTCTCTCTCTATACACATCAAAAGTTTCATAAAATCACAAAATATTCTTTGACATAATTTTAGAGGAACCAAAATACTCGTTGGCTATACAACAAATATCTGCCTTGAATGCTCCATCTTGAAATGCATCAACAGTGGTTGAGGCATCAATGACAAATAATCAGCTGTAGCCTAAAAACATGGAAAGGAAAAAGTTTAACATTAAGATTTGTCACACTAAAAATATCAAAAGCATAATCTTCACAAAAACCCAAGTCTTCTAGGAAATAGGTAAATAGCAATAAGAAAAATCCTAACATCCTTATGCTTTGTCTTCCTCCATAACATGAAAATGTTTAGTAGCTAATATAGAACAAGATTGAATCCTCCTTTCAAGTCTAAAACCTGTCTTTGCATACAATTACAGCAAAAGGCAGAGATCTTGTACACATTAAAATAACATGAATTAGTAATTCATCTTCAGCACAAAAGAGCATTTGAAAAGGCATGATATATTACTAATAGACAATGACCTCTATAGCTTATCAACAATGTTATCTAATTCAATGACTCCATCCCTACTCTAAGGTTTTGCTATACTTGAAGGCAGAAGCTCCAAAAGTTAGGCTTGTCCAAAAAGAAAAAGTTAGGCTTGTTATTTGCTTCCATATTCTCAATCCAATCATATGAACAAGTACTTAAAGCTAAGAAGTCATATGAACCAGTAAACACCACCTTAGACAAGGGGAACATCCTCGTTACAAGTAAATGAAGAGGAAGGGAGACAAAAGGCGGAGATCTCGTGAGAAAAGAAATCAAATGGCAGATTAAAGTCCTTTCAGAATGTATACATTACCCAACATTAATTGCAGATATGAACATTTGTTCAAACTCTTATAAATGACACCAATTCAACCCCTTTCTATACTGAACTCTTATAATCTCTCAACAATAGAACAAACAAGTGTCTTTCACTTACAAAATAGTCAAGAAAAATAAAGATTTAACTAGCAAAACCGTGACCCTAACTCTAATCCTAACCCTAGCAGATCCATAACACCAACTACTATCAAACTCAACAAAAAAAAAAAGGGGGAGAGAGAGCAGCAAGATTAAACCCCAAATTTGAAAGCTACAAACTCAATTCTCAACTTTTAAGAGACAGAATTAACCAAACTCACTTGAAATTCAACTAACAAGAAACCTACAAAGAAGATTCTGACCAATAATCCAAACTTAAAGCTCAATCAAACTACGAAATTTCGTACCAAAACCATAACCAACAGTTCACATGAAATTCAAAACAAAACCCCAACTGATCAATTCGCAAAGCTAATTTGCAAATCTCGCTAAAATCACACACACACACAAACCAAAAAAACTTGATAAAAAAAAATCCAATCTCTGAGTATCTCACCACTACTTTCGGATAGATCGTACTCTATATCACTTCAATCGAACCAGATCTTCACTCGAACAGCAACTTTCTCTCAAAAACCGTCAAGATTTCTTCAATATCCATAAAGATTTGCTTCAATATTGTTCGAGAACTCTTTCAACTTCGCCATGGAATTTTGCAATTTCACTTCATCAACTCTTTTAAAAAGTAGGGACCAACAAATTAACATAAAAGAAGGGGGATACCACTCATACCAGTCAAAAATTTGATTTCAGCCGGAGAGAGAAGGTTAGAGTTCTTCGTATAGAGTGGTTTTGAGAGAAATCTAGGGTTTACAAATGAAGGAAGGGAGATTTAATTTCGGGAAAAATATTCCGCGTTATTTTTCACCAGTTTGGGACGACCAGTTTTATAATTCGTGGCCCAATTGAGCTCAAGGGGACGGCAAATTGTTGTTTCGTGCCCCAAAGGACACTGTGGGCGGCTATTTTAGATTTCCTCGCCCAAAATGTTAGAAATTGGGCTTCGCTTTTCAGTTTTCCCGCCCAAATGTTTTAGAAATGAAATATCGTCGCCCAAAATATTTTATATGCGTCGCCCAAAAGCCTATTTTTTTATTATTTATATAATAGTTCCCCAACGAGCAAAAGATATATAAAAGTCGCATTATATAAGTTGCTTTAGAAAATTGGTTTTTTCCCATATTATAAGTCATTTTAGAGTTTCAATAAAATATTTATTACTTTTTACCAATTCTACTTTTATTCACATTACCTTTTTTACTTATTTTTTTTTTTGTTAAATCAAAAGTCAATGAGTAAACTAGTCAAGTTTAATTATTTTTGGTAGAATTGAGACTATTTAATAACTTTCTTATTTGTGTGCAAAAACCTTAAATGACTTATATAATAGGACGGAGGGAGTAATTTTTGGAATGACTCTCCATACTCTCTTTCTTTCTTTCTTTTTCTTTTTTTTTTAATTTTTTTTTTATCTAGTGTGAGTATATTTCTTTAATTTCTAAATATTCAATTATATTGTCTTTTATCATGATTACCCTTTAAAAGTTTGGTGTATAGAGTCACTTTTAATTAAAAATAGGCTTTTAGCTAGTCTGGACAAATTTGGGAATATTTATCACTTCGTCTATCACATTATAAATAAGGTAAATCATGTATCGAAGTCATCTTAATATTGTGTAATTTATTTTAAAATTATTTGAAATTCAAATTTATGTAGTTATATGTTACATACTTGTACTTAGAGGCGGGATGTTACTTAATCTTTTATTTAACCCGAAATCAAATATGAGATTATTAGGATTTGGAATGCGCTTGTATATGATCATAAAATAGACTCGGTAATATGCAAGACATACCAATATATAGTGCAAATTTATGACTCTATATTATTTATATATACCAAATAATTAATAATCTTATTCCTTGATACACTATTTGTAATAAAAGGTATGTTTAAATATCATTTAAAACACCAAATATAACTAGTTATTTCTTATCTACAATGAATAATCATCGAGGAATGTATACATGTCACTTATCAAGGTAAATAAAATAGGATTATGTGATTCACATCACTAGCATGAGCCAATAAAATTAATATTAAACTTGTTTCTTAATTTTATTTATTATGCCATAAACAAAAATAAACTATCAAAGTCAAAGAGTTTTAACCACAAGTTAATGATTAATGCATGACAACAGTGGCGATGTTGATTTATGACAATACCAATAATTTTAGGTCATGGTGAAGTGAATATGACACTTTTGTATTGACTTGATAATGTATTTATAATAGAGTTAAATTTGATAATGTTTTATTTTGCATCACATGTATATGACATTGAGAAATGTGTATAAATTATAATAGAGTTAAAATTATAAATTATATTTTACATCAAATGTATATGACATTGACAAACGTGTGTAATTTAATTTGATTTGGTGATATAGACTAGTGGTCCAAATAATAAAATCTTGATTTTTATTTAGTTTACTTTTAAAGGTCGTCGGCTTGGAAGTTAAATGGATACGCGAATGCATAACATTTATTATAACTTGATTTAGGTGAATAGAATGAATAAAGAATACCGCAAGAATCTATAAATGAAAGTTTTAATATGCATATATTACAAAGACAAGTTCAAATGGTGCACCATGTTTCTATGTGGTCGGCATTTTGATAATTAATTTATTGTGTATCGTTTTCAACAAATTACTCCATATCAAAACTATCTCTTATACAAAATACTTCATTTCTTAAAGTAAACATTCGACTATTCATCTTTTTTTTAATAAATAATCGTACGGTAGACCATCGTATACAATTGTCGACCTTTTCGTATATGGTGCACCATTATGTAAAATTATGCACCATATCACAAAAGAAAAAAAAAACCCCAAATCTCTCAATATCACAAAAGAAAAGTGTGCACTATTTCAATAGCGAGTGGAAGTCACGCGCTTAATTTTGCTTTCTGGACAGTCCATAAATGGACCAAAGACGCTGCCATTTTACATCACCACGTATCCCTCAAATTCCCACACCGCGAACCACCGTGAACCACCATCGTACCATCGCTGTCAATGAACACCGGAGAACCACCACAACTATCCTCATCGAAAATACCACTTGACCCATTGCAATTCTCCGTCCACCGACGAACGAATTACATTCATCCCACCGCCAACACCACCAGACCCACCGCCAATATTTGAGCGTAACTACCAGCGAGACCACACTGAGTTTCTCTGTCCTCCCTCGCGCGAGTCACTATAGCCACCTCGGCTACCTCGATTTTCTCTCTCATCAAGCACTTTATCTTTTTGGTGGCCGGAAAAAAAAAATCAAAACAAATAATACTCAAAATGGATATTGATGAACCCTAAAAATTGAGGAAAAACTATCTAAACTAATTTTGTTAATTAATTTCCACGTGTGAAATCACCAAGTTCTATTGAAATCTATGGAGGGTTATGAGAGAGAGAGGAGGAGGAGGAGAAGGCTGGAGATGAAACACGGGGGAAACAAAAGAAAGGAAAAGGGAAAAGGCGGCGTGACAAAAATACCCCCCGCATTTTCCATATACAACGAAACTGCTACTATGGACCATCCATCATGGCTAGACTTAGGTCTATATAAAAAAAATTAAAAGCCACACCAACACAAGCGGTGTTTAAAAAAAAAGTTTAAACGCGGCCTATGAACTCAAGAGACCACGGTCCACTCTACGGCCCATTAAGCCATCATAGGTTTTAAAAAACACATCACTTTTTCATTTCCCGCCTAAACACTTCCACTTTACATCTCTTCCACTCCCCCGTCTCACATCTACATTCTTTTTCCTTTTTCAATTTCTCTTTCCTCTCCATACCCCCCGCTCCACACCTCAGGGAGGAGAGAGAAAACATCACCACCACTACCACCATCAAGCCAGTCCCTGAGTCCCAACTCGTGACTCACTCAGCCACACTCAAACCCAAATCCCTTTTACTCAAACACTTCACTCGCCACAGTAAAAATGGGGAAAGAGATGGAAGTGGATGGCGAGACGACACCGAAAACGACATCGATACCGAAGTCGAATCACGGAGGAGGAGGTGGTTCTCGACCTCCTCCGAGACTCTTCATTCAAGAAATGGTCATGCGGAATTTCAAATCCTATGCTGGTGAACAGCGTGTTGGCCCCTTTCATAAGGTTAGGGTTTCTCTCTCTCTCTCTCTCTCTCTCTCTCTCTCTCCACAAGGTAAGGGTTTCACACTTGAGGATAAAAATTGTGGATTTTGATCTCATTTGGTTATAATTTGTGTAAACTGGCAGAGTTTTTCGGCTGTGGTTGGGCCAAATGGAAGTGGAAAGAGCAATGTGATTGATGCTATGCTCTTCGTTTTCGGAAAGCGAGCTAAGCAGGTACTTCAATTTTTGCAAAATTTCGTTATCCGGTTATAACATCAATTTGATAAGAAAAAGGCAAAATTGCGAGGTTTAATTTTGCAAAATTTCATTTGTCGTGGTCATGCTAAGTTTAATTTGATAAGAAAGAGGCAAAATTTTGGGATCTTAGGTGCTGAATTGTGAGGTTTGAAATATTTAGGGTTTTTGATTGCAATACAGGTAACTTAATTTTGCTGAATTTCAATTTTAATAGTTGTAAAAAGTTCTAATTTGATACGGAAGGGGCAAATTGTTGTAATCTTAGGTGCTGAAAATGTGAGGTTTGAAGTGTTTAGGGGTTTTTTATTGTGAAATTTGCAGATGAGACTGAACAAAGTATCAGAGCTAATACACAACTCAACCAATCACCAGAATTTAGATAGTGCTGGTGTATCAGTCCATTTTCAAGAAATTATTGATCTTGTAAGTAATACCTTTTTATCAATTGTTTTATTTTTGGTTTTAGTAATGCAAAAGTGGTTGAAAGAAAGTGGTCTAATGCATGGATTGTTGGTATCTGTTTTGTATTCTACAGGATGATGGAGGATATGAAGTTGTTTCCGGTAGCGAGTTTGTCATAACTAGGGTTGCGCTTCGTGACAACTCTTCTAAGTATTACATTAACAATAGAGTGAGTAATTTCACTGAGGTTACCACTAAATTAAAGGCGAAAGGGGTCGACTTGGATAATAATCGATTTTTGATCCTTCAGGTTTGTTGAATTGTACCTTCAATGATCTGGAACCTTTATATATATATGATTTATATGGAAAGTTAGGTGGGTTTAATAAAATTGCAGTGTGGTAATTTGATGTTTTGTGATACTCTTTGTCGTACCTTTACAAAGTTTTTGAGTGACGATCATGGTTTTGGTTATCTGGAATGTGAAATGTCAAGTTTGTTATTTGTAGATTACAATGCTCCTCAAATGCGAAATGAAATTATTTTTCCATGAAGTGTCTTTCTACATTAAGTTTCTATGAAGTTACTAAATAAGAATACCTAAGTTATTATATTGGTCCAAGTTCATGGAAAAAATCAGTGAGGTACCTAATACAGTTAGGTTTTATGAAATTACAGTGAGTGCCTCGAAGTTTCAATAATTTCTCAAAGTTATGCTATTCTACAAACTTACGAGAAGTTTAATGTAGGATCACTAATTATGCAAGATATTTGGATGATTGTTAATGAACGGAATTGCTTAATTTGAAAGATGCCCAAATTTTGGTATGTAGACCAAAACATCATGGCAAATCTATTTTTAACGGTTGGTCTTGTACACAGGACAGTACATATGGTCAAGAGTATCAATATTTCTTCGAAAAATATCACTTCCCATCCATTGTGGTCACTTAGTGTTTAAAGTATATCATTTGAAAGTATCATTTTTCCTTGGAAAAGTAACACTAGCCATACTGGAAGTGGTTTTTATGACCGCTCTATATAATGTTTTATTAGTCCAATGTGTATCTCTAATTTATTTAGGACTGTCTCAACTGCCAAAATGAAGTTAGTTTTGCATGAGGATCATCATATTATTGATGGACAATACTTGACTATTCACATTTTCTGAGCAAGTAATCAAGTACTGTATACATTTTACTTATGTTATTATAATGTCACCTTTGATTTATTATTGAAACATTGAGGTACCTTGTTGTAATTTTGTTTAACCTCATATAGCCCGCTGAAACATTTTCCTAATGTCATCGAGCTTAATGGTATCACACTTAAATCTTTTTTTGGTTATGTTTACGCACAAATTTACTATCTTGGATACTTGTGGTTGGATGGTGCTAGGGTGAAGTTGAACAAATTTCATTAATGAAGCCAAAAGCTCAAGGGCCTCATGATGAAGGGTTTCTTGAATACCTTGAGGATATAATTGGGACTAACAAATATGTTGAGAAGATAGAGGATTCGTCCAAGCAGTGAGTTTCCTCTTTTCCACTATTTTGTTTGGAGATGCTGGTCATGATTTTATGTTTTATCATAAAGTTCTCAATGCATCTATGACAACAATAGATGTTAAGTCGTAAATATTCTTTCTGATCACTCTTTCTACCAAATCATTGACTAACAACTTTGAAGGTGTTTCCTGGAGAGGAGGAAGGGGTAGTTCATTGATCTTTACAGCCAACATATAAAAATATATTATGAAAACTCTCCTTAGTATAAACAGCAATATCAGTAGCTGTACCCTTTTCCAGGAATCTTATTACTGATATGCTTTCTGGATACACTGGTACTGGGTGCCAAGGAAAGGGCTTTGGTAGTTTGGTGTCATGCTATGTAAGGAAATATAGTGGTATTCAATATATATCCTATACCAGCTAATTGATTTCTCAAGGATTTTTCTGTGACAGGTTGGAATCTCTGAATGAGAAGAGATCTGGAGTTGTGCAGATGGTCAAGTTGGCAGAGAAGGAAAGAGATAGCTTAGAAGTATGTGCTATTTTATGTTTGTCGATGACCTTTTTATCATACTCCAAAGGGGAAAAGTAACAAAAGCACTAATGAACCTGTGCTCTCCTAACAGGATGTGAAAAATGAGGCAGAAGGTTATATGCTGAAGGAACTATCGCTCTTGAAATGGCAAGAAAAAGCTACGAAACTTGCTGCTGAAGACAACAGCGTTAAAATGGCGGAGTTACAAACTAACTTGTCCAGCCTGGAAGAAAATTTGAAGTCCAAAAGGTGTTTGTAGTTGTATGAGATTTGTAAAGTTGTCTCCTTCTAACATTAACGTATATTCTTTAACTTTTTTTCAGAGAGGAGATCCGAGAAAATACTACTACTTTGAAGGAGCTTGAAGCTTCGCACAATAAGTATCTCAAGAGGCAAGAGGTCTGCCTATTTTATGCCTTCTCATATCCGCTTAATAAATGTTACAATTGGAGTTGTGTAGGTTTAGTTCTGCAGTAAGTCATGCTTGTTTGGAAAATCCAGGAACTTGATAGTGATCTCAGGAACTGTAAGGAGGCGTTTAAGGAGTTTGAAAGGCAAGATGTTAAACACCGGGAAGATTTGAAGCACATCAAGCAAAAAATCAAGAAAATGGAGGATAAAATTGAGAAGGTAGGGCTAAAATCATTGACAGCACTTTCTAGCATTTGGCTAGCATCTAAAATAATCTGGTTTCTTTATAGGATTCATCAAAGATCAACGACTTCACAAATGAGTCTGAGAATGCAACACTAATGATTCCTAAACTGGAGGGAGAGATTCCTGAACTGCAAAAGCGCTTATTGGATGATGAGAAAGTTTTAGAAGAGATAAAGGAGAAAGCTAAAGGTAACTCTTTTTTTCCTTTTCATGTCTCCGAGGGAAATGAATGTTGTTATGCTTTTGTAATGCAACTCCCTGAGTGTTATAAAATGATAGATTTTGTCTTTGATAAATGTTCATATATATTAAAAGCTTTTTAATCTGATATGCTTGTTTGATCTTCTGAAATCTCTGTTATGTTGGGATTTTATCTTACAACTATATATTTTTTAAAGCCCTTTGGTCTTTAAAATTCTATTTTGTTTTACTCCATTGGCTCATAGCTGTATTCTATAGATTGGAAGTCTTCGATTAAGGACAAGATAAATATCCCTTTAAATATTTATCGTTACCTCTTTGTGATTTTGTATCAGATTGATCCAAAGTATATTTATGGAGGTCTATTATGCAACTACTTAGATGTTGTATTTCTTATTTCTCAGTATGTTTTTATGTCCAAAGTTTTCTGGTACTAAATTCTTAATGTCATGTTCTCGTCATTCTGCAGTATTCATATGGACTTCAAATTGCCTAAGGACGTAATGTGTAATTTTTTTCAAAATTCGCAGTATAGAATTACTTTGACAAGAGAACTTATGGCCATAAAACATCCCTGAACTCTACAACGCCTTAAAATATCCCTGAAAACAAAAGCCTCCAAGAGATGAAGTAACTTGCTTCCCTAGGTGTACCCAAACTGGAACCATCGGCATTAACTTGAGCAGGCCAGCTGGAGGGTTTTCCAGTCACTTCTATCTTTTGAACAGGAGAGCTAGCCATAGCTGCTTCAGTAATAACAACCCTGACTGCATTCTATTAAGAAATGTATTGAGACCGCAACCACATGAGCTTGTTTCATCAAGAGAATCAAAGTGATATTTGCTCAACATCATTGAAACATGTAAAACTGACAATTGGTTTATGACTTAATGTGCAAGCTCTCCTATTAAGATTTTTAAGGATGACAAAAGGCATATATGGTGTCATCTAGAATTAGTATCTTGTATTATATCCCCTTTGCAAAGGAAACATTTAAATTCTGTAATACCATAGTTTTGTGTTTCCGTAGATATTCATTATTTTCATTTTTCCATATTAGTGTTTCAATCTATTTTGTGTAATTTTGAATTTGATTTGCAAAGTGCCGTGTAAGAACTAAGAAGTGATTAGAAATTAATTTGTTATGCGAATCACTTTTAACAGGTGAAACTGAGAGATTCCGAGCTGAGCTGGCTAATGTTCGTGCGGAATTGGATCCTTGGGATAAACAGTTGATGGATCACAAGGGGAAACTTGAAGTTGCATCTACAGAACAGAAGCTATTAAGCGAAAAGGTTACTTTCAAAAAACACATTCTAATGAGATCTTGACATCCCATGGCTCTATTTGAGTCAAAACAAGTGTCATTTTCCCTTCTGATGTGAGGTTTAATATATTGTAATCCTTCAAACTATATCTTTAAATAGTATATTCGAGGATCTGTCTGATATTTGGCATGATGTGGGTATGCTCGGTAACATTTTTGCAACTTTTTTTATCTGTAAACATTTGATAAATCATAATAATATATCTAGAACAAAATTGCTATAGCCTATAATCAGTAAGATTTCTGATGCTTTCCCTTTTCTCTCTCTTTTACTGAATTTTGGCATATGGCCTCCATCTTTCTTTGGTTAAGTTGTTTAATGTTCACTTCTTCAGCATGAAGGTGCACGTAAAACTTTCGAGGATGCACAAAAGCAGACGAAAGATATAACTGAAAATATAAAATCCAAAACTGCAGCCATCACAAGCATCCAAAAGGAATTGGAGAAAAACAAGCAAGAGGCCTCTGATGCTCGTAAAGTAGAGCAGGTATGTCTCTCTGTGAACTTTGTTTAGTTTTTGTACTTCTGGCTTGTTACTTTAGCATCAGCTCAATAGCGTATTTCTACATGCTCGTTATCTTATAAAATTGAGTTCTTGTGATTCCATAGGAATGCATTAAGGAACAAGAAGCTCTGATACCTCTTGAACAGGCTGCCAGACAGAAGGTTGCTGAGCTTGTATCTTTAATGGAATCTGAGAGGAGCCAAGGATCTGTCTTAAAAGAGATCATGCGAGCAAAGGAAACAAATCAGATCAACGGAATATATGGACGAATGGGTGATTTGGGTGCTATAGATGGTGAGTTATTAGATTAGTAGCATTTAACATAGAATTTCTTTTGCAGCATCAGTAATAGGTGAGTTATTCAGTTATCGGGGCACTTTTTGTGTTCAATCCTTTTTTGTCCTTCGGCTAAACATAGTGTGAATAATAGTATGATACATATTTAGTCTTCTGATGAAAGCTTAAATGTGGTGCCAACTTTCTTTTCTGTAAACAATGCACAAAATTAATGTGTTTCTTCCTTTTTGTTACCCCCCCGGCTCATGCTTTCCAGTAGTAGTCACTGCATCTGCTGGTCTGCTAGTTTAATCAGCTATTGTCGTCGCTGTGCATATCATCAATTCTATCCGTCTTAATGCTGCTGATTTGTCTTTTATGCAGCTAAGTATGATATCGCTATATCAACGGCATGTCCTGGACTTGATTATATTCTAGTAGAGACTGCTGAAGCAGCACAAAAATGTGTAGACTTGCTTCGGGATAAAAATCTTGGTGTTGCCACTTTCATGATACTGGTACAAACTTAAACTTGCTGCTTCCTGGAAATGATATTTAATATTGAGTCTTGTTAACAAAGCTAGGAATTATAGTCCCACCCTATTAAAGGAATATTTTGTTGGTAAACATACTAGATTTCAATCATAATTCCAATGGAATGTGTATTTGCGTTGTCTGACATTGATTTGATATGTACATCACCAAATATCCATTTGATGAATTCATGCAGAAACGATGGAGTGTCAAGTTTTGTTTGATGAATTCATGCAGAAAGACACTTTGGCATTTGAGAATAAAAAAGTATTATGATAAAAGAGTACTATTGGTCATTTATGTGGTTTGTTTTCACATCCCAAAATTTTGCCAATTTTCAAAAACATTGCCAATAATATTTTTCACGGCTAAAAAGTTAAAGAATGAAATATCATTCAACTTGTAGAGTATGGTATTTTTGAAGTATAATGAAAACGTCGATGTACATTGTTAGTATAAATTAAGAAAACCTTTTACCTCCTTGTAATCTATCTTAAGGTGTTAAAGTTCTTCAAATGAACATTGTTAAATTTGCTTGTATATATTGCATTTTGTTGATATTTGTTGACACTGATCAAACATGTATTCTTATTTGTCCAAAGAAATATAAACTTGCAAATGAGTAGTGGGAGAGGTGCAAAAGTGAAATAAAGATGATTGCATTGAAGTATTGAGCTTCATTGACCATTCTTATACTTTGTCATGCTGTGGGTGTGGGTTAGGGTCACTTATTTAGCATCGTTATGGGCAAGAGAAGGAGTTATTCTTTTATACTGATCCAACAAAACTAGGCTATCTGTAATTGCTTTTGTTTTTGGAGGACAACTTGTCCTCCGTTGCTGTATATTTTTACACCTCTCTCTCTCTCCTCTCTCTCTCTCTCCACTTCCACCACCACCACCACCACCAGCAAAACACCCCCCCGCCGATCTACCCCCTGAGCTAGCGCACGCGCGCTCCCTACCCCTACCCCCTCTCTCTCTCTCTCTTTCTCTCTCTCTCTCCTGCTCCCCCCCCCACCCACACCACCACCTCCCCCAAGGTCGGTGATCGCCGACCGACCTACAAAGGCCGGCGACCGCCGACCCTTTAGGGGTGAGTGGACCTCTGACCACTTCGTCGGAGGCTCCAAATGTCCTGCGGCGAAATCCCACCGCCGTAAAAAAAAAAAAAAAAAAAAAAAAAGAAAAATATATATATATATATATATATATATATATATATATATATATATATATATATATATATATATATATATATATATATATATATATATATATATATATATTGTGGGATACACCAGCTTGAGCATTACTAATTGCCAGTCGGGAGGTCGGTGTAGCATCTCATCGCCAGTCGGGAAGCCGCAGACCCCGGGACGCCGACAATCAGCGCGCCGCCACCCGCGGGAGACAGGTAGTAGCGCCGTGGTAAGCACCGGCGCACCTCCACCAGACCCGAGGTCCCTAGCGGGCGTTGTTGTCCTCTCACCTGTGCTTGGATTCTTGACCTTTACGCTATTATTTAGTACTATTGTTGTGTTGGTTCTGACTCTAGCACGTGAAGTTTGCTGTGTGGTACCGTTTGCTGGAAAATATTTGTGTGTGCTACCTTTATTTTAAGTGGAACCTAGTAACGTTTCGGTTAGCTGCTGTGTTGGTTTTGTTGGTACCTCTAGATTATTTAGTAGTATTATTACTATTATTACTAGTATTACTATTATTAGTAATTCTATCGTTACTACTGTTACTAGTATTATTATTTTTATAATTGAAGTTGTAGTATTATTTAACTAATAAACGGTTAGTTATTACAGTACCATGGCTTTTCTAGTTACTATTTGGAGAGTAACTGCTTGATTATTGCTTCGGTCGGTGTGGCGTCTTTGACTCCTAGTGGTAGAGTTAGGGCCAGTCCTCTGGTGAGATCGGGGTCCCGTAGGGGGAGAGCTGAGGCAAGTAGGTTGCAGTTTGGCACATGGAATGTAGGGACACTCACGGGTAGAACCCTAGAGTTAGTGGAGGTTTTAGAAAAATATAAGGTTAATATCGTGTGCGTCCAGGAAACGAGGTGGTCAGGCGCCAAGGCAAAAGAGATCAACGGATTCAAACTTTGGTATTCAGGGTGTAAGAGTCAACGGAATGGGGTCGGGATCTTAGTTGATAAGGAGCTTAAACAACATGTTGTAGAGGTTAAGAGAACCAATGATAGAATTATGTCTATCAAGGTGGTGGTGAAGGAGGAGACCTTTAATGTCATTTGTGCTTATGCACCGCAAGCAGGGTTGGATATACAACTTAGGCGTCGTTTCTGGGAGGAGTTAGATGAGGTTATCCAGCAGGTTCCCCCTGGTGAGAAACTCCTTGTAGGAGGAGACTTCAATGGACACATAGGGGCCACGTCGGATGGGTATTCTGGGGCTCATGGAGGTTTCGGGTATGGAGTTAGGAACAAAGGTGGCACGGCGATCTTAGATTTTTCGACTGCGTATGATCTAATGGTAACTAACTCCTTCTACAACAAAAGAGAGGAGCACCTAGTGACTTTTAAAAACAGCACCGCTAAGACCCAGATCGATTACATTCTTGTTAGGCGTGGCGACCGAGGTGCGTGCATGGATTGCAAGGTCCTACCAGGTGCGTGTGTGTCGACCCAACATAGGATGGTCGTCTTGGACCTTAAGATGAAGGGGTGGAAGAGGAAGAGAAGTATACACAATGGCACCAAAATCAAGTGGTGGAAGCTTAGAGGAATCGGGGGGAGTCAATTTCGTGCAAAGGTTGAGTCGGATAGCATCTGGAGAAGAGAAGGTAACGCGAGTCAAATGTGGACAGGGGTGGCGGACCTCTTAAGGAATGCGGCGAAGGAGACTTTAGGAGTTGCAAGAGGGATAGGAAGTAGCAAGAAGGAATCCTGGTGGTGGAGTGAGGACATTCAAAACAGGGTGAAGGCTAAGAAGGTTGCCTTTAAAGCCCTAATGGATAGTACTATAGATGAGGAAAGGGTGGAGAAGCGGGAAGTATACAGAGCGGCAAAAAAGGAGGCGAAGAAATCAGTAGCAGAAGCCAAAAGTAAAGCATATGAGAGCTTGTACCAAAAACTGGCAACTAAGGAGGGAGAACAGGACGTGTACAGGTTGGCGAGGGTTAGGGAGAGGAAGACCAGGGACCTGGATCAAGTTCGTTGCATTAAGGATGAGGCGGGAAGAGTTCTTGTGGACGACGTGAACATCAAGAGGAGGTGGCATGGGTACTTCAATGAGCTCTTTAACAACGTTGGAGACGTAGCCATTTCGTTGGAAGACCTCACCACATCCGAGCAACACCGCAACTACAGCTTTTGTCGTCGCGTTTCGAAGGAAGAAATCAAAGGGGCCATGCGGACAATGAAGAGTGGGAAGGCAGTAGGACCAGATGACATACCCATAGAGGTATGGAAGAGTTTGGGGGAAGAAGGTCTATTGTGGTTAGTAAGGCTTTTCAACGAGATCCTCAAATCTGCAAGGATGCCGGAGGAGTGGCGACTCAGCACATTGATCCCGCTATACAAGAACAAAGGAGATATCCAAAGCTGCAACAACTATAGAGGCATTAAGCTACTCAGTCACACCATGAAGCTATGGGAGAGAGTGATTGAGAAGAGACTAAGGAAGAGTACGCTAATATCGGAGAACCAATTCGGTTTCATGCCAGGGAGGTCTACAACGGAAGCGATTCATCTGATTAGACGTTCTATGGAGTATTACAGAGAGAGACAGAGGGACTTGCACATGGTTTTCATTGATTTGGAGAAGGCGTATGACAGGGTACCCAGAGAAGTCTTGTGGAGGTGCTTAGAAGCCAAGGGGGTTCCAGTCGCCTATATCCGAGTGATCAAGGATATGTATGAAGGAGTGAGGACTAAGGTCAGGACTACAGGAGGGGAAACTGAGCAATTTTCTATAGATATTGGGTCACATCAAGGGTCAGCGTTGAGTCCATTTTTATTCGCAACCGTTATGGATGAGCTCACTAAGACTATCCAGGGGGATGTGCCTTGGTGTATGTTGTTTGCCGACGACATTGTCCTGGTAGACGAGACTAGAGAAGGTGTTAACGCCAAATTGGAACTTTGGCGGGATACACTAGAGTCAAAGGGATTCAAGCTAAGTAGGACAAAGACCGAGTACTTGGAAGGCAAATTCACAAGAGATGGGGTTGCCTCGGATATGGAGATTAAGATTGGAACGAAGGTGGTACCGAAGAAGGATTGTTTCAAATATCTCGGTTCAATCATACAGGGCAACGGCGAGATTGACGACGACGTGACGCATCGTATCAGAACAGGGTGGCTAAGGTGGAGGAGTGCAACGGGAGTTCTGTGTGACAGAAAAATCCCACTAAAACTTAAAGGCAAATTTTATTGTACAGCCATCAGGCCAGCTATGCTATATGGGGCGGAGTGTTGGCCGGTGAGGCAGGTGCATGTGCAGAAGATGCGGGTGACCGAGATGAGGATGCTTCGTTGGATGTGCAACTCTACAAGACGAGATAGAATTAGGAACGAAGTGTTGAGAGGCAAGGTGGGAGTGACCGATATCGACAACAAGATGCGAGAAACAAGGCTTAGGTGGCTTGGGCATGTGAGGAGGAGACATCGTGATGCACCGGTGAGAAGGTGTGAGAGAATTACACTTAGAGACTGTAAACGGAGAAGAGGACGCCCAAAGAAGACTTGGGGAGAGGTAATCAGGCAGGATTTGACCCGTCTAGATCTTACAGGGGACTTGGTCCTAGATAGGAGAGTATGGCGGAGCAGGATCCGTGTAGAGGATCCGCGTTAGATTACGGATGTGCATTGGCTAGTACTAGAGGTGGATTCATTGTGTTTATAGCATGTAGCATCCCCTTTATTTATGCTGTTCAATAAGTAGAATCTTGTGCTAGTATGTCTAGTGATTTACTTCCCTTTTTTTGACTTTCTGATCATATTATCATATCTGGTGGTTAATAATTTTCACACTTGTCAGTATTGAACAATTTACCCGAGAAAACCGTTTTGAAAATGAAAAAAAAAGTTTTCGTGGGTCTTTCGGAAACAGTCTCTCTTCTAGGCGACTAGTTAGGGGTAAGACTGCGTACATCTGGACCTCCCCAGACCCCGCCCTAGGCGGGATACTTACTGGGTTGTTGTTGTTGTTGTTGTTGTTGTTGTTGTTGTTGTTAATACATACTATATCTTTATCTAAAAAAATGGTTGTCATGAGGTTAACTGTAAACACTACCGTTGGGTAAGACCTCTGAGAAATATTCCAGAGGTCCCAGGTTCGAGTCCCCTCAGGGCCACTGGAGGTTTTACCGCTTGTTAACTATAAGGCCCATGGCATTAGTCAAGCAAAGTTTGGACACCCATGTTATCTAAAAAAAAACTGTAAACACTACCGTTGATGTAAGTATCATATCTGCTAAGACTGTCATAAACAATCAAATAAGCTAGGAACAATATGATCACAGCTTTTTAAGATTTGAAAAGTCTCGTTCAAAGGAAGACCTGAGGAAATATGGAATTCCTGTCTTGCTCATGGACCTAGAACTGGAACTCTGGAAGTAAGCTTTCACAATTAGGCCCTGTGTACCTGTTTTAAAATTTTTATTGTACAACTATCTGTTGAATACATAATAATCCTTGTTAGATATTCAATAGCTGCTTTGTTATGGAATTTTACCCCACAATGAATTCACTGACATTATGATGCTCAAAGTTCTCAATAGGTTGATAAACTTAAGCAAAATATTAACTTTTAGGATTTTACAGAATAGTTATGTACATTCCTTAATCTTACACTATTTTTCTTTGAACAAAATCTGAAGTAGCAACTATGTTTAGATAATGCCTTAAAAAGATTGTGAGCTTTCGTTTAGATTTATGAATTGCAAGCATGACGCAGGATAATTGTGTTACTTATCAGTCAAATGTGATGTTGTGTTATTGTCTTATGTAGGAGAAACAAGAGAGACATCGTGCTCTGTTGAAGAAAAAAGTAAATACACCAGAGGGGGTTCCTCGCCTTTTTGACTTAATCAAAGTCAAGGATGAAAGATTGAATCTTGGCTTCTATGAGTTAATGAGGAATACTGTAGTAGCTCGAGACCTTGATCAGGTGAAAATTTCAATTTAAACTGTGCTATTATGTTGTTCTAATCCATATTCTGTTTGCTGCTGTATTTGTTGCATTGCAAGTGTTCCTACCACTTCCCACTTATCAAAATTGATGATGATGTTACAGTACAGTGATGAACTATAATTATTGGACAGACCATTCTTTCTATGAAGCATTTTTGGTTGTCTCATCAATCGTGTAACAAAGGCTTATGGTTCTCTGTACGAAAATAGTGGGATATACATCATATAAATAATTGATCACACTTCTACATAGCATGATTTTCAGGAAGTAATTTCCTTTCGGTGGATTATGTAATATCTCAGGCACTGAACTTGATCAGTGTTGTATTCTGTTGATTGTCCAATGAATGTAGTTTGAGCCTGACTTATGAATTTCAATAGAATAGCTGAAAAAGTAGACTATTCATGTATACAGATATATTTTGGCCTGTGTACGTTATGACCAGATGGTGGCAGTTTCAGTCGGAAAAGAGATATATCTTTCTAGAAGCTGTGCATTTTATGGTGTATCGGTATGATAATCTTTCTTTTCCCTCTCGTAGGCAACACGTATTGCATATGGTAGTAATCAAGATTTCAGAAGGGTGGTTACAATGGAAGGTGCTCTTTTCGAAAAATCTGGGACAATGAGTGGTGGGGGGAGTAAACCGCGTGGAGGAAAGATGGGGACATCTATTCGAGCCAACACTGTTTCTCGAGAAGCAGTTGCTAGTGCCGAAAAGGAACTTGCTACAATGGTTGATAAACTAGATGCCATCCGGAAAAGAATTTCTGATTCTAATCGGAGTTACCAAAATATGGATAAAACTATCCAGCACTTAGAGATGGAATTGGCCAAGAGTCAGAAAGAGGTGAAGCCCGAAAGTTAATGTGTATAAACATTTTGTGTAAGTCTTAATGTATCAAGCTGGGAATATATTTGTGTTTTTAACATTTTACCTTGACAGATTGATAGTTTGAAGACACAACATGCTTACCTGAAGAATCAACTTGATTCTTTAAAGTCTGCTGCACAACCAAAGAAGGAGGAGGTAAACAAGTTGGAGGAACTCAAGAAACTGATAACTGCAGAAGAAAAGGAGATTGCCCAACTTGTACAGGGCTCTAGGCAATTGAAGGAGAAGGTGAATGACTTACTTGTTCTTGTTCTTGTTCATTGCCTTACCAACCGTCTGACTACTCTACATATACTCCCTCAATTCCTTAAACCTTGTGATATTTTACTTCTCTGGATGTTCTGAGTAAGATGTCAAGTTTCCAGTTTCCACACAATCTAAATGTGGTGGGCAAGAGAATTAATTTATGTCAGGAATAATTATGTTCTTTCACTGTTTTTTTCTTCCCTAAATATGATAATTATTTAGGGTGTCGAGAGAGTATCGTATAAGAAAGTTCATCCTCCAATTTCATTGAATTGATACTTATTTGTTGGACTGACTTCTGACACGTAAGACTATTCATCAAACTGAGTCCTCTTAATTGTATGCCACAAGTAGGAGCAGACTGTCGTGACTGGTATGACATAAAGTACCTTTTGTTTTATGAATTTCGACTGTTTCAGGCATCAGAGCTTCAGAGTAAAATAGAAAATGCTGGAGGTGAAAGACTTAGAAATCAGAAGGCAAAGGTTGACAAGATTCAATCTGTAAGTGTCATGTATGTTGCAAATATGTATTCTAATGAAAGCAGGATAAGACCATTGATTATTGTGCCTCTTCTCAGGATATTGACAGACATGGGACAGAGATTAACCGCCATAAAGTTCAAATTGAAACTGGTGAAAAGATGATTAAGAAGTTGACTAAAGGAATTGAGGATTCAAAGAAGGAGAAAGAATCGCTTCTTCAAGAGAAAGAGAAGCTGCTTGCGACGTTTAAAGAGATCGAGCAAAAGGCATTTGTAGTTCAAGAGAACTTTAAAAAGACACAGCAGGTCTTTCTTGTTACTTATAATTCACAATCTCAATAAACTATTGAGATGTCAATGATTGATATGAGCGACTGATATATTTTTTGCGTCTTCATTAGCTGATTGATCAACACAGAGAAGAGTTGGACAAAGCAAAATCTGAATATGAGAGCTTGAAAAGGAGAGTGGATGAATTGCGAGCAACTGAGGTTCTTAACATTCTGACATAATTTTCAATGCTGTATAAGCTGTCTTTCGATACTTAGTCCAGTTAACTGCTGATAAAACAGGTTGATGCTGATTTCAAACAAAAGGATTTGAAGAAACTTTACAAAGAGATGGAAATGAAGGGGAAAGGATACAGTAGAAAGCTTGATGATTTGCAAAATGCTCTCAAAAAACACATGGAACAGTATGACTATGTTATATACTGTAATATGTTCACAAGAGAACTATTTATAGCATCTCTTGATTGTGTATGATGTTCGCAGAATAGCAAAAGACTCTGTGGACCACGAAAAGCTTCAGGCGACTCTGGCGGATGAGACTCTTGCAATGTCTTGTGATCTTAAAAGGGCGTTGGAGACGGTGGTGTTGCTGGAAGCACAACTGAAAGAGATGAATCCCAATCTCGATTCAATCTCCGAGTATAACTTTCTCCAGACTGACGAATATGTTCGTTTTA
This sequence comes from Tetragonia tetragonoides, assembly GCA_038025085.1. NCBI lineage: Eukaryota > Viridiplantae > Streptophyta > Magnoliopsida > Caryophyllales > Aizoaceae > Tetragonia > Tetragonia tetragonoides. Next base: position 43,725,845 of record CM076139.1, read on the forward strand.
TGTGTTGCTACAGATTGATTACTAATGCATTCTCAAACATTGTAGATATCGGAGAAAAGTGGCATCATACAATGAACGAGTCGATGAACTTAATGCTGTTACCCAAGAGCGTGATGATATAAAGAAGCAGCATGATGAATGGAGAAAGAAAAGGTTAGCTTGCTTTCGTTCTTTCCTATTTGTCCATTTTTTACCATGGTTCGTTGTCACTTAAACTCACTGTCAGCAAACTTCTCGTTACTTCAGGTTAGATGAGTTCATGGCGGGCTTTAATACAATTTCTCTGAAACTGAAGGAAATGTATCAGGTGTGTGGTAGATCAATATTTCTATCCCAGCTCCCTCTGCCTGCATGTCCCAAAATTCTTTTGATTACTTTGTGAAAGGCATATGTGATCGGGTGGCATGGCAAATATTTTCCTCGTCTAAACTGTAATTGCCTGGGAACCTTTTCACTTGCACCGTTTTCTGTCATTTGGGGTCGCGGATGCTTTTGACTTTGAATGTTATTACTTATTCCATAGCGATAGCTACATAACTACTTCAGCACACTGCCGTAGTGATACTATTGCTCCTAATAGGTTTCATCTCGATCATACACTTGGGTATAACTGGGATTTCTGCTACTATATCCCCTTTTTGTGCCGTGTGCTTTATGCAATCCAAATAGGCTTCATCCTGATTTTGATGAGTTGCTGCAGATGATTACGCTTGGTGGGGATGCAGAGCTTGAGTTAGTGGATTCATTGGATCCTTTCTCAGAAGGAGTTGTTTTCAGTGTAAGACCACCCAAAAAGAGCTGGAAAAACATCGCAAATTTATCAGGTGGCGAAAAGGTAAATCTTTTCTAGAACACCATCTCATTTACTGATCTCTTGCTTTCCCAGAGATAAAGACTCTTAACCTTGGCCGGATTATATTTTCTGCCAGACTCTCAGCTCTCTTGCTCTTGTTTTTGCACTTCATCACTATAAACCTACACCAGTCTATGTCATGGATGAGATTGATGCTGCGCTTGGTATGTTCTGGAATCATTTGTGTTTCCACTCTTGCTTATTAATCCTCGGATGTGGCTTGTTGATTAATTCAGAGAGTTTATTTTGTCTTGGTAGATTTCAAGAATGTCTCAATTGTGGGGCATTATGTGAAGGATCGCACCAAGAATGCACAGTTCGTAATCATAAGGTGGGTATATCATAATATGTTGTGTCAAAATCAATTTGATGTTATAACTAGCTTTAAAAAGGTTCTTACATCTCTTCTATATTCCCGCAGCCTCAGAAACAACATGTTCGAGCTGGCAGATAGGCTTGTTGGCATTTATAAAACCGACAATTGCACAAAGAGTATAACGATTAACCCAGAGAGTTTTGTGGTCTGTCAGAAGGCTTCTTAAGAAGGGATCATGCTGTTCAGAGGGTAGGAGCCTCAGTTCATGGTCAGTCATTTGCATGAGCATCTATATAGGGTAGCTTAATTTATAGTGTACCATACTATCTGTAATCTGTATATAACTAAGATTAATGTGTATACCAAATGTCATCAGAATCTGCTTGTACTGAATTCCCATGTCTGAAGCTATACGAGCATGCTGAATTCTTCGGTTTTTCCCCCCTGCTGCTGGTACTGGTATAAGCATTGTACTGCAGTGTTGAAATGGAATTGTATGCTTTATCTGAGTTCCTGTTATTTATTCAGTTGACATTGAAAGCAATGTTTTAATTTAAGGTTTATTAACTCGGGTTTAAGTATGGAGCATCATCACTCACTCTTTGATGCTTTTGGTCTTTGTATTGACAATATGAATCAAAGTGGCTTGACTTGCCAGGATAACAAGCAAAACATGTGCATTTTTGTACTTGTGAATAAATAAACACCACAATTGATATAGGATATGTTTGGGAGTATGATCTATTGTATTAATGTTGTCACTTGAAAATAATACTTCCTCATTTCATGAATGATATTTTCAAATTGACAGTTTATACTTTGAGGATGATTCTTGATCACTCATTCACAAGGAAACAAGTTATACGTATAATTGGTATTTAACAAATATTTATATAAGACGGTTTTACTGTGAGATTATTGCCACATTTTGAATGAAAAATGTTATTTTTGAACTAAGAAATATCACTATTAAGATTTTAGACATTGCACTTTTAAATTTAACTTTTATTCGAGAAGGTAAATCGTATATCAATGAATTTGTTAAGCTTATTTTACACATTTATTGCACTCTATAACTCAAGCTATGTACTGTACATTGAACAGAAGCAAATCCATACGCCATAGATACGATCATCACATTCGGCGTAGTTTGAAAGAGAGAGAGGAAGCATAATAAATTGCATGGATTTGTTTGTTACTCTCATCAACTCTAATTAAATTATAGGGTAAGACCCCACTCCCATCAATGTGCCTAATACTGGCCCTACCATATACACCCAAATTCCTTTGTAATAAGCTGGGGCCAAGGTCCATTGCTAGGTTCATTGATCCCCTTATACTGACCAGTTTACAATTTTACATTCATCATAACCGGCTTATTTATAAAGGGGCTTTCTCTTTTTTTTTTTTTTTTTTTTTTTTTTTTTTTTTTTTTTCAGTGAACAAAATAGGATTGAACTGAATAGTTTTACGTGAGAGAAAAAAATACATCAATAAACTGAACTGAACTTGAGTAAATTAACTGAAATAAACCTATTACCGAGTAAGTAGAAAAGAACGCACCCATATTAAAAATTAGGAAGAAGTGAGATTAAAATTGAGTAAACTAATACGAAATTAAGTACGCACATCACATAATATGATTGAATTAGGCTGATTAATTCCATTTCTAGAATATACATATGTAAACATAGTTGTAATTAGAAGATCCATGGTACCAAATTCAGTATGGAGTTAAATGCCATTTTCTTATCTCACAAAAAAAGAAGTTAGGGACTTACCCAGCCAAGATAGAAGTAATGCACCCTGCAGAGCCAAATGCTATGCCGGCCAATTCTCCAACCTGCAATTTATTTTTTTGTTCCAAGAACGAAAAGAAACATGTTAAATTATTTATTTATTTATTTATTTATTTTTTGGCTGTCATTTCCATCTTAATGTTGCATCTCCTTCTGTTTCAAAATCTCATTTTCATTTGACTTTTCACGGTTTTCAATACAATACTTTTTTTTTTGATAGCAAGATGGGATTTTAATTAATAATAAAGGAGTTACAATAGTCGCCCGCTATTACATCCATAATCCCTTCCGGACCCCATCTATCCAAACTTTAGTCGAAAAAGAAACCGGGTACAAATGCGCCATAGAATGCGCAGCTTTGTTCCATTCTCTTCGTACATGACTCCAACTCACACTATTAAAACAAGAAACTAAATCATATATCTCTAGTAGCACATTACCCACAGCCGTGAGAGGTCGATCACCTCGCTTCAAGCTTGAAATAAGACCCAAGTTATCTCCTTCAATTATGACGTCTCATTGTCGACATTGAGCCGCCATTAGCATACCAAACTTAATCGCTTGAGCTTCTGCAAACTGAACATCTCATGACGTAGCTACCTGCTTGACAGCAGCACGAACAAGTACCCCATCTCCATTTCGTACAATAACTCCAAGACCCATTCCACCACCGCCCAAGCAACTAGCATCAACATTAATTTTAAGTCTGCCCTGTGGGGGAAGGCTCTATCGGGCCTCCAACTTCTCTTTCATCACGTTATCTTTTGTATTAGCTGCTTGATAGACATGCATGTAATTAACTGCATCCTCAGCGATAACACAAGCTGGCCGAGCTTCTGAACCGTGGTATACAGCATTGCGTTCATTCCAAATAGCCCAGCAAATCATTAAAAACTTTTCAAACTCATCTATCCCTAGCCTCAAACGCCAGGTATCTACCCAGTCAGTAGCATATAAAAATTTATCTTCCTCCACCACCATAGCTAGATCCGCAGCTTCCCAAATAGGTTCCACAGCTGGACAAAAACAAATAGCATGTAAATCTGTCTCGCTTACCATGTCACACCTCCAACAAGAACCATCCGCCTCTGTAATGCGCCTTTGAATGTTAGCTCTCGTTGGTAAAGCACCCACACAGAGCCGCCAAGCATAACTTCTAATATTGGGGGGTAGTTGCATACTCCAAATTGTCTTCCATGACTCGCTCGTCGGGGTTGACGTTGAGCCAGAGGTGTCTCCGTCTTTGCGCCACCTTGCAAAATGGTATCCTGATCTTACAGAATTGTGACCATGCTTGGTATAATGCCACATAATTCTATCATTAGGAAGACTTGAACACAAAGGTATACCAAGCACCTCCTCTGCTTCAAATGGTAAGAAAACCTCTCGAACTCTATCTTCCCGCCACTTCCCTGCCTCTTGATCAATAAAATCAGCTACTTTGTATTCCATCTGGTTCGGTTGTGCCGCAGTAATAGGTTTGAAAGATGGTGGACGAAGCATCCATTTATCCTGCCAAACATTAATTTTGTTTCCATTTCCTACAAGCCAGCGACTCCCATCCTCTAGTATCCACCTAGCACTCAGTAAACTTCTACATAAATAGCTAGGCCTATGCCCAATATTATCCTCCATAAACTCATTTCTGGGAAAATACCTTGCTTTAAGAACTTTAGAAACCAAGGAATCAGGATTAGTCATCACTCGCCAACATTGCTTAGCCAGTAACGCCTCATTAAAAGTTTCCATATGACGAAACCCCATTCCTCCCTCTAATTTTGGTATACTCACTTTTTTCCATGCAACCCAATGAATTTTACGCTCGCCGTCTCTACTACCCCACCAAAATCTCGCCATCATATTTTGTAAATCACAACATAACCCCTTGAGAATTTTAAACAAGCTCATCACATAAGTAGGGATCGCCTGGGCCGCTGCCTTAATTAAGATCTCTCTACCTGCAAATGATAAAACTTGATTTTTCCACCCTTGAAGTTTCTTCCGAACCCGCTCTTTTAATGGCGCAAAAACTCTATTTCTTGATCGTCCCACACTCATCGGCATCCCGAGGTATTTCGACAAACCCACAACCTCCTTCACACCTAGTGCCTCTACTATCCTTCCGCGCATCTGTATATCAACATTTGAGCTAAAAATAACCTCAGATTTATCAAAGTTTATTTTTTGCCCAGAAGCAGCTTCATAAAGTTGCCAAACTCTCTGTATAACTGCCATGTCTCTGTCATCCGCACGACAAAAAATCACATTGTCATTTGTAAACAGTAGATGAGACACTTCTGGAGCGCCTCTGCAAACCTTAATCCTTGTAAACACTTCCGACCAACTTCAAGATCAAGTAAACTGGTAAAAGCTTCAGCACATATTATAAATAAATAAGGAGAAATGAGATCCCCTTGTCGCAACCCTCGTTGAGGTAAAACCCTCTCTGAAGGCTCACCATTAACTAGAACAGAATGAGAAACAGTAGTAACACATCTCATAATCATCTCCACCCATTCCCTACAGAAACCCATTTTTTCCATTATATTCTCCAAGAAACTCCACTCAACTCTGTCATAAACTTTACTCATATCCAACTTCACCGCCATAACCCCCTTTTCACCCGAGCAGACACTACTCATATAATGAAACGTTTCAAAAGCAACAAGAGTGTTATTGGTAATTAGAGGACCAAGAGCAAATGCACTCTGAGCAGGGAAAATAATAACAGACAAGACAGATTTTAATCTATTCGCCAAAACTTTGGACACAAGCTAATATAAAACATTGCACAGAATAATAGGCCGAAACTCCGTCATACTAGTGGGTTTATTGATCTTGGGAATAAGCACGACATTTGTGAAATTAATACAAGAACACTCAGAAGCACCAGATAAAACAGCTAGCACAAAATCAGTAACATCTGACCCAATAATATGCCAAAAATTTTGAAAAAAATTAGCATTGAAACCATCGGGATCGGGTGCTTTACTAGGGTGCATTTGTTTAAGGGCAAAAAATACCTCACCAGGATCAAAAGGTCTTATGAGCTCCCGATTCATCGCTTCCGTAATTTTGGGCTGAATTCCTGCAAGTGCTAAATTAATAGAGTGAGGGTTAGATGAGGTAAACAGTTTCCTAAAATAGTCCATGACAACACCCGCAATCTCCTTCTCAGTCTCGACCATCACCCCGTCCTCCCTCATAATACGCTCAATTTTTTTTTTCCTAGCACTCGCCATCATATGAAAAAATTTCGTATTTTTATCCCCATCCTTGAGAAAAGCATGTTTAGCCCTCTGACGCCACATAATCTCTTCTTTAAACAGCAGGTCATCCAATTTCGCATTTAATGCCCTCTTCTCACTCACCACTCCAGGAGTATTTTGTGAGTTATCTAAAAAAACCAAACGGGCTCTTGTCTCAGTTATAGACTTCTGAATATGACCAAATTCAACCTTATTCCATCTCATTAAGTCAACTGAACACCTATTTATTTTTCCTAACAGCCTTGCTGCAGTATTTGAGTCATCATTCTTTTTCCAGGAATCTTGAATAACTTGCTCACAAGCAGGTGAAGTAAGCCACATATCTTCGAACCGAAACTGTTTGCTTCTCTTCCGACGTTGAGCCCCTCCTGCATCACTAACCTTGATTGGTCTATGGTCAGACTTTTCCGAAGGAAAATGTTGAAAGTTATAAAAAAGTAATATTTTGAAAATATAATTAAAAATGAATCTAAAAATATCATTTTTATTTGTAAATCTTTATACTTTTTCTTAAATTAATGGTCAAAGTTTGTAAATTTTAACCTCAAAAAGTCAAATAGAAAGGAAATTTTAAAACGGAGGAAGTAGTTGTTACTGGTGTAAGAATATTTGTCATTAACCAACATAGGTTGGTCTAGTGGCTTGAACTTTGGTTTCCTTACCGACCACCAATGTTCAAATCTCACTAGGGGCATTTGGGATCCCTTTCCCCTTATTCCTAAAAAAATTTATATGGACCTATGTCCATCCAACTTGGATGGACCACAATGGCATTGTTGCAATTATGTTAAAACGTGTGGGTGTTTTATTAATAAAAAAAAGTCAATCCCTATTTTTTTTCATTCCCCGCTCCCGCTCAACAACTGTTTCTCTCTCCTCTTTATCTTTTCTCTCTCTTCTTCGTGTTTGAACAAACTGAAACACCCAACGTAAAGCAAAGCAGAATCATCCTCATCCATGGCATCTCTCTCGATTATTCAGATTCTTTTTCAGTCTCTCCATTCTCGCATTTTGTAGTTTCGATTTCTCCTCTTCTCCCTCTTTCTGTTTCGCGATTTTTTGAGCTTAATTTTGCTTATTTTGAGCTTAAATTTTGATGAATTTTTGTGATTCAATGGTTGTTGATAATGATACTGAAGTTCCTGTTGGTGCATTGGTTGATGACATTGCAATTGTTGAAGATTGTTTACCATCTGATGGAAAAGGGTTTCATCAAACTGATGAAGAAATTGTTGATCAAATTAGGTGTTCTGTTGAGGAAATAGGTATTGTTCTTTTCTTTGTGTTATTTATCTTTTTTATGTAATTTAAATTGATTAATCTGATAGTTTTAATGTATATTAATTCTCGTTTTTTTTTTTGTTCATATGTAGTGTAAGCATTGTTCATTTTATAATATTTATTTGTTCATACCTGATTTGTTGAATGTTCATATTGTAAGTGTATGCTTTTGTTCATATCTGTTATGTTGAATGTTCAACTCTGATATATTGAATGTTCATATGTAGTGTAAGCATTGTTCATTTTATAATATTTATTTGTTCATATCTGATTTGTTGAATATTCATATTGTAAATGTATGCTTTTGTTCATATCTGTTATATTGAATGTTCAACTCTGATATATTGAATGTTCATATGTAGTGTAAGCATTGTTCATTTTATAATATTTTATTTTTTCATACCTGATTTGTTGAATGTTCATATTGTAAATGTATGCGTTTGTTCATATCTGTTATAATTGAATGTTCAACTCTGATATATTGAATGTTCATATGTGATTTAATTGTTCATTAGTTCTTAAAATTGTGATGTTCATATGTGATTTATTTGGTTCATTAGTTGTTCTTTAAATTGTGATGTTCATATGTTCATATATTGGATGTTCATATGTGATATATTGAATGTTCATATCTGATATATTGAATATTGTTGATATATTGAATGTTCAAATGTGATATATTGAATGTTTGATATTTGATAATTTGATTTGTTCATTAAATTTTGAATTTATTTGTTCATTTCTTGTTGTTAAATTGTGATATTCAATAATTGTTCTTACATTTTTTTGGTATTTTTTGAAGTTTCTGATGGAGCAATGGTCGATGAAATTGGTATTGCGCAGCAAGGTTATGGAAAAGGTCTTGAGCAAAATGCTGAAGAAATTGTTGATGAAATTAACCGTGCACTTTTTTCTGTTGACGAACCATGTATTTAATATCTTAATAGGTTCAAGAATTTTAGGTTGTTCATATGTAATACATGAATTGTTCATTTCTATTAATTGTTTGTTCATATATTATATATGAATGTTCATATTTTGTATATTTGTTTATGTTTTTCTTTTATACTCACTGAACTTTTGATTGTTCATTCATTATTTTTATGCTCATTGAACTTTTTGATTGACCATGTTTGTTCATAGACTTACTAACATGTGGTCATAGACTTTCTCAATTATGTTCATAAACTTACTCACAGATGTTCATAGAGCTTTGACTACATGTTCATAGAGACACACAGGCTTATAACCACTTGCAGTAGTGTACTGCACTGTTTGTCTAGCAGTCCTGTTGCCATCATTTCCATACTTTCTCTAAACAGCCTTTTTAACCTTCAAATTTTACTCTTGCTTTCTGTTTACAGTCTTGTGTTCATATCTTATATGTGAAATGTTCATATATATGATATTGTTTATTCATACAGTACACATTTTATTTTGTGCTTATATGTTCTTTATTATTTTCTATTTTACAGGACCATCTGAAAATTTAGATTTAGTTGGCCGTACTTGCAAGAATGTTGAAGAAGCTTATGCATTGTATAATGATTATGCTTATAGGAAGGGATTTAGCATTAGAAAGGGAAAACAGAGGTGTAAGGCTGGGTCCACTGATATTTTAATGAAGTTGTTTTATTGTTCACGTAATGGAGTTAAAGATTGTAAGCACAAGCATACTAGGTCGTATTCTAGGATTGATACTCGCACTGGTTGCTAAGCATGTGTGAAATTTAATGTTGATGCTCAAGGGATTTGGCTTTGTACGAAGCATGTGCTTGAGCATATTCATTCTTTGTGTGTTTCAAGCAAGCGTCATATTCTTCGTTCTCAAAGAGGAATAACCAAGAATGATTTGATGTTTCTTTTGATGTTGAAGAAAAGTGGTGTCCCAATCGCTGATGGAATAAGATTGCTTAAGAAGCAAAGTATGGGGTCTCCACATTTGGGATTCACTTCTAGGGATGCTTACAATAGTTTGGCAAAGCACGATAGGTTGAATTTTGATGGGAGCAATTCAAATAATTTGATAGAAACTCTTAAGAAACGGAGAAGTAATGAAGCTGATTTTTTCTTTGATTTTGAGGTTGATTCTGATTCTAGATTGTGTAGTTTTTTTTGGAGGGATGGACAAATGAAGAAACAGTATGAGTCTTTTGGGATTTGTTAGTACATGATACAACTTATCGTACTAACAAATATAATATGATGTGTGGTCCATTTGTTCGTATGAATGAGCATAGTTTGAATATTATGTTTGGTTATGGATTAATGCTGAATGAGAGGACCGAGTCTTTTTTGTGGCTCTATGACACTTTCTTGACTTCCATGGGGGGGGGGGGGGGGGAACAACCTGTTACTTTGATGACAGATCATAGTTTTGCTATGTCGGCTGCAATAAAAGATGTTTTTCCTAAGTCAAGGCATCGACTTTGCGTATGGCATACTGGTGAAAACTCTAAGAAGAATATACCAGATTTAAGGAATCAGGAAAGTTTTGTTGATCTGCTTAACTATTTACTGAAGTACACCGATTCAGAGGCTGAGTTTCAGAAGCAGTGGACAAGGTACGTTTACCATAAAAATTGAATTTTCAAACCATGCATAAAAGTAATGCCTGTAAAACCATGTTAATAAACTTTTCCACATTTGTTCAAAAATCTTGTACTAGTGTTCATAAACCATCAACTAATGTTCATAAGCTTACATCACTTGAGTTTCTCCCCTGCACCATAGTCCCTATAAAATATATTTACTTACAAATAGAAAACAAGCATTAAAACTGGTCATGTGCAAAGCACATATATGGTTAATCTGTTTACTTGCCAGTTGTTCATTTAGTTCTTTGTTGTTGTTCATAAGTTTTGTGCTAATTGTTCATACATTTTATTGCTCTGGTTTTTCAATTTACTTTACTGTTTTCAAGCATGTCAGAATCATTTTGATGCCTGTATAATGTTCACAAACTTCTACCTATGTTCATAAACTTTTTGATATGTTCATAAACCTAACTCCTTTCTTGTTGTTCATAAGTTTTATGCTAATTGTTCATACATCTTTTATTGCTATGGTTTGTTCAATTTACTTTACTGTTTTACAAGCTTGTCAGAATGATTTTGATGTCTCTATTACAATGTTCAAAAACTTTTCTACTTGTGTTCATAAACCTTGTACTAATGTTCATACTCCTTCTACTAATGTTCATAAACCTTGTACTAATGTTCATAAACCTTTAATTAATGTTCATAAACTTACTTCTTTCTTGTTGTTTATAAGTTCTATGCTAATTGCTCACATTTTTTATTTTGCTATTGGTTTTTAAAATTTACTTTACTGTTTTCAAGCATGTCAGAATATTTTGATCTGTCTAAAACAATGTTCATAATTTTTCTACTTGTGTTCATAAAACTTGTACTAATGTTCATAAACTTTGCACTAATGTTCACAAACCTTCAGATATTGTTCATAAACTTACTTCTTTCTTGTTGTCAAAAGTTTAATGCTAATTGTTCAATCAATTTACTTTACTGTTTTCTTTTTGTCAGATTGGTTTCTACATATAAATGTCATAAGAACTCTTGGTTAGAAGTTATTTTTAGTAAAGGAAAAGTGGTGTCCAGCCTTTAACAAAGATTATTTTTCTAGTGGTGTATTATCCTCGCAACGGAGTGAAAGTACTCATCATGCATTGAATGAAAGATTTTATAAAACTACTGGACTTTTGGCTTTTTATGGTTCCTTTACTGACATTGTATCTGAATGGAGAAGCAAAGAAAGAGATGATGATTTTAGATGCTGGCAAGTGTTGCCTGATATGGCAGTGAGCACTGCCAAACTTCTTTCATTTGCTATACAGATTTATACCATCCAGATTTTTCTTCTATTTGAGGAACAGTTCATGAAGGGTACATCATGCCATCAGGTTTGAGTAAGTCTGAGAATAATATTGTAACTTTTCATGTTTGGATTCCAGATGTTGATATCATAAAGCATGAAGTTCAATTCAACCAAGAAAATTATTCAATTTTTTGCACTTGCAAGATGATACTAGAGGTTGGAATATTGTTTTGTCATTGTTTGCGTATCGTGAATATCAACTGTGTAGAGACCATACCTGATTTGTACATAAATAAGAGATGGTTAAAGAAGAAGGAGGATGAAAGTGAAATGGTTGATTGCAGTACTATTGCTTCGTTAAATGGAGATATCCAATCTGGTTCTATTTGGAGGACACATATGGTAAGGAAGTTTGTCACTTTGTTGTCAGCTAGTCAAGATAATCGTAAAGCTCAAGAGCATTGTGAGGCAGCTTTCAAAACAGCAAAAGAAAATGTCATTATTGAAGTTGGTCCTATATTTTACAAAGAATCATTTCAAAAGCGTTTGCATTCTGGATGCAATGTTCAAAATCCCAGTTGTAGTAGAGCAAAAGGCAAAGATGACGACAATTTACGCAGGGTTAGTATAATTGAAAAGAAATATAAGCAAATCAGAGCACGCAAGCGTAGTGCTTTGAAAACTGCTGTGCGTACAAAGAAAGCTGTGAAGTCGTCATTGCATTCAACTCCTCTATCTCCTATCAATGAAGGTGAGTATCTTATTCATCCGGTTGCTGGTGGTTCTGATCTCATGCATGGTTAAAGTTTCAAACCCCTTCCAGTTTCTGTTTCTACATCTGTGAGCTAATTTGCAGGTTAATGCTTAAGCTTTTTGATTATGAATTTTCATGTTTGTGCTTAAGCTTTGCTTTTTGACTATTTTAATTGTTTGATTGCGTAGGTGTCTCTCTGACTGTATCAGATGAAAAGAAGAAAAGAAATTCTGTTTTTGGAAGACTTTTTGTTTGAAAGCAACAAGACGTTGCTGATGAAGAAAATTAGTTTTACTATAGTTTTACACTCAAATGTAATAGATTGCACATTGATATATACTTAGCTTCATTTGTAAAGATGTTGTTGGGAAGTAACTATTGTAATGTTCATTGCTATAAATGTTCATTTTTTTAGTCATTGCTTTAAATGTTCATAGAGATGTATGCATATGTTCATAGAGCTTCAAGCATACGTTCACAAAGTCTGATGCACATGTTGACAGATCTTGGTGCATAGAGCTTTTATATCCTGCTGCAGATATGTTCATAATAGAGTGATGTTTGTGCACTTTTTGCTGTAGCACAATTGCTGTATCTTTTGCTGCTGCAGTGTTGTTCACAAAACAATTTGTAGGCAAGGAAAGAACATATGTTCCTTTCCATATATGCATTTGTTCACAAAGATTGATGCATATGTTCATATGTTTGTTAATGAGATTCAGAGTTCTTTACCTCTTTAGTTCATTTATATCTAGTTCATAAAGACTTGATATGATCATAATTCAGGTTAAAATCTTAATGTTTCTTTGATTCTACAACCACTTATGTCAGTTCAGCATCCCTATAATAATTGTTCATAAAGTCATATGCATATGTTCATAAATTTGTGTGCAATTGTTCATAGAGGTATTTGCAATTGTTCATTCATTTATTTCAACTCTTATTCAGAGCAAATACTATCTGAACAACAGAATAAAATCACTTTCTTTTACAACTCTATTACAATGTTCATAAATTTTTCTACTTGTGTTCATAAATCATTTACTAATGTTCATACTCCTTCTACTAATGTTCACTTTTAATTAATGTTCATAAACTTACTTCTTTCTTGTTGTTTATAAGTTCTATGCTAATTGCTCATATATTTTATTTTGCTATTGTTTTTTAAATTTACTTTACTGTTTTCAAGCATGTCAGAATATTTTGATCTGTCTAAAATAATGTTCATAAATTTTTCTACCTGTGTTCATAAACCTTTCACTAATGTTCACAAACCTTCAGATATTGTTCATAAACTTACTTCTTTGTTGTTGTTTATAAGTTTTACACCAATGTTCATAAATAGTGTACTAATATTCATAAATATCCTACCTAATGTTCATAAACAGTGTACTAATGTTCATTAACTTCCTACTAATATTCATAAATTCAGACAAGAGTTATAAGGTGACAAAATAGATTGTACAACGCACATCTTTATCCTTGTGGGGGCATCACACAACAAAGCTTGTTGAATTCACTCCCATGGGTATACTATTTGCTCTGTATAATAGTTGAATTTCAAAAACAAGTATTCCGGGAATTTACATTCTAGGGCATTTTTACAGATTGTTCTTCAATTTCAAAAATACCTATTCTAGGAATTTTCATTGTTTTTGTCTCCTCTACTTCATCAACACTTTTGCATCTTGAATGACATAGTTCTTGTACTCATTCACGTTGCTCATCAAAAGCTTCGCGCAATATTTTGCTCTTAGCTTCATTAACACCGTGTTCTGTAAATTAAATCAAAAAACCAACAAGCTAAAGTCAGAAAATTTTTGTTTCTTTCAGATAAAATTAATGATGTTTAAATAACAAGCTTACATCATTTTTTCTCAGCCCCGATTTCCAATTTTCCTCATCTCCATAGTATGTCTCCATATGCCTCATGCAATAAATGCCACAATCTATTTTGTTTCGCCCGGTCTTCCATGGCATTTTAACCATATGTTGCTCATATTCAAAAATCTCGTTGCCCTTTTCAATTCCTTTTTCCATTAAGTATTGCCCATAAGCAAAAGCCTACAAAGAACAAAAAAAAGAACATCAATTACGCACATAATTAGCCTAGACCTACACAACTTGAAAAAGCAAATAAAAAAAAGAATAGCTATAGCAATGAGCTATGCTGCAAGATAAAGGCTAAAAGGTCAAGTGCATAGGGTTATCATGATTAGTATAGTCAATAGTTTATCACCAGAAAGCTTTTACAATCATTAAAGTAAACATTCCAGCACATGTTCATAAGGGTACAAGCTGATGTTCATAGGGTTAGAGTCACATGTTCATAGGTTACAAACATATGTTCATTGGTTTTGAGGAACATGTAAGCTTTGTTCCACATGTTCATAAGGTTACAAACAGATGTTCATAGGGATACCAGTAGATGTTCATAGGGTTACAAACACATGTTCATAGACATTCTAATACATTTTATAGAGATACTAGGATTTATTCATAGACCTACTTAGCATTTTTTCATAAAGCATAGGAATTGAGATTGATTCCACATTTTTAAGATTGATTCCACATATTCATAAGGTTACTAGCAGATGTTCATAGGGCTACAAGCACATGTTCATAGAGATACTAGCATATTTTTATAAACAAACTATACAGATGATTAGAAGTGATTTTACCAAGTCTCTAGGAGTATCCCCATATTTCTCTTCAAGCTTCACACCTCTTGGCAGAGTAGTATTGTCAATAATTTCATACCTCCCAAGCTTGAAGTTTATGCAAACCAAATAGAAATGGTCATGCTTAGGAACAATGAAGAAAACCTGAGAAAGAAACATAGCAAAGCAGATTATACAAATGAGTTTTTGAGAAATGATAGGTTGAAAGGTTCTTTAACAATTGAATTTAGTACTTACAAGATCAACCGACTTCAAGTCAGTTATCTCATAGTAATCCTTCAACTCCATATCGACTCGGCTACCAAAATCTGAATAGCTTTTTTGTGGATCTTCAGTTGGCATTTTAATTATAGTCTTATCTAACACAACCTGTTAAAATAAGTATTTGTCATTCCTTGTGTCAAAACAGATTATATATCCCATGCATGTTCATTTTAAAGATATGTTCATATATATAACAGCATATGTTCATATAGAGTATACCATATGTTCACTGACTTACATGCATGGTTTTCAGAGAGCTACTAAATATTTGATAAAAAACATGATAGCATATGTTCATATCATTATATTAATAATAGCACATGTCATATGTTGTTAGACTTACATTTACAAAATGTGTGAAGAAAAGGCGGTTTGACTTTGACACACCACGTCTTTTGTTTCTGAAATTCATCTTAAGAGCCCACATGTCAAGCACATCTCCATGAACATATGTTCCGAAAGACAATATTTTCATATTTTTTTCTTGTGATAGACCAGTCTTTGTACACAAATATTGGCTCACTGTTTCAGAAATACATAAGCTCATTTGAATAAGACTTTGGATTAAGCTAAAACAGAAATTGGAAGGAATCATTTTTTGACAAAGCACTTACACATCTGAGAAGTTCGGATGACCCTCAACAAAAGCCAACTCGGTGACCAGCTTTTCAGTCCCACTGACATCTTCTAAAATTTTTCCTTGGGCGCTTGTCCAGAAAGGAGAACGCAGAATGAGCGGAAGATTTTTTGGATTCCTTTTTGGACGAGCAACAATTGAAACTTCATCTTCGCTTTCGTCATCTGAATGCTCCATTGACCTTTGAAAAACAGAAGATATATATATTCATATAGTTACAATCATATGTTCATAAGGGTTATAACACATGTTCATTGAGTTACTAGGATATGTTCATACACCTACTAGCATATGTTCATAAATGCTACAATCATATGTTCATAAGGTTTATAAAACATGTTCATAGAGTTACTAGGATATGTTCATACACCTACTAGCATATGTTCATAGTTGCTACAATCATATGTTCATAAGGGTTATAAAACATGTTCATAGAGTTACTAGGATACGTTCATAGACCTACTAGCATATGTTCATACTTGCTACAATCATATGTTCATAAGGGTTATAAAACATAGAGTTACTAGGATATGTTCATAGACCTACTAGTATATGTTCATAGACCTAGTAAGATATGTTCATAGGCTTAGTAACATATTTTCATAATTTATATGGGTTTGAGGAACATGTTCATAACCTTTGGTAGCATATGTTCATAATGTTCCAGCAATATGTTCATAAGTTTGAAAGTAAATGTTCATAAGTCAAATTAGTATAATGTTTATTAACTTTTTAGCTTTAGCTTATCAATAGTTCAAGAAGTACATATAACACCAACTAATTTTTATACTTCTACTTGTATACTAATTTGACAACAATTATTTAACAAAAACCACAACAATTCCAGACAATAGTATAATGTTCATAAACTAATCTAGCAATGTTCATAATTCCAGATAAGAAGTTTCAAGTGACAAAAAATAGATTTTTGTTAAACATCATCATCATCATCTTTAGTTAGGTTTTCATCAAGATCCCTTGGGAGCTTCATAGTTGGTGGAGTGAGAAGTAGATTAGTGTAAGAATTCACATTGTCATCACCCCCTTGCTCTTGTGGACTTGAATGCGAATATGTCCTTGAAATTTCAAGCACCTCGTTTTCTGTTGGTGGTGTGAGGCCAGTAGGAAATTGAGGGAATCCAGTTTGCTGGTCAACGGATTTGGCAACCTCATTGATCACTTTGTCGTTCACAACTGCACTTTTATCTTGATTTGTAGATCTTTTTACAGTGCTTGTTGTTAAACCAACACCCCTGTCTTCTTCTTCTGTTGATCTAGGTGCCTTTGATGCAGGTCTTCTTCTAGTGAAGAACTTATTCATTATTACCCTGGTCTGCGGAGCAACTATGTTACTGCTTGCATCTTTTGTTGCATTTTCTGTTGCTTCTGTTGCAGGGTTGGTGTCTGTTTCAGGGTTGCTCTCTGTTGGCAGTGTCAAGCCAATTGAAAAGCTTGGTGCAGTTGGAGAGATGCGTTCCCTTGCTGCGTTGTCTTTTTTACTCAACTTGAGTATTAAAGGGGGGAAGTTTTCCCTCTGCAACTTTTCTTTCTCCACAAACCCTATCTCCAGGGCTTGATTCCGGATTTGTGGCAGCAACATGTTCTCTTGGTGATCCTGGAGATCCTTCTTTGTCTGCACCAGGGCTTGAATGTTCATGTGCATCAGCTGATTGTCTTGTTCGTAAATCACATTTGAACCCTGTCTCAAAGGCTTTTTGACACTCCTTAACAGTTTCATCTATTAACTCATTATTATAAAATGCATCTTCTCCAAACCAATTTCTTCCCTCATCATTCTCTCCAGTATTTGCTTGAGCTTGGCTGGAAAGGAATTCAGCAAAGTTGTTCAGGGTCTTGTTTAGAGCAGGAAATGGACCGCGATGTCCATATTCATTCATTGTCTTTGCTAGTTCAGAGGCATTGCTAGCCAAGCTCTTCAATAACGGGCTTATTTTCTGAGCATAGACTAAACAATTTGAAAATCAAATCAAAATAGATTAGCTACTGCAACAAACTATGCCAGAACATAAAGGCTCAAACCTTAAGCCCCCTGATTGACCACTGTCATACATGTTCATAAGGTTTTTGACAACATGTTCATAATATTGGTGCCAAATGTTCATAATAATATAGCAACATGTTCATAATGTTTGAACTTCATGTTCATAAAGTTAATGCCACATGTTCATAATGTTTGAACTTCATGTTCATAAAGTTAATGTCACATGTTCATAAGTTTGAACTACATGTTCATAAGGTTTGAGCTACATGTTCATAAAGTTAATCCCACACCAAATTTTTGAGCAAATAAAAAAAAATTTCAATCCCATTCCTTATAAAAATAATGTTAAGCAAATGTTCATAAAATTTGATCTACATGTTCATATTGTTGGAGTCACATGTTCATAAGGTTTTGGTGCCACATGTTCATAAGGTTAGGATAAATGTTCAAAATCATGCAGTAACATGTTCATAAACATAATGCAAAATGTTCATAATATTGACTGAGCAATGTTTGAAGATGCAATACATAGAACATATTAAATATAAAACAAGGAGAATGTTACTTACATTTGAATCTACACTAATAGATCTATTAGGGTGATCCTCCTTGATTGCATCCCATGGAACAACAATTCCTTTTCCAAATTCACCTATGTCTTTCTCATCCTTTATTCGTTTATCAGCCTTCTCTTTGTCCCATGAACAAATAGATGGGAAGATTGGATTAGCTTGTGGATTTGTCAACTCATAGCTCATTCTCTCAAAGTAGAACAGCTGCATAAATAACAAATTTTGATTTATATAAAAACTAACAGTTCATA
Organism: Tetragonia tetragonoides; assembly: GCA_038025085.1. Classification (NCBI taxonomy): domain Eukaryota; kingdom Viridiplantae; phylum Streptophyta; class Magnoliopsida; order Caryophyllales; family Aizoaceae; genus Tetragonia; species Tetragonia tetragonoides. The sequence continues at coordinate 43,744,358 of CM076139.1, forward strand.
AAAGCACAAATAAATATTGGCTACAAGCATATATTCATAGGACCTACAACACATGTTCATAGACTTATTAAGATATGTTCATAGACATAGTGGCATATGGTCATAGATGTGGTAGCATACTTTTGAGCAATGCAAAGGGTTTGAGCAATAATGTTCATAAACTTTCCACTAATGTTCATAATCAGTGTACTAATGTTCATAAACTTTCCTACCTAAAATAGTTGCAGATGTACATAATGTTGTAGCACAGGTTCATAAATTTGAACCTAAATTTTCATAAGGTTAAAACTAAATCTTGCATAAGTTCACAGAGCTACTACTACATGTTCATATACCTACAACAATATGTTCATAATGTTGTAGAACATGTTCATAAGTTTGAAACTAAATGCTCATGAGGATGAAAGTAAACAAGCTAAACCTATCATATGTTCACAGAGCTACTAGGATATGTTCATAGAGATACAACAATATGTTCATATAGTAAATAAGATATGTTCATAGAGCTTTACCATAAGTTCAATAAATTTTTACCCCTTTTTCACCCAATTTCTAACAAATGAACACAAATACAGCTATAGATCATACAAAACATCATAATAGATCATAAAAATTACACATAACATTTTGGTTAGGAAGGCATACCATTAGAAATAAGATAGGTCCAGTGAAAAAGGAGGTTTTGCCATCTTTCCAGTCGTTTTGCCACACCTTTATAGAATCTAAAAGAACTCTGAAAGTGTAATCACACCAATCAAAGTTCTTTATTGATGTCCTTAACATCAATGAGTGACTGGAAAATCCTCAATCTGGCCCATCTAGCTTTATGACCATTCAAGAAACAATTGTCAATGTAGACAATGAAATCTCTCTTGAAATCATCGCCAAAATCCTTCCTTTTCTCAAGTTCTTTTCCCATTTGACTCACTAAGTTGTTTACCTTTACCTTCAGCTTGGGGTGAACATGATCACACTTCCATCTCTTTGTATAATCATTCACAAGCTGTGTGTACTCCAAACTGTCCTCTTCTTCATTGTTGCTTCCTTCAACAATCTTTTTGCCTCCAAAAGGCAAATTCAGAACTCTCCAAACGTCATAGGCAGTGACAGAGAGCTCCTCATTCTCAAGCCTTATTGCAAGTCTCCCAACCTCAAAACGTTGCACTAAATATTTCAACACCTTCCCATCACAATTCTTCAAATTGAGCTCGAGAACACTCCCGAAGCCTATTTCTTTAACTGCCTCGCGTTGCTAAGGACTCAATTTACGCACTAGATTAAACAAATTAACAGGAGACATTCTAGTGCGTATATAATCTTCATCTGGTACTGTCTCAGCCTGTCCTTCTTGCTTCTCCCTTCCTTCTTCCAACAAAATCACTTCGTTTTTACGTTTCCTTTTGGGAGCTCTCTATTTTGTCTCTTGCAAAACTATTTCTTTCTCCTTCTCTTGTTTGATCTTAATGTCCTTATTTTCCTCATTAGAAATTTGCATGGGAGATGGCTCGTAGTTCATATCAGCACTATCTATATCATCACCACTCTCAATCTCTTCGATAACTGATTTCTTTGCCATATGTTTTCCCCTGCGCTTTTTAGGTGCCACAAGAGGCACTTCAACTTGATCTTGCTCATTTTCTTCAGTTTCACTTTCGTGCTTCTCTTTTCCCCTAAAACTTGGATTCTGAAAAACAGACAAGAAAACAACATTTGTTCATTAACTAATACACCAAAAATAAGTTTTAGTAGTGTAAAAAAAAATGTTCATAAACTTTCCACCAATGTTCATAAAATTGCTACATAATGTTCATAAACTTCTTTAACAATGTTCATAAATAATCAGTGTTAGAAACCAAATTTCTTGTGACAATAAATAACATAAACTCTCTGGAGCAGGGATACTAGTTGTGACAATGTTCATAAGGTTTCTACCATTTCCTTTCTAAGTACTAAATTCATATAGCTACTAGCAAATGTTAATAGACCAACAAGCATATGTTCATAAAGATAATATTATATGTTCATAATGATACAAACATATGTTCATAAAGACAACATCATATGTTCAACAAGCTAAACCTAGCATAAGTTCACAGAGCTAATGGATATGTTCATAGAACTACAACAATATGTTCATATAGTAAATAACATATGTTCATAGAGCTACTAGCAAATGTTAATAGACTAACAAGCATATGTTCATAAAGACAATAACATATGTTCATAATGATACCAACATATGTTCATAAAGACAACATCATATGTTCAACAAGCTAAACTTAGCATAAGTTCACAGAGCTAATGGATATGTTCATAGAACTACAACAATATGTTCATATACTAAATAACATATGTTCATAGAGTTACTAGCAAATGTTAATAGACCAAAAATCATATGTTCATAATGTCCATAATGATACCAACATATGTTCATAAAGACAACATCATATGTTCAACAAGCTAAACCTAGCATAAGTTCACTGAGCTACTAGGATATGTTCATAGAACTACAACAATATGTTCATATAGTCAATAAGATATGTTCATAGAGTTACTAGTAAATGTTCATAAAGACAATATCATATGTTCATAATGATACCAACATATGTTCATAAAGACAATATCATATGTTCAACAAGCTAAACCTAGCATAAGTTCACCGAGCTACTAGGATATGTTCATAGAGATACAACAATATGTTCATATAGTAAATAAGATATGTTCATAGAGCTTTACCATAAGTTCAATAATTTTTATACTTCTACTTGTTACTAATTTGACAACAATTGTATAATGTTCATAAAATAATCTAGAAATGTTCATAATTCCAAACAAGAAGTTTCAGTTGACAAAAATAGAATTTTGTAAAATAGTCATGAACTTGTAATTACCTTAGTCCTCATTGTTTGTATGAATTCTTCTTTGAACAAGTGAGTTATGAAATATCTGTAAAACAAAATTCAATAAATAAATAATCCAGATTAATGATGGACAACAAATTGAACAATGATGAACAACAAAAACAGTGATGAACAACAAAATTGAACAACGAAGAACAATAATGAAGGACAAAAATGACAAAATTCAACAACTAAGAACAATGATGAAGAACAAAATAGCAAAATCATTTGATTTTGTTTTTAACTGTAATAGCGAGAGTGAGAGCGAGAGCGAGAGTGAGAGTTAGAGCGAGAGTGAGAGTGCGAGAGTGAGAGTTAGGTTTTGTTTCAGTGTGAAAGGGAGAGAAAGCGCGAGAAGAATTCTTTAACCTTCAAAAAAGCTTTTTTTTTTTTTGTTTTTTTTGTAATTGGACTGGCCCGCGCGCCTTTTGGTTGGGTCTGGTCGAGCCAATAGGTATAAAAATTTTTATATAGACCTATGTCCATCTAACTTGGATGGACCACACGGTGGTAATTTTGTAGTTATTGAAAATTCGGGGGTATTTTCGTCATATCACGCCCACCTTCTCCCACTCTTTTTTTTCTTTCACATATTTCACGATTCCGAGTCTTCAAACCACTCCTCCTCCTCATCCTCTCTCTCTCTCATCAACCTTCCATGGATTTTAATTGAACTTGGTGGCTTCACATATGAGAATTAACTAACAAAATTAGTTTAGATGATTTTCCCCCAATTTGTAGTGGGTGGTGCTACAATGGAGGGAAAAGGGTTGTGTTGGTGGTGGTAGTATGGAGAGAGAAAGTTGAATAACTTGTGAAATTATAATTAATTATGTATGAACTATTGGTTTCTTTGTTATGAACAAATAGTCTATAAAATATGAACATTTGATGATTGAACAAATAGAACAACCAATGTTCCATTGTACTGTACTTATTTGTGCTCAATCAAGCTTGACCAACTTTGCAAATCAAATTGTCCCACCAATTGTGCTCAATCAAGTAGACTTTGAGAGCTGACGAGCAAAAAAAAAAAAAGTAGACTTTGAGAGCAGGTTAAAGAGAAAAAAAATGACAATGCTTAATGTTAGCTGTCTTGTTTAATTTGTTGATCTAACATAAGCGTTGAATCTAAATGGGAGTCGTGTTGTTTGATGCCTAGGCAATAGGCCAGGCCAATATCTTCTTGCTTTGCTTGGTAGTTTTGAGACAAGTAGGAGTATATTGTAAATATTGATAGCCTGTTTTGGAACCTTGCTTTGCATTTAAATGTTCATAAGGTATAAATGTAATTTTCATTAAAAATAGTCTAATTGTTCATAAAGTATAGACACAATGTTTATTTAAAATAATCTAATTGTTCATAAGGTTTAAACGTAATATCATTTAAAATAATCTAATTGTTCATAAGGTTTAAACGTAATGTTCATTTAAAATAGTCTAATTGTTCGTAAGGTTTAAACGTAATGTTCATTTAAAATAGTCTAATTGTTTGTAAGGTTTAAACGTAATGTTCATTTAAAATAGTCTAGTTGTTCATAAGATATAAATGTAATGTTCATTAAAAATAGTCTAATTGTTCGTAAGGTTTAAACGTAATGTTCATTTAAAATAGTCTAATTATTTATAAGGTTTAAACATAATGTTCATTTAAAATAGTCTAATTGTTCATAAGGTTTAAACGTAATGTTCATTTAAAATAGTCTAATTGTTCATAGGGTATAAACGTAATGTTCATTTAAAATTGTCTAGTTGTTCATAAGGTATAAACGTAATGTTCATTAAAAAGTCTAATTGTTCGTAAGGTTTAAACGTAATGTTCATTTAAAATAGTCTAGTTGTTCATACGGTTTAAACGTAATGTTCATTTAAAATAATCTAATTGTTCATAAGGTATAAACGTAATGTTCATTAAAAATAGTCTCTTTGTTCATAAGGTTAAACGTAATGTTCATTTAAATATTAGTCTAATTGTTCATAGGGTATAAACGTAACGTTCATTAAAAATAGTCTAATTGTTCATAAGGTTTAAACGTAATGTTCATTTAAAATAGTCTAGTTGTTCATAAGATATAAATGTAATGTTCATTAAAAATAATCTAATTATTCGTAAGATTTAAATGTAATGTTCATTTAAAATAGTTTATTTGTTCATAGGTTATAAAACTATAAACTTAAGGTTTCTTTAATAATTCATAAGGTATAAATATATAGTTCATTAGAAATAATCTAAAGGTTCATAAAAATAGCCTAGTAGTTCAAATGCTAGGAATATTAAAAATTAGAGATTTTAAAATAACAAGAAAAAGCTAAAACATAAAAAAATCATTAAAATAATGAAAAAAAGGAAAAGCAAGTGAGCGGGGACCACGTCCCATTTCTCCAGTTTGCCTAGGTGGAAGAACGGTAAAATTTTTAAAATAATGTCATGAGAATTTGGTTTAAGCGCGCGTAGTGGATTGGGCCGGTCCAGCCAACTTGGCTGGACGCAGTCCATCCAATAAGAACTGAATAGGTATTGTTTATTCCCTCTCCCTTCAAATACCTGCCCACTAAGCTCTTAGGCCTTAAATTCGAGATGTGCCAACCTGGAAACGGGCCTCCTTACCTCATAAAAAAAAAAAAAAAAAACTAAGGATCCTACAATTAGTTCAGGGCAGGTTAAGCATTAATTGGTAGTCGATGCAACAATGCTCGCAACGTAAATGCAGCGAAGAAGGGTAAGAGTGCTATCACGAGTTCACGATATAGCCAAGTAGTGAATAACGAACTGAACATCCCATAAGTGGAAATAAGAAAACGAGAGAAACTGGAAAGGTTAAACCCAGTTGTCCCATTTTAATTTCATCACTCTTCTTTTTTTTTTTTTTTTTTTTTTTTCATTTTCTTGTGCCAATTGTGTGTATTGGTTGAAACTTGTACGCAATTTCATATATAGTGTTAAATTTAGTGTTTAATTGACACATGGTGTTGGAATTAGGGTTTCTGTTATGGCAATTAGGGTTTTGTGAATAAGATTAAAATTGTTTAAAAAATTGGGCTGATTGCCTGTTTATTTGCAATGGTTCTTGGCTACATCTAAGTATGGCCAACTTAGTCGAATTCATTATTCTTAACCCACTACTTCACTGTTGGACAACCGTTACTTCATTGTGAGTGTAGTCAAGTTGGCTCCTCCTAAGTGTAGCTAAGAGTTTGCCGTTTATTTGTGTGTATATCGGATGACTGTGATGCTCTGTTTTGGGCAAATTCTTGGCTACACTTAGGAGGAGCCAACTAGGCTAAACCCACAGTGAAGTTGTGGGTTAATAATAATGAATTTTACTATATTTTCAAAAAAATTTAAATATAAAAAAAAATTAAAATAATGTGAGATGGTGTAGTCAAGTTAGTTATTCTTAGTGTAGGCGTGTAGCCAAGAACCATTGCTGTTTTGTGGGTTGTGCATAATTTTTTTCCCATTTTTGTGATTTTAATTTTATTGCTTAAAATTTGGGGCCCATTTTGTTGCATATATGGCTAGTGGTTGTAGTTTTTTTTGGGGTATTTTTTATCCATTGCATGGCTGTTAATTTCATGTTATTGGTGCCTTAAATTTAGTGATTTCTTTGGCTTGACCCTGCTTATATGCTTTGTTTTTGATGTTATTGGTGCCTTAAATTTTGTTGCATATATGCTTTGTTTTTTTATTTGTACAAGGAAAAAGAGGTCTTTGATATCAATGTGTCATATAAAGGAGAGGAGTATTACGTATGTAAGGTGAACAAATATGAATATGGTATGTTGGATTTGTTGAAGGATTTAACGTTTGAAGCTGATACATGGTTAGTGCCACAACCAGTGAACCCTAGGGTATTCTACAAGCTTCCTGGTGAGAGTGAATTGATTGAGAATGTTCCAGCGCCGTTTCGCAAACGGCTCTCGGCTTTCATAAACGTTGTCCTCTCACCCTGAAACATTTCTCACTTTTTCTGGTAGGTATTTTAGACGTTTCTTTCCCTTTCGCGTTTCTGAAACGTCTTGGAAATGGGAGACGGCACTAGCCAGGCGTTTCCGTGCTTCATAGACTGGGTATGGGTTACGTATTCAGGAGAAGCACAACGTAGAGGATATTGTAATGGTCTCATGTCCTCAGGTGCAGCCTAATCCTGTATGTGATGAAGATGGGTCTGAGACACCTAATTATGAGGACAAGCAGAATGAAGAGGGTGTAGCTAAGGGTACTGAGGTGCAGCCTAATCAATTGGGTAATAGGGGGTCAGCTACAACAGACGAGGGGAGGTTGACAGACAAAAACATTGAATTGGAGAAGGTACAATAAATAAGTTTCAAGTTAATTTGTAGAGTTTTTAATGATTATATGGATAGTGAACTATCTAGGGTCATTTATGTACATTGAAATAATTACAGGAAAAAGGTAATTGACTGACCTGTGTGTGGTTTATCTGATCTTCTTTGCAGAGTACTACAGAATTCTCAGTTTACAGGGAACTTCAAAAGTTTGGTAGTCCTTACAAAAGGCAGAAGAAGATGAAGCAAGTGGAAACTAGAAAAACAACAGAGGAGGAGGAGTTTATACCGCAGCGGACTGAAGCTGAGTTTCGAGAGAAGAGGTCAAAATGCCTAGAAGATGGGTCATCAAGGACATTAACAGTAAACATAGACGGGGTAATGATTCTTTATTTGATGTTGTCGGTGTATTTTGTTCAATTAAAAACTTACAATGCGTTTAATGATTACATCTAATTGGGTGTAAACTATTGTTAGGGAGAAAGCAAAGGAATGCAGGACGGAATTGAACCAGAAGGAGCCAAAGAAAGCAAAGGAGAGGCCTCCCAAACCTTCAGTCGGGAAGACATATGTTAGTTACTCCAACAAAGGAGTAGTACATTTTGGATTTTACGCATGTGTTTGATAGAGAATTCTTGTAATAAGTCCATCTAAACTCATTTTCCAATGATGCAGGGCCACCATACTTGCAGATGCCATCCAGAGAAGATAATTGAATTTGCAAAGCAACTAAGTCCACAACAAAAACAATGGGCTACTGAGGCCGGGTGGGGGGCAATGCTAGAATTTACCATTTCTAAGGTTAACAAGTGTCTCGCGAATTGGTTAACGGAGAGGTTTGAGCCTCAAAGCCGGGTCCTCACATTGAGGAAAAAAGAGGAAGAAGGTGGACCCAAATCTGTTGAGATCACGTCCAACATGGTCAGTTGGATATTTGGGATTCCAGGGAGGAAGGAGTTAAAGGAAGTACCTTTAGCTGACGAAAAAGACAATGAGGTCATGCAAATGGTGACAGAACTTGACAACAACGACGGAATTGAGGAGATGCATATCAAGAAGCTAGCATGGGAGGCAAGAACAGACAAGATACTATTCCTCTGATATTTCGTTTATTACTGCCTTCAGACTATGTTGTGCCACACGAAGAGCAGGTGGTTCAGCCCAAAACATCCGCGTGCATTAACAACAAAAGTGTTGAAAAACGTTGTTAAATACAATTGGGCCAAGTATGTCTTGGACTGGGTATGCAAGTTCAAAGAGAGGAATGATTTGAGCCAATGTGGAGGGTCAGGATCTGCAATGCTTCTGACGGTACTTTTTGTTTATGATCGTTCAATTTCCATTAAAGTAGGACGTCATTGTAACTATCCATTTCGATTAACCAATCTTTTATGCGTACGTTCAGATTGTTTACTTGGACCGAATAAATGTTGGATATGGCGTGAGGTGGAATGTCCTTAAACCAAGGATCTGTGGATCGACCAATTCAGAGCTTGATAGAGCTGTGATGAAAGACACATCTCCTGATGCGCAGTTTGGTTATGTGCCGGTCAGTAAATTTAAGGTTTCTTGTCATGGTGTCCTGTTAGTTGGTTGTTTTGTTAGTAAATAAAAGTATTACCATATAGATAGTGTTGAAGTTTGTCATGATTGTCATGGGATGAATTGGTTGTTACCAAAAATGTGAAACAAGGTCAGCCTTTAAATGGACAAATACTATGTTGTTAATCATAGAATTGTGTAGGAATTAGCTGATATGTTTAGCAATGTTGTGAATTATTTTCCCTAGTTGAATATTTGTAATTCCAGTGGGATTGGATCTGTTGTAGCATCTCCCCTGTGTGGGATAACTGGTTGTAAACCATGAAACCCGTTGAAATGTTTGGTTGCCTCGAGTTAGGACAGACCAAGCATATGGTTGTAACTAGAGCTGTAAAAAGCTGACCCGACCCCTTTTTTTAGGGTCCTGAAAAAACATTTTCGACCCAAACCCGTTTACAACACGGTAAAATGAACTAAAAATTGGATTCGTCCCAAAAACCAACCCGTAACCGACCTGACCCGACCCGAACCGGAAGTGACCCGACCCGTAACCTGCTGGGTCGACCCGTTTTACAGGTCTAGTTGTAACGCATATCCTATATTTTTGGAATGAAATACTCCCTCCGTTTCTGAAAAATGGTAACATTTACTTTTGCACGGTCTCCAATGCATTACTTTGACCATGAATATTTGTGTTTATATGAATACATAAACTATAAAAAATAGGTTTTCCGAAAGTACTAATTAAAACGAATCCAACGATAGTATTTTTACGTTGTAAATCCTTATATTTTTTCCAAAATCAATGGTCAAAGTTTATAAAGTTTGACCTTCAAAAAATAAATGTTATCATTTTTCCGAAACGGAGGGACTATATATTAACTTTCCCGGAAAAAAAATCATAGAATTGTGGGATGGATTGGTTGTTACCAAAAATGTGAAACTAGGTCATCCTTTAAATAGACAAATACTATGTTCTTAATCATAGAATTGAAACTGCATATCAACCAGATTGGATCTTGTGACCTCGTCTTTTCATTAGGAATATGTTGTATATTTGAAATTTTGTCCGAAGTGGGTTCATTATCTTAATTGTATGATTCCATAGATTGTGGACCATGTGAAGTATGGAGAACCATATCCAATTACAGACAAGGATATTGTTTCAGGGTTTGATCGGTCAATCAATATCAGCACTGACGAAGAAGTAGAAAGTGAAGAGGAGGAAAGGATATGAATTCATGTGTTGTTTTACAATGTAAATTCTCACTTTAAGGACATTTACAATGTACTTACTTACCGCATGCCTGTAGGAGCTACCTAAAGGGTTCTTGAAACCTCCCATTCGGAGACAACCTAAGAGGAGCAGGAAAGTGCTTGATGCACTTGCTGCTAAAAAGAAATTAACTGAAGAACAAATTGCAAATGAAGTTTGTACCGGAGATGGTCCTGAGAAGAAGAAGACGGGGAAGAGGAAGTCAACGGAAAGAATAACGGGAAAACTCGCAGAGAAAGTGAAGGAAACCACAAAAGTGACTGGTGCACTTCGTCGGTATGTTTCACATAAGTATCATTATTTCTTTATATAATGGTACATATGCAAACTTCCTTGTCGTCAATCGCCTATTCTCTACACTAAAGGTGACTGCATTGCGGAGGTCGACGCGGTCTCTATCTGCAAAGTTAGTGGCGTCCACTGAACATAGTGAACTTGCCAACGGCGATGGGCCTGGCTCCCCAAGTGGCAACACGACCATATCTGAAGAGGATCACGACATGGATGTGAGGGGTGGTGTTGGAGACGGTGACCGCCGTCGTGAAGTCCCAGAGGTTATGGAGGAAGAAGAGCCTGAACAAGAAGAAACCGATCCGGAGACAGAGGACTCTGAACCCGAGTGCACGCTAAATCTTGACAAATATCCACAAAAGTTACTTCAGCCGGAGGCGTATCCAGGGGGTACAAGAGGGTACAGGCGTCGACCCTCTTTTTTGGTAATTTTTTTGTCAGTTTTATAAAGTATATATATTATAGAAGGCATTTTGTATCATAAATACTTGTGTGGAGTATTGGTATGACCTCTTTTCTATTACCTTGTAGATTGTAGGTTCAAATCTTGGAAGAAACTATTTTTCTTCTACAATTCTTCCCCTTTTTCATTTTTTGATCTAATTTGTACCTCTTTTTTAATTTTATAGATCATGTGTTTTATTTTTTGATATTATCATTCTTTTTTTTAAAGTTTATAGATCACATTGTGTATTATTGTATACCTCTACAATTATACAATTAAGTTTATACGTTGAGTGTCAAATGAACCCCATATTTAAAAAAAAAATTCCTGGATACCCCACTGACTTCAGCAATACGCTATCAAATACTTGGGGGAGAAAGAGTCCAACGTGAAAAGGTAATCAGTACCATGTCATTTTATTGAAGTTCCACATTAGTTGGACAAAATGTTAATTGATGTTTGAACATGTTCCATTCTTTCAGGAGCAACCACACCGTTATCGTAACGGGGGATACAAAAATTTCAAGAACTCAGCTGTACCGAAGTCTTCATAATTCAACGTCAAAGAATTGTGGCTACGTCTCTACTGATGTTATGGAGGCTCTGTCTTACTACCTGAATTGTCTTAACAAGGTTGCTAGGACAAAAGAACCGGAAACTAAATGCAAACGGGTCATCTCTCCACTCTGGCTGATATGCTGTAGTACTTATTTTCATATTAATGGTTTTGGTACAACTATGAATCCGTTAGATGTTACTTTGGAAAGAAAATTTCCACTTTCGGTGACCTTGGAATCGATGCTGCTGTTACTATGCAATTAGCTATATCTTGTTCCCTCACCCCTCAGTTTTGAATTGATTGTATCCTTATCAGCAGAGCAATGTGGTTGCATACAAATATTCTGACCTTGCAGAGGACTCCAGCGGGTACTCCGAATTGGTAAACGACATGGTAGAGTGTATTCAGAAAGAAATGGAGGAACCTAAGTATTATAATCAAGGATAGACTCAAGAGGGGGGTGAATTGAGTCTTAGGGAGTTATTCAAATTTTTCACGGATTATCAATTTAAGCACAATCTGTTAACCTATTAATTACTACGTTGTTAATAGCGAAGCAATATAACAAAGCAATAAATAAAGAGACACAGATTTTACGTGGAAACCTTCTTGAGCTCAACCAAGAAGTAAAACCACGACCCATGGGGATTTTCCAAACTCCACTAAGAGCCGTAAACCAAACTCAATACAATAGACCCTAATCTACCGTTGAGCTGTATATCCTGAATTCAACCCCGAACTCAAGAACCAAACTACCTACTATGGCAGCCATATTCTAAACAAACAAATCTTACCAATATGCTTCTCAATAAGTTAAAGTGGTACAATCAAACCTTATGAGAAACCGTGTTCAAGTATCAAGAGGAATTCTAAGGTAACAGTGAAGGTAACTCGTGCAGTAACAGTCAGGACGCCTCTTATGAAATCACTTAATAAATCTCACGTTTTGCTCTATGATTTCATCCATGATAAAGTCTGTAAACATTGGTTTATATAGGCAACCTAAATCAACCGAGAAACCAATTAGGTTTCAAACACAATAGTTTATTTTCCAACCAAAATAGACTTTCCATAAAACAAACAGTTCTAATCCTACTAGACTTTTTTTAAAAAAGATTTTCTAAATAAAACTCTTATATTTAATATTGAGTACTAAAAAGATAATATTGAGTACTGAAAATATATTTCTGAAAACAATTTTAGTTAAGTTATTTTATAAAGAAAAACTCTTTAAAATCGTTTTCATAAATACACGTATAAAACTTACGTACTCAATAATACTTGGTAACTCACGCACTGTTACTTCGTCTGTTACCAACTGTACCTTCGATTCCAACCTCAATGACTCAAGCACGACTTCTCTTACATGAAGTCTTATAAAAACAATAAAGCTCTAACTTCCAACTTCATGCCATGTTTTTCTTGAATCAATCTTCATTTCATCAACATTAAGATTATCAAATCACAACGTTCTTGATTCCGTTCTGTTCCGTTCTTGATTTCTTGTAAACAAAACTTAGCTAGACAATGTTAGCTTGATAAGTGTCAATTATTTATCATCATCAAAATCATCATAGTTCAACAAATTCCCCCTTTTTAATGATGACAAACAATTGATGCTTATCCAAACATTAAGCATAAACAATGAAACCCAACATGTCCAAGGAATCAACTTATAAACAGAAAATATACAACAATCAAGCATCTAGGATCATTATATAACAAAGACCTAATAGAGAAACAATATAAGTAAGAAACTAAGAACTCAAAATAAACATAGCTAGACACGACCATATAAGCATCACAACTCTTCCCCCTTTTGGCATCATCAAAAAGCGAAAGTTGCATAGTGAATAGAATGCAAATAACACATACATATTAAGCCAAGTAAGACACAAACATCACCACCAAGGGTTTAAGCACATGCAAAAGTTAACCAAGTGATCAACTAGCTAAAACAAGCAATCTAATGATATTAGCCATTCAAACCAGTCAAATACTAAGTTATAAGAGTCATAAGCTCAAGTGTAAACCACCTGGGTAGATGAAGTGTGAGGTGAAAATAGGCTAAAAGGCTCAGGGAACAAGTGGCTAGGAAACAAGATGGGAACAAGGAACATTTGGGTTCGAGTTCCCTCTCTCCTTTTTGTCTTTATATTCGAATTCCCTTATTGAACCTTATAAAAATTCTAGCACATGTGTAAAGTTCATTGCAACTTCTTCTTCTGCCTTAATATCAACCATGTTGCTTCCGTCTTCATGAGAATCATCAAAATCACCCATATATCACCAAAAATCTTTCTACTTGAACTTCTTAAGAAATAGGCAACCTTCAATTAATTACAGTAGAGCTATTCACCTATAGTAAGTGAATTCAACAATTACTTGACAAAATAATAATAATCAACCAGTATCAAATAAGAATTGCACAATGATTTCCATACGAGTGGTTCTTTTTCCTTTTTTTTTTGAACCTTTTTCCTCTTTTTTTTTTGAACCTTTTTTTTTTTTTCTTTTTTGGAACCACTCTATATGTTTAACTAAGAACACTGGTGATTTTAACAATTTACATACTCAAGCAATTGTAAAAGAAAGTTAGCCTCTTGAAGAACACATAATAGTTATATTAGAAATTATTTCGACTTTGGTGTTCCCATCTAATTCCCTGTATATTGATGCATGTAGAACCATCATCATAACCATCTTCATGTTAACTCTCCATTCATTCTTCACAACACACTTTCACTTTTTTCTTTCAATTACATGAATCACATGCCAAACACTACCGCAACTTCAACTCACCTTCTTCTCATTGTTGAAACAACCTTCAAGGGAAGAGACAAAAAATAGGAGAGAGAGGTGGATTTTTATATATGGAGGGATAAAGATAGTGTTTGGGCTAAGTTGGGTGAGTGGGATAATTGGGAAGATATAGGAAGTAGAACCGTCTTATGGATATATCAAAATGGGGCATGGCAGTAGAAAAAGAATAAGACGATTTTTTCTTTTATAAGTTAACTGATGGCTAGGTAACGGTTGGGGAAACAGTGGTAGTACATATGAACTCGTACCTTGTTCCAGTTTCAACGTCTGAAGCGTAAGGGTAATATCATCATATCTTTTGTGAGTCATTACTTACACTTGGCGCAAGTGGTTATGCCAGTTACGACACGCGAGTTGCTTGTGACCTATAAAAAGATCTCATATGCACATGGTATATTCACACAAAAACAAATACACTTGTTTGCAAGTTTTCACATAAACTAGCCAATCATTGGGGGTATAAATCATGAAACTTTAGGTCAGTCTAAACATATCTAACTCAAGTTTTAATCTTTCAGATCGTTCTCTAATCAAAGGTTTTGTAAAGATATGAATAATTTGATCCATATTGCAAATAAAATCAATGATATCTCAAGATTGTTTATTAGCTCATCACAAGATAAGAAACTATAAATGAGCACAAAAATTATGAAGTCAAGATAGAATTTAAACTACCTCGTCACTACCACTTATGATTGACGTCGTTGGTGCGAACCACAACGTTTCGTGCTTTAATACAGATTGACTTAAGAGGATTTAACATCTTGACCTCAGGGAACTTCTGAGGTAACAGGTCGGGAACAGCTCAGTAGTGTCTTTCACCCGTTTCAGTGCGTCATCGCTTACTTCTCGTTGTTCCCCCTCAGCAATTGCATCTCGGAGCTCAGCAACCTGCTCCTTCAAATTCTCATTATTCATTGCTTTCTCATCTGGATATGAGTGTACTAGTCCAATCTCAAAATCATTACTTTGATTATCCTGCAAAATTCATCAAATTTCCTCGACATAAAGAACATTATATATGGAGTGTATGAGAGACTTACCTACCTTACCTACATAAGGTTATTTCACCTTTATTATTGTCTCTAAACATCACACTTCCACCGGTGAAGGCATTGAGTGAGAGAATGATTTTAGTCTATCTCATGTTATATACATGGAACAACCGCTATCGAGGTACCACGGGTCGTTCCCCCTCACTCATGCCTGCAAAACTTAATTAGGGTTTAGTCTTAGGAACCCAAATCTGATTGGGTCCTTTTCTCACAAATTTAACATTCAAATTAGACTTCTTAACCCATATTTACTCAACCCTTTTTACAAAGCTATTGTTACTCATAACCATTATTACTCTCAAATGCTTTTTCTCTTTTTGGGCATTCTACTCTCATTGACCTGTTTTACCACAATACATGCAAAGTTTCCATTCTGGTAGGTTCACATACTTGCTTTTAGGATCATAACCTACCCACGGTCTTTTATATCCCAAGCCTTGCTTATTTCTGTTACGGTAACTCTGGAACCATTCAGCAGAAGTTCCCTGATTGTTACCTGCAGACCTACTAGCTATTGGCTGGTAATTTTGGAGCCATTCAGCACAAGTTCTCTGATTGTTACTCGTAGACGTACCTATTACCTCATTCCATTTTAACATTTTGCAAAGATCAACCTTTTCTTTTTCCAGCATATTAAAATCAAATTTTAATTTATCAAAATTCAGTTTCATCTCTTTGCAATCAATTGAATCACATAAGTTGGCAGTCCGACTAGCATCAATTTCAGTTTGCAATTTATTCAACTCACTAGTCATGATCTTATTTTCTTTTTCCAACTTGCAGACGGTTTGTGTCAACTTAAAGATTTCATCTTTGAAGTTTTTATTCCTGTTTTCTAGGTCAATTTTTGGTTTTGTTAAATCCTTCAAATCATTCTTTAAAGAAACAAAACCGTCATCAAGTTGAACTTTTTCATCACGAAGATCAATGCAATCACTAATGCAAATACTCAAAACATTCAATAATTGTTTTTTGCTAAGCAGATGCATTTTATTTTTAAGAGTTTCAAGGCTTACCTCTTATTCCTCATGATCGTGGGCCATCAAGCAACGAAACACTTTAGCGTTTGGGTTCTCCGTTGGTTCTTCATCTGAATTTGAATCCCCAAATGCAGCAGTCATTACTTGATTTCCCCTTTTGAATTTTTTGTCCTTGTTTCTTGGCTGTCCATTGGCTTTAATGAATATTTCCATCCGTTTTTTCCAGAAGCCATACTGCTTACCTTTCTCGAACTTGCTGTAGTTTATTGAATCCATCCTTGTAAATCTACTCTCCAGAGATTAACCTGTACTCAAGAGAACCTGCTCTGATACCAATTGTTATAATCAAGGATAGACTCAAGAGGGGGGTGAATTGAGTCTTAGGGAGTTATTCAAATTTTTCGCGGATTATCAATTTAAGCACAATCTGTTAACCTATTAGTTACTACGTTGTTAATAGCGAAGCAATATAACAAAGCAATAAATAAAGAGACACAGATTTTACGTGGAAACCTTCTTGAGCTCAACCAAGAAGTAAAACCACGACCCGGGGGGATTTTCCAAACTCCACTAAGAGTCGTAAACCGAACTCAATACAATAGACCCTAATCTATCGTTGAGCCATATATCCTGAATTCAACCCCGAACTCAAGAACCAAACTACCTACTATGACAGCCGTATTCTAAACAAACAAATCTTACCAATATGCTTCTCAATAAGCTAAAGTGGTACAATCAAACCTTATGAGAAACCATGTTCAAGTATCAAGAGGAATTCCAAGGTAACAGTGAAGGTAACTCGTGCAGTAACAGTCAGGACGCCTCTTATGAAATCACTTAATAAATCTCACATTTTGCTCTATGATTTCGTCCGTGATAAAGTCTGTAAACATTGGTTTATATAGGCAACCTAAATCAACCTAGAAACCAATTAGGTTTAAAACACAATAGTTTATTTTCCAACCAAAATAGACTTTCCATAAAACAAACAGTTCTAATCCTACTAGACTTCTTTTAAAAAAGATTTTCTAAATAAAACTCTTATATTTAATATTGAGTACTAAAAAGATAGTATTGAGTACTGAAAATATATTCTGAAAACAATTTTAGTTAAGTTATTTTATAAAGAAAAACTCTTTAAAATCGTTTTCAATAAATACACGTATAAAACTTACGTACTCAATAATACTTGGTAACTCACGCACTGTTACTTCGTCTGTTACCAACTGTACCTTCGATTCCAACCTCAATGACTCAAGCATGACTTCTCTTACATGAAGTCTAATAAAAACAATAAAGCTCTAACTTCCAACTTCATGCCATGTTGTTCTTGAATCAATCTTCATTTCATCAACATTAAGATTATCAAATCACAACGTTCTTAATTCAGTTCTGTTCCATTCTTAATTTCTTATAAACAAAACTTAGGTAGACAATATTAGTTTGATAAGTGTCAATTATTTATCATCATCAAAATCATCATAGTTCAATACTAAAGTATCCCTTTCATTTCGACAAAGACTTCATAGTAAGTTTTATTTTGCATATAGTTTATGCTGATCACGTTGCCCATTGTCGGTGTATGACTCCATTGTTCGACACAATTGCAGTTCTATCTGCCTCTACTACGGGACGGTCGTTGGTTCATGTACCAGATGGTTAGTGATAAGGGAAGATTATTTGTTTGGGATACTAGCGACAAAAGGGCAATCAGCTCACCGCTGCACCAAAAGTACATAAAGAGAGTGGTGAGTTTCATTGTAGTTTTCCATCCCGTTATTAATGTCATACTATCCATTTATACCATTGTAACTGTTTGAATCGGCTACTTATCCAGGTCGACGCATTGGATGATGTTTTTCAGCGATTGAAGGATCCAATTGAACTGAATGCTAAAAAACTGAAACCAATCCCCCAAACTGCTATCTTGCAATGCAAAGCACAAAAAGATTCAGGTGTCTATGTCATGTGTTGGATCATAAACACTTTTGGCGACTACGTAAAGCGGCACTTCGGAATGAAAGCAGTATGGTACCTTACCATTTACCTCTTTTTTTGTATGTCGAACTTGGCTCCCTAATTTTTTCTGATTTAGCAGTATGGTACCTTACCATTTACCTCTTTTTTTGTATGTCGAACTTGGCTCCCTAATTTTTTCTGATTTTTTAGGATTTTGACGAGGTAACAAAGGATACACGGGAGCTGTTGGCATCAGGCTTGGTCATTGCACCAACAAGCGTGTCACTCGTGTGATGAGAAAGACTCTGAAAAATATGGAGAACCTCTACACTTAGTGGATGGTTCTTTTAATATGGTTCTCTAACTAATTTGGGTAGAATTGAATCTTCTGGAATACTGTCCTTGGTTTGTTAAGGGGTAGATTATTGAACACCTCAATTCAAACATTAGATCGTCAATCATGTAACTTTTGTACTTGAAGTTGCATCTACAGAACAAAAGCTATTAAGGGAAAGGTTACTTTCAAAAAACACATTCTAATGAGATCTTGACATCCCATGGCTGTATTTGAGTCAAAACAAGTGTCATGTTTCCTTTTGATATGAGACTTAATATATTGTAATCCTTCAAATTATATCTTTAAATAGTATGTTCAAGGATCTGTTTGATGTTTGACATGATAGCAGGTTGGTATGCTCGGTAACATATGTGCAACTTTTTATATCTGTAAACATTTGATAAATCATTATAATATATCTAGAATAAAATTGCTATAATCAGTAATATTTCTGATGCTTTCCCTTCTCTCTCTTTTTAACTGAATTTTGGCATAAGGCCTCCATCTTTTCTTTGGGCTAAGTTGTTTAATGTTCACTTCTTCAGCATGAAGTTGCACGTAAAGCTTTCGAGGATGCACAAAAGCAAATGAAAGATATGACTGAAAATATGTTTACTTTGGCATCAGCTCAATAACGTATTTCTACATGCTCGGAGTCTTATAAAATTGAATTCTTGTGATTCCATAGGCATGCATTAAGGAAGAAGAAGCTCTGATACCTCTTGAACAGGCTGCAAGACAGAAGGTTGCTGAGCTTGTATCTGTATTGGAATCTGAGAGGAGCCAAGGATTTGTCTTAAAAGAGATCACGCGAGCAAAGGCAACAAATCAGTTCACGGAATATGTGGACGAATGGGTGAGTTGGGTTCTATAGATGGTGAGTTATTAGATTAATAGCATTTAACATAGCATATCTTTTGCAGCATCAGTAATAGGTGTGTTATTCAGTTATCAGGGCATTTTTTGTGTTCAGTCTTTTTTTGTCCTCCAGCTAAACATATTATGTGAATAATAGTATGATACATATTTAATTTTCTGATGAAAGCTTATATGTGGTGTCACATGTCTTTTCTGTAAACAATGCAAAAGATTAATGTGTTTCTTCGTTTTTGTTAACTCCCCTGGCTCATGCTTTCAAGTATTAGTCAGTGATGTTGGATTGCATCTGCTGGTTTCATCAGCTATTGTCATCGCTGTACACATCATCTATTCTATCCGTCTTAATGCTGCTGATATGTCTTTTAATGCATCTAAGTATGATATCGCTATATCAGCTGCATGTCCTGGACTTGATTATATTGTAGTAGAGGCTGCTGAAGCAGCACAGAAAGATGTAGACTTCCTTCGGGATAAAAATCTTGGTGTTGCCACTTTCATGATACTGGTTAAAACTTAAACTTGCTGCTTCGTGGAAATGATATTTAATATTGAGTCTTGTTGACAAAGCTAGGAATTATAGTCCTATCCTATTAAACGAATATTATTTTATCGATAAACATCATATGAGATTTCAATCATAATTCCAATCGAATGTGTATTTGCGTTGTCTGACATTGGTTTGATATGTACATCACCAAATATCAATTTGATGATTTATTATCTAAAACAAATGAATTCACGCAGAAAGGATTCACGCAATGTCTAGTTTTGTTTGATGAATTCATGCAGAAAGGATATTTTGGCATTTGAGAATAAAAAAGTAAAATTATAAAAGAGTACTATTGGACATTTATGTGGTTTGTTCTCACATACCAAAATTTTGCCTTTTTTAATAAACAATGCCAATAATATTTTTCATGGCTAAAAAGTTAAAAAATGAATATTATTCAACTTGTAGAGCAGGGTATCTTTGAAGTATAATGAAATGGTCGATGTACATTGTTATAATTTAAGAAAACCTTTTACCTCTTTGTAATCTATCTTAAGGTCTTAAAGTTTTTCAAATGAACATTGTTAAATTTGCTTGTTTATATTGCATTTTGTTGATATTTGTTGACACTGATCAAACACATATACTTATTTGGCCAAAGAAATCTAATGTTTGTGATCTGTTTAGATAAGATACTGCATAGACCACCTATACCAAGTCTTTCTGATGGAGAATTTAGGAGAGGAGTGTTTTTTAAATTTAGCAAATTACAACATATTGTGTATTTGAAAAGTTGTGCTTTTTCAAATGGTAAGGAGTTAGAGGAAGGAAAAATGCTAACTTTTAGGATTTTACGGGATAGTTATGTACATTCCTTAGTTTTACACTATTATTCTTTGAAAAACTCTGAAGTAGCAACTGAGTTTAGATAATACATTAAAAAGATTGTGAGCTTTAGTTTAGATTTATGTATTGCAAGCATGACGCAGGGTTTTTTTTTTTTTTTTTGATACGAGAAACCTCAGCCACTACTCTTTGAGTGTGCGCCGGATAAACAACGAGTGTATGCAATAGTCTGCAAACCACACACACCAGGCAAGCCAACAAGATAAATCTTATAGACAGGCTCAGCAAAGAGGCCTAGTGGGAATTAACCCATGGCCTTTGTCATGAAATTTCAACCCCACGACAAACTCCACTACCCCTTTCAGGGCAAGCATGACGCAGGTTAATTGTGAAGTGATCAAAAACTTCAGACCCATTAGCTTATGTAACAATCTTTATAAGTTTGTTACAAAGATTTTGGTTATGAGGCTGAGAAAGCATTTGAATGAACGCATCTCCCCTTTCCAAGACAGTTTTATCCCTGGTAGAGGCAGTGACATTAACGTGATTGTTGCCTCTGAAGTGTTGCATTCTATGTCTCTCAAGAAAGTCCTTTGAAAGTGGACCTTGACAAAGCCTATGATAGATTAGAATGGAGCTTTGTGAAAAATGTCCCCTTTCCTTTAACTTGTGTGATAAATATGTGAATCTCTATTGCATCTCCTCTTCTTCTGCTGCAGTGCTTATTAATGGAATCCCATTGATTACTTCCTCCCTTGAGAGGTGTCCGACAAGGGGATCCCATATCCCTCTATCTTTTCATTCTGTGCCTTGAGTTTCTGTCTAAACTCTAATCTGATCTTCACTGCTTGTAAGGACAAAAATGGGTCCCCCTTTCTTCTTGGCAAAAGAAAACTTCCCATTTTCCACCTCTTTTTTGTTGATGACATCCTGCTCTTTGGTGAAGCTACCATTGACAACATCAACATGGTGAGAAATGTGCTGGATATTCTGTGCCTTGAGTTTCTGTCTAATCTGGATATTTTTCCATTAACTTTTCTAAAAGCAATGTGTATTTTTCATTTAATATATCTACTAAACTGAAAAGCTCCATTGGGGACATCTTGGAGATTAAAAGTTCCAAAGACTCTATGTCCAGAAGTGAGGGTGGTGTGGGTATTAAAAGCAATGGGGTCATGAATGATGTTCATTGTGTTAAAAGAGCCTGGTAACTTTTGGACAACCCTGAGAATTTGGCCTGTCAAGTTCTCAAGGAAAGAATATTTACCAAAGAGATAAGCCTGTTCCTTTTAAAAATGGGTCTCATATTCGGAAATCCTCTGATAAAGGTTGGCAAATCTTCCAGGATAATGGATTCTGGGGAATGGTGAAAATACTTCTTTTTGGATTGATAATAGGAGTGGGGAAGGGTCTGTTAGAAGTCTGATCATGGCTGCCCTTAATAAAAATTGAACAGAATCTGAGTCTTAAAAGCATGAAAACTTATCAAGGCTGAGATCTTGGTATTATTTCCTTCATTCTTCCCCCTGTGGTCCTTGAGTGGCTGTGGAATACACTCCCCCCTCTTGGAAGAGATCTGACTTCCCCTCTTTCTCTCTTGCCACACCTGGACACTTAAATACCTCTGAAGTGTACAGCTTGTGTCATGAGAAGAAAAGAGAGCCCACTGACCTCCAGTGGCTCTGGAAACTACCCCTCCCCCCTAAGATCATTTACTTCATTTGGCTGGCTTTTTTTGATAGATTGAAACACCTTGTTAACCTGGCTAAGAGGAAAATTGTTCTAATGACACATGTACGGGAAACGGGATGCATTAATTTTGGTGAACATACCTTGCATATTTTAGAAGATTGTGCCTTGTCCACTGAAGTGTGGGATTGTTCCTTAGTCTCTGATAACTCCTTTTTCAACTCCAGTTCCCTCCAAGTTTGGCTCCAAAATAACCTCACTTCCACTGCTACACACCCTTCGGGTATTCAGTGGAACCTTCTCTTTGGATTCTCTATCTGGCAGCTTTGGAAAAGAATAAACAATAGGGTTTTTGGTAACCCTAATCCCCCCATCATAATCTGTTCTAAACAAATCCAATCTGCAGCCTGGGAATTCATGGCCGTTTCCTCTAGTTCTAATCACCCAACAGCCAAGACAATTCATCACATTTGCTGGGAACGACCCCCAAAGGGATGGCTCAAACTCAACACAGATGGCTCTTTCTACAAATCTGCAAAGACTGCTGCTTGTGCAGGTATTTTTAGAGACGACTTGGGCACATGGATTATGAGTTTCCAGAAATGGATTGGCAAAGTAGATGCTCTGCAAGCTGAAATTTGGGGAGTTCTCACTGGGTTACAGCTGGCTGTCACAAAAGGATGGAAATATGTCATACTCAACATGGACTCAGCCACTGCTGTTCTTCTTGTTCAAAAGGACAGTGTTGCTAGGTGCTATGTCACTAACTTGGTGCTTCAATGCAGGAACCTGATCTACCAGTTGGCCAACTTCCAAATTGAGCACACAATGCGGGAGGGGAATCAAGTGGCGGATCTTCTTGCGAGTGAAGCAACCAAGGACCCTAGTTTATTTAGAAGTACTGTAATTCAGGACTTACCATCTAAACATTGTATGTCAGCTTCCAAGGTGGTGTTGCTGGAAGCACAACTGAAAGAGATGAATCCCAATCTCAATTCAATCTCCGAGTATAGCTTTCTCCAGACTGACGAATATGTTCGTTTTATGTGTTGCTACAGATTGATTACTAATGCATTCTCAAACATTGTAGATACCGGACAAAAGTGGCATCATACAATGAACGAGTCGATGAACTTAATGCTGTTACCCAATAGCGTGATGATATAAAGAAGCAGCATGATGAATGGAGAAAGAAAAGGTTAGCTTGCTTTCTTTCTTTCCTATTTGTCCATTTTGTACCATGGTCTGTTGTGACTTAAACTCACTGTCAGCAAACTTCTCACTACTTCAGGTTAGATGAGTTCATGGCAGGCTTTAATACAATTTCTCTGAAACTGAAGGAAATGTATCAGGTGTGTGGTAGATCAATATGAATTTCTATCCCATCTCCCTCTGCCTGCATGTCCCAAAATTCTTTTGATTACTTTCTGAAAGGCATGTGGGATCGGGTGGCCTGGCAAATATTTTCCTCGTCTAAACTGTGATTGCCTGGCAACCTTTTCACTTGCACCGTTTTCTGTCATTTGCAGTTGCAGATGCTTTTGACTTTGAAGGTTATTAATTATTGCATAGCGATAGCTATATAACTCCTTCCGCACATTGCCGTAGTGAGCAATACTATTGCTCCGAATAGGTTTCATCTCGATCATACACTTGGTTATAACTGGGATTTCTGCTACTCCATCCCCTTTCTGTGCCGTGTGCTTAGTACACTCCAAATAGGTTTCATCCTGATTTTGATGAGTTGCTGGCTTGCTGCAGATGATTACACTTGGTGGAGATGCAGAGCTTGAGTTAGTGGATTCATTGGATCCTTTCTTAGGAGGAGTTGTTTTCAGTGTCAGACCACGGAAAAAGAGCGGAAAAACATCGCAAATTTATCAGGTTTCGAAAACGTAAATCTTTTTAAGGTTCTAGAACACCATCTTATTTACTGATCTCTTGCTTTTCCAGAGATGGTACTCTTAACCTTGGCCGGATTATTTTGTCTGCCAGACTCTCTTGCTCTTGTTTTTGCACTTCATCACTACAAACCTACACCACTCTATGTCATGGATGAGATATATGCTGCCCTTGGTATGTTCTGGAATCATTTGAGTATCCACTCCTGCTTATTAATCCTCGGATGTGGCTTGATTGATTCAGAGAGTTTATTTGTCTTCGTAAATTTCAAGAATGTTTCAGTCGTGAATTGCACCAAGAATGCACAGTTCGTAATCATAAGGTGGAGATATCTTAATATGTTGTGTAAAAATCAATTCGATTTTATAACTAGCTTTAAAATGGTTGTAACATTTCTTTTCTTTCTTTATACCCACAGCCTCAGAAACAACATGTTCAAAGAGTATAACGCTCGTTGGCATTTATAAAACCGATAACTGCACAAAGAGTATAACGCTTAACCCAGAGAGTTTTGTGGCCTGTCAGAAGGCTTCTTAAGAAGGGATCATGCTGTTCAGAGGGTAGGAATCTCAGCTCATGGTCAGTCATTTGCATGAGCATCTATACAGGGCAGCTTAATTTATAGCGTACCATACTATCAGAATGTGCTTGTACTGAATTCCCATGTTCTGAAGCTAATACGAGCATGCTGAATTCTTCGGTTTTTCCCCCTGCTGCTTGTACTTGTATAAGTATTGTACTTCAGTGTTGAAATCGAATTGTAAGCTTTGTCTGAGTTCCTGTTCTTTATTCAGTTGACATTGAACGCAATGTTTTAATTTAAGGTTGATTAACTAGCGTCTAAGTATGGAGCATCATCACCAGGGCCGTCTTCGACATTTTAGGGGCCCTGTGCAAAAGTGTGACTCGAGGCCCCTAAAAAGAAAAAAAAAATTGCGGTGATAAACTTTAATTAACATTCATTTGCCTAAATGAAGTACAAAAAGTTTCTGTCAAAAACCATTAATATAGTTTAAAAAGAATGTGACATTCATCCACAAACACCATCTAATCCATTTTTTTTCCTTTCAGTCAAAAACATTCAATAAAAGGTATCATCTCATCAGAAAAAGAAATAAAGAGAAGTACAATATTGAACAAATTCTTGAAAGTTATCAAAAATAAAAAAAAGGTATCATCTCGCTCTTATAATCCATTTTTATCTTGACATATTTACTTCAATGCATAATGCATTGCATATCTACCAAACTGACATTCTTAAGCATCAAATGCAATATTCAATTCAGGTCTCGCCAGCAGAGTTGGAGTCCCTTCTGGTGAGCCATGCTTCAATTGCAGATGCTGCTGTCGTCCCGTGAGTCTCCAATTCTTTGTTCCTTGGATTAATTTGCTATGTACTTAAGTCAACTTTACAGGCAACAAGGATCCAAATTATGGTCTTATGGAGTAACTAATTTGATCACATCATTTTGATTAAATACACAGACAAAAGGATGAAGCTGCAGGTGAAGTTAAATATATACTGGCTTGTCAAATTCTTGAAAGTTATCAAAAATAAAAAATAAAAATTGAAAAAATTCTTGGATGAAAGATGAAACAATAATCTGACTAAACTCTAAGATAATTTGACAAGCCACGAAAAAAAAAAGAAACTGACCAAAATAATTTACGAAATTGGCAAATAAAAGAGATGAAAAATTAAGGAATTAGGAATTTTACCTTTCTAGGTGGCAAATTGGTGGATCTCGTGGTGGTGCAAGTTGCAATTTGTAGTTCAAACCCAATTTCAGAGGAAGAAGATGAGATGAGAATAGATGAAGAAAAGAGAAGAGTAATTGGATATGATTTAATAACCCACAAAATATATACGGGAGAGAGAAGAAGAGAAGAAGGAGATCAATTATTGCCATTGAATGAGATCTTGAATTGATTTGCCGTTGTAATTTTGGAATTGACAGAGGTTTGACTCGTTTGAGGTGTGGAAAATTGAAGAAGAAGGTTGGGGATTTGGGGAAGAAGGTGAGGCGTTAATTTTGCTACTTTCCTCTTTCGATCTGCCTTTTTGCTTTCTGGCCTTTCTCCCGTATCTTCTGTAGTACACTAGTACTTTGTAGAATTTTTTTTTTTTTTTTTTAAAACCATGGGTGGGCCTTTTTTTTTTTGGGGCCCCTAAATTTTGGGGCCCTGTTCAGTCACCCCACATGCACCTATTGATAGCCGGGCCTGATCATCACTCACTCTTTGATGCTTTTGGTCTTTGTATCGACATTTGACAATATGAATCGAAGTGGCTTGATTAGCCAGGAAAACAAGTAAAACAATGTGCAATTTTGTGTTTGTGAATATATATACACCACCACAATCGTGGTAGGATATGTTTGGTAGTATCACTAGTATGATATATTTGTATTGATGTTGTCACATAAAAGAATAATTACCCATTACTGATATTTTTTAAATTGACAATTTATACTTTTTGATGATGATTCTTGATTACGTTTTTACATGGAAATAAGTTATACGTATAATTTGTGTATCACAAAAATTTATATAAGACACTCTCACCGTGAGATGGACTTTTACATTTTGGACGAAAAAGTATTAAAAGACGTTGCACAATAACTTTGACATTTACTTGAGAAGCCCTGCAGAATAAGGGAAGTAAATCATAGATCACTGATTTTATTAAGAGTATGTTTGGATATTCAATTTGATATTCTTCGTTTCAATAGAAGAAAATGCCTATCATACCTGTCATTTTGATGAATTGAAATCCTCCAAATGTAAGGAAGAAGAGGAGGGAGAAGAATTTGAAATGACAAGGTGGAGGGTGTAATTTAAATTCTCCAAATTAAGGCCTTATGAAAGGCCATGAAATTGGATCAATTCTCAACCTTCAATTATATTAGGCATTTAAGCAAGAATAATTACCTCAAATCCATTATTTCAAATTCAAGTATCCAAACACACCATAAGCTTATTTTACACATTTATGTCACACTATATAATTTGAGCTATATATATACATTAATAAATATTAACACAAGCAAATCCATGAGTGTACTCCTTGCTACACCCCATAGAGAGGATCACCACCAACTGTAGTAGAAGTTGCAATGTTATTCTCGCTTCGCATTCGGCGTAGTTTAAAAGAGAGAGAAGATGCAGAAGAAATTGCGTGGATTTGTTTATTACTCTCATCAACTCTAATGAAATTATAGGACCATGCTCCCATCAATGTGCCCAATACTGGTCCAACCATGTACACCCAAATTCCTTTATAGTGTCCACTCGCTAAAGCTGGACCCAAGGTCTTTGCTGGGTTCATTGACCCCCCTGATACTGGCCTGTTTACATTCTTCATAGTCAATTTATGACATTGAGAACTCGTTTACTTGCTAGTTTTGCGATGCAGTCATTTTATATAGTAGATATGGTGTGCAAAGTGAAGGATTGAGATGAGAGAGATATGAAAAATAAGGTTATTGCACCATCCAATATAATCACAGTTACTTTATAGAATGTAACCAATGTAAAGATGATTACATTGGATGGTGTATGTAATCAATCTCACTTTTCCCATCTATCGACTTACCCAGCCAAGATAGAAGTAATGCACACTGCAGAGCCAACTGCTATGCCGACCAATTCTCCAACCTGCATTTTTATTTTTGTTTCAAAACGAAACGGAACATGTTAAAACTTATGACGGTTACGTTGTTTGTCATTTTCGTCTTAATGTTACTAATTGTGGTGTAAGAATATTTGTCATTTTCCTCTTACGGTAAGACCATCTTATACAAAATTTTGTGTTTAACGTAAATAGAACTAATATTGATGCTACAATTAGTTCCAGACAAGTTAAGTATTAACTGACTAACTGTTAGTCCAAAAAAAAAAACTTGGTAAATAGACATTGATGAGCATCATATGTATGGAGATTGGATAACATACAGCTTTAGTATCGGTGGCAACGGCAGAAGTGACAAACATCATAGAAAAAGTAACAACAATTTCCATGATCAAAGCTTGAATATCAGTTCCTGAAGGAGATGTAGTGCCTAGTAATCTAATTGGGTGCAACAATGCTCGCAACGTAAATGCAGCTGATATTGCTCCTGCCAGTTGAGCGGCTGCGTAAAGTGGAACCTACACAACATATATTTGATTAGCGTTAAAGTGATTAGTGAGGACTAATATTTCACATCGGATGAATTGAGGGTGATGTACTAATAATGCTCTACTCCTTTAGGCCCATTGAATTGGAAGTTATAATATTGTATTATTCAAATACTGAAAGATATATCTCGATGAGCTATTTCATTTCCACATTATATGATTTTCTATAAATATATAAAATTAAGATGGAAAAGAGATTTTAAAAAGATATTATTATTCCTAATCATCTATGATATTTTGAAGTAATTTGATCGGATTTCTGTATTATTACGTCTTATTTGATTGAGAAGTTATACATGACTAATTAATCATTTATAGTAGGTGTTTGCATGTCGACGAGCTCAACAGCTAAGAATACCCCAGTTTTCTATAATTCTCCAATAATGTTGGACAAAGTAAAGTTTAGATACCTGTACAGATTGAAATGTTGTCATATTACAGTTTATAATAGGTATGCAATTAGATATTTGTTTAATTTGTGCAAGATGTATAATTAAGATGATGTTAGGAGATGATTTTTTTCGTTAAAAAGGTTCACTATTCGATATCATTATTATATCTCTATTCCCTTGTGATAAATTGATTGTCTTTAAACATTTCTAACCTATCGAAGAGACTGTCATTTGGTTTGATCAAAATAAAGCCATGTACTTATACTATCGGATTAATTTACCGTTTCTCAAGAAGTTTCTGATACCCCATCATCACGGTTTTGTCAAGGTAATAATCACTCATTTCAAGGCAAATAACTTAAGTGAAAAAAGTATTTACTTTGACAAAATCATTGCCTCATGCCCTCATCAACAGTGTCATTTCCAGACGTGCCAGACATAAAAGTTGAGAGAAAAGGAAACATATATGGTAGTGTAGCTAATAATTTCACATGTAATAGGCCAATAATTGAATTAATAAATTTTGCTAAGTCTCCGAGATCTACCAAATAATTTATTGCCCCTCTTTATTAACTAACCTAAACAAACATCACTGTCCATTACTTCTTCACCTTTAAATTGAAACTCAAGCATGTAATCTATATATACATGGCAATATCCATTATCCACCATGCATTTCGCCATCACATTTACACACTTTTTTGTGGGTGAGTAGGCCTCATGCATCCATGACCATTGGAGCATATTATAGTGGTATTAAAGTACTTTATACAAAAATAAAGAAGAAAATTACATGCTCATAGTGTCATACCACAACATTTTGGCACGTATTTGGACATCTGGGGCCAAAAATTAAAATATATGACACGTTCTTTTGCTTTTATCTATCAGTTAGAACATAGAATTAAGATGTTCGTTGAAGTACATACATAAATGTCACGATGGTTAGTTAACAGGTCACTACCTAGTAAGTTCTCAGCTTAATTTAATTTGAAGAACTCCCATTAATTATTATACTCCTTCGTTGGTGCCATCAGACTCCACAGACATCTTACTCATCCGAGAGTATGTGAAGGAGTACTCGGCGTGCATGTTGGAGATCAGGGACATGAGCGACAAGGATCGTATGTTCAATTTCATCGATGGGCTGAAAGAGTGGGTTCAACGTGAGTTGAACAGACAAAAGCTAGATACCTTGTCGGCTGCTATAAGCGTGGCTGAACGGCTCTTCGACAACCAGCTAGGGAAAGAGACCCCACCATGGAAAGGGCCAACAGGGCCAAGTTTAGTTGCGAACCGAGCAGGGTCAACTGACTCTCAGACAGGCTCGAACAACTCTCGAAACTACAACGGGGGTAACTACAACGGTGGCAATAGTAGATATGGGAATGGTGGAGGTGGAGCCCCTAGACCGGCACCTTACCGGCCTCGAGATGCGACCTCATCGTTCAATCGGACAGAGTCGTCCACGGCAAGATGGTCGTCGAAGTTAAGTTGCTTCAACTGCAAAGGGCCACACAAACACACCGAGTGCCCTCATCGAGACTTGAGTGCCCTCCAGCAGAATCTATCTAAGATGTCTGTGGAGTCTGATGGCACCAATGAAGGAGAGACAAGCAGGAACAATGAAATGGATGATGATGAAATAGCACACATGGGAGCTGTTCATTTACTGGGCGCCCTGAGGGGTGATGAGACATCCCTAAAACCCAAGTCAACGGAGCTCATATACGTCGACGTAGTGATCAATGGACGTAGTACTCGAGCAATGGTTGACACCGGTGCCACCCGTAACTTTGTGGCCGACACCGAAGCAGAGAGATTGGGACTGAAGCTAGACCGCGCAGGCGGCAGCATGAAGGCCATGAACTCGGCAGCAAGACCTATCCATGGGATTTCCAAGGGAGTCCTCACTCGGATAGGGGAGTAGAGTGGTCGATTGGACCTTACGGTGACTCCACTAAATGATTTCAAGATGGTACTGGGTATGGACTTCCTCCGCACGTCTAAAGGGGCACCCATGCCACATTTGAGTTCCTTATTGTTGATGGGTGACAGCCCGTGTCTGGTGAAAGCGTCGAACGTGAAGGTTGAGAGTAAACGGGACAGATGCTCTCGTCGATGCAATTTGAGAAGGGACTTCGAAGATATGAACCGTCGTTCCTGGCTACTTTGTCGATGAAGGAAGATTGTAAAGATGAGACCACTCCTCCGGAAGTAGCGAGACTGCTTGAGGGATTCAAGGAAATCTTTCCTGATGATCTACCCCAAGTCCTCCCTCCTCGCCGGTCCGTCGATCATCAGATCTAGCTGATCCCGGGAGCCGTGCCACCCGCTCGTAGTCCTTACAGGATGGCACCTCCCGAACTGGCTGAACTGAAAAAACAATTGGATGGGCTCTTGAAAGGAGGATTCATTCGACCGTCCAAAGCACCCTACGGAGCTCCGGTGTTGTTCCAGAAAAAGCAAGATGGGACTCTCCGGCTGTGTATTGACTATCTGGCACTCAACAAGTTGACGGTGAGGAATCACTATCCTATTCCGTTGATTGCTAACTTGTTCGATCAGCTTGGCGATGCGGTATACTTCACGAAGCTTGATTTGAGGTCGGGATACCATTAAGTTCGTATATCGGAAGGGGACGAGCCGAAGACATCTTGTGTGACGAGATATAGAGCTTTTGAATGGTTAGTGATGCCCTTTGGAATAATGAATGCTCCTGCAATATTCTGCACCTTGATGAACCATGTCTTCCACGGGTACTTGGATAAGTTCATGGTGGTATACTTTGATGATATTGTGATCTAAAGCAAGACAATGAGCGAACACTTGGAACACTTAAGACTGGTGTTCGAGAAGTTACGCGAGCACCACCTCTTCGTGAAGCCAGAGAAGTGCTCGTTTGCACAAGAGGAAATTAGTTTCCTTAGTCACTTTGTAGGAAAGGGGAAGATGCGCATGGATCCGAAGAAAGTCTCTGTCATCAAGGAGTGGCAGCCTCTGAAGAATGTCTCTGAGCTCCGTTCCTTCCTTGGCCTTGCTAATTACTATCGGCGCTTCATTGCAGGGTATTCTGGTATTGTGGCTCCCCTCACAAACTTGCTTAAGAAGTGTGAAGGCTGGAATTGAGCCGAATCACAGATGGAGGCGTTTGAAAAGTTGAAGAAGTTGGTAACCAAAGAACCAGTATTGGCTCTCCCCGATGTCACAAAACCCTTTGAAGTCGAGACGGATGCCTCAGACTTCGCCCTCGGAGGAGTACTACTTCAAGAAGGCCACCCGGTTGCTTTTGAGAACCGCAAGCTGAATGGGGCCGAGAGGCGGTATGCCGCCCAACAGAAGTAGATACTAGCAATTGTACATTGCTTAAGGGTTTGGAGACACTACCTTTTGGGTTCGAAGTTCCTCGTTCGCACAGACAACACTGCGGCGAGCCACTTCTTAACCCAACCAAGACTCACTGGTAGACAAGCTCGGTGGCAGGAATCCTTGGCGGAATTTGATGTGGAGTTTACATACAGACCTGGGGTCAACAACAAGGTCGCGGATGCTCTCAGTCGTCGGGCTGAATTTGATGTGAAGCAAATGGCTCACTTGTCAATAAGTCTAGTGACCACTACGATCCGCGACCAGATCAAGCAACACCTGGGTCAAGATACGATGGCAAAGACCATCCAACAGCTCATTAAAGAAGGAAAAACGAGACGGTTCTGGGTAGAAGATGGCCTTATCTTCACAAAGGGACATAGGTTGTATGTTCCCAGGGCCGAGGGCATTCGGAGAAAATTGTTGAGTGAATGTCATGACACCCTTTGGGCAGGACATCCGGGGTGGCAGCGAACCTTGAGCTTGCTAAAACAAGGGTACTTCTGGCCCCAGATGAAGGACGACGTAATGAGCTACACTCAGACGTGTCTCGTGTGTCAGCAAGACAAGCCGGATCGGCTCAAGCAGGGCGGCCTACTAAATCCACTCGCAGTGCCGACGAGGCCATGGGAGAGTGTCTCCATGGACTTCATCAACAGGTTACCGAAGGTCGGACCCTTGTCCGCTATTATGGTGATAGTGGATCGATTCTCGAAGTATGCCACGTTTATCCCTATGCCAAAAGCTACTGGAGCAGAAGAGACAGTCGTCCTCTTCTTCAAATGCATTGTCAAGTACTGGGGGCTACCTAGGATCATTGTGAGTGACCGAGACCCTCGGTTCACAGGTATCTTTTGGGATGAACTCTTCAAGCTTCTTGGGTCAGAGGTGAGCATGTCTTCAGCATACCATCCCCAGACAGAAGGACAGACAGAAAGATTTAACGGGCTCCTCGAAGAATACCTTTGACACTTTGTGAGCGCCAACCAGAGAGTGTGGGTGAGACTACTAGATGTAGCCCAGCTCTGCTTCAATTCTCAGAAGAGCTCCTCATCCAACAGAAGACACTGTGGATGATCATTACAAGGGCCGAAGCAAGAAGGCATATGAGTTCACCAGAGAATGGAAGCAAAACACCGACATTGCTCGGAGTTACCTAGAAAAGGCTTCGAAGCACATGAAGAAATGGGCCGATCAGAAGAGAAGGCCACTGGAGTTCGAAGTGGGAGACCTAGTGATGGTGAAGATCCTCCCAGAGCAGATGAGATTCCTGAGAGGAAGCGACAAGCGGTTAGTCCGCAAATATGAAGGCCCCATCCTTATCACCAAAAAGGTGGGAAGTACGGCTTGCAAAGTGGAACCCCCGACTTGGATGAAAGTACACCCTGTCTTTCATGTGAGTCGCTTGAAGTCGTATCATCCAGACCCAGAAGATTTCGCCCGCAACAAGTCTACTCGGGCCAACATCCGCACCAAGCCTTCCCCGACACTTGATGACTGAATCACGTCGCCCCTCACACCTTGTAATTTACAGCTTTCCTTTACTTTCCTTGCAATGTAACATGTCTCTAAGGCGCTTCCTGCGTGTTGACCCTTGGACATGTCTTTACGCTTTCTAGTTCCCTAGTAACATGTCCATAAGGCGCTTCCTGCGTGTCGATCCTTGGACATGTCTTTAAGCTTTCTAGTTCTTTTACTTTTAGGAGTAGATGTCAAGTATGAAAGTTACACTCTTGATGTATACTCCTGTCAGAATGAATAAACCTTTTAAGACTCTTCATGGGGGAAGTAGTCCTCCATATCAATGTATTGATGTCAATGCTTGTTGTTGTTAAACTGTGTTGATTGCGTGCATCACCCAACCCCTCTCTCAAACTCCGTCCCTCCCGCACTCTCTTGTGTCCACGGACACATCAAAGACGTTCCTTGTGTACGGCTGGCACTCTTGTCGTTAGGAGACAAGAGCGCGCCGCACATCCTGCAACTAGAAAAGGCGGACCGTGACACTATAGCTATTGGGTGCTTGGGTTGTCAGTGGTAATTTTGGTTTTTTTAGCTGTTCAAAAGTCCCAACAAATGAGCAGACACAACCAAGACCATAACCAAGAAGTCATAAAAAGAGTACATCAATCTAAGCTAGCCAAAGTATAGGTCATATGACAAGGGTTCAGAATTTATGGTATAGGTCATATATATGGTTTGTTACCATATAATTGATTTTGCTACTACTATTATATGTTAAGGTATGAAGCAGATATTTTTATGGTAATTAAGGGTTTCAAATTATGGAGAAAAAAAAAGGAAGGAAAAAACAAAAGACGTCTCACCATGAAGTAAAGCTAGTTCATCGCTACCACTAGAGCAGGCTTATGTAAATTGTAATATCTTATTGTAGAGTTAGGGAAAGACCCCTCAAAACAAATAAGAAATTACATAAGTTATCAACATATAAATAAAATTTGTTTATTATAAAAATTAACTAGCCAATTATTTTATACAGTAGAAATAAGTAATTTTTATTTTACTTTATATAAACTAAATAAAATTATATTGAACCTTTTTTTCTCAATCATAATAGATGAATTATTTACACCAAGGCACATGCCGATTAAAGAGAAATGATTTTCTAACGTAATAATGAAATGATAATGTTATGTAAGATTAAATTACTGCGACTTATTTAGTATACTAAACAAGAACGGCCATTAAAACCCCATGTTTAATGTGTCAATGGCTAAAGACGAAGTTCATATATTGTGAAAATTATAGTGATAGTGATCATAATAACTTGACAATCACAATGGATCAAATATCTAAAACAATAAAAGTTTTGATTAACCATAGGAATGATACTCTAAACACAAATGATATGTAACATATAATGTTAATTGTTCGAAAATTTTGCACCTTAATGAAATTTTGATTGATAATGATTTTTTTTGCTATCATTTTGATTGATAATGATTACTTGATTAAAAGGATGTATGATATGGATTTTAGATTATACAATATAGAATACAAGGTATAGGTCATTTTGCTTTCCAGACTGTTTAGGGGTACAAGGTATATGTCATTTTACTACTAAAACTCTTATAATGAATAGGGTATAGAGTTTCAAGTGTACAGTATATATAGGTTATAGGGTTTAGGGTTTGATTTGAAAGAATAATTCATTTTACTACAAAAATTTAACTGAATGCATGTAAATGGTTTTGTAAGTTTTCTCAACATGAACTACAGCGAGTGTGCAGCCACCATTGAAAGACGCCAACCCCAGGCAGCTAACTAATTTTGCTACAATACTATATCACTAATTTTGCTACAATACTCAAATAACATATTAAATATTTGTTTAATAAAATAAAATGACTAAAATAAAATATTATTTTTATAATAATAAGATAAATTGACAATTCCACTATTAAATATAATAAAAAGAATACGACATCGCAAATTTAACACTCACACTAATATTAGTTTATTGTTGTACTTGTGTTCGTTACAACAAGTGTTAGTAGTTAATAAAGATTATATACTTCATATCTCATGTGTTATATGCATGGCAAAATAAACCTAGTTTAAAATAATACTTTTTTTTACTTTAATAAAAATACTTTTTTTTTGGGATCAAAGAAAAGAGAAATTTTCATTTATGAAATGTCAAAATACATTTACAAATACAGATTTCTCTAAATAAGTGCAAATCTAAAATAACAGGTTGGATCTCCTATATCAAAGGGATCTATATTTCCCAAAAATACTGCTTCAAATCGATGTCTTGCATGGCTCCGTCGAATTTTTGGGTGCCCATGCATTATCCCTTTGATCGAAGATGATCACCATAAGTGCTGCAGGTATTTGGAAATATAGATTCCCTTGATATAGAAGATCCAACTTTTCTTCACATCCCAACAAAATAAAAAAGATCCAACAATCTAAATAGGATCTTATCAATCTGACAAACGAAAATCTTACAATATATATGTGAGAGAAAGACTCTCATATAGAGAGAGAAATAACTCAAACAAATGCAGAGACCTTTATTCTTTGAAAATAAATAA
Organism: Tetragonia tetragonoides; assembly: GCA_038025085.1. Taxonomy (NCBI): domain Eukaryota; kingdom Viridiplantae; phylum Streptophyta; class Magnoliopsida; order Caryophyllales; family Aizoaceae; genus Tetragonia; species Tetragonia tetragonoides. The sequence goes on from CM076139.1 coordinate 43,780,619, forward strand.
AAATACTAATGAAAAACAAAAGAAAGTACATGTTTTTTTATTAATACTTTTTTTTATATAATTACATTAGTTAATTTTTTTTATTATCGTTGTGTTAATAATAATCCTATATTTCTATTTCATGACTTCTTTTTTTTTTTTTTTTTTTTTGGGAAAATGGTAAGAATATTTCCATTAACCAAGGTGTGTTGGAATGACACCCTCAAGAATACACCCTAAGAAGGATACCAATTTAGACATCCCTCACATCCAACAGATGACTATACACAAACAAATGTGCCTAGACACAATCAATCTAGTAGTTTCTCCCTAATTACATCTGTTTCTAATTCATCTTTGCAATTAAACATACGTATGCAGATAGCAGTTTTGATTTCTCTGACAACTTTCTCACTAGATCTGGTTCTATCTCTGAAGATTCTACTATTGCGCTCCTGCCATATTTCGTACAGGGTAGCCAATAGGGTACATCTTCTGCGCCTCTTCTCCCATTGTTTCCCACGATTATGCTTCTGGAACCACCTGAGCTCATGATTCAAGCTCCAATTCCTGCTGCGCATCCCCATCCATCCAAGTATACTACTCCATACATGCCTGCTATAAGTACAGTCAAAGAATAGATGTGCACAGGTCTCTGAATCTCTTTTACACAAGATACATCTGTTAACAATGGGTATGCCTCTCTTGCAAATATTGTCAATAGTTGCTAGAGAGTTGTGTATGGCCATGCATGCAGTAACACGATGTTTAGGAACAACAGCTTTCTCCCACACTGTTCTGAACCAGTGGCAGGGAGTTTTGACACCATGCAGGTGTTGATAAGCTTTAGAGACAAGGAATTTGCCATTGTGTTGCCAAGACTGTACCAGGTCACCAGCTTCTCTCCCTCCCCCTGCACTCTCAATGAGCGTATCACGAAGGTGAAGAATTCTCTTCCACCCCCAAGAATCAGTGGGTCTTGCTTCAACATCCCAGATACTTTCCCCTCTAAGGTAGTATTTCTCAATCCACTTGACCCATATTGAGTTCTGTCCCATATGGATCTTATGCAGCCATTTAGTAGCAAGTGCTTGATTCCAACTCAAAGCTTCCTTTATGCCAAAACCACCATCTCTCTTATTTTGGCACATCTTCTCCCAAGACAGAAACACCATTCTCCTCTTAGTTTCTTTGCAACCCCAAATAAAATCCCTGCAGAGCTTTGTGATTTTATTCAGCACTTCTTGAGGTAGTAAAAAGGAAGAGCCCCAGAAGTTTTGGATGCCAAATATTACTGAATTCACAAAGTTCGATTTTCCCAGCATAAGATAGGAGATGAGTATCCCAGTGTTTAAGTTTCCTCATGATCTTATCCACTTGATCCTGGCACATGACTGCTGTGTTGCGAGCTGAGCTAAGCGGAAGTCCCAGATATCTAATTGGAAGGGAACCTTCTATGAACCCAGTCCCTTCCACTATGGCTCTCTTAACTCTAGCAGTCACCCCTCCAAAGAATATGTTGGTCTTCTCAGGATTTGCCATAAGACCAGACATAGCAGAGAACTCTCCTAAGCACTTAACAACCCCTGTAACAGACTTGATATCCCCCTTAGTGAATATTAGCAGGTCATCTGCGAACATAAGATGGCTAATCCCCATCTTAGCACACTTAGGGTGTGTCAAGAATTCTTTGTTGTCTCTAGCTCTTATAAGCATGCGTGACAAAGCCTCCATACACAACACAAACAAATTGGAGGAGAGAGGGTCTCCTTGTCTAAGACCTCTCTTTCCTTCAAAAAGCCCTCTAGGGCATCCATTAACACACACTGAGAACCTAGCTGAAGATATACAAGTCATAATCCAAGCTCTGAATTTCTCAGAGAACCCATACATCTGTAAGACATTGTCCAGGAAGGACCAGTTCAATGTATCATAGGCCTTTTTAATATCAACTTTCATAATGGTCCGAGGAGAAATAGCTTTCCTCCCATAATGCTTTGCCAGTTCATGGCTTAAAAGTGCATTATCAAATAGAGACCTACCCTTAACAAATGCAGCCTGTTCTAGGCCTACCAAGTGTTCCATGAGTTTCTGAATCCTATTAGCCATGATTTTTGTAATGCATTTGTAGATTACATAGCAACAGGCTATGGGACGAAACTCAGTAACATTTGCAGGGATATCACATTTTGGCACCAGAATTATAAAGGTGGAATTTACCTCCCTTAGATGTTTGCCAGTTGCATAATAGTCTCTGACAGCCTCACACACCTCCCTTCCAACAATGGACCAGCCTGCTTATAAAATCCAGATGTGAACCCATCTTGTCCTGGGCTCTTGTCAATGTGTATGGAAAAGAGGGCATCCTTGACTTCATCATCAGTGACAGGAACAAGAAGGTTTGCTTGCATATCATTAGTGAGAGTGGGGCCACTGCCAAATCTAGCAATATCAAAATCTGCAACAGGAGCTTCTTTGCCAATCAGGCCAGTGAAGAATTGCACAAAAGAATTGATTACACCCTTGGTCTCAGTATGCAATTGGCCTTGTTGGTCTTTAATACTGCATATTCTGCTTCTGACCCTGTTTTCAGAGATTTTTGCATGGAAGTACTTTGAATTTTCATCAGAGCATTTGATATTCTGGATTTTTGCTCTTTGAGGCAAAGAGCTGAGCTCAGCTTTCTTATATTTGATATAATCCTCTTTCTGCATCTTCTCTTGCTTGATAAGATCATGATCACCAGGAGCAATAGCGCGTCTAATTATAAGAATAAGATCGATCTTGAATAACTTTTTTACTGTAAAATACAACTTGATATAATAATTTTGATATATACCAAACAATGTCGTCATCACCCCTTTTTTCCATGACCTCCTCCACATACCTCTATCTTGCTCAAACCCTTTCTGAATCTCTAATGATCGCTAGTTTTGCTACTTTGATGGTATAATTAATAATGTATGCATTCGATTTAAAAGGGTCTAGTGATAGAAATTTATGATAAGGGTTTGGATTTAATATATAAAGCCCATTACAATTAGCTTTTTTTTTTTTTTTTATCACATACAATTAGCTGATTTTGCTAGTATAGTTGTATATTAAAGTGTAAATTTGACTAGAAATGATGAAGCGGTTGAAATTTTGATAAGTTGTGTATTATTAAAAAAAACTAATTTTTCAATTACTTTTTTTTTTTTTTTTGGACAAACAAGAATAACAATGTGGCAAATGGGGTCTGTTTTTTTTTTGGGGGGGGGGGGTACTTGGCTATAGAGTTAGGGGGTATAGGATATAATTTTAGGTAGAGCTGATGACACGACAACACGATACGAACCGGACACGAATGTAGCGGGTTAGTGTTGAGAAATTTCAACCCGTTTAATTAAATGGGTCGACACGAGTAACACGTTTAGTTAAATGGGTTAGGTTAAGGTTGAGATTTCCGACACAAAAGCAACCTGCTTATGACTCGTTTAATTAAAATAGTCAAATTTAATGTCAAATAACTTGTAACAAGTAAATAATATGATAGAATCTCAACTATCTTGAGCATTTTAATAAGTTTAAGCTATTGAATGTACATTATATATGGTTAGGACTTTTAATTTTTAGGTAAAATTTTATATTTTTCTCATTTTTCAATTAGTTTAGAAAATAAGTAAAGATAAACGGGTTAACATGTCATTAGCAGGTAACACAATTATTAAACAGGTCACGTGCAGGTCAAGGATTTTGGACACGATTAATAAATGGGTTAGGTTTGAGTCAAGAGGTTCTCGACTCGTTTAACCTTGACACGAACACAAACACGACACGACCTGACCCATTTGACAGCTCTAATTTTAAAGCACATGGGTTTATGAGTTAACGTCTGTCACTAAAGAATCGAGTTTGCTACTAAGGTTTTTATTTAATCTTTATTTGACACCAAAGTGTCAAGCCATATAGTTCCCATCAAAAAAAAGTATCAAGCGATAGAATATGATAAAGGTTCAGAATTTATGGTATTAGGTATATGATTAGACCTGTCAATTGGGTAGAGCGGGTCGGTTTCGGGTAATGTTGGGATAGGGTCACTAGCGGGTCGAGTCATTTCGGGTCTTGGTTGAGAAATGATCGACCCTCATCCAGTGTTGTCGGGTTCGTCGACCCACCGGATCGAGTGACCCAATAAATCGTCAATTATGTAGCAATTATGCTTGCAAACGGTATATTTGGAAATATATACTCTAATTTATAACTTGTATTAATTATGTACGTATATTTTTTCACGTTTTGGTATGTTTATACAACTATTTGATATTCTTTATATATTTTTTTAATTATTCGATAAGCTGTACTTTATATTTTTGTCCATTTTAGTGTAGTTAAAAGCAAAAATTCTTATTTTGATAGAACAAAGAGGTTTTATATGTTTTTTGGGATATTTTAGTCGAAATTTTTGTTTATAATTATAAATTGTTCTATTTTTCGATTTAAACAGGTTGGGTTTGACCCAAGAAACACCGGGTTAATCGAGTTCGAGTCAAACTGGGTTTCGGGTCAGAAGATCAGTGTAAGGACCCTTAAAAACGGGTCGGGTCGGGTTTCCGAGTCGAGTTGGAAATTGACAGGTCTATATATGACCATATGGTCTGTTACTATAAAATTTATTTTTCCCTACTACTATTGTATGTTAAGGTATGTATTTGATTAGAGAGGGTCAAGTGGATATTTTTATGGTAATTAATTAGGATTACAAATTTTGGGAGAAAAAGGGAAGAAAAAATCGAAAAACGACTCATAATAAATTAAAGCTAGTTCGTCGATACCATCATAGCAGACTCATGTAGACTTTAGTATCTTCTTGTGAAAGCCAAGGAAAGACACCTCAAAGAGAATAATTTACATAGGCTATCAATATATAAATAATATTTAGCCAATAATTTTATTCAAGATAAATAAGTAACTTATATATATATTTGATATAAATAATATTATAATGAACCTTTTTTTTCATTCATAATAGATGAATTACTTACACCAATGCGCGTACCGATTAAAAAGAAAATTATTTTCTTACTGGCAATAATGAAATTACAATGTTATGTAAGCTTAAATTACTACGGCTTAATTATATGGTGTACTAAACAACAAAGATTGTTAAAACTCATGTTTAATGTGTCAATGGATAAAGAACAAAGATTATGTATTGTGAAAATTATAGTGATATTGACCACTATAATAACTTGATAATCACAACGGATCAAATATCTAAAACAATAAAAGTATTGATTAACCATGGGAATGCTACTCTAAACACAAATGAAATAACAATGATATGTAATATAATGATAAGTGATAGAAAATTTTTTACCTAAGTGAAATTCCTCATATCAATTTGATTAATAATGTTTACTTGATTAAATTGATGTATGGTAGGGATTTTAGGGTATATGCCATTTTGCTTCTAAGACTGTTTAGGGGTATAAGGTATATGTCAATTTGCTACTAAGACTACTATAATGTATAGGGTATAGAGTTTAAAACGTAGGGTATAGGATATAGGGTATAAGGTTTAGGATTTGATCTGAAATAAAAGTTCATTTTGCTACTAAAGTTTCATTGAATGCATGTAAATGATTTCGTCATCGTTATTAACGACTATGCATGCTAGTAGAATTGACATTATATTCAAATGTCTATAATATCATGTATTACACGAACTCTATAATCAATAAGTATATAGAGAGAGAAGTTTAGGGAATAATGTATGTTACTAATTTCCTAATTTTGCTGCAATAATCAAATGACATATTAAGTAGTTGTTTAATTAAATAAAATATATTCAAAATAATAATGGACAATTTCACTTTCTAATATAATAACAAACACACATTTAATATTCGTTACTATAGTATTAGCTTATTGTTGTACTTGTGTTCATAACAACTAACTGTTATTAAAAGTATTCAAGGATAATTTACTCCATATTCTATGTGTTATATCCATAGCCAAATAAACCTATAACTAAAGTTTATTTCTCACAAATTTGTATACTTTGACAAGCTATATAAATATGCTTCCAGCAAGACTATTTAGGGATATAAGGTATATGTCATTTTACCACTTACAATACACTTACAATGAATAGGGTGTAAGGTTTTAAGTGTAAAGTATAAAGTATGTTACTATATTCCTAATTTTGTTGCAATAATCATATGACATATTAATTAGTTGTTTAATAAAATAAAATGTCTTAGAAAAAGGCTCGTTTGCTCCTCCTCTCTCTCTCTATAGAAAAAAACCTAGCCCCCTTCTTCTTTTAACTCATCTATGGGCTACCACCGGCAAAATTGTCGGTGGTTAGCCCCTTCATTGTTGTTTCTTTACATTCGATCTAGTTTTTTAGTTTGTTTTTCAATATGATTAGGAATAAACTCTCCTTTGATGAGAGATTGTTGAGTCCCCCGCGTTCGTCAGAGTCTTTTAGATTTTGTGTGGTTCGGGTAGATTTCATGAATCAAGAAGAGAAGTTCAATCTACTATGCCAAGGGGGTTTGTACTTCCAAATAACTGCAGCACGTTTCGTGCTTATCTCCGATCGTAGGGAAAAAAAGGCGGTGACCTCTCGTATTCTGTATAACATTTTTTTTTTGTCATATCATGAGGGCATTATCAATCATCGACGAAGCCGATCAAGACGCCGATTTCTAGCAGTGATGTTTGGATTGGTAGTCACTTATTATCTACGGAGGTGATCAAGACACTGATTTCTAGCAGTGATGGTAGAAGTCATACTCATCTTGTTATGGTAGATTTATACTATGTTCTGTTAGATATATTTTTGTTTAGAGATATTCATCGCCGTAGATGGCGGATGGCTTTTTATGAATAAATGAATTATCTTTTCCGTCAAAAAAAAATAAAAATAAATAAAATGTCTCTAAATAAAATATTATTTTTGTAATATTATACAATATAATAAATTGACAACTTCACTTTCTAATATAAGAAAGAGATTACAACAAACACAAATTTAATGTTCGTTACTAGTATTAGCTTATTATTGTACTTGCGTTCGTAACAACCAAGTGTTAAGAGTAGTTATGTTCTATGTGTTATATGCATAGCCAAATAAACCTATGTTTAAATAAAAAAAAAAATTAATAATTTTTTTAGTTTAATTTTTTTATTATCATTTTGTTAATAAAAATATTTTTTTTTTTCTAGAAACTTTTTTATTAAATATTTTATGCCAATCTTAGACAGCTAAGCGACTGACCAATATCAACATGACTCTGTTTCTTTCCCTCATCCAAGTTCTATCTCGTACTACAGCTCCTTCCGAATTAAATTTCTAACGATAAAAAATTGTGCTACTTGATTATATGTTTATGTATATTATTTGATTCAAAATGGCCTACGGATTAAGATTTATAATAACAGTTTTTGATAGTTTGATATAAGACTCATTACAATATAGTTGATTTTGCTACTACGATTGTATATGTTTATGTATGATTTGAAAGGGTTTTGGGATGGAACCGTTGAGAAAGGTTTAGGATTTAAGGTGTAAGGTCCATTTTCGTAAGCTTCTTTTGCTATTATGAGTATAATAAGGTGTGTGAGTAAGTTTTGTGTAAGACCAACTCACAGAAACATAGGGTTACCATTTAGAAATGTAGGGGTCACTTATTATAAGCAGTGACCCTTATTTTATTTAAAAGTAACCCTCGTCTCACCAAAATTACGAAAAGACCGTTTCAAAAGGGGTGTCAAAAAAATTTACGTTTTACGTTAAGCAGTTTTCGTAAACGAAACTTACAATTCAGTGTGAAACAAGAAGCCAAATGGAAAATGAAACCGAAAATGAGCCTAAAAAGAAATAAATGAACTAACTTGTTTAGAAGGAAAAAAAATAATAGCTGCCTAAAAGATAACTGAAGTTAAGAAATGAGAATAAGGGAGAGCCAAAGAGGAAAAATACTAAAGAACGGAACATTAGAATAACTGGACAAAAACCCAATCACTAGGAATCGAGGCCGTGAATCGGTCCAAGCCGGGCCAGTTCTCCTATGGCCAAGGCACTAAACCGCATTGTTGGCCAATGGGTAGTGCCGGGCCGGGCTTACGGTCCTGAGTAAGGCTCCGCTCCCCATGGTTGGACCGTGTACCCCGCCTAGTGCTAAGCCTGGTGCCGGGCCTGGTCCGGGTTCCGGTGACTGTGGTCGTGCGGATCTTGTTCCCCCCGCTGTGTGCTTCATTTCTTTTATGGTTTATTTTTATATTCTGAAATAAAGCTCAATAAAAATTCACAAGACAATTTACTTCACACCCAGATACGTGAAATATCCCAAATTTCCAATCAGATGGCTATGATAGATATTTATGCAAATGGGTTTTAAGACTTCTAACCATTAACAAAGTAAATTGAACTTACTTAAATGAATTGGATAGAAATAAAATTAATCAGTTTAACAATGGTGATGAGTTGGGCGGCTAAGGTCAAGACCCCATCTTCATCCGCGGCGATGGAATCACGTGGTGGTGGTCAATTAGTCCCTACTTTCCAGTTGTTTAATCGAAATTTTCAGATTGTTAATATATTGCCTTAAAATCAATTAACAGTGTAAAATATGGCTCAATAGGTTTGGTTGTTTTCCATGAAAAAGTTTGATTTTTTTTGGGTGGCCGGAGACATGACCGGAGAAAATGGACGAACCCCTGAAAAAATTGAGGACTATGTTGTCATTTTTTTTCTTCTTATTTTCTCTCTCATATCCAAGTGAAATGATGAAGTAGTAAACTTTTGCCTCCTCATATTCCATTTTCCATCTTATTTTTTTTGGTTCCAACTCTCCTCTTTTTCCTGCTTTTGGCCAAAATAATGGCTCTCAATTTCCCCCCATAAAGTAAAAGTTTCCCTCCCATAAAATAAAAAAGATTCTTAATTTTTGCTACTTGAACGCTTGAGATTAAAAGTGTATGTTTTCATCATACACTAGATGTATGTGTAGACTTGTCCGATATACTTTGTCAACTTGCTAGTGTTATTTTCATTATATGATTTTAAATGCACAGACAAAACAAATATGCAATGATAATAAAATTATACTATAGAAGATGAAAGGGAGACAAAGAATGAATCATAGAGAAGAATATGAGGATTATGGGGATAATTGTAGAGAAATTTGATTAACAAAAGAAAAATACAGATTCTTTCCCCAAGCCATAAATGAATTATACATTCCTGCCATAAAATAGTAGCAGAAGATTTCTTCAACTAGCAGTTGAGAAGAGAGAGTTTGAGAGAGTTAAAATTAGTAACGATCAGCAGAAGTTATCAAATCTACCTATGTTATTATAATAGTATTGACACGAAAGATTATCAATAAAGAGGAGAGAGAGAGAAAGATGAAACCTCCTTGTGAAAAGAATCTGATTAGGTTTCATGTAGGGATGTAAATGGATCGGATTCGGGTCGGGTGGACCATCATCCGCTCCATCCGCGAAATCCATCTGCTCCATCCGCTCCATCCATCACCCGCGAACCATCCAATCCTAATCCACTACATCCGTCATCCACGGTTTAAACGGATGGATCAGGTGATAAACGGTTTAGTGATGTTTGATTTTAGTAAAATGAATTCTGTTCACAATACTCCTGTTTTAATAAAATTGTTCCACTGTCATGCATTTCGCTCGCTTAATTAAAGCTTCACACAAACCAAATATGAAAAAGTATTATACATAAAATCCAAATCACACAAAACAACAATTTAAAATATTTTCTAACATCACGATTGTCAAATAACTAGCCTACTGACTACTAATCTATTACATCAAGTAGACAATGGACTCAATTTTTCATCAATCTGACTAATCTCCACTGGTTGCAAATCGAAACTCTTTTTTTTTTTTTTTTCTTTCTTTCTTTCTGGAATCTACAAACATATGTGAAGTCTATGATGTTCAATATTATTAAAGTATATCAATGTTGCAATTTTATAATGAAATCTTTTATCCTGTTGTTTGCAAACGCCTAATAGGAGAGCTGAAGGTGAAAAAAAGTTCACTTTCTCCCTCTAAGCTTCATCTTTGGATAGTACAGGATGAAGCATAAATGCACAATCTCAAATGTCCTTTGAGATAATTGCTTAAATTTTTCAAATTGAAGCCAAATCAATTAACCAGCAAAAAACCCCAAATTTTGCTAAAACAACCCCATACTGAACAAAAAACGAAAACAAAACAAAAATAACAAAACCTAGTATTTACAGCACGAACCCTAATATAAAGGGGCCAAACAATCAACAAAAGATAAAGAAGAAAACAATACCAAACAATGCAATGCAATCGAGATAAAATGCAAAAGCAGGCTGAGTTGACTCAGTGAGTGAGTGAGCAGCAACCAAACGGCGATTCGGCGAGGTAGGAGGCAACGATCTGTACATATGCATTCATCAATCTTTCGCATTCAAACTCAAAAAAAAATAAAAATAGAAAGAGGAGAGAGAGTATACCGTAGAACTGTGGTGACTGAACTCCGGCGACAGGCGGCTGGCTGCTGATGAAGAGTTAGAGAGTGGGAGTGACTGAGTCAGTGGCTGACTACTTCAGAGAGAAGAAGAGAGAGAAAGAGCGAAAGTAGCGTTTGTTCATTTAGGATTTCAGGGTTAGGTCAATTAAGTGACAAATTTATATTTATATTTTTTTTTCCTTTTTTTTTAATTAAACGGGTGATGGATGGTTCTAGCGGGTCGGGTTCGCGGGTGGAAAATGTCCACCCGAATCCTACCCGATCCGTCACCCACTCCATCCACCATCCTCTTAAGAATCCGTTTATTCGGGTTTTGATCCATATATTCGGATCGGATGGTGCGGATATCCGCAGATGGAGTATCCATTTACATCCCTAGTTTCATGGCTGGAAATTAGTAACGATCTGCATATTTTTGTTGTTGATTAATTTTTAAAATGAAATAAAAAGCAATCGAAACTGAAAATCGAATTGAATGAATTACCTGAAGGCTCGTGAAAAATTCCTCTTTTGGATTGGGAAGAGAATTTGAGAATTTTGCTCCATCATTTTCTAAAGAACCCCACTTGCTCCATTATTTATTCCATTATAAGTTGAAAGGAGTGGGAATGCTTTAGGTTGGTTTTTTTTTTTGAGAGAAAATGGTAAGTTGTATCAAACATGGGATATGGAGTAGTTTTTTTTTCTTTAAATTTATTTATGCCTTTGACTTTTGTAATTTAGAAGTTGTAAGTTATCTATTTTTATGGAACCATTCTATTTTGTGGGATTTTAAATCTTTTTTTTTTTTTGTTAAACTCTTATCACTCACAAACTGTTAGTTTTTTTTTTTTTATCACTTTCAATCGTTTGTTTGGTTTCCTTATTCTTTTTTTTTTTTTTTTTTTTGAATGAGTTTTTTTTTTTTTTTTGTTAGTTAGTGATCTATTTTATGGAACCAATCTGTTTTGTGGGACTCCTTTCTTTTTTAATTTTTTTTTTATTAACACATGGTCAAACTCATAAGCAAGTGACATGTGGCCAAATTCATAAAAAATTGACACATGGCTAATCCATTTTCTCTTTCTGGCAGCTTCTTTAATATTAGTATATATAGATATAGATAGATAGAAGATAGCTAGATAGATAGATGAGAGCTAAATAGCTTATGCATTATTGAATTATTTCCCCTCCTTTTCTTTCATTTTTTTTGGGTGTTTTTTTTTTTTTTCGTTTTCTAAGAACTTGAATTAAAAGCTATAACTCGATTACAAATAGACGTTACAAATTGTAACTTCTCGTATTTCTTTCATTTCTAGTTTTATTTTAACTTGTAGAAGTTAGAAGTGAATAGAGATGGCAAATAGGTTATTTCGTGTTATTTTCGTGTCTGGTTTTGTGTCAGTCTCAAAATACATAAGATTTATATGAAATTGAAGATAATTACATTCTATGACAAATTAGTTTTAATCGTGTCAAATTCAGCAATACATATTCGTGTTCGTGTTGTGTTTCTCTCAATAACTTCGTGTTCGTGTCATGCCGTGTTATCGTGTCATGTCAAACTTTGTCAGCCCTAGATGTGAAGGCATGGGTGAATAGAAATGGGGTGAAATAAGAACAAATATGGGAGGAGAAGTTGAAACTTGTACATATTTATAGTCTTATTATTGGCCTTATCTATCTTCGTTCTTTTGCGCCCTTTTAATAAATAACTTCTTTTGGAATTGATGAGCATTGATTCAGAGTCAGAGTATCTCCAATGTAAGATTTTTACAGAAGGTATGTGGAGGGAATAACCTCTTAAAAAAACCTCATTCTTATAGTGATAACCTAAAAACTACACTATTGCACAAACCGTTTTGGCTAGACAAACTTGATTTATGGATTATGATGTGACATATTAAACAACAAACCTATTAGAAGTTTATAGCATAGAAAATAAGAGATTTATAAAAGTAGAGCTATGAGCTATGACATGGCATAGGAAGAAACTCCCTTTTAAAACTTTGTAGCATTGTAGATGTTTCTATAAGATTGTTGGGAGGTCCCTCTAAAAAATAAAATAAAAATAAAATTATAGGTTAAAATGGGAGGTGTAGGAGGTAGTGGCTATTAGATTATGCGAAGAGTATGATAATTATTACCCCAATTTGGAGGGGTAATAGTGTCCCTCCTTATAGTTAGGGTAATGATTTTCCCCATTTTTCACTTCATTTTCTCCATTACCCGCTTAATAATTACCCCCACGGCCCCACCATCACCTCCACTTTCCTATTTTGCCATTTAATTTACTCCATTACCCCTTAATCATTCCAAGCATGCCCTAGGTGTTAAATTAGGATCAAAGAAAGTATATATTATAATTCGCTCTATATAATCTGATATATGAGCTAAACTCAACCTAACATTATATGAAATCCATATTTCGCGAAGTCTGAGAGATCGAAACCCAAGCTAACTCGACTGGAGTTGACACGAAATAACCCAAACTGACACCGTACACACTGGTAAGATGTAAGCCTAGTTAACCCAAACTCATAATTAGTGATAGACCCAAAAGTTAAGTAAATTGGGATTCATATTGAATAATGGAGCAATTTTTTCATATGGAATTACATTTATGTTTTTTTCGTAAAAAACATCTATGTACAAATGGGGGCTGCCAGTGACTTTACCCCACATTCTTCTGTAGATCCGCAAGTGCTGCATGCCATGCGAATCATCCAAAATCAAAATGACCCAAAATCGACAGGCCCAACTGATTGTCACCCTTTAAAGTAGACAAATTTGTTTTGGGCCTCAAAGGAGAAGATAGTCATAGGGCTCAATTTGCTATGAGGCCCTTGGGCTTGGGCAATAAGGACGTAGAGGTCACGTGAAGGACGCAACTCCTTTTTTTCTTTTGGTTTAACCACAAGTTCCACCTTCAGCCCTTTATTAATCTTGTTTCCACTGGGTTGGTTCACTAGAGGGTAAAGTGCTCCCATCAAATAATTTATCCATTCAAAAGAATCGAACTCTTAATCATACTTGAGGGATGAGAGTGTCGAACTACATCAATCCACTCACACCAGCAAGTAGTTTGCAACTTGCAGCAGGAGATCGAGCTAAAGACTAAAGTTGTAGCCAATGAGGTAGAGTAATGGTTAAAACCGAGGCCCTGAGTTACTGGTTATATTAAATTTTAGGTTCGAATGCTCTCTCTCATATTGTATTTAAATTTGTTAGATTGATTTCTATGCCTCCCTTGAACTAAAAAAAAAGACTAAAGTTGTAGCTAACAGCATATCTTGTATGGACTTAGCCCATCGTGGACCAAGTAAATTTGAGGGGTGGCTCCAAGTGAAGTAGGGGGTGATTCCACTAATAGAGGGGTGACTCCAGGTGAAGTATGGGGATGGCTCCACTATTAAAGGAGTGGCGCCAAATATAAATTTAAGGGGTGACTCCACTATTAGAGGGTGACGCAAAATATAGATTTAAGGGGTGGCTCCACTATTAGAGGGGTGACGCCAAATATAAATTTGAGGGGTGGCTCCAGGTGAAGTAGGGGGTGGCTCCACTATTAGATGGATGACGCAAAGTATAAATTTGAGGGGTGACTCTAGGTAAAGTAGGGGGTGACTCCACTACTAGAGGGGTGGCTCCAAGTAAAGTATGGGGTGGCTCCACTATTAGAGGGGTGACTCCAGGTAAAGTACAGGGTGACTCCACTATTAAAGCTTTGGCTCCAGGTAAAGTATTATTGATCTACCATGGACTAAGTCCACACAAATTTTTGTAAAGTTGTAGAGTGACAATTCTTATTGCATGCACCCAAGAATCTAAGGAACAGATTGAATATAACTATAACTTGAAAAAAAAAATTATGAGTAAATCGTTATATATATATATATATATATATATATATATATATATATATATATATATATATATATATATATATATATATATATATATATATATATATATATATATATATATATATCATAGTTTCATTTTTTTCAAAAATAGTTTTATTGGGTCCACATACCACATATGACATAATTGTTTTGACCCTTGGGCATAATATGTGTAGGGTGTTAGGCTAATGATGAAGTGATTGTATACCCACTCCATGCATCCGATTTGAATACAATCGGTACTATCTTTTAGTTTATACATTTTTGAATCTCGTCTTTAAAGTGCATACAAGACAACATGTAGAATAATTATATGACCGACGTTGGATACCCATAATGTGATAAAAAAAAAAAAAAAGGGTTCCCGATAGTTGTACGGGTGGACAGTGTCTTGTGTCAACTCAAGCTTGGTAATGCTAGTAGTTGTGTTACAAAAAGAGCCCTCGGGGCCCTGAATACAATGGGTGAGTTAAGCAATAATGCAAGTAGCAACATAACAAATTATAGGTAGAAAGTGACATTAGAAAGAGATGATAAAAGGAGATGGTCCTGTCCATATAGTGTAAAGAGAAACGCACATGTGTTGATGTGTATAAGGTTGAAATAATGGCTACAGAAAAGGGCAATCAGTTGAGATGAGGATATTCGTATATGCGAACAACTGCAACATAAAATCCCTCCAAATCAATCTCTCTGATTAATTCGAGTTTATTGGAGAGAGTGATTGGAGAGAATTTTATCTCAATAACTGCACAGAATGGTGATTGGTGAAAGATGTATGTAATAGCATGGGAGCTAGAGCTAATGCATTTTTTTCCTTCATCTTTATTTTTGTTTTTAAGTTAAAGAAGATACATTGTATTATTGATGGATTTGGGAATAAAACATTTTATTATTATTTATAACTAAGCATTCCTTTTTATTCAAAAATCATTGAAGAATGTCGCTACAATAGGAAAGTACGGAATAGCACACAAGAGGAACCTAAAACGTCATACATGCACTCAATCTTAATACCAATACTTAATCCATCGCTCTCATCTTCTAGGAAGGTTTGTTGAGCCATATATTACAATCATGTGCTAGCCCTCGTCAGTCATTTTAGCCATCTCCTATTTACGATATAGAAGAAAATAAGACAACATTACATCCACGTCAAGAAACCATTAGCTCTCGTCGATTCTTGTTTTGCAAAGTCATCCGCTATGTTATATATATGCACTCAAGTTACTAAATTTGTACATCACTTTTATTTTTCGAATGAAGTTGAGCTTGAAACAAACATCCCATGGTCCCCTTGTCTAACATTTTACCATTAAGGCAACTTGCGAAAAATGTCATTCACCTTATGTTTGTCTACCAGATACCAACTTTTAATTTCCAATGAGAAGATATCAAAATTGATGGGGTGAGTACTTTCATTTCAATTAATTTTCAAGTCTTCTCTCATTGCTCCGTCAAAAGGTAGAGTATATATATATATATATATATATATATATATATATATATATATATATATATATATATATATATATATATATATATATATATATATATATATATATATATATATATATATATATATATATATATATATATATATATATATATATATATATATATCAATTGATTGATTCTTAATAAGATTTGATAATATACAATAAGAATATAATCACTCAAGTTGCAATCGATGAAACGAGCACCGAGGTTGCTTTTTTTTTTTTTTTTAAAATTTAAATTTTATTATAATTATTATCATCTCACCACCCATCTTCATTCTTGAATCACTAGTAAAACTTGGATCACAATTTGTTGAAATAACTAAATCCTAAATTTTATTTTGTGGACTATCCTACTTTCAAACTATGAGCCTACATAAAGAACTCATATACTAAAGTAGGATGTAGTATGTACCGCCCTAGAAAGCAACCAAAGCCAAGTGTGCACTACCCAGGGCGGAAGTGAGGGGGGGTTTGGGGGGAGCCCAGGCCTAGGCCATTTAAAATTAATCTACATGTTGTAAAGATAATCACAAGTTGGTAGTAGCTGAGTTGGTTATTGTAAATCAGTTGGTCCCCCTCACCTGTGTTCGAAAGCTACTATTATCACAATCGTAGTCTATTGATTTTATCCAATTTATCATTTTTTTGACTAAATTTTATCTTTTATTTTAGTTTGGCACTTCTTCTTTAATCTTGCCACTGCCTGCCAGCGTGCCTTTAAACAATTATCAGTTCATTTCTTCTTCTTTTTTTTAGCATTTCTCATTTTTACATACAATTCTTTATTCTTTTTAATATCTTGGTATATCATATTTGTTCTTTTAACATAGCTTATACACCCATAAAAAATGTATTCACCAAATACTTTAACTTTGGATAAGATTCAAAAAAATAAAATAAAAGTGTGGGGATAACAAGTAATTAAACTTCTATTGTCCAATATTAGTAGTCAGATGAAAGGTTTGGCAAATTATTTCTTAAAAATTGTCAATTGAGTCACAATATACAAAATATATTATTAGATCTATCAAGACATTTTCTGATAACTTTTTTTATTAGGATAAAAACTAATGACAAAAATTGACATCAAACATTAAAGTCAAACTTGAACGGATTGTATTGGGTGATAGAAGTATATTATACTACTTAATCCGTTTCACCAATATGTTTACACTTCATTTTTCAAGGTCAAAGTTCACAAATTTTGACCATGAATTAGTGAAAAAATACAAAGATTTATAATGTAAAAATGCTATTGTTAGATTCATTTTAAATACTTTTAAAATTTTAAAATTTTAAAATTTATATATGCATAAAATTACAATTATCTACGGTCAAAGTGATGCATTGGAAACCGTGAAAAAGCAAATGTAAATATTTTCAAAAAAGGGAGGGAGTAGTAATTATCGATCCCTCCAATAAAAATTTCCTAGTTCCGTCCCTGGTCACTACCAGTCTACCACCGTTTGCGTAAGCTATTGTCCATATAAAGAAATAAAAGTTAATTAGTCCGGATAAAGAAAGTCACTAAATAATCCATCTCTCATAAAAAGAGGGGACTTTTTCAGGCTCTAAGCTCTCACTAAATTTTCTTGTTATCTAATTCGTTTATCACAATGCCAGTCTCACTCAGATTAGGGTAGTTGAAGGAATTTTTATCCGAGGGGGGGGGGGGGGGTGGTAGGAGGGGTTCACTAAGAACATCATCGATCACCGTCGTCCTCACTTGATTCCAAAATTAGGGTTTACATGCACTTGATTCCAAGTTTAGGGTTCACATGCCCACTGACGGTTGCACTGGGGAGTGGGGGATATAGGGGGGTTTGAAAGTTAGTTGAAATGGTGGGGACATTCTCTCTCTTTCTTGCTCACACAAACACCTACTAGATTGCGCCAAACCAATTAGCTATCTAGGATTTTGAAATGTAGATAACGTAGAGTGCTGAATAGTGCCTAAAAGCTGCCCCTTTGCTTTTAACTACTTAAATATACCACTAGCCAATGTCTAAAAGTTGCCCCTTTACTTTTTAAAAGTTGGCTGATGGAATACCAAAAGCCAATTCGACAAGCCAATATCTAAACACCAATTTTGAATCGTGTATTGATCAAATATCCAATTTTGTCAAATACAATCCAACATTCAAACACCCTTATTTTGGTGATACGAAGCTCACAAAAACTTGTATGAGACTGTCTCATAGTGGGACGAAATTACTTTTATTAAAAATAAGGGAGACTTCTTGACCCTTATTATTCAAGTAACTTCATCCTAATATAAGACGGTCTCATATAATACTTATTGAACGAGGCTAGGAAACCAAATACTTACACTTTCAATTTTGTTCCCTAATGCTCTTACAACTTACAAGTACAACATGTAACAAAGCTCAATAGTGGTGGGATATGCCCACTCGTATCTTAAGTCGTCAGTCTTGACCATCCCAAAATGGCTAACAATGCCTATTTTGCAACTCGAAGTCCCAAATTAACAAAACTCCAAGTCTCCAACTTAAATACGTGACTACCAACTCATGTGATTGTAGGGTCCTTTTCCCTTTTTTGTACTATGTTTGTCCCCATCCCTTAATCCTAGATACGTGCTAGGAGGATCCAAAGCCATCTCTTTATCAAATACGACATCATATTTGGCTTTTCGATCTCTCTCTCTCTCTCTCTCTCTCTCTCTTTTAATTTTTTTTAAAATTTTATCTCTTTATCTTTTGTTAAAAACCAAATAAAACACCAATAAGGGCATGTTTTTTAGACTGAAAACTGGAACAAATTGGAGAAAACTGGAACAAACTGGAAAAAAAGTGGAACTTTTAACTGGAAACTGGAACAAACTGGAATAAATTGGAACAAATTGGAACTTATTGGAAAAAACTGGAACTTACTGAAACTTTTGCATTTATAATTTTTTTTTTCTCATTTGGGATAGAGTTTTACCGGTAATAATAATAATAATAATAATAATAATAATAATAATAATAATAATAATAATAATAATAATAATAATAATAATAATAATAATAATAATAATAATAATAATAACAACAACAACAATATTATTAATATTACTATTAATAATAATAGTAATAATAATAACAATAATAATAATAATAATAATAGTAATAGAATTAAATTAAATTAAATTATTATTAATTTAATTTAATTCTATTATTATTATTATTATTATTATTATTATTATTATTATTATTATTATTATTATTATTATTATTATGCTCAAACGGGTACATCAATTTGGGGCGGATGGAGTAGATGATAAAAAATGGGCATTTTTCAAAAGTGATTTAAATAAATATGCAATATATACTTATTATTATTACTTAGATAAAGAATCTTAATTACTATATTTATTATGTCAAAATGTTAAATTGGGAAAAAACTGAAACGAATTGGAGAAAATTGGAACAAACTGGAGAAAACTGGAACAAATTGAAATTTTTAACTTGAAAAAAGTGGAGAAAACTGAAAATTACTGGAATCCAGTCTAGAAAAACATGCCCTAAGTGTTTGACGTGAGTGGTTCGACACTCTTATCCTTTAAGCAAAGTCGAAGATTCGAATTATGTGAATGAAGGAACTAATTATTGACAGCACTTTATCATTTCGCGGGATGACCCATGAGAATATGACTAACCGCCTTGGCCTAAAGAGCTGAGGCGAACCTGATTTTAAGCCAAAAAGCAAATAAAACGAATTAGTTGTGCCTCGTAAATCGTGATCATGACATATAAATTGGCACTACTTGTCAGGATCCTCGCTAATAACGTGGTATGATATACAGATATACTTCAAATTATTAGTCCTATATAAACAAAACTGTCCATATATATTCGTCACCTTGCTAAACACCTTGCTTTATAAAACTATACACCACATACACAGTCCACGACACCAATAGGAGATTTGCAGAATTGCAGTGGTGTATCACTGAAATTTCTTTCTTTCTTTAATTTTTCTCTCTCTCTCTCCAGGCGATGGAGGGTGAAGCCAGTGAGAGAATTAGTTTCCTTACACAACCCCTTTTTGATGATACAGAAGAACTATTGGAAGCTAATAACAAAGATTCAAACAAAGGTGAAACGCCTTTCTTCAAGACATTCTTCAATGGCCTCAACGCTCTTTCAGGTTCATTCTCATTCTCTTTCTCTTTCTCTACTCTAATATTATAATACTATATTGTCTCGATCGGATCAATGGCGAACACAGAAAATTTAGAATTTAGGTGTGTAAATTTTAGAATAGGGGTGAAAATTTTAGAATATAGGTACAAAAGAGCAAAAAAAAAAACAAAAGAACTTTACCGAAAATACTAGTAAAAATTGTACATTGAAAAGAGAAATAAAAAATAGGGTAGCACTTGCAGTGGACCACCCATGCTAATACATGGATTTGCCGGCTGTCTCAGATTCTTATTGTCTAATCCCGAATCCGTATAGCTAGGTAGACCTCTCTCCGCCCCCTCTATGTCTTCAATGCCTCAACACCTCAGGTTCACCTAGCTAGGTGGATTCGAGGGTTTAGGCAATAATTTGTCATTGTCACGTTTTTTTGACTCGTGCTATATACTGACTCAGTATATAGTTCATTGTATCCGGTGACGCAAATAGATAAGACTTGGGCAGAGTTTGGTTAAATATGATATCTTGCTTAAGAATGTCGTTTATGTTGAAAGTTAAACTATTAAGGATGACTAAAATATATTTTATGCCCAATGGAATAAGAGATAATGTTTTCCTTTCTTCCTCATTTCTTTCACTTTTCTTTTTTAAGAGGTTGCAAACTTTAATTGGAAACACGTTACGAAACTTTTGTATAGATGTTTTATTTTATTTTATTTTGGTTCGGATGAGACACAAATGTCAATCAGTACAATATATATACATATACGAGGGACAGGGGAATTCGAACATGAAACCCGCGAATGTACCTATCACCTCCGCTTTAGCCATTAAGCTAAGACGTCCTTGATTTATGTAGATGTTTGTTAGTGTAGCAGATAACATTGTGGGGAGTGGAGACTAGTCTAGTTGTATTCAAAACTTGGCTCATTATGAGTATGAGCCAAATGGCTAACCCGTCGTCATGTATGCACCCCAGAACCAATCATGTGTGCCGTCTGTTAGTTCTCTAATTCGATTTTTCCTCTTTCCATGATTTTTTTTTTATTTGGAGTGAACTACGATGTCGCAACTGGCAAAGAAAATTTGCTAACGTTGTGTCTAAGCAATACTTGAAATAATGATACTAGGGACTTTAAATTATATTCGACACAATAATTTTTAAATTTTATTTATTATTAAATTGAGATGCATGATAAAATCACGGACGATCAGGAAGTAGTTAGGCCTTGTTCTTTTCATCGTTTTCATGCTGCATTTCGTTTCGTTCCGTTTCGTTCCAATCCGTTCCGTTCCGTTCCGCATTCTGTACTTCATTTTGTCTCACATTTTTTTGAATTATCCGCGCTGCGCCGTTCCGTTCCGTTCCAATCTGTTCCGTTCCGTTCCTCACCGTCCCGCACCATTCCATTGAAAAGAACAGGACCTAGGAGATAGAGTGGTACATATAAGAGACCAAAAAATCCCTATTGTTCTTCCATGGCCCGCTAGATGTTGGATAGCTAATGAAACATCATTGTTTGACATTGTCTTTGGTCTTAATTACATAATTGCTTAATGGCGTGTTTGGCCTAACTTTTCTTAACTTCTACTTGGATCCTCATATCCTCTTATTTATATTCATCATCGTCCATTACCTCTTTTTGCATTTCCACCGCCACCTCCATAAAAAGTTGAAAAGGGGGTTGAAATGGCCTAAAAGTAAGGGGCCGTTTGGTTGGGGGTAATGATTAAGGGGGTAATGGAATGAATTTTTAGGCTAAAATGGGAGGTATGTGAGGTAGTAGCGGTTAGATTTTGTGAGAAGGAGAGTAATGATTACCCTCATTTGAGGGATAATTGAAACCCATCTCCCCATAGGGCATAGGGTAATGATATTCCCTCATTTTCCTTCATTTTCTCCATTACCCCCCTTAATCATTACCCTCATCACCACTTTACATTACTATTTTAGCCTAAAAATCCATTCCATTACTCCCTTAATCATTATCCCCAACCAAACGGCCCCTAAATGTAGAAGTAGCAAATTTATAAGTTCTACTTCTACTTCTACTACTCCTAACCCCATTTTAACTTCCTAAAAGTTGTAGGTGGAGTAGAAAATGGAGGAAGATGGGTTTAACTTTAATTACAAAGTTAAGAGAAGTTAGGCGAAATGGGTTTTAAGTGAATACTATATCATATTCATCACTTTGTTTGGAATCAAATTAGCTTCAGTTGGTCGAAACCAAATTGCCTTTGGTGTCAATCAAATTGATAAAGTTTTGGCCTATGACCATAATTAGAAATAAATAAACAATAATGATCTATTACTTAAAGTGAACGGGCAACCCTCTCTGAAAAAATAGAATAAAGGGAATAGGGCAAATTAAAAAATTTAAGTAGTCACTTTTTAGCGGCAACCATTGTGAAAATTTTCGAATTTATTAGTTGGCAGTTGTTTCCAAAATTACAATGATACTTAGGATGATAATGGCTAATATCTATCCAAAACGTTTGGAAATTTGTCATCGCATAATCACTCTAGCATTTGTTCTGATTAGGGGAGAAGGGTCCCCAAAACCACTCTATCACGTATATCAAATAAGATTTCATCCTGAATCCAATTGTCAATAGTAGGAGTAGCCTTTAAAGTCATATATTAAAGTCATTCACATCAATTTTTCGATGTGACGCACTCAACTCACAAACATGAATGTAACGGTTTTCGTCAAAAATAAATCACTGTTCATAATAATAACAAATCGCTCACATATCTTTAACTGTTTAATTATCTTAGTATTGGTAACTCTTCGCTATACGCCTATATCTATTCTGAGAGTCTCACGTGCCCCCGAGTTTAGGCTTATTATTTTATCAACTACTAAAAGTAGTTAACAACATTATTGGAGGCCCAACAATTAATACTCTAACAAAGACCAGCAATTCAGCCTTTGGCGTTCAAAATGGGCAGCAAAATGTTGAAACACTATAAACGTTTTGGCTGAAACACTAATGCACTATGTACTATACTGATAGCTCTAGTTAATAATGCCGGTTTTCACGACATTTTCACATTAATCCAACACTAATGATGTGATGTGTCTATTGTCATTTGTATGATTGTCCCCAAATTTCCAACTATAAGCATGTGCATTAGATTTGTTTGCAAATATTCCTGTTTTTATTTGTTTATCATTATTCGCCTAGGTAGACTTGACAAATAATGGGTCACTCGTAAAGGTTTCAATTGGCTCTTTTTAAAACGAGTTATATGTAATGTTTTTTTTTTTGAAATATATTTCGTTCAACTACAAGTTAAATCGAATTAATTCAGTTAGGATCACATTCGGTTTTGTCGTCCGTATTATTAAACTTTCTCAAATTCATGTAAGTAAATAAAATTCTAGTCAAGGTTCAGGTGAAATTGGGGTCACCTTATTTTCAGATGCTGAGTCAAATAAGTTATTCTTGCTATACCACAGTTTTCATACAGTACTTATGAAAAATTTGAGGAAAAATTTCAGTGCAATTATTTGTTTAATTAACTTTCCTATGCGATAAATCCCTCCATAACTATACATAAATGCATTTCTCATTCCAAATAATGAAGGGAAAATGAGTCATTCAATACTCTTTAATTTATGTGCAAAACACTTTGGCCATCCAGCTAAAAAAAAACTTTAAATTATTACTCTCTCCGCTTTTTATTCACAAATCACAATATATAAGGCATATTTTGACTATTTACATTTTTCAATGAGTATTTATGATTAGTTTTCCCACTTTACCCTTTCTTTTTATTGTCATTTACTTTCTTTTCTTTCTACAATATTGCATTTAATGCTTAAGGATAATTTAATATTTTACAATTTTTTTTCTTAACTTCACCATATTTTAATTTGTGTGCAAAATCAAAAGTGACTTATATTATGAGACTGAGAGAATACTATTTTAAGTTATATAGTAGCTGAGATCTCCTCAAAGCAAAAAAGAAAAAAGGAGATGAGATAAAACAAAAATACAGTGTTACTCGTGTGAACCACCTAGGTTAAGTTTTTGCCAACCACACAAATTGATACGAATTTGAATTAAGTTGCACTCTTTTTCGGGTTTACAAGTGCAATCTGATCTCTTTCTTTCTCCCATATCATTATCAGCCATGGAAGATGATGAAAAGGATGAGAGAATTTTTCTTTCACAACCCCTAATTTTTATTGAGAGCCAATTAGAAGTCAATAATAATGAGCAATGCCCTAAAGAAGGCTATGCGTGTTTCTTAAAGACTTTGTTCAATTCCCTTAACGCCCTTTCAGGTTCTGATCTCTTTATTACTCCTATATAGTCTAGTATATTGTTTTCGAGTTTTAATTTTGACTAGCAAAATCCCATTGTAGCTCATTGCTTTCTGTAGAAATTGGAATAATGGGGTTAAAAGGATATAGGATTATGTTTTCCATGTTAAAAATTATATGTGGAGAATTGATGTGTTTATGTCAATGTTAAACGGGTCGATAATGAGCAAATCCTTGTGTGAAATCAACTAATAGAAAAATTGTGTCGTTAATTACTGACCCTTGTTTCAATAAAAAAAATGTCCATCGTCTCACACCAGATTATGGTTTGACGGTCTTATACAAGTTTTTGTAAAAGATAAAGACTTGCATTGTCACAAGTCTCAAGTTATTAGAATGCGTAGCTTCATTAAATACTCCAACTTGGCCTGTTTTGTACTTTTGTTTTGGTTCATTTAAGTGTCTAATACTCTAATCTAAATATAAGTCGAAATGAAATACTCTTCCTGCATGGTGAGTTGTTATAAAGCCATAAAGGACAAGGAAAACTTGTATGATTGGCAATATGATTGTGACATACATACTATACTAGGTTGAAAGTACTGAAACATTGTCAAATAAGAACTCTTAAAGTGGTAAGTCATATTATCATAACACCTGTACTAAAAGGTAACTTGTTGGTAAGTAGTGATGTAGAAAGGTTCATGTTTCTAAATTCTAAGTTTTATCTCAATTTCTTTGTCAAAAGTTATGTTAAAGTACACCACATCCACACCCACTCACTACAGCAACCTGTCTCTTATACAGTCATACAGAAAAAAGCAAAATGAACAGGCTGAAAAAATTGGCTTGTTTATAGTACTATATTACGAGTATTATCCAAATGGCTAAGCATTGACTTGAAGAGCAATTATAGTAAAAGACTATCTGAAGATATTATTATGAAGATTGTTACTAACTTGTTAGAAACCTTAAGCTGGTATTTCTTAGTCCTTAGCTGTTCCAACATAAAAATAGAGTAAAATAACACAACTTGTATGAAACGCTGTTATTGTAACTTTTGATGAGATGAGGGTAATTTTTGTAGTATAACAAGGGTTACTGCTGATAACAAGTGACCCGTGCTTTTCTAAATAGTAACCCCATTTTTTGTTGAGTTGATCTCACACACACTTGTTCTAACTTCTGGTGATAGATGTTGTATTTCTGCTTGTGCCCTGATCTTGCCCTTCAATGTCTTGGCTGTTCAAAGGGGATGGACAAGAGTTCTAGGCTCTTTATATTGAGTTTTGGGTAAATGTTTTGCATTGGAAACTTTTCTGATAAATGAAAAAACATAATAGGGTGACTTTGCTTTCTGACACTGAATTTTGTTCAGCAATACAAACACAAAACTGCACCTGTTTCTAAGACCAGACACTGAATTAACCTTGAAAAGCTTTAGAACTGAAGAAATTTTTAGTTTTCAATCATCCACATATTAAGTATAAGAAGCGCTGTTTGAGTTCCGACACAACATTGGTTGTTATTTCTATGAAGTTCAAGTTTTGTTTAACCTTTGTTGCTTAATCTGGCAACGAATGAAAGTAAAGAATAGAACATTTCTATTCAAATCCAATGATCATAACAATTAAGAGAAGATGGGAGCAGGTTGCTGTGGTCATAAATTTTCTTCCTGTGGAGTTCCAGTGATGAGTATGATACTTCTTTTTTTATGACTCAAAAATGTGTGGTCTGTACCATTGTTGGTAGAATGCAGCACCTAATAACCTGTTTAACTTAAGACTGAAAAGAAGACAAACTATGAAAGTTGGTTCCCATTCATTCTTTCTATTTTCCTTCTGTTAACTTTTTATTTACTTTGTTCTGAAATTTTGTGTATCAGGAGTTGGTATATTGTCAATATCATATGCCCTAGCATCAGGCGGATGGTTGAGCCTGCTGTTGCTTTTTGCAATTGCCCTAGCAGCATTTTACGCGGGTCTGCTTATCAAGCGATGCATGGACAAGGATTCGAGTATCAGATCCTACCCTGACATTGGGGAGCGTGCATTTGGTAATATTGGGAAAACAGTTGCGTCAGTGTTTATGAATATGGAGCTCTACTTAGTCGTAACAGGCTTCTTGATTTCGGAAGGGGACAATCTTCATAAACTCTTTCCAGAAATGAAGTTCGAAGCTTATGGTCTAGAACTTGGAGGAAGAGAAAGCTTTGTGATCATTGTTGCCCTGGTTATTCTTCCTACAGTATGGTTGGATAATTTAAGTATCCTTTCTTACATCTCTGCTAGTGGCGTTATGGCTTCTGTTGTAATTCTAGTGTCGATTGTATGGGTTGGTGCATTTGACGGGATTGGATTCCACAACAAAGGGGAGCTCCTAAATGTTTCAGGCATTCCGACGGCTGTCAGCTTATACGGCTTCTGTTATTGTGCTCATCCTGTTTTCCCTCCCATATATAACTCCATGAAGAAAAAGCAACATTTCTCAAAGGTAAAGTTGCCCGCTTTGTCAACTTGTTATCTACTGTATTTCTTTAGAGAAAAATGCTTCGAATATAGAATACTGTTGTTAGAATATCTGCTTAGCTGTTTAAGTTTCCCTTGACACAGACATGTTCTTGACGAATCTGCTAACCGTTTTATCTTGTGCTTTTTTCTTACTGCAGGTAATGCTTCTCTGTTTTCTCTGCGCAACCATCTGTTACGCTTCAATGGCGATCTTTGGCTATATGATGTTTGGTTCAACGGTAGATTCTCAGATAACTTTGAATCTTCCAGCCAAGAAACTGAGTTCGAAAATCGCAATCTACACCACATTGGTCAGTCCACTATCGAAATATGCACTGATGTTAAGTCCTGTTGCTAGTGCAACAGAGACTTGGTTCCCAGATTTCCAAAAGAAAAGGTCTTTCAGAATTCTCATTAGAACAGCCCTGGTTGCTTCCCAAGTCATGGTGGCACTGGCTGTTCCATTTTTCGGGTATATCATGTCCCTAGTTGGAGCATTTCTAAGCGTTACAGCTTCGATTATACTTCCATGTTTATGCTACTGGAAGATTTCAGGCCCTAACCTTGGACTCGAGCTAATATTAATAGTGACCACATTAGTCCTAAGTATATTGATCGCTATATTTGGTACCTATACCTCTTTGGTACAAATAATTCAGGAAACTGTTGTACATACTTAATTTTATACTTGACTATGTATTAATTTTGTAGTACAGCATCAATTTTGCTTTTGGTTTTGACAAGGTAAATTGTGTTTGCATAGTTAATAGTGTAGGAAAGTATCTGAGTGATTTCATCAGGAATGTTTATGATATTAGTTGTAATCTTTCTCTTATTTCCATTCCTTTCTGGGTAAGCTTTACATGACCCATCTTAGGCCACTGCTTCGACGACGTATCAACCATACTAAGGACCCGTAGGGCCGTACCTATTACTTGAAAAACATGGACTGAACTTATTTGTTGACTTATTTGAAAGTATGCATTGAAATTTTTCCAATGACAAGTATTCATATTGGAGTATCAGTTTGACACAAATCCCTTCAAATGGGAAGGTCTATCCAATGGCACAAACACAAATGTACAAGTCAAAAGTTATATGGTGGTTATTATAGTTTTACATGAACAATAAAGATGAAAGTTTTCAGGGAAGATGCATGAGACTAGAGTGTTTTGTATACAAGGAATTCACCGCCACTATTCGTAGAGTGTGCACTGAATAAACCCCAAATGTATGCAATAACCTACAAACCACATACACCAGATAAGCCAACAAGATAAATCTTTCAAACAGGCTCAGCAAAAAGGGGTTTAGCGGAAATTAATCCCATGACCTTTGACATGATATCCAACATCACAACCGACTATACTACCCCTTTCAGGATAAAAGAGACTACAATTGGTGGTCGGAAGCCATCCACGTATGTCTTTGTGACTCTCTTTTAATTTGTACCAGCAGGAAAAAAAAAAAGAAGTCATTTTTCCCATTCTTTTCCATTCCTTGTCTTTTCTTTTGTGGGGAAGGAACCGATACCGTGGCTCACTTAATCATGGATCATGTGGTTTTGACCATTTAGTTTGCTTCAAAAGTGCTTGTCTATCCAATCCCTAATACCCAAATTTGTAGGAGCATTAAATGGGTGGGCAATTTCAGTATTAGTTCTTGAACCTTTGGCCCTTATTCCTTTGAGGATCGAGAAGCAGGCCCGTTCCCAACATTTTAGAGGCCCAGGAGCGAAATAAAAATGAGGGCCTCGAAAGTATATATAATTGGTTTTACACACAAAAAAAAAGTGAGAAATGAAAAAACAAAATAAAATGAGGCCAACTAAGACTTGATCTCAGGTCAAGTGACAAGAAGCTTTATGATAGAGCCATTCAACCACTGAAGTAGATTAGTATTCATGTTCATAAATTGTACGAAGTTACCTAAATAGCGTTAGTCTGTTTGTTCCATTGGGCCCCTTTAGTCATTAGACCCTAGACGGTCGCCCTCAAGACCTATGTCTAAAAACGACCCTGTCGGGAAGTTGACATGGAAACTCCGACATAGCTCAACTAATTGTCACTTATAGAAAGCCACAATATACACCAGAAATTGCTCGATCACTAGTTGTTGTCAGAAGAAAAATCGCCACATATTTGCTATGGATGAAAGACCAACCATATGCATTGTTATTAGGAAAATGTTATCATCAACTTTGTACCGCCTTTATCATCCCTGTAATTACTCGTGATAATGGCAGTATCATATCATTGATAATATGGGGGCACTCAGAGAAAGCGTAATCCCTTTTTCGTAATATGGTATGACGCTATGATGAAGCACTCCTAGGAGTCCTATATAATTATTCATCCACCTAGTCCAAAACTTCATCAAGCAAGCTAATCTTATTGCTTTTGGCTCAAACGATAGACCCCCATTTCACATGTTGTGGGTCCAACCCCTTTTTTAATATACATATTTTATTTTATGTATTATTATTTCAGCAAAACAAAAGAAAAGAAAAAAATGAACTAAGCCCTGGAACCGAATTGATTTCGGTTAAGCCAAGTTGGTGAGATGGCCTATGTTCGTTTGGGCTTTGTCTCACATTGGTATTGGCCCATATGGGCAATTGAAGTGCTAAGGCTTCCTTGAGAAGCAATAAGGCACGCATGTTTTTTGACAGTAGCAATAGAACGAAAATAGAGAAGGTGAGCTAGCTAGCTCACGGCAGATCCAAAAACACAAAGAGAGCTACACACAAGAGCCAAAAAGTGAGAGAGAATTTTCTGGAATTTCTTTCAGAATATAAGGGGCAGTTAACATTGGTGTTGAGGTGATTCAATTTTGGTTATTGCTCGGTTTTTTCTTCACAGGTTCGGTTATAAAGGTGTGTCTATGCTCAATTTGAGGTGGCTCAACAAAGGTAATTTTTAGGGTTTGGTCTCTAGTACTTTGGGAGTAGTATTGATAATTGATATCAATTGTTTACTCAATTCTAGAGCTTTTGGTGTACCTTTGGTTGATTGTTGATGGTGTTTCAAGTTAGGTCAAAACTTGAAACTTGAACTTGTTGTAAATTGCAATTTTGCTTATAGTGGATTTATTTGTCGGTTTGGCCCGTGGTTTTTTACTCTCCACACTGGAGGGTTTTCCACGTTAAAATCTGGTGTTCATTTATTTACTGTCATATATTTGTTCTGGTTGTTTTATTGTGATTGGGTTGTATTATTTTGGCCGATTGTCATGTCGTCGATCTTGTGGGTATTTGTCTTGGACCCCAACAACTGGTATCAGAGCATTGGTTATTGTTTGTAGACATGGAGTCTAGTCATAATTCCATGGTTAAATTGACATCGACCAATATTATTCCATATGGAGACCCATGATGGAAGACTTGTTGTATTTCAAGGATTTATATGACCCGATTGAGCTGGATGAAAAAGTTACTGTCCCAGTTAAACCAGAAAAAATGACAAATAAAGATTGGGAGAAAATGAAAAGGAAGACCTTAGGTACAATTAGACAGTGGATTGATATTAGCATATTCAATCATGTGTCCCAAGAAACTGACCCATTTGACTTATGGAAGAAACTGGAAGGTCTTTATGAGAGGAAGACCGCGCACAACAAGACTTCTTTGATTAAGGGGCTGGTAAATCTCAAGTTGAAGAATGGGAAGTCAGTGTCAGAACACCTTAATGATTTTCAAGATGTTATTAACAAGTTGACGTCTATGAAAATTGTTTTTGATGATGAGTTGCAGGCTTTGTCCCTATTGAGTTCAGTGCCAGACAGTTGGGAGACACTTGTTGTGTCTATTAGTAACTCAGCTCCGAATGGTCTGCTTTCTTTGGATGTGATCAAAGAGAGTATGTTTAATGAAGAAACCAGAAGGAAGGAGATGAGTATTGATAACTCACAGGCACTTGTTGTTGAGAACAGAGGAAGGAGGAAAAGTAGAGGTCCTAAGGGACGTGGCAAGTCAAAGACAAGTCCAAGTCTAGAGATGACAAGGAGACCCGTACTTGTCACTACTGCAACAAACCTGGTCATATCCAGAAGTTTTGCTTCAAGATGAAGAGAGATAAGAAGCAAGATCACCATAAAGATGGTGATGACAAGAACACAGCAGCAACCACTACACATGCAGAAGAACCTGTCACTATGGTGTGTGCAGATGGTGAGTGTCTTCACATTGATGATTGTGGTTCTCAGTGGGTTGTTGATTCAGGGGCTTCGTACCACTGTGTACCAAAGCGAGAGCATTTCATGAACTACCTAGCTGGAGATTTTGGTAGAGTGAACATGGGTAATTCGAGTTCTGCAAGAATTGTTGGCATGGGTGATATTCGTGTACAGACAGATGGTGGGTGCACATTGATCTTGAGAGATGTACGACATATTCCTGATTTGCGTCTCAATTTATTGTCACCAAGTGTTCTTGATCGAGAGGGATATCGACATTCACTTGGAGGTGGCAAGTGGAAGTTGTCTAAGGGGTCAATGACAGTGGCTCATGGTGAGCTATGTTGCACACTATACAAGACACACAGGCTTATTTGTTCAGGAGAGATACATGCTGTTATGGAGAACACTTCTCCGAACTTATGGCATCGGAGATTGGGGCATGTTAGTGAGAAAGGAATAAAGCTTCTTGCTGGTAAGTCTTTTATTCCTGCAGATACTACTATCTCTCTTGACCCGTGTGATCATTGTTTAGCAGGGAAACAACATTGAGTTTCATTCCCTAAGAAGTCTCGCAAGAAGAAAGTGAAGTTAGAGTTGGTACACTCTGACGTGTGTGGTCCAGTGGAGGTTGAATCTTTGGGTGGTAACAGATACTTTGTTACTTTTATTGATGATGCCACACAGAAAACTCGGGTTTATATGCTGAAAAATAAAAGCCAAGTGTTCGAGATTTTTCAAAAGTTTCATGCTATGGTAGAGAGGGAGACAGACAAAAAATTGAAGCGTCTCCGCACTGACAATGGAGGTGAGTATACCTCGAATGAGTTCGAGGGTTATTGCTCGAGACATGGTATTCGACATGAGAGGACAGAGCCTGGTACCCCACAGCACAATGGGGTTTCTGAGAGGATGAACAGAACCATTGTTAAGAAGGTGAGATGCATGCTTAGAATGGCAAACCTTCCGAAGTCATTTTGGGGTGAAGCGGTCATAATCGCTGTCTACTTGATAAACAGAGCTCCGTCAGTTCCTTTGGGCTTTGATGTTCCCGATTGTGTTTGGTTTGGGAAGAATCCTTCTTATGCTCATTTGAGAGTATTTGGGTGCAAATCTTTTATGCACGTGCCAAAGGAACAACGATCTAAGCTTGATTCGAAGAGCACTCCTTGTGTATTTGTTGGTTACGGTGATGAAGAATTTGGTTACAGGTTGGATGATCCAGAAAAACAGAAAGTTGTTAGGAGCAGAGATGTAGTCTTTTATGAGCACGAGATGGCGGCAGGCCTCTTAGGTGTAGGTACGACTACTAGTAGTACAAATTTGCCATTTGCTACTGATGTTTCTCCTGTTTCTGTTTCTGTTTCTGTTGATCAGCCTATTGTTAAAGAGCATGAGCATGAACATGTTCATGATGATGTCGAAGAAATGCAACCTGGTGGTGATGTGCAGCAAGATGCACATGAGACAGAAGAGGTTTCTGAGCAGGGGGAGCAGTCCACTCCACAGGTGGATGGTGCACCGGTTAGAAGGTCATCCAGACAGCATAAACCTTCTACCAAGTATCCAAGTTCAGAATTTGTCCTTGTCACCGATGAGGGGGAGCCAGAGAGCTTCCAAGAAGCATTGTCTAGCCAAGACAAAGATGAGTGGCCAGTGGCTATGCAAGAGAAGATGGATTCTTTGAAAAAGAACGACACTTATGATCTTGTGAAGCTTCCTAAGGGGAAGAAAGTGTTGAAAAACAAGTGGGTGTTCAAGTACAACAAAGATGGCAACAAACTAGTGAAGCGGAAGGCTAGAATTGTGGTGAAGGGATGCAACCAGAAGAAGGGCATCGACTTTGATGAGATATTTTCACCAGTGGTAAAGATGACATCCATTCGCATGGTGTTGAGTCTAGCTGCTAGTTTGGATTTGGAGCTTGAACAACTTGAAGTAAAAACAACATTTTTAAATGGCGATTTGCACGAGTAAATTTACATGGAGCAACCTGATGGATTTGAAGTTAAAGGGAAAGAAAATCTAGTTTGTAAGCTGAAGAAGAGTCTTTATGGACTCAAACAGGCACCAAGGCAGTGGTATAAGAAATTTGATTCGTTTATGAGAAACAACAACTATAAACGAACTCATGCAGATCCTTGTGTGTATTTCAGAAAGTTCCCTGGAGGTAACTTCATTATCCTGTGTTTGTATGTTGATGATATGTTCATTGTTGGACAAGATGTAGATATGATTCACAAGCTCAAGGAGGACTTGTCTAAGTCCTTTGACATGAAAGATTTGGGTCCTGCAAGACAGATTCTAGGCATGGAAATTGTGCGTGATAGAAAAGCTGGAAAGTTGTGGTTGTCACAGGAAAAGTACATTGAAAAGGTACTTGACAGATTTAATATGAAGAATGCCAAGCCGGTTAGTACACCACTTGCAGGTCACTTCAAGTTGAGCAAGAGAACTTGTCCTACTACTGAGAATGAGAAGGGGGGTATGTCTTCTATTCCGTATTCCCCTGCTGTTGGTTCTTTGATGTATGCGATGGTCTGCACAAGACTAGACATCGCACATGCTGTTGGTGTGGTTAGCAGGTACGTAGCTAATCCAGGAAAAGTTCACTAGGAGGCAGTGAAGTGGATCTTGAGATATTTGCGGGGCACCTCAAAATTGAGTTTATGTTTTGGAGGTGGTGAGCCTATACTTGAAGGCTTTACAGATGCAGACATGGCTGGTGATTTGGATAACAGAAAATCTACCTCTGGTTATTTATTCAGATTTGCAGGGGGAGCCATTTCATGGCAATCCAAGTTACAGAAGTGCGTAGCTTTATCTACGACAGAGGCAGAGTATGTGGCAGCCGTGGAAGCAGGTAAAGAGATGCTTTGGTTAAAGCGTTTCTTTCATGAATTGGGTTTGAAGCAAAGTGAGTACACTGTATTCTGTGACAGCCAGAGCGCTATGGATTTGAGCAAGAATATTATGTATCATGCCCGCACGAAGCACATTGATGTGAGATATCATTGGTTGCGTGATGTGATTGAGGAGCAACTAATGAAGTTGAAGAAGGTCCACACTAGCAAGAATGGCGCCGACATGTTAACGAAGGTGGTTCCCGGAAGCAAGCTTGAGTTGTGTAGCAAGCTTGCGGGTATGGCGTCCAAGTAAGTGTTGAAATTTTTATCTCTCCTCCGAAATAGGCTGGAGGGGGAGATTGTTGTGGGTCCAGCCCCTTTTTAATATACATATTTAATTTTATGTATTATTATTTCAGCAAAACAAAAGAAAAGAAAAAAATGAACTAAGCACTGAAACCGAATTGATTTCGGTTAAGCCAAGTTGGTGAGATGGCCTATGTTCTTTTGGGCTTTGTCTCACATTGGTATTGGCCCATATGGGCAATTGGAGTGCTAAGGCTTCCTTGAGAAGCAATAAGGCACACATGTTTTTTGACAGTAGCAATAGAACGAAAATAGAGAAGGTGAGCTAGCTAGCTCACGGCAGATCCAAAAACACAAAGAGAGCTACACACAAGAGCCAAAAAGTGAGAGAGAATTTTCTGGAATTTCTTCCAGAATATAAGGGGCAGTTAACATTGGTGTTGAGGTGATTCAACTTTGGTTATTGCTCGATTTTTTCTTCACGGGTTTGGTTATAAGGTGTGTCTATGCTCAATTTGAGGTGGTTCAACAAAGGTAACTTTTAGGGTTTGGTCTCTAGTACTTTGGGAGTAGTATTGATAATTGATATTAATTGTTTACTCAATTCTAGAGCTTTTGGTGTACCTTTGGTTGATTGTTGATGGTGTTTCAAGTTAGGTCAAAACTTGAAACTTGAACTTGTTGTAAATTGCTATTTTGCTTATAGTGGATTTACTTGTCGGTTTGGCCCGTGGTTTTTTACTCTCCACATTGGAGGGTTTTCCACGTTAAAATCTGGTGTTCATTTATTTACTGTCATATATTTGTTCTGGTTGTTTTATTGTGATTGGGTTGTGTTATTTTGGTCGATTGTCTTGTCGTCGATCTTGTGGGTATTTGTCTTGGACCCCAACATCACATATAGTAGATTGCAGTTATGGCTCGGCTTATTAGCACAATATCTTCCTTTCTCTCCCACTCTATTTCCTCTCTCTCAACGATGAAGGGCGAAGCTGGTGAGAGAAATTTCCTTACACAGCCCCTTGTTGATACTGAATTAGAAGCTAATAGTAAACACCTAAGTGAAGGTGACACATCTTTTTTCAAGACTTTCTTCAATGGCCTCAACGCCCTTTCAGGTTCTCTTTCTCACTCCCCTACATGTTCTAATACCGACTCATAAGATGGACTCATAGTATGTGCTAATACCATTGTAGGTCATTGTTTCCTCTAGATATGCAATGGGGTTTCAAAGATATAAGTTTCATGTTGTGTTTGGTTGGCAGTTCTTTCAGAAAAAAAAAAAAAGGCCAAATTATTTATGTTCAAAGCTCAACGACTTCTATTATACTGGACGTAAATTATGCACCTACAGGAATATCTAGTTCCCACCCTCTGAAGAAGACAAGCCACCTCCCATTGCTCCTTAACTTCAAATGATAAGAAATCAATCCAGGGAAAACAGTTTAAACTCATCTCTTCTTTTGTTTTCTCCGTTTTGTTGACTTTTACTAACTTTGTTATGAAATTTTGTGTGCCAGGAGTAGGAATGTTGTCAATATTATATGCTCTAGCATCAGGCGGCTGGTTGAGCCTACTGTTTCTTTTCGTAATTGCCACAGCAGCATTCTATGCAGGTCTGCTTATCAAGCGATGCATGGAATCAGATTCGAGTATCAGAACCTACCCTGACATTGGGGAACGCGCTTTTGGAAATATCGGGAAAACATTTACATATGTGTTCATGAATGTGGAGCTCTACTTGATAGTAACAGGCTTCTTGATTTCGGAAGGGGACAATCTACATAAACTCTTCCCGGAAATGGAATTCGAAGCTTATGGGCTAAAACTTGCAGGAAGAGAAAGCTTTGTGATTATTGTTGCCCTTATTATTCTTCCTACAGTTTGCTTAGATAACCTGAGTATTCTTTCTTACATCTCTGCAACTGGTGTTATAGCTTCTGTTATAATCTTGGTGTCCATTTTATGGGTTGGTGCATTTGACGGGATTGGATTCCACAACAACGGCGATCTGCTAAATTTGTCAGGGATTCCTACGGCTGTCAGCTTATACGGTTTCTGTTATTGTGCTCACCCTGTTTTCCCCACCCTCTATAACTCCATGAAGAAAAAGCATCATTTCTCAAAGGTAAAATCGCCTACTTTGCCGACTAGTAAGTAACTGATAACATAAGAGCCATGTTTCAACTATATTAGTCAGATATAACTCCTTAACATGGAAGATTTTATTTTACTCTTTTCATCTAGCATAGCTCATGAGTTAGATGAATAACTTTTCTGAATGAATGATTTTTGGTTTCTTAGAACTGTTTTACTTTCCCTTGTCATGCATACATAATTGATGAATCTGCTAACCGTTTTTTTTACTGCAGTTATTACTTCTCTGCTTTCTTTGTGCAACCATCTCTTATGC
Organism: Tetragonia tetragonoides; assembly: GCA_038025085.1. Taxonomy (NCBI): domain Eukaryota; kingdom Viridiplantae; phylum Streptophyta; class Magnoliopsida; order Caryophyllales; family Aizoaceae; genus Tetragonia; species Tetragonia tetragonoides. The sequence goes on from CM076139.1 coordinate 43,817,176, forward strand.
TTCAATGGCGATATTTTGGCTATCTCATGTTTGGTTCATCAGTAGATTCTCAAATAACTTTGAACCTTCCAACATAGAAACTGAGCTCAAAAGTCGCAATCTACACCACATTGGTCAATCCACTATCAAAATATGCACTGATGTTAACTCCTGTCGCAAGTGCTACCGAGAGTTGGTTTCCTAATTACAAAAAGAAAAGGCCTCTCAGAATTCTCATCAGAGTAGGCCTGGTTCTCACCCAAGTCATGGTAGCATTGGCTGTTGCTTTTTTCGGGTATATTATGTCCCTCATCGGAGCATTTTTAAGTGTTACCGCATCAATTACACTTCCTTGCTTATGCTACTTGAAGATTGCGGGCCCTAAACTGGGAATTGAGCTAATATTAATAGTGGGCACGTTAGTCCTAAGTATATTTATCACTGTATTTGGTACCTATACCTCTTTAGTACAAATAATACAGGGAACTGTTGTAAATATTTAATTTTAGACTCGACTGTTTATTAAGTTTGTATTACAATTTAATTTTTGCTCCAGCATTTGAGAAGGCAAATTGTGTTTACACTTTACACAATTGATTGGTTTAGAAAGTATCAGAATGACGCCATCTAGATGTTTTTAGTTGCTGGCGGTTCTGGCATTGGCAAGCATGCCTTTAGGAAGCACTGGTATCAGTTCTCCATATTCAGATCTGGACATGATTGTAACAGGTTTACTGATTTTAGAAAGGAAAATTTACATAACTTGTTTCCCGAAATGATAATCCAAGCACATGGAATGCCAATAGATGAAAAATCAAGCTTTACCATAATTATCGTTCTCGTGCTTCTACCTACAATTTGGTTTGGTTAGATGACCCAAGCATTCTTGCTTATGTCTGCCAGTTGTGTTCTAGCTTCTTTCATTATACTTTGGTCGATTTTATGGGTTGGCGCACGAGATGAACTTAGACTACTCCAAAGCATAGGGATCTTAAACCTAAAAGGGATCCCTACAGCCGTGAGCTTATACATCCGCCACCCTCGCCACTTCCATTGAAAAGATATGATTTCTCCCAAGGTAAAGTCGTGTCTTATGGGGACTAAAACTAGTTTGATCACGCCTGTTAACTTTGTATATATTATATAACCAATTTGATAATCCTCCATTCATTTCATGTTTCTGAACACATTATTCTTTTGAAATGGATAGCAGTAAGAAACCAAGATAAAGATGTTCTTGATGCAATCTAAGGTGAAAGGTTTGAGGTTTCTGTTGCTAAAACTATGCAACATAATCTGTCAGAGATTGTCTACAAAGTTGTTCATGGATGGGACGGCCCATTAGGTGCTCTTGTGTTCATAGCCAAAGGGGAGAAAAATGTCAACATCTGTTTAGATGGACAAGTTTTGGAGCTTGGGCGGACACACACGGTGAACAGGATGTAAAAACTTGGTGTTATTTTCACAGTTGGTTTCCAAATACCAGAAGAAAAGCCTTAAGAATTATTAACAAAACAACTCTGGTTGCTAAACAAGTCCTTGTAGTTCTAGTACTAGCATTTCCTTTCTCTGGGTATCTATGTCATTTCCCTGAGCATTACTAAATCCTACTGATTCGGTTGAACTTCCTTGTTTCTGCTCCTTGAAGAGAAGTGGTACTAGGTGGGGAGTTGAGCTGGTGGCATTCATCTTAGGCATAAAAATCTGAAGTATACTGATTGAGATTTTTATTATATAAACGTCTGTGGAAGACACTAGACGATAGTAGCACTCACAGCTACATAACTATGGAGAAGACCAAAAGGTAGATGACTAATACGAAGGAAATTCAAAAGTAACACAATATTTCAACTAAATGATGTGCTGGGGCAATAGAATGGAAACTTTCAAAATCATCTTTTGCCAACTTGGCTAAGTCGATGAGGTCCAGTTGTTAATAACTGTAACCTTCGGCGAAAGATGAAAATATCGTTTCTGACTTGAAAGATGTATAAGGACTAGACGTTCGCCGACTGGCCGCTAGTCAAATGACAGTGACTAATTCAGAAAGCCTCAAAAGAATTAAAAGTTGGCATAAATTTGAGAATCCTTTTTGTATCATTCCTCCCGAACTTCATTCTAAGCTAATACATAGAGAATAATCTATGAAGGAAACAAGAAAACTATAATGTTGCTATAAAGCAAACCAGGAACTATTTGGTAGAGCTTCTTTAGAAGAGATCAAATACAGAAGCTTTATTAATAACTTCTTCACGTTAAAAATTAATGACAGTATGAAAATAATGAACAAGTTAAGTGTAGCTCAATCACCACCAAGCAGGTACCAGACGAAAAAAACATGTCAAGCATCTAATTCTGAGTAGATCATTCTCATATGCAAGTTTAATCTATCCAGTAAAGAGTACATACCTTCATACTGAACATTACTGTGAAAACCAGATTTAAATTTGTGTATAGATCTGCCTATCTCGATAAAACTCTCACCAACTATCTTCTTCAAGCCACTATCCGTCAAAAGTGTCCTCAAGGTCGCTACACCTTCCCACATTCCAACGTCAGCATACATATTTGACATCAGGACAAGATTTCCAGTCTGCTTTGGCTCCAACCCCAGCAGTATCATCCGTGCTTCCTCCCCAACACCATATTGATCATCAAAATTATGGATGTTGCAAGCACTAAGCAAATTCCTCCACACAACTGCGTCAGGCTTAGCCTGCATATTCATGATGAAACTATACGCTTCCTTGATAAGTCCAGCTCGACCCAACATATCCACCATGGCTCCATAATGAGTCACCATGGGCTTAATCCCATAAGCATGTTCCATTTCATGAAAAATCCGGTAACCTTCATCCACAAGCCCTCCATGACTACAGGCACAGAGCACGCCCAAAAAAGTGACCTCATTTAGAGGTAGATTTGCTTCCTTCATTTTGGAGAAGAATTCAAGGGCTTACTCAGCAAAACCATGTTGTGCAAGCCCCGAAATCATGGCAGTCCAAGTGTACTCATTCCTTTCACGCATTCGGTAAAATACCTGCCTAGCATAATCCAAGGACCCGCATTTTGCATACATATCAACAAGGGCAGTGCCAAAATGACAATTCACAGTCAACCCCATTTCCACAACCTGACCATGACTCCACTTCCCCAACCTCAAGCTCCCAAATTCCGCACAAGCCAAGAGCAACAAAACCATTGTGGTCTCATCAGGCTTAACCTCATCACAACCCCGCATCTTAACAAAAACTTCAATCGCTTCCTTGTACTGCGAATTATCAACACAAGCAGAAATCATACTGTTCCAAGAAACAACAGTTCTAAGGCGCATTTCATCAAACACTTGGCGGGCACAACTAATCTCCCCACAATACCCATAAACAATATCAATGTATTTTGAACATAACTATTACCATCCAAACCATGCTTAATGACATCCCCATGTATCTGTTCCCCTCCTTTACGATCCCGAATTGAAGCGAAAGCCTTAAAAACAAATGGGTATGTGAAATTATTTGCCATTACATCTCTTCTTCTCAGTAATCGGAAAATCAATACAACTTCACGTGGCGAATTTCGGGTAATGTAGCTCCTGATTAAAGTGTTCCAATATGAGGGTAAATTGGCGATGGAGCCAACAAAATGGTCGAAAAAAAGCGGGTTTTTGTGGGGAAAGTTTCCATTTATGAGGATTTGGGATGTGATATCTGGGTCTTGGTGAAGGCCTGAAGTGTGAACTATGGCTTGAATTTGAGAAAATTGTTTGAGAGAAGTGCAGTGTTTGAGGAAATGAAGGCATTGTTGTTTTATGAGGGAGGTGAGGTTTGATTTTGAGTTGCCGTTGGCGTTGGGATGTATGGATTTTGGCGGGGATTTTGCCGTTGGGACTGGAAAACGAAACATGCCATTTGGGGCTGATTCAATTGAAGTCAATTGTCATATGTTGACGAGAAAACAAAAACATTGTGATTTTTTGGAGATAGCCTACCTAGAAAATATCCGATTTGCAAATAAAGAAAGATTACATATCAATATGAACCTTTTTAATATTTATTTTTGACAAGTAGAGATACTTTTTTATTGGGATAGTATAAGTAGGGCTGCACATAGGTCTAAGACCGAACCGAACCGAACCGGACCGAACTTGAATTGGACCGTACCTGAATCTAACCAACAGGTGGACCGTGGACCTGACCTATAAGCATTAGATCCTGGATCTAACCGAACCTGAAAAACCTGGACCGAACCTAATTGGACCTAATAGACCTGATCTGTTTTTAGCTCCAATAACACGATTTTTTTAGTATTCATCAAAACAATTGCCCAAATAATATTCAAGTCCAAGGCTCCAAGCAAGTGAACAACACAAAAAAAAAAAAAAAAATAAAAAAAAAAAAAAAATAAAGGTCCAAGTCTTAATATTTTTAAACAATACTAAAATGAAATTAAAAAAAATGTTTTTGACTATTCACTCGAGTGTCGTCGATTTCCACACACGGACTCAATCTTCTCCAATGCCAACATAAATGGTAGGATCAATCAGTGGAACCTTTCCCATTGCCAAATCTGTGTACATTTATATGAAAAAATTAAGATAAGAATGCATCATAATGATTAATAAATGTAATCTCTATTTACCATATTAAAATATTAAGTCAATAGTATAGTATTAAAGTAACATTACATAGACATTTCCTTCGTAGCTTTTTCCAGTTCTTCTAACTCCTCTATAGACTCCTCAACATTGACTTTACTAACTTGTCTTGAAGCTGCTCGTAACCAATATTGCACGCAAATCAAACCTTGTACCGTCTTTTATCAAACATAAAAATAGATTAAATAATCACTAAAATAAAACATAGGGAATTTAGAGATCATTATAGAGAGAAGATAATAAATCAACTTAGGAGTTAAAGAGCTTCTAAACAAATCAAGATGACGTCCCCCCGTGCTGAATGCAGACTCTGAAGCAACCGTGGATATCAGCATAGCAAGTATATCACGTGCCATACATGAAAGAACTGAAAATCTATGCCCATTAAGTTGCCACCAATTTAATACATCATTTTCCTCATCTTCACCCATTTCTTCATTATCGCTCAAACTCAGGCCTAACACTCACATATTTACCCTTTTGATCCCGTTGAAGTTCTCATCTTCTTAACTTCATCCATGATCTCCTTCTTCCAACCATCAGCCCCACCAAATATATCATCATCATCATCATCATCATCATCAATAAGTGACACATTTGGTGTTGTTTCACTTGTTTCCCCCACAAGGAGGAGCAATAGTAGGAGTGTACAAGTGCTTATACTCATCAAACAAATCATATGCAGCTTGTTTCACATTCTCAAACAGATAATCCCCTTTTTCTTGACCATACATTTTACGCAAATATACTTGAACACCAACTAATCTCACTTTTGGATCAAGTAAAGCTCCCACATAAATCAACATATTGAACTTTTCTATCTCACCCCAATACTTGTCAAATTTTTCTCTCATATTAATAGCCATTTTATTAAAATCTTGGACATTAGAACACTTCAACTTGTTCAATGTTTGAAGAGCTACACCAATATTCAACAAACCCACATTGGATGTCACATTCAAAGAACCAGAAACATTGTTAGTCAACAAATAAAAGTTCTTTAAAAGAACAACAAGTTTCTTAACAACTTCTCAATCCTTTTCTTCGGGGGCCCCTATTACCTTAAAATCTGCTTCCTTTGAGAGCTCAAACATCCCAAAAACACGCTGAAATTTTATAGCCGTACTCAACATGATGTATGTCGAATTCCATCTAGTACACACATCAAGAGACAACAATGACTTGGTCTCAATGTTTAAAACAGTTGCAAATTGTTTAAACTTCTCTAACCTAGCAGGAAAGTTTCTAACATATTTAACTGTCATTCGAACTCTTTCACCAGATTTTGTATTGTCTTTCAATTTCAAACCATCCCAAACAATAAGGTTGACAATGTGAGCAATACATCTCATGTGCAAATATTTTCCGTTACTTATACCACCTTTTTGTTGCACCATCTTTTGCAAATTAACACAAGCAACATCATTTGAGGAAGCATTATCAACAGTCACAGTGAAAAGTTTACCATCCGAACCCCAATCTTCCAAACAAACCTCAATAGCTTTAGAAATTGCCTCACCCTTATGACTAGATATTGGACAAAAGTTCAAAATTCTTTTATTCAATTTCCAATCATTATCTATGAAGTGAGCAGTCAAGCACATGTAATTGATTCTTTGAATAGATGTCCATGAATCAGTTGTCACACAAACCCTTTCACACGAAACACTTAAAAATTCTTTCAACTTCTTTTTTTCATTCAAATAAAGTTGATAGCAATCACGAGCCACAGTCATACGAGAAGGTAATGTAAATTCAGGGCATGCAACTGACATCAAGTGCTTAAAACCAGACTTCTCAATAAAACGAAAAGGCAACTCATCCACTATGATCATATAAGTGATTGCATCCCGAACTTCATCAACATTTAAAACCCATTTCTTCAATTTCCCCTCCCCTGGTTTACCCTCAACAGACTCTAAAACCAGTTTACTTTGCTTCAACTTACCCTCATTGGATGGATTCTGTTTACAATTCAGCCAATGTCTACTCAAGTTTTTTGTACCATTTATAGTTGGGTCAGCAGCAAAGGTTGAACCACAATACTTACATTCAGCTCGACGCTGGCCCTTTTTTTTGAGGTACAGCTTGTAGTCCTTTCAAAATTCTGCTCGTTGTTTGCTTGAGCAGTCAATGTATTCGCGCTCCTCTTTGGGGTCATTCCGATCATCATTTGACTGTGATACTGATGTTTTCTTCTTTAGAGAGTTTACCTCAACACCGGGTTCAACATACTCCTCAATCCTCATCATCACTAACATCCACTGAATCATGCCTTTGAGTTGATTCGGTTGTTTGGCTAGAAAAAGGCACTCTTCTTCTTCTTTTGGATTGAGAGCTCGACATCTAATTCACAAAAAAAAATTCCATAATAATTTAGCATAAATGCATAATCACTGGCATCATATTTTTATATTAAAACAAATAACTTGTAGAAATCTTACATTGGATGAGAGTTGGTCCGTGGCCACTAACTATTGAGCATCAAATACCTGGTGACTGGTGAGTAAAAGAACTAAGTCACTAACAGTCTAACACTATTAAAAACCCACACAAATTAAAGAGAAAAGACAATTATCTATTATAGTGTATCTAATTTGGTGAATACTAATGTAGCCCCTAACTAATACAGTAAACCACACAAACAAAATTCTGTTTTTTTTTTTTTTGTATGATTTCTAGCTAGAGGATTGTTCTCAATGTTCTGAATTCTGATATATTTCCCCCCCAAGAGAAGTTCGTACCCTAAACCCCCCAAAAAAGTAAAAATAACAAAATTCATAAACCAAAGAAAGACTTAACAATGAATTTCAGAAATAGCAAAACAAAAAGACTTGACAATCAATTTCAGAAACCAAACAAAAGACTTTGACAATCAATTTTAGATAGAACAACATAGAACAGCAAAAAAACAATATGTAAATAACAAACAACATGTACAGAGAGAGATTGAAGACTTACCCGCAATTCGCAATCACGGCGTCACGGGCTCGCCGGGAGGGTCACGAACCCACGGTCAGTCGGTCAGATGGGAGAGGGGAGAGAGAGAGGCGTGGTCTGGGACTCTGGTCACAAGTCAGATACTCAGATGGGAGAGGAGAGAGAGTGTGTGAAATTGTGAATGACGCTAAACCTAATTTACATCAAACACCAATAAGGCAATAACGATAGACTAAAAGCCCACAAAGTCCCTTTTTTTCTTTTTTAATAAATCAAAGTTTTCGGTCCAACAAGTCCAACCAGGTCCAGACCTGGAAAAAATCGAACCAGACCTGAAACAGAAAATACTAATATGGTGGACCGTGGACCTAAACTAATACCATCGGTTCGGTTTGGACAGGTCCAAAAAGCAGGTCCAGGGCTTCTTATGTGCAGCCTTAGTCCTAGGAAGCAAAAGGATCCTGCGGTTTCTCCATCGAAGAAGAAGGATTGCGAAGTGAGTTCTGCTTCTTTGGGTTCTAGGGTGGGCGCCCAGAACGCAACACCAAGATCAACGCCGCGATCTCTAGTGTTGGGTGATTTTCTCCCTCCATCTATGGTCAATCTTGAGGGCTCTGGTCCTGGTACTGGTATGTTACCTGAACTGATTGATACTATGCATCAAGAACTTGTTAATGGTGATCAAGAACTTGTTAATGGTGATCAAGAACTTGAGAATTTGGGTTTTCTTTCTGATAATGGTGATTTCAATTTGGGTAATTTGGGGAACACAATTATGAATTCTGTTAATGATAATATTGGGTCAATTTCTGTTCCTGATATATCTGAAGTGCCTGAAATTGTCGTCCTTGAGGTTGTGGAAGGTCCTGTTAATGGTGAAATTAATGGGTCTTGTTCAGGGTCATGGGGGGAAAAGAATGGTCGTGATTTACTCTCTGAAAACAGAAACCCTAAAAGGGGTATGAAATTAAACTTTGTGCCCTGTGATGATGATGTTGTGGAAATTGAGTATGAGGATATTAAGGAGCTGTTGAGCATTGGCAACACACCTTGGTAGGGTTTGTGATAGGTGGTAATCCTAAAAAAGCTACCATTCTGCAGTTTGTAGGGAAAGAATGGAACCATGTAAAGGCCCCTAGGATCTTTATGCATAAGAAAGGCTGGATTTATTTCAGGTTTCAATCCATAGAGGAGAGGGTTATGATTTTTAAAGGTGGTCCATGATCAGTTGGGTCCAAAATATTGATTCTCAAGGTCACCCCATTTCAGTTTGGACAAGGAAGAAGTTAACCTAGTACCCGTCTGGGTCCTCTTTCCAAATCTGGATGTCCATTTCTGGACTGCTAGAGCACTTAGTAAAGTTGCTAGTAAGGTTGGTAAGCCACTTTTTGCAGATAGATGTACTGCCTTGAAAGAGCAAGTATCCTACGCTCGTGTGCTCATAGAAGTTGATGTGTCCAAACCTTTGCTTAAACAAACCAAGCTAAGGGACCCTTTTGGGGATATGGTCCTGCAACATATAGAGTATGAATGGGTGCCATACTTCTGTGGATTTTGCAACAAGCTAGGCCATGATGGACAACACTGTAAAAGGAGAGAGCAATGGCTAAAGAGGTTTAAGCCACCTACTACCAAGGTGGGTGATGGGGTTTTACCTGTACAACAGGGCCCTGAGAACTCTAGAGAGGAGAGCAGGCAAATTGTGGAAAGCGGGCAACCTGTTAGTGTGAGTGTACAATCTGTACAAGAACCTATACAGGTGGCTGAGAAGGGGACCCTAAGTGTGGGAAGCCAAGCACAACCTCAACTGAGTCCTATAGAGGCTTTCTGGGAAGTCTGTAAGTCAAAATATAAGAAGAAATCAGTTGGATCAGTTGGTAGAGGTACTCCTAGTACCCCTGTGACAGGCAGCAGGTTTGCCACTCTTGAAGTTGATGAAGAGGAGACTTTGCAGGATGTGACTCATGATCCTCAGTTGGAGGATGATGAGTGTGATAGGCCTACACCACCATTGCTACCATGATTATTTTCTCATGGAACATTCGTGGTATGAATAAATCCTATAAACAGCTTGAGGTGAAGCAGTTTATGAGGAAGAATAAATTTGATTTCTGTGGTATTGTAATACCCCGTATTATTATTCATTTTAGAATAACAATTACTTAAAAAGAAAATGCAATTTCGTATTTAATTAATTTATTGGGCTCATAAATATCTAAAGTGCCTAATTAATATTGGGTTTTGGTTTTGGACTTAATTAAAATGTAATTGGGCCAAAACAAATAAAAGTAATCAGGCTCCACAATTTTCGGAAGTGGCCGAAAATTACAAGGCTTTGCAGGGCCTTATTTTCGGCCACCCTAGCCGAAAATTGGGTGAAAAAATGCTGAATTTTGTTTTAAAATTTTGTTTCCTAAATTCTTGGTTAGTGGAATGATTTTAGGAGAGGTTTTAGGAAAGAATAAGTTGAGATAAGGAAGGAGTGTATTTGGGTTCCTAAATACACTCAACTTCCAAACTTAACTGACTCTTTACCAAATCAAAAAAACAAAAAAAAAAAAAAAAAAAGCTTCTCTCTCCCTCTCTCTCACGCACGCCGTCCAAGGAGAAAAGAAAGAGAAAATTCTTCACTCTTTCACAATTCATCCTTTGCTCAGTTTTAATCCTTTGATTTTCAAGGCCCGTTGACCGCACTTAAACGTAAGGAGCTTACGTTATTTGATTGTTGGACTTGCCTTATTTTTTTTAAAGGTAATTCATGTCTAGATGAATTATGAATGTTCATTGTCTAAGTATCGGATTGGAATGTGTATTTGTACTTGGTTTGTGGAAGGGATAATTGTTATTTATTTCCTTGTGATAATTCGTATAGAATTATGTTAGTGAATGCATGTTGTATGTTGAAATCACTTTGTGTAGCAATGTCTACTTGTTAATATTCATGTGAGGAGATGCATGATTTATTGGTTTATTGAACGAAAATTATGTTAATAATTGTTCAATTGGAATATAGCTTGCAGTGCTATTTTGTATCATGTTGGTAAGCATGTGGATTCATGTTAGTAAGCATGTTACTTCAATAAGTTGAATTGAACTTTGACTATTGGAACCTACTTAAAGGTATTGGAATAAGTGGTTTTGAATTGAGGCCTAGATGCCATTCATGTAAAATGCCATCAGAAATTGTAACCATATTATGTTACTTTTTTTTTTTTTTTGGTAAAATGTGAGATATGTATTACCAAAAACACTGTCAGTACAAAAATAAGAGGGCATACCCCCTGTTCACTATCAAAAGATAGGTGCTTACCTTCTAGGAAGGGCCTCACCTTTTCAATTGATAGTCTCAACTTAATCCTATGCATATTTAATCAACCCTTATCAAAAAAAAAAAAGGCACCTTAGTAAAAGTACCTGAGAAAAACTGAGCTAAAGCTGAAGTAAAGCTAAATCTATACATCATTTATCAACAAAGAATGCCAGAAAAAATATCTTCAATGAAATTTCTATCAACAGGTGTGGCCTTTTTTGGTATGCAGTTGCAAATTCTCCCCTGCATCTCTTTTTTCACCTGCAGGATCAAGCTCTGAGGGGACTTCACTTTTTGTTCCCAGTACGCAATGTTTCTGACTTGCCAAATGGAGTAGATAAGGCATGAGAACACAGCTCCAATAACTTGCCTTTGGTATTTTGTGCCTTTATATCTTCTAAACAGCCATCTCCAAAGTATTCTAGTGTCTGCAACGTACTTGATGTTCAACCAGGAGCATATACCCTGCATACACACTCTACTATATGGGCACAAGAAAAAAAGATGTGAAGAAGTTTCAGTATCTGTACCGCAAATAACACACATAACATCAGTACTAATACCATAAGCGTAAAGCTTATCCTTGGTTTTCAGTCTGTTAAGAACAGATAGCCAGCATATCATCTTGTGCTTAGGCACCGAGACTCTATTCCAAACCCAGTTATACCATCCCACTCTTTGCAGATCGCCCAACAACCATCTATACCCAGAAGCAACCGTGTATCTTCCATGTGATGTAGACTGCCAAGTCAAGTCATTATAACCACTCAGCATCCTATCCTTAATCTCACAAATCTTTTTCCAGGTCCAGCTAGCGTCATGTGGGGGGGGAATGATCCTTCCAATTTCCTAAATCATATAAGTGGTGGATCCATTTAATCCATAGATTATCTTCTTTGCATGCAATCTGCCAAATGTACTTACCAATTGCAGCAATGTCCCACAAATTAATATTCTTGATCCCAAGTCCACCAGCACGCTTAGGTTTACAAATCAGATCCCAAGCTACTAGAGCAGTGGTATGAACTGTAGGTTTACCCGTCCAAAGGAAATTCCTGCATACTGCAACTATCTTGTGAATCACAGTTTGCGGCAGCACAAAAATTGTAGCCCAGTAGGTGTGAATGCTCATCAAAACAGAATTTACAAGCACACACCTACCAGCATAAGAGAGATGCCTAGACCCCCATCTTTTGATTTTAGCCATCATTTTGTCAACTAACACATCACAAGCAGTCACACTTAATCTTTTAGAAGAGATGGGAACTCCTAAATAATTGAAAGGAAGAGTGCCTCTAGCAAAACCAGACATTTGTTGGATAACATGACATGTTTCTTCATTCATGTTTCCAAAATAAAGAGCTGATTTAGACGCATTGGCAGAAAGTCCTGTTGCTGCAGAGAAGGTAGCAAACGCCCTAAGGAGCAAAATAATAGAACTAGCATCTCCTTTGCAGAACATAAGAAGATCGTCAGCAAAACATAGATGATTCAACTTGAGGCTAGCACAACCAGGGTGGAAGCCAAACTGATCCTGTTGGCTAACAACATTTAGTACCCTTGAGAGATACTCCATACAGATCACAAAAAGGAGTGGGGATAGAGGGTCCCCTTGTCGCAGCCCCTTCTTATCCTCAAAATAGTCATGTAGAGTACCGTTCAGAGAGATTGAGAACTTTGCAGATGTAACACAAGTCATAAGCCAACCAGAAAAAGAGGGAGGGAACTGAAGAGCATTTAGCATATTATGTTACTTGAGTGCCAAGATTATGTGTATTACCTGTTATGTGATCACCATATTGAATTGAATTGAGAGTTAAGATTTCTTTGGTAATGGATCCACCGAAGGATGCGAATGGGAATTGTCACTTGTTATATTGAGTGGTTCCATTGGTTATGGCCTCAATGTATTGGAAATCTTGTATCCATACTGAGTAATTGGGCGAGTGGTTCTCCGGAACAGTTCTTCCTGTAGACTTTAGGGTCGAAGAAGGGTATGCATACTAAGGAACATTTGAAGTACTTCAGGAGTCATTTATACTTCGGGACGGTTGATCCCTCTTTTGCCAATGTGCACGGGACTAAGATCCTATTGAATCGACTGCGGTTGGTTTGACAGTTCATGCGATTCTCTTCTCTCTAATGAACTTGGCTAATGGATAATAATAAATATTGGATTTATTATTTGGTGTTTATGCGTGTCTTTACTTTTAAATCATGTTGTCTTTTATTTTCTTAAGCATGGTCGTAAAATTTTAATTAAGCATGTTGGCTTAACTTGGAGATTTAAATGGACTATGTGGTTATGAATTGCTCAGCGTAGCTAATTGGTTGTTTTTCTTTTTACTTGTGTTTGTAGTCCATTTCTCTTCAATGGTGGACCTATGATGAACCTATATGGAATTCGTCTATATGGGGAGTAGACTGACAGGATTTGCAGCTCGAGGTGTGAGTTAGGAGAGACGACAAAAGAAGATTATATATCTTCTAAGAACAATTATTTTTATTGTTTAGTTGGAACTTCTTTATTATTGGGATTTGGTATTGTAATGAGATTAATCCTCTTGCATGAGAATTAATATTTTATTATTTCTATTTCATTTGGACTAATTGTTTTAAGTTTAGTTGGAAAAGATAGTAATTATTTAATTATCTAGTACGTACGTTTGGGGATATAAATTCATTTGGTTTCTTTCTAGCCTTGTATTTAATTTGAACATTAAATACGGCGGTAGCGCTTCGAAATTTCAGGGTTTTTCCGCTGCGACTCGTGATTTTAAATGGTCTTAAATTAGACGAAATTTCGGGGTGTTACAAGTTGGTATCAGAGCGTATGTTACTGTCCCTAATGTACGTTTTGAAATGCAAAGTATGTCATTAAGACATATTCCTAGGATGAAAACTTAAATATACTTAAGTTATGTGAATAAAAGATTTGTAAGCCGAAATGAGTTTAATTGCTTCTTTTACTTGTTTTGGTATTATCTGAAGTACTTGAGTGAAGTACTAATGTGTTTTTCTTGCGTGCAGATGGTGAAGCTTGAACGACCCGTGACTCCCGAGGACCCGAGGCAGCTCCGTTATGAGGGAGGCCGACTAGAGGAATACTTTGATCTCGTACGAGAAGTATTCACGCAGTACAACAAGCGCTTTGACGTTCAATCCTCTATACGCTCGGAAAAGATGAAGGCCTTCTACTTCATCAAAAGCTTTGCCTACACGACGAACAAGTAGTTCCAGTTTCACAAAGAGTGGCTAGTGGACTGGGAGATGAGGAACGATAGGGACTACCCCTATCTGGAGACTTTGGAGTCCTTGATGATAAGGGCTTACGTATGGGACAAGGAGCATCCAGATGTGCTTAGAGACCCTTACGAGATATACGTGGAGAACACTGGAGGGTACGATCCATTGCTTCAGATGGACGACCAAATGACCCAAGAGGAGGCAGACGTCGATTAGATCGAGCACTAGCGTTCGAGAAGGACTACTTCAACAAGGAGGCCGAGACGCCTGCTGTCGAGGTTGAGGAGGAGCCTTTGCCTGCTGTTCCCGAGGTTTCTGCGAGGCCATCTAGGCCTAGCGCCGTGAGAGACTGGCCCATAGGCTTGAATGGAAAGCCCAACAAGCCAAGGACCCCTACTGAAGAGGAGGAGGATCCAGAAGAGGAACTTCTTTATTATTGGGATTTTGTATTGTAATGAGATTATTTCTCTTGCATGAGAATTATTAGTTTATTATTTCTATATCATTTGGACTAATTGTTTTAAGTTTAATTGGAAAAGATAGTTATTATTTAAGTATCTAGTACGTACGTTTGGGGATATAAACATTTGGTTTCTTTCTAGCCTTGTATTTAATTTGAACATTAAATACGGCGGTAGCGCTTCGAATTTCCATGATTTTTCCGCTGCAACTCGTGATTTTAAATGGTCTTAAATTAGACGGAAATGCGGGGTGTTAAATGTATTCTTGAAACTAGAATAAAAGTTGGCAATGCCAGTGGTATTGCTAATAAAATGTTTAAAGGGTTACATAGTTGTTTCAACTATGAACACCATAGAAATGGGAGGATTTGGTTGTTGTGGGATGACAATAATGTTGAAGTTGAGATTCTGCTCAAAACTGCTCAACTTGTTCAGCGTAGGGTTAAATCTAGATGCAACTCATTTTGTTGTTATGTAGCTGTGATCTATGGTTCTAATAATGATGCTGAGAGGTGCAATCTGTGGGATGAATTAAGGGAGTGTGCTGCTGGTATTGATCTTGCTTGGTTATTTATGGGGGACTTGAATGTGGTTAGAAGGGTGGAGAAAAGACTCAGTAATGCTGAGCCAAATATACATGCCATAATTGAGTTTGATGAATGTTTCTCTGACATTGGGGTGAATGATTTACCTGCAGCTGGAGGCACCTTCACCTGGTGGAATAATCAGCAGGGGTGTAATAGAGTTTTGAGCAAGTTGGATCGAGCTATGGGGGATAGTAATTGGTGTCAAGCTGACCTACACTATTCTGTCCAGTTCTTGCCTCCTGGGGTCTCTGACCATTTTTCTGTTGTGGTTAGTATTGTTGAACTCAAAGCCCAGTTACCTAGGAGATTTAGGTTCTTGAATGCATGGCTTGAGGATGAGGAAATTCTTCCTATGGTGAATAGGGTGTGGAGTATGGATATTGTGGGGACTCAAATGTTCAAACTTTGCTCTAAACTGAAGATGCTCAAAAAGGAGTTAGTAAGTTTGCATGGGAGGAAATTTAGTAATATTGAGAAAAGGGTTGAGGAGGTCAGGCACAATCTAAGTCTAAGCCAGATTGAGCTTGAATCCCACCCCCAAGACCCCCTGATGATTGCCTATGAGAAGTTCTGTAAGCAACAATTCATCAAGCTTAAAGAAGTTGAGTTAAGCATTCAGTATCAGAAGGCTAAATGTACTGATATAAGCAAGAGTGATGATAATACAGCCTATTTCCATGCCAAGGTGAAGGATAGGAAAGCTGCTGCTCGAATTACAACTATACAGGACAAACATGGGGTGCCCAAGATAGGTGCTGCGTTTGTTAACTTTTATTATAAAAATTTGATGGGAGCTCAGCAACATGTCGGTGCCTTTGATACTTCTGATATGGCTGAAGGTCCTACCCTGCCTAGGCTCATGCAAGATGAACTGGTCAAACCTGTCACGACTGAGGAGGTAAAGATAGCTCTCTTTTCCATTCCAGATGATAAATCACTAGGAGCAGATTGTTATACTTCTGCTTTTTTCAAGAAACTGTGGGATGTGGTAGGAGATGACTTTGTGAGTGTTGTTTTGGATTTCTTTTGCTGCTCTAAAATGCTCACCCAGGTTAACTCTACCCTCCTTACTTTAATTCCTAAGCTTGAGAACCCTTGCTCTGTTACTGAATTCCGCCCAATAACATTTTGTAATGTGGTTACTAAGATCATCTCCTCTAGAATGCAAGCGGTGGTTGGTTTTCTGGTTGGGTGTGAACAGTCAGCCTTTATTTAGCAAAGGAGTATTTTTGAGAACATATTGGTTGCGCACGAGCTAGTCAAACACTATGGGAGGAAAAATATTTCTCCTCGAGCAATGATTAAGATTGATATCCGGAAGGCCTATGATTCCCTTGATTGGAGTTTCTTGAAATCTTCCTTGGGGTTTTTAGGGTTTGTTAGTAGGTTTGTGGATTGGATCATGGTGTGTGTGTCCACTGCTAGGTTCTCTATTAATTTTAACTGTGGTGTTGTTGGGTTTTTTAGAGGCCAGAGGGGACTTAGACAAGCGGACCCAATGTCCCCTTATCTGTTTGTGTTATGCATGGAGCTCCTCTCTAGGATGTTCAGGAAGTTGAGACAAGAGAATCTGATCAATGTTCATCCCAAATGTGCTAAGATGAACATAACCCACCTTGCTTTTGCGGATGACCTGTTGGTCTTCTCTAGAGGGGATCTGCCATCAATTATGAAGTTAGTGGATTGTTATCATATTTTTTCTGATATGTCTGGGTTGCATGCAAATAGCTCCAAATCCTGCATTTACTTTGGGGGTACCAGGGAGGATACTAAAGATGCAATTCTTCAGTATACTGGGTTTAGTGAAGGCACTCTCCCTTTTGTGCTACCTTGGAGTGCCCCTGTCTACTGCCAGACTTACAGTAAGTTGGTTGTAGGCCTTTGATTGACAAAATCAAGGAGAGGGTTGGACACTGGACTACACGGTTTCTGAGCTATGCAGGGAAGGTCCAGCTTATCAACTCTATTGTGTTTAGTATACAAGTCTATTGGAGCTTTGTCTTTTTTTATCTAAGGAGGTTATGAAGGAGATTGAGAGGGTATGTATGAGGTTTTTTTGGGGTATAAATGAAGATGGGAGGAGATGTATCTTTATTAGTTGGAAGCAGATTTGTAAGCCTGGGAGGGAAGGGGGTATGAACATCAAAGAAGTGATTAGTTGGAACAAAGCTGCAGTCTCTAGGTGGCTCTGGCTTGTGGATAAAGGTGGTAATTCCATATGGCCTACCTGGGTTCAGAGCTACTATTTGAGGGGTAGATCCATTTGGGATGTTCAGATGGGTCAAATGGCATCTTGGGCCTGGAGGAAAATTATTCAACTCGGAGATGAAATTCTGGGAGCTTGTGCTTCTCTACAGGAAGCTAGCAACATGGTGAGAAGGTGGACATATAATGGGAAGTATTGTACTGGGAAAGCTTATGAGGAATTCAGATCACATGGGGACCATGTCAGATGGTTCAAGCTTAGCTCATAAAGGATTGCAGTTCCTAAACACAGAGTGGTATTCTGGATGGCTGTACAGAATAAGCTAGCTACGCAAGACAACCTTATTAAAAAGGATGTGTGATGGTGAATAGAAATCCTTTGTGGTGCATAGCTCTCAAAAGTAACCAACACCTATTTTTTGGATGCCCTGTATCCCAAGACATCTGGCAGCGTGTTCTACTTTGGATGGGTATTAGTAGGAGACCATGGTCACTTCAGAGAGAGGTTTCGTGGTTCATAAAGTATCAGAGAGGCAAGCAAATTGAGCAGGGTGCACGAAGAGCTGCTTTGTTGGCCACGATCTATGCTATCTGGCGTGAGAGGAACCAAATCATTTTCCATGGCGCTATGCATATCACTGATCAAATTGTCAGGCAGATTCAAGATAATGTCTGTGTCAGGCTGTATTCCTTGTTTAGTCATGATGATGCATATAGATTGTTGACTAGGTCTCTTGTATAATCGTTAGGGTGATTGTATAGGGGAGCTGTAGTCTGTGTTGTTGTTTTGTTGCTGTTTGGATCATGCCAGTCATCTCTGTTTTTGCTGAGAGGATTATCGTATTGATAAGCCTTGACAGCGCTTGTGTAATTCTCTCCTGGGCACCACCTTGGTGTCCATTGGATGATGGAATGAAATTTCTAACCATTCTCCAAAAAAAAAAAAAAATAAAAAAAAAATAAAAAAAAAATAAAATAATAATAATAATAATAATAATAATAATAATAAATAATCATAAATAATAATAATAATAATAAAATGTATTAATAATTAAAATAAAAATAAAAATAAAAATTATTATTTTATTAGTATTATTGTTGTTCTTAGTATAATTATTATTGTTAGTATTATTATTAAATATTATTATTATTGTTATTATTATTATTATTATTATTATTATTATTATTATTGTTAATAAAAAAGGAAAACATATAAAAAGTTTAAAGGAGAGAGAAAATGTGGTGGGGTATGGTAAAAAGTACGAGAGAGATTGATGAACAATGAATTTTTTTTTTTGTTTTTTTGATAAAATGAACAAGGATTTTGGTTTCATGGATAAATCATCTTTTTGGTGGAGTTCATAAAGTGAGAGAGAGAGAGAGAGAGAGAGAGAGAGAGAGAGAGAGGGATGAGTGAACTTGATGAAGTTTATGAATGGGGATGCTCTTATATAAGCAGTAGCCTAAAAAATTGAAATATCGCTGAGAAACAGCCAAAAGGGATTTAAGCCCTCCTTATTTCTCAGCAATAAGAATGCCCTAAGCAAGTTAAAAACTAATCGAGAAATTCTCATTAGAATGTATTTCCAAGTACCATATTTGATGATATTGTATTCTCTAGTGCAATAGGACATGGATTTACCAAAGAGAGGAATAGGAACTCAATTTTTTTTCCCTTTATTTATTTATTTTTCTATATTCTTTATAGATCAACGTTTTTCCCGATTTAGATTTTACTTTTCAATTTTACATGGAGTCACTCTGTTATAAACATGCATCATATGATATTCATACACTGAGAACCTTAAGTTTTTAATGAAATCTCATAAAACCATTTAGTAGGAGGTACTCTAATCGATCAATTTTGATGACATTTTCATTCCTTCCTTATTATCTTATTATATTTCCTTATTCGGATTGAGTTCCACCAACAAACTTTATTCGAAGAAACATTTTCGCAATTTCGCAAATTTTGGGTGCTTCCATGAGAACTCATGCATCTAGGTACATCTGTTTGATTTTTAAAATCAGGTCCACTTGATTTTATAAATCATGCCCATTTGTTTTAAAGCTCATACTTAATTTTAAGAAGTTGGTGTACCCGGGTGGGTACACATGTATGGGAGCGCCGATAAGACATATCCACAACGACATCATATACAAAACAAATCAATGACGCAAAAGAGATGAATTACTTCATAACCTCATCTCAAAAGAACTTATGGTAGGTAGGGTACTAGGCCACCTCCCACTTGTCCCCAACTATAATTTGGGTTCAAGTTTCATTTACAACAAAGTTAGGAAACTTCATCGCTATTCAAAAAAAGAAAGAAAATAAAGATATAAAAACATAAAATATAAAAGTAATGATAATACCGTCGTTATTTTTTTTTTTTGAGGGAATGATAAGACCGTCTTAAACAAATTTTTGTGATTTTGGATTAATTATGATACTTAAAAAAAGTAGAGTTTAAAAAGGATCCATGAACTCAGGCTCATTAAAAATAAAAAAGGAAAAGGCTGACATCAATAGCATGTCTTGTGTAGACTTAGTACACCGTAGAGTAAGAACAGTATATTTAAAAAGATATAGTTTATAACCAAGGAGGTGTGGTTGAGTGGTAGAGACTCATCCATCCTTAACCAAGGTCGAGGGTTCGAATCTCGCCTTGGGCATGAAACAGCTTTAAATTCCTTGGCCATCTGTCCCACCCTTTGGGTGGATACCCTTGGTCATGAACCAAAAAAAAAAAAAAAGAAAAAAGATATAGTTTATTTGCACCAAAAAAAATAAATATATATAGTTTATTAGTCCATCATAAATGGACTAAGTCCACACAAATTTTTGTATATTAGGATTCAAAAAGATCCAGTTACGCAAAGTATGCAAGAAAAGAACCGCAACTCCACAAGACCCCAAGACCACAACCACATGTCCACCTTTTGTGGCCATTATGGTTGCATAATAACCAGTGTTTGTACTTTTCTTTGTCTCTCTTTTCTCCAAAAATCAAAGACTTTTCTCTTGCTGCTAAATTTGAGCCTCAAAAATTGAATGATTTTCTCAAATATACATCATTTACAAATTAATTCCCAAATTAGCTTCGGTTCAAAATTATTTCCCCACATATACACCACGTAGGATCGGATTGTGGCCTGTAAGCGAATTTAATTTTTTTTTTGTAGCGAAAGGCAAAGCGGCTGTGGGCCACAGCGGCTTTGCCTTTCGCTATAAAAAAAAAAAATAGTGATCGGACTGTGGCCTGGAAGTGAATTTAATTTTTTTTTATAGCGAAAGGCAAAGCCGCTGTGGGCCACAGCGGCTTTGCCTTTCGCTATAAAAAAAAATTAAATTCGCTTCCAGGCCACAATCCGATTCTACGTGGTGTATATGTGGGGAAATAGTTTTGAACCGAAGCTAATTTGGAAATTAGTTTGTGAATGATGTAGCAAATATACACTCAAAAATTCCCAGGTTTTTCATGATTTCCTCATGTTCTGGGTCCCTCACTCCTCCCCTTCATGTAAACGACCGTCCACTCCACTGAATTTCCTTCTCAGTTCCTCCTTGTTTTCTCTCTCCTCCATTTCCAGCTTCATAAATTGCTTCGCTCTCCACAGTGTTTAGGGGGTTCTCTTCATTTGGGTCTCCTTTAGTTGCAATTTAGCCAATTGGGTTTGTGTTGAATTCCAATATCCTAATTTGGGTCAGTACCATTTTCCTGTTTTCTTTCTGACTGTTCTTTGAGGCATTTAGCCGAACACATTGATGGCATCTCTAAATTCATTCCCTTTCACTGTTGAAACGAAAATGGAGAGCCCAGTTATGCTTCATAGCTCATTTGGGTCTCATTTTCTTGTATATCAACGCAGAAAGCCTTTGGATTTGGGTGGTTTAGCTGATTCAAGGATTGGTTGTGTGAAATTTGTGGAGCATAATAGTAATAATAGTCAAGGAGGGTCATTTCTATGTAGTGTAAGACCAGTGAGTGGTTCAAGAAGAGGAGGTTTATGGAGGAGTAGTCGTGTGAGGGCGACTGCGAAAGAGTCAGGTGAAGGTGAAGATGACCAAGAGATTGAAGATGCAATCCAGGCCTCAATTGAGAAGAGTAGCAAGAAGGTTCTGGCTATGCAAGCAGAGCTACTTCAACAGGTACATTCATGGATTTGGTGACATTTCTCTTTTCTAATTGTTATGTAGATATTTTGGTAGTTGCTGATTTACTCTTGCTTTTGGGGTTGCTTATTTGTTGCTTTGAAACCATATGGTGAAGATATTTTGCTTGAGTTTATATTTTGAAGTGGAAGGTGTTGTTGGGAGGGGAAAGTAGGGAGGAATGAGTGTTCCTTGTTAACCATGTCAATTCAATTAAGGTGGCGTTTACTTGATCATAGTGAGGATTACGATGTAGTTTTGGTAACCATATAGCTTGTAAGTATCAATACCTCTACAGATGTAATGACGTTTATGTTAGTTAAAGTTGAGCAATAATCAACATCAACATTACCCCAGTGCCTCCAAAGAGGCTCCCGCCTAGGCAGGGTAAAGGGGGGTCGGTCGTACGCAGCCTTACCCCTGTGAGAGCCTCGCAGAGAGGCTGTTTCCGTTTGACCCGAGATCCGAAGTGCAATGACCATCGGCAACTTCACAATAAATAAGAAGTGCCGACAGTTTTATAAGCCATTTTGCTTTAGTCCATTACATTCCGAAGTCAAAAAGTAGAGAAGCTTTTGGCTCCACGGGAAATTGTGGACAAAAAGTTGAGCAATAATGATTATATTAAATCATGTAATTGATGACACTCCCCTCATATTTCTCCTCTTGTAAACTAATCCGCCTCTACTTCTAGTTCGCCAGAAAAAAAAAAAAAAAAAAAAAAAAAAAAAAAAAGCATCTATGTAAACGAGCTCCAAAACGGCGAAAGTATACTGTTTTCCAAATTTAAGACCATGTTAAGTTTGCTGCTCAATGCTAGCCATGTAACTGCGAGTGCCCTGTTGGATGAGATTGTTTAGAAAAATGAGTGCTTGGTATTACTCTAAAAAGAAGCTTGGGGAAGCTATCATGAATGCTTATGGACTATAGTGACCAAGAAAGGAATATTTTTGGAAGAAGATTCTTAGCTCTAAGGTGGACTTTAGAAGTGGGCTCTAAGGGCCTGAAGTTAACAGCCAGAAAAACCTCCAGTGGCCCTGAGGGTCTTCTAGGCATGAATCTGAATGGTTCTCCGCGTTAAGTTTGTCCTTCCTCATTTTCCTCTCAATCAGCCTCTCCCATAACTTCATTGTGCGACTGAGAAGTTTTATATCTGTATCGCTATTACAGATTTCTGTTACCGCTTTACTCTTGTAATAGAGGAATGACCGCGCTGAGTCTCCATTCCTTTGGCATCTTGGCGGATCACATTGAAAGCTTAACTAACCGATTAAGACCTCCTCCTCCTAAGCTCTTCCACACATCTAGGGGTAATCATCCGGTCCTACTGCCCTTCCACCCTCCATCTTCCTTAATGGCTTTGAGAGTTTGAGTTCTGGCTTCGTAATACGGTGGCAAAAGTTGTAGTGCGACACTGATCAGACGTGATAAGATTCCCCAAGGAGATGTTATCCTCAACGCTGTTGAAAGGCTCGTGAAAGTACCTCTGCCACCTTCTCTTTTAATGTCAACTTCATACACAAGGACCCATCGTGCATCGTCCTTTGTACAACGAACTTGATCCTGGTGTCTCGTCTTTCGCTCCCTAGCTCTGTCCAACGCAAAGATGTCCCAAAATGATGCAAGAAATGAAATATTCAAGGAAGTAGCGATTGAGCTCGTACTTCCATGGAGTTTTCCAAATTAGGCGTGTTAATAATGGAATTAACTAGTAAGGCTCCAGTAGAGATGCTTAATAATGTAAACCAAACGTCTAAATTGGTGTTAGATAAGTGCAATTGGACCCCAAATAAGCTAAACCTACTTCTTAATCTCACCCAAAGTCCATTGCTTTATTTATGCCCAGAGCTTACAGTAATCCATTTAATTTCATTGAAACTTTTAGAACAAACTGAGTTCATCAAAGTGATGTTCTGTTACATATAATTCTTTAAGTATCAAATAAATGAATACAAGTTCTCAGTATTTATGGTTTTTTGACTTTGTAGTATGTATGGGAAATATTTCAAAGTTATGGGTTCAAATTTGTGTTTATTGGAGGACACATGCACGGTAATTGCTGATACAGACCATTGACTGTGCATGCTCTTTGGAGGAACCATAGAGTGGTGTGACTTATAGGCTTTATGTGATGCTGTTGTATCAATGAAAATGTATTGTGTTTGAAGATGAGGTGACTTCTCAGTAGGTAGGCACGAAAAGAAGCTTTGCAGACTCCTTTTCTTCTTTTAGTCTTTCTCTTATTAGTACTTCAGTTCATTTTTTCTTCTTCTTTCTTTGCTCTTCTTGTTTCTTAGTTTCTTTGGCTTATTTGTTCTCTTTCCCTCCTCTTTCCCTCTTTCTTCTGATTCCCTTGTCTTGTATGAGCATTTGTAGACTGCTTATGCAGTCTGAATCAGATGGACTGTAATTTGTGCATGTGTGTAGCAAGTGGCGCAAAAGAATGAAACTGCGGTAAAGGAAAATGGACCCCATCCTTTAGTCGCTAGTCGGGTAAGTATAATAGAAGCTTCTCATATTTATATCTAGTCTTACCAAAAATCAAAGCCCGTGAAGAAAGATCCTTCAGCCTCAAACTGCTCGCTAAGGATGACAATACTTGAGCCAATGTCAGATTTGCTTAAATCTCCACAGGAGCTATATTGAGCAATGGGAAAAACAGTGGAGTGTTTCTTTCTTTAAAAGCTTTTTTTTTTTTTTTTTGATAAACGAAAATTTGTTTTAATAAGACTGCTCAAACCGCAGCAGAGGTTAAGACATCCTTCGAAAGAAGTTATGGCAAGTTATGCTAATTTCTTTGAAGCTCAGAAATAGCATAGCTGTATTGTTTTGTGGGGAACAACTTGCTTGTCCTGCCACGGTTGGTCAGTTTATTCAAATAAGTTGTGTACATATGGTGCGGGGGAAGGAGGGCAAGTTGGTGTGGCGTTGCTTGTGTTTGGCTATTTTCAGAAGTCTTTGGTAGGAGAAGGAACATGAGGGTCTTTACTGTGTTTGGCAAGCCTGCTGGATTTGTTTGTGATCGTGTGGTTTACTTGGCTTCTCTGTGGGCCAAGGCGTCAGGGGTTTTTAGAGGAATGTCCCTTACGGATGTCCAATGCTTACGGAGTGATTTGATTTTTAGTTAGATTTGCTTTTTACTTTGAGGACTCCTTATCCTCTTAACTTTGTATTGTTACTCTTTAATCATTAATAGACTTTCTTAGCTAAAATGTAGAATAGCTTCTAAAGGCCCCCACCTTAGCCTACGTAGAGGCTAAATAACTCACTCTATCCCATAGTATCTCAGGTGGTACTAAAGGCTTCTTATTCATTTGAATTTTACATGGATTTAGTAAACCTTTTTCTGGATGGACACAAATATGTAGTGTTTCACACTTTCACTTGACGGTGTCCAAGAGACATGACCGCCTCATTTTTGTTCATCGGGTATGATATGTGGGAGCTTAAGAGTAGTATTTTGTTTATTGATAATTTTACTTTTTCCTTTGCGTGTGTGTGCAGATTGCTGAAAGGAGGAAGCTAGTTTCCTCAATAAAGAGTAGCTTAATCAACCCTGATGATGAAATGTCTACTAAGGATGGAGACAGCTCTTCTCCCAATCTTGATGTTAGCACAAGTTATAGAAGAAGTGTCGCTGATGAGCATCCCAGCACTGTTGACTCTGGAAGAAATATTGATTCAGTTCCCAGCACTGATAACCAAACCCCTGCTTTTCCTGTCAGTTCTCTTGCTGGGAGAAGTAAAAAGATAAAGGCTCCATCAAAGCCTCAAAGTATGAATTCTTCTACTCAAAATAATATGACTGGCGCACCAGGAAAAGCACCCTCTCAGAATGGACGTCCAGGTGATGGCAAAGGAGAAACCACTGAGAGCTCTCATGAAAAGACTGCCTCTGTTGCTGATTCACGGAGGAAAACTGAAGAGATCAGGACCCTACCAGATTTTTTATCAAGAACATATAAACCTTCTGGCCTTAAGGATGAAGAGGATCAATTGATGGCAGAATCAACTTTCAAGGAGACCAAAGACCCGGTGACTGATCCTGCTAGTGAAGATGTGAAACCACCTCCTCTTGCTGGGGCTAATGTGATGAATGTTATCTTGGTAGCTGCGGAATGTGCTCCATGGTCTAAGACAGGTCTCCGCTAATCTCTGTCGCAAATGAAAACTTCTATCTTTTTTTTAGATAAAGGAAAAGTATATTGATAAGAATTCAAATGTACAGCTTAAAGAGGATAAGGTATCCTCTACAAGAAACATTTACAGACTACCCCAATTCCTCTTACACATTAATATTAGGTGTCATATTTGTTAAATATTCCCTCTGTGAGTTATCATGAGAATTTTGTTTGTTGAGATTATCACTTTGATGATCATGAAAGAAAAGTTAATAAGACAAGGAAACCCACAGTCCCATACAACTCACAAAGATGGGTACCCTTTTCTTCTTTCTCTTTTGGGATTTTCCTTATGTGTTTTTGTCAAGAAGGTTTTTCTTTTATCCTTCCCCTCTGGCCCGGCCCTGGGTTTGGACATCGTGTTAGAAAGCAACTAACGAGGGAATCCAAGTGGTACATGTCACTTTAGATATAATTGCAACTCCTATCTCATGGACAATTACATAAAGTGACATGTAGCACTTGAATTCTCTCTTTTAAACAATTTGTCACATGTTTGATCCTATGCACCTGCCTGCCACTAAACTAAGCACTAACGTAACTATGATAAATGAAGTACAAACAAACCTATTCGTTGGTCTAGCTATCAACTAAAGTATGCTGTGGCGGGTTTTCAATCTGTGAGTCTTACAATTCATGTCTTGCAGTTTTCTTTAACACTAATTGCTATGAGTTTGTCACAGGTGGGCTTGGAGATGTTGCTGGGGCCTTGCCAAAGGCTTTGGCTCGGCGTGGACATAGAGTAATGGTAAGTGCTTATTGTATTCTTCATATTCCTTATGAAATTTCTCCATTTATTCTGCTGAAAATTTGAAAATGTTGAGCCAGCAAGGGGAAGCTTTTGTTTGACCATTAGGTGTAAGCTCTGTTTGGTCTGACAGAAATTGTTCCTGTGGAAAATATTTTTCTGAGGAGATTGATTTTCAGGGGAAAATGAATATTATAACTAATTTTCTGCGTGGTAGTCTGGAAAATATTTTGACTGGGGAAGAACTTAGAGGAGATGAACTTATGAACAGGGGGGGAGAAAGAGGGAACTCAGGGAAGAGGCCACATGAGAGTGATGAATTACAGGTAATTGAAATTTTTTGAGTGGGTAAGAACACAGAAGAGATGAAAGAGGAGGAAGAGACTAGAGAGTGAGAGGCAGGATGAGAAATTTTGTTGCTTGGGTCACAACTAAGAAGACACAGACATCAGGGTTGCGGCGGGTAGGAACATCTTGTGCTTTCACTTGGAAACTCTTTTGCAGCACCGAAAATATTTTCCTCTTATCAAACTATCAAACGGAGGAAAATGGAAAAACCATTTCTGAAAAATATTTTCACTCCATCCAAACAGCAAACAGAGCCTTAGTCCGAGAAGTTTATCATTGCTGTAGACCACTCAAGATAGGGTATCTTTTGTTATTTGAGTTCTTTATACTGGCTTCCATATGTTGCAAGCTGCATTGTGGGGAAATTCTCCCCCCTGTGTGTGTGCGCGCGCGCGCATTGGCAGGCGGGCGGTTCCCCCACTCCATCCCATACATGTCGGTCTTTTTCTTCTCATTAGGCTCCAACTGGACCTTGAAAAGCGAAAAATTTCTCTGCCTCAAAGAGAAGAGGGATTCTGCTCAACAATTTATAACCTGTGAACTTTCTCTATCCTTGTCATTTTTTAATGAATCCTTGTTTTGGGAGCATCTCATAGGTTGTAGCACCTCGTTATGGCAATTATACTGATACTCAGGACACAGGAGTCAGGAAACGATATCGGGTGGATGGCCAGGTAATAACTTGATGTGCATATATAGATGATGTTTTAATTATATTTTAATTTTTAACAAATTGGGAGTGCATTTCTCCAGGATATAGAAGTATGCTACTTTCAGACATACATCGATGGTGTGGATTTTGTATTCATCGACAGCCCTGTATTTCGCCATATTGAGAATAGCATATACGGAGGAAGTAGACTGGTAAATATATTTCCTGTCAGAGTCGGTTTCATATGCAAAATTTATTTAAGTGCCAAACTGCCAATCAACATTATAAACTATAAAAGACTCTACTTTTTGTTGTATCTCCTAGTTCAATTGGTTTGTCTCAAACTGAGGCTTCAAACTTATATACTCCCTCCAGTCCACGGAAATCTTGAAGTTTGGAGAATATGACTAATATTAAGGAAAACACATTTTAGCACAAAAATTCCAAAATTTACCCTTAAAAGAGCACATGAGGTATTAAGAGAGAAAATAATATTTTAGTGGGTATTTATTACTTTCCTTGCTTTTGTATTACTTTCCTTACTTTTGTAGCTAGTGGCGTGAGAAATCTTTTTTTTTTTTATTTCCTTGCACATGGGGGTGAGAAGGTGGGAGGGGTAAAATAGTAAAGGGTGCTCAAATACATTACCATATAAGGAAACGTAAAGATTTCCATGGTCCAAACATAAGTGGAAAGCGTAAAGATTTCTGTGGACCGGAGGGAGTATTTGTTATAGCAAAGCCTAATGTCGTGGCAACATTTATTATGATATTGATTGTATAACTCTTTCCCTTGTCAAATTTGAAGGTTGATAACTTGGGACATCATATAGGGGTTTTACTAGTCTAGGAATCTGCCTATGCAAAATTGGGTATCATGTCTGGTAGCAAACTGCCCCCCAAAAATATCACTTTATTTCATTGATAATACAACACAACAAGCTCTAGACAAAAATAACAGAATGACGCTAACGCCTGATAAGCATCAGGGAACGAGCCCGGCATAGCATATACATAGCTTGAATACCTTAGCTCTTCTCGTTCTACATAGTTGCTTATTGTGGGGGGGGGGGGGGTAGAAAAAAACCCTAAAATAAAAACTCTAAAATAGAGATTATTACCATTTGTGATACGTAGGCACAGAAGATTATGGAACCGGTTTACTCTTTATACTTCCTTTGTAACTGTCTTTCTCTTTTCGATGATCTTGGTTTCATTCATGTCACTATCTTTTGCAGGATATTTTGAAACGTATGGTTCTGTTCTGCAAGGCTGCAGTTGAGGTATTGAGGGAAAATGATAAGACTTTTTCCTTTTGAATTGGGCTTGGGAGCATCCTTCAAACTGTTGAAATCCTTGTGACAAATTGGGCTCTTTAATGTTTGTTTTTCGTTCTTATAGATTATTCCAAAGTAAAACTGCGCAAAATGAGCTCAAAACATGTTTTATATACCAAAAAATACATGGAACTCTCATAACAATCAATACTGTCAGTAACTGAGATAGCTATGCAACAGAACTTTGATCTGCAGCAGCTTGGCTTTTCAGGTCCCTTGGCATGTACCTTGTGGAGGTGTGTGCTATGGAGATGGAAATTTGGTTTTTATTGCAAATGATTGGCATACTGCATTGCTACCAGTTTATTTGAAAGCATACTATCGTGACAATGGAATAATGAATTTCACACGATCAGTCCTTGTCATCCACAACATAGCACACCAGGTATGCTGTCCAGTTGTTGTGAAATTAAGTGGATCAGTTGTACTGTAACGTTCGTTGATGTAGTACACCTTGGTTGATTAGTATTTGGCAGTACTAATCTGGATTTAACCTTTTCTGGTCATGTTAGCAACAGAATGCTACCTAAAAGAGCATTACTATATGTATACTTTTCCCTTTGTGGCAAAATAGTATTTACATGTGTTATTGTTTGATGCTTGTCCATTTCCGGTAGAGCCAAAAGCTTCTTTACTTTTTGGCTTCGGAATGTAATGGACTAAAGCAAAATGGCTCATAAAACTGTCGGCACTTCTTATTCATTGTGAAGCTCCCGATGGTCGTCGCACTTCGGATATCGGCTCAAACGGAAACAGCCTCTCTGTGAGACTCTCACAGGGGCAAGGGTGCGTACAACCGACCCCCCCTTACCCTGCCTAGGCGGGAGCCTCTTTGGAGGCACTGGGGTAATGTTGATGATTGTTTGATGCTAGTTTCACTTTCTGGTGAGTGTATGTTGCTGCTTGACTAATACCTTCTCTTTTAAAACTGGTTTTTACATGATTGTGTTGCTTTTCTTTGTTATTTGTTCAATTGTGAGGCAGACTATTGTTTTCATCAGTAGGGAGAATTTCATACTTCCTCCGTTGCATGAAGATGTTTACATTTGTTTTTTCACCGTCTCTAATGCACCACTGACCATAGATAATTGTAATTAAATGCATATATAAATTATAAAATTATAATTTTCTAAAGGTATTCTTTAAAATGAATCTAACAATAGCATTTTTACATTATAAATCTTTGTATTTTTTTCACTAATTCATGGTCAAGTTTGTGAACTTTGACCTTGAAAAATGAAGTGTAAACATCTTGGTGAAACGGAGGGAGTATTTCACAATGCATAAATAACAAGGCAAAACTTTGGTGAGAAGGTCCTAAGTTTGAGTCCCCCTATGGGCCACCGGAGGTTTTCCTGGTCGTTAACTTCAAAGCCCATGGCATTAATCGGCCAAAACTCGGATATCCTTGTCATGAAAAAAAAAAATTGAAATAGAAGTTTTCTGTCGAAAACCATCTTTACATACGTTTTTTTTTTTAAGAATATGATACCCGTGCAATTACCACATTTTTTGCATGAAAAACACTTGAAATGACCAGTTTGCCCTTATCTTTCGGTTTTTGTTTCCATCTCTTGTATTTTTCTAAGTCTAAAAGTATTTAGGGGAATTCCAATTGGTGCCCTTTTACTATTGACTTGTCCAACTGGTGCCCCAAACACAGAAAGAAGTCCGGTCCGTGCCCATTTAAAATTTAAAATATCCATTCCGTCTCCTTATTTTTTCTTTTCCGTTACAAAGTGATGACGTGGCTATGGTTAAGTAGTTTGGGGTTGTTGGGCTTCTTTTTCGAGCAAAATATGCTGACAAAATTGCCCCTCTTCTTTTCCCTCCCATTTTTTGCTCAATTTCCCCCCAAAAATGGAACTGACATTATAAAACCCCTCATTTCTTCCCCTATTTTTTCGTCACTTCTTCCCCACCTCCAAAAAATCACACTCAAAATTTCCAGATGGCCTCCATATCTCGTTGTTCTTCCAATGCGCCCCCAAATGCCCTTCAATTGAGAAACGTTTGGTGCAATTGCAAACCAGTACCTCGAAGAGCAGAGCTAAGGATCTCTGAAACCGAGAGAAACCCTAACTGCCCTTTTTATCGATGTGAGGCCTGCGATTTGTTCAAGTGGTTGAACAATTCGCATGTTGTTTCTTACCCAAATGAAGGCGTCAACAGAGGAAATCGAGCCATTGAAAAAGTTGTAGAAGGGCCAGCTTCTGTTGAAGGAGATCGTGTGAAAATTGAGGTTGAGGAGTTGAAGAAAAATGTTACTGAGAACTTTTGGGGTGAAAATTATAGGGTTCTTCGTTTTCATCTTTATTGGGGTTGTACTTGCACTGAAGAAATGAAATTGTGAATTTGTGTTTTAATTAGGGTGAAATTGTGAAATTAGGGTTAGTAAAATTAGCCTTGTGTTTTCAAATTGGGTTGTAATTGCAGTTGGTAATGTATAAGTCAACTTGTATTTTGCGTAATGATGTACTATTGAAATGAATGAACAAAAATTTCACCCTTAAATTTCCCTTTCAAATATATGTACTATTGAAATGCATAAAGTTGTCAAATGCTGGAATATCACCCTTAAATTCCCCGTCAAATGCATAAACTTTGATATATCAAAACTTACACCAAAATCCATGAAAAACTATCACCAAAATCCATTATTACTTACACCAAAATCCATCAAAACTTACACCAAATTTCACTACATCAGTGTTAGTTACCCAAAAATGGACAGACTTTAACCATCACAATTGTTAAAGTTCATAAAACCACGACAAAACACAAGTTAACAACCACATAAGTCCATAAAACCACAACAACATCAAGCTTTGTTCTTTCTTTTTCTTCCTTTTCTAGATGGCAATGGTTGTGAGGATGAACCCCCTTCCTTTGGTGTTGAGTTGCTCTGAACTTGAGCTATGACAGGTTGAGAAGCAGAGATGACCAGTTGAGAAGATTCAATAGGTTGTGAGGAGGTTGGTTCAGAGGCAGCAGTTGTCTTTCTCTTTCTGATCCTCTTATGCTTTTCCACCAATAATCCTTGACTTTCCCTTCTTAACTTGATCTCTTTGGCAGTCAATCCACCTTTACAAGTCTTGGCATTGTGGCCAAAAGCCTTGCATTTGGAGCATTGAATAGTAGTAGATCTCTTTCCCTTCCTTGGCTCTCCTTGTTGTCCTCTTCTGTTCCTTGATGGCCTCCCTATACTTCTTTTCATTGGGGGAGCTTCAATATGGGGAAGTCCGTAGTCTCGCCACATGTTATGAGATGGTACAGGTCTGATGTTTAGGCCATATGCCTCTTTGTACCTTTTGACACTGAACCATTCTGAAACATAGCTGCCTACATCCTCTTTTAAGAAGTTTATGCCTTTGATTGCATGCTTGCATGGTATCCCACTGATTTGCCATCTCCCACATGAACAAGTTTTTTGTCCCAATGAAACTGTTAGTGAAGACTTTCCATCAATGATCTCAAACTCTCCTTTACCAGCATATAATGGTTTGCACATCTTCCCATCCTCCTCTAACACTCTCAATTGATGAAGAATCTTAGGGCAAACTGCATTGTCATCCCACCCTGCTGCCACATCTTGTCTGCTAGCATGTCTAACCATGGTCACTCTTCTTATGCCTGCAAATTACAACACAATATAGTAGGTTAAAACTGTTTGTAAAGAAAGAGTTAACCAAAGAAAGTGGATAGTCTTTACCTTCTAATAAGGTGAGAACTGGCCTACATCTGTCAACTCCTAAGAGTGAATTGAATGATTCCACAAAGTTACTTGTGTTCTCATCATGGCACAGGTTAGGATCAAATGTGTATCTTGCCCAGTTCTCCTTTGGGCCAAGATCATGAAACCATTGCACTGCCCCTCTTCCAGCTTCCTTATGCATTCTTTCCTTTGCTTTGTCAAATGAATGCTTAGAGTATGCATTACAAATCCTCCAGAAAAGAACATGCAACAAAGGACCTGGATATGTTTTTTTGAAATTCATGCAAAGGTGTCTAGCACAGAACCTTCTAAATGCCTCTTCCCACATATCATCTAATGCAGGTTCAACACCCTGAAATGTACAAAAATAGCATGTCTTTCAGCATATACAAAAATAGCATAAGATCAAACATAAACAAATATAATGACATGGAAGTTTACCTTTTGTCTATCTGAAATAATAGTCCAATCTGATCTGCCAGAATCTTTAAGTGTGTGCTTCAAGTGCCAAAAGAAGTGAGACCATGTCTCTATGCTCTCATTTTCAACAATAGCATGAGCAATTGGGAAGAGTTCATTATTCCCATCAATGGCTACTGCAGACAATAATACACCTCCATAGTTACCTTTCAAATGTGTTCCATCAACACCAATTAACCCTCTGCAACCCTTAATCAGCCCCATAAACTCTGCTTCAAAGGAGATGAAAATGTACTTGAATGTTAAAGGGTACTCTGGCTGCTGGGTTTCCTCTATTATTCTGGGATGCTCTGATCTTCTCCAAGAACAGTGTGCAATTGAGCCAGAATTGGTCTCCTTTATCACTTCACAGTATGTGGGCAGCTTGCTATATGATGTGTCATGCCCACCATTTATCATTTCCATAGCATGAGCTTTCATTAAGTATGCAGTTGATCTCTTCAAAGTTATACCATATCTCTCTTCTACAAGTGCATTAAGTGACTTGATTGGAATAGCTTCATTTGCCCTTATATCATCAACCATCTTATGTGCTACCCACTTGTAAGTTGCCATTGGATTATGCCCTTGTAGCCTTGTACATTTATGGACATTATGAATTGATTTGATTGCAAATGTATAACCATCTGGCATCTTAGAGGCATGTATTCTAAATGGACAACCTTCAGCTCCACATTCTGCAGTGTATCTATTTGGATAAGATTTCCTAACAACAGCAGCTATTCTATTTTGAATACAAAACTCTCTGAAAACCATCTTGAAGTGCTTTTTATTAGTGAACAACATCCATGGTTTCAGTTCAATGTCTCCAAATTCTTCATCCTCATACAAATCCCCATTTTGAAACATCCTATCAAAGTAACATTTTGTCTCATCCCAACTGTCAGGACACTTATGCCCAGAATTAGGCTCATAATTATCAGCAATGCCTGGTATTTGATCATTGTCATCAACCTCAGGTTCCAAAGATGTCTCAGAGCTGTCACTATCTCCCTCCACATCAGATGCTACAAAAGAATCATCACTTGACTCATCATCTTCTTCCACATCAGCTCTTTTTATGGACACACTAGCTTCACCCCTTTCTATAGACACACTAGCTTCACCCCTTTCTATAGACACAGAAGCCCTTGCCATTGCCCTTGTGACTGTTCTGCTCACTCTACCAGAAGAAGAAGGGGTGGTGGATGGAGTGGGGATTTTGGCAGGTAACAAACCTTTCCTAACTGCAGTACTTCTTGGAAGTTTTCTTACTTGAGTGTTAGGTTTACTAGTCCAAGAAGAAGGCTTTGACTCACTATTAGAACCAGAAACAGTGTTGGATTGTGGGACAATGAGAGGTGGGTTACTTTGAGAAGTAGGGTGAGGTGGTGAAGGAGGAGCATGTTCCAATAATTTCAGCCTCTGTTCAATTAGTTGCAATTTCTTGTTCAATTTAGGATTTGGGGAAATGGGTTTTGGAGAGGTTAATTTAGATGGTAATTGATCAAACCTAGGGCTCCTCCTAGTGGGTGATGTATGATCAAACCTAGGGCTCCTCCTAGTGGGTGATTTATGATCAATCTTAGGGCTCCTCTTGGGGCTTGCCTCAGGTGATGTTGGAATTACATGAATGCAAGGTTGTTGGTTATTTTTTGGGGTTGGAGATGATACCAACCTCTGACTCCTTCTCACAGGAAGCTTTGATCTTTGTTTTGGTGGCAAACCAACATGAGCAGGGATAGGTTGTTTTGATGGCTGTGGAATATGTGTAGGGGTAGGCTGTTTGGAAGGATTATGAACATATTCAACCTGTACATGGGGTCGTGGGACAGAGGGATTAGCAGCTTCCAGTTTAACTGCCTATAACCACACTTCACCAGGACTTTTCAATTTACCTACCTAGCCTTGCTAAACATGTTCATCAAGTCATCATCACTGTTTACCCTTATCTCATCCTTCCCAAGACCATAAGTTAGACATGGAAAATCAGGCAATTCAATCTTTTTGATTTTGGCAATATTCATCAAATCCCTAAATATATCTAGCAATTGACACCTATCTGGGTCCACTTCCATATCAAATACATATCTCCCATAACACAATTTCAATCTTCTCTTATCCATTCTGCAATAAAAAATAACCTAAATTGTAAATAACAAACCCTAAAATTTCACACAGATTCATGACTTCTACCAATATTCGACTAAAGCAGGCACCATTAAACACAACAACATTTTTAAAACTCAAATCACATAAATAACCCTAACTCTCTATAAAAAAACAGAGACCAATAATAATGCTCTTACAAACCTAAAATTGTTAACCACATAAAAATCGCAATAAAATCAACAAAAATTTCAACTTTAACAAACCCAACAATTATAATCACGAAATAACTCAATGTTTACAAATATAATGCAAAATTCACACATTAAACAATCCATAAACCCTAATTTATGAACTGGAAACTTACCTTCTCAACGCGTCAATTCTTGCTTAAAACGCACCACCTCAGTCGTGGATGATACTTCTTTCGTTGTTGAACAATCAATTTAATGGAGTTTATTGTTGGATTTTCAGAGAATTTTGGGTTTCGAATTTTGAAACTGGGACAAAGAGAGAGAGAGAGAGAGAGAGAGAGAGAGAGAGAGAGAGTAGGTCGCCAAAATTCAATTTCATGGAGCTCATAACGAGGTCTTAGTTGTGGTGTCGTTTAATGACCTTCTATCTGCGTTTCATTAAGGGTAAAATGGAGAAATAAAATTTACTTAACGGAAAACAATAAATAAGGACACGGAATGTACGTTTTGAAACAAAAAGGGCACGTCTTGGATTTTCATCTCTAATCTGGGCACCAGTTGGACAAGTCAATAGTAAAAGGGCACCAGTTGGAATTCCCCAAGTATTTAACTACTTTATTAAGATATATAGTAAAATTGGAGGAAAATAATCCTCTCACAAGTCACAACTAGCAAAGTAGCAATCTAAATAGTCGTACAAGTTTAAAATAATCAATTATCTCAACTAAACTAATCTATTTTGTTCATCAACAATACCCCTATATTAATTTATTTATCGAGTAATTAATCTAAATCTCTAAGTTGTGTTTCTAGTGAAATATGCACCTAGTCACCTACTAATTCTTTTACCAATGAATAAATTAGAAAAAAACTTTCCTGCTGAATTAATCTTCTGCTTTTATGGTCTTTTCCATTATCCGAGCTCAAGATCGATATTGTATTCTATTTATTTCTACCATCTACAGTCAACCTATTTGTCGGTGTTATGGATGATGGCTGATGCCGGCACCGGCATGCCGCACTATGAAGCATCTGTTTTGTCAAGGGGTGCATGATTTTTTCTACCTTTTTCCTGTCACTTGGGATCTCATCATCTTATCTGGAAAGAAGTTGGGATCCCCTATTTTGTGTCGTAATTCTGCTACAATCTAAATCTAGATATGTTTCATCTTCTTTGTGCATCATGATTGATAGGTCTATTACGAATTAAGTTAACTTGCTATGGATGGCTTGTGGCTTTTGACTTGGTGTTTTAGGGGTTTCAAGATGATCTGTAGTAGTTTACTTATGATCTATGTCAACTTGCTAAGAATGCTTTCTTGCATTTTTTTTTATTTTTATAATGAATGGTTTCTTGCATTATTCGACTGTTTGTACCAGCTTCTCTCTCTCTTTTTTTTTTTTATTATTATTTTTAATGGTTTCAAGACTGTTTACATATCTGTAATCAATCAATTTATCATCTCCAGGGTCGTGGTCCAGTAGATGATTTCTCCTATGTGGATCTTCCACCGCACTACATTGACTACTTCAAAATGTTTGACCCTCTCGGTGGAGAACATTTTAATATCTTTGCCGCAGGTCTCAAAGCTGCTGATCGCATAGTGACTGTTAGTCATGGGTATGCTTGGGAGCTAAAAACCCAGGATGGCGGCTGGGGTCTGCACTACATCATTAATGAGAATGATTGGAAATTTAGAGGCATAGTGAATGGAATTGACACAAAAGAGTGGAACCCACAGTTTGATGTTCATCTGAATTCTGATGGCTACACTAACTACTCTCTTGAGACACTTGAACCTGGCAAGGCACAATGCAAGGCAGCTTTACAGAAGGAGCTTGGTTTACCTGTTCGGGAGGACGTTCCATTGATTGGTTTCATTGGTAGGTTGGACCATCAGAAAGGTGTTGACATCATAGCGGAATCAGTGCCTTGGTTGATGAGCCAAGATGTGCAGTTAGTCATGTTAGGTTCAGGGAGACCTGACTTAGAACAGATGCTCAGGGAGTTTGACAACCAACACCAAGACAAAATAAGAGGATGGGTTGGTTTTTCAGTGAAGACAGCCCACCGTATAACAGCCGGAGCTGATATTTTGCTCATGCCTTCAAGATTTGAGCCCTGTGGGCTTAATCAGCTCTATGCAATGAGTTATGGTACTATTCCAGTTGTTCATGCTGTTGGTGGGCTGAGAGATACTGTACAGCCTTTCGATCCATTCAATGACACAGGGCTTGGCTGGACATTTGACCGGGCTGACGCAAACCGCCTTATACATGCATTAGGGAACTGCTTGTTGACATACCGTGAGTATAAACCGAGTTGGAAAAGTCTCCAAAGACGAGGGATGACACAAGATCTTAGTTGGGACAACGCTGCCCACAATTACGAGGAAGTCCTTGTTGCTGCCAAGTACCAGTGGTGAACCCTTGATTGGTGTATGCTTATGGTTCAGTCCAACTCCATGCCCTCTGCCATCAGAATCAGTGCTGTTAAATCTTTGCAGCCCAATGCAGTTTCTTATGCCGAGGAACTTGAATGTCGATTGTTAAGCAGGTATCCTCCAGGTAAATATTCGAGTTTCTCATAGCCTCTCCTCGCAGGGTGGTGTAGTGAAGGAGCTTTTTTTACAGTACAGTTTGATCTTTCAGGGACTGCAAAACTTGTAAATGGCAGCTGACATTGAGCAAAAGTCATGCTCAGTAGCTTTGTGTACAATTAATATCACGTAAGTAAACAGATACGTATGGTTCGCTATGTCCACTCTTGGGGCTTGTCAATTGGTTCACTCGTTCTACAGGTCATTCATGACAAACAAGCGTGGTAGATGAAAGTTAAGCTGTTGGTGTCAAATTTATCTCGTACGTTTGTCACAGATGACGCGATTTATTCCTCAAATGCAGCAGATGCAAGTCATGAAACTATCGTCAGTCATCTGAACATATACACAGATTTAGATGGAAAAGAGAGCTGCGATAGTCCCATTCTGACTTTTAGGCTCAAATAAGGTCATTTATTTTTCACCACCATCATTTTGATGTATGTACACTTTTTCAAAAATAACTTCCTGAAGTTCAATAAAAGTTAACCTTTCCTGACTGTTGAGGAAACTGCAACTGACAGTTTGCACGAGAGCCCAGCTGAACCAGAAACTTTGTAGGTTCTTTGATCAGCTATAGGTAGTTTGTTTCTTAACATCTTCGTATGTGTGTTGTTTGTAAAAAGATGATTTAATTGTGTTGGTTTTGAACCTCATGTAAAATTGAAAACTTGGTGATTAATCAAATCTTTTATTTGGTTGCCAAAAAAAAGAGTTAAACATTTCATTCTGAATCCTTAGTATTTTCAAAGCTGACTCTGACCATGTATGTTGAAAAAAATAGATGTATTTAACGATAAAACATTGATGTAAGAAATAAAGGGGGTGATTGTACAAGTTACAATTACGACACTGTTAGTTAAAAATTCATGCTTTGTGGGTTGCTCTTTACTCTTTTTTTAATAACAACTCTTTGTTAGTTAAAAATTCATGTTTTGTGGGTTGCTCTTTACTCTTTTTTTTAATCTTCAGTGACTATAACGAGACTTGAATTTGGGACCTCGAAATAAATCTCCTTCAGGGTTTGTAGTATTTTAACGACTGTGATAGGTTTGGTGAATCTCCAATGATTTTAGTAGAATTTTATAATTTAGGGGGAAAATCATTAGATTATGAGACAACAACAACAATAATATTACCCCAGTGCCTCCAAAGAGGCTCCCGCCTAGGCAGGGTAATGGGGGGTCGGTTGTACGCAGTCTTACCCTTGTGAGACTCTCACAGAGAGGCTGTTTCCGTTTGACCCGAGATCCGAAGTGCGACGACCATCGGCAACTTCACAATACATAAGAAGTGCTGACAGTTTTATGAGTCATTTTGCTTTAGTTCATATATTCCAAAATCAAAAAGTAGTGAAACTTTTGACCCCAATAGAAATGAGAAAATCGAATAAAAAAAAGTTTAAAATTCTTAATAGATAAAGAAAACTGAAGAAACCATTTTTGTTTTATTTAATTATACTTATTAGTCTTCCCCATGTTTAAGGTGAATCTGTAGTGGACTTTGAATTTTAATTACTTGATATTCATAGCAAAGAAAAGGAAAAAAAAACACTATGTACAGTTTAACAAATGTGTGGAAATAAATTTTTTTTTCTTTTTTGGCTTTTATTGATTGAAAGATAAGAAGAGTGATTTTAGTATTTAGGATAACCTTGTCTCGAAGATTCTTCCGAAGTTATTCTCGTATAAAAAAACATGTAGTTTTTTTTTTTTTTTAGTGCAACTGAAATGACTAAATTAAACTAAACTGGTGTTACAGAATATAGGGAAACCATTTCCCTCAAAAAAACATGTAGTTCTTTGAATATGAGAACTAATCTGACAATCCAATTCAAAGCTTTGTTGCCTACTCTGGAAATATGATTTGACGATGACTAGATTGTTAATGGCTAAACATCTTCCGTTGGGTGACAATTTCTTCTCTGAATGCTTTGAATATTATTTTTTTTGTTCTCTTTCCACTTGGATATGTTTGAATCCTCTTTTAGATGCTTCTCGAACACCATCTTTTTATAGTTGTTGCTTCAACTATAAGGACCTATGACGAACCAATATATCCAAAGAAATTACTTGGTAGTTGGTACCCTCCGTTTCTTAAAATAAAGCCAACGACTGCTTTTCCTTTGATGAATGAGCCATCCAAGTTGAGATCTCCAACATATCTCCCCTCCCTCCTCGACAATAAGTCTGGAATATTTAAGACTTGATTGGTTTAATGGTAAATTTTTAAAGAGAGTTGTAATACTATGAAACTTCAACGTTTTAATTATACCGCCATGAAGTAAAAGCAAAATGACAAGTTGCCAAGCTCATTCCACATGCAGTTATCATTTTTAATTTTAAAGGATAAAAATGTGTTTGAACTAATTAGCATGGAAATTTTGGCTTATCTAACTCCTATAGATAAACAATTCCTCATGGCTCATGAAAAGTTCAACTTACATAAAACTTCAAATTTCGAAGTGAGTAAACCGAAGTATGTAGCTTCTCATTCTTCCTTGGTAAGTTAAACTTCAGGCCTAAAAGTCATCTACATCACTTGCTAAGACTACCACGCAAAAAACTTCGTTTTCAATGGCCGTTTTCAGTAGATGCACCAACAGCAATCATCAAAGTCGAGGTATTCATGCTCACAAGTCACAGTGGCCAAATAACGTTGGCCCAACAGACACATTATTTTAATGCATCACCCCTGTTTTTACAGTGTGTACCTAACTAGGTACACATGGGAGCACGAAGCACCCAAGAATTGCTGCTCACAGTGGGTTGAAAAGAGTCAAATTGAAC
Source organism: Tetragonia tetragonoides (assembly GCA_038025085.1). Lineage (NCBI taxonomy): Eukaryota > Viridiplantae > Streptophyta > Magnoliopsida > Caryophyllales > Aizoaceae > Tetragonia > Tetragonia tetragonoides. The sequence goes on from CM076139.1 coordinate 43,857,848, forward strand.
AATCCATTGCAAGATTTGGCAAGACACACAGCAAATATCCTGCAACCCAAAATTTCCTCTTTTCTTATGAAGTTGAAAATCTTTACAATCAATTTAATCAATTCCTCTTTGGTCAATCAACCAAGGAAAAACCAATATAAACATTCACCCGCAGTATGAGATTTGGAAAAGAATATGCAACATTAGCGTTGTCAAGAAGACTATGACGTACTACAAAAGACATTAATATGATAAGCTAGAAAAGACACAGTAAAATTATATTTTGACTATATATCCTAAGTATATGATACCCCTCACTCCTGATTCTGCACGCAAGAGGGAGATGATAAGAGTCCGGCAAAGCCCTTGGAGAGGCAGCCTTCGACAGCACAAGGAGGACTAGAGTTACTCGTTGGGGTATTAACTTTGAAGGATTTCAACCCTTCACCTGTAGCATTGCAAGGTGGATTCTCTTCGCGTCCTAGAAGCATTTGTTGCTGCTGCTGATTCTGCACGCAAGAGGGAGATGATAAGAGTCCGGCAAAGCCCTTGGAGAGGCAGCCTTCGACAGCACAAGGAGGGCTAGAGTTACTTGTTGGGGTATTAACTTTGAAAGTTTTCAACCCTTCACCTGAAGCATTGCACGCTGGATTCTCTTCGCATCTTAGAAGCATTTGTTGCTGCTGCTTTCTTCTCTTGAAGTTGATTATAGTACCTATCACATCTGGGGGAAGGGAGCTATTTTCTAAACCAATACTTCGAGAGTCCTCATAAAGTTTCCTCTTTAAACCAGGCAAGTTTCTCAATCCTACAACAAAAAGCAAAATGAAAGAGGCAACGGTGAGATTGAATGGAGCGAAAAAATAACAAAGCAAGAAAACAAAAGCTCTCAACATATCAAAACCGTGAAGATTGGAGTATTAGCAATGAAGATAGGAAATGGATTGTCTACTGGTGATAAGTGATAACTGTCTAGATATATTAGTATTCTCACATACCTGGCAGTGGATCTTCAGATGTGAATGACTTGCCCTCGGGATCACCACACTTACAAGTAAGGTTGTGACTACTGCAGTCATTGGATCCGGTGATTCTAAATGATAAATAGGGGAAACAAACATGTTAGGGTGTTGTCCTTCAGCTGATGATATTTTGGAAGATAGCAATAACCCAATAACAGAAGACGATATCAAATGTGCCATAAACTAAAGGCCATTATTTTTATTAGATAACATGCATGTCACAACTTTGCTTGACTAATTCCATGGGCCCTGAAGTTAACAACCAGGAAAACCTCCAGTGGCCCTGAGGGGACTCAAACCTGGGACCTCTTGATTACTTTTTAGAGGTCTTACCAGCTGAGCTACCCCCTCAGGGTTTGCCATAAACTAAAGGCCATTGTCAGTAATATAAATTCCTCAACATGACAGACCCAGTAGACATTCTACCAAAGCATTTGATATAATAGATTAGGGGGTCTCAATCTTGATGGCAATTAATCAAGTGTGCAATACGTACTGGACTGCAAATGGATCAAATTAAACCTTTCACATTGGATATGGCATTATCCCTTCAGCGGATTCAGATTTGGATTACAGTTTGATTTGCAACTTCATATGTGCTAGAATGGAACCTGAAAGGTTGTCTATGTTTTCACATTTGAGATTCAATTTACGATCACAATCGAGATTCTATGTCAATTCTACACCGATACAGTCCTCCAATATATAAAGTTGTAACCATAAGAAAATCCATATGAAACAATAGTTTATGGTACTTTATATTAACTTATTTTGAAATTATTACAATCTAATATCTATATAATATCTAATGATTTCTTTTCCTACTACTTATTTATGATATGTGATTCCTCGAATTGCATTATTAATTCATATGGGTAGATGTAAGAAAAAGAATTCTGACTTGAGTTTGTGACTTTGAATGAAAAATAGTACTTGGCCAGGATTTTGTTCAATTTTGCTGGAAGACCATGGTGGTTTGTGACAGTACAGGGAATGCTATGCAGCACATAATGTATAGTTGCTGGGATTTAGAGGCAACAGGATAGGATGCATTAAATTATGGGTAAGTGCTAATGTATGGATATTAAATATGTCCAACAGTATAAAGACACTAGGGTTCAATGCAGAAGTATTTTTCGAAGGGGAGTCAGTTGCAAGATGTAACTCTAGCTCCTTCAAGTTGGTAAATGCCCCTAAACAAGACAAGATTTCCACAAAGAATAAAGAGACTTAGAGATCAAACCTGTACATATGCTCAACAAATTCATCAATTAATGAGGGCCAAGCACCTGCAAACAAATAGTACAAAGAAAATGTTAACTTTGAACGACAGCTGCCATAGTCAACTTCAGTATACCCTCCACACAAAATACAGGAACCAACTCGTGATGTAAAGACAAGATTAATCAGCTTTTGCTCAATCCCTCGGATCCAAAAGGCGTGGACTAGATAGATTATATGTGAAAGCTTTAAATCCAGGTACATTTCGTCTTTTTTTCAAATAAATGTGAATTCCATGTATCCAACCTCCTAGTAAAACTCACAGAAAATTTAAGAACGCCCGGAGCTCCCCCCCTCCCCCCAATGGAGGCTGATATCTGATTTCATGATTTCCAATCTTGTTAATGTCATGTATTCTCAGACACTTCAGAACCTTTCAAAAATAGCAAAGTCTAAGTATCCTGTGCTCATATTGATGTGCATCACTCACACTAGAATAAATCTGTTCTACTTGTAAAGGTAAATGGAGAACTATCTTAGAAAATTCTTTGTCTTTCCAACTTTAACAAATCTTTACTATGTTTTGATTTCCAAGCATTTCAGAATAACCAAATGAGGCAAAGAAGAACAAAATGGCCCCAATGCCACAAACATTATAGAAACAGAAGGAAAATTAAGTATCAATTATAAGAACTAGAATATGAAGTTGGTCAATGCATTTTGATTGCTTATGGCTGAATATATTCAAATAACAAGCAACATAGACAAAACACAGGCATATACCAGACACCACTTTATCCCATACACCAGTCCACCCCAATCCTTGATGAGTGGGCTCCCTACCTCAAACCGAACTTATTTAGTTCTTTTCTCCCAAGTTACACCCCTACTACTGTCCACCAGAGGAGTCAGATAAACTGGAACATAGAGAAATCACTACCTTCAGGATCATACCCTTCCAGATCTTCATGTACACACCGGCTGAAGGCTAAAACTTGACGCCAAGTATCTTCAGATATATTGTACCGCTGGTTTTTCTGAAAATATCCATCCAACACAAGTTAGGTACAGATATCGTATCTTCATGAAGTACATAATATATGCTGGTCGAAAAATGTTCCAAGAAACTATTCCTCCATTTTTGGTTATCCAATATCCATAACAATAAAGTCGGCACAAGGCAAAAACCTAGAACTTAGAATGATTTATGACATGAAGTTTACTCCATAAAAACTAGGCAGATGGCCTATACGAATACGATCATCACCAGGCTCAAGTTGACATAGGGTGCTCATCACTTTCAATGAATCTAATATTAGTGATTCAGGGTTCTATGTGCATGGTGACTACTAACATGTGAGAACTCTCCTTAAAATGAGAGCCAATCTCCAGCTTACATTTAAAGTAAACGGAAGTTTTATATTTGATAGCATTGCTGTAAATAAGTCAGTAACTTTTAATTTAAACGTCATGCCTGTATTCCATTCTTTTCAGATAAGGAAAAACATTTTATGAATGAAATCAAGAAGTTACAGCATAGGAGGACAAGGAGCCCTTTCAAAAGAAACTAATTTTAAGGAACCGCAATTTTGGCCCATAACAATGTTAAATACAACATTCGATCCCAAACAACATCCCTCCGATAAGACAACCCTGAAAGACACGAGAATTTCGCTCAAGCCACAGACAGCAGAAAATAGCCCAACTGGACACTGCCAAAGCAACTTATTCTCCTTTCCCCTACTAACTCCAATATCTAGTCAAGAGATGTTGTGATATAGTGACAGGGCAAACCCACTGCTCCCTGAAAAGAGCAAATAGCCTCCACTACACCAATTAAGCCAAATCGCAATACAAAAAGTAAATGCACTGCAGACTCAATACTCCTATGGCACATCACACAAATGTCCGGGAAAAGGGTTTATCCAGGCCTCCTCCGCTGCAACATGTCATTAGTGTTGACTTTAACAAGAACCATGGTCAAACAAAAGCTCTCACGTTAAGAGGGACTTTCGCCTCCCATATCAGGCTACGAACGAGGAAAGGGGATAATACTAGGGTAGGGCAGTAGGCTAAGGTGAAAATGTGCACTGGATCAAGATGATTGGCAGTCCTAAACATTCAGTTCTAAGAATTAAGAAGACACGGAGGAGGGAGAATTTGTTCAACTCCCCAAATTTTCCACAAAAAACTTCAAGAAACTTGTTTCCAACTATTCCTACTTTCTGAAGGATTTGGAAAAATTAATTGTTATTAAGATTAACCTTTGCAAAATTTCCACAATGTTTTAACCAGGGTAACCAAATTCTCTCATACCCCCAACGAACTGCGAACTGTACTCCACATAATGTTCACAGTTCTCCAGCGTATTAGTACTCTCGAAGAGGTGAACTAGTAGTAGGCCAGAAACAGTGGCCAAAAACTGCAGATTTGACTCATTTCATCCATGGTTTCAGCCACAAAATATCTTTTAGTCTATATTTTTTTTTTATTATCAATTTGTACTCTTTTTCCCTTTCATTCTTTATTTTCTTCTTATCTGGCAAGTAAATCTTCAAAAATTAGCCCATCCCAGATAAGCGAACTAGTCATATGTAGTTCCCCTAGAGAATGTAGTTCTCTGTGAGGAGCGAACTGCGAATTCGTACTACGTTCTCGAACTGAGCGTACGGCGACTTTGGCAACCCTGGTTTTAACCCTTCCCTCCATACTCTACCTCCTCAAGAAAGAAGCCACTGGTGTCATTAAGAAACCACTGTCCACTACTTTTCATTTTCTAGAACGTTTTCTAACAATTCAAATTCTAAGGAAATTTGCAAAAAAGGAAAACTCTTTTCTTTTACCATAAATGTATGCGGCCTTACTAATTTCAACAGTTAGAGATATGAATGATGCTTACAACATAACAGGAAACATAAATGACAAATACTGGCATGCAACACCAATAAATAATGCAGCACTACAAAGAAGGGCTCACTGTACCTCAACAAAGTCACACCACTGATTAAGTAGCCGAAACCTTCCAGCTAGCACTATTTTCCATGCAGAAATTGCCCTGCTTACAGCTAATAAATAACCAAAAAAAAAAAAAAAGAAGCTTGAGAAACCAATGCCTAATTTTAATGTTTAATCATAATTTCTCACAATATTAAGATAAAACTTAATACTCACTGATGTTCTTCTGGCCATTCTCACGACAAATAAAGTACACAAATTCATAGAAGTGTGAGAACTCCGAGAAGTCCCCCTGAAAATAAGTAAACGAAAACATAATATTCTCAAATAACTTGCTATTGGCATGTATATATCCATAGAATCCATATAATTGTATGCACTTATCGGTACGAGGGGAAAATCAATTAGACAATAAGAGTAAAAGTTACCATCATATTAAGGCGTGACATCAGCTTGCTTAGTTCATCCAAAATCGAAACTCTGCAAGGGAGATAGACAGCGAGATGAACAACCCGATGAATATCTCAAAAAGCTGACATAAGTATTTAAGTGATCTAATGAGCACAATTTCAGTTGAAATATTGGAACAAAAATGATTTCCTTTACTAGTCACCCATAGACTCAACTACCTTGGTTTAATTGGTTCAACAAAGAACTATGGTACCCATGAGGATACTAAATTGCTTTCATTGACCAAAGCATAGCAGTTATCCTCTGCCCTGTCCCAAACTATGTTAAACACTATTGTTTGCCAAACAGCAACTTTAGCCTGCATGAATCCCGCCTCTTGTGAGGTTCTTGAAAGGCAAGAATGTAAGCAAACCTACCCTCTAAACGAACTGATTAACGCTCTTTCTGAAGAAAGATACTATTAACAATGTAGGAGCAATGACAATGAAGATGAGAAAAGGGTACTTAACTTAAAGATAAAAGGGAAGCAAAACAAAACCATGTCTCACACTTTTTGCTGCCCCCACCCAACTAGATTGCACAGACAGTCACAAAGGCAGACATTCCCTAAGAAGCGCCATTTATAAAGTTAAAAAAAAAAAAAAAAAAAAAAAAAAAAAAAAAAAACTCATCTGTTCGGGGTACAAGTGATGCCTTGTGTATCCTGTCCACCTAATCAAATACTCACTCAGGGTGTCCCTTCCCCCTTCTTGCGGGCATAATATGTTTTACATCCATGCTTGATTGTGCCACATCTGACATCCCAATTACTGGTGCACACATTCTAGATCTCTCATTTTAATGACCCAAAGTTTAAGGCTCCAATGGCTGAGGAAAGAAAAGGAGGGAAGTGACAGGAGCAGTTATAGGCATAACTAACTCATTATCCGAGCATCACATATGTAGTGGTGTGATGTTGAGATGAGCAGAGGGGTATGGGGATGGGAGGAGTGTTGGTGGCAAAAGAAAAGAGGTTTAAGGGTGATTTTTCACATATTGGAGCCATTGGTTGCAGAAGTGGTCAGAAAGAAAGAGAGTAGCTAATCAAGGGGAGGAAAGACATTTGATGGGCATAGGTTGGGACTATTGAAATGAGGACAAAGACAATACTAATATTTAAATTGGAGGGCAATTTTGGTAGTTAATAAGCTGATTATATGATAAAGTTCGACTTTTCATAAAGTTGACAGCTGAATCTCTCGACACCAGCTTGTTAAATAACAATTAGGGGTAAAAATGTTTAGAATATTGATCCAGACGTGGCTTTACAACGTACAATGAACCAAAAATGTGAACCAAATATTTTACCCTGCTACTCGAAAATCAAGCTTAGTCAGCAAAGTATGTTCTCGTAATCACGCCAAGCGTCCAAGTACGAGAATATAACGCATTCAAGTGACCCTGAATAACACTAAGAGGAAGCAGATGTGAGGAACTGTTTGCAACAAATTAGATGACTTCAGCAACATAGTACAAGTGTACAACAGCATGTTCCATACATTACGACCATTTTTAGAGAACCCGTGTTCTCAGTGCATCCCATATTTAGCCAAGTAACCCAAATCACAGTTAAGTCTCTTTGTCATAACAGAGGGTTGGCCCATCGAGGACTGATTCCAGCCATTTTCACAGGAGAAAACAAAACATCAACTTTGATGACAAGTCCTCAAATTACTACACACCATTGGCTCCTCAATCTCAATTTCTAATTCATGCAAATATCGTACATTGCTTTAGTACTATGACTTGTCCAACCAGCAAAGCAAGTTTTCATGCAGAAGTGTGGCAACCTGCTTTCTATTGATGGATGCTGTTCCTAGAGTCCATTCTTAACACTTAAATGCATTTTGCAAACCATTTTTTATCCTCCTTTTGGGTGGTTGGAAGGGGGGAAGGGGAGGAGGATAGGGGTTGTTGATGTTGTTAAAGAATAAGGCATTCCTTTTTGCTATAAAATTATCATTACTAACAGCTTGGGAGTTGGGACTGGCTGAAAACCTTGCATAGATAACCATATATTATGACATTCCCACTTTAAGCTTAATGACTTCAGCAACCAACAATGGCTTCTTTTTTTCCCCTTTTATGATAACTAATCTGAATCCAACTTGACGAGGATACAACTTCTTCTTAAAGAAAAGCTTACCTCATATTCATACTCGAGTCTACCATCTTTGACAGCTGGGCCATCGCCTCCCTTGAAAACATGGCCTTCTCTGATGATGTATTCATCCTTTTGACACCTTCGCTGCAAGAATATGAACTCCCTGATTTGATGTCTGCAAAATAAGGGAATAGAAGTAAATAAAAGCAGACATAGATGCTGTAACTATATTTTAGGCAATCGACGTTGGCACTTGAACCATGTACAAAAGAGATATCCCTGCCCCATTTCACCTGAATTATTCTGATTGCAACAGAACAAAAAACAAAATCAGGGCCTGCTTTGTACATGGGGCGAACAATAATTTTCTCTGATTTGTACAAAAGAGATATGAACCACTCAAGGTGTGCTTGACAAACAAGAATTTTCACTAGAGTATGGTCTAAGAAATGAGGTTGATATCAGTAAAAACAATTCACTTCTCTACATAAATTGAACATACAATGAAATCCATGTGAAAAGAAGAACTGCGTACAAATTAAGGTTACATAGAAAATGGGAATAATTGAGCAAAGAACGGCACATCAACATTGGAAGGCATACTGAGGTGTTAAACTATGAAAATATTAATGGAAACAGTGATCATGACAATCACTTAATAAAATTCTTTTTCTTATCTAAAAAATACTGTGATCATGAGTCATGACAATAATTTCTAGACTACAATAATATACATATCAAATTCAGGTTGCTAAAAGCCAACATGTGGCGAAACAGGTCAGATTATGTTGTTAAATAACAACAGTTACAGGCGAAAGTTGCGACACTTGGAAAACTTTCATTCAATCAAACAAAATGATTTTACACGTCAATATTTAATCAAAACCCAGCAGAAGAAGCGAATGTTGATAAATAATTTAACATCCAATCATTAAAGCAAGATTACAAATTTTTTAATAGCTTGGTCAAAAGAAAGTCAATGATTTTGATTTTAGAACAAGAAAATTTTACTAAAACTGAATAGAGAAACAATTACAGGCTCAAACATAGGTACTATTTTACAAATGGCCCCAGTGACGTGCTCACTGAGGGGCACTCCCCTAAAAGCTCCTGAATCCTTGGCCCATAAAGAAGTCAAGTACACCACCCAATCCCAAACAAAACCAAAAGGCCTAGACACCAATCAAAAATCTGGGAATTCCATTGCAACCAAACGCACCAAAAGATAGCAAAGAATGCATAGTCGCATACTGCCATAATATCCTACTCTCCTTGCCCTTCCCAAGACCACAAGACCAAGCCTGTAAAAGCTGAATAATAGTGGGAGGACAAAATGAAGCACTCCCACCCCTAATACTAGACAGCCAGCCCCACAGAGATTGCGTGGATTGACAGTGCGAGAATAGGTGCAAACATGTCTAGCTAGCCTGATTAACAAAGCACACACATCCGGGGAAGTAGACCATCCCGGCCGCTGTCACTCTATCATGTCATGAGTGTTCACCTTACGCAGTGCCATAGTCCATACAAAAGTCCGCATCTTGAGGGGAGCCTTCGACTTCCAAATGAAGGCTAAAGGAAAAGGGGGATTCTGTGAGAACAGCTAAGATGAAGTAAGAAGAATTTGCGAGAGAAGACCCTTAAAGGTTCCAATCCAAACCCTAGAGTCACCAGTGGCAACAAAATGGATGGTTTCCAGAATATTAAGCACAGAAGTAAGTGACCCCCCAATTCCCAATCAAAAGGATTTCTCCGTAGATGCGGAACTGCTGACAAAAAAGAAGGCATCAACTAGTGCGTCCTGGAGAGTAGATAACTCAGGACCATTATTATCCAAAGAGAGCGGCCACGTTTCTTAGCAAATTGCACAAGTCAAAATCGTAATACCCTTAAGAACTCAACAAGCTATAAAGAAACCTGGTGCAAAAGGACCAAAGGCATCTTAAAATGGTTATCCACCATTTTCGTAACCTAAAGTGAATTAATGCACTTTTAAACTAGGTGGCAATGGAGTTGAAAGAATGCCTTCCCCTTGGGACCCTCTTGTTAGGTATAATCACATCTGCATCATTATACAACGAGAGCTGCCACGTTTCTTAGCAAATTGCACAAATCGAAATCGTACTACCCTCAAGAACTCAACAAGCTATAAAAAAAAACCTGGTGCAAAAGGACCAAAAGCATCTTACAATGGTTATCCACCAAATCGTCACCTAATGAGAATAAATGCACTTTTAAACTAGGTGGAACTGGAGTTGGAAGAGTGCCTTCCCCTTGGGACCCTCTTGTTAGGTATACTCACATCTGCCCATAGCATCCCTGTTCAAGAACTGGGTATCTTGCACGACAATAGTAGGGATTTTAAACATTTGATATTGCCCATGCTCTGCTCAGCTAACAGCAGATTCCCTTCCACTGCATCAAAATCTTCCTGTGAAAGGAATTACTTCTAAGTTTCTATCAAATCAACACTTCAAACCTCCTTCCACGATCAACCCATGAGACCTACTGTATGCCACTTGACATATAAGTTCTTTCACCTAGCTTCAGCACCGTGACACGCAGACAACTATCGCTGCACTCTTCAATATCCCCTCATCAGAACACCAAGTTGGTCACCCTCTGCTCCCTAATTATTAATTTTTTTTCCTATCAAACACCCAAATTATAGAAGTGTCTGGTTCACGTGAATTTAACTACATTCACTTGCAAAACTCAGAACCCATGGCAAGAAACTCGCATTCAAGCACTAAGGTACTAACAAGAAAAGCTTCATAATAGCATCACCATTGTACATAAATAAATCAACTATTACACCCAAAGAACATGCCAGAAATTAACAGAAAGACATAGAAAACAAAAGCAAAAACCAAGATCACGAACTTCATAATTTCAAACAAGCCACATAAAAAAAAATTCTTGCTATACAACAAAATCCTAAAACCCACATAAAAGAAATAAAATAAAACAAGAAATTAATTAGGATGGAATCAAAACTTACCGCAGTATTGCCGATAGACATGAAAGATATCAAATTGGCTTGAGTTGGAGTATTCCATTGCTGGATTCAAACGGATTAGGGTTTCGATTTGATGAAATCAATTTTTGTTTTTGATTTCACCTAAAACACAACAAAACCCTAAAAAAGTTCCTAAATCTTGCGCTATCTTCTTCTCCCCAACCAATCCAGCTTTGGTGGGGGAGCTTATTCTATGACTATTTTTTATATATACCCAAATTGTAAAATTGAAATTCTTTGATGATGAAAAGAGGAGAGAGAAACAGGTGCCCGTTGGAGTGTGAAGTGGCAACAGATACTTGTTCTCACTCAAGCAATCTCATGGAGCAAGCAACGCCAATTGGACATTCGGATTTCGGATTGGTAAATTCAAACAATTTTTTTGGTTTTTTGGGATATGAAAAATTACTTTCCAAATAGACTTGTTAAATGGGTCGACCCAGAGGGTTGCGGGTTGGGTCTCTTCGGGTTTAGGTTGGGTCAGTTACGGATTGATTTTTGGGTCGAAACGACTTTTTAGTTCATTTTATCGAGTTGTAAATGGGTTCAGGTCGAGAAAGTTTTGTCAGAATCCTAAAAAAGGGTCGGATCGAGTCGGATTTTTAGGTTGGGTTAGCTTTTAACAGCTCTACTTTCAATGTACCCCAAGCCCAAATTGATTTTTTCCTTATTTGTTGAGGGAAAAATGAAAATTAAATGAATCAAGGTAAACTAATGAGTTCCTGTTACAGATATGATATCGGAAAAATATTATGAGAATATATTTTCCCATCTATTTAGGAAACAAGATATATATGATATTATATATTTAGGATATTATACTAGTGATCTAATGTATTTAGAAAACTAGTATATTTAAGATATATTGATTGTGCTTGGAGAATAAGTTATTGTATTCTATAAATATGGGGTCTCTCCAGTTCAATAATAAGAAGCAATATTATGAGCCTATTATATTTTATCATGGTATCAGAGCTTGTTCGATCCTGAGAACCTAAACACAAAAGCTTCCGCTATGCCCGTGGCGGACTGTTGTCGGTCCGCCACCGGACAACCCAAACATCCCAAGACCAACCTACTTGATTTAAATTTTTCCCTCTTGATATGATGTCCTTCCACGACACTATTGATGGATCTAAAGTGATCCAATATGACTAATTAATGGTTATGATGAATGAAGACTCGCACGAAGTGGGCTTCAAAAGATGGCGGAGCTACTGCCCGTTTTTGCAGCAGTAGATAAAAAAAAAAAAAAAAAAAAAAAAAAAAAAAAAGGAAAGGTGTTCATGTGATATACAAGATCACCTTGATGATGATAATGAAATTGATCGACGACCATGAATGGCGCCGATTTGAAGTATTGGAGGTAGCGACAAGAAGTTGACTTCTCCCTACTTGATGATATGTGAAGATTCGACGGACAGATCGAAAATTCACCAATTTTATTTGTGAAGACTCGGCGTGCAGATCGAGTACTCACCAACCAAGGACTTGTGAAGACTCAACGTGCAGATGGAGGACTCACCGAAGATGAGGACACTACATATTGTATTTTTCCAATCGTAGCGTTCGTGATGCCCTGTCGCTACGATTGCGGGAAGGTGTTAGAGATATGATATCGGAAAAATATTATGAGAATATATTTTCCCATCTATTTAGGAAACAAGATATATATGATATTATATATTTAGGATATTATACTAGTGATCTAATGTATTTAGGAAACTAGTATATTTAAGATATATTAATTGTGCTTGGAGAATAAGTTATTGTATTCTATAAATATGGGGTCTCTACAGTTCAATAATAAGAAGTAATATTATGAGCCTATTATATTTTATCATGGTATCAGAGCTTGTTCGATCCTGAGAACCTAAACACAAAAGTTTCCGCTATGCCGGTGGCGGACTGTTGTCGGTCCGCCACCGGACAACCCAAACATCCCAAGACCAACCTACTTGATTTAAATTTTTCCCCTCTTGATATGATGTCCTTCCACGACACTATTGATGGATCTAAAGTGATCCAATATGACTAATTAATGGTTATGATGAATGAAGACTCGCACGAAGTGGGCTTCAAAAGATGGCGGAGCTACTTCCCGTTTTAATATTTTCCCGATATCATATCTCTAACAGTTCCCTCAAGAAAAAAAAACGGTTTCTTATTAAAAATAAATAAATAAAAAATAAGGTAATGATGATTTATTGTGTAATGGTATTTTTTCTGCTAAAAGGTTATATAATTAGCCCATAAATGAAGTGGCTAGATTTAGAAAAATTGCAGTATGGATAGATTTAGGGAGAAAAAAAATGTCAATCTCGAGTTTGAAACAAATTATGTATCACAATCGTTTCATTGAGTCAATTAGGTAATTAAGGTGTTCATTAATGAAGAATGACATATATGAGATGGTAAGTGTCCTCTTTGTAAAAGAGATACTGAAATTATAGACAATGTTTTGTATGAATGAACTTGAACTAATCAAGTTTTGAAGTTGGGTTGTTAATGGCGATTAAATTAAATAAAAAGGTCATCTTTTGGGTATAAATCAATTGTTACGTGTATGATATCTTATCCTGATTTAAAATCTCATAACGAATAGATACATTCATTTTACATAGCATCTGAAAACAATGAAATAAGAAAGTTTTGCTTTCAGAAGCATTTAATCATATATGTAGGGATGAGTAGAAAATTTGGGTAACCAGTACCGAAATGGAACTGGTGATTCTCGAACCGGAATCGGTCAACCAATTCCAATTCCGATTCCCAAATATAGGAACTGGTACCAACCAATTTCAATTCCAATTCCTGATTCTTAGGAACCGAAACCGGTTGAGTACTCAGTGTAACTCCAATTTTCACTAAATGTTGTTGGTCAAAGGCCCATGCATACTGATACAACAATGTTCTTAATTGAACACCCCAGGTTCTAGTCTCTTATTGGTATCTATGCTTCCGTTGCAGTCCTTGCTAATGGATTTTGGAAATCTAATCACTGGGAGGGTATAACTGACATGAAAATACTGTAGTAACTCACAAAATGCACCATGGACATTTATGCTCACTTACTGGTCTCATGCCTTAAGGATTTAAAGAGTCCACATCCAACTTCATTCAATTCTAAACTCAATGTAAATGGTTCGAAAAAATACTAAAGTTAGACCTTGAGATGAACTCGGATACCCAGGAACCGGTGGGTATCCGGTGGATCAAATTCCAATTTTTAATAATTAGGAACCGGTGCAACCAATTGCAATTCAATTTCTAAGAATTTGGACCAATTCCAATTCCGGGTAGTCCAATACCCGAGGTACGCTCACCCCTACATATAGGTACTCTTTTTAGTGCTAAAATTCATTACCGGGAATATAATGGCATTTGTGACATGTTGAATACATTTTCAACACAAAATAATCCTCTTTCTCCACAATAGTTGTAAAGGCGCGACAACGCTTCTTGGTGAGGTGGTCCCTTCCAAACGTCAACTTTGTCAAAATTAATTTCGATAACTCTCTCAAATGTGGTCTTCTTGTGAGATTTGCGATCATATATGTGACTGATACATTGATTACAATGGGTTTGTATAATCTTGTGAAAGCTTTGAATTTGTGGATGAAGCAATGACTTTGAAAGATGACATTATTAAGGAACTTGTGGTGAGGGACTTGCACACATTCAATATAATGCGACAATGCAATAGTCATTCAAGTTCAGAAGGTAAGGTATACAATTTATTTACAGTGATACTCTCACAAATAAGGAAATTAGATTTTATTCAAACTTTTTAAGATAGGATATAATTTTGTCGTTAGAATTAGATGAATTATTGTTAAACAATGTTTTAGGGCTTATGCTCTAGAGGAGAAATTTATAGATTTTTCTTAAACTTATCGATAAAAAAGAAAAAATAAATAAAAGTGTGATAAAATTCCTAGTGCAATCAAAAAAATTACTAAAATTATTCCTTCTTTGCTTCTCTATTCTAAGAGGCAAATTTTTGTAAACACAACCAATAATTTTTTTTCTTTTTTTTGTCAAAACTAAATTAATGAAAAAAGGGAAGCACCAACTAAATATAGAAAATATAATTATGTAGGCGGTGGATGTTGTATAGAAATTGAGGTCCAATGTGAACGTATATATCTAAACAAACTCCTCTAGATACAGTCTACATTATTATATTTCTTTATGGCCAATTTTTTCGTTACGTTTTATTTACTACTTCTACACTGATCTTCCTCTCGAATTTCCACTCAAAAAGAAAATAAAAGAAAATTCTTCCTCTCCTTTTCAAAATACCAAAATTTTTTCCTCTTAAATATAAATATGTCCCAAATTTTTTCAATTATTTCTTTTTGTTGCTTAATATTGAAACTAATTGTGATACATTAGTGGCCTATATATTTCTTTACCAATTAACATCAAGTACATTTGGTTTTGTTTATTATTATTTTTTTTTTCAAAATACTTTTCCCTCAATGTTAAACCCTATAAATACTAAATGTGACGGAACTTGATGGCGTTATGCGCAGGTCCATTTTTGTAACAAAAGTTACGACTTGGGATTATTTTTGTAGAACTTGCAACTTAGGATTATTTTTGTTGAACCGCTCAAAATTTGGATTATTTTTATCGAATTTTTCTTTTATTTTAAAATTTGATTTTTTATCCATAAAATTTTCTCTTTTTTTATTTCTTAGCCTCTTTGTTTTTGTAAGAAAATTTTCATGCCCAAGTCTTTATTGATAGAAATAAGTGACAAAACAGATACAATACTTCATGGGATTTGGATAGTTAGGAAGTAAGTAGTATAAATATGACGCGTTGAGTAATCCTATAATGAAAATGTGTTTATGATGCAACCCTTACTACTAAATAATGATGTTGTAGGATTGTGTAACTAGATTTTTTTATTTATTCGTGCAATGCACATGATGTTTTTACATTGTTTCATCTTTTTCTTTTCGTGCATTATTCAAAAAATCTTCACAAACTTTTTTTTTGGTAAGTAATCAGAGCTTGTATTACTTGAAAAACCATTCATACACCATACAGAGGGCATACCCCCCTAAATACATCACACACGCAAAGCAAGATGTTACCTTTTAGGAAGGGCCCATATCTAAAACAAAGGGTAGTCATAACAAAGGGAAACATGTAAAAGCTACAAAGTTGTAAACCAATCGCTGTCCTTTTGAACTGTTTTCCTAGGAATAATTGCATAAATTCTAGCTTTCAGATCAGCTTTAACTTTCTTCGTGACAGTTTCAGGCTTCATGACAACATGATCCCAGAATGCCTCATTTCGACATCTCCATATGTTGTACAATGGACTGACCATCCCTGCATACATGACACTACACATGAATTTTCTTTGCCGGGATATCCACCTGCAGACTTTCCAGATGTCCATATGCTGAGTTTTAATTTGCAACCAGTCTCTTATAATCACCCAGTATCTGTAGCTAAAAGGGCAGGAGGAGAAAAGGTGACTAGATGTTTCAGAGGCAGAACCACACAAAATACAAACATCATCATCACACACTTTATCTTGTATAACCTATCTTTCGTTTGCAACCTGTTATGCACAGCAATCCAAGCAATAACTGAATGCTTAGGCTAGTTCATCCTCTTCCAAATCCAAGGAGCCCAAGTGACTTTATCATGGGAGCCACAAAGCCATACATAGCCACTCTTTACAGTATACTTGCCATTTGCCTCACCAGACTATTTATCATTATCATAGCCTTGCTTGAGTTGATCTCTACAAGCACAAATCTTCCTCCATGACCAGCTGGTAAAAGGAGTAACATTGTACTCCCACCAGCTTTTCCCTTTCAAGTACACATGATGAATCCATCTAACCCACAAAGAATCTGTTTTAGAAGCAACCCGCCAAGCATATTTCCCCATTGCAGCCATATTCCAAGCATAACAGTCTTTAATGCCTAGGCCCCAGCAGTTTTTGATTTGCATACAAAGTCCCATGCAACGGGAGGTGCTCTAACATACACAGCTTTCCCATCCCAAAGATAATTCCTACATATGGCTGTAATTTTGTGGAGAATAGTCTTGGGGAGAATAAACATAGAAGCCCAGTAAGTATGAAGAGTAAGAAGCACAGAGTTGATAAGGGTAATCCTTCCAGCATATGTGAGATGTTTGGACCCCAAACATCGAATTCTAGCAATCACTTTTTCAACTAGTATGTCACAATCAACCACAAAAAGCTTTTTGGAGGATAAAGGGACTCCTAAGTATCTAAAAGGTAGCAAACCAATTTGGTACCCAGAAATAAAAGTGAGCCTGTTAACAACATCAGGTTCCATATTACAGTGGTAAATTGCAAACTTGCTTTTGTTAGCCACTAATTTAGTGGCCTTTGAAAAGGTTTCAAAACCTCTGAGTAGTAGCATGACAGAATTGTAATCACCATTACAAAACATCAAAAGATCATCAGCAAAATAGAGGTGGTTAAGCTTAAGGCTTTTACATTTCGCATGAAATTGAAAGTTATCCATATCACTAATAGTAGACAGAATTCTGGATAGATATTCCATGCAAATCACAAATAAGTGAGGAGAGAGAGGATCACCTTGACGAAGACCTCTCTTGACAGGAAAAAGTAGACCTGGCAAACGGGTCAATCGGATCGGTTTCGGCTCGGGTGAATTTCGGTTCGGGTCTAATTGGGTCGACCTATACTCGGGTATGGGTCGAATTTGGTTTGGATTGTACTTCGGGTTCGGGTTTATTCGGATTTGTCCATATTCGGATCATCTCGAGTCGGTTCATACGGGTTAGGTCAATATCGGATCGGTTTTTGTTTGAAAAGTCGGTTACTTTTGGGTCGGCTTAAAATCGTTTTGTGTCATTTCGGATCGGGTTCGGATACAGGTCTGAAACTGTCAGATCAATTTCGGGTCACACTATATTTTGATCCTCCATTCTCAAATTTCCTTTCAAATCACCAAATTGGGTTAATACTAAGTAAGGTTTAGTGTTTAATCATTGAATTCTTCGGTAACAAAGAATCATTTCCATTAAGTAATAGTGTTTAACCAACTCCAGGTTCGGTTAATTTTGGTTTCGGGTCATGTTCGGTTTAGATCGGTTTGAACCGGATTGCGTTTAGTTTGGGACAAATCGGTTTCGGTTCTGAACGGTTCGGTTTCGATTCGGTTCGGGTCAGATTCGAATATGGATCGTCGTCGGGTCAATAGCATTTCGGTTTCGGTTCGGATCATTTCGGATAATCGGTTCTAAATCGGATTGCCACTATTCGGGTTAATTCGATTCCGATTTCGAGTCAATTGGGTCGGGTAATCGGTTTCGGATCAGGACTGCCAGGTCTAGGAAAAAGCCCATGCAAGGATCCATTAATCACCAAGGAATAATATGGAGATCTCACACATACCATAGTCCATTGAGTGAAGACAGGAGGAAAGTCCAAAGCAATCATCATTTCTTCCAGAAAATCTCATTCTACACTGTCGTAGGCTTTCTTTAGATCCACCTTTAACATGCATCTTGCAGAGTAGCTTGTCTTTTATAGTGGCTGACCAAATCTTGGGCTATCATAACATTCTGCACAATGAACCTGTTTGCTACAAAAGCTCCTTGTACCTCATCAGTAATAGAAGGCAAAACATGTTTTAATCTCATGCACAACATCTTCGAGATACATTTATAGATCACTGAACAACAAGCTATGGGTCTATAATCAGCTACAGAAGTAGATTGTGCCTTCTTAGGTATCAAAGTGATTGAAGTAGTGTTAATCTGCTTCAAAAGCTTCCCATACTTGAAGAAATCAAGAATAGCTGCCACAAAATCCTCACCAACAATATTCCAAGCATCTTTATAAAATTGGGAAGTGAATCCATCGGGCCCTGGGGACTTGTCACCTGGAATGGAAAATAAAGCAGTTTTAACTTCTTCAGGAGTGAAAGGAAGACATAGCAGGTGTCTTTGCTGGTCATTTAGTACTGCTCCTTGTCTAACCAGGTTCATATTGACAGAAGCTCTATCTTCCCTAGAAGTTTCCAGTAAGTTTTGATAATAATCAATGAAAGCATGAGCAACCTCAGTGGGGTTATTTTTCAGATGGCCATTCCCATCATAGATAGTATAAATGCTATTTGTTTGCCTTCTCATTCTTATACTGCTATGAAAGAAAGCAGTATTTGCATCTCCTTGTTGAAGCCAATGCATTTTACTCTTCTGTTTCAAAAAGCTCACTCTAGCTTTATCCATTAGTCTATAAGCCTTCAAAACCACAATTTCGGCATCTCTGGGAACAATATTTGCAGGGTCCTGCTGCAGAGCTTCTTGACACTTAATCAGCTAGTCATAAGCTTGCACAGCCCCCTTGCAGATGTCACCACATCCTTTAGCATTAATAGCCTTGAAAATAGGCTTGAGATTTTTCACTTTTGTCACCAGTTGAAACACAGGAACTCCAATAACTACTATCTTCCAACCATTCTTCACATTTTCCATGAACTCGGGCCATTGAATCCACATATTAAAGTATTTAAAGGATTTACACCCTTGAGTACCAAAATCATGAAAAGTGATGATTGCAGGGCAGTGATCATAAGAGCCTTCAGGTAGAAATTTGGCTTCAGTCATAGGAAATTGAATAGACCAGTTGTCATTAACTACAACTCTATCAAGTCTACTGAACACCCTTTTATCTCCAGGTTGCTTGTTATTCCAAGTAAAAAAAGACCCAGATGTTTTAACTTCATGAAGTTCACAATAAGACAAGCAATCTCTAAACTGAACAATCTCTCCTAGAGTAACAGGAGCTCCCAGTTGTTCATTGTAGTCTAGAACATTGTTTAAGTCCCCGCTCATAATCCAAAGCATGTTCATAGAGTTACTAATTGTGCATAAAGAATTTCAGAGAGGTATCCTATTAGCTGCGTCATTAAAAGCATAAACAATAGTGCACGCAAAATTCATACATGTGCCTTTATGTATAAGCTCACAATGAATGTGCTGTGCTGACATTTCTTTGATGTTCAAATAAAAAATGTGAGGTTTCCACAAGACCCATGCATATTCTGCCATTGTAATGGTGAGCATGAATTGTTGTAAGGCTCCAGCTTTCAAAACTAGTAAGGGTCGTATGCAAATTTGTAGCTTTAACCCTTATCTCTAGGAGTCCAGCCAATCCTACTCTATGTTGATGAAGAAAGGAGTTAATCTCACACTGTTTTTTAGGACTGTTTAGACCCCTAATATTCCAGTAGCTGATATTATCCATGACTAGAAGAGGGTAGGTCCCCCGCACCATCTACATGGGAAGTAGTCTGATATTTTGACATGCTTGAGTCCCCTTTATCCCCGTGCGCATTCATTCCGTTCACAGTTGCATTGTTATTACCTGGGACTCCTTCCAAATGAGAGGTCCCAGTTTCCTTATCCAATTCAGCAAAGGAGTTTTCAACTGAAATGATTTCAATAGAGACAACACCCTTCCCTTTATTTCTCTCATTACCCACTACAAGTTGAAAACCTCCTCATCAGTAACTTGTTGTGCTTGAGGAGCAGTAGGTTGTATCTTTTTTGGTTGATAAACCCACTTGCTCTTTGGCTGTTTTTGTGGCTGATTTTGTGGTTGGTTTTTTGACTGTTTTGTGGCTAGCTCAGTTTTCCTGCAATTTTCATCAACATGACCAATTCCAGAACATTTGGAGCAAAGCGTAGGCTTCCAATCATATGTAACTCTGATATTGATTAAGCTACCTCATTCATCTTCAAAATGAATATTATCAGGAAATTTTTGACCCAAGGTAACCTCAATTAGCAGCTTAGCAAAACCTAGGCGAGTTTTATCCACAGTGGCTTCATAAGCTTTAATCACTCTCCCCAACAAAGATGCTATTCTAAACATGTTATCTTGTCCCCAATATTTCACATCAAGCTCATGCAGTTTCACCCATATTGGAACTTTATCTAATGTCTCCTTTCTCAGGTCATCTCAGAGGTCCAAGGTTTCATGATAACGGGCTTATTATCAAACATAATTTGATCATCATTCAAAGCCTTATTTCTATCATCAATGGTGGCAAAGTGAACAAGAAATAGTCCCTTGGGAAGACTAGACACCTTATCAACACCCAAATACCCCCAAATACGATAAAAAAAACCTGTCATCACCTCAAGTGGAGGATTAGCCCCCCAAAACATAGCAAACTATGGCACTTTTCCAATACTCAACTTCTTCTTGTATATCAGAGAAGGTAATTTCAACAGTAGTTTTACCTTGATGCATAGGCAGCGACTGCTTTAGGTCTATCCCCAGATTGAGTCCATTCGGAATGAAGGCAGCTCTGTCATTTCCATCAGCTTCCGGTTCCTTATCCACCATAATCGATTCAATCTGTTCGAGAATTGGTTCCATTTCAGCAACCCAGTCACGTTGATTACTCTCTCGGCGCGGGTTCGACATTGTGGCCGTCTAGAGTTGCTTCTTCACTGCCGAGCCCATTGCCGCCTGATTGACAGGTTCCATAGAACTGATCAGGGTTCCAATTTGTGAAGAATCAGAGCTGAGATCGAATTCCAGGGGTTCGATTTGTTGGAGCTCATCCACCTCTTTCGATTTTCTATTATCCTCAGTGCACAGTTGTTTGTGCGATTCAGAATTTTTGTCATTCAATTGCTTATTACCAGAATTACTCTTCAATGATTAGTAGATTGAGGTTTTTTGTTGGATTTTTGAGGATTTTCCCGAGGTCTCCCTCTAGGTTTTGGGTTCTTTGCCATGGCGACGGAAACCAGAAAGAACCTAGGTCTAGAGAGAGAAAACTCAATCAAAAAATTTATCTTCACAAATTTACGATGAACAAAATAAAACATGAAAGCCACTACGTATCTTCCAAATTGATTATGTTATTTGCGAAGCTTTATTTACTTCAATCTTCTTCTTTTTTTTTTTTTTGAAAAATGATTAGTATATTGCCATCCACTAAACGTCTTCCAAGACGACACCCTCGGAAAATTAGTACAGTATGGAAGCAACTGTCAGGGTAACAGTTCTCACTTTACAAACAAAACAGCGCTAAGAGGCTAGAGAAAGATACAGAGCAAAAGCAAAGCTAAGCTGTACAATTGTAATATATAATCCAGGCATTTACTTCAATCTTTGATCTAGTTTGTTCATGAAACATATTTTGAGCATTAAATATATAGCCCAGAAAGTAATATTTATCCATCTTGTGCATAGAGCTTTTAATTTGTTGCAATATTAAGGAAACAAACGGAGTGATTGAATTAGATAACTTTAGATTTACACATAAACGTCAAAAGCGTAATGGATAAAGAAGTGACACTTTAGATTTACGTTTTCAGTAACACGAACTAAGATTTTATCTTTCTTGAATCTTGATCATAGAACTTCAAAAGTAACTCTCAGGCACCATCAAAATATCTTAATTTAATTAGTTGATCCTTAAGAGACCCTCAAAACTTTTTGTGAGACCAATCAATAAGTAGGAGGGATCATATTTTAGTGATAGGGTTCATTTTTTTTTATAAAATTAACAATCACTCATGTTTCTACCTAGAAATTGACATGCATCTCATCATGAGATCAAGTTCCTCATACAAGTTTTTCTATTGATAGTAACACGAAATTAATGACAAAGGAAAGTTAAAGAACCCATACATTTTCGTGGAAATCACTATACGCTTCGAGTTTGTTTACCATTCGTCTTCTCGTTCTCCTTTTTGCAATTAGAATAGACAGTGTACTAAAAAAGTTACTTTTTTAAAGCTTGTTGTAATAATGGCGTTTAGAGGAGAATCAAAG
Organism: Tetragonia tetragonoides; assembly: GCA_038025085.1. Taxonomy (NCBI): domain Eukaryota; kingdom Viridiplantae; phylum Streptophyta; class Magnoliopsida; order Caryophyllales; family Aizoaceae; genus Tetragonia; species Tetragonia tetragonoides. Next base: position 43,880,428 of record CM076139.1, read on the forward strand.
TGGAAGGGAAGGAAGAAAAATGACATTTGAGACCGAGTATACATGGTGTTTGAGAGAAGAGATGAAAGAATAACACTGGATTTGAAGATCGAATTGACTCATGAAGGCGACTGATCTTAATGAAAAGTGAAAAAGATTCTTTTATATACATACCAACAAATTGTCCTTTTATAAAAAAAATTAAACCGGCTATTTTGAATTGATGTGAAATGTAAAATATTTTTTCTTCATGCAAAGGAAGACACTTTTCCATGGTTCCATCATATATGTCAATTTCAATGTTAGTTTTAGGAAAACAGATGCGAAATGTTCACTTTCTAAGTCTGTAGGTAGAAACCGACTTGGAGGTGTACTTGGCGCTTGCTGGTGGAATTCGATTGGGCCAAAACTGACGTTTAAAACTTTGATTTATTTACAAAAATGCCACTTCATCATTATGATTGTGAGCTAGACCCGTTATTTTAGCATTTTACATTTATGACAACACTATAATCACTCCTATATGTATAGTGGTGACTGCGTATCGTTCAGTCTGTACACGTCTATATAGAAGAAAGGAATAAAGGTATTAATTAGGTCACGTGTTGGGTCTAGGTCAGGAAATTGGACATTCCTAGACCCATTTAAGTCCCGTTGAACCCATTTTAATCTTCCGATCATATCGATTAATTGGTCTTGACCCAAATGATGAGTTTAGGCTGAGCCTGTAGTTTAAACCAGAACTAACTTCAAAACACCATAAGCCTAACTGATCTATATTGCACGTTGTAATTAGATGGAGTATATATGCCAACCTTTGCAAAACACGACACATTTAAGATATTGATTTCCACCAGAAGTTACAAAATAGTATACCTAAACCTTTGTCTCTCCATACCCTTACATGAGTACCTAACTTCACCTCAATACGTCCATTGTCCACATAAAACATCTTAGATATGATGCAATTGCAATCTCATCTGAATCAAGCTAGTGCTCAGAACTTCAGCATAAATAGAGGTATTTTGCAAACAAATCTTAGCAAGAGAGAGAGAGAGAGAGAGAGAGAGAGAGAGAGAGAGAGAGAGAATTTTCTTATTGTGTATATCCATGTTTCTGGGATGATAGCTAAAAGATCCAGGCTATATATCTTTACACTTTCTTAGAGCCTAGCTAGCGAGATTTGGTGCATGGCTTATATTATGGCACGGTTACATTTCTCATATGAGAGCAAAGGTAAGTCTTATGAAATTGTAAGTAACGAATGGTTTCTCCGATCCACTATTGCAAAGGTAAGAATGTCTTAAAGCCTCCTATATATACCCCTTACGTCCTATATAGGAGCCGGGGTTATGTGTTATGCGAGCCATTCCGAAATGGTATGGTAAGGTACAACACAAAAGTAAAAGTTTTGCCTACTTTTCTTTTATTATATATTTTTTAACAAGTAAATAATCGACAACTAACTGATTGCCGAAAAGTAATACATCTGGTCTTGAGGCCCTTAGAGCGGTCAATCTTTACACCCACATATACAGATTTTTAACCAACCATATGTAGACATGTGTTAATTAATTGACCAGCTTCACTATAAACTATCTCACGTACAAAATATGTAATGGTATTATTCTTAATTGCATATATTCTTTAGCAGTTATGGTTGATACTGAGGAGTTATGATAGGAGTAAGGGTGAGCACTTCTCTAGTGTAAATGTGTTATTGTAACACTACGTGATCAATGTTGGCATCTTCACTGGCCAAAAATATAATTTAGGGATGGTGGGTGTACATAAAAAATGTGTATAAGGAAACGAAAAGGTAATCTCCTCTTTGCTACGAATATAGTTGATGTTATAGTAACACTGCTTGTTAGGTTGAGCTCGTAAGTTGGATGCCATGATATATAAGGAGTATAACCTACAAGGCTACAACCATTTGACCATTAATTATAACATAAGTTCATGTATTTCAAGGTTTTTTAGCCTTGAATATTTGTGGCTAGAATAAGAACCTAATTAAACAAAGATATATTATATGATGCTTTAGTTTGGTTAACTTCTCCTGACTTAATTGTCTAGATTTCTTATGATGCTTTAATTTGGTGATCGAGCTAGTGGTTACTGATTAGATACCACAAAACAAGCAAAAAAGAGCTGAAGTCTCATTTCCACCTTACATCAACTTCTTTAATCCTTCTTAAAAGTCTTTCTATTTCACCAAAGAAGCTAGAAACATCACACCAAAAGAAAGAAGCTAGAACCCTAATAAAGAAAGAAATTAGGAGAACAATCTTTCAATTGGCCTCTAATAACCTTTTGATTACTACAAGATTATTATTATTAAGCAATTACTCCACCACAACAACCAGCATGATTGGATATGTGGGCCTCAATTTAAAGAAAAATGTTTTTGATATGCTTATTTAGCCATTTGATCCATATATAGTCATGTAAATAGCTGGCCATAATCCAAATTTAAATGGAGTTACGTTTCTTGGAAGGTATTTTCAATTAGGCAACAACTTTTAATTATTCATTTTTTTTGACAAAATCAACTTTAATTCTAGACAGGAAGATCAATAGAATACGATGTGTAAATTACATAATAAAATAATTTAAATATTTGTTGATTTATATTTATTTGATTGATTTTTTTTTTTTTTTCCTTACCTTTGTTCATGAAAACATTAAGCTATCAACTAAACTCAAAATCTCATGAAAATATTGGTAGAAATCATCCGTCATCCGGGCTTTTCTATAATTTTTATTAATCCTTGTCTAATTGTTCAATAAGGTTGCCTTATTATTAGCACCTCTTAATATTATACCGATTCGATCTGAGATCTTGGAGTTGCTGATCATTTGGCAGAAGCCTCATCCCTGTAGTCATTGTAATTAAGGGTTTCGGTCTCCTAATAACTATTAACCCTTGTGATACTATCTAAAAACATCCTTATAATTTAATTACTTAGTTGATGAATGTGTAAGTTAAGAGGGATAAGAAAGACAAGAACATGACACAATTTTTACTGCTTAATTTACATACAACATCATCACAAGAAGTGTACAATATTAGATATATAGAACTATATATTATGCGTCTTTCAAACAAACAACTAGCTCTTAGCTAGGTCTCACAAATTCTTCAACATCCTCACAAATCAAAACATAAAACAAACTAGCAGCTTATATATATATATATATATATATATATATATATATATATATATATATATATATATATATATATATATATATATATATATAATATATATATATACAAATCAAATTGATTAGCATGCAAGTGATTCATAAATATTACACAAGCCTTGCGTTTCTTCTTCAAAAATACAACCTTAATTAATTGATTAAATATGATTATTTAACTAATTAATTAAGAGCCTGTTGGTGAAGAGCACTCAGAAACAACCTCGGTATTCTCTTCCCTACGGTGGAAGTTACGGTGGCAGCCACACGCCGCACAAGCGAGGGCGAGGTCGGTTCCGTCGTCTCCACTAGCCATGAACTCTCTACATCCATCCACTGCATATCCTCCGGTACTAGCTGCATGGTTCTTTTGGCACTCACCATATCTTACACTCCTAACAATGTAAGCTGAATTAGTTGAGCTCCTGAAATCTTGTTGTACTACTCTTTTTATAACCACTTGTCTCTTCTTCATCTCTTTAGTTTATTCGGCTTTCAATCAATGAATTATTCCCGTACAAAAATAAAAAGGAATTAAATGAGTACTTTCAAATGGCACAAAATAATGGTAAGAGAGTGAAGAGATGAAGAAGCAACAAACAAGAAAAGAGAGCTATGTGCTAAGAGTTGTAACCCTAAACTATGCATATTTATAGCCTGGTTGGCATCTTTGAAGTGTTTAGAATCTACTAAGGTCATCATCAAGTTAATTGATATGGTGAATGGTAATATGACCCATTTATATATTATCTTGATAAGTTTACCATTCCTTAAATAGGGTTCAATTATTATTGATTGTTTAGTGTAAGCAACTCAAGTTATAACTTTTTTTTGGTTTGGACTACAGGTTAGCCTAAATTCATAGGGGTTGTGACTAATCATGTTCGTACCGAGTTGGTTTCCGAAGGAGTAAAAGTTACAAGTTACTAATCCTGTTTGCATTACGTCAGCCTCCGACGTGGTAAAAGGTAAAAGTGCTTCCAGCCGGTAGTATTCCATTCCCAAAATTAAGCCCTTATTATTATTAAGGGATGAGAGCGTTGGACCTTTCACATACACCAACCACTTGTCAATTACACAATAACACAATAAGTTATACAGTAATTTATTAGTGACTAACTTGTGTGCTCCAATTTTTAGTAGCTTTTCTACTATAAGAGGCCCACAAGAAAAAAGGCTTAACCATATATTGTTTCACTCACTCACCCAATTTTATTTAGGCTTTCTTTAATTAGTCAACATTTAAGTTGAAATGGTCCTCGCTAGAATTGATCGTTCAACTGCCACCACAAATTAGTGGCCAAAAAGTTTGATGCTCAGTAATTAAACTCATAACCCTAAAATGATAATACAGCTTTTCCTTGCACTAAATCAGTGATTGCCTTCTTATAGTATGACCAGCTAAGATTGGTTGTCTAGATTCAAGTCATTCTAGCTCCTTATAAAGTGATGGTGAAATATTGCAACAACAAAAAAAAAGTGATGGTGAAATAATGGGTTTATTGGTTCAAAGATTAGCGATTTAGCCTAAACACATGGGGCATGAAAATAAATCAAATTTGCCAAATTTCGCAAAGAAGATTGCCTAATCTGCATTTATTTTGACACGAAAATCATTATTCCTGTATTTGTACCTAAATCTTTTACATGCATGCACATGATGCCTGCTATAAATATCATCAGTTTAAAGTTCAAACACTTCGGTTATTGTAAGTAATTTAACTGATCTGCTGCGTAGCTAACGATCAAATTGATTGGATTGGATATTCATATCTCCTTTGATTCTACATTGATAGTGTTGGGGTAATATCCCAACTTGTGGGACCCAATGAAAATAAAAGAAAAAGAAAAAAGAAAAGTTTACTTAAGTCATTTACTAGCTAGTGTACGTGACTTATGGTTAGTGGGCTTTGTGATTGTAAGCCTTGGACCACATGATTGGTCATATGTCTTGATTGATTAGGGTAGCAAAAGCTTGCGGCAAGTTAATATATAAAGAAGAGCTTGCCGAGAGAAGAGGTCGCTCAAGAAACGGCAGCAAGAAAGAAGCGGCCGAAGACAAGAACAAATATGAAGGGTTGCCGTGAGAGCAAAGAGGCAGGGGCCTCTCTTGTTGGGTGAGAGGCGGCAACAGTTATGAAAGCCCGTGAGAGGGAGGTCTCTCTTCGGAGGTCTCTCTTCGGTAGTGATGGAAAGCTCTCGTCCATGGTGAGGGACTTGAGAGTAGGAGATATTTGATTAGGGGGAGACATAATCAGATATGGTGGAGTGACACAAAACACAGATGAGTGAGAGTGTGAGATTCGGGTGGCGCGCTGCGGCTCGTGGTGTTAGCTGAGAATAAGTCGAGGTCACAGAATCGGAGAGGCTCTCATGTGGTGGTTTGTGTATGTGGTGGATGATCGAGGTGGAGATAGTTCCGGCACAGGAATAGACGGTATTCCGGTTCAGCGACATGTATCTGGTGAGATCTCGGGCATCCGAGAGGGTACTAAATTAGTAGACGTTACTGGTTTGTACTAGATGTAGAGACAATGTATACTTGTCGTGTTGGCATAGTGTTCGGTTCTTGTTGTACTCCCTTGATTATCATAGTGGATTTTTTGTTAGTGCGTGGAGATCCGCACCGTGGTTTTTACCCTTTGTTGAAAGGGGTTTTCCACGTAAAAATATCGTATGTTCGATACTCTTTTATTGTTTGTGTTGTGTGTTTATTTTTGTGCTGCGCCTATTTCCCCAACAAGTGGTATCAGAGCTAATGGTTGCGTTTCCGGCGGGTCGAGTGTTGCGGACCCGGGAGGAGTATTTGTTGTTGCTGTTTTGGGGAACTTTGGGAACACACACAGTTTGTGCCGAAAGTGTAGATCCGACGGTGACGAGTACGTGTTGACGGAAGCCATGGATGAGATGTGATCTGAGGTAAGTATCCCACAAGTTGTGAGGGGGAGATATGTTGGGGTAATATCCCAACTTGTGGGACCCAATGAAAATAAAAGAAAAAGAAAAAAGAAAAGTTTACTTAAGTCATTTACTAGCTAGTGTACGTGACTTATGGTTAGTGGGCTTTGTGATTGTAAGCCTTGGACCACATGATTGGTCATATGTCTTGATTGATTAGGGTAGCAAAAGCTTGCGGCAAGTTAATATATAAAGAAGAGCTTGCCGAGAGAAGAGGTCGCTCAAGAAACGGCAGCAAGAAAGAAGCGGCCGAAGACAAGAACAAATATGAAGGGTTGCCGTGAGAGCAAAGAGGCAGGGGCCTCTCTTGTTGGGTGAGAGGCGGCAACAGTTATGAAAGCCCGTGAGAGGGAGGTCTCTCTTCGGAGGTCTCTCTTCGGTAGTGATGGAAAGCTCTCGTCCATGGTGAGGGACTTGAGAGTAGGAGATATTTGATTAGGGGGAGACATAATCAGATATGGTGGAGTGACACAAAACACAGATGAGTGAGAGTGTGAGATTCGGGTGGCGCGCTGCGGCTCGTGGTGTTAGCTGAGAATAAGTCGAGGTCACAGAATCGGAGAGGCTCTCATGTGGTGGTTTGTGTATGTGGTGGATGATCGAGGTGGAGATAGTTCCGGCACAGGAATAGACGGTATTCCGGTTCAGCGACATGTATCTGGTGAGATCTCGGGCATCCGAGAGGGTACTAAATTAGTAGACGTTACTGGTTTGTACTAGATGTAGAGACAATGTATACTTGTCGTGTTGGCATAGTGTTCGGTTCTTGTTGTACTCCCTTGATTATCATAGTGGATTTTTTGTTAGTGCGTGGAGATCCGCACCGTGGTTTTTACCCTTTGTTGAAAGGGGTTTTCCACGTAAAAATATCGTATGTTCGATACTCTTTTATTGTTTGTGTTGTGTGTTTATTTTTGTGCTGCGCCTATTTCCCCAACAAGTGGTATCAGAGCTAATGGTTGCGTTTCCGGCGGGTCGAGTGTTGCGGACCCGGGAGGAGTATTTGTTGTTGCTGTTTTGGGGAACTTTGGGAACACACACAGTTTGTGCCGAAAGTGTAGATCCGACGGTGACGAGTACGTGTTGACGGAAGCCATGGATGAGATGTGATCTGAGGTAAGTATCCCACAAGTTGTGAGGGGGAGATATGTTGGGGTAATATCCCAACTTGTGGGACCCAATGAAAATAAAAGAAAAAGAAAAAAGAAAAGTTTACTTAAGTCATTTACTAGCTAGTGTACGTGACTTATGGTTAGTGGGCTTTGTGATTGTAAGCCTTGGACCACATGATTGGTCATATGTCTTGATTGATTAGGGTAGCAAAAGCTTGCGGCAAGTTAATATATAAAGAAGAGCTTGCCGAGAGAAGAGGTCGCTCAAGAAACGGCAGCAAGAAAGAAGCGGCCGAAGACAAGAACAAATATGAAGGGTTGCCGTGAGAGCAAAGAGGCAGGGGCCTCTCTTGTTGGGTGAGAGGCGGCAACAGTTATGAAAGCCCGTGAGAGGGAGGTCTCTCTTCGGAGGTCTCTCTTCGGTAGTGATGGAAAGCTCTCGTCCATGGTGAGGGACTTGAGAGTAGGAGATATTTGATTAGGGGGAGACATAATCAGATATGGTGGAGTGACACAAAACACAGATGAGTGAGAGTGTGAGATTCGGGTGGCGCGCTGCGGCTCGTGGTGTTAGCTGAGAATAAGTCGAGGTCACAGAATCGGAGAGGCTCTCATGTGGTGGTTTGTGTATGTGGTGGATGATCGAGGTGGAGATAGTTCCGGCACAGGAATAGACGGTATTCCGGTTCAGCGACATGTATCTGGTGAGATCTCGGGCATCCGAGAGGGTACTAAATTAGTAGACGTTACTGGTTTGTACTAGATGTAGAGACAATGTATACTTGTCGTGTTGGCATAGTGTTCGGTTCTTGTTGTACTCCCTTGATTATCATAGTGGATTTTTTGTTAGTGCGTGGAGATCCGCACCGTGGTTTTTACCCTTTGTTGAAAGGGGTTTTCCACGTAAAAATATCGTATGTTCGATACTCTTTTATTGTCTGTGTTGTGTGTTTATTTTTGTGCTGCGCCTATTTCCCCAACAAGTTGATAGTTACTGCCCGAGGTGTATGGTGCAATGGTAAGTAGCGGATTAGATATATATAAAAGTGACATACTGAAAATCACCAACAAAAGGTTTCAAGTTCAATTACTGATTGTTGTGTCGTATATTATGACTGAACCCTTCCATGAGAGCGCGGGGAAAGTTCATGCAATTAGGTGCCCAAAGTGCAAGTGTACGTAATACTTTTTTAACATTCAAAGTTACTTATGCACTGTACTCCATGTCATCCAAAGTTACTTAGTAGCATGGTCTATGTTGACAAACTCCATGAACTATCATTCAAATACATAGCATATACAATGTATCACTAGAAACATCCCACATATTTGTTATGTCTACCATAAACCAACCTTTCTATTTTTTCATTAGCTTTAATTATTTATCAGGTCTTTGTTGTTTGGGTTAGAATGAAAACTTCATAGCAGTCACGTGATTGCTACTTTACATCTAATCTACGAGAGTGTTTTCCTAAATTGAACTGGATTGCATAATAATATGTCAGAGAAAAAGTAGATCACTGAACTGAACTGAACCAATTATTAAGTGAAAAAGAACACACCCTAAATCTCTCCTTGCAGTGGGATACTTGGAGGTCAAAATCATATATCTTCCTACACGACTCTACGGGCTTATTAACTAGCATTCTTAATTACATATACATGTAATTGATATTAAAAAAAAAAAAAAAAAGAAATTTACATACATGTGTAATCAAACCTATTGCAAAACTTGTACTCAAAAACTTGGATCATCTCTTGATTCTGGCTCCCAAAATGCCTGTAATCCCAGGAATCATTTGTGAGATTGGTATTTGGGATCTCCTTGTGCTCTAAAGGTCAATTAACAAATTGCATGTATCTAAGTTGACCTCCAGCTTGTTTCTGGTTAGTTTTGTTACACAGCGGCTCAAGTCCTTGTCTTTGGAGCACTTAACAAATTTTACATAGTACCCGCCTCTAGTAAAGATAATGAGAAATTCTACTTAGGTTATGTTTGGCACGAAAAGCTAGCTTTTCAATAAAAGCTAGCTTTTCAGTTTAAAGTTTGCAGCTAGTATTTTTTTACTCTCTGCTACCAAACAGTTTGCCATATGATTTTCAATCTGCAGCTACAGCTCCCTACAACTAACTTTGTGAAAGCTATCCCTGCAAGCTTTCACATGCAGCTACAGCTACTGCTAGTTTATTAGCATTTTGTAGCAATTTTTAGCAGTTTTTGATACATTTCTTTCCTTTTTATACATTTGACAGCTACAGCTAATTTTGCCAAACATAGCCTTAGTACCATTGTATTATTGGCTTTTCCACATGGTACCCAAAACATTTTTCGAAATCCAGATGATACCCTTTTACTTCTTATATTTTCTACTCCGTATTCTTTTTCATCTAATTCCGTTAATTTGTCCCGTTAAATTATGACGTGGCAACTAGTTTAAGATTTTGACGTTTGTTCTTGTATTTCATATACAATTAAAGACAAAAGTACCCTCAATAATTCACCAGTACCATATTTTTGATGGGAGCTATAGCGCCTCACACCACTAGCTCCACTCACAAATTCGAATAATCACCAAAATAAAAGTACACCCCCCAACAATCACAATCACGATAAATCAATAAAACACAAGTAATCAAATTTGATGAAGTTGGGGATAAAATAAATCTTCAGCAGAATTTTATTGTTGAAGAAGAAAATCCATAAGAAGTTAGGGCTTGTGGAATTGCATATATAAGCGAGCCATGTACAGATCAGATCATAAAAAATATGAAGAATCAAGGGTACAATTGGCGAACTAAATTTTGCGATTCTGAGAGTGAAGTTTATGGCTTTATTACTTATTATAAATGAAATATACAGAGGTTAATTCAATGGCAAATTGTTTTCGTTTTATTTTCTGTTAAGAATGAAGTTGTTCTTCTTCTCTTCTCTCTCTTGTCTCCAAATGTCCCTTTCTATGTCATATGTTTCTTTTAATTGTTGTCAGATCAATTGGAGCGAATTATTTGATGACAAGTACGAAAAATGGTGGTGGGATTTAAAGGGTGGAGAGAGAATATGGGTTAATGGGTCATGGGTACGTGGTGGTGGCTCGAAATTGGTGGTGGTGGCTCGAAATCGGTGGTGTGGGTTTTCAAGTTGGAGAGAACTTAGGGTTGATGGGTCATGGGTGGTGGTCGTTTCTGGTGTCGTGGTGGGTCGCGGTGTAGAGATTTTGGGTGGTCGTGAGAAGTGGATGGTGACGGTAGTGGTTCGGCTGATAGGGAGGTGGCGGGGTGAAGGGGAGCAAATTAAAATGGGGAAACATTTTAGTCACGGTTTTTTTTTTTTTTTTTTTTTTTGAGTTTTATTTAGGGTAATTTAGTAAATGCATCACAAACTAATGGTAATGAATGACTGAAAATGGCACGGACTGGGTACGATTAAAAGGAAAGCGGTATCATCTGGATTTCGAAAAATATTTTAGGTACTATGTGAAAAAGTCAAAATAGAGGGGTACCAAGTGGAATTTAGTTATGCATATATTCAATGGAAGTAACACAAATGACGAACCAAGCAATTAAGAGCATGCTTGGATTGGGGATTTGGGGAGAATGATCAAGGGGGTAATAAATTAAATTATAGGCTAAAATGGGAGGTGCGGAAGGAGGTGAGTGTTAGACTTTGTGAATGGGGTAATTAATTTTTTACCCTATTTAGGGGATAATAGTACCCTACCTCCCTGCCCCTAGGATAATTACTCCCCCCCCCCCCCCCCCAATTCCTTCTCCCTTCGATCATTTTGTCTTCCTCCACCAAGTTGCACCACCCACCACCACCTCCATCTTTCTATTTGAGCCTTTAATTTGCTCTATTACGCCAAATCCAAACAAACCCTAAGTAGGAGCCCCTCCCCCTAGTTGCTAAGATCATTGCAATAAAAGAAGGCCTGAAAAATGCTTCATCAACAACAACAACAACAACAACAACTAGCTAGTATGTAAGAACCAACTCAACCAAAAGTTTAAGTTGATGGTTGAATGCTCAATCAATGTTATATCCCTTAATACGCCCCCTCACAAGAAAGGTCATTGGGCTTAAAGTGTGGATAATGCACAGGACTCCTTATACCATGTGCTGAAATATTCCACTTATGGACTGGGGGCTGGCATGATTTCGAACTCAAGACCTCTTAGTCTCTCTCCTTGCTGTGATACCATGTGTTGGAACCAACTCAATCAAAAATTTAAACTGATGGTTGGAGGCCTAATTAATGTTATATACCTTATCACGCCTCATCACACGAATGCCCATTGGGCTTGAAGTGTGGATAATGCACAGGCCCTTCTCATACCATGTGCTGTAATATTCCACAAAGAAATTGGGGCTCACTACTACAATAAGGAGATATAAAGTCACTTTTTTTGGACCTTTAAAGTCGGTTTTAAAAGTGACTTCTAAGTGAGTGACAACGCTGTCGGGATTCGAACTCAAGATCTCTTGGTCCTTTGTCTCTGATACCATGTGTTGGACCAACTCAACCAAAAGTTTAAGCTAATGGTTGGAGGCTCAATTAATATTATATTTCTTAACAGTTAGAAGGCCACAATAGTACAATCTGATTCTCAATCAGCAATCAGCGCCTTGGACAGGAGTTATGTGCCTAGGGATATATACTAAAACTTACACGAGATTGAGATGGGAGCCGACATGGCAAAACACCTTGCTTGACTTTTGGGATGACCCGTATTCACCTGGGTTACGAATCTCATCTTCTTAGTGGGGCCTCCTTACCTTATAAATTTTTTAAAACATACACAATTTCCAATTGCAGCAGGCAGCTCGATCATGACTAGATTGCTAGGAGATGGCATGACACAATTCCTACACTTTTCTTTTTGGTTTAGCTTATGGAAATCTTTATGGTTCCTTATATGGTATTGCTTTTGAGGTTCATTTTTTGATTTTGCACCTCCTTACTTCTCACCCCATGTGCTCATGTTCCCTTAGTCACACACTCTCTCCTCCCTTTCCCACCAAAATCCTACCCACCCACTCTCTAATTGTCCCCACCACAAGTACATTTTTTCTCTTTTAAGCCCACAACACTCATGTGCTCTTTCAAGGGGCATACTTGGAACAATTATGTCCAAATGCTTTTTCGTTGGTCTTTGTGTCATTCTCAAGTGTAAAGATTTCCATCAATCGTAGGAGTATGACATTGCAAAACAGATCGAGTCTCGAATCTGAAGATAACCAGCAGAACACTTTGTTTATGTCCTAAACTCCCTTTATGATTATCAAGGCAAACTTGCCCTGAAAGGGATAGTGGAGCTGGTCGTGGGGTTGTATGTCATGATAAAAGTCATGGGTTCAATTTCCACTAGGCCTATTTACTGATGAGCCTGTCTGCAAGATTTGTCTTGTTGGCTTGCCTGATGTGTGTGGTTTACAGGCTATTGCATATTTTCAGGGATTTATCCGATGCACACTCAAAGTATTGTACTCGTATCAAACAAAAAAGAATAAAAATAATCAAGGTAAACTATTTACCAGAACTGTTGTAGTGTAATACGTTATGTAACCCCTTTCATTTATGCTTATTATTTACTTATTGGAAGAAAAGAAGTGCTGATAACGTTAGAGTTTGTATGACCTTTATAATATGTAATATGTAGTTAGGCTCTAAGTTATACAAAAACTTATATAAAACGGTCTTCTTGTATAATAAGTGTAAGACGTACTGTAAGACGTGTAAGGCTTATTCCAAATAGTTCAGAATAATGTGTATTCAAGATCAATAAGTAGTATGCAATATATAGTGCCACAACATAACAAAGAGATCGAGCGAGAAAATAAAAGTGACAATATAAAATATACACATTACACTCACTTCTCTTGACCATACTAGCTACTTTAACATGATTCCTCTTTGGTGCTAACCAAGTCCAAAACAAAGGGCTTGAACACATCAGGAGCCTCAGTTTCCACAAAATCAAGTTGCTCTTTAAACAAATGCATATAAACAATCCAATCCCCATTACCAGAAGAACATGGCATTGGCATCACATAACCACAACTCCCTCCCCAAGGGAAATGGTACGACCCGAAACTCGGTTTTCCCCACCCGAAATCAACATCCGATACAGGAAACCCGAGCCCCGACGAGACCACGAAAGCCGGACCATCTCCATCCTTTGTGCAATAGATCCTTGTCATAGCTGGTTCGGGTCGGTTATCCTCAACCCAATCAACCATGTCCAAGAAATGATCTTTTGTTACTGCATCCTTTAGGAAATCTTGGACCATCTTTGTTATGTTACTAAGTGGCTTTTCCTTCATTTGCCCACATTTTCCTTCACCAAATGGTATGGATAATACATTACCGAAATAGGAACCAAAGGCTTTTGCTTTCTCTTCATTTTCTCCATCGCTTAATCTTGTTCTGCCTGTAATAATTGATTTGGTTAGCCAAACGTCGCGTTAAAGTGGAACCTTTTTGTGAACTACTCCAATTGTTCTTTTCTTCTTTCTTTTTTCAAGGGAGACATATAGGCGAGTACAATAAGCTTATCACATTACATAAAATGAGGAACGGGAGAAGATTCGAACCTGAAACTTAATGTACACCGGGACCTTAATCGATCTTTAACCGTTAGGCCAATACCTCATCGACAACTATTCTAATGGTTAATTAGAGGTTTATTATGATTTATCTAAGTTTTTTTTTTTTTTGATGGGAAATATCTAAGTTATTAATTAGGTGTGCCATCATATTTAGACAATACTATATTGTTTGTCTTTTCAGGAACAAATTAAAGTCCTCTGATAATTAGTGTTGCTAAATCACATTGGTTTATGAGCTCAAATCCATGGGCCCGAAAAACGTTCATTCTCACCTATATATAACTTTCTGCGCTACCTAATGCTAAAAAAAAGGGTAGTGTCTTTCACCCAAAAAAAATAACAAAAATTAGTAGTGTCTGTATGTCATGATAAATAAATAAAAAACCTATAGAATGAACGTGAATGGGTTGGCAACTAACTAGTCACTCACATATTTATTTTTTTCTATTAGTATGCATGACATATAGATGTGGTTGTTACTAGTTCTAGATCGAGACATAATAAGGAGCTTTTCTCCTTTAATTTTTTGTAATTTTTTTTACATCACCCTATACATTTATATATAGAGGATGTGATACGAAATAAGATAACACAAATAACACAAAAACTCGTATGAGGCGGTCTCAAGGTGAGGCCCCCTCTAACAAGCATGACATTATGCTTATGTCATGCTTGGCTATAGAGAGGAAAGTGCAATCGTATATTAATGAGCCTCAGCCACCATTATGAATTACCAGCATTTCTTTGAAACGAATCATTTCAAGCTAGCTTGCCAGGGCCAAGATATTCTCTAATTTGATTTTCATTTCATGTTTCCTCTAACAAGCATGACATTATGCTTATGTCATGCTTGGTTATAGAGAGGGCCTTAACTTGAGACGGCCTCATAGGAGACCTTTTGCACAAATAATTAGGATGATGTGACTTCGATAACTAAAACATTAAGAAATCATAAATAGAATTATTAACTTTAATAAGGATATAAACTACTGTTCAATCCGTTCACATAATAAACTAATCCCTATATTCCAAATTCTTCTATCCATTATTTGACTTTTCGAAGTTAAAGTCTACATAAATTTTGATCTTAATTTTAGGAAAAGTATAAATATTACAAAGTAAAAATACTAATATTAGATTCTTTTACAATAATATTTTTAAAATATCATTTTTATAAATTTTATAGTTATAGAATTATAATTATTCATGGTCAATGTGTTGTTTTTGAGTCCATAAAAAATCAAATGGAAAAAAGAATAAAAAAATTGAGGGAGGAATAATTTGTTAAAGTGTTAGGATTGTGATGTGAATAATAATTCCAAGTATAGGGAATAATTTAAAAAATCTTACCATCCACCACAATACCCATTTTGGTAACTTTCTCTACATTTTCTGCCCCATCTTTACAAGCATGCGACGCGATCATTTGCCAAAGAAATGCACTGAAACTTTGAAGCCTAGAAGGCGGCCTCTTCTTGCACTTAAACGCCGCGCCGGTGTCAATGTCATCGCTAGCGAGGTCTTGAAGACGGCGGAGTTGGTCGGCCGTGACATGGTACACACGGGTGACAAGGGGTTGTTGTTCCTCTTGATCTGGTGGTGGTGGTGGTAAAGTAGAGATGTGTATGTACATATTGTCAAGGGATGAGTTGTATTGAGTTGGGCTTCTTGGGCCTAATAGAGAGCGTTGTAAACAGGGAGGTTTTGAAATGGGCTTAAAAGTTGCCATATTGGACCATGTGACCCAAAACATGTTTGTTGAGTAGGCGTCCGCAACTCGGTGGTCGAATGCACAAGCTACTACTGTGGCCCCACACTTTAACTCGGTCACCTATGTTCATATTCATAAACAAAAATAGATATGAGGCGGTGAATACAAGTGATACATGTAAATATGTACTCCCTCCTTTTCGCCAAGATGTTTACACTTTAATTTTCAAGGAACTGTATTTTTCAAGGTCAAAGTTCACAAACTTTAACCATGAATTAGTGAAAAAATACAAAGATTTATAATGTAAAAATGCTATTGTTAGATTCATCTTGAAAAATACTTTTGAAAAATTATAATTTTATAATTTATATATGCATAGAATTACAATTATCTACGGTCAAAGTGATGCATTGGAGACCGTGAAAAAACAAATGTAAACATCTTCATGCAATGGAGGAAGTAATTGCAAAATAATAATAATAAATAATAAATTTATGTGGGATAAAAAGTGTTACTTTTAATCGGTTTAATATATGATCGGTGAGGTCATCTCATAAGAGAATTTCGATAGAGAGAAGGATTTTATTGCCTTAATAAAAAGTGAAAAGAACATCACAAAAATTCGTATAAGATGGACTTTGCATAACTTTCGGTAAAACGATTGTCACCTTTTAGTAAAACAAGAGTCACCTTTTATAATACAGCAAGTCTGTGTGAGACCAACTCACAGAAAAATGGGTCACTATTTTAAAATGTAAGAGTCACTTATAGTGATTGGTGAGCACGAATCCTTGTTTCATTGAAAAATTATCCCCTTCTCACCAAAAGTTACAGATAGATCGTCTTATAGAGTTTTGTGTGAGACCAAGTCACAGAAAATTGGGGTCAGTATTTTGAAATGTAAGAGTCACTTATAATGATTGGTGAGCATTGATAGTGACCTTATTTCATTGTAGGTTGGTCTCACCTAACACATAAGGAGAAGCTTTTTAAGTTGTTTTTTAATAAGAAAAATAGGGCTTGTTAGTTGGAACTAATATATCTTCAATGCTATTTATGCTTTCTGTTTGTACTTTACAAGAGTTTTCTCAACTGCTAGCTAACAACTTCCCTTGTCCACTTCTATCTTGCAAATAGGTTATTGCATTAGGTAGAATCGAAGGTAAACAAAAATATACACTTCCAATATTTGAAGTTTTTAAAGTTAAAGTGGTTTTTGAAGTTAAAGTGGTTTTTGAAGGAAACTCATTAAAGAAACTGGTTGGGAAGTTAAAGTGGAACATTGCTTATCGTGAGGCGAATAAAGTTACGGAATGGCTTGCTAATGGGGGTAGTGTTGTCAAGCTGAACTTGTTGTTTATTTTGATGTCCTTCCCCTGAGTCTTAATTTTATTTTATTTGAGGATATTATAAGGGTGGTGTGGCCATGTAAGGTGTTTATTTAATTTTGGAGCTTGCCCCTCTCCTGCACCCAAATAACTTGATCAAAATATAACAAAGAGAAACATAATTTTTTATTTTTATTTCCATAGAAGTTAGGAAAATATTTAAGCAGCGTACATTGAGGTTTCGTAAAAGTATTTTAAAGTAATCCACACTTTTGATATTCTCAAATATTTTCTATTTCACAATTACTAATTATTAAAAGGGAGTGACTATTTTCACACTCGAATATGTTGTTGACACACTATTAAAAGGGAGTGGCTATTCTCCAATTGGAATGTTTTATTATCATGCTTAGGAAACATGCATGGTGTAGAAAATATAGTCTAAAATAGTGTGAAAATAGCCTAAAAGGGCGTGGGAATAATCATATTCCCTTATTTAAATTTATACTTTTCATTCTTTTTAGCTGGTTGATAAGGACAATGCTACTCAGCTCCAAAGGATGTAAGTGCAGTAGCAAATGTTATATACCAAAAAATTAAAAGAAAATAAGAGTTTATAGGTCATTTTCAATTGGATATTATCTTACATTATACGAATTAGAAATATTATTTTCTTTTTTAGTTAGTGAATGAAGAGTATTTAATTATAAAAAGTCATATCACTAATTTTATAAAGATGACTAACTCTAACAAAGGGGGAAAAAAATTGAAATAGCAAAGACAGATACGACTTCCACCTTCACTACTTAAAATCATTGTATTCACCGGTCTTGTTGACATCGATCAACGTAACCATATTCATTAGTTACTTGAACATAGCATGAAACATGTTGTAAATAAAAGGGAGTACCCAAACATTATCCCTATAAACGGATTAATCATAAAGTATACTAATTCACCTTTTTTACAATCACAACCAACTTGAGAAACAAATGAAGTGAACTAGTCTATTCAATCCATAAAACATAACATCTCCCTAAAAATCAAAACGAAGATGGTTGTTGAAAACTCAAATTAACTCTAACTTAAGGCGATATAAAAAAAATTAATAACAATGGATAGAACGAGGAAGGGGGAGGCTTTCTATCCTGAGAGAGACCATGCGCACCATAAAATATTATTCATTCTCCTGAAACGTACATCTCTATCTTAGAGAACAACAATCACAAGTAAAAATCCTTCATCCAGTTTGTGTGTCATATCCTATCTCACTCTTTATATATTTGACACATGAGATTTTAAATTTATTTTATTATTAAATTGAGTTGCATTTCAAAATCACAGTCGACCAGGATCGATAAGAATGAAATAGGTCGGACTGCGTGATACACATAGAATGTGACATAGAATCCGTCCGTTTAGTTGCACACTATTTTCCTGATGTCCTTAATTTTTGTAAACTCAACATATACTCATCATCTAGCAACCTTTAGGGTTATTGCATGCAAAGGAGAGTGTAGAGATTAATCACCTGAATGGAGAGCACACCTTCTTTCTTCCTAGGAACAAGTTTGCCCTCAACACTTTGATCCGGATTATAAAAATCAAGCTCACATAATTTCACGTCCGCAAACGCTTCAAGAAACACAACCCCACGGTTGTTGCACAACAGTTCAGGTTCACCATCAGAGTTGTTGACAACTTCACCTGCAAAGGGATAAAAGTAGGCCAAGGCTTGAGCCAAGGCTTTCTTTAGCACACCCACCTTATACTTAAATGATGTGTTATTGCTATTGTTGTCATGATCATTTGAGTCATAAGTTGCAATTTCATCATCATTTTTGTAACAGAAGATAACATTCACATCTAATGGTGGCAATAGCAAGTCTAAATTCGACAACGGTAGCCGATGATCTTGCATGGGCACCGCGGCTGCCACCACATTTGTCGCGGTGGTGGTAACGTTGTAGTCTCCATAGGCACCCATTGGGATTGAGAGAAGGTCTAGGGAGGGAGGAGGAGGCAAGTCAATCAAAGCAAAAGGATGTAGTGGATGGGAAAAAAAATTTGGAGGGAAGGGTCCTATATAGATTATAGACTATAGAGTATATAACACCAAAGTAAGATGACGTGCAACATGAATTTTCTCCTTTAGCTATTATAGAGTACTTATATTTGTATAAACTCTACTTCTATTTACTTTTATTTTTTTTTGGGTGGGGGGGGGGTGGGTGGGTGGATTGATGCGTAGTGTTGCAAGTCTAGCTAAATACAAAACTACTAAGTTGGGAATGAAAATAATCACTAAACTTGTTATAGAAATAAGTACTTATGTACTGTGAATGATACTGATGTATCTCTTACCCCTCGTGTTGTGTGAGACTAACTCACAAAAATGAGCAAGTTCTGTATGACACCAACTAAAACAAAAATTCAAAATTTGCCATCAATCGACTATCAAAAATAAACTAAAACAAAAATTCAATACTTAAAAATGTGGATGTCACTTAATATGAGTAGTGACTGTTGTTTTCGTAAAGAGTGACTCTCGTTTCACCGAAAATTACGATAAAACCGCCTTATACAAGTTTTTGTTATATATTATTAGAGATTGCTTTACAAAAATGGTTATGTTAGTTCAATACTGCATGAAAATTCCAATTAACCCAAATTATTAAGCTGCTTTATAAAGCAGAGCCAATGCGTACGTTTTACTTTTAAACATATATAGCTAGAAATTTACCTATATATTTTATTTTATTTTTTGAATAACAAAACTCATTATATTAATAGGTAACTTAGTGCCAAAATTTAACATACAAAATATCCTGAGGCCCGTAAAGCCCTCCATTTATACACAACGTTGTTACATATCTAAACCTATACAAGTTGAGAAGTAAAAAGAAAACTTATATCCACAATGACATATCACTATTCCTGTCACGTATAGTGTGTTGTATTATCAAACCATGAAGCTTGTTAAGGTCAACATCCAAACTATTTTTTTTTTTTTATATTTTTGACTAAAACATCCAAACTATTAAACAGTTGCCATTGATCAGCCCATGGTCTTGTTGAAAGTTTAGGTAAGTTTGCCCCGATTAGCCCAACAATGGTTTTGTTTAACGCCTTTACTATTTTTTGGTTCACGATTCACTGTCGACTATAGTGACTATTTCCCTACGCTGGCTTGTAGGCACCTCAAAGGGTGGGACAGCTGGCCAAGGAATTTAAAGCCGCTCCATGCCCAAGGCAAAATTCGAACCCTCGACCTTGGTTAAGGATGGATGAGTCTCTACCACTCAACCATACCTCCTTGGTTAATTTAACGCCTTTACTATGGACTTGAGGATTAATGCATGATATAGACGTACTAACTCAAATTGTTGTTAGGTGACCATTCGTTGGATCAATAATGCATAAACTTAAGGAAAATTTGAATGTCGCAACGTCATCGAAGTATTAAAATAGAATTTTTTTTTATTTGTTTCGTTTTTGTCTTAGATGAGCTTAAAGATCAACTTAAAGATGTGCTTAGCTTGTAGTTTTGGATTTTGATTATTTAAACCAGGAAATTTGATTCTTAAAGATCAGTCAATGCAATTGCGCTGTACTACATACCAAATGTTGTTAGGTTGGCTAGCAAATCAAAGACTATTACATCCTTGCAACTATAATTATTGGGGCTTGAATTTCATTACGTTATTGTTCCACTCTCTCTGTTTCGGAAAAATGACAATATTTACTTTTTGAAGCTTAAACTTTACAAACTTTAATCATTGATTTCGGAAAAAATATAAAGATTTACAATGTAAAAATACTATCGTTGGATTCGTTTTAATTAGTACTTTCGGAAAATTTGCATTTCATAGTTTATGTATTCATATAAACACAAATATTTATGGTCAAAGTGGTGCATTGGAGACCGTACAAAAGTAAATGTTACCATTTTTCAAAAACGGAGGGAGTATGTTTCTTAGGAGCAATCATAGAATACTTTCGATTACGAATCCAACAATGAAGCTTTATTTATTATTTTTTTATGGTTCATATCAGAGGTATTCACTACCGATTACAAGAACTATTTTCTTACACGGGTTTATAGACACTTCAAATAGTGAAAGATAGCTGACCAAGGTATTTAAGACTATTCCAATTCATGCCCAACACAAGATTCTAATCCTCAATTTATTTGGTTAAGAGTAGATGAGTCCCTAGCTACCATTTAAACAGACCCCCTTGGTTAGTTAGCTTATGAATGAAGCTTTGTTTATTGATGTTGTATAGCGACATTATACGTGATGGGGTTATTGCTTATGTCCTTCTTTTGTCTGTTTTCTTTTTGCTTCGTTGGTATATATGTTATGTCTAAATTATCCTTGAACATATTGATAATCACTTCAAAATTCAAATGGTGGTCAGGAACAGCTGATCCATAGGTTCAACTGTTTAAGACTGTTCTATACCTAATGCAAAATTTAAATCCTCGATTTTGTATGGTCAATGGTAGATGAATTTCTACTGCTTAACCACAGTTTATGAAACTTTGTTTATTGATATTGTCAATTGTATAGCGACATTGTAAGTGATAGGGTTATGGCTTATGTCCTCCTTTTGTCTGTTTTCTCTCTGTTTCGTAAGTCGTATGTTATTTCTAAATTATCCTTCCAACATATCATAACTTATAAGCTATAGATTAATCTTATTATTTTAAAAATCATTTTATATATTATCAACCTAGTCGCTATGCATGCTGCTTATTAACCTCGATATCAATCTACACTTTCGGAGCGGCGGTCTAATGACATTTTGTTGAGCAAGTAGCCCATTAGAAAAGTACGAAAATGACTACTAGTAAATTATTTGACTGTCCTATTTTCATATATAATAATAAATGAATAAAACTTGGGATATAAGACATTGGACTTCTTTGGAAGAATTTATACCATTGTATTTGGAAAAATGATTATTGCACGCCGAATATTTGAATCTTATTCAGTTTTTTCTCGTTTATCTTTTCTTCTTCTTGTTGTGACAGTTTGAATATTTTTAATCTATAAATTTTGTAAGAGACGTATCTTCTACATCTACATGCATGAGTTTAGGTTTATTTTATTTTTTTGAGCATGCACTTTTATAGTTTTATGGACTTGGTCTACGGCAGAAAACATGGGCCAAAATAATATGGGTCAAAATAAGTAAATAATATGCATGGGCCAAACATGTATTTCATTTCATTTGACCATAACTCTTAGGTTCGAAATCGGTTATTAACAAGTAAAATGGCGTGTAAAAAGTTTATAATCAGTGGAATATCCCACCAGTTAAGAGAAATTGAGGTTTGATTGGAGATCTATTCGAACAATTCAAACTACGTATACAAAATCCTGTCAGAGTACTTCATCCATCACATTCAGTTGTTAGAGGATTTCCTGAATCTAGGCCCCCAAACCTAGACCAACGTGTTGGCAACAACTATCATCAGAAGGTACATCACTACTTCGTTCCTGATCAAGTTGTTCAACCCTCCACTTAAAATCTACACGAAGACTGAACACAATGATTTTTTTTTCTTTTGCAAAGAGAAGTTAGTATAATGTATCCAAATTCAAATTATATATACAAACTGGTTATTTGCTCAGCGCATTTTTGTCTTTACGCATAATTTATTGTTACATTGTCGTTTTATGAGAAATCGACAGTAATGAGTGTATACTAAACGAAGAATTGCGGGTCCAAAAGTTATCATTAAATTACCAAAGGGTGCATAGAAATGAACATTATCTCTCAAGTGCGTGGGTCATTATACGTTTAATACTTATGTGAATTGGCCCAAAATTTATTCAATATAAAGGATTCAATTTTCAGTCCAACAAAATATGAAATGTGCGATATTTGGTTTGATGATCTCCGGGCGTTGTATTGTTTGTTCATTTTGAAGGTTATTGTATAGTGAATTTGGTTCAAAAATACGTATTCAAGTAGTAGCTAGTTATATCCCCATGTGATGCTCAAGCTTTTAGATTACATAGCAATGCATACTTAGAAAAATTTGAAAAACAGTAGATACTAAATGCAATATTACATCAGGAAAAAATAGAAACAATTTACAACAAAAAACGACTTTTAATTCTAAAACATTATGAACAAAAATATCCTAGATCTAGATCTGATAACATCAAAAAACATGTCGGTGAAGAGAGAACGTTGGGGATGAAAAGTGAGCGTCGGTGAGTAGGGAGTGAGAAGCATGAGAAATGAAGAAAATGAAGAAAAATCAGTTTTAAAGCTAGGGTTTGATGGATGCGCAAAATTACCAAAATACTCTTCGTCTAATGGTTCACAGCCCTATCTTTTTATTAATACACAGTGTGTTCTTTTCTTTCCCGCAACAAATCTGGGCCATTCATTTGTAATCTATTGAACATGATTGGTTCCCACGTTTTTTACTCCAAAATGCGTTTGTATATGGGAGTGTATGATCGAGTTGATTAAATGTGACGTACTTTAAAGAAGGAAAAAGGAAAAAAAAATGTTTTGAAAATTTGATTGTGAAGGGTACGAGAGATTATAATTGTTAATCCACATCAAAGAAATCAATATTGAGTGGATGAAAAGGTTCACTAATAATATTGATATAATAATTCCCTTTTTATTGTTTTGATTTTCTTTTGCTTTTCCAACTAATACTTCTAATTTTATAACAAAAATATATTTAAAATAACATAATCGCTCTATACTTCGATAAATGTTTTACTTTTATAGTTGTAACTTCATAATTTGAAAAATAATAGTCAAGCTCTGATTTCAAAATAAATAAAATAGTTAGTGGTAGAATATGGGAGTAACTATAAGTATATCCACTGTTAAATCACACATCAAGGTACAAATGCTAGTTTTGTTTGCACTTTCTTCTATGCTTACAATGATGATAGTGATAGAATTCCTCTTTGGACTGATTTATGCAATATTAGTAATTCAATGGTGAAGCCTTGGATAGTATATGGTGATTATAATAATGTTCTAAGTTTTAAGGATAGGTTGGGAGCTCCGGTGACTCTGTGTGAAATTCTGAAATTAGAGATTGTTTGAATTACTGTGAGCTTCAAAATGTGAATTCCTCAGGCTCTTACTTTACATGGAATAACAAACAACTTGGTGATCAGAGAGCTTTCACTAGAATTGATCACGTTGTTGCAAACTCTGATTGGTTTGATGCTTACCCTCACACTGAAGTGAAGTTCTTGCCTGAAGGTGAATATGACCATTGTCCTGTTATCATTACCTTTCATGTTGTGTGCAAGATGGGTAATAAGCCTTTTAGGTATTTTAACATGTGGAGTGAGTGGCCTGAGTTTATGCAAAACGTCCAAGAGGGCTGGAGTGATGCTGTTGCTGGAGTCCCCATGTATCAACTAGTGACTAAAATGAAGAGAATGAAACTTATTTTCAAGAATATGAATAAGGAAGGATGTGGTGATATTTGTAAGGATGCCATTGCTGCTCAACACCACCTTCTAGTTTGTCAGCTGGAGCTTCAAAAGGATCCTGCTAATCTGCAATTGAGGCACAATGAATTGGAGGCTCTGCATAAGTATAAAGCTATGGATAATGCTAGAAATAGTTTTCTTAAGAAAAAAAGAAAGAAAAATGCACTGGTTAAAGTATGGTGACGCCAATTCTGCAACTTTTCATAACAGCATCAGTACTAAAAGGCAATGCAACAACATTTATTCCATTGTGGATAGTACTGGTCAACTAAGAGAAAAGCCAAAGGAAGTTGTCCAGGCTTCTGAAAACACTAGCAGAGATCCTGTAAATCAGACTATAGTCAAGAATGGCAAGATGGTATCTGCTGATCAACAAATAGCTTTGTGTCAGACTTTCTCCAAGGAGGAAGTTAAGAATACTATATGGTCCATTCCAGGAGATAAAGCACCAGAACCAGATGGGTACAGTTCCAAATTTTATAAAGATGTCTGGGAGATAGTAGGTCCTGCTTTTACTACTGCTGTTTTAGACTTCTTTGCTCATGGGAAATTACTGAAATAGATAAACACCACAACTCTCACTTTGATCCCTAAAAAGGCTCATCCAGTTAGTGTGGCTGATTTCAGACCCATAGCTTGCTGTTCAGTGATCTACAAATGTATCTCCAACCCGAGCAAGAGAGGATTGCGACAAGGAGATCCTCTCGCACCTCTCTTGTTTGTGATATGCATGAAATATTTATCTAGGGTGCTTGGGAAGGTTGGTGAGATGAATCTGTTTCAGTATCATGCTAAATGCCAGAGCCTTAAGGTAAATCATTTGTGCTTCGCTGATGATTTACTTGTGTTTGTAATGGAGATTGTAGCTCCATCATGCTTTTGCTTCGAGGTTTTGAGACCACTTCTTTTTCATCTGGTTTGACTGCAAATAGAAGCAAATCTGCAATGTACCAGTGCAATATGGATCCTTTAGTTGTGAACAAAATTTGTCTGATTTCTGGTTACCAGGAGGGTGCTCTACCTTTTAAGTATCTTGGCATACATGTTTGGCTGTTTCTGTTAAGAAACTGAAAATAGTAGATTGTGATATTCTGGTGGAGAAAATTATTAGCAAGATAAGGGGTTGAGGAGCTAAGCACCTTGGTATACCAACCTTGGTTAACTCTGTCCTGCTCACCCTTCACACATACTGGGTCACTATGTTCATCCTCCCTAAAACTGTCTTGCAGAGAATCATTGCTATTTGTAGGAATTATTTGTGGGATCGGAAAGCTATCTATACAAGATCACCTCCTATTTCATGGGAGTTTGTATGTAAACCTAAATCAGAGGGTGGTCTTGGTGTTAAAGATTGTCTTAACTGGAATCATGCAGCTATGGGGAAGTATGTTTGGTGGCTTGCCTCTAAAGCTGATTCATTATGGTTAGATGGGTTCATTATATCTACCTGAAGAAAAATAGCTGGTGGGACTATCAAGTAAACCCATCAGCTAGTTGGTCCTGGAAACAGGTTTATGCCGGTAGAGAAAAGTTCAGGGTTGGTTATGCACAAGATAGGTGGATAGGTAATGCAACTGGTACATACACAATCAAAGTTGGCTATATTTGGTTGTCCCCTAGTATCCAGAAGGTCTCATGGGAAAAATGGGTGTGGAACCAACTTAATCAACCAAAGCATTCCGTTATTGCTTGCATGGAAGTGTTGGATAAGCTACTGACCAAGGAGAAGCTGCTAAGCTTCAGATTTGCAATGATACACTATGCATGTTGTGTGGTGTTGGAATTGAAAACTCTAATCATCTATTTTTTGATTGTCCATATAGCCTGAAGTGTTGGGAGATGATTAAAACATGGCTGCACATTACATGTCAGAGCCATGATGCATGGAGAATTCTGAAATGGATAAGCAGGAAACCAAAGTTAAAGTTTATCTGCTATGTACTTTGTGCAGGAGTGATAAGTCTTATTTATCATGTTTGGAGGAGCTACCTATTGGAAACACATGGTGATCAACCCGAGTGTGCTTGTCAGAAGGATCAAGCAAGATATGAAGACTAGGATCATGACAGTAATTCGTAGGAAAACATCACAAAAAGCATAGAGCCTGGTTCAAAGTATTAGGAGGTTGTCGTTTGCTTTAAATTGTATGTCACCTCCGTGCTAGGAAACATTTGGTCTAGGGGTATGCCCTTTACTAGCTTGTAATACTTCCATTTGGTAATAAAATTACTTACTTACCAAAAAAATTATGGGAGTAAGAATGTACACCCAGTCAATTATTAAATATAATATGCTAATTCTGAGATTTTTGTCAAAATTTCTGCAATATCTCATATTATGAAAAGGCAAAAATGAACTTAAAAACGTCACATTGTCTTAGTAAAGAAAATGATTTTTTTTGGGGTATGATTTAAAAAATATTTGTGTGCAATTTTTAGTATACTTTCATAAATAATTTGCATCACACGGAAAATTTAATTAATGTAATTTTGGTTATAGATATATACAAGCAAGGGTAAATTATTCAATTTGAAATACATTATGGTGGATTTCGAATTAATCTAAAGTTACTGTAGCTAATGCATGATATTGCTTATTATTCAATGCAAAATGGTATTCATCAATGAGTACTTTTGTGTGGTATTAGACAAATTCAACTAAAAGGTGATAACTTAGCTGTAGTTAGTACTTTGACTAAGTGGATGCCCGTGAGTATGCTCGTACGTTGCACGGACTGTGATTATATAATAAAATTAATATAATATGATTATTAATCTCATCGAAAAAAAAAGTGTAATTGTCACTTATCAAAAACTATTAGTAATATATGGATAAATATTTATATAATCCATTTAATATCATGAATGCCATATAATAAGATTACTATGATTTTATAGGGCATCTTATCTAATTTAAACTCTTATGATCAATTTCAATTAACTATTAATTAACTCATCTCATATGTTACATGATCCAAGAGGTAATAGTTTTAAAGTCTTTCTATGCTTGATGTTGGTACGCCAATACTCTTATGTTGATATAACTGTACAACTAACATTCCAAAGATATGATCCTTTCTTTTATGGTAAAATCAGTTTAAGTGTCTAATGTATACATAACTACGTATATTTTTCAAAAAATAAAGAAGTTTTAGACGTAAACCTTAGAATAGCAAAACATAATTTAATGCTTGGTTGTTTGTTCAAAGTTATATGTGGTCAAAGCTTTGCCTTGAATAACGCAAAAAGTCCAAGGTAATTTTATTTGTGGTACGGAGGGAGTATATTAATAATTATAAAGTTGAAGGGAACATAAATTGGAACCCTAAAATAACATGGGGATTAGTATATTACGTACAGTTATATTAACTTCGTTATAGGATTATACATGATAATGGTAAAGTTTCCTATTAAAGATTAGACCTGAAATCATTTTACATTCATCGTTTATTTCTTTATTGTACGCATACTCTTTTTATTATATTTTAACTTGAGATTGTTTTTTAAATTATTATAACTAATATACATATCTTTTCTCTTATTTTTACATGCAAATCTTTAGTTGTGTCAGGTTGTCAAGCTAATTACTAATTACCTTTTTAGGTGGACGCATCTAATGTTGTAAATCGATAGAACATATTACAAATGAGTCTCATTTTAAAGGATATTTTGTACTCGTTCCAATGGTGTAATCAATTTAATTTCTTAAGCGGTGAAACTAAAGTTATATGCTTTTTAAAATCTAATAGTCTACTCTTTAATGATTTAGGAAAGTACAACTTTAGTATATATTCTAAAACCTCTAATTAATAGTAACTTTTTAAGGATTTAGGAAAGTACAACTTTAGTATATAAGTATATTCTATACCAGAAGATATATTTCTATTTTGTACTTATTTTAAAATTTTATTACAATGACTCACTTAGGTGGACGCCTCCAATTCTGTCAGAAAATGCCTCTAGTATATAGATATTATGATTGGGAAAATAGGATACACCCTGACAGATACATAATAGTCTTTTGAGTGACGTAATTAAGATTGTTTATTCAACATTGTGAATTGTGATAAGTTTGTGTTTAACATAATATATTTAGAGAGAAAAAAACCAGGCAGGAGATTGGCTATCCATTGGGGAAGATCAACAAGGTTCATGTTCACTTAATTAATATATCATGTATTCCTAGATCGTTAACATTAATTTTGTATCAGGATCAAATTATTGGTGTAACCTCACGAAAAGAGTTGCTCAATTTTAAAATTGCTTAGAGTATTTAATAAAAAAAAATGATTTTTAGGTTTAACCACAGGTTTACTGGCCTAAATCTTTTGGGCCAAAAATTAGTTCTGCTAGCACCGGGTCGTCGGTCCACGAAGTGGTAAAGTGCTCCCACTAAGTAGTTTCTCCATTCACAATATTCGAACACTCGACCTTATTTAAGGGATGAGAGTCTCGAACCACTCACACCAACTAGTTATTGGTAAAAGAAAAATAATGTTGCTTATATATATATGCCTTTAGATCCATCTCTTCCTCACTCAATTGTTTCCTTATCTGCCAAAATGCATGTTAGAAATTCCATAGTCCAATACAGTACGTACATGATACATATGCACAGACGTAAGCCAATCTGCAAAATCACAGCAGGGGAACAGAATTTAGGAGGCATACATCTAATCTAATATCTATTATATAAATAAGTGAGTGTTGCACGTTGCTTGAAGGACACGTATGCGGACACATAAGATGCATACTCACATAACTTGACACGTCATCATAACATAAAATGCATGAATCTGTACTAATGCATGAATCTACATTAATGCATGTATCTACACTAATATTAAATACTTCCTTAAATTTTTATATGATACATGTATATAACAATAATAAAATGTATATATTTTTCTATTGGTACATTTTGTTTTGGCGGATGCATACATGCTTTAACAATAGAGCTCACTATATTCGAGTCAAAGTGTACATTGTTACTATTTGAATTTTGTATTATTTCCTCTATCGGTAATATATATAGTAGAAATGATATGTGGATTAGCTTTCAATGATGGGTATACAGAGTTGTTAACTAATTAAACATAATTTCATTGCATCCATTTCGTACTTCGACTTTGATTTTTTTGACTGGATATTTGGAGTAAACTGCATCAGAAAGTAGTAGTGGTGGTGGTTTTTTGGACTAGATATTGGACACTAGATATTAAAGTAAATTGCAACAAAAATAATAAAGATTTGGTTATACAAATCAGTTTTATATTATGATTAACAAGAAATGAGATATTGTATATTTTGGTTTTGTACTCTACAATTGATACAATATTTTTGGTTTATGTAAGATATTAGTTAAGTGAGAGGTTCATATATAGAAGAGAATTTTTGTATCAAACCGTGCATCACACGGGAATGTAACTAGTATATATATAATGTTGGATCATACACACTGCTGCATCGACACGTGACATTCACATAAGCGCCACATTGGATGCCACGTCATTTGGGTCAAAAAATTAAATGCAACATTTTTTTTACTTTTAGATGTTTCATTAATAATGCTTTTAAATTCAATGTAATTAACCAATTAATGAGGATACGTGAACATGAACCTTGAACTATTTAAAGTAGGATACATGAACATAATTAAACTTGAACTAAACTATACTGAAAACTAGATACAGTGAATTTAATAAGGAAAAATAGACACAAGTAAACGTAATTAACCAATTAATGAGGATACATGAACCATGTTATCTATTTAAATTAGGATACATCAACATAATTAAACTTGAATTAAACTATACTAAACACTAGATACAATGAATTTAATAAGGAAAAATAGTCACAAGTAATAAATACATAAATTATTTAAAACTAACGGATAAATTTACGTATTATGCATCTCAATCTTCTAAGTGATTCCATAGTCCAACAAAAATACATGATTTTTGGAGATGGAGCAATATGGTAAATTGGTAAAATAATGTGAATAATAAGGTAGGTTTAAACACTATTATCTTCAGTAAATTCTTTTAAAGTATAAAAAATAGGAAATTAATTTATTTACATGGATTAAAACAACCGCTTCCATAGCAAATAAGTAATTTTACATACAAAAAAAAATTATAAACCAAAAAGAGATAAGAACCAATAGTAGTATATTGGTTATTAATAAGCTAGGTAGATTAATTTATGGACGACATAAGCACACAAATATATTAATTTATCGGTTGATAGAGTATTTCAAAATGGTAATTGTGAATCTATCAT
Organism: Tetragonia tetragonoides; assembly: GCA_038025085.1. NCBI lineage: Eukaryota > Viridiplantae > Streptophyta > Magnoliopsida > Caryophyllales > Aizoaceae > Tetragonia > Tetragonia tetragonoides. Next base: position 43,911,101 of record CM076139.1, read on the forward strand.
TCAACTATTTTTTTTAATAATACTTTAAAGTATGAAACGATATAAAATTAAGTTATCCATTTAAATCCAAAAAATTGTTATTGCATGCCACATAAGCAACTTTACACTACATAGATCCTAACTTTGGTTTCGTACAGGTAACTCCATTTTAGTTATTATATACAGTATTAATAAATCATTAACCTATTTTATTGATATCATTCAAAATATATTTTCTAATTATAAACTACAAGCTTGTGCATCACACGGGGCATACTCCTAGTGTTGTTTGAAAAAGAAAACCAAATTGGAAAGCGACGGTCGCATGCATCTTACACTGTACCCACATGCTCGCACTAAATACAGCCTAAGTTGCATTGTTCTCTAATGAATATCTGTCTCATGGGCACATGAATATGTCTTGATCATGAATATGATCAGCATTCAGTAGTGTCATTTTTTGTAGCTGGCAAATAGTTTACCGATTGGATTTGGATAGTACACTTTTACCACATACCATAAGTATAAATATAGTAGGGTCCAGCATTAGAAATAGGATGGTTTATTATTGATTGTTAGGACTTGCAAACATTACTTTGATGGACCTTCCTAAGAGATAAAGTCCTTAATATATATCATGTCAATTAAAATTCCACATGCAATAGTCTATACGGTAGCAGTGATATGTGATAGCAACTGCATCTTTTTTGTCTTTTCCTTTTTCCCAACAAAAAGAAGGTGTAAGTGAATGGCGAACGAGGTATACCCAGCTACATTATGTTTAAACTCTCGTGTTCAATAGTGTACATATTAGATTAACTGAACCACCAGTGCTGCACTGGTCTCGTCAACACAGCACCAACAAAGGCCTAGTATAGTTCCTAGAAGCCAATAAACACAAGGCATGGAAAAAATGGGGCTTTAAACCATTAGACCACCACCCTTATTAGTGTATTTTTTTTGTCATTGGAATGTGAATAACAGCGTCACTCCATGATGTCTGACAACTTTTTGAAGAATCTTCTCTAAATTAACATCTCAATCCTTAGGAGTTGCTCCAAGCATATGCTAATAAATGTTTTAGTAAAGTTTTGTTATTGATTTCTTATTGATTTTGTAAGGTCCTTGCACTGATCCTCATGATTCAGTAATCTCTGTTATTAATTATGTGAGTAGGGATGTGTTGTTTTTTACTAATCTCTACTAATTCAATAAGGTTCTGTCATTAATTCTTACTGATTAAGTAAGGTTTGTCACTTATTCTCACTAAATCGATAAGGTTCTTCCATTGATTCCCATTATTTCGGTAGTAAGGGATGGACACTGATTCTCTCTAATAAGTCAAAAATAACACAACTTTAATCTACCGACCCTATATTTTTTTTTTTGGCAAGCGCCAAGGAGAAAGCGGTACGTCGTTGACCAACAATAAGTTTCTTTTTTAACCAACGGTAAGTTTGGGTGCCTTCATCACTTTGAGTGTGTTTTTTTTTACTAATTTGATCTATTCAGTAAGGCTCTCTCATTGATTCCTACTTATTCGGTAAGATCGTGCCACTGATTTCCACTTATTTAGTAAGGACGACGTGTCACTGATTTCATTGTTTCGGAAATAACATGTCACTGATTTTCCCTAATTCAGTAAGATCTTGCCACTAATTCTCACTTATCCAATAGGTGTATGTCACTGTTTTTCTCTAATTATGTGTCTGCTGCTAACACTGATTCTGTGAGAAAGGATGCGTTCTTTTCCACAAATCTCCACCAATAATTTAATAAGAACCTGTCACTAATTCACACTTATTCAGTGTTGGGGAAAACTACGGTATTTACCCACAATCACAACAACAGATAATCGGAAAAATAAAGTGCAAGAACCCAAAAACAACACAAACAATTTTACGTGGAAAACCCCTCTCAATTAGGGGAAAAACCACGGTGCAGATCTCCACGCACTAAAATAATAATCCACTATAATAATCAAGAGTACAATCGGTAACAATCACAAGATCAAACAACAAGTAGACAATCTATCTTTGGTACTAGCACAAATTGACAAACCCTAACTCAATTTGGTACTCTCACAAAACCAAAGATACACCCACAAAATACCTGTCGATGACCGATCCGAATACTCCGATTATCTTCACCCAAACAAACCGAATTAACCGTGAACTGGAACAAACCTCTTTGTTTGTCTCTCACTCACTGGCTCTCTTCCTTTCTTTTTGTTCGGCTGTGCTCTGCTTCTGCCATTTTGCATAAGCCTCTGATGGTTCTTTTATAATCAATCAAGGCTTTTGATTAGCAGTTTCCCATATCAACTAAAATTCCTCTTCTTTTTTGTTTTTGTTTTGTTTTCTTTTTCTTCTTCTTTTGTTTTATTTTATTTCTTTACAAAACTAAAATAAAACACAACTAAATATTATTTGGTATTTGGGGCGTTACCTCAACAAATCCTCCCTCGACCCAAATCACCAAATACTTCCACCTTGTCCGAGAAACGGACCTTTTTCTTCACGGTCTTGCTCCTCCCTATGCAATGACCCTCAACATAACACAAGTTGTTCTCCGCCTTCTTTCCTTGCACAATCAAAGTAGCACCACGATATACTTTGCACCACCTTCCCGTACCAATGTATCTACACCCTTGCGATGTCAACTCACCCAACGAAATCACGTTAACACGAGCATCGGGTACATACCTCACATTGTGAAAGGTTCTAGTCACACCACCATGGAGCTCAATGCGGATGCTTCCCATCCCTTTGGCCTTCAACTTACCACTCCCCATGTTGATGTCACCATACTCACCATCTTGGCACAAAGTATCAAACATACTTTGGTCTCTACAAATGTGAACCGAAGCGCCGGAGTCCAACACCCAACTCTCTTGACTTTCCTTCCCCTCATTGTTACTAGCCAAGAACAACTCCTTATTACCATCACAAGACATAATTACATTAGAGGAACCGCTATCATCATCAATTTTGGTCTTACCCATCTTCTCTTGCAGCTGCTTGAAACTCTTCAAATCATCTCTCATCTTTGGGCAACGACTCTGAATATGACCCTTCTCACCACAATAGTAACACTCCACGTTACTAAAGTCTCTCGCGCGCGACTTCGATCTACTTCTCGGGCCACCTCCTCTTCTATCATGATTCCTCCCTCTTTCGGACACCTCCGCAGCTAGTACTCTATCTCCTCCATCACTTGAAGAGATACCATCAACCTGCAACATCATCCGATCATTCTCTCTCAACACTGTCATTGCTTCATCTAGTGTAATCTCTGTCCTCCTTACAAGTAATGTCTGCACAATTGGCCTGTAGGACTTAGGTAGTGAAGCCAACAATAAGAATGCCTCCTCCTGATCGGAGATCTTCTCATCTGCATTTCTCAACTGACATACTAGCTGGTTAAAATTATTAATGTGGTCCTGCAACACTGTACCTTGCTCCATCTTTAGCTGGTACAACTCATATCTCAAACAAAGCTTGTTAGTCAGTGACTTTGATGCATATACACTCTGGAGCTTATCCAACAACTTCTTTGGATCTGTCTCAGTCAAGTAATTATACTTGATCTCCGGAGCCATAGCTAATCTAATAGTACTGACAGCTTTCTTCTTCTTCGATGTCCATTGGGCATCGGTCACCCCACTAGGCTTTGTCTCATCTAAAGCCTCATCTAAATTTTGTTGAACCAACAAATCCTCAACCGTACTCTTCCACACAGTAAAATTAATTTTACCATCAAACAAAGGAATATCATATTTGGGCATACTACCAGACATGTTACTTGCACAAAATAATTCATCCTTCAACAAATACAGTAATTTTCCCACCACCGATCCTACAACCAAAAGCTCTGATACCACTGTTGGGGAAAACTACGGTATTTACCCACAATCACAACAACAGATAATCGGAAAAATAAAGTGCAAGAACCCAAAAACAACACAAACAATTTTACGTGGAAAACCCCTCTCAATTAGGGGAAAAACCACGGTGCGGATCTCCACGCACTAAAATAATAATCCACTATAATAATCAAGAGTACAATCGGTAACAATCACAAGATCAAACAACAAGTAGACAATCTATCTTTGGTACTAGCACAAATTGACAAACCCTAACTCAATTTGGTACTCTCACAAAACCAAAGATACACCCACAAAATACCTGTCGATGACCGATCCGAATACTCCGATTATCTTCACCCAAACAAACCGAATTAACCGTGAACTGGAACAAACCTCTTTGTTTGTCTCTCACTCACTGGCTCTCTTCCTTTCTTTTTGTTCGGCTGTGCTCTGCTTCTGCCATTTTGCATAAGCCTCTGATGGTTCTTTTATAATCAATCAAGGCTTTTGATTAGCAGTTTCCCATATCAACTAAAATTCCTCTTCTTTTTTGTTTTTGTTTTGTTTTCTTTTTCTTCTTCTTTTGTTTTATTTTATTTCTTTACAAAACTAAAATAAAACACAACTAAATATTATTTGGTATTTGGGGCGTTACCTCAACATTCAGTAAGATCCTGCTACTTATTTTCACTGATTTAATTTGGTAATAAGGACATGCCACTTATTTTTATTGATTTAGTATGATCCCGCCATTTATTCTCACTGATTTGGGAGAATAAAGCAATCACACACATGACACAGGAGAATGGAAAAGTCGTTATAAAATCGAGTGGTGTTACGAAGATGAAAGGTTATCCAATCTGAACCCAATCCACAGAAGTGCACTTGATGAAAGGCACAAAGAATCACACGATACGTTTGATTGGTATACAAATTAAAAGGCGTATTCATTCACAATCTTTAGCATGAAATTGTTATAACTATGTAAAGCTGTTGCATTGGATCATAGGAATTTACTGAGAATGTGTAGTGTGGTCTTAAATGCTACCCATGTGAACTGTTTATATCATGAGGCCATCAATCATCATATTTTTTGCAATATTATTTTGCTTTGAAGGAGAAACTTTAATTTGATCAATGTTGGCCATGCAACTATTCTACAATAATTGTAAAGGTAGAAGGTTGTGGTATACACTACAAATGACCGCAATTCTCATGAGTATCATTACATTGCTAACTAAAGGTGGAACTTTGTAAAAAAAAAAAAAAAAAAAAAGGTTGACAAAACTATGGTACATTAAATACTTCGCTTGGTTTTTTTTTTTTCTCTAGATTTGATTTAGTACTCATCATTATTACATGCACTAATCAAGGTTGCTAATGCCACAACTACTAGGGTTATCCACATAAGCAACGTAATTAGTGAAAGTATTATACGTATAATGGTCTTATTTAAGTGACCCTGACCACTGGCTGGTGATAGTGATGGATGAGGCGGTTGAGGCCTAGTGGCTCATTGTGTTAATTAGTATGATATTTTGGTAGTTAACATTGTTGATTTTACCTGTTTCATTATTTTGATGTAAAATAAAAAGGATAAATATAATTGTTTTTCTATTAAATGATATTTCTATTGTATGTTTTCATATACCATGTCTATATAGTTTGGGACATATATCTTGATTAATCTCTTGTCCATAATTATTTATATTGCTAATATCTTAGTGGGTCTTTATTTTCTTTGAAAACAATACAACTACCAATACTTTCCCTTGTCAGCATGGTAAAGTTATTTTACTTATATGCTTGTACCGAGACATTGCAAGAATATTTTAGTATCATCTTGAATATGGACATATATGCGTACAAAGATTAGAGTATTATATTCTTATCTTATTAATTATGGCAAGTGTGATTTGTTTTATATGACAAAGATCAATTATGCTATTGGCATCATTGATCTTACTGATCTTTTTATAGGATTGATTGATATAGTGTCTAAGGGCTCTTTTCTTTGGGTCAATTTGCTATAAAGAGCACAAGACACCTACAAGCAAGAGTGGGAGCGTACACTTGCAAATCCGCACAAGTCTACTCAAAAGCAAACAAGAGCCTACACTTTTATTGATCTAACGTAGTGTGTTTTGCAGGACAATCACTTTCATATTTAAGGAGCATAAATTGATTATACAAAGTTTCATTTATCTAGCTCTCCGCCAACAAGAGCATTGGAGCTTCACTTTCTTATTACTCTCTATCTCTTGTGTTGAAGTTTGATATATGATTATTATTTAAGGTGTAACCTTTCATTATTGTTAGGTCGATTTGGGGTTGTGGGTAGGGGTAGTGCAATTGAAATTGGAATTGGATTCACCGGTTCCTAATTCGTAGGAATTGGAATTAGAATTGGTTGCACCGATTCCTAAATTTTAGGAATTGGAATTGGATCCACCGGGTACCCACCGGTTCCTGGGTACCCAAGTCCACATTAAATCCAAATTTTATTATTTTTTAAATCAAATAAATTTATATTTTAATAACAAAAAAATATCAAATATTATATTACACTAACAAATATTAGTTTCTGAAGATACCGTAAACATAAAATCAAATACTACAATCAAAATACTTAACATTGTTGATCAAATTTTAGATAACGTATACAAATATTTAATTATTAATATTACAAATACAATCATTAAGGCATTAAAATTACAAATAAAATTTTTTAAACCACTAATCTTACTAGAAAATCACCATATTTTTATTCTATAAAAGAAAAAAGTCTTATATTTTTTTTGAACTGGGTACCCAACCGGTTCCGGTTCCTAAAAGTTAGGAATTGGAATTGGAATTGGTTGGTACCGGTTCTTTTTTTTGGGAATTGGAATTGGAATTGGTTAGATCGGTTCCGGTTCCGGAACCACCGATTCCAAACCAATTCCGATTCCGGTATTGGGTACCCGGATTTTCTGCTCACCCCTAGTTGTGGGTCAACTCGTTAAACCTTAGTCATAGGTTGACTTAGAAGGTAGTAATACTTGGGTAGTATTATTCTTGTAATTGACTAACATTTAATAAAGGTTTTGCAGGTTAAAAATCCTTCGGGTAGGTCCCGGAGGTAGTGGACGTAGGGTAACACCGAACCACTATATATCGTTGTATTTTGCTCATTTTATTTTATTTTTGCATTTAAAAGTTTTGGTTTCATAATTAATTGTTGCCACCCTCGGGACCAACAAACATTGATTGTTTATTTGTCTTTGTAAATAAAAAGTTTGTCAAGGTTATTGTGGGGTTAGCAACTTAGCATCCCTCTCTATGTGTATGTATGCACGCGCATGTGTAATGTGTGGGCAGTGACTTATGAGCTAGGAGGATGGTTGTTAGTAAGGGAAACATGAAGGTTGGGAATTTCCACGTTAAAACATATTACATATATAGCTTGTTGGCGCTCTTATCTATCTATCTATCTATATCTATATATATATATATATATATATATATATATATATATATATATATATATATATATATATATAAAAGTGGATGTTATACGTTGCTTGATGGACACGTGTGCGTCCACATAAGCGATGCATACTCACATAACTTGACACGTCATCATAACATAAAATGCATGAATCTACACTAATGCATGAATCTACATTGATGCATGTATCTACGCTAATATTAAATACTTTCTTAAATTTTTATATGATACATGCATATAACAATAATAAAATGTATATATTTTTCTATTGGCATACATTTTGTTTTGGCGGATGCGTACATGCTTTAACAATAGAACTCACTATATTCGAGTCAAAGTGTAGATTGTTACTATTTGAATTTTGTATTATTTCCTCTATCGGTAATATATATAGTAGAAATGATATGTGGATTAGCTTCCAATGATGGGTATACATAGTTGTTAACTAATTAAACATAATTTCATTGCATCCATTTGATACTTCGACTTTGATTCTTTTGACTGGATATTTGGAGTAAACTGCATCAGAAAGTAGTAGTGGTGGTGGTTTTTTGGACTAGATATTAAACACTAGATATTAAAGTAAATTGCAACAAAAATAATAAAGATTTGGTTATACAAATCAGTTTTATATTATGATTAACAAGAAATGAGATATTGTATATTTTGGTTTTGTACTCTACAATTGATACACTATTTTTGATTTATGTACCATATTAATTAAGCGAGAGGTTTATAGAAGAGAATTTTTGTATCAAACTGTGCATCGCACGGGAATGTAACTAGTTTTCCTATAAAATTGTATCAAGGCCAATAATCCCAAAACTATCAAGCATTTGTTTCGTGGAAAATTCAAGATGAAGTTATTCAATGCATATGAGAGGAACAATTTGCTTGTTGGCATGTCTTCCCATGCCAACAAGTATAACATTGTAACCACGAATTTTGCTTGTAAGAAAGTCAACATCAACGTTAGATGAGATTATGGTGGTTCTACTTGTTAAGTCCATGAATTTGATTATGCATATGGGGAGGAGCCAATTTTCAACAGAAAAAGGAAAGAAGGATGATTGCGGATCTGCGAGGTAAGAGAAAGTGACTAAGAAGACTCTGAACCTCAAAGTTAAATATATAAGGATTTAAATACATAAGGTCTCAGGTCGGATTTTCACTTCTTTAATTGCATGTAAACTTTTTCTATACCTCCTATAAAAAAGAGAATAATTTAAGGAATGGCAGACCATATGGTTATAAGAAATTGTTTGACTATTATTATTATTATTATTATTATTATTATTATTATTATTATTATTATTATTATTATTATTATTATAACTTTTTGTGATAGGTGAGAACCATTTTCTATGGCAGTTTTATCTCTGAACCCAATCGTATACTTTGTCAAGCCAAGACATTTCGGTCCTTTGGTAGCGGTCCTTGGCAGGGAAGGGGGTGTTAAGAAAGAATAGCCACAAGTGAGTGTTTTACATTAGAAAAATGGAAGAGAGGAGACTATTATACTCCTTAGTTAGCGGATTACTTCAACTAACAATCTAATATCAATGGGTTTTTCAAGATTGAATCAAACTTGATTTATGTGTAGTTTGCTCTTCTCCACGTACATGTCTGCAAGCATTATGTAGGTGGAGTTATTTTTTTTATTTTTGATCACCCAACATAACTTAGACTTTATTCATCGATCGAATATCCTTCACCAAAAGTGGTAGACAATCCGCAGAAAAATCATTCATATCAGTGGTTACAAAACTAATACTAACATGAGCAAGCAAATGAGCTACACTATTCCCTTCTCTCCGTATATGAGACCACTTGCACCCTTCAAAATCTCGAGCTTTTAGTTTCAGATCCTGTACAAGCATTCCAACCGGGCATCTAGATCCCGCCATATAGCCCACAAAAACATCATCCATTCACTCACCTCCTCCTTCCTAGCTCGCATAAACACCCAGTTCATCCATTCAATGAAATCTCCTGTCATACATTTAACAAGGTGCTGCACACAGCTCAACTTCCAGATTTTCCTGGCATGATAACAATCACGCATTACATGGAGCACAGACTCTTCATTCCCACAGTACACACACGACACGTCGTTCACAATTTTCCTTCGCTGTAAACCCAAATGAGTTATTAATCAAGCAACTGGGGGTAAGATTTGATGTAGTATATATAAGCCGGTGGTTTGAACCTTAGCAGTGGAGGCCATTTAATAAATAAATAAAAACCCAAATATTTTAAAATTAAAATAATTTAAAAACAAAGAAAAAAGAAGCAGCATATAAATGGGAGTTGACTTGGTGCATGTAATGCCTTAAATGTCCCACTATATATATCAGAGTTTCCCCAGGAAAAAAAAGAGTCAATCATACATTTATACTCTCTTTCACTGCTCTCTATTTACTAATCAGTGTTGTCTACCCCGTTGTGAATTGAATACCACTCTTTTCTTTTTTTCTTTTTACAAAGTGTTAATTGGGGTTTGACCGATACAGAAGGCATGGTCCACGGACCCCAACGACCCTTGACAAATCCGAGCAGGCATTTATCTACTTAATTTTAAATATCTATATTGTTATTTTAGATCGTTTATTGGTCAGGAATAATATTTATTGTGGAAATCATTTGCCTTTCAATCAATATTCAATAATAATTTCGAAAACTAGTTGTTTCTTAGAAGTATGTCTCAAACTTCGTTTCTTTTGTATACAAAGATAAGGTCTCAATTCTAAAACCAATTGGTATAAGGTGGAATAAACTATTTTGCCCTTACCAAATTTTTCGATTTGGGACCGGACATTCATATGTGGGCGATGTCTTTTAACAATTTCCTAATCAATCACAATTTCCAGCTTAGGTTCTGTTTTTTCGTCGTTTTCATGTTGCATCCTGTTCCGTTCCGTTCTGTTCCAATCCGTTCCGTTCTGTCCAATCCGTTCCATGTCGTTCGGTTTTACATTCTGTACCTTATTTTGTCTCACATTTTCTTTCATTATCCGCTATGTGCCGTTCCGTTCTGTCCCTTATCATCCCGCATCACCATTCCATTGAAAAAAACAAGCCTTACTTGTGAGTGACTGAGTATCTATGGTTGAGACTTGAGAAGATTTCTCTATTTTAATCTTTTTGGTGGTGAGTTTGTTCCATTCATATATGACTCAATGTTGGCTTAGCCTTTTAACCCTAACTGTTATAGGGTTCATGACTTCATGGCATTAGTTGTGGACATTCAATACTAGTGTAGGGTTGGAATGAGCTTTAAAAATAGGTCCTTTATAGATATTAATAATATTTCTGCATATTTGACAAAGTTCTGGCACTTATTATTTATTAATGTTTTAACTTTAACATCTGGGACCAAGTCAAGGAAAGTAGAAATCTTGTTAAAGAGTGAATTAAGAGAGAGATAATGACATAATTAACATTGACCCAAAGATGCATGTTAATTCCATCCTTATAAGAATAACAATCAGGAATCTTATTCCCATACACTACATGAATAAATAACACTAAATTAACAAATAATCTCCCTAGTTACAACAAGAATAACTTCCAATTTTTTTGGCATTAATAAAGCCTATGCTTCAAGTAATTAAGCTAAGAAATTAAAGCTCCAAGGAACATGAAAATGAAGATTCCTTAGTTAAACATTTTCATTTTCGTTGAAACCCAAATTTTTGTCTTATAATAATAAAAGAATAATCATAATCATAATCATAATCGAACTCCTTACAAGAAATCAGCATTTTCTTGCAAGGGCAAGTCAGTGAGGTCTTCTTGGTCTTGGCCTTGTGTGCCACAATTTTGCATAGACTGACATTCTTCAAACAACCATTTCTCAATTATTGATAGCTTGTTCTTCCCACCATCAATAGTACACAATGGCTTCGTCTCATGTTCAAAGAAGCTCGTCTCAGAAAAATCGGAATTCGGAGATCTGGATGATTCAATGCTACCAAACAAAGACCTGAAAGCCTCATCATAAGCAAGCTGGTGTTCAACATTATTGTTCTTAACTCTCTTATCAACAACAATCTTCTCTTCATCACTTTGTGTCGTTTCTTCGCTCGAATGAGCATAATCAGTCCCCAATGTACTACCACCAGGAGAGTGCCGATCTGAGCTACCAGACCGCGGTTTCTTGGGACAGTTCTTCCTAGACCAACCTTGGAGCAACCGCGCTATGTTTTCAGTACTAGAAGCATAGATGCTGGATTGTTGGCAACCATTACTTGGTGATGAGTTGTTGATCAAGTTAGTGGATATAGTGGTAGGTTTTTGATCCATTGATGAGAGTGCATCACATAAGGCTTGTTTGGCAGTGTGAATATCAGTTTGGAGCCTTCTTTCCCACTGGCCTCTACTGGTTGAACTATGATTTCCAGGTGATGAAGGTGATGAAATCAAACCATTATTATCTGATCTTGAGCTTTGTTGTTGATGGTTTGATTGCAATTTCTTAAGCTTCTTTTTGAGATGAGTGTTCCAATAATTCTTGATGTCATTGTCTGTCCTCTGTGGGAGGTATGATGCAATAGCAGCCCATCTGCACACAATTTCAGTATTACATACAGCATATGGCAAAAAAATAACTAAGCAGTAGTTAACAAGTGCATGATCTAGGGCACTCCGAAATCGGAAACTCTGCAAGGCAATAGCAACGGGTAAAGCTGCGTACATTTGGACCTCTATCTCTAAACTCTGCCATTGGCGGGATACTTAATTACTTGGTGGTGGTTGTTATGATCTAGGGAACTCCGAACATATACAACAATTTTTCCTTGACAAACACAAAGACAATTCATTCCCTTTAAACAACCCTCAAAGCAAAAAAAGTAAATAAAATAAAAAAACTAATAAAAATCTATGAAACAACTATTGCTTAGTGAGGGCAGGACAAGTAGAGAGAGACAATCTCCAATCTTAAAAAAAAAATAATAATAATAATAATAATAATTAATAGAAGAGGACATTTTGAAAGTTACCTATTCCCTAGAAGGGCTTGAAGGTGAATAATCATCTTCTCCTCTTGATCAGTAAAATTGCCTCTTCTTATCCCTGGCCTTAGATAATTAGTCCATCTAAGCCTGCAGCTCTTACTACATCTAAGCAACCCTGCCAAGCAATTAAAATCACAGATGGGAAAAATGTTAGTAAATTAAGTACTCTAATGTTTGAAACTATTAAGCAACTCAGTAAATTAATTAAATATCAGTCAATCAACAATTCAATGAACTCGAGACTGATAAATTGATCTCAATGATTGAGCAAATCCAATAAACATAAAGTAAATTATATAGGTGTTACATGAATAAGTATTTACTAATACAATATCTAGTATAGATCGCGTTACTAACTACCACATAGAGATCAAGATATACACAATCTTATTACAACAAGCGAATAGACTACTATTTTTGGTAGATCCTTAGAGGCTTAGACCGATAAATTGAAATATCAGTTTTAACAAGTATAACTGTATAAGGGCATCTAAAGAAACCCCAAAACAATGCAAATAAATCAAAGCATCTTATATATGTGATTTCACCAATGCAAGAAATTGCCATTTCAACAAAATTGTACTTAAAGAAAAGCTTATTACCTGTGTTGGTAGGAACAGCCCTCCAATTCCCAGGACCATGTTCTTGGATATAAGAGACCAACAATATATCTTCTTCAGGAGTCCATGGTCCTTTCTTCACCCCTTCTTTGTCACAGCATGGTGGTCTTCCCATCTCACCCTCACTAAAATTTCCTCTCTCTTTTTTTTTTTTTTTTCTGAGGAGAAAATGAAATTTTCCTCTCTTTTGGGAGTTTTGTCACAGCAATAAGGGTTCTAATGAACAATAAGTATTATTGCCTCAAATACATAAATAGAAAAGGGAGTTGAGGTATATATGAAAGAAAAAAGCTAGGAGAGAAATGGTCACATTTAAGAAGCAAAAAAAGAAAAGCTAAGGGGTGGTGAAAATACAAGTGAATTGAGAGCTAGCTAGAGAGTCAAAAGATCACAGCAAAGTGCATTTAATTTACTCCTTGGCAAAGACAGTACAGCAAATGCTATAAGGCTAAAGTTAAGTAGCCAATACAAAGCAAGCAAAAGCAGCAAGGCTCTTAAGGTCAGCCTTAGCTTTGTCAATTACTCACTACTGTTTTTTTGTGTGCCTTACAAAACCGCGTGGATGGCATTCATTGTTGTTTGCATTTATGAGCCCTTATGTGATTGCTGGCCTGATAATGGTTTTGCTTTGCCTTCCCATAGCCTCCAAGTCCTTTTTTTTAACTCAAATACATATAAATATATAAATATATAAGAGGGTCTCACCGTGAGATGAAAGTTAAAGTTTGAAGAAAAAAATGTTACTTTTGTCTGTCTTACTATGAAATACTCTCCATAGATATTATGTTTTTTCAATCACAAACACTCATATAAGATGGTCTTATCGTGAGAAAACGGTTACAATTTGAACAAAATTATTAGTGTAGCTTTCATTTTGGCCTGAAATATATCTAAACAATGTTACGTTTTGAATTAAAAGTGTTACTTTTGAGTTTTGACTGTCTTAGCTCGATAATGTTTTGCTTTGCCTTCCCATGGCCTCCAAGTCCTTTTTGTAACTCAAATAAATATAATCATATAAGACGGTCTCACCATGAGACGACGGTTAAAGTTTGAACAGAAAGTGTTACTTTTGAATGTCTTGCCATGAAACAGTCTCACAATAGATATTCTGCATTTTTAAACACAAATACTCATATAAGACGATCTTATCGTGAGACAAAAGTTACAATTTGAACAAAATTATATATATGTGTTACTTTTGCCTGAAAGATATCTAAAAAATGTAACGTTTTGAATAAAAGTGTTATTTTTTAACTGTGTTACCTAACATAAAACGGTCTAGCACAAGATATTATGTTTTTTCAAACCCATTTTTCAACCCTTTTTGATCAGAAACATGCATGGCTAATTGGCTAATTCAGTGTCACTGGGTATAGTAATTTAAAAGGACGACCTATGTCGTCGTACACGCATTGAAAGTTTGGTTCGCCTAACAAATGTAAGCTTATAAATCGTTAGAATATATAGTATTAAGATTTTTAGGATATAGTTGGAATGTTTGGAGGGTATGTAGGCAATTCTGTGAGTACCATACTATGTACAAGAGCTTCTATATAAGTGTGAGATCGAATAATAATAATTACACAAATACTTGTGTAGATAATGCCATATTAATTGTTGAAATTAATATTGGTATTGACAAGTGATAATAAGTAGACCTGTCACTTGGGTCGGGCGGGTCGGGTTATGTTGGGTTAGGGTTATTAGCTGGTCGGATCGTTTCGGGTTCGGGTTGAAAAATGCTTGACCCTGATCCAGTGTTGTCGGGTTCGGGTCGACCCATCGGGTCGGGTGACCTAAAATTTTTTGTTTTATTCGTCAAATCTATGGTTTAATTTATGTTTTCAAACGGTATATTTGTACACATATACTCTAATTTATAACTTGTATTAACTACATACGTATTTTATTCACGTTTTGGAATGTATATACATCTATATGATATTTTTTATATTTTGTTAATTATTCGATAAGTTGTACAATGTACTTCCGTCCATTTGAGGGTAGTTAAGAGCAAAATTTCTCATTTTGAGAGAATAAAGATGTAGAGAAAAAGTTAATAAAACACAAAAAAAAAGTTTTATATGGTTTTTTAGGATAACTTAGTTGAACTTTTTATTTATATTTACAAATTGTTCTATTTTACGGGTCAAACGGGTCGACCCACTAACGGGTCGGGTTTAACCCAAAAATACCGGGTTAATTGGGTTCGGGTCAAACCGGGTTCCGGGTTGGAAAATCAGTGTCACGACCCTGAAAAAACGGGTCGGCTCGGGTCGGGTTTTCGAATCGACTCGGGAATTGACAGGTCTAATAATAAGTGATTGAAGCAGATAGATTAGTAGCATTGTCGATAACAAGACATCAAATAGGGTTGATTAAGTCACAGGAGAGTTAGCACCCAAAAAAAGTCATGGGAGAGTTGAATATTGAAAAGGGACAAGTCATAGGAGAGTTGTGTAAGAACCCTTAGGTAAACAAACTTTTTTTGAATAATTATTTATTTGAACAGATTTTTGATAGAAGTTGAGATTTAGAGTCCGTATGGAAGATTGATTTGGAGAAAAAAGGACCAGAAGAGAAGAACCAGAAACAACGAAAGGAGAACAATAATTTTCCCTTCCTTTTACTCTTCCCTAATTTATGGGGACAAAAATTGTTGAATTCGAAACAGAATAAGCTTAAAAAACCTCACAAGAAAAGATAAATTATTTTTCCTCGTTTTCTAACTCCCAGACAGTTTATTAGGGTTAATTAACTTTAACTTAATTAATTTGTCCCAAACCAGCATTTAGGATTTTTGTGGGGGAAGGTGGCCTGGGTATGAACTATGAAGCATCATAGTCAAAAACTCATTTGCTAAAGGGCAACCAAATAACAAGTGTACTGTCTTCAGTCTTCATCAATTGTGCAATGCATTGCACAGGCAACAAAGTGTAGCTAGCTCGGAAGAATTTGATTGACCTTCGTCAAACATGACACTTTTTTTTTTCTCGATTTGACTTAATAAAATTATTCAGGGAAATTCTACTTCGTACCCCTATAGTCGTGGATTTTCCATTTAGTACCCTAAACGTAATCCAATATGCACATCGTACGCTTTTAATCTTGGAATGTACTAGTCCGTCCCTGTATTAGTGTTTTATTGTTATATCGTATATATTTTACTAAATTACCCCCCGAATGAAACGCAGCAACCGGTGAATCAAACGACCCACCCGCAATTCCCACTTGTTTGAACTTCTCTCTCTCACAGCAACCTAACTCAAACATTTAATTCTCATCCCTAAAAACGTCTCTCTCTTACTGAAACAAGGATTAAACCCTAAAAAAGGAGCTTCAAATTCAATTGCGTTTTGAAGAAAATCTTTAAATTGGGGCGTTAAATTACGATTAAGTGGGACGACAAACAATTGGATTACTGAACAAGGCTCGAGATTGAAGCAAGATGAGGTATGTACCAAAATTAGGGTTTTGTGGTTGCGATTTTATGTTTGCTGTAAAATTATGTAATGTTGCAAACTTTATCATCTTAAATGGTCTTTTTTTTGGTGTAATTAAGCATGAAATTACGAAATTTGATGAGATTTGATGGAATGGGTTTATGGGTATTTGCATTTGCTCTGTTTTTATGATTTAGGGTTTCAAATTGTACGAGCAACAAATGGAATGGGCTTAGGGTTTAGTTGTATCTTGTTTGTGAATGTTGTTAGTTGTTGATTGTGATTGTGTTAGGTTATTGTCAATTTTATTAGAGGTGGTTTGTAAATTTTGTCAATTTTGTTTGATTATTACCCCTGTTTTTGTTGGTATTTTGTTGGTGTTTGTTGTGGTTTTGTTGGTAAAATAGTTGGTGTTTGTTGTGGTTTTTTTGGAAAGCAGAAATTGTAAAGCACTACTAGAAACACACGAATTAGCGACCGAAATTAACCAACCGATTGTTAATCGGTCGCAAAGGAACTAAAGACCGACCGATTTAATGGCGGTTGTAAAATTACCAACCGATTAACCATCGGTCGCATCTTTAGCGACCGACGTATGGAGTTACCGACCGAAACTTGGTCGCTACAACCAAAAAGAAAAAAAAAAAAAGGAAAATGACAAAGTAGATCATATATAAGTGTCCCTTGGGTTATTTCCCCTCATCCATCTCCTCTTCTCGTTTGTATTTCCGCCTCCTAGCCCTCCTTCTCTCTCCTTATATCATTTCTCTCCTTCTCTCTCCTTATATCATTTCTCTCTCCTTTGTTATACACCCACTCTCCATCCATCCAAATTTTTTCTCTCTCCTTCATGTTGCTCCTCATCTTCTTCAACTTCACCATACTCCCATCCTTAATTAGCTCACACTAAAATCCCACAAACCTACATAATCAAAGTAGGTAGACACCACAACAAAACCCTCCATCTTTCCCATCAACACCCACTGGTACACCCCCAATCCTCCACCACCACCACCATCACAAGAATAAGCACCCTCAATTCTCTCTGCTCTTCCTCACGTATCCTTTACAGATACCCAGCACACAAGAATTTCGAAAAAAACAAAAACAAATTTAGGATGAAATTATGCAAAGAAATGGTCGATCTTGCCGATCAAAGGCAAAATCGAAGCAGATCTGCTTGATTTTGGGAGTATCTGGGCTAATGACGGATTGAGAAGATATTCTAAGCGATTGAGAGGGGGTTATGTGATGGGTCAAGTGCGATCTAGTTTGCTTCTTCTCCATAGCAAGTCAGAAACTATTTTAGGCTAGATTAAAGTTTTAGAGGTAATATTTTTTAGTTTTTCTAGTTCTAGAGGTAGGGTTTTCGTTTCTGAGTAGATTTTTTAACAGGATTTTCGTTTTTGAGTAGATTTTTTAACATTATTGAATCATTATTTTAGCATTGTATTGCAGTTTGAATGTTAAATAATTTTGGAGTTGTTGCCTCGTAATATCTTGGTGTTGTGTAATTCTGTATGAATTTGCCATCTGAGGTGACTGGGGTAATGGGGCTTTACTTTAAGGGAGTCTTTAGTGATAATTAACCATATTTCCAACCAATTACCGGTTGGGAATTACTTTTTTGAAAAAAATGTTTTTCTTGGTTTCCGACCGAACAATTGCTCGGTCATTTTTTTAAAAAATGGTTGATACAGTTTGCGACCGATTTATTGGTCGCGAATTTGATTTGCAACCAGCATTTTTTTTGCCTCCACCGGTCGATCGCAACCGTATTTTTGCGATCGATTAGCCTATTTATGCGACCGATAACGCGGTAGCTAAATCGCTTATTTCTTTTAGTGAAGGACCTTGGTCATGTTCTATAAGGCCCAACGTTTTAGTGCTAATGTAGATGAAGAAAAGTGTTCTTTGTTGGATATCAACATATCATAGATGACTTACTGACAGGGGTTAAAGCAGAGGGTGTTAAGTTGCCTATGTATCCTAGTTTAAGCTATATTCATAGGCAGAAAGTTGTGTATTTGGATGATGATAATGGTTTGATGAAGATGTTTGATTTGTGTAAGCACAAGGTTCTGAATATTTGGATAGAGGAACTTAAGGCTCCAAGCAAAATTTGGCAAGATTTAATGAACCTGAGACCATCATTACATGAGGATAGGGATATTGAGCTACCCTATGTACCACCACCAACAAACCCTCCCCCTCCCCCACCCCCACCCCCACCCTCACCCTCACCCTCACCCTCACAAGCAATTCCACAGTCTAAATTGAAGTGGCAAGGAAGGGAGAAACTGCCTTAGGAGAAATTTGAGATCACAAGTTAAACAAGAAAAAGCCCAATGTGTGGCAAAAGTTGTTGTTGATGATGAGAATATTCAGACAATTTCCAAGGAGGAATATGATTCCTTTATGAAGCCTACTCCCCCCAGTTCCCCAGCTGTTGCAACTAGAAGAAGTCCTAGGTTTGGTTCGATCTCCTACAATTGTTGATGTTGTTGCTACACAAGCCACTATCATCAAGAAACCAACAACTCCAAAGTACAACAAAGAAGAACAAGCCTGGAAAAGTCCTAAAACGTCTCTGAAAGAAAGCCTAGTAGAGTACAAGTTGCAATTACTTGATGCTGAGCCTACTAGAGTACAGGTTGCAACACAACCAACGCCACCCTCACCACCACCTACTACAAAAGTAATGTCACCCACAAGAATAAGTCCTAGATTTATTGATCCCATACCTCTCCCACCTGAGTTTGATCATGTACCTCCCCCTCTTGAGTCTGACCCTATACCCCTCCACCAGCTCCAATTAAATTTCCAAAAGTGAAACATGCCAACAAAATGCCAAAGTCCACAACCATAAGTAGAGCAAAGAAGGGTTTATCCATTAATTCTGACCCTGCCCCATCCACTACACCACCTGAAACATCTGGCTCATTGAGTAGGACAAGGAACAAGGCTAATCAATCATCAGTACCTTTGAGCATTAATAGGAATAGGAGAATTGAGGGAGGTTTGGGTAGTAGTGGTGTTGCAGATGTGAATGGTGCAGATGAGACTCAAGGAGATGAGACTGAAGGAGATGAGAATGCTGCAGATGCTGAGTACATACCAGATGAGAATGTTGCAAAGTCTGATGATGATGAGTTTGTGAAGGTCACAAATGACTATGAAGTGAATGCAGGGCATAAATGGTCAGATAATTGGGGTGATTATGAGTCTTATTTTGACAAAATGTTTAACAATGGTGACTTATACAGTGAGGAACCTTTTAGATCAATAGAGTTGAAACCTTGGATGCAGTTTTTGGATTAAAAAAAAAACACTTCAAAATGGTATTTAGAGAGTATTGTATTCAGAATGGCATCTCTATTGTAGTGAGGAAGGCTGACAAAGGGAGGTACACTGCAAAATGTGCTTCTTTGGGTTGTCTATTCAGAATTCATGCTAGCAAGCTACCAGATGGAAGTACTTGGGCAATAAAAAGCTTGCATGAAGTTCACAATTGCGTAAGGATGGTAGAACACAATCCAATGACTTCTTATAAATGGGTGGCTGAGAAAATGCTTGATGATATTAGAGCCAACAATAACATACCTATAAAGTAACTGAATGCTCTTTTACATGATAGATATGGCATCCCAATGAGAAAAAGTAATGCCTACTAAATGAAGGATTATGCATTGCAATTGATATTAGGTGGTCATGACATATCCTACAGCAAGCTTCCTAATTATACTGAAGTCATTAAGGAAACCAACCCTGGCTCAATAGCTCATTGTGCCTGGAAAGAAGGTCCTCTTCCTCTGCCTACTCCAGAAGTTCCACATCTAGAGACGCCCTTAATTTTCAAGTACATTTTCATATCCTTTAAAGCTGAATTCAGTGGATTAATCAAGGGGTGTAGAGGTCTCAATTGGTGTTGATGGGGCTTATCCGAAGGGTAATTATGGTGGTGTTGTACTGTCAGCAGTGAGCATAGATGGAAACAATGAACTCTTTCCAATTGCACATGGAATATTTGAGAATGAAAGTAGAGAAACTTGGGGTCACTTTTTCTGGCATTTGAAGAAGACTTTAGAAGACAGTGGGGGAAAAGATTGGACAATCATATCTGATAGGCAGAAGGTATAATTCTCCATTTTTTAACTGCTCTTATTGATTGTTTGTTGGTACTGATGATGTGAATTATTTGTTGTTGTTGGTATTGATGTTGTTCATTGTTTGTTGCTGTTAAGGGAGTGGACAATACTCTTAAATATTTTTGGCAAGAAGCAAAGAGGAGATATTGTATCAGACATATGTGCAACAACTTCAATTCAAGAAGACATATCTTGGTCCTTTAATGCATGTCCTCTTTTGGAGGGTATGTAATGCATATTTTGAGGTTTGTTTCAAGAAAGGTATGGAAAGACTAGTACATGAGGCTGGGATAGATGTGGTGCAATGGTTCCAAGAGCTCGGTGACAAAGAACTATGGGCCAGGTACAAATTTGATCCCTCATTGTGCCAAGATGAGAACACTAGCAACTTTGTGGAGTCTTTTAACTCCCTGCTAGGTGCTGACATGTGCAGGCCAGTATTAACATTGTTAGAAGGTAACTTTCTTTTGTTAAATGCAATTTTTGTCATGTTATGAGTATTGCAATTTTGTCATTTTGTCTATTGTTTCTAGGCATTAGAAGGGTCACCATGGTGAGGCATGCCAAAAGACAAGAGATAACAAAGGACTGGCCAGAAGATGGTATATGTCCTAAAATCATGGACATGGTGACTGTTGTTGAGAAACAATCAAAACCACTTAGGGTACTGAATACTGGAAAGGGAGATTTTGAGATCCAGTGTAGAGAAACTTTATTCACTTTGTCTTTGATAAAAAAGACATGTTGTTGTGGGAAGTGGCAGATATCTGGTATACCATGCAAGCATGCCATGAGAGCCATAAACTACTTGAGGGTTGATCCAGTGCAGTATGTGAGTGAATGGTTCAGTGTAAAGAGGTATAAGGAAGCATATGGATTGAACATTCACCTAATACCCTCTGATGCAATGTGGAAAGATTATGGACATCCTCATATTGAACCACCACCAATAAAGAGAAGCATTGGGAGACCATCAAGAAATAGAAGAAGGGAACAAGGAGAGAAGAGAAAGGGAAAAAGGAGCACCACTGTCCAGTGCAAGAAATGCAAAGCCTTTGGTCACAACTCTAAGAATTGCAAAGGTGGGCATACTGCAAAGCGGTAAAGGAGCTTCAAGAGAAAAAAAAGGTTTAAGAGTTGAAGTAAGGAAGAGACAAAGAAGGATTAAAGGTGAATCTTCATCCCAACCAGAATCTTCATCACAACCTCAGCAATCACAAGCACTAATGGCTGCATCTCAGCCCATCCATACTGGACATCAGACATAGTCACAACCTACAACATCAGCATCCCAACCCCCACAACCTACTAGGCAGTTGAGGAAAAGGAAATCCCCTTCTACTGGCATTTGAAGATGTTGTTGTTGTTGTTGAAGCTTTAGTGCTACTGTTGCATAGTGTTATTTAAGCTTTAGTGATGCCGTTCTCTTTTGCTTGTAATGAGAAACAGGGTTTTCGCGCCTCTTCTGTTTTGGGTTAACTAGGCTTACAGTTTTTGTGCAGCTTGTGCCTCTTCTGTTTTGTGCAGCTACATAGCTTTGTTGCAAGTTAATTTGATGAACAATCACAAACAATGCTTTAGCTAATTGTTTTTGTACTATTCAGATGAAATGCAATGGGATTTAGGTAATTCAACTTATGGCATTATCCATTGAAAATTAGAATTCCTATACTTGGAATTCTTTGACAAATCACAAGCTACAAAAGATGCCCCTTTATGGAGATCGACTACAACAATATCCTAATACAGCCATACTAATAGTCATAATAGCCATATTGGCATCATTAAGTAATAAACCCATTAATATAACCCACTAATACAACCCACTATATTTGTTCATCAATATATACACAACAAAGGCAAATATGGCAATTCCTGCTTTCACGATGACATCAAGGAAGTTGAAAACTTCATCCAATTTGTTCTTCATTTCAGTCATTTTTTCTCTCTTTTCTTGTTTCGCCTCCTCCAATTTCTTCTTCACTTCTTCCATTTTCTCAATTATTGCTTCAGATGTTGCATTCGACTGAACCTCATCTCCATTTCCACCTCTCCCTCTTCTACCACCAGTACCATGTGAGATAACATGCCCTTCATCCAGACACAACCATAAATCACACTTATCGCATTTGAAATATGAGGCATTAGGGTTTTGGTGAGATTCACAAAACCTCAAAGTTGCCTTATGATAACCCTATTTGCAATTGCATCTTTGATTCTTGAGTTTTATGGAATCTGGAGCAATTGAAGACGATCCACCCGACTCCATTTAACCACCTGGAAGATTGAGGAATTTGTAAGAGAGAGAGAGAGAGAGAGAGAGAGAGAGAGAGTTGAATGGGGGTTTTCGAATGGGGGGAAGTAAATTGGGGGTTTTCGGATTAATATGTAGAAAAATTAATAAATGGGAGGGAAAACATATGGGGTAGTTTCGTCTTGTAATTATGAGGAAAATACAAAGAAGAACGTCAAACACTTAAACTAACCAACTTAACAGCCTAATTTAATGGATTTATACGAAACAGAACACGAACCAAACAATTTTTGAAGTAAAGAGGTACGTTGTGAATTTTGGATTACGTTTAGGGTACTAAATGGAAAAGCCACGACTACAGGGGTACGAAGTGGAATTTTCCAATTATTTAATTATCAGAAACATGCACCTTTGTTGTACTACCCCATATCACCTCACTCCATCTCTTTTTTTTTTTTTGAAATAGCAAGAAAGCCGGTCAAGAAGGCCAAGAGTCTGCAGACTTAATGAAAACAATTACAACAAATCACCACATAAATAAATAAAAAGAAATAAAAACAGCCATTGAACTGATGGATGATTTAATTTGTTCAACTACTACTTTTTTAATCCTGCAAAGGAACCAGTTACAGTGAAAATCAACAAGTAAACTCGAGTCCTCCACGGTCAGGACCACCACCAGCTTCACCATCAGCAATATGCCTCATCTATGGTGGCCAACGGTCGAAACAAAAGCGTAATCAGCATCCAAATATCTACAAAAGGTGGCGTTTGAACCCAATTCTTTCTTCTCTTACTTTTTTCTTTAAACTTCTTGTTTTGGGGTTTTCTGACGTGAAAACTAGGCTGTCATTACTTCTAAAACCCCAAGTTCTCACTCCATCTCTTATGGCTAAGTACCAAACTCTTTGAACTACGATATGTGGAACATGTCTTCATTCTCACATTGAGTCAACCATGATGTATCTTGCCCAACATTCCTATGATAATTAATCTGCTCGTTAAGTAGATCGCCATATCCATGAAATATTTTGAGTTGGTTAGCATCGTCCAAGACTGAGAGAATTCATGCAAACACAAACAGGCCTCTCCACCCATAAATATTGATCTCAACAAATTCTTTTTTTTTTTGGTTCAAGAGAGAAATAAATGCCAATACAATATATTTACATACAATGGAATAAGGGGATTTGAACCTGGGACCTTATGTACTCATTGCCTAAGTCTTTACCACTAGGTCAAAACCTCATTGGCATATTGATCTCAGTATTTGGTATTCTTTTATGATGTGTTTAGATACTTAGATTTGAAGTAATGGATTTGAGGTGAATTTGTTCTTGAAAGCCTTTGATAATTGTAAGTTTGGAATTAATCTAATTTCATGACCTTTCATATAGCATGTCTTGTGTGGACTTAGTCTACTGTGGACCAAGAACATTAGTGAAAATACTTAAGGACATAGAGGATATTTTTAAAACTATTTAGTTCATTGGTCCACCATGGACTAAGTCCATACAAGCTTTTGTACCTTTCATAAACCATTAAAATTGAAGAATTTCAAATTATACCCCTCTATCTTTGTATGTCATGTTCTTCTCCCTCTTCCCTCTTTCCTACATTTAGAGGATTTCAATTTATCAAAATAGTAAGTATAGAGGCATTTTCTTCTATTAAAATTCACAATTTCAATTCGAGCTAGTATCTAAAAACACACTTATGTAAAACTCAAATCCATGATTTCTTAATAGCAATTTTATTCCATCAACAAGTTCTTTAAGTGCAATTCATCTTCGTTCACTATAAATTTGTTAGCAATATTGTACACAAACACAAATAATAGATTGCACAAAAACACAAATAATAGATTTTGCTAGTAAAAAGGAAGGTATAAGTGAATGATGATCGATGCACCTCATGCTACATTATGTTCACATTCTCGTATTCTGACAGCAAATATGTCAAACTAACTGAACAACAGCGCAAGCGCTAACCCGTCAATATAGCACCATCAAAAGGCTAGTATAGTTCCTAGAGCGGGCAATTACAAGGCGCACAAACCAACATGTCTTGTGTGGACTTAGTCCACCGTGGACCACGTAAATTTGTGGGGTGGCTCCAGGTGAAGTAGTGGGTGGCTCCACTATTAGAGGCGTGGCTCCAGGTGAAGTAGAGGGTGACTCCACTATTAGAAAGGTATGAGATGGCTCCAGATAAAGTATGAGTCCACTATGGACTAAGTCCACACAAATTTTTATACACACAAACGCATACAATATCTTGTATGGACTTAGTTCATGGTGGACCAAAGATTAAATCTTTTTCAAAAATACCTCTCATATCCCTAAAAGATTTGAACTATATCCTTAATTCACCCTTTGTTCCACGGTGGACTAAATCCACACAAGACGAACGGACAAACACAAGGGAAAAAACATTAGTGGAGTTACGATTAGATTATTTCTGGGCCAGTAATTAATGACAAATTTGAAAAGACACAACCCAACCCAATAACAACCAACGCTAAACCCAACGTCCCAACCCAATCACTCCATTTGGTAGTTCCTAGTCTGCAACGGACCACAAATTGTAACGTGAGTTGGTAACCTCATAAGCTTGGGCCTAAGACTGGGATGCGAAGCAGACTTGCTGGATCCCAAGTCCATGGGAAATCTGGTCTAGCATCGTGATCTACAATCTGCTAACACTGCTTAATGCTTGCTTGTTTTTTCAAAGTTATATGCGGTCAAAGTACTGCTTTGAAGAACGCAAATAGTCCAATATAATTTTATTTGTGGTCCGGAGAAAGTACATTAATAATTATAAAGTTTAAGGGAACATAAATTGGAGCCCTAAACTAACATGGGGGATTAGTATATTACATACAGTTATAAAATTATACGTGATAATAATGGTAAAGTTTTCTATTAAAGATTGGACCTAGAATCATTTTAGATTCATCGTTTATTTCTTTATTTTACACGTACTCTTTTTATTATATTTTACCTTGAGATTACTTTTTAAAATATTGTAACTAATATACGTATCTTTTCTCTTATTTTTACATTGCAACTCTTTAGATGTGTCAGCTTGTCAAGCTAATAATTACTAATTACCTTTTTAGGTGGACGCATCTTATATTGTAAATCAATAATATATACTACAAATGAGTCTCATTTTAAAGGATATTTCGTACTCGTTCCAATGGTGTAAGAAATTTAATTTTTTAAGCGGTGAAACTAAAGTTATATGTTTTTTAAAATCTAATAGTCTACTCTTTAATGATTTAGGAAAGTACAACTTAAGTATTTGTTCTATACCAAAACCTCTAATTAATAGTGTACTCTTTAAGGATTTAGCCAATTGCAACTTTCGTTTAAGGAAATTTCTATATTCTATACCAAAACATATATTTCTATTTTATATTTATTTTAAAATTTTATTATAATGGCTTGCTTAGGTGGACGATTCCAATGCTGTCAGAAAATGTCTCTAATATATAGATATTATGATTTTTGAGGTGTTTATACCTTTACCTGTGTAAATCTCTTATGCAAATATTTTATAGCTATAGCTTGTAAGCCCTCAATCATTGAAAAATACTTTTGGAGTAACTTATTAGTACCTAAAACACAATACTGATACATATTGTGAACGTTAAATAGAATAACAGGTTCCTTTAAAGGAAAAATAAAATAACATGTCTAAAGGAAATACTCTAATCTATCAAAATTTACATAATTCATCCACCTTTTCATCCGATCTAGTAACCATATGACTATATGAGAGCTGTCTTACTGCATTTCTTTTAACATGAAGTAAAGTAGTAAAGATTCTTTTTTCTTTCCTTTTTGAGGTTGTAAATATTCATTTTCATAACATGTGATGATGTAACAAATGCTCTTTTAATTAAAATATCTCGAACAACAAAAGATATGTACCAGAGAGTCAGAAATCAATATGTAATCCACCTATAAACACACCTATATATTGAATAAGGTATAATTGTAGAGTAATTTGTAAGCAATACTGAAAAGAGTAACAGCTAAAGGAAAGACTTTCGTAAGCTGTTATGGTCTCAAGAGAGGGTGTCTATTGTTAATTGTGGTGTTAATTGTGGTAATTCCCTTGGGGGCTTTCTGTACATTATTTTCAATATATATGGAGTACAAACTAGGTTACAGTAAGACTGGGTTATAGAGTAACGGGCCTATATACACAAGCCTAATAGGAATTTATATTTACAATATTCCTATTTTAATTACGTTATCTATCACACCCCCGCAGTCGGAGCGGGAGGTAAGCGGACGCTCAGATAGTAGTGAAAGTCATTGAACAAAGTCGTAGGAAGGCCCTTGGTGAAGATATCTGCATACTGAGAGCTAGACAGTACGTGTAGAACACGAACCTGACCTAGGGCGACCTTTTCACGAACAAAGTGAATGTCAATCTCAATGTGTTTGGTCCGCTGGTGCTGAACAGGGTTAGTGGAGAGATAGCAAGCACTAACATTATCACAATATACAAGAGTGGCTCGAGTAACAGGGCAGTGCAACTCAAGGAGCAAGTTGCGCAACTAACAAGTCTCAGCAACAGCATTAGCTACACCCCTGTATTCAGCTTCGGCACTGGAGCGGGAGACGGTGACTTGGCGTTTTGATGACCAAGAGAGCAAATTGTCACCCATGAAGATGCAGTAACCAGAAGTGGATCGACGAGAGTCCGGGCACCCTGCCCAATCGGCGTCAGAGTACACAATGAGTCCAGTGGTGGCAGAGGGATATAACTGAAGACCATACTCGAGAGTGCCCTGAATATAGCGAATGATTCGCTTGAGAGCCCCTAGGTGAGGTTCCCGGGGGTCATGCATGAACAAGCAAATCTGTTGCATGGCATAGGAGATGTCGGGGCGGGTGAATGTGAGATACTACAGGGCCCCGGCTAGGCGACGGTAAAGCTCCGGATCGGAGACCGCAGGGCCGGTGGACGGACCAAGCTTGGACTTGGTGTCCACGGGCGTGAGGCAGGGCTTGCAATCTGTCATACCGACACGATCAAGAATCTCAAGGGCATATTTGTGGTGGGAGAAGAATAGACCGCGAGAGTCGCGAGTGGCCGTGATACCGAGGAAATAATGGAGAGGGCCAAGGTCGGTCATGGCAAACTCGGAACTGAGAGAAGCAATGATGCGCTGCAGGAGAGTGTCAGAAGAGGTAGTAATAACAATATCATCAACATATAGCAGTAAACAAGCAGTGTCAGGCCCATGGCGATAGATGAACAAAGATGTGCCGGACTTGCTATTAGAGAAACCAACGCGAGTCACATAATCTGCAAAACGCTGAAACCAGGCCCGTGGAGCTTGTTTGAGGCCATACAGAGATTTCCGTAGGCGGCAAACATAGTCGGGATGGGCGGGGTCAACAAAGTCGGGGAGCTGATGCATATAGACTGTTTCCTGCAAATGACCGTGGAGAAAAGCATTCTTGACATCGAGCTGATGAATAGGCCAGGCATGAGATAAAGCCAAACTGAGGACAATACGGATGGTCGCTGGTTTGACTACAGGACTAAAAGTCTCGTCACAGTCAATATCAGGACGCTGAGATTTATCGTTAGCAACCATGAGGGCTTGATGCCGCTCAAGAGAACCATCAGAGTTGAACTTATGCTTGAAAAGCCACATTGAGCGAACCACATTAACCCCTGGGGTCGGGGTTCCAAGTCCCAAGTGTTATTTTTAATTAAAGTATCATATTCTGACTGCATAGCAGCCCGCCAGTGATGGTCTTTGAATGCCTGGACATGAGAGCGGGAAAGGGGAGAGGGGGAAATGGTGGGAGATGTGGTGGTGTGGAGAGTGAATATTTTGCGGGGTTTAAAAATCCCGGCTTGCCCGCGGGTAGTCATGGTATGAGTGGGGGGTTTTGGTGGGGGGAGGAGGGGGAGGGGCGGTATGGGCACGGGCATTTAAAGGGGTGGACGGGTCGGCTACGGTCGTGGGGTGGGGGGCCGTAGGAGGTGGTGGAAGGGACGAGTCGGGAGAGGAAGGGGGTGAAGGGGGAGGCAACACCCCCGGAGACGGGGCCGGGGTAGCCGGGGGGTGGGTGGTGCCGTGGGAGGGGCGGCACCTGGGGTGAGTAGAAGCTCGCGACAGAGCGGGGAGGGACTGTCGTCGGTAGTGAGGAACTCATAGGACGGTGAGGGGGAAGTGGTGAGGGATGAGAAAGGGAACGTGGACTCATCAAATGTAACATGACGGGAGATGATAATTTTGCGTGAGGCAAGATCAAGACATCAATACCCGCGATGGTTGGATGGATATCCAAGGAAGACACAGGGAGTGGATCTGGGAGCTAATTTGTGGAGGGTAGAGGAGGAGAGATTGGAATAGCATAGACACCCGAAGACACGGAGGTGAGTGTAGGAGAGTTTTTTTTTTTTAAGAGACGGAAGAAGGGAGTTTCTTTGGAGATGCTGGTGGAGGGATTTGGTTGTCGTGGTGGGGGATTGCCATTGTTTTTACCAGACATATTGAAAAGCTAATGAAAAACAAATAAAGCAAAACCAATAAAGACAAAACCAATAAAAGAGAATGACGGTTACAGTAAAACCAATCAAGGAAACAAGCGGCTAATGAAAAACAAGAGGAAGAAGACAAGAGCCGTGATTTACCAAGAAAGGAAAGGTGAGAGGACAGTGACGGGAGGAAGGCAAGGGGGTCGGAGGTCGGCAGCGGAAGTCGACGAAGGGGAAGGGCAGCGGACCGGAGCAGGTGCAGGTCAGCAGGGACAGACCGGAGCAGGTGCAGGTCGGTAGGGACGGACCGACGGACTAGGCGGCGGCGAACAGGTGGAGTTTCGGCGGTGAGAGGCTAATTTGAGAGAGGTAGGGTTTGTACTCTGATACCATGTTAATTGTGGTAATACCCCTTGGGGGCTTCCTGTATATTATTTTCAATATATACTGAGTACAAACTAGGTTACAGTAAGACTGGGTTACAGAGTAACTGGCCTATATACACAAGCCTAATAGGAATTTATATTTACAATATTCCTATTTTAATTACATTATCTGTCATCTATAAGCTGCTATGGTCTCAAGAAATGTTTGGTTTTAGATAGAAGTTTGAGAGGCCAAATCTTTCTCTCCGTGCTCAAGTATGCTTATGAGACTCCCCTCCTCAATACACAAGCCTCCCCTTTTATAGAGGATTTCTAGCGTAGGATTCTTACTGTAGAAGATGCTTTCTTCTACTTTACCATTCACACTGACACTCTTTATTACAAAAACACGGACTGGCTACAGTGACATCACGTGATTAAGTTTTACAATAGTAAAGCTTCTTTTCTGAAAACATTAGTGGGGTGTGGGCCCTATTAATCTATTAAGTTCTGCATTCCCTCATCCCCAACGTATTCTTAAATCCTTATCTTTATCATGATTAAGAATTCTGAATATTGTTGCAGCATTTTCTTCATCCCAAATCATAAATGTCTCTAGCAAATAATCTTTCCCTTCATGTGATAGTAATTTTCCGGCTTCAAGTTGCTCAAGAATGAACATCTTCTGTATTGCACTTGTCAATTTTAAAGTACTCTGTAAATCTTTTAGGAAAAGCGATTGTAGTATTTTCAAGATGAAACACATCAATCTCAGCTTGGATCATGGACCATATTAACTTGGCGATGTAGAAAAACCTATTGCTCGAGCTTGTGTAGGATTTTTAACTTTTCTTTGCTTGACAGTGACTTATTCATCGGCGTAGGGTCTAATGTAAACGGATCTATTATTCTTATCAGATAATGAGTAGGCTTTCTTTTTCCATTCTCCATCTCGATCATGGCAGTACTGATCTTTAAATGGATATATTCCCTTTGCTTTATTGTATATGCTTTCTCAAATAAATATCTCTGAAACTTTGCGAAGTAAGGGATAAAAGTATTTTCTGGACTAGGTACTTCATAGAAATAGGTGATCATCCCTTATTCCATGCTTTTAGCAGCTCATCATTTTCATCAATAAAATTGGGGTTTACAAGAATACCTCTAATTCCAGCATTGTTGTGTTTTCCTATACATCGTGCCCAAGTTCCAAAATATCATAATAGGGAGTTCTCTATCTAAGCTAACCACTTCATTGTACCATTCCCTGAAGTTGTTATCTTTTATTTTTGTTATTATTATCTCCTGGATTTCGATAGGACTCCGGAGAATATTAATTATTAATTCTTAGAATAAAAATCTATATGATAAGGTACGGTTGCACCTTAGTAGTTGTCCATCTCTTGATCTCTTTATGGAGAAATGTTTCAAGTTTTCAGAGATGACTCTACTGGAGGGGGAAATCCACCCAATGCCCTCGCTATCTCAGCTTTTAGGGATTTTTTCTCCTCGAAGCTCATTCCTTGGTAGGTTTTTGGAGTCGTGTTTTAGTTCCTGACCATTTGCTAGCTCTCGGGTTAGAGTATTCGCAAGAGAGTTCTTGGATCCCTATATATGTTCAATAGTAAAAGAAAACTAGTTAAGCCATAATTGTCAACGCAGAAGTTGCCTTTGCGCTTGGATATTAGATATATTCTTTTTAACAAAACCAAGTATTCATTTACAATCAGTTCTTACTAGAAATGGTTTAGGAGCTAAAAATATTAGGAATTTTTCTATTCTCCTTATCATTGCGAGGATCTCATTTTCCATTGTAGGGTAGTTGCATTCAGCTTTGTTAAAACTTCCACCACAATATTTGCACAGTTTTTCTCCTTCCTTGATTTTTAATACTGCGCTCCAATGTTCATTACTAGCATCTGTTTCAAGGAGTAGATTATAATTTTTAGTAGGTAAGTTAGTGCTAGAAGATGTTTGCATAATTTTTTAAGGGTTTGAATGAATGTTGAGTCTAGACGTCCATACCCAACTTACTCCTTTCTTAAGTTTTTGTTGTAAAGGTTTTCTTAATTTTGCTAAATTATTTATAAAATCTGAAGCATAAGTAAGACATCCTAAAAATCTTTTTAGTTGTTTCCTATCTTCAATTTTATCAGGAAACTTCTCTATTTTTTCAAGAATATGTTTTGTTAAGATGATTTGCGCGGCCAACTTTTATGTCTAACCCTAGAAATTCAATTTCTTGTTTAGCATATGTGCACTTACACTTTCCTAGAATGATCCCAAGGTCGATGCATCTTTTGTTACCGCCCGTACATCATTTTTGTGTTGATCAATGGTTTTAGAGAATATTAGAATATCATCAATATAAACCAAACATCAATGATTAAGATTCTTAAAATATTATCCATTCTTCCGTTAAATATTCGAGGTGCATTTTTTAGTCCGAAAGGCATGACTATCTATTCATAGTGCCTTTGAGTAGCGCTAAAGGTAGTTAAAGGAATGATATCGTCTTCCATCCTTATTTGCCAATATCCGCTTTTACAATCCATCTTAGAAAACCAAGAGGCTCCATGTATTCTATTAAAGAGGACGATTTTATAAGGGATGTAATATCCATCAAAAATAGTATTATCATTCAGTTTTTTATAATTATTGACCATTTTAACATTTTCTCTTTTTTCTTCTGAATGATTTCTAACCATGAATGCAGAACTACTATGAGGACTTCGATTATTTCGAATCAACCCTGTATCTAACAGTTCTTTTATTTGTTTATCAAACTCTTGAATATCTTGGTGTGTATATACACCATCTGCTTCATCCTGATAATTGTATCGGGCTTTATTAAAATATTTTTGCAAAGGTTTTGTCTTTATCACATAACTTTATAGGGTAATTAGAATTAAGATCTTTGCAGATTTCTTCCTGTTGTTGCGCAATTTGCTCTTTTAATGATAATTCAAGTAGAAATGGTTAGTGCTACTTCACGTTGTGTAGGAGTTTCCTCTCACCATGTTGGTTGTGTGTGAATTCAATTTTCTAGTGTGTATAAGCTTTTGATAGTTTAGGAACTAGGGGAGAATGTCCATTTATATTGAAAATTAACTGTTCTACTGTTTGGGTGCATGGAGAATAAAGTCTTTGAAACTTAATTCCAAGAATCATATCATGAGAAGGTTGATTAGTAGCCCATAATATTGGTATTATGCATTGGACTCCTCCTATTTCAATTGGAAGTTTTTCTATTATCTCATTATGTTTCATGACACTATTATCAGCTATTCTTACTAGCATGGGCCGTCGACCTTTTTTCCACATGTAATCAAGAAATAATGTTTTCTTTCCACCACATACATAACAACCGTTATCAACGTAAGCACATAACTCATATTTGTTATAGTCTTCTAAATATATCTTAACAAGAATATATATGCTATTAGGATTTCTACTTGTTAATTCAGTGGTATTACTTAATTCCATTTGTAAATTGATTTCATCTTCGTAGATTGGTTCGCTAATTGTTCTTGTTTTGTATCCTAACACTATTCTTCGACCATCCATACTAGATCCATCAACACTAACTCTTGGTGGTTCAAAACTCAAATTACTAGCTATGCTCTGTATATCATCTTCTTTTTCAAGTGTCTCTTTTTCAAATGAGGATGACCCTTCTCCCCAATATGCACTTTGACTCCTTGTAATGTTGTTTTATTGTAATTTTTCCAGATTCGTTGATCTTAACTACTTTTTCATTATTTTTGTTGGATTTTCGAACCTAGAAATCCATCTTTTATCTCTCTTATATCTGCAAGTCTCGTCCTAACTGGCTTTATCATTTATTTTAGGAGCTTCATATTCAAATTTCTCAGCTTCTACCATAGTTAACTTTTGCAATGGATCTATTGTATTATCTTTTTTTTTTTGAACAGCAAAAGCAAATATTATTAATAAGCAACTAATTGCCACATCACAACCATACAAAATCCTAAGGCCCTCAAGCCCTGTTTACAACCACAAGTACAGATCATTAGTCCTATCAACTCCTAGTTTTGCAAATTGATCTGCTTCACTGTTTTTTCTTGTACAACATGTTGCACATTAAACTCATCTAAACATGATATATGTTTGTCTATACCTTTAAATATCTCCCAGTGCATCCATAGTCTCAAACTTTTGTTCTGAATCCAGCCTACAATATTCGTAGAATCACTCTCAAAACTGAGTTTTAAGTGCGGGCACTGTTCATGTTGTTCCAACAAGATAAATACATGGTGAAAAGCCATCAATTCGACCACATTAGAATCCTTAATCCCCAAGTTGACAGAAAGTACTCCTAGAATTTCAGATTCATGATCTCGAAGACATCCCCCACAACCGGCAGGTCCCGGCTTCCCAAGCGCAGAGCCGTCAATATTCATCTTGAGCTATTCGATAGTAGGAACCTCCCAATGAACATTATCCCTTTGCATCTTATTCGAATTACCCTTATTTGAGATAGAATGCATAAGAACATGTTGTAAGTTGTGCACCAAGTCATGAAAGAATATGACAGTTGAAGGAAAATTACCTTTACACCACCAATAAAGACAAACTTGAATACAATCTACCACCTCTGTAATAGATACTACCCTTTGCTGAAAACAATCTATTGTATTATCTAATTTACATATTATCTTCCAAAATACTCGTATGGGGTAGGTACCAGCTTTCATGTCTATGCCAACAATTTTTAGTTTTAAGGCTAAAAAATTATAGGCATAAGCGTCCTTAAGACTCACGTAGCAGTCTAGTCGACAATTAAATCCTACTGATCCATTACATAAATTGGTTTTTATTCCACTAATTATTTGATCGTGAAATTTCTTATGTCTGATATCACAAAGCAACGGATAAAGATCAATGTTTTTTCCTGAAATGTTGCAATAGTGATACTTGTACTTGTACGCTTCCTATATGAAGATATCGATATTTTTTTTTTATTACGATTAAGTTTTTCATATTTTTCCAATTAATAAGATTTTATTTCTCCCGCATCAAACTCGCAATCTTTTATCTCCATGTCTCCTTCCATCTGTTCACACACATACTTACTCTTAAATTCAAATATTGATCTTCTTTAGATATTATCTTTTTGAATCGTAGGGAGGATCCATTAAGATACTAGATCAGTTTCTTCTTCATCTATTGAAAACTCTTCTCCTTTTAATCCTTCAAGAGTAACTTTATTACTTTCATTACTTTCCATCATATTATTATTCTCATAGTCACTTTCTTCAGGTTCTTCTTCTTCAATTACTTCAACAATTCCTTTGTTATTTCCTAATGTTAGCCCTAAAGCTTCATCTTCGGCTATTTCAATATAATACAGACTTCCTAATCCTTCTATAAGTTTATTATTTTTCCTGTTTTTATATTCATTAGCATAGTGTCCTATCACTCCACATGTCCAACATTTGCAATTGCTTTTCTTTTCTGGACAATAAGTTGCTTTTCCGTGTTTTTATTGTTTCTTATTATGTTGAAACTATTATATGTCCACTTTATATCTTCACATTTTGGTTTTATTTATCCTCAATTCTGTCTGTTTACTTCAGTTTGTGCATGTGGTTGCCTAACTTCTTGTCCCTCAGTTTATGTAGCTAGATATGACAACCATGAAGCCTATATATCAATACATAGTTCATGCAGAGGACAAATGAGGTATAATGTATTATATGCTTTCGTATATAATAGTGTTCTTTGAGCTGTCAACCATAATATGCTTTCTTCTCAAGCTTACATATTTTGTGTGGAAGACCCAAATAAAAAACAATGAAGAGTTTTACTAAGATGGGGAGGGGGGGGGGGGAGGGTTCAGATGATGGAAAGGGAAACCACCAATATAGGTTGGCATCATGGGTTATTGTTGTTGCATTCTCATATAGGATTTGTGAGAGGATTGTGAGAGGCATTGAGGGGAAGGGGTGAAAACGTTGGGGCCATAGCTATCAGTATATAGTTCTTTTGGGGTTTTGGATATGAAGAAGTTGTATTATTGCTCAGCCAGAATTGATTATCAACTTCTTCCGGTTATGTTCATTGCACATCGAGTCCTCTGATTGTATGGGGTGGGGTGGGGTTGGGTGGAGACAGGGGTAAAGGGGTGCTGGACTTATGCATGAATATTTGGACATGCTCGTGTATGGGTAGATGGAAGGCACATTGTGGAGTTGGAATGTAAGAAAAGACTTAACATCACAAAATTCTGAGGTCGCTTTAGCGACTTGCTCAAATATGCTACCATTGCGTATCTATGTAGATTTGCACCCTATAGTATCTTGGTTCACAGCCTCAGTTTGTTGCCATATGTAAATTATATATATAATACACTAAGTTAACAGAGATTAACAAATTAGTTATTATCGAATACATGGAACTCAGGCTAAGGAGGCTACCTTCTGGTGAGTTTTCATGATCAATTCGTGTGAATATGTTACGGCTAGGTTTTAATACCTTTTGACGGAATCACCTACTTTATTGTATCTCAAGATCACAAAGTAGTAGATAATTTAGAGGGTAGTGCAAAGTAGCAAAACTAGCAAGCAAAATAAATCTCCTCTCTCTCGGTGGTAGCTTAGCATTGGTGTGTGTAGTTTTGCGTTTATGTCAATGAGGAGCTTAATTAACGTTATGTTGTATTTTGATATATAATCAAGCTGAAGTAGTACTTCACTACTTGATTGCAGAGAGATATACTTAAATGTGATGTGTTCATGCTAGTTATATGGGTAAATGCTGTGATAAAAACATGGAGAGCATTTGAAGATAGGGCATTGGAGTCCTTAAGAAGACCAAAAGCTCTTTGAGAAAAATCCCCAAGAACAAGGCAATCATGGAAAATGGACGTCTTTCCCTTAGCTTGCAGGTCACTTTATTATTGGTATTATTTCCGATACTCGCTTCCCTCAATTTTATTTATGTTTGGTGCTTTACGTGCCATTTATTATTAGTTAGAATTACTAGGTCTGCTCTCATCAAGGAACCTCGTAGTGATTGGTGTCCCATAAGAGTTAGATTCATATTGAATTTTAAGACGTTTTACCTCATCCCTTTCACATGTAATCAATTAACCCTCATGCATATTTAGAATGTTGACTTGAATGCATTTTGAAGGTTGTTTGAATACATTTATTTCAGTGTGAAGTCATGTATTTTGCATTGTTTGGAGGAATGTTGTGAGTTCTTCTGGTGTTAGTGTTGAGTAGAGAAATGAAGTCGGGGAGGGGCTGAAGTGTGTTGATGGGGTGGTGCTTACTTATGAGTGTGATCGCCTCAGGACTCTTGATCGTTGAAATATTGGCTTGGCTAGCTTCATCATTTGGAAGTTTGGCATTTAAACCTTCAAACCATTCTGTACATAGTACTTGGTTTGTGTTTTTCCCGCTGATGCGCTGACGGTGAGGCTTGCTTGCTTATTGAGATAGTTTGGGCTTACAAAATGGCAAACAGCTTGTTTTCAAATTTGAAATAAATAGTACATAGTTCATTTTTTTCCTTTATATGTAAGGAACATATTTCATTGTTAATGGTGAAATTAGAGATTGGTAGCTTAACTAAGGGTTGTTCTTTAGGGATGTAGGCAGGAAAGTTAATATGTGTACTAATACCCTATTTAGGAAAAGTGGCATTCTATATGGGAATGGTTAATATAGAAAAATGTATGGGAAGAAAGAGTATTGTTTAGGATTCCCAACAGTAGTTAGCGCTTATTTTCTGAAAGGATTGTGTTGCAAAAGTTTAAGTGTAAAGCTCAATTGAAGCCAATTTTAACTTGATTCTTGTGTTAATATGATGTTAAATGTATCAAAGGTGAAAGCCCTGGTTAGATGTAGGTTGTAACTTGTAACTTCATCTAGGGATGAGTAGCAAGTGAGCCTGGAGAATTATGTCTTTGATATGCTAGCACAGCAGCTTCGAGAGGTTGCAACATGCATAGAATGTGTTGTACCAACATATACAAGTAAATTCTTATGGGGATCACCTCATTTTCTCACTGACATCATTTAATTAGTTTGGCGGATAATTCAAAACAATTAGTATAGGTGCTTCAATATTTCATTCTTACACTATCAACAATTTATGATTCCCCGAGGAGGGGGGGGGGGGGGGGGCGGTCTTAAGCTAACAATTCAGTTAATTAGGTGTTTCATATTATTTGAGTTCCCTTCTATGTCTTATTTTGCAGGTAAATGATATTTGTGGCGTGTTTCCTCTAATTTCAATTTCCATCTGCGGGGTTAAACTTTTGCAATGTAAAATGTAAAATCATAGTTTCTGCCACATTTGATGGGCCTTGGATAGTTGATTTTCACTTCATAAGAACCTTTGGAGGATGGAAAAAATAATGTGAGATGCATTGCAACCCTTTTTCTCTTATGGGCAGTTCTGTAATCCTTTTATGTTGTCCTTATGCATTTGATTATTTAATAGAGGACTTTGTTTTCGGTTCAGATTACATAAATTATCTGCCTCTCTAATTTCGTCACAAAGTTTTAATTACTAAATTTGAATTCTATTATTCACACAAAAACAAAGTGCAATATTATACACATGAAAAGAGATGAAAATAGTTGCTCCTATTGATTTGTTAGATTTCGTCACAAAGTTTTTGGTCTTTATTATACCCTCTTTTGATTTGTTATATTTCGTCACAAAGTTTTGGATTTTAGCAAATGGGTATTTTTTATTTTCTCATTTTTGATAGAAAAGATTGATTTTTGTGCAAATTTATGAAATGGGTATTCGCTGGATTTGCGGTTGATTGGATCTTTGTGTTTGACAGTTATAGAGCGTTTGATGAGTATGGAGGGATTGAAGTTGCTTGGAACCAAGTTAAGCTTTATGATTTTCTTCAAAGCCCAGAAGATCTTGAAAGGCTATATTGTGAGATTCACTTGCTAGAAACATTGAAACACAGCAATATCATGAAGTTCTACACTACCTGGCTGGGTTGATACTGGCAAGAGAAATATCAATTGTCACTGAAATGTTCAATTCTGGCACTTTAAGACAGGAAGTAATTTGTCCTGTATTTCTTCATTGTTATAATCGTTCTTGCATTGGTATTGTGCCATCAGACGAATATTCCATAATTCCGAACCTCCCTAAATGCTGTAAATGATAAGATCATCATTGTGTGTCATAGTGTGTTGTTATTAAGTCATCATTTTCATTGTCAATTTGCTGAAGTTCTTTGTGAATAATGAGGAATTTGCAACTTTCAAGGTCCTTTTTTTTTTCTTCTGATTTTTGCGTTACGGATGTTAGGTACAGGCTGAAACATAGAAGGGTCAATGTCAGAGCCATGAAGCACTGGTGCAGGCAAATATTGAAAGGGCTTCTTTATCTGCACAGCCATGACCGACCAGTGAGCCATAGAGATCTCAAGTGTGATAATATATTCATCAATGGAAATCAAGGGGAAGTGAAGATTGGTGACCTTGGCTTGGCTGCAACCCTCAGGAAGTCTCATGCTGCTCATTTTGTTGGTACGCTTTAATAACCTTTTTAACATAGCTCATTGTATTTTGGTGTGATTTCTGTCTTCAACCTAGGCGGGAGCCTTTGACACCGGGCTAAGTTGTTGGTGTTGGATATATATATGTGTATGTATGATTCACGCTACGTACATCTGATTACCTATATGAGGGGGAGCCTTGGATACAGGGCTATTGTTGTCATTGTTGTTTTATGTTTGGTGTGCTTTCATGTTGCATGTTATGGAACTATTCCTCAATAATCTCTCGTATTGTTTCATCTTTTCGTTTAGTAATTATTGCAATTAATGACTTCGTTATTCCTACAGCTTGATTATTCTATACATAGTTCGTTGTTTGTTAACTAAATTTATGAGATTGCAAGACTTAGAGAGATTGCCCTTTCTCTCCCTTCCTTTGTGCTCTTACTATGTGGTTATGTATGTAACTGTTTGTCTGGTAGTAATTTCAAATATTTGCGAATAATTGTTTAACACAGTTGTTTTGTTTACGTTTTTTGTGGATTAGTTATCATCTTTCAGATGGTAGGAGGTGTGTATCCCCATTTTTTTGAGTTTTTCAATTTGGTTTGGTGGCTTATTTTTCTTTCCATCGTTTGTATGTGGTAGAATTTCTTACTTGATTTGTTGGATCTTGGAATTTCAACAGGTGATGCCAAGGCATATGCTAAGGGAAGAGAAGCTCCGGGCACGAGGGAGTGTTCTCAGTTTTGGTGGTGGCCATGTTATCTGGCATTACAAAAGAAATGGAGTGTTCTCAGTTCGTTCTGCTTATCATTTGATTAGTGAGAGTATGGAGGCTAATGGTGACAGAGCTAGCTCAACAGAAACGTTGAAGGCATTCTGGAAGAAATTATGGCAACTAGACGTCCCTCCTCGTGTTTGCAGTTTTGGCTCGAAGGTAGGTTTAGGAGCTCTTCCTACTAGAGCGAACTTCAGCAGGAGGATTAGTGGATTTGATATGTCGTGCTCTATTTGTGGTTCATGGGAAGACTCGTCGCTCCATGCTTTAACCTCTTGTCCTTTCACTCGTATTGTTTGGTAGGGAAGTGACATCCCACGTGAGTTTTGGAATACAGAGTTTCCCACAGTTTGAGATTGGTTAGAGAAGGCATTACTAGCTGGTGGATGTTCTGATCCGGTCTTGCTTATTAGCTGTATCATGGGCTGTTTGGAATTCAAGGTGCAGGCAAGTGTTTGGTGCTATAACGGAGAGCATCCAGGGGATTGAAGGTCGGGCTAAGAAATTTATTGACAGCTATAGGGTGGCAGTGGCGAGGACGGATGATACTGGCAGTAATTCAGCGTCAAGTACTTGGACTCCTCAGATAGGTTTGTTTAAACTAAACACGGTTGTGATGCTGCAATTCGTGACTGTAATGGGGTGCTGGTTGCTGTAGGTGTATATCAGGTTCAGGAGTCTTTTGCGAAAGAGTTAGAGGAAGCAAGAGCCATGTTGTTTGGGATGCAGATGGCCTGGGAGAAGGGATACATGAAGTTTACAGTTGAGTGTAATTGTGCAGGTCTGGTCACTAAGTTAAAGAAGGGAAGCAATTGTCGAACGCCCCTGGGGTTTGTAATTGATGAGATTATTAAGTATGCTGGTAGTTTTGAGTTTTGCTCTGGTCTTGGATCCGTATAGTGGTCATCTAGTCTCTCATTCTATAGCTGGACGATATGCAGGTCGAGATTGTCAATTTGGCCAACAGTGATGTTTGTAATCACCTGGCGATGCAGTAAAATGACCTTCGGGTCTTTCTATCAAAAAAAAAAAAAAAAAAAACACAAATTTGTTGATAAAGGTAGCACAATTTGTGGCTGATTATTTCAAATGATTTTTGTTGCAGCACATTTGCTAATTAAAAATAGGATTACACACTTGAAAGCCATCAATATTTTTTTGATCACGAAAGCCATCTATATTAAATTAGAGACGAGAAATTGAAAAAAAAAAAAAAAAAAATCTACAATAAAACTTCATAACACTTTAGC
The DNA here is from genome assembly GCA_038025085.1 of Tetragonia tetragonoides. NCBI lineage: Eukaryota > Viridiplantae > Streptophyta > Magnoliopsida > Caryophyllales > Aizoaceae > Tetragonia > Tetragonia tetragonoides. Next base: position 43,952,338 of record CM076139.1, read on the forward strand.
ACAGCACTTTGGCTTAGTTAAAAAAAAATATGAACGACGGATGTGAGTGAGTCCATTTGTGAGTTTGTAACAAATGAAAGTTTTATTGGTTTTAGTAGATAATAACACTCACATAATTAAAGAACTTTGAAACTCATTGTTTAGCACCTTAATAAATAACATATTTGTAGAGATTACAACCTATAGGCTATAGTTAAATAGAATGATTGACTGAACCATTCAGGAAGTATTTGTTCTTATGGTATTCATGGATTCATGTGCATGAACAATATTTATCCTCATACCTACAACGAGAGTTTCAACTTATGGAACATAATTTTTTACTACGATTGACTTTGATTAACTTGATATACTAAAAATGTAGTATTAATCATTCCTATGAATTTGATTAATTGGAGTAAACTGTTGAGTGAATACACAAATTTTTTTATCTTTATTGCAATGACTAGATTAAAGATACAACAAGAAGACGATGAGGACTCTGTCTTAAGTGATAAAGTCTTAGGGGAAGAGGCGAAAAAGACTAGGGAAGAGTTACAATTCCTAAAAGAAGATGGCGATTCAGTAGTACTGATCAAAGGGAAGCAATGTGAAAACCATCATGAATGGCTCCAAAGAAGCATCGTTGGTGTTGGTCACAGTGAATTGCCAGCGGAAGAGGTGGAAAAGGAAATGAGAGCAGATGGCGTATCTGAGATAAGAGTCCGTCCCATGGGTGGTATGTTACACAAACTAACTTTTGAGTCAAGAGAGAGGTTTGAAATACTGAAAAAGGATAGGAGTGAATGGTTTGGAAAATGGTACTGTCAATTCAAAATTTGGAATGATTTTGAAACGACAAGATGGAGAGGCATTTGGGTTTCCATCTATGGACTTCCTTTAAATGGTTGGACTGTAGAAAACATGAAAAAGATTGGGAGCGTTTGAGAAAAAGTGGTTGCATATGACAGTGACTCAGTTAATCTGAACACTTTCGAGAGATGCAGGGTTCTCATAATTACAAATTACATGTTCAAAATCAATGGACATCTCATCTTTGAAATTGAACAGAAGCACCATAGAATATCAGTTTTGGAGGAAGTCTTTGATCCCTTCCGGGGAGATGATTCTTCGGAAACCAACAGTGATTCAAATTCCATCCCAATGTCCAATGACGGGGTGAGTCACAATGGTATCAAGTCGGTCAACACCCATGATAAGGGAGATGGTGGAGAAGACGAACTCCATGGAAATGGTGAGGTCATCATGCAATCAGAACGTTAGCGAAGAGTCAGGGAAATATTTGAATTCTGCAGAAGAGGAAGTACATTCAATAGGGGTTCACTCCCAACACATAGGGACTGTAAGTGTCCCTCAACAGTCTCAAGAATTGAATAATGAGACTGTTGGTTCCAAGGTTGATAAGACTCCATCTAATAATGAGGCAATCATTAATGAATCCGTCCCAAGAGAGACAAACTCTGTCAAAGCGGCTGACCAAATCATGGGGGTCCAAAGTACAATACCAGGGGTTACTCAGGCCCACCCTCTTTTGGGCCTGGATACAGATAGTTCTGAGTTTGCTGACACTTCAGACCCTCTTTTGGGCCTGGATACAGATAGTTCTGAGTTTACTGACACTTCAGAATCGGATCCATCCTTTCCTCCCGGATTTGAAGACGATATTCCACTCAGTGTACTAGTAGCTCATCACAAGAAGAAACAAGACAAAAGGAGAAGAAGGGAAGATAGACAGAGGGCAATGGTTTTGGGTAAAGAATATGGGTTTAAGGAAAGCCCTATTGTTATGGGCTTACGGGTAAATTCTGAGAACACGTCAATGATCAGTAATAACGAAGAAGAGCCATTGACATCAAATAATCCTTTTGGAATCCTTGGTTTTACTAAGAGGCTTGGCATGACATTCCCATATAGTGATAAAAACATGGTAACTAGAATAAAAAAAATTATGAGAGAAGAGGAAGAGGAATGGGAGAGGTCTAGAAAAGACTAACTCGTCTTTATTGCGTGGTTTTTTTAAGGGGTTATAAGTGTGTATAATGAAGATGTTGTCTTGGAATATTCATGGGCTATATGGGAGAGAGAAGCAGTCAGCTATGAGAAATTTTATTAAAAAACACAACCCAGGGCTAGTGGCTATACAAGAAACAAAGTTCGAAGAGTTCATTTATAGGGAACTAAGAAAATTCTGGAAGGGGGGTGGAATTCAATGGCGGGTTGCACCATCACGTGGAAATTCAGGGGGTATATTAACAGCTTGGAAGAGCTCATTTTTTTATGTTAAATCAGAAGTGATAGCCACAAATTGGATAGCGTTAAGGGGTAGTCTCAAAGAAAATACTTTTGAGTGTGTGATAGTAGTTGTTTATGCACCTACAGATGTTAAAGAAAGAGCACAATTTTGGGAGGAATTAAAAGAGGAGTGGCATAGATGTACAGAACCATGGCTTATCATGGGTGACTGCAATGAGATCTTAAAGCCAGAGGAAAGATCAAGTTTGAAGTACAATACAAAAGGGGTGGAGGACTTCAAAACCTTTGTGACAGAAACTCAGCTTTTGGAAGTAGATTTAAAAGGGGGGAAGTTCACTTGGTTCAGAGGAAATTCCATGAGCAAGCTTGACCGTGTGTTTGTTAATTCAGAATGGATCTCTATTTGGCCGTTTATCTCATCAACATCACTTAGGCGTGGTTTATCTGACCATTTCCCTTTACTGATACAGTCTGAAGCACATGATTGGGGACCTAGGCCTTTTCGGGTCCTTGATTGTTGGTTAGACCACCCGGGGTTTTTGAAAATGATTGAAAAAGAATGGGAGGATGGTTTGAATATGGAGCGAGAGCCAAACGTCCATTTAAATGAAAAATTGAAAAGATTGAAAGGGATAATAAAAGAATGGAATACAGCAGAATTTGGTGATTTGAATCAAAGGATTGAGGGGCTCGAAAAATCAATTCAGAGTTGGGATAGTTTGGCGACTTCGAGACAACTAAGCTTCGAAGAACTACAGAATAGAAAGAATGACACTACAGACCTTTGAAAGTGGTACAAGAGAAGAGAGATATACTGGGCTCAAATGTCAAGAGTGAAATGGGGTAAGTTAGGAGACAAAAATACCAAATTTTTTCATGCTGTGACTTCTAGTAGGAGGAGGAGAAACGAACTGGTTACTTTGAAAGTTGGAGACAAACAACTTACGAGATCTGCTGAGATTAAGCGAGCAACATGTGAGTATTTCAAGAACATTTTTAGGGAAGATCATGCAACCCGTCCATTCTTTGAGGATATTGGGCTAAAGCAACTATTAAGAGAGGAAGCAGAATTGTTGGTAACAGAATTCAGTGAGGAAGAGATTGAGCAGGCAGTACGAGATTGTGATGGAAATAAAGCACCAGGGCCCGACGGGTACAACTTTAATTTCATAAAAAAAGGCTTGGAGCCTGATCATGGGTGAAGTGATGAGTTTTGTAAAGGAGTTTTGGGCTACTGGAAAATTCCCTAAAAGCATGAATGTTGCTCTTATTAGCCTTATACCTAAGGTTGAGAGCCCTCAAGAACTTAAAGATTTTCGTCCCATTAGTATGATCGGAGGATTGTACAAAATTATAGCAAAAATTCTGTCTAACAGGATTAAAGGAGTCATGAATTCAGTTGTGGGAGAAACTCAATTGGCTTTCATTGGAGATAGACAGATTTTGGATAGTGTACTGATTGCAAATGAAGTTATCGACTCAGCAATGAGAAGGAAAGACAAGGTTTGTGTTTGGAAATTAGATTTTCACAAAGCCTATGACTCTATTTCATGGTCCTTCCTTGATAGAGTGATGGCAGACATGAATTTTCCTATCTGATGGCTTAAGTGGATATCTTGGTGTTTGCGCTCTTCTTCGGCATCCATTCTGATAAACGGGTCTCCTACAAAACCGTTTAAACTTGAGAGAGGGTTACGACAAGGTGACCCGTTGTCTCCATTCCTTTTCAATATAGCAGCAGAAGTTTTGAATTGCCTTTTTGCTAAGGCGACGAGAGCAGGGGACATTTGTGGCGTGTCAACATCCCAGGGTGGACCATCATTCACTCATTTACAATTTGCAGACGACACCATTATCTTCTGCCCGACGGAGAGGAGATACTTGGATGCTGTTAAAATGATTCTGATCTCTTTTCACCTTGTTTTAGGTTTGAAAATCAATTACCATAAGTGTTCCTTGATCGGGCTCAATGTTGAAGAGAGATGGGTGACTAGACTTGCTTATGACCTCCATTGCAGAGCTGAAACTTTTTCCATAAAATACTTGGGTATGCCTCTTGGGGCAAATCCTCATAGCTTGAAATTTTGGAGTCCAGTAATATAGAGAGAATGGAGTCGAAATTAGCATCGTGGAAAGGAAAATTACTCTCAATTGGGGGACGCCTGACTCTGATTAAAGTTTCATTAAGTAACTTACCAATTTATTACCTATCCCTTTTCAAGATACCAACAGGGGTAGCTAATAAGATAGTAAGTCTTCAAAGAGATTTTTTGCGGGGTGGTAATTCATATGAGCGTCGACCACTTTGCATGGTTAAATGGAGCTTTGTGGAAAAGCCAAAGGAGAGAGGTGGACTAGGAGTGGGCTCTATTAGGGAGTTGAACGTGGCATTACTGAGTAAATGATTTTGGAGAATTTTGGAAGGGGGCAATGACTTATGGCAGTTGGTTATTAGGGACAAATATAAGTTTGGGAGAATATACTCACTAGAAGATCTACTCAATCCAAAAAGAGGAGGTAACTGGAAGGAGATCTCAAATTGTGTACTAAACAATTCTGCAATTGTGGAGACTTTCAAGCAAGACATTGTGGTATATGTGGGCCAAGGTAATATTGCAAAATTCTGGCATGACCCTTGGATTGGTTCTGAACCACTCAAAAAGAAATTTCCTAGGCTGTTTTCCCTGTCAAACGAACCAAATGCTAGCATTGAGGAGCTTGGTTTTTGGGATGGCTTAACATGAAATTGGAATTTTAATTGGCGAAGAAGTTTATTTGTCTGGAAAGAGCAACAAAAGACAGACCTTTTTAGTATTCTAGAGCAGGTACATCTTAACCCAGGAGTAAATGACAGAGTAGCTTGGTGCCTTAATACTGACGAAAACTTTTCAGTAAAATCAGTCCGTAAAAGACTGAATGAGCTTGGAGGAAACAACACACATGAGGCTGTGAGAGGTATTTGGAGGGGACTTGCTCCGCCAAAAGTTGAAGTGTTCTTATGGCTAGCTTGCTTGGGGCGACTGAAAACGAAGGATCGATTAATAAAAATGGGGGTACAAGGGATTGAAAACCCCTCTTGTGTGTTGTGTGGTGAAGAAGAAGAAACTACCCCGCATTTATTGATTCATTGTAGACTCTCAAGGAAATTATGGACGAAATGGCTTGAAATTTGGGGGATCAAGTGGTGCGCTCCATACAAAATGGTAGACTTCTTTAATCAGTGGTGCTCCATTGTCAAAGGTGATCAATTCTGCAAGATTTGGATTACTTTTGTATTTGTACTAGCATGGTCAGTTTGGAAAGAACGCAACTCAAGGATTTTCGGTGACAAGTCATGCGATGAGTTCGAACTGTTTGATTTGATTTTGTTGCGTTTAGGATAGTGGGTGAGGGGGTGGGATGATTCCTTTCCATATTCACCCCAAGAGATATTACGAAACCCCACTTGCCTCAAATTGAGTCGACCAACTCGCAGATCCCAAATGAATGAAGAGTGGTCTGCTCCGCCGAAGGAAGTGATTAAATGGAACGTGGATGCTTCTTGTAAAAATTGGCGATGTGCGATTGGGGGTGTCCTACGAGAATGGGATAAGAACTTCAGATGCATTTTTTCAAGTCAAGTACCATATGAAGAGATAAATCAAGCTGAAGTTTTGGCGATTTACAAAGCCCTTGAACTCACCATGAGTATGGAGTGGTTGCTGAATTTTGATATCATTATTGAATCAGAATCAAGGAATGCTGTGTCATGGAGTAATTCGAAGCAAAGAGGCCCAATGGGTGTGCGTTTTGCTTTAAATTTCATTCGTGCAATTTTGGGATGGTGGCCACAGATAAAGATAACCCACAGGTCGAGGAGCGTAAACTCTGTTGCAGATCACTTGGCTAAGCAAGGACTAGGGAGGAATGAGGAGTTTTTAGCATGGCTCTAGCTCTCTGTTATATTCTTTTACTTTTGTTTGTTTCTGTTTATCCTTAATCTGCCTCTCTATAGCAAAGGATCTCAACTATCTTCCCAACCCTTCCTAGAACGTGGGGGACTCTAGTTGTTTGATGCTTGGCGAGAGTGCGACTGGGAGTTCTTTGTATGAGATACTCTTGTTTTATCGATCTCATTAATAAAGTTCTCCTTAATTATAAAAAAAAAGGGGTTCGCAAAGATGGTAAATCTATCTGGGAGTCCTCTACAATTAAGTTACGGCTACAAATCTCCTCTGCTCTACACTACAAGAAAAACTAGCTTGGACGACGAAATTTAAATCAATTGGGCCACAAAATAAGAATTCGTAGCCCTTTCTCTCGTTGGCCGATGAATGAAAATTTGTCGCCCTAATTGTACTTTGGGCCACGGATTTTATAGTTCGTCGCCCTTGAGGACCTTGTGCCACAGATATTTGCATTTTGTAGCCCTAGTTTGGGCCACGACTGATTTTCATCGCCCACTTTATAACATTTTATGGCCCAATGCAAAAATAAACAAGCGGGCAAATTTTAGATGAGATTGAATTTCGCTCCCATATGAAAATTTCAGATTCACTTCCTAATTTTAACCCCCACTTACCCAGTTCCCACTCCCAGATCTAAGTTATGTTCTAAAGCCCCACCTCTCTCTCTCTCTCTCTCTCTCTCTCTCTCTCTCTCATTTTGTATCTAAGGGCGGCCTTTCACCGGTAAGTCATCTCTTTTCCTATGCTTATAGCCCTAAATTTCCCTTAAATTGAGCAAATTGCTGGTGAAAATCCAAGTACACGATTGATAGTTCTTCATCTTGCTCTAAATTTCACAATCTAAAGAAAATCTGGAGAATTTTGCATTTTCTAGCTAATTAACTTTGTCTTTTCGTCCATGGGTTATTATTGATGTTCCTTTGTATTTTTGTTGTGTTTGTGGTCAGGTGATGCTTGAAATTGTCATCCTCAGCCCAAATTAGGGTTTGCGTTGTTGGTACTCTCTTTCTCACGCTCTCTCTCTCTCGTTCTCGCAATATAGGGTTTGCGTTGCTGCTGTACTTTTTGGTGAAGTTGTATTTATTTTTTGGCTGATTACAGATTGAATGGTTGCTTGAGAGAATACTGTTTTGATTTATTATTTCTATGTTTGGTTTTTTGTGTTCAGCAAAATATCCTTAATTGTTTGCTAATACTAGAGATAAATGGGAGATATTTGTTAGTGTCACCCACTTTATTTCCAGAATTGGGAGATCTAATTTTGATCTAATTTAATATTCTGCGATGTTTCAAAAGAATTCCTCTTTCTTTTTTTTGTAATTGCACTTGCGCAATAAAGAGTGCTAATTGGAAGCTTTAGATTAATGGCACCTTATTTTGATGGAATTAGGTTCTCAGGTTATTAACCTTAGTTACTTACTCTTTAGTTGCTTGCAGCAGAAACACATTGTGTAATCTTCTTTTGAAAAAATATTTTCATGAATGCGTTTAGTGCTCCTTGAGTCCTTCCTCGCTAGTTATTCAGCAATGAAAATTGTTTTTAGATTTGCAATGCTTCTTACTTTGATCTAATTTACTCTTTTTTAAATTTCTTAAGCTCTCCACAATTCTTTCTGTTGATTTCATAGTCTGCTCATAATCTGGTAATCACTTGGTGTTTTCTTTGCTCTTAGTTATGTCTTGTGTGTATCTACTCTTTTGTGTTCAGTGTTGTGTTCTATGATGTTGGGCAATGATCAGAATTTATACTTTATAATTCAGCCACAAGATTGAGTTGTTTCTCAATCTTTTCCCCTGCATATATACCTTGTTAATCTTTAGTGACTTAGTTTAAGTATGTTTTCCTTTGACACAAACTGCAAGTTGCTTTCATTTTACACTAAATGCAAGTTGCTTTCATTTTACACTAAATGCAAGTTGCTTTCATTTTGCACTAGCTACTAGCCTGAGATTCTGGCTCACTTATGGCAGTTACATGCCGTGAAATTTGCACCTGAAGGAAAGGGAGAGGGAAAATACACCAGATGTAGCTGCATGCTCGCGCAAAAGGTAATATATACCCCCTGCCTTCCTCCTTAATAATTGATATTTTATCTTCTTCTCTATATTTTCTTCTTCAGTCTTAATTTTACGGACAAATGTGGTACTATTGGCTTTGATTATTATAACTGTGGATCTTTTGTGGTGGTTGTGAATCATCTTTATGTCTGTTTGTTGTCACTGCTTGCTGTGAACGGTGGTGGTAGTCTTGGTTAATTGGCAGTGCTTGTTGTTAATTGTATTTGGAACCACTGATTGTGGTTATGTTGATGTTAAATCCAGTTTATTTACAATGATATGCATGAGTTAACACTCACAGGTTACAGGTTTGATGGGAGATGTATATTTACATTGGCACAGATATATACTAAAACAAGACAGATCTTTAATCAATACTAGTTTTACTGCAGATATTACAAGAAGGATAAGATTGTTGCAAATCATTAGTAGAACCCAGACCACAATACGTCCTGGTGAGGTTCCTTTTGTAATTCTCATCATCTACCTTAACTTTGAGATATATATATATATATATATATCATTTACTACATGTGTGGCTATACAAATTCTCATTATTTTATTTGCTGCTTGTTTTCTTTGTGTTTTTTTTTTTTTCCTCCAGGTGATTGTGTGTGAGTTAAAGAAACTTCCGTGGAAGATCCAAGAGAGCATTTTGTTGATTTGGACTATCTATAACTCCAGCACATGGAGTAGCTTATAAATTATGAATTATCCTTAATACTATTTTGATATCTAATTTGTAGTTTTGGCTTGTTTAGAATACAAGTATTTGTTTAGGTTGGAAGGTCTGTAAGCATTGAAACAAGTTGTAGGCTACTTGGAAACTTATGAATGAAATTAAAGCAGCTTTTGCAAATGTAATTTGTTTGTTAATAGTTTTCATGCCTTGGCTTAAAGAAGTTTGTGACCAATAAGCACAAGCAGTAACATACAAATATATACAGGTTCTAGACCACCACCAAAAACAAATTTATATGATGAATGGGCCACGAATTGCTGACTAATTGTCGCCCAAATCAAAATCTAAAATGCTAACTAGGTATGGTAATTTCGTCGCCCATTAGTAAAATTTGTAGCCCAAAGCGGTCACTTTTGGGCCACAAAACTAGGATTTCGTACATGCTTTGGGCGACGAATGAAAAAAAATCGTAGCCCAAAACCTTGGGCAACAAACACACATATTCGTCGCCCAACGGCGACGGCGTTAGGGCGACGACCTTGCGACGAAAATCCACTTTTGGAAACTTATTTTTCTTGTAGTGTCCGCATCCATGGGAAGGTTGCTTATTATAGGCGCTGCTAATATAATCAACAAAGTACTTTGGCACAAGTCTATGTATTCAGCTTCACTATTTAGCTCTTTTTAACAACTACCAACAAGTTCACATTGTGTGGATATAAAATACTTTCCTTGCACTATGTCTATTTTATCCCATACTAATTACTACATCATAGTAACAGAAGTTATCCAATTTGGTGAACCTCTCCAATGTAGTGATCCATGTCTTTCCAATGAACTATCTACTAAACTCAAATTAGGTGGTGCACCATACCATGCATATTTGTGAAAAGCATATTTACTTATAAATAGTGGAAATTATTTTGCTAATTATCACTCATCCTCTCCAAGCAAGTAGGTCTTAACAATGGCTTCTCCAAACCCCTCTCACTACTTCATGATGTTTTTGTCTTTCTTCTTCCAATTCAACCTCTCATATTCCTCCTCCAATGGTACTCATTGCCAACTAATAGTTCCTTCTAGCACCAATGGCCAAAATGATTCATGTAATGACCAACCTCTACTATTACCACCTCCATCCCCATCACCTCTACCTCCCCAAATAATTGACTACTTTTTAATGTCCCTGATTTGGCCTACTAATTATTGTGGGAAAGAAATTAGTTGCACTCCGGGGCCGAAAGGAATTCCTTATATATTTACGCTTCATGGTCTATGGCCCCAAGGCCAGATGGTCGATCCATAACTTTTTGTGGTGGCGCGCCTACTTCGGGTGACACATATTATAAATATAAGGATAAACTACAAATCCTTTGGCCTAATCTACAAATCGACATAGGCATATTGTTTTGGAGTAATGAGTGGTTCAAGCATGGAACTTGTTCAAAGTTCACTTCTGACTTATACTTTGGAAATGTTATAAAGTATATGCAAGATGATTACAGTGACATCCTAGCCCAACTACGAAATGCAAGTAAATAATCTCTTGTTTTAATTGCTTACGTATGCTGAGTTTTTCCTTTCTTCTCACTTTTATTTTTAAATGGTTACTTCTAGGAATTAAGCCTGGCGATAACTTGACGGAAGGTCGGGTAAATGCTACATTCAGAGGGCAAGAGCCGATCATTGTTTGCGATAGCAAATATGGGCAATACTGGATAGAGTTGCATTTTTGTAGAAGTTCTGATGCAGAAACTGCTATAAGTTGCAATACCCTTGGAAGAAAACCACGTAGTAATTGTAAAACCCAATTCAGCTTTTGATATGCAAAGCTAAAAATATGTAATGGAGAGCCACACATTTAGTGGATGATTATAATGTCATCCTAATAAAATTATATTGTATTTGTAGTTGGTAAAGTTATACACGCATAACAGTACCAAAAGAAAATTTATTTTGGAGCACAAGTTCCTAATCAAACTCATTTGAACAAATTAAACCAGTTATGATTAGGAACTTGTATGAGGTTGATGTACTGTTATGCGTGAAGTTATGAACTAAGTTTTTTTTTTGGTGACAAGTTATGAACTAAGTTAAAGTGAAAACCACTTGTTATGTAAGAAGTTATGAACTATGTGAACTGCAATTCTAAACCTTTTGTCATAGGATTTGGATCCCTTCCAATACTTTATTTCCCGCATTTACTTATTACACTTGTGGATGCTTGACAAGTGTTAAAGATTTTTACCTTTTTTATTTGTAAACAACTTAATACGTGGCAAACGTCCACAAGTGTAATGCGTAAATGCGGGAAATGAGTATTGGAGAGGATCCGAATCCTTTGTCATATGGGTAAGTTTTTGCCTTTTTCGGAGCGTTTGCGGCTAGGTTGGGGCGATGTACTTCACTTGAGTTGAACTTCTTGCCCTGTTTAGAGGTATGCTTTATACTTTGAACTAGGGATTCTGCCCTTACACGTTACTGCAGGCTCCTCATCTGATTCCTAGTGCTAATTTTCATCTTCTCAAGCAGCTCTTTGCTCGTATAGAATGGTTGTACATTTTTGTCCTAGTTTATGATGTGGTTGATATCTCAGGACACTAATGGAATATCATTTAACAAATTGAAATGTTCTTATGTATGTTAATTTATTATGTAAATTATGGGAATACTTAATTTCGTGAAAAGAAATAAGTATTTATAAGCCATGACAATAATTGAACAAAAATTATTTACTCTGTATTTATCTATTTATATGGGCATTCACAAAATCACAACTAATGTGCTTGAACTTACATTGAATAGTTGCTCAAACTTGCATCTAAAGCTTGGACATTGCAAATTCAATTATTATTAAAGGCGAGTCTTTTGGAATGTTTTATGGTATATCTTAAACTCTATTGGAATGTTTAGTAAACAAAAGCTAAATAGTACAGAATAAGAACTAGAAAGATTTTTTTATTAAGACAGAACCATAATATTTGGGAGGAAGTAGCTTTCCCTTAGTCCGCCCAGGTTCGATTCTCATACTCCCCCTACCCTCATTTTTCGTAAAGCAAAGAAAAAAGAGAACAAACCCATGGCCACTAAGCATTTTATTCCCGACCTAAAATCCCCAACTCCCTTTCCTGTACAAAAGAACTGGAAGAACTTTCATTATCGCCATCATCGATCTACTTCTTCTGGGCCTTCAGCTCCTTGACTCTTTCCTCGGTATCCTTCAGTGCTTTCCCATATTTGCTTATCAACTGGTATTCCCATATAAAGCAGGCAACAATTAGTAGCCATCAAGTGTTCATATAAATTACTGTAAGTATCAAAAAACATGGTCGACACTCAACAGTGTGAAATTAGAAATAAAAGCCGAAACAAGGTCAGACAGACAAGTCATGTATTAGGAGTAGCAGAGCAGAAGGCTATTGTTGTTCAAGGAATACCAAATTCAGGATGCGCAATCGAACAGAAAGTTCACCTCCTCAATTTCTTCCTCAGAAATTAGTAGTGATGGCCATATCATGATATTATCACCAGCCACACGAACTAACATCCCATTCTTCTCGCATTGTGCCCCGAAATATGCAGCTACTCCTGTATTGTTAACATAATAGTGATTTATTTGTTAGATCATAAAAGAATAGTAAGAATGTACTTGTGGGGACAATTAAATGCAATTAAATAGAGACATAAGCTCCTAATCAAAGGAAAAAAGATAAGAGCAACAGAAAGATTATAATTTCTATTGATGAGATTTATGATTTTGTGTTCCCAGCATAATGAAGGGCATCATGCCGAAGACATGTATAACTACAGAGGACAGCACTCAGAGATTTGATAGCAACAAAAGAATGTCGACTTACCCCATTCAGGAGGAAATGGATCATTTGGGGACTTATTGACTGTGAATTCCGTTCCAAGAATTAAGCCAGTTCCCCTAATCTGCAAGGAAAAATAATTATACAACATTCTAAATAGCAGCAAGAACATGCACTGGTTGATAAAGACATTGAAAAAATGAAGATATAGATACCTCCCCGATAATAGGACTGTCAGCAAAGGCTCTCATCCCATCTTGAAATCTTGGTGCAAGGTGTCTTACTCGCTCAACTATATTTTTATCCCTGGAATGAAGACGATATTAGCTCTTACTCAACTTTACACAGAACCATAAGAAATTCATTATCCATGGCAGCAGTTCATGGGCGGCTGAACTCTAAGCCTAGGCTTTAAACAGATAAATACAGTAATGTTAAATCCTGAACTACAGCAAACTTAACCATGGGAGCTAACTAATATTCCTGCCTTCCACTTATTCACTTTCGGTTTTTTTCTCAAACTTCCCACCTTCATTTAGAATTTGAAAGGCCCATGAGTTGACCAAGAGAAATGGAGGGGATGGGGGATGTATGAGAATGACTTCACCAAGCTTGGTTCACATTGTTCGAAAGATTGCTCTCTTCTTAATCGAACTCAGAATGAAACTGAAAGAGGCCAAATAAGCTGCTAATGCCCCTGGTAAGCATTGACCATCATATCCACAATAGCTTGGCTACCCCCCCCCCCCCAAAACCCAAAAAAAAAAAAAAAAAAACCTCTGGCACTGACACGGAGACACTGTGCACAAGACAGCTTAACCGTAGACATGTGATGCGATATATATTAGTATATATTTAACCTGCCCCATTTAATCCAACCACGACCCTGCCCCCAATAAACAAAATTAGAAACGGAGAAAGAAACAGAATTTTGCGATGCGAAAACCTTCTAATCTAACTTTTGGTATATTTACAAAATCGGAGTTTCTTGGTGGAAAACCATACTTGTACAACCTCAGTGATTCAAGTGCAACAGCACATGATACTGGGTGCCCGGAATACGTGAACCCATGGGAAAATGAACCTAAAAGTCCAAAAATGAAAACCATCAATTACGTCTTATTAGAGAACATAATAAAAAGGTTTTGATTTTCTACATAGAAAGCATAATCCATACCAAGTTTGTTGCTTTGAGAATATTTAACATCTGCGACTTCAGGGCTTACAAGAACAGCTCCGATGGGCATGTAAGCTGAAGATAGAGCCTGTACGAACAAAGGATAACAGATGAGAAGAGCCTCCAAAACCAGAAAACTGACATTTTGAAAATCAAGATATATATCCATACCTTGGCTAGAGAGACATCGGAACCGAACATATGCCCGAGCCTTCTAAATGCATAGATGACCTACATGAAACAGAAAGACGGGATTTCAGAAAAAAGGACAAGCAAATGTCACTTGCATAGAGAAAGAAAGCAAGCAAGCAAACATAAAGTCGGTATTTTCCAAATATTCCTGCCAGACAAGAAGATTGTCAAAGTTTTAACACAAACACCAACGTATTCCCTCTGTCCAAAACTAGCTATATGGCATTATGGCCTAGTAGTAACGGGTCTGAATAAGAAAATAATTAGAGATGACCTGCAAAATAAGTATGTAACAATTGTTGGTATTACCAACCATACAAGTGTCTAAATATAGTGTCAAAATAAGAAAATAATTAGAGATGACCTGCTGTACAATTGTTGGATAGAAAAACCAAGTGATAAGATGGTACTACCAACCATACAAGTGTCTAAATATAGTGAGATATGATCTCTATGGAGTATCTACCTCAGCATTGCATAGAGTACAAAATAATGCATCTTCTCCATTGCCCTATTGCTCCTCCACATCCTCCTCTTTTTGGCAGTCTTCATGAACAAACAAAACGCAGAAGATTCCTCCAATACAGTACAAGATGATTGCTTACTTTCATTCTGTACAGGTTCATTATTTTTAGGAACCTCCTTCGCAGAACCAATCTTACTCAAGTTACTTGCCATCGTCGAGCTCCTGGAAAATGAATATGGAGAGGAGTGGCCATCTGCACCATGTTCATCAAGTCTGCCATGTACACCCTTGGCTGATGGCTCGTGTTTTGTATTAAAATTACTGGTACGGTGATCAAATTTAGACATGATTCCTGGATCCGCAGGATTGATTGCAGTAGACCATACGTAAAGAATGAAAACAATGAGGAGCCTACATATAGCAACATCCATGAGATACAAGTGAGAAAGAAGTCTCCTATAGAAAGGAGTACTGTAATAAGACACTTATGTTATATGCACTCAGGGAAAAGGATAGGGTATAGATATGAGACTTATAAACATGAGTCCAATCTTTGGAAACAGTTGCAGTGTTGCATACTTGCATTCATACAATAAATAAATAAACAAATAAAACCTTTTAACTTATTCATATTTACGATGGGCTGGAGTCAGGAAATCTTTTGAGAAATGTGCTGCTCATAAACAGTCAATCAATCACATACCCACAAACCATTTTTCAAAAAGTAACATAAATGCATGCTCACATAGCCTACTTAGGATATCTATTATTAGGCTGAGGCATATATTTATACACCTTTATCTTTGTCTCTTATTTCACATAATAAGCCCAATCGATTTCAGTAAAGTATTTTAATCGATATTAGTAATTAAAGAAGAAATGTAATATAAATCAATGGGAAAATCAGATCATTGATGCAAAATTTGTGATGTGTTGCTGGAAGCTTGGTAGCTGATGTTGAATATAGCCCAAATGATGTTGCTGACCTCTAATTCTCCCACATGAATGGCATAATTTTTACCTTAATACTAAGCTAAGCAGCAGCCCAACTGTCCACAGAAGTGAGAGCATCTGTGCTAAAGTTTAGGGTACACAGAGTTCCAACCGGACACCATAATTTGAGGGACGGATAACTCTACCAAATGATCAATTGAGATGGACCATCAGTAATCATCAAATCCGTGAGCTGACTGTCTTTGACTTTGCAACCAAAACTATTAAAAAATAAATTCAACGCCTCCATTGTTCATCGATGTTTACTTCACTCTACAGAAATAGGATCTTCCCACCATGTACAAATGGCAGACAACAATGTTGGAAAACAATATCCCTCTCACAGCGGCACAATACTCGTAGGTTAAGCTTAACAAACACTTGCTAGTCGTCCCTCCAGCACACAGGGATCAGCCCTACGCACTGGGAACGAAGCATAGAGCTTACTTTAGCCAATTGTACTGGAGTGGTTCATCGTCAAAAGAACAACAATGGGTTGTATCATATGCCAGCCTGTGTTACTCTTTCAATATTCCAAAACAGGCATAATAGTTTAGGAGAGTCATTTAGGAACAAGTATGCAATCAAATCAAGAATTTAAACAACTTTTAACCATGGTGGAGTAAGAATGAGGGTAAGGATTCTAAGGAAGAAATCACAAAGCACCATAAGAAGAAAGACAATTAGAAAACCATAGACCAAGAAAATTATCTTGATTATACATACCACTGGAGAATATGCGGCAATGAGGCAATACTCCCATATTCGGCCTCCAAGGAAAGGAACAAGAAAAGCAATAGAATGCGACAACCAGCAAGAAAAATACAGTTATTGCAACAACCTGATCAGAAAATGAAGAAAAACAAGTTAATGTACCACAGAATGTTGAAGGCTTGAAGCATTAGTTCACCACTAAACAAAATATATGTACCCACAAAATGAACTTCGCGAACTTTGATGAATAAAACTGTATTATTAACATCTGTGGTACATATTCATAAGATCCTGAATGCATAGAGGACGACCAACAATATATTATTCACGGTCAAAATATGTATTGTTTATCAAATATTCAAATCCCATTTCAGGACCCTCATCTAATAGCTAGCTGCTGAATTAGCTTTGTCAGTTCATTCATGGATCTCAAGAAAGAAATATAACTTGATGTATTCAGGAATTTCAACAAAATGATGACACTCCCAAAGAAAAACAAAAACAGAACACTCAAGTTGGGGAATCATATGAACAATGCACCAACATATATCTGCTCAAAAAAAGAGAAAGAACAAACCTACTACCTTCAGTACTTCAAAAAACCGTCCTAACTAACTGAAAGATGAACAGTGATAATTATACTATGCAAAACAGATAACCCACAAGAAGAAACTCGGGCAAAAAATTCAAGGTATAATTTCAAGTATAGCAAAAATAATCGAAACAGTACATTAAACAAGAGAATAAAATCAACAAAAACCCAAAACAAAATACTAAATAAGTACAAAAAAAATAAGTAACAAACAATGAGACAAAAAGAATGAACATAAAGACAAACCTGAAATGTTTGAGCTGGTAACTGCCATCCATGTTTCCTCACCATAATTTCTGCTAAAAAAAACTGCTCAAATTTGCAGCAAAATAGCTCAATTTTGAGGATCAAATTGGGGGTAAAGAATTGGAGAAAGAAAAAATAAACCCTAACTGAGAGAAAGAGAAAGGAAGAGAAAGAGAAAGAGAGAGAGAGAATGGGAAAGTGGAGGAGAATAGTAGATGGCGTTATTGTGCTGTGATCTCTGTAATGTAAGGCAAAGGCAACACAAACAGTGGATTAAGTTGGAAAGTAATTAAGTAATTAATAAATGTAATTAAATTGAAAAAAAAGGCAGGAAAATTATTCTTTTGCTGGAAGGAAAGTCATCGCAAAGGTGCAGCGGAGTTGGCTGTCACACAACACGACCGCGTGGTTCACACGCGTCCATGCACGGTGTTTGGGCCACGTGTCATTTTTGTTTAAATAAAAAAAATTACGATTTGGCGGAAATTACAAACGTCCGACCCAATTTCTGCGAAAAAAAAAATTACCTCGGACGGCGTCAACGGCACTTCTTGGTCGCCGGAAGACATTTGCGGTCATTCCTTGCTTGCCGGTGAAAGAATGTTGGTGAATGTGGGTGGGTGTGAGAGTGGGTGGGTGTGGTAGAGAGGGAGAATTGGTGTGGGAGAAAGGGAGGAAGAAGGGTGAAAATGTGAGCGGGGGCAATATTATAATTTCCAAGGGCGGTGATAAATAATTTTACGACGACAAATAGTAACACCCTTATTAAATAATACCACTTCTTACCGCACACACTACAAAGAAAACCAATTTTCGCTACGGATTGAGCAACCAAATTATTTTTCCGTAGCTAAATTAGCTGCGGAATTAACTCTGTAGCCAATTCGCGGCGGAATTGATTCCGCAGTAAAATTAGCTGTGGAATTTCAAAGTTCCGCAGCTAACAAAACTATTTTAAAAAAGAAAATAAAATTCAGTTGCGGAGTTTATGATTTCCGCAGCTAAAAAATTCTAAATTTATTTTTTGAAATTATTTGCTGATAATCGAAAACAAAATTATTTGGATAAAAAAATTAGCGGTGGCAAAATTTTCATTCCGCAACAAAGTTAGCGGCGAATTTATTTAATTCCGCAGCAATGTTATTCACCGCTTGATTACATTTACAATATAACCATAATTTCACTAAAACAAACATCATTTCATTACTAAATACACTAAACAAAGTAATAAAGCGACAATTATAAAGTAATGAAGCCACAGTAGTAATATAATGAAGCAACAGTTATAAAGTAATGAAGTCAAATTTATTAAGTATTTCAACCTTTCCAAGTGTATTTTTAAATTTTTTTGACAAAAGGCTTATTGTTTCATTACCAGCACGATTGACACTGCTTTATTACTAGACAAGGACAACCATCGCTTCATTACAACACACCCACAAGTACACTACAATACACCAATTCATTACCAAATACACTAAACAATGTAATCAAGTGACAGTTACAAAGTAATGAAGCCATAGTTTTAAATAATGAAACAAGAACTATAAAGTAATGAAGTGAAATTCATTTGTTTAAAAAAAAACCTTTTGTTTTATTTTGAAAAAAAAAAAGTGGTGGATATAGCCAACTTGACTACACCAAACAATTGCAAAGTTATGTCTTACGTGGAAGTAGACGACGGACAATGAACTAATTTTATATAATTTATAGTAGTTTATACACTAATATAAGCCTCGAGGCATATGCTGTAATGATAAAGGACAAATTAATATAATAATTTATCAAAAAAGTACACTAATATATATAAGCTCCAAGGCATACCACGTAGTGATAAATAACGAATTAATAAAGTAGTAACGACTACGATGGCGCAATAATAATGGGTTCGATTCCGGGCTATTATGTCTCACATCTCGTGACTAGAGGCCAAAACAGAATTTATAGAAGCGCCTAGAAATAAGCCAATCGTGTTTTTTTTTCTTCTTTTTTTTCGTTTGGTATTGAGGGAAAGAAACCATTGTCAATTGTCAAAGGTGTATATCAATGAATGAAAAATGGACACAATATTTGACAGTCATAATTTTAATCATAATCATAATCATAATCAATCAATATATAAACCTGACATTTTTCGAGAGTATTGAGGCATGCCACATAGGTAAATAAATTAAAATTTTTATTTTTTTGCAAAATATAAGATGATAATTATGTTGTTAAAGAACTAGAATTATAGTAGGAAACTAATGCATACAATATGAATTTGGATGAAATTTTATCTACAAAAGACCACTAGCCTATAAAAACCAACCCTCCCTTCCCTCACGTTATCACGCTTATATCCCCACCATCCCCACAATTATTTTTTTGTTTATTTTCCCTTCTCTAGATCGGTCAAATATTTCATGATAAAATTTATGATTAATGATTCATGATGGTTTTTTGTGTTGTTACTTTGTACAGATCTGAATTGTGATTACGGTACGTAGGTTCGGTAAGTTTTTGTTTCCTTTTCTTATATTGACATCAGCCTGTTTTATTATTGATTTTGCATTATTTGTCTAACATATATGGTTGTATATTGTCTCTATTGTAGACATAAACGGCGGATTGATGACTTTTAAGTCTTAACTACGTACCCTCAATGTAGCATTTTAGGTGTATTATATTGTAAAATTCTAAGCATTATACATTAATAATGTTTATTTGTTTGTCAACAAAAGAGTGGTATACGTATATGAGGTTTTTTTAAGGTGTTGATAGCATAAATGCATAATAGTGCATTTTGAAGGGATAAATCAAACTTCTAACAATGTTTATCAAGGCCAACCATAACTCCAGATATCGATCCAAATCCTTCTGCAATTCTGCTAACTTTGATATGGTGGCAATGGCAAAATATTATTCGTTGGGAGTCAATACTCATTAGGCTTTTTGATAATAATAATAATAATAATAATAATAATAATAATAATAATAATAATAATAATAATAATAATAATAATAATAATAATAATAATAAACACTTATTAGCTTAAACGTATATAAATTTTTATTTATTATATGTGTAGGTTTGAATCATAGTTTGACATACTTTCCTTTATTATAATGGTGCAATGCCACAAGAGTTATTGATGTGGAGTATATAAGTTTTGAACTATTAGAGTTTGTACTATAAATGGAATATATATCTTCTATATTTAAGAGTTTCATTATAATTATAATTGCAAATATTCACTTTTCGTATAAAATTTATAGATAATCATAGTATCTCATACCTTTTTGTCCATTGCTTCATAGGTATAATTTTTTTTTTAAGATTATACTAATTATGGATCATGATTAGAATCTGCACTCTTTTTTTTTTTTTTTTTGCTTGCTCTTCACACTCATTAGCTACCTTCAAGTCTCCAATACTAAGATTTTATTGGCTTATTTGTAAAGAAAAATTCTCCAACTCTACCTATGAGATACGGTCCATGTTCACTCTTTATATTATCACCTATGCAATCAAGATTGTTGTGCCACAATGAGGCACTCTTGGGAGATATAACTCATCAGTAGAATCAACATGAATTTAAATCATTAGTAGAGCGGCTTAATTACTAGAGAGTGGCCAGGAGGATATGTACGAGGAATATTAAAGAGTATTGATTGCATATATATAAAAAAAAGGTACGAATAACATGACACTATAATTTGACTCAAGAGTACTACGTAGATGATATTATCATATATTGTATGAGTGTTAAACTACTTATGAGTTTGTATTAAAAAAAGAAACTACTTAAGAATAGTATAATAGAAAACAAAATTACTAATATGAACTTGATCAGAGTCAAGGATATAGAAAATAAAACATCAATTATCCATGTATATAGCACGTTCGTGAGTAGTTCAAATGAAAATATTACTTAAAAAGAAAAGGAAATGCTAATGATCAATTGATCACAGTACATTTGACCAAAACAATTAAAATAAAAAACTGAGTAACTAAATAAGAAAATAAATTCAAAGATGATAATTCTCATAAAATCATATTAGCAATAAGATGTAAGAGTTACAATTATCTTTCAACTTTAATCAATCAATATATGAAAAGATTTTGACACATGACATGTGTATCAACTAATGATCGATATATTTTCACAGTTTTTTTTTTTTGTAGAATGATATATTTTCATAGTTAAGTGAGGTAGACAATATTTTTTCAAAATGATTAATTTAATACAGAATATTAACAAGAATTTTATTTAACCCATGCAGAGTTGGATTATAGTGTATTATTGAACGAAAAACATGTTATATATGTGAATGAAACAATAGTTTAAAACATATAAGTAGAATATTTAAAACATCGTACACGAGTATATTGACATGAACCCGTGCATCACACGGGCTTTCAAACTAGTATATATATATATATATATATATATATATATATATATATATATATATATATATATATATATATATATATATATATATATATATATATATATATATATATATATATATATATATATATATATATATATATATATAATTTTAAGAGCGCGCCACCTAAGCGAAGATAAAGACAAAATTAATTGGTGTATAACGTTTAGGACTCTTAGAATCCCTACTGTTTAGGATTCTTGGGTTGTGATAAACCTCTAGAGTTTTATAAGAGTTATACTAGAACTCTATCAAATATTTGAAATCATATGTAACTTTTTCTACACATCTCAAAAAATAATAACTTTTATACCATCAAATTCGCTTTGAAAAATACTTTAGAACGAGATGCATATACAATATGTATAAGAAACATGTAAGATCGCAAATATATGTTGGTTTCCGAAAATAAGTAAAAATAATAATAATTTTAAGAATAAATTAAGGCAGAAAATAAAAAATGAGCAAATATCTTTAGCCACCTAAGCAATATCTTTAAGAGCATGCCACATAAGAGAAAATATTAAACAATAAACTAAACTAACACATACTTTGAACAAAAAATTATAAATAAATAGAAATAGAAATAAGAAAAGAAAAATAAGATTTTTCACACGTTAGTAACTTAGTAATTAGTATACCTAAATCAATTGCCAAATTTTTAAAATATCAATCAATATATAATATAAAGAAGCTTCATACTAATAAAGTTTCGGATAATGAAAAAGAGAGACGGAATTGTGCTAAATAGTTAGAGTTTTATTAGCATCATAACTACTTTATCTTTATTTAATATTCAAACTCGAATATAGTTATCTTACATATCTTTAAAAATAATAATATTTACACCATCATATTCGTCTCAAAAATTACTTCAAAATGAGATGCATATGTAATATGTTTGCAATAAATTTGTAAGTTTGTGTTATAATATTAATTTCAGTAAAAAAAAATAAATTTAATATGATATTTACTAATAAAAGAAAAACGAAAACAACAAGACATAGAAATTTGAACGCGTGCATCCCACGGGCATCGCGCCACATAGGAATGTCATCTAAGCAAGCAATTAAACAAAAATAAATAAAGGTTAGGAAATGAAATATAGAGCTTGAGTTGTGATAGACCTCTAGAGTTTTGTAGGAGGTATATTAGATATCTGACAAATATTTATAAAATCAAATATAATTATTTCTACATGTCAAAAAAAATAATCTTTTAAATCATTAGATTCGCATTGAAAAGTACCTTAAAACGATATTCATTTACAATATGTAAAAGAAACATGTAAGATTGACTTGAAAATAAATTTGAGCAAATATTTATTTTAAGTTCGTGCATAGCACAAGTTTGATTACTAAGTTGCATCACCTAAGCAATTAGTCTCGACAAAAAAAATTGAAAAGCAAGCCACATAAGCCAGAAATATATTTGAGAATATTGAAAGAAAAAAAAAAAGTGGAGAATGTGATATATGTCTCTCCTCATGTTCATATTTTACCTTTTATTAATTTGCCTCTCTATTTGCTATATGCAAGACTACTAGGCCAAAAGTTGACATGAATGTAACGAGAGACTACTGAAAGTTGAATGCTTCATGTAAATCTAAATTTATTGAGAGGTTATCGCATTGATTCAAGGCTCCTCCAATATGATATATAGTGTTTAAACATCGATCTAAGAACGATTTTAAAGTAACCATTTTCGGAGGTGCAATTTGGTTAAAATTCTAATTGTATTTTAGGAGGATTATGATAACTAATATCTTTTTTTATTAAACGCCTCACATAATCACTTCTTCATTTTTTTTGAATATTTTTCTCACCCTTTATTCTCCCTACATCTCTTTGTTTTCAAGTTTTCTTATTTATTCTAGTAAATCTTAATGATCCGAGGGGCATGAAAAATAAAAGAGAGATCAACCTAAATCACTAAGCATAACATGAAACTAGCATCACTATATAGCATGCATAATTATAATCAATTAGTTATTATTTATGATTTCTTTTTTTTTAAATAGATAACTGGGATAATGTTAGTGTGCGTATTCCACCAAATAAATATTAATACACAGACATTTCACTTAACCCGTGCAACGCACGGGTTTTAAAACTAGTATCTATATATTAGATGCATTTTCTGACAGCATTGAAGGCGTCCACCTAAGTGAGTCCTTGTAATAATATTTTAATATTAAATATAAGATAGATATATAGGTTTTGGTATAGAATATATACTAAAGTTGTACTTTTCTAACGTTAAAGATTAGATTATTATATTTTAAATAGCATATAATTTAACTTCAACTGCTCAAAAAATTAAATTTCTTACACCACTGAAAAGAGTATGAAATTTCCTATAAACTGAGACTCATTTGTAGTAGATTATATTATTGATTTAAAAAAATAACGTATATTTAAAAGAGATATATTTTTACAACATGAGATGCGTCCAACTAAACAAGTTATTAGTTTTATACAACTTAAGAGTTGCATTGTAAAAAAAAAAAGAAAAAAATACATGTATTAGGTTTAGAAATTTAAAAAGCAATATCAAGGTAAAATATAATAAAGAGAGTATGTGTGGAATAAAGAAAGTGTATTGTATTAGTTTTGGGTCTCGTTTTGTTAGTTTGGATTGGTCGTTTACTCATAGGGAGGTAATAGAGTAGCACATGAGCTTGCGCATGTGCAACCTTGGGAAGTAGGTTGGATGTTTTGGGATACGTCTTTCTCGGAACAAGTTATGTCTATTTTGGAGAATGAGTTTATTGCTAATGAAAACGGATGATTGAACGGTCTTTTACTCAAAAAAAAAAAAAAAGAACGGTGAACAAAAAATGATTCTAGCTCCAATCTTCAATAAAAAATTTTGCCCATTATCACGTATATTTTTATAACTCTACGTAATAGACGAATTACTCATATTATGTTAGGTCTCCAACTTTTATCTTTGCCCCCGCCCTCTCCATACTTATTCTTCTAAGTAAATTAAATGATTACTATTTATGTATACAAGTTTGAAAAATAGTCATCAAGCAAACATTAAAATTTGTTTTGTTATTTTACAATTTACGTCTTAGACTGTGATCCTTTATTATTTAAAATAAAGAGGTTAAATAATATACATTACACATTTAACCTGATTTTAGCATAAAAGAAGGATCATACCTATGAAAATATAGAAAGACTTTGAAACGATAACCTGAAATTTGGATCAGGTAACATATGAAGGTGAGTTAATCAAAAATTAATTGAAGTTGGTGATGATAAGAGTTTAAATTTTATAAGGTTCTACTGCTTGGCCTGTTAACAATAGTGGGGTTTACACTGTGAAATCGAGTTATAATTGTCTTCTGGAGAGCATGAGAACTTTAGGGTAGATGTTATTGCCTGGGGTAAGTACTCAGTTCTCAGGCATGCTATATATTGTTGGCTGGTGCTACATGGAAGAATTCTTACTAGAGACAGGCTCCTCAAGATGGGATGTCAAGTAGCAAATCAGCTCTGTCCTCTATGTAATGTGCATAATGAAACAATTTCACGCCTTTTCTTTTCTAGCTCTATGTCAAGACAGGTTGTGGACGAGATATGCTCTTGGGTCAAGCTCACTGCGTGGCCAAAAGAGTATCAGCACTGGCCCAAATGGCTTATGAAAAGAAGAGGCATCCGTATTAACTTTAACACACCCAAACCAATCCCGTTCTCTTGAAGAGTACTTGCATCCGTATTAACTTTAACCCACCCTGCTGGAGGTACTATCCACGTAGTAGTACACGTAGTCCGAGCTGGCCGCACCTTTGGCTGAGCATTCTGGTATGCCTCCAGGTAATCAAGCGCCCCTCTACTACTGTTGGCATGTCTTTTTGGTAATAAAAAAGCTATCTTTTACCAAAAAAAAAAAATGTGACACTAGATCAACAATTAAGTATTAACTAAATCATTTGGGACAAAAAAATTGCACTTATTAAGAAAGAGTAAATTAATCCCCCAAAAAAGAAAAAGAGTAAATTAAAAAAAAAAAACAGAAAAAAAAAAATCTGAACAAATTTTTTATTGAAAAAAAATAATAATAAAACACTCGAGTAAATGCACAACAATTGTCATAGGAAAATATGGAGAACACACAAAACGCAGAAAAAAGTGAAAACAATAGTAATAGCTGGTGAGAATCGAACACGAACCAAATGAACTAAAAACAAGCACTGGACGTGAGAACGCTGGCAAGTTCCACTACGCTAGCTGACAACATAAAAATAGGCTTCAGCCTTTTTTATGCGTATTAACACGGAAGCGCATAGCGAAATACCAGCGGACGCGCGGAATCTTTTCACGCTCACGGAACCCACAATTACTCGCCCTATACAATAAGCAGGGGTGAGCGCAAGCAGGTACCCACTTGAAATTTTAGGATTTAATATTAGAATTGGTTAAGCAGTTCCTCAATTTTGGGACCCAGAATTAAAATTGGTTAGAGCAATTCCTCAAAATTGATACCCAAACTAGGAATTGGCAGGTCCAATTCCAATATCAGGTACCCAATTCCCGTCATCCCTCACTGAAAAAAATTGCTTGACATCTTGTCACGTAAAATTTTAATGAGAATAGTGGAATACTATCCAAATACTATGAGTTACAATTATGCGACAATTCCAGAAAAAATAATAATTAAAGCATCGAAAAGATCAAAATTGTACCATATGCAATAGAAAACTAAAGTAATAGTAGTATTGGTAGGCATTGTAAATTGGACCCACCAGATACTCAATTGTTGGAATTGGTCCCACAAGGTACCCAGATCTTAGAATTGCTCTCACCAGGTACCCACTGGGTCATCGGTTCAGAAAAATGATACCCAGAATTGGAATTGCTTCCAAGCAAGTCTAAATTTTGGGACCCAGAATTGAAATTGGCGGGACCAGTTCAGGTCCGGACCCGCCAGGTCCAAACCAATTTCAGGACCAGGACCAGGTACCCAGGACCCATGCTCACCCCTAAGTCAATAAGTCCGCCCCATAAGAGATTTATTGTTTTTTTTTTGTACAGAAGTGTTATTAGATTACCCTTTGAGTTTTCGATGAGATAAATAATTAAATTATTTAAAATTTTATCATATAATCACAGTTCGTGAACGCACGGGCATCTACCTAATTCAAGTGGCGTGTGAAGAACACTTGCAGAAAAAACCCAAACAAACCCTAAAACACTTCTGCTCTTATTATAAGTTTCCTAGTACTACTACTATTCTACTTGGCGTAGCAGATAAAGCTATCAAATCTTCTTAGACATCTAAAAGGCTTAACCTTCCTAATTATAATGCGTTTTATTTTATTTGCTCACTACAATCGACAACCTATTTTTGATAAAAAGAAAATAAATCAACAACCTATTTCCCTAATCCCCATCAAGAAACCATGTATGCAATGGAACAAAATGAAAAAGAGACTCTTTCAATTATTATTCCAGAAGATGTAATTTTAGAAATCCTTCAAAGGTTGCCCCCAAAATCACTCTTACGTTTCAAAGCCGTGAGCAAATCTTGGCATACACTCATAGGCAGCCCTTTCTTCGTATACCGCCACCTCGATTATTCCATGAACGACGACGACAACACCTCTAATCGGCTCCATCTACTCAATTTCAGCTATTGCTACTTCGGCAACACACGTGAACCAGCCCTTGATGCATCCTTGTTAGCTCATGACGGCAAAATCCTCGACCTCGAGGGTGCTCCCCCTTCCTTAACCAAGGAAATAGTAGGGGAACAATGGGCTCAACCCTACACCAATCACACCCCGATATGGGTGTTAACTTTTATAATTGGGCCCATTAAGAGAGTGTTTATAACATAAGTGAGGTTCCAATCCAAAACCAATTGGCAATGGGTGGAGTAACTCCCTTAGTTATAAACACCTCAAGGCACTCTTTCTTGATCAATGTGGGACAACTCACTTCAACACCCCACCTCACGCAAAGACCCATCTTAGGCTGAAGCGTGGACCAATCAAATCCAACTTGGGCCATTCACACGCGCGTGGGCTAAACAGGGGTCAAATTAAACTACCCAGCCGCACAATTGCCTCATTGAACTTCAACATGTGGGCCAACAAGGGGTTATAAAGGCAGGACCAAAGCCCGCTCTGATACCATGTTGAATTTCAACAAATTGGGCCTTAACAAGTGAGCACACACACAAGATAAGTGAGGTTCCAACCCAAAACCAATTGGCAATGGGTGGAGTAACCCACTTCCTTATATGTATGCTCAAGACCCATTAATCTTTTCATGTGGAACATTAACCCACTTCAATACCCCACCCCTCACGCAAAGACCCATCATGGGCTCTGATACCATGTTAACTTTTATAATTGGGCATATTAAGAGAGTGTTTATAACATAAGTGAGGTTCCAACCCAAAACCAATTGGCAATGGGTGGAGTAACTCCCTTAGTTATAAACACCTCAAGGCACTCTTTCTTGATCAATGTGGGACAACCCACTTCAACACCCCACCTCACGCAAAGACCCATCTTATGCTGAAGCGTGGACCAATCAAACCCAACTTGGGCCAGTCACACGCTCGTGGGCTAAACAGGGGTCAAATTAAACTACCCCGCCGCACAATTGCCTCATTGGGCTTCAACATGTGGGCCAACAAGGGGTTATAAAGGCAGGACCAAAGCCCGCTCTGATACCATGTTGAATTTCAACAAATTGGGCCTTAACAAGTGAGCACACACACAAGATAAGTGAGGTTCCAACCCAAAACCAATTGGCAATGGGTGGAGTAACCCACTTCCTTATATGTATGCTCAAGACCCTTTAATCTTTTCATGTGGAACATTAACCCACTTCAACAATGGGGTCCTGTTAATGGGATCTACTGTATAAGCATCGCGTCTAGATTCTTCGGGTTAGGTACCTTTATACTTTGGAACCCCGGTAATCGACATTACCATGTTGTCCCTCCAAATTCAATAGTCCCTTTCCATACTGAAGATATTGATTAATTGTTGGTTTTGGTTTCGACGATTGTTCCAACAAAAATAATGATTACAAGATCATCGGGATTTCCAGACACGGTGCTTATGCTTCTCCTCCGGATCGCTTCTCGTATTTCCATCTATATAGTCTAGCAACTAATCCCTGGGAATTGCTCGACCCTTTTCAGATCTGTAATGATCCTCAACTTATTAAAGTCCGCACGGATGGGCGTGCAGATTTTCACCCCCTTATGTTCCCTTGGGGTGGAGTTTACTTTCACGGGGCGTCCCATTGGCTTTATACTATGCCAGATGATGTGTTTCTGGAAACAAACGGTATACTTTCTTTCGACTTTGCGACACAGTTGCTTCGGGTGTTTTCCGTACTGCCTGAAAGCACCGTAGACATGAACAAAGAATGGAATAATATTAATAGGCCGCTGTTATTGCCAGGTCAAAATATACTAATGCCAAACTATTAATTATTTGAGTTGACAATTCAGTCCTTCATATTAATAAGGAAAGCCTTATATTCTCTCTTCATAATATTGTTTTGTCTACAGCCATTGTAAGTGAAATATGCAAGTAACATTGAGCTTGATTTTATTTACTTGTAACATTGAGCTTGATTTTTATGTATCTTTATGGCCATGTTGAAATTACAAAGAAAGTTGAAGAACGGACCTTAGAAAGTTGATTAAAACTTTTGCATTTTATGTCATCTTCTAAGGTACCCATTTGGTGTCTTTGGGCGTTAAAATTTTTAATGGGAATTTAATGTTAGAGTAGTTCATTACTTCATTTCAATAAAATCCCCATAGAAATATCAAAGTAGGTGGTGAATGGCAGACTTAAGAGTCAAAACAAGACTCCATTAACGATCAGTGAAGGTGTGGAAGGAAGCTATAACAAAAGGAAAGGCAGGCCAAAGAGATAGAGTGACAGGTTGGTGATTTGCCATATGTAACGATTGGTGTTTGAATTTTTTTTTAGATCAACAATGCTCATTTTTTTTACGTGGATTTAAGATCAAATCTTCCCTGTCATGCTATGGTTAATGGCTTCAACAAATTGAAGAAGAAAAACGAAAGTTGAAGAACGGACACTAGCAATCTATATATTCAGTTTCTAAAAAAAAAAATCTTTCCATTTCTTTTGCTAAATTAGTGGAGTTGGAAGATTCTAATCCTATTGTCTTTCCATAATTTTATTTGTAAATGAGGCAATTAAAGATAGTTGAGAGAGATCATGGGTTTTGCCTTATTAACATAGAGGGCAAGTTTGTCAACCCAAAAAATTTATGACCTGGCATTAGTATTTTTCGACCTGACAATAACAACGGCCTATTAATATTCAGCTTTCTATGCCCATAGATAACTGCCTAGCATTGGTTTGTTCTAATAATACTTCTCTATGTTCAGTGCCTTGTATTTTTGATGTGTACCTAATGCGAGAATATGGCGTGCAAGGATCATGGACAAGAGTTTACAATGTTACGTTAAACTCGTTCCGGGCTCAATACATTGACATTGTCGACCATCGCCTTTTTGTCTATGAAGAAACCCTTCGACGGGTAATCTCTTATTGCATCCTTGCCACTGATCAACCTGAACAAGAGTATTATCTAAAAAATAAGAATACTATTAGGCCTTATTGTGATCGATGAGTTAGCCAACAAGATCGAAGCAGACACAATGTTAAAAAGCTTACAGATTCAGTATTACTAGATTATTGATTCTCTAATTGTAGCCTTACGGAGCCTAATAATAAGCACACATTCAGCCTTAAAATGTTTTTTGTGCCTTACAAAACCGCGTGGATGGCATTCAATGTGATTGCTGACCTGATAATGTGTTGCTTTGCCTATTCCCATGGCCTCCAAGTCCTTTTTTGTAACTCAAATATATATAGTCATGTGACGGTCTCACTATAAGACGACGATTTTGAACCGATAGTGTTACTTCTAATTGTCTTATCATAAATGGTCTTACAATAAAAATTTTATTTTTATAAACACAAACACTTATATAAGACGATCTTACCGTGAGACAACGGTTACAATGAACAAAATTAGTGTTACTTTTGGCCTGAAAGGTATCTCTAAGCAATGTTTTGTGTTGAATAAATAGGGTTACTTTTGACGATATTACCCATTTTTCAGTCCTTTTTATCAGAAATATGCATGGCTAATTGGCTACTTCAGTGTACTCTGATGAGTATAGCTAGTAAAAGGACTAAAGGAGGACCTATATGTTGGGATATTAATTAGAATTTCTAAATAAATAAATTTATATTTAAAAAAAATGTTGGCCGGTGGTGTACTCGGTTTACCGAGTACAGGTGTTTGGGGGAGTAAGGTTATTGTATGTAGGTGGACAAAGCATTAATGGCTTTGGAATTAATATTTGAGAAAGGCTATCAATTACTAGCTTTTTTGGGGAGATAAGAAGGCCCGGCTATGTGGATGGTTTGGAGAAGGAGAAGTCTTGAGAAAATTCCAACCTTGGCATGGTAACTCAAGGAGCATGTTTCTGGAAAGTTCAATTTAAATATAGCAGATTTTTCTATAGCTTAACAAAGGTTCTAGTTTGTTCTCTTGGACTATATAAATAGGAGGGCCTAGTAGAGGCTAGAATAGATGAAGTGTGAGACAAACACAAGTGTGAGTGTGTTGTATTATTGTTGAGTGTTGAGCATTATCATTTCTTATAACTCTTGAGTGAGAGACTCGAGTTTGTAGGATGGTATACAAAGTGAGGGAGGATTTCCAAGTTTTCACAAAACTTGTAATCTTGTTTTAGTTAGTGAATACTTTTGTTGGATTGTTTCCGTGGACGTAGGCCAGAAGGGCCGAACCACGTAAACCCTACATGCCACTTATTTTTCATTTGGTGTTTGTGTTCCCGTTTCCGATCCTTTGTGTGTGCAATTATACACAACAGTGGTATCAGAGCTATGGCTAAGGCGGGGAACACACATAAGTTTGAGATCCCTCTCTTTGATGGGAAGATCAATTTCATTTTATGGCAGAGTACGATTCAAGACCTTTTGGTGCAACAAGGTCTTGACCAAGCTTTGGAAGAGAAGAATCAAGCTTCAATGAATGATGGAGATTGGACCACAATACAAAAGAAGGCGGTGAGTACAATACGGTTGGCGTTAGCTCCCGAGATTAAATACAATGTGTTGAAGGAGACCACACCAAAGGTGATATGGGACAAACTCGAGAACATCTATGCGTCAAAATCGCTAACTAATCGACTATGTTTGAAGATGGAGTTGTACTCACTGAAGATGGAGGAAGAAGGAGATTTACATGACCACATCAACACATTTAACCAGCTAGTATGTCAACTACTAAATGCCAACAACAATCTAGAAGATGAAGAGCAAGCCTTATTGTTGTTGGCCTCATTACCAAAATCCTACAAGTCGTTAGTGCAAATGTTGCTCGTAGGGAGGACAACATTAACACTAGACGAGGTAACAGCGGCCTTGCGGGAGAATGAGAGAATGATGAGGAAGGAGGCCATGAATAATGGTGGAGATCGTATACTAGCTGCAGAGGAGTCGGAGCGAGAGAGTAGTCGATTTAAGAAAGAAGGTGGTCCATGGGAGAGATCAAAATCGAGGCCGCGCCGAGACTTTAGCAATATGGAATGCTATTATTGTGGGGAAAAGGGCCACATACAATTCATGTGTCCGAGGATGAGGGAGGACCTAAAGAAGTTGAAGCCAATGCGAGTAAATGACGACGACGACTCTCAAGCTAATGTGGTCAAAACTGTGGATGGTGATGAACTATACTTAGCAACGAGTGAGGAGGTTGCTAAAAATAAGTGGGTAATGGATTCTGCTTCCACGATGCATGTTTGTCGAGACGAAGCCATGTTTGACACATTAAATACCGATGGAGAGTTTGGTCATTTCAAGATGGCTAATGGTGAAAGGATGAAAGCCGAAGGAGTTGGAAGTGTTCGGATGAAACTCCACAACGGTATAGTACAAACTCTTCATAATGTGAGGTATGTGCCTTCTTGCGATGCCAATATAATTTCGTTGGGAGAGATGACATCGCAAGGATATAAGTTTGTAGGCAGAAAGAGGAGGTGTAATGTGTTCAAGGGGAACCACTTGATTATGCAAGGGTTGAAAAATGAGAAAAATATTTGCTATCTAGAAGGTGAAGCCATAAGAAGAAAATTTGGTGAGAAAAAGAAGGTAAGTTTTTCTAAATGAAGTGGAAGTTTGAAAATTTTAATTAAGGGAGGATTTGTTGGGATATTAATTAGAATTTCCAAATAAATAAATAAATAAATTTAAATTAAAAAAAATGTTGGCTGGTGGTGTACTCGGTTTACCGAGTATAGGTGTTTGGGGGAGTAAGGTTATTGTATGTAGGTGGACAAAGCATTAATTGCTTTGGAATTAATATTTGAGAAAGGCTATCAATTACTAGCTTTTTTGAGGAGATGAGAAGGCCCGGCTATGTGGATGGTTTGGAGAAGTAGAAGTCTTGAGAAAATTCCAACCTTGGCATGGAAACTTGTAATCTTGTTTTAGTTAGTGAATATTTTTGTTGGATTGTTTTCATGGACGTAGGCCAAAAGGGCCGAACCACGTAAACCCTGCGTGTTACTTATTTTTCATTTGGTGTTTGTGTTCCGTTTCCGATCCTTAGTGTGTGCAATTATACACAACACTATATATGTCGTACATGCGACTATAACAAATGGAAGCTTATAAATCGTCAGAATATAGTATTAGGATATAGCTGGAATGTTTGGGGGCTATATATGTAGGCAATTCTGTGAGTATACTATGTACAAGAGCTTCTATTTTAAGTATGAGATCGAACAATAACAAGTACACAGATAGTTGTGTATGTAGATAAATGCCATATATATTAATTGTTGAAATTAATATTGGTATTGACAAGTGATAATAATCATAATCATAATCACAATCAATCAATCAATCAATCAATATATATATATATATATATATATATGAAGAAGGTATATTTTGGGAGCAATGAGGCGTGTCACGTAGGCGAGAATTTCAAGAGCGCGCCACCTAAGCGAAGATAAAGACAAAAAATAACGGGTGTAAAACATTTAGGACTCTTAGCATCCTTATTGGTATAAAATAAGATATTAATAAACTACTAGAGTTTTATGAGGATTATAACAGATTTTTGTCATATATTTAAAATCATATATAACGTTTTTTATACATCTCAAAAAATAATAAAAATTACAACATCAGATTCGGATCGAAAAATATTTCAGAACGAGATGCATTTACAATATGTTTAAAATATATAAGTAATTGGGAACAATGAGACGTGCCACCTAAGCAATTAAATAGTTAATAAAAATAAATGATTAGTGGTAAAAGATAAAGTTATATCAATCATCAATGTTTATATATAGAGTTTTGAGGCACGCCACCTAAGTAAATATATTTAAAATTGAAAATAATTAAATAGAGTTTAATAATAATGAATATAGATAAATAGAGTTTTGGATAAGAAAAAACACTAGATCAGTTGAACCGATAACAAAAACTAAAGAAAAAAAACAAAACGTTAATTAAATGTAAAAAGAATGTCTGTAAGAAAAATTGTAATTCTATTAGTACACCAATCTATAATTACCCTACATTATCTTTTACCTATTTACCTATTATATAAAACGATAAATGACAAAAGAATATGCAAAAAAACCTTCCCTCAACAAACCCCCCCGTTCTTTTTCTTCTTTAATTTGTCACTTCTTCTTTTTTGGTTTTCTTTAACCCTATTTGAATGTTTTCTTATTTTATATATATTTTTAAGGTTATGTAACTCTTCTCACTAGAACATATTAAGCATCATTATAAATATATATGTAGGTATTGAAATTGTGTGTTCCTGTTCAAGATTGGTCATAAATTTCAAAGTAACTTTTGTCCTTTATATTCATTATCTTTTTAGTTTTTATTGTATAATTATACTTAAAGATTGTTCAGTTTCAATTTCATAGATTGAACAATGTAAATATTATACTTTGATTTATGAACGATTACTTTTTTTTTTTTTTGGCAGCTATGGTTTTTATAAGAAGCACAACTCTATCCAAACATTAGACGGAGAGTCACGAGAGTACAAAGCATTTTTTGATTTCTTTTTCATTGTTGTATGGATCTTCTTACAAGTTATTTTTTGGTTACATTATTGAGGCATCTTCGGTAATTATAATTTTATAAATTGTCGCAAGTGTTGAATTATCCTTGGTAGTTTATTTTCAACAGAGAAGCTATCGAATACGAGTTTCAACCAGAGAAGTTATAACGAATCAAGGTCATGGGTTATGGTGGGAAGAAAGAAAAAGTGACTTGTGAGTTGTGACACATAAACAGACCAAGCTAAACATTGGGAAAATAGGAGTGTGTATTTGTCTCAAAAATGCAATTCATGAATTGTTGATTTATTAAAATTTGTATCGTAAGCCGAATGTTTGTAATTCTAAGTGGGGTATTTCATTATCACTTAAACAGAGTAGCCTAAGTAATAAGTAGTATTTCATTATCACTTAAACGGAGTAGTAGCCTAAGTTAAACGGAGTAGTAGCCTAAGTGTTTGAGTTACACCTTCAAAAATAAATAAATTCTAGCCTAAGCATTCCATTATCACTTAAACGGAGTAGTTGATTACTACTGGAGTCTATAAAGGTTGTTAGTGTTTTCAAAGTGCTTGAGGAGTATTTTTTGAGTTAAGAACATGGGTGGTTGCACTTGTGGTGAATTTTATTGCTTTTAGGAGACCTTAAGAGGTGATCAAAATGTAAAATACTCTGTAAAAGGATTGATCAACGCCTTCTTTTTGGATGTGGATTTTTCCTTTCTACTGGTTTAGATTTAACAGTACAAGCATATGGAGTTAAATAACTTTTATTTTCAGTTTTTAAAGTTATTAAGACCGTCAGATACATTAGCGATCATTATTTCATTGGGTATGATCAAGATTGATTGGTGTGCTAATGGAGAAGAAAGGAAGTTTGGAAACATTTGACAATTTAGTGGCTTTCTTTAGCTTCTGTTTTGTTTCTACCTTAAGAGTGTTCATTCTTTGTCCTTTTTTCTTCTTCTCCTTTTTATTCGTATATTGGTGGGAACTCTATTTCAATGATACATATTTAAGCAAAGCATATATCATAGTGCTCCTTTTTAGTCTAAATATAGTAGAAGTAACAACTAGAGTCGAAGGAGAGGAAGACAATAATCAACGGGAATATTTTTGTTTTTGTGCAATATTCTAATGAACATATTGTATGGGAGACAGTAAGAGTTACAAATTATAATACTAATAGTGGAAATTATATAGAAGTGTTTGTATGCCTTCATTATAACATAGAAAATTATCACTAATCCGTGTATCGAAAATTCTAATAGCGCGTCATCTAAGCGAAGACAATGGTAAAAAATAATTGGTGTAAAACGTTTAGGAGTCTTAGCATCCTTGCTGTTTAGAATTCTTTAGAGGTTAATTTTCGTCAAATATTCAAAATCATATATAACATTCTCTTTACATCTCAAAAAATAAGAAAAATACCCTACGACAGTATCCTACGACTATTAATTGGGTTAACAACTAAAAATACCCTATAAGGCTTTAATAACATATCCTGATGCTCACATTTTACCTTTTATTAATTTGCATCTGTACTTACTATCTGCGAGATTGTAAGGCCAAAAGTTGACATGAATGTAACGGGAGACTAATGAAAGTTGAATGTTTATTGTATATCTATATTTATTGGCAGGTTATGGTTTAAGGCTCCTCCTATATGATATATAGTGTTTGAACATCGATCTAACAACGATTTTAAAGTAACCATTTTCGTAGGCGCAATTTGATTAGAACCCTTAATGTATTTGAAGGATTATGATAATTAATATCTTATTTCATTAAATGCCTCACATAATCACTTCTCCATTTTCCTGAACATTTTCTCACCCTTTATTCTCACCACATCTCTATCTTTACTTTCAAACTTTCTTATTTATTCTATCAAATCTTGATAATATGAGGGGCATGAAAAACAAAAGAGAGATCGACCTAAATCACTAAGGATATCATGAAACTTGCATCACTATATAGCATGCATAATTATAACCAATTAGAAATTATTTAGGAATTTTCAAAAAGGCATGTTAGTGTGCATAGACTTCATCAAATGAATATTAATTTACTGACATTTCACTCAACCCGTGCATTGCACGGGCTTTAAAACTAGTATCTATATATTAGAGGCATTTTCTAACAGCATTGGACGCGTCCACCTAAGCGAACCTTTTTTAAAAAACAATATCAACAATAAATCATAAATTGAAGTTAGAAAAGAGAGAATATTAGAGTTATGGCAGTAAATCATGGAAGATAATAAAACATTAAGAGCAGTATAAATTTCGTTTCATGTTTCAAAAAATCAAATATCTTACATCTATGAAAAGAGCGCAAAACGCACTTTAAAACAATACCATTTTGTCATATATGTTATGCGTTGGCGTTTTACGGGAGCATATGAAGCGATAATCAATCTTAATCATAATCTTAATCTTTATTATATGATTTAACTCATATTAGTTTTTTTTTTTTTTTGATACGAGGAACCTGCAGCCACTATTATTTGAGTGTGCACTGGATAAACCCCAAGTGTATGCAATAGCCTGCAAACCACATACACCAGGCAAACCAATAAGATAAATCTTGTAGACAAGCTCAATAAAGGAGGCTTAGTGAGATTTGAACCCATGACCTTTGCCATGAAATTAACTCATATTAGTTATAGTTGCTGGAATTTTGAAGAAATTACGTTCCAACTGTTGGTATACCCCTTGACTTGATCGATGATATTGCTATTAAGACCCTTGAAGGATGATGACAAAATCCAGTTTTGATGGGGTTATTAAGATGTGACAGGATTTCATTATTTAGCGAAGCTTTTCAAAAAAAAAAAAAAATCAAATTTTATCTACCAAAAAAATAGGAAATGTTACCATATTCACACCGAAATGATAAAGTTTGAAATATTAGCCTTAAAAAAAGTTGGAAACTCTAACCAGTTTATTGAAAACGTAAAGATACAAAAGAAAGTTGATATTTTAAAAGGATAAAAAAAAATACAAAAAAAAAGATAAAACTAATGCATATATAATTCTTATATGCAAACTGCTTGACACACGATTTACCAAATCGGCAAATCGGCAAATCGACCTACTGATCGTCACTGCTCCCATCAAGGCCCATAAAGTTGCCCTCTTCCCAGCTCTATACATGACTCTGTTTTCTTTTCTTTTTTTTGAGTTGTTGTATTTTGTTTTTCATGTAGTCCATTATATGTTTAACAAAGTGGAATAAAATACAAAATAAAGACGATGAAAAAAATATTGATTTGGATAGTAGGTTCAAATTACAATAGACGATGTTATTAGGGTCTTGCATAACAGTGAGGATCATCTATCCCACTTTGTGTGTTCTCTTTCATCACACTCTCTTATATATTTGATACAATAGATTTTAAATTTATTGATTATTAAATTGAGATGCATGACAAAATCACGGACAGTCAGATATAAATAGAATAGGAAGTGGTACATAAAATAAGATAAATAATCCAGATTTCTTACCTGATCATGATGGGACACATTGTGATAATGTAATTGTGCTAGCATGAACTCTATAGGTAAATATTATATTTTCTTACATATCATTATAGTATAAGCTATGTAGATGAGTTTTATATAAATATTAATTTTATTATTTCCACAAATGATTTTAGTAAATTTTTTGGAGGATTTAATTTAAATAGGCGAGAAGGACATTGGAAGATTTTTTTTTTTAAATTTATATTAAATCGTGTAGAAAAAAAAAGAATTCATATTGGATCGTACACAATATCTAGGAGTGAAATTATGTAAAAAATAATTAAAACGATAATAAAAGTTAAAAGTGTACAAGGTTTCCCATATAAGATATACGTAGTAATCTTATTATATGAAATGAATGATATTTAATGTAATATATTAATGTTTATTCATACATTACAACTAAATTTTTCAGAAGTTGACAATTGCACTTTGAATTTGCGATGAGATGATAATCACGTTATATTAATAGTTTATAATATAACCACATACCGTGCAACGCATTGGCAGTAAATTATTGAAGATAATGAAATATCAAGAGCAATATAACTTTTGTTTCACGTTTCAAAAAATAAAATATCTTACACAATGAAAAGAGCGTGAAACGCACTTTAAAACAAGACCTACTTTATCATTCTCATGCATAAGCATTTTACAATAGCATATGGAGCGTCAATCAATCATAATCATACTCTTAATCATAATATCTGGAGGCATTTTCTGAGTGCATAAAATGCGTACACCTAAACGAGTTCTTTGGAGTTATGTCACCTCATAGATCCTTTTTAATTGTTTGAAAAATGGCAACTAATACGAAGTAAAATGTGGAGATCTTTTTCTTCTTTTTTTTTGAGATTTTTTGGTGTCCAGTAAATGAAAAACTTAACAATTAACAGTACTCCCACTTATTGCTCATGCATTATATAGTATATGTTCTTTAGATCCTTGAGCAAATGACATAGAATGTGTAGGCATATTTCGATCAATCACTAGATGTCCATTTGCATTTGTGATTAACTATCATTATTTCCATACTTGCCACCTTTTATTAATTTTTTTCCGTTTACTTATGTAATGAGCTTTTTTTAGGTTTGGTTTTTTGATAAGAGCTAATAAGTTAATTTTAAGATAAGTCAAATAGAATGGAGGTCTAAAATAATAATAATAATAATAATAATAATAATAATAATAATAATAATAATAATAATAATAATAATAATAATAATAATAATAATAATAATAATAATAATAATAATAATAATAATAATAATAATAATAATAATAATAATGAAAGAGGGAATATTAGAGTTATAGCAGTAAATCATTTGAGACATTATGAGGCGTGTAACTTTTATGTTATGCTTCAATAATTCAAGCAACTTACACCAGTAAAAAGAATGCCAAATACACTTTAAAATAAGACCCATTTGTTCTATATCTTACTTATTGACATTTTGTAGCAATATAGAGAGCGTCAATAAGTTATTTCAATGACATCATTGGGTTATGTCACATAACCAAGTTACTTAGGCTCCATTGTTTCACCTGGAAAACATTGAACTGAACTGATCAGCTGAAATGAATTGAAATAAATTTTTTAACTTGATAGTTAACTATTTAAAATTCGTCCAAACATATTCAAAATTGGACTCACTTTGAAAGTATGTTTTGGGATATTTCCGATGACATAGTTATCATCATGAATTTATTTCAGAATAAATTAAAAATTTATCTGAGTGATAAAGTTACACATGAACTGAATTGAACAAAACATAACTGGACTGAACTGGACTAAATTTAATTAAGTTGAGGTAGACAAAGCCTTAGGGACGCACCACCTAAGCAAGCATATAAAATCCTAAAATAAAAATAATTTTTCATAAGTTTAGTTATTATACTTATGATTTTCGACCGATGTGATTAATTAACACGTTAAATTGACCATGAACCGTGTAATGCATGAACATACACCTACTATATATATGAAGGAGTATTTTGTGACTTCATCGGCCGCGTTTACCTTATAGAATCATTTAAGATTAGCATTGAAAGTGGCACCTATGCGAGCCACTAAGCTAAATAAATAACAAAAATATAATTAAGATATAATATCATGTGAAAAGAATAAGTTAAAATTATAAGTTATAAAAGTAAGGAGGTATTTTCTGGTGTCATTAGTTGTAATATCAGGTATTTTGTAGTTTTTCAGGTGAAAAGAACAAACCCTAAGATCCCGTTCTTTTCATCGAAATGATGTAAAACAGAACAAAACATAACAAAATAAAATGACACCAAAGATAACAGAAAAATCTGAGATAAAGGAAACAGAATGTGAGAAAAAATTAAATACAAAATGAGATGCAGCATGCAGTGCAGATTAGAAAGGAGCAATTCAGATTAACTTTGCATACAACGCTAATTCCACTAAATATTATATACAAGTATAAAACTAATATACAAATAACATTTAATTATGTCATTTTGACAAATTATTTCAAAAATATGATGAACTACTTAGCCTCCAGTCAAAAGCATATCGGCACATAAACAAACATGTAAAGTTCACAAATATATTTAAAGTTTAGGATAATAAAAGAGCTTGACAGATAAGTTTTAGAGTTTTAACAAAGTTTCATAGTCCATAAAGCATCACATAAGAGAAAAAAAAATTACTTAAAAAGTTCTAAGAAAATGAATGATGACAAATATAAAGAAAAACAAATAGATTGTGGCAAATTTATTTTTTTTTTTTATTGGTGCATATATGCATATGACTGAAAATATTGAATGTTAAGCGCAATTTGGTGAAAATCACCTGAAAAGTTTCACTTTTTGTCCACTATCCCCTGAATTGTTGTTATTTGTTGAGTACCACCTTAAAAGTTGATTCCGCCTTGTAAGTCACCCCTTAAGTGATTTTCGGGCCAAATTTCTTACTTTTCTTCCTGTTTTACCCTCACGTATGCTTTACAGCTTTTAAAATTTTCTTGGCTCCCCATGACTTCCCCTTCTCCCTAATTGACAATCCCTCCTAATTTTCTCTCTCTTCCTCAATCATGGCTTTCCCTTCTCCCTTCTTCCCATCCATGGTGGTGGTGATGGGGATTAGGAGAGAAAGAGTGGGGTTGCTGTTGGTGGAGATGGTGGTTGTTGTGGAGTGAACGAGGAGGTGTATTCTTGTTTGAGGGGTGGTGAGGAGGGAGAATTGTAAGTCATGGATGGGGAGGAGAGAGAAAATTAGGGGGAATTAGGGAGAAGAGAAAGCCATGGATGGGGAGCCAAGAAAAATTAAAAGTTGTGAAGCATACATGAGGGCAAAACGGAAAAAAAGTAATAAATTTGACCCGAAAATCACTTAAGGGG
Source organism: Tetragonia tetragonoides (assembly GCA_038025085.1). Lineage (NCBI taxonomy): Eukaryota > Viridiplantae > Streptophyta > Magnoliopsida > Caryophyllales > Aizoaceae > Tetragonia > Tetragonia tetragonoides. The sequence goes on from CM076139.1 coordinate 43,993,942, forward strand.
TGACTCCCAGGGCGGAATCAATTTTTTAAGGTGGTACTGAACAAATAACAACAATTCAGGGGGTACTGGACAAAAAGTGAAATTTTTCAGGTGGTTTTCACCAAATTGCGCTAAACTTTTTACTAAACCTTGCAATGCACAAGATTACCTTCATGTCCAACACGAATCCAAACTACCGAAATGAAATTGCCAACATACTTCAATCCTCGATTTATTTACTAACATCATATGAGTGTATTTATTTTAAAATATTAACACCAAACTTGTGCAACACACGGGCTTCATATCTAGTTTAAGTGATTGAAGCAGATAGATTCGTAGTATTGTCGATAACAAGACATCAAATAAGGTTGATTAAGTCATAGGAGAGTTAGCACCGAAAAAAAGTCATGGGAGAGTTGAATATCAAAAGGGACAAGTCATACAAGAGTTGTGTAAGAACCCTACTAGGTAAACAAACTTTGTTCGAATAAATATTTGTTTGAACGGATTTTTGATAGAAGTTGAGATTTAGAGTCTATATGGAAGATTAATTTGGAAAAAAAAGGACAAGAAGAGAAGAACTAGAAATAATGAAAGGAGAACAATAATTTCCCCTTCCTTCTATTCTCCTCTAATTTGTGAGGAACAAAAATTATGATAGAGATAGAAACAGAGTAAGTTAAAAATTAAAAAAATAATAATAAAAATAAAAACTAACAAAAAGAGAGAAACTAATTTTTCTTATTCTCATTTGTTTCTCTTTCATTCTCGGTAGGGTTTAGGGTTTAACTCTAAAATCTTCCATTAAATTTAATTAACTTTAATTTTATTAATTTGTCCCAAACCATGTTTTAGGGTTTTTGTGGGGCAAGGTGGTCTGGGTATGAACTATATATGAAGCAGCATAGTGCAAACCTCATTGCTAAAGGGCAACCAAAAAACAAGCAACTCGTCTTGTGTGGACTTAGTCCATAGTCTAAATCTGTTAGGGACATGAGAGATATTTTTTAAAAAGATTTGATCTTTGGTCCACCATGAACTTTCCAGCTTATTTCTTTTTATTTCAACAAACTTCATCGACTTCAACAAACTTCAGCAAAGTTAAATAAAGTTAGACAAAGTTCAACAAAGTGAAACAAACCAATATACAAACTAGTTATAAAAAACACTTGAATCAACAAGATTCAACAAAAATAAACAAAGTTCAATAAAGTTAAATAAAGTTCAACAAAGTTCAACAAAAATAAATTTTCAGTAATATATATAAACGTTTTTCAGTTAGGGAAGAACAGACCCTAAATCCACATAAGATATTACAAAAATCAAGTGTACTGTCTACATTCTTCATCAATTGTGCAATGCACTGCACAGACAACAAAGTGTAGCTAGCTAGGAAGAATTCCATTGACCTTCGTCAAACATGACACTTTGTTTTTTTTTTTTGTTTTTTTTTTTTCCGATTTGGCTTAATAAAATTATTTAATTATCAGAAACATGCACCTTTTGTGTACTACCCCATAGCACCTCACTCCATCTCTTATGGCTAAGTACCAACCTCTTTGAACTAAGATATGTGGAACATGTCTTCATTCTCACATTATTGTGTCAACCCATGATGTATCTTGCCCAACACTCTCCTATATGATAATTAATCTGGTCAAATATGTGAAATAGAAAATATTTTGAGTTGGTTGAGCATCGTCCAACACTTGAGAGAAATTCTTGCAGGTTGTGATCTCAGCATTTACTTATTTATTTTGATTCAAGGGATGCACGAAGTCGAGTACAATAAATTTACATGAAACTGGGGAGGAAGGATTCAAATTTGGGACCTAATATACTCATGGCCTAAATCTTTACCATTAGGCCAAGACCTCATTAGCATACTGATCACAACATTTGGTATTGCTTTATAATCGGTGTGTTGGGATACTTGGATTTGAAATAATGGATTTGAGGTGAATTTATTCTTCAAAGCTTTTGATAATTGTAGGTTTGGAATTGATCCAATTTCATGACCTTTCATAAAGTATTCAAAATTGGAGATTTTCAACAATTATACCCCTCCATCTTTGTATGTCATGTTCTTATCCCTCTTCCCTCTTTCTTACATTTGAAGGATTTCTATTCATCAAAATGATAGGTGCATACGATTTTTCTTCTATTGAAATTCACAATTTCAATTCAAGTATCCAAACACACCCTTATGCAAAACTTAAATCCAGGATTTCTTAATAGCAATTTTATCTCATCACCAAGTTCTTAAAGTGCAATCCACCTATAAATTAGTGTCACCCAATACACAAACACAAGTAGATGGCACAAGTAATAGACTTTGCTGATAAAGAAGGAAGGTGCAAGTGAATGGTAATCGAGACACCTCCTTCTACTTCATGTTTTGGACTCTTGCATTGCGTTCAACATTGAACATATCAGACTAATTGAATAACCAAGCATGTTTTGTGTGGACTTAGTCCACTGTGGACCAAGTAAATTTGAGGGGTGGCTCCAGGTGAAGTAGGGGGTGACTCCAGGTGAAGTATGGGGTGACTCTATTATTAGAGGGGTGGCGCCAAGTATAAATTTAAAGGGTGGCTGCAGGTAAAGTAAGGGGTGGCTCCACTATTAGAGGGATGACGCCAAGTATAAATCTGAGGGGTGACTCCAGGTAAAGTAGGGGATGGCTCCACTAATACTATTAGAGGGGTGGCTTCAGGTGAAGTATGGGGTGACTAAAGGTGAAATATGGGGTGGCTCCATAGCCTCCACTATTAAAAGGGTGACTCTAGTAAAGTATTGGTCCAACATAAACTAAATCCACACAAGTTTTAATATATACACTAACCCATCAACTTAGTATCATCAATATGATTTAGTATAATTCCTAAAAACCGCAGTAACAATGCATGGGGCCATGGGGGAACACAAACACAAGTGGAAAAACAACGAGAAAAACCCATAGCCCAAAACTGAACATTACTACATTAGTGAGTTACGATTAGATTACTTCTGAGTTCTGGGCCCCAGTAATTAATGACAAATTTGAAAAGACACAACCCAACCCAATATCAACCAACGCTAAACCCAACCCAGTCAAATTCATTTGGTGGTTCCTTAGTCTGCAACGGACCACAAATTGTATAGTGAGTTAGTGACCTCACAAGCTTGGGCCTTAGACTGAGATGCGAAGCAGACTTGCTGGATCCCCAATGGCCCAATCCGAGGAAGTTTGGTCTAGCATCGTGATCTACAATCTGCTTACTTTTTGCTAGAGCTCACAAACAAGTTTCGTGTTATTTTTGTGTTGGTCTTAAAATGCGTAAAATTTTATATAAAAATGAAGATAATTACATTCACAAATATGTATAATCGTGTAAGATTCGGTAATACATGTTCATGTCTTTTTCAGTAACTTCGTGTCGTGTTATCGGCCGTATCAAACATTACCAACTTTAATTTTTGCTATGTTGTACTTGTACACAAATTTCGACTTCAGACATTCAGTAATGCATTTTTCAATAAACACACAAAGAATGAAGACAAATCTCAAACTTTTTTTTTTCAACCGCAGGTTCACCTAACGATTTTGGCTAAGTGCTCTCAATAACTAGTTTTTCCGTTCACAAAGTACGAACCCTCAATCTTACTTTAAAAAAGAGAGTGTCGAACCACTTATACCTAGAGCTGTCAAAAGCTAACACGACACGACAACACGACACGAACCGGATACGAATGTAGCAGGTTAGTGTTGAGAGGTTTCGACCCGTTTAATTAGATGGGTCAACACGAGTAACACGTTTAGTTAAATGGGTTAGGTTAAGGTTGAGATTTCTGACACGAAAACAACCTGCTCACAACACGTTTATTTTTAATTGTCAAATTTAAGTTCAATATAATTGTAACAAGTAAATAATGTAATAAAATCTCACCTATCTTGAGCATTTTAATAATTTTAGACTGTTGAATATACACTTATATGATTGAAACTTTAAATTTGTAGGTAAAATTTATGTTTTTTTCTCATATTTCAATTAGTTTAGAATATAAGTAAAGATAATCAGGTTAATAGGTCATTAAACAGGTAACACGATTATTAAACAGGTTAGGTGCAGGTCAAGGATTTTCGACACGATTAATAAATGGGTTAGGTTTGGGTCAAGGGATTCTCGACATGTTTAACCTTGACACGAACACGAACACGACACGACCTGACCTATTTGACAGCTCTACTTATACCAACTATTTAGTGGTCAAACTTAAACTCTGTTAAATAACAATTAAATTAAGGATATCCATAAGATTATGTTATTATGCACTTCTATCACAATCAACAAAACGAAAAGGAAACAGAAAACAACAAATATTGCAAATATTTATATACACAAGATTACATGAATCGTTCTGAGTGTAGAGCAGAGTAACCTTCCACAGCCTAAAAGGCTCAGAAACCTTCGTCATTATCAAAGGTTGCATGATTACTGAGTGCTTGCCAAAGCACTAATAATTAAATTAACGAAAAAGACAAATTTTAGTGAAGTTCCGACTTTGTAAGTTAATTAAGTTGCGGCTAATGAGTAATCTTTTAAATTGTTAAAGTGAGCTCAATAGTTTGGTCATTTGTAATTTTGTATCTCACTGATTTGATTTATGTTTTGTTGCTTGCTTTGCCTTGTTACTCAATACATACATGACGCTATTATAATTGAATTCGTGTGGCACAACTATCAGTTTAAGAAACTGGGATGGATTAAAGTTGGTGACGCATCTCATCAGCAGAGTCGACATGCATTAACCTCCATCTCATTACATTGAACGCAACCAACCATCCTCAATTTTTTATTTTTTATTTTTATTTTTTTTTGAAAAGGCAAGAAAGCCGACGATACACGGCTAGCTATGTTTGACAATGTTAAAAAAGGAAATAAATTAGTATAGAAATTAGCGGTAGTTGTAGCTGTAGATGTACAATCTTTTTTTTTTTTTTTTTTGAAGGAAAGAGAATTCATTCATTCATAAAAAGTCATCCGACATCTACAACGGTGAATATATCTAAACAAATCTAAATTTAACATAACCAAGTATAAATCCAGTATAACAAGATGAATATGATTTCCACTATCACTGCTTGAAATCGGTGTCTTGAACAGCTCCGTTGATAAGTGACTACCAATCCAAACATCACTGTTAGAAATCGGCGTCTTGATCAACTTCGTCGATAATTGACAATGCCCTGATATAGCAAAAAATATGCTATACAGTAAACGGGAGGCCACCGCCTTTTCCCTACGATCGGAGGTAAGCACGAAACGTGCTGCAACTATTTGGAAGAACAAATCCCCTTGCCATAATAGATTGAACTTGTCTTCTTGATTCATCAAACCAAACCTAAAAATAGAAATTCGACGATCCTCCGACGAACGCGGAGAACTCCACAATCTGTCACCAAAGGAGAGTTTATTACTAACCATAAAGAAAAACAAACTAAAAAACTAGATCGAAAGCAAGAAATTAACAACGGAGGGGCTAACCACCGGCAATTTTTGCCAGTGGTAGCCCCAAGATGAGTCAAAGAGAAAAGGGGGCTAGGATTTTTTGAGAGAGAGAGCTTTGCTTTTCTTGAGAACCTGTAGATGTACAATCTTAATGGAGGAAATAAGTTAGTATTGAAAGTTGAAACGAAAAAGTTGGATAGATTCATAGAATTAGTTTTACCTGTAGCTGGAATTGAAAATAATTTGACAAACTGTATAGTAGCTGACAGTAAAAAAAACCTGCAAGTTTCAAGCTGTAACTTTTATTGAAAAACTAGTTGTTTGTGTAAAACATAGGCTAATAGTAGAATTACTCAAAGTGAAGAGGGATGGGAGGGATATAAAAGGCTATCTATCTCCCATCACCCACCGACACGATTACACGACCAACACCAGGCCAAAAGAGAGAAATAAATTACAAAAAGTAGGACTAATTTCAATTTCTGTTCTTTTTATACTACTCATTTTTAAAACCACCGTTGGCTCTCACCATCAACATCAAAAGACTCAACAATGGTGGCCAATTGATCGCAAAAAAAAAGCAAGAATTTAAGGAATACTATTGGCGTTGTTGTATTCCTTCACCAAAGATTGAATTTGGATTGTCGTCTTCACTTTTATTATCAATTTACCGCAGTTAAAGAAACCATCATCTAATTCACTTTGAATTTGCCAACCATCATTGACCTTCATTAAATTAGATGGAACAAGAAAAGGAGAGGGGGCCAAATTGACATATATTAGCAAGAGACAAGATATGTGTTAAGTAAAAGAGCTAAAAATATGTTAAGGATTTCTCTTTCTTCTCTCCGGAGAAAGAGATCCTCTTGAAAGAGAAAATCACCTACGTAGAAGGACACAAGACTTGAAATTAAAGCTAAATCAAAGCAACATAGGACTAAACAGGGCTGAAATAATGTAGAAACACATATAAGAGTGGTAGCTGACCAATAAAGGGGCCAAAAGAGGGGCGAGGGTTTTGAGGAAATTAGAGAGCGAGAAGTTCTTACTCCTCTCTAAAACTCCTCCTTTTTTTCACCCATTTTCCCTTTTGTCTATCTTTGTTTAATTCATTTGGGACGAGCTTATTTCCCAAATACTAAGACCTTCGCAACTATCACCCTCAAAAATAAATGCTGATAACAACTCAAAACATCAATTAAAGGATGCTTTGAGACGAAAAGGAGAGAGAGACTTATAAACAAAATTCTCTAATTTCTAAATGAAAAGCTAACATCTCAATCAACAATATGCAAAGAAATTCTAAGCTTGACAGTTAGGTTATAGAGATTAACAAGAAATTTCAAAAGAAATTGACCCTAAAAACAGCAACACATATCTCAGCTCTTGGTCATGAGAGATAAGATATAGGTGAGATTCCATTATAAAAGGCGAAGTTGGGGATTCTTTTGAGGTGAATGAGCGGCGGGATGCTAGGGTTCTTTGGATTCATTTTTCTTAGGTTTCTGTAAGAGAGAATTTTGCTTCATCTACTATCAGATATAAACTGCACATAACATAGAAGGATGAAATTCATATAACAATGATCCTCAAGTTCGAGTACGAACTTATTATTCCCTTCGTTTGTAATGAATAGTCATGCCATCACATTGGCAATTTTTAAATTTGAGAAATTGTTATAGTTTTATTAAAACAATTTTGAATTGCAAGATTAAGATTTCGTTCATTTGAAATTGAATAATATTGAATTTGACTTATCTTTGGTGCGCATTAAAGGATAACACCAGTCAAAATTAAAGAAGAAAAACAACCTTAAATAAAAGGATAAAAAGAAGCAAGAAAGAAAAAACTTAAACAAGATTAAAAAGGGGGGGGGGGGGGGGAAGGGGTAACTAACTCTAAGGACCAGACGTGGCCATGCCATACTCCAAAGATCACATTTTTTGACTCCAATATCTATTTGGGACGAGATCAGAGCCAATAGTAAACATTGGGAAAAGGCTATATTTTCATGGTGAGATGAAAGTGTTTGGGAGTAATGATCAAGAGTTCAAGCACTTCAGAAATTCTTAACATTTATATTATTAAATATTCATCATCATCGAATTTTTGTTGAGATTGAGACACAATATGATGTCCACACTCCTATCACACTTCCTTATACATTTGGCACATCATATTTTAAATTTTTTTTTGATTAAATTGGTATGCATGACAAAATCATTAACCATCAGGATATGTTTGGCAAATTAAGCTTTAAGCTATGAGTTGTAATTGCAAGTTGCAAGCTGTAGGTATGATTAATTTCAACTTTTGGTTCAAAGCTACTATAAGGCTCGGTTCCCCGCAACTTATTTTTTCCTTCAGTTCAGGTCATATGGAAACTTATCACTTAAATAATTGTCTAATCCGAAATATTTTCATGACGATATTTGTGTCACAAGAAAGACTTCAACGCCTATATATTCAAATGAGTCCAATATTTTTGAGTTTTAAGTGGTTAAAGATCATGAGATCAATCTAGTTCAAATAAGTTCAATTTAGGGTACGTTTGTAAGAGTTGAACTTACCAGAACTGAATTCAACATTACTAAACTAGACAATATTGAAGTGAACTGGACACAACTAAACTAAACTGGACACAACGATATGTGAGACAAAAAACATATTTATGAACTCGGCACCAATGAATTGAACTGGACATCATTTAACAAAATTTAAAATCATTAAATTAACACCTAAACTGAACTGACCTAAACTGACCTGAACATATAAACTCTATCAAACGCATCGTCAGTATTTTTCAGGTGAAAAAGATCGGCCGTAGGTAGCTCCCACAAAATGTGCTTTTGTCCCTCACAAAAGCTAAATTTTTGAGAATTTTTAACTACCAAAAGCCGTCTTTAAACATAGCCGGAATATGACATAAGATTTTGAATTAGGGAAACAAAGCCTATAAGAAATCATTATTTAGAAAGTATATATTTCTTAATTCTTATGTACTAAAAGTCAATCCTCATATCAATCCAACAAGATAGTGATCAAATAAAAATCATTACTTTCCTTGTGCAAAAGAAACAAATCGTTTTAAATTAACTAGGCCACAACAAAACCTATAAAATCTAACAGAATAACCCAAAAAATGACAAAAAAACTTATCAAAAAAGAAAAAAGAAAAAAAAATGAAATCAGCCAAAAGAAATATAAGTACACCGACGTAACATGTCCAACACACACAAAATCCATTCCTCTCTCTCTCTGTCTCTCTCTGTCTCTCTCTCTCTCAATTGCATTGAGAATTTGAGACTAGTCATCACTAAAACCAAAACAAACAAACAGACCCTTCAACAGAATATATTGAGCTTTTTCATTTTATTTCTCCCATGAAGCAAACAAGCAAGTAAACACCTTTCAAAATCCTCCCAAAATTTGCACCAAAAAAAAAAAATCCTCCCAAAATCTTCTCTGAAACAGAATTCTCCTAGTCCAAAGCTCCAAAGTAGCTCACAAGTTCTTTTCTTTCCCCTCTTTCTCTCTCTAATTAGGTCAAATTTCTCCCAGTTTCTGAATTTTCTCACCAAAATTTTCCCTTTTTTAAAAAATAAATAAAAAGGTGCTAAGTCAATTCTCGTGGGAAAGGCTTAATATTCAAAGCAACAATCGAGTCAATGTGAAAAACTACTCTGTTTTTGTTTTCCCTGTTTCTTTCTTTTCTGGGTTTGCTTCAATATGGGTTAATAAAAAGAGGGTTTAATTTGGACTTTTTGATGGGTACTCAGATGCTATTTTTGATCAAAACGCGTTTTCTTTTGGTAAATATGGGTTCTTTGATTGTTTCTCTCTCTAGAAAAATGGTGGTGTTCTTTTTCTCTTATTTCTTCACTCTGTTTGACTTCATAAGGAAATGTCTTTTCAGGTAATTTTTTGGATTTGGGTTTTGTTACTTAATTCATTTTGATGAATATTTGTCTAATTTTGATCATTTTTATGGGTTTCAGATTGAGGGGAAAGTACATAGCCCAGAAAAGGAATTTGAATTCTGTGGCAGTTCAATCACAAGAAAATCACCAACTTGGTGAAAAATTAATTGAAAAGGAGAAAAATGGTGGTTTTAGTGAAGAAGATGATGGGTCAGAATCATTTCTCAGGTTTCGTTTTCCGACTTTTGAAGAATTTGTTGAAAATCATGGAGAATTGGGCAATGTTGAAGCAGTTCATTTGACCAATGATGATGAAGTTTCATGTGGAAACCCAAATGATGAAATTGAAGGCAAAGTTGATGTGCCCATAATTGAGAGTTCTGGTGATGATGGTTTTGTTCATACTAAAGAGATTGTTAAACCTGAAATCATTAGTTCAGAATCAGTGAGTTATCTAAGCAATAGAGAGGCAAATTTTGGTGATAAGTTTGTTCATGTTGGTACTGCAACAGAGTTTGTTAGACCTGAAATTATGAGTTCAGAATCAGTGAGTTCTCTAAGTGATAGCGAGGCGAACTTCATTGATCAATTTGTTCATGTTGGTAATGTTACGAAGGAAGATAGTCCTGAAATCAGTTCATATGCAGAGGTTTCTGACAGGAGTTCTGTTAATGATTCTGTTGGGTGTGAAATGAAAGAGATTTCATTGAAAACGGAGATTGTTAGGCCTGAAATTATGAGTTCAGAATCAGTGAGTTCTTTAAGAGATACCAAGGTCAATTCTGTTGATCAATTTGTTCATGTTGGTAATAGTACAGTGAAAGATAGTCCAGAAATCAGTTCACAGGCAGAGGTTTCTGAAAGCCGTGAAAGTATTTCTATTAATGATTCTGTTGGTTATGATGTGAAAGAGAAACTAGTGAAAAAGGAGATTGTTAGGCCTGAAATTATGAGTTCAGAATCTGTAAGTTCTTTAAGAGATACCAAGGTCATTTCTGTTGATCAATTTGTTCATGTTGGTAATGTTACAGTGGAAGATAGTCCTGACATCAGTTCACATGCAGAGGTTTCTGAAACAAGTTCTATTAATGATTCTGTTGGTTGTGATGTGAGAGAGAACTCAGAGGATATGGAAGAGGTGAATGAGGAACAACCATGTGTATTAGTGTCGACGAACAATGCTCATTTTCCTAGTGATGATGATGAGTCTTTAGTGTCGGATTCTGACTCGGATTCAATGGTTTCCAGCAGCAAATTCAGCTTCAGGAGCTCACTCATCGATTCGATTAGTGATGGGTTCTTGTCAGATATTGATTTCGAGAAAGCGTTTGTGATTGATACTTCGATAGAATTCGATGATGAGGAGGTAAAACAAACTATGGAAGCCTTGACAGAAGAAGATATTGAACTGCACAATTTGAGCAAAGGGTATGAAGCTGATGATTTTGAAGACGAGGATGAGGAAATACTCGAAGAGCTCAAGAACTTAGAGGAGTCAGTGTCCATTTTAGAAGGTGGTGATAATGCTTTAGAGCAAGTAAATGTAGCCAATGTCGAAAGCACACAAGAAAGTAAACAAATCGCTGAGAAATCCAGTTCAGGAGAGCAATTATCTTCAGATTCAGAAGAGCAAAACGAGCTCGAAAGACAATGGGAGCATCAGGATCTAGTAGAACAGTTGAAAATGGAGCTTAAGAAGGTTAGAGCCATTGGACTCCCAACCATTCTCGAAGAATCCGAGTCCCCGAAGATAACGGAAGATTTGAAGCCTTGGAAGATTGAGGAGAAGTTTCAGCAGGAAGACACGCTTGATGAGTTGCATAAGTTTTACAAGAGCTACAGAGAAAGAATGAGAAAACTGGATATCCTCAACTACCAAAAGATGTATGCAATTGGTAAGTTGAAAAAAGTACTTTTACTTGTTAATGTTTCTTTCTTTATTATATCAACTATAATCTCCACAAGCTAAACTCAATGGTTGTTTGTTCAAAATGATTTCCCTCCATAGTGCCCAACTTGACAAAAACATCAATAATTTAAAAACAGAAGTTTTCAGTTTTGTTTTCAAGTGTTGTAGGAAATTTTACCTATATTCTAAGTGATCATAACTCATGAGCTGAACAAGAAATGGATTGATATCACATTTCACCTTATGTACCTAATTATGAAGTGTTAGTTGGGCTAAGCAAATCAGCATATATATTGTACTGACCATTTAAAACACTCAAGCTGATTTTGAATGTTTGTGACATATAGATAGATGATGTTGAAGTTCTCTCAATCTTTCCTGAATTTACCAACGTGTACTTATTGTTTCATTCGCCCGAAAAGCTATGCATAATGCTGTCTCTGATGAAGCATTTTGTAAGCCTTATGGTACAAATATGCGCGTTAGTTGACAGTTTCAGGGTTTCTATTTCTATTAATTGAGTTTGACATCAGACCTAATGATGCAAAATCCATTTGATATTAGTTTTAAAACAGATATACATCATACTGTTTTGTTTCTAATAGACCATTTTGGAGAACTTTATAAAACAAATCTTAGTGTTAGCCTACTTTTTTTGTATAATGAGCCAATAATGACTTCCTTTTCATACCATAATCTCATGATTATTAAAGTCACTTGCACCAGAAAACTTAATCTAATCTTTGTTATTACAAAATGCTTATTATAAACAGGCTTTCTTAGGCTGAAGGACCCACTTCAGTCATTTACTAGGCACAAAATCTCAATGCCAGCAATGGCAACTGTTATTTCCCTGGATTGTTGGCCTTGCAAGTCGAAATCAGCAACAGAAATACACCGACCAGTGATGAAGACATTCAGCAGGGAACTAGAGAGTGATCTCGAAATGGTATATGTGGGGCAGATGTGTCTTTCCTGGGAGTTCCTTCACTGGGAATATGGCAAGGCCTTGGAGCTATGGGACTCCGATCCACATGGGGTTCGTCAGTATAATGAAGTTGCCGATAAGTTTCAGCAGTTTCATGTTCTCCTCACCAGATTCATTGAAGATGATCGCTATCAAGGTCCAAGGGTCCAACATTATGTCAAGAGTCGTTGTGTTCTTCGCAATCTTCTCCAAGTTCCTGTTATCCGAGGTCAGGGGCTCTTTCCTCTTAGAATGCTTAAGCAATGCGCATAAGCGCAATGTCAACTGAATTTCATAAGACGAGCAAAAAGAAAAAAGAATGAATTTCATAAAAGTCCCAAAAGATTTCAGTAAGCCATTATAATTTGGCAATCTGAAAATTTTTTTGAACTTCAGCTTATTCAGTTTATTTTTACCACGAAAAGAAATTTCATGACTCGCCAATGCTGCTTCTTTATCGTTGTCAAGTCGATAAGAGATTGTATGATGTTTTCGCTCCTCCACAGAACTCTAGTATATTATGAAAATATTTTGGATGTTGTTGTTGAGGCTTATACCATTTCAGCTTAATAAAAGTGTTTACATGCTTTGGTTCTTGTCAGAGGATAACTTCAAGAATAAAAGGAAAGAAAGAAAAATAGTGAGCAGCAAAGATACCGTAACAAGTGTAAAGCTTGTGGAGATCATGGAGGAATCAATTCGTATATTGTGGCAATTCATTCGAGCTGACAAAGACACGAGCAACGCAGTTCTTGTCAAGTGCCGAAGAAGTTCAAACATAGAGCTCCAAAACCCAGGAGACGCCAATCTCCTAGCACAAGTTCGCTCAACACTCCAAAAGGTAGCTCAACTGTACTAGTGTCTGAATGCACCACATTAACTTTGTTAATCTTCAGTGTAGTGTAAATATGTTCTGTTCGGATTATTGCAGAAAGAGAAGAAGCTCAAAGAGTTGACAAGGAGTGAGAACTGTATATTGAGGAAGATCCAGACACACCGCCATCAGGAAGACAGTTCGGATCATGTTCAATATTTCTTCTCACAGGTAGATTTCAAACTAGTTCAAAGGGTGCTGAATATGTCGAGAATAACTACTGAGCAATTGGTCTGGTGTAGTGATAAACTCAGCAAGATCAATTTTGTTGGTAGAAAGTTACATGTAGAACCATATTTTTTGCTCTTCCCATGTTCATAGTTGAATAACAATGATTGATTAGAGGGATAGTAGTGTGTATAGATAGATGTATAGTGAGGTTGTTCCTACACTTTTGTGTTTTTATTTTTTGGAAGGAAGAAAAAAGAAATCTTAGGAGCTCCTCCTATGGAGGATCGGCTTTTCAACATATCAGCAAATAAAATGGAGTCCAACTATTCGAAAGGAAGAATCATTTGAGTTTCATCCAATCCGCTACCCGATTACCTTCTATGACTTATGACAACCGAATTTCAATTTGCCAATATGCGGTCGGTTAAGCATCTATTTGACAATCTCTCCCTGCAAGACTTGAATCACTAGTTAATTGTCTCCTTACACATGAACACTATTGAAACCAAGTTCGAGGGCTTTAATGGTAGTAACTTCCACTATCATCACCATCAAAATCTATTTTTCTTATAACTTTAACAACGATCAAAGTCTAGTTGGACATGGTGTCTTGTCTTGCTAGGTAGAATCAGCACTCCAAGCGGAAGTACAAGTGTAACGCGAAGAAGCATCGACAGAGAGTAAAGTATATGAATTTGGCGTTGGAGGAGACACAAAGACCTAGGCAGGAATTAAATTCTCAACCTTATGATTTGGAGACGATACTTCTAACCATTGGAGTATCTCTTGATTCCTAAAGCTTATATGAATTTGGATTGACTCATTGTCATATTACCTATGCTTATCCCCATAAAATTAGGCATATATCACTTGCCATGTCATATTACTATTGCTAACTCTTATACAATACCCACAAAGCACCACAATCATCAATCTCAATAAAAATGGTGATTCAAAATGTAATTGTTGTCACATTATCTAGTACACGCATACCAACAAATAGGGATTAGATATGCTTGCATACCCACAAATATAAAATTCAAAAAAAAAAATGGTGACCCAAATTATAGTAAAAAAAAGGGGTCAAAAAGGTTATTCAAGATGTAATTCTTGTCACAGTACTTGCGCTTATCCTCACAAATATTAGGCGCATGTCAATTGGTCACTTGTGACATAACCTCCAATTTAACCCACGAATAAACAAATTGTAGTTAAACGATACATAGTTTGTCCAAATTAAACTATTATTTAACATGTGCATCTTTAATCGAAAACTAAAAAGTGAAATGGTAAAAAATAATTCAGTAAAGATAATTAAAAAAATGATAAACTAATATCTTTTTTATGTTTATAGTGTACCAATTCATACGATTATATCATTTTTAATGTGCCTTTATTATTTATATCACTAACTACCTAAATTATGCCAAAAATTTAATTCAACTATTGACCTTTCCATTAATTTGCATCATTAATGTTAGTTAACTATTTAATCATAACCCCTTTAAAGAAAAAAGAAAAATATGTTTTAATTAATGCTTGGGTATAAGCCAATCAGAGAGTGACACTTGTCACCTCACCAGCGCTTATACCCAAAAATCTATATCTATCTATCTATATATATATATTAGATGATGCAAATGTCCTAACTAGTGGCTAGCATATATATGTCTTCATCTTTTTCCTTTTTCTTTTACCTTTTCTAACTAGTTTATATTATACCTCCTTGTCTTTGTCGTTTCATCCCAGAAAAATAAAAAAATGATCTTCTTTGAAATCAAAAATAAATAAATAAGATCAATGTGTTCCAAAAAAAAGAAAAAGGGATCGGAATGAAAATGAGAAGGGGATTTATTATTGATCACAAGTCGTACGACATCTATATCCCATATTCATTCAAGCAGTTTGGTGCAATGTAGTATCGTTGGAAAGTGAATGGGAAAATTTGTGAATGAAGCTAATTGCAACAACAGTAGCCTTGAACAGGTTTGTAAACTGAGCCAGTGTGCGCTTGTGCAACTTGTGGACATATTCGATCAAAAATCGTTTTTTGATAAACGAGATGAACACGGGCACCAATACAATGGCGTTTAAAGAAACAAATTGAAAACAAACACCCCGTCACTCAACTTTTTAAGTAAATTTGATGTGTTATAGTAACTTCAAAGTTAGTGTACTCGCGAGTAATAAATAGAGATGTAAATCGATGAGATTCTGGTCGGGTGGACCATTCATCAACAAGAGTTGTGAAAGTTTATTTAGTCCATCCATCATTTGGAACTATCCGATCCATCAATCATTCATGCCTTCATGGATTATCGTAAGAATCAGGAGCTAAACGAATCAAAATATTATAAGGAAGAAAGTAATCGAATAAAACACAATACATTTTTCTTTCTTTATAATGTAAAAAACAACCTAATTTAGTCTAAATACTAACAATACAAATTAGAAACTAGTGAACATAGACATGAAATGTAATCATAAAAAGAGTTTTATAACTTTGTTATGTAGTTTGTCTATACTTTCAAAATCTATTTGGTTAATGGATAAGTTCGCGTATCGAGTAACAAACAAAAAATCACTTCCGCTTCCTTCACCTTTCGGTTTCATCCCGCCATCCTCTTAAATATCCATTAAACCAGTTTTTAATTCACAAAATATTGTTGGGTGAAGCGGACATCTTCCGATTGCAGGAGAATTGACATCTCTACGCGATTCGCGAATGGTCGTGAACATGTTACGTCGAAACTCGCTCGATAATAAAAAGTCGAGAATGATCACTGCAAATTTAGTCAAAACTTGCTCGATAATAACAAGTTGAGAATGATCACTGTAAATTCAGTTAAAACTTGCTCGATAATAATAAGTCGAGAATAATAACTGCAAATTCAATTCAGTTCGACTCATCTCGTCTCGTCTTGCGCTAGCCTTGAGACTCTTTTTCTCACTACTTGGTAGAAGTACCTCAAGTATCTACCTATCATTAAAAAAAACAAAACAAAAAAAAATAAAAATAAAGCAAAACCCCTTCAACCCAACATGAAAAAAAATATGAAATGATCCTTCAAAAAAAAAAAAGAAAAAGAAAAAAAAAGAAAGAAAAAGAAACGGGTGAAAATGAAGTGATAACGAAGTAAACGAACCATTAGGCCTTAAACAAGAAGCCCAAACACAGCATAAACCAATGCGAGAATCCAACAAACACAAAGCTGAGTATCATAATCAACTATGATGGCAATTCACAACCGTTGGATCTAGGTTTCCAAAACCCTCTTCTTTCCCTTTAACCCCATCCACTCTACTCACTCAAATCCCTTTTGCTGCACTCAGAGTTAGAGAGAGAGAGAGAGAGAGAGAGTGAGTGAGTGAGTGAGATAGAGAGAGAGAGTAAGATGGTGCAACGTCTCACATACAGAAAACGGCATAGCTATGCCACCAAGTCCAACCAGCACAGGATTGTCAAAACTCCTGGTATTTTTCATGTCTTTCTTCTTTTTCTTTGTTGGGTTTGATAATTTTTTGGGTGGTACTATTGTTCATTAATCTTTCTTCATTTGATAAAATTTCTCATAATTGGGTATGATTTTTTTTATTTTTTATTGTTTAAATTTTGATTACATATTGCATTTCAATGATTGATATGGGTTTGTGACAAGAAAGTTTGCATTTTTGAATTGGGTGTTTAGGTGGCAAATTGGTATATCAGGGAACAAAGAAGAGAGCTAGTGGTCCTAAATGCCCTGTTACTGGAAAGAGAATTCAAGGGGTATGATTTTCCTCTGCTTTCTTCTTTTTGTTTAATTTTTGTTTGATTTTGTGTCTCATGTATGGATAATATTGTTGAATGAAAAAACTGATTTATGAAGTTTAATGTGTTTATCATTTTATTGCTGCTTTTATGTGATGCAAAATGAGTTTCACTATTGGGAGAGTTGAGGCTTGTGCATCCTGGAGAGAGTGTTTTGATGAGAACTGTTGATTAAGTATTTCAAAGCCTTGCATTTTCTCTGTTTGAAAGATGAAGGATTTATGATGGGGGATTTTTATTTTTGTTTGTAGTGGGCAATTTTTATAATTTGATGTCCAATTCCATTTGTTTGTGTTCGCTTGATATTTAATGTCAACCAGGGTTTTAGTGACAATAGTGTTGATCACAAGGTGTTTTGTATTGGTCAATTAGGCACTCACCAGAGTGCATGCATGAGTGTATTGTTGTTTAACTTTTAAGTTTTAACTACCTGGACTTCTATTGTGACTTGCGTATAGTTGCTTTGCTATGCGATGACAATCGTTGTTGTACTACAAACCATTCTAACATTCCGATCTTTGCTTGAACAAATTACTTTTGGAGGATGGCTTAATGACTTCAGACTCCCATTTACCTGCATTTATGCTTATAAATGTGATGTATTGATGAGCTGGAAGGATTTAAGTTGGTGTAACTTCTTTGATAACAAGTGCATGTTTTTCCAACATATCATGCAATTTTCCTTCATTGAAAGAAGTAAGAAGGAACAACTGAACAAGAGTATTCCATATGAAACATTTGTTTCCTCGTTAGCACATTGAACTTTGGAAAAGAACACCTCAATAAATCAGAGTAACTTCTGAGATGATTTGTTTGTTCCTGTTCTTATCCGCGACTATTGTATGTTTTGACAATCTTTCAAACTGAGCAACATCCAACTGTGGTTTATTTGGCTTTATGTGGTTCTGGTTGGTGGTTGTGCCACCTTTGCCTTCTGGTTAATTGGTCATTTTGTAAGTTTGGTTTTGTTGGTCTGTTCTGTACTTTTTATTTTGGTTAAAACCAAAGAATCTCGTAAGATATACAAAGATCTTAAGTCGGTGCAAAAATCTTAGTCTACTAGACATTTTTTCAAAAACCTACGCCTCGGCCTCACTTCCTAGAGGTCCAGGCCTTTCACCTTGACCCTAAAAAGACTCCTTTAACCGTAGTGCCTTATCCCCTTCAGAAGTAAGGTGTGTTGCATTGACTGCTGATGTTTATACTGAATCTAATTGAGTGATTTTCTTGTGTAAATTTTGAGTTGAAAGTTCAGTAAATTTTTTTGAACACTTGAAGATTAAAGGTTCTTCTATTGTCCTCAACTGGATTGATGATTGTGGAAGGGTCATACTACATGCTAATCGTGTTGTTTCCTTGAAGATCTTGCTTGTTGAGTGAAGTTTGTAGATGAAAAATCAGGGGGTTGGATAGGAAGTGTATATTTTGTATATGGTGGCTGATTTTTGCTGGCAATAGAATCTTAAATCTCTTAGCACATCCTTGCTCTACCTTTGGCAGTCTACAGACGGGCCCTACTTTTTTTTCAATAAGTGTACATCATTGATTCGGTGACTATTGAGTGCGTTTTTCTTATACCTGTCAATGCTGTCATGCATCCCATATAAGTTTATCCAGATATCTTCTGCCAAGCTTGGGATTCTTATGAGGTGCTGTTTTGCAGATTCCTCACTTGAGACCTGCTGAATACAAGAGGTCTAGATTGCCTAGAAACCGTAGAACAGTAAACCGACCTTATGGGGGTGTATTGTCTGCATCTGCTGTTCGCGAAAGGTATGTTGTGTAGTATTTTGTTGATATGTCCTTTTCCCACATCTTACAAGTAGCCAAAGATCAACTCATTCTCTTTTGTTGTAGGATCATTCGTGCCTTCTTGGTGGAGGAGCAGAAGATTGTGAAAAAGGTGTTGAAGATCCAGAAGACCAAAGAAAAGCAAGCTGGAAAGAGCTAGTAAAATGATAGGGGTAGACAATGAAGAGTTGAGTAGAAACTCTCTTTCAGTTAGGGACTTGTCGCTCTTCTAAGTAAAATTTTGCTTAAGGTTGATGATGACGATCTCTTATGACCAGAAATCCATTGTGAACTTTTGGGTTTTGTTCACTTGTGTAGTTTGCTCCATGATCCGCTACTTAGAGCTTTCATAACTTTGTCGACAAACCATTCGTAAATCTGTTCAATGACTAATGGGAAGAACATCTTGTTTTTATCAGTGACCTTTGAAGTTCTTTGCTCACGGTTCCTATGTACAATTCAGAATGCCCTTTTTGATGCTTCGATTGCCTTATCATTTGTGCTTGAAGTGATTATGGTCGTAGTTCTATCAAAGTTTTAGGAAGTTGGGAATCAGAGTCTCTAGCTTTGGGGGTGTCGGTTAGACTGTCAAAATTCTTTTGAAGCTGATTGAAAGCCGAGTTTGGGCGATTCATTCACCAACTTGTGGGGGGTGTCGGTTAGACTAGCACTTGTGACCTTGTGTTTCCCTCGGTGTTGTCTAGGATGGTTTCTTTTTTTTTTTTTGGATGGGATAGGATGGTTTCTAATCTTTCTATGATCAACAAAATAATTGAACCAAATTTTAGTAACGGAATTGCTTAACGTAAATCCTAAATTACTAAACGCAAATATTTTTGTCACAATACTTTCCAAATTACCCTTTTCATTTGCAAAGACATTCTCCTTCTTATTTTTTTCCTCTGAGAAATCTCCCAATTATATTTCTTCTATACAATGAAATACACCTAAAATCTGATAAACACGAATGATTTCTTTAATCAAAATCAAATCTTTTATGAAATTAGATGATACTAAGATAATCAAAAGAATT
Organism: Tetragonia tetragonoides; assembly: GCA_038025085.1. Classification (NCBI taxonomy): domain Eukaryota; kingdom Viridiplantae; phylum Streptophyta; class Magnoliopsida; order Caryophyllales; family Aizoaceae; genus Tetragonia; species Tetragonia tetragonoides. The sequence goes on from CM076139.1 coordinate 44,013,892, forward strand.
ATCTTATATATATATATATATATATATATATATATATATATATATATATATATATATATATATATATATATATATATATATATATATATATATATATATATATATTGTTTAGGATCTATGGTGGTTTGGTGATTTTAGTGGTGGTGCCTTGCTCGGTAGTTGAGGGCTCAGAGGAGAGAGACGCCGGAGGGGTGGGGTGGGGCGACGCACAGGAGGGGGTTTGCGGTGGCTGGGCTGACCAGAGGGTAGGGACGGGGTTGGGGGCTTGGGCTGACGGGGGGCATCGACTAAGAGATGGGTGATCTGACGAGGGGTACGGCGGCAGGCTCACGATGGGGGGAAGGGACTGAAGTGGGCTAACCAGGAGGGGGTTTGCGGTGGCTGGGCTGACCAGAGGGTAGGGACGGGGTTGGGGGCTTGGGCTGACGGGGGGCACCGACTAAGAGATGGGTGATCTGACGAGGGGTACGGCGGCAGGTGGGGGTAGGCTCACGATGGGGGGAAGGGACGGACATGGGCAGGCTCACGGCTCACGGCGGGCAGGCTCACGATGGGCAGGCTCACGGCTCACGATGGGGGGAAGGGACGGACATGGGCAGGTGGGGACGGACATGGGCAGGCTCACGGCGGCAGGTGAGTGAAAATTGGTTGAGAGAAAAGGAAGGAAGAGAGAGAAAGGGTTGAAAATTACTTAGGGGTATTGTGGGAAGTGAGGATTTACGTTTAGTAATTTGCGATTTACGTATAGCAACCCCCTTTAGTAATTATAAATCAATCAATCTTCTCTATATATATAAAGCTGGCATATTTCGTGAGTTTTGAGCCATGCCACATCATTAAATGTATTATTAGAATAATTTTTAAAAAAATAAAATTGAGAGTTTGACATGTGATGAATAACTAGAGTTTTATAAGTGTTATAATTTAATCTTTGTCGAAACTTCAAAAGCAAATGAAATCTTCTACACATCTTCAAAAAATAATAATATTTGTACCATCGCATTCGCATCGGAAAATACTTCAAAATGAGATGCATTTATAATATGTTCAATCTTAACGTATAAGATCATATCTAATTTTAATTAGCGTAAATATATTTTAAAATATATAATATTGAAGAATAAAATTACAAGGAAAATAATAATAATAAAAATATATATAACTTAACCCGTGCATCGCATGGGCATCATTACTAGTATATATATATATATATATATATATATATATATATATATAAAGGAGACATATTCCGGGAGCAATGAGGCGTGCCACGTAGGCGCGAATTTTAAGAGCGTGCCACCTAATCGAAGATAAAGACAAAATTAACTGGTGTATAATGTTTAGGACTCTTAGAATCCCTACTGTATAGGATTCTTGGGTTGTGATAAACCTCTAGAGTTTTATAAGAGTTATACTAGAACTCTATCAAATATTTGAAATCAAATATAACTTTTTCTACACATCTCAAAAAATATTAACTTTTATTCGAAAAATACTTTAGAACGAGATGCATATACAATATGTATAAGAAACATGTAAGATCTCAAGTATATGTTGGTTCCCGTAAATAAGTAAAAATAATAATAATAATAATATTAACAATAAAATTAAGGCAGAAAATAAAAAATGAGCAAATATCTTTAGCCACCTAAGCAATATCTTTAAGAGCATGCCACATAAGAGAAAATATTAAACAATAAAATAGTAACACATACTCATAACACATACTTTGAACAAAAATATATAAATAAATTGAAATAGAAATAAGAAAAGAAAAATATGATTTTTCACACGTTAGTAACTGAATAATTAGTATACCTAAATCAATTGCCAAATAAAACTATTTTTAAAATATCAATCAATATATAATATAAAGAAATTTCATAGTAATAAAGTTTCGGATAATGAAAAAGAGAGATTGAATTTTGCTAAATAGTTAGAGTTTTATTGGCGTCATAACTACTTTATCTTTATTTAATATTCAAACTCGAATATAACTATCTTACATATCTTTAAAAATAATAATATTTACACCATCATATTCGTATCGAAAAGTACTTCGAAATGAGATGCATATATAATATGTTTACAATAAACTTGTAAGATTGTGGTACAATATTAATTTCAGTAAAAAAATAAATTTAATATAATATTTACTAATAAAAGAAAAACGAAAACAACAAGACATAGAAATTTGTACGCGTGCATCCCACGGGCATCGCACAACATAGGAATGCCATCTAAGCAAGCAATTAAACAAAAAATAAATAAAGGTTAGGAAACGAAATATAGAGCTTGAGTTGTGATAGACCTCTAAAGTTTTATAGGAGATATATTAGATCTCTGTCAAATATTTATAAAATCAAATATAATTGTTTCTACATGTCTAAAAAAATAATTTTTTAAATCATCAGATTCACATCGAAAAGTACCTTAAAACGATATTCATTTACAATATGTATAAGAAACATGTAAGATTGACTTTAAAATAAATTTGGGAAAATTTTATTTTAAGTCCGTGCATAGCACAAGTTTGATTACTAAGTTGCATCACCCAAGCAATTAGTCTCAACAAAAAATTTGAAAAGCAAGCCACATAAGCCAGAAATATATTTGAGAATATTGAAAGAAAAAAAAAAGTGGAGATGTGATATATGTTTCTCCTCATGTTCACATTTTACCTTTTATTAATTTGCCTCTCTATTTGCTATCTGCGAGACTACTAGGCCAAAAGTTGACATGAATGTAACGGGAGACTAATGAAAGTTGAATGCTTCATGTATATCTAAATTTGTTGAGAGGTTATCGCATTGATTCAAGGCTATTCCCATATGATAAATATAATGTTTGAACATCGATCTAACAACGATTTTAAAGTAACCATTTTCGGAGGTGCAATTTGGTTAGAATCCTAGTTGTATTTTAGGAGGATTATGATAACTAATATTTTTTTTTATTAAACGCCTTACATAATCACTTTTCCATTTTTTTTGAATATTTTCTCACCCTTTATTCTCCCTACATCTCTTTGCTTTTAAGTTTTCTTATTTATTCTAGAAAATCTTGATGATTCGAGGGGCATAAAAAATAAAAGAGAGATCAACCTAAATCACTAAGGATAGCATGAAACTAGCATAACTATGTAGCATGCATAATTATAATCAATTAGTTATTATTATTTTTTTTAAATAGATAACTTTGGGATAATATTAGTGTGCGTATTTCACCAAATGAATATTAATACACATACATTTCACTCAACCCGTGCAACGCACGAGCTTTAAAACTAGTATACTTAAATTATGAATGATTAAATAGGAGTAAAGAGTTAAGTTTTTAAGTTTTACTTTATCTTTATTATGTTAATTATTATTACAAAAACTTTTATAAGACGGTCTTTTAACTTTTAGTGAGATGGGGGTCACTTTTCAATGAAATAAGGATCACTGCCTCACTACTCACCATAAATAACCCCTACATTGCTAAATAGTGACCCGTTGTTTCTGTAAATTATTATATGTAAATATCATATTCGTCTCTTAAAAATTTATTACTAATATTATTTTAGAGTTCTAGTATTTCTATAAATATTTAATTGAATTATTTTTTTGTCCGCTAAAACACTAAGGCATATCATGATAATTGATAACTCATCAATAAGAATCCTAGTACTATTGTGATAAGTATTATTGGACTTTTTTTTTAATTTTTTTTTTTATCATCATTGTAGTTTTTTTAGTGCTTCACAATAGTGGTTTTTTCTTCTTTTGATTTTGTGGAAAAATCGAAGATGAGTAGATGACACGTGACGTGAAAATGCGGATATTTGAAACAAGTTTTTTGGATAATACGAGTATTTCTTTAATTTTTTTTCGAAGAATTTAATAATAATATTATTACTCTATAAATCTTTATTCTTTTTCTTAATTAATGATCAAGTTAACCTTTGATCTCAAAAAGTCAAAAAAGAATTGGAAACAGAGAGAGTATTAATGTACCGTTTTGGAATTTGTATTTTAATGTCTTTGTGAATATAATTGATGTAATATATTTGAAGTGATTTAAAAAATAGATTAGGTTTGGGTTTGCGAAATTTTTATCTAGTCATTTTATACTGACAACTAAATAGATTAGATTAGGTTTGGCCTTGTAGTCATGCGTTAGGATTATGCGCATATTACTCCACTTGACGTTTTCATTATGTTTATTCATGATTTATTTCATCGGTTTGAATTAATAGAATCCCCACCGATTATATGAAGACTAATGAATATGAATAATTAAATATTTGGGAAAATGTCTTCTATGAGATTGCCTCAAGGTGAGGTCTACTCTTTAGCCAAACATGACATAAGCAAGACGTTATGCTTGTGAGAAGGAGCCTCACCTTAAGGCGGTCTCATAGGAGACATTTTCTTCGAAATATGTAGATTTTTGGATATTCGTATTTGGATCCCTACCACACCATTTATAATACCTTTTCGTGAAGGCAACAATTAAGAAAGTTGTGACCAATAAAAATAGATAAAAAAAAAGGGGGAGAAAATTAGGTTTCTTAGCCTACTGCCTAGGGAACTTTTATGGTGCCTTAAATATTTGTGGGATGCGATTGCTATCAACCCATAGGCCATAGGCCATAGGCCTATAGCAGTCCCAAACTCAAAGATAGAGAGGCAATAGAGAACCCTTGGGTAGGGCAAAGAATTGAAAGAAAATGCTTCCAATTATTGTTGTAAGAAGTAAGAACAGAACTTGGACGAAAATGCTTGATAAAAAAAAAAACAATTGTCAAGAATGGGATTCGAACCCATGCCCTTTCGGACCAGTACCTGAAACTGGCGCCTTAGACCAACTCGGCCATCTTGACCTTGTTGAAGCAAAAACCCATAAATTAAAGAATACTTGAGATATATCAGCATAAACAAAAAGGCAAGACAGAAACTGCTATAATGCTATTGTTTCCATATCATCTGAAGTAAAGTTTGATATTTGACCATTATTATCAATAACAATGGCCCTAGATCTTACAAGAACATATTATCATGGAAGAAATATTTTATGAACTTTACTTCAGCAAATGTCAAATTTGGTAAACTTTGGGAAAAGTGCTAATCTGAGTATCATCAACTAAGAAATGCCAGTTTTTTCTTTCTGGGTACAAAATTTCCTCCTTACCCTTCTCACTTAAGATTCATGGTGGAGAGATTACAGAAATTTTTGGCAATAAAGCTGAAAAAGGTTTTGCATATGAATGAAAATCAGGCTTTCTAACTTTGAACTAATAACTAAAAACATTTTGACAACATGAACTAACTGCTCTCTAATATCAGTCTACTTAGTTAGCCCTACAGCTCTACCATAATAAGAATCTAAAAAAGAAGCTAACTCTCCTACAGTCATATCTGTCTTTGGATCTCTGTTTCTCTACCTATAGCATTTGTTGGAGGAATAACTTGTCGACAACTCGCTAGGACAAGGAGCTGAGTCCCATGACAAAGTGCCTGAGTTTGACATTGAAGAAGGCAAACTGAATGGAAGGCCAAGCGATGATCTGATGACGCTATTCCACTGCTGATTTTGGCCTTTCCTTAGGCCTAACTGACCTTCTGCTTGCACATTTTGAGCTAAACTGATAGGAAAGCCACTAAACTGCTGCTGTGACCCACCAAAGTCGATATTATCTGTGACTTTAGCAACATCTCCTGTGAAGTTAACAGGTGAGAGGTTCAGGAACATGGAAGATACTTCTGCTGTTGTTCTTGGGATCCCAACCATGTCAATAGTTGGAAAGATGAAGTTAGTTGACATGTCAGTGAGCGAGGTGGGGATCGCGGATACTTTAGAAGCTGTCAGATTGACGATAGGCTTGTAAGGGGGACACTGATCAAGGGTGGAGAAGCTGGCGGTTGAGGAGCTGTTCTGTATGTCATTGTTGCATACTTGGATAGTTGATCCTGCTTCTGTTGTGCAGGATATATTCTCTGGACTAAGGTGAGAAGCAAAATAATTTGAACCCAAACTGAATATGTCAGAGAGTGCAGTGCTTTCTGGTAATGGGGAAACCCAAGAGTGAGAAGGAGCTCTTTGTGCCATTGTGCTTGTCTTCTTGAATATCCTACAAATTGCCCATGAATCCTGCAAAATGGTACTTGTCATTTTAACATCTGCTGAAAAACAATATTCAGATATCATGTAACAACTTTGTGATCTTTGTTCAAATAAATTAACACCTGTGTGACCTTACCAAGAAAGTGGGTAAAAAGGCTACTTTTTGTATATTTTGTTATAGAAATGTTTTCATTTTCCATTTTGAGCTCCTTTTTCATTGATTTTCTCATGTAAAGGGGAAAAAAGAAACAAGCACACTCGAACACATATTCCTAGTTCCTACAACAGTTGTTTTTTTGTTAGTGAACAAGACAAAAACTTCCATTGTGCATGCTTGATTATTCTTGAGCTAAGAAAAACAAGTGCAGTCCAGGCATCAAAATGAGGAAAAGGAAGGGAAGGCGTACATTTGTAGGGAGACTTTTATCAAAGAGCTTCTTAGGAGGGGCAGGATCAGAGAGAGAAGGTAAGCGAAACTCATGCATCATCCAGTCAGTCTTGATCCCTTTAGCAGCTCTGCCCCTGTAGAAAACAAGAGACTTCTTCAAGCCTATGCACTTGGCACCATCAGAGGAATATATCGGCCTGTCTGTTCCAGTGGCTTTCCAGAATCCAGCACCCGTCACCCTGTTAGGCCTCGTACTGTTTCTGTATTTCCGATCTCTTGGACAGTAGAAATACCACTCTTTCTCCCCTGTGGCTGCCAGCTCTGCATGCATACCAAACAAGTCAAATAGAAATTCATTAGTAACTGTGTAGCCAAACTAGCTTAACTAACACATGAGCACTATTTCTGACAAAGAGAACTCTACCACCAGCAGCAAGGGTAAGTCCCACTGTAGGAGAGGTTTGAGATAACTACGATACATGCAATCTTATCCCTAAAAGAAATAGTCAGAGAGCTATGTCTAATAGACTGACGAACAGCATTTGACACAGAAAGTTTACATATGGTAAAACCCTATTCTGTATGGTATGTAATATCAAAACTATATCTGACAAAGAGAACTCAACCACCAGTGACAAGGGTGAGTCCAACTATAGGCGAGGTTTGAGACAACTACGATGTATGCAATCTAATCTCTAACATAAATAGTCAGAGTGCTATGTCTGTTGACTGACGAACAGCATTTGATACAGAAAGATAGAGTATGGTAAAACCCTATCTTGTAAGGTATGTAATATCAAAACTACATGTGTGATGAAAGACTGAAAAGTAGAAAAGAGAGTAGAGAGTAGGTTTTGTTTCTTACTAGGAAGATCCCATGGATCATATTTGTAGATATCAACTTGCTTAATCAGCTCAAGAGGCAAAGAGTGCTGCATAATCCTACGTTTAAGGTAAAACCCAACAAGCTCTTCATCTGTAGGATGAAATCTGAATCCAGGCAATATGACATCATCAACCTTATCAACCTCATTTTTCTCCTCCATCTTTCTCTTATCCTTAATGAGAGAGAACAAAGAGTTAAGGAAGACAATAAGAAAGATTTACGCCTTCCTTATCGATTCCAAAGCGAAGACACAAAAGCAGGCAGGCTTTTTAACCAGAAATAGCATCCCCTTTGGAGAGCTAAACTAACCCTTAAGTAGAATATCAGACTAAGATAATACAGTAAGGCCTTAACTCTTAGAACAGCTCAACTTTGTGAAATACTAATGCAGTACAGTTTCACACCATTCAAAGCCATTGAAATGCTTAGAGGAGAGGGCTCTGAATGCGAAGCCTTAGCCGCGCTTTGTGGCTAATTGTCACTGGAAACTGTGTTATGTGACAATTACGATAGCACAGCAGTGAAGTTTTGTCAGTTAAGACTGAAGCTGCTTAAGCTCTCACAAGGTTTAACAGCTAAGAAAGTGATGAAAAGCAGAAGTAGTTAATTACTTTGCTGGGTTTGTTTTATAATCAGAAACTTCCTAATCTCAAGAGAGTAGAAGTACTATTATGAGTAAGTTGTGGGGATTGTCACAAAAACTAATTTTGACATTAACTATCATTAATATCAACATTGCCCCAATGCTTCCAAAGAGGCTTCCGCCTAGGCAGGGTAGGGGGGGGTCGGTTGTACGCATCCTTATTCCTGTGAGAGTCTCACAGAGAGACTGTTTAAGTACAGACATTTTTATGAGTCACTTTGCTTTAGTCCATTTTATATTCCGAAGCCAAAGAGTAGTGAAACTTTTGGCTCCACTGGAAACGGTGGACACTTTGACATTAATTATCAAAATAAAAAAGAACTTCTTTGACATTTCTAATTAAAGCCTCTCCTTTTATGTTCTTCATTTCATGTGGAGTTTAAACAAACAAAATTAGTACTGTTTGGTTTAAATTTTGTGCAAAACTAGGAGGGAACCATGGTTGAACATTTAATGATGATTATTAAATACATTAATGCAAGAGATTCAGTGCAAATTCATTCCTGAAGACCCTTTGAATTCAGTAATCTTATTTTAGTACTGTAATACTAGTAGTTTAGGCTAAGCTAGGCAAATCCCTTGATCCAAAATTTCTATTCCATTCCTCAGAGCTTCTATTCTTCCTCTTATTCCCCTTCTGTCTGATTATTTTACAAGAGACGTGTCAGAGAAAACAATTTGCAAACTGTACCTGAAGATTCTTTTGAAACTCATCTCTTAGGTTTTAGTACCATTTCTTAATGCTTAAATAATTTTTTTGGATTATATGGTGACTTTGGCACCTCTTGATAACCATTTGACCACTTTGGGAAACACACACCACCTCCAAGGCTTTAAGCCATAAAGATAAATTTCCGTTTCATTTTTGTCACATCCAAATTATTAAATAGAAACATCATAATTTATATCTCCTTAAATGATTTGTAATTCTGGAATGTAAAATTTTGTATGAACTTGTCTCATTCAATGAACTAACTAAATACCCGGCACTTTAAGGTGTGAAAAATACTCCTTTAAATACTGGTTTATACGATAGAGTAGTCACCCGTTTAAAGTGTAGAAGTCATAATGTGCTTTACAAGCATTCCCGACCCTGGACCATTTCCATGGTATAGATTTGAGTTTTGTGTTCTCACAATTTTTGGTGTATAATTGGTGTTATTTAGTGTACTAGATTCAAAATTGATATTCTTTGTAATTTTTTTTAGTTTTTATTTTCAATATTAGTTCAATTTTTAGCTGTCTCCCATGATTCAGCAGGGTCTACTGATTTTGTTACTCTCTTTGCATGCTATGGAGCAACCAATCCATTAGGCTCACCAACTCATTCTTATAAATTATAATCAAGTCTTTACCCATCGCATTCCCCATTTTTGTAGCCCTTCTTCTGGAAAAATGCTTTCAACCACAAAAGTTGTTCCAAAAAGAAAACTTTGGATTTCAAAATTGATTAATTCCAAATCCTATATGGGTCTTATATGCAAAATAGGCTGCAAAATGGGATTGAAAGAGAGGCAATTTGGCAAATAAGATTTCTTGGAAGTAGTAAGGAGGGCAGTTCAACTACTTGGTTGACTGTTTTACTAATTAAGTGCTTAAATGTCAAACAATGCCAGAAAATGGGTAGCCCGGATGAGATTCATGATCACCAGTTCACCACTGGTCCCAAAGGACTACACAGTTACAATTTAATGGGTCTCTTATGAGGTCGCTTCAACATGAGGCCACCTCTATAAACAAGCATGACGTCAGCAATGATGTTATGCTTGGATAAGGCGCATCACATTGAGACCGCTTCATATGAGTTTTTTGTGGTTACTATTATTGATGACTAAGTAATATAAATTGATTTTCCATACATTGCTAAAAGAAAAGCTTTTTACAAACAAAAAGATGGTATAAGTGGAAGTTATAATGTAGTAAATTTTATGGATTGCGAAATTTGGAAATTGATTTAAGAAAAAAAAGAGTACATGCACATTTTGGAAAAAAAATACTGCAGATAAAAGAAAAGGCAATGCAAAAGAGAAGAATCATCGTAAATGATTTAATTTGAAGGTAAATTATTATTGTTCTTCCCGTATTCTTCAATTTCACGTACTCACTAACTGGTTTAGTTTAGTTTAGTTTAGTTTAGTTCAATGAAATTCAATTTAATGACCTACTTTTTTTCTCACAGATTACTATTCAATTTAGTTCAATCCAATTCTATGGAAAATAACAGATAGGATAATAACCACATTTTTAGTGACCACATTTATTATTTTTAATTTGATTTCACTCTTAATTTTTTCCCTCTTTTTTTTGTTTTAGTTTTGGTTAGCTAGGTAGGTGTCATGTCAGGATTTCAACCAAGTGACACATGAGAATGGGAGAAGGGAGGGGGTGTTCTTCAAATAATATAACATAAAACATATCCAAATTTATTTTCAAAGTAAGAACATCGCTTAAGCTTGCAACAAATGTCTGCTACATGATTAACAACCAAAACCCACAAAAATAAAGCTAAATAGGATATGAGTCAGAGAAAACCATCAAAACTAACGAAATAGTTGGGTGAACTTCAATATTTTGCAGAAATTCAAGCCCTCGTTTAATTCCCATTTTTGTCTGTTACCTTGGATTTGCACCAATTCGTGCAAAACCCAAGTTGGAGAATGAGTCAATATCTTCAAACCTAAGTTAATTAGTGCTAACCCCAATGTGTAGCAAATCCACATTAAAGTCATTCACTAACTGCTCTCTAATATAATCCACATGAAAGTCACTAACTTAAATTATTGATTATTCTATTGACCTTGTTCCAAAGTAAGTACTTACATATGGTAGTTTGGTTTGAATTTTACATGATGCAAAATGGTGCAACTAATGAACTCAAAGAGTGTAAATGAAAATGATGCTAAGTGATCTTAATTTCATAACCGCTTGATTATGTCTTACGAGTTTCTGTGCATTTGTAACCCTTTCTCAGCACTCCAAAGTTAACCATGTACCTTCACACTCTCCAAAGGCCATTTGTGTCCTTTATATGTGTATCACTCTACTTCAAGCGGTTCAAACAAAACCACGATTAGAATAGCAAGTGTTGTATCAGACCAACTGACAGATATATGGGGATATGGGGTCACTATGCACGAATGTAGATGTCACTTTTTGTGATCGGTATCCCTTATTTTACTAACTAATGACCTTCGACTCACCAAAAGTTACGATAATACCGTCTTATACATGATTTTTAGGTGGATAGGATGTTGATCTGTCTGCTTCATTCACTTTTACTTCTTTTATCCAATTGCATGCACTATCATATGGATTCTTGGTGCTCGGAATTCTTATAATGAACCTCTCTACCTCCCTCCAACGGGATTTAGATGGTCGAGCACTCAGTAAACTCATACTCTATATCAAATTCTCTAGGTCAAACTCAATTTGTAAGATGTGGAGCTAATTGGTGATAAATATAACGGAAGGAACCCATTGCTGAGTCTTGCTAACCCATCTCCTAGTACATAATAGTAAAAATTACTGGCCAGGGGCGAAATGGCTTTTTTTGATGCCAATAGGTGACACATTTCAAAATTTTCATTGCTAATTAGGAATGAATTTCTTTATATCTACAGCTCCACAAAGAATATACTCCATATACAAACTCATACACTATTCTTACAATCTACATTCTTCACCCAGTCACCCATTTGATCGGGATAATTAGCCTCGCCGTTGGTTCGAGAAGCAAACTCTAAAACTCCAAATGTATCGAGCAAGGCGCACAATGTCCTATGGTTCCAAGCATTGCAAATCAGGAGCTTATTTCCTCCAATTTGATAGGCACCTCTAAACTTTGACTATCCCTCTGAATCTTCAACACTACCTCATCTCCCACATTGTAGTCATCCAATACCTTCAGTAGCTCAGCTTTGTTTCTCACCTGCCCATTCAAAACAATGCATTAGATACTACTATGAATTGTCTTGTTACCCAAAACTCAAAAGACCTACACAGCTCTCCCCCTCTCCCTCTTCAGCTCCTTCTACTTTCCTCTCCCCCTACCCTTCTCTAAGACTCACTTTATCGCTTCCTACTTTCTGCATTGTTTTCTTGACTGATAGATTGCTTCGAGGAAGCCTTAGTACAACAAATGGGCAAGCGTGAAAAGAAATCTGTCATTGACTCATCGTGTAATAATGATAGTGAAGTTTTTGATAAGAGTAATAACTTAGGAAGGATAAAAATTTAAGATTTAAGCAACCTAGTTCATCCTCACATTACCGTTTTTCATCTTGAAATTTCATTAGACATACAAAGTAATTAATCATATACATATCCTATAAGATATGCCCCCCCTAAAATCTTAACATCATTAACAAGATAAATAATGATAATAAATAATAATAATTTAGGAAAAATTGATGAAAATAATTAATTATTAATATAATAATAAAGATAGTTATTATTATTCACACACACAAAAATGCAAAAGTTCCCGTTTTCTCCAATTTGCCCCAGTTTTCCCTTTTCTCCAGTTCCCTATTAAAATTCCCAAATTTCTCCATTTTTCACCAGTTTACAGTCCAAATGTGCCCATAGTGGAAACTACATGTTGAAGGAAAGCCTATCATTCTTTTCATCCAGCTCTGTCAACAGATAGTAAAGATCATTAACAGTGCTAGGCTACGTGATCTTCCCCAAGCTCAATTTCCTTGCAAGTCAGAAAATTTTATTATGTTTGCAAAGAGTTACTGAATTCCATTTTTAGAAGCTCCATCTACTGAAAAGGGTACCAGAAGATCATAAAAGGACCAGTCGCACTAGAGCTCCGAATAGTTAGAATAATGAGATTGAAGGTGTCGGTCAAAAATGAGAAAATCACACATGTAACGGAAAACTGACAGACAACTTACAGGCTTATTGTCCACAGCAGCAATAATATCTCCTAATACAATATTCCCAGCAAAACCCCTTGTGGTGGGACGTAATCCTTCTTTTGCAGCCAAACTATTTCCAGCAACCTACAAGTAGACCATAGATTACGACTTAACTCAATAAATTTAAAAAGTACACACTATTCATTTTCAGGCAGGGAAACTAGGAAACTATGATTGCAATCATAGTCTTTAGACAGGACTCAGAATTTGATGGGCTATACCTGCAATATAAGAGCTCCATTCCGAACATTCAGTTGATTAGCTACCAAGTCTGGAGCAGTGTCGATGTTCAATCCAGGTCGAGCAACCTTAACAAAGGGATTCATAAGCTATTAGAAACTGCTAAACCTCTCTCTTCCTCTTCCTCTTTCTTCCTCCTCGTTTCAGTCCTTCCCTCCTCTTTGTTGTTTACAAGCTAGATAAAAAAACCAGACAAATTGAGCTAGGGACTTACTTTGCCAAACTGGATTAACTGCGGTATTATCTTAAGTACAGTAGAGGAAGGAATGGTGAACCCCACTCCAGCTGATGTGCCTGCAACAGACAAAACTTATTAAACTGCTTCTCCAGCAGAACCGACTAACAATGAATATTGCACCAAGTTCAACTAGAAAAATGAAAACCAATAAAATTTCATATTTCCAGGGATCACCAAGGACGATAAAATATGAATTACTGGAATGTAAGTCCCCCCAGAAGACTGGAATGACCAAGGGAAGGAAAAATAGAGAGCAAACACAGACAAAAAGGCAAGCTCTATAACATTACCATGTGCCAGATACTCAATACACTGGATGCAGGAAGACAACTTTATTGGTCTAATACTCTGCTCATAAAGTTTGTCATAAAGCTCTTAAACCTCACCTTTTTACCTGATTTAGCAGATAAAATTTTTACATGCAACTTAATTTTGGTTGTTAAATATTTGCCTCACCTCTTGACTTTCCGTAATCCGTCAATTTGTACTTCAGCACTCTCTATTCCCCCCCTCCCCCCCCCCCTTTTTTTTTTTAAGATAACATGGGTATCCAAGCTTTTTGCTTGACTAATCCCATGGGCCCTGAAGTTAACGACCTGGAAAACCTCCAGTGGCCCTGACGGGACTCGAACTGGGACCTCTAGAATAGATCTTAGAGCTCTTACCAGATGATCTATTCCTAGTTTTTTATTCTATACTACTTCCTCTTCCAGAGATCCTTTGGGAATGGAGGTATCAGGAAGTCGATTCTCAGTGTAAACTTTACCAAGTTTCTCTGAAGGATTCAAGTGAAAACAAAGAAACTGTTGGCCATTGATTTTATTGAACTTTGTGTGCTATTTTAGCCTTTAGGTCAAGCGAGACCAAAAAGAGGAACATGAAGTGTAGCCTATGCACTAGCTGTTGTTTAGCACTTCACAAACATTAGCTTTATCGAGCAGTACAGTTATAAAAAAAGAAGTACAGCTATTGATCTTTACTGTTCTCTTACAGCTATTGATCTTCAAATGTCAGGTACTCTTATTGATCTTGACACTTCTAATTCTTCATTGATCTCTTTTCAAAATGAAATGAAACATATTAACTGCACAAGGAGTCCTCGATCAGCACTAACTAGAAATTCGCAGAGTTCGGCTGGACATGAGTTCAGAAACATTTCAAAGCCGCCACTTTAGGCCACAAAGAAGCAAGCTATACAACCAACCAATAATAATCCTGAGGTTTACTTTTTTTTAGATAAGACATTATCCTGTGGTTACTAATAACAGAGAAGACACGAGGGTTCCTCTCTAACCCAATATGAAAGCACAACCCATCATGGAACTACACATCCAAACTCTGCCCACAACACCCCTAACGAACAAACACGAACACATATAATTGGTTGCCGGATCCCAACATATAACATACATGCAGAAGACCAACCTTGGTCTCCTCGAAGCATGTCATTGGTGTTAACTCTAAGGTTCCATTGAAGGTCCGAGCTTTTGTGTGGACTTTAGTGCTTGGTAGGGTGAATACTTATGATATGGTGCAACGCCGGAGGCCTGGATGGTCACTTCTTCCAGGTTTCTGTGTGATGTGTCGTCATGATGGGTAAAGTAGTCTGCATCTGTTATGTGTGATTTTGCTAGGTCTTTATGGAGTAGGTTGTTGGAGGGGGAGAGTTTTGCATGTCCTGCTACGGTGGGAGATTTTTTACAGCTTTGTTTCGCTGTGATGAGGCGAGGGAGGGAGGGGAGATTGTTCTGGAGGTGTATATGTATGGCCATCCTTTGGTGCATTTGGTTGGAGAGGAACTCTAGGGTGTTCTGTGGTGTTGGGAAGCCTATAGACTATGTCTGGGACCATGTGGTCTATTTGGCCTCCCTTTAGGCTAAGGCGACGGGTGCTTTTAAGGGCGTTCCGCTTACCTTTGTACAACGCCATTGGCGAGATTTGTAGCTTCTTTTGTTTGCTTATGAGGATGCCGTATCCTCTTTTTTTGTATTCTTTACATAATTGATTAATAAATTTTTCTTATCTAAAACAAAAAACTCTACATAGTGCCATAGCTCAGAAGAAATGCCCTCATCTTCAGAGGCAATTTGGACTTCCAAATCGTATCGGAAACCGAAATGAGGGTAAGTTCACGTGATGTATGACAGCTTTGCAAGAAAAACAATGAAAGCCCGCCACATATACAAGCAAAGAAAGAGAGTATAAAGAAGAGGGGAAAAGATTTGGCCCCCCTACAGGGAGTAGGGTTTGCTATAACCATATGCAAGGTAAAACCCCAAATATTAGATTTTTTCCTCCCCCGACTCAAGGGCTACTGACCTGTCTAGGGGTTTGAAAAGCTCATATATATCTAGATTATCTACTTAGTCTAGCCTGTTTAAACTGTAACCTTGCTTTTGCCTTATTAATTACTGGCATACATGTGGAAATAAAATTTCCATTTCCCAAAGTATCTGCAACTACAGGCCCCACTTTATTCTAAAAGAATCAGGACTTCATATATCGAGGAGACACAGATAACAACACTACAAGAAAAACCTTTTATAGCAACGAGTCATTTGCAACGACAAAAAAATGTCGTTGCGATAAATATTTATTGCAACAACATAAAAGCGTCGTTGTTAATAATTGTTGCCAAATATGCAAATTACATTTCCCCCCAACAAAAATATTGGCGGGGTGAGCTGAAAATTTGAACTCGCGTTTCGCAACGAAATAAGTCGTTGCAATACATTTTATTGTTTTATTGCAACGACGGTAGTCGTTGCAGTAGTTGGAACATATATATAGCAACGACTTGTCGTTGCCATAAATAATTAAAAAGAAATGAAAAAAGAAATGAAAAGCAAAATAGTACCACCAGCGTTCTAAACTTCTAGCGCTTTCTATTCCCACTTCAGTATTTCACTTATGAAACCCACCTTTTCTCTTCTTCCTTCTCTCTCCCATCAGGAACCTCCACTTATAATCCACCCATGGCTGCTGTCGAAAGCCATCACCATTGAAGATGCATCTGCTTCACCACGCTTCAAATTGGTTGCCACCTTTCCCCACATCATCTACAAGCTTTAGATTTTGGGGAAACCCTAGATTTCACCCCTTAATCTGCGTTTTTTTTTCCTTCTACCATGTGCAACTCACCGGCGATTTCTTTACTTCTGGAGAACAGATCTTTACTCTCTATCTCTCTCTTTGTCTTTCTCTCTTTATTTTTTAATCTGAGTAGTTGTTTTCTCTTCTTTGGCTTATTTATTTGTTGTTTTTTTGCTTAATTTTGACAGTTGAAGTTCAATTTCGGTGCCCTGAAGACTTAAATTTTGAATCTCGAATCTCCTCCTCAATATCTAATCTCCAGGTACTGTTCGTATATTATTTTTTCGATATCTTTGCTTATAATTACTGTTGGTTTGTATATTGCAAGGTGATTATGTTTATATTGTAAATTTGTTGACATTGATTTTGTTATTCATTTTGGTTGTTGGAATTAGAATACAACATCAACATTAAGTCGGTTGAAACTGAATTTGGGCAGATATATTGGCATGTTTTTATCACAGTTGTGAAATGGGTATTCTTTTTACTCTTTTGGTGATGGATTAGGGAACTGAGTGTACTGATGCTGTAAGTTTTGGTAAATGCTCCTGATTCAGGTATTTTAACTGAGAGTTTGCGATTGATGAGCCCAGAAACTGAGAGTTTGTTCTTACACTGAGAATGCTCATCTCACACTGGCGTAGCACCCACCATTTTTCTCTTGTAGTTGTTGTCTTTGCTGTTGTTAAATATGACTTTGTCTCGCTCTTGGATGATTTAATTTGTCTACAGTTCTGAAATTTAGGGCTCCTTACTTTTATGCTATCTACAAAATTGTGACCTGTAATTGTGAAAGCTTGATATTTATTGCTTAACATATAATTGAATACTAGGATTTTGTTTGCTTCACATGCCTGCTCAATTGGTTATTAGATCAACCAAGGGAGTTGAACAGAATAAGTTCTCTTGGGTGAAAATAAGGGATAAAATTTTTGATTTGCATGTTGTTCCTGAATTTCAGAGTTGTCTCTAAACTGATTTAGCATGATTTTTGCATGCTAAAAGGCTTGAAAGACAAGAGAAATCAGTGCGCAAAGTGGAGATGCGAAGTAGGGACTAACTAGGATGAGTTGGAAGCATTTCAATTGGTAAGTTCCATATGTTTGTGTGTTGAATTGTGTTCTAAATTCCGAATTGATATCACACTGTTTAACCATGTTCTCAACATGTATTGAGACTTAGAACACTAGGAAACACCATTTTTTTAAGTGGTATTTCGATAGAGAAAGATACAGTCAGCTAGCATGCACTTATGTAGTAATTTTTACATGTTTTGGACTGGTTCTCAGACCTGAATTTTCAGTCTGATTCATGAGGGAGCATATGTCAAAATGGGTTGACAATAACATTGATGCTCGTGTCTGCACCTTAAATTAGTCCTTGTAGCTTGCCTGGAGCCCAAATTGCGGGTTTCGGTAATCAAGTTAAACTTCCATTGGCACATACTATTGAACATGAGACGTATGTATTCCAGTCTGTATTTTAAATTCGCATCCCAGGATACTGAATGTTTCTTACCCATAAGCTCCCTGTTTTTTTGTATTCTGGTGGTGTATTTTCTTGTTCCATTATCTGTTAGAGGTCATTAAGCTGGAAGGTGTTGTCTGTTGTCTTGAAGATGCTATGATGCATAATAGACATGTTTTTGTTGCAAGTAAGTGCCAAGCTACCAGTTGCATTCAGCCCTGTACTTGGTTTTGTGCAGAACTATTATTCAAAATTTTCCTTAGCTAGGTTATATACTACTTGATGTTGAGTTGGACCATATATAATATCCACTACTGATCTGTTTATATTACTCATATGTTGAGTTGATGCACCTGTTGCATTGTTTGATCACTTATGTCTGAAAAACTATTGTTTAGTCCATTTTTTTGACATTCTGCAAGTGATATGGTTGTTTTATGGCTATTTCTGTAAGTGATTGCCCTTGTTGTTGGCTTGTTTAACTACAGGTTTTCTACATGCCTTCTGATGCTAGTTGAGGATATTCTTCTTGACTTTACCTTTGAGGCAAAGGTAAGAATCTTATCTTTACAACTTCAGAACATGTTTAATAATACTACCCTATGGTATGTTGGAAATCTTAGATTAGAACATGATTGGCTACAAAAGGAAATAGTATATAAGAGCATAGTAATATTCTTGGCACATATTATTTCAGCATGCTTTTGCGGTATTCTCTGAATCTGTCTTTGAGAATATAATTCTGTGAATCTGTTTCTGGGAATGTAATTCTGACCTTATCATTACATGTTGCTTGCCAAGAGGATTGAAGTAGAATGAACTCAAAGGGGAATCAGGTTGAAAACTGAGACAGAAGGTACACTAGTTATGATCACGTGTTATGAGCTTCAGTTGTTCTTTTCTTGTTTTAATCTGAATCTGTGATCTAGTTTCAGGCCCGGTTCTTAACTTTTTGTTTAATCATGAATTTGCATATTAAAAGGCTTAGAATGAAAGAGCTATCAGATTAAAATGCGAACACAAGGTTTGGTAGAAACAACCGTTTGGGTGCTTCAGAGTTCACAAATTTCTCAAGTTTGTGAACTATTTAGAGAATTCAATATTTTGGTGAATTTTGATTAGTTTTCATCATGTCATTTGGATGCTTATATGGCTTAGAATATGATATAGATCAGGTAAGTACACGAGGTAAGTATTGAGGAGGAACTAGACTCAAATTGAGGCGATAGAAGTGGCAAAATGACATGTTACTGAAGTGAAAAAATGACATCAAATTGACTTTCCATCTGGGTTTGTTTGTTACCGCTGTCATGTTGTTCTAATAGGTTTTGCGGCTGTAGATGTAGCTGTCATGAACCTTCAGTTGCTGTTTGCTGTCTGTTTTGCTCTATTGCTGTACAAGGCTGCTGCTGTCATGGGGCTAAATTCTGCAGTTATTTTGTACTGTTTTGTGAAGTGAGCTGATGTCCCAACAAAGACACGTGTTATACTTTCTATTATCTAACGATGACATCTTATACACTAGCTTTCAACATGGTGACTGTGGCTAATGGAGATGTTACTTGAAGAGCGAAATGTGGAGATGATGTTCTTATAGCGAGGAGCCACTACATGCGCAACTAAGTTTTAGAAGTTATAAAGATGGCAAAGTTAAGCTTTAGTGAACTTTTATGAGTTTTAGACATAGTTTGCTCATACGACAATTCATTGGTTGATGTAATTTCTTGTGGACGTTGATTGATAATTTATTGAATTTATTTTGTATATTAAATCCATGGAATAAATTGGAGGTTCAATTCTGAACTAGCTAGTAGAGCACCTTTTCTTTTTCTTTTTTTATTTTAAATCTGTGAATTATTTATTGCAACGACTTGTTTGTTGCTATAGCAGGGAAAAAATATTCTATATCCCATATATTTTGCAACGACATTTAACGTTGTAAAAAATAAAGTATTTTTTGCAACGACCGAACTCCGTTGCGATAAATGTTCATCTAGTGTACACAGATGGTAAGCTATTGCAACGACATTTTTACAGCAACGACAATAGTCGTTGCAAAAAATTCATTTATTGCAACGACCAAAGTCGTTGCAAAAAATTCATTTATTGCAACGACCAAAGTCGTTGCGTTATTTTTTTGTAACGCCATGACACGCAACGACAAAAGTCGTTGCGATAAATGTTTTTCGCAACGACATGCTATCTTTCGCAACGACTTTTGTCGTTGCGAAAAAGGGTTTTTCTTGTAGTGCAAATAACACGGACTATCATTTCTAAGATACTTAAATTTAAGAAGAAAGAGTTGAGGATTTCTAGTGCTGATCTGTGTAGGAAGAAAAATTTGCTAATTCCTGTCAAACACAGTATGTAGCAATATAAGAGGAGAGATAAAAGAAAAGTTCAATATTCTGCGGAATACTTCTCTATATTTCTTGTGATATTAAATTACATTAAGAGTACAAACTATTTATAATCTTTCTAAACCTAAAAAAGCAATGGTATTTAATAAAGCACATTTCAACCATCAAACATTTACTATTAGTTTGTGGTTCTCAAAATGTTTCTAAAATTGCAGTAACTAATTATAGAAATCTAAATTTCAAGTTTGATTTTCAACACACCCCCTCAAACTTAAATCTTTATTCAGGAGCGACTACTCCAAGCATAGTCTTGAAATTTTCAAATAAAACAGCTTTAAGAGGCTTTGTCAAGACATCGACGACTTGTTCTTCAGATTTGCAAAACTGAAGTTCAATTTCCTTAATCAGATCTCTAATGTAATGATATCGAATATCAATGTGCTTACTGCGACCATGAAATATGGGGTTCTTTGCATGTTCCATAGCAGACTGATTATCGCAGTAAATAGTTGTTGGACTGTCTTCATGATGATCCAATTCTGCCAACATTTTCCATAGCCAAACTGCCTAACAAGCTACTGCCTCTGCTGTCGATAAAACTACAACTGCTTGCTTCTTCGACGACCATGATATGACACTATTACCCAGATAAAAAACACATCCAAAAGTGTTTTTGCGTGTATCAAGGTCACCAGCCTAATCACTATCGGTGTGCCCAACCAACTTATCTGAGTTGGTGTAGAAGATCCCATGATCTCGAGTACCATTAATATAGCGGAGAATCCTCTATGCTGCTTGCAAGTGTATTTAATGTGGTTTCTCCATGAACCGACTAATCAATCCGACTCCATAAACAATATCAGGTCATGTGGAAGTCAAATATCGAAGACTAGCAACAATACTCTTGAAGTAAGTTAGATTCACCAATTCTCCGCAATCTTCTTTCTTCATTTGGATTCTTTCTGCTACAGGAGCTGCTGCTGGATCCATCTTGAACTTTTTTTAAGATATCAGTGCATAAATCTTTTAACAACAACAACAACAACACCAACCCAGTAAATGTCCCGCCGAGGGCGGGGTCTGGGGAGGTCCATATGTACGCAGCCTTACCCCTAACTAGTCGCCTAGTAGAGAGGCTATTTCCGAAAGACCCGCGAAAACAATTTGATTTTTGAAAACAATATAAAATAGTCGGTGCATATTTCTTTTACGAAACAAATATACCATCATTAGCCTGTTGCACTTCAATCCCGAGAAAATACGACATCAGTCCCATGTCTGTCGTCTCAAACTCGTTCATCATTGCCTCCTTGAATTCAGCAAACATCGCTTCACTATCCCCAGTCAATATAAGATCATCAACATATAAGCTCATTATCAAAATATCACCATTTTCCTTAGACTTGACATACAATGTGTGTCATGTGGGCATTTTTGAAAACCACCTTTCAACAAGTATGTATCTATACGAGAATACCATGCACGAGGTGCTTGTTACAAACCATATAAGGCTTTTCTTAGGCGATAGACTTTGTTTTCACCCCCTTTCTTCACAAAAGCTGGTGGTTGTTCAACATAAACTTCTTCTTGAAGTACACCATTCAAAAATGCCGATTTCACATCCATTTGATGAATTTTCCACTTATTTTGCGTTGCAGGCGACAAAATCATTCGTACAGTATCCATTCCAGAAACAGGAGCAAATACCTCTTGCTTATAGCCTTTGACTACCAATCTTGCTTTATAGCGATCAACCTCGCCATCGGGTCTGTACTTTGTCTTGTACACCCATTTAACTCCAATCGATTTCTTTCCAACGGGTAAAGAAGTCAACTCCCAAGTCTCATTTTTCTCTATTGAGTTTATCTCCTCATTCATAGCCTGGATCCATCTTTCATGTGATGCAACATCTTCAAATGAAATTGGATCACAATCAGCAAATAACCAAAAGTTTACCAGAGATTCATCGGCCAGTTCAATATCTTAATCATCGTCATATCTAGTGATTACAAAATCTCGATATCGTGCTGGCATGACACGATTTCGTTGTGAACGTCCTGATGGCCGTGCATCTACCATCACGGAGGAAGTACCAACAGGTGATGTTGGGTTGCTAGTTGAAAGATGAGTTTGTGACTCATCTGTGGATACTTCATTAATAATGACATTACTATCTGTATCATTATTTTGAACCCACTGCCATTCTTCATCTCCAACAAATCGTAAATCCCTACTTATGATAACCTCATCAGGGTTATATAGCTTATGACCCTTTGTCACGTCACTATAGCCTATATAAATACATTTTCTACTTTTATCATTAAGTTTCTTCCTCTTTTGCTCCGGTATATGGGCATATGCTATGCACCCAAATACACGTAAATGAGAGACATTTGGCTTGTTCAGTTGTTCCCACTCCATGCTTCTTCTGGTGTCCTTCCACGAACACTCTTGGTGGGACATCTATTCAACAAATAAACTGCACAAGAAACGGCTTATGCCCAGAAAGGTTTCAACAAATGTTTTGGCTTTCAACATGCTTCTCGCCATCTCAAATATTGTTTTATTCTTTCTCTCAGCTATGCAGTTTTGTTGCGAAGTATAGCTGGCAGTTAACTCACGTCTAATTCCATCATTCTTGCAAAAATCTCCGAATTCATTAAGACGTAAATTCTCCTCCTCTATCTGATCTCAATGTTTTTAGAGGGAAACCGCTGTGTTTTTCAAGAAGTGTTTTGAACTCTTTGAACTTATTGAATGCTTCAGATTTTTCTTTCATAAAATAAATCCATAGTTTTCTAGAAAAATCATCCACAAATAGTAGAAAATACCTTTTCTTTCCAATGGATTCTACCTCAACTGGTCCACATAAATATGTGTGCACTAATTCCAATGGTTGCTTCGCTCCTCTCGACCCTCCGATTGGAAATAAGTCTCGGTGATGCTTTCCAAGAATACAACCTTCACAATGGTCGCTACGGGCATCAATAATTGGCAAACCCTTCACCATCTCCTTCTGTGCCAATAACTTCAAGCCTCTAAAATTCAGATGACCAAACCGAAGATGCCATAGCCAATTACTATCTTTAACCATGGCTTGTAGACTCATCAACACGCTTGCATTAATTGCCAAAGGAAACATGCGATTCCTTGTCATATTCACCTTTGTAATAACTTTGTTATTTTTACCTTTGATCTCACAAATCCCGTTCTCAATATGAACCTTGTGCCCTTTTTCCGAAAGTTGTTCTATGCTTAACAAATTCTGGAATAATCCTCGCACATAAAATACATCTGCAACAGTAACATTAGTGCCATCTTTTGATTGAATGCTACTGTTACCTTCACCCATCTTTTGGATCGGAGAATTGGTGAGTCCAACTTACTTCAAGAGTTTTGTTGATAGTCTTCGATATTTACTTCCATAAGACCTGATATTGTGTATGGAGTCGGATTGATTAGTCGGTTCATGGAGAAACCACATCAAATACACTTGCAAGCAGCAAAGAGGATTTTCCGCTAAATTAATGGTACTCGAGATCATGGGATCTTCTACACTAACTTAGATACTTGCAAGTTGGTTGGGTACACCGATAGTGATTGGGCTGGTGACCTTGATATACGCAAAAGCACTTCTGGATATGTTTTTTATCTGGGTAATAGTGTCATATCATGGTCGTCAAAGAAGCAAGCAGTTGTAGCTTTATCTACAGCAGAGGGGCTGAGTATATAGCAGCAACATCAAAAGCTTGTCAGAGGCTGAGTATAGGATCATCATGAAGACAGTCCAACAAGTATTTACTACGATAATAAGTCTGCTATGGCACTTGCAAAGAACCCCGTATTTCATGGTCGCAGTAAGCACATTGATTTTCGATATCATTATATTAGAGATCTGATTAAGAAAAGGGAAATTGAACTTCAGTTTTGCAAATCTAAAGAACAAGTCGCCGATGTCTTGACAAAGCCTCTTAAGATTTGTTTAAAAAAATTCAAGACTATGCTTGGAGTAGTCCCTCCTGAATGAAGATTCAAGTTTGAGGGGGTGTGTTGAAAATCAAACTTGAAATTAAGATTTCTATAATTAGTTAAATGCATTTTTAGAAACATGTTGAGAATCACAAACTAATAGTAAATGTTTGATGGTTGAAATGTGCTTTATTATATACCATTGCTTTTTTAGGTTTAGAAAGATTATAAATAGTTTGTACTCTTAATGTAATTTAATATCCCAAGAAATATAGAGAAGTATTCCGCAGAATATAAGACTTTTCTTTTATCTCTCCTCTATATTGCTACATATTGAGTTTTACTGGAATTAGCAAATTCTTGTTCCTATCTCTCCTCTCATATTGCTACGTATTGAGTTGTACAGGAATTAGCAAATTCTTGTTCCTACAATCTGATGTGACTATCGTCACAAGAATAGTGGAGGTGAATTTCAATTTAAAACCAGCAACTGCTGCCCGAGTGCAATTGTAACTTATTTCTCAACCTAAGTGAAAAGAGTCAAGACAACCAAGATTGGCAGAGATGTATCTTCTAGAGCATGAAGGAGAAAGGTCCACAAAACACTAACTATTATAATCCAAGAATCAAAAGCAAATTCTTGCCTGTCTGAGTAAATATTGCAGTGTTTATGCCTATTAAATTTCCTTTGGAATCCAACAGAGGTCCTCCACTGTAATCATATACAAAAATGATCAAGTAGTCATATACTCTAGTATACCTGACATATATGTGAAGACACAAAGCTAACAGAAAAGTTTATGGAGGAAAAAGGGGGAATAACAGAGCAGCAGAAATAACAAAAGCTTATAATATGAACGTGTATTATTAGATAAGATAATTAACTCAACAGAAAGAAGTCAGAAAATGACCTGTTTCCAGGGTTAATTGCTGCATCTGTTTGAATACCCCCGCCAATTGTAACTCCAGTTTGACTAAATATATCACGATTCAATCCACTTATAACACCAACAGTGAGAGTGTGATCAAACCCAAAAGGATTTCCAATTGCCAAACACTGTTGACCAACTTTGAGGGATGATGAAGCTCCCACCTTGATGGGCTTCAACAAGTCTTCTGCTGCTTCTACCTGGAAAATTTGCAACATGTTCGCCTCAATATGAAATTGTCAAGTCATAAAGTCACTAGGAAAAATTTTAAGAAAAGTAAACTTGAGATTTAATTGAAATTTCAGAGAGGTACCCTAGCGTGTCAATAAGATGGCAAAGGTACATCGAGCTATACTGAAACATCATTGAACTACCTAGCTATAGGCGTATAGTCTTCTCTTCACACACTGGAAAGTGACATGGGAATCGATTTTTTTGGCAATCTTCCTTAATTTCATAATAATGACATAAATGTTGCCAACCTTATGGTGAAAATAACCATCAACAACTGACATTTTATATCAAAAGTCAAAGAACCCAAGACTAGAAAAGAAAAGGAATAGGCTACACCAATTCCCTCTTTCATGCCTCCTCCCATCCGTCAGTTCCTCCCTTTCTTTCCAACCTCCTGCATTTCTATCACATTGCTCCCATGTCCCCCAGTTATTATTTTACCAATTGCAATTAGTTCCAATAAGTGACTTGGATCAAAATATTCTGGTTGTTTATTTCATTGCATAAGAAACACATCAAAGAAAGAAAAAGAAGTGCTAGCAAGAAATTAACAGTTTTCACTAATCACGAGCCAGAGATGGAACTTTCTGGGGGGTGGGGACGAAGGAAGCGGAGGGAAAGCAGACTGGATTTTATGCACCCGGCAAGACTCCTCTTGGTGCTGGTCAGTTGTCAGTGACTCTGCCAACAAGCCTCGCCTTGCTGCAATGGGGCTACAGTGTGAACTGTGAAGGTTGGTGCAAAACGAAATATGCTTATCATCTTAATTTCTCAAATCGTGTTTTGTTGTTACACGCAAAGAAAAGAAATTTAGTTCTGATACTTTTCTTCTTTTGAAATTCTTTCTTTTTTTTTCTATCTTTCCTGTGCAAGAAGGCCCTTTCGGTACTCGTGTAAGTGTTCGGCTATACATACCTTCACTATAGTAAGCATATGACTACATCATCTCAACAAATTATACAATTGTCTTTTCACACTGCCCGTGATCAAACCTCCATGTCCCTATAATTAGGTCAAACTCAAGGTACGTAACTGAAATATCTGCAACTTAATATAATGAAATGATAAGACAGGTGATGCCTAAGACTATGGATGTAAAGAAACAAAATACACCCCCGAATGACCAGATTGGTATTTTAAAATAGGGGTCGTCTCTTCGGCCAGGGATGTGTGTTATGTGTCGTCACGATGAGGAGGATTGTTTGCACTTGTATGTGATGAGCAGGTTTGCTAGGTCCTTATGGGATAGGTTGCTGTGCGGGGAACCGTTTGTGTGCCCAGCTACGGTTGGCCAATTCTTACAGATACGGTTCTCTGCAATGAGGAGGGACAAGGAGGGTAGGGTGTTATGAAGGTGTGCTTGCATGGCTACTCTATGGTGCATCTGGTTGGAGAGGAGTTCGAGGATTTTATCCAAATCTGGGAAGAATATTGATTGTGTTTGGGATCATATAGTTTACTTGGCCTCCCTTTGGGCTAAGACAAAGGGCGCCTTTAAGGGTTTTCCGCTTACGATTGTCCAACGTCATTGGCGTGATTTGTAGATATTTTGTTTCTGTTCGAGGATAACTTGTCCTCCATTTTTTGTATTCTTTCAACATTTGATGAATAAAATTTTTTCTTATCTAAAAGAAAAAAAAAAGTAGCGGTCCAAACCAACTTGGTATTCTAAACTTTTCCGGCAACATATAGGCATATTAAAAAAAGTCTATGCACATTTAAGCACTTTAAGCTCGCCGGCAGGGAATCTAGAATAAAAAAATCATTTTCTTCATTTTTTCACATTTTTATTTTCCTACTCTAATTTCTATAATACTCCCTCTTTTTTTGCCCATTTTATTTTCTGTAGTCCCCATTCTCTCTCCTCTCTATGTTTTGCCCAGTTACACAAGCAATGTTGAAATCAGATAAGTAATGTTCAATTTTTATTAAAGCAGATCTAGGCAATTTTATGACACACTCAAGCAACCCACCACTCTTCCCATAGAGCACCACCACCAGCAATGCACACTCCATCGTCGGCGGAAAGCGAAGTTCAAGCGACAACCAAAAATTGAAAGAAGAAAAATAAACAAACGAAAACTCTAGGAGCAATCTGGGAGTTGTTTAACCCTAAATTTGAGGGCCTTGATTAAAGTATAATTTTGAATTAGTTTGATTGCTGGAAACCATAAAGAACTTCCATTGTTGAAGCTTCATTGGTGGTGGTGTGTTGCAGGGAAGGAGACAGAGAGAAAGTAGGGGCTAGGGAGGGGGAGGTGGCTATCAAGCAATCATTGGTAATTAGTGTGTATTGTTTCTTATAATGACAATGAAACAATATGCCGCATATGGAGAAGAAATTTGAGTAGAATTTCAAATAAATTGGGAGGAGATGTCAATGACATGGGCTTGAAGTTAAAGCATTTACAAGGGAATTTAGAGAGGAAACAAAATGTGAAAAAAGGAGGAAATAATGAAACAATTAGAGGAAAGCAAATAATCGGGCAATTTGTATAATTTACAAAAAAAAAAAAACAAAAAAAACCATAAAAACAAATAAACGGGCAAAAATAAGTCTAAAACGGGAAAAAGTAAAAAAAATAAACATATTTTAATCTAGATTTCCCCGCCGGCAAGCTTAAAGTGCTTAAATGTCCGTCGTCTTTTTTTAATATGCCTATATGTCGCCGGAAAAGTTTAAAACACCACGTTGGTTTGGACCCCCTATTTTATAATACCAATCTGGTCATTCGAGGCAAAATATACTACCGTGACTTGGATAAAAATTCGTTATCCTGAATGAGAAGTTCCAAATTAAATTATGAAAATTTGACCAGTGAAAAAAAGGTTTTGCTTCAGGTTTCACTTTACCAAAATAAGTCCATTACCATTTAACAGTACCTCCAAGCTTCAATAAGAAACAAAATGGGACTGAAAGCAAACTATAAAGAATGATTTATCACGGGAAAATTTTAATTGAATTAATTCAGTTTTTAACAATGATCACCGACCAAAAAGAAAAGAAAAAATAATAATCTGTATGCTTCCATCATTATACCACGATTAATAATAGACAAATATAACTGCAGTGCATCTCTTTTTGGTGTGTGATGTTGCACAAAGCCTATGGCGTAGGCTGTTTGGCATTTCTGGGAGGACTTGGGTTGATTGTGGTACTGTTTTGGAGTTCCTGCAATGGCTTGTGGGATTTGGGCGAACGATTGCTTTGGCAGAATGCTGTTTTTGCGGTGTTGTGGTGCCTTTGGTTGGAAAGAGGAGTGCGCGAATTTTCAAGGGGACTACTCTATCTTCTGTTTTACTTTGGGATAGGGTCACTTACTTAGCTTCCTTATGGTCTAACGCCGCAGGGGTATTTAGGAGCTATAGTATTTCACAGATACAAAGACATTGGGCTGACTTGTAAATAGTTCATTGGCTTCTGGAGAGGACTGCTTGTTCTCTCCTGCTGTATTTCTGATTTCTTATTAATATACTTTTTCTTTATCTTAAAAAAAAAAGAATAGACAAAAATAAAAAAGACAGAGTTGAAGGCAAAACCAAAAAGGCTACAGAGCTACTTGTTTCCTTTCTAATCTAAAGGATATCCGAACTGACTTTTTTGAGGTCAAAGAACCAAAACTATGGCCATAGTTGTTTACGTACAAAATAAGATTTGCTTAGACTTTAGATCATTAAAGAACTACCCCTCTATCCACTACTTTATTATGGAGTGTCCTAAAGAAAAGTACTCATATGTAGAAAGTAGAAACTCTTTCTTTTTCTGTCAGTGGAAAAACAGTTGTGTTGATTAAGAATCAAACAATTACAACTGTGAGGACAAGAATTCCTCCCAATCATGATCCAAAGTCCAAACACCAAAAGCAAAAAGCACCACTTTATCCTATGCTAAATCATCCGAAAGGAATTGACATTGGAAGATTTGGATATTTATCTCCACCCACGTGCACCATACTCGAGCAACAGATCAAGCATCGCATAAAACCATAGAATCTTCCCCTCCTTAGATCCAAATACTCTGTCTAACGTGGAATATTGCAGGCAATTGGGTAATGCCTTACTTTTTCAGCATCATCATTTTCCTAATTTCTTAAATAGCATTTAAACTTTTTGGGTCCTATAGAAAGAAAGACGACAATTAAGACAAAGAAATTGAGCAGGCAAATCAATAATTTTCTAAACATGGTAATATGTCATAGTGGACATTGTTTTCACACTATTCAGGATAGAGGGAGTACGGTTGAACGGTATTCAAGATGTTTTGAAGGACATGTCCAAAAGATTAAAATCCATTATCATTCACATGAAAAGCTTGGTCAAAGATAAATCTTGGAGATCGTAAAGATTACTATATTGATACTCACTCTAAACATGGTGAAGCCATAAAATCTAAGGTAATGAACTAATGATGCATCTAAAACCCTAGAATTAGCATCTAGCTTCAAATATTTTTTGGCTAAGCATTGAAGAAACTATTTTAGTGGATTTCTTAGACCAGCTCTTAAACCTCAACTGGCTTCACTCTTGATGGTTCTGGCTTTTATTATAGCTGATCACTGGAGTTCTGTTTTATTATTTTAAATGAAGCACAACTGAGGAAGAAAACGACCTCAATTAGAGTTTTAAACCTAGAACTTGTGATATAAATTTCACCAGAGAAGTGATCCTAGAGCTGCAATGATAATACAAGGATACAGAGATCACTGCAGCACTTAGACACTCACTAATGGTTCTAAACACTTACAGATAACACACCCATATGTAGTGCTTAGCTCTTGTCACCACAACAGGACCCTCACTGTCATTACAGAGAGGATGAGATGACTTGTCAATTTTTAGTCTAGCCGTGCCTTCTTCTCTAATCTTTACGTGTGGAGATAAGAACATAATAGCAAAGGTAATGTGACTATATATTAACATTACCCCAGTGCCTCCAAAGAGGCTCCCGCCTATGCAGGGTGGGGGGGGGGGGCGGTTGTACGCAGCCTTACCCCTGTGAGAGTCTCACAGAGAGGCTGTTTCCGTTTGATCCGAGACGAAGTGCGACGACCATCGGCAACTTCACAATAAAGAAGAAGTGCCGACAGTTTTATGAGCCATTTTGCTTTACTCCATTATATTCTGAAGCCAAAAGATAATTTTGCTTTAGTCCATTATATTCCGAATCTAAAAAGTAATGAAGCTTTTGGCTCCACTGGAAGTAGTGCGACTATCTCTACATCAAATAAGTTTAACAATGAAGGCAAACAACTAAGAATACATGGTTGAACCAATTACCCAATCATTCGTATTTCGGGAAAAAAGAGAAAAATCATAATAGATGTTGAGAGATAACAAACCTTCAAGACAGCAAGATCCTTTGATCGATCAGCTCCAACTAACCTACCCTCAAAGCTCTTTTGAACCCTGAAAGAAGATCACTCAACACCAGAACCTAAATCAGAGTTTACAAAAATTGAAGAAAGCCCCAGAATTTCATTGATCTTATCTGCAACAAAGGCCTTACCCATCTGTAGCTAAAATATTTACTCGTGCAACAACTTGTCCAGGGCTAGGATTTCTTGAAAGTGAATTTCCGATCACTGGCAGAACCACAAAAGCAATTATTACTCTCTTCTTTTGTTTTTAGCCCTTTGCACTAGCTGGGGAAGGGCATGCAGAAAACATATCTGAATAAACTATTTTTTAACTTGGGATGGACACATGTGAATGAACTTATTGGCACAAGGGAAAAAAAAGGTGATCGAGAAACTAATGATCAGCAATGTTATTCTCAACATTATTATTAACAGCACCCACCAAAGGAACAGCCTGAGTAATGGAGGAGAGCAGAACTAATGAACAACAAAATTATACAACCAATAAATATGTTAACACTAGATATAGGTCTGTAAGGCAAAAGTTGATTATCTGGAATTTCATCCTTTGTCAAGTATAGAATCATATTATTATTATTATTGATAATTCAAGTATAGAATCGTTTTACAGCTTCAAAGCAAACAAAATAAAGACCAACAATGATCTAATAACTTGAAAAGAAAAGGGGACTGAAAGGATCTATTCACTGTCCCTATTTGAACTCAGAAGTTAGTATCAAAGTTATAACTATTATTGGAAAGGTTTCTTCTAGTAATGGGCAATTCCTAATTTTGCATAGATTGTGGGGAAGGGTCGCAGTTGTACGATTGACAACCTAACACACAGATATCTTATATTGGATTTAAGATTAACTCCCTTTCCAGTTCTACGATGTAGGCAATTTGCACCGTGGTTGTGTAAAGTGACCACTGACTAGAGTCTTTGTGCAAAGTTCAATCTGACCATTGCTTCTGGTATTTCTTCTCATTTTACCGGGGGTAAAATCCTCCAATCAACTTGGCTATGATCCAAATATGAAAAGCTTTACCATGATAAGGAAATTGTGTCAGAAATTGTATTTATTGCACTCACCTTAATCTATTTTAGATAAGAAAATTTTATTAATGAATCAATGAAAGAATACAAAAAGGTAGAGGACAAGAAGTCCTCAAAAGGAAAACAAAAACATATCTACAAGCCCCGCCACTATAGCTGGACAAGTGTAAGGGGAACACCCTTGAATGCCCCAGCTGCCTTGGCCCAAAGAGATGCCAAATAAACAGCATGATCCCAAACATTATCAACTGTTTTTCCAGACGCAGAGAAAATCCTCGAATTTCGCTCCAGCCAAATACACCACAAAATAGCCATGGATGCACACCTCCACCACAACTTACCCTCCCTCCCTCTCCTACCAGCAGCAAAACGTATCTGCAGAAACTGCCCCAATGTAGCTGGGCTCGCAAAATGCTCCCTCCCAGTCAGCCTATCCCACAACACCCTAGCAAAGTCACACAACACAAACAAATGTAACCCGTCCTCACAATCATGGCGACACATTACACACAAATTCGGCGACAAACACCATCCAGGCCTCCGCCGCTGCATCATGTCATGCGTATTCACACAAAGGCTCGCACCTTTAGAGGAACTTTAGACTTCCAAATGTAAGTAGCAAGAGGGAAGTGGGGAAATTGGGAAGGGAGACTAAGTCGATGCAGGAAAGACTTGCAAGAGAAGACACCAGAGGAGTCTCCTTCCCAAGTCCAGCAATCATCCCTTGGGATGATAAGAGTAGTATTTAGGACATTTAGGAGAGAAATGAGTTCCTCCATCTCACGATCATGCGGAGCTCGGCGTAAATGGAGGTCTCATGAGCCACCGGTGTTAGAATAGAAGTCCGACACCGGGGCTTCATGAAGCGTGGCCAGCCGAAAAACCCGAGGGTATGTGGAGGAAAAAGTGGTATCACCCTTCCACAAATCCTCCCAGAACCTTACCCGTTGGCCATTACCCACATTAAATCTAACCAGGGGAAAAAAAAAAGAGGCGATACCTGCGAGATAAACTTCCAAGGGCAAGCATGAGAAACTCCGCTATCAGTTCGGACATCCCTTCCATTTTGTTGCAGATCGTACTTGCTCCTGATTACTCGGTGCCATAGGGAATCGGGCTCCAATGGAAAACGCCACAACCACTTGCCGACTAACGAGATGTTCTTAGACACCAACCGCCCAAACCCCAGGCCCCCCTCAGACTTGGTTCTACAGACATGGTCCCAACTAACAAGGTGATCCCTCTTACCCCCATCCGTCCCAGACCACAGGAAATCTCGCATCATCCTCTCGATCCGATTAGCCACACTAACCGGAATCTTGAAGAGTGACAGGTAATAAAGGGGAATGCTAGCAAGACAAGACTGCAGAATAGTGATCTGCCCCCTAGAGAGAAATATACCCCTTTCCACCCATCTAGGCGCTTAGCCACTCTAGAAACAACGGGCTCCCAAAAAGAAGCCGATCGAGGATTGCCTCCAAGAGGCACCCCCAGATAGGTGAGGGGCCACTGCTGAACCCGACACCCCGCTAAACTAGACAACGTATCAAGAATACCCTCCCCGACATTCACCCCGGCTAAACTACACTTAGACAGATTAACACGCATCCCAGACACGACCTCAAACACACCTGTAGAAGAGTAAGAACCCTCTTAAACCCCTCAACCTCCGCTGCCAAAAATAGAATAGTATCATCAGCAAACTGAAGGTGAGAGACAGGGACTATCTCCCTACCCACCCGGAAACCCTCTACTAACCCTCGCTCAACATCCCTATCTAACATCCGTCCAAGGACATCAACAACCAAGGTGAAAAGAAAAGGAGAGAGTGGGTCACCCTGCCTAAGTCTACGTGAGGAGGAAAACCAATCCCTGGGTGCTCCATTAACAAGAACTGAAAAACTCGCATTGGAAAGGCAACCCCTAATCCACTTGTGCCAGCGGCCCCCAAACCCCTTATTGCTTACCTTAATATATTGCTTACGACATTGAAGAAAACTTGGTCTGAAGTTTAAAGTTCTCTGCATATTTACTTGGTTTGTTCATGTCAAGTTAACCAGTGTGATCAAGAAGCAGATCCATAGATGGAAATAAATAGCTTTTATAGATAAATTTGAACAACACACAAGGAATGTATGATAAGCTTGCTGCTAAATGCTAATTGCCTGATAACCCTCATAAGCAAGTTCAATGTTGTTGCAAATGAAGGGTGCCTAGTCAGAAAATCAAGCCATTTACTTGATAGTATAAGAGTCATTGTATTAGACTAGACATCTGTCAAAATGTCCAAAAAGAAAAAAGAAAAAAGAAAAAAAAAACACTTCTCGAAACATGCGAAACATAAGACTTAGATAATGTTATCAGATACACTATAAGAAGCTGCCAGGAGACTTTTCCATCATTGGATAGATACACTGCTAAGTTATCAAATCTTACCATGATAATTTGTGACAATGTGGCCTTGTTCATCCCAGACTACTCCTGAACCATTTCCTTCAGGGATCTGTTTAACATTTTCGATCAAATTACAACCATGTCACCATATGCTAAGGTTTGAGACATGTCAAGGCCGACCCAGCAGAGAGCTGATAAGGCTTAATTTTCAGCCTTGGAGCAATTACATGTAACCAAATGAATGATGATGATTTGTAGAAGTAATTACCTCCACCGCACCCATACTGAGTTGGGGACGCAATGTCACATCGAAAATGTTGACAACAGAGTAAGTATTCTTCTCAAATAACCGTACAACTCTTTCCTGTCAAGTACACATATATCAAATCACCTGCCACGGACATTCACCGCAGGGAGTGTAAAAGTCACAACTTACAACTTATTCAAACTAAGATAAACCTCAGTAATTAAAGCGTGAATAACAAACCTCAGAAGGCAAGAGAACCCCAGAAGGAAAAACTTGGGGCGTTACTTGTTCAACTGTCACAGATGGATCCCCTAACGCATATGCTGTAAAACAAAATTTAGGTAATAAGACTAAGGCAGATAGAAGAGTAAATACAAAATCACTGCATAAATGCAGCTGTCCTCCAAATGCCAACAAAACCAAACGATCACATAATAGAGAAATAAAAATTCAAGCATTATTCAATCGTCTTGAAAATTAGTATCTACAAAAGAACAAGAACATTCATTTAATTATCTTTGTTTTTAGTGCTAAATCTAACTACCAACAAAACAAACCTTTTTTACCCTTTTTTTTTGGATGAATGGAAGAAACAGCATATTATTAGGCAATTAATTGCCAAATACCCATCCCTCAAAAAAAGAACAATTAATGGCTAAATGCCCATGATACCAACAAAACACACACATATTAAGACTCCAAATAGTCCATGCCTAACCAAAAAGGACACTAGATTGTTCCTAATGCTGAAAGAAACACATCAGAAAAACAGAACATAAAAAATTATTTAGTGTGCCTTGGAATTTTAATGGGATGAAAGCTGCATTTTCCCATCGAAGCAATTGGCGCCCAGCTTCGTCTAACCCAACACAAGGTCAAACATCTTAAATACTAAGTGCATACCACAATTTGCATACTATATAGCTTATCACACTGGGAAGCCTGGCTATTAAAGCTCTGCAAAGTTAAACTTTCCCTCCTCTTATCTTGGGCATATGAATAGTCAAGTTCCCCACATTGGAAAACCAAACGTGTTTTGCTTGCTTTATATATGAGAGGCTTCCCACTAATTATTGAAGTGTTCCTTCATTGATTGGGCTAGAGTTGGGTATGAAACCATTAAGAGCATATATACGCTCAGCCTATAAACGATCAATCGGTGAATCCATAAAGTCAGTCTCAAATAGTGTCACCCAAAAGATGGGCTATAGACTCATTAAGAGCTAGAAGCTTAACCTCTCAAGTACACAAGTCATAGGAATGGGAAAGGATGAGCAAATATCAGTCTTCCCACGACTTAGTTTGACTACAATCCTTGCATGAACAAGGTGGTTGTCCAGCATGAATTCCTCATGTAGCGGAGCTTTAATCCCATTCCCCTCAACTAGTCTAGGATCACATTCCTGTTTAGTCCTTTGGTTAATGGATCAGCATAGTTCCTCTCAAATCTCACATACTATATAGTGACAACTCCATTGTCGACTATATGGCTATACTATGGATGAACTTGTGGAAAAAAATGTAATGTTAGGATATTAGAATGTTCTCTCTCGCTCTCCCCTTCCTCTCTTCTTCCTTCTTCACCTCTTCTCTCTCCTCCCATGGCTCTCACCCTTTCTAATGGGGTCTTCACAGCCCATCACGGTCCAGATCGAAGGGAGGTACTGTGAGAAACCCAGGGACGGCGGTTTCGGGAGAAAGGCTGCAAGAAGTGTCGCCGGGTCTAAATGAAAGCGACTATGGCGCGGTGGTTGGAAGGTTTTATTGGTTCAAATCTGCTAAGGAAAGGCGGATTCGAGGAAAAGAGGCGTTTTGGAAGAACCCTAGGATAGGTGAAAGCCGGATCAAACTCTAAGGGATCCTTTTTGGAGACATGGCAAGTCGATGGCGGTGTTCGTGCCCAGCGGTAAGGATGGCCAGAGTTGGGATGATTTCAAGGCCGCCCTTACTAAGATGATCGGGTTCTTTTCGCCAACCTCATATGGAGGTCAGGCGACAACCTCCAGGCCAGTAAGTGAAATTACAGGGGTGCGGTTGCCGGTGACGCACATCGTCGGTGCTTGGAATGTGGCCAGGTAAGTTACTCAAGTTCCAGTCAAGCAAGTAGGTCACGGGATCTAGGGTTTCCTGCGGAGCGGGTTGGGGCGCGTGCCTCCACTCGCGCTGGTGCAGACACGGCGCGTGAGCCCACACGCTCTCGTTCTGTCGAGGCGCGTGGTTCCACGCACTCTATAGGTGGGTTGCCCCGTAAAGATGATGGGGCTCCTAATTTTGGCTCCAGCGCAGCAACTTTATCATTTGGAAATGCAGCAGATCCCAAGGTATAGAATTACAGATTAATATTGATCTGGGACAAGCTCTTGCTTCTCTCACTCAATGTCCTTCCTCTACTTAACTCTTGAATGTGGGGGGACTTAAGGTGAGGATCTCACTAGAGGGTGAGCAGGTTGGGGGGTCAGCCAGCTCTCCATTAATTAGTGGAACACCAGTGCCAGCTTTGGCTGGGATTTCTGGGTTTGCAGGCCACAAGGAGGATGGTGGTAGTGTGGTACACAAACTTCAGATCAAGCGGCCACTCCTTTGGTTGTGGACAAGGGTCAGATGAGTTCACAAGTAAGGGAGGTGATTGTTAGTCAACAACCCATTTTGAGCGGCCCGGTTTTGGATACATCAAAAAGGTTTACTCCGATTTTCATTGATAATGGTGGTAGGAGTTGGGCGGATGAGGTGAGCACGGAGGAACGAGGATGATTATGATTTTGAGGATGATCCGTTCATAACTGGAAATGAGTTATTGCTGGAGCACCTAAGGAGTAACAAGGATTTGGAGTTCGTGCCGGAAACGGCGGGCGTTTACCTAGATGACACTCGTTTATTCGATGAGGGTCGGGTTAGTGTCTCTCAGAGAGGTGAAGACGCTCTCAAACATGGCCCTCCTACCAATGATGGATGTGGGGATATTAATCACTTACATGGTCAAAATGAAATGGATACTTCTAAGGGATTAGAGGTCCTTATTGGGGCTGGTCAAGATGAAACATTTAAGGCAAGGGAACCTGAGGGTGATGGAATTTTGCCAAACCCGAAGTCATGCATCTTGAACCGCTTTACTCTAGGCAGCAAGGAGGCCAATAATCGAGGCAATGCGATATTGGCTATGGGGGGATGTTCCTCACTGATGGTACAAGAAAGAAGGCTACTCTCGGTCCCAAGGAGTCCAATGATATAGGTATAGAGGCAACTCTCGGTTCTAGGGAAGTTGATATTGTGGGGAGGAAGGCCATTCTCGATTCTAAGGCTAGGAAGAAGAACCGAGAACTGGAAAACTTAAATTGTGATGTCAATTATGATGGGCGCGGGCTTAAGAGAGGCTTCCTTCATGGGAAATAGTCTCGTGTTTTTTTGTTGTTTCTTCATTAGGTTTTAGCGATTTGGTTTGCTCAATTTTGGAGGAAATTTTATCCTCTTTGTATGCTTTCTCTTCATCTTATAAAATTTTTCTTATCTAAAAAAAGAAGACTACTCCACTGTCAATTAAGTGTCTCACAATATCCTATCTATTTCAGATATGCCTTTTCTTATTTCTTTTTTTTTTGTTGATAAGTCGAATTGTCTTTTCTTGCCATTATAAACTTTGTTCTTAGCAACACAAAAATACAGTTGGCTTCCCTCAAAATGGAGCATCAGCCAGTCACTCCCTTGACCCACTAAGAAATGTGCTATAAACTCAGATTCTATAATGGATCAAGTTTTACGAGTAGCCACCTAATGTGAAAATATCCACTAGCTAGGCTCACCTCATTACTATTCGTTACCCAGTTAGCATCAGAATACCCCTCTAAAACAGGGGAATGTTTCAACGAAATGTAATCTTCAATCCACAGTACCTTAGTAATCCATTTAAATCATAAGCTATTTCAGGCGATATAGTTCATCAAAAGCATTTGATTCTCAATTATCTTAGCACATATTCAAATTGTGAGAAACTACTTCCTTTATTTTTACATAAAGGTGTGTTAGCTTCATATGGAGTTCTTATTGGCACTACAACAAAGCTATCGCTTCTTTTTCCAACACTTTCCCTGCATAATGTGATTGCGACAGTGTGAATCCATTCTCAAATTTTGCGACTTTGATATTCAATTCATCTAAATCTTTCATTTCTAGAGAGAGGACGAAGAATAGTATTTATTTGTGTACCAAATAACAACATATTTAGTTCTCAACCTTTTAGAACATTCACAAGTATCTGTCCCATTCGCCACAAACCATTGTTTTGGGGCTTGCTTTAGTCTGTATAAAGATTTTTTAAGCCTAGACACTTTAGTGCTGTTGTGAAGTGGGCACCATGTAATCTTCTTCCAAGTTCATTTAAGAAGGTCGTTCATATATCCATATGATGTCTTACTAAGTTATGTACTAAAGCCAATGCAAACAAAGCACGAGTTGTGGCAATCTAAGTCACATTTGAGTAGGTATAAAAGAAGTCCACCAAAATTTTGTGAATCCTATAATCAATAGTCTTGCCTTAAACCTTTCCACAATATCATCAATTTTTAAAATGTTTTCAGATATCCACTTACAACCAATAGACAAGTCTAGCATTTCCCATGTGTTGTTACTTGTTAGACATAATTGATTCTTTCTCACTAGTCACTACTAGTGACATCTTTCTAGAAACCAGCATCAACTGAACTCATGAATTCTTCATATGTTTTGGGATCATCTTTAACAAGTGAAGGTATGCAAGTGAATCTAGTGCATCAACATTTAGTTCAACTAAAAACGTAGTCACAAAATCATGACCAAACCTAGTTTTATTCTACGCCTTCTACTCCTCCAAGGTTTGTATGCATCAATAGGAACAATGGAAGCATGCATAGACATAGATGAAGAAGCATGAACACACTACATGAACAACAGGTTGTATATCATGGAAAACAGCATAATTTCTTCAAAGGAAACACAGTGTCCGGAAACACATGGATCGATCAAATAGACACATAAATCTACATGCAGCACTATTCTAGCATATCCAACAAAGATGGTGTCAACACTCAACAGGCTTAGGTACAATGTTTTTGCGCTTATAGTTGAGTCCCAAGTTTTGCTAAGCACCCCTACATTTTCCAATATTTTAGATTTGGTGCATAGCATTTCCATATCTCGATGGGTTTTGTCCAATTTTCTTATGAGGTACTCTGGTGAGAATATGGTTGGCAAAAAGTACAGCCTTCTCCCACATGTCACAAAATAAAGCATAACATATAAGCATTGCATTCTTCATGTCCTTAAGTGTTCTGTTTTTCCTTCGTTTCCAGCATTATTTAACAAGAAAAAGATTATGCAAATAAGATGGTGAGAAATGTTCCAGCTACAACATTATGTATTATCGCCGTGATATTAAGATGTCGCAAATTGCAATCCATTCTACACAGCTTTTCGAAGTGCTATAAGTTTCACATTATCAAATTATCATCTCAAATAATCAAACTCAAGACATCATTGACACCAACACTATCACTATACCAAATTTTCAGTCACATTATACAAAAACAGGTTGTGATAAATGAGAACAAACCTGGAAAATACCTAGAAAGACAAGAACACGCAGAAAACCCTAAACTCGAAAGCAATATGCGTCTCGTCGTAGAAGGAAAATTCCTCCTAACTACATCATTAACCAAATTCTCGTTACTGTCATCATCAATTCTGCACATAAAACACCAAAATTATCAACATTGCTCAAAATTCAATTACTCATGAGCATAAGAATTTATTAGATTTGAGAGAGAGAGAGAGAGAGAATGGACCTTTGGGAATTGGAAGAAGAGGGGGAATCAGAAGAGTGAGAATAAGCAGAGGAGACGCCATCGAAGAAGAGTTCTCGTCGACGGAGGGATTTGCAGACATTGCTGCTACTGATGGTGATCGGTGGCGTGGTGCAAGCTGATATTAGCGCTTGCATTTGGCCCCAAACGGATTCTAGTGTTGGTGTAGGAGAGAGAGAGAGAAGAGAGAGAGAGAGAGAGAGAGAGAGAGAGAGAGATGATTTGAATTGTCACAGTTGCACAAAACTCTCCCAGGTTCAGTTGCAGGTTGGAATGTTTGGATAAGGCCCTGTTAGGTTTTTTTTTTTTGGCCTTTTTCTTTTCTTGTTTGTTTATTGGGGTAACTATTTTGATTTAAAAAAACGTTTAAGCAGCAAGATCTAGTGATCCACTAAGCGATCACCGGCCTTTCATTAATGATTTCAAGTCCGAAGTAAGAGCTACACATACATAACTTTTTTTATATGGACCTAAGTCTAGCCAATAAGGGTGGACTTAGCCTAGTAATATTGTAATTAAGCCAATCATCTGGGGTAATTCGCGTGTCAGAAAATAAAATTGCGCCTCACTTCATTTCCCCGTTCCTTCTCCCCACCTGAACTTTCTTTCTCTCTCCTCCATAACTTCCATTCTCCCTCTTCCGTTTCTACCGGCGCCGACCACCTCAGCCCCCAGCCCTTACATTCCTCTCTCTTTCTCTCAACTCCCAGCAATTTGCCAAGTCCCATTGAAGCAAAATCTTGATCTGCTTCGTTTATTAAATTGTGATCTGTAATTGTCCATGTTTTTTAATTGGAAGGACAAAGGAGGGAGAGAGAGGAAGGTGAGTTGGCAGCACGAAGAGTGGGTGGTGCCGTGGTGTGGTGTGGTGTTCGTGCTGTGCGATTGTCGTACGGTGTTCGTGTTTTGCGATTGCCGTGGCTGAAATTCTTAAGAATGAAGTTGAGGGACGCTAATGTTGACTCATGAGCAATTGATGATGATGATGATAATGATTAGAGCTTTTCTTTTCTTTTTTAATTTTATCTTTTGCTAAGTGTTGGGTATAAATGTACCTAATATATGTTCAATCTATTTATAAGGTGTTAATGTAAGTTTTTTTTTTTTTTTTTAGGTCAAATGTAAGGTTTATTTAAAATAATATGATCGTTCATAAGCTATAAATGTAATATTCATTTAAAATAATCTAATAGTTCATAAGTTATAAAAGTAAGGTTCATTTAAAATAATCTAATAAATTTAATTTTCGTTTAAAATAGTGTAGTTGTTCACAAGTTATAAACGTAAGATTCATTACAAATAGTCTAATAATACATAAGTTATAAACGTAATGTTCACTTAAAATAGTTTAATAGTTCATTTGCTATAAATCTAATGTTATTTTTTATTTTTTTGGTGGAAATGTAATGTTCATTTAAAGTAGCCTAATAGTTCATATGCTATAAACGCAAGGTTCATTTAAAATAGTCTAATAGTTCATTTACTATAAATGTGAGGTTCATTTAAAATAGCCTAATAGTTCATATACTATAAACGTAATATTCATTTAAAATAGTCTAATAGGTCATATGCTATAAACATAAGGTTCATTTAAAATAGTCTAATAGTTCATTTGCTATAAACGTAATGTTCATTTTGTGATAGCTATGATGACTCTATACCAGAATCAGAGTTACCTTATGGAATGTGGATGCGTGCTTCGCCTAAGAGGGTTCGAAGGCGGGTTGATCCAAAGCGTGAGGAGGAAGCCAAGTTGTTGGCAAACTTGACACAAAATTTGAAAGAAACAAAGGCACGTCAAAGGTTGATTTTTGGGGAAGGGATTAGTGGGGCTAGTGGGCAGGCAGCTCGTGGGGTTACAAGTACTGAAGAAGGGAGGGGAGTGGGACATGAGAGGGGTGAGGGAGAGGAGCAAACCAAGTTGCAGACACAAGGGATGGAGATGGTTATTACTGGGCAGGGGGGTGAAGTGGCTGACAAAGTGGCGTCTTTTGAGAGGAAAGTGAAACGAAACAGGTTTGATGAAACTGTTTACAGCTCAGCAGGTGTACAAAGTTCGATTGGGGATGGCTCTGATACACCGATGTATGATGACATTCCCGAACGTGATACTGGTATGGGTAACGAAATTGGGTCCGGTGATGGACCTACTCTTTTTGCATCAACGGTGGAGGTTGGCGTGAACCAACCCCGCCGAGCACAATGAATTGTATAAGCTACAACTGCCGGGGGCTTGGCAACCAACGAGCAGTTGGGCGTTTGAGAAAGTTGCTGAAGAAGGAGAGGCCGGATATGATTTTTCTTATGGAGACGAAATTAAGTGGTCAGGAGATGAGAGTAGTTACTAGTTCTTTGGGTGATTTTAATGGTGTGTATGTTGATTCGGCGGGGCGTGCAGGTGGCCTGGCGCTTCTTTGGAGGCCGGAGGTTGGTGTTACTTTGCTTTCCTCTGCGCTGCATCATATTGATTGTGAGGTTAAAGGTCTATTTAGCGATTCACCTTGGCGGTTCACTGGTTTCTATGGGTGGGCGGATTCTACATTGAAGTGTTTATCGTGGGAGCTTTTGCGGTCTATTAAACACGACTCGAACTTGCCATGGTTTGTGATGGGCGATTTTAATCAGATTTTGTTCCAAAATGAGAAAGAAGGAGGGCCACCTCGGGAGCAAAGTGCTATGGATGAATTTCGATATGCATTAGATTTTTGTGAACTCAAGGATATCGGGCACGAGGGATGTGTGGGGACTTGGTGGAATAAGAGAGCGGTGCCAGATGACGTATTTGAGAGGTTGGATCGAGCTGTAGCTGATGTTGAATGGATAAATTTGTTTCCTATGTTTTTGATTAAACACCTTGATAGGGACAAATCAGATCATGTGCCTATTAAACTTTGTGATGTGCGAGTGGCTGGGCGTAGAAAGGCTAAGCGTCAGTTTCGCTTTGAGGACATGTGGTTGACCTCACCTATGTGTGAAGAGGTTGTTCGGGATGCTTGGACGGGTGAGGTGGAGCTCACAAATGCTCCAGAGGTCTTAGTGAAAGTCAAAAAATGTGCAGAGGCACTCACTAGCTGGAATAAGACGAAGTTTGGCAACATTCCAACGAAGATTACTGAGGTCCGGAAGAGGCTGATTTTTTTGGATAACTGTTCGCCTACAGGTGCTGTGGTTGATGAGCGAAAGAATGTGTGTAGAAAGCTAGATGACTTATTAATTCAAGAAGAGATTTTATGGCGCCAACGTTCCAGAATTTCATATCTTAAGGACGGTGATAAAAACATGAAGGTGTTCCACATGAAGGCGTCATCTAGGAGAAAAAAGAGCTAGATCGAAAGCATTGACAGGGGGGATGGGGTGAGAGTTGAGGGCGATGAGGAGATTGAGAAGGTTGCCATGGACTATTTTAGGACCCTTTTTACTTCAGCTAACCCCCATTCTTTTTATTTAGCACTTGCAGGAATTCAATCCAAGATAACGGAAGCGATGAATATTGTGCTCAATAAACCTTTTGATCCTGGTGAGGTTTTTTCTGCCCTACAACAAATGCACCCGAGTAAGGCACCTGGTCCCGACGGTATGAATGTTAATTTTTTCCAAAAGTTTTGGCATATAATTGGGACAGATGTCACAATTTTTGTCATTTCAATTCTAAATGGGTGCTAATGAGTGCTCCCTGGTTAATTCCACAAATATTGTTCTTATTCCCAAAGTCAATAAGCCTTCTCTAATGACTGAATTTCCGGCCTATTAGTCTGTGCAATGTGATTTATAAACTTGCTTCCAAGGTGCTTGCAAACAGATTAAAAAATGTCCTACCTACTATTATTTCTCCGACTCAAAGTGCTTTTGCACCTGGGAGATTAATTACTGATAATACTCTTGTTGCTTTTGAAACATTCCATTATATGAAGAGTATCCAGTCGGGAGATAAGGGAGCTATGGCAGTTAAGCTGGACATGAGTAAAGCCTATGATAGAGTAGAATGGTGTTTTGTTGAACGAATTATGACAAAGATGGGCTTTTGCGGGGGATGGGTGGACATGATTATGAGATGTATCTCGTCTGTTTCATTTTCTGTGATGGTCAATGGGTCTCCGACTCAAAGATTTATCCCAGAGCGTGGTCTAAGACAAGGTGACCCGATCTTGCCGTATTTATTTA
Organism: Tetragonia tetragonoides; assembly: GCA_038025085.1. Taxonomy (NCBI): domain Eukaryota; kingdom Viridiplantae; phylum Streptophyta; class Magnoliopsida; order Caryophyllales; family Aizoaceae; genus Tetragonia; species Tetragonia tetragonoides. Next base: position 44,058,419 of record CM076139.1, read on the forward strand.
TTATTGTTGCAGAAGCTTTTTCTAGTCTGCTTGATCTTGAAGTTGGCAGGAAGAATATGCAGGGTATAAAAATTTGACGATGGGCACCGGAGATTTCACATTTACTGTTTGCAGATGATAGTGTGGTGTTCTGTAGAGCGGATCATAGAGATGTGGAAGCAATTAAGCATGTGCTAGAGGTGTATGAGACTGCGTCGGGTCAAAAGATTAATTTTGAGAAGTCGGATGTGGTTTTTAGTGCTATTGTGGGTGAACATTTGAAGGGACAATTGGCGACAAGGTTGGGAATGAGAGAAGTTGCTGGTTTTTTGAAGTAACTAGGTATGCCAATGATGGTGGGTAGATCGAGATCACAAATTTTTAACCCACTGAAGGAGAGAGTATGGAAGCGATTCCAGGGATGGAAACAACAAGTTTTATCTTTTGCAGGTAGAGAGGTCCTCATTAAGGCAGTTGTCCAAGCGATCCCTACCTATTTGATGAGCTTGTTTAAATTTTCCGAGGGGCTTTGCAAGAGTATTCAGAGTATGATGGCAAGGTTTTGGTGGGGCAGTAAGGAGGGAGAGAGGAAGATACATTGGGTTGCATGGAGTAAAATGAGTACGCCCAAGAGTGAAGGAGGGATGGGTTTTCGTCATATCGAGTCTTTTAATGAAGCTATGTTGGCTAAGCAATGTTGGCGAATTATCACTAAACCTAATTCCTTGGTAGCTAGAGTTCTTAAGGCACGCTATTTCCCGAAGAAGGAGTTTATGGAAGCAGCAATTGGGCATAGACCAAGTTATGTGTGGCGAAGCATTTTGAGTGCTCGATGGATTCTAGAAAAGGGTTGTAAGTGGCTGGTAGGCAACGGGGAGAAGATTAGTGTCTGGAATGATGCTTGGGTCTCACGCCCACCATCGTTCAAAGTCATATCTCCGACACCTATTGGTATGCAGAATATGAAAGTGGTTGATTTGATAGATGGGGAGCTAGGGGGTGGCGTGAGGCTACTGTTCGTGCTACCTTCTTGTTGTTTGAAGCTGAATAAATACTTGGGATACCTGTTTGTCCATCATTACCTTGTGATCGTCTAGCATGGCATTTTTCGAAAGATGGGCATTACTCAGTTCGTACCGGCTATCATTTTATCCGTTGGTTTCATAAAGGAGAGGATAATGGTTCATCTTCGAATCCGAGCTCGGAACCTTGGGATACGATTTGGGGATTAAATATCCCGCCTAGATCAAAAGTTTTAGCTGGCGACTTAGTCGGGGTGCTTTGCCCGCGAGGGGTAATCTTCAAAGACGAATTCCGGACGCTGACACTACGTGCTTTCGATGCTCCACACCATTTGAGTCTGACCTTCGTGCTGTTGTCTTTTTCTCTCGGGCACGAGATGTATGGGAGGCTGCGGGGATGGAGTATGTGGTGGAAGCGGAGGGGCGAGGTGGAACTGTTAAGTGGGTGGATAGCTGGAGATCCCGAGTAACGGAGACGGAGATGGAACGTATTATGGTGTTAGCTTGGGCTATTTGGAGGGATCGAAATTGTGCCTTTCATGGATCATCTTTATCACCAGCTGATGAAGTGAGTAGAGGGGTGCTTGATTATCTGGAGGCATACCAGAATGCTCAGCCAAAGGTGCGGCCAGCTCGGACTACGTGTACTGCTACGTGGACAGCACCTCCAGCAGGGTGGGTTAAAGTTAATACGGATGCAGGGTGTGGTCGTGCAAAACACCGAGGGAGGGTTACTTAGGTGTGCTTGCAGACAGGTTCATGATCAGTGGGATGTCGAGATTGCAGAGGCTCATGCGATCAAGTTCGGCTTGCAAATGGCTTTACAATGTGGCAGCAGACAAATCATTTTGGAGGGAGATTGCTTAAATTTGATGAATCGCTTAATGAAAAAAGAGTGTCCGCTTACCTATTTAGGATTTGTTTTACAGGATATTTATAATTTGTGTGGTAGTTTTGATGAAGTAGTGTGGAGTCATGTTAAGAGGGATGGTAATAAGGTGGCGCATTTCATGGCGCACCTGGAACCTACCTCTTTTTCCACTAGAGTCTGGGTCGAGGGGGGACCTTTAGATGTGTCTGATTTAGTAGCGGTAGATTATTGTAACTTGATTTTGATGGCTTAATAAAAATCCCCCATCTTCATATCAAAAAAAAAAAAAAGTTATAAACATAATGTTCATTTAAAATAGCGTAATAGTTCATATGTTATAAACGTAAGGTTCATTAAAATAGTCTAATAGTTCATATGCTATAAACGTAATGTTCATTTTAAGTAGTCTAATGATTTATATGCTATAAACGTAAGGTTCATTTAAAATAGCCCAATAGTTCATATGCTATAAATGTAAGGTTCATATGCTATAAACGTAAGGTTCATATGCTATAAACGTAAGGTTCATTTAAAATAGCTCAATAGTTCATATGCTATAAACGTAAGGTTCATATGCTATAAACGTAAGATTCATTGAAGATAGTCTAATAGTTCATATGCTATAAACGTAATGTTCATTTTAAATAGTCTAATAGTTCATATTCTATAAACATAATGTTCATTTTAAGTAGTCTAATGGTTCATAAGTTATAAACATAATATTCATTAAGAATAGTCTAATAGTTCATATGCTATAAAAGTAAAGTTCATTTTAAGTAGTCTAGTTATTCATAAGCCATAAACATAATGTTCATTAAGGATAGTCTAATAAATAATTCAAAGTAGAAGAAGAAGAAAAAAAGTTACGATAAAAATTAAAGAAACAAAAAAAAAGAGAAAGTAAGAAATGACAAAAAGTTGAAACGGGCATAAAAACCAAAGATATGGATTAATGTTGGGATTAAAAGTAGTGGTCTTACAATTATATTTTTATTTTCTTGCATGCGGTCCCACAAAAAATTTGAAGTAGTAATTCCCTAAAGATCACAAAAACGGTAACATTTATAGCGCACTGAGAATTGTCATTCCCGCGCGCGCATTGTCACATCTTCGTCTAGGCCTGAGTCCCGCCAAATTGGCTGGACGCAGGTCCAGCTAATACGCATTGCACATACATTATTCTAGAAAAAGACAACCGAGAAACGAGTATCATTAGTTAGTGAATTGCTAAATACCGCCCCAAATTACTACCTATCGCCCCCCTCAAATTCCAATTTTGCCCTTTTTTAAATTTTCACTCATCCTCTCCCTCTCTAACTCTCACACCAATTCTCCCTCTCTACCACCCACTCTCATACCCAACCTTCATCAACATTCACTCAAGCAACGGCCGCGGATGTCTGCCGGCGACCAGGAAGTGCCGTCGACAGTGGCGGAGGTAAATTTTTTTTTTGCGCATTTTTTTTGCACAGTCGTCTGAAATTTCCGACTCACCCTTGGGTGAGTCGAGATCGGCAGACGAATAACCCTTGGGTGAGTCGCCGGTCGCAGACGACTCACCCAAGGGTGAGTCGGAAATTTCAGACGACTGTGCAAAAAAAATATTATTATATTATTATTTATTATTATTATTATTATTATTATTATTATTTATTGTTATTATTATTATTATTATTATTATTATTTATTGTTATTATTATTAATAATAATATTATTATTATTATTATTATTATTATTATTATTATTACTGATTATTGTTTAATTAATTAAAAATGTGAACTAGCTCGGCACCGATTTACCGGCTCCTCCCCTCTACCATTTCACATTTTTAATTAATTAAACAATAATCAGTAATAATAATAATAATAATAATAATAATAATAATAATAATAATAATAATAATAATAATAATAATAATAATAATATTAATAATAATAACAATAAATAATAATAATAATAATAATAACAATAAATAATAATAATAATAATAATAATAATAATAATAATAATAATAATAATAATAATAATAATAATAATAATAATAATAATAATAATAATAATAAATGGGTGAGTCGTCTGTAGCAGACGACTAACCCTTGGGTGAGTCGCCGGTCGCAGACGACTTACCCAAGGGTGAGTCGGAAATTTCAGACGACTGTGCAAAAAAAATGCGCAAAAAAAAAATTTACCTCCGCCGCCGTCGACGGCACTTCCTGGTCGCCGGCAGACATCCGCGGCCGTTGCTTGAGTGAATGTTGATGAAGGTTGGGTTTGAGAGTGGGTGGTAGAGAGGGAGAATTGGTGTGAGAGTTAGAGAGGGAGAGGATGAGTGAAAATTTAAAAAAGGGCAAAATTGGAATTTGGGGGGGCGGTAGGTAGTAATTTAGGGGCGGTAAATAGTAACACCCATTAGTTATGGTTGTCCATATACTTTAGAGATGAGGTCTTCTCTAAATACAAATGGTGCGATAAATTCTGTGGTACCTATTTTTTAAACTATACTCCCTCAATCCCAAATTTATCTTTACATTAGATTTTTTATGAAAAGTTATAAAGTTTTACAATGTGAAAATAGTTATGCTAGATTCATTTTGAATAGTATTTTCAAAATATCAGCTTATTTAAGTTCTATATTTATAAAATCATAAATATTTATGGGCAAAGTAGTGTCTTGAAAAAGGATTGAGATCCTCTCCATTTCTTCTCTCTCCATTTCCGAAAAGGAGGGTTGGATCTTCTTCTCTTGTTTTGCCTCTTTGAATTTGTTTAATTCAAAATTTAGTTAGATGGGGATCTCACCCTCCATTTAGTAAATGGAGGCCTCCATTTCTTTTAGCAAATGGAGAGGATCCCAACTCCTTGAAAAAAGGCTATTTTAGAAAGTATTACCCAGATTAGGCTGGGTTAGAAGCTAATTCCCAAGAGGGTGTCCACTAGGGATGGCAGTGGAGCGGGTACAGGTGCGTACTGTGCCGCATCCGCTCCAGTTGGGGCGTGGATGGGGCAGCGCTAGGTGGGGATGGGGCGGGGATGGTTTTGATAAAGAAAAACCGCCGCAGGGATGGGGCGGAGGTGGTTTGCCTTCTTCCCCCGGTGGATACCCGTCAGAGCCCCGTCCCAACTTATACCCGCTTATCCGCCCCGCCTCATACCCACATAAAAAAAATGTAAAAAATAAATATATAAAACCTTACTTTACCTAATATATAAAAATTGTCTACTGATATTGCTTATAAAAAAGCTCAAATTTTTCCTTGCAAATTATCTTAGGGCGAATTTGAGGTAGATCAAGATGTGGGTTTTGTTTGTTTCCGGGTGGGTATAAAGCGGATATGGATACCCTCCTGATAAATGGAGCGAAGGTGGATACCCGCCGGGTAAGTGAGGCGGAGGTGGATTTGTGATATCCAACCCGTGGCTGGGATGGGGCGGGTGGCGGAATCAAAATACCCAGGCGGGTATGGAGATGGATCTACTTATATCCACCACCGCCCCGCCCCATTGCCATCCCTGGTGTCCACGTAGGCTTGGCAATTCACGAGCCGCGTTTTTTTTCGGTCGACAGCTAAAGTCGCTGTCCGAATTAGCGACTTCCTTGCGGAAGAGTCTCTAACGCCAACAACGACTTTGCCTGAACAAAGACGCCATTGGCGTTAGCGAGTCTGGTCTGCGCACTAAAACTCCGCGGTTTGCTGAATGCTGAACAAGAAAACACGTTAAAGGAGACAACGAGTTTCATCAGACAAAGACGCTGTTGACAACAGCGACTTTGGCTGATGAAACTCGTTGTCTCCAGCAGCGACCTATGTTTGTGAGCCGAAAAAAAAAATAGCAAGGCTTGTGAATTCCTGAGCCTACGTGGACACCCTCATGGGAAATACTTTCTAACCTGGCATATTCTGGGTAATACGTTCTAAATTAGCATTTTTTGAGAAAATCATTTGACTTGGAGATTATGAAAAGTATGTAAAGATAAATTTGGGACGGAGGGAGTAACAGATAAATATCAAACGAAAAAGTATGGAATTTAAAGTACCCCATTGGAATCACTCTCATGAGTCATAACAATATCGTTTAATAGTCGTTTATTACTCTTTTGTATGAACTCAATCAAAAAGTTTGGAAAAGGACTTTAAGTAAGGTTTATTCGGATAATAGGTAACGCAAGATTTACCGCACCATTTATAACGGAGAGGACCTCATCTCATTTTTTAATGGGGTGGTCTAAATCACATAAACATTATGTTTTTCTCCCCAAATTTATCAATTTTTCACCACAATATGTAGAGGTTACCTTACGAGTTTTTAAGCGTTTTTGTAAGGAGCTAGGTGTACCTATAAGAAGTGAATGGCATCTACAACATTTGGGCGTAGGAATAGGACCCTCATGGGTGGGCAGGGAATTATGGCAGTCCTAGCTAGGACTGTAAACGAGTTGTTGCACTTCAAATCTTTTATTTATTTATTTGTTCAAATAATTATAATCAAGTATCGGGGTAAGTTGGTCAAATTTTCAAATTTAAGCTGAAAAGTGCCTTTAGGTGGTGATTTGAAAGGATATAAAATTTTACGGTAATTATTGTAAAGAAGTTGGTCGTTTTATAATATAATTTTCGATAACTTTTTCTAATTTTTATTGTAACTCGAAATGTGATAGTTGAAACGGGTGGTTATTATTGTTGTTGTTGATGATATGTGTTAGGGAGTATCAAATTGTCCACACTGAAAGAAGCTTCAATTCGGTCCATTTTTTCCATATGCCTATTTCCAACTATATCAGGATGACTAACACCACCAGCACGGGTCACATTGCTGCCAGTGTGGCCGGCCACAAAAAACTGCTGGTATATGTTTCTTGTATTTTTCATCTAATCATTCTCCCTTTCCCTTACCCCCTCCCTTCTCTTCATTGCAAGGGAGGGAAGTGAGATTATAGTTCGAACCAAACTGGGAGACAAAAGAAACAAAGTTTTTACAAGCCAAAAACTAGGAGAAGTTAGACTATAAACACCCCAAAAGACCTCTCCTGTAGATTCACTCCCTAGTCCCTACTGACTTTGTGCATGTATAGCGGCCTCAGCTAAGCACCCAAAAGGAGACAGCTTTCCTTTACAATGCGTATCTGTACTGCAACTGGGTTCTACCAACCCGGATACCTCCTTCAAACTTGAAGACTTTGACTGCAACAACGGCGAAAGTAAACCAAAGTTTAGTTTCAAGGAATGATGTAAATATGTAATAGCAAAATATGATTCTGAATCCCAAAGCTTATGCACAAATCGTGAAGAGATGGGGTTTGAGATGTTTTTCCTGCATGTAATGCATAGATGTAAACTTATAGGTCAATGCTCGCATGCTACTATGGCAAATGTGTAGGATATTAGACCCAAAACCAAGTTTATGCACCATATACTCTAGTAAAGATTTGGAAGTCCAGGAAGGCAGAAAAGCCTCTGCATTTTTTGTACATAATGCGATTTTCAGAGCAGATACAATAAATAAATAAAAAGAGCCACAAATAAGAGCATACAACCAGCTTTAAGAATCAAATCAAAATTAGCAGAGATGATGACTTTAGGGTCCTATGCTATTTTCAGTCTGTTTGTCAGGAAATGAACCATCATATATGTGGAGCAATAAAGCATGGCAATGAAAAGTGAAAAGATTCTTAATTCAAGCAATTTGTTCCTCAACAAAAGCACGTTTCTTTAGTGCCACATGAGTTGAAAATTTTAATTTCAAGTGAGCTTTTCAATTGAATGTCTGGTAATATTAATGCATTAACCTTTATCTTCACCTCTCTTCTTTGAGTGCAGATAATGCAGGGGAAAAAAAGGTTCATGGATAGTTGCAAAGCAGAAACATATTCAATGAATGAAGCATTGACACCAAGGAAGGGAGGGACTTCAGCTCAACAATGACGGTGAAAAGGCCTATATGTAAAGTAATGGGATCAGAACGTTCTGACCTTTTCAGATAAGAAGCGTGAATGGGCGGGAAATCCATGTCATTAGGGAAATGCTGCTGCCTTCTACTCCAGGTTGAAAGATCAATCTTTGTTAAAAGATCAATCTTTTCTACCACACGATCACACATCACACATCTGTGGCTACTAGTGCCAGCTGCAGCAACACTCATGGCTACAAACTTGCAGTCTTCACACCACAGTAGATGTTGGCACGGATAGTTGGCCCATAGCATGTTGTTCTTCCCACAAGCAAAACACTTACGCTGTGTGAGGCTAACTTCATATTCCTGCACCCACATTACAAGAAAGTCAAAACCTGATTAAGAGATGTCTATTGGTGCAACACTATGTTACAAATAATTATCTCATCTCATCTTACATAGTAGAACTTCGGGCCCCTAAGGAAGGAGACCTCCTTCCTTTTCCAGGCAAGAGCCTCCAAAACCAAATGCCTTGGCCTACATTGCTCATCCAGTGTCTTAAAGCCTCCAGTCCCTAGCCAAGTTCGACCAATAAAAACAGGGTCTGGTTCCAGAAACTGTAGGAACCTAGAGTGGTCTGGAGGTACTCTAACGGTAAAAGTAGTGCTTGACGCCAAACCTATCTTGCAATAAGCACTGTTCACAGCAGTAGTCTCAATGTTTGTCTCAGAACTCCTATCTGACTGAGTATCTTCTTCAGATCGTTTTGTGGTCAGGGCAGTGTCCTGGAAGGATGAGGGAAGAGGGTCCTCGTAAGACTTCTGGCTTTCAAGATCATCATCACTCTGTTGCTGGACTGGTTTTGGGCAGGGCACACAAACATCCTTCTTTGGGATAACCAGAGGTGGAGGGCGGGACAGGTTAGGCAGAAGGATCATGTGATTAGCGGCATGTCTGCGGCCGCCTGTATGGACATACTTTACTCTACACAACTCAGGAAAAGACTTGATGAAATCACTGAGCTTAGAGTAACCAAGAGATCGATGGTCAAGCTCTAGGCCAAACACTGTCTTGAAATCAGATTTCACAGATGAGAGGGAATAAAATTCCCCTTCTTTATCTGACATCTTCTTTAAGAATTGAGGAAGCCATTTCCTAAACTTATCTAACCATCCAGGCTTATTATGATCAGCAGACAATGACCTGCGGGCCTTGAGCACTTTCACTGGCTGTGCTGGCTGTCCAAGGGCTACTCGATCAGCCCAAGACATTTCCTCAGGTGTTCCCACACTTGCACTCTTCTCCTGCCTTGGTGCTTGACATTGGAGTTGGCTCTTCGCTTGTTGCACAGTCTGTTGTTGAGGCTCATTTAGAAGGTCTTCTTGGGGCAGCAAGTCTTTTGGTATGGCACTTTTTACCTCAACTCGCTTTCCCCATACATTTATGTAGTGAGCCTTCACAGCAGCAGCAACAGATTCCTCATGCTTGAAGTTCACAAATCCAAAGCCTCTGGATACTAGTTGACCGTCGTCAGTGTCACACTTTAAAACCTTGGCATCCGCCACTTGTCCAAATTGTTCTTCAATCACGTGTCGCAGTGAATCTGCTTCACAACGTCAGCAATAAAATAAAATGGATGAAAAGATTTGTAAAGTTCTTTATTTGCAGGAAGGAAAGACAAATGAAGGGCTTGGATTGACATCTTACCAGAGTCTACAGTAGGTGGCAGTTCTCCCACAAAGATCTTCCGCTTGAAGGCAACTAGAGCTTCAGAACGAGCAAAGCCCACTCTTGAGTTTGAATTCGAGGGCTCCTCTTCACCATGCTTGTCAAAGCACTTAGACCCTCTAACACATCCTGTTGGCGATCTGTAGTATTTGCAGATTTCGTTATCTGAACTTGAGCTAGCACTGGTTTCCACAAGCAGAAGAAACATTGGCTTTTAGCCCAAAGCTATGGAAAATAATAATTGTCGAAAGCTTTCTGGCCTGGATTCAGGCAAATGTAATCACCTTTCAGATGTAGGGTATACTTCCTTTAGAAGCGTCTCACAGGTTTCTGAGATAACCTCACCACTATGTACACATGCAGTGTATTTCTGCTGGGAAGCCCTATTGGCTGCATGGTGGAACAGTATGGTTAGTAACTCTCTTAATTTTGAGCACTAGTATGCTCAGGAGACATATTGATTCAATTCCTTTTAACATTTATGAAAACCAAGCATGGTTAGTAGATCCAAACTTACTTATGATTATACTGGTTGGGCTTAAAGCGGAGCGCATGCTTTGTGATTTTGCCACGTCTATAGGTCGTTCTCGGCTGAAATTGACAGATAAAGAGGCAAAAAGAAGAATCAGATCATGATATACAATATAACGAAGCATTAAAACTAGTTACTAGAATCAGCATCAAGAATATAAAAGCAAAAATGAAGAGAATAACCAGTGAATAAATAAAATGCCAAGGAAAATAAGAAAGGGGAAGAACAAGTAGTTTAGGATTCAAACCGCAAGTTATGGACATCTGTGGCTGCTCCAAAGCGCAATAAGAGCTGAGCACACTCTATGGAGTCATTCTTTACGGCAGAAAAAAGAGGAGTTTCTTTAAACTCTGAAGTTACACAGACACTGTCAGGATCATGTAGTAGCAGGATCTGAAATAACAACCAAATGGGAATCATTAGATAAACAATAGAGCATAAAATCAGAAGGAAACTTCAGAACCATGAACTATTAAGCAAAAACTTCATATATGTACCTCAAGGACTTCTAAATTTCCATTCCCGGCAGCTATGTGAACTGTTGTTAGTCCCAACATATTTCTTTGCCTCACTCGAGCACCGTTCTTCAGAAGAAGCCACAAGATCCTGAAGAGCATGCGAAATGTCAGAAGTGTTGGAGTATCCCTCCTACATGGAGGAAGAACCCAATTAATTTGGGATATATTTGCTTACCATATGGGTTATCCATATGATGTTTAAGTGAAGGGCAATTTCGTATATTCACTCACAAGTGGCTTCCCTTATAAGCCAAAAGGTTAGAAGGGCTGAGTGCAAGAGAGAGAAAGCCTAGACACTCAAAAATTCAGGAGAAAAGTCTAGAAGAGAAGAGGAGAGAGAGAAGAGGAGCCACCCACGAATTTTGGTGCTGGCAGCCCAGAAATCCGCCCCGATCGACGACCAAACGAACTCCGATCGTCACGAGATTTTAGCACGTTGTTCCTGACATCCCCCTCTTCAAATCCAACGGTCAGAATTTCATTTGGAGCTCTCTAACTCAGTTTTCTAAATTCAGCTCTTATTTTATACGAAATTGTATTTCCACTCTTTTTGGGTGATGATTTGGGAGACTTGTTGTGCCAAGGTTGATCCTTGATGATTGTGAATACCTCTAGTTGATCTAGGGAAGAACTATTGTTGTACCCACTTGTTAATTTGTTGATTAGTGGAGGTTTTGGCACCGTTTGTTAACGGTCCCGTGGTTTTTTCCCCACATCGGGGTTTCCACGTAAATCCTTGCGTCTCCTTGTTTATTTACTGTTTTTGGGCTGATTTATAGTTCCATTTGCTGCTGTCATTTTGGTTCAATATTGTTTGGTTGCTTGAATTGGTTATTGCTCATATTTGCATCACAACCGGGGAAAAAGTCTTTGTTGCTTCCGCTTGTGTATTTGTGTGCTTTCCCCAACATAGTGGTATCAGAGCTTTGGTTAGAGTCATTGTGAATTTGTTGTGTTGTTAAAGATGGATGAAAAATCTGGTGTGCACGGAATGATTAGTTTGAATTCTGGAAATTACTCCGTGTGGAAAACTAAAATGGAGGATATCCTTTATGTGAAGGATTTGTATGAACCAATTTTAAATGCAACCATACCAACTGGTGTTGTTGAAAGTGAGTGGAAAATATTGAACCGTAAAGCCGTTGGAACAATTAGACAATTTGTTGATATGAGTGTCCTCCAACATATTGCCAATGACACGAATGCTTATACTCTTTGGAAGAAACTTGAGACCATGTATGAAAGGAAGAATGCCTTGAGTAAAGCGTCATTGATTAGAAAACTTGTGAAACTGGAATATAAAGATGGTGATAGCATAGTAGTTCACTTGAATGAATTTCAAAGTTTGATTAACAAGTTGTCTGCAATGAAGATGAATTTAGATGATGAGCTGCAGGCATTGCTACTACTTTGCTCATTGCCAGAAAGTTGGGACACTCTATTTGTATCACTTAGCAACTCCGCACCAGAGGGCACGCTGACAATGGAAATTGTCAAAGCTAGTTTGTTGAATGAAGAAACTAGAAGGAAGGAAATGAGTTCCTCCACACAACCAGAGGCTAATGTGACACAAGAATCAAGCAGGGGAAGAAGTAAGACTCGATATCCCCAGCATAGAGACAAGTCCAGGGGGAGATCAAAATCAAAGGGTAAGATCATTTGCCACTATTGTGATAAGCCAGGCCACATTCAAAAACATTGCAGGAAAATGAAGAGAGACAAGTCCAGAGAAAGGAAAGAAAAGGGTGAGACATTCGGGCAACAACAAGAAGAGAAAGATAACAACACCACTGCAATTGCAACAAGTGATGAATTATTTTTTATTGGTGACCATTGCCTAAATCTAGATAGTGATGATTGTACTTGGGTGATTGACACGGGTGCTTCGTTTCATCTAACCTCGCACCAAGATTACTTCTCATCTTACACCAGCGGTGACTTTGGCTATGTAAAGATGGGGAATGATGGCTCATCCAAGATTGTAGGCATGGGTACAGTGTGTTTGGAGACATCCACAGGTTGCAGTTTGGTGTTGAGAGATGTCCGACATGTTCCAGACATTCGGCTGAATTTGATATCTCCTGGGTTGCTCGATGATGCTGGTTACTCCAGCAACTTTGGTGGTGGAAAGTGCAAGCTTATCAAAGGAAGTTTGATTGTGGCTCGTGGGAGCAAGCAGAGATCCTTGTATGTGATGCAAGCTAAGTTGTGCAAAGGAGAAGTACACGCAGTTGATGATTCCTCCAGCGAGTTATGGCACAAGAGACTTGGTCACATGAGTGAAAGAGGTATGCAAATGCTTGCTAAGAAGCAACTCCTTCCTGATGTTCAAGGTATGTCCTTGAAACCCTGTGTTGATTGTTTAGCTGGAAAACAACATAGGGCAGCATTTCATACTCGTCCCCCATCTAGAAGAAAACATGCATTAGATCTTGTTCACACTGATGTATGTTCTATGGATACTAAGTCACATAGCGGTGCACTTTATTTTGTTACTTTTATTGATGATTATTCTAGAAAACTGTGGGCTTTTGTGTTGAAAACCAAAGACCAGGTACTACAGTTTTTCAAGCAGTTCCAGGCCAGAGTTGAGAGAGAAACAGGCCGGAAGCTCAAGTGTGTTAGAGCTGACAATGGTGGAGAGTACAGGGGTCCATTTGAAGAGTATTGCAAAGTACAGGGCATCAGGCTTGAGAAGACAGTTCCCAAGACACCTCAGCTGAATGGACTTGCAGAGAGAATGAACAGAACAATTGAAGAAAGAATTCGATGTATGCTCTCTCATGCGAAGCTGCCTAGGATTTTTTGGGCTGAGGCAATGTTTACAGCAGTGTACCTCATCAACCGGTCACCTTCAGTTCCTCTTAATGGAGATGTTCCGCAGAGAGTATGGACTGGTAAAGAGGTATCATTCAGCCACCTGAGAGTCTTTGGGTGCCTTGCATATGTTCATATTCCCAGAGATGAGAGGTCCAAGCTTGATAGCAAGACAAAGCCATGCATCTTCCTAGGGTACTCAGAGGATGAGTTTGGGTACAGATTGTGGAATCCAGTTAGCAGGAAAGTGATTAGAAGCAGAGATGTAGTGTTCTTTGAAGACAAAACCTTTGCAGATTGTGAGAAGAAGAAACAACCAGAGCCTTCTCCTAGTGACAGCGCCAACTCAGATCCAATATTTCCTGAAGTAACTCCTAGAGTTCAAGGGGGAGAACAACAGGAAGATGGCAATGATGATCATAACAGTGATGATGGTGATGATGTTCAGCCACCACCAGATCATACACATGAAGAAGAACCCCATGTACAACCAGAACCACAGTTGAGAAGATCCACCAGAGAGAGACAGCCTACCTCTAAATATCCAGCAGATGAGTATGTGTTGATGACCGACGGGGGAGAACCTGAAAGCTACGAGGAGGCTATGTCACATGAGCACTGCAAGGAGTGGTATAATGCCATGCAAGATGAGATGAAATCCTTGCATGAGAACCACACATATGACTTAGTGGAGTTGTCTAAGGGCAAGAGAGCACTCAAGAACAAATGGGTGTACAGACTGAAAACTGGAGAAGATGGTTCACCACCTAGGTACAAGGCACGTTTGGTGGTGAAAGGCTCAGGTCAAAAGAAAGGCATAGACTTTGAAGAGATTTTCTCTCCAGTTGTAAAGATGTCTTCTGTTAGAGTTGTTCTTGGCTTAGCTGCTAGCATGGATTTGGAGTTGGAACAACTTGATGTGAAGACTGCTTTCCTCCATGGTGACTTAGAGGAGGAAATCTACATGGAGCAACCAGAAGGTTTCCAAGAGAAGGGAAGTGAGAAGCTTGTATGCCGTTTGAAAAAGAGTTTATATGGCTTGAAACAAGCACCTCGACAATGGTACAAGAAGTTTGAGTCTTTCATGAAAGACCACAGTTTCCACAAGACACATGCAGATTCATGTGTGTTTGTGAAGCATTACGCCGGAGGTGATTTTCTCATTCTCTTACTTTATGTGGATGACATGTTGATTGTTGGACAGGATAAGGAGAAGATTGCCAACCTGAAGAGTGCCTTGAGCAAGTCCTTTGCAATGAAGGACCTTGGCCCTGCAAAGCAAATTTTGGGCATGCGTATCTCTCGTGATAGGAAGAACAAGAAGATATGGCTATCACAAGAGAGTTACATCCAGAAGCTGCTAGAGAGGTTCAAGATGGACAAAGCTAAACCCGTGAGCTCGCCACTTGCAGGTCACATGAAGCTAAGCTCCAGCCAGTGTCCTACAAGTGAGAATGACAAGAAAGAGATGATGACGGTGCCTTATGCATCCGCCGTGGGGAGTTTGATGTATGCCATGGTATGCACTAGGCCAGACATTGCACATGCCATTGGGGTTGTTAGCAGGTTCATGTCTAATCCTGGTAAGGAGCATTGGGCAGCAGTAAAGTGGATCATGCGGTATCTCAGAGGTACTTCTAGAGTGTGTTTATGCTTTGGTCCCGGACAACCTGTGTTAGATGGCTACACAGATGCTGATTTGTCGGGTGATATTGATGCTAGTAAGTCTACCTCCGGATACTTGATGACAATTGCAGGGGGAGCTGTTTCATGGCAATCAAAATTGCAAAAGTGTGTTGCTCTGTCTACCACAGAATCTGAGTATATGGCAGCGGTTGAAGCTGGCAAGGAGTTTATTTGGATGAGAGATTTTCTAGAGGAGTTGGGTTTGAAACAAGACAAGTACCCTCTTTATTGTGATAGTCAAAGTGCCATCCACCTTGCCAAGAATGCAGCCTACCATTCCCGAACCAAACACATACGGAGGAGGTATCATTGGATTCGAGAAGCGGTAGAAGACAAGTCATTTGAGCTTGTGAAGATTCACACCGATCTCAACGGATCGGACATGTTGACGAAGGCCTTGCCTAAGGAGAAACTTCTTGTTTGTAGAAAGATTGCGGGCTTGGTCGAGCCCCCCATGTAGGAGTGAGGGGGAGATTTGTTGGAGTATCCCTCCTACATGGAGGAAGAACCCAATTAATTTGGGATATATTTGCTTACCATATGGGTTATCCATATGATGTTTAAGTGAAGGGCAATTTCGTATATTCACTCACAAGTGGCTTCCCTTATAAGCCAAAAGGTTAGAAGGGCTGAGTGCAAGAGAGAGAAAGCCTAGACACTCAAAAATTCAGGAGAAAAGTCTAGAAGAGAAGAGGAGAGAGAGAAGAGGAGCCACCCACGAATTTTGGTGCTGGCAGCCCAGAAATCCGCCCCGATCGACGACCAAACGAACTCCGATCGTCGCGAGATTTTAGCACGTTGTTCCTGACATCCCCCTCTTCAAATCCAACGGTCAGAATTTCATTTGGAGCTCTCTAACTCAGTTTTCTAAATTCAGCTCTTATTTTATACGAAATTGTATTTCCACTCTTTTTGGGTGATGATTTGGGAGACTTGTTGTGCCAAGGTTGATCCTTGATGATTGTGAATACCTCTAGTTGATCTAGGGAAGAACTATTGTTGTACCCACTTGTTAATTTGTTGATTAGTGGAGGTTTTGGCACCGTTTGTTAACGGTCCCGTGGTTTTTTCCCCACATCGGGGTTTCCACGTAAATCCTTGCGTCTCCTTGTTTATTTACTGTTTTTGGGCTGATTTATAGTTCCATTTGCTGCTGTCATTTTGGTTCAATATTGTTTGGTTGCTTGAATTGGTTATTGCTCATATTTGCATCACAACCGGGGAAAAAGTCTTTGTTGCTTCCGCTTGTGTATTTGTGTGCTTTCCCCAACAAGAAGCTAGCAAGCACATTATGTAAAAGGCATAACAACCTCAATTGGCCAATAACAGTACCTGATCTGCTCAGGATTCGCCACTTTGCATCTTTTAACGGACCAATGAAGGGCAGAGTTACCTTCACTGTCTGCCTCATTCACATCCAGGTCCGTCTTTAAAAGCAGCTTCATTACCGCTTCATCTCCAGCCTTTAGAAGAGAAAATAAAAGGAAACAGATTATAAACCCAGCTGAAATGTTGCTATAGAAGCACAAACACAACAAAGACACATTAGTCTCATCAATAAAGATTGTTCTTCTAATGGGTTTAACTTTTGTCAACATGCAGGAAAATTGACACTTTTCTGTGGCATCAAAAATTATTTTAGTTTGATTTAGTGAGGGGCATTCAAGAAATTGGTCCTCTGTATTAACCGGCTTGTAGTATTCTCATTAGTTTAAGGAAGAAAAGCATATGCTACACCTTGACTGGTTTGACTTAAAAGAGAAAGGGCCAGTTCATCACCCATCACGTCACAATTCCAAGTTGAGCACAAACATAATACGAACTTACGAAGTACTATATCATCCTTGGAAGGACAAATCAAATTCCACCGAAAGAATATTTTATTTTTTTGACCATGTTTCTACCAATTTTTACTTCTTTCCCTTATGTCTCTCCACCACCATCTCCCTAATTTCTAAGAAGTTGAAATAAAGACTAGAAGTTGTTAAGAAATTGGAAGAGCTCCTCATTCTATAGTCCAATTTTGACTTGTTAAAAGTGGAGGAGGAGGTGGGGAAGAGGGGATGAATTGTAATTATTTTAGTGAGTAGAGGTAGAGGTGGGAAGAGAAGATGGAGAGAAATATGAGTATAATGTATTACACTTTTGTAGATAATACTAATACCCTATTAAAGTGCAAGAATTGTGATTAGATAAGATAAAGTAATCAATGTCACTATTCTCATTTCTTACCTCCCCTTCCTTTCTTTTTAACCCATCTTTACTCTATAAAAGGATGGTGCTTTACATGATTATCCCCATTGCTCACAAATAAACGATCCTTAATAGTTACCTAATCTACTAATATCGACACGTGAAATATTATTAACAATCTAACACAACAAAAAAATCCTTAAATTATGGATTGAGCAACTCTACATAGAATATATGATAACGCTTTATACCAAGTGGATTGAAAATGACTTTAGCTTAAAAACCAACACTCTTTCATTCCATTCGACTGTTTGACGTCAGTGTCATCAACATTCTTGTAATAACAACTAACGAGGAACAGAATTAGGTAGCGCACCTGGGAAGCAAGAATAAGAGGAGAGGTCCATTTCTTGTCCCCACAGCTCGTATTAGGAGAACCCCCAAAGAACTGAAGCAGCTCCATTTCTCTAAGTAACAGCTTCCTCTTCTCTTCCTCATCACCACCACCACCACCACCATCATTATCTTTCTTGATCCTGCTGAAGACGGAAATCGCCTCCCGGATAACGCAGTTGTACACCGTGGTTCTCTCAGCCGCCAAATCGGAGTCGGTTCGGAGCTCGAGCACCGACCAGTTCACCCTGTCAGCTGCAACCATCAGGAGAGCAGCCAGGAGCGCCACCCGCCCTTCCATTGCCAAGCTGTAGGCTACCTCTCCTACTTCCTTTGTCTTCTCTGCTAGAACGCTTATGGCCGAGAGATCCTGCAACCATTAGTATATATGTAATGGTGATTATCAATTTAAACCCAACAATAATGGAGGCAATAAACTAGTATTGATGGTTACGGTTGTTTAAAATACATGGGCGCGCGCAGACAACCAAAATATGGTTAAGATATTACTCGAGTACTAGGATGGTTACGGTTGGCCAAAAACAACTGTATTGTTGATGATCCAATTATGTCAGCACATCATTGATCGTATTGAGTATTAATTATTTGTGTACTCTCTTCATTTCAAATTAGATGTTCATGAACCCAACTTCACATAAATCTAAGAAAAATTAATATTTACATTTCCAAGATCTTGATAATAAACACCTACCCCCTGTTTTTTTTAAATTAAAGTCTTTTTTTCTTCTCAATGTTGAACTTTGACCATTACTTTATGTAACTAAAATGTCTATTTAGATTTTCAAGATTAAACTTTGACCATTAATTTTTCTTAATATATTTTTTTCATAAAACATATCTAATTTGAAATGGAGAAAATGAGGTAACTCAATATCACCATTGAAAAAAAAAATCAAAGGAGATGATAACCATTTGCTCAACAAAAATTTGATTCCCTTATCAACCAAAGAAACAGAACTTAATTTATTAATTACTAATTTAGGACTTAGGAGTGTTTTTTTTTTGAGTGAAGGACTTAGGAGTGTGTTACGTACGAATTATATAGATGAAAAGCTAATTAACGAATTAATTACCAAACAAGAAGAACTTAATTAACCAATTAATTACCAATTCCCTCAAGTACGAAATTAATTTAGATGAAAAATTAGTACTGTGCAATAAAGCAGATAAAGACAATTGGTGATCACTTGATTCAGGAGCAAGGTAGTGGCTGAACCTTTTCGCTGAGCAACAGCAGCAAATCATCCAAGGACTCATCTGGTCCCCAGTCCACTTCCATCCTTAAAAAAAAAAATCAAAAGAAATCACAGATTAAAAAAACAGGACAAATTCGAATTTCGTTCTTTTCAAAAATCAACTCATCTAATTATAAAATTCACATTCTTAGTAGTAATACAATCTGACTTCAAAAATCATCAATTAATACTTCTCTCCACGAACGAACGAATTCACTGCACTAATCAGAATTCTCATACTTAAAAAATCTTAAACAAAGACCTCAAAGAGACACAATTTTTAAACTGTACTGTACACAAAAAAAGGACTCTCACAGTGAAAGCAACTATAAAATAAAGCACCTCATCGAAATCATCTCAGCTAATCATAAAATAAAACTATAATCTGAGTTCCAAAATCCTCATCTAAATCACTGCAGATACGAATTCGAATACACTAAACAAATCTTTAAAAAGACGTCAAAATCAAACAATTTAATATTAAGCACCAAAAAGATACTCACGGAAAACAACAAACAATAAAGCAGATCAAAAACCTTTCCAAAAACGGAAATTTTCATTCTTTTTCTTCTTTCTCATTTTCTAGCATTCCAATTACCAAAACAAAAAAGCACTTCCCTTTCCAAAAAAACAACACAAAAATGCGACCTCATAGTCTGATACCACAAGAGAGAGAGAAAGACACAGAGCAAAAAAAACAGAAAGAATCAGGAGAGAGAAAAATAACAAAAAGGACGAAATCCATTTATAATTTTTGGACATACGCACATACACAAAATCAGAAACAAAAACCTGATGTACCTGCTACATCGCAGGGCCAATTCAAGGGCCAACACCTGCTGTTGTTGTTCACCACTACTACCAACACTCGCAGGTTTGGTTTTCAGGTCCGTACGAGCTCTTTTACGAATAAGCAGCTCAATGCACTTACGGGAATGATTCTCTGCGGCAGTGTGTAGGGGAGTAAATCCACAACAACCGTCGATTTCGTTAATCAAAGGCACAGAACTTCCAATCTCACCGTTGATTAATGCTGATGCTGAGTTCACTGAGTCGAACTCGCAACAGAGATGAAGTAACCTCGATACGAGATTTCGATCTAACGGTTGTGATGAGATTTTGGTGAGATTTTGAGCTTGCGAGATGAGTTCAGTGACGTTATCGCGAAATATCGGTTTTGTGAGCGCGTTTTCGAGAGATGCTTTTTGTGGTGGTGGTGTTGTTGTGATGGTGGCGCGTGGTTTTGACGCGCTGATTGGAGAGGGATAAAGAGATTCAGGGAGAGAGTTGATGAGCTTAGAAACGTCGAAAGCTCTTCGCATTTCCATCTCCATTTTTTGATATTAATTTCTGCAAACAAAACTGAAATATGATGAATATTTATGAGGATGATGATGAGGAAATTAATATGAATATTTATGAGGATGATGATGAGGAAATTAATAGCAGAGTATTTGTGGAAAGATTGACGAAAAAGATGATTTGAAGAAGAAAAGAAAAAAAAAAACGCGGAAAGATGCTTTTTTCTGTATTTGAAATGGAGATATTTTTTGAACGAAAAGGAAAACCTAACTGTTTTTGGAAATAATGAAGGTGAAGCGAAATTGCTAGTTCAAGAATATAATCAAAAAGATAAAACGCGGAAAAGACTACCTTATTGAAGTTCTTGAGTGAAATTTTGAACCGAAATCAAGAAATAAGACTCGCATTTTTATGAAAAAAACGTATGTTCGCCATCAGAGCAGCTTAAGGAATGCTTCAATGGCGAATCAAAGAGAAAACGCGAAAAATAGTACTTTATTGAAGTTCTTGAGTGAAATTTTAAAGCGAAATCCAGATCGAAACTCAACAATGTGAGTATGTGACTCGCATTTTCTAGAAAAAACATAAATGTCCGCCATTAGAGCAGCTTAAGAAAAGCTTCAATGGCCGACCAAAGAGAGAGCGCGGAAAAGAGTACTTTTATGCTCTTGAGTGAAATTATTGAAGCGAAAACAAGATCGAAAAGCAAGAATGTGATGTAAATCATTACCAGAGCAGCTCAAAGAGGTACTTTAATGGCGGAATTTAGCTCGAAGTTCGGAAATTTAGGGTTTAGCAAGTGAACAAAATGTAGCATTACAGAAAGAGAGGAGATAGAAAGTAAGAGAAGAGGAGAGAGAGATTGTCTCACCGGAGATTTGTTAGTAGCGTTGGTTTTTGTGCTTGTTTCTTTCTTTTGCTGTTTGTAAACTGTGATGGGGCTAAGTTGTTCTTTCTATTTGATGAGAGAGAGAGAGAGAAAATAAAAGGAAGAAAAATTGGAGGCAAAGGGAAATGCCAATGGTTATTTTATTTTATAGGTCTTGAAATGGGAAAAGCCTTGGTCACACTGTTTGTTTCAGGGTCCCTCTTTATCCAACACTGTAGAATCAAAATATACCATCATTACCCTTGGCTAATCCGGAACATCCCTGGTTATATAACTAGCAGTCCATACTAGTCGAGTAGTACTCTAGACTGTAGTAGTCTTTCTTTTTCCACTCGAGAGGGCATAATAGTAATATTGCAAAATTAGCATTTTTCGTGTTTTATTAGGGAGGGTGGGTGGGTAATAGGGGTGCAAACGAGCTGATGTACTCGCGAGCAGCTCGTGAACATACTCGGTCAAAGCTCGGTCAATGCTCGTTCAATAATAAACGAGCCGAGCACGAGCACCAATTCAAGGCTCGTTTATTAAACGAGCCGAGCACGAGCACCCCTCAACTCGGCTCGTTTAGTATTTTCATGGGTAATATTGCCTTTAAAGTTAGTATGCTCGCGAGCAGCTCGTGAACGGCTCGGTCAAAACTCGGCCAAAACTCGTTTAAAACTCGCTCGATAAGAAACGAGCCGAGCACGAGCACCAATACGATGCTCGTTTAATAAACGAGCCGAGCACGAACACAGCAATACTCGGCTTGACTCGGCTCGTTTGCACCCCTACTAGGTAACAATGAGTTAAAGTTATTTTAAAGGTCATACATTAACATTTATTATTTTTATTGGTAACAGTGAAATGCATTTAAAGATTTAATTTGAAATACATGTATTGTCATTTCATAATCTCTAGCACAGATTCTAATTATTATTGTCTTATTCCAAGGTAAACTGATTGTATTTGTGCATTTCACATTACATAGATGGAAGATGGTTCATCTTAATGTGTATTTCAAAAAATATGTGATACTCATTGGGGCCTTGGGGGATTATTTCGTCAGGCCAGTTGCCTTTGTCTAGAAATAGAGGCCTCTATTTTCTTAAATGGAGGGTGGTCTCTATTTCTAACTAATTTTTGAGGTAAATAAACACAAGGGCAAAATGAGAGAAGTAGATTTAGCCCTCCATTTAGGAAATGGAGAGGATTCGAACTCAAAAATATTTCGTTATTGAATGAACTAAAGAGGCTCTTTTCAATCGGGATAAGGAGGGTTGAGCTATCGGAATGAACAAAAGCTTTAAAAAAAAGTGATTTTTGAAAATAAGAAAAACTATAATCTCTATGCATAAACACTGTTATATCTTTAAAAAAAAAAAAGGAGAGAGAGAGAGAGAGAGAGAGAGAGAGAGAGAGATTGGCTCATCGGAGATTTGTGACCATCATTGTTGTTGCTTAGTGCTTTTGCTATTTGTAAACTGTGAAGGTCGATTGATGCGTTTATAGTATAGTGGCATATTTTGAATTTGAGATTACTAACCCATTATGGAGAGAGAAATGGAGAGAGAAAAGGGTAGAGAGAGAGCCAGAGGAAAGCAAACAGCTTCTTTCGCTTCTTCTTTGAGTGACTTAGGCAGAAACCACCAAAGAGAGAGTTCTAAATTCGAGTGGAGGGTCGTTACCAACAGAAAATCACGTTTTAGGAGAGCTATGGGGAGAAATTTTGCTGAAAGCAGGAATATGAGGAGTGGTAAGGGGAACAATAATTTTGAAAACCGAAACATGAGAAATTGGAGAGAGGAGCCCAAAAATCAGTATAATCATCAGAGGGGTGCAAAATCAGATAAGGGGGAACTCGACTCTATTTGTTGACAACCTTCCAATGACTATCAACAATAGAGCAGTTAGGGAATTATTCATGAATCATGGGAGAGTCATTGACGTTTTCGTTCCTTGGAAACTCAGAGGTGCAAAGCGATTTCGTTTTGCCTTTGTAAGATTCCAACATTATCTAGAAGTTGAGCGTGCTATTCGCATGGAGAATGGAAGAAGAATTAAAGGTGCGAGATTAAGAGTTCAGTTTGCAAGATTTGAGAGACAACCACTTCAAAACACCAGAGCCAACCCAAACAAAGCCTCTAAAGGCTCCAAGCCCTTAACTAAGGAGCCCACTCCCGCTCCCGTTGAGGAGAATGTTGCTGAAGATGGAAGAACCTTCTTGGATGTCCTGACTAGCAAAGGCAGAAATCGGGTGGAGCTACTCAACAAACCTCAGGTGAATGACATGGATTTGCAATTCACTAATGAGGTGCTGGGCGAAGAAGTTAAGAAGGCTCGAGATGAACTTCAAATGATAATGGTGGAAGACGACTCAATTGGACTCTTAAAAGGGGAGGTCTGCGAGGAAAACCTTGATGGTTTAGCAGAAGTCTTGTGTGTATTGCTAATGACGCCACTCCTACTGAAGTAATTCAGGCAGAGATGAATGCAGAGGGAGTCAGAGGAATCATTGTTAGATCGATGGGCGGAATGATGCATCTCTTAACTTTCGGATCCATAGAATACTTAGAACTCATGCGGGACGATTATGGCGATTGGATGGAATCATGGTATAGTCACTTTAAAACATGGGAAGAGTTTGACACAACAAAATGGCGTAGTACTTGGCTGTCCATTTATGGGCTACCTCTAAATGGGTGGTCTCTGAGTAATCTGCGAAAGATTGGTAGCGTTTGGGGCAATGTCATTTCTTTTGATAGGGAAACATAAAAAAAAATCCTCATTTGAAAGCTGCAGAGTTTTGGTGCAAACTGACTGCTTATTCAAGATAAATGACAAGTTGTTCTTCGATCTTGATAAACAAACATCATCGGCTCTCCATTATTGAGGAGGCTTTTAACCCGCTCTCTTTCGGTGGAGGATGGAGGTCCACGATAGGCCAAGGTAAGGACGACGATGATGCTAACTCGTTTTTGAGTTGTGATGATGATAACCTTGAGGTGGATATTGGCCTCAATGGAGTCCCTGATCAGAATAACTCGAGTCATGAGCATGGCGATGCTGAGGTCAACACAGAGTCAAACCAAGCCAATGATGACGTCAACAAATTTTCAAAAAACTGCCTTAATGAGGCAGCAGACAACACGGTTGACGAAGAGGTAGCGTTTGGATCAAAAACATGCTCTGGTAACCTAGGAAATCTACAGCCCCCAACATCACTTTTAAATGATGAAGAGGGTCCCAAGGCGATCTTTGAAAAGCCTTCTACACATGATGGAGATTGTATTGAAAACAGAGCACTTAATGATATCACTTTGGAAGAGAAAAGGTTGGAGAATTCTTCTGAGACACAAATGTTTGAAAACAAAATAGGAGATTTAATTACTTTAGAGCAGACCCACACCTCTACTGGGCCTTAGACATTAGCCCAAAGTGAGGACAGCTTGGACTCAATTAGCATGAGTAATCTTGGGTCAGTCTTGCCACCAGGTTTTGAAGAGGATATCCCTCTTATCACCATTGCAAATTATCACAAGAGGAAAACAAACAAAAGAAGAAGAAGGGAGGAAAGACAACGGGCCATTGTCTGTAACTCAAATTTTTCTAAATGCAATGGGCCTATTGTAATGGGCCAGAGGTCGGGAGACGTAAATTCAAGCTCTCTCCAGTCTGGAAATCCTTTTGGCATCTTGGGTTTGGCTAAAAAACTGGTCATGACATTTCCTGGTACTGACATGGAGATGATAGGTTGAATCAAGAAAATCCTTTCTGGTGAATTGAATGAATGGGGCAAGTCAAAGGAAGAATAACTGGGTTTTGGGCTTCAGATCAAGGTGTATTTTTTTGTTTAAATGAAGATTCTCTCACGGAACATTCGAGGCTTAAATGCTAGAGAAAAGAAATCTGCTCTTCGAAAATCAATAAATAAATTCAGGCAGGGGATGATATGCATACAAGAAACCAAATGTGAGACATTAGCAGATCGAGACGTTGCAAAATTCTGGAAGGAAAATAATTTACAATGGCGTTTTTCTCCTTCAAGGGGAAATTCAGGAGGAATTCTGGTATCGTGGAGCTCGTCTTTTTTCAGAGCGATGTCAGAGGTGATTGCAATAAACTGGGTGGCTATTGAAGGTACGTTAATTGAAAATAATTTTCAGTGTGTCATAGCAATCATATATGCTCCCACAGATGAGAATGATAGGAGTCTTGTTTGGTTAGAAATTGAGTCTGAATGGGCAAGAAGTAATAAACCCTGGTTGATCTTAGGCGATTTTAATGAAGTGCTCAAATATGAGGAAAGAGCCAGTAACCAAATAAATGGTAGAGGGGTCGAAAATTTCAGGAATTTTTTTTCAAACATGCAGCTACTTGAAATTGAATTTAGAGGAGGGAAATTTATATGGTTTAGAGGCAATTCCATGAGTAAATTAGATAGGGCTTTCGTGAATGCAGAATGGTTGTCATCATTTCCCTTCATTTCCTCAAGAACTCTTCGCAGAGGTTTATCTGATCATTGTCCTCTTTTACTTCACACTGAGACTCTAAATTGGGGCCCAAAACCGTTTCGTTTTTTAGATTGTTGGCTTGATCATCCAACTTTCCTGAAAATGGTAGAGCAATGTTGGCATGACAACAAAGACTATGAAAATGAACCTGAGGTCCATATTGGTGTGAAATTGAAGCAATTAAAAAGCAGAATTAAAGATTGGAACAAAACTGAATTTGGAGATATCAATCAAAGCATAGAGGAGTTGGAAAAATCGATTGAAAACTGGGATGCTCTTACGACCTCCAGGCCGTTGTCCTTTGATGAACTGCAGAAAAAAAAGAAAGGATCTCTCTGATCTTTGGATGTGGAGCAAGAGAAAGGAGGCCTATTGGGCACAAATGTCTAGATCGAAATGGTTGAAAGCGGGTGATAAGAATACCAGGTTCTTTCATGTTGTGGCTTCCAACAGAGCTCGTAGAAATGGTATTGCTTCCCTCAAGATTGATAATTAGATTGTTGCTGAGCCTCAAGAGATCAGAAAAGCGACAATTGAATATTACAAAGGGATATTTACAGAAGAATACAAAGTACGACCCTTTTTTGAAAACCTGGGCCTAAAACAGATATCATGTGAGCAAGCTGCTTCCTTGATTGAAAGATTTGAATAGGAAGAAATTTATCAAGCAGTGTGGCAATGCGAGGGCTCTAAGGCCCCGCGTCCAGATGGGTTTAACTTTAATTTCATCAAAAGTGCATGGAATATTACATTTTTGCTTTTGTTGATCATTTCTGGAGTACAAGTACTTTTCCCCCTAATCTCAATGTCGCATTCATAAGCCTCATCCCAAAGGTTGACATCCCTGAGGAATTAAAAGATTTTCGCCCTATTAGCATGATTGGTGCAATGTATAAGATTCTCTCAAAACTGCTCTCAAACCGCCTAAAGCAGGTCATGAACTCCATCATCAGTGACTCTCAATCTGCATTTGTCGGAGGCCGACAAATCCTTGATGGTGCACTCATTGCGAATGAACTGATTGACTCATGTAAAAGGAGGAAACTAAAGGCATTTGTGTGGAAGCTAGATTTTCATAAATCATTTGACTCAGTCTCATGGGCCTTTCTCTTTCGCGTATTGGAGTGTATGAATTTTCCCCCTCGTTGGCGGGATTGGATCAAATGGTGCTTAGAGTCTGCAGCTGTATCTCTCCTCATTAACGGATCGCCTACAAAAGTTTTTAACCTCGAGCGAGGCTTAGGCAAGGCGACCCCTTGTCCCCTCTTCTCTTTGACATTGCTATGGAAGTCCTCAACTGTTTATTCACCAAAGCTGTTGCCATGGGTTGTCTATCTGGTATTGCTGCTTCTCCAAATGACCGTGCTTTCACCCATCTTCAATTCGCTGATGACACCATCGTATTTTGCCCAGCGGATTCTAATTATCTTGACACTATTAAGATGATCCTCATCTCTTTCCATCTCTCTTCGGGGCTCAAGATTAATTTTCACAAATGCTCCCTCATTGGCATTAATGTGGAACAAGCCTGGGTCAACAACTTAGCTTCTGATCTGCACTGCAAGTCCTCCTCTCTTCCCATCAAATATTTGGGTCTCCCTCTTGGAGCTAATCCTCGCTCTCAGGAATTTTGGCAACCTGTTATAAGCAGGATGGAAGCGAAACTCGCAACTTGGAAAGGAAAACTTCTCTCCATGGGGGGTCACCTCACTCTCATAAAATCATCTTTGAGCAGCCTCCCAACTTACTACTTGTCCTTGTTTAAAGCCCCTGCTTCAGTACTCAATAAAATTCTGAAGATGCAAAGGACTTCTTTTGGTCGGGCAATGATCATGATAGGCGACCAACTTGCCTCATCAGTTGGGATTTAATTGAGAAGCCAAGAAACAGGGATGGTCTTGGTGTAGGATCTTTAAAAGAAAAAAACTTGGCACTGCTCAGTAAATGGTTTTGGAGATTTATCACGGAGGATTCTAGTCCTTGGAAGGATCTAATTATGGGAAAATATAACATTGGCAATATGATCTCTCTTGATGAAATGCCAAAGCCGAGACAAGGTGGTATTTGGAAGGATATCTGCTGCTCAATAAAAAAAGATGCGGCCTTGGTTGAAATTCTCCAAAAAGGATTTTGCTTTGACGTAGGAAATGGAACAACAGCTCGTTTTTGGCTTGATTGCTGGATGGGGATTTTGGTTTAAAAGATAAATTCCCAAGATTATTTGCTCTATCCCTTTTCCCCACAAGCATCTATAAGCAGTTTGGGCTTCTGGGATGGACTTTCTTGGAGATGGAATCTCACGTGGCGCAGGAGGTTATTTCAATGGGAAGAGTAGATTAAACAACAACTCTTTGACCTCCTTCAACAAGTGTATCTCGACCCTGCATCAACAGACAAAATTATTTGGAGGCATAATAAAAATGGTGACTTCACAGTCAAATCCATTAGATTTAAACTGAACTCCATTGATGGACCACTCGTCCATGAAGCAGCGAAAGGAATTTGGCGCGGACTCGTTCCCCCAAAAGTGGAAACCTTCATGTGGCTTGCTTTCCATGGCAGGCTCAAAACGAAGGATAGGCTCCTCAAGTTGGGCTTCCAATGCGTGAATGATGACATATGTTGTTTGTGTGAGGTTAATAGCGAAAGCGTCAATCATCTATTGATCCACTGTGATACTACAAGGAAGCTATGGTGCCGTTGGCTAAACCTATGGAGTATTTCATGGTGTCCACCTCAATCGGTGAATGAATTTTTTAACCAATGGTGCTCTATTGTTTCAGGTTCTCACTTTCAAAAAATCTGGATCAACTTCATGTTTGTTCGTGCTTGGTCAGTGTGGAAGGAAAGAAACTCCAGGCTATTTAATGAGAAAGCTTGCTCTATTGATGAACTTTTTGATCTCATCCTCCTACGCCTAACATGGTGGGTAAAAGCTTGGGACGGAACTCTCCCATATTCCCCTCAAGAAGTCATCAACAACCCGTTGTGTCTGAGAACGAAAGAATTGAGTCGTATCCCGAAGAAGGTTGAAACATGGTCTGCTCCCCCTCAAGGTATGTTAAAATAGAATGTCGACGCATCAAGTAAAAATGGTGTTGGGGGTATAGGTGGAGTGCTTAGAGATTGGAATGGCTCTTTTCGATGCGTTTTCTCCATGAGGACTCCATATAATGAGATTAATGAAGCTGGAGTATGTGCAATATTTAAAGCCCTTCAACTGACAGCAAATAAGGAGTGGATCAGCCAACTTGAGCTCACCATTGAATCGGATTCGGTCAACGCCATTAACTGGTGTTGCGGCAAAGAGGGTGGCCCTTGGAATGTTCGTTTTGAGCTCAACTACATACGCCTCTTCAAGGATAATTGGCCTCACATCTCACTCATCCATAAGCCAAGAAGTACAAACTCCATAGCTGATGGTCTAGCAAAACAGGGAGTAACTAGGAGTAATGATTTCTTAGCATGGCTCTAACTCTTTCAATTTTTTTTAGGAGTTTGTTTTGATGTCTGTATGTTTGGAGTGTGTATTTAGATGTCTGTATTGGGAGTTCATAAACTCTGAACTCTATAATTTGGCAAAATCCAAGCACATGATTGAAAGCTCCCTTTCAATCCTTCCTAGAAGGTGGGTCTGGGCTGCTTGAATGATGCTAACTTGGAATCTTGCCACTTTTGTTAGCTGCTACTGCAGCTGTTCATATGAAATAAAAAAATCTGAATTATAAAAAAAAAAAAAAGAGTTTATAGTTATACTGATTGTTGATGAAAAAGAAAAGAAATGGATTCAAATGGAAATGCCAATGTGTGAGTCTGTGAGACTTCGGTGGTTGTTCTTATTATATACTCCAGGTCTTGAAATGGGAAAAGACTTGGCACTGTTGGTTGTCTAATACTCCATCCGTCTCATAAAATCCTAAACGTTTGTTTTTTGAAGGTCAAATTTAACAAATTTTGACCATTAATTTATGAAAATGTATTAAGATTCATAATATGAAAATACACTTTTGTTAGATTTATTTTTAAAAATACTTTCACAAATCATATTTTTATAATTTTTATACTCATATAATTGTAGTTATTTACGATTAAAGTGGTGTTTTGGAGACCGTAAAAAAGTAAATGTTTAGGATTTTATGGGACGGAGGGAGTACTCCCTAAGAGCAGTGATCCTAATCTTTCTTTTTCCGCTCTCGGGAGGGTATAGTAGTATTGAAAATTCATTTCTCACTTCGTGTTTTATTACGGTTGTTGGGAACTGGGAAGTAATGAAGTGATTTTTAATGGTCATACATTAACATTTATTATTTTTATTGATAATTGTGAAAAAATACATTAAATAAAATTTAAATGTGTGTATTGTCATTTCATAATCTCTAGGATAGAAACTAATGATTAAATTGTCTTGTTTCAAGGTAAATTGACTCCTATTTCATTTTCATATGCATTTCACTTTAAAATATAGATGAAAGACTTCATCTGAATATGAATTTTAAAAAATAGGAAAATTTGATAAAAATAATCCCAAGTTTGAACAATCAGACAAAAATAATCCCAAGTTGAAAAGTGCACAAAAATAATCTCATGTTGTCATTTTTGTCACAAATATGGACTCGATACTTATGTCATCTTAATCCTTTAGTATTATAACGCTAATTAGACATACTTATTGTAATTTTTATATTATTAATGTGTTTTAATTCTTAATAATAATAAAAATTTACATCATTGTTTTAGTTCTCTCTCCTTCTCCCCATGTCAGCCACCAACACACCACCCTCCTCACCGGCCACCAACCCACCACCACCATATTCTAATCATCAGGCAAAAAGGTCGCCACCACCACCAAATTGGAGAGAGAAATAGCCCCACACAGCCCCTCCAACCCTTATTTCCTCCTGTTCTTTTTTCATTTTCCCTCTTCCACAAATTTTCAGGGTGTTGGTGTCGAGGAGAGAGAGAAAGGAGAGCAGTAGCAATGAGGAAACCCAAATTATGGACCGGGTTTTGAGATGGGATGCGACAGGCCCAACAGACCGGAGATGGGTTTTGACTTGTTGGGTTAAGAAGTATCAGTGAGTGAGGAGAGAGAAAGATTGAGATAGTTCATGGCGGGTCATTTTTTGGGCGTTTGCAGAGAGGAGAGAGAGAGAGGGGTGGCCGGTGGGGGTTTTGAGTTTTGGGGAGGAAGGGGTGACGCATGTGAGCAGAAATGGTGAAGGTTTGATGATGAAGATGAGAGCACAGAAGGTGTTCGATGAAATAACTGACTGAAGGTGTATTAGATCTGAGCGGGGATGGGAGTGGCGGTTGCGGTAAGGGGCGGTGAGAACGAGAGGCCGTGACAGTGGGGAGGATGGAGAGACAAAGTGGGGGGAGGCTAGGTGGTGTCCTGGCTGAAGAGAGAGAGGATGGTGGAGGTGGAAGACATGACAGAGAAAGGAGAGGAGGTAGGAGGAAGAAGGGTGGGGACTGGGGAGTGGGTTTGATGAGGAGAGAGATGGAGTGTTAGAAAAAAAAAAGAGAATTAATGAAGTTAATGAGGAATTAGTTTAATTAGCGTTAATTAAGTAATAAAATTAAACGACTTAATTTAACGGACTACTTTTGTGACAAAAATGACAACTTGGGATTATTTTTATAGACTTTTCAACTTGGGATTATTTTTGTCGTACCGCCCAAACTTGGGATTATTTTCATCGAATTTTCCTAAAAAATATTATATGATACTCAGCATATGGCTGGATAATTAGTCAGGTTCACCGCCTTTTTTGATTTAATACATACATCCAAAATAACCTCAACCCTAAAAAAAGGCTCCTGTCAGGCGGAATAAGGAGGAATAGAGTCGTTGTAATGGACAAAAGTATCAAAAAAAAAGGTGGTTGATAAAAAGAAAAGTGAATATGTAATTTTATGAGAATAAAACAAATATATTTTCAAAAATGATTTTTGGCAACAAAAGAAAACACATAAAATGTACTATGTATAGGCATCTCTTTGTTCCAAATAAATTTATACTGTAGATTGTTTTTTTTTAGTTTGTTTCAAATGAATGTATACATTGTTCATAAAGCAAGTGGTCTCAATAACTTTTTTACCATTATACCCACATATCATTACACTCACCAACTAACCCCACCTCCCTTTAATATTCCCCAAAAAGTAAGGGCTATGTTGAAAAGCTATACCCCCCATTTTTCGTACCTTAAAACTAGTGAAAAATAACAATGTATACATTTATTTGAAACGGATGGAGTATTACGAAACACTGTAATCCCATTGCATAAACATTGTTAAAAAAAAAAAAAAAAAAAAGATAGAATGAGATTGGCTTACCAGGATTTGTTGCTTAGTTCTTATGTTACTGTGATGGTCGATGGTGGAAATGAAAAAGAAAACAAATGTAAGCAAAGGGAAATGCCAATGAGTGGGACTTTATTTGGGAGGTTGTTTTCATTTTATACTCCAGGTCTTGAAATGGGAAAAGCCTTCGTCGCCGTTTGGTTCAGGGTCCCTCTTATCCAATACTGTAGAATATAATAACATGAGTGAATATTGACCGTCATTACCCTGGCTATTCCCAAACTTCTCCCGGTCTTGCCATTTGGTCATACTCATTTTTTTTTTTTTTTGATCTCGGTCATACTCATTTTTAAGATCAGTCGATACTCGATACTGGGCGCTTCTATTATGTTGTGTCGCACCGTGTAGTGCGGGCATAACATATAATATTGGCCGTTGATTATAAAGCAATGATCTGAGGCGTCCATTGTCTATTACACGCAACCGGGTAGTTGGTTGCAAGTGAGAAGTGTTATTGCCTTGTTTGCAAGTGATAAAAAAAATAAAAACCGACTCCCCTCCTTCTTTGTTCTCCCTCCTTGTCTTGCGTTTCTTCTTTCTCTCTCCTCTTTTTCCCATTTCTCTGGATACAGAAAGCCCGAAGAAAGCCCGGAAAAATGCCGGTTTGAGCACTGTTTGATTTGTCTCTCTCTCCATATCTGCCAGGTGAAGAAAGTTGTTTGATTTCGACTTCATTATCCATATACAGGTTAGTGATGTTGAAAATTTAAAAAAAAAACATAGTTATATGCTTCATTAGGTTTTAATTTTGGACAATTGGGATTTAGAAATGGACTGCCATTGAAATTGGTTGCATGCATGTGGTGTATTGGTTGTTTTGTTCTGAAATTGCAATCTTTAGGTTATAATTGATAATGAAGTTGGGTAATTAGAGTAAACCGGTTTGGAAATTAATTCTAATAAATGGAATTGTAGTTTTGCAAACTATATGAAATGGAAATTTTTATATGATTTAATGGATTCCATCAAATGAGGGGCCCGTTAAATTAGTTGTTGAAGATGGAGTAAGGTTGGTTTGAGACATGATTGAAATAGTCGTTGTTTTGTTGATTGATGATGGAGTAAGTTTAGCTTAGTTATAGTTTGAACTTTGATGAATGGTAGAATGGAGTTGGGGGCCTCTTGAAATGACAGAAGAAGTTTAATATATGGAGTAGGTCAATTTTGGTAAAGGAAAATTGAAATCTCCATTTGGAGTAGATTAGTAAAGTATTTGTACATATTGGTGTACTACACAAAACT
Organism: Tetragonia tetragonoides; assembly: GCA_038025085.1. NCBI lineage: Eukaryota > Viridiplantae > Streptophyta > Magnoliopsida > Caryophyllales > Aizoaceae > Tetragonia > Tetragonia tetragonoides. The sequence goes on from CM076139.1 coordinate 44,091,595, forward strand.
TTAGAATGTCCTCGAAAATTAATTGCATTTGATTGAGAATTTTAGAAATTGAGATTTTATTGGTATACCATTACAATTGATGGTGGAATAAACTTGACAAATTGAAATGGTCGACATTAACTTAACATGGTGCAATAGGTTGATGTTGAATTGAAATTGTAAAAATTCAATATGGTCGACCAGGACAAAGATTTTGTTCAGCATTGTTTGAAAATCAGTTTTACCAGTGTGTATATAACTATTTGTGAAGGAAATGAATAAGGAAAGGTGGACCATTAAAAAGTATAGAACTGAAAAAATATTGTAAATGTTTAATTTATATTTCCATTTAATATTGATGTTGCTGTAAATGGAGATATTGACGTATTGAAATGTTTGTAGATTTGATGGCATCAAAACAGAAAACAAATCCTTCAACCGATGCGAATAAGAGTGAGGATCAGTGTCGTGTCGACATTCCTCTAAAGCGACCTACTTCTTCCTATATTATATTCTCGTAAGGAGTTTAATAAATAAAAATTCTAACACTGAATCAATGTTGTACGTTTTAAAGTTGAATGTGTTTGTTTTGTTGCACTGTAGAAAGGAGTTCAAGAAAAACAATAGCGAGAAGTTGCAGGGCTTAACAATGAAGAGACAGGTAAGTACCAATCATTAATATGATTGTATTGAAGTTTGATTAAATAGTGACATTTAATTTATGGGTGAAACAGAACTGTGTAATAGGAGAGGTCTAGCGCCATGCATCATTGGAGGAGAAGTCTAAGTATAAGCTTGAGCAGAAGAAGATGTCAACGGAGTATAAAGAGCGAAAGGGTGGGCGAAAGGAAAATGTGCGGTGTGACCCCAAAGCAGTCCATGTTACACATAGTGAAAGACATAGAGCGGGTTCCAAAATTAAATTGGGCAAATTATCTAGTGCGGTGCCTTAGTATCGGAATAGAGAAGTATAAGAGCGGATAGCGGAAGAATGTTGATGGAGGCACGCATCTTTTAATGGTTAGAGTAATTATTGAATTTTGATTGACTTTAATTTTATGCATGATACAATTGAATTGACATTCAGTTTGTTTTATTGAAGCTATTATTTCTGGTGCACATGGGAGATGTAAAGGGGTGTCAACAGTCCATGGGCATGAATGGCCCTGTTTGGGGGTTGTGGACGGAGGAGAAGGTATTGTCAACACGGAAACCATTGTCGGTGAAACTGAAATTGAAGACAGTAGCTGAGCAGCGGCCTACAGTTGATCTTTCATCGGTATTGCAAGAGCTGGCTCATTTAAGGGAAGCCCAAGAATGACAAGGTGTCAGGATTGAGAGTCTGTTTAGTAAAGTTGGGAAAATTGATACAATACAGAAATTGATGGAAGAGCTGTTCGATAGAAGGCATAATGAAATGATTGACATTATTGGAAAATTTCTTAAGAAAGAGAAGTCTCCGGTTGAAGAGAAGGATGAACCAAAGGGCCACAGTGAGGGGAGTCGTAGGGAACGAAACTCTGTTGACGATTGCAAGGGTGATGCCTCTGTTGCAAAAGCATTGAGCTTTGCTGGCATTTTGGCAGATAAAACCCTTCATGATGAGGAATTCAATTCTCCGTCCCCGAAAGGTATTAGGTTGGCAGACGACTTACTTAGTGAAAAGGTTATTCAACAGTTGCAGAAAAAGGTTGAACAACAATTTCCTCCCGGAGTGCATACTATGAAGGACAGTCCCCCTTTGAAGAGTCCTTATATGCTACCTATCCTTTTAAAATATTTTGTAAAAGTGATGTGTAAATTATGGTCCAAAACAACTTAAATGGTTTTGCCAGAGCAATATTAGTGTAAGGGAGAACTTAACTTGTCACAGCTATAATTTGTGGAGAATGTAAAATGAAGTGGTGGGCCAGTTAAATATTTTAATCTCTTTTAAAGGATGAAAGTGTTCTATTTGTAAGGGTGAGTGAATATCATGGCACTTGATGACTTGAAACATACCAGCGTTATATTTATATTTTTGGGCTCGTCATAAATTAGTTGGCTACATATCATGCTATATAGACTGCCCAATTATAGGTAATAGTTGACCAATTGTTTATTTAGACACGACTTTGACGAGTAAATGACTCATGTTGAACGACCTATTATACATACTAGTGGACCAAAGGTTGGAATATAATTTACTTAGCTAAATAGCATCTTCAAAATGTGCAATTGAATTGGTATATAGGCTAGGTAATAGTTGACCAATTATTTATTTAGACACGATTTTGAGGAGTAAATGACGCATGCTGAATGACCTATTATACATACTAGTGGACCAAATGTTGGAATATAAATTACTTAGCTAAATTTGCATCTTCAAATGGGCAAGTGAATTGGTATATAGAATAGGTAATAGTTGACCAATTATTTTTTTAGAACGACTTTGACGAGTAAATGACTCATGCTGAACGACCTATTATATATACTAGTGGACCAATGGTTGGAATATAAATTACTTAGTTAAATAGCATCTTCAAATGGACAAGTGAATTAGTATATAGACTAGGTAATAGTTGACCAATTGTTTTTTTCGACACGACTTTGACGAGTAAATGACTCATGCTGAATGACCTATTATACATACTAGTGGACCAAAGGTCGAAATATAAATTACTTAGCTAAATAGCATCTTCAAATGGGCCAAGTGAATTGGTATATAGACTAGGTAATAGTTGACCAATTGTTTTTTTAGACACGACTTTGACGAGTAAATGACTCATGCTGAACGACCTATTATACATACTAGTGGACCAAAGGTTGGAATATAAATTACTTAGCTATATAGCATCTTGAAATGGGCCCAGTGAATTGGTATATAGACTAGGTAATAGTTGGCCAATTGTTTTTTTAGACACGACTTTGGCGAGTAAAATCATTGAAAAACTGGTGTATGTGTGCTGAAAGATGGTGGGATATTAGAAAATCCATATAAAACATGGATAAGTAGAATGCATATGAAACATTCAGAATGCAAATGAAACATTGAGAATTGATATGAAACATGGATAAGTAAAAATGCAAGTACAGCTGAAAGTTAAATTGTAGCAAACATAGAAGTCGGTGTACACAAATCCTTAAATACATAAAGCCAAATGTTGAGGATCACGAAAGCATTAAAAACTTAGCGGATGATGGGAGACAACATTAGTTCAGTCTCAGGCAGAAACCATTGTAACGACGTTGAAGCTAAAGTAGCTTCCTCTGAACAATGCAATGGATGATGAATTTGCCCTTCTTGATAACTTGCACGTCAATGTTGTCTGTCCACAAGACCAACATCCCCCCTGCTAACCCATCCAGTTCAACAACCAATGAGTGTTGAAATGGCAAGCCTCTCACTATATTTTCAGCGTTGATCGGTCCCACTCGGGTCTCGGTAATAACAAACAGGTCAGGCCGATGCAATTGACACAAGTAGAGGAAATTAGAGCGAAAGGAGGGTCGGGCTATACCTCTTGCATTCCAAACAAGCATTCTGTTAGTATCATCAAGGTTTGGTGTACGTCGTAAGTTGGGGTGTGCAGCCACATGCCCCTCGTCAAAGCAATCGATGATAATTTTTTTAGGCAGAACGCGCCAGTATTGGGGCATAGCCTTAAAATCCGAGTGATAGTTCCTGAATTGGTTTGGGTCAAACCAATTACTTTGCTCCATCTTAAACTCGACTTGTTTGACCCCCACTTCAAGCTGGTATACGTTGACAGCGTTGAAGTAAGCCGCATGAAAGCCCTTTGTAGATACGCTTGTCAAAATACAGCCGACAAAGGTTTCAGGTAGCACCATAGGATGGTCAACCAACACTTTACAATCAGCTGGAAGAATGGGCCACCTTGGGTGGTTTGTTAAAGACTCTAGGGCTTTGATACTTCCTTCTAGGCTCTTCCACGGCAAATGAGAGACATCAGTCAAAGTAAACAGATGGCCAGCCACCAGCCTCCCTTCAGCATTCATCATTTGCAGATCTCTCATGTTCCCCTCGGCCAAATTGGGATGGAGAATGAGGTAACGAAGGGCTGAAGCCCTCACTGGTTTGTATGTCCCATCTTCATTGTGGACAAAGTAGCGAGTGTGGTTGGTCACCACTTCCGACGTGCCAGGGGTTGGTGGATTATTGTTTTTCAGTAGTTCGTGTTTCTCGAAGGTTGTCTTTAATTTATGATGGGGGGGGGGAGTGGATTCTCGACCCACTCAGGAAGGATATTAGGAAAGATCTCGGCAAATACAGAAGGTGCAAAAATAATAGGACGCTCGGATGAACTGGTGTTTCCCTCCATTGTAGCCGGAAATATAAGCTTTTGGTTGCACTTGTTGTGTGGAGTGTGTCAGAGGAGATGACGAAGCTTTGGTGTTTGGTGTGTTGTTGTTTTGGGAGCATGTTGGGAAGTTGGGGCAGGTTTGTTATTAATATCCTAGGTCAACTTTTCAATAATTCAATGTCGGGTCGGGTCGGGTCGTGTTAAGCCCAACTGCAAAGACGGTTTTTATATTATAGGATACTTTATATTATTATGGTCGACTATCGGTTATTATGGTCGTCCAATACTCGTTGTCTTAAGAAGATTTCAACGTCCATGATTACACGGATGATGCACAAATGAGCTCCTTATATTTTTGACATAAAAATTGGTTTATGTGTTATAGGATACTTTTGAATGAGCTATGGTCCACCATAGTTTATTATGGTCCTCCAATACTGAGTGTCTTCAGAAAATTTCAATGTCCTTCAAGTGCTCACCATTAAATTGAAATACAAAGGTTCTATGTTACCATTTATTTTAGTGGTGCACCATTAAAGTGACATACAATGATGGTGCAAAAATGAGATCAATAGCTGAACGATTGAACCAAAAACTCCAACACTGGAACCTACCATTCATTTGCGTACATAACAAAATAGTAAGACAAATAGTAAGACCAATATCCCTTCCAAATTATAAACTTACTACAACCATAATCGCGATGGCATACCATTATCGTTCACCATCGGTTGCAAATTAAAGTAGCAGGTGGATCTTATAATTTGATTACAACTTTAAGGACCGGGCATACCCGGGGAAAATAAAAATAGGATAGAAATGTTTAAAACTTATTACATCAACATACCCAGGCATACCCGGGTCACAAAATCATTCACCGTCTTGACAGGGCTACTCGACTGGCTCTGAGTCTTCACCAACAGGGGCTGGACGAACTGCATAAGTTCCTTCTTGGTCAGAATCTTCTGCAGCTACACCTCCTTCAGCGGGGGTGCCTCCTTTAGTTGGGGTGGCTCGATGACCGGGGTTGCCTTGTTCAGCAGGAATGCCTTCGCTTCGCATAGGTGGTGCAGGCAATATGAGGTCAAACTGATCAGCAATTTGAACAAGACAGGATACCATCCACTGATTTGAATCGGCCGAAAACTTAGAATCACGTTCTAGCATGCGTTGCTTCTCCTCTACATCTTTGACCTTTCCATAAACAGCACGTGTCTCCATAAAATTTCTCAAGCAACACCTTCCCAAATGAGCTGTGCTCTCCTGAATCATGTCATTTTTGTTGCTGGACCTAAACATAACTCCCTCACTACCACCTTTCATGAACTCAGGCTCCATAAACAATTCTTTAAGCCTGGCATATACAACATCCTTATGAGAAACAGATGTGGAAGGGATATCTAGGTTTTTGTTGGGACGGTTTTTGACCAACCTCCCATCAACCTTCACATATTTCATCCTAGAAATAGTTCCAGAGTCAAACATTTGAGGCTTACCACGTTCTCTCTCCAAATCAATATTGAAATCTTGCTCTAAGAAAAACAAGGTGAACAAACCTTTGTATGGAAGGCCAGGTTTTGTACCATGCATTGCATTTTTTATCATGTGCATCATTATACTAGGCAACGACAGGTTGAACCTCCGACTAACCAAGGAGTCCATCACCAACAAGATCTTATCATCAATTGAATTGTAGCTACCCCCCCTAGGTGTTACAGTTCGGGCCAGAATATAGTGGAGTACCCTCAACTCCCCAGGCAAGTCATTAGCATTCATATGGTAACCATTATATCCGTCAGCAAACAAGGACTTTATAATGGATGCCCTTTTCTCCCCAGTCATACGCTTCACCAACTTATCTAAATCATCACCATCAGACTTCAGACGTAATATTTTTCCCAACTTAGCCCTTGAAACCTCAACTTGTTTCCCCATAAAATAACCTGAATACACCTTGCAACCTAACTCATCCCTCAAACAAACTCGTCTACCTTCCCTTAACACTTTTTCTTAGACAAACTAGCAAAAAACATTTTGAACATGTCTTGATCCATTAATTGATCAATAGTTGCAAACATAAGAAGCCAACCAACTTTATCAAACAATTCACAGAACAAAAATTTTTCTTTGTTCAAATAGTCCATATCAAATGAGAATTGAGGTAAAACAGAACGGTCCGCAAAGTAATGGATGTACCTTACGAAGTGGAATAAATCAGAGAATAGCCATTTGTCCACTGTTCCATATTGTTGACGAAGAATATTCTCATCAATTACCTCACAATCTGAAGAGCTTGAAGTGGTTTCTTCCTCAACTGGGTCCCCCTCTTCTTCTTTCTCATTTTCTTCATCAGTCCTCTTCTCCGTCAACTTTTAACGCTTTGCATCTCCTTTTGCCTCCACAGAAGGGGTTGGTGTAGAATAGGCAACCTTCCCCTTGGCCTTGGCCTTGCCTTTGTCGATGGCCCTGCCCATTTCCTTGGCCTTTTCGTTTTCCACGACCTTGCCCTTCGCCGACTTTCCGTCATCGACAGCCTTGCCCTTCTCCGTCGCTGTTGTTTGCATCTTGGGTTCATGAGTTACCGACTTGGTAGGAGTTGAGTTAGATGACTTTGCGGCCTTGGATTTCGCTCTGGTATTAGGGGATCTAATTGAAGTACTAGGTGGGTCAACTGCAGCAACGTCGTTTTCCTTACTAGGTTTGGAACTAGAGGGTAAGTGGCAAGATTTAGATGTATTTGGGGATTGTGGTGGTTCTTGTAAATTGGAGGTCTGTGGTGGTGGTTCTTGTAAATTGAGACTCGTTTCGGGCGATACGAGAGATGGGCTTTGTGATTTTCGCCTCTTACGAGTGGATCTTGAACAAACTTTATGTCTCGCCATTGTTGTGGGTGAGCGATGAATAGAGCGGATGATAATGGTGCTTAGGTTAGGTTAGGCTCCCTTATGAGAGAGAGAGGGCGGAGATATTTAGGACTTTAGGTCAACAGTAGTCAATGAAATATGTAGTTGTACTATATATATTGTCACCTATTAAAAAAAATAATAATTACATTTGAGGGGTTGGGTTTTGCTCCATTAAACTTGGTCTACTAGTTATAAATGAGGTCGACAAATATTTTCATTTATTAGAGGGATAAATGAAGTAAGTTATTGTTGTGAAGATTTAAAAAGTGTGTATTTTGGAGTAATAGTTACTTATTAATTCATAGGGCGGTAGTCCTAAAATAAAAAATCCATAGGGCGGTAATGATTTGTTATTATAGTTGGCAGGAACGAATCCTGGTCGACCGATACAATTATTTTGTTCTTAAAATTGAAGTATGCTATTGACATACAGCATGTATAATTCATTTTAGTTGGAGTAATTTTTTTTGGTCACTAAGTAGGAGTAAAGATCTTGATCCAAGTACATAAAAAGGGAGACATAAATGAAGTTAGTGTTATGATTTATTGGATAATAAGTTAGTGTTGTGAAGAATTATAAAGTGTTTTATTTTGGAGTAATAGTTACTTACTAATTCATAGGGCGGTAGTCCTCAATTAAAAAATATGTGACAAACAAAATACATAATAACTGTTCTTGGTTCGCAAGGAGTCAGCCCATATGGCCGCCAGAATTTTTAGCTAAAAACAACTAACAAAATTAACAGACTACAACCGACTAAATAGAACTACGCAAGAAGCACCAAATTCAATACATACGGTCTTAAATTTTCCCAAGCACTTTGGAAAAACACCTAATAGCAACTACTAGAAAAACCACAACTACACACTCTTTAGCCATGTGAAATAATCCTCTTCTACTCCTGACTTCCAAAGCTGACAACTTGTCATGAGCCGACCTCTTCTCAAGTTTGAGTAGTTGCTTCTCCTCTTTTAGTTTAGCGATTTCATCTTGGTACCTTATTATTTCTTGTTCGTAGCTGAACGTCACAGTGTCTTTCACATTCTTCGCGTTCATCATCTGAATGAGCTCATCTCTCATCAAAGGAATGAACTGGGAGGCTAGTTCGCACACCCGAGGGTCAATCCAATCCCATTCTCCACAGCCATCATCCTGGGTTTGTAAAAGTTAACTACGGTTAAATTAATGGTCGACTATAATATGGGATTTGCAATATTTATTAATATAACTAATGTCTTTATTATTACTGTCACTCATCCCACAGCCATTTTGTTCCTATTTTTCTATCACTCATAAACACAAATGTATGTACTTAGAGTATAACTTTTGTAAATTAAGAAAATAACTAATGTCATCACTGTTTCTCTCACTCATCCGAAAACCATTTTCTTTCCTTTCTGTTTTTTCTCACAATATTTATAAAAATTAAGTAACAAAACTTACATCTCCACCTCGACATGTGCTAAACCTTCTAGCTGGATTATCATCCGTCATAGAAGTTAGGACGTCAAATTTAGTCCCACACTTGCATTTCTGACGCTCAAGTAGTGTTCTTCCAGCTGAATTCCAGCTCTTCATGAATCGTAAACTGTTGAGCCCATAACCTCTTCTCCCCTAATTAAGCCAAATAGTAGCAACAATTAAGAATCTATTCACACAAATTGAAAGAAAGACAATAAAGATGAAGAAACTTACGCCTCTGCTGACCCTGCTATTATGGGACTTCTCCCCCTTCTCTTTGGACTTCGGAGTCATGAGGAAAGCTTCAAAGTTGGCCGCCGATGGTAGTGCTTCCAAAACCCTAGCTCTTTGTTTTGGATAGCTGGTCGATCTGAAATGAGCTTGACCCCTTTAATTTTATAAGGTAGGGCCGGTGTTACTGATCACATATTTAAATAATGAAAGTTTATGTTTAGATGACTAGTACTAGTGTTGGTCGACCAATAAATTCATTGTACTTCATTTTAAATTCAGTCTATTGTGGAGTAAGTATGATGCGCTAATCTTTTTTCATGGTCGACCTCGCGAGTTTTCTTTATAAAGTGGCCAGAGTAAAGAATTGGAGGGGGGGGGTAAACAAAAGCTGTGTAATAAATCTGCAACATTCCACATTATATATAATATAATTGGAGTACAACTTTGAATAACAGAAGTGGCGAAACAAAATGTTTGCGAGATCTACATTTTCAATCCATAAAGCTAATAGCACTCCACAAATTTATCCGTCACACATTGTGCTTTTTAACGTCAACTTAAAAGTCAAGATCAAAATTCGGGTATTCTACTAAGATTGATGCAGCCCTAGCATCATCCAAGGCCTCGTCTTCATTTGTGTATTCGTCGACAATTCCCAAATGTCTCATGATTTTGTCAACCTGGCGACTAGTTCTTTCTTGAGTTCTATCAAGACTGTCGACCTTCCTCATGACATCCCTCCAACATGCCTCCGGTGCGACGTCTTCAACAGCGTTGATATCCATATCACGTTGGGGTGACATTTGTTGGGGTCGTATCCATTCATCATCTTTTTTTCAAATTTCATCAACTTTATGTTTGAAGCACTAAAACGAGCAACCCTATTTTCAACGTACTCTTTAGATAAATCCAATCTACAACTTTCAAAGTACATTGTTAAATACTTCCCATAAGGCAATCCTAGCTTTTTATTCTCTAATGCAGAAATTATCCAATACATCATGATGCTTGGTAGATTAACCAATTGATCAATATCATCGTGCATTAAAGAATTCATCACAACCAAAAGGGAGTCGTCTAAAAAACCTTGCTTGCCCCCTCGTGGCGTGGCTGTGTGACATAGTACATTGTAAAGGATTTTGATCTCCCCTACCAAATCATTACAATGTAGCTTCAATCCTGCATCATTGTTTGCCCCAAATAGATCTTCTATTATAATGTTTTTCTTATCAAGGGTAAATTGTGAAAGTTCTTTTGACATGTTTAAGCCGTCCGTTGACAATTCCAAACGTTCAACTATTAGTTACTCAGATATTTCTACTTCATGACCCAAAACATGAGCCACGTAAATAGGACTCTCAAGACCATCAACAACTTGTACTTCACAACCCTCCACAATCTCTGTTTTCTTTCTCATAGTGCCATAAAAAGATTTCACAACTTCCGGGTATGTCATGCTATTACAGTTGAAGATAAATGACCAACTAGCTCTTTCAAACAACCTATAAAATTGAAAATTGCATCTACGAACATAACTCATATCAAATGTGTAGCTAGGTAGGAGAGGCCATTTTCGTACCTTTTCATTCTTGATGGTAGTTTTGGTTCCTTTCCTAGATACTCCCTTCATCTTCCTCGGTTTACTACTTCCAGCAACACCATGTTTGCTTGACCCACCCTTTGCTTTACTTTGCTCCCTTCTCATATTTCGTATTGAGTTCTAGGTTGCAATAAATCTGATGTGGAGATAGTGTCAAATGGAAACAAGCCCATCAAATAATGAAAATATATGTTTTTAGAGGGAAAATGAAGTTTGGAAATCAATTCAAATTTAAAAATTAAAAATCGAGAGGGAAAATGGTTGCGCTGTAAATTCAATTCCAAATTAGTATTGTTTTATTATTTATGTAGCTTTGGTCGGCTAGTAATAATTGTGGTCGCCCATATTATTAGACATCTTGCACTTTCGGAATAAGATAACGAGGACTATTCAATTTCGCTCGGGGTAGTTGAAACAAAGGGTCCATCATAAATGTAATTTCATCAACCTATCATAAATGAACCTTTAACAACCTCTACTTCTTTCTCACATTTACTGAAAGAACCTAAACATTTTTCTCATTATCTCATCCCACCTTCCATTCTTCACCACCACATTCTTATCTAAAGCCAACAAATGATGTAAGAAACACATTCTTATCTTCAGCAAAGGTACGCAATTTAACTATACCCGTTGAGAGCTTAAATGTATTGTCAATTGTATTTGTATGCATAATTATTAAATTGTCATCCCTCTTCAATTTTCGTACTTTATTCATGTTTCAATTACTGCATCATTATCACTACGACTATCTAAATGAGGCTTTAATCTTCAATTTTATTATCATCCACTATTTAGAACTATCTAAATGAGGCTTTAATCTTCAATATACTTCAATGTTTGAATCCCTACTTGTTTAACTTTTTCTTTTCACCGGTTAAATAGTACATACTCTAATTCCGTAGGTTCAGATTTGTCCTACCTATGGTACACCACAGTTGAATTTCACAGACTATAGTAAGCATGAAAGCATGTATGAGGGCATGCCTTGTTCTTATAATAGTTGATCAATTAGTATGTGGTCCACTAGTATTTCAATAATATTGTGTAGATTGAGATATATCCTAAGTTTGGTACACCATTGTTTCCATTGACCGACTATAGTAAGCAATAAGGCATGCATCAGGGCATGCCCCGTTCTTATAATAGTTGATCAGTTACTATGTGGTCCACTAGTAAGTGAATGTTATAAAAAAAGTTTGAGATATGTCCTAACTATGTTACACCAGAGCTGAAATAAGCCGACTAAAGTAAGCATTAAGGCATGCATCAGGGCATGCCTCGTTCTTATAATAGTTGATCAGTTAGTATGTGGTCCACTAGTAAGTGAATAAAATTGCGTAGGTTCATATATATTAATGATGAAGTTTAGTAAGCATGAAGGCACCGCTCATTCTTAAAAAAATATCATCATGGGTGTAGATTTGGAATGAATGTAACAAGTTATATTCATTGTAACACCCCAGAAATTATGAAAAAAAACGATTAAACCGGACATTAATCCTGCTTAAGGACAATATAATATTCTTCTCGCAGCGGAATAAGCAGGATTAAAATGGAATACCCATCAGCTAACCACAGTTATTATAAGGGCAACTATATCAATTATCTGACACTCGTATCACTGTATCTCATCGCATTTCTTTGTCATTCTGTATTGCTTTCTCATTTCCATAATAGAACATATCTCCTAATTATTTTCCATTGGCTATGCGTCATATCTCAACATATCATCAAACTATGTGTCGGGAGCCCAAACATACTCAACCCGTTATGCGGTTAAAGGTGTGCACACCCCGGGGATCCCAGGTTAACTATCCCAGTCTCTACTCTGATGTAAGGTGCTCACTTTACTCTATAGACGCCATAGAAGAGTCCTACCTATAATAGCTCATACATCAATAGCTCATATTTTAGTAGTAAACTCATGTTATGCATATAGCCAGAATTCTGTATATAACATTAATAGCCCATATAGTTGAAATAATATGACTATCATTATATCAGACATAAGTACACCTTTCACATATTCACATTTTCATTCTTAAGTCCATTCCAATGTACCAAAATACTCATATAATGCTCATATAGCAGCTAAACTAAGATATATGCACGAATGACCTTCTGACGAGATTTTGTTATGTAAGTCACATAACAATTTTTATACTGAAATAATCACTTGTAGTATATAGCTAACACCTTATTCCATAGAACTATCTCACATAAAATATAGGCATCATTTCACTAGTCACGGCAACTGAACTTAGTTATATATCACTACTAATTCTTTTTGGTAAAATGCAATTATAGAAATTACTTATATATCACAAATAATAATATTTTATTTTCTATGTAGATATGTAGCTGAAAATAATAATAGGGTTAAGAAAATGAAAAATTAATAAGGATTTAATTAGACTATTATATTATATATTAGTACTAACACAGGGTTAATTAGTCATCAATGTTTTCATGTATTACATTCATCACATTTGGAAATGCTAAATCCTTGGTATGTTGTATTTGCCTCTAACCAGGAACTACAAATGGATGATACGTGCACTGAAGGGACAACGTCGCAACACCCAGATGAATCCACTTTTCATGAGTCTTCCGAGTCCCAGAATATGGACATGGGTGAACAAACAGCAGGGAATGGCCCAGTTCCTATCTCATCGGACGATGAGAGTGGAGATGATGCGACTACTGATTATGGTACTGCCTTAATGCCCCCCACCAGGGAATATATTTTGCTAATGAAGTTTGATTCGTTAGAGGAAGGAGAGGAGTGGTATAACTGTTACGCGAGGTTGATAAAGTTTAGTAGGAGACTAAGCTATGCGACGCAAAGTCGAGTGACCGGTTATACTATTGGACGACTTATGGTTTGCTCAAACCAAGAGACCAGACAATCTAACATTGAACCAGGTAAATGGACAAGGAAAGACATGTCAATTACTAGATGTGAGTGCAAAGCAAGGTGTAACCTGACCAAGCAACGGGAAAGTGGTATGTCAGCAAATTCTTCAACGATCACTCACACCCACTTGTCCCACCATATTTAGTTCATTGGCTTAGATCCCATAGAACAATACTCGACGAAATTAAGGAGCAAGTAATTCAAATTTACAAGTGTGGGATGAAGGTATCGTCCATTAGACGTTACCTACGAAGACAAGTAGGATTGGAACATTTGGGTTACGTGCCAAAGAACTTGTACAATTTGATTACTCAAGAGGGAAGACATTTGCCTTTAGATGGAGATGCGGAGGGTATCCTTTGTTACATGAATGAGAAGAAAACCATGGATCCAATGATGTATTTCCATCACGAGGTAGATGAGAAGAATAGGCTAAAGTGTATTATTTGGTGCGACTCAAAATCTCGTCTTGACTACTCAGCATTCCACAACACTATGGGATTTGACACAACTTATAAAGTCAATGCATATAATATGCCATTTGTCATTTTGGTGGGGGTGAACAACCATCGTCAAACCGTTTTCTTTGCTTGTGCTTTATTGTCGGATGAGACAATTGACTCATACAACTGATTGTTGAACTATTTCCTCATAGCCATGAACCAACAAAAACCAACAACGGTCATAACCGATGGGGATAAAGCCATGGCCAACGCAATCCAAACAAAGTTTGCCGGGTCTACACACCGTCTTTGTCTATGGCATTTGCACCGCAATGCAATGCACCATGTTGGAAACGCTTTTGCCTTTGGTTTTGTCAAGATTTCGGATAAACATCGGCACAAGGAGAACTTCGAGGCTGCATGGGAGGTTTTCATAGACCATTTTGGAGTTAAAGATAACAATTGGGTGAAATGGCTTTATAAAAAAAAGAACATGTGGGCGGAGGCGTGGTTTAGAGATTGTTTCTTTGCCGGCATGCGAACAACGCAAAGGTGCGAGAATATGAATTCGTACATGAATTTATTTGTGGACCATAGGATGGGTTTGTATGACTTCGTGCACTCCTACGACTAAGCTTTAACAGAACTACGTCTAAAGGAAACGAGTTTGGATTTCGTGTCGGAGCACACTACTCCGGTCCTTCGGAGTTGCTTGACCAGAATTGAAGAGCAAGCTTCACAAGTCTACACAAGGGCGGCATACCATGTATTCTTTACGGAGCTCAAATTTTAGAATAAATACCAGGTCCGCAACGTAGTGGCCCAGAATGGTTCGAATGCGTACTACCTGTCCAAGTATCCTCACACGGGACCTCAATGGGTTGTATTGGACGCCAAGGAAGACAACACTATGAGTTGTTGTTGTGGTAAACTTGAGTCTGTTGGGTTTCCCTGTCGGCACATTATTGCAGTTATGAAGTATCAAGGCATGGAGATAATGCCATCAGGACTCCTTTTAAGGAGGTGGACAATTCATGCTAAAGAAGGGGGGTCACGTGGCCGTAGAATCTGGGTATTCCCCTGATATACATCGACGCATGAGATATGCTACACTAACTAACATGTGTAACGGAGTTTGCTACGACGCGTCGGTAGATGATTCTAAATGTCAAGGTCTTCAAGACGTTATTCTGAACTTCTCCGAAAATTTCAGCAAGTCATGCAACTTGGCCAACAGAGGTGTGATGAATCCCCCAAGGCCACCACCTCGTAATAGGGGTAGGGCTTGTCCCAAATGCGGGCTTCTCGGACATGTCGGTCGTAACTGCCCCGGTTTGCCATCCACATCCAGAAATGAACCACAATCCACGAAAACCACCGGACCTTCAACTGCTCCGTCAAACCCAGTAAGGTCTGCTTTGTTTGGTGAGGGGAATTACCGTTCGCAGATGGTCTCCTCAAGTGGACCCTTATCAGAAACACAGATCAGCCTACAAAGCCAATCGATTTGTTACATGCCACCTAGCCAACCCGAGGACTTTGATTTCCACCTATGTCTTCCAATGTCCCTAATATTGTTTTCCGTATTCTTTTCCTTAAAGATTTCACTTTCATTTTGTTTACCATTTGTTCTGTTAAAAAATGCAGAATGAAGTAATAAACTACGCTTCATGGTCTAAGGACAAGACAAACGCGGATTGGCAACCAACACAATGGGATTGAATTGTGTTTTCATGGTAAGCTTTACTCATAAACCAATCATTCCGTGTTTTATTTTCAATAACTTAGTTTGCTTCATTTGTTACCTTTATAAATAATCGTGCATCCTCCAATATTATCATCGTAAGTTAATTAGATGAACTGCGTAAGCTGAGCAGGTTATTCAACCATATGGCACTCACTTAATAATTTGTTAACCACCTATGCACCATAAGAAATAATTGGTCTACCATAATTACAACAAATAAAGTCATTTTCAACTTTGACACTCACCAATCACCTAAATTATGGGCGGGATTTCAAAATTTAAAGGGTTTTGGAAAACGAATTCTTCCCCACCAAATAATCCGCCCCCATATAAATAGAGCCTAACTGTCTCAAGCAACATTTTTGCACTTTTACGAAAACCTACTAACAGCAACAGAATAGTCCACCAATATGATAGATTCCAATCCTAACTCTCCACCATACACCCCTACCTCGCCTTTGGACCAAACCGACCAAACCTCTTCATCAATGGAGTTCCTTGAGACCCCTAATTCTCCATAACGATATCTATCCGTTAGGTGGAACTCGTAGCCCAGAAGGCGAGACAAGGTTAGTTCCACCTACTACTTTGGCAAACACCCCTCCAGCATCTATTTAAGTTTTCACCCAAAGCCCTTCAAAACCTTGGTACAAGACATATGAATCTATCATGACCATTCGCCCTTTGTCGTTTGAGCCAACACCTCCAACTTCACCACACACACCTTCATCACCCTTAGCTCACCCACAATCACCTTATGAATTCATGTATGATTATGGTTATGATTCAATACGTGAGAACAAAGATCCGCCGCCCATGAATTTCAAAATAATGAAGATTATTACCCACCTAGCCAAGCCGTACCATAGCTATCCTATATTGGATTACAACAACACCAAGTTCTTTTTCTGTGAGGGAGACAAGCTGACGAACGTGCCATATAATTGGTTACGCACCTTCTTGCGCCATCCAAGAGCAACCCCAATCGTTTATAGCAATTTGAAGAGACTAACTCCTCAAGGCCACCTAGTACATGCTAATGTCCCCCAAATTTCAGATCTGGCTCATCTATCTCCTCTTTTGCATATTTTTATCAATTGGCTGTTTGACGAACTTGACAAAAAAAGATCCACCATCCTCTTGCCCCCTGACCTAGCTCCATTCCTAGACCCAGATCCATGGGTGTGCTATTTAGCAGATAGCTGTTCACTCGATACCAAGCCCGTTAAGACCATCATCGCTAGCTTCTCGGATGCTGTTCAAGTTTACCAAACAATGAAAGAAATGAAACATTTGGAGATCCACCTTGAGAGTAGAAGGTCCGTTTTCATCCCAATCAAAATCAAAGGACGGTACCATGACTTGCTTTTGACACCATCTTCTAGGTATTGGCTCAATCCCGAAACAATTGGAGTGGCAGTGGATTCCTTCGAGGTTAATTCTAAGATACACCATCCTCAAATCTGGAGCATTCCCAATATTCATAAAGGTATGACAATTGTCGTTCACAATGCAAGGGGTATGGCTAGGTCCTCCTTTCGGGACAAAGTTCGTATGATATGTCGTACGGCCAAACCCGACATTTACATTGTAACCGAGGCTAGGGAGGGATTGCAAAGTGTTGAAGAAATAGTGGAAGACCTCCCTTTTCAAAGCTGGTTTTACGAAGAACCTCAAGGTTTATTGGGTGGGTACCTTTTTATGTACAACGACACTATCAAATTTGATATCCTCTCCAAAATCTTTAAGGGTTTGCATGCATTAATCCAGGCAAATAGTCAATCAATCTGATTTTCATTCTAGTAATTTCATGCGTATTGATTCATTTTTTCATGTCTGGGAGTACCGCCACCGCTTTCGCATCCAGAGCTACGACTTGCTTATCCAACAATCAACGAACCTGTGTAATTCCATGTGGGAAGGATGGGGTTGTTACAGTTCTCTAACCCTCAATTGAATTGTAACCTTTTGTCAATAGGGAACCTCTTTGGTTTGTAACTAACTATTGTGGATTTTAACATTTTGTGGATTAGATCATATCTCGCATTGGATGATTTTGCTACAATCTTTTCGGAATAATCTTGTAAGATGTATTTACTCATCCCTTTCAATGTAATATATGACGTTTCTTTTGCGTAACCTTCTTATCTTTCAATTTCGTTGCCTACAATAGTTTTATTGCACTAGTTCCTTGCATAATGTGCAGAAATTCACAGAACTGTTTTTAATTTGGTTGACCAATCCGTCACAGGTCGACCAATGTTATCTTTGCACTTCATCAATAGTAATATTGTCAACAATATTACGCAAACAATAAAGTTATTGGTCTACTACTAATCAAACGCTTTTTATATTATCTTCCACCTTCATTGACTTTGTTGAACGATTTATTATAATAGCTGACCACTTATGTAAAAAGTTTTGTTAAACTGGAGTATTTTTGTTTCATTGGAAGTATTAAGTTTCTTAAAATAGAGTTCACGACCTCGACCAAATTTTATGCCCCTTTCCTTCAAAAATAATTTTGGTATGGGTTCATTTTTCAAATTTCAAATTTGTAAATTTTCATCTTTTGCTTGGGGGGGGGGGTGGCGGGGGAATTTCCTCCTACCTTCACTTGTTCAAATTTCAAACTTTGTTGAATTTTATACCCTATCAATCAATCAATCAATCTTTCCCTCAAAAGAATTTAAGCAATTTAATCATAATTGATTGTATATTTTCGAAGAATACACAAATTGTTTTTTTTTTGCCTCTAAATTTATCTTTCACTACTTCATACTACTCATAAATCATCCGACTCATTTTATCATTTAATACCCCATAATTATTAGTAAACCAATTTACAGTTTAGTGCACCATTAGAAATATATAACCTCATCTGCACAAGCCAAATGACTCACTATATTGAAAATCAACTTTCACTTTATTTATTTTTTTAGGATAATTAATTAATTATCAATTAATTTTTCTCATCTACAATTTAATAATTTACTTTTATTCTTTTAACTCTGTTGTAATTTGTAAATAAGGGTCTATCTTAAGCTTATGGTTAAAATAGTAGTCCACCATTATTTTCAGTTTCATCGACCATTATTTCTTTATCAAAAACAACTTTTACTTTTTTCACTTTTTTATTAGTACCTAGTCATAAACAACAATTTGTTTAATTCTATTTTTTTCCTCTCAATATTATTTAAAATTATATTATTGTTTAAACTATGTTCTAAACTATGGCATGTGTAACTGTGTTATGCTATGGTTAACAGAGTGTGGACCATATTTACCTATTGGTCGACCATGAATGATATATGATTTTACTACTTTACCCTTACTACACCAACTACTCATTTTCCTTTAATTTATTACCACCGCCCTAATTTTTCTTATTGGATAACAACAAAGTAACTTCAACTTCTTCTCACTTAACTCACTTCACACTTCATCATCTCCTCACACGAAACCAACCGCCCTTCAAGCACATCTTCTTCTCTTTTCTTTCCTTCATCTTCTCCCCCATCAAGCTTTATCCCAACAATGGCTAGACCTAAAACCTGTTCCAAAAAAACTAAAAATAACAAAGCAAAAGTTCCCAAATCAAAACTAACAAAAACCCCACCAAAAGACGGCCCCATTGACAATTCAAACGATGATACTACAGACCACAACACTCCACCAACTGACCCAACTGGTCCACCATCCAACAATCAACGGCCTAATTCCACCAAAGATACCACTTCTTTTGCCACCGACGGCGGTAATTTCCCCAAAGACGACGTGACTCACCCCGATAACGACGCGACTACAACCAAAGATGACGACGCGCCGCCATCGGGATCTGACAATGCGCCACGATGGCCAAATGACGACGGCCCGTCTTCCCCCAAAAATGACCCGCCCTAGTCGCCCAAAGACGATGGCCGCTCTTCGCCAAAAGACGACGGCGCGTCTTTGCCAAACGCCACAATTCTAAACCTCCAACTGTGGTGAAAGACGAAAAAAAGGTGTCAAAGGGTGGCAAAAATAAGGAGAAAAAAGGGAAACCTAAGCCCACCGCCGCTGTCGCTTCTCAACCACTTCAGGGGTCCAAAAAGGAGAAGGCCACAAAGGGAAATGGAACTTCTACCAACGCCATTGCTCAGGCCACCAATATTCCTCCCTCCACAATGACAACAAGGAACCAGGCCTCCAAAATAACTGACCAAAGTGAGGAAGAACCACACACCAACAACGACGGGGTGCTGCTTCAAAGAAAAGAAAGTCCTCTCAGTCCTCTGAAATGGCTAACAAGATAACAAAGACGAGTTCGAAGAAGAAGCTTAAAGTGGATGTGAAAGAAAGGCAAGGAGATGTGCTGAAAGAGAAGAACTATTTCAGAGATGAGGATCATTCAGTGAGGTTTGTTGAATTATACATTAAGAGAGCAATTTTGAAAACATACTTGTTTGATATGGATTTTGTCAAAGAGCATGATTTTCTCTTTTACAAATTGTTTAAATCTGCTGGATGGTTGAATGCGTTGAAATGCACAACAATAGGATTTCCAGATGTTTTTAGAGCTTTTTATGCAAGTTTGAAGAAAATAAAGGAAGTGGACAGATTAGGGAATAAAACATATGTCTTTGATAAGTATGGGGGGATCATTTATGTTGGGTATGTTCTAGGTAACACTGTTGAATTATCTGTGGAATTGTTAGAGAAACATTTGAAGTTCAAGCATAAGGGGAAGGATTTTGAATTCCTGTTTGAAAATTTTAGTGAGAGAGATAGGGTGGCCATTGTTGAGGAGTTGTGGGGGAAAAACTATCCAGACACTAACTTAAATTCAAATCACTTGAGCTGCGAGCATCGGATTCTGCACTATGTCGTCCATCACACGGTTGCACCCAAGGGGGGGAGTAATAACTATGTCGACGACAAAGTGTTGATCTTGATGAATTGCTTGATAAAAAAAAAAAGCCAGTGTCCTTGCCTGCAGTCATCATGCACCACATTTACAATGCCAAGAAAAAGGGAAACACAGGACTGCCCTATGCGGGTTATTTCACTCAATATTTCCCCTCACTTGGCATTGAAATTGAAGGGGAGTTTCCGGAGCCTAATACCGAACTTTTTAACTCCGGAACAATGGGCAGAATGAAGATGAAAAAGGTTGATGACAAATGGGTGAGGGAGACAAAGGTCAAACAAACTGTCAAGGCTTAGTCGGAGAGGAGTTGTGGGGGAAAAACTATCCAGACACTAACTTAAATTCAAATCACTTGAGCTGCGAGCATCGGATTCTGCACTATGTCGTCCATCACACGGTTGCACCCAAGGGGGGGAGTAATAACTATGTCGACGACAAAGTGTTGATCTTGATGAATTGCTTGATAAAAAAAAAAAGCCAGTGTCCTTGCCTGCAGTCATCATGCACCACATTTACAATGCCAAGAAAAAGGGAAACACAGGACTGCCCTATGCGGGTTATTTCACTCAATATTTCCCCTCACTTGGCATTGAAATTGAAGGGGAGTTTCCGGAGCCTAATACCGAACTTTTTAACTCCGGAACAATGGGCAGAATGAAGATGAAAAAGGTTGATGACAAATGGGTGAGGGAGACAAAGGTCAAACAAACTGTCAAGGCTTAGTCGGAGTGCTCTACAGTGAGGGATGCTGAGTTCGTCGGCCTTCTTGAGTCATTTACGAACCCCAATTTCATGAAGGGGGATCCTGAACCTGTGTTCTTAAATGCTTCCAAGACACACAACGCTTTAGAATGCAGCACTGGCTTCATACGGAGGGATTGCTTTAGGCTGCACAATGATATTAAGGAGGTTCGTTCCCTAGCAAACGACGGTTTTATAGACTCAACCAAGAGGCTTGAAAAAATTGAGAAAGTGCAAGGTCACCTCATCAAGGGGCAGGAGTTTCTGTTCAGTTGCCTTGGCCAAATCATGGACAATATGGGTATTGTTCCTAGCCTCAAAATGCCTGAACCTTATGTTGCTCCCCACGAGAGCAGTGCAACGGAGAACAAACAGGATGACGCCAGCAACTCTTCTTTGCCACAACCTCCTAGAAATGATACCAACGACGAGCAACTCTCTCAGCCTGGAGTGACTGGACAAGGGACGCCAGCTGTCGAATCTCAACATAGGGAAGACAACAATGGCAACGACACCACCCTCTCTGGTACTTCAGCAGATGCCGCGGACACTACCCTCTCTGGTACTTCAGCAGATCACTCACAGCAGTAGTCTTTAATTTGACACCATCAGTATTATGCAAACATTAACTATTTTGGCTCCCGGGTATGCCTGGGTTTATGGATTGTACCCTAATTACTTTGTTTCATGATCTTTTTTTGGTTTTAAACAATGTGGTGTGTTTGATCTTCATTTCATAGAAGATCCTTTTGTCTTGTGGATGTTGCATATCAACAATGATCTTCATCTCACAGAACATAGTTCTGTGTTGTCAATGTTGCATACCAGCATTTCTCTTCAGTTTCATTTTTCTTGTTCGTATTTTCTTCTTATTTTCGGTTATACACTTCCTGCAACTAACTTGGCATGCTTTGGTTGACTATTCTCATGTTTTGGTAGCCAACTGACTCCTAATTTTCTAGCTAACAAGGACATTCATAGAATTATATGGTGCACCAATATAAATGATCATGTCTAACACCTTCAGAATAATCATTCATGGCCAAGGTCTACTAAGTATCCTAAAATTATGCATGGGAACAAATTGGGAGCCAATCATAATTCACCTCTAATTTAGATTTACTTATTAACTTCTTTTTTTTTATAGTGATCATTTTTCCATTTCTGCCTACACCACCAAATTTCAGTGGTGCATACTCCACAAATTTTTTGGCCTATACGAACCTACTTATCACAACTACACAATTTTTTGCTTAATGGCCCAAAACATAGTACAAGCGACCCTAATTTCAATTTAATATGAGTATCAATAGTGCACCAATGATCTTATACAAGTATTTATTTCCCAAGTATATCACCCTAATATTAAGGCCTTTAATTTTAATAGCTCCACCTCATGCACCATCAATAAATTAGGTCAATCATTTCTATTTGATACTTATTTATTGTTTTATCTTCTATTTTATACTTCTTTAGTAACTTACAATTTCAGAAGTCTTCAATTTTAAGTCAATTCTACGCTTTACAACCATACACGTAAATCTACTAACTTCTTAATTGGCCAACCATAAATGAATGTCAACAGTCTTATATTCTTCGACGCTAATGATTATGAACTGCCATATCAAATATTCAAATGTATCTTAAATGGTCAACCAGATAATGTTTCTAGCTGACCATTTATTTCTAAATCTTATTTAGACTAAAACATTTTCCTAACGTATATTCACTTCATTATAAAACCAACAAAACAAATACTTCAAATTTACATATGCAGAACATGTTTCATACTTCAAACAACCTCTTATATACACCTTCTACTTCTATGAATCCTTTCAAATTAGTACACATCAGCCCCCCATCAATTCAGATGGTCAACAATTTCTAAAAATCACCTTTTCGTTTTCTAAATTAACAGGTTTATCAAATAAAATATATATTTACCCATTTCCAGATATACAATACATTTTACAATTATTTGATTAACATGTTTCTTACTTCGAAGAACGTTGTGCCCATATACACCATGTATTGCTATGAAGCCTTTCAAATGGGTACACAGCGTTCCACCAACGTACATATCGGCCGACCACTTTTTTAAGTGGTGATATGATTGCAAAATTGATTGTAAAAGCGATGTATATGGTATATGTTATGAAGTAAATACCTTATATTTGAAGTAAGGTAAATAAAGAGAGTTGAGTTGATACAATACATTTTCCTAAAGGTATATACACAACATAATTATGGATTTGGAAATATACTTCATTTCATTATTGAATAACATGTTTCCTACTTCAAATACCCTACTACATACTTCATCTTTTAAAATTCAATTCTTTCACTATGGTACACATCAGTCGGCCAACTGATTAATTGGTCGACAATTTTTAATATCTAAATAAATATCCAATTATTTCACATTATCAACATAACTGGACAACCCTTTTTTCAACTCAACTCTTTTTACCTTTGCTTACTTCAATAACTTTATTTGCCTTACATCCCTTTGTTTCAAATCAATTCTTTTTACCTTTACTTACTTCAAATATAAGGTGTTTACTTCATAACATAAACCATATACATTGCTTTTACAACTAGTTTAATAACACAACTGCACGACTAATAGTAAAAAGGCACACTTTTACAAGGGATAATTTTGCATTGACTCATCACCACATAAATTAGTCAACTAGTAAGATGAATTGGTCGCACAAAACACACAGATTGGATTTCCGGTCAATAGGGGCCTTCGTAACCGGCTGTAGCCCTTCATTGTCAACGCCATTGTTGCTCACGCGCCTAAAAGTAGAACTACACGGTGCGGCACAACATTATAGAAAACGCGTCGATACTAGTCATTCTTTTTCCACTGGGGGGGGGCGGGAGGGCATAGTAGTAATATTGGAAAACTTGCATTTTTGCGTTTTACTAATAGGGTGGGTGGGAAGTAGTGAGGGAAAGGTTTTTCAATGGTTATACATTAATATTTATTATTAATATTCATATTAAAAATTGTGAAATGCATAAAAAGTAAAATTTAAATATATGTGTTGTCATTTCATAATTTCTAAAATCTATTTATACTTCTTCTATTACTAAATCATCTACCCACCCCTCCATGACAGGGAGTTTAATGGGAAATAAATTTGGAACAAAACTAATTACTGCATGTGCCCGTGTTACTAATGGGTTGGCTGTGGGCCAAAAAGTCAAAAACAATGATGTGACATAAAGTAAGAATGGAAAGGTAATTGAATAAATAATACGTTACTACAAAAGAAAGTGAGTAGATGAATTAAAAACCCATGTAAAAGAAAAGTGAGTAGATAATTTAGGAATAAATGACTATTGTCTTATTTCAAGTTGAAGGGATTCTATTTCAGACTTTCAGTCCCATCTCAATTCCATGTGCATTTCACTTTACAAAGATGAAAGATTTTGCCTTGTTTTTTTCGTCGTTTTCATGCTGCATTCCGTTCCGTTCCGCGTCATTCCGTTCCGCATTCTTTACTTCATTTTGTCTCATATTTTTCTTCCAATATTCATGACGCGTCGTTCCGATCCTCACCGTCCCGCACCATTATGTTGAAAAGAGCAGGGCTTTCATCTCAATGTGCATTTCAAAAGTTACTCCATACTCAATTACTCATACGTGGACAATTTAGTCAGTTTAGTTGCCTTTTTCATTAGATATCATACTAACCACATATGCTTGTCAAAATACACATACACAAAATTACCTCAACCTTCGGTGTGAACAAGACTAGTATGCTCAAAGTATTTAGGCGAATCTGTGGTAAAATAATAGAAAAATACCTCAACCTTGAAAAGAGACTTGAGGGGATAGAGCAGTCGAAATGAACAAAAGTCTTAAAAAAAGTGATATCACCGTACTTTCAAGAGTAAGAACCTATAATATATATATTGTTGTGTCGTCTTACTTGTTTATTGATATTATCTAATTAACTTTGACTTCTGTAATATATGTAGTGAACACTAGATTTTACTTCTTACTTGTTGTTCTCAAAATGTGGTATATGTGTTTGATCCGTTCAAGAAAAAGCGAACCATACACCTTAAGGGACACATTGGAGTGTAAGTTACAGTATATTAGTTGACAGTAAAAGTCTTATTTATATATTCTTTGTTTTTTTTTTTTTGAAATCATGCATTCCTTTTTATTTAACTATTCTTTTGTAGGGCATTTAATATATATGTAGCGCATGCCGGTAAACATAAGAAAGGAAATAAGTTGAATTGGTATGATAGTGATGATGTTCAGGTATAAGTAATTTGCCACTTTTTCTTTTACTTGCTCGTTACGAATTTGCTACTTAAGTCATAATCTTGCGTTTCCTCATTTTCTTGCCTATTTATTGACATATACTATTTTTAATCATTATTGCTTATTCTAGTGTCCTTAACAAGAAGAAGGTAGAGAGTGCTGCTATTATGTTATGAGGTACATGTATGAGATAGTCACACTATATCAGAAAGATCATGAGACTGACTGGATAAAGGTATGAGCAACCCTGCTACTATTTTCATTGATATAAATGTTTGTGACCCTCATGAGAATGGGCTGGCTTACTCTTTAAAACTAGAAAAATGTAGACGCGTCGAGATTATTGTGCCATTGCCATGTTTATCCTCAATATCTTTTCTGAGTGCACTGCTTATGTGATTGATCCTGGGGGAAACTTGAATAGCCCTTGATAATTAGCATTTGAAAAGAAAGCATGGCTGAGCCATTGGTTGTGTTGGATATACAGGAAGTTGGCTGAAAAAACGAAATAAAGGTAAGATTGTGTAGATACAGTGGTCTATGTATGCTACCTGGGACTCTGGGAGTCATACAGCGGTATAGGTGTATAACTGCAGTAGTAATGAGTAGTATAATCTAAGGCCTTGTCACCATATGAGTAGTAAGCAAGTCTAGTACATAGATCAACCTAGATTTGTCAAACTGCATACCCCTTTTAGCTAGCTGGGCTCTGGTCATGAGCTTGATTCTTTGCTGCTCTGAATGGACAATAGAATCGCTAGTGCTAGCCTCATTCTCTTGGTCTCGCAATTCTGCAACTCTTTGAGTAAATTCTAAGATCTGCTCTTTGCTATGCTCGGCCTCATGCCTAACCTTCCTCTTTAGCTGCTTGATAATCATCTTTGCAGCTTCGAGTTCACACACAACCTTTGAGTAATAGCCACTTGTGCCTCTAGTCGTCTATTATCTGCTTGTAAAGACTCGATCTTTATAGAGAAATTTTTTGTCTCAATGTTATCTTTAACCGGTTCTGGAGCTCCATCAACACTGATTCCTGCTCCTTCACTCCATAATACTCCAGCAACTGGCCCTCGAGCTTTCTTTCTCTTTCACGGAGGAATCTGATCTTCTTGTTCAGGTTTTCAATCTCAACTTCTTGGTCATCCCTTTCAATACTTCTAATCGCCATAGGTGGCTCCTTGCTGATGTCAAAAGTCTCCACATCTGCCTTTGGATATATTACTAAACGGCTTGCTGTAGTCGATCACATCGAATTCTCTGACAAGCTGATTGAACTCTGGCAACAACAACCCATCTCTATCTCCACTGAATCTAGCATTAGGTGAGGCATTCCTAGATAAATTATCAACACGAACGCGAATGCGTGGTTTATCCTGATCAATGGAACAGGATGGAGGCATTAATGACTTCAAAAATGAACAGGAGTAAGGAGTTAATCAGCCAAAAAGGGGGTGATCTAGTTCCACGATGTCGAGTTTAAACACAACTTTGGCCTTCATTGATTAGTTACTAATCTAATGTCCTATAAGATTGATATAATAATCAAGCAACAACATAAGAAAAGACCAGAATTCATAATTTTTTTTGTTGGTATAACATATATGTTTGTATAACTTTTTTTAATTAGGCTACATACTGAAATATGTTGGTGGAGAAAGAGATATCTTCACTCTCATATCCTGAATTGAAAGAATAAAAAACAAATTAATCAAGAGGATAACAAATAACAAAATGCAATGAAAAATCCAGGGAGAAAGAAATAACCAGAAGAATTAAGATGAAAAAGGAGAGTGAGACTTTTTCAAAGAATGGCGCTCATTGTGGTGATGAATGGCGGTGGATCTAGCTTCGCGTATACAGGAGAGATAATCGATGGCTGGCGGTTGTGCGGGGGAAAAGGATATGCAAGATGCTGGTCGGCTGTGGACTGTGGTTGCGGTGGTTCGCCAGTGGGCTCGGTTGGTGAGAGAGGAGAGAGGAGAGAAAACGTATAACAGAGGAGAGAGATGAGAGAGGTATTGAAGTATTGGGTTGCATCTATGACCGTATAACTCAAAGGTATTGATACATGTATATCAACTAAAAAGACGGTGGGACCCGCCTGTGTGGGTGTTCTATTCACCCACACAGTGTTGGATGTAGAATTATTCGATTTTTTTCAATAGGTTGGGAGATTGTAGGTTGTTGATGTGACATGACAAAAAGCTCTCCCACCAAAACCTTTTCTAATGTACATCTACATCTTATAATCAATAAGATTGTAGGTTGTTGGGTCTGGAACAAAGAATTCCAACCCGAAACCCGATACTTACCGAACCCAAAAAATCGACATTTATTGTGTCAAACCCGAACCCACTCTGGGTCGACCCGTTGGGTTGAGACTTTCAAAACAAGACATATGAGCATGAGAAAAGTGAATGACAAAAAACTTAATCATATCAGAATTTCTTACATATCAACCAATTTTGACATATGTAGTTTCAAATTTCTCTTTAGTAAGGGTTTTTCGTTCTAATCCTTGAGGAACGATCTTAACTAACTGTTATATAGGTAGCGGTTTGATACTTCGTATGCATTAGTAAAAATATAATAACTTGTAAAAACTTTACGAAATAGTTTTCAAGTAGATTAAAACCATATATATTATGTCTAATAACATTATAGTGAGCAACTTTTTTATTTTAAAGTTGAAAATAGAATTAATTATGCAATTATAACCTAATTAAAAATAAATGCACAACCCGTTGGGTCGACCCGAACCCGAATGCTCTGGGTCATGAACAAACATTTCCCAACCCGAAACCAAAACGACCCGACCTGTAAATGACTTAACCGAAACTGACCCGATCTGACCAACCCGTTTGCCACCTCTACTTATTTATGACACACAATCCTCCATTCTTGATGCTCAAACCACGCTCCTTATACGACAAGAAGACTTTGCCTCTGTACCCAAATTTGTGTGTCCACCATATATTACCCTCCTATATAACTATCAATACATCCATCACGAGATGCAAAATCCCATGCATACCAAAGTTTAACTAAAATTGAACTATATGCACCCATTTGCATGAAAAATTGAGACAATTCAACCAAATTTTAGCATTTACGTACAACCTAGCTAGCAGCAACATGATACAAACACAAAACAATAAAAAATCACACATTTTCAAACCTAACTCCATTTTGAGGTAAATTAACAATCCCAATATAAAGTAACCCAACTTCAACCAATATCTTAAGCTAATGGGCCATGTTTTTGCTAATTTTTATCTTTATTTAATCCAAAACATCCTAATCTTATACTAAGTTGTTTGTTTAAGGCACAAACTTACCCACAAACATCTACTTAACAAATCAGTAAAATACAAAGTTAGGAGGGATTTTTGTACCTTTGTATTGGTCCACCGCTCAGTATGATTCTTTTGCACAAAATGACCATATACAAAGTTTCAACGTCGTCGCCTTCGCCTTTTTGAGGAATCTTTTCCTTTTTCGTGGTCAAACGTCTCCTTCGACCGGTACTCTCACTCACACATTCAATCTGCTTAATTTTTTCGAGCATTCATCAATGGACTAGGTAATTTTTCTGCTACTTAACAAATCAAAAGGATGAATTTAATGGAGGGTGAAAGGGTGAATTTAATTTTATGGGGGGAAGGGTTTTGGCTTATCGCGCCAAAAGTTCATTTCCAATTGATTATGTTGTCCTAAAGCGTTAGGGAAAGGCAACGAAAATTGTTGAGCAATTGAGTTTTGAAGATGATAAACTTATTTAATTACAAAGTGATGCTACTTAACTTGTGTGTTAGTGTTTCAGGAATTTATTTATGTAAGAATTTGCTAGATAAAGATCAAGAAGAAGACACAAGTTATACATGTTCTCTAGGTTATTTATTTATTTCTTAGAGTTCATGTTAAAGCTTTGCGATAATTAATACGTGCAATTTATAATTATTGGGCAACTATAATTTACACATGAGATAGGATGAGAGACAACGTTTCTTGAATCCTTAGTATCCTAACGAACGTTTCTATATTCATACACATTTACACGTCTGATGTAGAAGTAATTTTAAGTGGAGTAACTTAAAATTATTTCTTCATTATTTGTTAAATGATTTTGGTTTAAAAGAGTTTTTAACCTAGCCGACATTTTAACAAGTAAAGATTTTCTCTGAAATCTATTTACTCTTATTTAGTTATTTCTGGCTATATGGTTTTTAACTAGGAAGAAAATACTTGCATAAAGATATTTATATTATTTTCTTCATAAAAACTGATTTTGATATATATGCTTTATATGATAAAGATATTTATTCTTCTTTATGAAAATCTTGTTTACCAAGTAAAGGAAAAAGAGATTTGGTTTCCTAGTTGCAAATAGGGTTTCTAGTTGCTTTTTACTTCTTGGGTCATGCGTATAAAAAGAAGACTTTGCATAAATCAGTTTTACGCCTCTCCTTGAACAGAACGTAAGAATTATTTTGAGAGAGTCAATTCACAAACGTTTCCACACTCCATAGAACGTTGCCTAATAGCTATATGTTTCATGTGTTTACTCATTGCGAAGCTATAGGTTTTATATTGTACCTTTCCACTTATTGAAGTTAATCAAGGTAACTTTATTTGTTCCATTGATTAGGACAGGTAGAGTTAGTTGTTCAGAGATTGGCTTGGATGAGTAGCTAAGTGCATTTGGCTTGGAAGAGTTTCTAAGTGCGTTTGGCTTGGACGAGTGTTCGAGTGCTTGGGTTGAATTAGAGTTAACTTGATCGAGTTGTACTATTCTCTTAATAAAAGAAGTAGTATTTAAAGTCCTTTGGGCCGTGGTTTTTTATCCTTTGTGAGTTACAAAGGGTTTTCTACGTAAATCGTGAGTACTTTAATTCTAGTTCTTTTATACTTGTTTTTAAATTTCGCAAATTTGGGGTAACACAATTCAACCCCCCCTCCCTCTTGTGTACCTTGTGCTACTAACAAAAATAATTGGGGTGAAAATGGGGTCTTAAAATTTGTTAATATTTTTTAAAATTTTGAAAATGAATTTTAAAGACTGAAAATGAGTTAAAATGATTTTCTGCACGGCCAATGAAATGAGTGGGTTTAAATGTCGTCATTAATTCTTGATGAGATTTAAATATCTCCGGAGATTTATGTTAGACTAATATAGTAAGGGTGATGTTTTTAAAATACCAAAATGGTTAATCAGGCATCTAACTTTCATCACAATGTGCATCTTACTTTTCAAAGATGGAAGACCTCATCATAATGTGCATTTCATAGTGTTTAAGGGAATCAACTATCACTCTAGGGCCTAAGGGTCTGTTTCTTTTCCCCTGATCTAAACTCAACTACAATAATAGAAGGCTCATCTGTTGGAAGAGGGTTGTCGGGACTCTTAACTAAAGACCTATTGATCATCTCCCTTTGATACCTTATGGAACAATCAAATAAATTAAAATACATATGATTTATATCAGGTATTAAGTGATGTAGTAATACATTATCACAAAAACTTGTTTGAGACAGTCTTATTGTAACTCTAAAACGAGAGTCACTTTTTAGTGAAATAAGGGTCATTGCTCATAATAAGTGACCCCTACATTTCTAAATAGTAATCTCGTCTTTTCTATAAGTTGGTCTCACAAAATACTTAGCTCATTAATTATGGAGTAGTTGTATGTCACATATTACATCACTTATTACCTGGAGTAAGTTATGTTTGGCACGCGATTCGGAGCAAAGAAAAAGTCAGGAGAAAATAGGAAATACATTTACCATTTACACCCATTAAGGCCCGTTTGGCCTAGCTCCCACAAATTCAACTTCTCCTCCCAAATTTGTTCTTGTTCACCCCCTTTTTATCCACTCCCCCTCCATTTCCAACTTCTAAGAAGTCAAAATAATGCTAGAAGTGGAAGGAGAAGCTACAATTTGTAACTTCTCCTTCTAGTCCAATTGTAGCTTTATTTCAACTTCTTAGAAGTTGGAAATGGAGAGGAGAGTGGATAAAAAGGGGGTGAGCTAGAACAAATTTAGGAGGAGAAGGAGAAGTTGGTAGAAGGTAGGCCAAACGGGCACTAAAGCCGATAACACAGCATTTTTCAGTTCCTCAAACTATCGTCACGCAGGCAGGTCATACAGGATGTACCCAAAACCGACGAACTCTAAACAGTTCAACGAGTAACTACTAGAATGTTCTTCTCAAACCAAAATATACTAGTATGCGACTGTCCTGTTCTAATGTAAATCAAGCTGGTTGAGCCGAGCAACTGTTGGCTTATAAACAACCGCATGCTCATCAAGGCAATCCAACGCCACTCTGGGGTTGACACTGGAGCTTTATCAATCTTTGAAGCTGGAATAGCAGAAGCCTTCATGTTCAAAGGATCTGCTTCATGTTTATCGAGTGTTACCGTTTTATAAAAACTTTGTACTCCTAGTTGAACATTTTCCTATATAAAAAATAACATATTACAAAGTATAGCATTGACACAAAATTTGAGCAAATAGAGCAACACATACCTCAATAAGGTGAACCACTGAACAATCAATAATTGCAAAATCTTCTCAAGCGGAATTTGGGTGTTGGAATTGGAACCTATTGAAGTTGTTGGAACTTTTAGCTGGATGGGTGTTGGAGTTTGCAGGAGTTTGTTGAAACTTGTTAGACTTTATTGATTTTGTGAGATGAGTTTTGTTCGAAAGTTTTGAAGTTGCTTGAACTTGTTGAATGTTGGAATTTTTCGCTACATCCTGGATTTTGATGAAACTTGATGGAAATTACTAACACTTCGAATCCAACACTTTCCAATTGGAAGAACCTACCCTGCGGAAAAATAGGGAGGATGGAAAAAACAAACTTGAACACTCATTTTATGAACCTATTTTAAAACATTACTAATAATTAAACAATGTTGTAAGGAGGTTGAGAGACTAACCCAAGCAATGTGAAGAGTTAGACTTCGCTTCATATGTGGTGTTTTTGCTTTTTCCCAGTATATATCAATAGTCATGCTATCAATGAACACAAAACACCAACATTCACCTGTACACCCCAGCACTAATAATCAAATTATAGTATACACCAGCAAACACGAGTACTAAAACCAACAAACACCAAAAAGATCAAATACTCACCAACATTCACCAACAGTTACAGACACGGAGGCACCAGCACCAAAAATCCAGGCATGTGAAACCTAGCATCCCTGGTGGTAGATTATTCCTCCAGACTTCAAAGATTGGTATACATCCTTTTGTTGTCATCATCTACGCACTAATTTCATGATAATACAAGCAAGATACTTTTAACTCAATTTTTCACAAACGGCGCACAACCAATTCATAAAATAGATTACTCAATACCAAAACAAACAAAGAGGGGGTCTAAAAAGCTACCTTCAAAACAATTACGTTTACAAGCTCTGCCCTGCTTCTGAATCCCATATGTCAACCTGTTGCCTGCTGCAAAACCACAAATGAAACAGAAGTCTCAGCAAAGCACAATCTAGCTATCCGATATTCAAAGGGATATTAAGTTTTAAAACATAAATGCAAACAAATTGAGTGTCTATTTTTCAAAGATAAATGGGTATCCAAATGTATTTGCCTGACTAATCCCATGAGCCCTGAAGTTAACGACCAGGACAACCTCCAGTGGCCTTGAGGGGACAGATTGTATGTCTTAGCATGCAGCGAATATGATAGGGGAAGTTATCAGCTCAAGAACTTGGTTTTCACAAATCCAAAGGTACATGATGATCAAAGATCAGTAATTTTCAGCAAAAATATGGCAGCGATTGCAATTGAATGAGAGGATTAAGGGCGATTACTCAGAAGTTTTTTAGAACGATAATACCAGTAGATTTGAAATTAATACAAAACAAACTCTTTCTGCTCCATCCGAATTTTCTCTTTTACCAGTTCAAAACCAAACTGCCTTTCAACAGAAGGGAAAGACAATGATTCATAATCTTAATCCAGAAATATTCCATTACAATATTGTGAGGACAATGGAAAACCCAAAACCAGTAATGGCAAGAATAACAATCTTTAAAGCTAAGCAAAATTGATAGTACAACTTATAAGAAAAACATTCCCAAGGGCCCAGTCCCAACTATCTCCAAAAAACAAAAAAACAAAAAACCCGAAATACTGGGTACCATCCTCTCCTAAACGATACTTCGTATGTGTTAAGGACCCAAAAACATACCTAAATCGAAAAGCCTTCAACGTTGAACTAAACAAAGTAGATTGAGTCCCATTGTAATATAAAACAACTCAAAAATTGAAAAAAACATGCTAGTTTGGGTTTGGGAGATCCCAACATGTTTCAACAAAGTAATTAGTAACCATGGTATCAAATTTTGGTTGCGGTCATGATAGCGTAACTGTTTCGACATCGCGGAAAGGTAATGTTATGGGTGTCATGTTATGGGTCGTGATTACCAAGCCCTCAAACCCTGAATATGTCTAATAGCCAAATTACGGGATCAGGGGTGGAATACATAGTGGTCTCCCACTGCCTAGTACGATAAGCCAAATCTTCAAAGAATATCCAACCTTCATCACAAATCATTCCAAGAAATTCTCCCTTATACATAGACTCTGCCGTGATACCCTCATAAATCACTTGGCACAAAGCCCATTCGTTAAAACCCATGATCAACCCATTCAACGTGTCTTAAGGAAATGGAAAATGGCCAATTTTTTTTGATTTTTTTTAATAACATTTTTCAATTTTGAAGAAGATAAAAGTAAACTAAACTAGCATAAAAACCACAAAACCAAGTAATTCGGAGAACAAACTCAAACCAAGTAAACAAGCAGAACCAAAACTAAGAAACAAGGTAACTATCACTAGTGAGCATCATAATGCAACTAGTTAAAGAAATAAGCAACGAAATAACTTACTAAACGAATCAAAAACAAACTTGTTTTTTTAGATAAAGAAAAAGTTTATTGATAAGAATTCAAATGTACAGCTTAAAGAGGATAAGGTATCAATAACTTTGTATGATCCCGACAACGACGGTAATACTTGTATGATAAATAACTTTGTATATTAACTTAGAACACAGATAAATAACTTTGTAATTATAGAAAACTAGAAGATAAAAGAAACAAAATTGTATGATAGATAACTTTGTATGATCCCGACAACGACGGTAATACTTGTATGATAAAAACAGTGAAATATGGCAACCGTTCGGCTACGGCAAGTACGAATCCATCCCATAAGGATGGGTTATGAAACCCGGCCATTAGCTACTAAGTTAATATAACTAAACTATGTTAACAAACTAGATAATAAACTAATTACGACATTAGCTATTAACTAATAACATTTGCTAAATTTAGGAACACAGATAAAAAAAAAGGCTAATTAACCAAGTGATCGTAATGAGATAATCAACACAATAGTTGTCCAATGTAATCATGATGCTATTAGAAACATAGTAGGGGAAGAGTAAACTAACTAAAGACCAAATTCAAAGCTTAAGTAAACAAAAGCCCAAACATTTTCTAAGCTGAAACTATAACCAATTTCAGAGACTATTCTAATCATGGATTCCGATCAGGGTATCAGTTGAAACCGTTTCTCTGATCGCAACCAATACCATGGTTTCAAACCTAATCCCCAGAATGAACACAAAGGCAACATTCAACTAGTTCAACACTAGCTGAACAAAAATTAGAGGGAAGGAATTTTAGGAATGGGCTTTTCCCCAAATGCTCAAAATAGTTGAACAAAACCAAAATACACTACTTATTGCTCCAAGCATCAGTCAACTCCATTGTACTTACCAAATATATAAGTAATAGCTAGTAAAAGTTAAATGACGAAGAAGGGTAGAACTGTAAATAATGTGGAAAATACAAGTCTCACATCAAATTCCAAAGCTGAAATCTAAATTTTTAAGATATAATCCTAGGAGTCTCATTATATGTACTAGCTTCTAGTTCTGGACTGAAAATTATTGATAGAAAATGCGAAAAAATAATCTGAAACTCCCCCTTAATCTACTGCTAACACAGGTGTGAAGAATAGATAAAACAACAGAACAATTGGATTCTAGTGCTGCTACTGCCTCATGAGCTGCTGAACAGGCTAGCAACACTCTTGCTGTGGCTGCTATATGTGGGAGCAGACCCAACCCGCAAAACAGTTCCCATCAGCTCTCTGTTCTATCCTCCCTATCTGTACTCTATGTGCTGCCTTTTGAATCCCCTGGAGAAACCAGTTATCTCTCCTATCTCCAAGACTTGGGAAAGGGTTATTTTATCAATGCAGCCAATTGAGATGCTAAACTCGCGGCCCTTTTTCCATTTTTTCCTTCACATGCTGCTGCTGCTGTGGTTTCGCGCCTGTGATAGCCCAAACCCCAAATGGGTTTCTGCTTCCTCGAGCCAAACACGTTGGCTAATGTGTTCGGATTATCTAAAAGCCTCACATGAGACTGGCAAGTGGCAACAGCTCCAATTTGTTACTAAATTGAGCTTTTAAATACTATTTTTTCCATTTCAATAATTGTCTACAATTTTTTTGAAATAATATGAAAACTCTAACAAATTAATTACTTATGAACCATATAGATGGTTACGGGTGTAGAAATGTATGAAATTTGATCTCAACAACCCTTCCCTTTGAAATAGCTTTTTGATATGTTGAATTCTTTACCATTTCTTATTTCCCTATAGTACGGAAATATTACTTACAGTTGAATGAACAAGCATGGTAAGTGGGTTGCAGAGGAATGCTTGAGGGGAAATAGATGAATTTACGATAGAGGGAGAAGGTTAATGAGTCCAACTCTCAGTGTCTCAGAAGGGTAGAGTAGTAGAGAATTCTTTTCTTTTCCTCATTTTTTGGCTTATTGCCTTGGTCACTGAACCTATTAATTAGGCAAATGAAATTTTTACTAAATATCCTAGCAGTAAGTCAGTAACTATCTTGGTTCATTTAGAAGGCAAAAATCTAAAAGTCTGTAACATAACCTGCACCTTCAACAATTTAAAAAGCCATACTACTCAGAGCAAGCTGCCCATATGTTGCAATTAGTTACGAAAGTGGTTTCGGTCAGTGGAAAGAACTAAAGTGACGCAGGGGGAAGGGAGGGGAGCACTGGAATAATCTGAAAATTAGTGTCTTCCCACATTGGACGAACAGCCCACTAGGAATACCCTTTAAAGATGCATAGAATCCATCAATGTCACAGATGGACTTGATTTGAAAAGTTTGAGAAACTCACTTGTACAGCTCCCTTGTCGAAATAAGATGCTCCAAGGGCTGGAGAACACCACTAGGTCTATATGAAGTAAAATGAAAAGGACCTACAAAAATAGCATTCAGATATCATGTCAGCTTTACTACATAAAACATAAAAGACTTGAGATTATTCAGGTCTCCAAACGAGAAAGAATAGGAGAGACGACAGAGAATAAATCATTTGCAAACTCACCACAAAAACCAGGCAAACATCAGTTTGACCACTTGCTAATGATGCATGCATGGCTATGAAATCACTAATACTTTCGATAAGTTCCACATAGCCAATCCCACGCTATGCACTATAGCCTTGTGCAGACAGTAACAGTGTTGACTGCTCCACGAAAGACCAGAAGCCAGGGCATATCTCATTCAATCCAAGCTTTCGAGATAAAAGCTGGGAACAACATAGGAGGGGCTAAGATCCCCGTTTTCCCACATTTATATGAAACTCGTCCTTCTTATCGATTATCTCGGCCTAACTTGCAGGTTTACCTTCAGCATTGTGCTAAAAAAGACTGATCCAATGAGATAAGCAGCAGTGATATTTAACGGATTAGCCACCAAGTAGCACTCTCTTTTTAGCCTCCAAGGCTTTTCCAAGGCCTCCTTTCTTATATCAGATAACATGGGTGTTTGGGCTTTGTGACTTTGTCCAACTAATCCCATGGACCCTGAACGATGACGATCGGCTTGGTATATCTTGAGAAAATAAAGTCATTTGCACCAGGCCAGGCGCACTGCGCACTGCGGCGCACAGACTACCAAAGTGACCAGATGAGTTTATCTCCCCTGCTTCTTTATTTCCCACGCTAAAAACATCTTCATAACGTGGCTCAGTGCAGTGCACGAGTTAACCAGTCAAATCATTAGCTTCAGTGCTACTCCAGTACTCCCCTATTACTATTGAATTAGGGGTTCTCATTCATTCTCAATCTGAGACTGACATTCTAAAGAACACATTAAAGAACTCTTTTAGTCCCTGCAACCGTAGAAGAATCGTCATCTTGTCTTAGGTTGGCTAATGGGCAAGCTCCCTCCTGTTGCAATGGTGTGGGGCGAAACCCAAGTGGAGGATGTGATTTCCTTTGTGTCATCTCCTCAATAGGGAGCCAGTTTATACCCTGGAAAAAATTGTTAGAACCAAGAATAGTTATATATAAACGCCAAGAAAAAAAGGGGGAGGGGGAAGCACCCAACAAGAATCACGTCAATCGTCATCAAAAGTGATGAAAGTTTCTTTTATGTTTGTCGTGGACTATTAGGGATGGGTTTGCATTTCCCCTGTTTAACTGATAAGCAACAAATAAGCACATGTTCAGCAACAAAATTCCATGCATTCTTTAAAATTGGCACACAAAAATGCAAATGCTTCAACTGGATTAAAAAGAACTGCAGACCCTAAAGCCACATCCAATTATTGTTCTTGATTGAAGTAGTTTGGCCGTTTGGCTTGCACACCAGATTGAGAAAGCAACAATCTTAAGAACAGGGAGTCATTAGGTAAAGGTCACTAGTTTGAGCCCCACTTAGGGCCATTGGAGGATATTTTGACTGTTAACTTTAGGGGCTCAGGGGCCATGGGATTAGTTGGGCAAAGCGAGGACAACGTGTTATCAAAATAAAATAAAAAAAATTGTTGTTCAGGAACATAGACATAATCCATTCGGTGGTTATCTAACTTTGTTACCTCCTATAAACAGGAATAATTATAATCCATTTGGTGGTAATCTAACTTTGTTTTTTCTACGACATACATAGAAATATGCAATTAAAAGCAATAAGCTTCTGGCCTATATAATTTATATTGCCTCTGAGTTACACTTTTACCAAAAGGCTTAAAAGTCGGGATAGATATATCTCTAGCCGTTTTATTCACTAAGGTCAGAAAACCAGTGATGCTGTTCCAAAATAGAGCGCACAACAACAGCATAATATACAACATCTATGACAAACCCAGAATGCAATCATATATGTGCAGTACACACTAAAGGAGCTGACAAGAGAAGGAAGAGAAGAAACAAACCATGAGGCATGTGCCATGTGAAATTTCAAGAGCTTCTTCCCAACGATTAAGTTTGATAAGCCCTAAGATGAGGTGAAAAAAGACACTTGGTTCAGGCACTCCTCCATTTCTTGTCATGTCAGCAAACAGTTCAAAAGCTTCGTCAACTTTAGATGCAAGGCAGAGACTCTTAATCAGAGAAGAATACAAGTTAGTCACCACAGGAAAGGAGGCAAATGATGACATTTCTTTACACAATTGAACAGCTATCTCAAGTCTTCCTGCCTTCCAAAAGCTATCAACCAGAACTTTGTAAACAAAAGCAATCGGTACAGGCTTACTGTCACTTAAAACATCTACAAGGCCAAGGGACATGATAAATTCTTGGTTGAATCCTTCAATGACTTTCTGATAGCTTGCCATATGTGTAGGCCAATATGTTTGTTTCATCTCCTCCAAAAGTTGGTGAGCCTTTTCTATAAGGCCAACAGAACAACAGTGATTTATCAAAACCCTATAGGTTACATAGTTTGGAGCACAACCCTTCTCATGCATCTGTGTGAACAGCTTAAGGCATTTGTCAATGCTACCAGC
Source organism: Tetragonia tetragonoides (assembly GCA_038025085.1). Classification (NCBI taxonomy): domain Eukaryota; kingdom Viridiplantae; phylum Streptophyta; class Magnoliopsida; order Caryophyllales; family Aizoaceae; genus Tetragonia; species Tetragonia tetragonoides. The sequence goes on from CM076139.1 coordinate 44,131,005, forward strand.
TTTTCCAAAGCCATTAATCATTGCTGTATAAGTCACAACATTTGGACGGCAACCTTTTTCATCCATCATCAGCATAAGCTTGTAAGCCTCATTTGTCTTCTGAGCTTTACATAACCCATCAATCATCAATGTGTAAATTACGACATTAGGAGCACAAGAACTTTCCAGCATTTTGGATAAGACCTTTAAGGCCAGATCTAACCTATTATCTTTGAACATCCTGTCAATCAAAGAGCTATAGGTGTACTCACTGGGACTATATCCACGTTCAGACATTTTGCTAAATACTTCTTGTGCTTTATCTAGTTCCCCTGTCTTGCAAAATCCATCAATCAGGGCATCATATACAATGTTATTAGGCTCACAACCATCTGCAAACATTATGTCAAGTAAGCTAAGGGCATCTCCTACCTTGTGTGCTTTGCACAACCCATCAACAAGTGCTCCGTAAGTAACAACATTTGGTACTGACATCTCGGAAGAGTTTAACTTGAAATACATATCCACTTCTGGTAAGTTATTTTGTCCTCTCATCCTAGCATATATTTGGCAAGCTTTTTCGATGTCCCCAGATTTGCAGTGACCATCAATTAGAGCAGTATATGTCACGACATTTGGGATGCAGCCCTCCAACAGCATCATCTCAAAAAGCTTGTTAGCATCACCTCTCCTGTGAACTTTAAGGTATGCATGAATTAATGCAGTGTAAGTTACCACATTGGGAGGACAACCATTCCTGATCATTTCCTCAAACCACTTGCGTGCTTGAGCAATAAGACCAGCTTTACAGAAACTATCAATCAGAATAGTATAAGTATATACGTCTGGAACAATACCAGTTCTCTTCATTTCTTCAAACAGCAGAAAAGCCTTCTGCACCTGTGAACCTTTGCAGAGGAATTCAATGACCTTGGAGTATGTATTGCAGTCAGGAATAAAACCCTTACTCATCATTTTATGAATAATATTATATGCCTTATCAAACTTCCCAGCCTCACAAAGGCATCTAGAAAAGCTGCTGATATTGACCTTGTTCAATACCAAACCCAGGTTGAGCATTTCACTGTAGACTTTCTCGGCTAACTCTAACTCATCTGAACTCGGTAACTCCTCCTTACAGCAGATTCCACCAATCAATATGTTATACACAAGATATCCAGGGTCGCACCCACAGTCTGCCATTTTCTTCAGCAGTTTATAAGCATAAGAAAAGTCACCTGATGTGCAATATGCATGAACCAGTGAATTATATATTCTACGGTTGGGGTAACAGCCTTCATCCATCATCATGCTTAAAATCCTCTTACACCTACCCAGCTGCCTTTTGTTCAGACACCCACAAAGCAAAACTCTATATGTTACAACATTAGGCAATGAAGAGCTACATCTCATTTTGTTCAAGATATCCATGGCTTCATCATAAAGTGAAGCTTCGCATAAACCAGATATCATCGTTGTATAAAGTTTCGTATCCGGGACAACATCTTCTGCCTCTATCAAGTTGAGGGCTTCCCTCCACTTTCCAATCATACAAAGAGCATGTGTATAAGTACTCAAAGTAGAGATATCCATTTTCAAACCGGCATTAGACATCTCCCTATGAAGTAAACGAGCCGTGTCTAACCTACCGGCCTCCAAAAACACGCGAACGAGAGCATCATACGTGGACCTCAAAGGTTTGTACCCGAAATCCTTAAGCCTCCCAAGCTCCTCCAAGGCCAAATTCCACATCCCATTACGGCAGCATTTCTGCACCAAAATGTTCAGCAATTTTCCCAACACCTCCTTATCATCATCCTTAATATCACTCAAAAAATTCTCAGGTATCCTTTCATTCTTATCAAAACCCATTACACCCAAAAGTGCATCATAAACAAGGTTAGAGTGAAAATACCCAACTTGCTGACCAACCCACAGAAAAAACTGAACACCCAATTGAGGGTTTTTAACAAGCTTCAATACATCAATCACAAGAGACTCATTCAACTTATCTCTAAACTGCCTAAGACATTTCTGAGTTTTCATATTATACACATTTCTACTCTCATTAACAGCATTTGAAACCAATATAGCATCATCAGAAAACTTACCAGGTTTTTCCTTTTGAAATTGAGATTGACCCACAAAGCATTCACTTATAAATGAATATTCTTCAGCCACATTAGTGCTGCTTGAAGGAAAATAATCAGCATCAGGGTCATGTAACCCTTCAAGGGAAGAAGAATTAGTGCTAGTGCAAATTAAGGATATAAAGTGGGTTTTTGGAAAGAAAAGGAGATTAATTTGGTGAAGGGTAAATGAATGAGAAAGGGAAAAATGGGTTGGAGAGGAAACTGAAACTGAATGAAGTGCAAATGACCTGTTTAGAATCAAACCCAGAAATCTTTTGCTCATTCTTTGTAGGATGAGCATTGATGTTGGAATTTTTGGGACCAAAATTTCTTTGAATGATGAGCATTACCTTGCTGAAAAATATTAAATTAAATTAATTATCTCCAAAGGTGCTCTGAAGTTGGGGAGTGACTCCTCTTGACCCTTCAACCACTTGAGGAGAGAGAAACTGAGAAAGAACGTTATTTAAGCTCCTGCCTAGGGCGGTGACTTGCAATTGCAATCTGCTCTGTTGCTTCAGATTAAGAGAGAAACAAAGAATGAAAGAGAGAGAGAGAAAGAGTTTGGGGTTGAACTGAAAGCTCCTTGAGATTAAACGGCTTAGGCATAACAAACAAAGCCTAATGGAGTTCTGGGCTTGGGCTTAACAGACAAAGTTATATCTTTCTCTAATTTTTTTTTTTTTTTTTTTTTTTGTTTTACTAGTTTTGTTTTACCTATGATTTGTTACTTTTGTATTTGTGGCCTTGTGGTCGTTGTGGGTGTCTTCTCTTTCACAAGATTAAAGAGAACTCCATTAAATTAAATAGTGATCCGTGAAGAAATAGATTTATTATGTTGTAAATAAATAATGGAGTGTAAGTTATAAATTCACTATCGTAAACGTCCTAAAAAAAATCAACAAACATTTCAGATAGTTATAAATACTCGAATTACAGTTATTTCGGGAATATGAAAATTTTGAAAATGGTACCCGAACTCGAATCCAAAATTCTTGAATATTTGAAAATCGATTTTCAATAATTTCGAATTGGATTAGCAAATTTTTCGGTTCATATGGTAAAATTTTGTTTTTGTTTGAATAGCCTTACTTAGTTTTTCATACATTCCTTCTGTTTTTGTTTGAATTGCCTTACCTAGCTTTTCATACATTCCTTTTTGGATTCATACACATTGTAAATTATCAAAGTTAGTATATGTTTTCAGAATGTTTCTTTGAAGAGATTTAAATCTAAATGTGCAATTTTTCTTTTTTGTGCTAAATTCAACCATCAGACAGCCGTTACGAACCCCCCTTAAAAAGTAATCTCTTTTTTAGATAATATGGGTGTCCAAACTTTGCTTGATTAATCTCATGGGCCCTGAAGTTAACGACCGATAAAATCTCTAGTGGCCCTGAAGGGACTCGAGCCTGAGACCTCAGGGATATTTCCGAGAGGTCAAAAAAAAATAAAAAATAATAGCAAATCTCAAACGATCTGACCCCATCTTTGACGTCAGCATTTATATCTGCAATTGAAGAGATCGTGACCCATATTTGTCAAAAAAATCTACCATTTTCACTAAACTACTTATGATATATCGTTTATTTACTTTTTAAAAGAGTGACTATGTCAAAATCACACAGTATTTCGCACAACCTATTTTACTATAATTAATGTTTTCATAAGATCCACTAATTCACAAAATTGAGGAGTCCTAATATATATGAAACCCCTTCCATAAATTTCAAACATTGGATCAACACTAACCCCTATCAATTCCCCCAAATTGTTATCCTTTGTATTATTATTTGACCAAAACTAAAAAAGTTCATAGACTAATCATTAATTTAAAATTCGATGTAAAGAATATATCATGTTTACTTTCACTACTCGGACTTGATAATCTTTCAACAATTTCGGTGTAAGATCTTAGAAATTTAAAACTGTGATAAATGGATGAAACTACTTTAAATCATGGCATATGTGTTTTCTTTTTAAGTACTGTAATATCTCAAATTTGTATATGATATTGATTCCCCGAATTACCAAATTGGTCCTTTAAATGAACATCTTTGGACAATCTAGTCCTTTTAAAAATACATGAGACAAGTTAGTCTTTTAAAAGATAATTATGAGCAGATTCATCTTGTGAACCGGGTTTAAGAGAAATCTTAACCTTAATTACATTTTTAACCATTTTTTGCATTTTTAGTTTTATTTTCTCCCTTTTTAATTATTTCATCTTATTTTCTTTTCTTTTTACTTTTTACTTTTCCCTTTTCTTTAATCATCCATTTTCATCATCGATCTCTCTCTCTTCCAGCCATCCCATCCACCAGAAGCTTTTGTTTTCAGCTTCCCAAATTTTCCAAGGCCATTTGATTTTCATTGTTTGACAATTCTAATCCATCAGCTTCATTATTCGATCTTTTCGAAACCAATTCTACTCATGGCAGTGCTCATCACTCCATCATCCACTTGCAAACAAACCCCTTGTTATGTCCATGTCCTCCCTTTCCATTATTGAGCTCCAATCCCACCATATAACTCCTCACCTCTTTCCTCACAATATCTTACATCATCGCTAGGAACTCCACCCCAAGTGGTACAGACGCTGGTTGAGCAACCGATCCCGGCAGCGACAGACACAAAATTTGGTTTTATTTATTGTTATATGAGCTGTTGAATTGGTATTGAGTTGGGTCAATTATGTGATTGGGAGGATGAATTGTATTTATTATTGTTATGTGAGCTACTGAAGAATGTGAATTAGATTTGAATGAAGTTGTGCTTGTTTTTCATTTAGTTTCTGAAAAAGCTTATTGATTTTTTTTTTGCTGGATTTGGGTTTTAGAGTGATTCCATAATCGGAATTTGACGTTAGTTTTCCGGTAATGTAACGAGGTTTTGTGGTGGGTTTTAGAGAGAGCGGAAAAGTGGTCGGAGATGAGGAGAGAGAGGAGGGTCGACCATGGTTGGCGGCAACAGCACAGGTGAGGAGAGGATACCATAGAGGGAGAAGAAGAAGGAAAAAAAGAGAAATAAAAAAATATATATATAAATAAGAAAAGAAAATGAGAGAAAATAATTAAATTGAACAAATTAGAATTTTTTTTTTACAGCAAATGAATTTAAAACGTAATTAAGCTCAAGATTTTATCTAAATCCGGTTAGAGGGTGAATTTGCACATAAGTAAGTTTTAAAGGACTAACTTGTCCCATGCATTTTTAAAAGGATTAGATTGTCCAATAGTGTTCATTTAAATGACCAATTTGGTAATTCGGGAGATATTGATTCATACATGTTGTAAATTTGCAACATTGTATGTTTTCAAAATGCTTCTTTTAAAAAAATTAGTTTCAATTCGAATGCAAATTGTTTGATAAATTTAACTATCAGCCAACCGTTACAATTCTCTCAATAAATTAAACTCATAAAAATCTAAAATCTCAATAGATATTTCCTTTCATCTTTGATACCTATACTCATAATTGCTATTGAAGAGCTACCGATTGTCTATTATCCAAACTTGATCATGTTTACTAATTCACTTTAGGGTTTGTCGTTTATGTAATTTTCTTAGTAGAGTATTTTTGACCAAACAGAAAAGGTAGTTCAATTAGATATGTTTCCTATTGAACATGGATCAAATATGACGTAGCGGTAGGTGTCATGGTCGCCATTTACTTGCACATTCCTTTTGCTTCCCAAAAATCTTATGTACCTAATTATTTGAATCATATTATTCAAAAGAATTGTAAAATCCCGTAAATTATTTATTTTTGATAATTAATTTAGTTTATTATTTATGTTGATGAAATATTTATTAATTTTGTTTTAAGCATTTAAAAGAAAAAAAGAAAGAATTTTCGGATTTTTACTTTAAATAAATTAAAAATCAGTTTTTAAATAGTTTAATGAATTTCAAATTGTCTTTTAATTAAAATTAGATATCGACTTAACTTCCTAGTGTTTACCTCACGTTTCTTCCCCCTCTCTAGTCTTTATGCCTTAAAAAAAGTGAATTGCTAAATACCGCCCCTTTTTACCACCTACCGCCCCCCCAAATTTCAATTTTGCCCTTTTATAAATTTTGCACTCATCCTCTCCCTCTCTAACTCTCACACCACTCCCTCTCTAACACCCACTCTACCACCCACTCTCATAGCCAACCTTCATCAACATCGGATGTCTGCCGGCGACGAGGAAGTGTCGTCGACGGTGACGGAGGTAAAAAATTTTTTTGCCCATGTTTTTGCACGGCAGGGCGAGTCGTCTGCTACAGGCGACTCACCCTTGGGCGAGTCGTCTGCTACAGGCGACTCACCCTTGGGTCGGTCGTCGGTCGCAGACGACTCACCCAAGGGTGAGTCGAGATCGGCAGACGACCGACACCAAAAAAAAAATTAATTATTATTTATTATTATTATTATTATTATTTATTGTTATTATTATTATTATTATTACTATTATTATTAATATTATTATTATTATTTATTGTTATTATTAATATTGTTTCTTCCATGGTCCAAACGGATTAAGCTAACATTGTTTTCGTTGTTTTCGTTAGGTTCCTTTGGAGCGGTTTGGTGGTGATGGTGTTGATTACAGTACGCATTTCGTCACTGATGAGTTATTTGATAGTGATACAGATGCAATTAATTGGGCAAAACAAATTGCCCTTACTATCGGGTTTGAGTTGATAATTTCGTCACACAAGAAGAATGGAAGCGTAAAATTGTTAAAATGCAATCGAGGTGAACGCTACAGAGGGGAATTAAGAGACTTAGATACTGCTGCTCGGAAGAAATCGAAAACAAAGGCTTGTAAATGTACGTTCCAGTTAAGAGCTCGGCAAGTGTATGGGTCCAGTAGTTGGATGATTGTCACATTGCCTGGGATTAGGGGTATGCACAACCATGACTTTGCTGTGTTTCCTGAGGGATATCGTCAGATGAGTGATCTTAGTCCTGGGTCAAAGAAACTCGTTCGTGACATGACTTCGGCACAAACAAAGCCATGTGCTATCTTGGCCGCTATTAAGGAAAAATTTCCCGAGGACAATGCAACTAGACGGCATGTGTACAACCACAGAGATCGTATAAGGAAACTTGATTTTGAAGAGAGAGATGTCATTGGTCAGTTTCATCATTTAGCTGTGGAGAATAAGTACGTACATTGGACAAGAGCCGACCGAGCTACTAATGAGGTAACTCATGTGTTCATGGCACACCCTATATCAATTCAGTTACTTTGGTCTTTTCGTTGGTTGATTGGCTTAGATTCCACGTACAAAACAAACAAGTATAAGATGCCGTTTCTTGAGATAGTGGGGATGACTCCAACCAATAAGAACTTCCTCATAGCTTATGCCATTATGAAGGATGAGACTCAGGCAAGCTATGCGTGGGTCTTAGATAAGTTGAGGATGCTTATTGGAAATGATGTACACCCAACAGCAATTGTGACCGATCGTGAGCTAGGGTTGATGACACCTATTAGAGAGATATTTCCCGAGAGTGCCCATTTGCTCTGTACATGGCACATTAACAAAGTCGTTGAAGACAAAGTGTACAGACTTTGTGGAAAAGATAAGCTTGTCGCGCAGAGGTTCAAGAACGGGAGGTGGAAAATTATCATGGAAGCTTCCACAGAAGCTGCGTACGATAGAGCAGTGCGTACGATGAAGGTTAGTTGGAGGAATTACCCTCACGTGATATCCTATGTAGAGGAGACCTGGCTGAGATACAAAGAGATGTTTGTGGCTGCGTGGACGAATAAGGTGCTACACCTTGGCAACACTACGACTTGCAGGGTGGAGAGTGCACATGCCGCGCTAAAACAGTGGTTGAACTCCTCAACTGGAGCTTTGGACAATGTTTGGAACAAGGTCAACAAGTCAATCGAGTCACAAATAACTGAGATCAAGTACACACTTGAAGAGTGCAGAAGACAAAGAAGTGTGATGTACTCGGGTTTCCCATTCAACTATCTGACCGGGTATGTTTCCCATTACTGCTTACAAATATTATTGGCTGAGCTGAATAGGATGAGAGAATTGAGTCACCAAGTATTTGATCGTTGCGGTTGTGTATTGAGATCCACTCATCAGATCCCGTGTGCGTGTGAGTTGAAAACGGCCACGGATACGGGCACGCCAATTAGCTTGAATAGTGTCCACAAATTTTGGCGAACACTCGTTATTAGTGATGCAGTGGAGATAGCTACACTTGACATGACTGAGCATCCATCTGAGGACCATCGATACTTTCAGTCTCTGGTCGACGAGGTTAACTCAAGCGACCCGGCAGTTGTGCGCAACATATTTGTCCTTATGAATGAGCAGCTTCATCCTGAGGAAGCGAGTTACGTCGAGCCGAAAGCGAACACGACAGTCAGAGGTCGACCGAGAGGGAGTTCCTCTACCAGACGTGATCCTAGTTCATGGGAGTACTCCCAGAGGGGTCGTGGTCGCCCTAGGTCATCCAGTTCGAGCCGCGGGCGTGGTCGTACCTCATCCTCATCGAGTAACGTCGTGCGGAGTACTGGTATGAAAACCCATAATTTATTAACATGTACATAATGTTGTTAATTACTTTTTAATAAGTACTATTAATGACTTTCTATTATATTGTCTTGCAGCTGGACACGGAATAGATATCACTGAATTCTATCATGTTAACAAAATTCCGGGAATCATCATACCTTTCATTGAAGGATATCTCGATGTGCTTGGGGATGGTAATTGCGGTTTCCGTGTCATTGCGGACTACGTTTTCGGAGACCAAGAGCAATGGCGATTGACGAGAGTTTGCATTGCAAACGAACTCTTAGCTAACCGACCATTGTACGAAACCCTATACGTTGAAGGGGTCGACGCTGGTTACCGCCGTATTATGTGGGACGGAGGTGCGTGTAACTATGATCACTGGATGATAGTAATTGAGGATTTGTTCCCGATTACCAACCTCTTCAATGCAGCGATTATGTTATTCGGATACGGCAGCGGAAGGGGGTTATATTCTTGTTACACAGTGCTACCGTTGCAAGCACCTTCGACTGCTACACGTCCAAGTAGGGAAATTGTCATGTGTCATTTAGGTGATTCGTACATGCATTATATCCGTCTGGATTTAGCCCCAGATTTCCCTGTTCCTCCGATATGCGAAGCATGGTTTACTTCCCGTTCTGATAGTGTCGCTGGTTGGGAGCAAATGTATGTTAGGCGAAGAGCACATTGGGATCGTTTAGCGAGGTCGACGTAATTGAATGTTTTGCGTGATTGTTATACTTATATCATTGTCACATTTTTGTGTGATTGTTATATTTTGCATGTGGAGAGTGGTCGTGATTATTGGAGGTAAATAAAACAACAAATTACAATAAAACAAAAAATGTAAATAAGAAACAACAAATTACAATAACACAAATAAATAACAATAACAATGAAACTCTTATATAAATATATAACAAATTCATCTAGGGTCAATACATCATTTGGCAGCCCGCCAATCTCTCATATACTCGTCCATTTGGGATCGAGAATCTTCCGCTTGCTCCGGAGGAATCAAAGTAATGACCTGCTCATATAAGACGGCTAGACGATTCACCCACTACAAAAAAGTAACAATGAGTGTGAGTTCAGATATATGTAATACGTAAAAATATATATATTTTAGTTAATCACTTACATAATCGCTGTTGGATCGTGGAGGAATCACAGGTGCTGCAGCGTCACGTATCAGCCGAGGGTGGGAGTGAAGGTAGTACCATGCGAGGTAGTCATCCGTACATGCTGTGGGATCTGACGTGGATGCCTGAAACCCATGGAGACCAAGAATGTAAAATCCCGGGAACATACGCCAGGCATCAGATGATATCCGTTCGGGGTAGACAACCTTGTACGAACGACTGCTCCATGACCTGATCGCTTTGTCTGGCCTAAAGATCGGGGAAGGGATACTCTGTACGTACCCCCGATTTGTCGTAAACAACGACCAGGCATGTACGGTTCGATAATATCCCGATACCGTAGCCACCCCATGAATACAGTCCTCGGTACAGATACTGTCGGGTTAGAACCGTACGGCAGCCACACCACCTACGTAGAAATGTTGAAAGTTACGGTGAAGTAAAAAAAACATAGCAAACGACGAAATAAATCATGAACACCGATGCCCTGAGAATCCCCGCGACTAGCTATACCGAGCTGACGATATATTTATGACGAAATTATCAACTCAAACCCGATAGTAAGGGCAATTTGTTTTGCCCAATTAATTGCATCTGTATCACTATCAAATAACTCATCAGTGACGAAATGCGTACTGTAATCAACACCATCACCACCAAACCGCTCCAAAGGAACCTAACGAAAACAACGAAAACAATGTTAGCTTAATCCGTTTGGACCATGGAAGAAACAATATTAATAATAACAATAAATAATAATAATAATAATAACAATAAATAATAATAATAATAATAATAATAATAATAATAATAAATAATAATAATAATAATAATAATAATAATAATAATAATAATAATAATTAATAATTAATTTTTTTTTTTGGTGTCGGTCGTCTGCCGATCTCGACTCACCCTTGGGTGAGTCGTCTGCGACCGACGACCGACCCAAGGGTGAGTCGCCTGTAGCAGACGACTCGCCCAAGGGTGAGTCGCCTGTAGCAGACGACTCACCCAAGGGTGAGTCGAGATCGGCAGACGACCGTGCAAAAAAATGCGCAAAATTTTTTTTTACCTCCGCCACCGTCGACGGCACTTCCTCGTCGCCGGCAGACATCCGATGTTGATGAAGGTTGGCTATGAGAGTGGGTGGTAGAGAGGGAGTGGTGTGAGAGTTAGAGAGGGAGAGGATGAGTGCAAAATTTATAAAAGGGCAAAATTGGAATTTGGGGGGGCGGTAGGTGGTAATTTAGGGGCGGTATTTAGTAACACCCTAAAAAAAAAAGAAGAAGAAGTCATCTTTTCCTTCAATAGTCAGTTTCACGCTCAAAAGGAAAAAAAGGAAGAACCTCTCTCTTTTGCTCTGCCTCTCCTCTCACGCACAAATCACCACCATTGTTCTCCACCACCACCATCAATTTCGACCACCACCACCTTCGCCACTTTCTCTCTCCCTCCTCTAAAACTTTACTCTCGATGTTGGAACTTTGCTGTCAAGGATCGAATTCTTCTCTCTCCTCTGTTTCGCGCCCTCTGTTTTGACGTGTTAATGTTGTTGTCAGTGTTGTTGTTTCCGACCACCACGAGGTGGGTTAAACCCTAAATCAATTTGGGTATTTACGGATTAAATTTATGATTTGGGCTTTGATTATATGAATTCTGTTTTATGCTTATATGCTAGATGCTTAATGACTAAATTGGAGAGATTATGATACATATTTTCTTTGGAGTCCAATTACAGGTAACCAACTTTCTATTCGATTGGATATTGATGTTCTTATGTGAACTTGATAGAACTAAATTGCAATATGTTACTATTGAAATTATGCTGTGAGATGGTTGATTAATATGTGAATTGATATGTGCTTAGTTATGAAATTTTAATTATTAAGTTGCTTGAGTTTGAATGATTGAATTTGTGTGGATTATTTGGTGAATGAAATCCTATTTTGCACCTTCATACTTCAATTCGACTGTTTTAAGTTTGGATTCTGAAGATGGTCAAAACATGAAAGTTGTAGCCCTCGTTGTAAAGTTTCCACAGGTTTTTGAATCACCTCGATACGATGTCTAACGAGTGAGATATGACCAAAATACAGAACTGCTATAGTAGTCACCCGAAAACAGAGACTTTGACCCTTTAAACTCTTGAACCCAAATTGATGCTTGAACTACATGGCTTGTGTGAAAACTTGTGTAAGTGTATAGTTGCCTATGATCTTGGATATGTATTAGTTATATTATGGCGGGATATAATCATGTGATATGAGCAAATTGAGTTTGGTTGTAATATATGATTTTTAATCTTACTAGGGGTGATTTATGCTTAATGAAACTTATCTATAGCTGTTGTACTTAAGAATTAGAATGAGTTTTTGCTATGTAAAAGTTTGGTGTAATGGGTGTAGAATTAACCTTAGAGATACTAGATTAGTTGCGGACTATTTTGGCATTAAGTGCCTATTACTTGAACTCGTTTATGAAGCTTGTAAGTGCTAGAATTTTCTGTTAAACCTGCTGAAATTATAATGTTAAGTATACTGAAATTATATTGTTAAGAATGCTGAAATTATAACGTGAGTGACTTGCTTGGTTAGTATAGAGAACTATTTGTCTTGTCATTCTGAGATGGACTTTGGTGAAGATTGAAACTTGTGTTATGACCTTGATGTGCATATCTTGATGAGGACTCTTTGAACCCTTTTGAGGTTATTTGACTATAAACTTATGAGAAATGAATTCGATTGATTGTTGGTTTTGTGGTGGCTAGTATGTCTTGGATTGTTTGATGGTTATTGAAATAAGATGAAATGGTAAAATGACATTGTATTGGATTGTGATGACTCATTGGTGTGAACACTTGAATTCTTTTAAGATATTAATACTTAAACTTGAACAATTGAGGGCAAGATAGCTTTCGGGTAGGATCCCCCGTGGTGATGAACATTATGGAAACTCATGAGAGCAGCTTTGTAGGGTTGCGGTTTTCACAAACTCTCTCATGAGATGTGAATATATTGAGTACTATTGTTGAATATGTCTTCTCCTAGCCTGGATCCTATGGCGGCTGCGGTCTCGAAAAAAACCATAGGGCTAGGAGGGTGTCCACACTATGGACTTGACCATTGATTTGATTTGTTATCAGTCTGCAGTCTTGAAATGTTGAGGTTGCGATCTCTTGCCGTTCTCTTCCCTCTAAAAAAATAAAATGATGGACTAAAACTCTTAAAGCTATTGAAATTTATGGAATTGTAATTCAAATGTGATGTGTCTATCTTTCTGCATAAAAGGTGAGTTTGAATGGTTTGTTGCATGAAGTAATATGGTAAACTTGTATATATTACTTGGTTTGAGATTTAGAGTGACTGACTTGCGTGGTTTCAAGGTCGTAAGACCTATGTTTGTATAGATATGATTCATTAATGATTGGGTATGTCTCTTGGTTTCAGTTTGATTATTTTATAAATGCTATTGCTTATGTTGTTCGATAGTATGTTGGTTACTCAGCTTTGCCGATTGGATGTTTTTCTTTTTACGTGTGTGTGTTGTCCATTTACTTATGGTGGACCTATGATGAACCTTTTGCGGCTTAACTGCAACTGTGGGAGTAGATTGGAGAATGCTTTACAGGTTGATTGTTGGGAAGAACTCGTTTGCTAGATGGACCAAATGATTGAAGGATGTTAAGAAGTTGATTTTTTTTTTTGTAGTCATATTTTTCAGTTGATGTAATAGATAGTTCTTTACACCGTTATTTGGTTTGTTGGGATTTTGTAATGATTGCCTTGCACTCATTCTATGAGTGAGTGTGGCAGTGATGCTCCGGATTTGTTAGGAGTCTTCCACTGTAAAGTTTAGTTTTGTTTTATTTTCTGTTTTAAGCAGGTTTTTATTTAGTCGATAACTTGGGATGTTCAGTTTACAAAGGAAACTCTGCCCGATTTTTGGCTCGAGTTTATCTATTTAATATTTAGAAAATCCGGGGTGTTACAAGAATGGGGAGATCCAATCCCCCAAAAGTAAGTACCCTAAACAAAAACGAAACCACACCCCCTCCTCCATCTCTGTCCATTTATCTTTTAAAAATCTCTTTCTGTGCATAATAAATCTTTTATTTTTCTCTTTCTGTGCATAATAAATCTTTTTTTTTTCTTTGTTTATTTAAGATCCTACCAATTTATGACATTGGTAATAAATGAAACTACTTTAAGTTACGTTATATATGTTTTCTTTTTAGGGGGCACAATCATTGAGGTTGGATCTATACATAATATTGATTCATAAACAACGTAATCTATCAACGTTGTAGTTCAAAAACAATCATATGAGGTTGGATCTATACATAATATTAATTCATAAACAACGTAATCTATCAACATTGTATATGTTCAAAAAGATTTTTTTGAGAGGTTAAAATCTACAAGTGCATTTTTCTCTTATTTGCTAAATTCAACCATCAGACAACTGGTACGATTCCACAAAAAAGTAAACCCTTATAAGTTGGTAAACAAGCTAGAAATCTCAAACGATTTGACCCCCACATTAGGCGTCAGCACTCAAATCTGCAATTGAAGAGAATATGATCCATATTTGTCAAGAAAACCTACCATTTTCACTAAACTACATCAAAATAAGTCGTTTGTGTACTTTTTGACAAAGTGATTGTATTAAATTTACATAGTATTTCGACCAAACACACATTATAACTATTTTTCCATGGTTCATATTTTCATAAAATCCACTATTTCACAGATCGAGGGATCCTAATCCATCAATATAACCCTTCTATAAATCTCAAACCGTGGAACCAAACCAACCTCTATAAATTGCCCCAAATTGTTAAAACCATTTGTACTTATTTCATTCGAACTTAAGAATTGAAAGATGATGTAGATACTTTAGTTGACAAGGTTCTTAGGGACAAGTGTGGCGTTTGAGGTGTTGGGTAACTGGTTCCACACTGACACAACCCCTTTTGTACCCATAATAGCTGCCCAAAGAGGAGGGAGGGGAAGGAAATAAGAGAGAATTGTTATAAGGACTATGTATATAAGTTATTCCCTTGATGGACATTGTTTAAAGCCTTACAAACTTAAGGACTAACACAATTTGCCTAAATAAGATTCAAAAATAAACCACTACATTTATTCTGGATAAGCTACAATAATAGATGGAAATCCAGGGCTCCTAACGAATCTATATCGAGGAAAACCTGCATTTTCGAGCAAAGTTTTGCATTCAAGCTCCGTCCTCTCCTTCCCTGTGCCAGTGTGCACCATCATCAGTAAATCTGATGCAGCGACTGTGTTATCCATTGCCTCTTCTGCTTCTTGTTGAACAAGTTGTTCAAATAGTATGATCTTTCCTGTTTTTTCTGGTATTGCTTTTCGACAATTCTGTAGGATCTTCAGGCAATCTTCGTCACTCCAATCATGCAATATTGACTGCAGCACCCAAACAAAAAAAGATGAAAGAAATAGAAGTTCTTCATCATACATGTTTTTATAAGCGAAGAGAGACAACAAGAAAGGTACCAGGAAAAAAATACTTCCAAGTTTCTTAACATAGCAAAGCGAGAGACCCAACTAGTAGATTTCTATGCACATCTACCAGACCACTACTCATCTTCTAATTAAGAGATCGTCTCAATGTTGTTCAAGAGACTCACATTTTATCTTGCAATTGATAATCTTAACTCTTTCAGTCTTTCTCGATATAATCGTAAAAACTGAATAGATAGTGGGTACGGAGACTAGAATTCGACTTCTTCCTCAGAAATCATTATTGGAGATGATATATTGTAAAATCAAGAACATATTTATAAACTTTAAGTGTCCTTGTAAGTCCAAATAAGCAAAAAATATGCTCAACCCAAAGAAAAATAAACAAATAGCACCAAAATGATTATATAACAATTCAAAGGAAACTCGTTATTAATTTTTCAAGGATCAAGGAATGAATAAATAGACTATATTTAGGCAACTTTTAATAGCAATTAGCAAAATGATGGATATACTACTTGTTAGCTTAATTACCTTCAAGATGACAACATCAGCATTAGGTATGGCCTTAAACATGTCACCTTCTACATGAGTAACACCAGGATACTTGGGAGCTATCGCGATGACATGAGGCAAATCGAAGTTGATTGCTTTGATGTGGGGGTGGGCTCTCACAATCTCTGTCACCGCTGCCCCAGTCCCACCTCCTACATCCACAATCGTTTTCACATCTGCAAACACGTCTGTATAATGTAATGCAACTATTCTGAATCCAATCTTAGCAGTACATGCCATTCCAGCATGGAAGACCTTGTTAAATTCTGGATCAACTGATGAAAGCCCCCATATTGAATGGCCATGAGCCTTCTCAAAGGCTACCCCACCCTCTTTGATTGCAGAGCTGAGGTAGTGCCATGGGGTCAACAGTTTAGGGTGATGGTGCATGAGAACCATGTTTGCATAGCTTAGGTCAACCTCAGCGTCTTGTAAAATTAGCCTAGAGGCTGGTGTCAACCCATAAAGGGTCTCATTTGGTTGACTAGGGCAAGGATTCACCATGGTGAAGATTTCCGCATGAACCAACACCTGCATGACACGTGATAGGCATGGGAGATCGAGGGAGGGGCACTTGAAGTGTGAAGCTATTTCTAATAAGCTAACTGGACACCCATGGGCGTTAATGATGTCGGCAATGCCAAGCTCTATGGCGCATTTAAGTGCCATGGAGTCTACAAAGGCAAAGGCAAGATTGAGTAATGTTGGTAGCCCTTCATTGCCTACAGGTTTTTGCTCCTGAGACATATCTCCCCACTCTTTTGGAGGACAAATCAATCTGAATTCATAGTAACTAGTAAGTATACCTATTTATTTATTGTAATTTTGATAAAACTTGAAAGTTTCGTAACTTTCCTTCATTAGTAGTTTATGTAGCTATTCATTAAACTACATGTTACGAATATAACTTGAATGTATTAACATTTATTTCTTATAAGTTACAGATTTATTATTTTCTAACATCATTACATTTAACTACTACATTGTTAAATGAAATAATGTATATGCCCCCACTCACCTCTAGGCTTTCTTTGATAAGCACCAGCAAAAACTTCAAAACTAATTCAAATATGTATTACATGATATAAGAGCCTTTCTATAATCTCCCGCAGGGAAAGAAAAAATATAGAGACAATCTTGCCACAATAAGGGACTGATAAAGAAAATAAAAAGAGCACTGAGCACTATAGGGTATGTATCTATACCTGCGCACAAAAATCTACTGTGCTTTTTATTATTTATCAAGTGGCAGGCAGTTTATGCAATTTCAATGAAAGGTCAAACAGAAACAACCTCTTAAATTTCAGTTACATTCACACCCTTGATAGAACACATGGTTTAACACCAAATTTAAGATTGCTTACAAAACAGATGAATAAAAAGAATATAATTTCTTAACCTTTAACTTGGTTTAGCAGTTAGGACCAAACATTTTTTTCAAATCTGATAGTGTTCAATCGGATTCTATCATCAAGAAAGATGCATAAGAGACATTACACGAAACATGTCAGATGAGACGAGGAGTCTAGAAGACAAGACGCGCGAGTCACCATTTGTTGTTGCAATTAGCTAGGATACAAGGTTTTTTTTGCTTACACATATTCTATTTGATATATATTGAAGATAGTATACAGGTGACGGGTGGATTTGTGGGTCGGATTCACGGGTAAGAAATCATCACCCAAATCCCACCCAACCCACCCATCACCCGCCTTATCACCCATTTAATCGGGTTTTCACCCAATTATTAGGGTTGGGTGGAGCGAGTATCCATGGGTGCGGGTGGAATTGTCAGCTCTAACAAGGGTCAACAAGAAAAATTCTTCCTGCTCTATCTGGTGCATATATGCACATCTACAACTAACAAGCATATTGAACTGCAATCCTAATAATAAACGGCAAAATTACCACTTGTTCTGTCTAGTTAGTTGAAGCTTTACTCAACCTTATTGAGTGCTGTTCTGTTTACATGGGGTCTATTTTAGGATTACTATTCATATCAAATTATTTTTTATGTTAAAAGCCCAAACTATCCTTGGATATATGCAATTAAAATCCGTCACTTGTACTATTCTCAGCTGAAAAGATCAGCGAGGGCCCTAGAGGCTAGAGCTCCTGACCAGATCTTGGGGGTAATTATGCATTTATGCTCCACTTGACTCCATCCTTGTTCAGATTAAGTAGACTGTTGTAGGAGTTACATTATTCTCTAGGCAATGCAAGATGGACGTAAGCAATTGTTGAATTTCCATAAAATATTGGTGCAACATTCAGGCACAAAGGGAAACAGAGAAAGAAAATAGGAAAAACATGGAATTACCTGACTCGAGGTTTGTAAGCTGCTTCCTGTCATGTCATTTCTGAATTGTCCACGCATCAGATCTGCAAATTCGACGAGGCCTGGAGCTTGTATGCCAAATCTTAAGCAGCCAAGAGACTGCAGCTAACAAAAAGTTCTGCCACATGTGGCGCTGTCTGTTGTAGCTGAACCTAGCTTAGCATCCTTCAGGGAATCTACCGCTTAGTTTTAGCAGAAAACTTCGGATTAAGACTTGCATAAGATTGGACTATTTATGGCTCACAGGAAACAACATTCAACGAACAATCCCTTGAGTCATAGCAAGTTCCTCCTTAACAAACCGGGAACCCCGATTCAGCGAGGTGACAGAGATTACGAGCAAATAATCAGTCAGGAAGCTAATTTGCCTCCCGATAATTTAACCATGTTAGATGAATATATTTTATATTTAAATTGTAGGTTTAATTGACCTCTTCCTTAGCAGCAATGGGAGAGAAAGTAGCAGGATCATAATTACTACTCCCCACATGAGCATCATCCATCCTTGAAGCAGTGAAACCTGCGGGAATCTCTGACAGTTATCTCCCTTCCATCAACAGCAGAAATAAACTTAATGGCATTATGTCAATCTCCACATATTCTTAGATTCTTGCCAACAAAGATAGTACCCCCTCTTTGGTTGAGAGAAGCCCAAATGCAACTGCAAGCTTCTCACTTCGTGATGAACCAAAATCTTCTCCTCTATTTCTTCAATACCACCATCCTTTGCCTAGCGCAAATCTGGCACATTGCCCGCCTGCTTTATCTTCACTAGTAATTCCTCTAAGTACTCATATATCTCCTTTATCATAGGGTGCAAAGCATCATTAGCGACAAAAGTGTGAACCTTTTTGCTTACCTCAATGGCTCAATCCAATTGCAGCCTGGTTTCTTTCTAAGCATCTTATCTCGCATAAGTTTCCTTACTCTTGCAACGTCTTACCATCTTTCAGCATCATCATTCATGTGGGCAAGCGCAACATAAGGAGCTGGACTTCATGGTTACATCTTTTCAAAAAAATAGTGTTGCATCATGAAAAATATTATCTGAAGCAGCTTGACAAATAGTGCAACCCAGACAGTTAGACTCTTGGGTATGGAGGAATCTGCCGCAAATTAGAGATGAGTTTGTCACTTTATATGGCAGCCCTGAAGCAGGAACTCAGATGCTTAATTCCTGGGGGCTGGCAAACTTTCCATGAAAGCTGCTTATACCTTCTTCAATATCTTTGAAGACAAGTGTAGCACTCCAGCTTAGATTTGTAAACAAATAAATTCCAAGTTAGCTCTAGAGTCCTTGCTGTATATTCTGATGATAGTAACATTTTGAGTCACCTATTAGACTGATATAGGCTAGACAGTTTGTAATATAGGGTACCTACAGCAGCAGCAGCAGCAGCAGCAGCAGCAGAATGCATCATCACAATCAACAACAATAACCCAGTAAGTATCCCGCCTAGGGCGGGGTCTGGGGAGGTCCAAATGTATGCAGCCTTACCCCTAACTACTCGCCTAGTAGAGAGACTGTTTCCGAAAAATGCATCATCAACATTACCCCAATGCCTCCAAAGAGGCTCCCGCCTAGGCGGGGTAGGGAGGGGGGTTGGTTGTACACAGCCTTACCCCTGTGAGAAAAGAGAGGCTGTTTCCATTTGACCCTTGATCCAAAGGTGCAATTACCATCTGCAACCTCACAATGAATAAGAAGTGCAGACAGTTTTATGAGCCATTTTTATTTAGTCCATTATTTTCCAGAGCCGAAAATTAGGGAAGCTATTAGTTCCACTGGAAATGGACATAGCAGCAGCAGAATGCAAGGAACAAATATGAGGTGAGGCAAAAAAAGGAAGCAAAATTTCAAAAACATCTTAGGGCATTAGACATACCTCTCCAAAGATGGAGCCCCCTTCCTATCCTGTGAGTTGTTGAGAGTGACATGATTCCCCTTCCTTATCTTGGACCTGGCTGCTTCTCTCAGCTTTTGCCTAAGATCAAGATATCTCAGTTTCCCTTCTGGTATAGCCTCTTCTTTTTCCTCCTCATCTTCTTCTTCATCCTCATACCGTTCTCCACCTAAATCTCCATATTCATGTTCTACGTCATCCTCCTATCTATCTAAATTCTCGTCAACCTAACAAAGTTTCCCAAAAAAAAAACATCAGCAACAATCAAACACCCATTCATTAACTTAAAAAGTGGTAAAAAGTCATACTAAGTCTAGCCTCCTCTTGAGCTTACCTGGCCATAGCCCAGCATACTTTGTGAGCTCATGAAGCATTACAAATAGAAACTAAACCTGCAATAACACTATGCAATTTTTCGCGTAAGATGATGGCACCAAATCTAACGGCATATAATGTATACAAGATGATAAACTTCAATGACACTAGGAATTTCAGGCCCATAAGTTTCTAATATTCAGTTCTACAGTCAGTTAACAAATAAATAAACAAAGAAAAAAATCACAACAAAACCTGAACAAGCTATGAGGTTCAGAAACCCTACTTAAACCAAAGAATTTGACCAAATAATTAATGCACGGAGGTTTTATTGCACAGATCATTAGATGGACAATTGGTACAAGATCAGACTAGATTAAAATGACGGTTCCAGTGTTTGTATAGCAATCATTCTTTCTCCCTTTTCTTCTTCAAGTCTTAATTCTTTCATTTCTTTTCAGCTTCTGTTAATCTCCTCTTCCTTTCATTCTTTTTTTTTTTCTTTTTTTTTTTTTCTTCCTTTTTTGTTCCTTTTCTGTTTTTCTTTTACCTCTCTTCCTGACTTTGACAGCAGAAGTGTCTCTGCTCCTCCTTTATTCAGTATTTCTTTTAGTATCCTTTCCTAATTTTTTTAGACCTCGTCAATGAAACAGGTCGACTCAGGGTCAGTCCATTAGTGGATCGATTGGGCCAGGTCAGGGTATGTAAAACCGAATTCAGTCTGAGCCAGGCATAATGACATCCAATATTCATTCTTCCCATGTCAATATTCATTCTTCCCCATTTTGATTAAGCACTCATCACCTCTCAACAGCAGATAACCACATGCCACATACATTCTTCGCCATCACCTGATAAAGTTCTATGCCAAACCCCAACTACACGTGTTTTTGTTCTCTAAAAAGGGACCCAGTAAGCAACCTGGCTGAACTGGCCAGCACCGTAGTTTTGATTGGTTGCATATATAGTAATAGTACAGACTAGTTCTAAAACATCATGACAAGCACAGGATATGGAGCTATTTGTCTTTTTGAAATGGTTGAATGGCATAGTCGAAATAGGCTTTTACAATCTTTACACAAAGGAGAAACATCAAACTGTAGAAAACCCCAATAGAACTAGTACCAAAGAGTTACTGGCCTTCACAAACAAAAGTGATAGAAGAAGTTTATTATTGCTATATGATGACAGAATTTATCAATATCGGCTTATGGGCAAACAATTTGAACCTCAGGATATATCATTTCACAATTCACAACCTAACTTCTAAATGTTCTTTTCTTTCTTTTTGGGTACCTTAGCCTGATTGCATTAAGGTGTTCCAAGAACATTTCCGCAAAGTAACTAAAAGTGGTTGATTTGTGAAAAACATTTTGAAAAGTTTGTACAGATCGATTTTGTCAGTTGGTCAAGAATATTTTCTCATTTTGACCCATTTTCCAATTGCCCAGGCTGGAACTTCAATATTTTACAAAAGGTGAGCTAAGTTACCCCCCCCCCCCAAAAAAAAAGGACATAAGTTGGAATATAGAATTTTTTTTCTCAGTTTTGACTATTTGCACCTGCACAAAACGCTGTAATTGGAACTATCTTAACCCAATTTATCTTAGTCTAAAACAAAAATAACGATTAACTAGGTACATTGTGAATACTTGAGCAACATAACATCCAGGCACATAGAGTCATAAGAAACAGAGAAAGAAAAGATGGCTCCGAAATGTTAGATTACCAGCCTCCAGGTGTGTAAGCTGCTTCCTGCCCTGCCATCCTTTTCTCAGGTCCACATTCATCAGATCTGCAAATTCTAGGGTTATGACGCCTAAAGCTTCAATGCCGAATCTACGGCAGTCAAGCAATTGCAGCAGTGGTGCTGCCTGTTGGAGGCTAGCAAAGCCTTAGTGTCCTCGGAAGGAAGCTGCTGCATCACAAGTTTTAGTAGCAAACTTCTGGTTTCAGAGTTGAATCAGATTAGAATATTTGACAGCTGACCAGGAACAATTCTCGATGAACAGTCCACTTTTCCAATATTTTACCTTGCAATCAGAACAAGTTCATAACTAATAAACCTTAAACCTGCAACCTGCAAGGTGACAGATTACTAGCAAATAATCAGCCAAGAGGCTAAATTCTCTCTCAATTGTCCCACGATGTTGGAAGAATATCTCTTGTATTTAAATTGCCAGTTTAACTGCCCTTGTCCATAGAAGCAATGAGGAAAGAAAGTAGCAGGATGACAATTACTACCAGTAATCCCCACACGTGCAGCTTCCATCCTTAAAGCAATGAAACCTGCGGGTATCTCTGACAGTTATTTCCCTTCCAGTGACAACAGAAATAAACTTAATGGCATTATGACAATCTCCACATATTCTTAGATTCTTGCCAACAAGGATAGGCTCCCCCTCTTTGGTTGAGAGAAGCCCAAATGCAACTGCAAGCTTCTCACTGTGATGAACCAAAATCATTTCCTTATCTATTTCTTCAATACCACCATCCTTAACCAATGCCCATCGCAAATCTGGCACATAGCCTGCCTGCTTTATCTTCACTAGTAATTCCTCCAAGTACTCATATATCTTCTTTATCATAGGGTGCGAAGCATCATCAGCGACAAAAGTGTGAACCTTTTTGTTTACCTCAATCCAACTGCAGCCTGGTTTCTTTGTAAGCTTATTATCTCGCATAAGTTTCCTTACTCTTGCAACATCTTCCCATCTTTCAGCATCAGCATACATGTTGGCAAGCATAACATAAGGAGCTGGGTTTGATGGTTCCATCTGCAGAAAATGATTAGCTGCCTTGACAGCTAAATCGATATTCTTATGTTTTCTGCAGGCCCCAAGCAAAGCTGCCCAGCCAATGGAACCAGGGTTATATGGCATACACTCAATTAGCTGCTCAGCTTCACTCAGTTTCCCAGCTCGACCCAACATGTCAATCATGCAAGAGTAATGCTGTGGTTCAGGATCGATCCCGAATTTCTTTCTCATCATATCAAAACATTTCTGGCCTTCCTCAACTTTCCCTGTGTGTGCACATGTTGAAATCACAGAGACGAAGGTTATATTGGTAGGAGTAATATCAATCTCAAGCATCCATTCAAAAAGATTCAGTGCGTCATGTCCAAATCCATGCTGAGCATAACCATCAATCATGGTGTTTAAAGAAATAAAATTATGCTCTGGCATCCTATCAAAAAATCGTCTTGCATCATGAAGATTTCCAGATTTTGCACACATTGCCACCAGGGCATTGTTCACAGCTATCCTATTTGATGGGATATCAGACTTCAGAGCCAAAGAATGAATCTGCTTTCCATGTGATGGAGATGGTGAATTTGAACTTGCGCTAATAACACAGACAAAGCTGCAATCATCTGGGCGATGACCAATTCGCAACATATCCATGAAACACGTAAGAGCCTCTTCAGATAATTCCTCAAACTGTGAATACCCAGAGATCATGGTATTCCACAGAATCATATCAGACTCTGGAATTTCCTCAAATACCTTCCTACAATCTGACTTGTCACCCCCACACTTTGCATACAAATCAATCAACCAACTCCCAACATGTGTACTCGAGTGAAACCCTGTTTTGATCAACTGAGCATGAAACTGAAGCCCACCAAGCAGATCATTCAAGCTCGTAAACGCAGTCAAAACACTTGCCAAAGTATACATATCAACATATAAACCCCGCTTTACCATTACCTGAAACAATTCAATGGCTTTTAATCCTTCCCCATGTTGCCCATATGCAACAATCATAGCATTCCAAGACACCTCATCTGCCCTCCCACCCATTTCACAAAACACCCTTTTTGCCTCATCCAAAAACCCATTCTTACTATAATAACTGACAAGCGAATTATTCACCGAAGCAAATGAATCATACCCACCTCTAAGACCCACACAATGCAGTTGCCTTATCAACAAAACATCATCACAACAAGCACATATCATTGAAGACAAAGTAAACCCATCAAACCCAATACCCTTTTCTCTTATCCTACCAAAAAGGCCAAGAGCAGGCTTTATCTGGCCTCTCTCTGAATAAGCTGAAATAAGAGTGTTATAAGATACAATGTCTGGTTCAGGAATTTCGTCGAACAGTTGGTGGGCAATGCGAGTCACAGGTATTTTACATATGCAGCTATAATGGCGTTGTATGAAAACACATTTGGAAATGGAGTGGCATTGAAAGTGCTACGTGCAACGGTAAGACGGCCGCATTTAGAGTACAGAAGGACGAAATGGTTTGAGAGAAGAGTTGAAGATGGTATTAAAGACTTTATGTAAAGAGTGTGAAGGGATTTTCCTGTTAAAAGATTGCCTTTGCAATGCATGTTTTTAGAATTTGGAAAAATTGATCGTACGTCCATAGAATTTTGTTCGTAGTTCGCCGGAGAGAGGTGAGCGCAAGAGAGAGTGAGAGAGAAGGGCGTTTTTTATTTTTTTATTTTATTTCAGTTCGCATTAATACCACACCTCTACTTAATCAATACCACACCCTTACTTAATCAATACCACACCTTAAAAAATGTAAAATCAATAATACCCCTATTTAATTTTTACATCTTATTATTTCCTCTTCTCCATTGTACTAAAGTCCCCAATCTTTCTGCACCAAAAAAAAAAAAAGTCCCCAATCTTTTATTATCATTCAATAACATTCTTCATCTTTGTTCAACCGATCACTCATTTGCAGAATCAACGAATCACAATGGTAGAGAATAAAGCACATAAAAACGAATTCTCCACTATTCGTAATTACTTGTCCTTACTTAGTGTTGTGGTAATCCCATTTTTGTGGAATTTATCAAACAGTAAAATAGAAAAGCCTTTTAATAAAAGGTTTTCCTTCGTTGTCTCTCAATCACAGAACTAAATAAAGGAAGACTTCCCTACATAAAAAAAAAAGGGGAAAATCCCTGTGATGTTAAGATATAGAAAAAAATTAGACAGAAGAAAAGAGAGAAGAGTGAGTTTAATACACTCTAAATAAATTGTGTAATCCTCAAGAATTAGGTCAATCTTGAGAGACAATTTTGTACTCTTGTTTTAGAGAGAGTATATAACTTTTGAGTATTCCTTGTTGGTGTTTATCTTTCTTCTGTATTAGTATTTATTCGTTGCCTATTAGATTTTGGGAACGTCCTTATCTCCCAACAAAGTGGTATCAGAGCTAGGTCTATTGAATATGGACGCTAATAATGGCAACATGATTAAGTTGACCGCTTCCAATTATGCAGTGTGGAAGCCAAAGATGGAAGATCTTCTCTACATTAAAGATTTATGGTTGCCCACTACAATGAAAACCATATCCGAAAAACCTGCAACCAAAGCCGGTGAGAAAACCGATGAAAAGACTGATGAACAGTCTTCGATCCCTTCCAGTGTCGAATCTATGTCCGCTGCTGATTGGGCGGTACTCAACAGGAAATGTGCCGCACAGATTCGACAATGGATTGATAAAAGCATTTTTCAAAGTTTCGCTAATGAGCATAACGCTTATGTTCTTTGGGAAAAGTTGGAGAAAACCTATGCTAGAACAACCGCTCAGAATAAAGCAAATCTGATGCGAAGGCTTATGAACTTGAAGTATAAGGATGGTACTAGTGTCTCCGAGCATTTAAGTGAGTTCGAAGGTTTGGCTGATCAAATTAGCTCAATGGAGTTAAACTTGGATAATGAGCTAATAGCTTTATTGTTGCTAAGCTCATTACCCAAAAGTTGGGACACAACTCTGCACCAGAAGGAAAGCTTACCATGGATATGGTAAAAGATCGTCTGCTCAATGAGGAGTCCAGACGGAAAGATGACGATTCAACCTCCAATAACGAGCAAGCCCTTGTCGCTAGTGAACAAGGAAATAAGTATTGGCGTGGGAGAAATAAAAGTTGAAATCCCCACCAGCAACAACGAGGACGTTCAAAGTCTCGATCAAGGAGAGACGTTACTTGTCATCATTGCGGCCTGCCAGGACACTTTGTTCGGGAATGCAGAAAGTTAAAAGCCGAACAATCCAAAAAGCAGGAGAATAATCGAAGTGAGAGCAGTCGAACGAACGATTCTGCAACATTTGCAGAAGAGGTGATTGTTGTTCAAGATAGTGGTTATATCAACCTTGCTTGTCAAGACTCAACCTGGGTAATTGACTCGGGTGCTTCCTTCCATGTCTCCCCAAGAAAGGAATTCTTTTCATCCTATACCAGTGGAGATTTCGGTTTGGTAAGGATGGGAAACGATGGCATATGCAAAATTGTCGGACTCGGCAATATTTATTTGGAAACAACAAATGGATGCAAACTGCTATTAAAAGATGTAAGACATGTCCCAGACATTCGTCTTAATCTAATCTCAGCTGGTAAGCTAGATGATGAAGGTTATGTTAACCACTTTGGTGAAGGTAAGTGGAAGCTCACCAAAGGAAGTTTAGTGGTAGCCAAGGGTGAGAAAAATAGGTCCCTTTACACCACTCAGGTCAAACTCTACGATGGAGAAGTCAATGCAGTGAAGAGTGTTCCAACCGAGTTATGGCACAAGAGACTCGGTCACATGAGTGAAAAAGGACTCGACATCCTTGCCAAGAAGGATCTTTTACCAGGCCTGCAAGGTACAAAGTTGCATACTTGTGTTGATTGTGTAATGGGGAAACAACACAGGGTTGCATTTCATAGTAGGCCACCATCCAGAAAATCTAATCGTTTAGATTTAATTCATACTGATGTTTATTCAATGCCAAGTAAAACACTTGGTGGTGCTCTTTACTTTGTCACCTTCATTGATGACCATACAAGAAAGGTGTGGGCGTTTGCCTTGAAAAGTAAAGACCAAGTTTTGGATACTTTTAAGGATTTTCATTTGAAGGTAGAGAGAGAAACAAGCAAACAGCTCAAGAGTGTACGTTCAGACAATGGTGGCGAATATAGAGGCCCTTTCGAAGAATACTGTAAAGGTTATGGCATTAGGCTTGAGAAGTCTGTTGCAAAGACGCCGCAACACAACGGCATTGCTGAAAGGATGAACCGAACCATATGTGAGAGGATCAGATGTATGCTCTCAAATGCAAAACTGCCAAGCTCCTTTTGGGGGGAGGCAATGAGGCCAGCAGTTGACCTGATCAACCGTTCACCTTCAGCTCCACTGAATGGTGATACTCCGGAAAGAGTGTGGACCGGAAAGAAAGTTTCATATGGTCACTTAAAGGTCTTTGGATGTAGAGCTTTGGTTCATATACCAAGAGACGAGAGATCCAAGCTTGATAAAAAGGCTAAAGAATGCATATTCTTGGGTTATGCTCATGAAGAATTTGGCTACAGATTGTGGGATCCTATTAAGAAAAGGATCATTCGAAGTAGAGATGTTGTATTTCTTGAAGATCAAACCATTGAAAACATTGAGAAAGGCGAGAAGCCGCAACAATTAGAAGAACAACTAGTTAGCTTAGACCCTATCTCCCCACCACAAGTTTCTATTGACAGGGGAGATATCCCGGATGGAGTTACTGACACTCCAGAAGACGATGATGAGGTTCCAGAGCCACCTGCTGAGCAGGGGGAGGAGACCCCTTTGACTGAGTCGGAACAACCTCAGTATGGCAGGGGACATAGAGTGCCTATTCCATCCACGAGATATAGTAGGTCTGAGTATGTTATGTTGACTGATGAAGGGGAGCTAGAAAATTTTCAAGAGGTTATGGCTCACAAGGATAAAGGTAACTGGGTGAAAGCTCTGCAAGAAGAGATGCATTCCTTGCAGAAGAATCAAACGTATGAGTTGGTAGAACTCCCACAGG
This sequence comes from Tetragonia tetragonoides, assembly GCA_038025085.1. Lineage (NCBI taxonomy): Eukaryota > Viridiplantae > Streptophyta > Magnoliopsida > Caryophyllales > Aizoaceae > Tetragonia > Tetragonia tetragonoides. Next base: position 44,159,204 of record CM076139.1, read on the forward strand.
GAAAGAAGGCCTTAAAGAACAAGTGGGTCTTCAAGTTGAAAAAGGACGGAGACAAAATCCTGAAATACAAAGCACGGTTGGTCGTCAAAGGATTTGGTCAGAAGAAAGGAATTGACTTTGACGAGATTTTTTCCTCGGTTGTGAAAATGACATCAATTCGAGTCATTTTGGGATTGGCTGCTAGTATGAACCTTGAGATTGAGCAGCTAGATGTGAAAACGGCATTCCTTCACGGAGATCTTGATGAAGAGATATATATGACACAACCGGAAGGATTTGAAATAAAAGGAAAGAAGAACTTGGTCTGTCGGCTGAAGAAAAGTCTATATGGCCTTAAGCAGGCACCACGACAGTGGTATAAGAAGTTTGACTCATTCATGATGGGTCATGGATACAAGAGAACTGACGCAGACCAGTGTGTTTATATCCGGAGGTACTCCGATGGAAATTTCATAATCATTCTATTGTATGTTGACGACATGCTAATTGTTGGTCGAGATGTTAGCCAGATTGGCAAACTCAAGGATGATTTATCTAAGTCTTTTGACATGAAGGACTTAGGCCCAGCTCAACAAATATTAGGTATGAAAATTACCCGCGATAGGAAAGCTGGAAAGGTATGGCTGTCGCAAGAGAAATATGTTGAACGAATGCTACAGAGGTTCAATATGAAAGATGCTAAGCCTGTTAGCACTCCACTTGCTAGTCATTTTCAACTAAGTAAGAGGTCTTGCCCCACTACTCAAAAGGAGATAGAAGAAATGGAAGTAGTTCCCTACTCTTCAGCAGTAGGAAGTCTTATGTATGCAATGGTTTGCACCAGGCCAGATATCGCTCATGCAGTCGGAGTAGTGAGCAGATTTCTTTCAAATTCAGGAAAGGTACACTGGGAAGCAGTGAAATGGATCTTCAGGTACTTGAAGGGTACATCTAAACTATGCTTAAGTTTTGGAAGTTCCAAACTAGCCTTGGAAGGTTACACTGATGCAGACATGGCAGGAGATCTGGACAGTAGAAAATCTACATCTGGATTATTGTTTACCTTCGCACGGGGAGCTGTTTCATGGCAGTCCAAGCTGCAGAAATGTGTTGCCTTGTCTACAACAGAAGCAGAATACATCGCTGCTACTGAAGCAGGAAAGAGATGTTATGGTTAAAGAGATTTCTCCAAGAGTTTGGTTTGAAACAAGACATATATGTCATCTATTGTGATAGTCAGAGTGCAATAGACTTGAGCAAGAATGCAATGTATCATTCTCGCACCAAGCATATAGATGTTAGATATCATTGGATACGCGGAGTGATAGAGAGCCACATGTTGCAGATACAGAAGATTCATACCGACGAGAACCCATCAGATATGATGACGAAGATTGTGACCCGAGAAAAGCATGAGTTATGCAGGAAGAAGTCTGGCATGGATACACATAACGTATTGTAGTGAACCCACCTAAATGGGAGGGGGAGGATTGTTGTGGTAATCCCATTTTTGTGGGATTTATCAAACAGTAAAATAGAAAAGCCTTTTAATAAAAGGTTTTCCTTCGTTGTCTCTCAATCACAGAACTAAATATAGGAAGACTTCCCTATATAAAAAAAAAGGGGAAAATCCCTGTGATGTTAAGATATAGAAAAAAATTAGACAGAAGAAAAGAGAGAAGAGTGAGTTTAATACACTCTAAATAAATTGTGTAATCCTCAAGAATTAGGTCAATCTTGAGAGACAATTTTGTACTCTTGTTTTAGAGAGAGTATATAACTTTTGAGTATTCCTTGTTGGTGTTTATCTTTCTTCTGTATTAGTATTTATTCGTTGCCTATTAGATTTTGGGAACGCCCTTATCTCCCAACACTTAGCAATAAAGTTTAATTTTTTTTTAATTTCACAAAGGCGTAACAGTTGTGCCTGTACAATCCGTGACTAGTTGTGCAGTAGGCGCACAGATGTATGTGCTACGCCAAAAACAGACGCACAAATATGTATGCTGCGCCTAAAACTGACGCACAAATATGTATGATGCGCCTAAAACTGGCGCACATATATAAACCTTACGCCTAAAAGTGGCGCAGGTGGATGAAGTTTTTTTTTTGGTATTCAGTGTCCACCAATCAGGAAATTGTCCATGAATTTAATATGATATGGGTCACTTATTGGTTCTCAATGGAGATTTTGATTAAAAAATTGCCATTAGACCCGTAGGTTGTAGCCTTATGAATTATAATTGGTGAATGTCCTGTATACTCATATTGGACTTTGCTCCTGCACCTTCATTGTTAACTGAAGCAATTATGGAAGACTTAGGTGTGTGACGACTCAGACGTGACTCGTGAGTCGTGAGGGGGCTAATTTCAATTTTTAAATTTTTTTTTCCTTCTCGGAATTAAGGTTATTTAAGTAATTTTAAGTTATAGGGGTGTGGTATTCTTTAAAATGCTTGTGGTATTTAGCACTCCCCTTATATTTTTAGAGAACGCAAGAAATTCGGCCATAAATGATCACGAATAAAGAATATGTTTGCTAAATGACACCAAGAAAATCACTAAACACCACTAAATTAGTCTAAATTAGACTAAACTACCATTTTCATTTTCCCCTGCGGCCCTGCCCCTTTTCCTTCCCCCCCTCCCCCTCTTTTTCTCTCATCTAACTCTAGGTCCCCAGACCCCCGACCAACGAAAGCAAACCTAAAATTTTAGCACAATCCCTCGCCATCGTAACACCGTCACAACTGCCCACTATGTCTCGTCACCACCGCCTCCTCGTTCTCTGTCGCCATCTGTCTCATGTCTCCTCGTTCTCTCTCATCTAACCAGTACGCTTCATGCAATGTTAATGAACCTTGCTCATGAGCTTTGTGAGTATTTCATGAAGTTCATCCAATCCTTGGTTGTGTTCCATTACATGAGAAGCCAATGGATATAACGAAAACATTTCATGAGGAATTCATGAAGCTTATGAATGAGCTTCATGAGGCTCTCATGAAGTTCAATTGTGAGCTTCAAGAGTCTCATAAATCTCCTTCAATTTGCGAATTTTTTTACGGAACCTGCAAAAAAATTTTTACAACAGTTCATACGAAATAAGACCACGAATGAGACTATAATACCTCAAATTAATCGCAATAAATGTTGTCTCTATCCTCCATCATTAAATTCTATCCAACATGTTGAATCCAATAAACAAAATTTGGTTCATTTTGATAATTTTTGGGTCTACTAAGAAGTTCAATTAGAGAAGTGGTAAAGAGAGTAAAAAAAGAGGCTCTCTACCTTTCCTAATATATGTTAGGGTTGTTTATTTAGGAAAACCTAAGATAAAAATTGGTGACGTTTAGTAATTTGCTGATTGCATTTAGCACCACCCAAACTTGAATAGAACAAACATAACAACGATAAAAAGTTGTTGGCGGTTTCAACCCTCAGCTGCATCTCTCTCTTCAGTTCTGCTAAGGAACGATGTCACGACAAGATCCAGTAGCATATATTTGACGAGTTAGGATCCTATTCGGTATCTCTATTATCGTCAGGGCAACCACCAAACTTCACAACAAACATCAAAGTTAATTAATTATGATCTTAAAGGATTTCAGAGAAAGAGTAATCAACAACTCATCCAAAAATATCTATCAGCAACAACTTCTAATTTTTTACGCCTTCTTTCACTTAGCAAAATAAAAAGTTCCATTAATAAAGTTAGTTTAATGGAACTTTTTATTTTGCTAAGTGAAAGAAGGCGTAAAAAATTAGAAGTTGTTGCTGATTGATATTTTTGGATGAGTTGTTGATTACTCTTTCTCTGAAATTCTTTAAGATCATAATTAATTAACTTTGATGTTTGTTGTGAAGTTTGGTGGTTGCCCTGACGATAATAGAGATACCGAATAGGATCCTAACTCGTCAAATATATGCTACTGGATCTTGTCGTGACATCGTTCCTTAGCAGAACTGAAGAGAGAGATGCAGCTGAGGGTTGAAACCGCCAACAACTTTTTATCGTTGTTATGTTTGTTCTATTCAAGTTTGGGTGGTGCTAAATGCAATCAGCAAATTACTAAAGAAATCATCTTCATTAATGCCTTCTTTAGGCTAACTAGCAAGAGAAATTTTAAAAAAAAAATCCATCCTTATTATTGGCTCTGTCTGGGATGGTTGTATGAATAATCAAATAGCTTATCTTTTTCTTTTCGTTCCTCCTATTAATAGCTCTCAACCTAAAATCTACAATTTATTTGTAAAAGTAATAAAATAAAATAAAAAACAAAAAACAAAAAACAAAAAACAAAAAACAAAACCAAAACCAAAACCAAAAAAAAAAAAAACCAACGTCATCCTTAAACCATCTTTTTAAATCTCACTTTTAACCAGTGCATTTTGCACGGGCGTCCTATGGTCCTATACTAGTAATAATTCTACAAAAGGGCGTGCAAAAGATGGGGCTAAAAGCAATCACTTGGAAGATAAATTTACAGCATTTGGTTGTAATTGTTTAGCTTCATTGTTCTGAGGAAAGATACATAAATCAATTTCTTGCATCTCTTCTTACAAGTTCGATCAGCTGAGATTATTTGCTCACCCAAGCAGGCCATCCCACAAAAAATCAAGTATACCCAACCCCCCTTGCCCAAACCACATCAAACACCGCCACCCTCCCCCCCCCCCCCCCCCCCAAGCAAAAAGAAAAGAAAAAAAGAAAAGCCCTTGAAGCAAATGTTTAATGGCGAGTTCCTCGCATATATAGTTCTTGGAGCACTGAAGGCATGAGAAATTATCAGTATTGAAGTGCATGTCAAAAAATGAATCTGAGAAATCAACCACTCCTGGGCGAGAAGTCAGGTTGGCCAGTGGATGTAAGACACCTGTGCCACATTCGACTATTTGGGTTGATAAGCCTAGGAGCATGAATCACTTCTGTAATAGGCAAGTATACGTAATGAGTGTTGCAAATTCCCACTGTTATTCCGCTGAATCCTGCAAAGGCGCCATGTACCTGCAAAAAGAAAAATAATAAAAATAAAAAAAAAATAAAAAAAATTACAATCTTGTTATTTACGAACTTTGACAGTTCCATCAGTATCTGACAACGGTAGGGTTGCTGTTGTCTAAACTGGAAGGTGTGCATTTGCACTTTATACTCTTCATTCTAAGTCAAATAAACTTTGTTACTTCTAAATGGCATGCATTCCAAGATGCCTTTAGCGAAGAGGGTTGTAGAATAAAGCAGAAGGTTCAATGTTAGCTCGTCAGAAAAGAGACAAGTTCCTAACAGAGGATAACATTCAACTCGTATTTTAATAGCAACAGAAAACTTACCGCATTTTGCCCAAGAACAGTGCACAATATGGCGTCAGAGGCATTTGCACGTACTGATCGAACCATGTATGTTGGATCAATGTATTTGACATCAGCATGAATACTCTTCTCCTTGAAATAACGTTTGATCTGTTGATATATTCACATTTTCAAGATCAATGTCAGCAAAAGACCATGACACTCTTACCTCAGAAGGTACCAAAGAACAGAATAAAAACAAAAAAAGAAGTCCCCTGAACAGAAATCCTTAGGATACCTGCTGCTGGATATGCACACCAATATCTCCAAAGATAGCATTTCCAGAAGCGTCTTTTAGGTCTGATGCAGCCAACAATTCCTGCAATTGAGTAAAATCATGAGCAGGAAGATTCATACTGTGAGACATTATGTGAAGAGATCTAGAGCAGCTTCTACCATTTGCAATATTCAGATGCAAATATTTTAGTAGCTTTACGTCTACATAAAGGCAGATACATTCCACTACTGAATCAAACAAACTTTCGGGTCACTAGAAATATCGAAGGAAAACCAAACACTGATTGGCATTCACACGCTACTAAAATGGGGTCTCTAAGGCTCTTGGTTTTGTCTGACATCAGGTGGTGAGGGGTTATGTGAGGTCTTTTCCTTTGAGGGAAGGCTAAAGTGATGTAAGAAGGATTTGCAAGAGAAGACCCCCAAAGCATCTCTAGTCCAAATCAACAGTTGAGTCAAAATGAATGGTGTTCAAGACATTAAGAAGTAAGTTCCCCAATTTTCCAATCAAACGGAACTCTCCATAACTGCAATCTTATGTGCCGATGCTTGCTAAAAAAGGAAGCAATAGGTGCATCATGGAGACTAGACAACTCGAAAACCCGTGGATATCTGGAAGAGAATAAGGAGGCCCAATTCCACACACCTCCCAGAATCTAACCTGAAGTCCATTACCCAATCTGTACCTGACCAGAGGGAGAAAAAAGACGACACCTAAGAGATGAATTTCCAGGGGCAAGCATGAGAGACTAAAGAGCTGGCATGACCATCCCACCCTTTCTGAAGAAGGCCGTACTTTCTCTTGATAACTCGTAATTGGGACTCGGTTCCAAAGGAAAGTCCACAACCACTTCCCCGCCAGCAAAATGTTCTTAGACACCTACTGCCCAAACCCCCCCCCCCTGCTTTAAGCTTACACACTAGGTTCCAATTGACATCATAAGTGGCGCTTTTCATGCTTGACTATCAGCAGTTACTGAAACATGAGAGGTGCTATGTGCTAAATTGCACCCCCAAATGAAAATAGGACACATGCACCTACAAAAAAGAAATTTAGAAAAGGAAAATGCAAGTGCACGTGTCTCATTCTTATTTGGGGGTGCAATTTGCGCTCTCACTTTGAGAGTGAAAATAGCATTTCCCTTCTTTTTTTAGATAAGAGAAAATAGCATTTCTTTTTTTTTTTTTAGATGACATGGGTGTCCAAGCTTTGCTTGACTAATCCCATGGGCCCTGAAGTTAACGACCGGTAAAACCTCCAGTGAAAAGCCAGTCATCTACTAATAGTCATATATAGCTACATCAGAGATCAGACAAATGGTGGTCAACAACGGATCATGGAAGCTGGGTTTCATCTCAAAGGATATATACATGAAAAGCCAGTAGCTAAGTCATCAGAAGTGGATATGCTTGACCATCATAATTTCTCAGACTAATTACTTGCTTTCAGCTAAAGCTGCCACTAAGCTGGTATCAATAAAGGCAATCAGAAGTTACTGGAATCAGTTTGAAGTTAAAGGATCTCTTGAACCTAAAATTAAAAAGAAATTCTATTTTATTTCCTGATAATTGTTTACGCAAAACACTGCCTTAAGAGGTAAGTATTTTTACTTTATCACCAATTTTATTTGAAAATCTTACCCCCCACCCCCCAAAAAAAAAAAGAAAAAAAAAATCATTCTGGTACGATAACTTCATATAAAATCATCTACCATTTACACTCAAATAGGCAACCGTGCCTATCATTTTGGAAAATATATAAGTTGAGAAGCAACATTGGTAAAGTGATTAAACATCCCTTTCCCACCATCTAATGGATCTAACGCAAGGTCTCTTGTGCACTCAAGCACAAGATATGTGTTTGAACAGGTGGCTGTAGCTTTTCATCAGAGCATGGCATGGGTGACAAAGATTTGAAGCCAGTAAAAACAAGACGCTCATTTTCCTTACATTCAAATACACATATCACATAACCATTTTTCTGGTGATTTTTCCTAATTGTTGTATTACTAGCTGTTCTAATACTAGACAAAACTTGATCTATTGATCTCTAGAAAACCAAAAAAAATACATGCAAAGAATAACCTACCACTACATTACACCCAAACAAAAACCAGAACTATTCATGAGTAACAACCAAAATAAAACAATAATCACCATTAAAGTGAAGTAGAAACTTTATATGACCAAAAACAGAGGAAAAAAAAAAATGAAAACTCACTTGTCCTGCACCCTCAGCCACACACAGCATGGCTGCTCCTTTTGTCCGAATAAGATGCTCTAGGTGCTGAAGGACACCATTAGTTCCATCTAACGTAAATGGTACCTGCGACAAAGCATTGATACTTAAGGTACAAGTCTCTGCATGAGCAAGCAAGCAAGCATATAGGGGGGGGGGGGTGGTGGTCACGGACAAAGCAACATAAAGCATCATACTCACCTCAGGTATCAGGCAAACATCAACCTGACCACTTGCAAGTGATGCGTGCATTGCTATGAAACCACTACTTCTACCCATCAATTTCACAAGGCCAATCCCATGGTACGCGCTATGTGCCTAGATATTCATACTGATTGTACTTAAATTTGCAAAGATTGTGAACAATAAAGATGAAGTAGCATACATGAAATTGCGTGGGAAACAAGATAAAGGACAATTTAAAACTCACCTCAATATAAGCAGAATTTATTGCTCTTTGAGCTTCTTCCACAGCTGTATCGAATCCAAAGGTTTTATCCATCAAAAGTATGTCATTGTCAATTGTTTTTGGGACACATACAACTGACACCTTCAACCTTCTCTTGCGGCACTGCATAACGTGAATCAATGAGCTAAAAATGTACCGATAAAATTTCCCACAACATCATTTTCCTTATCAATCTGGTTATTCTCATCTCAATATTACATCTATGAATCTACCAACCATATACAGAGTGATAAAACTTTTCTATATCAGTTTATCTATATAGTAATTTCTTGGAATGCAAATACGCATGTAAGGTGATAGATATTAAGACAATACATGCAAAGCATTCAGCATGTCAAATGTGAATCAAAAAAACCATCCCATGAACTCAAGGGTCAAATCAACCTTCCTTTGTTGCTTCTTCTTGATGAGGCAAGGAATAAGATATTTTTCATTAATAACATAATCAGAAGGCGCAAAGCAAAATTTTCACATCCACACATTTACTAGTCTATTCTAATAGCTGTCTTCAATTGGAAATTTTTTCAAATCACAAATAATATCAGTGTGGGCTGTGGTGCTCCTCTTCACACAAACAAAATACATACCTCGTTGTGTATTGCATTGGCTCCTGCATGTGTACCATTGCCACCAAGTATGAAAAGCATGTCAATCTCCTTGGCCTGGAAATAAAAAGTTTGTTACTACGTTTACCAGATCATTCTACTAACTGGTTACTGGTCACCCAGTGCTTACATGCAATTTGGTCTATGTATAATGTATCCGATGGGAGTTTTAGGAATCATTAAGACAATATCTGGCGTTACTAATCAAAAGGAAGGAGAAATCTCAGCACCTCTATACTGTCCACAATGTCACTCATATTAGCACCTCCACGAGATACTCCCAAAAGACTTCCACCTTCAAGATTGATGTCTTGAACATGGTCACGTGTAAGCTGAGGATTTTCATACAAATATTACCTTAAGAGTATAAGCACAAAAAGGTCAAATGACTAAGGAGGTCGGACTCACCTTCTTCATAGGTATATCGGGATCAAAAAACCCACGAAAACCATACCTAACTCCAAATACCTTTTCAACTCCATATCTTTCAAGTGTGAAAAATATCTGGACAAGCCAAAAACAAATGAGAAGTGCTAACGCTAGTAAATGTTTAAAACATGGGAAGGACCAAGATACATAGTAATGCATATCATGAAATCTAATCGGAAAGAATTTTGCCAAACAAATAAATGAAGGTCAAACAAACAGGTAACCAAAGTAGCACTATACGACATATGAAGGTCTCCTCCTGGATGTCTCAGTGTTATGTCTCTCAGTCTCTGAAGTCACGAGATGAATCCTTACTGTTCTGTTCATACAAGGTTGCTGAACAGCTTTGAAAGAGCCTGTTTGGGGTGTAAGAGAATACTTCACGGGGCAGCTAAAAAGAAAATGCATTGGTTTTGTGGTGGGTATAAAGAGATTCTGTAACCTTTCTCTATGTTTCACTACATCTTCATCACACTCCTAGACAAACACCTTCTTACGTAACCCCAGAGGGGGGGGGGGGGGAGAGTAGTAGAAGAAGAAGAAATCTTAACCAAGAAAACAATAATTACACGACTGTCTACGAGTGTGGCTCGGGAAAGTAAGAACGAGAAATTCATATAAATTTGAGATAATTCATAGAGAAGAGAAGACATGAATACGAGGTACAGAAAAAAGTTGTCTGGAGACACAATTACAAAATTCCCTGTAAATTTATAAGCACAGGAAACGTACTATCAAGATAGTTCATTGCATAACTAACCTGTCTTATCACATCATTGAGACCAGGACAAAGGCCGCCACATGTTACAATGGCTGCTTTTACTTTCTTAGGTTCAAAGTATACTTCTTTGCGTGGGCCTGCACGATGTACCCTAGGAAAAATGAAAACAAATTAGCCAATACAGCAAGATATTGTCCGTTTTCACTGGTAAGGCCTCGCCTATCTGCCACTTACAAAGTCCCATCCAAAACAAGGTAGTATGCTCCTGAAATTCCATTTTTCCAAATGACACCAAAAACATATATGCACAAATTGCTTGCACAAATTGCAAGATAAATTCATTTAGACAGCTAGAACAGGTGCCTAAAGGATCACAGCTAAGTGAGATGCTAAAGAAATGAAGAATCTGATGACTTAAGATTGGGCCACGCTGGTTCCTATATGAACGCCAGATTGCATTTGTAACAATTAAAATGAAAACAAAATAAATCCAGCCCTTGCTCTCTAAAGGATCAACTTTACCAAGAATCAGAGTTAAAGGACGCATTCAAACCCACTAGGAACAAGTGTTCTATAAAGCAAATGGGATTTAAGATAAGAGGCAATTCCAGCCAAAGAACATCAGCTATCATTTTGCATTAACCAAGTCTGATTTTCCCATCCTATTTGAGCTCTATAATCAAACAAAGTACAATCAATTTAGCAAAATAAACAATAAACTCAGCATATCCTTAGTGGACTCTACAATTAGAGAGGCTAGCACAACAGTACAATTTTAGCTAGCAAGTAGCAACCGTGCATCTCCCTTGTGTTCTTTCATTCTGAACTTTATGGCAATATTTGAGAGGATCTCCATCATTCTTGCTGGACTAGGGAATATCCTCGAAGAATAGTCAGTTCTTGCAGTCTAGAACAGTCCCTTGGTAGCTAAGCTGATCGGACATGAGCAAATAAGACGCTGTTGTTGTGATGTGCATTAGCAAATAAGACGCTGCTGCATCAAGTTAAGGTCAGCTGCTTATAGCTGAAATCTCCTCATGTGCTCTCTATTTATTTGAACTACGCTTAGGCTTAAACATACCCAAATAAAGTAGGTACAACTCATGGTAGTAATGTGAACACCTCAAATAAGTATTAAACGGCCCAACTTGGCAAATTGGAACAAGGAGCTTAAACTGTTCTCTTTAGATGCTGGACATATTTCCAAACGAGGACCTGTTTGTTCAGCTGCTCCCTGGACTATGATGCTCAATAAAGCTCCCAAGTAGGCTAATTGAAACAAAATGAGTAAAGGATTGATTATTTTGCATAGACTTAAGTCTAGAAAAAGATTTTAGTAGTTGGAAAAATCTCCATCAGGTACAGAATCATATAGCATGGCATCCTACAGGAAAATTGGTAAGCTGAGCAGTCTCTCCAATCATCTTCAAGTAACATTTCCTTCATTGGACTAAAGTTATGAACTTTCCAGCCATTTGAAAAGTAAGAAAGTGCTTCATCTTCTTTCAGACATATCTGTAGATCATAGTCTGTAGATAGTACCTAATCATTTTTTTTAAGAGGTACTACCTAATCACTTTTCCACAACTTCATACGTCTGAATTCTTTTCACTTTAATTAATTTGTTGAAATCAAAGACAACAATGCATAATCGAATTTACATATGCATAAATCAAGTAAGAGTTTCCATAGCAAGAACAACAGAACTTTGTTAAACAAAGCAGTGCAAGGAAGCAGAAGAAGGGAGGAAAAAAAAATAAAAAATTATCAAATGATCAGTTGAGATAACAGAAGGAGCGTTCACCATTGCTCCACCCATGTGCAATTAGGATCAATGCATTCAGCTCCAGCAGAAGTAGGCGACGCAAATTTGATAACCTGCAAAGAAGTCGAAAAAAATTAGCCTCTAAGACCGGTATAGGGGATAATAATAAAAGAATATGATGGACATATCATCAAACTAATCAAGCTAGAGACCAAATAGTATTCATCAAAGCGATAAGTTACATCAAATAGGCAGCTATAGAACCATCTTATGGAAGACAAACATGTTCTAGAAAATTATTCGCCAGATTTTTTAACGCATTTTCAACAATTTATAATACCAACATTTATGTCTGTTTCTGTCTGCAATTTGTTTGATAAATAGAATATAGTAAATGATAAGAAACAGTACAGCACAGGAGGACAAGGGATCATCAGCAGCACTCAATACAGGTTCTTCCTAACCTCATGCAAGGGAAACATCTTTTAAGCCCTTGTCACCCTAGCCCACAAAGAAGCCAAATACACTCCTCTACACCAAAAATAACATGGTGAATTGGCAAACCCAAACAAGACGGACAAGTAGCAAAAAAAACCCTGCGGCCATAGGCTCTCGCCCCCATAGAACAAAGACCTGTACCAACTCATCCAAAAGGGACCAAGGCAGAGTTACGACAAGCAGGCAAGGGTCATAGAGAGAGGTAAACCACCAATCTCTCCTACCCTTAAGACTCAAAGATAGAGAAAGTCCAATATGAGCCTCTACCTTCGAGGCAAAACAGCCATCACATTTCACAAAGAATACGGATACACATCAAAGCCCTTACTGAAGAAGAAATTCCCAAGCCTTAAACCTGGATTCCCGAATAATCCTAATGAAAAAGGTGTTTTACTAACTCCACCTTTTAGTCTCTGACAGACCTTAACAATAATTTTATAGAATAAAACCTTTCTTGGCCCCGTTCCCTTAACCATTAACGTTCAAGATCCTGAAACCACAACCCATCCCATAGTTCATACTAGATGAGCTTCTTCCGGTCGTTATTCCAATACTTAGTCCCTCTCCAAGAGTAGGCCATAGGATTAAAAATTCATTTTGACCTCCCTCAAAAACATATTCACCGGTCTAAGCCCAATTATTTCCAACAAGGATATGGGTCCTGATTGTCCCTATCACCTCTAGAGGTTTGATGATGACAGACTTAACCCTAAACTCCATATCCCCATGGTACAAAGAAGTATGACTTTCATTCACCTCTTGAGATGGAATATGTTAAGCTTGCTCCCCAGCACTTTCACTTTACTTCCCACACTTTCATAGGAACATCAACGTCAACAGAGATTCACTGATGGAAAATAGGCTGCTGAATTTATTGCAAAAAAATTACAGCCTCCCTTGGTGAAGAACAACTTCTCCTTTCTCCTACCACAAGTCCTCTATGAGTAGCCAATAGCCTCATCCCCCTTCTCTTCATCAGCTCCATAGTTCAAGTCCATTCTAGGTCTAGCTTGGAACAAGTACTAGGCACTCGCTTATGGATATCATTCGCTGTCCTTGAAAGCTCCCCACATGCAGTTACCTAGTAGTGAAACAAGCAAAGGTCCATCCTTGCTTTTTTTGACTATGCATCAATTTTCTAGCAATTCTCACTCAGATGAATTAGAGCTCCTCATTTTGCCAATTAGTCTACAAATGTTAGTAACAACTTCCCATCTTTCTACCTTATAGAGGACATATTCTCATTTAGTCTGGATGTGTTCAAGCTTTATATCCTACTTCACTGTTCAAAGTAGTTGTACTTGTCAAGATTGACAACTCCTTAAGAAAGTACGTCAACATATTTCAACTGTATGCTGGAGAACGTAAAATCTAGCATTAATTATGATGGGTGTAAGCTAAAGAAAGGCTTTATGAATAAGCTTTGACTCCATAAGGATATCTTCTAGGTTTTGGTTGGGTCTTGGTTTGGATTTTGGGTAGTTCCTCTCTTTGGGGACGATCCTTTTTGTATCCTTCGTCTCTTTTGTAAATTTCTTTTTCTTATCTTTTAATTTTTGCTCGTCGTCATATCAAGTGTATAGACAATCATGTATTATCCACAGGAGTGAATCACCATCCCATTAGCAATATGAGAAGCAGAACACTCCAAGTAATATATTAGAAATGGATAAATTTGCTATACGCACAGATAAAATCCTCGAAATCATTGTCCATGATTTTCAAGAAGAACTAAGTGCGAACTTCTTTTTCTTATCTAAACAAACATATTTCAAGTGTAAACAATGATCATCTCAGATAAATTCTCCATCTGAAAGAAAATCGCAATCCCAATGCCTACTGAAGGGGAGCGGAAAGAAAAGTTGAAACATCGACATTGAAGCAATCACAGCACAAAAGGGTAAATGAATATAAAAGCAGCATATTAAAAATTTCCCTAATCACTAATGAAGGGCTCTACACTTCTACATCTAATCCTTTGCTACCATCTTTCTTAATTCGTAACATTTCAACTATTGCTTTTATTCCACAGAATTAAAAACTGAAGCATGCGCACATCGCCAGCAGATAGAGGTACTGAAGAAGCTATGATTAAAAAAAATACAGGATTCACAGTTTTTTACCCCTTTCGATGAGGCAAGAAAAATTAGCAGAAATCAATAGTTTTCGTTCTCACAAATTTATATGATACTTAACAGAAAGAGCTGAGAAGGGAACAAAAGTTACCTTCAATAGTGTTCTATCATCATTATTTACATAATCATTTTTTCGATCATCTGGTGCATCCGCACCATCATCTACACTTTCATATCCCCGGAAACCTGCTCCATCCCTATCACGACAAAGAAAGTTAACAACGTTACAATGCACTGATACTAACTTCTAATCTTTAAGAAATAAAAGGAAAAAAGGTGAAGACTTTATAGAAGACTGTCAACAAACAACATCTGAAAGCAGAACACTTGGGTGAAACAGCTGACAACATTCACCAGGAGTCTGACTGAGGATGATAAAATAAAAAGCCGAAAGGAAAATCACCTGTTCATCAATGAAAAGGTGGTTGGCCTTGGCTTCACATCCAAAACATCTTTGAGGTGTGGCAAATTAAATTTAGACTCAAAGTCCTCCTGATATTTTGCTTTCCAATCAGGATCAGAGAAGTCGGCATCCGACATCGAAACGACAACTCTAACTGCAGCACAGCCTCTCTTTCTACTATGCTTGACTTTTGAAGTCTTGAAGAAGAATGGCTGATGATGATGATCTCTTGTAGTTTGTGAAACATATGCACTTAAATTGGTACAATGTGCATTGTTGATTGAATAAATAGAGGCCATTTAAAATTAACCTCTTAACACAATGAAGAATAATGATCCAGAATACCAATTATTCACATAACCTGCAAATGGGCAACAGGAGGAACAACCCAAAATAACAGTCAAACAATAACTCAAAAAAAAAGAGTAGTAAATACATAAATTATGCATAAGTAAAGCAATTAGGACCAAACAAATTACTAAAACAATGATAATAACAAAATTGTAAAAAACCCCAGATCCTGTACTAAACGTTTAAACAGTAAAATTGATAAATCTAGAGTTCAGCATTATGTTTAAAAAGGTAATCAATTCAATCTCTAGTTACAACCTTATCAACATAATTATAGTCATTGAAAACGCAATGATTCATACATTCACAATAAAATGGGTCATAGATTTCAATATATATTACCCAAATAACATCTAATTAAGTATTGAAACATCATAAACTAAAATAAACTGAAACAAAAACAGAACAAATAAAAAGAACAAAGTTTTGTTGATACCTTGAATGAGTTGGGAGATGAACTGTGGATAGTGCTTTGAGATTGAAGCTTGAAGTAAGTAGAGATGGTAACACAAAATGGGTCTTCAAGTAAATGGGAATTTGGTGAAAGAATCACAAAAGAAAAGAATTATTTTATACTAAAAATATATCAAATTTTGATTTCGAAAGTGCGTTGGATTTTCCCTCGGTCACGTAAATAGAATATTAGGCAATTGGTTCGCATAATCGCATCGCATTTGATCCCGTCTCGTTTGAATATTATAATCCTGTTCGCACTTTGCAACTTTCAAGTTTCAAAGTGTCACCCACCCGGGCTCTACGCTCTGCTGTGCGGAATTGCATAGGAACTTTTGGATAGATATAGCTAGCGATTTGTGAGGCTGGGTTTCATTTAGTAGTTTGTTATGTTTGGTAAAATTAGTCGTAGCGATAGCTGTCAAATATTAATAAAGGAAAAAAAATAGTAAAAAATTGCTATAAAAAAATGCTGCGAAATACTACTTATCTGTAGTTGCGGGTGAAAACGCTTGTATAGATAGCTTTCACAAAACTAGTTGTAGTTAATTTGGCAAACTGTTTAGTAGCTATAAAGAAAAAACACTAATTGCAAACTTTAAGCGGTAAATTTTATTAAAAACACTAACCCTAACTCAACATATTTGATAAATGGGGTATCCATTTAGTCCATTTTACTAATTTCCTATTGGAGAAAATGATAATAAAAATATTTTTAAAAAAAAAGTGTACGAGGGATTAGTTTGGTTTTGTCTAGCTTCTCTTTGGTCATCTTTTTGTTTTTGTTTCTCATGTAGTTAAAAGGAATACTACTCTATCTACTCTTATACAAATTTCTTCAAGTGTATCACGTTGAAATCCTTTGTAACATGGAATGAAACTAACCATTTTTCAAAATAAAATGCTTCAAAAGATTCCAAATATACTGCACACAACACATTGAGAGGCCAATCAAGCTGGTGGTGAAGTACTAAAGTACCCTTTTAATAAGTAGTAAGCTATAGTTGTAATGTATATATGAGTATAAAATTTATAAATATTGTTTTTTTTTATGATAGGTACAGAGGTAGGAGTTATCTTAAAAATTAAGATCTTTTAATCATTTCCATATCTTTCTCAAAAAATCGAGGAAGTAAAATAAAAATAGTGTATGAAGTCTATCAACATAAACACAACATTTGATATTGGTTATATAGTTTTAAGATTTTTCATTCCACAATTTCCTAGTCAATTGGGATCATCCCAGATTAGGTCAGATTTCGATTAGAAGAAAAAAAAACTATTTGTGTAATGAAAAGTGATTGGCTAAACTTTTTACATATTTTGCATACAAATTATCATCGACTGAGAAATTGAATTATTCCTTTGAAATTCAAATTATTATTATTGTTTCATATCTTTGTTCTACTGAAACGCATGCAAAAGCCAGTTTTAACTTTGAAGTAAAATATGGAGCACATGAAATTGTCATCATGGAATTACCCAGCTACTTTTACCTCAAAGAGGACGAGAGGAAACACATTGTATTCAATCACTCGTATTTTTGGTAAATGACTATTGACTATGGATACAAGAATAATTGTTGTCACCTAAGTAGGAAATAAGGATCAAAACCATCCCACATCTGACTACCACTCTGCAATTCTGGGGCTGCACTGGCACCTGCAGCCCCAACCATTTCCTCATGTAATCTAACAACTAACATGTACAGATTACAAACCAAAGGGTTGCTAAGAAATGGTCTTATCGGCTTCTCTATTTCCACAACATCAGAGAGTAGACGCTGGCCATCGTCAATCCCTGCATGTAGGATGCACTTCGAAAGGGCATACAAACCGAGAAGATTCCCGTATAAAGGTAGAAATGCATCCTTGTGGTTGCCTGCACCACCAATCCAATGGGTTCCTTCCACCTTCTCCATATGGTCGTTTGCAAAAGAAATTAACTGGTGCGAGAATTTAGCCCTCCATGCTCGCATATATTTCAGAAATTCAGGTTGCTGAGATTTTGAGATCGGGAGTGTCTCCAGATGGGAACAACAAATTTGACATGTAAGCAACTTCTCTTCATGATAATTATCTATCTCCTTGTCAAAAACCCTTTTGACAAGATCACTTTGGGATGCAACACAACTTGACGCATCTAGGATCCATCTCAAAAGATAATCAAAGTACCTGTCCCAGTGGCCGAAGATTGATGTAAGAAACTCGAAGCTCAATTCCATCACTTTTTCCACTTGGGAAGGGACTAACCCTGCATGAAAGCAGTTTCTAAACTGTTCAGGGAAACACTTCTGTATATCCAAGGCAAGCTCCTTTCTGATCCCAACATCTTCATCCTCTAGCAACTTCATGCATGTGAACCAGATATCCAATATCAGATAAGCAAACATGTTAACAGAGTCATTTGGTTCGAAATGTGATTCACAATTTTCAGAAGGAATGCCAGCGTTGACAACAGAAGAGCCAATAGATTCAGCATGTTCCCGCAAGCCAGATGCCACCACTGATTCAGCAGCAGCCTTGCGCAAGTTCACTTGCTGAGATGCATCACTGTATTCCTTGATCAGGCAAACATAATGCCTAATCCGTTCATATAAGAGGGTGCATCCGGTTAGCTCTTCATGGTTGCTAAACTTGGGGATTCTCGAGTTGCTTGAATCAGAGAGGAGACTGCTCCCAAGCAAATTTGCAAAACGCTTTACACATAACCCAAAACAGCATATGAGTGTTTCCAGAGTTTTTGTGTGCCTTGAATTCTCATGTACAGAAACCAATTTATCCCAGAACTGCAGAGCTGATTCAATATCCAATTCTCCAATATATATTGTTTCTCCGCATACTTTATCACTTGCCTTCTGAAACTGCAACAGATTCCATGCGAAAACAATTCTAAGAATATAATATACACATTTATGGTGAGTTTCCTGTGACAAGAGTCTAATCAAGGTTGTTTGTAGATTAGGCTTTGCCCAACAAGCAATAGCTGCAATCTCACTTGTATTTTGATCATTACTCAACCCAATCACAGCACTCTTTACAAATCGGAGGAGCCACTTGAATGTGGCAAGACGTACTTCATATGAGGCATCTGACATGTAGCAGATAAGCCTTTCTTTAACATCATTACAACCATTCTTTACCAATGGTTTTGGCATCAGCATATTAGCAGGAGAAGACGAATATGGCATTGGAAGTACTTCTTCAGCATGTTCTTCATGGAGATAGATACAGTGAAAGTAGGATATTGCAGCTTGTTTTTGAAGTTCCGCTGCAGTTGGATCATGGAAAGATGACCCAGTAGAAGATTTTGCAGCTAAGCACTTTGAAGATAACTCTGAAAGTAAGCTGCAAATGACATCATAATTTCTGCTTGCTTGGCGCGATCCAGCAATACTAAGCATGTGATCAAGTACTCTTAAGAAACAAGTGTTGAGAATGGGACATGGGCAAAATTTGGGACTTCCAATCCATGAACAAATAGTAAGAACCTTAATTAAGTCATCAAGAATCAAATCTTTTGATGAGAACTCAACAAGGTTCCTACAATTGGCATCCAGAAGGGCACTCAACTGCAAGAGTATCCCATGAATGGAGTTAAAAGAAGCACGGCCGCTGCATCCACCAGATTGATGTGATGTATGTGCAGCTGAATCTGGTTGATTTCCAGAAGATGGAAGCCCTGAGGCAATATCAAGCAGGACGGTGTGCAATTTCTCATTAGAAACCAGACTCGTCAGAGCTCTTGATGCAAGTACGCGAATGCGCATATTGCTTTGGGTTGAGCACTTTTGTATAAATGGCATGAACAGAAACGGATCTAACTGGTCCCCTGCTTCACTTCCAATGGGTGAAGGCTTAAGCCTTGACAACACGATCAAAACAGGACATAGACTTGGGTGTACAATACTATCCAGTTTGGAATTTGACCTTCCATCCAGTAACAACTCAGTTGCGACTTTCAGTTCATCGTAGACAAACGAATGAAATGTCGGGTACCTGAAGACAAACGTATGATCCAATGAGTTACACCTCAAAAACTAACAATGAGCCAGTTACAATAAGAGATGAGTGCAATGATTCTGTCAGTAATTGGCCATTAGGAAAAGAAACCCAAACTAAGGCTTCAAAGTTCATAATATGTTGTTACTGCTTGGTTTCCTTTCACTCCTTCCATAAAAGATGAAATAGTTCCGCGGGGTATAGACAGTAGATATCCACTTCAATTCTAAAACCCCAAACATTAGATTGAAATAGGAGATCGACAACACAGACAAAAAACAATGAGCGACTACATCAATATGTATATAAAAGTTGTCAAAGTCAAGCTCGTAATTATTCAATAATGCCTCAAGCATGATGGGATTGTAAGCAAACAGATACAG
This sequence comes from Tetragonia tetragonoides, assembly GCA_038025085.1. Classification (NCBI taxonomy): domain Eukaryota; kingdom Viridiplantae; phylum Streptophyta; class Magnoliopsida; order Caryophyllales; family Aizoaceae; genus Tetragonia; species Tetragonia tetragonoides. The sequence continues at coordinate 44,179,221 of CM076139.1, forward strand.
ATGTGTTAATGCTGAAGCAATGGAAACGACCATGCTATCAAGGAACGGTGTGCAAAGCAAAGATTTCATGTACCTGAACATGACTTCACTTCACAGGACCCACTTAAGTTCCACATTAAAACATTGAAAATGATTCGAAGGCTTACAGAGGTTTACTCATATCGAACAAAGCTTTTCCGTTTTTGGCTGACACGAGGTCAATGGCCAAATGGCAAATGCCTCTCAGCCTCCTATTTTTACAGGGGTAAGGATGCGTACACCTTCCACCCATCCCCCCCCCCCAGGTGTGAGCCTCTTTGGAGGCACTGGGGGAATGTTGATCCTAACCCAATCCAAGGTGGGAGCCACATGAGAGACATTGGAGTAATGATATGATAATAAATAACAAATATGATAATTGCCTTTTTTTTTAGATAAAAGAAAATTTGTATTGATAAACTGTGAAAACAGCAACAGAGGACAAGTTGTCCTCAAGAAATTACAACAAATTATGCCAATTTCTCTGAAGCTCACTAATCGAGTAACTCTTAAAAGCCCCTCCCGCCTTAGCCCACAAAGAAGCTGAATAAGCCACTCTATCCCAAAGTGCCTCCGGTGGTAGGGAACCTCTAAAGAAAATTCTGGCGTTCCTCTCTAGCCAGAACAATAATGATGACTGCTGACTTTTAATAACTGCTTAAAAAGCAAAACGCAATTACATGAAATGTCCAAGAAGCAAAAAGTTTCAAATTCTTAACGACCAGCCCACTAACCTTACGACAACACAATACAGACACAAAATATACTTCCATTGTATTTCAACATCCACACAGTACATTTCTATGCATAGAATACAATAAACAATTCAAAATTGATTCACCTATCAACCATTGTTACCACTACCGGTGAGCTGATTGCAAAGATGTTAATTGTTTAGGTTTCTAGAATTTTAAAATAATAATATTAGTAGTACTAGTAGATATTTGAAAAGATTCAAGAATTGTAGCAGTAGTAATATGACAAAGTACCAAAAAACTGATTGCATCATGGTGATGAGTAACATGCTTAAAAGTGTTGCATTAGTGGTACGAGTAGTAATAAACTGATGAAGGCAAATTCAATAACTAATGAACGGGAAAGAGAAAGGAAAAGGACGACAGTACAGTAAGAACACAAGAAACAAGAGGAACAAACACATTCAAAGAATGAACAAGAGTCCCTCAAGGTACGTGCTTTTGTTTGGACCCTGACATTAAGGTGAGCACTCATGATATGGTGCAGCAGAGGAGACCTAGATGGACTATATACCGGGATGTGTGTATGCTCTGTCTTTGTGCTAGTGAGATGTGTTTGCACCCGTTGTTACATTGTTATTTTGCAAGGACTCTATGGGGAAGCTTCTTGGTGTTGGGAGGAAGTCTTTTGTTCGACTTTACCCTCCTACTATTATTCAGCACATGCCGACTCGATATTCTGGTTTTGGAGGCGGCAAGAATAATAAGGTGTTGACTGTTGACTGTTGAGGCACTGTGTTTTCTTAGCTATCCTTTGGTGCATTTGGTTGGAATGGAATGCTTGGGTCATTTCCGAGATCTCCAAGCCCCTCAAATTTGTTTGGGATCAGATGGTGTACTTGACTTTTTGAATAGCCAAGCTACGGGGGTCTTCAGGGGTGATTTGTAATAGATACTCCTTTGAGTATTCCTTGTTCTCTTAAGCTTGTAATTATTATGTTTCCGTTATTAATAGCAACTTTGCCTATCTAAAGATTAAAAAAAAATTGAGACAACAGCTAACAGCTAAACGGCATCAAATCTATAATTTACATTTGCACAAAAATGCTGGACTATGGGAAAAATAATGGGAACAAGTGAAAATACCTGTGAAAGAATTCCAAACTGGTGATTGCACGCCTAGCAGATTCCCGCTTATGAACATTAAGAAACCCAACCATCCTGCGAACCAAAGCCGTGTATGCAAGACATGCACTATTACGAATCTCCCAATGTGGAGAAGAGAAAGAACGTATGGATATTATCATGGCTTCAGCAGAGAACCCAGATGTATCAGTAGCTAAATTGGCATCGTTAAAAGCAGCTCTGAGAACATTGAAAGCATGCACAGTTGGGATAACACCTTCAACACGAACTTTTGATGATGTCAAATTTGCATTAATTCCACTTATCTGCATGCACGCATCTGCTGCGTCTGACATTGAAGTTAAATTATTATGCATTTCGTCAGCTATCTTGTTTGGTTCGGTTTGATCCAGGAATGACCCGCTAGCCACATCTATCAACCAGCGTAGTGCCCGCGGAAGGAGCTTTTTGGGGGAACCTTGTGGCTCTGAAAGAAAGAAGGCACTGAATGCAGCAGGTATACCTGCACTTCTTCTTAGCAAGTCATCAACTGTTTGTCCCTTAGCCACGGTTCTTTCCATAAGCTGTTCCATCCAAGATTCTGTCAGCTGACAAAGCCTGCGGTAGCAGACATCCTTCAGAAGTCAGAAGCACTATCACCAAGCATAAAGTCATTTAATATATACCATCATAGACAGTAATATACGCTAATCATTACAATAACATACTGATAAACATTGCATAACATCAGGACTACTCTAAAAATTGTTAGACTTCGGTTAATAGACCCCAAGTGCCTTCATAGAGAAAGAAGGCATGATTGGTGAAAGTAGTTAAACAGTCAAACCACAGCAGGAGAAAGCTGGAGATATTATTTCCTCATACCATATAGTGATTCACAAATAGAAAAAGAGGAATTTAGAAAACAAGAGCAGTAACAATGTCAACTTCGAGACTATAAGGTCAAGTTTATAGATGAAAACATTGGGTCATACATATTAAATAGGAAAGAAAAGGGGAGGGGGGTGTGTTCAGTACTTTCCCCAAATTAAACAGCACCCTTCCAGCATTAGCAACATCAACATTGACAATACTTAGTGCCTCTAAAGAGGCTCCCAGCCAGATAAGGTGGGACCGTGGGGGGAAGGGTGTCAGGACCGTGTACAGTATACAGCCTTACTCTTCGAATACTAGCAAAACCAAAATATACAAAGCAAAATGCCACTTGAAAAACGATGCAGCTTCGACTCCAAAATGTAATAAATACAAAAGAAAACATTTGGTCCTATATGGGAAAGAAAAGAAAGGAAATGTACTTCATTAGTTTTACCCATAGTTAACAGCCCCTTCCGTTCCAACATTATTTAATACTACAGACATTTCCACCAGGAATATGATGCAGCTTCAAGTTCCAAAATTTAAGAAATAGACAGTGTAACAAGGTTCAAAAAAGTATCCTATTCAGGGCAGAATGTACATGGAAAATGCCCATGACGAACATTGAAGTAAACAATATATAAAAAATGCATATATAGCAAGTACGAGTAGTTACAGCCTTAGAGCACAATCATCATACTAACCAAAGCTAGAGTCCAAAAGAGGGAAATAAAAACGGTTAAGATGACGCAGACTGGACATCCCCCCTCCCCTTTTTAAGTATACTATTGCGATATAATTAACATCTGTAATTACAAGTCATCAATTTGCTGTTCCTTTTTAAGTATACTATTGCGATATAATTAACATCTGTAATTAGATATAATGTAGATTAACAATTAAAAAATTCATCCTAATACAGAGTCACCAAAGAAGATCAAACTCTGATAATACATGTTAAACTTTATCTCTGACCTCTTTCACTGAAAATGTTTAAAATAATTCACATCCCATCAGGTTTCAGTATTATTAGAGCTAGTTTTCTTGATTGGCTTGGAGGTCAAACATTTTTCGAACCTATGTGACTTGAACTCCTTATTTCATATTCAATACCAGTGTCAGACACTCAAACAGTTAGACATGAGTATGGACCCTTCAGACTTCACTTGGGCCCAAACTCCAAATTTTCAGAAGATGGTCAAGTATGACACATGGCTATGCACCCATGTTGCAGACTTGTAGTCGAGTCCAAGTAACATCGGTTCATAACTTTCCTAATTATCTTCATCAGTAGGTGGTTAAATTTATCTATCATGGAAGCTACTGATAGTTGACTAAATACCAGGAACAAGGAACACCAGCTGAACACATAAAGGTTGTGGCCTGTGGCCTCTTGTTCTCAAAGACTCAAACAAAATTCTGGAAGGAATAAATATCTATACGAAAGCAATACCTTGATTCCTCAACTAGCAGGGGTCATTTATCGTAATAAATATATCTGCCAAGTGCCAACAAACAAATCAAGTGCAGCACCATCAAAGGGTGAATACATATTCCCCATCCAGAATTCCAGATTCAATTTTTATATTTTGCACTGCCTCAATTTTGTGCATATCATATATATCAGCTATCAAGTCAAACTCAAGCTTTCTCCTGTAAGACATACCATGTGGTCTACGGGGGTTTTAGAAATATCAAGATAATGACCTTGACATGACACAGCTAGACAGGTCCTCATAACAAAGTGAATCGCAACTTCGTTAAGGATAACTTACAGTTCGAAATCAATTATCAGAATCAGCTCAGAAATTAGACAGCAATATCTAAGAGGAAAAACATTCATGATTCGAGTACAGTAGTTGGCAAAAACAACATACCTTGGATCATCAGAACATAGCAAACGGTTGCAAAGGGCTGTAAATCCTGCTCTGGTTTTATCAATAGCACCATTATGTTTCATCTTAAGGAGGACTTCCAAGAAATGGTTTCCAATGACTTCCAGTTGTTTCACATCAAGTACTGCATCAGACATGGGAGTCATATTGTTCATTGCAGCATCAACAGTCCCATTGCCAACAAAAGATGAGGCAGTTGGTAAGGGAATCTTTCTTATAATGGTCCCAAGCAGAAGACTAACCTGGAAAATAAATTAAAAAAATAATTAGTTCCTCATCAGAAGCATTGGGATTCAGCATGTGTCCATTGTCCACAGGGTCATACATCTCTTTTCATTTTCCTCTACCAGGCTGTCCTCAAAAAGTTTATCTCAATGCTAAGTCAAGAAAATTTTCAGTTTGTTTCCTGAAATTGAATACCATAAACACTCTACCTCCTGCCCAGGCCCTCCAGACTCTGTATATGTGTAAAGGTGTGGAATTCTGCTTGGGTCAGGTCAGAGAGGGAAAATATTTTAAACAATATTACTGTTCCGCAAGAAGGAAATAAGACGAAACGATTCACAGAAATCACACGTCTAGTTACTTCATTTATCAAAATATTTGACGATAGGTGAATCCCCCCCCCCCCAACTGAGCCCCACTAGATATATTGAGAAGTACTGAAGGAAATACCTCTTTCATAGCAAGCCAGCACCCAACCATGACAGTCTGCTCTGTTGGTCTTGCATCTTCCCCGACCTTCAAATCTTTTGCTTCGCATTGCTGTGTAGAAGCTGGCATCGACATCTCATTTGGAATTTCTGTTAGAAAACTATCTTCTTCAATGTCATTCATATCTTGAGGCAAACTTAAAGCGTCAGCAGAAACCACCCAAAGGGCCAATGAGGTTATCCGCATGACGAGCTCCAAGAGCTTCCCAAGAGCATGTTTAATCTCAGGAATGCTGGACCTGGGAACATCAGAATTCCAATCTAATTCCTCAAAAGTATATCTCAGAGTAAGCAAGACACCATGAACAAAGCTATCCTTGCAGGCTTCCAAGAGATCGTTCTCTCCCTCCTCAACAACAGCTTGCAACCAATCTATAAGTGAGTTTATATATTCAATAATGGGGAATCTTGACTTAGAAATTCGAATTTCTCCATTAGGAAATTCAGACTCTGGCTTATTGTAAATAACACTGGCTGAAGCTTTCACCTTCCAACCAAGCTCCACAACATACTTACGGAATATGAGTCGAAATGTCAAAGCCCCAGCATCACTTTCTCTGACACGTGGGCTGCAAACTAACTTTTTTGCCCATAGTATTACTTCCTGAACCAAGTCCTCACTTGAAATTCCAGGGAGAGGAGTGGGGAAACTTATTAGTATACGGAAAGCATTTTCTCTCAGCCTGTCCCAACTATCAACTATTGAACTAACCAATAGCATGGTTGAATCAGGTCTAGTAAGTCCTTCATTGTAAGGATACAGATCTTCAGAAGGAACAGATCCATGTTCTCCTTGCAATAAAGGTACTATGGACCAAACATTGATCATTATCATAATTAGCTCCATAGCCATAATTTTCCTCTCATAAGGAGCAGAAGGATAGCATGAAAAAAATAGAAAGCAACTAAACCATTTCATAAATTGGTAGAGGTCTTCTGCTTGGCTGACAATAGCCTCATCACCTCTCTTGGACACAGAAGCTTTACCATGCTTCCAGCAATCAGATGGTAACCACGTTCCCTGTTTGAATTGTCTCTCTAAAGCAGTACGAACCCGGGCAAAGAACTTCTTAAATAAGCTGGCCCACTTCATCTGGAAAGCTGTGGAGGAACACCTCATGTTCAAAGGCACAGACAATCTCATTAGACTGAGTTCCAAGGAGGAAGGTAGACTGGCTGTTTTAGGGTTCAAGAAAAGTGACTCAGCCGCGTCTACTCGTAGTGTATCATCTACGTGAGTCAATGCAAGTGCAAGCCATTCGACTGGGATTTCAACCCGAATCCCTTTTATATGTATAAAAGCATGTTCTTCCTTCAGTGCATACTTTTTCAGTGGAACTGCAGTTTTATAATCTGAATCAATATCACCTTCAAAAAGAGCTAGCGAGCGGGACACTTTAAGCAATGAGATCAGAACAGCCACTTTCCCCTCCACACTGAAAGCCATGTTGAAACATCTGGATTCAGGATACACCAATTCAATCTCAGCTTCAACACCAACTGAAATAAATGAAAGCATAGGAAATATACTGTCTACGTCCACCTCAAGTAAGCTTGGCAAAGCATAGGTATTCAAATTTGAGCGCAACTTTGAGATTCCAGAAGCAAGTCCATATAAAAATGGAGGCAAACAGTGACCTCGATAAATGGCATTCCCTCTTTCAACACCATTGATGCTCCAACACTCATCAAGCAAGCGCTCAAGGAAACATTTGAGAAATGAAGTGGCAGCACAGCAGACATCGTCATCAATGTATGCCTGCATCGTTTCAAATAGTAAGTTGGGACTCATACCAAGAACAACATTTGCTCCCAGCCTCCTAGTGAGAGAAGCTAAAGGAATATATCTACCCTTGCATCGAGGACCAAGACGAAGAAGGTCACCTGCAATCTTGTGTAGGAAGGATTTCATTGTCACACCATCATCGCCTTGATGAAGGGTGGATTTAATGTCTATGAAGAGATCAAACATAAGATGAACTTGTTTAACTGTTTGGCTAAGAGGGTCTTCCAGATTATTCCATATGATTCGTATTATACGAGCTCCTAATTCCTCTGGGATGGGATCAAAATCAGTGGCCATATCAACAAGATTAGCCAATAAAGATGTTTTGACCTGTTGCAAACAAATTTGCATCACAGTCAAAGCATGGAAATTAAAATGGCTATCAGTCGGATTCTCACAGTACTTACAAAGCTCGGGCAATATACCATCATAGAGTATACTCTGTGCTCTGTTCCCATCATTTTCCTTTGTGCATGTATCGCTCAGTCCCTCTCTATCTAAAACAAAGTGGAGATTGAGCACTGTTCTCGGAACAGCAGTAAGAATCCCTCTTATCAAGCAGAGTCTACTCAGTGGAGGAAATTCTCGGAGTTCAAAGAACAAATCCCCCTTGTATGGAACCTTTCTTACTGCATCCGTATACCCATTATCAGAACCATCTATCAAGCTACATACTTTCTGTTCAAAAACACCTTCCCAAATAAGAAACCCAACCTCATCAGCACTAAGCAGGACCTGAAGAGCAGCACATAAACTCACACCCGCTGCAACGAAACAATCCCTCGAGAAAGCAGTGGATTTAAGAATACATAAGATAACCCTTACAGCCATTTCCAAAAGATCAGTATCCTTAGAAACCAACTCAATCTGAGAACAACCCACATCAACAAACTTCGAAGGAAACCGCTGAAGCAAATAATACAAACAAGACAAACCCTCTTGGCATTGCTCCATCACAAGGGGCGAAGGCCGTCCACACCCTTTTGTATCCTCAACCACACAATCCAACCCATTAACCACATCTAATGCCACCAACACACAACACTCCTCCACAACATCCACTAAATACCCCAACTTCGGCGTACTCATCATCGACAACGCTACTCTAGATACACAAAACCGCTTCCCTTTCCCACACAACGCCCCATACCCTTCACACAACCGTCTAAAGCACCCACCAATCAAACCCCAAAACTTCCGATTCTTCGACAAAACCGAAAGCAAAGTTCTATGTATAGGCAATGAGTTCTCAAGAAAAAACAGTTCCAAGTACAACTTAGCTGATAATAAAACCAACTTCTCATCATCATCATTAACAGCTCCTAACAAATCACTAAATGAAGATGCCACATTTTTCACATAATTAACTTGGGAATAAATGGAGTTCAGGGAAGCAAGTTCTTTCAATACTTTGCAGAGTTTTTCAGATAATTCATGAGAAGCCAAATGGGTTATTAAATCTAAGTAAGATTGTGGGAAAATTACAGCATTGTATGTATAACGATGGCGGTGTTGCAAAGCTCGCCATTTTGCTGACATATTTGAATAAACAGAAAGTAGAGAGAGAGAGAGAGTCACCTGGGGTTGAAGATGGTCTGCAGATTTTCCTCTCCCACTCTCTTCCCGCTCACGGTGTTTCAGAGCGGAGGAGTACTGGCCTAAACCCTAGGACAGAAGGTAAGCGGTAAATCTGGTAATGTTTTTTTTTTTTTTATCACCCAACCCAACTCGATTTAGTTTTTATTCATGGTCTGAATGACTTTCACCAATAGTGGTAGACAATCATCGGGAAAATCATTGAGGTTACACAATACAAAACAATCATTCGAGTTATAACGTGCAAGAAAGTGAGCTACGCTATTGCCATTGCGCCCCACGTGAGACCACTTGCAAACGCCAAAGTCTCTAGCTATTCAGTGTAGTTCCTGCACTAGCATACCTACAGGGCAACGTAATGTTGGTTGACCTCGCAATTTTGACACAAGGCCAAGACAGTCAGTCTCGAATTCCACTCTTGTAAATCTGGTAATGTTAAATCCTACTCTTAGCAGCCAAATAAAAAAAAATAGAGGTTAGTTATGTCATTTTGCAATTCTTAGAATGAACTTTTAAAAAAGTTCATTTTATCAATCAAACAACACGACTTCCATATAAACTTAGTTATGTAACTTTAATTTTCTTGGATTTATAAATTCCGTAGAAATTTTACGAACATGAACCAAATAAGGCCATAGTGAATTTTTTATTTTTATTTTTTTTTTGTGTTGCGATAGTGGAAGGTTTTTAAACTTACTACTAACTTTGCCAAATTTATCTTACTTTGGTTTTAGCTTGATATTTGTCACATATATTCAAATCTAAACGTATATAATAACATGACCACTACCCTGCACATTACATACCATGATTGAATACTTGATCATAGGTGCTTTTGTGAGTCATAAGTCAACAATTTTGTACATCTTGTACATATCTACCATGTATCTAGTCAGTGGTTTGTCAACTCTAAGAGCCTGTTTGGGAGTTGGAGAATGGAGGGGAATAAGGGGGAAGTAATAAATTCTCCTTGTTTGTGAGTTTTTTTTAAGAGGGGAAGGGAGGGGAATGAAGGGGAACAGTTCCCCTCCATTAAGTATTAACTCAATTTTGTTCCCCTCCAAATTGGGGGGGAATGGAGGGGAAGGGAAATTTTTAAGTGAAAGTAGTTGGTTCCCCTCCAATCCCCTCCCTTCCCCTTACTTAAACTTCCAAACAAGGTGAAATATTTCATCTTCATTTTCCTCCCTTTCCTTCCCTTCTCCTCCCCCTCATTCCCTTCCCTTTCCTTCCCACCCAAACCTTCCAAACAGGCTGTAAACCCAATGCTTCATGGAAGACAGAGAAGGGGAAAAGATAAAGGACAATCATTAATCAGCGACGGGTGATAGTGCATGCCAGAGCCAAAGGGTGGATGGGTAGCATGAGTGAGGCTGCGTTCTATAGAGTTAGTGACAGAAATTGTTATAGTACGTCTCTCTAAAACCATTAGGTTATTGCTCATGTGATATTTTGTTCTTGTTTATAACTCGCTGGGTTTGTCTAATTTGTGCCCTGCAGTTAATACAGTTGATTTTTTTAAAAAAAATATGCAACCATTTACCAAGATTTGTTTTTGAATATATATTTATTTCGACTATGAAATGATTTGTAGATGTCTTATAACTTTCAATCAATGAATTATACTACTGTTCTTAAAATAAACAGTATAGATCCCATTTAATTTAAGTACCCTATTGGAAAAAAAAAAATACTCTGTATATTAGTAACTAGCGTTTTGACCCGTGCGGTGCACGATGTTAACTAAGACCATGTTATTTTCGTCGTCACCATACTAAATTATGTCCCATTCCGTGAATTGAACCAAGAATATTCATTTTAAACATTAGATCGATATGTGATTCATAGTTTCAACTAAAAAAGTAAACAAATTAATAACTCCATTTTTTCATATTTTGGTTAGTGAATGGATCTTTGAGTTCAATCAAATTGAATTTAGTATAATCGCCAAAAGAATTTTTAAAATTTCTTGTCATTTTTTTCTAAATGGCACTCCTAAAACTCTTTCCAAGTATAACAACACAATTTGAATGAAATAATAGAATAGAAATAGAAGAATAAGATACAAAATCACACATTTAATTAGCTATGATAATTATAGATGAGAAAAACTACCCAATAATTTTATTTTTTTTGGAATAAGAAGTTTTTTATTAATTTAATCTTGAAAGAATACAAAGAGGAGAGAAAAACTACCCAATAATTTTATGTTATATATTTTTAATACTGGTAAAAAAAAACTGCAAGGTAGACTTACAAAATCGTGTCTTTGGAATCCTTTTTCGTTTTATAAGTTAACTTCTTAGCTTTTGAATAGTTGAAATTTCGTTTTTGGTGCAAAACATAGGGTTTCTCGAGTTTTTTATTTATTTATTTGAAGAATATAAACAACAATCATGTTTTTGTCGGGCGATATATTGTTTTCTTCTAAATTTTTTTTAGTAAAGAAATAATTTTTTTATTAATTAACAAAAATATCAATAATACAAAGGTTCATGGATCTACCCGTACCCAGAAATAAACAATGCAGGTTATATCAATAATCATATTTTCTCTTTTCTATATTATCTCCAACGCATCCTCCATAACCCAGCATCCCATAGTTTGCCATTTGAAGATCCATCCCATAGTATTAACTTCCACCCATGTTTCAGTAGGAGGAAGTCAGTTTGTTTGAGAAGTTTTTGCATTGCCGAGTGACCAACCCAACTTTGTTTGTCAACCACATTTAACACATAGAGATGAAGGGCACCTCCTAAAATTGACAATGTGTATTTGTTCAAGCAAAGAATCCTGCTGCAAGAACACTCCAAACATAAAGCAATGCACCATGAATACTGCCAATATGTATGTTAGTGCCTACAAAGAGGGATGATAAGCTTATCATTTCACGCTTTATGTTACTGTAAGTTATAAATCTACTTGAAGGGCCTATACCATAGACTCACCTCAATCATTTCAGTTGATCAAAAACATATTGATCAAGCCACAAATATAGGAACAAAAACATATTGAGCAAGCCATAAAAACGGATAGAGTATATTACTCAATCAGCAAACTATCAGTACTTGAATCCTTGAGGGGCTGCAACGTTTTTCTCTGCTGCTCTACTATGGAGTATATTACTCAATCAGCAACTTACAGTTTGTGTTCCATATCTGCTTGGTATCTGATTGCATTCTCAAAAATATTGCAGAGAAAAACTCAAAGACATAATAGAGCATGAACCCAATGCAATACATGAAAAGGAAAAGGAAAAGGAAGCATATACTATCCTTGATTTGGTGAGCCAACTTTCTCAAAGATCTTGTGACGGGACTGCAAAACAACAATATAGAAAATTTGTTAATCTTTGACATTTGACAGGAAAATCAATACTCTTTGAAGGAAGAAAACAAATTCAGTTATAATATGTAGACTCTCCGGGCATACCACAACAGAGGCTCTGCTCAAAGGCCTCGAGACTAACTACTGTGTAATCAACAAATTCTCGGAGATTATCAATATGCGACTTTGAGGATGCAGTTTGGTACTATTTGACTCTTGGATCAATATCCTACATGTTAATTAAATCAAGATTTTATCATTTTTATTTGAAAATTCTTAAATTTCAGTAGGGTGATGACTACATGTTAATGAAGAACTTACATGCGACAAATGATGTGAGGTTGTGAGCCAAACCAATCCGTACCTCGGAGCCTGAAAAAACAAACCAAAAAAAAAAAAAAAAAAATCAAATTCAACTTGTTTGAAAGAATAAACACAAACAGATAAATGATAAAAACATATATTCAAATCCACCAAAAAACTTAAACTCTCGAATAGAACATAGCAGATACGTATCAATTGAGACCAAAAGTTAATAGATCAACACTATAAATTTAGATTCCCACAAACAAAAAAAACACGTAGAAAAAATGGAATCAGAATAGTAAGTTCACAATTTTGAATTAAATGAGTGGAAAAAGAATCAATTTCTTACCTCAGAGCCAATGTTTGTAATATGACCCGCAATTCGCAAAGGCGGTGTCAAGTTTTCAAAGAGATAGAGGTTGAATCAAACTCCTATGAACCAAACTAAAGCAAGGTGAAGATCTAGTAGAAGCATGGGGTGCCTTTTAATATCCTGGTTCTTCTAGAAAAAAATCTCAATGGCAATTCTTGGAAAGGAGAATAGACGAAAAGGAGTAAGCCTTAAAAAGGCTGTTAAGAAGAAGGAAAGGCACTGGCAAAGTAGTAGGAGGAAGTGAGAAACTACCCCATGAATCTCAATTGTTGACTTGTTGCAATTTAAAATATGCCTAATTTACTCCATTTGTTGTTTAGCAGGAGTGAATGCTGGTAAGTGGTAAGTTGAATCAAACGTGGAATAAGGTATTTTTTTATTTTTTATTTTTTATTTTTTAAAATATTTTTTTAATGACACATACCCAAACTTACAAGAAAATGACACATGGTCAAATTCATGAGGAAGCGACACGTAGCTAATCTATTTTCTCTATGGCAGCTTCTTTAGTATTAGTATATAGATAGATAGATAGATTCACTTAACTCATTTGCCTTTTATTCATATGTTTAATCAGCATGCACATAAAATTTTAAAAATAACCTCCCACATTAAATTACTCTTTAATACGATTTAATAATACACAACTCTAAACTCCAACAACAAATATCAAAAATTTAATACTAATCGATATCAAAGTTAGAAAGGAGAAAAGTTTGTTTACCCAATGGGTAGATATACCTAGATAATTTGGATAAGAAAAATAAAAGAAAATAGTGATGTGAATATATTATGTGGAAAAATAAATTAAGAAATAAAAAAAAAATGTTAAATCTGTCAACTATTTCAACTCATTGAAAAATGGAGAATTTATTGGGAAGTTGTCTATTAATTTATTTATTTTTTGGTTACTAAGTTGCCCATTAATTAAGAAAGTGAGAAAAGAAAAAAAAAATAATTGTCATTGTCATCTACCATCTCGCCATTGCCATATTGCCCATTACTACTGATTTTCTTCCACCATTGTTAAAATTTATGAAGCTTCAAAAATTCAATTGTCATTGTCATCTGCAATCTCACCGGCCATTACTATTGCCTATTACTTTTGATTTTCTTCCACCATGCTCGGATTGCGCCAAGATCAGGGATTGCATGGAAGCACTCAATTGATGTTGGGGCAAGTGTGATTGATGCAGATTACAGAGGACCAGTTGGGGTGATTTTGTTCAACCATCTTGAGCTTTTAATCTGGGATGTTTAGTACTAATCAGCTAGGGTGTTAGTAATTGGTGGGACAAATTTGGTTTGGGTAATTTTGTAGAATGGTTGTGGTCCTTGTCAGTTTGTGAATGTAAGGGAAATACCCAGGTTTGCTCCATTTTGGCATATATAGGATTGGGTTCAGGTGCGAACCCTTAGTATGTGCGAACAATGCGAACTTGAAATATCGACCGTCGGATCTGGAAATCAATGGCTAAGATCTTTGTACACAAGCACGGTGGCATTCTCGTAATAATGTCGAAGTTTCTTGTGCCAAAAAAAACAAAACGTTGCTACAGTACTTTTTCCCTCGTTCGTTCTCAACTCTCAGGTCGTGCTCTCCTCTCTCTCTCCTCAAACTCTACCCCAAGAACTCTAAAATCCAGAAAATTCGCGAATCAAAGTGAATTGTGTTCGAATTCAAAGGCTCATATCAAATTGCGAGGCAAACTCAAATTGCAAGGTATGGATTTTTATTGCACTCACTAATCACTATAGATTGTTAGGGTTTGAAATTAGCTTCTAAGCATTTTTGTGGGTGTAGTTTTGGGTTAAAACATTGCTAAGGTAGCATTAAATTGATCTAATTTCTCTCTCTTAACTACATTCATTGCTAAGGAGGTTAGTTATTACATTTCGTTTAGAGTTCTTTGTGATTGTTGTGTTATTAATACTTTTATTTTATGTATGTGGATGATATTTGCCAAAATTTTGATCGAAATTGCACTTGAATTGTTTGTGTATTTCAGAGATTGGATAATATTTCCGAAATTATGAGTAAAATTGCACTTCCATCTTCTATTTTAGGTCTACTTTGAGTGTGGATGATATACTGCCAAATTTTTGGACGAAATTGCACTTAGTCTTGTGTTTTTGTGTATTCTTAAGTTGTAGAATTGGAGGGAGGTGTGAGGGACTTGATTTTTAGAGTAAATTGAGTTGAAATTTGTAGGGATTTCATGAACCCTTTATAAATTGAGCTTAATGAGATTAATGAATTGAGCTTTCTTGACTAGAATAATGGGGAAATGAATCTGGTGTACTATAACCACAATTTGGTTTTTGCTCAGTGGTAGAGCATTGTGCCGTTTTTGCTCCAACTTTTAGTAGGGGATGGCTCCATATTTTTGTAGAGGGTGGCTCCAACTTTTAATAGGGGGTTGCTCAAGCTTTAAGTAGGGGGCAGCTCTATATGAGAGGTTGGGGTGTCTCCATAATTGATCATCAATATTTGAAGCTTTGAATAGGGGTGGCTCTTGCTTCCTGGTGTGGCTCTAGGTTTTTTTAGGGGTCAGTGCATCTGTAAAGCTAGAGTGGCTTGAGCTCTATTTAGGAATGACTCTAGCTCTAAGAAGGGATGGCTCCTTGTGAACAACTGGGGTGGCTCTATTTGTAAGTGTATGATTATAGTTAGTAGAGGCTTTGAACTTTAAGAACTATATTATATGGTTTTTCATAAAAGTTAAATAATCATCTTTGTACACTATGTTAACTTTTATTGGATTTTTTTTTTTATTGTAACAAGCTTTGTAAATTTGAAACTAGATGTCGACCACATGAACCAAAGAAATTGATTGATAATCTGACTGATGCTCAAAGAGAGGACGTTTGTGAAATAATGGAAGCTTCTTACCAGCTTGTGTGTGTTATACTACTCTCTAGCGAACCTCGTGACTATGCTTGCATTACGCTACATAACAAAGTTAAGATCATCTCCATAACCACCTTATTCTCGAAATAATCACTACTATGCTCTCAGTGTTTTAATCAGCTTTCCGTGTTGTATCTTCAAAGTCCTTTTTGTCGTCACCATCATCTCCAAAGTAGGTATCGACAACCTTTATTTCTACATTTAAGTGTGTAGTTTAAAGCATTCACTTGGCCTATTATTATTTGTTGAGGTGCCAATTGGACTAGAAAGTTGGTTATAACTTCGAAATAAAACTTATATAAGGGGTTTTTTTGGGTAGCTACAACGTAACTCAGGGGTGGCTCCTTATAAGTAGTTGGGGTGGCTCCATTGAATATTTGGGGTAACTCCAATGTCCAAAGTATAACAAGAGGTTTTTATTGCTAATATGTTATGGGGGTGTCTCTAGGTTTGTTGAGGGGTGTCATAGAATTACTGAAGGGGTAGCTCTTATTGTAGAATTTGGGGTGGCTCCGTGCCCTTAGTTGGGGTGGCTTCATGCCTGAGTTGGGGTGACTCCCTAGGTTAAAGAACCTCACTTCATAGAAACCTCCCAAAAAGATTTCTACTAATGTTGTGCATATCTGGTTGCCTGTAATGTCTGCTTCGGCTATAGGAGTGGGGGTTAGCATGAATTTGACGTCTGTGATATCGATGGCAAAATGATAATCGATGGAAAAATGGTAATTGTTTCCCATGACATTGCGCTTGCGCTACCTGTAAATGTGCTTTAAGTGCGGGATGCACCAATGTATTATGTGAGTGAGAACCACCTTTCTATTCTGTCGGAGCCTAGCTAAACCGACTGTAGCTACCCGCCAGCAAGCCAAGCAGAGAACTTCCAGCCTGAAGAGAAGGATCCATTTCAAAAAAGAGTGGTCTTCTCATGCACAGGATGCTTTTGACCTTATCTTAATCGATTTAAGGTCCCCCTTATTCTACGAGAGACCATTTTAGTTAAAGAGAGGCATCCCATTATGTGAGTCACCCCTATATTCTAGCAGAGTCGTCCCACAGTTCAATGAGAGCCACCCCTATATTCTATAATTGCAACCCTTGTAAAAAAAAAGAACGAAAGAAGTGTCATGAATTGGATGAAAAATATAAATATTAAGTAGCCCTCAATGTATGCTTTCCGAAAGAGACAGAGACAATTGGGACTTTACATAATGTATGCTTTGCGAAAGAGACAGAGACAATTGGGACTTTGCATAGAAATATGCTTTCCATTTCTACTTAACTTACTACTAGCTCCATTTATGATCAAATATCTATCTCAACACATACATTGTTGCCGAAACAATTACGCAAAAAGTACCTTTAATTTGTTACGTAAAGCTGATTGAGTCACCCTTTCAAGTGTAAGGATGCCACCAAAAGTTCTATTATTTATACTATTAGTTGGAGCCTATTAGTTTAATGGTAGAGCATTGTACAATGGTACAAAGGATGTGGGTTCGAACCCCACATAGGCTATTAACTTGTACTTTATTTAATTCGTGCACGGCTGCACTTTTTTTTTTGGGCCCCTAGAAATACATGACTACTTCATTGCATAGGTAAGCCCATACTTAACGAACATCTACTGCTAACTTATGCGCATGTGATACCAAGTCTCTGGACACCTTTATAAAGAGCAGATGATCATCAAAATAGGAGCAGCACTTCCTTATATCATCAATTAGGTCACTGATCTCCACAAATGCAGGTGCGCGCCAAGCTATCATGCTTATAAGAAGCGATGAATCTGTTCGAAATGTAAGTGATCTCCAATTATTCCTTATAGCCCACTGAACTCCATGCAAACAAGCATCTGCCTCTGCCACAAGCACAGAGCTTGCAAAAAGAAACCTGCATTCAAGACCAAATCTAACCCTTGCACACTCTGATACTTCACAGTTCACACCAAGCAGCTCCAGCTTGAAATTTGTCTTTAGACCACGAGTCATCAATAACAATAAACCTCATGTTTACCAATTGATCATTCCATACTACTTCAAATTGAAATTCATCCCTGTGAACATCATACACCATTTTGCTTCTCTTACCAGGTTTTCCAATAGAAACATAGCGCCTTGTTTGAATCCATGAGCATGTGAGTGTTTCCGCCAATTAGATAATGTAATCTGGATTGAAAGCACCTCCACGAAAAACTATGTTGTTCCGTGAGAGCCAAATACACCAAAGGACTGCAGCAAAATAGACAATAGCAAAATGGTCTTCATCCTGCTGCTTAAGTAGGTAGCCAACAATATAAAAAACACAGTCATCAAATAGAATCTGAGCATTACTTCTGACATTAAATCCCAATCTGCAACATGCCCACACTATTTGTATATACTCACACACATGAAAGAGATGATTTAAGGTATCACAAACACCACTTTCTGCCAACAACTTCCAGCAAAATAACCAACATATTTTTCAAAATTCCACCTTTTGAGCTCTTAAAAACACCACATAAGTTGTATATTTGTAGGAGTCACCCCTATATATTATGAGAGACACCGCTATTATATGAGAGAACATTTTGTTTAAAGAGAGTCGCCCCTTTATCCATTCAGAGCCACTCGTGTATTTTGTTAGAGCCACTGTGGGATCCGACCCTACATTTTGTGCAATACACAAGGCTCAGAGAAAACAAAATACAAATCTAATAGCATGCAAATTATTAGCCACCCCTTTATTATGTGAGACTGTGAGAGCCACCGAGCCACCTTTATATTTAATCGGAGTCACCCATATACTTTGTGAGAGCCACCCATATATTGAATGAGAGACCAATTTATTTAAAGAGAGTCACTTCTATTATATAAGAGAACCCCATATATTCTATTGGAGCCACCCCTAAATGAGATCTCATAACTTATGTAGGATTTGAACCTACACCATTGTGCGAGTGCACATTGCTCTACCAATTGAGCTAATGGGTTTCAAAATAATTGCCCAAGTGTTGAGTGAGAGTTCTAATAGTAATCAGTTCTACTTTTAATAACTAAAGACCAGCATACAACTGAAAGTGGGAAGCTACATACTTATTCTACATTATAACTTGCAACCACCCGGACTTGGAAACTTTTGGATTTCTTCAATGTAGTAGTATACACTACCTCTATGTGTGGAGACTTCCATGGCAGGATTATCAGGTCAAGAGTTAAGCTAGTAATAAGCTCTACTTGACCAGCATACAGCAGGAAGTTGGCAGCTATACATACTTATCCATTATAACTCGCATCCATCTTGACTTGAAAGATACATATGGAGGTCTACTAGCACCAGGCCACCACATACGAAATTACATTGTGTTACAGACTCAAGATTAGCACAAATTATACGAGAGTCAAAAATGCAAATTTAGTAGCCACCCTCTTTTAAGTGAGAGTCACCCCTATATTCTGTCGGAGCAAACCCCTATATACTATGAGAGCCATCCTATATTCTATGGATAACCATTTTATTGAAAGAAGAACCACCACTTTTTTATGTGAGAGTTACCCTCATATTCTTTTGGAGGCACCCGTACTATAAATAAAAGTTAACCTTGTTCAACAGATTCACAACGTACAAATTAATGGCTTTCAATGGAAACATATTCCACATTTACAATTTGCCAGCTATGGAATCAATTAACTCTCTTGAAAGAACCACAGTTTCTCAACACGTTCATGCCAAACAACCAAATAATTGATCAGCATATGTTTTTTTATCATTAACTGATAGAAAACGGCCATCACAAAAAGAAAATGAAATTTCCCATAGTAAAAAAACAAACATGCTACACTTCCTAAAGAGACCAACAATCTCTTCTGGACAATCATGATAACTATGAAATTAAAAATCTACAACACAAGAACAAGATGATAATTGCACATATCCCACAAAAACTAATAATAATATAAGCAAAACAATTCCATCCAGAGCAATTCTACTCTACTTCTTACAATAGAGCACATAAGGATCACCATTGTGAATCAAAGCCTATATATGATTTTGACCTAGTATTTGAACTAAACGAAATTACACCAACCCTAAGTCATAACAATTATAATTTGAGGGACAACAATGAGAAAGAGAGAAAAATTAACCTACTGAGAAAAGTAATTGAACAAATATGGAAGTTTCTTCTGCTCAGTATTAATGGGCTCGGTGTTGTTGGGGAGAACACGCGAAGATTATTGGGTGAAGAATGACCATGATGCAACAGAGCGTCGTTTTACGTTTAAAGAGAGACGGAGAGAGGAGAGAGTGTACAATGTGTTTTTATCTTTTTAACGCTCTATACCGTGCGGTTGAGATGGACTAATATATATATATATATATATATATATATATATATATATATATATATATATATATATATGGAAGTAGCTGAATTAAGTTTGCAATGAACAACTATCCGTACCTACTTTGTGTGCTTGGATGGAGTACTTACGATAAAAAAAAAAAAAAAAAGATTTAGTGGAGATATAAGGG
The DNA here is from genome assembly GCA_038025085.1 of Tetragonia tetragonoides. NCBI lineage: Eukaryota > Viridiplantae > Streptophyta > Magnoliopsida > Caryophyllales > Aizoaceae > Tetragonia > Tetragonia tetragonoides. The sequence continues at coordinate 44,199,354 of CM076139.1, forward strand.
GAATTCTGCTTCCAGTAATATTTTATGTTGAAAGAGTTGTGTAGGAACATGATCATGTAATTATTTATTTCTTTGTTGTAATTAGTAGCTTGCTGTAATTAGTAGTCGGTTAAGGCACTTGCCACGTAGGACAAGTTGTTAGAAAAGTTTGTTACAAATTAGTTAGGACAGCCTGTTCTGTTTGCTAAGGTAGGTTGGTATATAAACAAAAGGCAATGTACAGAGAACAACTTAATTCATTCAATACAATTGATCTTGAGTTCAACTTTCTCTCTCTACCTTCTTCTTCTCCTCTCTCTGGTTTTTCTGCCATTACAGAACCTTCAACTTGAGGTTTTAACATGGTATTAGAGCCATAGAGCTCGATACTGAGTCTCTAGAATTCTTTCTTCATTTCTTCTTCGTAAAATTGAATTGATTCTTCAATTATACTTCAAATCATTCAATTCTGCTCTCGAGATTAATTAGTGTTCATTTCTTTTTCATTTGATTGGAGTTGATTCTTCAATCAAATTAAGCTCACAATTAGAGATTCAGTAAACTGAATTCTTCAATTCAATCACACATTTCTTGATTGAATTTGTTCTGTTCTTAATATGTTCTGTGATATTTCCAACTGATTGATCAAATATGTCTGACGATCAAACTCCTCCAGCAACTGTTGATGCTTAGAGCAAGCTTTACATTCATCATGGAGATACATCTAGTGGTTTTATGCTTGCAACTCAGAAGTTAAACGGAGACAATTATGCTAAATGGAAAATGCCAGCTGAAGTTTCTTTAAGTGCTAAGAATAAACTAGGTTTTGTGAAAGGGACGTGTGCTAAACGTACTCAAATCACCATTGCTGAATTACTGGGAGCGTTGCAATAATATGGTTCTTTCTTGGCTAATTCATTCTGTTGAACCTGAGATTGCTAGAAGCATACTTTATTATGATTCTGCTGCAGAAGTATGGAGTGAGCTCAATGAAAGGTATGCCAGTTCTAATGCACCTCGCAAATTTCAAGTTCATTAGCATATTAGTGGAATCAGCCAGGGTAAGAAATCTGTTGCAAGCTATTATACTGAGCTGAAAACTTCCTGGGATGAATATTTGTCTCTTCTTGCTTTGCCTGTTTGTTCATATTGCTTTGGAAACTCTTTCTTGGCTATCCTTCAAGAACAACCTGCAATTTCTATTAAACCTGAATGATGATATAAGTGTGTTAGAGGAAACATTTTGATGATGCAGCCACTGCCTAGTCTAAGCCAAGCCTACAGATTCATACTCCATGAAGAAAAACAAAGAGAATGTGGTGATTCTTTTTCTATTAACAGTGATTCTACTGCACTTGCTGCACCTTTTAATAGGAATTTTGGTACGCAAAATTCTCAGACAAATCCTCCTTACAATCAGAAGTGGAGTAATGGTTCTAATTCAGGCAATAATTCAAGCAATAATTCAGGCATTTACAGTTAGGGAAATACAGCAGGTTATAATCCTCAGGGTGTTGTTGGTATTGCTCCAAATGGAAAAAGGTCTAAGTTCTTTTGTGATCATTGCAAGATTTATGGTCATAGTATTGATAGATGCTTCAAGGTGCATGTTCCTCCAAAGGACAAAGGAAAAAGAGCTGCTTATCTTGCTTAGTGTGACACTGAAGATGTGCAGCAGGGTTCTATGCAAGATTGTGGTCCTAATCAATCAAATTCTGCCTCTGCTATGCTAACACAGGAGCAATACAGCCAATTAATCAACCTTCGGATCAGCAACATATGAGTTCTCCGGGGACCAGTTCTTCTTCAGGAGCTATTTCAGGCACTCCTTTTAGTGGTTCTCAAGCTTCATGGCAGGTAAATTCATCTATCTTCTTTCTTCTAGTGATACTCCAAATTGGATCATTGATAGTGGAGCCCAACAGATCATGTAACACCACATCTTCATGTGTATGCCACCTATAAACCTACGCCACCTTCTTGTTCTATGACCATGCCTAATGGTCGTTAAGCACCTGTTAAGAATATTGGTTCTGTGAAACTTAATTCAGGCGTAATATTCCAAAATGTACTACATGTTCCTGATTTTCAGTTCAATCTCATTTCTGTAAAAAAAATTAAACAAGCAATTTCGTGCTCATACAGTTTTCACTGAAGCTGAGTGTTTTCTTCAGGTGCCCTCAATGAGGCAGCATCTGGTCCTTGGTAAAGAGAGAGCAGACTTGTATTTTGTAGACAAAGCTGTGAAGAACATTAATGACTCTTGTTTGTCCTCTAATGATGGTTCTGCACCTTCTTTTCTCCATCAAACACGTGCTCATCATGTTGTCAAAACTACTTCTCAGTTGTGGCATTGTAGACTTGGTCATCTTCCTTTCAAAAAAATCAAATGTATAGATTCCGTTTCATGTTCTTCTTCTTCTAATGTAGTCTGTGATGTTTGTCCTAAGGCCAAGATGCCTCGTTGTTCTTTTCCTATTAGTCAAATAAGAACTCAAAAAGCTTTTGAGTTAATTCATGTTGATCTATGGGGTCCTTATACTCATTCTACCTATAATGGTTTTAGATTTTTCTTAACCATTGTAGATGATTTTTCTAGAGCTACTTGGGTACATTTGCTTGCCTGTAAAAGTGGAGCTTTTCCCACATTAACTTTCTTCATTAGCCTTATTGAGCTTCAATTCTCTGCCAAAGTAAAAGTCATAAGATCAGACAATGGCATAGAATCCAGAGATAACCATGCCCTTTCTTTTTATGCTAACAAAGGGATCATTCACCAAACTAGTTGTAATGACTCATCTCAACAAAATGGAGTAGTTGAGAGAAAACATAGACACCTTTTTGATACAGCTAGAGCCCTTTACTATCAAGCTAACATTCCCATCAGATACTGGGGTGAGTGTCATTTAACAGCTTCATATCTCATAAATAGATTCCCTCTCAAAGCCATAAACCACAAAACACCTTATGACATTTTACACAAAAAACCATCTGTTTATGATCATTTGAAGGCTTTTGGTTGCCTATGCTATGCATCTACTTTGAAACACAACAGAAAGAAGTTTGATCCCAAAGCTATCCCTTGTGTTTTTCTTGGTTACCCCATGGGAAAGAAAGATTATAAGCTGCTAAACCTTGAGACTAGACAAATTTTTTATAGCAAAGATGTTGTGTTTCATGAGTCTCATTTCCCTTTTCATTATCTTCCTTCCACCACTTCTCAAACACCTTTCCTATACCACAATCTGATATTTCACCAGTTTTTCTTCCTTCTACCACCACTAATTCAAATTCTTCTCCACCTTTCATAGTTCCTGGTCCTCCTGTTCTCACAGATTCTCCTATCTCTTCAAATTCTCTTTTTGTTTCACAAATTCTCCTCCTCATTCTCTAGATTCTCCTTCTCTTTCTCATACAAATTCTCCTTCTCTTCTTATTGTTACTACAGAACCTAGGAGAACAAATAGAGTTCATGTTCCACCAAGCTATTTGAAAGATTATGTTTGCAAAAATGTTCATTTTAATGCTTCTGCTCAATATACAATTCCTAAACACTGTACTGGTGCTATCTTGTTTCTTTTACTTCTTTTCCTGTCATTCATCAAGCAAATATTGTTCATTCTTCTACATATACTGAACCCAAATCCTATTCTGAGGCTTCACTAGATTCAAATTGGGTTATTGCCATGAGAAAGTAAATAGATGCTTTGTAGGCCAATGGAACTTGGGAATTAACTAACTTGCCACTAGGAAAGAAGGCAATTGGAAGCAAATGGGTGTATAAAGTCAAACTGAAATCAGATTGTACTCTGGAAAGGCTCATGGACAGGCTTGTTATTTAGGGTAACCATCAAAAATATGGCATAGACTATTTTGATACTTTCTCTCATGTGGTTAAAATGGCTACCATCAGGGGTATTCTTGTCGTAGCTGCTTCTAGGCATTGGGAAATCCATCAATTGGATATCAACAATGCTTTTCTGCATGGAGATTTGGAGGAAGAGGTGTATATGAAGGTTCCCTTGGGGATTCCTAACCCTGAAAACAAAGTGTGCAGATTAAAAAATCCTTATATGGGTTGAAACAATCAAGTAGGCAATGGTTTTGACAAACTTTCTTCTTCTCTCATACATCAGAGTTATGTTCAACCAAAGAATGATTACAGCTTGTTTTTGAAGAAACAACATGGTCATATTACACTGGTTGCAGTATATGTTGATGATATCATTGTGACAGGTTCAGATTTATCTGAAGTCACTGCTTTGAAGGCCTTTTTGCACAAAGAATTCACCATCAAAGATCTAGGGCTTCTTCATTATTTTATGGGCCTTGAAGTCACCTATGTTCCTGAAGGTATTATTCTTTCACAAAGAAATTTCACTCAAGAACTTTTATTTGACTCAGGCATACTGCATGACACACCTGCTGTTACACCACTTCCTCAACACCTTAAGTTCACAGATTCTGCTGGTGACCTTCTTTCTGATCCCTCTCATTACAGGTCACTCATTGGCAAGCTAAATTTCTTAACTAATACAAGACCTGATATTTGTTTTGCTGTACAAACTCTAAGTCAGCATATGCAGCAGCCTAGAACTCCACATTTAGAAGGCATTACTCATCTTTTGAGGTATGTGAAAGGCATAGCTGGGCAAGACATTCTTCTAAGAGGTTCTGTTGAACTCAGTCTTCATGCCTATTCAGATTCAGACTAGGGAGCTTGTCCTATGACAAGGAGGTCTGTTATAGGCTATATTGTGTTGTTGGGTGGCTCTCCTATTAGTTGGAAATCCAAGAAACAATCAACAGTTTCTAAGTCATCGACTGAAGCTGAATATAGAGCCATGTCTCAGGCTGCTGGTGAATTAACATGGCTTGTCAGGTTATTAGAGGAGATTGGTGTTTCTGATCTGAAGCCAGTTACTTTACATTGTGACAACCAATCTGCATTACACATTGCTAGAAATCATGTCTTTCATGACTTAACAAAACACATAGAAATTGATTGTCACTTTACTCCGGAAAAAATCATGGAAGGCTTGATTCAATTAAGTTATTTACCTACTCAATCACAACTTGCAGATGTTTTAACAAAAATTCTTCCTGGTCCTTAATTCAGAGATCTTTTATCCAAGCTAGGAATGTGTGCTTCCCCATCTCCTAGCTTGAGGGGGGTGTAGGAACCTGACCATGTAATTATTTATTTCTTTGCTGTAATTAGTAGCTTGTTGTAATTAGTAGTCGGTTAAGGCACTTGCCACGTAGGACAAGTTGATAGAAAAGTTTGTTACAGATTAGTTAGGAAAACCTGTTCTGTTTGCTAAGGTAGGCTGGTATATATAAACAAAAGGCACTGTACATAGAATAATTTAATTCATTCAATACAATTGATCTTGAGATCAACTTTCTCTCTCTCTACCTTCTTCTTCTCTTCTCTCTGGTTTTTCTGACATTACAGAACCTTCAACTTGAGGTTTTAACAAGTTAAACAAGGAGGATGGTGCCAGCAAAAGAGAAAAAAAGAAGGAGGCGTGCTGCAACCTAGGATTTTTTTTATTTTTCTTTGACAATCAATATCTTGCACAATTTTCATATTCTTTTGCATAGTAAATTAGACCTTCATTTACCTTGTATTGACTATAATTGTCTCAGCAATAAATGTTTTAATCATAGTAAAATAAAATTTCAGCTACTTGTATTTGATTTGAAATATTAAAAGCTTACATAAGCATTTTATTTTATTTATTTAATTTATTCCACGTCATCTGGGTAGTCTACCCATCGAGTAGATATAGCATTGTCCAGGTTTTTTTTTCATTTCTTTTCTTTACTTTTTTTTTGGGTACGAAATTTGAGTATGTACTTCGTTATCAAATCCCCAAAGTTTTAGCACGTCCTCATTCATTACACAACAAACTCTTCCTCAAAATTTAGATAAATAAATAAATATATCTTCCTAGTACATAACCAAGGTAACAGTGTAACATAGTTCTTATACATCATCACTCACTACTGAGAAAATAAAATTAACTTTAATGTGTCATTTCCTTTTATAAATAGGAGACATACTCATGGTTGTATACCATTGCATCTGCATGATGCTTCTAGTATCCTTGATATGCACATGGGAATTGAGTTAATTTTAGTCTCATTTATGATTTTGTTTTAAGATTCTGTCTATGTTAGCAGTTTCATTTATGGATATCATATGGTGTCCTCATAAACCATACATGGTAAACACAAATCGTGAAAGCAGATTGTCTCATAACCCTAATTGCAGCTTTTCCACCAGATATTTCTTTTCGAAGTTGAGGGAGCGCCAAGATCATTGAAGCCATTTGTTATGTTCAAAGCTGAAGCATTTTCTTTCCCGTTAGCAGCAGGGGACCTTTGGGACCAAAAGAATTAGGGGTAAGCAAAAGCGGATATCCGCTTTTTTCGTATCGCCAAAAACTTTATCCGTGTCCACTTCACTTCGAATCGGATATCCGTTTTAATTGGATCGAATTAGCAGAAATTCATATCCGATTTTAGCTTCATTTCTTTATTTCATTTTCACTTTTTTTTTTAATTACTTTTTAACCTCATAAATCATATCAAATCCACCCAAATCGTCTCCGAATGTTTGAAGTGTGATAATTTCAAGACTTAAAAGTTTAATTAGTCTCATACAAAGTTAATATAGTTTAATACATGATTTTCATAACATGATCAAATGTTTATAAAAGTTCACTATTTTTATGTTAATTACAAATTTGGTGCAAATATCTGATACTTAGTATCTAAATATGTTGATCCATTTATGCTCCAAATATTGCCGAAAAAAATCGGAGCGAATATTCAATCTGCTTTTAACAAAGCGGATATCCGCTTTTCGGATCAAATCTGTATCAGACATGCGGATAAGGATCAACATGCTCACTCATAACTTTGTCATAAGAAGAAACCACCCGCCACTCTGACCTTGACTCCCTTAATTATATTTATAGCCACTAGCATCTGCGGTACTTTCAGTAGTAGCAGAATCAACAGTAGTGCCAGTAGCAGCGGAATCATATTGTCCATCAGGTACATTATTTGGCACTTGAGCCTCCAGGAGGGACTTGGTTTCTCTTCACTTTCGGCACATGGACCTTCTTGCAACTGTTGTCCGTATGCCAAAACATTTCCACTTAGAACATTTATGTGGAGTCGATTTAATTTGTAAATAACCGCTTGCTCAAAATCAGTGGACGTACGATTAGTATAATATCAGTTACCATTATCAAATACCTTGCTAAGTATGGCATCATATTCAAATCAAAATAGAAAAATCAGGTGAATTTTAACTTGATCACAATCCCTCCATTGGCTAGCTACATACTGCTTAGTAGCTTGAATTGACTATTTAAACTCAAAATAAAAACATAAGTACTATACAACTAACGAGTATTTCCAATCATCAAGAACAACATTCCACTCTTTCCCGGCCATCAAAGTACACATCATTAGCATCAGCAAGTTGGAACAAAATTAAACTTCCTACCAGATTAGAGAAGTGTCAATTTCTTCGCAGAGCTTCAGCATATACATATCATCTAGGCTCGTCTGAGTGCTCTCCACATCGAACAAATTTGAGCTCAATATGATGCTTAGGGTGAGGAGGAAACGAAACAAATGGATTCACTGCGAAAAATCAAACCAGATCAAATGAAAGAAATGAAAAATCAAGCAAATGGGGAACATAACATATTAGCAAGTATAGGCTAAGGTGTGCGTTGAGAGAATTTCCCCATTTTTCTCTCTCTATCCTTTATGCTGGTTTTTCTGGGCACACTAAGTTAGGCTATGTTTTTTTTTGGTGTAAAAAGTTAGGCTATGTTTAACAAAACAAAATTTGCAGAACATAATTTTAAATCAAAAAAAAAAACTTGCACTACGAAATGAAATAAAATGAAACTTGTAGCACGTAACGTAAGGAATGAAACGAAATAGACAGAATGGAACTGAACTTGAGACGCAATGAAATGCAAAATGAAATAGAACGCATAACTCAACTGTTCATATCAAAGAAACATGTAGAAGAAAAAATAGAATGTAGAATGATGATAACGAAAAGAACAGGATGTTAAACTGAGTTAAGCTTATGATAGTAAAAAGTAAAATTACCCAAAAGAAATAATCTTGAAAGTAATTCAAATGTTGAGCAAATAAACAATTTTGCACAGTAATGATGAAATATCCTAGATCTTATTTCCTTCCTCTTAAAAATATCGTATTTCCATATAATAGGGAGGGAGAAATTAAACCTTGCTATCATCTAATGTGCTCAAAGCTTCAATATTAAGGGTGCGTTTGTTAAAGCTGAACTTACCAGAACTGAACTGAACTGAACTGAACTGAATTTAACATTACTAAACTGGACACTACTGAACTGAACTAGACACAACTTAACTGAATAGGACACAACTTGATATGTGAGGCAAAAAACATGTTTCTGAACTCAAGACCACTGAACTAAACTTAACATCATTTAACTTAATTTGAAATCACTGAATTAACACCTGAACTGAACTGACCGTGTAAGCTCTATCAAACGCACCCTAAGTTAGTTGTCTCACCTTTTGAGGTGCTTACAAGTCAGGATAATGATATTATGGCCGCGTTCTTTAGAGCTTGGACATGTTCTCTTCAACGGAATGGTGCGGGACGGTGAGGAACAGAACGACGCGGCGCGGATAATTCAAAAAAAGTGAGACAAAATGAAGTACAGAATGCGGAACGAAACGGCGCGGAACGGAACGGAATGCAACATGGAAACGACGAAAAGAACAGGGCCTTACACAGTCAGTTCAGTTCAGTTCAGTTCAGGGGTGATCTCGTGTCAATTCAGTGTTTTTCAATTCAATTAAGTGATGTTCAGTTAAGTTCAGTGGTATTCAGTTCAAAAACATACTTTTTGTCTCACATATCAAGTTGTGTCCAGTTCAGTTCAGTGGTGTCCAGTTCAGTTCAGTTTAGTGGTGTTGAATTCAGTTCAGTTCAGTTCAGTTCAGATAAATTTAGCTCTAAAGAACGCACTTTTTTTTTTTTGGTGCTAGAGAGGGGGAAGCCCCAAAACTAAGAAATAGAAACGCTACGTGGCCAGGCCACTCCTATTACATCTTCATATAAAATATGACGAAGAGCTGGCGGAGCTTCAACAAGAAACGTGATCGTCTCCTCTTGTTCGCACCCCAAATTAGCTAGCAAATCTACAGCACGATTTGCCTCACGGAAACAATGGTCAATTCTGACTTCCCAGCTAGAATCATTGATAAGTTTTCTGCATTTTCTCACCATAAACGCAGCAGGGCCCATACGAACCTCATCCCGCATCACCATCTGCACAACGACTTGTGAGTCAATTTTTACTATAAGCTTTTTGATGCCTGCATCTTTTGCCATTGTTAACCCTCTCGACAAAGCAAGAATTTCAGCTCTAGTAACTGTACAAATACCGTAGTTCTCAGCAAAAGCCCGCAGCATATGACCATCGTGATCACGGAGGATACCCCCACCACCTGCTAGACCCAGGTTTCCTCTCGAGGCCCCGTCTGTATTTAGCATAAACCAGCCTTCTCTTGGCGCTTCCCAATGCACCAGCTGTTCAGAACGTTTCTGGTTAGCATCACGCCCAAGCTGGTCATGTTGTTGCAATGCCAATCTCATCTCATTAAAGCGGCTATGAAGAAAGGCAGCTGTGTGCAGCGGAATTTCTTCGTCCCTCCCAAACACCATGAGATTTCTCCACTTCCAAATCCACCAAACTGTGATAGAAAATTTGAGAGGATCAAGTGCATCGTAGCTGGGATCAGTAGTATCCAGGTTGTCTACCACCCAGTCTTTGATTGGCATGGACCAAAATCTTGAACGTGAACTGCAGTATCCCATCCTATCCCACACTGCGCGTGAGTAAGAGCATTTGCGGAGTAAATGATCCAAGTTTTCTTCATCTGCATTACAGCGCGGGCATCTAGGGTCATCAGTGAGGTGACAAGTGACCCTATGTGCATTGGTTAGAAGTCTATCATGGAGGACTAACCACAAAAACATTCTAATCCTCTGTGAAACAGGAGCTCTCCATGCGACGTCCCAAATTTTGCTAAATTCTGATTCGTCTTCATTGCGTATCAGTTTCATAGCAGACTTAATGGTGAATTCACCCCCTCTCCCCCCACTCCAATAAAGCACATCATCATCTCCTTCCTCGGGTATTAGGCGATGAGATGCGATCATTTTTATTGCGTTAGGAGGTAGCAAATCAGCGAACTTGTCCCAGTTCCAGTCCCCATTTACATCCCAATACTCCTCGACAGTATTATCTTGCTCCTCCAGTGGAATGGGAGCCACTGCCATTGATGAAAGAGGGACCTCCGAGGCCCAACAATGGTCCCAAAAGAGAGTACGACAACCATTTCCCACTGCCACTCGTGTACCCTCCCTAACAAATTTTGCATTTTCGACAATACCTTGCCAAATGTTAGAAGAATTCTTCTTGGCTGTGAACATGTCCAAGTCACAGCGCCCTCTGCAATATTTTGTTCGTAACACCTGTGACCAAAGCGAATAAGGTTCAGCGAGCATTCTCCATCCAAGTTTCGTTAGGAACGCAGCATTGGCTTGTCTCATCGAGCGAATGCCAAGACCACCTTCCTTTCGATCCTTTTGTAGAGTATTTCATGAGACCAAGTGCATTTTCCTCTCCTCATTAGTTTCACCCCACCGAAACTTGCGGGATTTTCTGTCTATGGTGTCACACACAGTCCTGGGTATACGGGCTGTTTGCATGGAATAGTATGCTAGAGAGGAAAGGACTGATTTGGTGAGCGTTGTTCTTCCAGCGAGGGAGATGCACTTCGATTTCCAGCCACTCAACCTTTTATCTACTTTGTCAATGATATGCTGAAAAGTGGCTTTAGTAACTCTACCATTAATTGTTGGCATCCCAAGGTAAAAGCCAAGATCATTAGTCGCCTCGATTCCTAGCGCAGTGCTGGTTTCATGAGCAAGTGATTCATCAACATTTGCAGAAAAAAAGACCCTTGACTTGGGGTAGGAGACAAGTTCACCCGAGGCACAGCAAAATAGGTCAAGGCAGTGCTTAATTAACTTCGCTTGATCTGGATTTGCTTCGGCAAACAGTACAATGTCGTCTGCAAAGAACAAGTTTGTGAGCCTTGGTCCCCCACGACAGCAAAATATTGGTTTCCAAAGACCACTATTGACAGCTTCTTCGATAATGTGGTTAAGGCGTTCCATGCACATCACAAAAATGTACGGGGACAAGGGGTCACCTTGACGGATACCTCGTGAGGGGTTGAAGCCCTCGGTTGGCTCTCCATTCCACAAAACACGCATTAAAGCAAATGACACACATAACATAATAACATCAAGGAGAAGTGCGGGAATTCGCATCTCCATAAGGGTGTCCCTGATAAAGTCTCACCGGAGTCTGTCATATGCTTTGGCTAAGTCTATCTTAATAGCCATGTAGCCAACACCACCCTGTTTCTTTCTCATAGTGTGCAGTGCTTCTTGAACAATAATGATATTGTTTGTAATCTGTCGCCCAGGAACAAAAGCTCCTTGTGTGGGAGAGATCATGTAGGGAAGAATAGGCTTGAGCCTATTTGCAATAGCTTTAGTGACCGTCTTGTATAGCACGTTTCAGAGACTTATAGGTCGAAATTGTGAAGTTAACTGTGGGCTATCGACCTTAGGGATAAGCACAAGAAACGTCTCATTAAGACCTTCAGGAAATGCTCGTCCTTGTAGGATTTTAATTGCAGCATCACAAAAACTCTCTTGAATAATATCCCAATGGCGCTGAAAAAATAATGCTTGAAAACCATCTGGCCTGGGAGCCTTGTAAGGTGCCATAGAGAAGACTACTGCTTTAATATTGCTGGAGTAAAAGAGCGTGTAAGCTTATCAAAGTCACTAGCCAAAATGGGAGGAAAATAATCAGTGGGCATGCCTGTGATTGAGTCCTCCGCACCTTGAGCAGTATATAACTCGCGGAAAAAATTCACCATCATTCCTTTCAAAGCTGCAGGTTCCGTTACCCACTCATCCCTTTCATTCTTCAATGCTTCCACACTATTAATTTTGCGTCTAATGACAGTGGATGTGTGAAAATAGGTAGTGTTCCTATCTCCATCTCGAAGGGACTCCATTCGAGACTTTTGAAACCATAATTCTTCTTCTTGAGTGACGACCTCATTTAGCTCGGTTTTTAATTTTTCCTCCAGTTTCAGTAAATGACGCTCCCCATTCTCGGCTAATTTCTTTTGAACCCCTGCAATACGTGCCCACAACTGTTTTTTCCTTCGAAAAATATTCCCAAAAATGTTTTGGTTCCATTGTTGTAAGTCTGCAGCAAATTGTCCCAGGAAAGGAACAATGGGGACATCGTTCCTCCATGTATTCCTCACAAATTCAGCAAACTTATCATGTGATAGCCAGGCTAAGAGGAAGCGAAAGGGTTTAGGATTTCTGGAAGGGGAGATAAAATCAGTAGAGCTAATGAGCAGGGGAGAGTGGTCCGAATTAATGGCAGGTAAATGGCGAACAACAGCTTCGTCAAAGCGCAATCTCCACGCAGAGTTGCAAAGTGCTTTATCTAGCCTAGCCCCTTGTCTAGTGTCAATATTTCGACCACGAGTCCAAGTAAAACGAGGGTCAGAGAACCCCAAGTCTAACAAAGAGGTGTTTTCAATCCAATTTTTAAATAAATCACACCTTCTTTGCATATCCTGGTTCCCTCCATGTCGTTCCTCAAGTGAGATAGTTTCATTAAAATCCCCAGCGAGAAGCCATGGGTGGTTCAGAGAGGATGCCAAGTCTGTTAAGCTTGTCCATAGTTCTCGTCTTGTGATACTATCCGGACTGGCATAAACAGCGGAGAAAAACCAAGGCTCCTCTCCTCGTCTCAAGATTTTGACAATGATATGTTGTTGGTGAAACTCATGTACCAAAACATCAACCTCTGCATTTTTCCAAAATAGCCAAATACCCCCGCTATGACCTTGAGCGTCAACACAGACATGGCCATCATAGTTGATTTGGAGGCCTAGTCTTACTGCTCTTTCCCCGTCTAGATGAGTTTCAACAAGAGCAATCACTGAAGGATGGTTTACTCGAATAATTTCCTTCAGAGTTGAAACAAAATTAGAGCTACCAGCTCCTTGAACATTCCACACCAGAAAGCTTATTGGCATGGTGTTAGGCAGTAAATTAGGGTGTCTATCTACCATTAAAACTGGGATAATGGGTAAAGTGTCAACAAAAGCTAAGCTCTAAAGAACGCACTTATAGTTCATATAGTCAACAATGAATACCTTTGGTGTGAACCAAAAAAACTTCAATATTAAGTATTAGACCAAGACCCTAAATTGGCTCTCATAAAAAACGACCAAGACCCTATATGGTATGTTTGCTTATAAAAATTGATGGTTAAATGTTGTTTAACAAACAGCTAAAAGTTGATTGAGAATAGTTCATGGGTCAATTATTATGGGTATAACTTATAAGACACATTACATGTATCATTCAAGATCATTATTATTGTTGTTCAACTCCATTTCGAAGGCTGCCAAATTTGAGGTTTAAATATACAAATATCAAAGAAACATGGACCATGTCCATGTGTATATATTGTGTGTGCGTCTTTGACCAAATCATAGCAAAATCTGAAACGTAACGTTTCACATAAGCAATACTTAATTGTCAATGGTTTAAACCAGAAGCCACCTGTTCCCACACAAATTACCGTCCAAACATGGATACTAAATAGCCACGTGGATGTCATTGTGCCGCCCTTTTATATATATGGGGCTCTGCTCTCCATGGCCATTTCTAGTGTGGCAAACGCAAACAAGCACTAATATGATATTTTACTCTGTTTCCTTATTTTGTATCAACTTCAAATCTTCAATGATTGATCAGAACACTTTGTGAGTTGCAAATATTAGGAGATTTGTGATGTGACTTTCAGTTTTGTTGAGTTATTAATGTGACTTGGCCACTTCTAGCTATACGATGCCCCAATGATTTTTATGCTGCGTAATTGCCATGTAATTGTTAGGAGCTACTCTTCAATATAGTTGTCGACGTACTAAGTCTTGACCTAATCGTTAAGAGTGAGGTTGTGAATATATCAAATATCAATTTCTTGACCTAGTCGTTAAGAGTGAGGTTATGGATATATCAAATACCAGTTTCGAAAATCCCGTATATTGTATAATTGTCGACCTATACTCATACTTATGTAACTAATGTTTATTTAAGTTGGCATTTTTTACAATCGTGATTAAAGAATCATTATCTATTTTGAGGATAGGGTATATTAGCTCAATATAAATAAAACAATAGTTAAAATTTTAATGGGTTAAGGAATATGATATTTATTGGACCTACAACCATCGATTTAAGTTTTTGGTTGAGTTATGTTAGAGTTTCAAGTGACAAAGAGCTCTTGAGTTCAAATTCTAATGCCCTTTGAGCTTGAAGTGTGGATAATGCACAAGTCTACCGTACCATAAACTATAAAAACCCAACTATTGAAGTAAACTCTACTATATAAATAAGGGGGTTTCTAGGATTCGAACTCGAGACATCTTAATATTTACTGCTCGATACCATATGTTGGAACCAACTCGATCAACGAAAAATTTAAACTGACAGTTAGAATTCCAATTAAATTAATGTTATAATACTTAATACATTCAACTTTCAAACAATTATGCGCAATAACCATACCGATATTATAATACATGAACAAAGAAAATGTTTGAATAGTGATAGCCTAGTGATATTATAATTAACAAATCAAATTTACGAAGCACCAACCTATGCAATAATTGTTCATACATCACATAGGATTTGAATTGAAGCACAAGCTAGTGGAAAATTTAAAGGCTATAGTATTCCTTTTTTCTTTTCCTTTTTTTAAGCTTACAAAAAAGTAGTGACAAATTCAAAACCAATATGAATTTTTTTTTCTTTTTTACCCCTTTTTTTGGTGTTGAACATTTCGTTTATCCACATTCCTTTTCAATAACTACTAAAGTGGTGACTGGTAAACATTTGAGCGAAGAACACTACAACCCACATAATTCATTTGTCCCGTAAAACTCGAACTTTCCTCAACTTTTTTTTATTTATTATTTATCAGTAAACTAAAATCCACTCAAGCAAAGAAAAATCTTAAGGAAAGAAAAAAATCAACGTGTCACCAAAACAAAAACAAATCTTAGCGGAAACAATAATCTAACCCACCACAACGGGAAGTTGGACTTGGACCCACTTTTGTAAAATCTACCCAATCATCTACCACCACATGTGAATTTTTTACATTTCCTCTCTCTTCCACGTGCCAACCTTTCATAGTATCTCACTATATTTCTCCTCCTTTAAATACCAACCAAGCTCCTCGCCCTCTCATTAAACTCCAACATTATTTTTGCCTCTCCTAGATAGTAAGGGTGTGACTTGTTTTTCTAGTCAGATACTTACTGGATTGTTGTTGTTATTACTTGGTTATCATGATGATGCAATCACAATACGAGTCGTCGTACGATTCATCATCGGCCGAAGAGGTGGAGTCACCGAGATCCGTCGTGAGCTCCGCCATGAGGGGTGGGGGAGGAGGGAGGTTGAGACGGTGGCGAAAAGGCGGTGGTGGTGGTGATCAATATCAAAAGGAGAACAACAACAATAATAATGGTAATTATTTGCATAGTCAAGTGTTGAGGATTAAAGAAGAAGAGCAACAAATAGGGGAAGAATATTTGGTTAGTGATTATTATGGTGATAATAATAATATTAATAGTTACGTGTCACGTTCTCATTTGTTGGATGATGATCATGATCGTCTCGTGATTTGGGCTAGATCCATGTTACCAGCTTCTCCTCTTGGTGGTAGGAAGAACAATAATCGACACAATTGAAACTTGTGGTTTAAATCCCTTCTAAAAGGTTCGTTTTGATTATCACTAGTTATTCTAGATTTTAGATATTAATTAGGAGTATATATTTGTAACAAGGTTCTGTTTTTTTTGTTGCTAAGATCTTTAGCGCATGATTAGAGTGGTTTTTTATACAAAACAAAGTAAAAACAAAGTGCGTGTTATGATTGTTTGTTTTTTTTTTCTTTTGGTCTCTTGTTTTTCTTTGGATGGGATGTTTTTGTGATTTTTGTGTTATTACTAGTTATCTGGGTTCAGGAATCAAGAGACGTTTTATTAGTTATGAGTATCGTTCTTCAACCTTAAAAATAAATAAGGGTTTGATCTCTATCAAATTTTTTGTGCTTCCTAAAAAAATGGTGATTTGGATTTAGATACTACTTGAGTCATATGAGGATCATGAGGAGGAGAAATTTCGCAAGGGACGGCGTAAGCTAGAGAACATATTGATAATTGTGTTAGGTTAATCTTTATTATAAAATTAATTTAGAAAGGTTAGATCACTTGCAATTTTAAAACCAAATCAAATAAGGATCATATATATAAAAGTCGTGATCTTTATATGAAAAAGATCTTCCAATGACATATTACAAGGATTTGTTTCTTTTCCTAATAATGGGGATCCGTGTATTCGATGCATAATTCCGTCTAATTGTACACATGTTTTTTTTAAGCACCTTTTAAATAATAAATAGTCATTTTTTTAGGTGAGTCAATACTCATCTTAAAAAGCTTGCACCATACCTGTGTCAAATGGAGTATTAGATGATTTTAAAATTCTTCTTAGAAAAGTTCGACATATATTGTTTTTGAACCGTGAAGGTTGATTGGGCTCTCCTGCTTTATACTCTTGTAAGACTCGAACTCATGAGTTTGGTTATGAATTTGGGGATTGTCACCACCGTGACAGAAAACCGTCTTGATGTGTATATATTCTAGTTTGTTGTGTTTATTGGCAGAAAAGGAAATGATCAAAATGAGTCAATTATGTCCAAAAACGCTAACTATAAAGATTTAATTTTCAAACTTGCAGGAAAGTTTGAGATGGTGACGACAAGATCAGGGAAGACGAGACGTAAACGAACGAAGGCGGTAGAATTTGACCTTAAAGTGATCGTGTATTCGTATGGGTCACGTTTTTTGTTTTCATGAGTGCACATATGTCTTAGAGCGAGATCAGAGAGAGAGAGAGAGAAGTTGTAGACACATGTACAGTGGATCTGAAAATGAAATAAAAATAGAAACAGGGTAGCTGGAGTTGTTCTATAGTTGCGCTCTTACTTTGCTGCCCGTTCTTGAATGAGTCACCTATTAACATTACTTTTGGTTTGTCTTGTCTAGTACATCTATGACTATGTCTTTGCATACGAGTATATAGATATTCACAAAAAACTTATGTGAGCCGGTTTTAAGGTGAGACTCTCATTTGATATATACAATATATTTTTAGTTTTGTCAAGTTTTTATATTGAGAGGTTTAAAAGTACAATAATTCTTGTATGAGATTGATGCATGAGTATGAGGGCGCTTGATTATCCGGTTTTTTATTCTATTAGGATTCTTATTTTTGTTTTAGGAATATTTTATTTTCGGAATAAGATAATTAGTAGTTTTGGGTAGATTTAAATTTGTTTTCCTAGTTCTAGATAGGTTAGGACTTTGGAAAGTTTTCTAGTTCTAGTTAGTTTCTTTTTATGCAAGTTAGGTTTAGTTTTCCCTATAAACTAGTCACATTCTCGTGCGATGCACGGTTTGTATTTTAATATTAAATAAAATATTTCTATATGTACAAATTTTTAAAATATCTTTCGCATATGTCATATCTGGATACAAAAATCATTTTCTATGAACATTTTCCTTAATATGGTACAAACCATATTGCATCAATTTCTGATTTTATCGTTTTGAAGATATAAATCAGCTGGTTTGTGTAGCCTAACTTGTTTATATTTTTATTGCAATTTATTCTAATATCTGGTGTCCATCTAGTACAAAATATCACTACCATTACTACTACCATACTACTATTATTTTTGTAGTGCAATTTACTCTAGTATCCAGCCCAATCAAAAGAAAAAAAAAATCGTAAGTATTAAATGGATGCATTAAAATTAAGTTGAAATGTTTAGAATTGGAACTCTGAATAGATTAGCCCAAGTCAAAACTAAAATCTCAATTTGAATGTCGATCTAAATGTTCACTCCAAATCGAATAGTTTGATTTGGCTCGGTACAGATTTTGTACTTAATCCTAAAAAATTTCAACAGTAACAATACATTAATTTTCCAAAGTACATCAATTAACCACTTAATAGTCAAACTAATTAAATTAACAACATACATTGAATCATGAGTTCATAATGTTTGGATCAATTCAAAGTATTAATGTACTGCATTAATTGTTAGTATGACTTGGATTACACATGTCAACTAATGATGATAGGAACACTTATGTGGATGCCTACATGTCCTTCTAGCAATTGTGCTTATGATGATAGGAGATTTGTGTTTATTTATGAGTGATTGAGTTATTCAATTAGAATTTCAGAAGTGAGCTTCTTTGAGGGGACTTGCGAGTTTTCTTTGTTTCTTTGATCTTGCGAGGTTGGAGAGATGCCCAAGATTAATTTCTCTTGGTGTTGCGACTTTAGAGAGGAGTGATCTTGTTTATCTTTTACTGTTTTGTTCATAAAACCGAAAAACCCAAAAATATACGCATCAAAGATCGGCTCAAGGTGAGGCTACCTCTGTATAGAAGCATAACGTTAGCGTGATACAATACTTGTATGAGAGGCCTCACATTGAGGCCGCCTCATACGAAATTTTGTGTTAAAAGTATTATGATCAATGTCATGGTGCGAGCTTGGGTTAGGCAGCGTAGTGATGCACCTCTCACTTATTTCCGACAATAACATGGGTTTAAGTCGCATATAATATAGGGACAAATGGCGAATCTATAAGGGTAATATATGGTCACCTAACAAAGATTTCGAGTTTAATTCCTTATTGTTACGTTGCATATCTCGCGACTGGCCTATTTCATAAGGGTTTAAGACAAGATTAAGAGGGACGTCCATTCGTCCAGAGGGAAATGATCATTTTTTATATGCTATAACGCGATTCAGGTAATTATAACCTTGATATGTACATGTTTGAGATCATAGAAGGAATAATATAGGGTTAGATTAACTTAATTTTTTGTTTTGAGCGCGATTAGATTAAATTTTATTAACTAAAAGGTTTTTTCATGAGGTCACTTCAAGGTGAGTCCTTTTATAGCTAAACATGACTTTATACTTATTTAAAATAGCTATACTTTATCTTAAAACCGCCTCATATGAGTTTTTATCTTAACCATATATAAGAATTAAGATACTATAACTTAATGGCGTAAAAAGCTCCATACATAGTTGTACTATTCTATCGGCGAAATTCCGTCATGACCAAGTATGGCTTTGGGGACAAGTGGACAAAGCAGAGTTTGCCAGTCGGCCCAGTCCCGTAGTGGATTATTGTTTGAATACAATCGACTTTCAAGCCTTGCTTTGAATGGTTGCTCAGGAGGCCAATTACACTTTTGTCATCTAGCATATACTCGTACCATCAACGAGCCCATGCCCAACTCAGGCCCAGCCAAGAGGTTTAATGAAATTCTTGTACGGTTTGTGGATTGACCCAATTTGAAGACCCAAGTGCCCCAAGCCCACTACTAGCCAGCATCATGGGTAGTTGGGGTCTTGGGGATAGTGGCCTAGGCACACGACTATACGAGTGTCGGGTAGGAGACTACGATTTAACTAGATAAAACTGATCTGAACTGAACTGATCTGAACTGAACTGAACTTAACTGAATTGATTTTTTAAACTTGACCGTTAACCATTTAAAATTCGTCCAAGCATAGTCAATATTGGACTCATTTGAAAGTATGCTTTGAGATATTTCCGATGACATAATTTTCGTCATGATATTATTTCAGAATAAAAAGTTATATGAGTAATAAAGTTACACATGAACTGAATTGAACTGAACTGGACTGAACTGAACTGAATTGAATTTAAGTAAAATTAAGGTGAATCAAACAAAGCCTACAAGTATGTAGCATGTTTTGTGTGGACTTTTAGTCCACTGTGGAGCAAAAATACTAATGCAAATATTTAAGGACATAAAAGGTATATTTTAAAAAAAATTAGTCCATAGGTCTACAATGGAGGCGATAATGGGTGAGATATGCACTCATGTATATGGTATTTGATGTGCACACAAGTGTCATAAAAATAATAATGTTGAACTTGGGTTGAATAAAAATATAAACTATGCAAATGTGATACATTGTGCTAGATACACTCGAGTACATACAAAAATTTACTCATGGATTAGTCCAGAGAAGATTTTGTAAACGAGTATGAGGTGTTTCATGGGGCAGACGCAAAGGATTCCTCCTCCTCCTTTTATATTCATGGTCTTCACCTTGGAGTATATGAAAACTAGTGGTGGGCACAATCAGGTATTTAGCGGGTATTACACTATTCGAAATTGGAATTAGATTCACTGGTTCCTAATTCTTATTAGGAATTGGAATTGGTTGTACCGGTTCCTAGTTATTACTTCTTAGGAATTGGAATTGGATTCACCGGGTACCCACCGGTTCCTGGGTACCCAATAGGCCAATATCGGAACCAAAGTGGTTTGGAACTGGTACTGGGTACCCAGATTTTCCGCCACTGGGTACCGAGGCACCTCCCGCTACGCCATGTTCGCACTTCTGTGTTCAACAACGAACATATCAGACTAACTGAATAACCAACGCAAGCACTGACCCAATCAACGTAACACCATCAAGATGCAAGTATAATTCCAAGAAGCCGACATATACAAGACATGGAGAAATGAAAAATTAAACCTTAACCTTACCAAATCACTTATAAATACGCTTGCAACTACTTGACCACTTCATGGTGTATTCATTTGTGAACTATCATGCCAGCTTGACTCACTAGTCACTTTTAGGCGTTCTAGCTACTCATTTGCATGTGTGGCAAAATGCGAAACTTGTCTTTTTTTTTCTTCTTTGTCTCGATACTATACCCAAGCGTTAAAACTGATCAAATTGGACACTTCCCATGTCTACAAATATATATTTAACTATATGTACCAAATATATATTTATGCATTAGATATGAATAAATATGATGATCAGCAAGCGTGTGCAAGTCTGGCCTAACCTTTGTCCGTGCTAAAAATTTTATTCGCCCATGCTCTACCAGGCCATATGGCCAGCTGAAAAGCTAAAAAGAACATACAAATTGCCCCCTTATGAGTTGTGCCATATACTTATATACAGTACTAGGCCCCAAATGGTAGTTCAAATATACAGGTAGGTAATCTATATCTTCGTTGTCATCCACATTCTAACAGGATGTACTACTGCTATATATGTAATTTCCCCAATTGACCAAACTGGTATATTTAGTGAGACACACGCGACAAGTTTGTATATTTGTTAACTCCGGCGACGCTAAGGTATATTTAGTGACTGATTTTGGCACTTAGACCCATTATTTCAATTTTAGTAAGAATCTCCGATTAGATCCTTGTTATTTACTATTTTCCTTTTTTTTTTTTTGTTAAACCGTTTTCGTATTTTTTTCCCACCCCTCGTTCATTTCTCCCATTTATTACCCAGCCCCACTTTTATTTGATGGATTGAACAAACTTGTCCCCAATTTCCTTCAAATTCGTGCTCTCCTGGTCTTGCCTCCCTCACTTTAGTAAATCCTAGTTTTGTGTAAAGGGAAGCAATTTAGTTAAAGGGAGTTAGGGGTTAAATACAAGAAAAATGAAAAAAAGTGAAAAATACGAAAATTATTAAGAAAAAGGAACAAAAGAAAAAGAAAAAAAAGGCAAAAAAAATGAGATCTGACCGGATATACCCACTTAAATTCAAATAATGGGTCCAAATGTCAAAATCAGTCACTAAATATACCCTAATGTCGCCGAAGTTAAAAAATATACCAACTTGTAGCCGGTGTTTCACAAAATATACCAATTTGGTCAATCGGGGTATGTAATTTACATCAATATTATTTTTATTGCAAATTCTGGATTTAAAGGCAAGCTAAGTGTGCTTCGTACTTAGCTAAGGGACTGGTTTTTGTGATAAAGTAGATCGAGTACTATCATAGTATATGAATCTTTCTTGGCATTTGCAGTTTCCTGGGGGGAGCTTGTATGTTAGAATATATAACTACATTACCTTTGGGCTTTGGCTGTTTAATTTGAAGCAACTAGCTAGCTTGGAATTAGGGTTGTTCACTAAGCGACCGAACCGAACTTTGGACATGCCAAACAGGGTTTCGATTAAGTCGACCTGGACCGGTTAGACAAAATGATGGGAGACCGGTACGGTCATGGCTTGTACTTTCGAATTCAGAGCCGGTTCAGTCTGATCTCAGTTCGGACGATCAACATCCTTACTTACTGAATGGATTGGAATTCTACTCATTTGGTTCCAACTAAAGTAATTTTTTTCAGTCAAACCTACAAGTAATTGATGTGAGTGGTTCGTGCTCTTATTTTTTAAGTAAGGTCATGAATAGAGAGGCAATCTAAAAGGAGAAAGATTGACAGGGCAATCAAAATCAAATTATCAATACAATAAATATACTCCCAGAATAATAGGTAATGCCTTTTAATGACCTACCCAACGTTTAGTCAAATAAAAAAGTTATTAGTGGTCGTCTAGTTGAATGTGAGAAGTTGTAATTGGTAGGTAGTTAATATACTCCCCATAAATTACGACTTCTCAGCATGAAGTGCTAATTTACGTTTGTTTAACAATGGAAAATTGCACTAATCAATGATTTCTTGGCCTATTAGTTAAGATTGAGATGATGGGTACAATAAACAGCCTTAGATTTGAATTCCCTCCCTCAGATATATGTATATTGTCTTGGCTCGTGCCTCATGTGAACCCAAAAAAAAGGAACTTGCACTTTCTGCGGAAACTTTCACTTATCTAAGGGGGATCTAGGAAAGCAATTTTCTCCATTTTGTAGAAAGTGGGAGTTCCTAAGGAGTTATTATACTTCCTTACTCGTTGTTAACCAAACAACTTCCTATTTTTCTACTTTTCAAAAAGTACTACTTCTTAATTGTCAACTAAACAACCACTTGGTTGTATTTGACATATAACTTCATATTATTAATATGTCAAGTAACTTCATTTTCTGGCTGTCAAACAAAAATAAACAAAATATAGATGATGAGGTAATCCAACAGCAGAAATTCGGGACAAGCATCTTTAACTTTAAGTTCATTCATGAATATTAGTATTTGTTTAGCAAAAAAACAACGGAAAATTCATAAAAATTTGGACCAGCTGATAACATGGAACTGAATAGATGATAGTGGATTAGGTAAGATAGCTTCCCAGTCTATTTTTTGTACACTAAATGTCTATTTGTCTCCGAAGATTAAAAAAAAAAGAAAAGAAAAGAAAAGAAAAGAGAATCCTTTATTTGTTGATGATGTTTAAAGTGAATGAAGCAAAAGGGCCCAAATGTTTACAGGTGTGGTGTATATAACTTGGTTTTCTTTTGTTGAAAAACCGTGACTTCAACTTTAGTCTAGTAGGGTTGGAGTCTTGGAGGCCTTCTTCACCTTCTTTCGCAATTTTTATGGCCTTGACCAATTTTAAAATCTAGATCAATGTAATAAAAATTATTGACTTGCTGGTTCTTTGATGCCCCTTATGATTTCAAATGATATCTAAATGTACTTTTCTTATATTATGAGATTAATTGATTTGGTTGGTTGCAAACTTGGGGTGTTGGCTTGAAATTAAAGTACTTGATCTGATTAACTAAAGGGGTATGATTGAGTGGTAGGGACTCATTCACCCTTAACTAAGGTCGAGGGTTCGAATCTCGCCTTAGGCATGAAGCAGCTTTAAATCCCTTGACCAGTTCTCCCACCCTTTGAGGTGTCTACCAGCCAGCGTGGGGAATAGTCACTGTTGTCGACAGTGGATACCCTTGGTGTGAACCAAAAAAAAGTACTTGATCTGATTTTAGCAACCGTTTCTCCATTCATAGGAATCGAAACCCTCAACTTTGTCTGACGGATTGTTGCAAACTTAGGATTAATTTTGCTAATAATACGACATGGGATTAATTTAAATTAACTGCTCATAGCATCAAAATGAAAGTATTCAAATTAAATTTGCCTTATAAACAAAGTAATTGATCATAATAATATATAGTTGTTCTTAAAAAGGGATCAAAATATTTGGTTAAGGGATCGGAATAATTGAACATGATAGTTAAATATAGAAATGATTATTGTGTGTCATGATTTACTGGTGACACTGGTGTATGTTACACTAGAATTTGTCACTCCTAAACTATTTTTTGTCACCTATATATTTCAGAAAGTCGAAGGTAAATTTTTAATTGACTATCAGAGTCACCTCTATTAAGTTGTTTTTTATTGATCTTAATTTAAACTGTTTTTTGTCACACCTATGTAATTGACGGTCTCACCTGTTCTACATAGATTTGAATGGAATTATAGTTCATGATGTATGTCTACATTTCACAATCAAAGAATTTGTAACATTAGTTATAATTTCAGAATGGATAATAGCTATTATGAAATCCGTCAATATACTTGAGAACCAGGCACATGGCTTGATAGTGATTAAAAAAAAATAGTGAGGAAAAGGAAGAAAAGGACTGAAAATTTTAATCTTACCAAAACGGATCTGATGTTCCCAAAAGTAGGTACAAGCATAACTAAGGACACTCCATATGACTTGTAGAAAACATTTTGCATGAACCCAATATAAAATGGACATATACATTTTATGTGTTATGTTTTGCTATCTTGGTTTGATTTTTAGTTGCTAATAACACATCATATCATATTATAATTAGTAACAAACCTTTGAGGTTTATAGACAGCCATTGAACAAGAAGTACACTTAGTTGTCAAAGGAATGCCCGACAATTTCCGTCCACTAAGTTACCTTAATCATCTGACTTTTTTGGTTCTTAATCTCTTTATTAATTAAATTGTGTTAATTAGAGCACTAGGGCAAGAATTTGACGTCACCGCCGCGGTTACAATGATGGAAAAGTATATTGATGGACCACAAATCATATGGATGGATAGATTAAAGTTTTAATTTAATAAATCAGATTTTGGTTAATTATTTGATTTGATATGCAAATGGCTTTTTGTTGTGAAGTGTGGAACAACCTTTCATTACTAAGCTAGATCAGTAGACTTTAAACCCTAACTTAGCTAGTTTTGACCTCTTACTAATGTGATTTTAGTGATTGAGCAATATTCCCCATCTTTTTAAGATTATGCAATGTGAGGTCTAGGGGCTATATACTCTACCATGCAGCATATAACGTAGCCAATAATATGCGGTTTACTAACATCGCTTAATTAGTTAATTATGACATAATTAAATACATGCATATCACCCATGCTCTACTTGACTACTTGACCCAAATACTACGTACGTACGCAAGGCTAATATTATTAAATACCACCATAATCCAAAGATTAATTAAGTAAAGGAGACATGTAAGTTGATACAGACGTGTTTCAGACTCAAATGTTTAAGTATACAATTTTTTTGGTCAATAACAAGCTTATTTTATTAACCAAGAATATAACGTGACATTACAACTGATGGTTTGACACTTCCCATCAGATACACAAATAGAGAATAAAACTCTAAGCTAGTTGCAAAAACTATCCGTATACATAACTTGGCACCTTCTAGGAAGGGTATAAGTTAGTATCTTCATCACGTAGTAGCATACTAGCACAATTACAATTAGGGATAGCTATTTAGCTGCACTAGGATTTTCTGCCACTTCTGTTGCTTTGCACCTTTGAGGTGCAGCTCACTGACAATGTTACGCAGGATCCCTACAGCACAAGGAACTTCCTGCATGAATCTCAACTTGTTACGTGCCATCCATATGTGGTAAACTGCAGCTGCAAACAGAAAAGTGAGTATATAGAAGTGATCAGGTTTATTGTTCCTCACTGTCGTTTGCATCCAGGAACCTCATCATCCCATTTTAATGGCTGCTTTTTATTACCATACCAGTTCAATAGCGCAACCCAGATTTTCCTAGAGAAGGAACAATCAAAGAAAAGGTGCGCCATTGTTTCATCTTCACCTGAATCACATAGGGAACAAGCAAGAGGGATCTGAAAGACCCCAAGCCACACATTTACTAGCTGTATTAAGTCTGCCATGGAGAGCAATCCAAAGAATAAACCTTTGTCTTGGGACCAGACCTACACTGAGAATTAATCTCTTCTAGGGAACAGATGAAGTGGGGGTTTGCAGAAATTCATAAGCTTTCTTTATGCTGAATTTACCCTGCACACTAAAATCAGTGAGATGTTGTTGAATATCATACCCTGTTCCCAGCCATTTTCTACTGTCAATCAGTTTTCTGAGCAACCACCTAGCCTGGGCTGGTATGTCAGCAGAATACACAGAGTTCTTCTTTAAATAGTATGTATGCACCCATTGAACCCAAAGCTTGTCTTTTTTCTGTGCAATGGCCCAGAGTACTTTACACAATGCTGCTTTGTTCCATATTTCAAATTGATGTTAAGGTCATCATCTTTTAGTGGTGTACATAACCTCTCCCAGGAAACAAGTGATCTTTTTGAAGTAGAAGCTTAACCAGTCCAAAGGAAGGATCTGCAAGCAGCAGTTACCAGATTAATTATCTTATTTGGCAGCAAAAAAATTTGTGACCAATATGTCTGCATACCAAACAATACACCCTTGATCAATTGTAGTTGACCTCCATAAGAAAGGAACTTGGATGTCCAATAATTTATTCTGGCTACAATTTTTTCCACCAAGGATTTACACTGCATAAGAGTGAGTTTCTTTGAAGATAGTGGCACCCCCAGATACTTAAAGGGGAGGGAACCAACAGAGAAACCAATTACATGGGCAATCTGATCCCTCACAGTCACAGAGATACCTGTTGTATAGATAGAGCTTTTATCCAGGTTAGTTGTTAACCCTAAAACCTTGGAAAATTCTTCAAAAGCTTCATAAAGGAGTTTCACAGAAATTTCGTCTCATCTACAGAATAGTAACAGATCATCAGCAAAATAGACATGTGTGATCTCCAGTTTACCACACTTTGGATGATAATTAAAATCAGGGTTATTTCTCAATTGCTTTAAAGAACTGTTGAGGTACTCCACAGCCAACACAAAGAGCAAGGGAGACATTGGATCTCCTTGTTTCAACCCCTTCTTGGCTTCAAAAATTGGTATGAGGCCTCCATTCAGCAACAAAGTATAATTAACTGAGGTCACACAACTCATAATCCAACCAACAAATTTATAAGGTAAACCAAACTCAAGCATCATCATCTTCAGGAATCCCCATTCAAAAGAATCATAAGCTTTTCGAAGGTCTACATTCAACATACATCTAGGAGATAGACCTTTTCTGGTATAACCCTTAACCAGTTCATGACTGAGAATTACATTATCAAGAATATGTCTCCCTTCAATGGAAGCAGTTTGGGCAGGTCCAACCAAGAGGTCAACAACACTTTTCAGTCTATTGGTTAGAATTTTAGCAATAAGCTTGTATAAAGTAGAACAGCAAGCAATGGGCCTAAAATCCTTAATATGAGTAGGCTTGGGGACTTTAGAAATTAAGGTAACAGTAGTACAATTCACAGCTTTGAGAATTTTACCATTTACAAAAAATTGCTTGATAGCATCACTGTTTAATTATACAATTCAGACCAAATATTGTGTAGGATAAGTTAGATGTAATCCACTGAATAATTACTTGCTTGTTGAGAACATTTACATGTACTAACCGGGTCGGGTTGAGAACTCACATTATCAAATTTAAGTTTGTCTCGTAATCAATATAGATGATGATTATGTACTACTCTAATTTTTCTAATTAGGGCATGTTCTTTTTAATTGGTTTCCAGTTTTGCCCAATTATCCCCACTTTTCACCAGCTATCAGTTACAAAATACAATTTCCCCCAATTTTCCCCAATTTCTCCTAGTTTGACCCAATTTTACCCAATTTTACCCAATTTTGCGCAGTAAATATAGTTTTGATATTTTGACATATTAAACATAATAATTAATTACACAACGTGTTATACCGATATGTATAAAATATATATTTTATTGACTTTGTATTTAAACATTTGTAAAAATTTATTGTTATAATAATAATAATAATAATAATAATAATAATAATAATAATAATAATAAATATTATTATTATTATTATTATTATTATTATTATTGAAAACACTCAAACTTACAAAATTTCTAGTTTGTACTAGTTACTCCCAATTTGATCACCAGTTTGACCCAAATTTCCCTAGTTTTTTCCAGTTTTTACCAGTTACTCCCATTACTCCCAATTTGATCACCAGTTTGACCCAAATTTTCCTAGTTTTTTTCTAGTTTTTACCAGTTTCTCCCAATTTTTAATTAGATATCCCAATTTTCACCACTTTGCACAGATTCTATCATCACCAATTACTAGTTGAAATGAACGAACCCGTAGTCATTAAATATGGCAACACTTAAAATTAAGGATTTGTCAAATTTTAAAATTATACTCTTTGATAATAATATTCTAAGATTATATTCATTACTTATTAGTTAACGTAACTAAGGGAGTAAGCTAAATAAGGAGTATTATTTGGATAAGTGTTGTTGTTTTTATTATTGCTAATATTAATAATATTATTGTTGTTTCTGTTGTTGTTTTTTATTTATTATTATTATAATTATTGTTTTTATTTATGGGAGTGTTCCATTATTATTTATGTAAAACAACTATTTTTTTCCGGATATCCATTAATAGTAAAAATAAGTAAATTTTAATTTCAAATACAAAGAGTACTCTATGTATAATTAGGCGTAAGGGCTACTTTATTTAAGATAGGGTGAAATTTCAGTTGACCTACTTCACGATAAAAAACATAGTCAAACCATACATCTTAACCCCACTAAATAAAAACCCTCTCTTTCAAAATTGTTCCAAAGTGTTGGAATAAATGTTTATGATTATTGATTAGTGTTTTGTAAAAGGGGTTTCAAATATCTCTTTCAAGATAACCCTCTCTTTGTTTTAGAAATAAAATAAAAAAAAGAACAAAAAATCAGAGAAGGAAATTCCAATTTCTTCTCCCATGATTCCTTGTCATTCACAGGGCGTTTGTTTAGTGGGATTAAGAGGTAGAGGATAGGAATTAGAAGATTAGCATTTTAAAAAAATTCATATTTGGTGTAAGGGATGGGTAATAGATAGGAGGTAGAGATAGAGATTACAAGAGCTCTATATTCACATTTTTAATCCCACAGGGGTTGCTGGTAATTGGAGGTGAATACATCATTCTAAATTAAATTTCCGTCATGCCCATTAAACACGGTTGCAGTTTTTTTTTTCCCTCGTTTTTTTAACGGTAAGTCTTTGTGTGTGAGACCAATAACTCAAAGAAAAATGGGGTCACTATTAAGAAATGTAGGGGTCACTTATGTTGAGCAGTGATCTTTGTTTTATTGAAAAGTGACCCCCATCTCACAAAAGATACGAAAATACCGTCTTATAGAAGTTTTTGTGTTTTTCTAATGGAATTTTGGTAAACTAACTTTATAAACCCCAATCTCTTCCCAAATCTAACAAACAAGATAATGAGATTAATTATACAAATTATTCATCCCCCAAGACAAATCTCATCGCCATCCTCAATTCCATCCCCAAAATCTCAAACTGGCACTCCCATTTTCCAAACGCCTCCTCAAGGTAAAACATGTACTGTTATTTTAGTTTTATTATCTAAAACAAATAGTCTACATAATTTTAGCTCATTAATACAATATTTGGTCCGAGTCTCCGACCCACAATACTTAATGATCCCGTCTCAGTCAAGTGTATGGTTGGTACTTGGTACAACCTTAACCGCGGTCATTTGAAAATATGCATCTCTCAGCACTCAACATGTAAAGGATAGTTTAAGCTGTGAATGTAAAGGATAGTTTAAGCTGTGAATGTAAAGGATCGACAATACATATCTAATTGGTTTATGACAAATTGACAATACATAAAGATATTGCCCAAATCATGGTGCTATGTAATGATTAATTCTAAGTTAACAGAGGTTTGATATTATTAATAGTATACCTACATTCTTAAATAATTAAAAAAAAAATTCTCTTTAGTCATATGGTCATAAGAATGTAGTAATATAATGTTAATTATCTGAATGAATTAATGCATGGATTTCTTAGGAGAAAGTCTTGGATTAGACCAATTTTTATTAAAATGGGGTAATTATTTAAAAATGTAGACCGGGGTTAGTTATTATGAACAATGACCATTATTCAGTAAAAAGTGACTCTCATCTTAATAAAAGTTACTATAAAATAGAGCTGGGCAAGTGGGCGGGGACTCGCTAACCGCCCCGCCCCGCCCTGCCCCAGTAGCGGGTCATGACCCGCTTACTAACATAAATGGGTGGGTCAAAATGGGCCGGCCCATTTAAAAGTTATGCGGGTCGTAAATGGGCCGACACATTTAAACTTTTTTTACTAAAAAATCACTTTTTAAATTTTAAACTGGTCGACTTGACCCGACCTGCCTCGACCCGCACTCACAAAATGCTCGACCCGCCCCATTTATTAAGTGGTCCGACCCGCCCATTTGCCCAACTCTACTATAAAAACATCATATATCTGTTTTTATTAGGGGTGAGCAAAAAATCTGGGTACCCAGTATCGGAACCGGTGGTTTGGAACCGGTGGTTCCGGAACCGGAACCGGTCTAACCAATTCCAATTTCAATTCCCAAAACTAGGAATCGGTACCAACCAATTCCAATTCCAATTCCAATTCCAATTCCAATTCCAATTCATGA
Organism: Tetragonia tetragonoides; assembly: GCA_038025085.1. Lineage (NCBI taxonomy): Eukaryota > Viridiplantae > Streptophyta > Magnoliopsida > Caryophyllales > Aizoaceae > Tetragonia > Tetragonia tetragonoides. The sequence continues at coordinate 44,230,283 of CM076139.1, forward strand.
CTTTTGGGAACTGAAATCGGTTGAGTACCCAATGTAAATAAAATTATAAGACATTTTCCTTTACTAGAAATAAAGAAGGGTGATTTTCTAGTAAGATTAGTGGTTTGAAATATAGTACTTTGTAATTTTAATATTTTGATGATTGTATTTTTAATGTTAATAATTAAATGATTGTATACGTTATTTAAATTTTGATTTACAATGTTAAGTATTTTGATTGTAGTATTTGATTTTATGTTTGCGGTATCTTCGAAAACTAATATTTGTTGTGTAATATTTTAATTGATGTTTTCTAATATTAAAATATACATTTATGTGATTTAAAAAATGATAAAATTTGGATCTAATGTGGACTTGGGTACCCAGGAACCGGTGGGTACCCGGTGGATTCAATTCCAATTCCTAAGATTTAGGGACCGGTACAACCAATTCCAATTCCAATTCCTAGGAATTAGGAACCGGTGGATCCAATTTCAATTTCGGATAGTGCAATAACCGGTGGATACCCGGTTGCGCTCACCCCTAATTTTTATGATTTCTTATTCAAACAATAAATTTAACAAAAAAACAAATTTGGTGTCCTAACGTAAAGGACCAACTTAATGTCAAATAAATCTGAATTTATCTATTCCTTGAATTGGAAAGCATGGGAAGGTGTAGATAATCTAAAATTTGTAATTTCCACAATTTCTAGTGGAGCCAAAAGCTTCTCTACTTTTTGGCTTCAGAATGTAATGGACTAAAGCAAAATGGCTTATAAAACTGTCGGCACTTCTTATTTCGTCGCACTTCGGATCTCGGGTCAAACGGAAACAACCTCTCTTCGAGACTCTCATAGGGGTAAGGCTGCGTACAACCGACCCCCCCTTACCCTGCCTAGGCGGGAACCCCTTTAAAGACACTGGGGTAATATTGATGTTGATATTGATGTTGATGTTGATATGTCCTCGAGATATATAGTGCAATGGCAATGGCAGATCCATAAGGGTGGTATTGAGGGATGTCAAAGCATTGTCTCGAATTCGATTCTTGACTACTGATGTGTTGCACATCTTACAGTTAACTCCTCCATAAAAACTTAGGAAATAGTTCATGTGGGCACCCACAGATAATGTAATCCTTTTTACTTCATAAAAACTGATTAGCAACTAAAAAACATTAATAATGGAACAATGATAAATTTTTATTAAACCTCGTCTTGGTTTGGACAAAGTCTATGGAGGAGGGAGCGGACCAAACACATAAGTTAAAACCAATCACTATTGGGTGGGTTTTCATTCTCCCTGTATTTCTTCAATGTGAGATTCCAGTCTTCACCTTATTGCAAAGTAAAAATTGACGTGATAACTCCTATATAGATATCTAAGAAACTAAACATATGATCCCCTTGAGTTCATGGCCTATATAATGCAGAAGGAGGGCAAGGAAACTATACTGTAGGATAGGGTGATTTTTGTGAAAAATAAAAGTAACTTGTGAATAATTCACATTTTTTAAAAAAAATAAAAGTCACTCATCCTACGGCGAAGAGGTCTTATACATTATTGTAATAATAAACGTTGTTGAACAACATTTTTCATGATTGATTTTATAGACATTAGAAGACATATGATCAAGTTGGCATTATTTAAAAGTGACCAAGAATTTTCACAAATTGTAGTTTACTAAATGACAAGCAAGGGGGATTATGTCTTGCAAAGTTGCTTGAATTCATTTTGGCACCCTACTCCCTACGCACCTACCTCTATTATACCATGTTGCATGTTCTGCTTAGCACCTGCCGTGCCAAATTAGACAAGAAATTACATGAAGTCTATGCTATCTCTCTGTGTACCCTACACAGGTTTCACAATTTCCATATCTTCAAGTATTGTTTCATAATATGGATGTCAACATTTTACATTTTTACTCAAGATTATCCAATTAAAGGAGAAGATAGTAGAGTACTAAGCAAAACCAACACAGGTTGGTTTGGCGGTTAGTATTTTGGTGCTCTTTCTTCATCATCAGGGTTCAAATCCCATTAGGAATATTTGACCCTTTATCCCCCCTCCCCCCAAATGCCTGGCCACTAGCTTAGTTTTACTGCTCTACATATATCTGGTGCTAATATGGGTATGATCGTAATTTATTTCGTAATATAAAATTATTTGAGTGATAAGTTACATATGAATTGAACTGAGTTGAAAATGAATGAAAATTAAGTTAAGCCTTTTACATTTTATTATATTGTTTTGTTTTGAAAAGGCACAAGGGCTGATAAAATTGTACTCAAAATCTCAAGATTGAGGAAAGATATTACTAACTACTTATACATCTCTTGAGTTGAGATTTTGAGGAAAGATATTACTAACTACTTATACATCTCTTGATTCCTTTATTAAACCTTTTCCTTAAGGAAAAGGAAAAAGAGAAAAGTTGACGACGTCCAGTCGTCCACAGATGAACATAAATAAATGGTACTCAGTGCCGGATTCTAAACTAGACCAGGCTGATGCATCCAATTTTCAATTCTCAAAAACAGAAATCAGTACCAACCAATTCCACTTCAAGTTTGTGAATTTTCGGAAACGAAACCAATTGGGTGCCCAGTGTGAAATATTTACATGACTATTTTCATTGTTAGAAATAAACGATGGTGATTTTCTACTAATATATTATTGGTGAGTCAGAAAATCGTATTTGTAATTTGAGCAGTTTAATGATTGTATTTGTAATAATAATGGTGTAATAATTGTATTCGTTATTTAAATTTTGATTCATAATGTTAATTATTTGATTGTAATATTTGATTGTATGTTTGATATTATTTTTGAAATTAATAAATGTTAGTGTGATATTATATTTGCTATTTTTATAAGTAAAATTGATAACTATAAAAAAATGAAATTGGATTTTAAGATAGACTTGTATTCCCAGGAATTGGTGGGTATTTGAGTATTTGAGGGATCTAATTCAATTTCAATTCACAAGACAATAGGAATCGATGGATCTAATTCCAATTACGAATAATGCAATATTCGGTAGATATCCAGTCATGGTCATCCTTGTGAACCGCTTGACAAAGTCACATAGCAATTAGCAAGAAAGAGGTATCGATGAATCCAATCCCAATTACGAATAGTGCAGTTCCAATCGATATTCAGTTGTGCTCATCCTAGTGAACTACTTGAGGAAGTCACATAGCAAGAGAGGGGCATGAGGCATGTGCCACAACTAGACTTATCAAACAGGTCCACCCATCGGGTTAAGGGTCACGGGTCACGTCACTTTAGGTTTGGGTCGGGTCGATTATGGATTTATTTTTGGGTTAAATTCACTTTTTAATTTATTTTATCGGATTGTAAATGAGTTCGGAAAGAGAAATTTTGTTTGGATCCTAAAAGAATGGATTGAATCGGATTTACGAGTCGGATCGAAACCCCGGCCTCTACAAGTCCGTCAAAGCGGACATACCGCATACGTGACATGTCGTGAGTGACCATATCCTTACCACTTTATCAGTTTCCCATCGCTCAGTTTCTTTTCCAAAATATTCGTCTCAGCTTAGGAGTCCGTAATAGTAACACTACTATACTACTACTACTAGTCCCTTTCACTCTACATTATTGAAACACTTGAAAAAGATGACAATAACAAATACAGTAGTCAGTGCCTACTACGCAAAAAGCTTCTACTGGCTCGGAAATCAACGAAAACAAACATCACTTCAGCCCACACACAAGACACAACATAACTCGGTTAAAGCCCAGATTCCACTTAAATAATAATAATAATAATAATAATAATATAGTTGAATTGAGCCGACTTTAACTGAAAATTATAAATAGCAAAAACAAAAGTACTAATCAATCAAAAAAAAAAAAATATATATATATATATATATATATATAAGCATATTTGGGGAGCAATGAGGCACGCCACGTAGGCGAGAATTTTAAGAGCGCGCCACCTAAGCGAACATAAAAACAAAAAATAACTGCTGGAAAAAGTTTAGGACTCTTAACATCTCTACTGTTTAAGATTTTTGAGTTGTGCTAGACCTCTAGAATTTTATAAGAGTTATACACATATTTGAAATCAAATATAACTTTTTCTGCACATCTCAAAAAATAATAACTTTGTATACCATCAAATTCGCATCGAAAAATACTTTAGAACGAGATGTATATACAATATGTATAAAAAACATGTAAGATCGCATATATATGTTGGTTCCCGTAAATAAGTAAAAATAAAAATATTAACAATAAAATTAATGCTATAAATAAAACAAAAATTACACCATTAGATTCGGATCGAAGAATGCTTCAAAACGAGACGCATTTACAATATGTTTAGAACATATAAGTAAGCATTGAGAAATGCCACATAAGCAAATATCATAGGACGCGCCACCTAAGCAAGTCTGAATTTTCAAAAAAAAAATAATCATAAGATATTATCACACATTAGCATTTGGATTTCACTGAATGACTAAAGATATTGGATTTAGGCCCTGTTCTTTTCGTCGATTCCATGCTGCATTCTGTTCCGTTTCGCATTCTGTACTTCAATTTGTCTCACATTTTATTGAATTATCCGCGCTGCGCCGTTCCGTTCCGTTCCGTTGCAATCCGTTCCAATCCGTTCCGTTGCGTTCCGTTCCGTTTCTCACCGTCCCGCACCATTCCGTTGAAGAGAACAAAGCCTTACTCTTATAAAAAAAAGATATTGGATTTACCCACTTTCCCTTCCCCTCACCCTTTAGACTCCTATAAACAATTGATTACATTAATATTTCCCCAACTATTTAGAGACAATGTCAAATATAAATTGGTTGATCAAACATCAAAACCCCCCGACTTTCTTCCATTAAGCTCCTATAGACTTACGTGTTTTGCCTTTTTTTGTTTTTTTTTTTGGTTTACTTTCTTCAATTTTATTCTTCCAATTCTTTACTTTGTGTTGTTTTGTTTTGTATTGATTCGTGTTAATTGGTTCTTCTAATTGGTTGCTCTTTTTTTTCTTCTTCATATCAAGTTCCTTTTCTATCTCTTTGTGTATAGTATATTTTTGTTTTTGTTTTTGCTACAATTTACTAATCTATGCTCATATTTTTTTTTTTTGTTGCAGGCTTTATTTAGATTTACATTGAACAACAAAAATAAATATACAAACGATTCTTTTTTCTTTTCCGTAAGTGTCATTTTTATTTTTCTTTACCAATTCATAGGTCAAATTTCGTATTTTGTTACTCACAACTTCATCCATATTAACTATGAGTAATTAGTAGTATTGTATCATTAAAATTATTGATAGTATATGGGTTTTATTTTCAAAGTTGATGATACGCTTTCTTTTTTGTTGTTTATTATAGATAAATTAGTTGTGTGAATTTTATTTTATTATTAGTTTTATCTCCGTGCTTCGCACGGTCTCGTAAATATCCCTCGAATATGAAGATAACTTCATATGTGATACTTCATGCCTGTTTTATACCGCACAACTAATTTTATATTTGATTATTTTAATATTTTTTGTATGAAATATCCTTTTAAATTGATCTATAATTTATGATCTAAAATAAAATAAATGTAAAAAATATTAATTTATGAACATAATTTGAGACTACTTCAGACATCACAAAAGAATAAGAAAAGCCAATTTCATGAAGTAAGATTTATAATTTTCAGATTTACGTAACTAAAAGTATGTTATTTTTTAGTTTGAAATAATAAGCAAATAAATCATATAATAAAGTCGAGTGATATTAATCATGTGACACTTGGATCATGATTTGTTAAGATATGTGGTAAAGTTGCACATGTGGCGTCTACGTGTTATCTTCGCACGTACAATCCTTTTTATGTGTCTACACTCTACATGTTATCACCGTACAGAAAAAACCCAACTTGTAAAGGTCTTTAATGAGTGACACTTAAGAAATATACATATATTCATTTAAAGTCTTTTTCAAATCTAATCGAAATATTATTTATGATTTTTTTTGACTTAAGTAACTATAACTATTTAATTTTTTTAATATAAATTATGCTAATAAATATGTAATAAAGTTAACTAATGTTGAGGCATTAATAGGTAACACTTGGGCGATGAGTTGTTAGGCTATGTGGCAACCTTTGCTTATGTGGCGACTTAGGTGCTATCGTCACACTATTTTGGGATTCTATGTGGTGTCTTGCATGTTGTGCCCACACGGAAAGAAAAAGAGAAATATTTTTACTAATCTATTTAATAAAAACTTTAAAAATATATGGTATGAAATTATGAATATTTTTTGTGAAATACATTTAATTTTATGTTAGCATAAGTTTTATCCATAGGATGCATGCTAATTCTTAAAAATGATATAATTTCATGCCTCCTTCACAATTTACATCTAAATATCGTTTTAAATTCATCTACATCTAAAATAGAATGAATGTAAAAATTAATTGATTAATAAACTAACATAATCCGAGCCTACTTCAAAATTTCCCAACAGAAAAAAAAGATAAAGATAATTAATAAACATTTCTCTAGTTAATAATCAGTCTCTTATTGCAATTGAATTTTTGGTAATTGAATAAAATCAATTAGTGATTAGCAAAAAAATTCCACTTTCTAAAGTTATAATTAAAATTTATTTCTCAAATTTGCTAGCAGGTACTTCAGTGTTTTACTTTCAACAAAAAACTTAAAAGGTGTGTTATTTGAATCTTATTATTGGGTTGCGTGTCATTTATATTACATAATTATGTCTAAAGTGTTATATTAAAGTCTCAGTTAGTTTGCTAAGAAAGCATTGGAGTGAATGATGAGTGTCCATGTTTCATCCGCACACGAATGTCCGTCCATATGGCATCTGTACATGAAAAATAGCCCTGTTTTTCTTAGAAATTTAATTACAAAATGAATTTAAATGTTTGGAATATGTTTTCGTCACTAATATTCAAGTGTGATTTATAACTAAAATAATACAAATATGGATATCTTAAATGTCTTATCCAATTAGTTTCTACCAATTTAAATATTTTTAAAACTAATCTAATCAACTAAGATTTTCAATTTTTAGATTTATGTAACTAAAGATATGCTTAAATTGTAGTTTGAAATAATATGAACATAAATAAAATAAATTCGAGTAATAATGATCTTGTGATACTTGTGTTGATCAGTTAAGCTATGTGGCCAAGTTGTGCACATGTGGCATCTTCACACAAACATTTTCTCTTATGTGGCATCCTACATGCATGTCATCCCCACACGGAAATGACCCCAATTTTTATAAGACATATATATTTCATTTTGAAACTTTTTTCAAATCCAATCCATTGAAGTAGGATTTTATAATTTTTTGACTTACGTAACTAAAGTTATTTTATTTTGTAATATAAAAATATGCTAATAAATATGTAATAAACCCAACTAATAATGAGGCATTAATGAGTGACACTTGGATGGTGAGTTGTTAGGCTATGTGGCAAGTTTTGCTTACGTGGCGCTTAGGTGTCATTGTCACACGAATTTATACCTCCTAAGTGGCGTCCTATGTGTTGTGCCCACACGAATAGGACTTACTTTTATACGTATACCTATGTGGCGCTTACGTGTTATGTTCACTCAAACATATCTCTCCCATGTGGCGTCCTACACGAATTTGGGCGCTTGCGTGGCAACCAACGGGTCGTCCTCACACGAAAAGAACCCAACTTAATAGGAGACAGTACATATGTATCTCATTTTGAAGTATTTTTCGAATCTGATCCAATGGAGTAAGAATTATAATTTTTAAAGTTGCGTAACAAAAATTATTTTATTTTATAATTTGAACAATGTTATAATAATTATATTATGTTGTAGTTATGAAGTAAAGTAATGATCACGCATTAATGATTGACCCACTTGGATAGTGGCTTAGGTGGCGGCATACGTGTCATCACCACACGAATTTGGGCGCTACGTGGCATCCCACGTGTCATCCTCACATGAATATAGGCGTTTGCATGGCACCCCACGTGGCGTGTGTAACACCCCCGAATTCGCAACGATTTCCCGGGAACTATCGACGTCGCTATACACGACTCGACACCACTGAACCGTCATGGACCCAAGGGTAGTTACTGCAACATTTATCGCTAAGGTGTAAATGCTAAGCAGAAAGAAAAACTAGGTATCAAAGGAAGCATCTAAACAAATTAAACATAAATATCAAAGTTGTCTATCCAGCGGTCTTAAGTACATTATAGTTTTATTACAACTTTGGCTTCAATGGCACAAACCAAAATCCCAAATAATCCAAGGTAACCAATAAATCCATAGTTCTAAACAAACAGCCCACATTCAGCCTTCTAGCAAACCGTCCTCACTCAGCTACACCTGCACTTTGGTTTCGGTGACGGAAACAAGGTACAGAAGAAAAAGAGAAGAAACAAAAGAAAACAAAAATCAGATAAACTGAATAAACGTCGTTCATACCAGTAAAAACACTTTCGCAAACCTTACCTGGGTTTTGGAAGAATCATTGAAATTCATTTGCATGCACAAGTAGTCATACAATCAAGCACACGCATACTCGATATTCAATTACATGCAATTCTTGCTTTAGTGATCATTCGAACACAAATAGATAAACCATCTTGATTAGAGAGATACGAGAGCGAATAGAACAGCGATTACCCATACTGTTCATAGATAGATATAGACATGCCATGGACTTACGCTAGTGTATACTCACACTACCTCTAACATAATAATGGTTATGTAGAGAAATAAATAATGGGGAATGATCCGTCCCGAACACACTGGTGAGGTGTCAATAAAAGTAACTTGGGAATCACGCATCCCTATACTATATCAATTAGATAAGTCTCGATAGCTCGGCTACTCCTAGGGATCCATTAGGAGTCTTATTCTCATTTAATTCAATTCACATACTTGCATTGATTGACCTAGTGGTACAACGAGACCACGACATACTACTTCATTTCATGCTCATGATAATGAATAATAATAATGACGATTACGACATAAATGCATGTTAACAATAATCATGCTTCATATATGTCTAACGAAATTTCGGTAGCACTTCGGCAAGATATCCAAAAATTACACTTTCACAATTAACATCCAACAAATATAATATTTGCTCATTAGCACTCAATAATATCCCATTCCAAATAGCACATATTATTATATCATAATAATATTAGAAATTCAACATCGCCATAATTAAACATTAATTAGCATATGAACTAATTAATTAACGAAAATTTATAAACTTATCATACTCAATATAAATCATATTTACAGCGAATAATATATTTCAAATTCTCATAATTAACGACGATATAATTTAATCATGCTTCGCATATTAAATTCACAATAATAATCAATTAGCACATAACACATCAAAATAGTTTTGATGGGGCTTTGGAAAGAGGTAGGCACAATCACTTACCTAACAAACGCTCACTAAGCAGTAGGTAACTTGGCTAATCACAACTCGATCACGCTTGTCCGTTTGGTCCTAATTAAAAATAATTGTCGACACATATTTAATAAATACGAAAATCCAAACAGTATTGAAATTATAAACTAATATTTTTATTAAATATTTTGATTTAATCCAACCAATCTAGGCTTTTGAAAATCTGGATTCGGACTCCGAACGAGTACAGAAAAATAAAAATAATTATTGAAAAATACTGAAAATACGAAATTAATTAAAACGAAAATATTAAACGAAACCCTAATCGGTTTTTCGAGTCTAGGCCTTGATACACCAAGCATGGGGACCCACGACCTAGTCCATCACCAAGACCACCATCCACCGACCACCATGGTCGGCGGTGGCTCGCCGGAGCACTGACGACGGAGGAGAGAGAGAGTGAGAGAGATCGCGAGAGAGAGAGAGAGAGAGAGTTCGCGAGGGAGAGAGAGAGTGACTGAGAGGGGGAGGAGCGACGGGAAAGGTCCCGTCGCATCGGCCACCCAGGCGCGGCCTGGTGGCGCGGCGGTGGCGCGATAGTCGCCCCTCGACGAAAACAGGGGAGGGGGAAAACAGAGTACGGGGAGAGAGAAAGGAAAAGAGAGAGAAAGAACGAGAGGGGGAAGGGCGGCTCACCGGCGGGAGGAGGAGGAGGCGGTGCTGGCCTGGTGGCCGGCGACAGCAGGGGGAGAGAGAGAGAGAGAGAGAGAGAGAGAGAGAGAGAGAGAGAGAGAGAGAGAGAGAGGTGTGCGGTGGAGAGTGAGACAAAAGAGAGAGAATAGCGTGAGAGAGAGAGAAGAGAATTGGGGCTTTTGGCTCAGTTTTGTAAACTGATCAACTGACCCATCTCTTAGCTTATATAGGTGCTTAGTCAAGGAAAGTCAAACCCTACTAGAATTAGGATTATTTTCTGATTTAATTGCTAATTAAAAATAATTAAAACTAATTAAATGCTAATTAAAACCAATTAAAACAATATGAATAAGCCTTATTCATATACAAAACCATTTTAACTAAATCCCTCAATTTGATAATTATAAATCCCGAAATTCCCGTAAATATTATTATGACCTAATTTGAGTAAATCGAATCGTTAAATAAATATACGATTTAAATCTTCGAAACTATTTACAAATGAATTATAAATCGATATTATAATTATAGAAAATATTGGGGTATCACAGCGTGCCTACACAAAATGGACTCACTTTTATATATATATATATATATATATATATATATATATATATATATATATATATATATATATATATATATATATATATATATATATATATATCCATAAATTAATACTCGATAAATTAATAATCTCTATAAGATAATATATTTTCCTAGTCCCGACTCGGGCCTAGGACTTAAAATAATAATTTCGATAAAATAATAAGATAATAACTTTTCGGAAAACCCTTATATAAGGTTAAGGTCCCTTTAATATTATAAATTAATAATTTCCTAAAAATTACAAATATCACTAGAACAATTTAGTGAAACATGATTTTTTTGGTTTAAACTTAAATGTAGTTGTAACTCATATCTAACTTTCCTAATTGCATGCAAAAGTTTTGGTATGTGCTGCCTTCTCATACTGCAACAAACATTTATAAAGAATTGTGAATGATCTTTTTGCATAGGTAGTTCCAAAGTATCGTATCACCTTCATGAGGTTCATCTTCAATTGGATTTTAATTACGATAAGTACAATTTTTTCTAAATTTTGGACCCTAACATGTATGATTTTACTCGGGTAATCTAATAGGGAATTGATATCCATATTCTTACGGTAGTTGAGATCACCATACAGATCACCATACATCGTCACAAGTTCATGAATGCTTTCTTGAGTAGTTGCTCTCTTTAAATTAATAAATTATTAATTTATGGATTAATTAATATCTTTCTAAATTAATAAAATCTCATGGTCCCGACATTATTAATTTATAAGTTTCTAAACTTATTTGTTTTTTCTTTTGGTTAGGTAAGAAACTTGAAGAAGATAAAAGAGCTCCTTAACTTGAAGCTCGCTCCCAATCTATCGTCAAATAGGATAAAATCAAGCTCTTGAGATTAAGAAATATCCTAACTGAAGTTTCCTCGAGCTCGTATTATTGCAACATGTTTACCTTCTCGAAAGGTTTGGTTGACGATCACTTCATTTTGTTGGGCCAGGAACCAGCGCGTATCAACAATAAGATTATGTATGGTCTAAAGGATTGGAATCTCCCCTCTAAGAGCTTGAATAACTGTGAGATTGTCACCTTTTACATGAGGTCCGTTGACACCCCAGGTTAAAATCTTTTCTGACCCCATGCTCATCTAGTCATCTCTAATAACAAAATCCGCCGAAATTTTCATGTTACATGGAATTTGGTAAGACTAAGCTAATTTTACATGATACTTGACCAATGGTGTTGCCTACCCTATTTGAATCCGGAGCCAACAAGAACAACTTACTCAAAAATTGATCCAAGCTATTAACCTAATCTAAACTGATCCAACCAGATTATTCATCCATTGATCATACTTGTAGTTAAACTCAACCCGAAAACATGACAATAGAATCAGACCCGTAACCGAACCAGAATCAATGTAGCTTAAACGAATTAAACCCAACAAAATCGGGCACAATCGCACCGGTTACAAGGCCGAAATCATCTATTCTGAACCTAATTGACCCAAAACGACCCAATCCCATTTGATACTTGAGACCCATGGTGTTGCATACCCGAGTTGAATCCAGAGCCAACAAGAACCACTTACTCGAAAATTGATCCGAGATTCCGAGTTATTAACCTAATTTGAACTGACCCAACCAGATATTCACCTATTGATTCAACCTTTAATCGAATACATGACACTAAAATCTGACCTAAAACCGAACCCGATTCAAAGTGACTTAAACGAGTTAGACCCAACCAAACCGGCCAACAACCAAATCGATTACAAGGACGACATCATCTAACCAAACCAAATTGACCAAACCAAACCCAATACGAGCTACAATTAACCAAATCACCAATTGTACAACATTTTTAGCCTAGACCCCTCTCCTAAGACAAGGTGGCTAAGGCTAACTTAGAAACTTTTTTGCTATAAAAAGGACCTCAACTCAACTGTCTCTCTCCCCATTTCCCAGTCCTCCCCCTACACCCCACTTCCATTCCCTCCCATCCCCAACCTCTTTGACCAGTGGTCTCTTCTCTCTCTCCTCTCTTCCTCCGGCAATCAAAATCTCTCTCCCCCCAAAGAACAACTCGAACTCCGTTCCTCCATTCTCTCTCCTACATTGAGGAATCACCTCACTTACCGACATTGTCAGTTCATCGATGAACTTAGTTTGACCAAAATACTCTAAACTTACTACACCTGTTTTTTTTTTTTTACTGAACACCAGTAAAAATAACAACCAAAAACAGAGCACTCTGTATTTCATTTATAGCTCTAGATCTCTCTCTCTCTCTCTCTCTCTCTCTCTCTCTCTCTCTAAATGAAGATTCCTGATAGATCCATTAATGGCGCAAAAACCTGAAACATTTCCCCTCAACGGTCATCACTAAAACCATATTCCCCCACTCTCTCTCTTTTTCCATTTTCTCTCTCCAAAAAAAGCTCTGAACAACACAAAAAATGGCACAGAGCAATAATGTTAATGAGGGAAAGGCAATGCCAGTAGAAGCAGAAAAGAAAAAGGAGCAAACTTTACCATTTTTTAAGCTCTTTTCTTTTGCTGATAAATATGATTATTTTTTAATGGGTCTTGGAAGCTTTGGAGCTATTATTCATGGCTCTTCTATGCCTGTGTTTTTTCTTCTTTTTGGTGAAATGGTTAATGGTTTTGGGAAAAACCAATCTGATCTTCATACTATGACCCATGAAGTTTCCAAGGTAAAATACCCATTAAATTTCATTAAAAACCCATTTCAGATCTCAGATCCTTTTGTTATAATATAATATGGTTTTTGGGGTTTTTATTTAATTTTTTTTGGGTTTTGTGTTTTTTTTTTTTTTTTTTTTTTTTTTTTTTTTTTTTTTTTTGCAGTATGCTCTGTATTTTGTCTATCTTGGGCTCATTGTTTGCGCCTCATCGTACGCAGGTAAATTTATGGAAAAAGTAAAAATATTTAAGTTGAAAGATATTTTGTGTTCCAATAAACAGAGCTTAATTTACTGTTTTTCTTGGTTTTTAGTAATTTGATGATATATTTTGATTGATTTTTAAATGTTAGTTTCTTATGTTTGTACAACACTCTTAAGAAGTGACTTAACGTTAATTCTTTTGTGATGATATGAAATAAGCTTCACATCAAACCAGTTGGTAAGTAAAAGCTTTGCACGTGGTTCGTGGACCGTCCCTTTGTCGTTTTATTTGGTTCCATAGCTATTTTATCTGTCAATTTCATTCCTGGTTATTTTTAATAAAATAGTAATAATAATAATGTTTTGGACATTGAAATTGAAGTTTTATCCAGTTAAGTTCCTATTTGTTTCAATTATTTGGTGGGGTTTGATTTATTTTTCAGATTTTTTTTTTTATTTTTTGCAAATTAAGTAACTTGAAGGTTTTTTTTTTTTTTTTAATTTTTTTTTTTATAATGTAGAAATTGCTTGTTGGATGTACACTGGGGAGAGACAAGCTGGAGCACTAAGAAAGAAGTATTTGGAAGCAGTTTTAAAACAGGATGTGGGGTTCTTTGACACTGATGCTAGAACTGGTGATATTGTTTTCAGTGTTTCTACTGATACCCTTCTTGTTCAAGACGCCATCAGTGAGAAGGTAAATAACCTATAAATATTAGCAGGTCGGATTTGGGGCGGTTTTTGGGTCGTGTCAGTATTTGCCAGCTCTAATACCATAACATAGTTCTACACGCCTCAAAACGACTAAATAGTAAGCAAAATATGATCCTAATTTGACTAGTATGTAACATTGCTGGAAACCTAAAAAACCATAAGAACCACATTGTGAATTATGTGATCAATATTTTATCTATGATCATTTATAGATTCATGTACTATTGAGCTAGTTGGGATTTTAATAGGGGAGGAAATAAAACCATCTGGGTAGGGACTAAGGAATAGAGAGTAGTTGATGTGATAATCTCCATTCAATGGGAGAAAAGAAAAATAAATGCCTTTCAGGGTGCACGTTAGCAAAGGTTCCTTATCATGCGCCTCATACTCAATTTCCTCTTTTGCTTACTGTACCATAAATGTTGTTAGAATTTTCAGACCCTCATTTTGTTACAAGTAGTATAAGTTTTTTACCTTTTCCCTACACAATAAATTCATTAGGAAAAAAAAGTTGTTCTTTTGTATTCTTTTACTTGTTATGTTGTGGTAATGGGTAAAAGTAAAATTTGGTGGGTGGGTGAAAAAGGAAATAATAATGGGTGTGAATGAAAATTATGCAGGTGGGGAATTTCATACATTATCTTTCCACATTTTTGGCGGGATTGGTGGTTGGGTTTGTATCAGCATGGAGACTTGCTTTGCTTAGTGTGGCAGTTATACCCGGGATTGCGTTTGCCGGAGGGCTTTACGCTTATACTCTTACCGGCCTAACGTCGAAAAGCCGGGAATCGTATGCCAATGCTGGTATTATTGCTGAACAGGTTAGTCTATCTTTTACCCTTTTGGCAATTATATGATAAAGCTCAAAAGAAAAAAAGGGGGAAAAAAGGGAAAGAAAAGAGATAATTGTTGGTTACATCATGTACTGCCATGATTTGATCATGCTTAGTGGGTGCATTTCGTCATGAACCTAGCATGCGTTTCATGTTTTTGTCTAGCTGTTGAAGTTGTTTTTTCTCTCTTAATGATGAGTCTTTTGTACAGTAATTTAAAGGATTGGCGTTTCTTTGACAATGTGCAAATGAAGCTGGGATTATCAGTCTTTTGTGCCAGATATTGTCCTTATTGATCCAAACACAAAACAAAAACAGAAAGTAAAAGAATTAGCTTCGTTAAAAATTTGAATCATGTCGTGTTACTTGAATTTTGTTGAACGGCTCATTATGTTGATGATTATGGAATTAATCTTGTTTAATAGGCGATTGCACAAGTTCGGACTGTATATTCATACACTGGTGAGACCAAGGCCCTTAATTCCTATTCAGATGCCATTCAGAACACTCTAAAGCTGGGTTACAAGGCTGGAATGGCCAAAGGTTTAGGACTTGGATGTACGTACGGAATTGCTTGCATGTCATGGGCGCTTGTTTTCTGGTATGCTGGCGTTTTCATTAGGAACGGACAGAGTGATGGAGGGAAGGCATTCACCGCCATTTTCTCAGCCATCGTTGGTGGCATGTAAGATTTGCATAAATTCCTCATTGATCATCAATTTCATGAAAGAAATGCGAAGAATGCATTTTGATTATTGTCAATTACAAAATACAGGAGCTTAGGTCAGTCTTTCTCAAACCTTGGAGCCTTTAGCAAAGGGAAAGCAGCTGGGTACAAGTTAATGGAGATCATTAGACAAAAGCCTACAATTGTCGAAGATAAGTGTGATGGAAAGTGCTTGGATGAAGTAAATGGGAACATAGAATTCAAGAATGTATCTTTCAGCTATCCTTCTCGTCCTGATGTTATGATCTTCCGAGATTTCTCATTGTTCTTCCCTGCTGGAAAGACTGTTGCTGTCGTCGGTGGTAGTGGATCTGGAAAGAGCACTGTTGTCGCCCTCATAGAGAGGTTCTATGATCCTAATGATGGTAAGTTCAGAATTCAATTCATCAATTGGGGTTTCTAATACTAAGATCAAACCAAGAATGTGTCTCTCAAAACATCTTTGTCCAACAGGCCAGGTTTTGCTGGACAATGTTGACATTAGAACATTACAATTAAGATGGTTGCGTGGTCAAATTGGTCTGGTGAACCAAGAGCCAGCTCTTTTTGCCACCACCATTCTTGAGAACATTTTGTACGGAAAACCTGATGCTACCATGGCCGAAGTTGAAGCTGCTGCCTGTGCTGCAAATGCTCATAGCTTCGTTACCTTGCTTCCAAATGGTTACAATACCCATGTAAGGATTTATGTTTTTGGCTAGCTTTGTTCGGTGCAAAGGTTGATATGGCGTTACAATTATTTAACTCGTGTCAATGTAAAAATGCAGGTGGGCGAGAGAGGTGTTCAGCTTTCTGGAGGACAAAAACAAAGAATTGCAATTGCTAGAGCAATGTTGAAGAACCCCAAAATTCTCCTCCTAGATGAAGCCACAAGTGCTCTTGATGCAAGCTCTGAGAGCATAGTCCAAGAAGCTTTGGACAGGCTAATGGTTGGAAGAACCACAGTTGTAGTTGCCCACCGTCTTTCCACCATCAGAAACGTCGACACAATCGCTGTAATTCAGCAAGGACAAGTTGTTGAAACTGGCACTCATGAGGAACTAATAACCAAAGCTGGTGCCTATGCATCGCTTATCCGGTTCCAAGAAATGGTTGGAAATAGGGACTTCTCAAACCCTTCAACTCGCCGTACACGTTCAACACGATTAAGCAATTCTCTTTCGACAAAATCCTTAAGCCTTCGATCTGGGAGTTTGAGGAACTTGAGCTACTCATACAGCACAGGTCTTGATGGCAGGATTGAGATGATCTCAGCTGCTGAGACAGAAAGGAAGAATCCTGCACCGCGAGGATATTTCTGTCGTCTTCTCAAACTTAACGCCCCTGAATGGCCGTACTCAATCATGGGTGCTGTTGGATCCATTCTCTCTGGTTTTATTGGTCCAACTTTTGCCATTGTGATGAGCAATATGATTGAGGTTTTCTACTACACAAACTACGAGTCCATGGAGAGAAAAACAAAGGAATATGTCTTCATTTACATTGGTGCTGGCCTTTATGCTGTTGTTGCATACTTAATCCAACATTACTTCTTTAGCATCATGGGTGAAAACCTCACAACCAGAGTGAGAAGGATGATGCTTGCAGGTATACTAATGTTTTGCAGTTCACCAGTTCTAAACTCTTTGGTTATTTATTATGTTCAAGGCCGAGTTTGTAATGTCGCTTTGTTTTGATTTTGTTTAGCAATTTTGAGGAATGAAGTCGGATGGTTCGACGAGGAGGAGCACAACTCCAGCCTCCTAGCAGCTCGCTTGGCAACCGATGCAGCTGATGTGAAATCCGCAATGGCCGAGAGGATTTCTGTTATCCTGCAAAATATGACTTCTCTTCTCACATCTTTCATAGTTGCCTTCATTGTGGAATGGAGAGTTTCTCTTCTCATTCTAGGAACATTCCCTCTTCTTGTCCTTGCAAACTTTGCTCAGGTAAACTCTCTTCTGCATTCACTATTTGTCTTAGAAGTTAGAACTATCTATGTGCCTTTTTTGGTTATATCAAACATTCATAACTCAAATTATTTGGACTATTCATGCATCTCTTTTACCCTGACATTGTTGTGCAACATGACTTGATATTTCTGGTGCATGGGCAACAATTTTTGACTGAAAAAATATGCACTTACCAAAACTCATGCTTTAGTAAATAATTCAAAAGATGTATCCTTTTGAATTTTCTTTCTTGTTACTATGATAATGAAAATGTCTTAGAGTGCTCTTTTCTTTTCTTTTTTCTAACAAATGTCTTATAGTACTTTGAGATTTATTGAGAACAACTAGAGTTGTCAAAAGTTTACCTGACCCGACCCGACCCGTTTTTAGAGTCGCGACACAAAATTTTCGACCCGAACCCGTTTAAGTTGGAAAAATAAACTAAAAAGTGGATTTGACCCAAAAACCAACCCAACCCAACCCGTGACTGATTCTCCCCGAACCTGAAATGACCCGACTTGAAACCCACTGGGTCGAGGAACAACCGAACAAGGGATGTTTTTGAATTTTTAATTCACATAAAAAAAATGGATGACCAAATTGTCAAAGATGAAGTAATATTAAATTAATTTTGGGCAGATTAGAGTACCTAGATGCTAGAGCTATGAAGACTAGAGTATATTATTTAAATTCAGAGTGTCAGGCCCCTTCTTTGCTGGGGTTCTTGGTTGGCATCTCTTTTGTTTTCATTACATGCAAAATTAGTAAACGACAAAAGGGTAAAAGACACCCTCTTTCCACGCACCTGCCCTGCACGTGCTTCCTCTTCGTAGTCCTCGGAAATCCACACTAATAGTAATATTCCTTTTCTTTTGTTGATCTCCAACCAACTTAAAGTAAAGTAGTGGAGTATATAGTATAATGTAGAGTAATATAATATGACATCCATATGAAGAAAGCTGTTTCAATGACAGTGAGCATATATAAGAATTAGCAATAGATTCCAACTTATATTTTGAAAATGAGCTTGATAGGTTATCTATCGGAAAGTGATACCTACACACTTGGTGTATCTTACACCACTTTTTAATGTGAGGGAGGTAAAGTGCGGACCATGTTTCTTTGGATTTCAGAGGTAGTTTAGGTATGTTGAAAAAAAGGAGAAGAAAGAAATAGACACATAAAAAGTGGTGTAAGGTAAATGAGATTCATTTTCCTTATCATACGCTCTTTCCTTTTTTCTAAAATATACGCAATTGTTCCAATAAATATTAAGTCGTCATCATCGATTTCAGATATGCAATATTTACTTATTAGGAACAATCATGTATTTTTTTAGGAAGAAATAAAGAGTGTCCAGCGTATACCAATTATGGTCCCTTATTTTTTCTACCTGTTATTTATATAGGCTGTAGTTTCTTGCTTCACTACTACCAAACAACTTAGTGTGGAACCTGACCAGTTCTGGTAATATTTACTCCTATTACCTTCTAGTTTACCCTTTTCACCTACACTGCCATAGCATGTGACAGAGAGAGAGAGAGAGAGAGACAGGGAGAGCACATTATATGGGAGCTTCAAGTGATCTTTTATAAGTCATGCTCGTGATGATAATATGATATACTATAGTATATTTTATGAAACTCATACTACTGTACATTTTCAGTCTTTTGTTTTTATTTAGGTAATAATATATACTGTAATACATACATGGACCCCTAGGATTTTGGACTGGTTGGATCAAAGGAACTTGGGTGCACCAACCTAAGTTCTAGTGATAGGAAGTTCTGACGAACTTGTGGCATGATCTACAAACATGTATGTGCATTTTGGTTGTACTTGGTTACTAATTTGAAAAATTGCATGGACAATGATTCTCATACACTAGTGTATGTTACACTCTCTTTTTTATGGGGGGGGGCAAATTTGCCCATGCTCATTGGAATTTCAGGAGAGTAGTTGTGGTAGAGTGAAAAAGGGGAGATGAGAGACATATACACATAAAAAAGAGTGTATCATACACTTGGTGTATGAAATTTATTTTCCAAATTGCATTGCTCAAAATGGATGATTGAATGCGTCTTTCTGTTTCAGAACAAATAAGAGTGCTAAATTTGTTTCTGAGAAAGAACAAGTGGCATCTCATCATTTGTTAACTTTTTATAATTGGGCCCATTAAGAGTGTGTTTATAACATAAATGAGGTTCCAACTCAAAACCAATTGGCAATGGGTGGAGTAACTCCCTTAGTTATAAGCGCCTCAAGGCAGTCTTTCTTGATCAATGTGGGACAACCCACTTCAACACCCCGCCTCACGCAAAGACCCATCTTGGGCTGAAGCGTGGACCAAATTAAACTACCCCGCCGTCACAATTGCCTCATTTGGGTTTCAACATGTGGGCCAACAAGGGGTCATAAAGGCAGGACCAAAGCCCGCTCTGATACCATGTTAACTTTTTATAATTGGGCCCATTAAGAGAGTGTTTATAACATAAAGGAGGTTCCAACTCAAAACCAATTGGCAATGGATGGAGTAACTCCCTTAGTTATAAGCACCTCAAGACACTCTTTCTTGTTCAATGTGGGACAACCCACTTCAACATCATTCTAGTGCAATGAATCTTTCAAATAAGTATCGGTTGTCACCTAGTTAGAGTATTATTGAAAATCACAATTAATTATTAGACGGTTTAGGATTATCACATTATTTGTGGTCTCCGCCAATTATAAAATAGTATGTTGGAGATCCTATTGGCAGATGAGAAATGATTATGAATTTATCAAACCTTGTTGGGTTAGATATTTACCATCATGTCATTTTATTAGTGGTCGGGATCACGGATAATGTGGTGATCTTCAATCATTAACTATTAGTTTTTTGTAAATTAGCCGGGCAAAAGCTAGCTATACACCCATTGTAATATACACTCCCTTTTCCATGTGTTTATCTCTCTTCTCTCCCTTTTTTCAATATACCAAATTACCCCTGAAATCCAAGGGAGAGGAGAGAGATAGACACTTAAAAATGAGTGTATATTACAATGGGTGTACGACTAGCGAAGTCCTTAGCCCCTTAGGGCCTGTTTGGGGTGGTTTTGAGTTTTCAGTTTTCAGTTTTTTTGAAAACCAAAAACCAGATTTTGGAAACCACAATTTTTGGTTTCCAATTTTCAGTTGTCAGTTTCAAAAATAGAGTAGACAACTATAATGGGAAAAAATTTCAGCTCCAAACATAATTTCTATAAGTAGATAAAAAATTTTGAAAACCAGAAACTTGCAACTCACAACCACCCCGAACTTAGCTTTAGGTTTTAGTTTTCAATTCATAAGATTGTCTATGCATAGGCAAAGCTGTATTGGTTCAATAATGTCTCTTTTACTGTTTAGGATTCTGAATAAATTTCTGGGTCTTTCAGTTTTACCACCCTTTCTCCTTGTCCTTACTTACCCTGGCCTTCTGCAAAAAATAACGTTCTCTCTGTAACAGACAGTCACAGTAGCCATATAGATTGATTGCATCTGCTAGAGTTATTTGTTTTTTCGTTTATATATATGCACCCACCACTTGGTCAATTGTTACGGCCTTCCACGTGGCATTCAACTGGACATAGTCTGTGTGGTCCTCCCTTACATCTGACCCACTTCACTCACAAACAAATCCTGCAGGGTTTAGTATAATGCAGCATAACAATATGTATGTGGTTACTAACAAAGAGGGAAATAAATCAAATAATGTAACAGTTCCAGTAAATTTTTGAATCAGCCAAAAGTTAATCTTGAATGAGTCTATATCAATTTTAGCGAGATTACCATGTTACCTGATTATTAAATCCCTCAGGTTTCCTCTCTAATCTCTTTAATCGGGATAATTAATAATAACATGAGAATAGATGGATTCCCCTTGAAGATTAGTAATTATCAGTTACCTAGCCAGTCACACACTAGAGATTATACGGTGTTGGGAAATCGTGTGCTTGGTTCGAGTTTACGAGTTTCATGGTAACCTCAGTGCATTTGATGATCTTTGATGTAAAAGTGAAAGTCATATAATCTTAATTACTTTGAAATTTCGTTAGGATAATGACAGCTTTAAACAATCCTTCCTTACTTCTATACTAGGTCACTTCTTACTGGTATTGATCCTATGAAATTTCATTAGAATGTGAATGGCTATTTCTTGGAAAACCAATCAAATAGAATCTAAGATAGTTTACACAGGAACATTTTAAGCCTGAGTTTTCTGTTAGATTTTTGTTTTGCGTGGCTAAGTGAATGCTAATAATATTGGGCATTAAATAGAATAGGACTGATATTTGCAGTATTTCTGTTTTGTATTATGCAGCAACTTTCACTGAAAGGATTTGCGGGAGACACAGCCAAGGCGCATGCGAAAACAAGCATGATTGCCGGTGAGGGAGTGAGCAATATCCGAACTGTTGCAGCCTTCAATGCCCAGGAGAAAATCCTCTCTCTATTCTGCCACGAGCTCCGAGGCCCACAGCGACGGAGTTTCCGCAGGAGTCAAACCTCAGGGGGTCTCTTTGGCCTTTCTCAGTTAGCTCTCTATGGATCTGAAGCCCTCATTTTGTGGTACGGTGCTCATCTAGTAAGTCAAGGGCGCTCCACATTCTCTAAGGTGATCAAGGTCTTTGTGGTCCTGGTCATTACAGCCAACTCAGTAGCTGAAACTGTGAGCCTTGCACCTGAGATCATTAGGGGTGGAGAAGCTGTTGGTTCTGTTTTCTCGGTTTTGGACCGTCATACCAGGATTGACCCGGATGATCCAGAAGCAGAGCCCGTCGAGTCAGTCCGTGGGGAGATTGAATTTCGTCATGTTGATTTTGCATACCCTACTCGCCCTGATGTTCTCGTCTTCAAGGATTTCAGCCTTAGAATTCGAGCAGGCCAAAGCCAAGCCCTCGTTGGAGCTAGTGGTTCGGGTAAAAGCTCTGTCATTGCTTTGATTGAGAGATTCTACGACCCATGTGCTGGGAAAGTCATGATCGATGGCAAAGACATCAGGAGATTTAACCTTAAGTCTCTAAGGCAAAAGATTGGTTTGGTGCAACAAGAGCCAGCACTTTTCGCAGCTAGTATATTCGATAACATTGCCTATGGCAAAGAAGGAGCAACCGAGGCAGAAGTCATAGAAGCTGCTAGAGCAGCTAATGTGCATGGTTTTGTAAGTGCATTGCCTGAAGGTTACAAAACATCAGTCGGTGAGCGAGGGGTTCAGCTCTCCGGAGGTCAGAAACAAAGGATTGCCATTGCTAGGGCTGTACTAAAGGACCCTGCTATCCTCCTATTAGACGAGGCCACAAGTGCCCTCGATGCAGAATCCGAGTGCGTGCTTCAAGAGGCACTTGAAAGGCTAATGAGGGGCCGGACATCTGTTCTCGTGGCTCATCGGTTGTCCACGATAAGGGGTGTCAATAGCATAGGAGTTGTCCAGGATGGTCGCATTGTCGAGCAAGGTAGCCACTCCGAGTTGGTCAGCCGGCCTGAGGGGGCTTACTCTAGGCTTTTGCAGTTACAACTTCACCATGTGTGAGTGAACAAATTAAAGAGGGTGAGGGTGTTTTTTAAAATCACAGGGGGGTTGATCGTTAGCGAAATTAATCATGGGTTAGGGGGGTGCTAAGATTGGTAATTATGTTTAAGCTTCCAGTTTTAGCACATTCTTTCAGTGATGGTGATGAGTGGTGGGGTGATAAATCATAATTGTTGTAGATATGGGCAGCATAGTAAGACTATTTCTAGGAAATTATTTTATTTTATTTTATTTTTTTTTTTATTTTATTTTTTTTTTTTTTTAAATTTCCCAGTGGGGAAAATATTGTATGATGAATATGTATGAGGTTTTTTCCTAAAAGAAAATCAAGATTTGATCTGTTTGCATGTGAGTTGTGTTTGGATAGGGAGTTTCTGGTAGGATTTGCATTTCCCCACTTTTATCCAAAAGGCCCTAAAAAAAATATATTTAAAAGAACACCTTTACAGCAATCAGCACATGTAAAGTCTCTTATTTTTCTGTTTAGTAACAGGAAAAAGGCCCTGTTTTATTTTTGCTATTTGCATTTCTCTGATCTAAGACCATGTGTTTTTTAGCTGATGTGATAGAGAAATGCACTTTCTGGGTGTGTTTAAAGGCAGACATTAACAACTGGACTCTTTTAGGGTATAAAGTAGAATCTAAAAATGACACTAAGTCACCTTTAATTATTAGATTACTCCAGTTGAGCAAATTATGTACATGAATCTTATAGAATGTGGTTGTTATCATCATAATGGAAGATTGTAAAAGGGGGACAAAAAAAAAGGTTCTTTTTTTTAGGGTTCTACTCTCAACCTCAAAGGTACGCATGCAGATAAAAATGGCTCTAAAGTTCAATCTTTAATGAGTTGGGAAGATGATTAGTGTCTGGCCTGAAAACTCTATGATAGCTGGTATATGTGTATTAAGCCACATACTGTTCTTTTCGTCGTATTTATGCTGCATTCCGTTCTGTTCCGCATTCTATATTTTATTTTGTCTCATATTTTCTTCCATTATCCGTACCGCGCCATTTCGTTCTGTTCCGCGCCGTTCCGTTTCCTTCCGCACCATTCCGTTGAAGGTGATCGGGCTAATTAAGTCTTGCCCGAGATTAACTCACATACAAATGGAGTCATTATTTGAATATGCAGGGGTCACTTATTATGTGAAATGATCCTTATTTTACTTAAAACTGACCTCGTCTCACCCAAAGTTATCATAACACTGTCTTATACAAGGCACTGGCCACACGATGGTCATCTTTTCTGTGAGGAGGGCCCTGGTGAGTTGCAGGATTCTGATCTTTTGTTGGTACTTTCTAGTACAATGATTAATTTGGTAGAAACTGGGGATAGTAAAAGCCTAGAAGTGTAACAGGACTAACAGGGAGGCTTTGATAGTTCAATGGTTTTAGAAGTAGCTTTCAAAACGATCTGAATCCGATTTCAAGAGTTGTATATTCAAAATTATTTGCCTTTCGGATAAGATAACAATTTGAGAAGTAATGGACAATTAGAGTATGTTTTTTTTTCCACCGAATTGAATTAATTACTACTTTTTTTTTTGTTACAGAATTAATTATTACTTTAATTAAGTAGAAAAGAACACACAATTGTAATTCATACTTATAATCAATTTCGGGTAGCATTATTATTTTCTGATTTACATTGTGAATGTAATTGATAAGAAACATAGATTGTTTTTATGGTGTTTGGATAATTGAATTTGAGATAATGGATTTGAAGTGAATTTGTTCTTTAAATCTTAAAGATAATTATAGGTTTGAAATTGATCCAATTTTATGGCCTTTCATAAAGCTTTAAAATTGGAGAATTTCAAATTACATCCCTCCACCTTAGTTTGTACTTTCAAATTCTTCTGTTTCCTGCACCTGCCCTACATTTGGAGGATTTTGATGCATCAAAATACTAGGTCTAAAGGAATTTCCTTCTATTGAAAATTCAGAATCTCAATTTGAATATCCAAACACTCTTCTGTTCTTTTGCTCTGTTTTCATTAAATTTTTGTGCTATTTTGCCAAAGGAATTGATGAGTTGGGTATCCTATCTTGAATTTTTGGATATGTGATATATGTTTAGTCTAGATGCAAATACTCCTAATTTAATTTCATTACACTGTTTTATTTTTTGAGGTCAAAGTTTATTAACTATTATCGTTTATTATTTAAAAATATATCAATTTATAATATGAAATTCTTATCAAAAAACTTTTCTGTTAATATGGAATTATTATTGGTCGATCTATCATCTATCTCCAAAAGCACTAGAGCAATAAGAAAGAATAGTCGATGTTTGAAGCCAACAAAAGCATAAATAATTTGGGATAGGGAAAGTGCCCTGAAAGGTATAGCATAGTTGGTTGTGAGATTGAATTTCATGGCAAAGACCATGATTCAAATCCCACTAAACCCTCTTTGTTGAGTCTCTCTGCAAAATTGATATCTCGTTGGCTTGCTTAGTGTATGTGGTTTGCAGTTGCACGCTATTGCATACATTCAAAGTTTATAAAGTGCACACTCTAAGAATAGTGGCTGCAGGTTTCCTCGTATCAAAAAGTTGGATTAAGGAAAGTACATAAATTTCACTATTTGACAATTTGGTTTAATCAAATTCCGGTATCACTATTTATTTAGTTTGATTCGAACTGATTGAACAGTCATTTGAGAGGGGTGATCATGAAATTATTGGAGTGTGTGTCGTCACTTCAATTAGCAAACTTCCATATGGAAACAGCACTCTTCTCTCTGGTTCTACTAATTGATCCAAGTGAAAAAGAAGAAAAAAGGGCCAAGGCCATGCTCTATTGTCCCCAGTGTATGTGGGTGTAATTGCCTGGTCTGCCAAGCACATTTGCTGTAGCGCAGCTGAGGACTCAATTCTCTTGTGCTTGGAATGTGAATCCACATGCCAAAATGATTTTTAAATGACTAGGATCCAGGTTTGCTTAGTTCTTCTTTTTTGTTTTCTTTTTTTTTTTTCCCCGCTAAGCAGACGATGTTGCAAGTGAATGGTGACCGAGGTAACTCCCCGCTACATTATGTTCGGACTCTTGTGTTCAACAACGAATATATCAGACTAACTGAACAACCAACGCAAGTAATGGCCGCATCAACGTAACACCAACAATGAGCTAATATAGTTCCTAGAAGCCAACATACACAAGGCATGGAGGGAATAAAGATTCAAATCAATGACCCACTACACCACCAACCTTGTTGGTAGGCTTGCTCTTAATTTGTTACATGCTTACAAGTTACATTGGAGCATTATCTACATAAATCTCATACATTACACTAATGCATGTTCTTTTCAATTGGTTTTCAAATGTTGTCCAATGTTTGCTTAATTTCCCAATTTTCACTAGCTTACAAAATACAGCTTTATTCAGTTTTACCCAATTTTTTCTAATTTTTCCAAATTTCTAATTTTCCATATTTAATTCTTTTTTATATTTTAACATTTTAAATATAATAATTAAGAACACAACATGTTATATCAAAATTATAAAAATAAACATGTATTGATTTTGTATTAAAATCTCATGAGTAAAAATCCTTGTTTTAATAATAATAATAATAATAATAATAATAATAATAATAATAATAATAATAATAATAATAATAATAATAAATATTAAGATAAATAAAAAACTTGCAAATACTAAACATTAAGATGCCAACGAGGGAAGCTCTTCGTGGAGGTGGGATACAGAGCCATCCCAAGGGGGTGGCCAGAGGGGCGACTGCCTAAGGCCCAGTCTGTAGAGGGTCCAAACAACAATGCAAAATTAAGATAAATAAAAAACTTGCAAATACTAAACATGGAAAAGGGTCTGGTTCCTTGGTTGGAGCTATAAACGTAATGTTCATTTGAAATAGTCTAATTGTTCATAAGGTATAAACATAATGTTTATTTAAACTTAGTCTAACTGTACATAAGGTATAAATATAATGTTCATTTAAAATAGTCTAATTGTTCATAAGTTATAAACGTAGTGTTCATTTAAAATAGTCTAATTGTTCATATGATATAAAACTATAAACTTGAGGTTTATTAATAGTAAAAGGAAATAAACTTTCCATCAAAAAAAAAAAGGAAAATAAGCTAAGAAAGAAGGGGAAGGATGGAGACCTTACCCAAATAAAATAAAAAAAAAGGAAAATTGGGGAAGTAGTGGTCACAGTTTGAATCATTTAACAATAAAAAAGAACGGTAACATTCACTCAAAAAAAAAAGAACGGTAATATTGATTTGAAATTGTCTCGCTTTCACGTCATTTTGCCTCTCGCGGCCTGGGCCGGTCCAGCCAAATTGGCTAGACGAAGGTCCAGCCAATAGGCACTGAAACATGACGGCATTCAATTAACCATTCATAGGCCTGCAGGTTAGTTATTGGGCTTAGATTTGGACGAACTTTTCTTTCGACAATTGTGACTTTGGTGTATCAGCCCAACTGCAAGTGTGCAAGTGATCCTAGGCCTTTTCCAAAACAAAATTACAAAAACTTGTGTGCACTTCATGGTGGACCAATGGTCTAAATGTTATCCCATATTTTATCTGGAGTTACCCCCTACTTTTAGTGGAGCCACCCCTTTGGCGCCACTCCTGTAATAGTGGAGTCACCCCATACTTCACCTAGAGTCACCCCTCTAATAATGAAGCCACCCTCCTACTTCTTCTGGAGCCACCCCTTAAATATACTTGGTTCATAGTAGACTAAATCCACACAAGACTAGCTGATCCAAGTTTTCATAGTAACACCTAACACGTGGTTGGTGTGAATATTTTAACACTTCCTTTATTAAAATTGAAAGTTCGATTTTGTGAATGACAATTGACAACACTATTTGTTGGGGAACATTTCACCCTTTCGTGAGCAGACCCTGCATAACTAGGATTAGTTTTACCAAAATTGTTTAGGGTGAAGTTGTGGTTTCAAGAAAATAAAATAATAAATAAACAAAAGTAAGTCGTCTTCTGATCCTTAGTATTAGGGTGTATTCTTTTTTATTTAACTGGACTAAATAGATAATTTGTGGAAAAAAAATAGATCACATCACCAGAAAAAAAAAAAAAAAAATTTAAAAAGCGGTTTGGTAACTGTACTGGACAAATTAACGATTATCGATTACGGTTCATCAAAATATCAAATTCGGTTAACGGAAAAACTAAAAGTTATAACAATTGAACTTAATAAAAAGAATCCCACCCCAGAAAAAGGAATCCCGATTCCCCATTGCCATTTTCTTAGTACATGGATTTCAACTTACCCCAGTACTAGCACTTAGGGTTTATTTATTTGGAGTAATGGTGATTACATTATATTGTAATACCCATTTTCAAGAGTAAAAGTGGGGTAGAAAGGAAGGATGGGGGATTAATTACATCTTCCCTTGTAATCATAATTGTTTTCCTTCTATCTCATCTCTCTCACCATTTTCCCATGTAAAGATGATTACATTGAGCAATGTAATCAACCACCATTTTCTCTTCTCTCTTCTCCTTCCCACCTCTATCTCTCCTCACAAAATTAATTACATTACATTACCACCAAGTAAACACAACCTTAATACCTAAGGGTGGACCTGCCAGCCTTCCATGGCTTGAAGGAAAGAAGCTAGTTGCTTTACTAGGCTATGAAATCAAGAAAATCAACAAGTTTTGGGGATAAGATAATTAGAGCTAATTGTTTGCGGCCTGCGGGTCTAGTAGGTTGGACATAGGCGGACTTTGGATGAAGAAAACATGTCAAAACTTGGTTGTTCATATCGGGTCATTAGGGTTCGAAATTATTGCTATTGTCTACCCTATTAATAGATCGGGCTTGTTCACAGGCCTAAGAACTTTTAAAAATTCTTTTTAAATTAAATTTTAGAAGCTTCTTTTGGGTTATAATAATTAATCGTACTAGCTACTAGTATGCAATTGAAACACCAAAAAATAATTGTAGTACTCCACAAGTCCACATCATAATTGTTTTTCATATTTTCTCACCTATATTAAGTTTTAATAAGCACACAAAAAAAAACACACAAACTGATAGTTTGATAGTTTTTAATGCTTTAAAGAAGTCTAGTTGTGGGTCTAATGATTTTTTCTTGCTTATTGACGATGCTTTAGATTCGTGTAGTTACTTTCATAGTGTCTCTTGGTCTTTTGTTAAGCATGAAGTTAATAGAGCCGCCTATGAGCTTGCACATGTGCGGCCTTGGGAAGTAGGTTGTCGGTTTTGGGAAGCGTTTTTCCCAATGAATGTTGATGTAGCTCTCTTGCATGATTCATAAAGTAGTTTAATGCAAGGTCGGTGATCGCTTGTCGATCTTTCACTCCAAAAAAAAAACACACTACAAAATACCTTTTTTAACTCACTAATTTCGTTTCTGATGTTCGACTCCAAAACCATAGCAGAAATCGAGTCATGCATGTATAACAATTGATGGAATGATATCTTGTATGACGGAGTCTCGACTGCTGGTATAGATTCGTTGAAGTTGAAATCTGTTCGACCTTCCGCATTTTCATTCCTGCAAAACCATAAAACTCTTATAATAGAAGAGACTAGAGATCCCATAAAAAGGGATAGAACTACTCCACAAACAGCGAGACAAACTTATTAAAACTAAAGCAAACAACATGGAAAAACAATAAAAACAATGATTGCAGACCGAGAATGGTAAAAAATGAACAATTTTCGACTTAAAAAAACACTCTTATGATGGAGGCTATAGTTTTGAGAGAGTAAAGAAGGCCATTTTTTTTATTTTTTTATTTTATTTTTATTTTTTTATAAAGGTAAGGAGGTAGGCGATTAGAAGGTCCTCCTCTCGAGGGTTACTCCCATCGCATCAGAAAAAAGGATATTTCTAAATTCAATAGTCGGGTAATTGTCCCATGTGGAATTGTCATGATTAGAGCTGCCAAACTTGGCCATCCAGTCCGCTGCTCTATTCGGCTCACGGTACTGGTGTTGGATACGATATTGTGATGTCTTTTGAATAAGCAAACGAATGTCCAATATCAGGCTAAAAATGATCCAAGGGATTTGACATTTTCCTTGAGTAGCCTGAATGACGACTTTATTATCCCCTTCTATAACTATATTTGAATATCCCAGTGATATGGCTTGTTGTAAACCATTTCTGAGTTTAACAAAGGTTGGTGGAGGTGGTTTCCAAGCTACTAACATTGGCGAGGAGCATTGGGGAACATGCATTTGATCATTGTTGGTTTCGTGGTATGTGCTATATGCTGAGTCTAAATTATCTCTAGTTATCCATTCTTGATAGGCTCTTTGTGCTTTAAAGATCGTGAGATGGACATTAGGTGTGAGGTTTTGAAATACAAGTTCATTTCTAGTTTTCCAAATATACTATAGTAAGTATATACTCTTTTGAACTTCTTCAGTCATATTGAGATTTCTCAAATGATCCCACCATTCAAATATGTGAAGGTTGGAATCCTTAAGCGGGAGCCAGTTAAGAAGATAGGTGTAACACTCCCGAATTCGCAACGATTTCCCAGAAACTATCGACGTCGCTATACACGACTCGACACCACTGAACCGTCACGGACCCAAGGGTAGTAACTGCAACATTTATCGCTAAGGAGTAAATGCTAAGCAGAAAGGAAAACTAGGTATCAAAGGAAGCATCTAAACAAATTAAACATAAATATCAGAGTTGTCTATCCAGCGGTCTTAAGTCCATTATAGTTTTATTACAACTTTGCCTTCAAGGGCACAAACCAAAATCCCAAATAATCCAAGGTAACCAATAAATCCATAGTTCTAAACAAACAGCCCACATTCAACCTTCTAGCAAACCGTCCTCACTCAGCTACACCTGCACTTTAATTTCCGTGATGGAAACAAGGTACAGAAGAAAAAAGAAGAAACAAAAGAAAACAAAAATCAGATAAACTGAATAAACGTCATCCATACCCAGTAAAAACACTTTCGCAAACCTTACCTGGGTTTTAGAAGAATCATTGAAATTCATTTGCATGCACAAGTAGTCATACAATCAAGCACGCGCATACTCGATATTCAATTACATGAAATTCTTGCTTTAGTGACCATTCGAATACAAATAGATAAACCATCTTGATTAGAGAGATAAGAGAGCGAATAGAACAACGATTACCCATACTGTTCATAGATAGATATAGACATGCCATGGACTTACGCTAGTGTATACTCACACTACCTCTAACATAATAATCAATATGTAGAGAAATAAACAATGGGGAATAATCCATCCCGAACACACTGCGAGGTGTCCATAAAAGTAACTTGAGAATTACGCATCCCTAGACTATATCAATTAGATAAGTCTCGATAGCTCGACTACTCCTAAGGATCCATTAGGAGTCTTATTCTCATTTAATTCAATTCACATACTTGCATTGATTGACCTAGTGGTACAACGAGACCACGACATACTACTTCATTTCATGCTCATGATAATGAATAATAATAACGACGATTACGACATAAATGCATATTAACAATAATCATGCTTCATATACGTCTAACGAAATTTCGGCAGCACTTCGGCAGTACATCAAGATATCCAAAAATTACACTTTCACAATTAACATCCAACAAATATAATAGGTGCTCATTAGCACTCAATAATATCCCTTTCCAAATTGCACATATTATTATATCATAATAATATTAGAAATTCAACATCGCCATAGTTAAACATTAATTAGCATATGAACTAATTAATTAACGAAACTTTATAAACTTATCATACTTAATATAAATCATATTTACAGCGAATAATATATTTCAAATTCTCATAATTAACGACGATATAATTTAATCATGCATCGCATATTAAATTCACAATAATAATCAATTAGCACATAACACATCAAAATAGATTTGATGGGGCTTTGGAAAGAGGTAGGCATAATTGCTTGCCTAAAAAACGCTCACTAAACTGTAGGTAACTTGGCTAATCACAACCCGATCACGCTTGTCCGTTTGGTCCTAATTAAAAACAATTACCGAGACAAAATTAATAAATACGAAAATCCAAACAGTACTGAAACTA
This sequence comes from Tetragonia tetragonoides, assembly GCA_038025085.1. Lineage (NCBI taxonomy): Eukaryota > Viridiplantae > Streptophyta > Magnoliopsida > Caryophyllales > Aizoaceae > Tetragonia > Tetragonia tetragonoides. The sequence continues at coordinate 44,262,673 of CM076139.1, forward strand.
TAAACTAATATTTTTATTAAATTTCTTGATTTATTCTAACTAATCTAGGCTTTTGAAAATTCGGATTCGGACTCCGAACGAGTACAGAAAAATAAAAACAATTATTGAAAAATACTGAAAATACGAAATTAATTAAAACGAAAATATTAAACGAAACCCTAATCGGTTTTTCGAGTCTAGGCAGTGATACACCAAGCATGGGGACCCACAACCTAGCCCATCACCAAGACCACCACCTACCGACCACCATGGTCGGCGGTGGCTCGCCGGAGCACCAGCGACGGAGGAGAGAGAGAGAGTGAGCGAGAGAGAGAGTTCGCAAGGGAGAGAGAGAGCGACTGAGAGGGGGAGGAGCGACGGGCAAGGTCCCGTCGCGTCGGCCACTCGCCGGCAACCACCCAGGCGCGGCCTGGTGGTGCGGCGGTGGTGCGACAGTCGCGCCTCGACGAAAACAGGGGAGGGGGGAAACAGAGTACTGGGAGAGAGAAAGGAAAAGAGAGAGAAAGAAAGAGAGGGGGAAGGGTGGCTCACCGGCGGGAGGAAGAGGAGGCGGTGCTGGCCTGGTGGCCGGCGACAGCAGGGGGAGAGAGAGAGAAAAGAGAGAGAGAATAGCGTGAGAGAGAGAGAGAAGAGAATTGGGGCTTTTGGCTCAGTTTTGTAAACTGATCAACTGACCCATCTCTTAGCTTATATAGGTGCTTAGTCAAGGAAAGTCAAACCCTACTAGAATTAGGATTATTTTCTGATTTAATTGCTAATTAAAAATAATTAAAACTAATTAAATGCTAATTAAAACCAATTAAAGCAATATGAATAAGCCTTATTCATATACAAAACCATTTTAACTAAATCCCTCAATTTGATAATTATAAATCCCGAAATTTTCATAATAATAATTAATATTATTATGGCTTAATTTGAGTAAATCGAATCGTTAAATAAATATACGATTTAAATCTCCGAAACTATTTATAAATGAATTATAAATCGATATTATAATTATAGAAAATATTGGGGTATCACAATAGGCTTTGTGCCAGATATTCTTAACAAATGGACAGTCCGAAAACATATGAAATATGTGTTCTTGATCCTGAGTGCAATGTGGACAAGAATTGTCTATATTAATGCCTCGTTTGACGAGATTTTTGCGATTGGGTAGTCCATCATGAAAGAGCTGCCACAAGAAAATTTGTAACTTAGGGGCCATATTAATCGTCCATATCCATTTATGTGGCCAATTGTTTTTTTCTTCTTTTTTTAGTCCATGGCATAACCAAGTTGTTGATTTGATGTTAAAGTTGCCATGGCTAGCAAGACCCCAACAGAAATGATCTGGAGTATCTGTTGAGGGGATCGGAATTCCTTTGATAACATTAATTACCGAATGAGGAACAAATTGGGCAAGTTTTGCAAAATCCCATTGGGAATTCGCAAGGATGAAGTCTTTAACTTTTAAATTTATATTTTCAACATCCTGAGAATGAAGTCCTAGATGCATAATCAGATTTTCTTGAAAAACCCAATTATCAGTCAAAAAATAAATATTTTCACCATTACCTACCATCCACCGAATTCCTTGTTGCAAGATAGGACGTTGTCGTAAAATATGCTTCCAAATCCAGGCGTCATGATTTTTATGTTGTACACTAAAAAAGGTATGTTTACGCAAATATTTGCTTCGTACAAGAGTAACCCATAGATTATTGTGGTCGGTTAGAATTTTCCATCCTAGTTTTGCCAGAAAGGCTCTATTAACAGGTTCTTTTTTACGTAACCCAAGACCTCCCGCAGATTTAGGTTGACGAATTTTATCCCATGCAACAAGGGGCATGTTATGGACTGAAGAAGTGTGCCAGAAGAAATCACGGTGCATGGAGTTCAAAAGGTTTGCTGTATGCGACGGTAGTTTAAAACTTTGCATTATATGTGAAGGGAGGGCTTCAAGATTGGACTGGATAAGGACTAATTTTCCAGCTTTGGATAATTGAGCAGCTTTCCAAGGTTGTAATCTAGATTGAGTTTTTTCAATAATATTCTTAAAGGTAACATGATTAATACGGTGATTTGGAAATAGACATCCCAAATATTTTCCTAAACTTTGCCGATGTGGAATATTAAAAAAAGCATTGACGACTTGTTTTTGTCTCGAGGTTGTATTACGAGAGAAAAGTAAGGCAGATTTTTGAAAGTTAATAAGTTGACCTGATTGTGCGCAGAATTTGTCAAGAATTTGTTTTAATGAGCTGACAGGATGACAGCTTGGCGGTTCGCTTTGCAAAATAGGAGGCTGTCATCTGCAAATAGTAAGCATGGTATTTGTGGTCCACCTGGACTAATTTTAATGCCTATACCAGAATTGGCTCCCGAAGCTTTGCATAAACGTTGAGTTAAGATTTCCATACAAAGTATAAACAAGTAAGGAGATAAGGGGGATCTCCTTGCCGAAGTCCGCGAGAGAGAGTGATAAATCCAGTAGGCGAGTCATTAATAAGCAAGGAGTATGTTACCGTGGAGACGCATTGTTTAATCCAGTCTATCCATCTAGGATGAAAACCATATTGTGCGAGGGATTTAAACAGAAAGTCCTATTCTATACGGTCATATGCTTTTTCCATATCATGTTTCATTGCGAGCCATCCTTCTTTAGACTTGGTATGACGAAAGAAGTTCATAATTTCTTGACTTATAAGTATATTGTCATGGCTTGATCGTTGTGGAACAAAGGCTCCTTGAACTGGGCTGATCAATTTTGTAAGAAATGGTCGAAGTCGATTAACTAGAATTTTTGCGATGATTTTATATAAAGAGTTGCAAAGACTAATTGGTCGATAATGATTTGGACTTGAAGGATTATCGATTTTTGGGATAAACGTGATAAACGTATGATTAATTTCTTTGAGAATTTTGCCATGATGGAAAAACGAATTAACAGCCTTAATTATATCATTTCCTATAATATCCCAATGATCCTGGTAAAAAGTGGCCCCAAAACCATCTGGTCCCGGTGTTTTCAGTGGATTCATGTCAAATACGACTTGTTTGACTTCGTCATCTGTTATGGGGGCAATCAGGCAATTATTGTCATTTTCTGATATACGAGGTTCGATATCGTTGAGTGGGATTGCGTCACCTGCATTACGAATTGATTGAAATCTATTAGTGTATTTCGAAATAAAGTTTTGGCAAATCATGTTCATATCGTCAATCCATATGCCGCTTGGATCTTGTATGTGGTAAATAAAACTTCTTTTCCTTTGTCCATGTATTTTGGAATGAAAATAACGGGAGTTACGATTGCCTTGAGTGGGCCACTTTTTGCGTGCAAGTTTGCCCCAATAATTCTGCCCAAATAAGAGAAGTTTTTCTCTTTGGCGAATAAGTCGTTTATTGATCTCATTTAGCCTATGATTTGAGGGATTCAATAGGAGTTGAGCCTGAATATGTTGGAGCTTTGCTAGATTTTTATCTAGATTAGCATGAATATTTCCAAACACTGTCTTGCTCCATTGTCTTAGCTCGAATTTAAGAGATTTAAGCTTACGAGTGATCTTAAAAAATCTGGAACCATTAAATTGGGTGTTCCACTGCCTAATAATAATTCTTTTTAAGTCGGGATGAGAAGGCCATGGTTCATATAGTTATGATTAAACTAGAAAATCTTATCTGAATATTAATTAAACTTAACAATTGGCAATCTCCATTCATACAAATGATAGGTACTGCCATTCAGTCATCTCCTTACTTTCTTTGACTTTTTCCAAAAAGGAAATAAAACGCTTTTGTTTTCACATCTATTTTCTCTTCTATAGTAAATATATAGTATACTGCATGAAATTATTTCCCGTTTTAGTTTTAGCCCACATTGATCGAATGACGACTTTTTTAGCTCTTCTATAAAATGCACTTAGGTGGTTACTTGATCAATTGATCTCAATTGATTACCAAACACTTTGACTCACTTATTTTTTCTTTTTTCTCTGATTCATCCATCCATCTATCTCTTTGCGGTTCATAATATAATACACTGTATTTTGTGTGGAAGCGTTATGTTATGAGATGTTATATTATGTTATTCTGTATTCTGTACGATCTTATTAATAGGTCTTATTATGTTATTTTGTATTCTGAATCAATCACTGAAATTAAGTAGGAGAGAATTCCATTATAACATGAAAATTTTTTTAGTACATCAATGGCTTCATCACTCATACATCGGTGATGAGTGATCATGAAGCCATTGACATGAATAATCGGAGGGCATGATTAAGTTCGTGGGATAGTGATGGCCTTATTTGTGTGTCGAATACTGTAGAAGAAGACTGTTTACTTGGAATTTGTAACCCTATTCTTAACCCAAAAAATGCGATATTACGAATCCCCTAACAATTCTTCATTTCATAAGGAATTTCAGCTTCACCAATGATCTTGGACTCATCTAAACCCACAAATGCGATGTTACGAATTTGGAATTAGAGATTACGCTTTTAAATTTTGAGGATTCTAGCAAAATCCAAGCATGAAGGTTTATAGAAACATCAACTTGAGATAATTACTTACCTTAGCATTTCAAAGAACGGATTATTAGTTTGATTGAGATGATTCAATGTACTGCACATCCTCTTATTTTCCTTGAGATGATTTAACAATTTTGATGTAATCTAATTTTGAACGAAAGAGAATGTTTTTTTTACTTCTTTGTTTTAAAATGTTATGATTAAGTTGTTAATAAACTTTTGTTTATGACTTCTTATGGTAGCCTAATAATAAATACATGAGGAGCATCAGGGGCGAAGCCATGTGGGGGCCTGGTGTAGGCCTGACCCCGTGGCCAGCCAAGTGTTCCTTTTTTTTTTTTTTCCTGGCAATTGTAGAACTAACGTATAAATAAAATAAAGCGTGTAAAAATTCATCAAAGGCTTGTTGGTGTAGTAATATAAGTTATTCATGCGTGTCATGGGTTCGACTCCCACTCCAATATCTTTTTACCTTGTTTTCAGAAAAAAAAAAAAAAAAAAAATTCCCTTTGAATTTGGATTCGTTTGTTGTTCTTTAACCACTATTTTTAATTTTTATAATCTTATTTCATTTATTTTAAGTAAATTTTTTTAACACTAAATTATTGTAGTCAATTTTTTTAATGTAAACTTCGGCCTCTACCCATATATGGTCCTTGGCTCTGCGCTACGCCGAACAGGTCTGCGAGAAGGCAATCCTTCGCTGACAGGGAGAAGGTGAAAAAACTGTTTGAGAAGCTAGGAGCGAGAGGATATCACGGGTTCCTGTAAGTGTAATATTGTCTTTGCGTCTGCAGAACCAGAGGCAGAAGAGGTTCAAATTGGGAAACTACATGATGTAGGTACCCTGGAGGAAGCTCGGGGAAGCGAGACAAAGAAGAATGATGGGTCTGCTAACCTTGGTGATGTGAGTGACACAGAGGCAAGTCAGGGACAGTTGACGAAGACCGCAGATGGGAAGCAGCTTGGGGACGAGCCTGTGGAAGAGAGCGTGATCCCCATCCCAAACCTGGGATCCCTCTCTTTGCAGGGTGGTGGGACGAATGTTGGGAAGAGTAGTGGTTAAGGTGGGGGTAAAAAGAAGCAAGCTGGCAGTACGCGCGGGTGGAAAAGACTAGCTCGATTGGCGGGGGCCAAGAGTTTCTCACTTGAGTTGGCTCCAATCCCCATTTGTGAAGCTAGTGGAAAGAGAGATAAGGATAAGGAGGGGGGAGATGTGTAGGGGATGGACTGGGAGATGGAGAGTTGTGTGAAGTGTTCAAATACTGATGACATAATGTTTGTTGATACGAATGATGAGGAGACCGGTGAGGCGCTTGGATCCGCGGAGGTCGGAGATGCCCGACCCCGCCGGGAGCAATGAATTGCATAAGCCTAAAATGCCAGGGGCTGGGCAACCCTCGTGCATGGCGTTGCTCCGGGATTTAGTCTGGAAGGAGGCCCCGTCCATTTTGTTTTTATCAGAGACAAAATTAAGTAGACGTGAAATGAGACCGATATTTGAGAAGCTTAATGTGTATGATGGTGTGTTCGTGGATAGTGCTGATAGAGCTGGGGGTTTAGCGTTATTGTGGAGGAAGGAAATTTCCATATCTCTTCTTTCTCAATCACTTGACCATATTGACGTGTTAGTTGAGAATGGACTTGGGGAGTGTTGTTGGAGATTGACTGGCTTTTATGGGTGGTCTGCAACTCAAAATCAACATCTTTCCTGGGAGATACTTGACCAGTTATGTGCTGCAATGCCGGAGCCCTGGCTGTGCATGGGAGATTTTAACGAGACTCTATTTGCTACTGAAATGTTTGGGCGAAATGACAGATGGGAGAGACAGATGAGACTGTTTAGGGAGGTGGTGGATCACTGTGGGTTACGGGACATCCGCTTTACTGACTCTCCGTTCACTTATGATAATGGTAGAAGTGGTGAATTTAATGTTCAGAGTCGCCTTGATAGAGCGATGGGGATTGAAAGTTAGGTGGATATATTCCCACACGCAAAGCTAGTACACTTAGAGCGGGAATTATCTGACCACGCTCCAATCAAGCTAAAGTTACTAGCTGCAAACCAACAACGACAGAATCCAAAGTTGTTTCGCATTGAACAACTATGGACGGAGCATGGAAAGTGCGAGGAGGTTGTCAAGGAAGCGTGGCTGCTTGGGGGCCCGACCGTGCTTGAGAAGATTAGTGTGTGCAGGTGAGCAGCGTTCATGGAGCGAAGGGGAATTTGGAGCTCTTTTTAAGGAGCTTAGAAGCAAGCGAAGGCGGTTGAAGAACCTCAACAAAGCCGCCATCAGTGAGTCTCAATTGAGGGAACAACGCAAGCTGTGTGATATTGAGGGCTTAGTCCGTGAGGAGGAGTTGTATTAGCGTCAAAGGTACCGGGTGATGTGGTTATTTGCGGGAGATCGTAACACTGCTTTTTTGCATCGCAAAGCTACAACAAGGAAGCAAATTATTTTTATTAAAGAACTCAAAGAGGACTCGGGTACTGTTGGAAGTGGTGACGGGGCTGTTAGTTGAATTGCCAAACAGTACTTCGGGTCTTTATTCGCAACCTCGGGTGTTGTGCGGGTCCATGTCTCGAAGTATTGGAACCGCGTGTGAGTGATAATATGAATGCATGTCTGAGGCAGCCATTTACGAGGGAGGAGGTTCATGTTGCATTGTCTCAGATGCACCGTTTGAAGGCTCCCGGACCAGATGGTATGTCTCCGTTGTTTTTTCAAAATTATTGGCATATTGTGGGGTACTCGGTGGCCGCCCTTGTGATCGATGTGCTTAATGGGAAAGGGTTACCTGTGGGGCTTAATCAAACATATATTGTGTTAATTCCCAAAAAAGAAAAAGAAACCTGAGGTTATTAATGACTTTAGACCTATCAGTTTATGTAATGTCATTTACAAATTGGTGTCTAAAGTTCTTGCGAACAGATTGAAGGTTTTCTTGCCAGATATTATATCACTAAATCAGAGTGTCTTTACCTCGGGGAGGCTTATATCGGATAATATGTTAATAGCTATGGAAACGTGACGTTCTATTTTATGAAGACTGCTAAATCCAGTGAGGGGTTTCTTGCTCTTAAGCTGGATATGGCTAAGGCATATGATAGGATCGAATAGGAGTTTCTTGAGGCGGTTCTTTGTAAGCTTGGTTTCGATTTTGGTAGGGTGTGTCGTGTTATGGAGTATGTTCATTCAGTCTCTTTCTCCATTTTGATCAACGGGAAACCAACTGATTGTTTTTCACCTGACCGAGGACTCATGCAAGGGGATCCCATCCAGTGGCGGACCCAGTCGTGCCACTGGTGACACAACTACTGCCCCATTCACAAGAAAAATCACAATATTTAGTTTAATTTGGAGGGATAGAAGAAGCTAATATTCCATTTGCATCCCCAAAAGAAAACTAAAGGAAAGGTATAAAAGTAAGGGTAGAATGGTGAATTGCAAGTAATAGTACTAACATTGTGTCATTGAATAGTACACGTTCACGTTCTGAGTTTCTGACTCATGCAGCTAGCTAGTACTATTCTTGTTTTTATACTCTTTGACTAAAGTGTAATGAATGACTAGCTAGTAACAATATTATTTTATCTCTAATTACGATTTTCTCTCATCTCCAATTGGTTGCCCTTTCTCTCTCTCTCCATCCCCAATAATCTTTAAAACCTCTATGCTTCTTGTACTGGTCAACTTCAGGTATGGTTTACTGTAAGCTTCTATGTGCTTCATGTTATAGATGGAGTATAATTTATGATCCAAACTTTCAAATATTTCCTTTAAATTTTTGACATCCCCATTCTGAAATTTCTAGATACGCTACTGATCCCATCTACCCTTATTTGTTCATTCTGTGTGCAGAAGCTTTGTCGGGACTTATTAGAAAGGCGGAGGAACGGGGATCTCTTTAGGGTGTGCGAATGTGTCCTAATGCTCCGTCTCTCGATCACTCACATATTCTTTGCAAATGATAGCTTATTTTTCTCCAGAGCCACACCGGAGGAAGTAGTGTTGATCCGAGATATTCTTAGTCTGTATGAAGGAGTTTTGGGACAAAAGGTGAACTTTGAGAAATCCAAGGTCTCCTTTAGCCAAGGTGTGAGACAAGGCCTACCAACTACCTTCGGGCGGTCGAAAAAGCTTTGTGTGGGGATCTAAAAGCAAAACTGTGGAGTAAACTTCAAGGTTGGAAAAGGTTGTTGTTATCAAAAACGGGCAGAAAAGTAATGACAAAGACGGTGGTCCAAACAGTCCCTACCTACATTATGAGTGTTCTCAAATTACCAACAAACCTTTTCAACGAGGTACGTTTAATGCTCTCGCAATTCTCAAGGGGACAGAAGAAGGATGAGCGCAAAATTCACTGGTTATCTTGGGCAAAGTTGTGTAAGCCGAAGCGGGAAGGTGGCCTAGGCTTGCGTGATATGCGTATGTTCAACTAGGCACTTCTTGCAAAACAAGCTTGGATAAATATTTTCCTAATGGTGATTTTATGTCCTCAACGGTGGGTAATAATCCTAGTTACTCATGGCGTGTGATTTGTGAATCAAAATGGGTAATTATGAAGGGCATGTCTTGGAGAATTGGTAATGTACAAAAGGTGCGTGTTTGTGATGATCTTTGGCTTCTTGGGCATGGGTCGCATAAGCTAATTACAACAAGAAACCCGATGATTAAGACAAGCCCGGTTGCTGCATTTATTGACCCGGGGTTGCGGGTGTGGCGCCAAGACATGGTGAAGGCATGTTTTCTGCCTATTGATGCTGAGCGTATTGTCGCCATCCCACTGAGCTTTCTCTTTCTTAATGTCACTCCCTTTTGGAGCTGGGACAAGCGTGGGATCTTCTCAGTCATACCATGGGATTATGAGCAACAACGAAGTAGAGCAAGTGGTGTCTTCGTCTTCAATGGATTTGTCTCTCTGGAGTCATATATGGTCGTGCAATGTTCTTCCTTGGACTAAACTGTTTGTATGGCAGGCAAGTAATGAAGCTCTCCCGACTCGAGTCGGTCTTCATCGTCGGGTTGAAAATATTAGCGAAGTGTGCAACTGGTGCCCCAATGAGTTGGAAACGGGTCTTTACGCTTTTTGCGGGATTGTCCGCTTGCCGCTGTATGGGAGGAGAGCAGTATTGTGGTGCAGAATGACGGAGTTCGTAGCTTTCGTGATTGGGTTGAGCTAGCCAAAACCAAGCTGCAAGCCGAGGAGTTCAGGCGTTTCTGTGTCGTCTCATGGGTGATCTGGGAGGCTAGGAATAAGCGGATATTCGAAGGACTTGTTAGGATGCCTGATGAGGTGATTCGGTACCTTGATAAGGTGATTGAAGAGCTCGATGTTGAACAAAGTGCTAGGCAACCAAAGGTTCCTCGTTGTCACCATGGGACGCGGTGGTCTGCGCCAAGCAGTGGGAAGGTAAAGATCAACGTGGACTCGGGGCGATTGGATGACGTTGGGATGTCTGTGGACATAGTTTGCATGGATCACAACGGGGTTCCTATTGTAATACCTCGCATATTTATAACATTTATAATATGCAATAATGGGATTATTTGATTTGGAATATGAATTTTTGAGGAAAGAATATTTATTAATATTTCTTTCCTTATTATTTGGTGTTGAAAAAGGAAAAGATATTTTCTTTGGATAGTTTCCTTAATTGAGTTGTTTCTAGTCGGATTAGGATTCTAAAAAGGTTTCCTAACCTCTATAAATACCCAATGACAATCCTAAATCTGATTCTTTTCCTCTTCGTTCGTGCCCTTGTGAGTTCATAAAGCTCACTCACGTTTTCTCTGTTACAAGCCTCACTAAAATCCTAAAACCTGTCCAACACACACTGTCGGATTGAAATTTTTTTTTCTCATGTTCTACTTATCATGTGTACTTGATTTTTGGATATGTTTTAGAACCATACTTCTAGAACCAGAATGAAAAGTTTCATAATTGTTCGAGATCGTTTGATGCTCAAAATAATTTCGCTCTTAAGGCACCGCAGTGCTAATGCGATATTCAGATTCGCCTACTTTGTTCTATCATATCTCAAAAGCTACACATGATGTGTACAAACCTTTTGGTGTAATTGAACCTTAGTATGTCCTCAACCTGTACGCCAATTTTGAGATTATATGGACTTCATTTGATGGTCCGTTCGAGCATTTGATTTAAATTGTATGTGCCGATTTTGGATTTCAGCTTTGAGTTGTTTGGAAAAATTGGATCTGATGTCTCTCACTAGATCAATAGCAGCTTGCGTTGTTGTTTTTAGAGCGTAGGAATGAAGGTAGTTCTATGTCTACAAGTTTACTCAACCCCATGAAAAGTTTGAGTATGTGCTAAGTGGTATATTTGACTATGCTTGGATGGTCTATTTTAAATTTGATTTGGTTGGATGCTTGGATGGAACCCATGACATTCTTTACCCAAAATCAAAACAAAGGTATGGTCATGGATTTATTATTTAAGATGGTTTATGATGAATTAATTTATGGTGGATTATTTATATGGAAAGATTATATATGATGGATTAATTATGAGATAATTTTATGAGAAGCATGGTTTGGTTGAGTTATGGAATATTGGCTTATTATCGATTAAATTTATATTGATATTGGATTTTATGTGGTGAATGATAGATAGAACCTTGTGATTGGTTCATGTGGAAAATGATTATATTGGAATTGGATTATTATTGAACTTTTGTGATCTAACTGGCGTGAATTATTGTTGTTGGTATGATTACGATTATTAAAATTATGTTGAGGGTCAAGAGACCTTTAGGTAGGATCCCCAAAATGTTAGACATAGATATGGTGGATACTTGTATATCTTGCTGGACTGCGGTTATGCAAGCTCTGTACTTATTTTGACTTCTAGGGCATTGTTCCCATGAGCTTGATTATATTGGTTGTCCAAATTTGACTGAGTACAGACATATTGTGGTACTCTAATGTCGTCCTTTTAAACCGTAGAGGTTATAGAAGGGGGTGTGCACAATTAGACTTTTGGTGCCCAGTTGGTGGAAATATTTATGGTATGGAAAGGTTGAAATCCCTTCTCCATTGTTGGAATTTTGTCTTGTCGTTCTTCCCTGTAAACAAGATGGCTTAATGATTAATGAATAAATATATGATTGGTGTGCGTGTGCTTGGTTTGGTGCTATATGCGTATGAAATGAATTTAAACAAAATGTTTGGAAAATCCAGGAAAGGGTTTGCAAATGAATTTTACGGGGTAGAGTAGAGTTACCAGCTTTTGCTGTTTTTCTTTTTTGTTTTCCCTTGTTTCTCTTCTTATATGGTTTACAGGTGGGTTTGATGAATAAGTGTTGGAGTGAGGACGTTAGAAGGAAGAATTGTTAATTTTCCTCGAGAACATTGTTATGTACTTTTAGTTGAATTAAGATTCGGGAGTTACTATTGTTATTATCTATTAAGTTTGAAGTTGGAAATTCATTATTAAGTTATTAATGCTGGTATTATATATTTTTAGGTTTTGGTTGGGTCTTGCATTTAATTTGTTAATTGCGGCATAGCCCCTTGGTGCTACTATGAACTTCTTCGAGTTGTGAGATGTTGCAGAGGCCGAAGCTCGTGCAGTTGTGATGGGGCTTACACCTTGCAAACAATTACGACTTTGAACACGTGGTGGTAGAAACTGATAGTTTGATAGTTTTTAATGTTTTAAAGAAGTTTGATCTAGTAGTGGGTCTAATGGTTTTTTCTTTCTTATTGACGATGCTTTAGACTTGTGTAGTTGCTTTCGTAGTGTCTCTTGGTCTTTTGTTAAGCGTGAAGGTAATAAAGTCACCCATGAGCTTGCGTATGTGCAGCCTTGGGAAGTAGGGTATCGGTTTTGGGAAGCGTCTTTTCCAATGAATGTTGATGTAGCTCTCTTGCATGATTCAGAAAGTTTAATAATGGAAGGTCGGTGATCGCTTGTCGATCTTTCACTCAAAAACAATAAAAAAAATATAAATAAACCTTTTTTAAAGGATAAATTTCAGTGAGCTATACTGAGGTATAGCGATATTACAGCAAGATATAATGACGTTTAATAATTACAGTCAGGTATACTTCGGTGACATTTTAGTGCATTTCCGGTCAATTTTCTGTACAAAATAAAATTTGAATTTAAAAACAGTATTTAAAGACCAAAATACCCCAAGTATCTGAATTATTTGTTTTTTCGAAATAATTAAATTTAACCCTCATTTCCAAACCATAAACACCTATACAATTAAGCTTCATCAATCAAACACAATTTCATTCCAATTCCAATCGAAACCATAGACCAACAAACTTCATCAATGAAACACAATTTCACTCCAATTCTACAATAAAGTTGCAACTTTAATGAGTGTTATGATTGTCTTTTAACATGCTCCGGTCATCGAAAAGTTATATTGCAATAAGGGTTATCAATTTAGTATATCTTAATGTAATTACTGAAACGTCGGTATAACTCACTGTAATATCGCTATACATGAGTATAATAAATGGGCCGAGTAGACCCATTCATGGGCCTTTTCTTATTGTCATATTGTCCGTCCATTTATTTTAACGGGCCAGGTTAAAACCGCCAATCAAAAAAAAATTTAAAAAGTTTGTCTATACTTGTCCTAACTAGTGCCTATTGGCTGGACCGGCCCAGTCCGCAAGCGCGCGCAACAACCCAAGACCTTCCGTTTATTTATGTTTCAAATCAAAATGATGCTGATGTTCAGCATCATGTTACCGTTCTTTTTGAAAGGGTGGGATTGCTACTTTCTACTTTTCCTTTTTTTTTTTTTTTTTTTTTTGTGGGTAACCGTCTCCGTCTCCCACTCTCCGTCCTTAGTTTTTTTTTCCTTTTTTTTTTCTTTGATGGAAAGTTTATTTCCTTTTACTATTTATGAACATTAAGTTATAGTTTTATACCATATAAACAATTAGACTATTTTAAATGAACATTATGTTTATACCTTATGAACAATTAGACTATTTTAAATAAATATTACGCTCATACCTTATGAACAATTAGACTATTTTAAATAAACATTGTATTTATACCTTATGAACAATTAGACTACTTTAAATGAACCTTGCGTTTATACCTTGTGAACAATTAGACTATTTTAAATTTCCCATAAAAAATGACTATTTTAAATAAACATTGCATTTATACCTTATGAACAATTGGACTATTTTAAATGAACATTACGTTTATACCTTATGAACAATTAGACTATTTTAAATGAACATTGTATTTATACCTTATGAACAATTAGAATATTTTAAATGAACTTGCGTTTATACCTTATGAACAATAGACTATTTTAAATGAACCTTGTGTTTATACCTTATGAACAATTAGACTATTTTAAATTTTCCATAAGAAAAAAAAAAAAGACTATCTTAAATGAACATTGCGTTTATACTTTATAAATAATTAGACTATTTTAAATGAACCTTACATTTATACCTTATGAACAATTAGACTATTTTAAATGAACATTGTGTTTGTAGCTTATGAAATTAGACTATTTTAAATGAACCTTGCATTTATAGCTTATGAACTATTAGATTATTTTAAATGAACATTACATTTAAAGCTTAAAAAATAAAATTGACATGATGATTTTCAATTTTTTTTTTTTTTTTTTTTTTTTTTTTTTTTTAAGCAAACAACCAAGAGGAAATATATTAACTTCAGCTCAAGTGAGCAATGTCATCCAATAATACATCTGAAATAAAAGATGGTGGTTCACCAGACCAAAGAACAACATCATCAAACAAAGAGGTACTCCTAACCAATCTATGAGCACAAGAATTAAAAATTCTTTTGACATGGTTGACTGAAACATCCTGAACCCCTTGGAGGAATCTTTTGCCATCACCAATGAGCCTATCAAATTCAGCAAGAGAAAGCTGAGACTTCTTCCATACAGTCACAATTTTCAAGCAATCAGTCTCAATTGCAACTCTTTGCCAAATTTTAGACCTGATCCATTCAGCAGTCCAACAAAAAGCATTAATCCAATCAAGTAAAGGCACAGTTCGATCCAAAACGCCCCTCCCTCCTAATGGACTCACAAACCAAATCCTTGCTACGTGATGACAGTCTCTGAAACAATGCTCCAGAGTTTCAATCTCCTCCTGACATCTAGGACAAAGAGGATCACCTACCCAACCTCTTTTACAAATCTCATGCTTTACTGATATGTACCCCTTACAGATGAAAATTTTCACCCTGGCCGGTAAATAAAGCCCCCAAATTTTACGATATAGTGCAGTGCTATGTGAAGTAGAAGCTGCACTGCCGTCACTGAGAGAAAGAGCAACTTGATAACCGCTTTTTACTGTATATTCTCCATCCTTAGTAAAATGCCATATGAGCCGATCTTCATCATCAAAAAGGGACAAAGGGGATTTTCATTCTTCTTTTATTTAATTAGATTTGCTTTTATTTGTTTTCCTTTTTTTTTTTTTTATGAACCTCAGTGCCATAACTTTTATTTATCAACATTTCGTTTATACCTTAATCTATGAATAATTAGATTATTATGAACATTACGTATATAACATATGAACCATTAGATTATTTTTTATGAACATTACGTATATAACCTATGAACAATTAGACTATTTTTAATGAACATTGCACTTATAACCTATAAACAATTAGACTATTTTTAATGAACATTGCACTTATAACCTATGAACAATTAGACTATTTTTTATGAACATTACGTATATAACCTATGAACAATTAGACTATTTTAAATGAACACTACGTTTATACTTTATGAACAATTAGGTTATTCTAAATGAAACACTATGTTTGTATATTATGAACAATTAGCCTATTTTAAATGAACACTACGTTTGTACACTATGAACTATTACGCTATTTTAAATGAACATTGCACTTATAATCGATGAAAAATTAGACTATTTTTAATGAACATTACATAATAACCTATGAGCACTTAGACTATTTTAATGAAACATTACTTATATAACCTATGAACAGTTAGACTATTTTTATTGAACATTGCACCTATAGCCTATGAACAATTAGACTATTTTTAATGAACATTATGTATATAACCTATGAACAATTTGACTATTTTTAATGAACATTGGACTTAAAACCGATGAACAATTAAACTATTTTATTAACATTACATGTATAACATATAAACAATTAGACTATTTTTAATGAACATTACGTATATAACCTATGAATAATTAGACTATTTTTTATTAAACATTGTACTTATAACCTATGAACAATTTAACTATTTTTAATGAGCATTTGTTTATTTTTTATTTTTTGATATATGAACATTTTATCACTAAACTTGTCAACATATTATGTCACAAAATTACTCTATAAAAATCGAAGGAAAAAAGAAAATAACAATCATCATCATCATCGTCATCATCATCATTCACCATCACCACTTCATCAGCTCCATCACCTTAACCGTGGCACCTACTAGGCCATGGAACAAAAGAGCAACTACTATGGCCGTGTTCACCCGTTACGGCGTTACCCACCCCACGCAACACTGCACACTCTCTCTCCTCCACCACCCAGCCACACTCACCGTCCTCCCAACCACCGCCTAACCACCGAATTGGTTTGATTTTCTCTCTCTTCATAAAGACATTTAAACCCCATCAAATTGAAACTTAATGAGCACTAAAAATCAAAAGGATTATATCTACAATAATTTCATGAATTAATTTTTTATTTTGAGGCCTCAAAAGACCTATTGAAATCCATGGAAAATTTGCAAAGAGAGAGAAAGTAGATGTTTTAAGGAAAATTGGCTTCCAATAATCCGAAGTTTGGCCCGTCAGCCGTCAATAATCCCAAATTTAATTTCAGCCTTGAATACTTCGAAGTTTACACCCACCCGCCTAAAATGCTTTGAAGAAAGACGGTGTTAGAAATTCCGTTAAAGACATTAGTTTCCGTTAAGGGCGTTTACAATATTAAACGTTTTAAATTTATAAATAAAGAAATAAATACTTAGAGCTCAGCCCTTTTTTATTTTTTTATTTTTTTTATCTCCCCTCTCTTCATCTTCACACCCAGTATTGCTCCGTTTTGGTGTTTGTGATATGTTGCCCGACCTTCAAATGCGTCGACGACGATCTCATCTCCACCGCATTAGTTGGGGATGCCTTGACTTGATGGATTTCGATCAGATTGGCGGGTTCCAATACTGTTATGGAAGAAATTTAAAAAGAAGAAATTCAGATCTTTCATCCATTTTATTAATAATGGATAGTGAATGATTTACTTTACATTACATATACAGTAGTTCAGATCCCTCTAATTTGTAGGTGGGACATGAAAATTGAGCTATGTGAAGAATTTGATTAGGAGAGAGAATGGTGTTGACTGTTGAGTTATGGCCTGTGGGTTTGCGAGTATTACTATTGCTCATCAGATTCGCACATGGCCATCAAGATCCAGAAGTCTCAAGTTTTTGCAGCAATTTCTTTTTTTTGTTCAATTCAATTTTCTGAATAGGTTTCATCAAAAAATTATGTTCTTCTTTTATTCTTGGTACCAAATATCAAAACCCACTCAAAAATCAAAAACAAAAATACCCCAAACATCCCTGTAATTATCAAACGATTCCCCAATTATTCAAACAATGCATTATAGTTCCCCAAAACAATATTTGTATCTACAAGAAATACCTCGTCTACGGGATTGGCAGGCTGGCGGGTCGGAATTTTGGGCTGTGGCTGAAAGTTTGTGGGTAGTTGTCGGGTGTGTGGGGAGGACGGGCTGGTGGTTCTGATTGTAGGGTCGTCGGAATTTTAGATAAGGGTGGTGGAATTCATCGCCATTAATGGCGGTATTCAGAATGAAGAAAGAATAATAAGGAAAAGGGCTAACATTCTCTTCCTTCTTTCCTTCGTTCTTTTTTTTTTTTTTTTTTTTTTTTTAAAAAACTTAAATGCTTAGTAGTTAACAGGAGTAAACGGCCTTAACAGAATTCTTAACGCCGTTTTCATTTAACGCATTTTGGACGGGTGGGTCCAAACTTCGGATTATTTGGGGTTGAAATCAAACTTGGAATTATTAACGGCTCACGGGCCAAACTTCGGATTATTGGGAGCCAATTTCCCATGTTTTAATGGTACTTTGAGATTTGCGAGTACTGTACAACAGTGACGGGCTGACTGGGTGAGAGGTAACTAGGGAAGTGGGAGAGAATAGATGACAAAAAAGACGTAAATACCCAGCGTTTTTTGATAATTACAAGTTTACCACCGTTACTACTAGAAAACACCTCTTTTACAACGGGATTTCCCGTCGTAAAAGCTCTTTTGCGACGGTATATACCGTCGCTCCCCCGTCGTAAAAGGGGCTGTCGTTATTGCACTTTACGACGGTTTTTGAGGTCCCGTCGCGATTGCCCATTTACGACGGGAATTGTCCCGTCGTAATTGACCATTCACGACGGGACTATCCCGTCATAATTGGCTTTTCGCGATGGGATTTCCCGTCATAAATGATCATTCGCGACGGTATTAACCCGTCGTAATTTACCTTTCGCGACGGGATTAACCCGTCGCAATTGAAAGCACAAAATTAAAAATATATATATAAAAAAGAAAATTAAAAAAAAATGATTTTCCATGAAAAAAGCAAATCCATCTGATCTAACATTCAAGAGCAAACATAGCTCTATTCCATTATAAAACCTACTAATGTATACCAAGTTCTCCACTGTATCACAAGAAACTAACCCAAAATAATGCTGCAAAGGCTTGGAAAACTTCAGTTATTAATACAGAACAAACTAACTTTTGGAGCCTACAAGGCTACAAAATGTCAAAATCCTAATTTGCAACACAACAGGCTAGAAGGAAATCCATGTCATCATCTAATTTATCAGCAAGCCCACCCTTTTTCTCTTCCTCATAGGTAGCAGAAGCTACAGCATCAAACATTAGGAACCTGTAATACCAGGTGCCAAACACAGCAATACCAGGTCCCAAACACAGCAATACCAGGTCCCAAACATGCCCAAATTACAGAACTGCAAACACAGCAAGAACAAAATGAAAAGACAACTGCTCTGTGCTGATGGCCTGACCTCCACATTATCCTCCATTAGCATACTCTCATTTCCATGCCATATTGCCATGAGAGTCCGAGGTCTGAAGCACATAAGCTGTTAGAGCGTGAATAACTAAATCTAAGACAGAAAAGATGTGATATCAGAAATTGAAAGATATGGCTATCATTTTGCTTAGGACTGGATAGCCCCCATTTCTTACATTGATTCAGGAAATTGATAAGAAAAAATAAGCAGGGGTATCAACTATCAAGCGAAGATTCTGACAGTAGTAAGACTGAATAGCCGATACTACAATCCTCGGCAAGTATTTTTCTTTTCTTTTTTTTTTAAATAACCCTCAGGTATATTACCCTGTAGTGAAACATTCTGGGGCATCTAAAGCTAAATATTAACCAAAACTTTGGCTTTGCAATGCAGCTACTCAAAAGCAGCATTCAACTATTTTCAGAGAAGCCCTGAATTGGTTTCCAAGAAAAGTGAAACCGACAATATCTTTACAGAAAACCAAGATCAACAATTCAAAGTGGTCTTGAGATCAATGTGCACTATATTGGTCAACTACACCAACAGTCCCAACATATCAACCATTACATATACTATGTGATAAATGAGAATGAGAAAGGTATGAGGAAGGACATCACGAAGCAAAAACTTGTAAAGATAACACACAAGACGACAGAAGAATTCTGGCATTGCCCTAACTAATTACATTCGTCATGCATGCTCAAATAGCAAGTAGTAGTCAATGCAGATCAATAACTTGTTTATCCATGCATTGTATCCTCCAAAAAATAAAAGGATCAACAATTTGACCAAGTAATTAACAATGTGAACTCCCTCTGTCCCTCAGTATGATCAATCAATTCAGATAACATCAATTCAGATAACAGTATGAAAATATCATTTTAACAAAGTCAAATGGATGAAGTTGATGTACTTACACATCCCAATCTCAAGGTTTCCATCATCATTATCGAAATTGCTTGGCTCCCGAACCACAAATCAATCAAATTTTAAACCATGTCATCATATAAATGACCTGCAATTATATAAATGACATGCTCATTAAATAAATGTGAAGTAAATTGGTGGTAGCATGAGTTGTAACATATGGAGAGAGCACAGGTTCATAGAGATTAACTATAGGATGCCATATGAATGTTCTTATAGGATCAAGACAGGGATGTAGAAGCTACACACTCACGTTACTGGAGTAATAGGATACTAACAAATATCTAGGGGCAAACCACAAAGATAACAAATACCAGAGACAATAGCTCTTTTTGAAGGTACTGATACTACGAGAAACAAGGACTGACATTCTCTTCTTCTGAGTGTTGTACCAGAACTACTTAATTCGTTCTGGTACAAGAACAGCCACATTCGAGTTTATTTCACAGAACTACAAAGGACAGAGGATACATGTTAAGCTTGCACTTATTTCTACCTCTAGGACCGAAGTTAGGTTTCCTTTTCTTCGCCTTGAATTTCTATAGATACAATGGAAAAAACTACAATGTAAACATCAAAGCCTATTGTTCAGGTTTCCCTATAATACTACCAATAATAAGAGGCAAAGCACAGGACACACTTCAATAATGTGATGATCTACAACTCTGAAATCTCAAAAGCTATGCAAGTTAATCAGTCACAAGCATTTGATAAAAGATTACTAATGAGACAGAGATGCAAGTACCTCAGTGATTTATCGTCTAAAAGAATCAAACCTTGCATCCATCCCTTGTCCCGTGCCTCTACAACCAAAGACTCACACTAATTTCAAGAGTAGTCAATACTCAATACCTGAACATCACTGGCTCAAAATTGCTGTAGATTACAATAATAGTCACCATGTTGTAGGTGTTTCATCTCACACTACACAAACAAATTAGCACAACTACACATTTAGATTCTGATAATATCAAACTAATCAAAGATCAAAAGTTCTCATATACATGTGTCCAATCAATTTCGACTACAAACCTGAATTTCCAATATAGAGAAAGAATAATTAAACGTGCTACTTGACAGGCTGACAGCACTTGCAAAGCTGAAGCAAAACTACTAGAAGTAATTACAGAAGTAATAGTATATATTGTACTTTACTCCAGGGTGTAGTGCCAACATACAACTCCAAAGGAAACATTCAATTCATAACTGAATCAAGCTTATAACAGTTGATATCAACACAACAAAACAAAACAATTTACCCTAGCCAAATTCCATGCAGTTCAGTTTCTTCTATAGATCACTATATGCAATTCAGTTTCCTTCAATTGATTCGAAATCATAATCAACAATTCAAATCCTATTTGCTTTTAATTTGGCATTATTTGGACTTACGTTGAATAATCTATCAATCGGCCAAATAAAATCGCAATAAGTGACCAGAAATCTGAACAACACAACAAAATTGCGGAGCTAATACCCTAATTTGTAAACCTAGCTTCAAACCTCAAGATCAAACACTAAATAAACTCATTTAAACATCATAATCCGGAAACATACTTGAAAAACCTAAAATTACAACAAATTCGAAGGAAAGAAAAAATTAAAACTTAGAAATCACAAATTGTAGAGATTTATACCTAAATTCAAATGCATTACCTAAATTATCAAAGAAAATGTTGAGACTTGAGAGTAGAAGGAGAGAGAATCGCAAACCATTTTTGATAATCGCCGACCACAATTAACTGCATTGAGGAGAGAGAAACATAACCTAAAAGAAAATGCAATATTAGAATTGAGAGTTATGCTGCTGTGACAGTGAGAGAAAGAGAGAGAGGAGAGAGGGGGGGGGGGGGGAATTGGAACGACAATGGGTGCGAAGAACTGAAGAAGAAAAGAAGAGAAAATGACCTCACGACGGGACACGCTTCTTTCTATTGGCTTTTAAGGGACTTCTCCTATTTTTGGGACGACGGGGCTTCAACCCGTCGTTATTCCTGTATAATCACGACGGGCTTTTTAGCCCGTCCTAAATGGGTCGACGTAAAAGGTCCGGATTTTAGTGGTGCGTGTGGTCCAGCCAAGTTAGATGGACTAAGATTCATATAAAAAATTTTAGTCCTAACTGCTGGTCGGAATGGCCGCACTTTGACCGTTGACCGTCACGTCCATGATCAAAACTCTAGGATAAATGTGTATTTTAGGTGTGTTCTTTTTTTTTTTTTTTTTAATCATTGCAATTCAGTCTTTCCAGTTTCCACCGTGGTTTTCTTTGACAAACCTGAGTAAAATTAACTATCTAAATCATTAATAAAAATATAAGAAAAATTTATGGTA
This sequence comes from Tetragonia tetragonoides, assembly GCA_038025085.1. NCBI lineage: Eukaryota > Viridiplantae > Streptophyta > Magnoliopsida > Caryophyllales > Aizoaceae > Tetragonia > Tetragonia tetragonoides. The sequence continues at coordinate 44,284,570 of CM076139.1, forward strand.
AATAAAATGGGATTTGGTTAATTAACGGTGTAATCGTATCGAATTATTGCTTGGTTAATCGACGTACCTGTTAATCGAGATTCTTGGTACGATTATGGTTCAACTTTTAGATGAACTGAAATATTCAGCAACTGTACCGAAGTCCAATTTCGATACAATTGGTACCGAAGTCCAATTTCGATACAATTAACGGTCCATAAACACCCCTACTATGAACTAGGCTACAGGGGGTAAACCTACACATGCTATTGTTTGATGTCTCGCTTGACTTGGTTTGAACACGAGCTGGGTCCTCTGATCTAGTTAAATTTCAATTGAGAGCCCAGCTGTGAGCTGTTGATGAATTTTATTATAATTTATTGAGGGGTGTATTTTTTTTCACTTCTTACATAGTTGGGTGAACATTCTCATAAAGTGTGATTCTCCCATTTCTCCTTCATCGTTGTTGTTCAGAGCGTCATTGAAACACTTTTTTTTTTTGTCGTGTAAAAAAATCCTTCTGGCTAGATGAATAAAACGTCATGTTCATTGGATGATTTGAGGGAAAAACAAAATAAAAGGTTTTTTTTTGAGGTCGCCTTAATATGAGGTCACCTTTATAGCCATAAACGACGTTAGTATGATGTCATGTTTGTTTGAGGCGACCTGAAACTGCCTCATATGAGGGTTTGTGGGGAAAAAGAATTCTAAAAGTGGCGCTATTTACTGTGGTGCTCTCAGAAAATATAATGAATCTAGCTTTTGCATCTCTCGTATGTACAATACAGTACATGTGAGGTTTGCGATTTTAATGAGATCGCGTTAATGCTTGGCCAACATAGGATATGGGTGCAAGAACATGATCTGAACATGGATTTGAAACATTGTCCATCAAACATTATTAGATCTTGCTCAAGAATCCAGTGGGTGTCTTTCCCATACATAATTTGCAGGGGAAAGGCAAGGCGAATCACATGATGTAGAAAGGTGCAAAGAAAGAACAATAATTGTGTGGAATTTAAAGTATTGAGCCTCCGACCATTAGTTTAAAGTTTTGATTGATTTGGTTCCTTTTACGTGGTATCAGAGATAAATGATCAAGTTAAGTGATCTTAGGTTCGAATAATATGTACTGATGAACCCCATGCTAATTCTACAGTTGATAGGTGAGCATTCTAAGCACAAAGTATGAAGGGGCTGTCTATCATTCACCTTCTAAGCCCAATGAACATTCGCGTGCGGAATGTAAATGTGCATTGCCTTCTTAACTTGATGCTTCTATGTTGTAGCTTTTTGTTTAATTTGCATACTTTTTTTCTTTTTTTTGAGAAGGCAAGAAGGCCAATTTAACCTTTACAAAAATTAAGTGATCTTAGGTTCGAATACTTACAGGTGAACCCCATGCTTCTATAATTGATAGTTGAGTATTCTAAGCACAAAATATGGAAGGGTTATTTATCATTCACGCTTTAAGCCTAATGAACATTTGCATAGGAAATGAGAATAATGTGTAATTGACTTCTTAACTTCATGTTTCTCCGCTGCAGTAGTTCTTTAATTTGTTTTCTCTTTTTTGTTTTTCTTTTTGGTTTAGATGAAGTGTAATGAACGACCAGCACCATATACATATATATATACGACTAACACAAGGAAGGGTGATTGAACCTAAGATTTAATACACCCATCACTACAGTATCAATCACTAGACCAAAACATCTTTACTTTGCCTAATTATATTGGCATATTGGACCTTCTATTTTTGCTTGAAGGCTATATTGAAACGGCCGGTTAATATTATACATATCAGGGTCACAGGGTGCAAAAATGTAGTGGCAAAAAGAGAAAAATGGAAAACAAAATGTGAATTACCTAATATGTATGTACTGAAAACATGTAATTATGAGGATAAGATGGTGGCCCAGCAATGTTTGGTCGAAATTGTGACCATGCATAAACAACTGCATGCAATGTAAAATATCACTGCCAGGCTTCGTACCAAACTCAATCTCCATATATTCTACATAAGTTTGCAGCATTAAGAAGACATGGCACGTGTCAAATGGTGACAAGTGGGGTGAAGCATATGACATCAAATTTGACAGTCAGCTGCTGATCACCTGGATGGCTAGATATGCACCGCATAATGAGAAAATAAGTGAACTTGCTTACCACCTATCATGTCATGTGGTGATCAAGTGGTTCCAAATTTATGTTAAATAGTAGGAACATAAGTTTGATTTCCCTTTCCCCACATCTTGTTGTGACCTTGATCTTGTAATTAGGTATTAGGGTGTGTTTTTTTCCACTTATTTCCACTGATTTTTACTGATTAAGTAAGGTTCCGTCACTGATTCTCACTGATTGGGTAAAGTCCTGCTACTGATTTCTACTGATTCGGTAATGTCCACTAATTCTCACTTATTCAGTAAGGTCCTGCCACTGATTCTGTGAGTAAGAATGTCGATATTGCCACTGATTTCCACTGATTGAGTAATGTTCTGCCACTGATTCTCGTTGATTCAGTAAGATCTAGTCATTGATCACTGATTGAGTAAAGTCTTGCCACTTATTTCCACTAATAGGGTAAGATCTTATAAGTGAAAAAGAACACACCCTTAGTATTTGATTAATTAGGATACAAATATTGTAAATCTCTTCTATAGTCGTACTTCACACTAACATATGGTGAAGATTCAGATGACTAAGAGGTTCTATATTCGAAACCTAAGAGCTTATCCCTAAGTGAAGTATATATTTCTGCATATTGTATGAGGAGGTCTGTGCATCATCCAAACTTCAAAACTAAAGGAGATTTGTGTGAGGGGGCGAATTATATATAAGGAATATATATAACATTGATTGGGTCTTCAACCATTAGTTTGAACTTGTGGTTGAGTTTTTTTTTCTTTTGAAACGACAAAATAACCTCCATCTTGGTTGGAAATGAGACTTGAACCAGGTCATCGATAACGACAAAGTGTGGGGGGGGGGGGGGGAGGGGGGAACTACCCAACCAAAACTGTTGATCAGTTGATTCCAACATATCTTGTATGAACTATATATACGCTCGACCTTGATTAGTGTTAACCCAATTTGGTAATTCACATTAAAACTCGAAAATGAAGGATCAAAATATAGTGTGATCTGAAAGTGACCCACGATTTCAAATCCATATCCGAAATCGAACCAAAATTACACACGCGTCGAGCCAATAATAACCTATTTTTGGAACAAAAACTGATCCATTTTTTTTTTTAGAAATTAGGCTCCGTTTGATTCACTTGGATAAAGCTGATCTGAACTGAACTGAACTGAATTGATTTTTTAAACTTGACCGTTAACCATTTAAAATTTGTCCAAACATAGTCAATATTGGACTCATTTGAAAGTATGCATTGAGATCTTTCCGATGACATATTTATCATCATGAAATTATTTCGGATAAAAAGTTATATGAATGCTAAAGTTACGCATAAACTGAACTGAATTGAACTGAACTGGACTGAACTGAACTGAATTTAAGTAAAATTAAAGTGAATCAAACAGAGCCTTAGTGCATATATATTAAGTAAATATTTATTGATAAGCCTGAGACAATGTTTGTCTCTACAAACATTCTATTAGCAGCTTGGTTCCTCCTCTATTAGCAAAAATACAGTTTGAGGGAGGAGCAGTTAAAACATTTAACAGTTCATTACTACTATACTACTAGAAAAAGAGCTTTTAACGACGAAAAAAATCGTCGTTAAAAGGTTATTTTTTCGTCGTTATTGCTATTAACGATGAAAAAATGTTTGTCGTCGTTCGTCGTTGTTGATTCCCTCGTTAATAGTAATAAAGACGACTTAAAGTGGTTCGTCGTGAAACCTTAATAACAATGATGGAAATGTTTGTCGTTATTTGTATTTATTAACAACGAACAAATAAACAATAACGACGAGAAACTTTCTCGTTAAATATTAGTTAAGGATTACAAAATTTTGAATTCTTAGCAAATAACGACGATAAATGTTTATCGTTGTTGGTTTGGACACGGAATAACGACCACCATTTTCGCCATTATTATCAATATAATCATATTTATAAGGGAATAATAATCGATATTGTCATCATTATAACTATGATGTGTCAATATAAACCTCATAAACTTTTTTATGTAGTAAATTTATACATCCAACCTGTTTATCAATTCAAAATGTGTAGAACAACATAATAAAAGTCACCAGATTTTCATTGATTATCAACAACCTGAAAAATACAATCTCGTCCAACGTCTAAGCTCCTAAAACACGCCAACAAAACAAGTGTCTAACTACTGGCTAGCTAGCCATCAACTCATAATTTTGATCCATAAAGACATAATTGAAAAACATTTCAACGGGGAAGGTAAGAAGAGTGAAGATGTGAGCTAATCATCTTCGAACACCTACAAACAAAACCACAGGATAAAATTAAGTAAGAATTTCAGTGACAAATTAAATCATAAAACAAAAACTCCATCATTGCATCTCAATCAATATCCCACTCAATTTCCCCAGTAGTATCTACACTACAAGGAAGAAAGATCCAAAAACTCAAATGCATATTTAATTTAAAACTATTAGCTCATTGCACATAAACAAAGTAACAACTAGAACAATACAAAAAAAACCCGGAAAGAAAAAAAAAAATCAACAACAATTAATAACAGAGAGCAAAAAGCAGCAATAATATGTTGTAAAATTCCTTTAGCTTCATCATTTGGCTCCACATAATCTACATTAACAAACTCTGGAAAGAGATCCATGATTAATTATGCACTTCATTTACGTCCTCAGACTCATCTTGAAGGAGATCAGATGGAGCTTGCCGGTTGTGACTTGTGCTGCTGTGACATCGACTACTACTGGCTGTGACAGCAGCAGCAGCAGCGGCCTGCTGGCTATCCATGACAGCAGCGGCCTGCCGGCTGTCCGTGACAGCAGTGTCAGCAGCGGCCTGCTGGCTGTGACAACAACAGCAGCAGCGGCCTGCTGGCTGGCCGTGACAGCAGCGTCAACAGCGCCCTGCTGGCTGTGATAACAGCAGCAGCAGCAGCGTCCTGCTGGCTGTGACAAAGCAGCAGCGGCCTGCTGGCTGTGACAACAACAGATAGATAATCGACCAAGTTCAAGCGGGAACAAAAAAATTTACTAAGAACCAATATAAATGTAAAATATAACTAAAGATATAGGCCTGTTTATAATTCCAATTTTCGGATAGTAAGGTGAAAACAGGAAGATATATGTTCACAACCCTAGTAGTTTGCAAACGGAAACCAAAATAAAGGAGGTTGTGCATTTCTTGAACATCTCCCGTATTTTCAAAGCAAACATTCAGACTACCCATAATCTCATATTCAATAAAGATTCCTAGTGACACTACACACAGTAATTCAATTTCGCTCAAGTTACACTTAACTTCTAGAGTTGATATTCAAGTTCCTCAAAGACCATGTAAAAACCTGAAAAAATAATTACAGAAACAAAAGCACCGAATTCATGGCCAAAAATAAAGGAGTGCAAAATTACCAGAAATCAAACAAAGAAGTGGAAATTAGTCAATTGCCAAACAAAACATATCTCCGCCACCATGAAAGCACACAGTGTTAGTTGCAAGATCAAAGAACAAAAAATGAGCACATTAGGCTATGACCAAGCAATGTTTCTAGCACCTGTTGCTCAATCAAGTCAGAGAGCTGCACTTTGCAGTGGTCTTCAGATGTGTTGAGATTACATGTGGGTGCTATTACGCCTCTCTATACCTATTACAAAAGAACATCACACCATACTACTATAGCAGTATATAAGATGTGCGTGTCTTGTTTAAAAGATATCTGACCAGTTGAACATCAGCAAGCTTAAACTCCAAGGGAAATACAACAATATAATGAGTAGAAAGAAAATGTGTCCTCAAGCATGCTCAATCTCTTGTTTTCCTAAATGTAACTAACTTAAGCCACACACACACCAATCAGCTGGACGTGTAAGATGAGTTGAAACATCATATAGGACTAGATATGTGGTACCCATAAAATCGGATAAACAAAACATATTACAACCAGCAACTGGTGAGCTCAAATTACAATACAACCTACGAAGGCAGAGTACAGCCCAACTCTACTGTATTTTGGTGAATTTCAGGCTGCAAATAGTCCTTAAAATCTAATCTCATTCATTATTTACTTTACTTTGTCAGCACTTAGCAAAATAAAGGTTCAGGGGACAGAATATAGTTCACAAACACCAAAAAGGTTCAGAAGGTAGACAAACAAAATACGAGGGATTCAGAACTAACCTCTTCTGAAATCGAGATAACAAGCTAAATAACAATCTCTTGCAGTAGCATTTTCATTTAGGTTTAACTAGAAGAACAGAACTCATGCCACACAAGCAAGGAAAGTTTGTTATTATTAGCAAGAATAGGACATGATTGAGTCGTAGCATAGATTTGCGAAAGAATAATGTAAAATGTAATATAAAAAATGCAGACCTGAGGCACAATTTTGTGCATCTGAGGTTGAAAGCCCATGTCTAGCATCCGATTTGCCTCATCCACACAAGATCGGTTACTCTACGCAAATTCGTGTGGTTGGATTCCAACATATCAATCAATCTTCCTGGTGTTGCAATCACTATCTCAACACCTGCAACGAAAACAGGATATACGTTTAGGAAATTCAATTAACTACATGATCAGATCTCTTAAAAACAAAGTTTTTTTAATTATTAAGCTTGAGTACCACCTAAACAAGAGGCGTAGTCATGAAAGTCGAAATATGATGCAAAGCATCTCAAAATTCCTTGTCACCTCTCTTTTGATGGACAAAGTCATCTCAAAAGCAGCACCTACCATTCTGGAGATCACGAACTTGAGGTCCCTTTAGGAACCCCGCCATATATGCAGGTATTTTTAAGCCTTGATGAAGCACTAAACATAAAGGCTTCTTGTAGTAGCCAATAAGAGAATGCTTTATATAGCATTTAAAGGAAGACATGTAAATAGAATCAGATAGAGGTATTCTTACCCAACATTGGCTTAGCATTGACCTGAACCATGGCAGGCAGTAAGTAAGCAAGTGTTTTGCCTGATGGCCCTGGTCATGTTTCTCCAATCCCAAACAAACAATCTAAAGGTCACACTTTCAGGAGTACAATTCCCAGATTGCAGTTCAACAAATAACTCAATCATTCACACAAAATATCCCATTTTCACAACAAAATATCCACTGAATTACAGAATAGGAACCAGATTAATACTCGGCAATTTCACACACAATCGAACCCAATAGATAATAAGCTCAAGAACACTGCAAACTCAGAAACAATGTCAAGTTCTCAGACCTCCAAATCAAAACTGTGGTACTAATCAGAGGGCAAAACATCAGGCGAATTCACATACAGAAAATCGAAATTCAGAAAATAAAAACACAACTAAACCAGAAAACACAGTCTTCATATCATAAACCAGGCAATCAAAAACCCTAACAATCAGATATTCATGAAATTGAATAAAAGACGGAGAGAAAGAAAGGGACAAACGGTATAGTGGGAAACCCTCGCTAATTCTACTCAACACTTGATTGAGTATGAGACATCAAACGACCATCACCCTGAGAGAGAATCAGAATTGAGATAGATGATAATGAAAGAAAAAAAATTGTACGACTGTGAGAGAGGGGGTTGCCTGCGGCTGCGGTAAACTATTGAGAGAGCGAGGGCGGGTGGCGTGGGAGACTGGGAGAGCGAGGGCAATGGTTGTTTTCTCTTTTCTCTCGAGCGATGGCGATGGCGATGGCGATGGCGATGGCGATGGCATGGCGCCTCGGAAGGGGTTATTGGCGGAGAGTCTAGATTAAACTGATAGCTTTAGGTTTTTTTTTTTTTTTTTTTTTTTTTTTTTCCTTTTTCCCCTTTGTTGTTACTGTTCTTTCATTTTCTTAATTAATGTGAATTAATGGTTTTAATCGTATCTGGGTTTTAACATATTAATTCAACTTTTCACGAATTTCCTCCTAATATTTTAGTCCTGGGGGACTGTGAATATTTTTACTCGTTCACGATTTTCAGTCAGACATAAGACACATTACTAACGATGAAATTTAAAATAACAATAACGATGACTTTAATTACCCTAGTGAAATCTATATTGTTTATAATATTAAGGACCAAAAAAATACATTCGTCGTTATTGATACAGTAGTAACGACGAAATTTACAAGTCGTCGTTATTACTTGGTCGTTAAAAGGTCTTTTTCTAGTAGTGCTACTAGCATTAATCCTAACATCCTTAGCCATAATGTCCGCAATCTTGTTCTTCTCCTTGGTTCAAACTTGAGTTTGGAGTTGGTGATCTCATTCAACATTTTCCTGCAATCCATGATTATATACATCAGTGGGCTTTTTTCAAGGCTTATGAATGATATGAGTGTGACTGCCTTCTGTGAGTCAATGCTTATTATAACATTGCTCCACTGTTCCTGCTGTATCCACTTTAATACACTAGCTATGCTCTTCAATTTAGCATGGAATAATGTTGATGATGTAGTTTTTGTAGTCATTGTGAACCCCCTTGCCATTCTCCTTTGTAGTTCCCGCGCATATCTGCACATCCAGTAGTTTCAGTTTCTAATTTAAAGGGGGCATCCACATTGATTTTTAGTCTCCCTGAGGTTGGTGGTTCCCATGTAACTGAGCTTCGATCAGTGCCTGACTGGCCAGCAAGGGTTGGAATGGTGCTGATTCAATATTGACCGACCCTAGACGATACGAAAAAGTACAAACCCAAATATAGCCCGATCCGAACTGAACCAACCCGAGTATAAGGTCGAGCCAATTCGACCCGAATTGAAATTGACTAGACCCAAAACTGATCCAATCAACCTTTTATCAAGTCTATTAAAATTGACTCCCGTCTCAACAAAAATTACGATAAGACCGCATTATACAAGTTTTGTGAAAGAATACCGGTTACAAAAACCATACTAGTAAAATGTTAATTCTCCATACCTTTATTTTCATTGTGGGGAGAGAGCGGTTGGGATTGATATGGAAGTTTGAAAAAGAAACAAGAGGTTGGGCGTTACATCCGTGTTTTAAATTTCTCAATTAAGTACCAAGCAATCACTCCACGTCCAAGCATGGCATGTGTTTGACTTACATGCCTCAATTTGCCAATCCCCCCTTTCCTCCCCAAAAATTAGGTGTCCTGAAATCTAGGGAAAACCAAACAAACCCCTATGATTCTCCATCTTGTATAGTTAAAAAGTCCCATCTTTTTCCCCTCATGTTATGTTTCATTTGCTATTTGCCATGGCATGGCATGCTTTGATTTGCACTTAAAAGCATTGTATTTGAAGTTCCTCATTGGATATGATCTTCTAATTTCTCTCTCTTGATTTTACATTTACAATTACACCTCTTTTGAATGATATCACATGGGAAGTTCATGGCACATTAAGGCCCACTTTGTTAGCATTTTTACAAACATATGAATTTAAGCCCACTTGAACATAAACCCTAACTTGGAGACATCAACTACAGTAAAAATAATGCAATTGCCTATGGTCCCTTCTTTCATTCATTTTCTCTCTCATCAACACTTGAACAAGTCTTATTCACAATAACCAACATCAGTTTCTTAATGTAATTGTACATTTTTCTTTTAGTGGTCCATATATCAACCCTTTTTCTCTCCCTTTTTTGATCTCTCACTTTCTATATCTTAAATAACAAATGGTGCTTACCTTCTTCTTCTTCCCTCTCTTGCTTTCCTTTTTATAAGTATATACTACTTATCAAAGAATCTCTGCTTGTCACAACAACAAAATCTACTTTCTTCATAACTTGACACATACATTTTTAAGAAGTTTCCTTTTAGTAGTGTAGTTAGCTTATCTTCTAGCTACTAGTATTCTATACATACTCTATTACAACTACTATACATTCTTTTTTGGGATGTCTAGTCGAAGGTCAAGGCAGCAATCAGGTAGCTCAAGATTCTCTGATGACCAAATCATTCAACTTGTCTCCAAGTTACAACAACTAGTTCCTGAACTCCGTCAATGTCGTTCCGACAAGGTATGCCAAAAACTCTTCATTCTTAAATTTGTTGAAAATGAGACTTGAACCCGAGTCATTGCTAGTACAAGTGAAGGGTGCGCCACTGTCCTAATACCCACCAAAACTCTGAAAAATGGCATTTGTGTACTTTTTTTTACACTATGATGAGAATGTGTAGTGAAATATCATCATAGCAAATCTCCCTTTAATATGTGAGTTGATCACGGGGAAATGAAATGGCAAACAAAATAACAACACTAAAAGTCAATTGTAGTCAACTAACTTGTTTGACTTACTAGCTTGTATTGATCACGTAGAAATCTAAGTTCATTTCTAAATTACTCATTAATTGGTTGTTGCACTGACTATATATAACTTTATTGTTTTAATAATGTAGATTGCCAGATTCATTGGTGGTCGGTACCTCAATATCTTTGAATTTTATAGCCATTAAAAACCCAAAAATGACAAGTTATGAGGCTGCCTCATTTGAGGCACCTCTATAGTCAATTATGACGTTAATTATATAACATCATGTTTGTTTGAGACGTCTCACATTAAAACCACCTAATATAAGTTTTTTTAATATATTTCATGCTTGCATAAACATACATTTGTTGTAATGTTGTACAAAAACTTCATGTTTTAAGAGGGGTAAAACCGTCATTAGCTTGATAGACAAGGAGGGAACATATTTTACCTAGGTATTGACGAGCATTGACCAGTGAAAGAGCAACAACTGTTACACAGAAGTTTCTTTTAAGTTCATAGTACAAATATGTTGGTTATATTAGTTATGGTAGTAAAGAAATGAGCAATTGAAACCTCACATGCTCATAAGAAATAATTTCCTAGAAAGTGCTAAGGCTAAAAGCGACTTGACTTACTACTAAAATGAAATTTCTAACCGTTTGGGCCCTAGTCTTTGCCGTACTCTAAGTATGAGCTAACAACTATAGGACAATTAGGAAAATGACTTTAAGGGCAAATATCAAAACTTGGAAAAGGAAATAACCAAACAAGGAACAATGACATTACTTATGAGGATCCCTGAGTATTGATTTCACATTTGGATTATTTGATGATATAATGTGTCTTAATATTTTTGTGTTGCTTGTTTTGGATTAGATAAAAGTTAATAAACAATTTGAGCAATGATTGCAAAGATGTGGCGTTTAGTTTAGTTATGGCCTTAGAGTTAATTACTGGTAACTACTTGGAGAATAACCTTGTTATCAAGTGAAACTATGCTATAGGAAGTCATAAAATTTTCTCCTTAAGGTTGTTAAAACTTAAAGTTACAAATTTAAAAGTAATTTTTTTGATAGTTAAACGCTTATATTTTAGATTATACAAGAGAAATCCTTAGTTGAAGTTGTAGTATGGAGACCTTTAATAATCCGTTGAAATTGTCGGTGTACATGTAAGAAACAAATATTAGAAGAGAGAAAAATGCTTCCCTTAATTACCTCGTATGAAAAACAAAAAAGAGAGTTTTATTTATTCTATTATTTGCCCCTATTTAATACTCACATTTATATTATTTCTGTATAATTTTAAATATATTTGCAATTTTAACTACGTCTTGGAACAACTAAATTTTTAGTTTTTGAAAAAACTTGTTAGGGAGGAAATAAATTTACAAAGACTCCTTTATGCGTCTTCTTTCAATGCTCTCTCCTCCCGTCAAAGCGTACTATATATATAAATATCTGATAGCGTTAGTATAGTCCCATCTCTCACTAAGTGTCAATTTTCGACCCTCATGACGACATATCTTGTACATAAGTTATAAGTGTGACATACCTATTATGATTACTCATCTTACAATACTCAGCATTTAATTACCTAATCATTTTTTACCGCATGTAAATTGAAACATCGCCTTTTTTCCTTATGTAAATTGAAACTTCACCCTTTTTCATCATCTTTGGCTACTAAAATCTTTGTCATTACAGATATCAATAGACCTTATTATCTTACGAAAGTGACTCAAAGTCACATAATAAATTATAATTTAATTTCACCATATAATATTGTTGTAGTTGAATGAAGATCTCACACATGTGAAAACAGCTAAAAAACCACATCAAAAATTATCATATAAGCACACATCACTCATAAATATAAGTAGGATTCAAAGCTAATATAATAGTTACATTTCCCAAATAGTTATTCTTAATAGGGTATATTATTATAGGAAACAATAAATATTGTAAATATTTTCCTAACCCTAGTTTATTAATATAAATATGCGTCAGGGTTTGGGTTGAGTCATTCTGCCTAATCTCTGTACAATTATGCTTATCGCACGAGAATGAAAAACAAGTTATTATGCATTAAAACACTATAGTGGAGGACGTTTTCACAAGATGTACAAATTTGTTGACAAATTTCACAAGACCGATATGTACTAGTACCTTTTCACAAGATCTAATAATCCAATCGCAAATTTCTTGGCGGATGATGCAGGGAATTCATATTACATGTCGTGCTCGTAGTTTAATACATGTCAATTTAAGGTCATTATTCTACATTATATAAGTCAAAACTATTATTAACTCAGGTTTATAATGGTATGATAAATATATTGGTCCAATTGTGCAAAATTTGTGTTATTAGGGGCGATATCATTATCATGTTATGTTCACAATTTTTGTCCACAAATGCTCAACAGTACTTTCTAATGATTCATTCAACTACCTTTAAAAAAAAGATTGCTTTTTTTTTTGTTTTTTTGTTTTTGCAATGCACCTAGAAAATAGTTCTCTTTATTGTGATACATACATATAATGGGAAAAAAAATTTCCCCACAAGGTAAGCTACCTATATTATGTGTTTGATATCATTTGGGTACTTAAATTGAAAGTCCTTTATTGAAATCTCAATATATACATATGCTTGTTTTTGTTGTCCACGTCACATGTGTAGTAGACCCAGTGAATAACTCACTAATCCGATATTCTTAACAGGTACCGGCTTCTAAGGTGCTACAGGAGACTTGCAACTACATAAAAAATTTACAGAGAGAGATGGATGACCTTAGTGATCGTCTATCACAGCTTTTGGCCACGGTAGATGCTGATAGTGAAGAGGCAAGAGTCATTAGAAGTTTACTTAATTAATTAGATTTTAATTTCTTCTGGCCAATAATGCTTAATTAACATATATTTATATCTAGATGACTAGATAGGATTTGCGTACTAGATTAAGCATGGCTTGTAAGAATGAGTACCTACATATAGCTTGTAATGCAAATATCAAATATATATGTGTTTTGTAATTAGGTCTTATAAAAAATAAAAATAATAACAATAATAAGGTTTGCACTCATTTAGCTCCTTTATGTATATGTCAAGTAGCTATGGTTATTATATCTTTTATGACCAACTTGTTCATACACATTAGTATGTTGAAGGGTTTGAACAAGATCATATCAATTTGCACGGGGTATGATTGACTTTGAAAATGGTTTTTGGTCAATTGTTTATATTTGGCAAATATGTGTGGCTGGTATGACCAAGCTAGCTAGTTAACATAATACAGTGATTATAGCAAAGAAAAGCTAACATAATTATTCTAGCTCTATGTCGTCAAAAAGCAAATTTTACCTTTTGAAGCTTATTTTTGACTATAGATCGAGGTTCTTTTGTTTTTCACAAATTCTTATATGAGACATCAACAACGTGAGGCACCTCAAACAAGCATGACAGATCAGCATGACGTCATACTTAACATAACATCATGCTTGTTTGAGGCGCCTCACGTTGAGGATGCCTCACATAGAGACCCATTATTTCTTTTTTCTCTCTTTTGGCTCTCCCTCCCATCTAGGGGTGTTCATATGCGGGTATCCGAAATTTCAGATACCAAATTTTAATATTCGAACCTGAATAAGAAATTCCGGGTAACCGATTTTCGGTTACCCAAAAATTTTGGATTCGGATAGTCGGATATCCGCTATCCGAAATATATTTGTATTTTTTATTTTTATCCTATTTTGTGCCTAATATTTTGAAAATTTGAGCCAAATATTTCAGGATGGTTTTGGATATTTTCGGATTTCCGAATATTCGAAGATTTTGGAAAATGGTATCCGAACCCGTATCTGAAATTTTGGATATTCGTTTTTCAGATATCCGTTTTTCGGATATCCATTTTTTCGTATAATTTCCGTGCGAATATTCGGGTTTTCAAATCGGATGCTCGGGTTCGGATATTTTTGAACTGCTCTACTCCCATCGACTTCTATTCTTGATTGTTTTGACATATTGGCTATCACCTAGGGCTAATAAAGAAAATGAACCCGACCTTTAGATTCGAAAATTTATAATTCAAATATGATATTATCCGAAAAAATGGATATCCAGTTTTTGAATATCTGAAATTTGATATCTTAATATTTTTTTCAAGAATTTGTAAAATTGGGAATATTGAAAAAAAAAAATAAAATCAATATTTTAAAATATGTGAATATTTAGGTCCCGTATTCGTTCGTAAGCCTTGTTTTCTTGTTTATTTCTCAATTTTTATATTAATAATTCTCACCTTTCTCCTCCAAAGCCTTTTGTCCCATTTAATGGGTTCATTCTTTGTCTCTCTTTGGAGAGTATGAGATCTCTAGTTAATTAGAGTTTTTATTTTGCATTGATAAGTTGGTGGTTTTTCTATATGGTGAAGCGATGGATTTTTTTTAATTGTCTATAAAATTCCATTTTAACTTGATCACAAAAGTTAAAATTATATAAATAGAAAACTGATAAAAATAACAAGTTTTGAAACCTTTTGAATTATCTAAGAAGAGTTTACCTTGTAAAACATTGTACTCTTTTCAACAAGTTAATGATCAAAATTTGTAAATTTTAATCTAAAAAATATACTATAAATATTTTCATGGGAGATAAGGAGCATAAAACACCGACATGATATAGGGTTTGTAAAATTGTTAGATCTTAGTTTTCTGAGCCAAGGGAAATCTTTTTCCTTTATATCGTAGATGTTATATGGATTATTATGAACAATGAACCAATTCTTTGTTGTTCCTAGGTTTCTAGTTATTCAACCGCATTAGGTATTAGCATTTCAACACACCATTTTCCAAAAAAAAGAAAAAAAAAAACAAATCAACACATTTTCGACGATGGCTAGCTCGACTAGGATGGTCTACCTCTATCAGAATTTGAGTGAGAACTTGAGGTGAATTCAGGCAAAATTGTGCCAACTTCATAATTTAACGCAAAAATGATTTTAACCCTATATTAAAGGGGATTTAACAACCTATAAAGAGTTAAATGTCTAAGTGTAGAAAACTCAATTCGGTCTAGTTCAGTCCAAAGTTGTTCAGTAAAAGTAGGTTCGAGTGAAGAGAACAAAGTCCGACATAATAGGTGTGTCAATTAGAGGAAAATGTTTTTAATAGGTTACGAGGCTACCTCAACATGATCTATATAACAAGCATGACATCAGCATAATGTCATATTTATTTAACACGGCTCACCGCTCACGTAGTCACGTTGAAGCCGCCTCATATGAGTTATTATCAAAATCATTTGAGCCCAATTCAATTACATAACATGGAATTGGACAATGGATGCTACATGCTAGTGTCTTTGGAGTTCAGCAAATAATGTCAGCCCAATCCATCTAGAAGCATCTTACGCTCTTTGGACCACGACGTCATCCCCTTAATTATTTGCCCATTTATTTATATTTTTTTTAGTAATAAATAGTAAATCTGTAATAGTTACTTTATTAATTAACACCTCTCACTTTCTTGCTCCAACCAGCCATTGACAAACCAGATTCCTCAGGTACCTAGAATCTTTTCTTTCTCTCTCTTTCTTTTTTTTTCTCTGCATTTAGTTTTTGATATTCCATGATTGATTTTCTTGCTAAGATTACTGATCTTGTAAAGTAACTTAACTGAATTTATGATTACATTTGATCATCACTTCATCTTGTATAGTTTTATTCAATTCAGTCCACTCCAAATAAATTAGGGTTTTGAGTGCTGAAATTAGCAACACAATTTCTCACTGTATTGTTTACATTCTTGAAAGTCAACCATCTCAATTTTTATACTGATCTTAGTTTACTGGTGCATTTTTATGAAATTGAGATAAGGTTAGAGTGCTCAGAATTGATAATTTGGGGTTGTTCTGGAATTTAGCTTTCTTTTGATTTATGGAAGCGTATATTGGAAATCAGAATGACTTTGCCTTTTTTCTGTATATAATTAATGGCACCCAGAAGATTCGGGTTTTGGTGTAATGTTGCTTTAATGAGTTAAAAGGTTAGTGGGTTATTTTCGAGAATATGATTAAAGAAATGGGATGATTGTGAGTACAAGCTAATGTGCTAGCTGAGTTTAAGGGGTATTGAGTTTTACTAATCAATCAAGTTACATGACATTTTAAGATATGGATGTTTCTACCCTAACAATGCAGAAGGCCTTATAGCCAAATTGATATTGCAAATGACCCCTTTGCCAATTAGGTATCACAAATTGCTCCAACAGGCAATATAACTGGGTATAAAAACGTGACTCGTGCATGTTTCTCAAGATATCACTTCTCCTACCAAAATGTTCGTTTGAACTTGAAATCTTTGTTTAGTGGATTAGTTTCGAAACTTGATTTTGCCCTGACCATGTGGGACTTCATTAGAAATGGTACAAAATGATACTAACTCAATTTCACATTTTCACTAGAGTTTCTGCCCCGAAAAATCGTTTTGTTTATGGAATATGCACGAGTTACGATCTTTTATTATTTTTCTGATACTTGGTTATCACTTGAGCATCTTTTAGTACCTAGCTGGCAAAGGGGTCATTTCTTAATACTCCTTTGGCCATTCAGCACTAACAATGCAGCATATGTTGTTTTTTATTTCTTCTGATTGTTTGTCTCTTGGGGCAATTAAGCTGTTATTGTTGCGGATACCACTCTTCATATTTCAATTGCTGGACGGTCATTCCTAATGGTTTTGCATTGAATGTTATTCCATTGTAGGATTTCGGCGTTCTTTCCTTGTCATTTAAAAGATGTGAATATTAATGGATTCATGCATTAAAATTAGATGCTGCTGTGTACTTTACTAGATTTTAGTGTCGTAATTTACTGGTGTGGAAAGTTTGCTGTTGTTATAGGAAGCAAGCTGTCACCCCTTTATTGTCATTACAAGTTATGACTTTGTAGAACCTTCTGTTAGTTTTCCTCCTGTTTGCTTGATAAATAATAGTCTTAGATTGACTGCCTTTGCCAAAAAACTAACCTTTCTATATCATGCTATTGACACCCTATTGCTCATCTCAAGAATTTCCAGCTTTCATTGTTTGGATCAGCAAGAAGCTTCACAAACATAGACTGAGGTGTTTAGCATTGCATTATTGAGAAGTAGCCAATTAGCCATGTATCCTGGAGGCTATACTGCAGAGGTTACTACCTTATCTACTAGAGCAACAGAGAAAGATGTGCGTGATTTTTTTTCACATTGTGGTGTAATTGAGCATCTTGAAATCATCAGGTATGTTTCAAATACTCAGTCGGTGAAATGTACCACCACGTTATCCCATGTATCATTATGCACAAGCCTTAATTGATCTCTTTACTTTATTTCTTTCTGAGAATTTACCATCTGAGTAAAATATCTTTTACAGTCTGCATAGCATCCTCGATTTCTGTGTGGTTTTTGATTATTTTCATGTCTGATTATCTTTAAATTCTATTTTTATCAAATTCTGCATCTGCAATTCTAAATGTTGAATCTCTGTTGCTCACTTCTTTGGTCTTCTATGTTTACTATTTTCCTCATTCGATTAGTACGTGTTTTCCAATCATGACAATCATAGACCATCAGTGCCCAGTAAATTTGTTAATGATGTATTACTATTACCATGGTCCAGATCTGGCGAATATGGATGCACGGCATATGTGACATTCAAAGATGCTTATGCGTTGGAAACTGCTATGTTACTTAGTGTAAGTACATCAATTTACTTTAAGTAATAAGTATACTTGTTCGTTGGTTTTGAGCCATTGGTTTGGCTTATTGCATTGGGATTACTGGGTTAATATGGTAGGTGCAAGAATAGAATTATTACGAGCTTGAAAAATGCAATCAAGTAAATGGTTTAGTAATATGATTTCTTAGGTTGGTGGTGGAATGGTATGGATTCTAAGAATAAGTTTTGACTTGTAGTTTCCTTTAATCTCCTGGATTTGCATACTGTCTCATGCGTTTTCTCCCCTCTGCTTCTCGAATGGGTCTGGGGCTTGGATGACATGAATTTGTTTCTTTTGCAATACAAGTGGGATCCAAGTTACTGCATTAATATGAAACTGAAATGTACCTGACATGAGAATGGTTAAAACAAGTAGCCATGGTTGTGATATTGGCTCGGATCTTTTACTTTCCCTGATTAAATGGCTTCCTTCAAATGTACATCTCTTGCAATATCTATAGTCAAGGTATTCATCCTCGAAGTTGCTTAATCTTTCTTTTGACCATGTACAATGGCGATAGAATGTAATGCAATCAACAATACACTGCTCAACAACTTTGATCAAAATTGTAACTGGTGTGTTATTGGATTACATGCCACACCAGTCACTATCGTAGTATGGTATAATCTGAGGGTTGGTGGTTTGTAAACTGAAAAAGATGTCTCTCGTGTGGCGGTGTCTTTCCCAGATATTTAAGTGAGAAGCTTACGATTTTACGAACAAGAGGACAGGTTGGGATATCGAATAGCCCATGGCGGAATGTAGTTGTAGCAAGTTAAAGTAGGTTGGGACACAAATATGAGAGGAGATATTATTTTGAATAAATGAGAGAGATTGAACAAGGGGAAATAAGACAGACTTTCTGACATATTGATATAGGACAAAATAGTTGTATTTCTTTTGCAAGGTGGCCGGAAGAATGAAACTACCGCCAATGATTTGTTTGAAGGTTAATTTATGTGAACCAAACAATAAGGTTGGTAACAGTATAATACCATACCATAGTCTTTGTGCTACTCAGGCACTCACAGTCCCACGAGGCTCTAGGCCGGGACCAAGGAGGTCGAGTGTATGCAACAATCATAAAGAGGTTGTTTCTTTAGACCCTTGATCAGAAAATGCATTAACTGCCTCCCTTGATTTGGAAAACTCAATTAGTTTTTCTACTGTAAAAAATGAGAACATACCAGCTAATAGCCATTTTGATTTAGGTCATTATTATAAGTTGTCAATTGTGATTCTTTATGTTCCATTGAGAATGGAAAATTAGTAAGTACTCAGGAAGTTAAACTTTTCTTTCTTCAGGCTAACATTTTCTCAGAATCATTGGTCTATCCTGGATAAAGTATATATGTAAAAACTGCTTTAGTAGCTAGAACTTGAGTTTGGATGGTAACTTTAAGTTTTGGGTAGTCTAAGGTTTTGCGTCCTGTGAAATCATTTGTGGCAACCTTTTCTAGACCTTTATTTAACTTTTGAAGGTAATTCACGGCACAGCAGGAGTTATGGAATTCTTTTGGGAAGCAAAAACTCTCAAATCCTAGTGGCCTAGTCCCCTTTACTATTGTGCCTATCTTGTAATCCTGGATATTCAGAAAGCATTATGACAGTGCTGCAGAAAGAGTAGAGAAAGATCTGCAAAACTACTGCCTGTGACCTATATATTTATGTCCATTTCCTGTTTAATTTTTTTTCTTCTCTTCCACTGTACAAGTAATTCATCTACCAAATACATATCTGAGAATCTGTTATTGCTGAACCTTAACATTTCTTTGCTCGCATTTCCTTTAGGGAGCCACAATTGTTGACCAACGTGTATGCATCACTCCATGGGGATCTTACGTGGATGAATATGATCCGTTTAGCAGGGCTACATGGAGAAGTGAAGATAGCTCGAATGACACGGTATGTATGTCTATTGCTTATTGAAAGCTCCCCTGTCTTTGTATCAATCGGTTTGCAGAACATGAGAGTGTTAAATTTCTCATTGTGTGAAGTCTTCTGTGCTAATGATGAAGCCATTTCAAAGTAAAGATGCCTACTTGGGGCTATCTTTATGAGTTCATGTCTGTACTGTTTTGAATTTAATGGTTCGTGAATTTCCAATCAAAGGCTTAAATTTAATGGTTCGTGGATCTCCAATCAAAGTCAATGTAGTCGTTCCATTTTCCTCGAGGCACATTAAATTTTAGTTTCTGCATTAAGGTGACAGATTCTCATACAAGTAAACATTCTTACGATGTTGTCAGGGAACACACAGTAGGCCTTTTGTTTCTACCCCAGGAGAAGCTGTAACTGTTGCACAGGAGGTTGTACTAACTATGATAGCCAAAGGTTATGATTTAAGCAAAGATGCATTGACCAAGGCCAAAGAATTTGACGAGTCTCATCAGGTTTCAGCCACTGCAGCTGCCAAAGTCGCCGAAATGAGCAGTAGAATTGGGCTTACTGACAAGATCTATGCAGGTATGGGAGTAGCTAAGACTGTGGACGAAAAGTACAATGTTTCTGGGACAACAATTTCAGCTGCAATGTTCACGGGAAGAACAGCAGCTGCGGCTGGAAGAACAGCAGCTGCAGCGGCCACTGCTGTGGTCAACAGCAGCTATTTTTCTAAGGGTGCTCTTTGGGCTTCTGATGCTCTCAATCGAGCAGCTAAAGCAGCAGCAGATTTGGGCACCAGAAATAGTGGAAAATGAACTCTTGGCTTTCATTATGTAAAAATGTATAGCTTCGCATACCCGCTTAGTGTCGGCTAGATTTTACAGGTTCTCATGTGTGGAAAGATGATCTGGTAGCAAATATCTGAGTATCTGACAGACTTAATTCTGTACCGAATTACCGATCTATGAGCTATGTCTCCCATGCTTGATCTAGTTGTTTGGGCCAGTCCATAATTGCAAATCGCAGTCAATCTTCATTGATGTATTGGAGTGCAATAGTGGGATTGGTTGTCACTTCTCAGTTGAAGGCCATTCATGTATTTGATTTGGAGACAGCAGAGTAGCAGACAGATAGTGAATTCTTCCACATGCCACTCTAATCAATTGATGTGAAGCAATGTATGAGGGAGTTCCAATTTAAATTGAATTTGGTCTGGTAAATTTTATGCGAAGTATCCAGTAGAACTCATTGTCCAAGACTCCAAGTATGAGTAAAACTAGACTTGGGAAAATCCAATGTGATCTGAGAAGATCAGTCTGAATGACAAGGAAACTTCCTCCAGGTAACCCGATTTGAAACACGCATCTACACAAAGCTGATCCATCATGACTCAGCCCAACCCGACCCTACCTGTGTACTTGTAGATCTACAATGACCCATGTGAGAAAATGTGGAGCCATGATCCGTGATGCAGGGTGGAGTGTCCATATCGAGCATACTTGCAGAGAAGCAAATAAGACTGGCTAGCGAATAAAGGGTGTTTTCAAGATATGCAACTACAGTGCTGTGATGAGGCGTCTCCGAACTTGAAGCCTATTTTAGCTAGTGATATTGTAGGAGCGGCATGGCCACATAGTGTTAGGAAACAATGACCCGGAGGTTGAATGATCTGACCTTAAACCATCCGAAACAACCTTGATCTACAATGAATGACCCGGAGGTTGATCTGATTCTGACCTTAAACCAAACCGGTCCTCTCAGGTTGTTGATCCTCAAGGATCTTGAGCAAAATCACACAGAAATATTTTGTGATAGAGAGAGAAAATATAGAGAATGATCCTGAACCTCTTGGGTTCTTGATATTGATCATAACCGAATGAATGGAGTTTATTACATCAGTTTGCTTTTATAGCATACATGTACTAATGAACTAGAAACAAAATCTCTAACAAACTTATGCCTACGTGGCAACTGTAACAAACTCAGTGGCTAACTAATTAACTATGCAGAAATAAGAATAGCTATACTGACATAGAAATAGCTATTTGTCAACATCCCCCCTCAAGCTGGAGGGTGAGACAGAACTCCCAGCTGCCAACTAGGAACTGATGCTGCTTGCTAGGTAAACCTTTGGTGAAGAGGTCAGCTAACTGATCTTGGGTAGGAACATAGCTGAGACTGATGAGGCCTTGTTGTAACTTTTTCCTGACAAAATGACAGTCAATATCAATGTGTTTTGTGCGCTCATGAAAAACAGGGTTTTTAGCTATATGTATGGCTGCTTGACTGTCTGACTTCAAAGGCACAGGAACAACCTTAGGAACATGGAAATCAGTGAGAAGTCTGGTAAGCCATGAGAGTTCAGTGGTGACCCTTTTCAGAGGGACATTGTGGGCTGTTTCTTGATTTCCAAGAAATCAAACTTCCACCAAGTAAGATGACATAGCCACTGACTGGCCTTCGTGAGGTAGGACTGAACCCCAATCTGAGTCACAATAGGATAAGAGCTGAAGATCAGATGTGGTATTAAAGAATAAACCTTGTGAAGCCCCCAATGTACTTGAGTGTGTACAAGGCTGCTTCCAAATGAGGGATCCTGGGGTGTTGCATAAACTGACTTAGGAATTGCACAGAAAATGCAATGTCAGGTCTTGTGTTAGTGAGGTAGTTCAACTTCCCCACAAGTTTCCTGTATAAACCTGGATCAGCCACTGGAGGTCCTTCATCAGGACTGAATTTGTAAGGAACAACCATAGGACTAGCAGGATGTTTGCAGTCAAGACAATCAAACTCCTTCAGTAATTCCATTGCAAACTTTCTCTGATTCAGGATAACCCCAGAAAATGTGTGCAATAATTCAAGGCCCAAAAAATAACTTAAGTAACCCAGGTCTTTTATTTTAAAAATGTCATCAAGAAAAACCTTGAGTGCTAGAACCTCTTGCTCATCATTGCCAGTAACAAGTAGATCATCCACATAGACTGCTAGGATAACAAAACCAAGACCAGTTTGCTTGGTGAAGAGGCTGTAGTCATTCTTTGATTGCACATAATGCTGAGAATATAAAACATCAGACAGCTTAGAGTACCATTGTCTAGATGCTTGTTTAAGTCCATAGAGGGACTTCTTGAGTTTGCAAACTGTGTGAGGAGTAGGAAGAGACAAGCCAGGTGGTGGCTTCATGTACAACTCTTCATGCAAGTCACCATGTAGAAAAACATTATTGACGTCCATTTGGTGCATTTTCCATCCCATTTTGACAGCAACAACAATTAGACATCTGATTGTTGTCATTTTCACCACAGGGGAAAATGTTTCAGTATAATCAATCCCTGGTTTTTGAGTATTCCCTTGAATGACAAGCCTTGCTTTGCACCTTTCTACAGTCCCATCTGATCTATGTTTTACTTTATAAACCCATTTACAGCCTATGGGCCTCTTGCCCTTGGGAAGAGTACTGAATTCCCAAGTTTGATTAAGATCAAGAGCTGTGAACTCTTTGTTTATGGCCTCTTGCCAAGCAGGATGCTGTACAGCCTCCTCATAGCAAGATGGTTCATTCACTTGTTCTAAGCATGTAAGGAGCTGCTGAGACTCAGGGGTCAAGGAATTAAAACAATAAATTTGTGGTGTTGTGCAGATGGAAGTGAGTGTGTGATGACAAGTATCAATATCATTAGCACCCTGGAGAACTGCACTGCTGCAAACATAGTCATTTAAGTATGAGGGTGGCTTGATATTTCTGGTGGAGCTTCTAGGAAGATTAGGATCAGGAAGAGAAGATGAAGAAGATGAAGAAGGAAGAGAGAAAGTGGTGATTTCAGTAGAAGGAACTTCAGGAAACATAATATCAGATGATGACTCAGGAATGGAACTAGGAAGGAAGAAATCTGTGTCAGTGGATGTAGAGTGATATGGAAAAATGTTTTCATGAAAAATCACATCTCGAGAGGAGAATATGTGATGAGTTTGAAGATTGAGAACTTTGTAACCCTTTTTACCAGCTGGGTATCCAATGAAAATGCATGGAACAGCTCTAGGTTGGAACTTATCTCTCCCAGATTTGAGAGTAGATACATAACAAAGGCATCCAAAAGATTTGAGATGTTTGTAAGAAGGTGTTTGGCCAAAAAGAAGCTGATAAGGGGTAGAACCCTTTAGGAGTTTGGAAGGAAATCTGTTAATGAGATAAGTGGCAGTCTAAACACATTCTCCCCAGTACTTGACAGGGAGCTTGGATTGAAAGAGGAGAGCTCTAGATGTCTCCAAAAGATGCTTGTGTTTCCTCTCAACAACACCATTTTGTTGAGGAACACCTACATTGCTAGTTTGATGTAAGATGCCTCTTTAGATAAAAAGAAAGTTGTGGCTTCATTGGATAATCCAAGTTCTAAAGCATTATCAGACCTTATTATTTTGATTTTGGTGTTGAATTGAGTTTCTACCATGGCATAAAAAGACCTAATGAGATCTAGGGCATTGCTTTTACAACTGAGTAAGTGAGTCCATGTTCCTCTACTGAAATCATCAACTATTGTAAGAAAATATCTGAAGTGATTGTGAGTTTCTATGTGGTAAGGACCCCACAAATCAATATGGATAAGCTCAAAAATAGCTGTAGTATGAATTTCAGACTTTGAAAATGGCAATTTATGTTGTCTAGCTTGAGCACAAATAGTACATGGTGAAAGAACATGCACAAGAATTTTATTTGTCATAACAGACAGAGTATTTAATTGGTAACATGGTAAATGCCCTAGTCTATTGTGCCACAATTTGGCTTCAGAACTACAATGAGCAACAGAGTGAGCAGCTATACAATTAGCTAAAGAAACAGGATATTCATTTGTGAGAGAAATGTCAGAGACAAAATTTTCCTCAACATCAGAATGCAGCAAGTACAGTCCCCCTTTAGCTTTACCAAGCACCTGTGGCCTCTTCATTGAAGAGCCCTGCATGATGCAATGAGTTTGTGTGAAAAAGAGTTTGCAATTCAGTTGTTTACTGGACTTACTCACAGATAGCAGGTTATATCTAAAATCTGGCACATATAAGACATCTTGTAAGTGAATTTGTGGTGATATGATGACTGTGCCAATGTGACTAACAGTGACAGTATGATTGTTGGGTAAAGTGATCACATAGGGATTATGCAAAATCTGAAGGCTAGAAAAGAAGGCTTGATCATAGCACATATGATCACTAGCTCCTGTATCTATGATCCAAGGGGTAGACAAAGGAGCAGCCTTACAACTAAAACAAGTACAATGAAGCATAAAGCAATGAGAAGAGGTACTACCTGCAAAGCTATCAGAGGACACAGCTGGAACAGGAGCAGTCATAGCACAATTCACAGATTTCTGTGCAGTAGCTTTCCCATTGTTGAAGAGTGCCATCAGCTGGTTACATTGCTCTTGAGTGAAACCAGGAAGAGTCCCATGTTGTTCGTCAGAACTGAACTCATGAGATTGCTGTATCTCATTCTCAAAATCTGAACTCTCATCTCCTGCAGCAAATGCTCCCATTCTTTTCTCCTTTGTATCTTGAAGTATGAGGGAAAACCAATGATTCTGTAACACTGGCTTTTAACATGTCCAGGCTTGTGACAGTAATCACATACAATATTTGTCCTTCTGATTTCACCTCTTCCTCTATTAAACTGATTTGTTCTTTGCACATTCACATTAAAAGAAGTTGAATCTGTCATGAACTGTGTTGAAGCATGTACCTCTCGTTGCTTCTCCTCTTGTAATAACAAAGAATAAGCCTGACCAATCGAAGGTAATGGATTAATCATCAGAATGTTTCCTCTGATAGGTTGATAACTATCATTCAGCCCCATTAGAAATTGCAGAAGCTTCTGATTCTGCTCCATCTTGGCAGCAATAAGATTTTGCACCACAAGTGCAATTACATGTGCATACTGGCACAGTACACAAAGATTTGTGTTCATCCCAAATTCTCTTGATTCTTGTGAAATAGACAGCAATAGAATCATTTCCTTGACTCATTTGTGAAATTTCTTTCTGAACTTGAAACAATTGAGCTCCATTTGATTGTCCATACCTTTCCTGTAATTCATCCCAAATTGCCTTTGCTGAATCCAAAAACAATACACTCTGCCCTATTTCCTTTGATAAAGAATTAAGCAACCAAGAAATCACCAAATTGTTGCACCTTTGCCAAACTTTGAAATTCTCATCTGTAGCTACAGGTTTTACACAAGAACCATCCACAAACCCTTCCTTGTTCTTGGCAGACAACGCTATCATCATAGCTCTTCACCAACCACCATAACCACTACCATTAAAGACATCTGAAACCAATGTAGTACCAGGTGAATCAGAGGCATGAATGTAGAGAGGATTTGAAGAATCAATCACCATTGAAAAAGAACTTCTCAGAGGAATAAAATCAAACAGATAGA
This sequence comes from Tetragonia tetragonoides, assembly GCA_038025085.1. NCBI lineage: Eukaryota > Viridiplantae > Streptophyta > Magnoliopsida > Caryophyllales > Aizoaceae > Tetragonia > Tetragonia tetragonoides. The sequence continues at coordinate 44,310,942 of CM076139.1, forward strand.
GTGCGAATAGAAATCGCAACAAAAAAAAAAAAAACAGATTAGATCAAAAAATCGAATGATCTAAGAACAATTATCAAATTGATGAATCTCAAATCATGAGCTTGAACAAATGATGAAGAAAATCAAATTGTTCGAAAAAGAAATGATTTATATTGTGTTTTTGGCTTGATCGAAGTTGAAACGAAGAACTATCGATCGAATTTGAAGAAAAATGAAAAAAAACTGAGATTCGATCATGGATTTTGCTCACCGAGCTCTGCTACCATGTTGATCCTCAAGGATCTTGAGCAAAATCACACGGAAATATTTTGTGATAGAGAGAGAAAATATAGAGAATGATCTTGAACCCCTTGGGTTCTTGATATTGATCATAACCGAATGAATGGAGTTTATTACATCAGTTTGCTTTTATAGCATACCTGTACTAATGAACTAGAAACAAAATCTCTAACAAACTTATGCCTACGTGGCAACTGTAACAAACTCAGTGGCTAACTAATTAACTATGCAGAAATAAGAATAGCTATACTGACATAGAAATAGCTATATGTCAACACAGGTTGCGTTATCAATATCATTATTGGTGGTAAATCATTTTGGTCTCATTTTGATCTACTCAAGTTTGGCATTAGCCGATTAGAAGGGGATGACGCGTTGGTCCTAATATCCTGGACCAAGTCCCCCATTTGAGGGGTTAAAGCCAACAAGCCCAGTTTCAATCACTCGAGATAATCTGCTTGAGAATGTGAATTATTGTTGCCTAAACTCCGAATTCATGTAGCTGCGTGGAAAAACTACGTAGTATTATGAAATAAAATTATGACTGTAAAAAATTGAAACTCATAAATGAAATTATGACCAAAAAAAATAAAATGAAAATATGGGTGTGTTGTTTAAGACTGAATTGGACTGAATTGAATTGAACTAAATTCAACAACACTGAACTGGATTGAAAACCAACATCACTGAACTGAGTATTGCTAATACACAAAATCTTGTATGAGGCAGCCTCAAGGTGAGGCCTCTCATACAAGCATGATGTCATGCTCATGTCGACGTCATACTTGTATAAAGTGGTAGCCTCACCTTGAGGTGGCCTCGTACAAGACTTATTGCTAATAAAATAACACAACACTACTGTTAAATAGAACTGAAGTGACCAAATAATCTCTAAAAAAAACACACCCTATGTAAGTATAACGTAGACATTACTTACACTAGATAACACCAGAGTCTACACACTACACGAGAAGGATCCTCAGCTGTTCCAAAAAGAATAGCAGAGTATTGTCCTCTAAATCTCCACCTTTAGAAAATGTTTCTTATTTTCATGCAAAAATTGCCGAGAGGAGGAGGCATGCGAGGGTGGGCTCAATCTGTGATATGCAGGGTGTTTTGAGGACAAACAGACAGGGTGTTAGTGAAGATTTTCTGGAATATTATCAGGAGTTGCTTGGGAAAGAAGATGTGGTGACAGAGTTTGATGCGTCTATGCTTGATTTTGCAAAACGGGTGATAGCGGAGTTGATAGATGTGTTGATTGCTCCCGTCACAAAGGATGAAATCAAGGTTGTCTTATTCTCTATACCTCACACGAAAGCACCTGGCCTAGACGGGTATACATATAAATTCTTCAAAGCTGCGGGGGGGGGGGGGGGATATTGGGTGAGGAGGTCTCAGATGCAATTTTGGATTTCTTCAAAACTTGCAAACTTCTGAAACATGTAAATTCCACATTGGTCTCTCTGCTTCCTAAAAAAGATATTCCTGAAGATGTCAAGGACTTTCGTCCTATATCATGTTGTTCTATTTTGTACAAGATTATTACAAAAGTTCTTGCTAAACGTATGCAACCTGCCATGATGATTATTGTGGAAGGAGAACAAGTAGCTTTTACTAAAGGTAGAAGCATTTTTGAAAACATCTTCTTGGCACATGAATTAATGAAATAATATGGGAGGAAAAATGTTTCTCCGCGAGTGATGATAAATGTGGATATTATGAAGGCTTATGACAGCCTAAACTGGTGTTTTTTTGGAAAAGGTCATGCTTGGTCTGGGGTTTCCTGTGCTCTTTGTTGGATGGGTAATGGCATGTGTATCCAACGTTATGTCTCCCTGAATATTGATGGGTGTCCTGAAGGTTTTTTTGCTGGGAAATGAGGGGTGAGACAAGGTGATCCTATGTCACCTTACCTTTTCTTGCTGTGTATGGAGTTTTTGTCGAGGATGTCGAGAAGGGTTTGTGTTGAGAAGAGTTTCAGTTTTCATCCAAAATGTTGTAGGATGAAGCTTACTCATCTAACTTTTGCAGACGACCTACTTCTCTTTGCCAGAGGTGACTTACCATCTGTGAAGCACTTAGTAAATATTCTGAATACTTTTGTTGGTATGTCTGGTTTGAAGCCTAGTCCAGCTAAGACTAGTATTTTGTTTGGAGGTGTGACTCAAAATGTGAAGGCTGAAATACTTCAAGCCACAAATTTTGTTGAAGGGTCTCTTCCTTTTAGATACCTTGGGGTACCTTTGAATGCCAGCAGGCTTACAATGTCTTTGTGTCAACTCTGCTTGACAAAATCAGAAAGCTTACCCACCATTGGGCCTCTCAACTGCTCAATTATGCTGGAAAGGTACAACTTTTAAACTCTGTGCTATTTGGTTTGAGTAATTTTTGGGGATCAGCATTTGCATTGCCCAAAAATGTGATTCAGGAAATAGATAGACTTTGTAGAGTTTTTGTCTGGGGGTGTACGGATGGAAAAAAGAAAATATGTTTTATGAGCTGGGATCAATTGTGTAAGCCTTATGAGGAGGGAGGGTTAAATGTGAAGTAGACCTTCTCTTGAATCGAGCAATGTTTATGAGGTGGGTTTGGATTATTGCATGGGGACAACAGAGCATGTTTGTGCAGTGGGTTTCAAAATACCATTTGCAGCATGTTTCAATCTGGAATATTGAAAGCAAAGCAAATGATTCTTGGTTGTGGAAGAAACTAGTGCAAACTAGGGACTTGTTTGTGAATAAAATAGGAGGAGAGCAGCTGGCTAAAGAGATGTTACAGAAGTGGTGTAATGTGTTAATGGGAAGTATTGTGTCAAGGCAGTGTATGATGTAATCAGAGACAAGGACAGCAAGTGTAGATTGGGGGGGGGGGGGACTGTTTGGGAAACCCTTGGAAGTCCCAAGACACTGAATTATTCTTTGGCTAGCTGCATACAACAAGCTCGCCACTATCGATCAATTAATGTGCAGGGGTATGAAAATGGTGAATCGATGTGTGCTGTGTTGTAAAGCTAGTGAGACAGTTTCACATCTGTTTTTTGAATGCCCCTTTCCTAGTCAGATTTGGCAGAAGGTTTTGCTTTGGATGGATATGAACAGGAAACCAATGAAACTCAAGTGTGAGTTAAAATGGTTCACTCAACATGTTCAGGGGAAGGCTCTCAAACAGAGGTTCAGAAGAGCAGCACTAAGTGCCACAGTTTATGAACTGTGGTGGGAGAGAAATAGTAGAATATTTGATCGGGGGCGCAGGCCTGAGCAAGAGATTGTTCGGAGCATCCAGATGAAAACCTTCGCAAGATATTACCAAGCTGCTGGAGAGTAATGGTCTGATTTTTATGCTTGTAGTGCTTTGCTGCACAGTAGAGTAGTTTGATTTCTCTGTTGTTATGCTTCAGTTGTTTGCTCGGGTATGCTTGGAAATTATTTTTTGTAAAAACTGAAAATCCAAAGGGAGCACTTTGACATCCGTTGGAAGATGGAATGCAAGAGCTAACCATTTTTCCAAAAAAAAAAATAATTTCCACCTTTAGATGGGAGGGGGTGGGTTTTAGGCCCTTAGATAGAGGAGATGAAATTTTCTCCAATCACTCCCTCCAATAACTCACAAATTAAACGAAACAAAACACTTTGAGCGTGAATGAAAGGCAGCGATGTCGACTTAAAAAATATGTCCGGGAAAAAGTCTATATCTGAAAAAGCAGAATTTCGACTAAAGAATTTGAAAGTTAGAGTAAATTATCAATTTAGATATCCACAAATCCTTTTGAACTTTTAATTTAGTAATTAATAAATACGTATAAATACTATGTATTTATTTATATCATATTAAAGTATAAATCTCAAGTCGATATTTGATCAATGACCTCTTTTTCCTTATTTTATTTAAAAAAATAAGTTTACCCTAAATATTAATTTTATTATCTCTTTACTTTTTTTCTCCGATTTTTCTTTCTTTATTCTAATATAAAAGATTATCATGCACGGGTTTAAAAATTAGTATCAAATAAAAAAGAAAGAAAAACAAAGTGAAGATAGAGGAGGTGAGGATTTTTTTAAAGATTAAACAGGTAGAAGAGAAACATAGAGAAAAGAAACGACAACAAAAAATAAAATAATTAAAAATCCAAACACACACTATATCCTTCTACCCTTATAAAAGAGAAAATCACCCCAAAACACTATTCATTTGAACAGTAGCAAATGAATAGTCCACACATTTCCTAATTATCTATTTTCCCTCTTTAAAATTGGTCCTCAGTCTCCTCACCGAACTTACTACGGTACTAACTACTACCCCACTCCTCAATTAACTGACTACCCCCTCCCCTTACTCAAGCGAGTCAAGCCCATGCTTTCTACTGTTCTACTTTTACCCCATGCCTCAACTCCAGAAGTCACAACACATCTCTCTCTCTCTCTCTCTCTCTCTCTCTCATCCTCCAGCCATCCTTCAGCTAGTAGATTGTGGAATTTCAGTTCTTCGGCCAAAATCGATCCCGTCTTCAAATTCGATTTTCCCATCTATACAAGTTAGTTTCGTATATGAAATGACTCGATTCTTAACTTTGTTTTTAATTTATTTTTTTGTGCTAAATTTGCAATTTGGGAAATCCATTACGATCAGATGGTTGCTTTGTGGTGACATTGACGGTGTTTGTTTGTTTGGATCCGTCTTTGTTGAGGGACGGTGAGATAGTGTAGAGAGAGAAGGAGAGGAGAGAGGAAGTGGGAAAAAAGTGATGGGATTTGAGAGAAGAAATATAAATAGATATGGAAATAGTGATGGTAATGGAAATGGTAATCGTTACAGTAATGGAATGATTTATGATCGATTTGGGTTTGAGGAGAAAGAAAATGGTGGTTGTGGTGGTGGTGGTAGTGACAATAGTCCGAGGAAGGGATTTTCGGTGTCGTCGTCGTTAACATCGTCTGGGCCATCATCGTTGCCTCTCCGGTATACTGAGCATCATGTAATTAACCAAGATGGATACCCTTGCTGGTGTTGGCATCATATACGGTGTTGAGGTATCTGATAAATAATGTTCTTGTATATACCTTATTTTTGATTTGGGGAAATCAATGTTAAATTGTTGATTTTTATAGTGGATGTGCCTTGTGCTAAACAATCCATTTGTATTGTATGTGAAATTCTATGCAACCTATGTTACTACCAGAAAAGAGTTGAAACATGCAATTGAAAAATTAAGTGCCAAGGCTCGCCGTCTCATCTACTAGCCCAAGCAAGGAATGTTTGAGTTCCTAGTTCCATGCTCTAGGAATTTTGGTTTCATATGAGAAATTGAGAATACGTCCTTTTTTTCTTTTTTTTTTTTTGATTATTCCTCTTCTTGTTCTTACTTGTTTTCGGTTTAAAGACTATCATCTGTTATCGTCTTCCTCTTCTTTCTTCTTGACTTCATGAATGAATTGAAGGAAAATAAGCCTTGAGAAGAGCCTCATCCGACATGCCTCTCGATTACGTAGTTAGGATTTTAATTTCTTATCTTAGTTGCTTGTTAGTATTGGGTGTTTATTGTGTCATCTTCGTAGATTGATTTATTTGATGGATTTAGTTCTCTCCATACATATTTATGCGACAATTTTACGAAGAAACTCGTGCTGAGTTACAGTTATTGGCTTCATTGGTTTAATTATGTATGTTGAAAAATTCTTCAATGTTACCTCCAAAATTGCAGGTTGGCTTTTGTTATGTGGATGAGTGCTTTCACATGTTGTGTACTTTTATATAATACATACTATTGATGATCCTGAAAGAAGAGTTGAGTGACATTATTGTTTTTTTTTGGGTAAACCGAGTGACATTATTGTTTGCAAATAGGCAATTGTAACATATCACATTCAATCCTGAATCACTACTTATGTCTTAATTTTTTTTTTTTTTTTTTTTTGGGGGAGATGGGAAACATTATTAGGATTTCTGTAAAGATCTATTTTAGGAACTCAACAACAGAACAAGTGAGTTTGCTATGGTGCTACCTTCAATAGTATGCCTGCATCTATTTTAAAATCGCAGTACATGTGGCTCAAACTGCTTATTTCAAGAGACACCATTTGTATCATGGGGGGAAGGGGAAGAAAGTAATTTCGATCATCTTAGAACCAATGTGTCTTTTTGCAGGTGTATCAGTTTATAGTCCATACAATTAACTATATATGTTAACTGAGGTTGATCTCAAGATCTTTAAATTAACTTCTCGTGAGTCATGATCATACACAAGATATACAACGAAATGACTCCTCTACACTTTGGCTTGCTCTTTCTCCTCACTGCCTTCTTTTTTTGGACTGTTTGTGTATTAAGGATCCTTCTCAGACGCAAGTTGATTAGAAGTGTTACATAAACTGATGTCTCTTTTGGTAAGTAATCATAATCCCATGTTTTAATTTTGAATTTTTATTTTTTTAATTTGATATTAATGTGGGAAAATTCTGGGCAGATGGGAGGTCATCCATCTCATTTTAGCAACTCCGATCCTAACGACAGTGATGAGATAGATAATAAAATTCTTGAAAAAAAAGTTCAGTATAGCCTGCTTGATTCAAATTGTTCCGATCCTTGTTGTTGCATACTCCATTTGGTGCATCTTATTATTTTTGTTTTTATTACTTTAAATTAACTTATATAATTGCATTTTAATTTAAGTTTCTTTTTTGCTGTTATTTCTGTTTTCCAGAACTTTGTGTTATTTTGCTGCATTTTTATTCCCTTTTTCGTTTAATTTCAGATGTTGGTAAATGCTATGTTGTTTGTTCATTTCAATGAGTTTTGTTTCTCAAATTACAAGGCTCCCCTTATTGCTTTAATTTTTTTGTTTATTTTAGGGAAAGTGCTTTGGGAACGATAAGCAGGGTACCAATATCAAGGCATTGGATGAGGTATTTTTGTGGCCCTCTTATTACTTTTGTGGATTCTGCTATGTCAACACTTCTGATTTGGTTAGCACCAAATTTTGAGTTGACTCACATGAATTCTCATTTTCTTTTTCAATTTTGCTGACTACTGCATTGTCTCAAGCTCTCACTCACAATTGATGGGTGTTTTTAAATCTATTAATTAGAGTTTATGGAGGATAGAGGGAGCGGGGCGTTGCTAAAGTCACTAACTCTCACAACTCTCTCTTCTTCTTCATCCTCTTTTGATTCAAAGTTGTGGTCTTTGATGGAAATCTTCCTCTCTTTTTTTGGTTACTGCCTTTTCCTCTAGATTAAGAATGATATTGTCCCCGATTAAGTTATATGTCTGTTTATTGTGCTGCTCTATAGTTGCAATTAGGCGATTTAAAGATAAAATAAGTAGTTACTTCAAGATCAACCCGCATTCCTTGCACCAAGTCTTTGAAATATTAAATGGTAAGCGATCTATGTAAACTGTCTATTTGTCTATACGGTGGGCTGTCATTTGTTTTTATTCAGATAAATTTAATTTTTTTAGGGGTTGGGGGTGGGGAGCTCTCTTTCTAGGAACAAAAATTTATCATAGACTATATGTGGTGGCTCTTCAACTTCCATTTAAATAATTTGTTTTTTAGGTTACGAATTCAAAGTTCCATGTAAAATGGTTTGGGTTGTGTTGTAATTGGGTTTTAGTGGGTAGGGGTGTATAGGAAGGTTTGGGGTTTCAAACATGAGTTTAAATGGTTTGATGCACATTATAAAGACTGAACAAACTGGGAAGAGGTAGAGAAGGTTGCTGAGGTTCCTGTCATTTATATGAACTGTGGAGGGTGAAGAACAACAATTGTTCCAAGACATGCAAAGAAGTTGTTTTTTGATAGTTGCTACCATTAACTTTACTACTTGTGCTAGAATTTCTTGCATATGCAATACGGGCCCGATTACTCAAATGTTTTGGTGAGATTGGTGTTATTTTTGTTGAGTTTCTTGTTTTAGAGAGATCAGAGTTGTTGAATTGTAATTGAGAGTGTCCAGGACACTTCCTAGGCTATAGCTACTCTCCTTTTTTTTTGGTATACATATATATTTTTCCTGAGTGGAAAAATTAAGGACTCTTATTCTTAATTTGAAAAACAAAAGATTTAGTTTATTCCATTTAGTTTTCCATTTAAAGTGGAAATAGAAAATCAGAGAATTGCATGTTTGGTATAAAGTCTAGACATTTTTGGGCAAAGGGGGAACAACAGAATGAGATAGCCTTTTTGCTCCAAAAGCAACTTATTTAGAGGATCCACATGTTTGCTCTAGAAGCTATTGTGTATGAGATTTAAAATTGTGTGTTTTGGCTATCTCACTGAGTTGTTTGCCCAATAAAATTGCCCATTCAAGGCGTGTCGTTATGTCACGGCAGTGACAACCCCGGATTCGGTGACCTTTGGTTCTGAACAAAATAAAATTCTCATACCCTTTTCGGTCAGTATTGCAGTTAGGGTAACTACCAATTGGTGAAGAATTGCTTGCTCATTCTGTCACCATTAACCCTTGGTGTCCTTTCTGTCTAAAGAGCCAAGGGCTCATAGGAGTTGATTCCAGAGCAGATATTTTTAGATTTGTGAAATGTTAAGTAGAATTTGGAACGCTTCAAGATTGGGACTTTGCTTTGAGTGGTTACAGTGCTTACTTTTGATAAATGGCTTGCAGATTGGTTGATTTGCAAAATGGGATAATCATGAGTTTGATCACTTTTGATACTTTGTGCATGTCTATGGTCAATATGGCGCCACAGGAATGATGTGTTGTATTCAGGCATGAGTGTTAATTCAGGGGTTATTATGCATCAATGGGAGAAACATTATCGGGTTAAAATGGTCACTCTTAGGTTAGTTAATTGGACGAGATTCCTCTTGTGAGATTATTGCTTTGGATCGGAAAAGTTTTAGTGCAGGTGCTTGTATGAATCAGTCGTTGGAAGTGGGAGTTATGCTTTTCTTGTGGAGTCAGCATTGCAAGCTGAGGTAGAAGCATTGCTAGGATTTGCTACAGGCTTTGGAGGAAGCTGCGACGGTGAATTAAAATAAATGAGCATGGGGTCTTTTTGTTTCATTCTGTAGAAGACTAAGTAGCCTGGCACATGAATTAAAATCAATGAGCATGGGGTCTTTTTGTTATACTTTTAGCTGTTATTGTCAAGAGTAGCCTTCGATAATATCATTTAGCTCCTCACTCAGCATCCTTGATAAATAATCTTCATAATTATAGATTATTCAAGAAAAGTAGTTTGATCTTGACACCCTTGGGTATTGGATTATATAGGAGTTTCTTCTATTTGTTCCCTATTATTAGATGGATTCTACAAGAGTTTGCTTCTTTCCTCCGTTTTCTCTTCATGTTTTTCTGTTTTCTTGGGAGGGTTGTATTTTTTGTTGTTGTTGTTGTTGTTGTTGTGGTTGTTGTTGTTGTTGTTGTTGTTGTTGTTGTTGTGTGTGTGTGTGTGTGTGTGTGTGTGTGTTGGGGGGGGGGGGGTTGGGGTTAGCGTGGGACCTAAACTGATTTGTGAAGAGTTGAGTAAACAATTGGTAATCTATTGTACTTAATATTACTGGAGAAGGAGGTCTCAATGTGGGTTTCATTTACAAAGCCCAAATTGATGCAAGAGGAACGTGCGGGGGAATGAGCATCAGAGCGTGGGAGGTCAGCTATTGCAGGGAGAAAAGGGGCTTCTTAGATGGTCGTAGCCTTTTTTTTCGGTTCTTTTTGTTGAAGTAGATGGCACTATGGCAGTAGCGTTTGTGTAGCAAAAACATACATTGAATAGAGAGATCATTTGTTATGTCTTCTTACTTTTCATGAACTTTGGAAGAGCAATCCTGAGGATAGCTGAAATGGTAGAACCTCTGAGATCTGTTCATAGATTCCAGGTTCGAGCCCCCTCAAAGCCAGTGATAGTTTTCCTGATTGTTAACTTTAGGGCACATGAGATAAGTCAAGCAAAGTTTGGATACCCATGTTATCTATTAAAAAAAATAAACTTTGGACGAGCATGACATAGAATTTCCAAACCCATACAGTGGGGTTGAGGTTGAGCAGGTGGTGCAAGTTGTCACCATTAGAGCTTGCTTCTCTTGTGAAGTACTACATCTTGGTTTTCTTTAATTTTCTCTGTTTCGCATACATGAGCTTTGCTGGCTAATACTCATATGAGTTTAGTTTTCTTTGTTGTGTTATAATTGTTTCTTATTATGTTGAAGGTATTATTTTCACTTTTTAATTCACAATTTGGTTTTAATGATTCTTATTTCTGTCTCTTTGCTTCAGTTTGTGCTTGTAGTTTCCTTGTCGCTCAATTTAGTAGCTGGAGTATGACAATCCGTCAAGCCCATATATCAATACATTAACTCATCCAGAGCACAAATGAGGTAATATACTGTATGCTTTTGTATACAAGTAGTATTTTTGAAAATGTTAAACATAATACTCTTTAATCTCAGGCTTACATATTTGTACGAATTTCACTCATCCTTCATGAACATCACGGTGAAAAAGGCAGAGTATTCTATTTTAATTCCTTCCTTTACTTAGCGTAGCTTAAAATTCATATTATTTCATTTTGCTTCCATAGCATATCAGTAATGACATTCTGCTTCATGTAATGGTTTGCTCCAGCTACGAAAAGGCATTGTCAAACTTGAGTTATACTGGAAATTTACGAACTCCCTTCCTGTATTAGTTCTTCTCTCTGTTTCTTGGATCGGTTATGAGGTAAGTTAATGCCTTGTTTTGTTTGCTTTCATTATAAGCTGATGAGCAAACCATGATATGAATTCTTTTCGTATCTCGTATGTTTATTTTAGCTCAGAAATGTAACTCCAGCTCTTTCACTTTCGTCAAATGTTGCTGATATGGGTAGCAGGTGTACTCATAAAATAGAGATGCAACGTGGTCTCTGAACACTTGTATTGAGATGGGTAGCTCACGTGAGTGTGGTGAAAATTAACTCAGATGTTGCTGTCATGGAGGTTGGTCTGATTGGGCTTGGTGTTGTGATTCTTTTTTTGTTTTGATCTGTTGGTGTTGTGATTCTTGGGTCTGCAGGGAGTTGCTGCTTGCTGTAGCAACGAAACACATTAAAGCCAGATGTACTTCTGAGCTGGCAGCGAGCCTAGCAGCATGATATGGCGTTGAGGTTGCAGTGCGCCTTGGGTAGAAGCAAGTGATTATAGTATTAAACTGTTTGGCTATTATAAATTGCATACAAGCAAAACAGAGAGGATTGATTGGATTGTGTTGGTACAATGGTTTTTTAAGCAATGTTATTTTGCAATTTCTCATATGAGAAGCAAGTCGGGGTTAAGCAAGTTATAAACTGTAAATTTCCATGGTATTTTAAGTAAGTTCTCATATGAGAAGCAAGTTATTTGGCAACTGAAGCGGAGAGGGTATCTCGAATAAGGAAGCCAAGCAACGTTGAGTCATAACTGATTCATGCTCAAATACAATGCAAAAAGCGATGGAACGTAGGCAGTTGGGACTTAGCTTGGATTTAAGCAGAATTGTTAGATAATGATTGAAGCTTAGAATTTAGTTAAAGAGAATTTCAAAGGAGCAATACATTGGCATGTATGTAGCAAAAACACTCTTTTGGATCTGTACAACAGTTTACGCTTTTTTTGTATGAACAATATGATTCAAGTTCAGTAACTACAATAATTTAAACTGATTTGTGATTACTATCTATCATTTTAAATTATATTAACCTACCTGGGGGCACACATCAACGCACACGTTCTACCAACTAGTTGTACAAAAGGGAAGAAGTCTCGCAATTGCCAGTATAATGGCGGTGACATAGAGGCTGGACCCCGCATCCGGCGTTTCGTACCCGTCCATAGGAATAAAAAGATTAGCCTTTTTGGCTTTACATAATTAAACTTTTTAGACTTGAGAGTAAAGATACCCTCATTTCTTTCTTCTTCTTGTTTATTTTGAGTGTGTTATTTTTCAGTGGATTGTTCTTAATTTCATTGAATTAAATAGTAGTTCGTGTCAGAGGAAAAGTAGATTACTAAACTTTAATGGTTTGTTTTAAAATAAACTGATTCTAAGATAAGTGGAAAAAAAAAATACAACACTTCTATCCTTTTAGTATATATTGTTACATTTTACGTTGTAACAAGTTTCATTGCATGTAACTAGAGCTGTCGAAAGCTAATCCGAACCCAAAACCCGACCCGACCCCTTTTTGTAGGGTGCTGACATAGTTTTCTTGACGGAGAATGATACATCCACCCACTGGATTGGTAACCCACAACCAATTGTTTCTATATCTCTCCTTTATTTTCAAATTCTCTCTCCTCTACTTAAAAAAAATGACATTTAAGGTAGGTTAGAGATAGATACAAAGAAAATGTGGGTTGCCCACCCACTGGGTCAACCAAATATTTTCCTTTCTTGACCCGAACATATTCACAACCAGAGAAAATGAACTAAAAAGTACATTTGACCCAAAACCAATCCGTAACCAATTCGACCCAAGTTTAAATTAACCCGACTCAAATTCGCTGAGTCGACCCGTTTCACATGTCTATATGTAGCCTTGATAGCCTAATATAATTTTTTTTTTTTGGTTTGGCAAAGAAGAACTTCCTCTTTGGGCGTGGCTAAAGGGCACATCCTAACGCACGGCCTCGGGTATTCCACGAATTAATTCACATAGGTGCTTCCCAAGATGTTTGAACTCATAATCTGACGTACAAATTGTAACTTGTTTACCAGTGAGCCAACCACCTCTTGGATTGATAGCCTAATATAATTACCACAGAGGTGGCTAATAATGTGATCAAAAGTAGTTGGACAAAGAATTGAGAGCAAAGGGCCGACACACAAAGGTCTCAAAGCCTCACTTGGCGAACTACTTTTTATTTAATAAAGCCACCTAACTAACCCACGTAAGATAAATAGATTAATAATAATGGTCGACATAATTGTGCTGCTCCTGACAGGCAAACTGCTGCCCACATTAACACAGATTTTGTGTTAAGTGTGATTCTCGTCCAAACGTGTGGGTTGCGTTAACTGTTTCAACTTATTGGGGAGACAATGCCACAATTTTGGTTGTTTGTTAGCACAATTTTATACTAATTTAATATTTGAATATTTCAATTTGTTACAACTAATTTAAATAATAGATTTTGATTCTTGACAAGGGTACAATAAATCTCAAAAAGAGAAAAACAATGTTATATGCTCACCGAACTAGATTTGATAAGTAATTAGAATCAATCCAATATTGCAAGGTGTGATCAAAAGAATATTACCAAAAATAAATAATTTACCAACACAGAAACTCGTATGAGGCGGCCTCAACCCCCTCTAACAAGCATGACGTCATGTTTGGCTATAAAGGAGGTCTCACCTTAAGGCCGATTCATAGAAGATCTTTTAATTTACAAATTCAAGTTCATCTGCATGCTGCTGTGCAACTTGTTTGGTTTTACGTGAAACGGAGAAAGAGTAAGAAAATAAAATACTAAGTGAAAGAAAGTGTCATTCTGATGTTTGAATTGGAAATGCATCTCATTCTAGGAACTACCCGACAATTCTTATCCAAAATCGATTACTCGACCCAAATAATTCGAAATGAATTCGAATAGTGGTGATCCAAATTAGATATGATTAATCAAAATGATCCGAACCCAAATTAAAATGTACCAATAATGTCATTGACTCGATGACGACCCATATCCGAATATAACCCGAACAAAACACAATCAAGCATCAGAATTAAACACAATCCGATTTGAAATCGACCCAAATCGAGCATGACCCATGAATGAAATAAATCGGCCCTGGTCAGCTCGGGTTTGGACTGATGTGCACCCCTAATAGTCACTACTGTGATGAGTTTATAAGTTGTTAACCCTTTGCTACCTAAGTAAGTAACAAGGTACTCCCTAGTGCGATCGTTTCACCTGGAAATTACTGAATTGAATTGAATTGAAGTGAATAAACTATATTTTCAGCTTAGAGTTTGACCTCTTTTTATCACCATAGAATAGCAATACTCTTTGTTTTTTTGGTTTTTTTTTTTTTTTGGTGTTTTTATTTATCACAGAATACTCTCCATTATTAAATCAAGGATAAAATTATATCCCTTTTTTTATGAGTTGGTCTCATACAAGACTTAGGCTCTGTTTAATTCACCTTAATTTTACTTAAATTTAGGGTGCGTTTGTTAGAGCTGAACTTACCAGAGTTGAACTGAACTTAACATTACGAATCTGGACATTACTGAACTGAACTGGACACAACTGAACTGAATTGGACACAACTTGATATGTGAGACAAAAAACATATTTCTGAACTCAACACCATTGAATTGAACTGAACATTATTTAACTGAATTTGAAATCACTGAACTGACACCTGAACTGAACTGAACTGACCGTGTGAGCTCTATCAAACGCACCCTCAGTTCAGTTCAGTCCAGTTCATGTGTAACTTTATCACTCATATAACTTTTGATTCCAAAATAATTTCATGATGATAACTACGTCATTGGAAAGATCTCAAAGCATACTTTAAAATGAATCCAATATTGACTATGTTTGGACTAATTATAAATGGTTAACGGTCGAGTTTAAAAAATCAATTCAGTTCAGTTCAATTCATTTCAGTTCAGTTTTATCCAGGTGAATCAAACCGAGTCTTACTATATAGTTAATCATTAAGCAATATTTTTAAGTTTTGGTTGGGTTGCTGATTCCAACACATTAATTATTAGTCTTAAACTTAAATTGTAAACTAAGGCTCTGTTTGATTCACCTTAATTTTACTTAAATTCAGTTCATTTCAGTCCAGTTCAGTTTATGCGTAACTTTAGCACTCATATAACTTTTTATTCCAATTAATTTCATGATGATAAATATGTCATCGGAAAGATCTCAATGCATACTTTCAAATGAGTCCAATATTGACTATGCTTGGACAAATTTTAAATGGTTAACGGTCAAGTTTAAAAAATCAATTCAGTTCAGTTCAATTCAAATCAGTTCAGTTCAGTTCAGAATAGTTTCAGATTAGTTCAGATCAGCTTTATCCAGGTGAATCAAATAAAACCTAAGAAAGCTAATGAGATCTTAGTGTAGTGGTTAAGACTGAGGGTCTGGTATATTAGGTTTCAGATTCAAATCCCCTTCCCCCATTGTACATATGTGAACTTATCGTATTAGCCTACGTGCCTCCCTTGAAGTAGGCAAATAGTTAAGGGCTCATAATGGGACAAAATCATTTCTTGAATTCTTTGATCAAGCGCGCTTGTGGTTTATCGGTCTTCTTAACATTTTTGTTAATACCATACTAGTGTTTACCCGTGCAATATAAGTTCTCATGTATTCATCCTACAATAAATATACAGAATTTTAATGGTCTTCATCCTACAATAAAGTTTCTAATGCCCATGATTATTCTTCTCTCACAAGTCACAATTGACTGAAGGAGACCTGCAAGAGAAAGGAATTCGCAATAGGGGGGACAATGTATAAGACAAGCATCAGTTTTCATTTCACATGCATATATGAATATATGATATATACCTCAAATTCCATAAATTAGGGCACACATATAAAAATACAAAAATGTGTTCTATAGTCGTTTTCAACTTCTGAGTCTTTTATGTGCTGTGCTGGAAGGCATATTAAGGTTCTATTTTTTATTTTATTTTCAATTTCATTGTTAATTTGATATTTATATAGTTAGTGGCCCTTAGCCCCTTAGGTTCATCACGGGTAGATCAATGCGTTCTTTTTCTTTATCTATGCTCTAAATTTGTTTCTTTAGCTATATATTACTAGCTCCTCTCCCTCCTCTTTGGAGTTTAATACCAATCTATTTTTTTTAATCCAACCACTATAAGTGCATTCTTCACCGTTTACTTAGGTCTTTTCTTTTCAACGGAATGATGCGGACGGTGATGAACGAATTGCAACGGAACAGAACAGAGCAGAGCTTACATTGCAGAATGAAAAATAATGGATATTGTAGTGTCGCGTGAACATAATGGATTGCATAATGATACAGAACGCTAGACAATATGAAAGGTAGAACGGATGCAACGCACAGGGGCGGACTTAGCAAGGGACTTATGGGGTCCCTTGCAACCATACTTTTTGGGGAAATTCCATATACATTATAATTTTCCTTATTTTTGGTATAAATCCTTTGATTTTGCCCCTTATTGCACCCATAATTAAAATTTTGCACCCTTTTTAAAAAATTTGCACCCATATTCAAACTTTTTTGGGTCCGCCATTGGCAACGCACCCGCGCGGAATGGGCAGAATGAAAATTGAATCATAGAACAAAACGGAATACAACGGAAATTATAGTATAAAGTGAAACGAAACAGACCGAAATGAAACAAAATGCAGTATAAAAACCACAAAAAGAAAGGCCGTTAAGGGATTCCATACACCGGTTACACCCTTTTGGCACAAAGTAATTTTAACACATAACGTTAGATTGCATATCAAATTCTCATTCATTGCGCTGTGCTAGAAAAGCCTCCAATTCATTATAGAACTTTTGTAACATGATGATGGTGATCAACATGGAAAATGGTTGTAAAGATACCTACGACAATCTAGAAAGTGGTCACTCTAGAAATCTAACATTTAAAATCGGTTAAGACCTAGGAGCCATTTGTCAATTAGTTATTTATTTGGATCTCTCTGTTAGCATTGTAATGAAACGGTCTTCTTACTTTTTAGTGATGCAGCAACTTCCGTATCAAATGGTCATCTTGGTTAGAAAATTCGATATTGAGCAATATGTGTGACCATATAAAATAAGGGCAATGCTAAATCCAACATGAGTTTTTAAACAATATAATATTTTTATAACCAAAAAAAAAAAAATACAATATTTTTTCACTTAAAATAACTCATATACCTTTGTTTTAATTTTATTCATTTCACATTTCACTCCACTTCAATTCTCTCTCCTCATTTGAAGAGAGAATGAACAACGAAGATTCATACACTTTAATTGTTAAATACCATATTGTCAAATGAAGATTCTCATGAAAATGACCATGTTCACGTAATTACCAACTCAATTGGCTAAATAATTGTTTCATTTCCAATAAATTTTTATTCGCATATTATTGGGAAGGAAACTGGGATGAAAGTGGACAATCGCTAGAACATGGCTATAATATTAGCTGACAGTCGCCAAATATTGGAGACACCATGAGAAAACATCCGCCAAAAACAGGCGACTATGTGGGGAAAGATCGTTGCTAGAAATCGGCGACAACATGGTAATATAGTCACCGAGTATTGGCGTTAACATGGTAATATAGTCACCGAGTATTGGCGACAACATCATAATACAGTCACCGAGTATTGGCGACAGGTGCTTTTTAATAGTGTAACAGGTTCATACGAAAATTTCTATACACATTTATTTTTATTTGGTTTTCAATCTAAAGTGCAGACATAAAATTTCACTTTCATTTTCTTATTTTTAATCAACTAATTAAGGAAAAAGTTGTTAGAAAATCCACTTCGTGAATTCTACACTGAAAGACGGTGGTATAATTGACACGTTATCACTGATAGTAGGTGACTAATATACCTATGTGCAACCAATACTTGGTGGCTCTTTACCAAATCTGCCGCCAAGAGTTGGCGACAAAAGGGCAATACAGTCGCTTAAATGTAGCGACTGTCTTCCCCTGTTTCGACCTTCTTGGTGATAGGGGTGGTAAAAATGGTCAAACGGGTAAGCGGCGCAGGCAGTAGTAAAGTGATATAGTGATTTTGATACTAATTGGATTGTAATGAAACATACTTAGATTTGATCATCATAATTCATAACAGTCCAATAAAGATGTTCTACAATACCCATTTAATTATTTTGATTAAATCAACTGTACCTGCTGTTGGTGTAAATTAAAGCTAACTAATTCAATAAGATGAAAACAAGGCAATTAACGAGAGAAAAAGAAGACACACTTGCGTTGATGAGTTGGAAAAATGTTAGATTGATGGTGGTCATTCAACCTGCAGATGGAGTGGGTGTTTGAAGGAGAGAGAGAGGATCAGAGGAAACTTGGGGAAAGAGAGAGAAATGGATGAAAAATATTGTATATTTGTATTTGGTTAAAAAAGGGTATTGTATTTAGTACTTGTGTAAAATAAAATAAAAATCTGTTCTTGTTTTCTTTTCCTTAGAATATTTACCAGCTCTAATATTAACCTATGGTGACCCGTTCGCCGGCAGCCTCCGCTTATAGTCTGTGGCAACTTTGACAAATAAAATAAGTCAAAAGTCAAACGCCAATGCTATACTGGTAGGGTTGACAAGAAGCTGAGACAATCATTTGATGCTTTGATTAGAAAAACAAAAATTCTTATGAGGCGGCTCAATGTGAGGCGGTTCATACAAACATGACATTATGTTGATGTTATGTTTGGTTATAGAGATGACATCACCTTAAAGTCGCCTTATTAGAGACTTAGGATGCATTGTTTAGAGCTTACATCGTCAGTTCAGTTCAGTTCAATTCAGTTGAGTAATTTTTAGTTCAGTTCAGGGATTTTCAGTTCAGTTCAGTGGTGCTAATTTCAGAAACGTACTTTTGTTTCACATATCAAGTGGGGTTCAATTCAGTTCAATAGTGTCCAGTTCAGTTCAATAGTGTTCATTGCCGTTCAACAATGTTGATTTAATCTCAGTTTAATTAAGATAAATTTAGCTCTAAAGAACTCCCCCTTATTATGGGATTAGAAATAGCGAGTCTTCCATAGTTAACCGTCGAAAATATGCGAGGCCCTCTTCCATACGTTTCCCCTATACATGTGTCTGTGGTCTAAGTTCTAATGATTATCTGCTCACTAATCATTGAAAGGTTCAATGTCTTAAGGTTTTATATCAAAAAGGAATTAGCTTTTATATTCATTTTGGTTGTCAGGGCTTCAAAGTTCAAAATCATTACATATAATTACAGTATTGCAAGATAGGAATAAAGTTTGTTGTTCAGTTTTGCCAATATGTTTTTTTTTTTTTTTTTTTTTTGGTTCACGACCAAAGGTATCCACCGTCGAAAACAGTGATTATTTCCCCGCGCTGGTTTGTAGGCACCTCAAAGGGTGGGACGGTTGACCAAGGAATTTAAAGTTGCTCCATGCTCAATGCGAGATTCGAACCCTCAACCTTGATTAAGGATGAATGAGTCCCTACCAATCAACCACACCTCCTTGGTTTGCCAATATGTTACTTTTGTCAAAGCAAGCTTAAACAAACTATGCATGTTACTGCTGATTATGGTAACTAAATCACTCTTTTCTGTATACCATTCAATAAGCATAATCAAACATGAGAGATATCAGAAAAATTGATCAGATATGGCTTTTACGCGTTCTGCGATTTCAGCCTAGATCTGCCATATGAAATTTACCAACAGAACCAATGCAACAATCTGAGAATTTGTTTCTCAGAGGTTTATGTAAAAACATGATGTACAAGCCTTGCATCATATGATCTGCCATATGAAATTTACCAACAGAACCATTGCAACAATCTGAGAATTTGTTTCTCAGAGGTTTATGTGAAATCATGATGTACACAAGCCTTGCATATGATCTGCGAAGCACGAGATCGTGTAGTATACATATTGAGAGGCCTTGCCAGTGTTGCCAAACACACATGACTAGGGGGTTGCAAGTACCCTGCTAAAAACACTAGTCAGAATTAATCTTCTTCATGTTCTGTATAACAAAAATCATCTTTGGACTCTCAGCTACTGTACAACAAAACAGCTCACAAAAAACGATCATAAAAATGGTGAATTCATCATCGTTATACCATAGTTGCTTAATAGCAACATATTGGACATCGAACGAGGCCATTCTCATTACAATCAGGGCACCTCTGAAATCCATACTCATCTTCTTCATACTCTTCACTGTCATCTTCACATTCATAGTAAATCTTACAGCTACCGGAGCATGTCTCACATGGCACAAACCTTATATCACCACAATTGTCACATACACTAACAAGGTTCCCTCCATCTTCTTCCAACATTTCGCAACCTCCTAGAACCTTCTCTAGCTTCCCTTCTTCGTGCATTCGCCTTATCTCCTCCACCCCACCGATATACCTCTTCCCTGCAAACACCTTAGGCAAGCCAGGCTTATACTCGTCGCCTAATAGCTCTCTCAATTCTTCCTTAAACCCTGAATGCATAGATACATCTCTCTCGTCGACCTTGACTCCTACTCCTTTTAGGATGAGCCTTACATAGCAACAATCTTCATATGTTTTCCTCACCCCTCTTAGACTTGTGAAATACAATACCACCCTTTCTTTTGTATAGTATACATGCTCATTTGGTACCACAACCTCATTTTCCTCTTCTGATGTTTCCTCTTCTAGATATTCATTTTCGGGTAGACTCCCATTATCCGTCTTTGATTCTGTTTTTGCTTTGTCAACAAAGCCATTGACATGAGCATGACCATTATTTGCAACAACCCCATTAACCTCATTTTCCTCTATCAAATCCCCATTTATCTTGTTTTCTTCTAGTACTCCATTGGCACTAATTCCATTCAACTTCTTCTCATTAACTTCAAACTCTGCATTCCCATTCACATTCTGCTCTTCCAATACCGCATTCTTAGGCTTCAGATGAAAAGGGTTCGTAGGAGAAAGCTCTTCAAGGGCCTTCCTAAACTCAGATATAAGCTCAGGATCAAAATCCGAAACAATAACCTTAGACACCAAATTGCCATTTGACATAACATTCTCCTTCTCCTTCTCAAGAGAATCAAACCAAGTTCGCTTAGGCGATCCCAACCTGTCCTCCGGTGGCCTAGTCCTCGGAGAATCGATAAGCGAAGGAATCGACTCCGGTGATACATGGAAAGAGAAGCTCCTTACATGCTCCCCAGGCCTAAGAGGGCTTGTATTATCTTCAAGCCCTTCCATTAAATCCATAACATCAATGGTTTCAGGTTCACCAGGAGGTGTCCTAATTGGGGTTCTAGGACTAACCCTTGTTATCTTCTCATCAATCATCTTAGACCAAGCTTTAGCCTCAATCATCCCCATTGCAAATTCTTCTTTTTGATCAATACCCACATCATGATTTTTGCTCATTTCATCTTTTTTCTCCTCAATTTCATCAACCCATTTTCTCTCTCCTTCAATCTTGTTTGGTGGTTCCCCAAGCTTGATAGACCCTAATGTTGAAGATGTGAGAGCCACAACATGGTATGAATCCCCTTTATTTTCTGGTGGGTGATGAACATTCATTGAAAAACTCCTCCTTGTAACAGGTGAATATGGAGTTTTGCAATGTTTGCATCTTGATTTTTGCTTTGAACTAGCACAACCCATTTCACCAATCAACCAAAATGATGATATAAAACAATAAAATGGGGATGATCAAATGGAAAAATACCCAATAAGAGCTGCATAAATTAATGAGATAATAACAGAGAACTGAAGAACAGGGGAAACAGAGGTCAAGGAATGAAGAAAAAAAAAGAAGAGAGAGAATTTTGTTATTGAGATTGAGGAAAAGAGAAGAAGAACATTCCCCCACTATATTGAGCTGGGCGCAAATTTAGGGATTGCATAAAAAATCACCCCTTTCAACAAAATAAAAATTAAAGGATCGAGAGAAAAGGGATTATGAAATTAAAAATTAAGCAAATGGCCAAATGGGTATTGCTCAGAAAATGATTACATGAAAATTGATAACCCTCAAAAGCAGTGTTAACCCCAAAAAAACAAAGACATAATTCAGATCCTAGCAACTCATTTGAATTGAAATTTGGATCAACTTAAACTGGTATCTAGCAAAAACAGCTAAAACCCATTAACAGATCCTGAATATTGCAAAAAACTGCAACAACAAATATAGAAACAGATTAATGAAATATTCAGATCCATTAAAAAAAGTAACTATTGTATTTAGCTTCCTAAAAGGATCAACAAACACGTTTTGTGCTATAGAAAATTGTAATGGAAGGTTCAAAGAATGTGGGAAATTTCCAGAATTTTGCTCAGTCAATGAAATAGGGCTTCTGGAGAAGAAGAAAGTTGCCCACTTTTTGAATTTTGATTGATTTTGATTTGATTCTATTTGGGTATGAAATGAGAGAGAAACTGAGAATGGGTTTGGATTTATGTGAGTGAAGAATGAAATGGGTGGTTGAGAGATAATTGATTTTTTTAAGTTGGTAAAATGTTTGAAGGGCTTTGGGTTTAAGAAATTGGATTATATGTACGGTTTGTTGCTTTAAGAGGGATTACATTGTTGTTGTTGATGGAGAGTTACAAAAGGAAAACTCCCTTTTTTGATGTCATAAGGAAACGCTAATACGGCCAATGCGGGATTTATTGCTTGAAAGGCTCCCTCCACTATTACATCACCCTAACAATTTAACTACAATTTCAAAAAAAATATAAATAAATAAATTTTACTACTTTTACAACAAAAAATTAAAAATAGATTTAAGATTATTACAATTATTAGAATTAGATTAAAGTTGTAGAGGAAATTTTTCATGGAAATTTTTACTAGGTAGAAAATTGCACATTTCATTTGTTCCCTACAATCTCTTACCGATCTATCATAGGACTTGAAAATGTCACTGTTAAGCTATATTTTGAGCCGCCATATGACATTCCAAGCGAATAACCAACCACGCCGATAAAAGTTGAATCTTCCGGTGATGATATCAACACATTCTTTTTCAACATACACACAAGATTAGCACAATCATTCTATTTTTTTTTTTTTTGAACGGCAGCACAATCATTCTATGCTATCGAGTTGTTCTAACTAGGTGCTGACTGATATGATTATTAGGGTTTCGCACATCAAAGGAAAGACCCTAATATTTCTCCCCACAAAAGAGCCCTTTGAGGACGACTTGCACATAAGTTATTTACAATAACTGACGGTTTTGTAAATGTGAAGGAGTCGACACTTAAGTTTTATGCTTAATGAAATTAAAAAACTTGTATTGTATAAATCCACAAAAAACAACTACATATAAAACCTAAGAGACAATCGGGAGGCTAGGGATGCTAGATGATTAATGCCTACAGTGCGAAGAAACCTTACTCTCATTGACATCATAATCATAATAGTATTTGTGTATTGATTGAGGCAATGTGACATACCTAGAAAATTGAATGAATGAATATGGATGTTTACATTATCAATAATGAACGATGGATAAGTTTTTTTTGTTGTATATATTGTATTTGTAATGTGAAATATTGTGGCTTCTCGGTTATCAACTTTTTTCCGAAGCCAATATTTTTTGAGCTTTTATAGAAATGTTTTATCGAAACTTTATTTTTTTTCTTTTACCGCATATTTATTTACATGGTTTATCTAGTGGATATATAAGTAATTGAATGAAATGGAATTAAGTGGATATAGATCTGGATATGATAAAGTAAACATAAATTAAGTGGATGTGGCTCCACCCAATTTATATCTAATAATTCATTGTCATCCCTATGTAAAAATGGTCATGGGTCGTGACTCGTGTCATGTCGCACGAACCTGGGCATTGAGATGTCCTCAAAATCTGACCGAAGCATGGCCCACTAATTTATGCCACGTGCCAATTTATGTTCAAGTCATGCCCACGTTGTTCCGTGCTATATAAAATCGGATTGGGTCAGGTCAGTTTTCATGGTATCCCAGTCCATGACCATCTCTACCCCTTGGTGGAGTACACACTCTTATAGATGATTACCATCACAATCTAAAACCTAATCAATAATAATAATGAGTAAACCGAAGTGCGATATTCATTGGCAATTAACCCCAATGTGATTAGAGAAACGAAGAGCGGCTTGTAAAGTTCTACTTAATTCCCTTAGCTCCTATAGGCCCTACTAAAATTATGAAACAACTTCTTTTTGACGTGCATGCCATTTCCTTTCGCCGGATAACAGGGGAAGAGGGCACCTGGTCTAATATTGAATTGAATATTAAATCGGTCAATAGTTTTAGGTTAGCTTAATAAATTCATGATAAGAGTATATAAATTAATACCCTATCACTATTTCGTAACTAATAATATAGTAATGTACGGATTCTTGTACCATAACAACTAGGAATAATGTCCTCTAAAGATGTTTTTGCAAGGCTTGGTGGGTGGTGGTGTTTGTCTACTTAGTGTTCATTCTTTGTTCGTGTAAATGGCATCCACTAACTATTGTTTAAAATTACCAAACGATTGCTCAATGATATGTTTCGTGATAGATTGATAGTATTATTAGAAGTACTGGGATTAGATATTTAGATGCTCTTGCCCACGGGCTGGAACTTGAATTGATCAAGTCTAGGTGGTTTGATTTTATTATTATTGTCATTATTACTTATAATCGAACCGATCCGGTTAAGATTAATTAGGCCGGTTCAACTTTGGACTAGGCAAATGGGTTTCGGTCTGGTCCATACTGGACTTTCAGACCGGGCCGACCCGGTTAATATCAATTAGACCGGTTTAACTTTTGGACCAGGCAAATGGGTTTCGATTTGGTCCGATTTATAATCTGATCCAATCTGGACCAGTTAGGCGGATGACATGTATTAAGCTAGATTGTCATTATGTAAATATATTCTAGATTAGTCTAGTTGAACTAGTACTCTGTATTGTTCTAGACATTTGTTTAGTTTCTTTAGGAGTTTATTGGGAAGTGATTAGGAGTAATTATAGGAAGTTGGAAGCTTTTGCTTTGGTGCAAATACAGTGTATATATATATTTGATATTGGGAATGAGATGGGCTGAGAAAATACTCCCCACAATTCTAAACGTGATATGGTATCAGAGCCATATACCCTCTGAGCTAAAAAGCCTTGTCTCTTGACCTCATCTAGTGATAGCTATGTCAGATGATCAAGAACCTCCAAAACAGAATTTTGGCCAAAAGAAACCATCACCTTATGATCTGAATTCAAGCGACAATCCTGAGAATATCATTACTCAAGTACAGTTACGGGGTGAAAATTATGAAGAATGGTCGCGGTCAGTACGAACCGCATTGCGGGCTCGAAGAAAGTGGGGCTTTATTGATAGAACCATAGAGCAACCAGAAGAAGGGTCCTCGGAGTCGGAGGATTGGTGGACTGTGAAATCCATGATAATTTCATGGATCCTGAATACTATTGAATCTAGTTTGCGTTCAACCATATCAAATATGGAGAATGCAAAAGACCTATTGTAACCCCCCGAATTTTCTACTAAAATAAATAGACTCGAGCCGAAAATCCGGCAGAGTTTCTTTTGTAAACACACTACCCAGCCTAATAAGGCTTATAAAAACCTGCTTAACAAAAATATAAAACAAAATCCAACAACTCAGCGGAAGATTCTAATAACATTCGGGGCGCTACCGCCACACTCACTCATACGAATGAGTGTAAGGCTCTTCAACTGAAAACTAATAATAACAGTAATCTCAATATTAGTCTAGGTGGTCTATTTAATTACAACTTAATTATCTTAATAAAAGAACAAACTACTATTTCTTCGTGTACATCTATCTGAAAGCGTTCCTCACTGACATCTATATATAATAAACTTCAATCTGCAAAAATATGAGAATTTGCAACGTCAGCAATGCTGATAACTCACATCTAGCACGTAAAGCTCATTCTAAATTCAAATCAAGTCTAAACGTATAAACATATTTCAGTTTGATCAATCAAGTCTAAACGTATAAACATATTTCAGTTTGATCAATCAAGTAGCTAGATCATACAAACACTTTAACGTACTTTATCTGCATCTATATTTACCAAAGCTTTTGCACTAAGGATAACACCGTCAATCATAGCCAAAACATAAGTACTTAGCAATATTCACTTCAGATAACCTTCAGGTTATCTTGATAGCTTAAGATAGCTTTTATTATTAATCTTGCATTACTGAACTGGGCATATGGGAGAGGTTCCTAGGGTCGCCGCATCTCGGGGGAGTTTAAACCCTTGACCACAACTGGGGGTCAAGCCACAACTGGGGGCCAAATGTGCTACACCTGCTGACCACAACTGGGGGTCATAGCCACAACTGGGGGTTAGGTCACAACTGGGGACCGCAACTAAGCTCTGGGGACGTTTCCCATATAACACATCTGGAGTACCCATAGGTTCCTACTACCCAGAGCCATCTTCCACTTTACGTTATTAGTAGCTTAAGTAGCTTATCATTCTTTCTGTATTTTTTGACATTAGCACAACACATCACATAATTACTCACATATTCCCAGCTAGTTTGTAGTTACAATCATATCAGCATTCTTTTTTCTTTTTATATCTTATTTGAGATCTTAATAGCTCGTCATTTCTTTCCTTTCTATGACGTGTTCACATTTATCTTGTGCTACGAGCTTAAGATAAAGTGCTCTTGTGCTATGGCTCATATCATTTATCTCAAGCTCGTAGCACAAGAGCACTTTAAGTATCATTCTCTTTATCTGTACTTACTAACATATCACAAAGCTCATAAGATAGGGTAGTCATCAATTTATACATCGCACAATAACTTTATATCTTTGTCTTTAAACTTAGCTAGCTGCAACTAAAATCACATAGATAACAACATTCCAGCACTTCAATTCAGCTCATATAATATAAGAGGTAATACAATCTCATCCAATAGAAGTTAGCATAAAAGCACTACTATACACATCCTCACAACTACAGCCATCTCTGCTCATGTATACACATGAAAACTAACTGATCAAAGCATCTAAAAATCACTCCTTTAACGCACTGGAACACATCAAGTACTAGCTTATATGCGTCTAGGTTTTGGTTTGGCATCTAAATACTACTTGTACCATATAAATCCCTATTCAATCATTAAAACAAAGCTCTCAAAATCTTCTTTACTCGCATACCTAATTTCTAGTCAGCATATAGTTTCTTTAATAGCTAATCAAAATTCCAATTCTATCCCTGCTAAACATTACACACATAAAATAATTCAACTTGGCTTCACATATAACATAGAGGGAATAACATAATTGGGCTTACTAAGCTATATGTTCCCAAATCATCATAAAAGATCAAATTACATACCTGTCTAATTAGCCCATACATGTACCCATTTAACATGAGCCTAAACAAAGTGGAAATTGTAATTCAAATAAAACATTACTACTGTTCATATCATAAGTTCCCCAATTCATATCCAAAACCAATTCAATCACATATTCACATAACTAGGCTCAAAGTGAATGTAAAATGAACCTGACGTAATAGACGTAGTTACCTCTAATTGAATCATCCAAAGCTAATTAAGCATCCATATCCTTCAATCAATCAATAATCAAACAATATATAATCAAAACCCAATTTAAAAATTAAATCACTATATATCCAAATCAATTTGGGGTTTAGGTTTACTAAAATCAAACCAATTAAAACGACGAACTGGGCATGGCTCACGACATAGGTGGCGATCACTGGCGGCGCTTGGACGATTGATGGTCGCCGGAATCCATGGCAACCACTACGGGAACCAACACGCACAAAACAGAGGAGTGAGAAAGGGCAGCGAAATTCGGCTTCAACAGCGAACTAGAGGCTGTAACAGTAAAGTTTAGAGGAAAGAGAGAGAGAAAGTGCTGAAGATGGTGATGGGGGTGCTGGAGACGTGAAGGAGAACGATGGTGATGGTGATGGTGATGGTGATGGTGATGGTGATGGTGATGAGCGTGAAAGAAGATGATGGGAACTGGTGGGTTTTTGAGACAAAGAAACATTCAAAGGATTTTTTGTGCGAAATTACCTTGTTTGGGGTGTCATTTGTGACTTACTATCTTAAAAGTTTTTTTTTGTGGGGAACTACCTTAGAAAGCCAAAAAGTTTGTTGACCACTACCCTTGACCAAATTTTCAGGTATAATTTTCTTAAAACCCCAAAATACTCTCACATGACCAGCACGTGATCATTCTCTCTCTCTCTCTCTCTCTCTCTCTCTCTCTCTCTCTCTCTCTCTCTTATTCGTTCTCTTGTATCTCTCTCTCCCTCCCTGTCTTTGCACCTAACCTTATTGTTTCATGGAGATTTAGAGATTCTCATTTACAATATTTTTTCTGGGTATCATTAGACACGAGTAATTAATTGCTTAGCTTGTTATTCACTAAGATTCCGACTTTCGCAATTAAAGTTTAAGCCTTTAGAATTATGCCGGTGTCTTGATTTTGTCATTGATGATACTTTTAGTGACCACAGTGAGTATATGCTATAATTTTTGTCTCTGAGTTTGATTTTAACTAGTCAAGAAGACTGAATTGAAGCATAATTACGGAGAAATTGGCAATTGGGCCTTTCATGGTCACTTTGATTTAATGGTTGAAAATCTTTAGTATGCATCAATCGAGCAACTTGTTGATGTTTTGATTGTTTAGTTAGCCACAGTTAGTCTCCTTGATTGATGAAAGCCCTCCATTAATGGCTATAGCAATGTAATAGTACCATTTGCTTTGACTTAATCATGTGGGAGATGCTGATTTTGTCCTAATAATTCCGTGAGGGTATTTTGGGGTTTTAAGAAAATTATACTCGAAAATTTGATCAAGGGTAGTGGTCAACAAACTTTTTGGCTTTCTAAGGTAGTTCCCCACAAAAAAAAACTTTTAAGGTAGTAAGTCACAAATGACACCCCAAACAAGGTAGTTCCGCACAAAAAATTCTAAGAGAAAAGACTTAAGACAGTACAATAAAAATAAGGGTTCACTACAAAAAAAATGCCTTGTTCCAACAGATGTGTAACCACAGAAAATATTTGTGTTGGTGAAAGTCCGCTAATGCCAACAGATAGTCAATCTGTTGGTAATTTTTTGTGGGAGGCGAAAAACAAGATAAATTTCCATCAGAAGTTGAATATCTGTTGGTATTGTTTTTGGAATACCAACAAGGCAACAAGTTCTGTACCGACAAATATATCTGTGGGTATAAGGACTTAAAATTTTGAGCTTGCCCGCTCGCATAATTTTAGCTTCCCGCTTAAAATGAAAATCCGATATTAACCTTTCAAAAATTAGTCATGTTTGAGTCATAAAAGGGCAAAGCCGTAAAAGAAAAGGATGAAATAGAAGAGAAAAAAGAAAAGAAAAAAAAAAAAACAGGTTGCTCACTCAGACGCTCAATTATTCCCAGACTCTCTCTCTCTCTCTCTCTCTCATTTCATCTCATCCCAAAACCCTAGCCTACTTTGATGGCGAGCAGAGCAGAGGTAACTTCATCCCGCTCTGGCGTTTCGCTTCCACCTAGTTGAAGCCGGCGTTCCACTATTTTCGGCGCCTCATTTGTGGTGGTTGTTAAGGTATGCGAACTGAATTTCAATTCCCCTTCATAACTCAATTTCATTACTGTGTTTGGTGTTAGGTTTACGAATTTATTTCCCTCTGTTTCTGATATTGATGTTTTAGGGTTTCATTGTGAATTTTAGGTTCCTTGTGTTTTCTTTTTCAATTTTGTTCGATTTGGGCTTCTCTCTTTTTGTTCGATGCTTTCTCAGTAGAACTCGAGTTGAGGTTGGGTGTTATTTGATGTGCTGGTTTTGAGCGAATTTGGTGGATGATTCAGTTTGAATTTGTACAAAGTAGGATTTCACATTCAAATCAGAAGCAAATTTGTGGGTTAGTCTTTTATATTTGCTAAATTTTTGTAGAACTTTGCTAGTAAACATGAATATGCGTTAATTGTTCTTGTTATGTTTCAATTTCTGCAAGCTAAAGTGAGGGCTTCTCCCTGTGACAATAGGGATTACTACATACCCTAACTATTCTCTCTATCTCTTGCTTGCAACAGATTGGCTCTAACTTGCCTTCTTGCTAATTAATGATAACAGGTATCACTTACTTCTAATGTGTCCAATTGTGTTTTCACTTTAGTTGTTTTTATCACTGAGCGTACAATTTAGGTAACATTGAGATGTTTGTCCAACTTGTGATAAGGAGCTCTATCAATGCTTTCTCAATATTTTTCTAATTAATTATTGTTGGTTGTTATGCAACTTGTTTATGCTGATTTGGTTGCTTTGATTGGTTAGTTGGTAACTCTTCTTTCTCATTGGTTTAATATGGTAGGTTGTTGATCCTGCAACAAGGATACATCAGCATGTATGGTAGCACTCCTTATGTTCCAGTTTACATAATGTTACCAGTGAGTTCCTAATGTTAAATTGAAACTCCTTTTCTGTTATCAAGTTAGGTTCCTTCCCTTATTTCTTTCTACTTGTCGGGATTCTTATTTGTTGATTTGTTTAATAATACATCGATTGTGTTCTTTATCTCAATTGATGGGTTTTTGTCCATCTAACCTTCACAGCAGTTAATATCTCACCTTGTTAATACTCTCTGCTGACTTTATCGAGGTACTTTGTCTGATTGTCGAACTTATTGCCTATGATTCATTTGCGAAAATCTAAATTATTAGGTATTATTTTTAGAAAAAGGTCTATTGATGTTGTTTAAGCAGTAGACTAGTTGGATGGAGGTAGATATAGGTAGTGGTGTGCCCGGTGGATTTAGAAATCTGAATTGAGATTTTTCGACTTTTAAGAGTGTTCCTAGCAGTTTTATCTTTCTGTAACTTGCCCTTAGTTATACATATAATCTCATGCTCCATATGATATTTGTTATGGGTTTTTATTTTGTTAAAGTCATTTTTTTTATTACGTCCACCTGAGGTATATGCTAATTGTTGTTACTGCAAGTTTCTATTGCTGTAATTTTTGCACCATTAGGAACCATTGTTGTTTGCTGTAAGTTGGTGTTTCTACAAGTTTCTATTGCTGTAAATTTTTAACTGTATTTGATGTACCTATTTTCTGTTGTTGGCTACTTGGCTGTAACTGCTGCTGTTGTTAGCTGTAAGATGCTGCTGTTTGCTAGTGTATCTTGCTGGATGTTCTGTTTGTTGTTGCTGTTGCTGCTGGCTGCTACTGCTGTTGGCTGCCAATGCAGTTGCTGATGGTGTTGGATATCCTTAGGGTGCAGTAGCAGTTTTGCTATTTGTTTCCCGTTCTATTTGTTGCAGAAAACTAATAGGGTATTGCTAAGGTATATGCTAGTATATACTACGTTCTTGTTTAAGAGAAACTTTGCAAAACGATATGCACTTGGTCTCAAACTAAACTTAATAGGCATTAGTGAGCGAGGACACAAATTCTGGTGTTAGTAGGTAATTAATCTATAAGCTGCAATTACTCTTCTAGTGTTATATTTTAATCAGGATCTTTTCTCTTTCTTTTGGTGGGAAAGGATAAAGAAATGATATGAGATGTTGGTGCAATTGGATTCTTATGACCGTTATTGTTTTTGTTAGCAGGTTAGGTTGTTTTGATTTCTCCTAGGAGGTTGTTGTGACAAATGAAGAGGCATGAAGAAAAATGGAGCTTGAAGATAAAGCACTGTGAAATTCAATTCGTTTTTTTTGTGTAATTAATTTTGTAATTAAGCGATTCTTTGTTTCGCAAATATTGTAAGAACTTATGATCATGTTTTTTAATAAATAAGTTAGGCCCTGTTCTTTTCGTCGTTTCTATGCTGCATTCCGTTCCGCACTGCACAACAATTTTCATTCCGTTCCACACTGCACTGCAATTTCCGTTCCGTTCAGCACCGCACCGTAATTTTCGTTCCGTTCCACACCATACTAGTTATATTTATTATTCCATTCCGTCACGCGCTGTAATTTCCGTTCCGTGCCGCACCGCACTGCAATTTCTGTTCCGTTCCGCACCGCGCTGCAATTTCCGTTCCGTTCCGTTCCTCACCATCCCGCATCATTCCGTTGATGAGAACAGGGCCTTAGTGTAGCTACATTGAGTAGCCACTAATTAATATTGGAAGATATACCACTCGTGGAAAATATTCTTTTTGCTGCTTGTAGAAAATAAAGATTATTGCTAAATTTGCCTTTCATTTTTTTTTTTATTTGTTGGAAGTACTATTACCAACGGATAATTATGTTGGTATAAATTGTACTGCCAACAGTTAACACTCTGTTGGCATTACTTTTCCCAACAGAACCTTCATTATCTGCTGGTAAACTTTTGCCAACAGAATTATTGCCAACACTTTAATAACAGAAAAATATCTGTTGGTAAAACTCTTTGCCAACGGATAAAAGTCTTTTACCATCAGTTGAAGCCCTGTTGGTAAAAGTCAATTTTTTTTTGTAGTGGTTAACCGACTAAACAAAATGGGTCAAGACTAGAAGTCTCCAGATATCCCCTTTTTTTTTTTTTTTTTTTAAATAAAGCCCAAACACTAGCAATAATAATTCAAAGAAATCAAATACACTCTAAAAATAAATACCTTTAATTTCATAAATCAATAAATTATTTTCTTAAGTTACCATAAATCCTCAGGGTATTACACCTATGGCAAGACATCAAGGAGCGATTTTCGGTGGCAAATGGACCTCGAATTCAGCAAATAAAATCTGATTTGGCTGACTGTAAGCAGCGTGGAATCACCATTGTTGCTTACCATGGAAAGATTAAGGCATTGTGGGACGAGTTAGCGAATTATGAGAAAATTCCAATATGTACCTGTGGAGGATGCAAATGTGATATTGGAGCCCAACTGGAAAGGCGCAGGGAAGAGGAAAGAGTGCATCAATTTCTTGTGGGTTTGGATGATAAGGTTTATGGACCTCTTCGGACAAATTTGCTTGCTACAGATCCTCTGCCACCATTAAACAGAGTGTATGCAACCTTGATACAAGAAGAAAGGATGAAGACCATCACACGAGCTAAAGAAGAAAGAGGGGAGATTATGGGACTTGCTATTCACACTGGCACCAGGATGAAGGGACGAGGAGAGCCGAAGGATAGAACAATGATTTGCTCAATATGCAACCGAGCTGGTCATGATGCCACAAATTGTTTCTAGCTTATCGGATATCCCGAATGAATGGGGTGACCGACCTCGAGGTGATAGCAGAGCTGATAGTAGGGGCAAAGGGCAGCAGCAACAACGTATAATAACAAGTCGAGGGCGAGGTGGTACATTACGTGCTAATGTTGCTCAGACTACAGGAGGAGGTGTTAATATGTCAGCGACGTCCGCTATAGATGCAGATAAAGCAGGCCTAAGTGGGCTGAGTAATGAGCAATGGCATACTTTACTTGAGATGTTGAACAACCATAAGTCAAGCACAACTGAGAGGATGACTGGTAAGCAAATTAATGTCCCCTGGATCATAGATACAGGGGCATCAATTCATATGACAGGGAGTTTGGAGGGATTATGTGAATTACGGGAGGTGTTTGGATGTCCCGTTGGACTACCAGATGGACAACATGATTTTGTACTGTCCAATTCACTAAAAAATTGTGTGTTATACAGGACCGCACTTCGAGGATGCTGATTGGTGTGGGTGAATGAAGGGACGGGCTCTATTATTTCCGAAGGGTACCACACGTAAAGGCAATGAAGACCCATGGAGTAAGCTCGCTTAATCTTTGGCACAAGCGTATGGGACACCCTTCTTTAAAAATCACCAAGCTAGTTCCTAAAGTTGATCTTAGTAAAAGTAGCATGATTTTGAATAAGGCATGTGATGTATGTCAACGGGCTAAACAGACTAGAGACAAATTTCCTTTAAGTGATCATAAAGTATCTGAGATGTTTGAACTTATTCACTGTGATTTGTGGGGTGTTTATAGAACTTTATCTTCTTGTGGTGCTTCTTATTTTTTGACTATAATAGATGATTTTTCTCGTGCTGTCTAGTTGTTCTTGTTGATTGATAAGACAGAGGTGTCTCGTACCATGTTGAATTTTTTTGCTATGGTGGAACGACAATACAATAAGCAAGTTAAAATTGTTCAGAGTGATAATGGGACTGAGTTTACCTGTATGAAAAATTATTTTCTTGAACATGGTATTATATTTCAAACTTCTTGTACGGGGACACCACAACAAAATGGAAGAGTTGAAAGGAAACACAGACATATTTTGAATGTAGCACGAGCATTACGTTTCCACGGGAACCTTCCTATTGAATTTTGGGGAGAATGTGTGTTAACTACTGGATACTTAATTAATCGAACTCCATCTTTTATTTTAAACGGAAAAACCCCATACGAGGTTTTACATGGACATCCTCCTTCGTACGTGCACATAAGAGTGTTCGGTTCATTATGTTATGCACACAACCGAGGCAGGAAAGGAGATAAATTTGCAAGTAGGAGTCGTCGGTGCATCTTTGTGGGGTATCTTTAGGGGTGTAACTGAGTGGAGCCGACTCGGTGAGCCTTCGGGCTCGGCTCGGTCAAAGCTCGGTTCGAGCTCGGGTCAAACCGAGCTCGAGCCGAGCCCGAGCCGGCTCGAATGCTTTCCGAGCCGAGCCCGAGCCTGCTATGGCTCGGCTCGGTAGGCTCGGTTGGCTCGATTTAGTTGATTTTCCTCTCTATTCGAATAAAACCATTAAATGTTTTTAGAGATTTCTTATTTTTTAATGTTTTTTTTTTTCAAATGAGAACGTTCAAGGATTCACTTATAGTCAGATTCAATTGCAATTATTTTAAATCAATTTTTTCTAACGTTTGTAGTGATGAGTTTGAGTTTGAGCCGAGCCAAACCGAGCCGAGCCGAACCACGAGCTTCAATCGAGCCGAGCTCGAGCCTTAATTTTTCCGGCTCGGCGAGCTTCGAGCCGAGCCCGAGCCATGCCTGGCTCGGGCTCGACTCGGCTCGTTTACACCCCTAGGTATCTTTATGGGAAAAAAGGGTGGAAGCTATATGATCTAGATAAAAAGAAATTCTTTGTTTCAAGAGATGTTAATTTCTTTGAGACAGAATTTTCATTTTCCCAGAAGCTTCCGTTTCTAGTAAAAGTTCTGTAGAAAATGTTTTAAATGAAGGGGTAGTTAGTGATGACTGGGTAGACGATGAAAATGATCGGAATTTGTGTGATGATCAAAAGAGGCCAGAAGCAAGAGATATGATTGACCAGGAAGTAGATAGGATTGTTGATGGAAGTCATGCACAAAATGATGGGAATGATGATGTAAGGGGGGAAGTATGTGATGTTGGTGCAGGGATACAAGGAGATATAGAGGAAACAGATGAGGCCCAAGACAAACAAGCTGATGGTGAAGGATAAGCGGCACAAGATGTGACAGCAAATGGCGAGTAACATAATGATGAACAACTAGGCCGAGGATATCGAAAAAAACAACCATCTGTTCGTCTACGAGACTACGTCACTAATACAATTCGGAAATTGAGCCCCTCCATTAGTTCACCTGCTCCAACGCATACCTCAGGTACGCCCTATCCAATAGCACACTATGTGAGTTGTGATAAATTTTCTTTGCGACATCGAAATTTTCTTGCAGCTATAATAGCAAATTGTGAGCCCGTGTCCTTCTCGAAAGCAGTAAAGGATGAAAGATGGAGAGAGGCCATGCAGAATGAAATTCGTGCGCTAGAAGATAATGGTACATGGGTGATAGAACATTTACCTCCTGGGAAGAAGGCACTTGGTTTTAAGTGGGTGTACAAAATAAAATACGAGTACAATTCAGATGGCACTGTGGAACGCTTTAAAGCGCGATTAGTGATATATGGAAATCATCAAGTTGAAGGAGTAGATTATACGGAAACGTTTGCTCCAGTTGCCAAAATGATCACGGTACGAACATTTTTAGCTGTGGCAGCAGCGAAGTAATGGGAGTTGCACCAAATGGATGTTCATAATGCCTTTCTTCATGGGGATCCTCAAGAGGAGGTATACATGAAAATGCCTCGAGGGTTCAAGGTACAACCTCCTGGAATGGTTTGTAAACTACGAAAGTCGCTTTATGGGTTAAAACAAGCCCCAATGTGTTGGTTTGCCAAACTATCCGCTGCTTTAAAAGGGTATGGTTTCAGACAATCCTACTCTGATTACTCTTTGTTCACTTTACAAAAAGGTGACGTCCGAATCAATGTTCTTGTTTACGTGGATGATTTGATAATTTCTGGAAATGATCATGCTGCCATAGAAAGGTTCAAAACCTATTTGAGTGACTGTTTCCACATGACAGACTTAGGGGTATTGAAATATTTTTTAGGTGTTGAAGTTGCTAGGAGTCCAGAAGGAATTTTCTTATGCCAACGTAAATACGCATTGGATATTATTTCTGAAGTTGGCTTGCTTGGGGCGAAACCAGCAAGCATCCCTTTGGAGCAAAATCATAGGCTGGCATTGGCCGATGGAAATTTACTAGATGATTCTGGACGATATCGTCGACTAGTTGGTCGATTAATAAATCTTTGTTTCACCCGGCCCGACTTATCATATTGTGTACATATCCTTTCACAATTTATGCAACATCCAAGGAAAGAACACTGGGAAGCTGCACTCAGGGTAGTTAGATATTTGAAAGGCAATCCAGGCTAAGGTATTCTTCTACGTTGAGACAATGACTTGCAATTGTATGGATGGTGTGATTCGATTTGGGCTAGTTGCCCTTTGACTCGGAGATCCCTCACAAGGTGGTTTGTACTCTTGGGTGACTCTTCAATATCTTGGAGGACTAAAAAGCAGCAAACGGTATCCAGATCATCAGCAGAGGCAGAATATAGATCCATAGCAACCACCACATGTGAATTGAAGTGGCTGAAAGAGATTTTATCTAATTTAGGTGTGACACACTCTAAACCTATGCAACTTTATTGTGATAGTCAAGCATCATTGCATATAGCAAAGAACTCGGTATTCCATGAACGGACAAAACATATTGAAGTGGACTGTCATTTTGTCCGGGACGAGATATTGAAGGGAAACATCCATCCAGCTCATGTTCCTACTCATGCACAATTAGTTGATATTTTCACAAAAGCCTTGGGTAAACAACAATTTAACTACTTTCTCCGCAAGTTGGGCATTGAAAATCTTCATGCTCCAACTTGAGGAGGGGTATTAAGCTAGATTGTCATTATGTAAATATATTCTAGATTAGTCTAGTTGGAACTAGTATTCTGTATTGTTCTAGACATTTCTATAGTTTCTTGGGAAGAGTACTAGTTCCAACTAGACTAATCTAGAATATATTTACATAATGGCAATCTAGCTTAATAACATGAAAAGGTAAAGAGCAAGTCCTTGATTCTTTTTCCCAAAATTGGTCTGGTCCAATTTCAGACCGAATAAGGGTGGGTGGTCCGGTGTGGTTAGATCCGGGTCGGACCGGTGAATAACCCTACCGGCCACTACTCTTTAAATAACAATGCCGATTGTATGCTATAGTGTAGTTTAATAATGGTAGACCACAGAGCACTTTAAATTTCGATACTAATAATAATCCCTTGTTTCATACTTTATTCACGAAAGTTGTTCAGTATTCTCCATCGCAATACCTCAAAATAAATGTGGCTTAGATGAAATCAGCATACAAAATACATAATCTTAGTATGACATATTTACCTTTAATTTAGATAACTTCCCCAAATCCAAATATCACTCTTAAATCTTACGGAAATTGCTAATTACTTCATGCAGAACAACTTATTACTTAAATGGCGTACAAAACATTTAGTTTCAGATAAGCAACCAATTTCCTTAATCAATCCACATCGATTTATCTAACAAGGCCTTTTTTTTTTTTTTTTTTATTTGTGTGTGTGAACCCACAGGCCACAACTACTACTCTTAGAGTGTGCAGTTGTATACCAAATATACCCGAGTATATGCAATAGCCGCCTGCAAATAAGACACAGCAGGTAAACCAACAACTTATAAACAGGATCATTAAAGAGGTTTAACGGGAATTGAACACATAACTTTTGCCATGAAATCTAACTCACGACCAATTTTACTACCTCTTTCAGAACATCTAACAAGCTTGTCGATTTTTCCACTCCGTCGACGGTCTTGAGCAGTAGGATAATCCTCCTATTGTAGCTTAAAGTAGACTAGTGCTACCAGCAGGAATACGTGTGCTGTAACACAAAGTAGCGTAGGAAACTATGGAGTTCCATCTTTAATTTCAAACTCCACTTTGTTGTTGCAACTGTCGTGATTACTTGTACCTAAATATTAGTGCTACATATGAAATACTTCTATTTAAGTACTTAGGAGTTCTACACTATTACGAGTGTAAATGTTTTGTCCTCACATAATACAAAGTCAGTACAAAAAATCAATTGGTCACTTATGTCATTATTTAATTTTCCCAACAAATATTGTGGACCTAGTTATTATCATCAATACACCCTAAAGGCCAAAGGCACTATACTCACTATAGCCCTACTTAGCATGGCTCAGAAAAGGAAGTGACAGTCATTAAAATTGGTTGGCCAAGTGATGAGATTGAAACCTTTCAACATGTCAAGGCATGAGGAATCCAAATAAAATCTGCAACTCTCAAAATTTTAGAGTAGGGATTACAAATTGATCCGAAATGGCAAAAATGTGTGTAACAGAACAATTCGGAGCTTTTGATTGGATTGCCCCTAATTAGGCGAAACAATAGAGTTGTTTCTAATTGGTCCAAGCTATGGATTGGAAAACCGTATTTGTGACACGTTGCGGGTCAAAATGAAATTTATTCGGATTTTTTTTATAATTGCGTTAGAAAGCACCGACACTCCTTTCAAAGAGCCGTTAAAGTCGGACACGTATCCTTATACCGACACTCTCGAACACCCACCGACACTCCTCCCTAATAGTCGTTTGTATTTATCTTAGGTTTTTAAGGGTCTATTTGATTCACCTTAATTTTACTTAAATTCAGTTCAGTTCAGTCCAGTTCAGTTCAGTTCATGCGTAACTTTAGCACTCATATAACTTTTTATTCCGAAATAATTTCATGATGATAATTATGTCATCGGAAAGATCTCAAAGCATACTTTCAAATGAGTCCAATATTGACTATGTTTGGACAAATTTTAAATGGTTAACGGTCAAGTTTAAAAAATCAATTCTATTCAGTTCAGTTCAGATCAGTTTTATCCACGTGAATCAAACGGAGCCTAAGTCTAATTTACTTTGGTTTACTATTTAATGATTATAAAATAAGGTTTTGAAGATATTTAAATCATTTGAATGAAATTTTGCATAATTTTAAAGCTTTAAGGCTTGTTCTCCTCAACTTCCCTTTGAAGTATTTAGTAAAATTCAATTTAGTTCAGTAAAATTCAGTTTAGTTCAGTAAAATTCAGTTCAATTCAGTAAAAATAAAGGTTCAGCAAAATTCAGTAGAGTTCGATAAACCAAAGAACAAATTTACTCTTTGTAATTATAGATACAGTAAAAATAATTTCAGTTCAGTTCAGTATTGTGCAGATAAGTTCAGTAAATTAAAGGTGAAGAGAACATGCCCTTAATTTATAATAAATTTATATTAATTCCTACTTTAAAGACTGGATATTAATAATTAACATATAATAATTGTCGTGTGACTCGTGTCGAGTATCCTACATTTTTAGAAGGGGAGAGCTAAATATCACACCCCTTTTAAAACAAGGAATACCACATCCCTTTTAAAACAATACCACACCCCTAAATATAAACTACCCAAAATACCTCATTCCCAACTAAAAAAAATTGTCTATCGAGTGAGTAGTCTAACTGTGTAAGCAATTAACCACCAGCATATGTAAAACAAAAAAAATCGCATGAGACGGCCTCAATGTAAAACCCTTTCTAACAAACATGACGCCATGCTTATGATTAGTATTGCCCCTTGTAGTTCCGATGAAACGCCATCTTGTTTCTCTATGATATTCATTGCCATAGAATCATATAAATTGTGTTTGGTTATCTTAAAGGATATGACAAGTCAAATCTATAATCTCACTTTTTCTGCTCTGAGCTTTAACATGTAGGTTTAATATAGGTAATGACGTACCAATAAGTGGTTGGTGTAAGTGATTTGGTACTCTCATCCCTTAAGTAAGGTCGATGGTTCGAATCTTGTGAATGGAAAAACTATTTAGTGGGAGCACTTTACCCTTCATGGACCAACCCGGTACGAACAGGATTAATCTTGGCCCAAAGGGCTTAGGTGAACCTGTTTTAAACCAAAAAAAATATAGGTAATGACGTCTACTTATTTTTTTACCAACTTTAAGGAGTTCCAAACTTTGCTGGGCGGAGGGAGTATGATGTATGCCCAAATGGAAATGGGTAGTGTACTTTTTAAAAATCAATCCCACTATAGGAACGGCAATTGGCCATCTGTCACTGTGGCCTGCGGCACATCAACAG
This sequence comes from Tetragonia tetragonoides, assembly GCA_038025085.1. Lineage (NCBI taxonomy): Eukaryota > Viridiplantae > Streptophyta > Magnoliopsida > Caryophyllales > Aizoaceae > Tetragonia > Tetragonia tetragonoides. The sequence continues at coordinate 44,351,404 of CM076139.1, forward strand.
CAACATATCAAGGAGTTAGAAAACAAACCATGAAAAAGAAGAGGCTTGTTACAACGGTACAACCGCCGTATGCCCATCATAAATATGCTGCCTTTTGTAAACTGCGACTAGCTGATATGTGACATTGTGCAGCAGATATTGAGCCGATTACAACGGCGTAGCATGATGATGACTATAATGAAACAAAACAGTGGTGGGCTTTTCACCAAGAGGAGCTTTGCTTCTCCTGCATATTAACCGCAATCGTCCTCATCCACAGACATTCTAGACCAAAGTGATAAAATATTTCAAGCTAATATCATATAACATCCTTTACCCCAAGATCAGTAAGAACAATCCAATTGATCTTGCAACAAACCAATGCGGCCAGTAATGTTCGCCAAATTGCTTGGCATTAACCCAAGAATGAACAGTACCCTTTTACACAAAAAAAAAAAGCATGCATTGGTATTCACCAACCTCATCAGGGCTAACTATAAAATAAACACAATCTGTTATTCACCCACCATAATCCTTTCTAACATCGCCAAATGAGCATCATCGCCCACAAATAGCACGCTGTGTTTCTCTTCCAGCTTGTAATCCCAAAACCGCCCCTTTTTGCTTTAAGCCAACGGAAATCTGCATAGAGACAGACAATTTTGAGATTAAAAGCAGATGTAGAGCAGAAACAAAGGTGGTGGGAGACAGTGGGGGTTCTTCAAGAAACAGGTAAACAGCCTTAAAATATGCTGCATACCCTTAGTTAGAGAAAGTAAGTTTTGGAACAGAGAGAGAACAAAGTCTTGAAACCTTGTTTTTAACAAAGTATTGAAAGTATATACAGCATCATCACCAAGCTTCAATACATCTAGAAATTCAGCATGATAACCTCTGATATAGAAATGAAAAGTCGAACATGCTTTGTGCCACAAATAGACAGTGCGGCAATGCAATGTAATCACATGAAATTAGCAAAAATTACTCCACATCAAGATGATTACAGTCCTCATGCAAACAAATATTTACGTATGAGTTATGTTTGAAAATTAGAAAAGCTCAAATGCCCGAACAAATATTTCTTCACTCTCAACCCACGTACATGTCGAGATCATGGGTTACCCACAGTAAGCAACAGATCACTAGCAAAATTCAGCTTGTTAAGAGATTAAGCTTTAGAACAGTATTGGACAATCCTACAAATTGTTAAACGCAGAGATCCCAGAAATATCATTCAGAAATATCAACTTTACAAGAGCAAAGTTCTATAACTAGTCTGCCAGACTGCCAGAAAGCTGACAACAAAACATTGAGGTTAAACCATCTATGCAGATGCAAAAGCATCCCCCCTGACTTACTTCAGGTGCCATGAAAAGGAAGCTAACAAGTCTAGAAGATGTTTTGAAAACATAAATCAAATTAACATAAATTAACTAACAAAAAATTAGCGTTGGAACACAGAGGACATGATGACCTTACTCCACTTTGTATCTGTAGTTTCAAGTTACATGTCACACAGTGGAGTCACCACACATCTATAATGGACAAATTTACAGACTCTGACTGCTTAATTATAATGTCCTGCTTCTAAGTTTTAACTTATTGTTGATTTTGGTCAGATTCCAAGCTAAATCAACAATGGAAACATAGAAATTCTTGAGAGAGAAAATGGTAAATAAAAGAGGAAGCTTCTTATTGATGATGAAAGAATGAATTGATTAACTAGTTACAACAGCAAATGACTTATATAGACCAACTAATTGAGAGCTAATCTAACTTAACAAATCTGTAACAAACTTATGACAGAGGAAGAAGGTGAGGTAATTCCAACACCGCCCCTCAAGTTGGAGGATATGAACAACCTCCAACTTCCAATCAATGTTGAATGAGTTAGATTTGCATTAGGAAGGGGCAATATTTCCCCTGCTTTCAATCAGCTTTGAGTTCTGCGACGTCTTTTGCTAATTTGAGAAGCTATTCGGCATCGCAAATTATCCGGTTCAAATACACACATTTGCAACTGATTTTCAGCAATCTCAAAGAGTTCATAACCATTTTTTCTTGCTCTCTTGGTGAGTTCATACTTCTGCCAGCCGGTTATTGCTGAGTGAGGTGATGAAGATAAGTCATTCATTTGCATAAAGGAAAGTAGTACATGGGGATGGTTTTAGGCCAAGTTTGTTAGAAACTTTACAGGCCACAAGGCTCAGGTTTATGGAGGTTGGAGATGTGAGCAAAATTGATGATGTCGCCTTTGCTGTTGGCTCCTTTGCCATGGCTGCTGTTCAAGAGTTCAGATCCTTATATTCGTATACTTGGGCGTCTTCTAGTTGGTTTGGGTGTTGGAGTGGCATCAGTTACTTCTCCTGTTTATATTGCAGAGGAAGAACAAGAATGCCAGTGTGTTGGATGTATTTAGAAATAAAGCTTGCATTTCTAGTTGGAGGCGATCTCCAGGCTTGGCAATGGCTTGATCAATGGCTTGATCAATGGACTAAGCCACACATTGTTTGCAAATTGGAGGTTGTTCACACCCTCCAACTTGAGGGGGAGTGTTGGAATTGTGCTATCTCAACTCTAGTGTCTAGGAGTTTGTTAGAGTATGATGCCACGTAAGATTACTCTTGTTAGTCTTAGCTCAGTTTAACTCATATGTATATAAGTCATAGTTGATGTATATAGTTCACTCATTCCTTCAATCAATCAAGAAGAAGCTTCCCTTTTTCTTATCAATTTCCCTCTCAAGATATTCTCTGTTTCCATTGTTGAATTTAGCTTGGATTTGATCAAAACATGGTCTCTATGTTGATTTTTGATCAAATCCAAGCCAAAATCAAGAAGGAAAACAGAGAATTTCTAGAGAGAGAAATTGATAAATTAAAAGAGGAAGTTTCTTATTGATTGAATGAATGAATTGGGTTACTAATTACAACAGCAAATAACTTATATAGAGAACTATTCAGAGCTAATCTAACTTAACAAATCTGTAACAAACTTATTGATGACATGGCATAACATTTAACAAACTACAGAGGAAGAAGGTGAGGTAATTCCAACACACCCCGTCAAGTTGGAGGGTATGAACAACCCCAACTTGCAAACAATGTTGAATGAGTTAGATTTGCATCAGGAAGGGGCAAGATTTCCCCTGCTTTCCATCTTGATCCATGAACTTTATAGAAAGTTTTCTTTCATGATCAAGTACCCCACGATATAGAGACCCAAAGCACCTTGGCCAAAGACTTTTGACTTGCTGAAATCACCACTTGCTGAATCAACAACTCATTTTCCTAACTCTGGTTCTTGCATCAATTATAATTAGAGCATTGCTTCCAAGACAACAGAGACCAAAAAAAGACTTGTCATGAACCTTGTAAATTCGCTGAAAATCAGCAAGCAATTGTCTGTAACTGAACCGGCTAATTTGCGACAAAGAAAAGCTTGTCGAATTAGCGAAAGGCTTCACTGAAGTCAAAGCGGATTGAATCTCCCGCTTACAAGCAGCCATCGAAAAATCAAATTCCAAACAAAACCAATGAGATAGAAGTTCTCACAAAACCTAAATGATGAGAACCAATATCAACTGACAAATGATCTCGAATTTGCGCGATTATCGATCGAAAACATAACCGAAGAACGACCTCGATTGAGTTCTCTGAGATGATAACATGACCGAAGGTAATGATGACGTCGATGATGACGACTCAACGCCATTGAAGATGAAATAATCTGGAATTTGAGATCAAAATCATATGTTCTTGATGATGATGATGATAATAGGACATGAACCGTTCAAATTAATTCTCATAGGAGAAGAACGATGACAAAGATAAACTCAATGAACCGAGTGACGATGATTAAAATTGATGAACCACTCAAATCAATGTGGAAGAAGATGAACGGTGAAGAAATCAACTCGATGATGCGAGTGATAATGATGAATATTGATGATGCACATAACCTTCGACAAGAAGGTGAGACAAAGCGCTAATGATATTGATTGATGATGAAGCCACCGCCAGTGTTAGAGAGAGGGGAGAGATACCAAGGTCTCCACCACCTCCTCCAACTAGAAGAATTCTGAATCGGAGTAAAATCTGGTCAAACAAAGTGATTGAAGATGAAAATTCACTCAAGAATTTCATCAAACACTTTGCGTGCGAAAATCTTGGAGTGAAAAACTGAAAATTACATCAATTTCTTGTTTGATCTAAGAGGAAAAACTGTTTAGAATCTGAGATTGATGAGCTAGAACAGTTGATGAACACAAATCAACCTGTTTGAAAAACCAAATGAAATCTTTTGTGATTTTTAAGCATGATCAAAGATGAAACAAGGACAATAGATCGAAATTGAAAGAAATTAAGAGGAAACTGAGATTCGTGAATGATTTCTGTGGAGCTTTTATCAGTTGATGAAATCAAAACAACCTGATTGAAGATCACAAGATTGACGGAAGAAAAATCACGACAGAAAAATCATGAGAGGAACAGGATTTTTTTTTCCTTTCATGATAATCGAAGAATCATATGAACTGTGATATGAACGGAGAGAAACTGATTAAATTAGCTTGGATTTGGCTCTGATACCATGTTGATTTTGGTCAGATTCCAAGCTAAATCAACAATGGGGAAACATAGAAATTCTGGAGAGAGAAAATGATAAATAAAAGAAGAAGCTTCTTATTGAGGATGAATGAGTGAATTGGTTAACTGATTACAACAGCAAATGACTTGAGAGCTAATCTAACTTAACAAATCTGTAACAAACTTATTGATGACATGGCATAACCTCTAACAAACTAACAACGTGAGGTAATTCCAACACTTATCTCACTCAATTGTTTCCTTAATCTGCCCCTCTTCTACTCCAACTTGCACTTGAAAAAATTGGTTCCCAAAGCCAGCCCTCCAACAAGACACTAACAATGGCCACAGGTTCAGCATTAAAACAAAACCACACCCATTGGGAAAAACTGAAGCCCCGAATAGGAAAATCCTAGAATCATATATTATGACCCTAACCTAAACTAGTGACCTCAACTCAGATAAGTTAATCACAATTGGTTAAACAAAATATTATCATACAGTAGGAGGAAAGACTAGAACCTCAAGGTCTGTAGCTTTTGGTTGCTGATATATAGTCTTTAAAGCATAGAAATCAACTGTGCAGACATGCAAAAGCAAGGTGCAAGAAAGAAATATATATCGCCATATACAACATAGCACAACGACCATCATTATGCGTTCATACAATGGCAAACATTCAGACCATCATACATCTTCAGGAAATGAAAAAACTATTAGCACTTAGATACTCATAAAGATTCTCACATGTTTCAAGCAGTTGCTTCAGATTGTAATAATTGCTGATCAAAAGGAAACCGACAGTGAATGTCAGTTAAATGCTGACTTGAGGCCAGTACCATTTTTTTAAATTGAAATAGCAGCCTCAATCCTTTTTCTTTTTCAATAAGCAGCCTACATCTATGTTAGCTAAAGATTAGTCTTCATCTATGTTACATGGACTCTTCATTTCACCTCGAGTACCCGTATCAGACAATCAACACTCGAACATGGGTATGGACCCTCCACACTCGGACATGGCCAAAAACATGCTAAATTTCAAAATATTACCGAGTCAAAAACTTGGACACGTATCCATAATGGACACTTCCAGCCGACTCCAGGTAACATAGATCCTCATACAAAGTACAACAGTTTCCCTAATTTGATTGTTTCTCATTCTTGTTTGACAAGTGAAGTTTGCTATATAAGATTAGAGTTGTCATATCTCTAGCTTGATTAGAGTCTCTAAATTAAACTTAAGAGTGATTAGGGCTAAGGCTCCCGGTCTGGAAATAAGAAGAAGAATGGCCCTTCTGTTGCGGGTATGAAAGTCTCCCACGACACTCCATATTGATACCTATCTGCTCTACTATACTAAATTTGCTAGAGAGAAAGGCGAAGGCATGTGCTTGAGCTAATGCATACTAGTCAATTTGTTAGACTTAATAGACTATCAGGTTCCAGTATGTATAATAGCTACGGGTGGAGCAACAAACTGCTACAATTTTTTAAATCAAATAAGATAAATCAGTAAACATGCACAGATACATCGTGGAACTGTATTTTGCAGATTAAACACCTACTCTGGAGTCAACAACAATCAGAAAGTTTGGTAAATGACAAACAATCAAACTCCACATAGCTTTTTATTTCACATGGAATTCAGAGTCACATTCACATCAACATCACTGAAATTAGGATCAAGATACAGAAACACAAGAACCAACAGGCCAAATTATAGTAAGCAAAAACTCAGGCTAAAGCATTAGACATTTCATTACCCCAACAGGAAGAGCTATCCAATGTTGTTGCATCAAACCAAGGCGGCGGCGGCCGGCGAGTAAAGCCCACCAAACTGCTCAAACTCAACCAAAGAACAAACAGTACCCTTTTTCACATCAAAAACAGCATGATACTCATCACCCTCTTCAGGTGTAACTATGAAATAAACACAATCTCTTATACACTCACCATAATCCTTCCTAGAAAATGCGAAATTAGCATCATTACCTACAAAAAACACACTCCCATTCAATTCGAGCTCGTTATCCCAAAAACGACCTTTCTCATCCAACTTATACACTCCTCCTAATAACCCTAAGCCTAACCCTTGATCAGTCAAAACCCTATCAACCAAATACAAACCATCATCACAACCCACCAAATGAGTAAATCTCCCACAACCATACATCAGACTATGAACCAAATCAACCGGTTTTAACCTCGAATCAATCATGACAAGTCTCCCTCTATGATCAGCAGAAGCATAAAACTTCCCATTATAACTAACAATATCATCAAACCACCTCCCACTAGCATCAATATCACTCCAACTTGAATCCCCAAATCTCCAAATCAATAAATCCCCATCATCACTCAAACCCAAAACCACAAAGTCACCATCTTTTTCAAAAACCCTTGAAACAACCACCTTTTTTAATGGTACCTCAGAAAAACCAAAACCCACATCACCAAACACATAATTTTCACTAACTAAAGACAACCCATATTCCAAAACATTGATATGTGAAATGGGTTTTTCTAATTTGGAGGAATTCAGAGGGTCCAAAAGAGTAAAAGTATTGGGCTTGGTGGTTTCTTGAAGGTTTAAGAGAAACCCATTAGAGGAGGGGGTGTTTGTGTTTTGAGGAGAGAGAAAATAGACGGTGTGTTGGAGAAGAGAGAGGTGAGGTGGTGGAGGAGGAGAGAGAGCGGAGAGGGCTTGAGTTGGGAAAGGGAGATGAAGAGGGAAATGAAGAGATGAAGAGGAAATTGAGGAGAGAGAAAGTGATGAACGCCATGATTTGCAAACGGAACGTAGACGGAGATATCCAATTTTGGGGTTTAGATGATCGGCAATTGATGTGAGGATGTCAGTTGGGAGATCGGACCACCGGGAAGGGGTGTTGCTGGATTTGGGAGGATTCATTTTCGGTTTTTGCCTTTTTGGTAGCTTTTTTTGGGTGCTATTTATGTTTGTTTGTTTTTGTTTTGTTTTTTTTTTTGGGGGGATTTAATACAAGTTTACCTAACCTTTTGGCCAAGACTAATCATGTTCGCACTGGATCGGCTCACGAAGGGGTATAATGCTCCCACTAAATAATTTGTTTATTCACAAGATTCAAACTCTCGATATTGCTTAAGGGATGAGAGTGGCGAACCACTCGCCAAAATACAGGGCCAAATTATTTTGTATGTTTTTTTGCCAAAATACAGGGCCCAAAATTTTTTTGTATGTTTTTTTCGGCCAAAATACAGGGCCAAATGCCAATGCTTTCATGGCTTCACAGCAAATCCCAAGGGCCAAAAGAGTGAAGAGTCATGCAGCTTTACCTCAAAAAGAAGAAGTCATGGACCATGCCGTAGGTAGCCATGTTGAAGCACGAAGCAACTGGACCTGGTAAACATGTTGATTGGATCGGGTTTAGATTGATCAAGTTGGGTTTTTCTTTCTTTTGCTAAAACTTGACATATTCATGAACATTGTGAACATGGTACATTCAAAACCAAAAAAAAAATATATTAAAAAATTTGATAGAAAAGGGCAATCTCATTTTATTCCAGAGTTAGAAAATGACACATATCTTATAAGCTGCATCAATAATATTTTCCGACATATCCTCCAACCAAACCCTCTCACAACAATTGAATGGCTAAATTCTAGCTACATTGTTACAACATTACCCGCCCTCTCTACACAAAAGACCAACTAATAAATTGAAAGTTTATAGTTAAAGCACGAGTTACGATTTAATTTTAAATTTGCAATGTTCCCTTGTAAACTTCCACTACGAGTATAAGCAAAGACAAAACATGCATTGTTGCATTGAAATTAAGGTGAAATAATTATTAATTGAAACAAAGGGTCATTGAGAAAAAATTAAGATCCAAATGACTTTCTTTAAAGAAAATTATTAAACATTTACAAATGGTGTACTGGCTTGTAGGGCTTTTCCTAGAACTTAGGTGGTTAAACTAGACATTATATCACTTGAGTGGCTATGCAATTGGCGGAGTATATGCTTTGAATTTTGTTCAGAGTTGCTAAGTTCTGATATTCAGGCCTAGATTATATCACTTCCTAATCTTCTAGCAAAGGGAGAGAGCGACATTAAAAGATTAAGAAATAGTTGGTTTTCTAATTAAGTTTCCAGGTCATCACGCAAGCTATGAAGCACAACCTTCCGGTCCAACTTCAAGTACAACTCTTGTGAAGTCAATGTCTCTTGCAAGGAGTAAGCCCCTCACAAGTCACAACTATCATTATTTCCACTTTGACAGATGACCATACACCACATCTAACCATGGAAACTTGGATAAAGGTCGAGAATATCCCCCCAACTCCACCATCATCATCTGAGTTTTCCCTAGATTTACAATTCCTTTTAACATTTACTCAGCCTTCTGGTTGAGATTTCTAGCGAATATTAGATCATGCCTTAGTTCGCTTCCTCTCCCCTTCACATAATGAAACCCGACATTCATTCACGACCATGTAAACCTGATAAAAAAAAATACTCGACGCTCTAGCCCGACCCAAACCCGCCAAGAGTACTGGTTCGAAACGAAAGCCAAACCCGTTTGCTCAGCCCGGTCCAATTGCCCATATTTCTATTTATTTTGATTTTTGCCATGTTGTCGTAATATTTTGTTGGCTAAATTTTTCTTTTTTTTTAAAAAATAAAATTTTGAGAATCGACTATTATAGTTGATTAGATCTCGAAAAATTATGTGGATTCGAAAAGAAAAAAAAATCACCTTACAAATTCCTAGTTTCCTCTAGAAAACCTATTTCTTTTTTTAAATCCTAATAATTTTTCCTTTGGTGGAAATAATAGGAATCGTCAAAATAGTTATTCCACCCAACAGAATAATTATCCCGCCCAACAAAATTCTGAATTAAATGATGAATTTGTGTCTAATCCCCATTTTCAAAGATTTCTACGAATATCTGGAGTTGATACAAATGTAATTCCAACTTTCTCTACTTTCCCCACCTCAATTCAAGATCCGGCACATCATTTTCCACAATGCTAATTTGTTCCCACAACATATTCAAATGAAAGTCTTGAATCATCTTATCCTTCAAAATCAATTTTTGATGTCGGTAGTGCAGATCACAAATCACGATGAAGATGATGAGAAAGTAGAAGAAATTGAAGAAGAGGTAGGGTATGGCAAAAAGTAGGAAAGAGAGAGATGAACTATACAAGGAATTTGGATTCATGGATAAAAGCTAATTTTTTGGTGAAGTTCATAATGATGAGGTGGAGGAGGGGGAAAATAGGAGAGAGAGGGATAAATACATTAAACTTGATAAAGTTTATAAATGGGAATGCTGATACTATCATTCCAAAACACATTCACCTTAATGTGATTTTGGACTAAGAACATGCTGAATGGGAGAAGTTGGAGTATTGGGAATCATGGAAGACTTTGTAACGCCTTTGCTAACTCTTTGGCCAAACTTGTTAATTAAGAAGAACATTTTAATTATGGTTGATGTATTTTTTTTTTTTTTTTTTTGGTTCACATCAAGGATATCCACCATGAACCACAATGACTATTATTTGCATTGGCTGATAAGGACTTCAAAATGTGGGACAATTGGCTAAGGAATTTAAGAATGCTCCATATCCAATGCAAGATTCGAACCCTTGACCTTGGTTAAGGGTGAATGAACCCCTATTACCCAACCTGTCAACCATACCCCTTTGGTTATGGCTGATGTAATTTTAAACACCCCACGTCATAAATTGGTGTATATATACTTTAGAGATAAACTATATAATTTACTCCGACTCTATAATGTATTTTTATATGATGCACGACTTTACCAAAAAATTCTAGTTGTAGTGTGTTCCACAATTCCTGTAAGTGGTGTTTATTTGCTTGCAATCAATTGCAATGTAATGTAATCATTTTATACTGTAAATGTGTGGTGGAAAAGGAAGAATAGGGTGAAAAGAGACAGGAAAAGTGAGTTTGATTACACCATCCAAAGTAATCACCATTACATTGGAAAAATGAAGCAATTGTGATTACATTGGATAATGCAATCAATCCCACTTTTTCCATCTCACTCCTTCACTTTTCACCCCACATATACTCTATAAAATAATTGCATTGCATTGTATTTGATTGGAAACAAGTAAATGAGCCTCTGTAAGCATCTACATGGTGCATGGACATATGAGTTCTAGTTCCAGGTAATAATATGCCATATATTGCAGCAGACTTCACTTTTCATCTATATATATGCATATATACTTCATCCCTATAAACAAAAAAAATTAACTTCAGGCATGAGCATTGAGCAGGATATAGAATAAAAAGGTCTGAGCAAAATCTGGGCACCGCTCTGATCTGACAAAATGATCACTAACGAACAGTGTAGCATCTAGAAAGAATCTCTTAGATATACCTGAGTTGTTACAGATTAATTAAAAAAACTTACCCACTAATTAAAAGTCAAGTTTTTTCTAATTATCTATAAAACCACAGCTCAAAGCAGGTCAAAGCATGGTTTGGAATAGAAACTTCTTGGTTGCTGGGCAAAGCCTAATATTATAACTCAATTTGAGAGGATTTAAGAGATTGGGCACATGGTACAACGATGGCATTTGGCATGTGGACTACAGAGGAGATTCAGAGCATCTTTAATTTTCCTTTTTTGTGAGTTTTTTTTTTTTTGTTTCACACCAGGACATTCATTATCGTCGATCATACTGACTACTTCCTTGCGCTACCGCACTGATAGGCAAGTCAAATGGTGGGATATGACTACACGTGACTAACGGGTCGGTCGGGTCGGGTCAATCTAATTTGGCGCATTGAAAATATACTTTTTTTATGTAAATTCTTAGTGGGCTTTCGAGCTGTCAAATTAGTTTTTGTCGGTTTTCTAAACCCGGGTCGGGTTCAATTTTTTAGGTTAAGGCATTTATGTGTCTGTAACAATGGATCGGGTCGGGTTAGGGTCAAACGAATTTGGCCGGTCTAAGAAACATTTATGTGTAAACTTTTAGTTGGCTTTTCAACTATCAAGTTAGTTCTTGTCGGTTTTTATTTGGTCGGGTCGAATCAGATTTTGCCAGCTCTAGACATGACCAAGAGATTTAAAGCCGCTCTATGTCCAAGTGAGATTCGAACCATCGAGCTTGGTTAAAGATGGATAGTCACGACTTGTCAAACCACACCTCCTTGATTTAATTTTTTTCCCAATTATTTTAAAAAAGAAAAATAATTACTCTGGATATTGAGCAAACAAGGAGTAGCAAGGATCCAGCAAATGCCAATGGATTAATTTTTTTGTTCTTCAGCAATTGGATATTAATAATTTTAAAAAAAATGGGCAATGGCATGTGATGTGAAGACCCAAAGAAATTGGGCCCTACAAAGACAACCCCAATTTTAAGAAAGTGAGGTGGTGAACGTCTCATTCACAGTTGCCGTAGACGCACTTGACACCTGAAAAAATGAAAGCGACCAATGCTTTCCTAATTTGTAAACTGTTAATCAGGTGACATTTATCCTACAGTACCTTTTTTCCTATATTGGCCAATCTCATGTCATAGTAATGATGGCCTAATTATGAGTAACTTGTAAACTAATCCCCAATTTTGTCAATTGGCAATCAATGTTTTACTAGTGTTTCCATATCAAGTTCAGCTAGAGTAATTTGAGCTTGTCTTTCGTTTAGACTAGGTTTGGAACGAGGAGTTTGTTTTGTTTATGTTGTTATTTTAAATAATGGTAACAAGTATTTAGTCTGAGTCCTTTTTCACTTACGGGTCAGTAAATTAGTTTGGATATCGGTGTTCAGTTCAGAAAAAGAAGATCATCTATCTTATATTCACTCAAAAATTTTAGTGTACTTTAAAGCTTAAGGATGTACGCTTGTATTGGCACGAACCCACCATACTACCATCAGTGGCCTCAATGTCTATTCTCTCTTGTTAGGCTTCAATGGGATAATAGTGATGAACTACTCATACTGACCACTGTTGATTTTGCATTTTAAGTAAGTGTTTCTCTTTCGCATTACATAATCACCTTAAATTCAAACAAACTCCCATAACCCATAAGTATGACAATAGATTATAACAATACACATTATTAACTGCTCTGGATCTATATATTCTGCTTGCACTTTTCTCTTTCTTTCTCCCCTTTTCTTTGATGTTTTCTGATTTTAACGTCGCTAGATAGATAATGAACTTTTGTGAATAGTGTTTTTGTAGGAATTTTGGGTTGTCGTGTGGATTAGTCTCTAAAGGATGACTTTCACACTTAAAAATGAATCAATCCGTGAAATAATTTTTGGGTAACTTTTATAAAAGGATAGATTTGTGATTTATTAAAATTTAACCTTTCAATTTGAGCTCTTTAATTTGGTTGGGTTCATTCAAAATAGTCAGCTAATGACGGCACCACATCACATGGTAGGTTCACATACTTAAAATTTTTTAAAATACTTGTTCTCACTCATACACATGATGCAATATGCTCTACAAATGCTTGTGACGAAACATGGGAGCTTGAAAAAAAAAGAAATTATTCCAACCTCATTAATACTTCATGTGCTACGATAGTGCCCTTGGCCCCTGTTCCTCCACATCCTCGGATATGATATTTTTTTTTTAAAATCTTTTGTTTGTTAATAATATTTGGCATTCTTTAAATACAGCAAAACATGCTCTGACTTTGATTAGAATTGAAATGTAATTTAAGGCTTTCTTGTGTCAGTCTACTCCTATAGAATTATCCTATGTATATTTTTTATCCGTTGGACGACTAGCTAGGGATGTCAAAAACTTTTCCCTGGTTGTTTCCAACCCAGTTGGTAACTTGGCATGATGAGTAAATCAGTATCCTTTTGCATAAGTTAGATCCTGCTCTCTTCAATCGAATGATGTGGGACGCAGAGACATGCAACTACGTGCAACAAAACGGAATGATACAGATAATGAAACAAAATGTGATAACTACTCATGAGACATATTGAAGTACAGAAAGTAAAACAGAACGGAATGCAGCATTGAAACGACGAAAAGAACAGGACCTTAGAGTTAACATTCTTAGGTTTACACAATATCAGATGAAACTAATAGAGTAGCTATTTTTGAAATTAAATCTTGCACTTGATAATTAGTTAGACGACCAATTGAATAATGGAGTAACCCATTTGCTTACTTGTATCCTTAAAAGATCCATCTTGGTTAAAGCATGGACAAGTTAAAATCTACTTTGTGCCTGTATGTCACAAGCGGATGAGTAACCCAGTTTCTTATACATGTAATCAAAGTCACTAAACCCAGTTCAACATGACTCACGGACACTCAAGTTATTAGTTACACTTGAACTCATTAATTTTTACCTATTGCAAACATGATGATAGTTGATTTTACCCGAAGAAAGATCACAAACACACACACACACACACACACACACATATATATATATATATATATATATATATATATATATATATATATATATATATATATATAAAGTAAACCTGTTTTCTATGAACAAAATCACTTCTAGAGTATTTCTGTGAAACAAATCAGCAGAATTTATCATGATAACATGACAGACAATCGAAATTTATTTCACACTGATAGCCCGTTTTACATAAGTTTTTGCGAAATATAACTAATAAAAGAAAGACATTAAGTCTCTTGTGAGGCATTGACGTATCTAAGGGGTACAAGTGGGTACAGGCGTCGACCCTCTTTTTCGATAATTGTTTTGTCAGTTTTATAAAGTATATATATTATGGAAGACATTTTGTATCATAAATACTTGTGTGGAGTATTGGTATGACCTCTTTTCTATTACCTTGTAGATTGTAGGTTTAAATCTTGGGAGCAACTATTTTCTAACTATTTTTCTTCTACAATTCTTCCCCTCTTTCATTTTTTGATCTAATCCGTACCTCATTCTTAATTTTATACATCATATGTGTTTTATTTTTTAATATTATCCATTCTTTTTTTTAAGTTTATACATCATATGTGTATTATTATATATCTCCCTAATTATACAATTAAGTTTCTACGTTGATTGTCAAATGAACCCATATTTTAAAAAAAAATCCTCCGAATTGTACCCCCAGTACTAGATTCCTGGATACGCCACTGTTGTGAGATGGCCTCACTTTGTGACCGCATCTATAACCAAACATGACGTCATGCTTATATGAAGCGACTCAGCTTGAGGTCGCCTCATACGATTTTTTTTCTGAAAAACAAAAACAATCATGGGTCCTGGCCTTTGCTAGCGTTCAAGTTGCAGAAAGAGTAGATATTTCCTAGATCTATGTATTGAATAAAAATTTCCTAATAGTTACAAGAAAAGCCATAATAGTATATCAAGTAGCAATATAGCATCAGTGCATCACCTGTCAATATTATTATTAGTCTGTTACAGTACACCGTATAAGAAAGATATCCACTACCACAATTCTGATCGATCGATTTCCTTCCTCTATAAAATTTTCTCTCTCCTCTTCTCCTCCTAATTCTTCTTCTGCCTGGCTGCCACACATCCTTTTCACAAAATATAAGTCACATGCAAAAAGTCAGACCCCATCATCATATCAATAAACCCCTCTTTCTCTTCATCCTATTAACAACATTTCACATTCATTTGTAATAACATTTATTTGTTATTGCTCTTCATTCTATAAGCTTATCAATTCTCTCAAAAAATATTGTTGTTCATTTTTATCAATGAGAGAAATGGCTTTTCTCCCACAAGAGTACATGATTTTCCAACCTCATCATAATAACAATCATCATCATAATAGTCATAATAATAGTCATCATCATCATGATTTTCTTGTTGATAATAATCATGAAGATCCTGCTTCAATTTCTCTCAATATGCTCTCTTCTTGCCCTCCTCAAGACTTCCAAGGTCCCCCCTCTTCTTCATCTTTCTCTCCTTTGATTTCCTTTCGCTCTCGGTGTCGGATCTGCTGCTGGTTGTGAGTGTTACATTTCATACAGATAGTATAGCGGTTTATCAGAATCAGTCTCTATGCTAGGGAATTACTATATATGTTACTCGTGGTATATATAGTAGTTTGGTGTAGTACATATAGTTATAAAGAATGGTACATTTTGTACCAATAGTGTAACAAATCTATGAGCGAGAAACAGTCTTTTTGCTAGTTAAGAGTAAGACTGCGTAAATCTTGCTTGACTTCTTATACCTCCATACATGAAGATCGTCACTGAAAGATGGAGGGTGAATCCGAGGATTCTACCTTAGACATCACTCTCTCTTCTACATTCTCGACTGGACGATCCTTACTGGGTGGTTGTTGTTATCCAGTCGTCGTTGTTCTGAATAACATGGTGTTGTACTACACTACTGTCTACAATGAACAAAGGGGAACAGTGATTTTGACCAGCAGCAGATCTGACATATTCTCCACTCACTACTCTTATCATATTCTCTAGCTCAATCCACTTTACTAGAATTGTACTAGCTAATTAACTACCAACTAGTAAAGTGATCATAATGTGTTTTTTGATTTTTTTTTTTTTGTTTTTTTTTGGTTACCAGCAGGTGCTCCAGTGGTGCCATCACTATCTATGATGACCAGGTCAATGTCATTCTCAGGCTACCAACCTCAACCACAACCACAACCTCAACACCATGACAACCAACAACAACAAGACCAAGACGACGTCGTCTTACCTCACGACCACGACCACGATCTCGACAACCACCACCACCACCCACATGGTGGTGGTGGTGGAGACCAAGACGAGATGTCGGACGACGGGTCCCAGGTGTTGATGGTAGGACCAGGAGGTGGTGAGAAGAAGAAGAGGCTGAACATGGAACAAGTTAAGACATTAGAGAAGAACTTTGAACAAGGGAATAAGCTAGAACCTGAGAGGAAACTTCAGTTGGCTAAAGCACTTGGACTTCAGCCAAGACAAGTAGCGATTTGGTTCCAAAATAGAAGAGCAAGGTGGAAGACTAAACAGCTTGAGAAAGATTATGGCGTTTTGAAACGTCAGTTTGATAATCTTAAAGCTGATAATGATTCTCTCCTTTCTCAAAACAAGAAACTTCATGCTGAGGTAAACTAATTTAATAGTAGTAAAATTCATAAAAATACGCAGCTAATTGGTGATTTTTTCCAAAGGGAGTCTTTGAGATTTTTTATTTTTTATTTTTTATTTAAGTTGCATATTGTTATAACCATGAATGCAATGACCATAGTATTAGTATAGTGACAAAAACAATATGTTAAAAGAAAATGATGAAGGCCTTAATAAACATTAACATGATTATAATTTGTCAATTTCAATTGTGGATATGATAATCTTGGGTTATTCAATATGGTGGAAAGATTATTTGAAATATTTTTTTTGTTGGTAATTCTCTACATTTAAAAGTAATAATCACATCAATTGTTCGAATTACACTATTAGAGTGACTATTATTGCTTTGAAATGGGTGGAGCATCATACTTAGTTACCAAGTTAAAAGTGGGAATTTTTTTGAAAATGTTGTATGATACGTACTGTGATTATAGTAATTAGTTTCAAGGTTAATTTCATAAAGATGGAACAAGAAAATTAGTGTTTCTGTTGTTTGTGGTATAAAATGATACCAATGGGTAACTAGGCATAATGAATTATATTTAATAAACTTTTAGTGGGTTATGGGTATATAGTCTAGCTAACTTGACACCGATACGGATATAGACACTGACACGACACTGATACGGGGAAGCGCCATTTAAGGGTGAAAAATAGCCTCATAGGTGTTGTGTCTTGTTTGAGTGTCGGACACGCGACACGACACCTATTCGAATTGTCCGTGCTTCATGGGCAACACATTTGACATGGTTAAATGGAAACAGTTCTTGCAGTTGAAGATAACCTGATCGATACACAAAATTTATGTCTTTTGCTTAATTCTTGGGTGGAATATAATGCTGCACTAACTTTGTACCATTTTATCATATTAGAAAAGAAGAATCAGTTCATTATTATACATTGTTACATTAATTTCATATGATTCTTATTAGTTCACATTGTTAACAAATTTGTGGTTTTGTAACATGATTTGCAGCTAATGTCTCTTAGAAACAGAGAACCAACAGAATATGGAGCCATAAACCTCAACAATGCAGACACAAAGAGCTATTGGAGTAACAATGGGAGTGAGATAAGCTCAGATATAAACTTGGGTACTTCAAGAACACCACAAACAGGAAGTCCATTGTCTTCTAACCCATCAACAAAACTCCAATTTACATCACATTCCTTCATTCCATCAAGCATTACACAAATCCTTCAAAACTCCCCTACAAATAAGCCAGAATTAGACCTCCAATGCCCCAAAATTGACCCTCAAATTCAAGATGACTCCTTTTGTAACATGTTTGGTACCGCCGGCGGTGGCGGTGGCGGTGACGGTGGTGGCGCCAATGGCGGAATTGATCAAAACCAGCCACCATCTTTCTGGGCTTGGCCTGAGCAACAACACCTTAATTAATTATTCCTAGTTCCTCAATTAATTAGACTTCTTAGGGCTTTTATTCTTTTTTTGGCATTATCCTTTGTTTTTAATGCTTTTGATGATTGGTGTATAGTGAATACACTCTTGTGGTGGCTTTAATAGGTGGAGTATTACTTCTCTAGGAACTTACTGAGAAGCTGTTAATCATTATTTTTATGAAATAATTATTACTTGTATTTTGGTGTGCATGGTTATCCATCAAAAATCATTACTCAAAAATAGGAATCATTATTATACATTCTGAGACCAGTATCACATAATTCGCTGAAATTCCCAGTGAATTGCGTTTCCAAATTCACTTACCGTGTACTGGGAACACAATTTACTGAACCCTTTTCTAGTGCAATGCACAACTTAGACAACGGATTATATTTCCGTACCCATACCGTATGCCGAGACATACCACGTATCATGACACTATGTGAAACCGATATAAGTAACCAAGTATTAGAGGCATACATTAAAATATGATATAAACACATGTAGCTAATAATTGTTTTGGTTTACAAGGTTGATTCACTTAGGTACACAATGGTACATTTTCTTTGATGGGTTGATCTAAAAAATTCTAATAAACAAAAATTATGTCAACGACTTTTAATCATAAGAGCTTGTTAACTTTTTTTGAATGTGCAAGGAGTAAGAAAAGTATTAAGGGGAAAACAAAAGCAGATCTGTCAGCAGTAGCAGGTGGGATCCAGCTCTGGCATGTGGCATGGGGGCATGAAATTGAAAAAGATTCTCTTGTGACGTTCTTTTCATGATTTAAATTCTTTATACTTTTGTTGGTTGCATTGGAATCATGTACTTGCAACCATATTGTAATGATCAGAAAATGTTTGAAAGAAAGTTCCTGTATGTGATTGTGCTGTGGTGTGGCAAGCTGGAGAGAGAGAGAGAGAGGTATGAAAGAAAGCTGGCTACTCTGTTGCTGCAATTTGCAATGAAATGACATTCATTGTTGCTAGACATTGCTTGTGGACTGTGGTTGTGCGTCTAGAATTACACTTCTAAAAGGGTTACTCCTGCTAGCAAAATTTAGTTGCGGTATCAAGTGTACCAAAAGTTCACACTTTCCAATGCCAAAAGTAACAGCAATTGGTTTTTGCACTGGAGGATGCCGTAGGAGTATAAGTGGTCTCACTCTTACAAGTCACAATCTTCTGATGAGGGGTTGAAATCCTCATCTATCTAGGGAGAATATACTCTCCTTTACCATTCTTTACAGGAAGATCTGCTCCTTTGCTAAATCCGTAGCACATCAGAGATGAATAGATTTGCCTGATGCATATGATTTCTGAGCTATTACATGCGACTCTATAGAAAAAAAAAAAAAAAAGAAGGGGTATTGTTTGCACTCTTTTCATAAGGTTTCAGCACTCGTCTATGTGAATACGTCACGTACAACTCTTACAAGCTGAAGTATTAGAAGGAATGCCATCATGTCTCCCTAAATAAATACTCATTATTTAGTTATTTTAGTTAAAAATTTTCTATGGGGTGGCCTCATGTATTGAGGCGATTAAAAGTATAATTATTTTGTCTGCAATTATTACTTTTCAAGTGTAAAAGTATCACTCTTTTGCTCACATGTAGGATTGTTTATCGATCCGAACCCCTCGTATCCGGTTTGAGTCCGGACCGATTTTGGAATAATGAGGCAAGGGTGATTTCTTTAGCTTCTCACGCACCTCACCCGCCTAACCAGTTTAGACCGGACCGTAACCTGATTTATCCGATCCAAAAGTCAGATCAGAAGAATCCGGTCAAGTCTTGGCCAAGTCGGTCCGGGCGAAAAGTCCGGTGGATCGACTAGTGAACATCGCTACTCACGGGTACCACACTCTACGCCCCATGTATGAAGACACCTAATATGAATTTTTGTGTTACTTGTTTAATGATTGCATTTGAGTGCCAAAATCTTTCTAGAAGGTGGGAGTACCCAAATGAATGATGTTATCATAAGGTGAAGGACTATAGACGCTCTTTGTAAAATTCCAATGTATTGAACTTCTTTATCAATTAATAAAAAACACACGATACTTTTTGATCGGTTTTGTAAAATTCCAATGTATTGAACTTCATTGGGAATAAAAAACACACAATACTTTTTTGGTTTTAGAGAAAGCAAATAGACCTTGATGAGACTCGAATCCTCGATATCAAAGTTGGGAAATGATACTTCAAATCATTAAAGCATCTCTTAATTCCTAATAAGGTAACACCATGATATATTTCAATGTACTACACTAGAGAATAAGGTAACAGCCTGATATATTTCAATGTACTACACATGGAGTACAAATAATAACTTTAATTTGACGAGCTTTAAAGGAAAGGAGAAACTGAAAAGAAGGTTTGGAAATGGTCATTGTCATTCAAAACAATAATCTCTCTCCCAAATTGACAAGGCTACCAATGTGTTTGAAGCTGAAAAATTCATGTGATTCACTGCACCAACTATTTTCAACACTATTTTGAATGAAAGTGACCCAACTTGTCTTTACCTCCTCACCCTAAATTCATCAGTGTCTGTGCATCTTTGTCCTGCAACGAACAACATATCCCTAGGCCTCGCTGTCTTGTATTCATTCACCTTTCGTTATATAGCTAGCTCCATAGACCAACTTGACGTACGTATGGTTTTCACTTTTCAGGATATGTGCTCAAACAGATACTCTGTCCGGACCACAAATAACTTTATATTAGACTTTGCACGGTATTCATCCACCTTTCGTTATATAACTGTTCTCTTATACTACTGGCTCTATAGACCAACTTGTAGTACGTATGGTTTTCAGGACATGTGCTCAAACACATGCAAGAGCGCCTTACTAACTTCTTTCCCATTTTGGCATCGTTTACTTGCTTGCAATCAAATGTAATGCAATGTAATCATTTTGTAGAGTAAATATGGGGGTGAAAATTGAAGGAGTGGGAGGAGAGGGATGAGAAAATTAGGGTTGATTGCATCATTCAATGTAATCACAATTGCTCAACTTTTCCCATGTAATGTTGATTACTTTGAATGATGTAATCAACCTCACTTTTCTCATCTCCTTCTTCCCCTCCTTCATTTTCCACCTCACATATACCCTATAAAATGATTGCATTGTAAGCATTTAATTGCAACCAAATAAACACCACCTTTATTTTACAACAAACAATAAACTAACTAGCAAAGAAGCAAAGCCAATTAGGCAAACAAAGGCTTTTAACCAAGGAGAGCATCATATCAGGTCGAACTCCCCATCTTCTTGGAAGGTTAATGGATTTCAGGATATGTGCTTAACACAAAGTGCATACCAACTTCTTTCCCTTTTTGTTTTATAATAAACAAAAAACAACATACCAACTAGCAAAGAGAAGTATGTGTTCCTTTTTACTTCACTTCACTGAACTAATTTAACTGGATTGGGGTGAAATGAAATGGACTAAAATGAACTGAATAGTAATTCGTGAGAGAAAAAGTAGATAGTTGAATTGAACTGAACTAAATAATAATTTGTGACAAAAAAAGTAGATCATCGAACTGAAATGAACGGAATAATAATCTATGAGAGAAAAAGTCCTATAGAATAATACAAGTAGTCCTTCCTTTCTTCTTCGTATCTAGTGGAACTGTGGAGGTAGGGGTACCCGAAATTGGAATCGGAAATGAAATTGGTTTCACCAGTTCCTAATTCTTAGGAATTGGAATTGGATCCACCAGGTACACACCGGTTCCTGGGTATCCACCGATTCCATCTCAAAATCCAAATTTGTATTTTTATAGAAACCAAATAATTTTAGACTAAAAAAGAAAAAACAACTTAATTAGAATAATAGAGACATGATTCATTTGACGAAAATATCAAGCTAAGGAAAACAACACATGCGATAATAATACCAAATGTCTCTGAGCAGTGAGCATGCATTATGCATATAGATGAAAAGAGCAAATGGAAGGGCATCAGATCTATAGGAATTGAACTAACATAGTAGTGACTGTACTGAGATTGATCAGATCATAGTCACCAAAATCAGATGACACCTTGTTGACTCATATTTTTTGTTGAAATTGGTTTACATCGGGTACCCAATTGGTTCCGGTTCCTAAAAGTCGAGAATCAGAATTGGAATTGGTTGACACCGGTTTCTATTTTTGGGAACCTTTGAATTGGTTGATCGGTTTCGGTTCCGAAATCACCGGTTCTGAAACCGATTCCAGTTCCAACACTGAATACCCGGATTTTCTGCTCATCCCTATGTGGAAGTATTGTTGTATTTTTGCTTAAGAGATGCTGGACAACCCCAATCATGGGCTCCTCATGGTATCCATAGACACCTAAAAGTACCGTCGGTTCTCCCCTAAAAAGCTCGATTAAATTGGGTCTTTGGACCTTGATTATAATAATCCACAATTTGACCTATAGCCCAAGATTAAGAAGTCATCTGCCTCAATAACTAGGTGTATAAGCACCTCGACCTCATGATTTCTAGGGTACTCAATTTAAAGCCTTAGTAGTAAACATGTTTTGGTGCCCATTTGATTCGTGTATGAATTGATAGCCAACGTGTAAATACACGAGGTAATGGAAAGAGTTGTTCCATTTCGTTACTGGACCCTTGTTTTTCGCGAACCAAACGGGTCCTAAGCACGTGCTACATGTATGCTCCCTCCGTTCCAAATTGAGCTTCTTGTTTCTTTTTACGCAATCTACGAGACAACACTTTGACCATCAATAACTATAATTATATTAATATCACAATTATAAAAAGTTGATATTGTGAAAGTACAATTAAAAATGAATCTAAGAATACTATTTTGGTATTGTAAATCTTCGTATTTCTTTGACAAATCACAAGTCAAATTTTGTAAAGTTTGACTCAAAAAATCCAACAGGAAGCTCAATTTGGAACGGAGGGAGTATTATTTTCTTCTTTATCAACGGGTAAAGAAATATAGTATTGTTATATAGTTGGTTGCCCCACTCATTATACATATCGGAATACTGCCTCTCTACCAAGCGATAAGCAAAAGTCTAAGGGTAAGGTTATGTTGCGTATAGGTATATATATATAGGCCTCATCGGACCTTGCCCTCGCCCCTCGTCGGGATACAGTCTAGGTTGTTGTTGTTGTTGTTGTTGTTGTTTGGTTGGAATAGTGCTAGAACCTACAAGATGAGAAACAGGTCGATCATTTACTAGCAAGACTAGCATATATCATAACCAATGTCTGTAAGTAGATCAACGTATTCGTGTCACCTCTCAACAATAAGTTCAAGTACATACATAAATTGCCTCATTAAGGAGGGAATGCACTTTTATTAAGCCGTGCTTCTTAATTTCTCAGCATACATACATACATGAACATAAGGAAAGTAGACGAAAACAGAATTTGCAATCAAACTTCACATTCTGTATTATTGTCTAAGCTAAACAAAGAAACACAGGTTCGTTTCGTGTCTTCTAATCTAACTCATGGTGGAAAATTTGAACACCATGTAATGGTGGTAAGTTTCACCAGGACCAACCATCACAGACGGGAAATTCGGATGGTTCACAGCATCAGGGAACCCCTGAGTCTCTAAGCAGAGAGCAGCATGTGGTCCGTAGACATAACCACCCTTACCGGTCACATTATACAGCCCGTTGCTAGTGTAAAACTGAGCACCCGGCTTGTTCGTCCATAACTTCATCACTCTTCCTGATTCTTTGTGCTGCACCACAGCAACAGGCTTCATTATAGATCGAGTCTTATCACCATCAAGCACGTAATTTATGTCGTAGCCATTAGGGAGTTTATTAATCTTGCTTCCAACGGTGTAAGGCTTGAGGAAATTGTATGGTGTTCCCTTCACTTCCTCAAATTTGCCTGTTGGGATAAGGTTTTTGTCGACAGGAGTGATTTTGGACCCGAATATCTGGACCTCGTGGTCTAGGATGTTGCCGCTGTTGTAACCTCCAAGATTCCAGTATGTATGTTGTGCTAGATTAATTGGAGTAGCCTTGTTCAGAGATTTGGCTATCATTGCTATAATCAGCTGGTTGTCATGGCCTATTTTATAGGTCACTTTTACCTCAACAGCACCAGGAAATCCTGCATTTTATTTGCAATAAGGCGCGTCACATTAACATCATCAAAAAACTTTTTTATCATTGAACTTGACAAAATCAGTTTGAGCAAACTGTAATGCAGGCAACAAACCTTCTTCTCCGTCAGCGCTGAAGTAACTGAATGTGATGTATGGGAAACGAGCTTTAGGGTAGTACTTGTCTACCTTCCAAGTAACGCGACTGAATCCTTTCGGACCACCTGTTGGTATTCAAAACAATGTTGTTGAATGTTGTTCTGTAGCAAATGAATTCATCCATAGAGTGAAAAATTGATATAGGCTTTGAACAGAGAAAATTGATTTACCATGAAGGATGCTTTTCCCTTCGTTGGCAACAAGTTTGTACTGTGTCCCGTTATAAGTGTATTGCGCATTAGCAATCCTGTTAGCCACACGGCCAACAATGGCACCAAAATATGTTGTATCATTCTGCAATGACAGTAGTTTCACACATTAAAAATGTTGCGCATTAAAATTTGGATTGGAAAGGAGAAAAAATTCAATATGCTTCCGGATCACTATAAATTAAATTTTGTTTTGTTTTTTTTTATGAAAATGGTTAGTTAGTTTTGCCTTCCAATCCCCAATATGGCATCGTCCAAACGTATATGATCGTTATAGTTTTAAGCAAAGATACGCGATGTAAGATTATTTTCAATTTGTGGTACTAAAAAAGAGAATATTTTATCAAATTGGTATTCGATGAAAATGATTATTTAGAAAGATTTGGATCGGAAAGGAGAAAAATTTAATACGTTTCCGGATCAGATTAGCTACATAATAATAAATATCCAGATCAGAGTGATTAGTTTCAGACTAATCAAGTATCTTTGTCTTATATTTATTATTACTTGACATAGACGACAAAGATACAACCAAGCAAGCTTAAACTGACATATACAGCTGATCCTGATCCTTTGCCGATTGCCCCGGCCATGTACTAAACGAAAATGGAGGGAGCTTATAGACAGCAGAGAAGAAAGAAAAATAGCCAATCGGTCGGTGAACAATAAGTTTCTTATGAGACCGCTTCAAGATAACCAAGCATTATGTCGGTATGACGTTATGCTTGTATGAGCGAGGTGCTTCACCTTGAGGCCGCCTCATACGAGTTTTTGTACAATTCATAACATATTGTAGGGTAGTCACTATTCTTAAAGTGTGTACTAGTATTTTGTAACCAGAAAAAAAAAGATGTGTACTAGTATTTAATAAACCTTTATGAATTCTAGTTGACTTAACATTATTGCTCCTCATTTCTCATCCAAAAAAACACTACAAAAGAAGACGAAAAAAAATCAAATAACAAAATCACAGTAATGAACTAGAAAATCTGATATAGTTATGAGTTATGACCATGTTAATTTGTCAGTATCAAAAGAATACGAACTCTAATTCATGCTTGGACCATTCTTAAAAAGAAAAAAAGAATCATGCTTAGAAAGTGTTAGACTATTGATCACTCTACAAAACGTGGTGATCTGAACACTCACGTCAGTGGTAGACTCTGATGACAATTTATATCATGAATATGTCTGCCATATGTGATGCGGTGTTATACTGTTATACGTCATATCACTACAAGAAAATAGTCAAATTAGCGACCAATATCTTGAGACCAACTAATTTATTTATTTTTTTCGTTTTATTCGTTTTTTGTTGGTAACAATGCAGCTAGCTAGACAAAATTATCAATAAAAAACAATGCAACTAAAAGTGTAAAAATAAGTCTATAACATATGTAATACTCATTAATAAGTGCTTTTGTTTTTTCGTTTCAGCATCCTGCAATAGTAGCAAACTGGCGATCAATTTAGCAATAATTATATGATTATATGGAAGTATGGGTCTGTTCTCCCCATCTTATTTCTGTTTATTTCATCAAACTTCAACAAAGTTAAACAAAGTTCAAATCAACATACAAACTAGTTATAAAAAACACTTGAATCAACAAGATTAAGAAAAATAAACAAAGTTCAACGAAGTTCAACAAAAATAAATTTTCAACAATAAATATAAACGTTTTTCAATTGGGGAGAACAAACCCTATATCATATGAATAGACTAACTATCGGATAGATTAAAAAAAAATTCATCAATTATATTTTTTTCAGGCTAGGAGTAATTGTATTTCCCAATTATGATTTGGATAAAAGAAAACCAACACAGGCTGCTAGACACTAGTATTGTCATTATCTTAAAACAAAATGCTGGTGGCCCATTTTCGCAGCACATAATAGGAGCAAAGTATCCCATCACGTGCAATATCGAATTGGGATCAACGAAATGGATTGACTAATAATCCTACGGTGCCAATTGCTTGGGAGGAACAAACTCAAATCCAGAGGAATTTCTTAGTGGTCAATTGAAGGAATGTTTTGAAAACCGAATCGGATGTTGAACCGGTTAATTAAGGAGTTCGATGGTTCATCTGGTTCGACCGGTTCAACCGTTATCAAAAATCGGATGATGTCATAGTAGTTTTTAATAATTTAATTAAATATTCAGTGACGTAAAATAAAGTAAAAAACCAACAAAACTTACAAACACTATACTGAGACCTGAGTTGCGTCCCACATTGATGAAAGCAAAGAAATTGGCTTTCAAAGGGGATTATAATTGATTCACGTGGAGATTCCTAAGCATAGTTGTCTCATGGGCATTAAATTATTGCAGCACGGTCCACCTGGATTGCTTTTTAGTGGCCCAATGAGCATTATTTAATTTTAAAACTTGTTCAATTACTCTCCCAGTTCAACTGCGGTTCCCGATTTTTACCTGGTTTGACTGAAACCGGCCGATTTTGACCGATTTAGTTTGTGGCTGTTTTAAAAGCTAGATCGGACCATTCAGCCTTCCAGTTCGCGGTTGAACCGGTTGGGAATTAAGACACAAACGTTTTCATCAAAAACACACATCAGTCTTCAACTTGACATGAATGTGTAAATGTGATTCAATACTAGCTAGTTTGAGGGTCCGTTATTATTTTGAAAATATGTTTTAAAATCTTTTTAATAAAATAAGTATTGTCAATTGATTATTTTAAAATAACAATTTATCTAAGTGATAAGCCATAAGTTCAACATGAACTAAATTGACGGAAATAAACTAAACGGATCAAAATGAGCTAAACTGAACTAAAATCAAGTCGAGGCGAAAAGAGCCTCATCTTCACAAATAGAGAGGAAGAAGCTTTAGCTTACCACATATTCCTTGGCTGAACCATACCCAAGAACCACATCAGCTAGCTTCCCTGTAACCAAAAACAGGAAAGAAAAGACATCAATGATTGAATTAACAGAGAAAAGTGATATTTATCAAAAAAAAAAAACAGAGAAAAGTGATAAAAACAGAGCAAAACTGAATTTAAATGAAAAACAATTTCTTACCAAATTTGTCAGGAACAACTAGAGATATAAGAGTGGCACCATAATTAGTGAACATAACAGAGAAATTTCCTCTCTTAAGCTCAAAAACTCCAATTTCATCATTTCTTTTCTTGTGGTATCTATGAGGGTGATGATGAGAATGATGTTTGACATAGCCTAAAAATGACCCAATTTCTTGCTCAGAAATTTCTGGGTTTGATGCTAAACTACTTATAAAACTGAGACCAAAGAGAATTAGACATAATAAATTGGTGGGTTTAGTCATTTTATGGGGCTAAAGATCAGTTTTTGGTTTTTAGAACTTTTTTTGGCTTTCTAATGTAAAGGGTTTTTCGAGCATTTGAGGGGATTTTTATAGAATACTGTGGAACCTGTAAAAGAGGGGAAGTGATTTGGTAGTAAGATTGTAAGAGTGAAGAGTAAGCGCTGACTGGGAATGGTTAATTAATCTATAAGATTAAATTGGAAAAAGATTTATCTGTCTGTTAATGATCTGGCAATACAATAAAAATTAAGCTAGTAACTTTATTTGACTATTAATTTTCTTTAAGTTACGTGAGTTGGATGAGTGATTGATTTCTATATGATGAATGGTCCAGTTGTGGTCCACAAAACCGCTTTTATTTTTCTCACAAGTTTATCCGCCATAGGATTTTTATTATTATTATTTTTTTCAGATGAGGTATAAAGGCTAATACAATTAGGATATTTTATCGGTTTAGATTTGAGTTGGACTAGAACAGACCGGACCACTCATTTTCGGTCCAAGATCGGACCGGCCAGGATGTGTTGGTTTGGTTTTGGGTATTAGAATCAAGGCTTGTTATTTAGCTTTTTATGTCATCCGCTAATCGGTTCAGACCGGACTAGATTGTGGACTAAACCGGACAAAAATCCAATTTCCCAGTCCAAACGTGGAACCGGTCTATTCCAATCCGATTTTCACCGGGTCGATCCGATCAAAAGGTCGATCTGGAACAGTCAATGAACAATGCTAACTACAATACATATATATGGGGATGGGATATTTGAACCCAAAACTTAATATACCCATCACCTCAATCTCCAATTTTAACCAACTTAATTTTTTCATTTTTTAATTTCGTTAACCCTCAATGATTACCACTTTTGTATTACTGTGATCTAATATTTTGGTAACAACTAATCACCGCCACAAAATAATAATTCACCTAATGTAACAATAATTCTGGAGGTATTAGTATTTTTATACATTGGTGTTGATGTGTTTGGTATTTAGGGGTCACAAGCAACCGTGAGGAGCAGTCCTACGACCCTTAAAAAGATCTTAAATAAGGTCGAGGACTATCTTAGAGCAGACCGTTCCCTATTCGAACCTACTCCTCCACCCCCAACTCCGGGTTGACGGTTGACACGGTCAACGATGATAGTCGGTTACTAGCCACTTAATAGAATTCGACACCTGTACACAATTCGACCAACTGTTCGACCTTTTCGGGGAGTTAGTAGTGCTTTTCGATGCGTGGTTCAAATTGACTATCACATTGAT
Source organism: Tetragonia tetragonoides (assembly GCA_038025085.1). Taxonomy (NCBI): domain Eukaryota; kingdom Viridiplantae; phylum Streptophyta; class Magnoliopsida; order Caryophyllales; family Aizoaceae; genus Tetragonia; species Tetragonia tetragonoides. The sequence continues at coordinate 44,380,522 of CM076139.1, forward strand.
AACCTTGCTATTCGACAAGGTTGATTGGCGTTGTGTTGGGATCGTGGATACCTTTACTGAAACGAGGAGGGTGCAAGGGGAGTTTGAATACTAGTAATTCGAAAAGAAGACACTCATTCGATTGATGTAAACAGAGTACAAATGGGGGGATTTAATGGAGTATGATACATTACATTACGTTTAATCTACTCCTAAAACTACGACTACACTAGAGACGACATTACTCTACTCCTAACTAAGAAAATGTATCTTTGCGGTGAGACTCGGTCTCATCTTCTTCTTGCTCCGTCGATCCTATTTATAGGAAAATAGGAGAGTCCTTGGTCCTCTAGTAACCACCCATTATTCAATCATGGGTGGAGTGTAGTCAACCACTATCCCATATCCTTCTTTGAATGGTTAATACATTCACTTCATGGCTAGTGCTTAATTGGGTAGTTTTTGTAGGAAATAACTACCTTGGCTAGTGTATTAGTGGGTAGTGGTAGGAGATAATGGAAGTTGTCTATTTCAACCACTATCTTTATTTTATAAGCAATAATATATTTTCGTAATATAATTTTACTTGAGTATCGGTCTATTCGAAATATCCCGGTAGATTATTTTTAAGTGTAACAATTGATATTAATTTTTTATTCACATGCATGAAGCTACCTCATATAAGTTTTTTGTGATGTAACAATGCGTAAGACCAATCTCGTACTTGATACTCTGAATTTATTAGACCGGCACTTGAATATTAGTTTGAACGAACCAATTATGACTTTAGTTAGACTTATTTTAGTTACACAGACCTAACATTAACTCACATTTATTCTTTGCTCTGAAAGGGGTAGTGGAGTTGGTTGTGGGGTTGAAATTTCATGACAAAGGTCATGTGTTCAATTCCCATTAGGCCTCTTTGCTGAGCCTGTCTACAAGATTTATCTTGTTGGCTTGTCTGGTGTGTGTGATACGGGATAGCATAGTTGGTTGTGAGGTTAGATTTTATGACAAAGGTTATGGATTCAATTCCCACTAGTCCTCTTTGATGAGCTAATAGCAAGATATTTCTGGTTGGCTTGCCTGATATGTGTGGTTTGCAGGCTATTGCATATGCTCGAGACTTATCAAATGCACACTCTAGTGGTTGCGGGTTCCTCATATGAAAAAACAAAAACAAAAAAAAAAGGTTCAAAATCACAGACTCAGTTATCTTTACTTCTCAATCAAACTGATAAATATTAATCATTCAAAACCCAACATTTTTGCAGCTGTTCTTTATGGTGTTTCGAGGAATGGGATACAATAATTTTCAGGGGCTTCCTCTTGATTCCAGCTCTATGCCAGAACCCAGAAGTCCTATGGTTATCATGAACTGCAGAATATGTTGAATGAATTGAATTACCGCCCTTGTATATGCATTCCATTTACTGTAAAAGAAAATTTGGTAACGAAAAAGAAATCAATTCTACTTTTCAACGATAAATTCCTGAATCTCTATTCCAGTGTGTCGAGCACCACCTTGCACTCTTAGCAAAACCTCATCGCTAACTTTCAAAGACGTCACAGGAATCGCAGTGCTTTGAGAACCATGTCCTGCAGCAAAGTGATGACTGAACGTAAGACCCCACAATATTTCCAAGAAGGTTAAGTAATAAAAGGCGAGGGAAGTAAGTGACCTTCATTTGGGGCAACCAAGGCAACCGTTTCTGCATTCTGCAGAAGTATACTGTAACATCCTTGATCCGATGAACTGCCCTGCAATAGAACATCGCCCATAACCCATTAGAACAAAATGCCTGGCTAAGTTACCTAAGGGAAGTTATATAAACACCCAACCATGTGACTTCTCCGATTAAAGATCAAACACAGGTTATAGGAGATTCTACCATTTGGAAGAGATAAAAAAGAAAATAAAAATGAAAAAATCCACGGAACAAACATAAAAACTAAAAAGATAAGATATACATTGAATGGCTCCAATGTCGGACACATAATATATGTGCTTGAAATTAGATTGTTGTGTAGATGAGTTATGACTTGTGACTAAAAGTAAAACTCAGGGAAGAATAAGAGGACCTCGAGTAAGAACTCGATACTTGAGCAATTTCTCCCATTTAGGGAGGATTTAAATTGAGGTGTAAGAGGGATCATGGATCCTTCCATTAAATCCCTCCATATTCCTTAGTTATCCCAATGGGAACACAAGACTTGTTCCCTTATTTATCCAGTCTTCCAAAACGTTTATACAGATCAGGGGAACATATCACACTTGGATGGAAAAGAACAGAAGCTTGTTTGCAGGGGTGCAGAAGACTCTCCAGCAAGTGTCTTCTCTTCTCCAGTGGGAAATCAAGGTTAGAATTGCTAATGCTAAGCCCAGAATTGTAGCACAAAGAGATATTTACCGTGTTTCAGTCCGCTATGCTAAAACTGTTATGCTTTATTTTGTGGCTGAACGCGTAGGTATCCTTCCTAAAAGATGGCCTACTACTTGAGATCATTGTATACTTTTTGCTGGTTTTGGTGAAATATAGTTTATCTAGTTTTTCCCCACAACAACAACAACAACAACAACAACAACAACAACAACAGTAAATGTCCCACCAAGGGCGGGGTCTGGGAAGATCCAAATGTACACAGCCTTACCCCTAACTAGTCGCCTAGTAGAGAGATTGTTTCCCAAAGACCCACGAAAACAATTTTGAATTTTGAAAACAGTAAAAAATAGTCGTAAAAAGATGAATGTCAAAACAAAACAAGTGAAGAAAAGGATGCATGGAAAAACCAATGAATGAAAGTCTAGAAATACCCACAAAAAAACCAACCAACTACAAGACTAATACACAAATAATCCTCAGAGAACCCCCACACCCTCTATGTAGTGTCATCTATGTGAATCCTACTACGCCAAAGTTCCTAATAAGGGTCAGAACCTCATCAAGCTCTAGGAGGGCCAAATCCTTCCTTATCACCTCACCTCAACAATGAAATTTTTACCTCAAAATAATAACCAACTACAATACAAATAATCATCAGAGAATCCCCACCCCCTCTATGTAGTGTTATCTATGTGAATCCTATTACGCCAAAGTTACCTATTAAGGGCTAAATCCTTCCAAATTTTTACCCAAAATAAAAAATAAAAAATTCAACAATGCAATTTCCATATAAATGAAGAAATGAAATAGATAATTTGTAAATACAAACATCTTTTCCCCTTTTGGCAGCTGAAGCTCTATAGTCTACGAAGCCCTTAAAGGCTCCACACCTTATGAAGGAAAGGAAAGGATGGAACTTGAAATGTAACTAAAAGTAGAGGGATCAAGGGCACATTATCCCAGCCCCTCACACCCTATCTTACACATCGATTAAAACAAATATAGATCAGTTCATCCCAAATGTTCAAGTACTTTCCCAAGTGTACTGTGTACAGCATAATAAATAATTATAGATAAAATACGAAACTATTATTGCGGCAAGATTTACTTTATTGAGAGTTCACAGCAAATGGCTCGATATGCACATACCTTTGCCTCCACAAGGACCATCGGTCGGGTCTCTATCTTAACACGGCCAATAACTGCATTTCTTTGCTGCCCACTCTGGTTGACCACAATCACTTCTTTCCCTGTGTTTAGCTCGGAGAGGTAGCAAGTCTTACCGCCAGGGACAGCAACATATGAATGTACAGGTCCCTGATGAAAAGTTACAATCATACTAGAGTTAGTTTCATAGACAGAACAGCAAATGTCCAATTGAGTTTCTACTGATCTAGGTACCCTGGGGGGGGGGGGTGTGTGCTGCATTGTTGGGATTGACTCTACTGAATACTAAGGAAAAACAAATTGTCATGAAATGTAAATTCCATATGCAATGGTTCATGAACAATGTCCCTTAATTAGGTTAATGAATATTTGAGAAAGGGGTGAGCATCTGTTGGTTCAATGCCTGTGCGGTGGGTGTATGAATGGGGAAACAAAGAATTTAGCAGAGGTAACATATTTCAAGTATGGAGGAGCTTCCATTGCTGGCACTTTTGTATTGTGCTAGTCTTTCTGGCAATGAAGACACAGAGTGTGGGTAGCTGATGCGTAGGGAGTGTATTATTAAAAATCATACCTTGTCTATCTCTGTTCACCGTCACAATACCCTCCCTACTCTTTTTTGATTGCTGATTTCCTTGGAAGGCAAACGTCTCCTCGAAAGTGAGGGCTTTGTCATGGACAATGACTTGGGAGAATACACACCAAAGATATGCTCCGGAGGGGGAGAACAAGGGTGGCCATCTCATCTGATATGTGTGTGTATTGTCATGCTAGCAGCAAGTTTTTCTCAATATATTCCTTAATTGCAATAAGGCTCACTACCTTTGGAGTAAACTGTTTGATGTTTATGGGGAGCAATGGGTATGCCATTCCACTGTTATGGAGGTATCTAGCGCAGATCCAATTTGTGGGTTGTGGGAGGGGCAATAAGTAGTTGTGGCGAAATGCAATTTGTTGCAGTATTGTGGCATGGTGCATTTGGTCAGAGGGGAATGCAAGAATATTTTCTAGGTCACTTCATCACCTGAGCTTCTTTGAGACCAGGTGACTCATTTAGATTCTATATGGGCTAGGGTGGGAAGGGCCTTTAGAAGTTACGTAATTTCTGATGTCTGGTAGAACTCGGATAATTTGTAGTTACACCTCTGTGGGTTTCCAGAACTTGTCCTCGTCAATATTTATGGAGCCTCATTTATACAATTTAAACGTATCTTAGATGAACAGATTGCCTGACATGATTCTAAAAGTGGTTGAAAGTCAAGAATGACAAACCAAGAGATAAAAGTGAAGAGCCTCTATAAAGGGTTGGATAGCATGATTAAAGGGTGAAGGAGCAACCAACCACAATTGTATGTGAGATAGTGCAAAAGCATAACTATCAATGCCTGGGGTAGGCTGACCCACAAGAGCCACACTGAGATAAACACATTGCGGGATAAAAAGAGGGTGTTGGAAGCTGCGGTGAGCAAGGGATGAGGGCTGCAACTTTCTGCTTCCAAAAGTTGCACGAGTAAGGAAAACAAAAAGAGGTAATTAAGAGCTAAAACATATGAGTAGAGCTATGTGTTTTTGAGGAACCTACTTTAGAGAAGTGCGTTTTAGTTCTTTATGTAGAAATTTTCCATGTCAAATGGTGTTCAATGCTACGCGTGGCCTGTAATTATTATTTTTCTTTTCTTTCTGTTTCTTTTTTTGGTTTTTGCTTGAGCCTGGTTCCCGACCCAAAAAACCAGAGTGAGGAATCAAGAATCCACTCATCCAGTAATCCACTCATGCCCAGCATAGAAAAATGCTATCGAAAACGAAAAAGAGCTGTTGCTCCAAAAATACAAGTGCATAACTTGTTTTAAACAAATGCATTATTTATCAAATTTAGAAAGCAAGAAACTTTTAGCATCTAGAATTCACGACATCAGAAACGTCTACGGAAAATATTGATATGTAAAACTCACCGCGTTGATTCGAAAGGGTCGGCTAGCTATATAATCGGTCTCCAGACACTCAGAGTGTACAAGAAAAAGGCCCCGAGCAAAAGATCCAACCTAGGAAGGAAATCTGATTACAGTGTGAACAAAGAGCAAGAAACAGACATAACAAAACAAGAAACAAACAGCACGAGGAGCAGAAGAATTAAAAGAAAAGATTGAGACCAGAAGTCCCTCCCCAGGTCTCATCAGGCTACATAGATCCACGCAAACACGATCCCCCATTCCAGCTACACATACTTGAGTTACAGTTGCTCTTATTAAAGTCAAGCAATTTCTTGCTTCATTCCTTTTGGCAAAGTATTCCTGCAAGTTCAACCATGAAAAAATGACACCATGGGCATATACTATTCATTAGTGGACACAGGCTACAACTGGCGAACTTACTTTTAGTTTGAGAACAGCATCAATATCCTGAACTTTTAAGACAACTCCGCCCAGACCATGCTCCAGAGCCTATTATTTAAATGGAAAAGCATTATATAGAACAGAATTCAAATCTGAGACAAATTTATTCAAATGTATAATAGGTTATATTGGGTTGACTATGAAGCAATCATGATTCGTCCCGAGTTACCCAAGCTTCAAGAAAGTTTATGAAGGAAAGATTTTATAACCTTTCTGACCATTGGGCAAATACCTCTAGGAACATCTGCGCCTGAGAAGCAGTTTCAGCAACAGCAAACACCCTCTTTTTAAAGCCTTGGAAAGCAGCAATAATATTTTCTGCGGGTATTGCCTAAAGAGGCAAACAAAGTAAGATTTGTTAATTGAATAAAGGCAATAGGTTCAAGCCAATTACACAAGTGAAAATCGGGGGGGGGGGGGTGGAACAACAGGGACATCCTGGATTTACTTAAGCAAAGTTATAGCAAACGGTGCACACTACAGTGTTGGGAACCCTGGGTTCGAGATCAGAAATCCACTCTTTCTCTTCTCAGCAGGTATAGCATGAGCCAAAGCACCCACTCACAACAATAAGAATAGTTTGACCATATGCGGCAGGAAAGAAAACATGGAATTACTTCCTTCCCTCATATCTTTCCAAGGATCGCAACAGAAGAAATGAGATTTATATAGCTACACCCACACAGCTCCACATTTCCTACCTCACAAGTTCTCAAAGATGATGTTGTTGATAATCAATTTTTGAAGGAGGGCATACTGAAAGAATGTATTTATCCCAGATAGTTCCTTCATGTTTTAACACTAGCCAAATATCAATCTCATCAAATGCCAAAAGAAACCTTCCCCAACTCAAAACTTGTAGGCCTAAGCAACCCAGTCTTAGAGATTTCACAGACTTTTTAACTGGAAAGAACAAATATTTTAACACTGCCTTTGGCTAAATCTTACTGGTAGTTCTGATATGTAGTCGGTATACCTGCCAATCTAGTAAATCAATGACAATGTCGTCCAAGTCATCCGTGGCAAGCATCTTGTCTAAATGATTCGGAGATGAAATCTCAAAGAGTGAGGCTACACTTCTACTTTCAGTATCCGTAAGTGACCCATCTTTGATATATAGAGGGTTTATCAATGCAATAGCTGCAGTGATACAACAAGTCTTAGAACATTAAAACTATTCGAAGATGTGCAAATGATATTATCTAGAAGTTCTTGACATGCATTAGAAACTTTGGATATGCTATAGACACTAAGGAAACTTTTAGGTTCAACAAAAGTGAAAGTATGATCCCAATCTCTTTGTTAGTCTATCTTCTCACAGACCACATCCTTGATCCTGGTCTTTTTCCATTCATCATTTAGAATAGATTACCAGCTCTCTGTTAAACTACACAAGACACATATCCACCCTCCAGTATATAACAATTCAAGACAAATGTAATGCAATTGCAGAGGCGCAATGAGACAAGAACCAAAATTCCCAAGCCATTTGATAATCAACTAATTTATATTGAGTGCTTGAGGGAAATGAGGTCGGAATGCCAAACATGTCATATGCCCCAGTGCCCGATGTTATATATGCTTTCACCTATAGCACAATGGAGGATCTTGATGTATGCAACCTCACTTCTACTATTGCAAAGTGGTTGTCTTCAATAGGCCTTAGGTTGAAAAATACTCACTTAGTTGTGCTTTATAACAACAAGTGAGAACAATTTGACACATTTTGATTTAGCCTATTATAGCCGAGATATTACCATTGCCTTTTTTCTGCATGAAGCAAAGGCCATAGAATTCAATTTCCTTCAATGAGCAACCTTTAAAATGGACAAGAGGAACTATTATCTGAATTAACTTCCCCCCCAAAAGAAGAAAAATTGAAAAACCCATAAACCAGCTGAGTAGAGTTTTCACAAATAATTCCACTGAAGTTGTAGTTAGAGAAATACTTGCCCATACCAAGTTTAATTTCAGTAAAATCAATTATCACAGTTTTTCAAAATTCAAGCAACCAATATCACAAAACTTAGCTACATTGACAACAATAAGAAATACAATAACACCCCCCAAAAAAAAAGTAAAAATTAAAAGACTAAGGTTTGCAGGGAGCTTACAAGACCAATCCTTTGCAAGTTCTGCACTTTTATCATCAAAGATAAAGGTATTCCATCCTCTTTCAACAGCAGCTGTCATGACTTGCTTATTCTCTGTCCATATCCACACCAACTTTGATTCCCCATTTGTTTTCTTTGAACCCATTTGTACACAACAATTGACTTGCAAACTGTTTAATTTGGCATTATGATTTCTGGGTCCAATTCCAATATATTGGAAACTGCAATTTCGGGTTCTCAATCTGCAATTTTTCCATCTCCCTACGAATTGTCGCCATTTAAATGAATAAGATTTTGCAATGTAATGTTACTCAACTTGAATGTCTAGCTGAAATTTAACTTACCTAACATAAAAACAAGAGAGAAACGAGAGAGAGAGAGAGAGAGAGAGAGAGAGAGAGAGAGAGAGAGAGAGGCTTACCAGATTGTGGACTTGCCAGTGAAAGAGCAACTGGAATGTCGATGGAGGAAGAACAGAACAATAAAGCCATTTTTTTTTACAACAGGAAGAAAAATATAACTTAAAAAATTGTTTTGATCCAAATATCCAATATTTGTTGCAAAATTTGCCAAAGACCTTATGAGTTATCACTTCATGCCTTCAGGTCAAATTCAATATATAGTAAAACTTATTTAAATTAATAATGTCGGGATCGCGTAATTTTATTAATTTAGAGAGATATTATTTAATTGATAAATTAATAATTTATTAATTTAAAAAGAGTTTTCTCGATATAATGAACTTGCATTATCCTTAATACATAAAACATAAAATTAGAAGCTATATGATTAATGATCTTGGATACCATAACAAAATCAATGTTAATCACCTATAACCCGGGTGAAAATGATATATGTTCAGAATTCTAATGTTTAGAAGAAATTGTAGCTAGCGTGAAGGAAGTACTCATTGCGGCCCACAATATTCTTCACAATTTTCTATGTAGTATGAGAATGCAATAACGGAACTTTTGGATGTAATAAGAATAGTAAGAGATGAAATAAAAATAGATTTAAATTTTAAGAAAAAGCAAACAGTATTAAAGTCATACTTTACTAATTTGTCCTATTTATATTTGTAATTGTATATAATTATTAATTTATAATTTTGATGGGACCTTCAATTTATATGAGGATCTTTCAAAATATTATTATCTTATTATTTTATCAAAATTATTAATTTAGACCCTAGGCCCGAGTCAGGACCGAGCAAAATTACTATCTTAGAGATATTATTAATTTATCGAGTATTAATTTATAGAGATTCTGCTGTAGACGGTTTTATGAGGTCACTCTTGAAACAAATGTGAATGTTCATAATAAAATTTTACATTTTTAAAATGTGATCCTATTTTACGCCAATTATTTTGGTGCTTGCAGCGGTATCCAGTTAGGTATAGACAGCACCCAAACCATCGCTAGCGCGTGAGATTCACGCGTCCCCTTATAATTTTATTTTTATTTTTTGCAACTTTCCCTTCGATTTCATATATATATATATATCGAATCAAGCCCTTCTATGGTCCCCCAAACCCAATTTGAACCAATTTATCAAAAAGTCTTATGAGTTCGCCTCAAGGTGATGATGTCCCTCTACAGCCAAGCATGACCTTAACATGACGCCATGCTCGTTTGAGGCGCCTCACCTTGAGGCGGGCTCATACGAGTTTTTGTGCCAATTTAAATTTAGGATTTTCGTTTCTTGAGTTTTTGATTTTTTTTTTTTTTTGAGGTTTTCAATTTCTTTTGAGTTTTCAACTTTTTTGGGTTTTGGATTAATTTTCCGTAGGGCAGGGGGAGGTGGTGGCTGGGATGGCCACGAATGAGGTCGACGGGTGGTGGCTTTGGGTGGCCAAGACTGAGGTCAACGGGTGGAGTCGACCTCCGCTGCGGCCGGAGGGGTGGAGGGGCGATGAGTCATTGGGTTAAGGAGGAGAGTGAAAATGAGAGTTAGGGTTTCCAGCTTGGGGGTAAGGGGAGGAGAGAAGGAGAGGGGTGGGTTTGGCTGGTAGGACCACCACGTGGTCTTTGGCCGGCGCAGACCACGACAGTGGCCTGGGCGGGAAGAATGAGGCAGAGGTGGTGGTGGTTGCTTGGCGTCGACGATCAGGGGAGGGTGAGAGAGGAGAGAGGGTGTGGGAGGGAAGGGGAGAGAGATGGGGAAGGAAGGAGCGTATGTCACTCATATTTATGTGGATCTTATTCTTCAAGAGACGGTCTTTAACATCAGATTTGTGCATTCATTAAGGATATGAAAGGGTCTTCCGCAAAGAGGTTGTGATATGGTAAACGACAATAAAAAGGAAGATGCACTATTCAGAATTGTTAAAATCGATAGACTTTCATTTACAATGTGTTTAGATGTTGTGGATCCGTTTAATGTTATTGTTGAATTTATATCGTCTGTAGATGAGATATGGCCTGTTATTCATGCATTTTCTATTTTTTCCTCAAGAAAATAAAAATAAAAATGTGTCATTCATATGTTCATTTAAAAGGTATTTGTACCATTAGCGTTGCTATTATACTAGTGAATTGGTTTCACACCAAACTTGCTCTTAAATTATGATTTTCTTGTTTGGCAAAATTATTAAAACTTTAATACTATTTGGTTTTGCTATATACTAGTGAGTTGGTTTCAAAACATCATATTACGTACTATTTTGATCTTAAGCATGAAATTGCAGTTTATTGACTATATGGGAGAGTGTTCTATACTTTTCAAAGACAAAATATTTTTCACTTGTTGACCTCCCACTTTTTTATTTTCTTCTTAAATTATTTGACTGACCACTTAATTATGAGTTTTTGATTCTCTCTATTATTTTTTAAAAGAAATGGAGGCTTTTATTTTCTAAATTAAAGGTGAGATCTTAGGGAAAATAGAAGAATGAGATTCAACCCTGCATTTAGCAAAAAGCGAGAAATGAATGGATAGATACTAACTCAATACTTATTTGAGTTAGACATTTGTATATAGTTTGATGTACTTGGTACCTCTAACATTATTGGTAGGTGACCGCATTTCATTAATGTACTATGTTCTCTAATTACCCTGAAAAAAATAATAATTTAAACAACATACTTATTTTACAAAAGTGAGTATGGCCTATTTATCTACTTTTAAGTGGCAATGATCATGCATCTCTTGCGTACTTAAGTTTAGTGATTATAAGAATCAAGAAATGGTCTAGTGATTAGTGATTATTACAATTATCATGCTCCAATCCTGTCAGCAAATACGCCAATGTGACATCAATTCTCATTTTGTCAACTAATTAAACGGTCCAAGACTCCAATATGGCAATATCTCATCACGTCGTTCACGAAGCACGCGTCAAGAAAAATAATAGTCAAATCAAAAGCTAAAATGCAAAGAAACCTCCCATGTAGTTGTAGCCGAAGTAAAGCTAGTATGTCGTGTACATATATCCAACCAACAAATGATGGTAGATGAGGATGATGTGTGAGCGTAAGTGTTAAGTGTCCTAATTTTACAATTCATTGTTCAGGGTTTAATTATTTATATAGGGAGATTAAAATCTGTTCTACTTTTCTTTGCATAGAGTGAGTGTCTTTTTCTCTGTTTGAACCCGTCAGCCATCAAAAATGGATTGACTTGCTTAGCTTGGCGCATGTGATTTGCAAGCTATTACATGCGTCTACAGAGAAAAGAAAAGAAAATAAACAAACAAACAAATAAGGGTAGATATCTAGGCTACTTTTCAAAAGTTTCCAGTAGATTAGACTTGAGAGAAACTTTGAATTAGTTACAAAATTGACAACGTAACGTATGGATTGATGCGTTCGTTGTGCATTGAGAGCTCCATGGCCACCATATTATCATCTCCCAATAAACAGTACTATTTGCCTATGCACAGACATTCAACACCAATGATTGTTGTCATCATTCTCATCTTATTTCTAAGTGAATTTGCCATTACTTCAAGTGCACAAAATTTCATTTATGATATTAGATGCAATAACAATAATAGTGAAAATCATTATCCCCCAAATAGTTCATACCAATACAGCCTTTATAATCTCTTAGGCACATTGATCTCAGAAGCCTCAAAGGTTAACTATTACAAAGCTAGTTATGGCCAAACCAATAACGAAGAAGTCTTTGCTCTTTACCGTTGTAGGACTGATCTAGGAAGCCAAACATTTAGTAATTGTGTTCAGACGGCGAAAAACACCATCCTTAAGGAGTGTCCTTACCAAACTCGAGCTTCGATTTGGTATGAAGAGTGCATGATTCGATATTCTAATGAATCGTTTTTTCAAACCATGTATTATGAGTTTACCCCGCGAGTTCAGTTAGTAACCAATAAAAGGAATGTGACTACTGGCGATCAATTGACACGGTTCAATCGTGTTCTCGGGGATACAATGAACCATTTAGCAGTTCAAGCCCCCGTTGAAGATACGAAATTCGCCTCAAAAGTGGTGAATTTGACGGGTTTCTCATTCAGGAATTTGTATGCATTGGCAGAGTGTGTTCCGGACCCGGACATGACCGCCCACGACTGTGACCGGTGCTTAAGGATTGCCATCCAGTTCCTGCCTGTTAGTCTTGGTGCGGCGGTCTTTCAGCCAGTTTGTATGGTTCATTATGAGATCCATCCCTTCTTTAATCAAACTGCTAATTCTTCTTCCCTGCCTTCGGCTAAGCCAAAGACGAGTAGTAGCGGTAAGACCATTCTGACTCAGATACCTCTATCCGATTTCCCTTATCCATTATTTACACGTACATTGTCAACCACTCAACCCGCATGTGGAGGAGAGTAGACTGCACACAAGTTCTGTGGAATTCAATCCAAAAGCCAATATAGGATGGAACCCCACCTGGTCTGTGTGTAGTCCACTCTCTTCCACGTGCGTGTCGGCCTGTTAGCAGTATGCTCATTGAAGATCTAATATATATCTTGTTGGTAATGCAAACATATTTTGGAAGCCATTGTTTAAATTTAAGCTTATGTTCTTTGGTCTTTCTCTTTCTTGTTTTGGGTGTGTGAAATGCTAGTGTCCCACATTGGAAAACCAAAGAAGTTTTGAAAGGTTTATAACTAAAGGACTTCCTTTATTTGTTTGAAGAACTACCCCCTATGGATTGGGCTAGAGTTGGGCTTCCCCACGTGCGCGTCGCCGCTGTCCGGCTCGGCTCGGCTCGGCTCGCACGCGCGACGCGGTGTGGTGTGGCCCATCTTTTTGGGCGAAGTTTATTCGAGAGTCCAGTTTTTATGAGACTCTTCGTTTGACAAAGTCCAATCCACGTTTGTTAGTTTTCGTTTGAACGCTTCAAACCTGTTTGCACGTTCCCTGATTTAACTCTTCCATTATCTCAGTGGGTTATTGAAACTGCCTCCCTTCTTGTTAATAAATATCGTTCTTTTCAGCAGTTTTGATACACACAGAAATCTTCTTCTCTCCCAAAAATTTTCCTCTCTGGTTCTGAGCATATTTTTCGAGTTTCATCTTCTGTAAACCGAGTGCACTGTTTACAGAGGCGCTGTGTAACCTTGGAGGGCGACGTCTATACTGATTTGCACCGTGATCAGGACGAATTTCGCTTCTAAGGCAGTGATCACATTCACGCCACAGCTTACATTAAATTCATATTCGCCCAACATTCCACAAATATTTTTCTCCTCTTTTGTTTCAGTGACAATTATTTACCAACAATTTAGAAGCGAAATTCTTTTTATTGTCACTGATTAATTTCCTAACCACAAAATGGCTCTCTCCATCAACAAATTGATCCCCGACCTTTCCAAGATTGAACAACTAGATGGCAACAATTACAAACGCTGGTCGCAGAGGATGCTAATCTTCTTTGAACAACTTGATGTTGATTATGTTCTCTTCAACGACCCTCCAAAGGCCATTGTCGCTGCTAGTTTTGCTGTTGTCACTATTTCGGATACCACTCCGGACCCGAAGAAAGACAAAGGGAAAGCTGTTGACCCAGACCAGGCACTCAAATACGAAAAGGATAACAAAACTGCTAGAGGTCAATTACTCAGTCACATGTCGAACCCTGTCTTTGATCTATTTATCAAAAACAAGCCTGCCAAATCAATATGGGAAATGCTGGAGAAAAAGTATGGTGCTGACGATGCTGGAAAAGGCAAGTATGTGACTGAAGATTGGCTTCGATTCCAGATGGTGGACAACAAACCAATCATGCCTCAAGTTCATGAGTATGAACTCCTTGTTGCTGACATACTGTTAGAAGGCATGCATATGTGTGAAGTACTGCAAGCCAATGTCCTCATCGAGAAACTTCCTGACTCTTGGTCCAACTACCGCAACTCTCTCAAACACAAGAAGAGGGATGTTAAGCTTAAAGAACTGATCAGCCACATGAAGATAGAGGAAGCAAACAGGCTGAAGGATAAGGGTTCATCTGCTGTCAATGAACTTGCTGTTAAGGCTAACATTGTTGAGTCTTCTGTTTCTAAATTTGACAGGTACAACAAGAACAATTCTGGAAAACCGAACCAGAAAAAACTAGGAGTCCAGAACAGCAAGTTCGGAATGAAGAAAGGCTCGAAGGAGAAAGGCAAAGGCGGAGGATGCTACGTGTGCGGCAAACCTGGACACAGGGCATACCAATGCTACAACCGCGCTGATGCACCGAAAAACCCCATCAAAAAGGAGAACAACAAACCCCAAGCAAATCTGGCTGAGGAAGATGAAGTCATTGCTGCTGTTGTCTCCGAAGTGAACTTGGTTGGGAACAAAGTTGAGTGGATTGTTGACACAGGAGCAACCAAACATTTCTGCTCAAACCGAGAGATGTTCCTGGAGTTCGAAAAGGCTGCTGAAGGTGAACAGGTTTACATGGGTAACTCCAGCAGCTCGGAGGTTTTGGTAAAGGAAAATTTTTACTTAAATTAAATTCTGGAAAAACTTTATCTTTGCAGAATGCCCTGTATGTGCCTTCTCTTTGCAGGAACCTAATCTCTGGTGCTCTCCTTAACAAGGCAGGGGTGAAGTTAGTTTTTGAAGCTGATAAATTAGTGCTAACTAGAAACGGGGATTTTGTTGGGAAGGGCTACATGTCGGGGGGACTCTTTGTTTTAGATTCTGTTGTTGAGTATGTTGTAGCTAATAAAGCTTCCTCTTCTGCTTATTTCGTTGAGTCTTATGATATTTGGCATGCTAGATTAGGTCACGTAAATTCTAGTTCTATAAAACGCATGTAGAACATGGAACTAATTCCTAATCTAGCTAATAATGGACTCGATAAATGTGAAATCTGTGTTGAGGCAAAGTATGCAAAGAAACCTTTTAAGTCTGTAACCGAAAGGAAAACTGAATTGTTAGAATTAATTCATTCGGACTTAGCAGACTTTAAGAACACAGAAAGCAGAGGTGGTAAACACTATTACGTTACTTTTATAGATGACCATTCGAGATATACCAAAGTATATATTCTTCGAACTAAAGATGAGGCAGAACAAAAGTTTATGATCTTTAAAGCCGAAGTAGAAAATCAGTTAGACCGTAAGATTAAAAGACTTAGGTCTGATAAGGGTGGAGAATATGGTACAAACTTCCTTAAGGATGTATGTAAGAAAAACGGGATTATCCATGAGACGTCACCCCCTTATACTCCACAATCAAATGGAGTAGCTGAACGGAAAAACAGAACACTTAAGGACATGATGAATGCAATGTTAATTAGTTCTGGTTTATCCAGTGAAATGTGGGGGGAGGCCATACTCTCTGCAAACCATATTCTTAATAGAGTACCTCATAAAAGATTAGACAAGACCCCTTACGAATTTTGGAAGGGCTACGCGCCCAACCTTAAATACTTGAGAGTGTGGGGGTGTTTAGCTAAAGTTGGCTTACCTGACTTTAAGCGTAAAAACATTGGACCTAAGACTATTGATGCTATTTTTGTTGGATATGCTGAAAATAGTGCTGCATACAGATTTCTCTGTCTTTCTGATCGTTCTATGTGTGAATCAAAAGGTGCTGAATTTTTTGAGAATGTATTTCCATTAAAGACAACTGCTGTTTCCCATGAGAATGTGCCTGCTGGTTTTGCATCTTCTTCTGTGTCTATGTCTCCCTCCATTGTTCCTAATACTGTAAGTGAACCTAGGAGGAGTAAAAGGCGTAGAACAAAAACCAATTTTGGTCCCGACTTTGTGACATCCCTTTTAGTAGAACTCACAGATGTTAATAAACTAGATGAACTAATTGTGTGTCTTCACATGTTAGAGGATGATCCTAAGACATATGAAGAAGCTATGAGTTCTATAGACGCTAGTTTTTGGAAAGATGTTGTTAATAGTGAGATAGAGTCGATAATGTCTAATCACACTTGGGAACTAGTAGACTTGCCTAAAGGTAGTAAAGCCATTGGTTGTAAGTGGATCTTTAAGAAGAAACTTAAAACAGATGGTACTGTGGAAAGATTTAAGGCAAGACTTGTGATTAAAGGGTTCACACAAAAATTTGGTGTAGACTTCTTTTATACATACTCACCTGTAACTAAGATCGCCACTATTCGTGCTTTATTTGCTTTGGCCTCCATTCATGATTTAATTATTCATCAAATGGATGTTAAAACGGCCTTTTTAAATGGTGACTTAGAAGAAGAAATTTATATGGTGCAACCTCCAGGATTTGTAGTTCCTGGACAAGAGCAAAAAGTATGTAGGCTTAAGAAGTCTCTGTATGGTCTAAAACAAGCCCCAAAACAGTGATTTGAAAAGTTTCATAAAACTATTCTTGATTTTGGGTTTGTAGCTAATGGGTCTGACACTTGTGTGTACTCAAAGATGTTTGGTAAAGATTGTGTGATTATTTGCCTGTATGTCGATGACATGTTATTGTTTGGTACACACATAGATGTTATAAATGAAACTAAGAGTTTTTTGTCCTCTCGTTTTGAAATGAAAGACTTAGGTGAAGTAGATGTAATTTTGGGTGTTAAGGTCATAAAACACCATAAAGGCTTCACTTTGACTCAATCACATTACGTAGAGAAAATATTAAAAAAGTTTAATAGCTTTGATGTCGTGCCAGTAAAAACTCCATATGATGCTAGCATACCTTTATGTAAAAATAAAGGAAATAGTGTATCACAACCTGAATATGCTAAAATAATTGGAAGTTTAATGTTTCTAATGAATTACACTCGACCCGATATTGCTTTATGCTGTAAGTAGACTTAGTCGTTATACCCATAACCCCAGTAGAGATCATTGGATTGCTCTTAGGAGACTTTTAAAATACCTAAAAGGTATCTTTGATTGGGGATTACACTTTGTTGGTATCCCGGGACTTTAGAGGGGTATTGTGATGCTAATTGGGTAACCGATAACGACGAGGTGAGCTCCACTAGTGGATATGTATTTACATTATGTGGTGCTGCAATATCTTGGAAGTCCGCTAAACAGACTTGTATAGCTCGATCCACTATGGAATCCGAGTTTATAGCACTTGAATTAGCGGGTCAAGAGGATGAGTGGTTAAGAAATTTACTGGCTGATGTCCCATTGTGGGGGAGACCAACTCCCCCAGTTTCTCTACTTTGTGACTCACAGTCTGCCATGTGTGTTGCCAAGAACAAAGTTTATAATGGCAAGAAAAGACACATTCGAATTAGACATGATGCTGTGAGGTTATTAATTGAGACGGGCGTACTCACTATGGAGTATGTTAGGTCCGAGAGGAACATAGCAGATCCATTAACTAAAGGACTAAGTAGAAAAGTGGTCCTAGATTCGTCGAGGGGAATGGGGCTAGAGCCTTGCTAGATGAGGAATCTGTGGTTTACACCCATCTTGTTTATGCAAGAATAGTGGTCAAACGAAGCCGTGGAAAGACTCATATTTGTACACTACTTCCCATTCCTATGACATATGTACATTTGAGGTTGAGCCTTGAGCTCTTAATGAATTCATAGCCCTAATATTGGGTAGTCCTATTTGAGACGGACTTGATGGATTCACCGTTGATTTGAGAGGTTGAGCATATTTAATGCTCTTAATGATTTTATAGCCCTTATTTGGGTGGTCTACGTACTGAGATAGACTTGATGAAGTCACCTACGTGAGTGTGAAGGGTTGGCCTCCTTCTATGAAAAACTATGGGCTGTCTTTCTTGAGCACTCATGAGCATCCCAAGGATACTTGGCTATTGTATGTTGCTTTTATCGCGGAACTCGTAAATTCTAAGGTGAGATATGTGTTATTAGGATTTGTTCTCAAATCGTGGAAGTTCCAGATTCGTTCACTTCCGTGATGAGGGAACTACCTAATTTTCACTATGTGTTGGTTCAATCGTAAGACACCAACATTTAAGTGTCAAACCTTTCCTATGCTCAGAACCATTGTTTTTCGTTTGCATTAGTGGGGGATTGTTGGTAATGCAAACATATTTTGGAAGCCATTGTTTAAATTTAAGCTTATGTTCTTTGGTCTTTTTCTTTCTTGTTTTGGGTGTGTGAAATGCTAGTGTCCCACATTGGAAAACCAAAGAAGTTTTGAAAGGTTTATAACTAAAAGGCTTCCTTTATTTGTTTGAAGAACTACCCCCTATGGATTGGGCTAGAGTTGGGCTTCCCCACGCGCGCGCCGCCGCTGCCGTCCGGCTCGGCTCGCACGCGTCGCGGTGTGGTGTGGCCCATCTTTTTGGGCGAAGTTTATTCGAAAGTCCAGTTTTTATGAGACTCTTCGTTTGACAAAGTCCAATCCACGTTTGTTAGTTTTCGTTTGAACGCTTCAAACCTGTTTGCACGTTCCCTGATTTAACTCCTCCATTATCTCAGTGGGTTATTGAAACTGCCTCCCTTCTTGTTAATAAATATCGTTCTTTTCAGCAGTTTTGATACACACAGAAATCTTCTTCTCTCCCAAACATTTTCCTCTCTGGTTCTGAGCATATTTTTTGAGTTCCATCTTCTGTAAACCGAGTGCACTGTTTACAGAGGCGCTGTGTAACCTTGGGGGGCGACGTCTATACTGATTTGTACCGTGATCAGGACGAATTTCGCTTCTAAGGCAGTGATCACATTCACGCCACAGCTTACATTAAATTCATATTCGCCCAACATTCCACAAATATTTTTCTCCTCTTTTGTTTTAGTGACAATTATTTACCAACATATCTATTTGTCGAACTTTGTAATTGTTTGATTTTTTGTTAGAGTATATCATCATTATTAACTACTCCTTTTGTTACAATTTTTTTTTTCTATTTGACTTTTTGAGGTCAAAGTTTACAAACTGTCCTCTTAAAAACCGTGAAAAGTCAAATGAAACGAAGTATAAGGAACATATGCAGTATGTACCTCTTGTACGCGATGTCTATCATGCAGTTCACTATTATCTACATACACTAATTAATATAGCCATTGCGTGCTAGATGCAGATAAGAGAAAGCATCTTGTGTTGGGCTCAATCGTGGTTTTGGTAACCATAACAGTTTTAGGATTTGGATTTCGGATCTATACCTGTATGTGCAAGCATAAGGCCTCTGATGAAACATCTAACTGTAAGTTACATGTCAAATTTTAGCTTATAGGCACATATAGAATAAACATGAATTTGGAACTCAGACTTGGATGACATTTGAATAAATTTTCATACTTTTGTCTCAGCTTCAACAGTGGAAATGAATGAGATTAGGACAGTAGAAATGAATGAGATTAGGACTGTGGACTCTTTGCAATTCGACTTGAACACAATTAGGGCAGCAACAAGTAATTTTTCTGTGAACAACAAGCTTGGAGAGGGTGGATTTGGCGAGGTTTTCAAGGTAATCCTTTGTTTTCTTTATTTAAAATAAAGTTTATTAGGATATGCATAGCGAAATCAAACTACTGCACAATACAAAATTATCTTTAATGGCCATCACTTTTCACATTCCATAAATCATAAGTAAGGAAGCCGGATTCTTAGAAACATTATATGAGGAGTTAAGGAGAATGGCCCAAAGGCCCATAAGCCATAACCTTTTGCTCACTCTAGAAATTACATGGTCAATTGGCCGGTCCTTCAAATCATTTTCTTCATTTTTCCTTTTTTTTTATTAATGTTCTTCTTTTATATCGGAAGAAAGTCATGTTTAGTCTTAAAAGGCCAAGACTGTCACAAAAAGAAACTTACCAAGCTAGGCAGGTTTCGTTGGTCATTAGCCTTTATTTTTATTTTAATTTTTTTGCTACAAAGACGCATGCAAGTTAGCCTCATTTTAACTTTTTGAAGTTGCATCACCTACTCAGCTAGCTTAATTTTTTTAATTGGTCATTAAATCAATATGGTAATAGAAAGACATACATTTTTGGATGTAACATGTACGGAGTATTACATTATATTCTCTAGGGTATACTTGAAGATGGGCGAAAAGTAGCTGTTAAGAGGCTATCAAAAAATTCTGGACAAGGAATTGAAGAGTTCAAAACTGAAGTTGATCTTGTCGCAAACCTTCAACACAAGAACCTTGTCAAACTCTTGGGATATTGCTTGCTCTCAACGGAAAAGATACTTGTCTATGAGTTCATGCAGAACTTAAGCCTTGATCAAATTCTTTTCGGTAATCCATGTTCAATTATTCCATTAATTCATTGCATAAAAGCACACAAAGTTCTAAGCAATTATATGATGATATTTTACAGATTCAACGAAGAAAACAACATTAGATTGGAAATTAGGGTATAAGCTTATAGTTGGCATTGCAAGAGGACTCTTGTACCTCCATGAAGATTCTCGACTTAAAATCGTTCATCGGGATCTTAAACCGAGCAATATATTACTAGATGTAGGTATGAACCCGAAGATATCAGGTTTTGGCCTAACAAAGTTATTTGGAGTTGATGAAACACAAGGCGACATTAAAAGAATTGTTGGAACTTAGTAAGATCATCTTCCAACCATAGCTAAATTGGTTATTGTTTTTGTGATTGGTCTCCCTGAAAAATGGACTTTATTGAAAATATTATGGTAACTTATTAACACTTTAAAACCATACATTTGCAGTGGTTATATGGCTCCAGAATACGCGATGACTGGTCATTTCTCAGTTAAGTCATATGTGTATAGTTTCGGAATCATAGTTCTTGAGATAGTTAGCGGTCAAAGGAACAGATTCTTTGGTCGTCTTCAAGTTGAGGAGGCCCTGCTCCATCGAGTAAGTTCTCATCATTAATATGCTCATATTTATCAGTTCTTTTCACTTGAATAAAATTGAATTGAGGTGAAATAAACTAGAATTTCTTTAAACTTGACCTTTAGCCATTTAAAAACTCATACAAACATATTTAATATTGGACTCATTTGAAAGTACATATGCTTTGAAATCTTTCGAATGATACAAGTATCATCATGAATTAATTTACTTTGAATAAACTGTTATCAGAGTGATAAGTTCCACATAAAATGAAATGAACTGAACTGAACTGAACTAAAATGAGCTGATGAATTAAACTAAAATTAAGTTGAGGAGAACAGAGCCGCCATAATCATGAAAACTCGAGACGATTTTGACTGATTAATTAACTACATATCTCTTACAGGCATGGAGGCTATGGAATGAGGGTAAAACATTGCATTTGGTGGAGATAGCATTGGCAAACAATTACCCAAGGGAGGAAGTAGCAAAATGCATCCATATTGCTTTGTTGTGCATGCAAGAAAATGCAGCAGAAAGACCAAGAATGGCAACAATTGTTACAATCCTTAATGGGCAATCTACTAGCCTTCCAATACCAAAGGCTCCCAACTTTATTGGCCAAGATACTTCATCTCAAGAGATTATTGGTTCTCCCCAATATTATCCATTATTATTGAATGGTGGAAATGTAATTGAATATGACAACAAATTAAAACAACGAGATTATTGTTCATATGTATACTCAGGTACAGAGACGATGATTACAAAGCTATATCCACGATGAAGACCTATTATTATTATAACTCAGTAGATCGATATATATGATGTCGTGAGTTCATTTCCTATATTCTTTCACCAAACTATATATCCGCACACTTGTCGATAATATCTCTTAGTAGAATATTGTAGGATATGAATTCTGGGCATAATGTAGAAGTACACTTTTTTATAAGTTTAGTTTGACCCTCTAGGAAGCGATCTGGTTATACGAAATAATTTACGGGATACAAATAAGTTACAAAGTATGTTGTTCGCCTCACAATTATACTCCACTAATGTGCTTGTGTTGTTGAAATTTGTCTTAAACAAGATGATAAAGTACCATCCAATATCCATGGTACATTATTTATGAAGAAATAATCCTTCATCTTATTACATATACGATTTAGCTATATTTAAGAAGATAATCTCATCTTCTAACTAAACCAATAAATTTGTACCATCCAAAAAGATGGTCATATATATTCTCCCTTATATCCAAGGAGAAAGCTCATTCTCTTTGTTTTTATCTCTCATGATGCCTTTCTATTTATAGAGATAAAGTTGGTTACTTGTGTTAGTTTTATGCTCCACAATTAATAAAAAATAAATTATTGATGAAATATAATTTTAATATTGAGTGGAAAAACTATTTTCTATGAATTAAGAATAGTGTGTGGTTAGTGGAGTCATTAACTAGTTACATGATTAATGGTAGTAGTGGGCATGTATCCCATGTTACGCTTCAATTTAGTTGGAAAACTTAATCAACATGACATGGGCGCACAGGGAGGTTGGTTTGGTACGTGACACATCAATTTTTTATCTAGGAGCTGCCGGTGTTGCCGTGTTGGAAAACTTAACCACCATGATATGTTTGTAAGTTCACAAAATCTCGTATGAAGCGGCCTCATCAAGGTGAAGCGGCTCATATAAGCATGACGCTATACTTAATTATAGAGATGACCTCACCTTAAATCCGCCTTATAAGAGCCTTATTGATGAAAAGAAGAAAAAAAATCGATCCACACACAGAAATAGAAGCTATTGTTAATGAACTATTATGAAATCTAATTATACACTAGGAATTTCTATTTTATTTCCCCACACAAGATTGAAAACAAATATGAAAAAGTACATGGTGGTTTGATGCATGACAACATCATATTTTCTTATCTAGGAGCTGCCATTGTTGGAAAACTTAAACAACATGACATGTTTGTAAGTTTTTCCAGGCTCAACAATTTGAGAAGGGAAATTCTTATGGTTAACAGCATCAGGATACCCTTGAGTCTCTAAGCAAAGTCCAGCATGAGCTTTGTACACTGCACCATCTTTACCTTTCACATCCTTAATCATCCCACCTGCATAAAACTGTAACCCTGGTTGGTTTGTCGCGATCTCCATTTTCCTCCCGGACTTTGGATCCTCTAAGGTCACCACTACCGGCGTCTTGCCCTTGTGATCTTTGCTGTTTTTCTCAACGTCGAGACAATAGTTAGTGTCATAACCTTTAGGGACCTCATTGAGCTTACTTCCTATGGGTCTCCCGGTAAGGAAGTCATAGCCTGTTCCCTTGACAGGCTTAATCTCGCCGGTGGGGATTAAGTCCTCATCAGTTGGGGTTATGTTAGAGCCTAAGATTTGGATCTTGTGTGACAAAATATCACCACTGTTATGGCCACCTAGGTTCCAATATGAGTGGTGAGCTAGGTTTACTGGTGTTGCTTTCTTGCTTGGTTTGGCTATCATTTCTATTGTCATTGCATTGTCCTTAGGGATAAGCTTGTAGGTAACTTTCACTTTCAATTCACCGGGAAATCCTGTTACACAAAAACATTTGAGTTAAGAGTAAGGTGAGTTGGTTCAGTTCAATTTATGGGAGTTCAGTGCGGTAATTATTTACACATTTTCTCTCACATATTACTATTTTATTCAATTCAATCCAATTCAGTAAAAATTAACACACTCTAATTATATATCTTCCCTTTCCTTTCCTCATTTCATGCAACTCTTAATGTAGGTTGAGAGTTAAGACCTATTACCTCGAGTGCATTTTGCCAGTCCGGTACTATGCCATTTTTCCATTGAATTTTACAATAATTCTACATGACTACTCTGAAGAGAATAAAATGTATGTCCAATTTTCTTTTCTTCGTACCTTTTCTTTTATTCTCATTTCCAAAAACTTCCCTATTAGTATATTTTTTTTTGGTGCGGTCTTCCCTATTAGTATATAATGACTATCAAACTCTGTCAAGACTCACGAGTGGGTAAAATGTTCCCCATCAAAATGGTTTATATTAAACGGCCTAACTAAAAGAAGTAGTTTATTTTACACACGAATAGATGTAAAATGGTAGTAGTAGTACGACGAACCTTCTTCTTCATCAGCGCTATCATAAGCAAATGTGATTTGTGGTTTGTCACCATCTTTTTTATACTTCTGCACCTTCCAAACAACATCGGAGTATCCTGGTTTACCGCCTGTATACAAAAAAATATCAGCAAATAATACAACAAAAGGCATTGCATAATAACCTCATGATCAACTTATGAAAACAAATAAACTATTGGTTCATTGATGTAATTCCTTGGTTTATGTGTGAAGTGTGCCATAATTGAGAATTTTCCTTTGTGTCATACCATGTATCATAAAAATTGTTGTGTCATGTTATATGTTATTTTCCTCGTTGAACACAGAAAAGCAAAAACACAAAAAAAATAGTGTTTTATGGTATGAGATTATACCATGGAGTGTGTTTTTCTTTTCATTAGCAACTAGGTTGTAAGTTTTTCCATCCAAGGTAAATTTTGCACCACCAATTCTATTTGCTACACGTCCAACACTTGCACCAAAGTATACAGTGTCATTCTGCAAAAGGTCAAAACATAGTACACTTATTATTAGTGAGAACCACATAATTACCAAAGTATTGAAATGTATCTTATAATTAAATTTGTGTGTTACTCAACTATATTGAAATTAACCAATCGTCAATTGCCTGAAAATGGAATGGAAAATGGTTTGAAATTCATATATCTTTGCAAAATCGGATTATTTTTCTTTTAGATATAAATACTTATTTTGACCTGATTAAAAGAAAACGGTGAAATTTGTTATTAATTCGGCGAGATATTTAGATATCAAATTTATTAACCCGACAACAACGAGAAATTTAAAGTAACGACCGGCCACAAATTCTCAAATGAGATCGTCTTTTCATGCCTTTGGGTGAAACCTACTTAAACCCATGCTTTCATAAAATTTAGTCTTCTCTAGCAACCTTTGTTAAAGTATTCTATGAAGTTGGTCAAATTGTAATAGGAGTTTTTTTTTCTTTCTGTTCTTTCCTTTCTTGTTTTTTCCGAAGGAAGGAGTTTCTTTCTTTTAATTGTTGATTCTTTTCCTTATCCGTTAATATCTTACTGGCTTTTGACTGATGTAGATGCATTGTACATATTGTTTATGCATGCTCTTCATGATACCGTTTTGTATCTAATTAAAACCATTTTATTCAAAAGTTATTCATTCCTTCTAATACTAACACTCTATGATGGTCATAATTGATTTCTTCACTCAAAACATAAAAAATTGATTTCTAGAGCTTTTCAATATGTTCATATAAACTGGTATCTAAACTTTACAATACCTAAATTACTAAACTAATTGAAGAAAACCTAGCTAATTAATAATGAGAATTTAATAGATAAAAAAAATGCATCACCTTGTAATCTTCAGGCTTGTCATACCCAAGGACGACATCGGCCATCTTTCCTGTAAATAATGATAAAATATACAGAGAACTTATCTTAGATAAATACTAGGTTATTGTCCATGTGATGCTCAGTTTTAATAAATAAAAAAAAAACAAGAAAATAACAAAAACAAAAACAAATTCTCTTACAAAAAAATAAAATAAAATTCCAATAATATAAAATCAACTTAGCATACCGTTATAAAATCAACTTAGCATACCGTTTTTGTCAGGAAGGTAGAAGGACATTAGGGAGGCACCCCAGTTGGTGAATTTGGCTTGCATTTTCTCTGTCTTGAGCTCATAGATCCCAATTTCAACATCCTTTGATTTCTTGTTATCATTATTCTTTTCCTTTTGATCTTTCTTAGCAGAACAAGCCACAATGGCAAGAGTAAATAATGTGAGACATAACAAATGAGAGAACTTCGCCATATTCAAAATGATGACTTTAATGAGCCTATAATTTTTATTTTATTTTCTAATGATTTTAAGATGTATATATACCAATGGTAAATTGATATGAGAGGCATATACTATAAGAAAATTTAGTCTATGGGATTCCTTATATAGTGGAGCAAATTAATGATGGTCATCAAGCTAGCTATCAAAAGCTAATTAGGGATAATGCAATTTTGGATGACATTATCCAAACATTAATCTTTAAAAGGAGTGGATAAATAAACCTATCATACCTACTCATATTCTCCTTACCATGAAATTGTGGCTAAACTTGATATTTGACAACTAGAATGATTAGGGGTACTACATAAGATTTCTATTTTCCAAGATTTTCTACAACAATGCTTAGATAAGGTTGACCAAGTCATTTTTTTCATCAACTATAATTGTCCTAAGATAATTGATTTCTTACCTTTATCTAATGATTTTGGTTGACCTAGCTATGTCAAAATTTGCACCCCAAGAAAATGTATGACAAAGTTACTCGACATGTCTCCTTCTGGAGTTAGGCTCCGTTTGATTCACCTGGAAAAAACTAAACTGAACTGAACTGATCGAATTGATTTTTTTAACTTGATTGTTAACCATTTAACATCCGTCCAAACATATTTAATATTGAACTCATATGACAGTATGTTTTGAGATCTTTCCATGACATAGATAACAATATTAATTTGATTTGGAGTAAAACATTATCTGAGTGATAAAGTTATACATGAACTGAATTGAACTGAACTGGACTGAATTGAACTGAATTTAAGTAAAATTAAGTCAAATCAAACAGAGCCTTAATTAACCACTACAAAATAAAAGGAGAATATCATCGGACCAATTCCGATACTGAGGAGGCAATTTATGTTGCTGTGAAATCTTAGCAACGGTTTCAACAACGACAATTTTTCATCGTTGTAAAATGCACGCAATATTCGACGCCTACTCAGCATCAGAAGTGAATATCCGTTGTTGAAACCTTTTAGCAACGGATTTGGGTTTAAGTCCATTGTTGACCTTAGTAACGGATTGGGCTTCTTCCGTTGCCAAGGTCAGCAAAAGATTTAACAACAATCTCTTGTTGAGCTCTGTTTTTGCATATCTCTTCATAGCTACAGAATGAAACTTATGCCGATGCTAAACTCAATTCAAAATAATAATATTCTAATTATATTATTTTAAAATAGAATTTTTTTTGGCCCATTTTAATTATATACAATAAGAAGATTATATAAACATAAATATATTAGACATCAAAATATTACAAATATTTTATGTATACAACTTCTGGATTTGCCACTTTCATTCAAGCAATACCCACCTAACAATTTAAGGTTTACAAAAATGTAATCCTATTAGGGTGCACAAAAATTTACAAATCTAACATATAAGTACTGACTTAGGATAAGTGGAGGCAAAATGTACAGGTTTGCTATTCTAACTAGACACAAAAGTCTAGTTGGGTGGCTTGGAGGAACATTACTAAGAACAAGGTTCATGGTGGCCTGGGAGTTACTGATTTGAAAAATAAGAACATGGCGCTTTTGGCCAAATGGTGGTGGCGTTTTGGGAGTAAAAAAGATAGCTTAAGAACAAGCACGGAAAGTTTTCTGTCAAAGGCTTGTATAATAAGCTGCAGCGTAATATAGGCTCTGAGTGTGCTTTTGCACCTCTTATCTGGAAAGCTAATGTTCCTTCCAAAATTCAGGAGTTTTGTTGGCAGGTTGTGCAAGGGAGAGTTGCCACTAAAATGAATTTAGTGCAAAGGGGGGTTCCATTAGATATCTCTGCTTGTTTGTGTCATTTCTGTCAAATAGCAGAGGAAGATACAAATCACCTTTTTGTGACATGTGAAGTGGTGTGAGCTGTGTGGATGAAGGTATTTGAGTGGTGGAAAATGCAGAGTTGTCTGCATCAATGTATTGACCAAATTCTGCTACAATGGAAAGGAATGCTGGTTTATAGTGTCGATAGTATTGCTGCCAAGATCTGGAGCTTGGTTTTCTTTGCAACCATATGGACAATTTGGACTTCAAGAAATGAGGTTTGTTTTCAGCAACTTGCTTTCTCTGTTGATGATATGTTTGAGAAGATAAAATTCAGATTGTTTTGGTGGTTTAAGGGGTTATTTTCTCCTGTATCGTGTTCTTTGCATGAGTGGGATGTAAATCTGTATGAAGTGCTAGCCCAGACTCCTAGGAGTTCAAACTCTGTCAGGCTAAACAGGAATAATGTAATGTGGGAGGCACCTGCTGAGGGGTGGCTTAAGATGAACATTGATAGCTCTGCAGTAGGGAAACCTGGGCCTGCTGGGTGTGGTGGCTGTATAAAGGACCATGAATCTAATGTCCTTGGTGTCTTCTCTGTTTCTTTAAGAGTTATGGATTCAAATATGGCTGAGTTACATGCTTTTCAGCATGCTTTAGTTCTGCTCAAGAAGCATGAACAATGGCCGCATTTACAGATTGGTTTCAAAAATGATTATTGTAACACAGTGGGATGAGTTGTGAATAAGGAAGCTAGACCTTGGGAGCAACGGGCATTGTTTAGGGATTTGGACAAGTCTCTGGATAGCTTAGATAACTACACTGTACAACATATTGTTTGAGAGAAGAATGTCGAAGTTGA
This sequence comes from Tetragonia tetragonoides, assembly GCA_038025085.1. Taxonomy (NCBI): domain Eukaryota; kingdom Viridiplantae; phylum Streptophyta; class Magnoliopsida; order Caryophyllales; family Aizoaceae; genus Tetragonia; species Tetragonia tetragonoides. The sequence continues at coordinate 44,409,294 of CM076139.1, forward strand.
TCAATTGGTGAAATTTGGCGTTAGTAGGGAGCAGAATATATGTACATTTGGTTGTGAATTTTTTAGAAAAGTTGTACATAGTTTGTATAGAGGGCTTTAAGGGCCTCAGGATTTAATTTGTTGACACTAGGCAATTAGTTGCCGATTTATAAAATGAGTTTGTTTGCTGTTCAAAAAAAAAAAAAAAAAAAAAAACTAGACACAAAAGTCTTTTATTCACTTGGCTTGTCATTGTTTGAAAGATTAATTAATTTTGTTTCTTTGACAATTGAAGTCTTCGTTCATGCTCATTTATTGCTTTAGTAACTAATTTGGGCAGATCTAGTTTCACTTTTGAATTATTAGCAACTAAGTATTAATCCAAGAAGTAAGCAAAATCGACGTTCATTTTATTAATAGGAGCTACAACTTCAAGTGAGTCATCACTAGCTATTTGCTTTATCATCACTAGCTAGCCTTGCAAACAGACTTAAACATAGACCTTGGTGGACTATCCGATGCTACTATAGCACTATTTTGTCTTCAGAATCAGACTTTGTCTTGTCGGTGTCGGACTCGGGTCCTTCAGTGATGATTGTGATCTTGAATTTATTTCCATTGGCTCCAATCCAACTTATAATGCACTTTTGCTTTGTGAGTTGGGCCTCATTTGAAGTGATCAACTTAGCTGGTTGAAATTTGTTTCGTGGGTATTTGATTAATTGTACTCGGATTCTACATGTTGTCGTGACGTGATAATTCCGAAAGCCTTAAGTCTCTGATTTTTGTGTTGCATGTTGTGAAGATCAGCTTTTAACTTTGTGTTTATATGGTGTTTGTGTTGTTTCTTACTTTTCTTATTTAAATCTGAATTTCATTCTTTGATGTTGCTCACCAACTGTTTGTATTTGTCGGACTCAGGTCCTTCATTCTTTGATGTTGCTTGTATTTATTTCTTGTATTTATTTGTAAACCTGGTTGTTCTTATTGCTTCAAGTACTAACACACAAAATTCATGGTAATGATCTCATGCACTTCGATCCCCTCTTTATTGGGTTGTCAAACAATTCAATCAAAACTATATCATCCTAACTTCATCAGCTTTGTTTTATACTAATGAATAATGATACCGTAAATGTTTATGTGCTACAAATATCAAAAGCCTAAATCAATGTTTTTTAGTGGCACCTTATCTCTCTCAAATTTTCAATAGGAGAGATAGAAATTTATTGGTCCATTTTGCATTCCATATCTTCCTCATACTTCCAATCAACATGAGTTTCTCATCTGCAATACCAATATCTATATAGGTTTATAGCTCTCTGCTCTGGTCATGATGCACCTCCCAGTTTGCATTGATAAGTTTAACACAAATTTTTACATGAGGCCGCCTCAACGTGAAGCGACTCAAACAAGCATGACGTCATTAGGTATAGTCTAATAATGATGATGCATTAATACTTGACACACTTGCATGGGCTGCTTACGTAGCGGCTTACATGTCATAACGACGTGAAGTTAGGGGCTTACGTGTCATCCAATATGTCATGCCTAATTATGCCACGTGGCAAACCCAAAAAGATCACACTGTGTTTTAATAGTAAGTAAGATAAGATAAGATTCAAACCGAATCTACAATCTTTTCAAAACTAAAAATAATAATAACTTCTTTACTCATGAAAACACATCGAGAGAAAGATCGATTGGATCAAAACAATGTTGATTTGCCATTTCATTTTAGGCATATATATATATATATATATATATATATATATATATATATATATATATATATATATATATATATACACAGAGGTAGATAAATAAAATGATGTTATCCCAAATTTCCAAGTCTCCTTAAACTTGCATACTTTTTCTACCCACATTTTGGATTCCCTTCTTTGTCTGATATGGGATTTGGCAACCATAACCACAAGTCGTTGTACAAAAAGCTGTCCAACTTGTTATTTTGTCTTTGCAATCTTGAAGGCAACCATTATAGCATGCTGCTTCATCAGCCGCTTGGATTTTGGGTGACACTAACATTACCACCATGGCAATTAGCATAATTGCAACAAATTTGTTCATGGCCATTTTTTTGTGGTAATTAATTTTGTATTTATCTACCTCTCTTTGTTTTGATATGTATTTTCACTCTTTATTTATGAAATCAACTAATGGAATAATAGGCTTCTCTTTTCTCATTTATTTATAGGGATAAGACTGCCTATAATTAGTATTGATTATATTGCATGCGACTTAGAGAATTTCTAGGCATATCTTGAGGCTAACAAAAAGGTTGGGAATCCTATGAGATAAAATAAGAGGTCGAATTTAGAGAAAAAAAACTTGAGTCGTCCCCTTGTTATGACTCAAATAATGATAAGTTTTTTGGGATAAGCTAAATAAAAAAATTTAACAAAATAATTTGGAGGAACAAGCTTTGAGTCCAAGTCTAGATTAGAGGTTGCGAAGATCATTTGGACCTATATATATATATATATATATATATAATTTTGGGTAAGATCGCTGATAACGTGATAAATATCACGTGTTGATTGGTTGTTACTAATTTGTTTTGTTTTTTTTTTTTTTTTTTTTTCTTATCATGATGAGTAATGAGTTGTCATTAATAAATATCCTATAATAATTAATACTATAGTCTATTCATCATATTTCTTATTTGTTCTTAATGTTAGAATTACATTAACACAATCTAAAATGACATTAATCTCTAATATTAACGTTTTTCAATTAATGATGCTTGATTTAACAAATTAGTTTTCCAAACTTCTGATTAATTTGGCATAGATGATGAATATTTGTGGGAGTAGATGCACGAAATATAAATAGAAAATGTTACATAAATGTGGGTATCAGCCCAGGTAATATACAAGTGTCACATTTTGATAAATTATTTCTTTTCCTTCTTATTTATATGGTGTATCATCACAATTTTTTTCATTTGAAAGAATTAAGGTCAGTCTTTTATCTTACAAATTCTAATTACTGAAACAGATATTAAGGCACAGCCTGATCAAATCGGTTGTGTTGTTTCATAACAAATATTATCTTGGTTGGTATAAGCATGGGTTATGTGAAAATTGACGATTATTTGTGGGAATAAATGTCGTTAATATGACAAGCGTTAGATATTTATTAAGTTTTATATTGAGGGTATAAACATAGGTTAGACATGTGACTAAATTTTACAAGAAGATGCGCAAATAAGTGACAATAGTCATATTTGGAGTGACAATATGTTAAGTTATATATTTGAGGTACAATCGAAGGTTAGGTGATCAGTAATAAATATTTGTTTATTTTTTGATGCGAAAGTGATCAATATTTTTGGAGGTAAGCATAAGTAATATGCACGTGTAACATTTTGATCAGTCACCATTTTGTAGCACGGGTTACTTTCTAGTATATACATATAACTGGGTCCTTCTTCGCGTGAGGCCGACACGTGGGACGCCACATATGCAAGCCGCGTCGTGTGGGCATGACACGTAAGCCGACACTGTAACGCCCCGGTTTGGATAACTCTAATTAAACATGCTTATGGGCCCTTAATCCAATCCGAGACATTACTGCCGTACTTGTAACAAGACAAACACAAGGCAGAGATCGATATAGAGTGCAACAAACATACTTAATTATATTATATCATAAATGTAGAGGTTACATGCTTGTATTGTTCAAAAACTACATTGATCACTTAGTTTACTAAGTCATATGGGGTTCTCCTCCAACTGCGGAAGCCACAGAATTATGATACAGCAAAAGCATGCACAAAGCATGTACAAAAGGGTTCCTTCCATTCTTCACTCTCTCCCTTACCCAAAATTTGTCAAAATGATCCAATATCCACGCAAGAAGAGATGACACAAAAACAAAAGAAAATTAGCGAAAGCTAAGCAATACTCACCCCAATTTGTAAAATACATTTTGTTTATACTTAAAATACATTTAGCAATAACAACCAACAATAATAATAATACTCATAATAAAATCGATAATCATTCTTAAAGAGATTGTTTGTTCTTATAATCATAGTTTATTCGTTCTTTTACGTACAAAGCCATGCACATATACGAGAGTCGTATGACAAGAATATTAAGCAACTATCAATACACACAAGCTCATAATTACTCAGAAAATGACCTTTGAGGTCTAACAATCTATTGAATAACTCAAGTCACAACATGTAAGGACTAGACTTCTAGGTTAGGTAGTGAGGAAGAGCATTGCACACTTCAAACTCTATGAGTCCTACACTCGGGTTCGATGACCCTACAAATCATAATTCATTCATTTGGTCTTTTTGGCATAATCATATCACTTCGAGTTTATACCCTACATATCATCATAAACTTCAGATTAAACCATGATTAAGCGAGATACTCAGGATTAGTTAGTCCCTACAGCTTAATCACAATGGGTTTAACCCTACATCTGTAACACCCCGAATTCGCAACGATTTTCTAGGAATATCGACGTCGTTGTGCACGACTCGACACCGCTGAACCGTCCCAAACCCGAGGGTCGTTACTGCAATATTTATCACTAAGGAGTAAATGCTAAGCAGAAAGAAAGACTAGGCATCAAAATGAGCGTACTAGAGAAACTAAACAATCTGAAACAGTTAATATCAGAGTTGTCTATATAGTGAGCTAAAACCATTAAACCAATTTATTACAACTTGCCTTCAAAAGGCTAAATCCAATAAAAAAAAATCCCAACAATCTAAACTGAACTAAAGAGAGTTCTAAAAACCGACGCCAACTCTAATTTCCAAGCTGTACGTCCTCATTCAACTAACCTGCACTTTGATTTCCGTGACGAAAACAAAATACAGAAGAAAAGAAAAGAAACAAAAGAGAAACAAAAGTTAGATAAACTGAATAAACTGAATAAACGTCATCCGTACCTAGTAAAAATATTTCTCAAACCTTACCTGAGGTTTTAGAAGAATCATTGAAATTCATTTGCATACGCACATAAGCATAAAATTAAGCATACGCATAACAACATTCTTTAATATACAAATTTTGTATAGTGACCATATGAAATACGACATAGACAATCCGTCTTGATTAGGGAGATGTAAGAGAGAGAATAGAACAACGATTACGCATACTGTTCATCGAAGATACAATCCACCATGGACTTAATGACTCTAGTGTGCACACTACCTCTAGTACAATTACACGAGCCTAGAGGACTTAATAAATGGGGAATGATCCATCCCAGACACACTGTGAGGTGTGCATAAGTAACTTGGGGATCACTCATCCCTTGAACTACACCATTAGGTGTAATCCCGATTGCTCGACTACCCCTAGGGATCCATTAGGAGTCTTACTCTCATTTAATTCAATTCACATAATTTGCATTGGTTGACATAAGTGGTACTACGAGACCACGACTTACTAATTCATTTCTTGCTCTTGACAATGAATAGTAAATAATGACAATAATGATAATTCAATACGATGAGAATTAAACATGCTTTAATTCAATAACGACGATAATTCCATAATGACGACAAGCAATGTCTAGCACAATTTCGGCAGGGTAATATGATATCCAAAAATTCACAAATCATCCAAGACATTCAACGATAGTATATAGATGCTCACTAGCACTCAATAATACCCATACCAATTAGCATATAATTAATAGCATAATAATACTAATAATTCACCATTCAACAATTGTCCAATAATCATCATATGGACTAATTAATTCTCAAAATATGATAACATTGACATGCTAATTATAATTCATATTTATAGCAGTAAACATGCTTAAGAAATCCCATAATAACGACGATATAATTTAATCATACTTTGCATATTAATTTCACAACAATTTTCCAATTAGCACATAACACATCAAAATAGTTTTGATGGGGCTTTAGAAGAAGGTAGGCATGAGAGCTTACCACTAATACACTACCAAACAGTAAGTATGCTCCAACGATCGACGATAATCACGCTTGCTCGTTAGGTCCTAATTAAAAATAATTACGAATCGGTATTAATTAAATACGAAAATACAAACAGTAACAAAATCTTAACCTGATATTTTTATTAAATTCCTTGATTAATTTAAACCAATATAGGCTTTTGCAAATCCAAATTCCGATTTCGAATGAGTGCAGAAAAATAAAAATATTAAACCAAAAATACTGAAAATCGAATTAATAATTACGAAAAATATAAAAAGCGAAACTCTAACTTTAAAACTAGGTCTAGGTCACGGGTACCCATGCATGGGACCCATAACCCGACCCATCACCACCACCACCACCCACTGGCCACCATGGCCGGTGGTGGTGGTCGCCGGAGCTCCAGCGAAGAGAGGAGAGAGAAAACACGAAAGAGAGAAAGAAAGAGAGAATGCGAGAGAGAGAGAGAGAGAGAGAGAGAGAGAGAGAGAAGGAAAGAAAGAGAGAGAGAGAGAGAGCATGGGGGAACGGGGCCACGCCGGCCACTCGCCTTTCGCCACCCAGGCGCCGACGTGGTGGTTTGGTGGTCATGCAAACGCAAAAATAGAGGGGGAGGGGGAGACGCGAAGGATAAGAGAGAGAGAGAGAGAGAGAGAGAGAGAGAGAGAGAGAGAGAGAGAGAGAGAGAGAGAGAGAGAGAGAGAGAGAGAGAAGAGGGCTTACCGACGGGAGAGGGGGAGGTGATGCCGGTGACCTGGGCGGCTGAGGAGAGAGAGAGGGAGCACGGTAGAGAGAGAGAGAGAGAGAACCGTGAGTTTCAGAGAGAGGAGAGAGTGATTGCTTGAGGGTTTGATCAGTTATGCAAAACTGATCAATTGCCTCCTCTTTTTCCTTATATAGGCCTTCAGTCAACCAAAGTCAAATACTACTAGGTTTAGGAATTTATTTAATAATTTTCTGATTTAAATAGCTAATTAAAACTAATTAAAACTATATGAATAATTCTTTTTCATATATAAAACATTTTAATTAAACTCCTAAAAATTAATAAATGCAATTTATGAAAGTCCCATAATAATTAATATTATTATGGTTTTGATTGAATAAATCGACTCCTTAAATGAATATACGATTTAATCTCCGAAACTATTTATAAATAATTTATAAATCAATATTATAATTATAGAAAATATTGTGGTATCACATTCTACCCTCCTTAAAAGAAGTTTTGTCCCGAAACTTGAGACATGAAGTAATCACTTCCAAAAACAAAACGAGTTTACCCATACGAAGGTATAAAACAATTTCTAGGACACTAACATATGCAAGATGAGCAAGTACGATCGTGATTCTAAGTTGATTAGCATGCACCATGCAATGCTTGAACATGCAATTCGTGCAAAGCGATAAACAAAACACGGAAAAGACGAAATTTCGAGGCTTGGCATTCTACCCTCCTTAAAAAGAGTTTCGTCCCAAAACTCAAGTGGGACTAGTACCTTCTAGGAAGAGGTCTGGATACTTCTCGCGCATCATGGATTCAGCTTCCCATGTTGCTTCCTCTTGACCTTGTCGAGACCAAACGTCTTTGACGATCGGAATAGTCTTTGTTCGAGTTGAGCGTTCGTTGCGATCCACTATCTTGATAGGACGCTCTTCATAAGTCAAACTTTCATCGAGATCGATCGTTTCCGGTTGAACGACATGAGTTGGATCATGTACGTATCGCTTCAACTAGGAGACATGAAACACACTATGGACTTTTGCAAGTTCCATAGGTAAAGCTAGTCGATAAGCAACCTCACCAATCCATTCCAGGATCTCATAAGGTCCAATATAACGAGGACTTAACTTCCCCTTATGACCAAAACGCATGACATCCTTGGTAGGAAATACTCGCAAAAGTACCTTGCTTCCCACCTCAAACTATTCAGGTCTACGACCTCTATTTGCGTACGATTTCTGGCGATCTTGCACACTACGCATCTTAGCTTGAATCACCTTGATCACATCGACGGTCTGCTGGATCATTTCTGGACCCAAAATTGCAGTTTCACTAATATCGTTCCAACAAACGGGCGATCTACACTTCCGACCATACAATGCTTCATATGGTGCTCGATCAATGCTTGAGTGATAGCTATTGCTGTAAGAAAATTCGATTAACAGAATATGTGTATCCCACGAGCCTTGATACTCGAGAGCACACACTCGTAGCATACCCTCCAATGTCTGAATCGTTCTTCCCGTCTGATCAGCAGTCGCAGGATGAAAAGCAGTACTGAACTTCAATTTGCTTCCAAAAGCTTCTTGCAATTTCTGCCAAAAGTGTGATAGAAACCTCGAATCTCTATCTGAAACGATATCTTCTGGAACATCGTGAAGTCTCATAACTTCCTTGACGTAAGCATCCACTAGCTTATCCATTTCCTAAGTGTCATTCATTGGGATAAATCTCGCAACTTTTGTCAAATGGTCTACAACGACCCAAATGGCGTTGTTCTTCTTCTGTGTCAATGGTAAACCCATGACAAAGTCCATTGAAATTGAATTCCATTTACACGTAGGAACTTCGAGCGATTGAATCATTCCACCAGGTCTCTTGTGTTCAATCTTGACCTTCTGCCACGTAAGACACTTAGCCATGAACTCAACGACATCTTGTTTCATACCTTTCCACCAAAACATTTGGTGAAGGTCTTTGTAAAGCTTGTCTCCACCAGGATGTACAGAATTGTGATACCCCAATATTTTCTATAATTATAATATCGATTTATAATTTATTTATAAATAGTTTCGGAGATTTAAATCGTATATTTATTTTAATGATTCAATTTACTCAAATTATGCATTATGGGAATTTCGGGATTTATAATTATCAAATTGAGGGATTTAATTAAATTGGTTTTGTATATGAATAAGTTTTATTCATATTGTTTTAATTAGCTTTTAATTAGTTTTAATTGTTTTAATTAACAATTAAATCGAAAAATTTATCCTAGGTCTAGTAGGTTTTGACTTTCATTGACTAGGCACCTATATAAGCTAAGAGATGGGCCAATTGATCAGTTGCAAAAACTGAGCCAAAACCCCAAATTCTCTCCTCTCTCTCTCTCTCTCTCTCTCTCTCTCTCTCTCTCTCTCTCTCTCTCTCTCTCTCTCTCTCTCTCTCTCTCTCTCCCTGCTGTCACCGGCCACCAGGCCCAGCACCGACCTCCTCTCCCCCGCCGGTAATCCCCCTTCTCTCTCTCTCTTTCTCTTCCTCTCTCTCGTGCTCTATTTCGCCCCCTCCCCTTTTTTTCTGGTTCGCGACTGTCGCGCCACCTCCGCGCCACCAAGCCGCGCCTGGGTGGTCGCCGATGAGTGGTCGATGTGGCGGGTCCTCCCCGTTGCTCCTCCCTCTCTCAGTCGCTCTCTCTCTCTCTCTCTCTCTCTCTCTCTCTCTCTCTCTCTCTCTTGCTATCTCTCGCGCTCTCTCTCTCCTCCGTCGCCGGTGCTCCGGCGAGCCACCGCCGACCATGGTGGTCGATGGATGGTGGTCATGGTGATGGGATAGGTTGTGGGTCCCCATGCTTGGTGTATCATGGCCTAGACTCGAAAAACCGATTAGGGTTTCGTTTAATAATTTCGTTTTAATTAATTTCGTATTTTCAGTAATTTTCAATAAATATTTTTATTTTTATGTACTCGTTTGGAACCCGAATTCGGATTTTCAAAAGCCTAGAATTGTTGGAATAAATCAAGTAAATTAATAAAAATATTATTTTACAGTTTTAGTACTTTTTGGATTTTCGTATTTACTGATTATGTCTCGGTAATTGTTTTTAATTAGGACCAAACGGACAAGCGTGATCGGGTTGTGATTAGAAAGGTTACCTGCTGTGTATTGGGCATTTTTTAGGTAAGAGATTTTGCCTACCTCTTTTCAAAGCCCCATCAAAATTATTTTGATGTGTTATGTGCTAATTGATAAATTATTGTGAATTTAATATGCGAAGCATGATTAAATTATATCGTCCTTAATTATGAGAATTAGAAATATATTCTTCGCTGTAAATATGATTTATATGAGTATGACAAGTTTATTAAGTTTCGTTAATTAATTAGTTCATATGCTAATTATTGAGCATGTATGGCGATGTTGAATTTCTACTATTATTATGATATAATATACGTGCTATTTCGAATGGGTTATTATTGAGTGCTAATGAGCACCTATTATACTTGGATGCATTATTTGTTGAAAGTGTAATTTTTGGATATCATGATTTGCTGCCGAAGTGCTGCCGAAATTTTGTTAGACATATGTGAAGCATGATTGTGATAATATGCATTTATGTCGTTATCGTCGTTATTATTATTCGTTATCATGAGCATGAAATGAAGTAGTATGTCGTGGTCTCGTTGTACCACTAGGTCAATCAATGCAAGTATGTGAATTGAATTAAATGAGAATAAGACTCCTAATGGATCCCTAGGAGTAGTCGAGCAATCGAGACTCATCTAATTGATGTAGTCTAGGGATGCGTGATTCCCAAGTTACTTTTTATGGACACCTCGTAGTGTGTTCGGGACGAATCATTCCCCATCGTTTAATTCTCTACATATCGATTATTATGTTAGAGGCAGTGTGAGTATACACTAGAGTAAGTCCAATGCATGTCTATATCTATCTATGAACAGTATGGGTAATCGCTGTTCTATTCGCTCTCTTATTTCTCTAATCAAGATGGTTTATCTATTTGTGTTCGAGTGATCACTAAAGCAAGAATTGCATGTAATTGAATGTCGATTTTGCGTGTGCTTGATTGTATGACTACTTGTGCATGCAAATGAATTTCAATGATTCTTCTAAAGCCCAGGTAAGGTTTGCGAAAGTGTTTTTACTGGGTATGGACGACGTTTATTCAGTTTATCTGATTTTTGTTTTCTTTTGTTTCTTCTCTTTTCTTCTGTACCTTGTTTCCGTTACGGAAACCAAAGTGCAGGTGTGGCTGAGTGAGGACGGATAGCTTGAAGTGTTAATGTGGGCCGTCTCTTTAGAACTATTGGTTACTTTGGATTACTGGGATTTTGGTTTGTGCCCTTGAAGGAAAAGTTGTAATAATTCTTTAATGGACTTAAGTTCACTTGATAAATAACTCTGATATTAATGTTTAGTTTGTTTAGATGCTTCCTTTGATACCTAGTTTTTCCTTTCTGCTTAGCATTTATTCCTTAGCGATAAATGTTGCAGTAGCATACCCCGGGTTTGGGATGGTTCAGCGGTGTCGAGTCATGGATAGCGACGTCGATAGTTTCCGAGAAATCGTTGCGAATTTGGGGGTGTTACAAATGGTATTAGAGCCCTAGGTTTAAAAGGTTGCATAGGTTTAATAAATGAATTAATAAAGATTAGTTTCATTTTTGGGAAAAATAAAATGTAATTAAAGCCGTTGAGCGTAGTAGTCCTAAAAGTTAGGAATTACTTGAAATCACCTTAATTGTGATTTAAATGTTCTTATTGTTTGATTGCGCTTTTTTAGATGGTAATTACTCGATTGACCGCGATGAAGTCGACTAGAGGTAGAAAATCGCGAGCGATGATCGTTGCACCCGAGAACGAGATGGAATACGTAGACATTTCCGATAGCGAGCCAACACATGACGAGGCCGTACCCGAGCCCGAGGCGCACGGCAATGGCGCGCACGAGCTCGAGGTGGATCAACCCGCGCATGATGCTCACGATGATGACGTACCGCTTGAGCCTAACCATGACTTGGAAGCTAACGAGGATCCTGATTCTGAAGAGGAACCTACCGAGTCCGATTATGAGGCTGATGATGCTCCTGCTGACGAGCCAAGCGTTGAGCCTAACTCTGTGGATCTAGAGATGCGTTTTGAGTATGGAGCTGGTGTCCCTGATTCACCTAGCATGCCAAACTTAGAGGATATTGGTGATGCAAGTGGCAACAACTCTGAACCTCCTTCGCCTCCCGCTGATGTGTCTCCTCCTGTGGAGCCTTTCTTTGTCACTGATGCCGAGTTAGATGACATCCGTGCCTACATCGATCGCGCATTCACTACGATCGAGCGTTATGAATATGAGAACCATACGAGGATACACCAAGGTTTTTGGGTAGAACTCCTACTAGCTGGCTTACCCAACCTGCATCGTTGGAGAGGTCTCAAGGATAAGTATGACGATGTGATACTAAAGAGTGGCTACATCAACGATGTGAAGTACGGCAAAGGCAATCGTTGGGCGCTAACTTTTCAGGGTGTTGGCAATGAGCTATGCTTGTCTGAGTTTGATTGGAAGGTTGATCACATCTTGGTGCCTGCTCCGAAGGACATATGTGAGAGTTGCTGGTCCAAGAAGCGCAAGCTTGTGGACAACTTCAGAAGGCGCTTCATGCCTCAGAAGTTCAAAGGGGACGAGCATCCTTACACGCCTTGTAGGGAAGTGAAGCCAATGAGGGACGATGATGATGATACGCCTCCCGGATCGAAGCAAAACCCAGTTGCTATTTAGTTATTTTATTGACTAGAGTTGGTCGTTTTCTTTAGAAACATTATTTCATTTTTTTGATGGCCTTGAGTGGTCAAGATAGGTGTGGTGTGTAGTTTCCTAAGCAACAAATATTTTTGACTCATATTTATTTTGCAATCTATTTTATTATAAAACTATTTCATTTTATTATATGAAAGTCGTTGGGATTTGTTTATATCACTGTCGTTGTCACATATTTGCATGGTTGACCAAAAGCATGAATGCTATCTCTTATCGTCGTGATATGATGGGAAATCCATGTCGAATTTATGGCAAAATCGTTGTTGAGCATTATCAACGCTCTTATGAGCCAAGTGCTAAAGCATATCAATATGATTAAGTGTGATTATCTATTTCCCTACTAAAATAGTATGGAGCCTCATTATGTGCATTATGAACATCTTTGTCTATTCTTGTGAGACCAATGTGTCTAAGGTGTTTTTTTATGCCTATCGAACTATTATGCATGAGAATTGAGAACAATAAAGCAAGTATGTTGCTTAGACCTACAATGTAAGGTCGATCTTCGAAACTTATATGCTATATGCTAAATGTCAAGAGAGAGGTTTCAATTACAACCTACTTCTCTCAATTAGACCTTAATGGGTCGAGATGTGCAAGTTGTGTGAATGGTGTTCGTACCATTACTTTTATGTTCTCAGATCGCGAAATGACAACCAACACCGATAGAATTGCACGACTCGAGGATGATCTAACCGATGTGGTCGAGATCATGGCACGACAAATGGCACGTCAAGAAGAGATGGAAACCGCACAAGCCTCTCCTGCGCGTAGTTTTCGAGATTTTGACGCTCTTAAACCTCCTACGTTCGAAGGTGGTGCCGATCCAACAAAGTTGGAGACTTGGCTCATTGAGTTCGAAGAGTTGTTCCTGGCTACGAGTCGGCCTAACAACATGAAGGTTAGCTCTGCAACGTACTACCTAAAAGGTCAAGCCATCAAGTGGTGGAACGATGTGCGATCAGACTTGCTTGCACACCGAACTATAATTGGGATCGTTTTAAGGAATCAATTCGTGCTAGATTTTATCCTAGTACTCTACGACGCCTTAAACAGCGTGAGTTCGAAAGGCTAAGCCAAGACAAGCTGTCTATGGCCGAGTATGCTGCCAAGTTCAACGAGCTTGCTATTTTTGCTCCCAATCTGCTGACAACTGAAGCTGAGCGAGTCGAACGGTTCGAGGATGGACTGAAATCGGACATTCAACGTTTTGTCGCTGGAAAATCCGTTACTTTTCAGGAATCTTATGACAAGGCCCTGAACCAGGAGAGGATTGTTGGACGATGTGATACGCATTTGGGAAAGAACAAGCGCGACGAAGGCAATCCATCGCAGTCGAACAATGGTGACAAGAGGCCAAGGCGTAATGGCAAAAACAATTACCAAGGTGGTCAGAACCACATTGCAAATAGAAATCGTGACTCGAATAGTCATCGAGCTACGATAATGGCTAGAAGGAATACGCCTTGTACTCGTTGTAACAAGACGCATGCTGGTAAGAACTGTCGAGGTGACGTGTTGCACTGCTATGAATGCAACAAGCCGGGTCACAAAGCTTATGAATGTTGGAGCCGAGGTAGGAATGGTAATGGGCAGAACCGCGATAACAACTACAATCGTGGTGGTAATAACAATGGCTATCGTGGTAATGGTGGTAACTACCGTGAAAACGGGGGTTACAACAACAACAACAACAACAACCGCAACAATGCTGTGAACAACCAGGTTCAAGCTCCTGCTACTGCTAATCCCGCGCCGAACAACAACAACAATAGAGGGGTTAATGGCAGAATTTTTGTGATGAATCACAATGAAGCAGAAGCAAACCCGAACGTGATCGCTGGTACTTTTCTTATTAATTCTTTTCCCGCTTTTGTTTTGTTTGATAGTGGTGCATCGCATTCTTTTCTTTCTAAGAGCTTTGCATCTAAGATAGGCCTAGAACGTAGTTCAGTGTATAGGGCAACAAACATTAAGATGCCAAATGGGTTGAATGTTAGTTTTAATTCGTTGTACGAGAAGTGTTCGATTAAGATCGCTGGTTCCGAGCTACCTGCAGACTTGATTCAGTTCGAATTGGGTGATTTTGACGTTATTTTGGGAATGACTTGGTTGTACAAGCATAGGGCTAAGATAGAGTGCTTCGAACAACGCATTTCTTTGCGAGGAACTAAAGGTAAGAGGATCACTTATCGTGGAGGCAAAGTTGTAATAATACCTTAATGGACTTAAGTTCACTTGATAGATAACTCTGATATTAATGTTTAGTTTGTTTATATGCTTCCTTTGATAACTAGTTTTTCCTTTCTGCTTAGCATTTATTCCTTAGGGTTAAATGTTGCAGTAGCATACCCCGGGTTTGGGACGGTTCAGCAGTGTCGAGTCGTGGATAGCGACGTCGGTGGGTGGTGCTCTTAGTGATGGGCTAGGTCGTGGGTCCCCATGCTTGGTGTATCACGGCCTAGACTTGGAAAACCGATTAGGGTTTCGTTAATAATTTCGTTTTAATTAACTTTGGATTTTCAGTATTTTACAATAATTATTTTAAATTTTTTGTACTCGTTTGGAGTCCGAATCCGGATTTTTCAAAGCCTAGATTGATTGAAATAAATCAAAAACTTTAAATAAAATATTAGATTAATATTTTATTACTGTTTGGATTTTCTTATTTACTGATTAGGCCTCGGTAACTGTTTTTAATTAGGACCAAATGGGCAAGCGTGATCGGGTTGTGATTTGCAAGGTTACCTGCTGCGTAGTGAGCGTTTGTTAGGTAAGCGATTGTGCCTACCTCTTTCCAAAGCCCCATCAAAACTATTTTGATGTGTTATGTGCTAATTGAGATATTGTTGTGAATTTAATATGCGAAGCATGATTAAGTTATATTGTCGTTAATTATGAGAATTAGAAATATATTCTTCGATATAATTATGAATTATATTGAGTATGACAAGTTTATGAAGTTTCGTTAATTAATTAGTTCATATGCTAATTATTGAGCAGGTATGGTGATGTTGAATTTCTAGTATTATTATGATATAATATACGTGCCATTTGGAATGGGTTATTATTGAGTGCTAATGAGAACCTAATATATCTTGATGGTTTATTTTTTAAAAGTGTAATTTTGGATATCATGATTTACTGTCGAAGTGCTGCCGAAATTTCGTTAGACATATATGAAGCATGAATATTCTTAATATGTATTTATGTCGTTATCGTCGCTATTATTATTCATTATCATGAGCATGAAATGAAGTAGTAAGTCGTGGTCTCGTTGTACCACTAAGTCAATCAATGCAAGTATGTGAATTGAATTATAAATGGGAATAAGACTCCTAATGGCTTCCTAGGAGTAGTCGAGCAATCGAGCCTCATCTAATTGATGTAGTCTAGGGATGCGTGATTCACAAGTTACTTATTATGGACACCTCGTAGTGTGTTCGGGACGGATCATTCCCCATCGTTTAATTCTCTACATATCGATTATTATGTTAGAGGTAGTGTGAGTATACACTAGAGTAAGTCCATGGCATGTCTATATCTATCTATGAACAATATGGGTAATCGCTGTTCTATTCGCTCTCTTATTTCTCTAAGCAAGATGGTTTATCTGTTGTGTTCGAATGATCACTAAAGCAAGAATTGCATGTAATTGAATATTGAGTATACGTGTGCTTGATTGTATGATACTTGTGCATGCAAATGAATTTCAATGATTCTTTTAAAACCCAGGTAAGGTTTGCGAAAGTGTTTTTACTGCGTATGGACGACGTTTATTCAGTTTATCTGATTTTTTTTTTCTTTTGTTTCTTCTCTTTTCTTCTTTACCTTGTTTCCGTCATAGAAACCAAAGTGCAGGTGTAGCTGAGTAAGGTCAGATAGCTTGAAGTTTAAATGTGGGCTGTATCTTTAGAACTGTTGGTTATTTTGGATTATTGGGATTTTTGGTTTGTGTCCTTGAAGGCAAAGTTGTAATAATACTTTAAGGGACTTAAGTTCACTTGATAGACAACACTGATATTAATGTTTAGTTTGTTTATATGCTTCCTTTGATACCTAGTTTTCCTTTCTGCTTAGCATTTATTCCTTAGCTATAAATGTTGCAGTAACGTCTTTGGATTTGTGACGGTTCAGCGGTGTCGAGTCGTGGATAGCGACGTCGATAGTTCCCAGGAAATCATTGCGAATTTGGGAGTGTTACAAACGGTATCAGAACCCTAGGTTTAAAAAGGTTTCATAGGTTTAATAAATGAAGTAATAAAGATTAATTTCATTTTGGGAAAAATAATATGTAATTAAAGCCGTTGAGCGTAGTAGTCCTAGAAGTTAGGAATTACTTGAAATCACCTTAATTGTGATTTAAATGTTCTTATTGTTTGATTGCCCTTTTGTAGATGGAAATTACTCGATTGACCGCGATGAAATCGACTAGAGGTAGAAAACCGCGAGCGATGATCGTTGCACCCGAGAACGAGGTGGAATACATAGACATTTACGATAGCGAGCCAACACACGACAAGGCCGCAGCTATGCCTATGGCGCACACGAGCACGAGGTAGACCAACCCGTGCATGATGATCGTGATGATGATGTGCCAATCGATCCTAACCATGACTTGGAAGCTAACGAGGATCTTGATTCTGAAGAGGAACCTACCGAGTCCGAACCTGAAGCTGACGATGCTCGTGCTGGCGAGCCAAGCGTTGAGCCTAACTCTGTGGATCTAGAGATGCGTTGTGAGCATGGAGCTGGTGTCCCTGATTCACCTAGCATGCCAGACTTAGAGGATATTGGTGATGCAAGCGGCAACAACTCTGTACCTCCTTCGCCTCATGTTGATGTGTCTCCTCCTGTAGAGCCTTTCTTTGCCATTGATGCCGAGCTAGAGGACATATGTGCCTACATTGATCGCGCATACACTACGATCGAGCATTACGAATACGAGAACCGTACGAGGATACACCAAGGTTTCTGGGTAGAACTCTTACTAGCTGGCTTACCCAACATGCATCCTTGGAGAGGTCTTAAGGAGAAGTATGATGATGTGGTACTGAGGAGTGGCTACATCAACGACAAGAAGTACGGCAAAGGCAACCGTTGGGCGTTGAGTTTTCAGGGTGTTGGCAATGAGCTATGCTTATCCGAGTTCGAATGGAAGGTTAACCACGTCTTGGTGCCTGCCCCGAAGGACATCTACGAGAGCTCCTGGTCTTAGAAGCGCAAACTTGTGGATAACTTTAGAAGGCGCTTCATGCCTCAAAAGTTCAGAGGTGACGAGCATCCTTACACGCCATGTAGGGAAGTGAAGCCAAGGAGGGATGATGATGATGATGATGATACGCCTCCTGGATCGAAGCAAAACTCAGTTGCTGTTTAGTTATTTTGTTGGCTAGAGTTAGTAGATTTGTTTAGAAACATTATTTCATTTTTGTGATGGCCCTGCGTGGTCAAGTTTGGTGTGGTGTGTAGTTGCCTAAGCAACAAATATTTATAACTCTTATTTATTTTGCAATCTATCTTATTGCAAAACTATTTCATTTGATTATATGAAAGTCGTTGTGATTTGTTTACATCATTGTCGTATCACATATTTGCATAGTTGACCAAAAGCATGAATGCTATCTCTTATCGTCGTGACATGATGGGAAATCCATGTCGAATTTATGGCAAAATCGTTGTTGAGCATTGTCAACTCTTTCGTGAGCCAAGTGCTAAAGTATATCAATGTGATTAAGTGTGATTGTCTATTGCCCTACTAAAATAGTATGGAGCCTCTTTATGTGCATTGTGAACATCTTTGTCTATCCATGTGAGATCTATGTGTCTAAGGTGTATTATATGCCTATCGAACTATTATGCATGAGAACTGAGAACAATAAAGCAAGTATGTTGCTTAGACCTACACTGTAAGGTCGATCCTTGAGACTTATATGCTATATGCTAAATGTCAAGAGAAATGTTTCAATTACAACCTATTTCTCTCAAATACCTCTTAATGGGTCGAGATGTGCAAATTGTGTGAATGGTGTTCATACCATTACTTTTATATTCTCAGATCGCGAAATGACAACCAACGCCGATAGAATTGGGCGACTCGAAGATGGTCTGACCAACGTGGTCGAGATCATGGCACGACAAATGGCACGCCAAGAAGAGATGGAAACCGCCCAAGCCTCTGCAGCGCATAGTTTCGAAATTTTGACGCTCTTAAACCTCCTACGTTCGAAGGTGGTGCTGATCCAACAAAGCTGGAGGCTTTGGATCATTGAGTTTGAGAAGTTGTTCCTGGCTACAAGTCGGCCTAACAACATGAAAATTAGCTCTGCGACGTATTATCTGAAGGGCGAGGCCAACAAGTGGTGGAACGATGTGCGAATGGACTTGCTTGCAAAGCCGAACTATAATTGGGATCGTTTTAAGGAATCCATTCGTGCTAGATTTTATCCTAGCTCTCTACGACGCATTAAGCAGCGTGAGTTTGAAGGGTTGAGCCAAGACAAGCTGTCTGTTGCTGAGTATGCTGCCAAGTTCAACGAGCTTGCAATGTTTGCTCCTAATCTGCTGACAACTGAAGCTGAGCGAATCGAAAGGTTCGAGGATGGACTGAAATGGGACATTCAACATTTTGTCGCTAGACAATCCGTCACTTTTCAGGAATCTTATGACAAGGCCCTGAATCAGGAGAGGATTGTTGGACGTTGTGACACGCATCTTGGTAAGAACAAGCGCGACGAAGGCAATCCATCGCAGTCGAACAATGGCGACAAGAGGCCAAGGCCTAATGGCAACAACAACTACCAAGGTGGTCAGAACCACAATGCGAATAGGAATCGTGACTCGAATAGTCATCGAGCTACGATAATGGCTAGAAGGAATACGCCTTGTACTCGCTGTAACAAGACGCATGCCGGTAAGAACTGTCGAGGTGACGTGTTGCACTGCTATGAATGCAACAAGTCAGATCACAAAGCTTCTGAATGTTGGAGTCGATGTAGAAATGGTAAAGGGCAGAACGGCGATAACAACTACAATCGTGATGGGAATAATAATGGCTATCGTGGTAATTGTGGTAACTACCGTGGAATTTGGGGTTACAACAACAACAACAACAACCGCAACAACGCTACTCCTGCTGTGAACAACCAGGTACAAGCTCCTGCTACTGCAAATCCCGCGCCGAACAACAACAACAACAATAGAGGGGTTAATGGCAGAATTTTGTGATGAATCGCAATGAGGCAGAAGCAAACCCGAACGTGATCGCTGGTAGGGGTGAGCAGAAATTTCGGGTACCCAGTATTGGAACCGGAACCGGTTCAAAACCGGTGGTTCCGGAACCGGAACCGATCAACCAATTCCAATTCCGGTTCCCAAAAATAGGAACCGGTGTCAACCAATTCCAATTACGGTTCCCGACTTTTAGGAACCGGAACCGATTGGGTACCCGGTATAAAACCAATTTCAACCGAAGATATATAAGTCAACAAGGTGTCATTTGATTTTAGTAACTTTGATCCGATCAATATGAGTTCACCACCTCCACAAATACCCCTCCTCAATATAGTCAGTACTATGTTGTTCAATACCTATGGCTCTGATGCCCTTGCATTTGCTCTTTTCGTCTATATGCATGATACATGCTCAGACACAATTAGTATTATCATTGCATTTGTTGTTATTTTCCCTTAGCTTGATTAATTTTGTCACATGAATGATGTCTGATGGTTCCTTGTGCCACTAGTCTGCCAGTTTTGAGGAGTCAAATTAATCATGTTTGCATTATTCTAGTTCAGCTATTTTTTGTTATTTAATTTAAAGTTATTTGATTTCTACAAATTACAAATTTGGATTTTGATATGGAATCGGTGGGTACCCAGGAACCAGTGGGTATCCGGTGGATCCAATTCCAATTCCTAGGAATTAGGAACCGGTTTAACCAATTCCAATTCCAATTTCTAGGAATTTGGAACCGGTGGATCCAATTCCGATTCTGGGTAGTGCAATACCCGGTGGGTACCCGGTTGCGCTCATCCCTAATCGCTGATACTTGTAGACGCCAAAAAAGCGTCTTCAGATTTCTCCGCAAAAGCTCGATGATGAAATGAGCAATTTATAAACTTGAACTGCTATTTTTGCTTTAATAGTTAAGATAAGGTCTCAAGTTTTTCCTCCAAACACTCCTTCATTCCATTTCATTCAAAATCCCCGTTCAAGAGCTTTCCAAAGACACGTCTCATGCCTCTTTCCGACTCCCGGTCGCCAAGTTGCGATTTAGGGGTGAAACCGTCTTTTACTGTTCAAGGGTAAAACGGTCTTTTCACATTTTTTGGAATATTTAAATTCCTCCGGAAAATAAAAACGGACTCGATGACGTCATTATGACGACATCCAGCTGGCTGCTGACGGCCGCTAGCGGTGCTGACCATATTCCCAGGGCCGCTAGCGGCGCTGACCCTGCTTCTGGCCCGACTCTTTTTTGGGCCAAAATCCAAATTTCGGCTCCTTTTCAGTCGTCCAACCTTACTTCTTGCGCCTATAAATATGACCCTCCGCACTCAGTTCAAAACACACAGTTTACAGTTGACAACCTCTATTCTCAGTAGTATTGACTCTGAGCTTTCCCCTCTTTCTTCCAAACTTGAGATCTATTTTTGCTATTTTTGTCAAATATAGCCTACAGTTCAAGTACAAATTCCTAAGGGCTCAAATTAAATTAACTGCTTAACTGTTTATTTTCTAGTAGTCATAATGTAGATATCATAGCGTTTTATTGCTTCCTAAATATTGTCTGTATAGTCGTTGTGCTGCTCAACTTGTAAAACCGAATGCATGTCAAAATAAGGGTTAATAGTAAATGTTGTGATGCTTGTGATGAACCAATTAATAGTCTAAGTCTAGGTTGTTAATCCGGTTTTGCATGAGAATTATGTCTTTAAATTATTAAGCAAACTTGAGTTAGTAGAGGCCGTCATGAACGGGCGAGTTGGGTGCCTAACACCTTCCCACCTCGTACCTTCGCCCCCGAACCAATTATTTTTGGGTACTCATATGTTCTATATGAGAGGGAGTCTTTCTAAAAACATGATTAGTTCACTTTTCGCGCTATTGGGTTGTCCCTTCGGTTTGTCCCGTCGATAAAACGTCGATAGCAGATTTGTGACCTCTTTCATGGTTTTTATTCAATTCATGTCTTAACAAAATCCTTTCTAACTCGATGGTCACTTGAACTTATCTAAACCCCCAACTTACAAATTTTCTATAAGGACGCACTCCGTGGAAACCAATGCTCATATAAAAAGGATTGGACGAAAATCCCGGGTCCTTACAGTGGCGACTTCACTGGGGATTTATTTAAGAGGGTGAGACTCGAAAGTCAAGTTTGCTTAATTGTTTAATAACATGTTCCATATTTTTGCATCATTTGCATGTGCTTTTGCACAACCTTTTGACCCTTATCAACCCTCGAGGAAGTTTGTGTCGCAACTCGTAGACAACCCGTATATCTAAAGGAATATACAGTTGTCCTATCGTGCAAATCGATGCTTCCTCACCCATGACTCACCAATCCTTGTTGATGAAAAGAATTACAATTAATGTGTCGACCATCCGCCGAACGAAAATTGTAATTTGTCGTGGAAACCTCACAGGAGCCAAAAGCCTCTAGCCCACATTCGTGCATCTGCCTGCTTGTTGTGCATGTATTGTTGTAACGCCCGTCTGATCACTTGTTTGCTTGCAAACTGAGTTTTCATTATGCTTAAGGCATGAATATCGTGATTATGTGCCAACATGTACTTACGTGTTAGGAGCTTTTTTCTTTTATTTTTAGCTAGTTCCTAATGCCCGAAGATGGTGCGAGAATTCCAATTCAATGAACACCCATCATTTTCCCGATGATATATTCTAAAAAGTCATTGAACAAACTTCTAGGATTTTTTTTAAGTAAAAAAAAAGAGTCAGTCTTTCAGTTTCCCCTCTCCCTTTTTCCATTTCTTTATTTTCTTTTTTATCTTTTGATGTAATTCAGATTCGGTCAGAAAAAAAAAGAAAATCGAAAATCAAAAAAAATCGGCAAAAAAAAAAAAAAAAAAAAAAAAAAACAGCCGAAAATCAAAACAAAAAAAAATATCGAAAAAAATATAAAAAGATCGAAATTCTTTTTATTTTATCTTATTTTTTCATTTTCTTTGAGTCTAGAAAAATAAAAAAAAAATAGGATAGTCCATCTTTTTCTATTTCTCTTATTTTCGTTCATTGACTTTATTTTCCTTGGATATTATTAGGGAAATATTCGGGCAATTAGGCTTAAGGACCTTTCTTTTTTAGGACAATGTGTTTTTCTATGTGGGGGTCAACTTTTTCTTAGATGAGAGTCTCATAGTCTTTTTCATGTTGCTAAGCGCTCTATGCTTTCTATTCAGGATAGGATCCGAAGAAGAAAGATTTGGCTAGGGTTCGATTCACTCTTCTACCATACATTGATTCAAGCCACCTTGATCACATCATGATCAAAACAGTTCAGGAGTATCTGGTCGAGATGACTGACCGAATGGATAGGTTAGAAGCCGACATCACCAACATTAAGTGAAGACAGTTGTGGGTTACACCGATGTTTGTTCCTTCGTCTGAAAACCGGAAATCCGTGACTTTGAGAAAGCCTGATCCTATTCCCCAAGGGCTAGAAAAGAAACGTAAGAGCGACGTGTCTTCCTCCAATGTCTCATCCAGGGAATACTACATACCGCGGAGTAAGCCGAAAAGAGATTTCTCTCCATTGGGAATAACTCTCAGCACAACTTTCGAGAGATTAGTGGACAAAGACATACTCCGACCCATAGGTCCCACTCCAGAACCAAGTACCAAGGGTCGTAACTGGAAAGAAGGAGATTACTGCAAGTATCATCAAGGGAAAGGTCATGACACGAATGACTGTTGGGCCCTTAAACACATCATCCAAGACATGATAGACAATGGCACACTACCATTGCCCAAAGTTGAAGAAACCGGAAGTTTCGGCAACCTCCTGGGTGCTATCAACCATATTGCAATCGAGGAGCCCGAACATTACTCTCACCTCATTTATGGTGAGGAAATCACCTTGATTTCTCAAAAATCCTATGAAGAAGAACCAGACGTGAGAGGCAACAAAACAGTGGATGACAAAAATCAAATACAAGAAAGTCTGGCTCGCATAATCAAAGAGATACAAGGGATAAGAGAGAAGGTGGACATTCTAGAAGAACGCACCTCCAAGCGCAGGAACGCAGTCATCTTGGCCAAAGAAGAAACTTGGTGGCGCCAAGACCTTCTTTATCACAAAATGTCCAAGTATGGGTATTTTTGTCCAAGGGCTCCCACATCAAAGCTCCTTCCAAGAGACGGAAATTCATTTCTAAGCTGTACCTACTGCGCGGCTGAGGGACACCACATCAATCAGTGCAGGCGCTTTAAAGGGCTAGTCTTGCGTTTCATTGACCAAGGGACAATGTGGCCACCATATACTTGGACAAGCAGCTGGAGTCGTCATAGTCAGGAGAAGTACACCCCTCTCTTTGCGCCCATGGAAACCGTGACGAACGCACTAGTATGGAGAGGTGACAACCAACCCCACATCCCTTTGGAGGATGCCAAGTCAGAACCGGGTGAAAACCGACCTTATTGCAAGTATCATCGAGTATTCGGACACCATACAGATGACTTCCTATGCCTAAAAGACGACGTCCAGGGTGTCATTGATAGGGGAGAGGTTCCGCCACCACTAAGGGATGACAATGTGGACGATGAAGCATGGAATTAATTGCTTACCCGCAGGAGCTAGAGGAATCAAGTCTGAGTCCCCCAAGTGTTGTCAAGTTAGGGTCCTAGCTAAATCTTTAGGTTGAGTCTTGAATAGAGGGTGTTCCCCTTTTTACTTTTATTTCTATGTCTAGTTTCTTTTTGACAGGAATTAGAGACCCTCTTCTCTAAAGTCATGTGTGCTTATCTCTGTTCGCAAATCAATGAAAATTCCTCTTGCTCATTTCTTTCCTTGTTTGGCTATTGATAAATCCAATGAATACAAAGTTGCACAAATCATGAACTAATCAATTTAAGCAATGTAAGTAAACTTCGTAAAGCAAGAATGCAGATTTTCACTTTGACAGGAATTTGAGTGGCTAAACTCTTTCAACAATGCCGCTCCACAAAGAAGAAGCGAGCCAGCCTTTTGAAACAACCTCGACACAGAAATGACTTTGGCTCCGATCGAAGAGGATCCTTGGTACCAAGACGTTTTCAACTACATCACCAAAGGAATATACCCTCAAGATGCACCACTAAGAGCTCAATGGGCCATCCGCCTCTTAGCGGCGCAATATATAGAATACAAGGGGGTCCCGTACAAAAAGTCCCACAACGGGGTCAACCTCAGATGCGTGAATTCCGAAGAAGCCGCGGAGATTATGGACTAGGTACACAATGGTGTGTGCGGGCCACACATGAATGGTCGAATGCTCTCTAGAAAGGTCCTACGGTTGGGATACTACTGGACTACTATGGAAAGGGATTGCTACGACTATGTCAAGAAGTGCAAGAAGCATCAGATATATGCCAACCTGCAGCGTATGCCACCCTCAATGCTCCACAACTTCACATCCCCTTGGCCATTTTCCGCATGGAGAATAGATATCATTGGTAAGATCACCCCAAAGGGCTCGGAAGGACATGAATACATCCTAGTAGCCATAGACTATTTTACCAAATGGGTCGAAGCCCAATCCTATGTTGTCCTTACCTCCATACAAGAGTCCAAATTCATATAGAACAACATCATTTGCCGGTACGGCGTTCCGCATGAAATCATCAGTGACCATGGATCCCACTTCAAAGCCGAGACAACCACCCTCCTCAAAAACTACAAAATCCAGCACCACAAATCATCCCCTTACCGTCCCCAAACCAATGGCGCAGTAGAAGCCGCCAACAAAAACCTCAAGACTATCATTGAAAAGATGATATAAAACTACAAAGATTGGCCCATCAAAATCCCATTTGCCCTTTGGGGATATAGGACATCCATAAGATCCTCTACGGGAGAAACACCTTATTCCCTAGTCTATGAAATGGAAGCAGTTCTACCCATAGAAGTTCAATTACCCTCCATTCGCATAACCTTAGAAGGAGAAATTCCTTAAACCCAATGGTTACAAGCCCGCTACGAAGAGCTCATGTTCACATGTACGAAGAGCTCATGAAAGACGCCTACGGGCCCTAGACCATTCCCACATGTACCAACAGCGCATTGCAAGAGCATTCAACAAAAAGGTTCGACCTCAAAATTTAAAGGAAGGGGATTTAGTTTGGAAAGAATTACGTGCCCCAGTTATCGACCCCAGAGGCAAATTTCGACCCAACTGGTCCGGCCCATTCATCATCAAAGACATTCTATCAGGAGGTGCAGTCAGGCTCATGGATATTGATGGCATGGAGTTCAGTCAGCTCACCAATATGGATCAACTAAGGAAGTGATACGTCTAAAAAGAAAAAAATAAAAAAAAATTCGAAAATTTAAAAAAAAAAAAAAAAAAAAGACGTTCACAACTTGCACAAACTACGCTGGCCTGATTCCACACTGGATACGTAGGTAACCCTTTTAAGGGGCCCAGTCAAAATCAATCCAAAATTCCTTTCAAACTCATGCAAAAGGGATAATCTTTATTCAAACTGAACGAATAAGCTTACATTGCAAGATTTAAACTTCCTAAGGTTACAAAAAATAATATTGCAACTATGAGGGTTTAAGCTAAACAAATTATTATTATTATATTTTCAAAACTAGACTTGCTTTCCTAGAAAACTACTTTAATCCTTCTTCCCTTTAGAAGGTTTCGTTGAAGGGTTCTTCTTTGAAAGACCTTGGCTTGAGGACGACCTATGATCGCTCCCTTGGGCTGGGGGCTTGCCTCTTTTCATTACATGATAGCCTCCCATTTGAGGCCCTTCTTTTCTTTTCGTGCTTCCTGTTTTTGAGTCATACTTAGACTTTAGCTGGTCCCACTCCTCATGATGAAGGGCTCGTCTCGCTTCTCCATTACCGCAGGAAAGCCAGTTCAGATAGGTCTCAGAAACTTGAGTTGGAGCAATTACCCGAGGTACAGTCCAGCGGTCCCGCGTACGCCAATACTTTTCCCAATCCGTAGCAAACTCAGTGGTCAAAGCTACGATAGTTGGTCTCGTAGTTTCCTGACGAGGAATAACCTGCTTCAACCCATATTGCCTCATGCCCCCAGAGGGGAAGAAGAAAGTAGTCATATACAAACCCAGTATGGTAGTATGAGGAACCAAATTGTCACAAGCCACTAAGGAGGTCAAGTTCCACCAAGACACATGAAAAAAGGCATCCCATTCAGCAATGAACTTTTCAGAATATAGCCTTTTCCTAACCAAGAAGCTAGCAGCGGTATAGGTTTTCTTTGACCAAGCCCAAGGAACACGAGCTATCATATTATCTGGTGATTTTATTAGCCTTAGATGCTCACATAACCAAATTTGAAGCAGTAGGGGGCTTCCAGAAAAAGCTTCGTGAGGAGAGATTTTCAGCCTGTCGAGCCCAATAATAGTTTCCCCTACAACCAGATGCAAAAGGAGAATGCCTTTCAACCATTTGATTAACCACTCGCAACAACGAGGCTCTGCCCAAGTTAGGAGACTCTAAATTAGCAAACAATAGGCGGTTCAACAGGCAAAGTACAAAAGCCTGACGGCGACAACGGTTGAATATTGCGTTCTTGTCAGAAGAAATAGCAAATTTTTCGCAGAGTTGAACCAAGTCCACATCGACACCAAGAACCATGCTTTTGGCTTCTGCAGATGACAAACCCAAGGATTTCTTGTACTGATCCCTAAAACCATCTCTCACATAAGGCATAGCTGGGGGAAGAACATTAGGCATATTAGTGATCGCAGCAAATTCTTCAACTAAAGGGCATAATTCAGAGTTACCAAAACGGAAAACATGCAGGTCAGGGTCCCAATAATTCAGAGCGGATCGAAGAAGGGGCCACAATATTTTTGTTGGTCTTAAGGTCAGCAGGGTAAAGACATGGAACGGAGCTAGTTCAAGTTTATCTTCTACGGTCAGATTTTTGCACCAGGCATCAAACAGGTTTTCAAAGGATTTCACCATGATAGAAAATTTGGGAGAGCTAAGGTTTGAAAAGTGATACAACATCAAGTATCTCGTAAATCCTATTTATAGGCAAAAACGCGAGCCAAAGAAGTCAGAAATCCACAAAAAAGCCCAAACCAGAGTCGTCAGCGGCGCCATGCTAGCGGCCCAGCCCATCGCCGCTAGCGGCCCTGACCCTGGCCCGGTCCGAATTTTCCTCTCGCTCCAGCTCGCCCCATTGATCCGGTCTGCCCGATTTAAGCCCAGTTTTGATACCCGCGCTGAACTTACAAAGCCCTAGACTCTCTTAGTTTTATCTTTTTAAATTTTTTTCTTTTTTTATTTCTTTTTTTAGGGGGGTATAATATGTGTAATTTTTGCTTTTTGTTGCAATTTTTACCTTTTTTTTCTTTATTTTATTCCCCAAATTATAGCTTTTCCTACTGTATAACGCATTGCATACTTAGAGTTCATACCGGCATAATCGAGTCATCATATCATAAAAATGCATAACAACAGGAGTTCAAAATCTCAAGATCAACGTCTACAAGTAGATCCAACATCGCTCAGCCAGAGTCGTCATTACCGTTGCTGTCAGCCTCATCATCAACGGACATCCCCTGACCGTAGTTCCCAGTCGAATAGTGAAGAGAAGAGCTATAAATGGGCCTGCTGTTTTCGGGCCTCATGTCCCGCCCGATCAAATATTCTTGCTCAAGATCCTCTGCCCTCTCTCAGTCGTGCCTACCAGCTAGTTATTCATGATGAACGAGTCAAAACATTTTTGGCTCTGCCCGAGGAGAAATCCGATGTTGTTTGATTTGTTGTGCGAACTAGTTGGCGCGGCCGAGGAAAAATAGAGAGACTTGATAACTCACATCTCTCTTGCACTTATTATAAGAAGACAGGTCACGAAGTGACTAATTGCTTCGAGATCCATTGATATCCAGATTGGTGGGAGGATTGTGTGAAGTCTGACAGCGGATCAGGTACGATCAAATTGGTGATTGGTCGTACCCAAAAAATCAACAACCCCTACTCCTTCTCCCTTGCGACAGGACGTGGTCGAGGAGGGAGGGGGGTTTATGCTAATGCTGCAGTTGTTTATGAACCTATTGGAGCACCATCTGCTCAAGTATTTTCCGCTGATCAAGGGAAGGCACTTGCAAGTGTCTTTGGTAATATGACTATTTTCGATGATCATTTGAGTGGTAAGTTTAATGGTCATCTTTGGATCATTGATACAGGCACATCTAATCATGTAACCGGTAATCTTTCTCTATTATTCGATGTGAAAGATATCTTATGTCCTGTTGGTCATCCTGATGGCAAGAAAGTGGTTGCAACAAAGAAGGGCTCAGTGCGATTGTCAGATGCTATGATTCTCACTTATGTTCTTTATGTTCCTCTCTTGAATTGCAACTTATTGTCCGTTTCACAATTGTGTGATGATTTGAATAGTATTGTCATTTTTAATAAGTATATGTATGCTATACAGGACCAAACAAGGAAGCTGATTGGAACGGGAAGTAAGAAAGATGGACTCTACTACTTCATGGAACCACATACAGTGCATGTTGTCACAGTGGATGTGGACACTTCTTCTTTGGCTCTTTGGCATGGTAAGATGGGGCATCCTTCTGAAAAAGTAGTAAAATTGCTTCCTCCAGTTTGTAATTCTAAGTTTGAATAAAGCATGTGAAGTGTGTTTTCGAGCTAAACATCCCAGAGACAAATTTCCTTTGAGTGGCAATAAAGCTGGTCGAATTTTTGAATTAGTTCATATTGATTTGTGGGGCGGCTATCGTCTCACATCTTCTTGTGGTGCTAGATATTTTTTGACTATTGTGGATGATTTTTCTAAAGTTGTGTGGGTTTATTTGATGGATGATAAAGCAGGGATCTTTTCTAAAATTATGTCATTTGTTGCTATGGTTGAGCGACAATTTTCTCAAACTATAAAAAAATTTGGAAGTGATAATGGAATAGAGTTTCGATGTTTGCTTGATTATTTACTGCTTGTGCGATCTTATTTCAAACCTCGTGCACTGGAACTCCACAACAAAATGGGAGAGTTGAGAGAAAACACAAACACATCCTAAATGTTGCCCGCGCATTGCGCTTCCATGCCAATTTGTCAATTTATTTTTCGGGGGAGAGTGTTATGACCGCTGGCCATTTAATCAATAAAACTCCTTCCACTGTCCTTAACACTGGAACTCTTTTTGAGAAACTTTTTGGTTATCTCCCATCTTATGATGCCATTCGAGTATTTGGATCTTTATGTTTTGCCCACAACCAAAAGACAAAGGGGGATAAATTTCAGAGTCGTATCCGTAAATGTATCTTTGTTGGGTATCCTTTTGGTCAAAAGGGATGAAGGCTTTATGATCTTGATAAACATGAGTTTTTTGTATCAAGAGATGTAAAATTCTTCGAAGATATTTTTCCCTTTGTTGAGACGGAAGCTAGCAATATTAGACCAACAAATCACTTTGATATGGATGTGGATATTGATGTGGACTTTGTGGATTTTTTGGATGCCTCTACTGTTGTCAATGACCCTAATGCCAGAGGTCCAACAGATGAGGATTTGGATGTGCCTCCTATCCCTTCATGCACTACTTCTTCTACATCTACATCCACTCCAGTTTTGGATTCCTCTGCCACTGACAATACTGGGTCTGACCAAACCACAAGTCCAATAGAAATGGAACAGCCTAGTGTTGTCGAAGACTCTGTCCAAACTGGGTCTGACTAAACTGCAGATCAGGCAAGCCTAAATGACAAGGGTTCGGAAGAAGCTCTGGGTCGTGGAATGCGCACTAAAACCCCTTCAGTGCTCCTATGGGATTTTGTTACTCACAGCGTTGTTAAAGAGAGTCCATCGAATACTGCTACTTCCCCTCCACAGCATACCTCAGGTACTCCTTTCCTATAACACACTATATTAATTGTGACAATTTTTCCATACCATATCGCAAGTTTCTTTGAAAGGGTATGGCTTTCTTTGTCTTACTCTGATTATTCTCTATTTACTTACACTAAAGATGGCGTGCAACTCAATGCCTTGGTGTATGTTGATGATTTAATTATTTCTGGCAACAATTCTGTTGCTTTAAGTGCTTTCAAGGCCTATTTGGGTGAGTGTTTTCATATGAAAGATCTTGGTCAGCTTAAAAATTTTCTTGGTATTGAGGTAGCTCAGAGTTCAGCTGGCTTATTTCTCTGTCAACGAAAGTATACTCTTGACATTATTACTGAGGTAGGCCTCTTGGGGGCAAAACCAGCAGATACTCCTATTGAACAAAATCACAAGTTGGGCCATGCCATAGGTGCCAAACTTGACAATCCAAAAACTTATCGACGCCTAGTAGGGCGTCTTGTGTATTTGTCCGTCACACGACCTGATTTGGCATATTCTGTTCATATTTTATCTCAATTTATGCAAGATCCTCACCAAGAGCATTGGGAGGCCGCTCTACGAGTGGTGCGTTATCTAAAGGGTACTCCAGGTCGAGGCATTTTATTGCGAGCGGACAGTGACTTATCCTTACATAGATGGTGTGATTCAGACTGGCTGGCTGCCCCCTCACACGGTGATCCTTGACGGGTTGGCTGGTATTTCTTGGTCAATCACCTATCTCATGGAAAACAAAGAAGCAAATTACAGTCTCAAAGTCTTCCGCTGAAGCAGAATATCGATCTAGGGCAGCCATCACTTGTGAGCTCAAGTCGTTGAAAGGTTTATTATTATGTTTGGGCGTTCATCATCCTAAAGCTATCTCCTTGTTTTGTGATAGTCAATCAGCTTTACACATTGCCTGCAATCTAGTTATCATGAACGCATAAAGCATATTGAAGTTGATTGTCACTTTGTTCGTGATGCTATTACCGACGGTCTGATTGAACCATCGTATGTTCCTACGACAGTGCAATTGGCTGACTTATTTACAAAGGCTCTAGGCAAGAAGCAGTTTAATATATTACTCAGCAAGTTGGGCATCGTGAACCCCATGCTCCAATTTGAGGGGGGGTGTTACGAGATCTGCCGAGATTTCAGGCGTGACTTATGGCATATTCTGTTCCGCCTTATTTATGGCAGGTTATAATAGAGTTTAATATCGATTAGGATTGTTTTCTATGATAAAAGATTTGTATAAATACTAGGGTTGTATATATATTTCGGATAGATCAATACAGAAATAATCTTTTCTTCCTCAAACTTGTCAGATTTATTAGTTGATCATTTAGTATTTGAAGATTAGTATTACTATGAGACCACACGCTACCTATACTATGTTCAATTAGAAGCTTAACCATTTTTGCTACTATTTTCCAATTCTCATTGCCTAGATCCCTGAGTCCACATAGTTAGGTTGAGAATTTGTGAATCATTAATTATGATATTTTCAAGAGACTAATGGTATGTTTGGAAAAAAACAACTTTTAGATTAAAGCTAAAGCTTTCATCTTTCAGTTACCGCTTTCACCCTCTGTTACCAAACAATTTATCATATTATTTTCAACTTTCAATTCCTGAAACAGTTAATATCTTAATGCTATCCATGCAAGCTTGCTAGCAAAACAGCTAATTTGTTACCATTTCATACATTTTTTATCAGTTTTCTGCTGATTTCTTACCATATTCTGACTTTTTATCTAACAAAACCGTTAGCTGTGCCAAACATACCCTAATTTGCCCTTTGCAATTTCGGAGGGTTACCAATGTAACACAACTGAACACCATATTACTGTTCACCACCACTGCCCCATCACCATCACCGCAACACCCACCACCACTCCATCGTGATGGAACCACCACCACTGCACCACCTCACCATTTCACCACCAAATTAACCTTTAACCACCATTAAAAGCTAAACCTATTCCAAACAATGTTTTTGAAAACTTGCCAAACCAATGTTCAAGTTTAACAAAAAAAAAAAAATAATCTCCATGTTAAACATGGGTTTGGATTCTCTGCAGTTCTCAAAGAAACAGCAGAGATGTTGTCCTCTCTTTCTCACCTTAAGATTGATCTCTCTATTTTTTGAATCATTTGATAGCAGGGGGTGTTTGGATAGGAGGGTTGGAGGAGAGATAGAGAGAAGAGAAGGACAGATGCAATAACAGTAGAGAATTTTAAGGGTCTGTTCTCCCCAACTGAAAAACGTTTATATTTTTTATTGAAAATTTATTTTTGTTGAACTTCGTTGAACTTTGTTGAACTTTATTTAACTTTATTTAACTTTATTTAACTTCGTTGAACTTTGTTTATTTTTGTTGAATCTTGTTGATAGTTTGTATATTTGTTTGTTTAACTTTATTTAACTTGTTGAAGTTGGCTGAAATTTGCTGAAATAAACAGAAATAAGTTGGGGAGAACAGCCCTAACTCATCAAACATAGCCTCTAAGTCCTTAACTTCAGAACAATTCACTTCATCAGAGTTCAGAGTTCAGAGTTCAGAGTGATATACCTACTGTATCTTGGTTCAGTTAAAAAGATCCTGAAAGTAAAAAATTTCGAAATAAAAGTACCAAACCGATTTTTACGGAGTAACTATCATCCTTCATCTCCTGAAAGTCTAACCATCTCCAATTCCCATGTTCCTAAAACCCTAAACCCTTACGCAGTGAGATTCTCCCCAAATGGGGTCATTCTCTAGGCTCTCAAAAACCCAGAAATTAGTCAGACAAATTCGCAATCTAAACATCTCATTAGCGCCATTAACAGCAGCAAACAGGGCAAAAGAGAGTCAATTGAATTGGGCACATTCATTTTGCTCACAATCTCACCATACCCATAAAGAGAGAGATAAAGGAAATGGTGTAGATTTAAGCCAATTTCCACCTGAGAGAATTCGTAATTTTTCCATTATTGCTCATGTTGACCATGGCAAATCTACCCTTGCTGACCGGTTATTGGAGCTCACTGGGACTATTAAGAAAGGCCATGGTCAACCTCAGTACCTTGATAAACTCCAGGTACTTTATTTAATCTTCTATCAATTGTTTTTCATGTTTGCTCATTTTCATTATACTCTTTCATTGTGAAAGATGTCACTTTTGTTTCCATCGTAAAAGATGTCACTTTTGGTTTCTGGGTGAAATTGTGAGAAAGATGCATAAACCTTGGTTTCTTGTAATTAGCTGTTTCACACACATTTTGGAAGTTAAGTTAGTAGAGTATGCTTACAAGTGAGATTAGGATAATCAAAATATCTATGTGGTGCTGTGATGATGTTGCCTTTCTGTTAATGTGAGCATTCTTGCTTCTGAAATGTTTGGTTTGTAAGATTTGCGGATTGGAACTTCTGATAGGAAAATGTGGAAGGAGAACAAGGTGGAGGACATGACCCGTAACCCTTTATCTGTTTTGTTAATCAAAATGGTTAATAGAATGTAGTTTTAAGCTCATTGATGATCCGTGGACTGGAATATAATAAAATAGGACTAGATAGAAATGGCTTAAAAAACTGTGCACTTTTGTGAAGTTGCCTATGGTCGTTGCACTTCTGATCAAAGGTAATAGGAAACAGTTTCACCCCGCCTGGGGGAGTCTCTTTGGAGGCACGAGGGTTATGTTGATGACTTGATGTTGTTAATGATCTGTGGACTCTTGTTAAACGTTATTAGTTGGGAAAGAGATTCATATCGCAGAATGTAGTTCTACTCAAGATAACAGTGCCCAATGAAATAACTGTCGAGTCGGGGATAAGACATGTCAAGCATCTGGTTCTCATGCTAAAATAAGGAACTCCAACTCAATATGCAAATACTGAAGAAACGGTGTCATTCCTCGTGGAGAATGAGTTGTAGAGGAACTAGGGGCTCGTTTACTTGCTTGCAATCAAATGCAATGCAATGCAATCATTTTATAGAGTAGATGTGGGGTGAAAAGGGAAAGAGTGAGAGAAGAGGGATGGAAAAAGTGGGGTTGATTGCATGATCCAATGTAATCACAATTGCTCAACTTTTTCCATGTAATGATGATTACTTTGGATGGTGTAATCAATCTCCCTTTTCCCATCTCCTTCCTCCCTCTCATTCCTTTTTCACCTTACATCTACCCTTTAAAATGATTGCATTGCATTGCATTTGATTGCAAGTAAGTAAACACCACCTAGGTGATATAGAGAGTAGGAATAGGTGAAGCATTATAATGTGAATCATCTGTATAGTGAACTACCTAGCTTAACAAAACTGGAGCAGCATTTTTTGTCATGTAGGATAGGTCCATCTCTCTACAATGACTTGCTGGGATAATTCTTCAAAAAGGACAAAACTTTCTATATTCTTTTAAATTTGGCAAACACAGTGCTACATAATAAAGATATCTTACCATTATTTCAATTTCAAAGTAGCTGTTTTAAAATTGAGCAATTTGAAATACACACTAAAGAACTACAATAGCAACTTTGAACCCTAGTTTATTCAAACGTTTGATGCAGCAGTATAGGTTTGGTTGCATATACATGGGTAATCTCTCAGAATATGAGTGTAATGCATGAAATTTTAGCAATTGGACAATTATTGATTGTATAGTTTGTGATTGGCCATTCTTCTGGATCTAATACAAGGAAACTGCGATCAGCTTGCTTACTTCTGAGAAGGCATAAGGTAGAAGGTCTCAGAAAAGATCTTGGGTGGGCTTTGTTAAAGCAGAGTCGACCTGGTTGGGGTTGTTACCAGACATTTGTGTGATCTGTATCCAGGCTGGTGAGAGTGCATTGCCTTTATTTGTGCTTTATGAGTTTGTTAGATCTTTGTGGGCTAGGCTGTTTCATTGGGAATGCTTTGCTTGCCCGGTATGGTTGGACAGTATTTGCAGGAATGTTTTGTTGGTATCGGAGAAGGAGAAACCGTTTTTACAGGCCAATGGTTCCCAATTGCCACTTTTCTGTGGAAGGCAAAGGCACCGCAAAAGGTACGGGCGTTTGAATGGACTTTGGCGTTGTATAGAATTAATACCAATGACTTGAGCCAACAGAGAAGGCCAGAAGTAACTATTTCTCTGGATGTTTGTCCATTGTGTTGAGCTAGTAACGAGACCGCAGTACACCTCTTGCTGTGTGAACTGTGATGTTGCGCGAAGCCTTTGGGGTAGGCTGTTTGGCATATTTGAGGAGACATGGGTTTGTCCTGCCATTGTTTTGAGGTTCCTGCAGTTACAGTTTGTGGGGTTAGGGTGGAGGAAGGAGAAACAATGGCTCTGGCAGAATGCTATTTTTGCGGTGCTTTGGTGCCTTTGTTTGGAGAGGAAGTGAGGAACACACAAGTTTTTACATGAGCTATTCTGTGTTTGGAGTTACTTTGGGATAGGGTCACCTACTTAGCTTCCTTATGGTCTAGAGCAGAGCAGTGGGGGCCTATAGGAGCTATATGTAAATATTTAAGTAATCTAACATATGTAAAGAGATTGGGCTGATATGTAAATAGTTCTTTGGTTTCTAAAGAGGACTCCTTGTTCTCAAATGCTCTGAATCCGAGTTCATATTAACACACTTTTTCTTTATCTGAATTAAAGGGAAGGAGAATAAGTTGTTGTGGCGCTGTGCTTGTATGACCATTCTCTAGTGCCTTTGTTTGGAGAGGAACTACAGGGTCTTTACCAGTATTGGCAAGCCTGCTGTTTTTTCCTTGGCATCGCTTGGTTTACTTGGGCTTTCTTTGGGCCAAAGCGGCGGGGGTTTTTTTTTTTTGGGGGGGGGGGGGGTGCCCCTCACACACGCTCAAAGTCCCTGGGGTGATTAGTAGAAACTTTGCTTTCTCTTTGAGGACTTCCTGTCATATATTGTACTGATTCTTTTCGCTACATTATTAAAATATTCCGTTTCTTAAAAAAAGCCACAAGAAAAGATTCATCATTCGACAACCTTGAAGCTTGAGGCCTTTAAAGCCTGTCTTGAATATTTTATCAATTGCATTTGTTGAGGCTATGTTTGAAAGAATTTGAAGTTTGAATATTGTCAGTAGCATCTATTGAAGCACTCTTTGATAAAATTTGATGTTTAGTCATCTGGAAATCAAACGGAGAAGGTTGGGTTTGCGGGCTTTTCACCCTTTTGACTTAAACTTTAGGATGAAAATTGTCAGTAAGCTCACCATATATTTCTTTCTTTTTCTCTTTTCTTGTGCATTGCCCATGACAGTATCAATTTTGAGTTGTTTTAGGTGGAAAGGGAAAGAGGGATTACTGTTAAAGCTCAGACAGCTACTATGTTCTACAAGCACAACTCTCACATTGGCAATTGCAAATGCAGACGGAACACAAACATTTTACTCAATTTGATAGATACTCCCGGCCACGTTGATTTTAGCTATGAAGTATCAAGATCCTTAGCTGCTTGCCAAGGGGCTCTTTTAGTAGTTGATGCTGCTCAAGGTGTACAGGCACAAACTGTTGCCAACTTTTATCTTGCTTTCGAGTCAAATCTGACTATTATCCCGGTCATAAACAAAATTGATCAGCCAACTGCTGATCCTGATCGTGTACTGGCCCAGCTGAAATCCATGTTTGATCTTGATCCAACAGCTGCCCTTCTCACATCTGCTAAAACAGGTCAAGGTCTTGAACACGTACTTCCAGCTGTGATAGCGGGAATACCTCCTCCCCCTGGGAAAGTTGATTCGCCATTACGTATGCTTTTGTTGGATTCATATTATGATGAATACAAAGGAGTTATATGCCACGTGGCTATTGTTGATGGCACATTGCGCAAAGGTGACAAAATTTCAACTGTGGCAACCGGCCAAACTTATGAAGTTCATGATGTTGGGTTCATGCATCCTGAGCTTGTGTCTACTGGAGTCCTTTTTACTGGACAGGTTGGGTATGTGGTTAGTGGCATGCGTTCTACCAGGGAGGCACGGATTGGTGACACCCTGTATCATGTCCGCAGTGTTGTAGAGCCCCTTCCAGGTAATTTCTCATACTTTTTCATTTTCATACAGAGCTCGGCTCCCAAATTTGCCTTTCCTATGGTAGATCAGGAAGACAACAGCATTTCAAAACGTGCTTATTGTTTGTTTGATCCTTTGTTCTGCTAGTTCCATTATTATGAGATGAAAGCTTACTCTTACAAACAGTCATACTACCGTTGTAGCTGTTTCACATGTTTTAGAGCTTCAGTTGTGCTCTTGCTACGAAATGATTTCGAGATAAGGATATTTTTTGTTCATTGATGGTTTGTTAGATGTCAACCAGAAACAGCTAATCTACTATCTCTACTGGTAGGTGTTACATTGCCTGCATCTTGACCTCCCAGACCTTGCCAAAGGTACCAGAGGCGGGATTTCATTGGGTCATCTTTGTTGTTTTTTATAACTTGCCAGACTCTAATTCTTTGAAATAGACAAAGCCTGGAGAACTAAAGCATTAGGTGATCGCTAATTTGCTGCCCTCTCCATCCATTTACTTTACTTCTGTTTGTGCGTATTCTTTTTTAGCTAATGAGACGTTCAGTATCATATATGAAATAAGTGAGTGTATTGTCATAGCTTGCTTTTTATCAATATTTCAGGTTTTAAGCCTGCAAAACATATGGTATTCTCTGGTCTATATCCAGCCGACGGATCAGATTTTGAAGCACTTAATCATGCAATTGAGAGGCTGACATGCAATGACGCCAGTGTATTGGTCACAAAAGAAACGAGCACAGCACTTGGTCTAGGTTTCAGGTATACATGGACAGATGCAATTGCCCTTTTCTACGCCTCTTCTTGTCACATATTTGCGTATGACACATGGGTGTGATCAATTATTTCATTCATTTGTACGTACTGTCTTACAGGTGTGGTTTCTTAGGTTTACTTCATATGGATGTTTTCCATCAGCGTCTTGAGCAGGTACGGTTCTCGTGAGTGTCGTGAGTACTTCCTGCTTGTGCTTTTTAATCTACAAACCTTCTGAGCTAACTGGCTCATTTCTTCTACGGAGAGAGACAAGTGCTTTTAATCTACAAATCTTCTGAGCTAACTGGCTCATGTCTTCTGATAAGCCCCCCCCCCCCCTAAAAAAAAAAATGGCTCATGTCTTCTACTGACAGAGATTAGTGTTTTATTTGGTCTATATAGTGGGTACAGCTACAGAATGCATGGATGCATTTACTCACATTACAATAAAAGTAAACAGAGGATATACCAAACTAAATCTCATCAAGAAGAAACTACCTAACATAGTCTGGACTCTGGAATGTATCTAACATTCTAACTTAGACTAAGCATTCTTTATGGTCCATATGGAGTAAGGTGTTGGTCCGATATATTTTGGAAACTTCTAGAGTGGATGAAAATGTTAAGAGTTTGAATCCAGCTTGATGTTTTCTTTTTGTTTATGCATTACAGGAGTACGGAGCTCACATCATATCTACTGTTCCAACTGTGCCATATATATTTGAATATTCTGATGGGAGGTTAGTTTCTTGTACTTATGTGATGCAAATATTAATAGTCTAAGAAGTGTTTCTTGCGTTTAATATATAAATTAACATACATCCTGTATCTTGCTTTTAAACTATAAATTAACAAATATCCTGTATCTTGCTTTCTTCTGTAGCAAGGTTGAAGTTCAAAATCCCGCTTCATTGACATCCGATCCAAAAAAACGAGTGACTGCATGCTGGGAGCCTACAGTTGTGGCAACTATTATTATTCCTAGTGAGTAAGCTTTCTAGTTCCCTTGCTCACTTGAGAAAAGTCTTCAAATTTTCCTTAATTCATGATTTTGAGGTGACCATGTTTCCCAACATGAAAAGTTTGTTCTCATATGCTTTAATTGTTATTTCCTTGAAGGTATGTAGGGCCTGTTATGACCCTTTGCTCCGATCGAAGGGGAGAGCAGCTGGAATACTCTTTCATAGACAGGTATTATCTTCTCTACAGGAAAATCACAGGGCTAATGGATGATAGAATAAGTTTATTTCTATTTCAATGACTTGTAAACCCCAGCATTCCAGAATACTTAGTTTTTTTTTTTTTGCTCGTTATTCCAGAATACTTAGTTGCATCACTTGATCCTTTGCTCCTGGAGGAACAGCTGGTCAGCTGCAAGTTACATGTTGTGATAAACCTGCACTGCCTCCATTGTTAATTTATTACCGCATCAGTGCTTCAATAGTCATATCTGATATAGTGTTACCATGTCAATTTCTCTGACATATATGTACCACATTTCATATGTCAATGTTTATCTAATGTTCAGTCTTTGTGTTTCATTTGTGCAGTCAAAGGGTCTTTATGAAGTACCGGTTACCCTTGCGAGAAATTGTTGTTGACTTTTACGATCAATTAAAGAGTATCACTTCAGGATATGCTTCTTTCGATTACGAGGACTCAGAGTAAGTTTGGAGCCCTACCTCTCTCCAAAAGCACACATAAAATGGTGTTTACACATCAATGTGTCCAGAAATTGAATAATGGCTTTGCTTTGAATTTTCCGGTAGTACTTTATCCAAAGAAAACAAAAATTGAATTTTCCAGTAGTATTAGAACTAGACATCATTGCTTTAAATGTATGCCAGCTTCAGTTGCAGGAATTATATGCTGTTCAATGCTAATATCCTGGGCCAGCATTTTGGTATAGGTTGTAAATCGAGTCCTCTAACTGAGTCTCATCCATGTAACTTGTGGTATTTTTTAGTTGGGAATTTGTCCTACAACCAAAGATAATATGATGGGGAAAAGCAAAATCAATCTTAAGGAAAAGAAGATTTATTGAATTAGCTTTTTTTCAATGAAATTTCTTATGTGTTTATTACGTTGTTTTACCTAGGGGCGGGCTTGATGGATAGTAGCAATATCTATGTTTTGCTGCGTAGCAGGAAAGACAACATTCAGGCATACATTGGATGCTATTTCAGTAGATTTATCCCATTTAGGAATACCTTTTTCTCAGTAGTTTAATGCTTGCCTTATTTAGTTTGAGGGGTTGGTATGTAAAGTATTGTATTTACTTCTCATGTAATTTGTTCTTTGCTTTGTTGTCAGATATCAATCTGCTGATTTGGTAAAGCTGGATATCCTTTTGAATGGACAACCAGTGGATGCAATGGCGACCATTGTTCATAATTTGAAAGCACAACGTCTTGGACGTCAACTAGCGGAGAAGTTGAAGAAAGTCATAGACAGGTTTGCTGAAATAATCCAAAGATCTTTCTTCTTTTCTTCACTGGTTGAAATTTGCTTGGTGGTTCAAATTGTTGGGCGACCTCTTATGGCCTCAAATGTTTTAACAATGAATAGGCAAATGTTTGATGTAACAATTCAAGCTGCCATTGGATCAAAGGTTGTTGCAAGGGAGACGTAAGTCAACTCATTTTGTTAGCTGCAGTTCTAGTTATGACTGCTTGTTGTTCGTCATTTTATTAATTGACCCTGAGGGGGTAACTCAGCTGGTAAGGCCTCTGAGATCTATTCCAGAGGTCGCAAGCTTGAGCCCCTCGGGGCAACTGGAGGTTGGTGGGGCATGGATCAGTCAAGCAAAGCTTGGATACCCATGTTATCTAACAATAATAAGTATAGAAATTTTCATTTTGCTAGCCTTGTAAGGCAATTTGGGTGAGATATTTTCATTTTGATAGCTTTGTAAGGCAATTTGGCTGTGGTTATAAATTTGTAATCTTGTTTGACCCATAAGCTATCCAATCAGAAAATTTGCCTACATATGAGCCCCATCCTGCCTTAGGCAGAAGCCTCTTAAGAGGCAGGTGTGCCCCCCCCCCCCCCCCCTTTAATTTTTTCCCCCTTGGGTTCAAATGCACTGAAAGGAAACGGCTGCTAATACCCAAGGAGAAAACCAGGAATCTGCCCGAGGAGGGGCTCATGTTTGATTGACTCGTTGGCGAGGCAATAGCTTACCAAGGTGATGATCAATAGCTAGTCCGAGAGGATGATCAGCCACACTGGGACTGAGAGTCTGAGACACAGCCTAGACTCCTATGGGAGGTAGCAGTGGGGAATTATTCCCCACTGGGCGAAAGCCCGACGGAGCAATGCCGTGTGGAGGTAGAAGGCCCACGGGTCGTGAACTTTTCCCAGAGAAGAAGCAAAGATGGTACCTGGGGAATTAGCTCGGTTTACTCTGTGCTAGTAACCGCGATAAGATAGAGGATGCAAGCATTATTTAGAATGATTGGGCATAAAGCGTTTGTTGGCGGCTTTTTAAGTCCTCTGTCAAATCCTGGGGCTCAACCCTT
Organism: Tetragonia tetragonoides; assembly: GCA_038025085.1. Classification (NCBI taxonomy): domain Eukaryota; kingdom Viridiplantae; phylum Streptophyta; class Magnoliopsida; order Caryophyllales; family Aizoaceae; genus Tetragonia; species Tetragonia tetragonoides. Next base: position 44,451,130 of record CM076139.1, read on the forward strand.
GACCGGCGGTGGAAACTACCAAGCTGGAGTATGGTAGGGGCAGAGGGAATTTCTGATGGGCGGTGAAATGCATAGAGATTGGAAAGAAGACCAGTAGTAGTAACCGTAAACGATAGATATCAGCCGCCTTGTGTAGTGTGTATCGACCCGTGGAGTGTACAGAACGCGTAAAGTGGTGGAGCATGTGGTTTGATTTGATGCAAAGTGAAGAAGCTCCCAAGGGCTTACATGCCGCTAATCTTCTCAAAAGAGAGGGGTGCCTTCGGGAACACGGACACAGGTGGTGCACGGCTGTTGGCACGGCCCATCCCGTAAGGTGTTGGGTTAAGTCCCACAACGAGTGCACCCCTCGTGTATACTTTCCACCGTTTGGAACCCTGAACGGAATGCCAGTAATAAGCAGGAGAAAGGTGAGGATAACGCCAAGTCATCATGCCCGTTCCATTGGTCGAGGTGAGATAACCCAAAAAACCCGTCCTCATGTCGGGCTAGCAGTGAGACTTCGTAACATCTCTTTCTTTGGTGAGATGTGGCCCATAGCCTTTGGTGTAGATTGTTTCCTGGAGAGGTGTGGATCTATCCTTCTAGGTTCTAGCATTGAGGCGTTTTTGCAGTTGCAATTTCTGGGCTCTGGGGGCAGGAAGGACAAGAAAATGTTGAGGTGTAATGCTATTTTTGCGATATTGTGGTGTATCTGGTGAGAGCACAATGCACGGGTGTTCAATGGGCTTTCTGTTACTCCTAGCTTGTTGTGGGAGAAGGTCAAATACCTAGCTTCTTTATGGGCTAGGGTTGCGGGGGCGTTTCGGGATTATACTATTACTAATATGCAATAGAATTGGGGCAGTTTGTAAATGCTTAAATGGAGCGGATACCTTATCCTCTCCTATGCTGTAAATCTGATTACTTATTAATATACTTTTTCTTCATCTAAAAAAAATGTCGGTATAATTGGTTAGCCATACGAATTCATTCCCGGGCCTTGTACACACTGCCCATCACATCTTTGGAGCTGACCATGCCTGAAGTCACCTTAACCACAAGGAAGGGGATGCCGAAGGCAGGGCCAATGATTGGAGTGAAGTTGTGACAAGGTTGTCATACTGGAAGGTGCGGCTGGATCACCTCCTTTCTAGGGAGAGCTAATGCTTGTAATATGAACTGTACTCAGGTTATACGTATCCATTCTATTGAGGAAGCTCGACAAAATCCTTAAGTTGAATTTCAGTAGCTAATTTGTGTCTTAATGGGTTTCAGCAGCTAAATTTTGGTTGTGATATAAAGTGTACTCATGTTATCTGTATCCATTCTATTGAAAAAACTCGATAGTATCAGTCCATGAAATCTTGTGTAATGAGACTCATAACCCTTTTTTCTTATAAGTTGTCATGGCCTTGTTAATTTTAATGTTGAATTATTTAGAAAATTTTGAATGTATAATCCAAATTATTGGCCAAAAATAAAAAATACTCCAATTAATCCTTTTATTTTTGTTTTGTTTTGATTCTTTTTGAAGAATAATAGAGTACAGGTAGTGACTTAGTGAGGCCTGAAATGCTATGTAAGCCATTGTTTTAGTAGTATCTTGCATTGTTGTGTTAAATTCTGGTTGTTGCCTCATTGTGCTAATCCTTTTGATATGTTAACTCATGCTCCCGCATCACATGTTGTAAGAGCTGGGGATTAGCAAATTCTGTGTTACAGAAGACCTTTAGAAATCTAAATTATATTTACTTTTTCTATACACCGCCATGTTTTATGTAGTCCAGTTGAAATCGAGACAGGTCTTTGACAATTGAACATGGTCTTAAACGAGTTCAGTGCATGCTAACCTTTATTTCTCTTTTGATGTCGTTTTTGTTTGCTTTTAGGCTCTCTGCAATGAGAAAGAATGTTCTCGCGAAATGTTATGGTGGTGATATTACACGAAAGAAGAAGCTACTGGAAAAGCAGAAGGAAGGAAAGAAGCGTATGAAACGTGTTGGTTCCGTCGATGTACCACAGGAAGCATTTCACGAGCTGTTGAAGATTTCATAGAGAAGATTTTGGAAATATATCAATCATCACTGCAACCAGTAATATTTCTCTCAGTCATTATTCTTTAGAATCTTTTTCTACATATTATCATCTTATCAATTGTAGCATTCTGTTCATACAATAAGGAACTTAGAGGTTTAAGTGAACTGACAAAAGTCACGAAACCTGCTATACCGAGTCTTACGAAGGTTTTGTCCCCCCAAAAGAAATTCCTTCATATGAATGACAGGTTTTATCTGTCATATGCTATACTTGTTCAAAACTACCTTTGTGTATCATATTCTTGCGTTGTCGGAAATTTCAGTAAATAGATCTTAAAATTTCTTTCGTCGAAAAATTATCTGATGGTATATCTCGTCCATCACATCCATATGTGTATAGACGCCTGGTTTCTTCAAATGCTGGTACCAACTGACAGAGTTCGAAGGTGTATCAAAAATTGAAAACATCACTGAGGTTGCTCGTCCAAACCGTGTTTAAATGTAATTGTTTCTCGTCTGTTTCATCTTTTTGGGCTTCCCATTCAATAATAGGCTCGCTTCTTTGTGTTTTTACTTGAACGAGTAAAATTAATTTTCATGGCACTTTAGAAAACTGAATATGCAAAGATGTGAATCATAATTCATAAGCAATGGAGATCAAAAGTAAAGAAAGAAAGCTAAAGCTTAAGTTCACAAAGGAAGAACTAAAGATGTATCAAAGAAGTGTCAAAAGAAAATTATTACTCCCTCCGGTCCACGGAAATCTTGATGTTTGGAGAATATAAATAATATTAAGGAAAACACATTTTAGCACAAAAATTTCAAATTTACCCTTAAAAGAGCACATGAGGTATTAAGAGAGAAAATAATATTTTAGTGGGTATTTATTGCTTTCCTTGCTTTTGTATTACTTTCCTTTCTTTTGTAGCAAGTGGCGTGAGAAATCTTTTTTTTATTATTTCCTTGCACATGGGGGTGAGAAGGTGGGAGGGGTAAAATAGTAAAGGGTGCTCAAATACATTACCATATAAGGAAACGTAAAGATTTCCATGGTCCAAACATAAGTGGAAAGCGTAAAGATTTCCGTGGACCGGAGGGAGTAATTATTTAGAGAGTTTAGTAGGAGTATAATTTTAGTTCCTATTTTTACTTTCCATCTTTTTGTATCATGCCTCTCTTCTTTAATAAAATTATTTATGTTATCAAAACAAAAAAAAACAAAAAAAAAAAAGATTTCCATCTTACTACAGTTATTCTTCTATCCAAAAGAACAAAGATTACCTGTCCTACAAATTTTTATGCAAAGTTATGAATATTGATTAGTGTGAATAGCATTGAGACTTTTGCTGGAAATAAAGTTGTTTTTCTCCTCTTTTCCTTTTCCTCTCTCTTTCCAGTTCTCCTCCTACGTCTTTTCCTTAATTTCCCTTCTTTCTCCTCTTTGTAAGTTCCTTCTCCACTATCCCCCGGTATCTATCATGACATTTTGCTTAGATAATTGGTTTGCAAGATGGAAAAGGAGGAGAATTTAAAGAAATGAAAAAAGAAATCCTAACGTTGTAAGAGATTTCTACAGTACATTTTGCAGTAGTTTCCATCTATCCTGAATTTTCTGAATGTAAAACTACATAAGACTAAGGGGAAAGAAAGAGAGATAAGTGAAGATTTGAAGTGAAGAGCAACATATGACCATAATAGGAAGTGAAGATATCCAACGGAACGGAAAAAGGAAGTGGAAGATAGTTTTTAAATGTTCTGTAATTAGAGGTGAAACACTATCATGAGGCCTTGAAGTTGGAAATTAGTTTTCCATCTTAATATGGTAGAAGTTTAAGACTGAATGACTAGCTAAGCGCCAAAGTAAGTGAACAATTATTAGTACTTGCTCATTATTTGCTAGTGTAAGGAGTTCAATGGGCACGGGATTGTGGTTACATGGTTATTTTCATTTTTTTTTTTTGAATGTGGGATGAATAGTGAGTTGGAACGGGTGTTAAAAACTGGAGTCTGCTTCTGCATGATTTCATGCTCATATACGATGGTCATACCAATACCATTCATTATTGGGTTAGATAAACTACATTAGTTACTTAAGCTGGTCTCTAAGATCTGTCGTAGAAGAGCTCTTAGATAGTGTAAATGGGAATGGAGGTTGCAGAAGCATGAAGCTTCCTGCTGATTGAGTATTTGATGTTGATGGTCGTGGCTTGTTCAAGTAACTGGGTGCACATGCTTTGCTTATCTGGGACACTGGGTTGATTGGAACACCCTGAATTTGGTCACCATATCTCAAGTTTGGACCAATACTATCCACTGAGACCTGGTTTGTGTTGTTGATGTTATTGTTACTACTTCCGACCATTGATGACATTGCAGCAGCAACTGCGGACTGGAAACTGGGGTCTGACGAAAGTACCTTGGTTAATGTCTCTGTCAAGAACTGTTGTGAAGAGGAGGTAGAATTGGCGGTTTGGGTGTTCCTTTCCATATAAGTATGACTTATTTGTTGCGGGAATGGTTTTCCAAAATTTAAGGGCCCAATAGAGTTCTTATTAGAGGGCAATGAACCATAATTTAGGTAGGTATTGCTCCAAGCTGAGGGAAATGTATTTGCTTCTGAAGAAGAGAAATCAAGACTTCTTGAAGTGTATCTTGGAGTTGAAAGAAAATTATTTGAGGAGGTTCTTCTATTGAAATGAGAGGAAGGAGTAGCAGTGAGATCTAAAGTGATTGTTGGTGGTGTAGTAGAAGAGCTTGGTAAATCGAACTGTCCTGGTCTTGAATTAGCGTAGAGGGTAAAGTGAAATCCATTGAGATTGCCGGTGGTGGTTGTGGGAGCGGAGGAACTTGGGCCTTCTGAGGTTGATGATCCAGACAGGAGGATGGACGCTGTTGCCGAGGTTGCGGAAGCCATGGCTGTGGCTGCTACTGCAAGTGGATGGTTGTGTGTACCTTCATAAGTGGTTATCAAAATGGACGTGTCCTGTGAACATCTCTGCACCTGAATATAGAAGAGAATGAGAGCAGATAAGCATTGATCTTCAATTCTTTTGGCTGTCAAAAAGCTCCCTCAAATTAGATGTCTAGTAACTTCAGGTTATGAGCAGCTTAGTTAATGGCTTCTAATCTTTACTAAACTAACCAAAATACCCTTGGGTGTAATTATAGGAGGAAAACAAAACTCACTTGTTTTCTAACTGGACATGACGGTGCTACTGTGCAACGATAGTATGCACGCGGGCATGGATTTCCTTTAGCTATTTTCTGCCCATATTTTCTCCACTGGCAACCGTCGTTCATCTGCATTTGTAATCAAAGAACACTTGTTAAGATCTTGTCTAAAATGCATTGTCCAGAACATTCAATATTGTTACTGGGATGTAAAAAAGATGACATTCTCACTTACTGTGGGTGTGTCGCATCTTGCTCTTACAGAAACCCTTGCTCGTTTTGCCGTGTTTTGCTGTAAAACCTCTTCGTCCTTTCCAGTAGTTTTCATGGTCTTCAGAACTTTACTCGGTGGCCAAGTCTCGCCTATCTCATCTTTCGCATCTTCACTGTCGTTGCTTTTTTCTGATATCATCTCTGATAAATCCCTTTTTGATGGGGATTTGGATTCTCGTCCAAGGGAAAGTCCTTCACTCATCAACTGAACGTCTTCTCGAGCTTTGCCAAAAGTGCCAGTGTCATCATCCTTCTTAGACTTCTTGGCTGGCGTTTGTAATCCAAGACAAAGTGAAATTTCAGGTTCATCTTCTACTTTTGATTCATTGCTTAAACATGTGCCTGCTGATTGAGCGGGAAGTTGTTCCTGTTGAAGTATGTCGAAGAAACGCATCTGTAGAGATCGATAATCGTTCTCGATTCGTTCTAGCATCTTTCTTAACCTTTCATTTTCTTCTTTAACATTGCCCATCTCAGCTTTTGCAGATCCAAGTTCGTCCTCCTATAAATGTAATTAGCATAATGATTATTCATTGAACGTTGGTCTTTGATCTATGCAATTAAGACATTGTCTCACTAACACTCTAGCAAGTAATTATAGCTGTGACCCAAAAACTCTTTTCAGTTTTATCTTCGACAGAATAAAACATTGTACTTAGTCAAGTAGCTAGTCTTTCAACTAAAATGTTGGCTTCGAGACTAGATTCTTAATACTCCGCTATCCTTTTCCAACATGTCAGCCATTCATCCCAATTATGATCCTATGTAGTATGTATAGCCGAATTTGGGTTATATATGTAGCATTGTTATTTGTAACTGTAGAAGTTTAGCTTATACGAGTAGAGGATATAGGAAACAAACTGGTTAACCATTTTGTCTGGATCTATGTTACTCAAACTCTTCGTTTCACCCTCAAGTACCCGTGTCGGATCCTTGACACTCCGACATGGGTATGGACACTTGAGGCTTCATTTTTAGGCCAAAAAATCTCAAAATTTGCAGAAAATGGTGAAGTCCGACACCTAGACACGTATCAGTATCAGATACTTGTACCCGAGTCTGAGTAGCATTGGTCTGGATTACAAATTAGAAAGCTGAATATGAGAAAACACACTACATGTGTCCATAGTGTTTACAGTGCTGATTAAACTGATGCTTAGTAGCCTCACAGCTGATCTTAAGCTTATACTTTGCTAGCACAGAAGTGATTCATGCAATTCATTGGACTTGGGATTATCTCTAAAACCACCTTTACTGACATGATTCATTTCATGACCTTAGAAAGGAATAATGTCATTACATTAAAACAAAATTGCATAATTTTGCTGCTTAAACCAAGTCATGCTTCATGAATATTAGACTCAAGTAAAACTAATTAATTATAGACTAGTGGCGAACTCAAATTGAAGTACTTAATTATTTCTTACAAGAAAAAATAGAAGTAATTTAATTATATTGGTGATTAATATCAGTATTGCTTCCATGTTCACCATAATAAAACAAAAGATGACATGAGAGGATGTTGGAAGTCAAAACTGGCTCCTCCACAAAATAAGTTTCTGTGTTTACTTATTGAACCATTAGCTGTTAAATGAAATTCTAATATGCATGTCCATATCGACCTTTTTTTTTTTAACAACTTCAAATATAATAACGGCGTTTTACTTTGTTTTGAACCTTTTGGTATCAGAACTTTGTTACTGATTATTTCTTACAAGGCAGAAACTGTTATAGAAGTATGATCTAGTTTTATATTTGCTACTTGGAGTGTTTGTTTGATTAAGTTTTTAGATTGGAAACTTGCATATGGTGGTTTTTTTCTCTTGGTAATAATGGATAGTTTGCATTTTGAGGGTAAAATTGCTCCTCAAGGTGATCATGAAACCTCTACAGCTTTAATCAAAAATATGTGCTTTGCTTCCTTGCTTGTTCAATGTGTATATTCCTCGCTGTTATTAGTGAATTGGTTTTCATGGACTAGAGTGTATCATGCATAAGCTTTGCCTCAACTTTGCTAGTATTCTCTTAATCATGATCGGGGGGCGGGGCGTCTTCAAACTCCTTTCCTATACACCATTTAAGGATAAATGATGTGTTCATCAGTGGAGTTTGCAATTATCTTTGGCTGTCATGCTTATGAAAGTAAGGTGATACAAGGATAATATTAGGAGCAATAGAGAATTTAAGATCCTTTAGAATCGGAGTTTTGAGTCACCTTTTTGACACTACTAGGATTTTCCTGTTTGGGTGAAGAGGCCTTGGAAGTCTTGTCCTCGTCTTTGATTCGTGGCTGAAACACAAAATTTAATTAACATGAGTCCATGAAAGTATCAATTTCCAGCTTTTGTAAAAGATAAAAGGTCATGTTGAGCACTTGAACCCCATAGATTTGTTAAACCTTATGCATGCAAAGGAACAAGTTGATCATATTTTCTCTCTTGGTTAAGCCTTTGAAACACATTATTATAGTGAATATATGGTTTACATAGGAAGGGAATTTAGCCAATCTTTAGAAGGGAAAATAGCTGAACTAACACATAGAACAAGAAGCTGTCTCGAAGAATTTTGAGATCTATTACATGGTATGATCTTCATGGAATGATAAACTATGGAGTTGTTTCGATGTTTTAGAATCTACCTTCGTTTCTCTACAGCTTTCAACGTAGCCAATGTTTTCGACATCCTTCTCTTCTTTGGCTCCAGTGCTGCACCTAGACGTTTCTTGCTTGGCATCCATCTCCTTGAATCTTTCACTTCAATCTATATCTTCTTTCTTTCACTACCCAAAGCGGCACTCTTCTTCTTATAGAAAACATAAATCTAATTCTTCATCTCTTCGCCATAACATAAGCACACGCATAAAAACGTCAACTAGCCAACCTAGACCTATTTAAATACTCCGTATTCACATTTTAAATATGTCAATGAGTATCTAAGACAGAGATAATCAGAGAAATGTTCAACTTCAATATGGAAAAGATGTGTTAAGAATATTATCCAAGGGTAGGAGAGGAGAGAACCATAGAAGGGAGGTTGACGAAATTCCTACCAGCCAATTTGCAGTTATAGTACTGCAAGTGAAGCTTCGTACAGAGAATATGTCACATGGATACTAGTCAGAGTTCTGAGTGGGATACCTTTCCTCTAGTTGCTAGTTTTTTAGACAGTACTAAAAACAAATTTCAGCTTTCTATCATGCTTATTAAATAAAAAGACGACGACTTTGGTGTCCATTCCATTGACCTCTCTTGGTCCAATTTAGCATCTAATAATTGGTTCATAGTTTGTACATAATGTTAGTTACCTACAACAAGGGTTGTTGACTGCCGCTGTAACAGTTGGCAATGGCTGTACACCAGCAGACCTGGTAGTCTGGTACGGATATTCAACGACTGTAAACAAAGTCTTGGCATTTAGCAGATAATGGGATGAGGTAAAGGAGAGGGAGATGATGGCAAGTGATGCAGGCAAGGTTGGACCTGTATTCTGGAGGGTGATAACCTGGTTATCGGCTTGCAGGAAAATCTGTCATTTAAATGGTTTTCTGCTTGGATTGTATACTGATTTTTCTCGAAAAACTTGTGAGGAGACATAAGCTGGGGGTGTTCTAGCTGACTGGTTCTAAGTTATTGTCTGAGAGATTATAAAACAATCTATGTAGCTAATGTTTAAGAATTCTCCAAAATTTTATTCTGTTTTTGCTGATGTGGTTTATATGTCGAAATAAGAAGGGGAGCATAAATAGGGAGTGTAGTTTAGTACATTCTTTTGTCCTTAGAAGCCTTATCCAGATTGAAACTTTCATAAACCAAAACGTGATGGCAAGACCTTGGGTAATGATATTTTTATCCTAATGGTGGTAGGTGTTTCCGTGTTTCATCCAACTCTTTGTCCTCAAAATAGGAGACTGTCATTTGCACTAATAACACTTCTGTAGTGTGATTCATTTAAGGCCGTCGTTAGCTGCTTCTGAACAAGTACAAGATGATGAGAGGAAGATATGATATGCGGTCATGACTTGGGCTTTTCCTTCCCTGTATATTCTGTTTTGCTTATCTCAAGGCTTAGACTGAATGTCTTGTCCTACCCACTTCTGAAAGGATAATATTAGTGAGTTGGTTGAGGTGAAGGAAAATTTAGCTGTTCATGACTGTAAGTTGTATAAATCTTCTGATGCCTCTTAGGACACGTTCTTTTGGACTGGAAACTGGTGACCGAGAAATGGGGGAGAAATCGGACAAAAATGGGACAAAGTGGTGAAAACTGGGAATTTTAACTAGGAACTTTGAAGCCAGCTGTTTTATCTTGCAAACTAGAGCCGAATTAACCTCCTATAGGTGACAAACCGACGATGACGCATCCAGGGTCATGGTTTGATGACGTATCAACGATGTGTTAGAAACTTGGAATATATATTTTTCTAGTTTTACCCCAAAGGACTTGGGTAGCAATATGCAGGTAACAAGTGGTTTATTAGTCGTATTTGGCGGGTCAATGTATTTGAAATCAACTGCTGCCCTCACCATTAGGTAGAGAAGAAAGATAACTTAATAAATGGAATTGGTTAAGAGTTCATTTGTCTGTGTGTTATTCTTTCAAAAAAAATTTTGTTGCTTTCAAGGATTAATGTTTAAGAAAGAAGAATGTGATAATCATGTTTTTACCATGTTTATATTAACTCTGTGAAGCTTGTCGGCAACCCGTGGTTAAATTCATGGAGGTAACTAAGGATTCCCCATAAAACCTTTGGTCAGTAATTTTAAGTAAACTTCTCAAATTCTGCAGATAGTCTCTGCTTCCTGTTTTTATAGGATCTGCTTCCTGTTAGTGTGTCCTGAAGATGTAGGCAAAGGCCACATGCAATTTCATGTGACATTCTTACTTAAACAACTGATATTATGTGGAGTAATTCATTAACTTATATGGACCGGTATGGTACTGTTCGAGATGTCTCCTATGTTACTCGAATAGCACAGATACCCCAACTGAGCTAGAAACTAATGTCCGACATGAATATTTGTCCAAGTGTTCAACTCTACTGAAACTTTTGGTTGTTTTGCCTCTATAAAGCATATCCATACCAATGTTGGTGTGTAGAGCAACCAACATAGAGTCTGAGCAATCTAGTATGGAACTTGGTAAAATGGATTATAATACATATAGGAGTATTGTCACAGAGAGATCTGCTGTTATTTATTCAAGAGTTGTAAGACTTTCAGACCAACTTGTCGTTATTCGCGCAAACAAGTCATCGTACTGATGCTTAGATGCTAATTGAGTATTTAAAGAGGAAATTATAGTTGTATGTTCGTAAGCACGATCTTAGCATTAGGGAGAGAATGTGTCCTTTAGTATGTAACCAAAGAGTAGATCGAACAAGTCTTCTTGATATTATATAAATCTCTGAGCGTGCTAGTTGGAGAGTAGTCCAGAAATGGGTTATAGTTTATATAAGATCAGTAAATCTAATGCAATTAGGGCATATAGGCAGCCATGTTACGACATTAGTGGCAGTTAGTTGTTCAACTTTGTCAATCTAAGATTAGCACCTCTATTAGTTTAACCAAAGCTCTATGAGGGAAAAATTATTTTAAAACGAAACACATGGACCTCAAGTCTCAGGTTTAAACGACTATGCTGCCTTATCAAACAGCAGGTTTCAGAATGATAAGTTGCTTATTAGCAGTTAATGACAAGTTTTTCTGATCGTTAATTTTAGGGCCCACGGTACTAATCGGGCAAAGCCCGGATGCACATGTTATCTAAAGAAAAAGTTTAGTTGAAGAAAGCGGATATATGTTATTGAGGAAAGCAATTAAATGAAAATATGACATTACACAGTTTGTTAAAGGTTAATTTAGCTGGATGCCTGGATTAGAACGATGGGGTATTCTCTTTGTTGTTCCATGTCAATGCCATAGCTTGTAGTTCTTATTCTTAGTTAGTCAAGGGAAGAAACTATTTGCTATAATCAAGTTGGAATTCATAGAATATATCAAACGTAGTCTTGCCTGGCTAAATTATTAAGGTATCATTCTTCATTATGACCTAGATGATCACTCATTCATGTTAGTCTTTGCAGCACAGGTTTATTAAATGACAAGTTGATATTTCTTTCTCATAAATTAAGAATATTTGGGTCAATGAAGGCTGATTGATTTGGTGTCATTTTAGATGCAATTGGTATCATGCTAGGCATGTTAACTGTAAGGAAACAGCAGTTTCTGAAACTTCTGTTGTGCACCTGCACCAGTTGAAGCTAACCATCTTGTGTGATGTTTGGTTGACAGACTCTTTGGCTGAGAGACTCTTTGTATAATTGTATCTGCAAAACTCCATTTTCTTGCAGTTTCAGAGTTCATGTTGTCGTTCCTTAGCTCCTTTTTTTCAGAACTAAATAAGCAGACTTAAGTGCATAACAGTGAAATCTGATCCCTTTACTCTCTTTTCCAGCTATATCACATACTAAAACAATGAACTGGTGATGCAGAAATCATAATGAATCTGAACTATACACCGTTTCGGAGTCTCGGAGACTTCATGAAGTTGAAGTCACAGAAATACCTAAAGATTTAAGTGACGATTCTGCGTAAGCATTACTTAATACTGATTACTGAAGTGAGCTAACAAAATCCAGGTGAAGTTCTTTTTGTTTCCTCTGGGTGAAGTGATCAGTTGGTACTTGGCTTGCTGGTGTTCTTATAAATCACAATTGATCCTAGCTAGTGATGGTCATGTAAGGGTCTGTGACATACTGACATGTGATGCTCTATAGTCTGTACATACTCCCTTGATTTCAGAATAAATGTCCCAACTTTTGTTACTCCATCTCTAGTTCTCTACTGAATACCCCCTTATCCTTTTATATATACTGAAATTTAATTCTGGGCTTTCTCATGCTTTTCTGAAGTTGTGTAAAGTTTGTATCCCCTTGATACAAAAACTTGTACAAGATAGTCTTATCGTAACTTTTAGTGGGAGCGAGACTCACTTTTTAGTGATATAAGAGTTGTTCATAATTAGTGACACCTGTATTTCTAAATAGTAACCCCATTTTAGTGTGAGTTCGTCTCATGCAAGACTTGCTCCTACACATCTACAATTTTTAGTGCCAAAGTGTCATATTGTAACTTTGTCACTTGTAGGATTCGACAGATCAACGGATGTGATGGCCTGATGGGTTAAGGCTGGAGTACTAGTCATTATCGATTTTTTTTTTCTCATTCAAAGGTTGCTTGTTTGTATTAAAATGTCGAAAAAAACACAAACATACAACCTAGAGTCCGCAATCATGGGAAAACTCCTCGGGATTGAAAGACCCCACAAAAGAAGAGGAGGCCGCCCACTCGCCAAAGGAATGTGCTAAAACTTTCGTAGATCTAGGTACATACCCAACATTAATGGAAAAAAACTTTACAATAGTATCAATCTCCTCCAAAATTCTCCTGATTCCTTTTAGGATCAGACAGAATGATATGTTGTATAGTTGTCCAAGCCCATTCTTCAATATGATATGTTGTACTTCAGGCTCCAGCGCGAAGATTAACATAACCAAAATGGAATTTTTTTTTTTTTTTTTGCGCCATGAATATCATTGTTAGGTCCAGAGAAGACTTCAGCAGTATATGGCCTTATAGGCAGTTTGATGAGGGCCAATAATCTGCACGATAATTGAAAGCGTTGTTATTTTTTCCATACGAGGCATAAAAGTCGGTATAATACAAAAAATTTGGAATTTAATGTACCTAATATCTCAATTTTAACCACTCGGTTTGTTTGGGAGGGTATGGAAGAATGCAGAAGGCTAGGATTGGCAAAAGTCCATTGGAGTTAGCAATTTCTCTTACAAGAAGTTGGGTCTTGCAAAGTCCATTTGAATTTGTTGGGGAAAACTACGGTATTTACCCACAATCACAACAACAGATAATCGGAAAAAATAAAGTGCAAGAACCCAAAAACAACACAAACAATTTTACGTGGAAAACCCCTCTCAATTAGGGGAAAAACCACGGTGCGGATCTCCACGCACTAAAATATGATTCACTATAATAATCAAGAGTACAATCGGTAACACTCACAAGATCAAACAACAAGTAGACAATCTATCTTTGGTACTAGTACAAATTGACAAACCCTAACTCAATTTGGTACTCCCACAAAACCAAAGATACACCCACAAATACCTGTCGATGACCGATCCGAATACTCTGATTATCTTCACCCGAACAAACCGAATTAACCGTGAACTGGAACAAACCTCTTTGGAGAAATACTCAATTTCTCTCACTCTTTGTTTGTCTCTCACACTCACTGGCTCTCTTCCTTTTTCTTTTGTTTCGGCCGTTTCTCTCACATGCCGTGCAAGTCTTCTAATTGCTTCGGCTGTTTTTGTTCCCTGTCAATCAAAGAAACCTTTTCCTACTTATTTTCTAAGTGTTCAGCTTCTATTTGGAAGCCAATCACAGACCAAGACCTTTTTATTTTCTTTTTCTTTTTCCTTTTGTTTTATTTTCTTTTCTTTACAAAACTAAAATAAAACACAACTAAATATTATTTGGTATTTGGGGCGTTACCTCAACAAATCCTCCCTCGACCCAAATCACCAAATACTTCCACCTTGTCCGAAAAACGGACCTTCTTCTTCACGGTCTTGCTCCTCCCTACGTAATGACCCTCAACATAGCACAAGTTGTTCTCCGCCTTCTTTCCTTGCACAATCAAAGTAGCACCACGATACACTTTGCACCACCTTCCCGTACCAATGTATCTACATCCTTGCGATGTCAACTCACCCAACGAAATCACGTTAACACGAGCATCGGGTACATACCTCACATTGTGGAAGGTTCTAGTCACACCACCATGGAGCTCAATGCGGATGCTTCCCATCCCTTTGGCCTTCAACTTACCACTCCCCATGTTAATGTCACCATACTCACCATCTTGGCACAAAGTATCAAACATAGCATGGTCTCTACAAATGTGAACCGAAGCGCCGGAGTCCAACACCCAACTCTCTTTGCTTTCCTTCCCCTCATTGTTACTAGCCAAGAACAACTCCTTATTACCATCACAAGACATAATTACATTAGAGGAACCGCTATCATCATCAATTTTGGTCTTACCCATCTTCTCTTGCAGCTGCTTGAAACTCTTCAAATCATCTCTCATCTTTGGGCAACGACTCTGAATATGACCCTTCTCACCACAATAGTAACACTCCACGTTACTAAAGTCTCTCGCGCGCCACTTCGACCTACTTCTCGGGCCACCACCTCTTCTCTCATGATTCCTCCCTCTTTCGGACACCTCCGCAGCTAGTACTCTATCTCCTCCATCACTAGGAGATACACCATCAACCTGCAACATCATCCGATCATTCTCTCTCAACACTGTCATTGCTTCATCTAGTGTAATCTCTGTCCTCCCTACAAGTAATGTCTGCACAATTGGCCTGTAGGACTTAGGTAGTGAAGCCAACAATAACAATGCCTCCTCCTGATCGGAGATCTTCTCATCTGCATTTCTCAACTGACATACTAGCTGGTTAAAGTTATTAATGTGATCCTGCAACACTGTACCTTGCTCCATCTTTAGCTGGTACAACTCATATCTCAAACAAAGCTTGTTAGTCAGTGACTTTGATGCATATACACTCTGGAGCTTATCCAACAACTTCTTTGGATCTGTCTCAGTCAAGTAATTATACTTGATCTCCGGAGCCATAGCTAATCTAATAGTACTGACAGCTTTCTTCTTCTTCGATGTCCATTGGGCATCGGTCACCCCACTAGGCTTTGTCTCATCTAAAGCCTCATCTAAATTTTGTTGAACCAACAAATCCTCAACCGTACTCTTCCACACAGTAAAATTAATTTTACCATCAAACAAAGGGATATCATATTTGGGCATACTACCAGACATGTTACTTGCACAAAATAATTCCTCCTTCAACAAATACAGTAATTTTCCCACCACCGATCCTACAACCAAAAGCTCTGATACCACTGTTGGGGAAAACTACGGTATTTACCCACAATCACAACAACAGATAATCGGAAAAAATAAAGTGCAAGAACCCAAAAACAACACAAACAATTTTACGTGGAAAACCCCTCTCAATTAGGGGAAAAACCACGGTGCGGATCTCCACGCACTAAAATATGATTCACTATAATAATCAAGAGTACAATCGGTAACACTCACAAGATCAAACAACAAGTAGACAATCTATCTTTGGTACTAGTACAAATTGACAAACCCTAACTCAATTTGGTACTCCCACAAAACCAAAGATACACCCACAAATACCTGTCGATGACCGATCCGAATACTCTGATTATCTTCATCCGAACAAACCGAATTAACCGTGAACTGGAACAAACCTCTTTGGAGAAATACTCAATTTCTCTCACTCTTTGTTTGTCTCTCACACTCACTGGCTCTCTTCCTTTTTCTTTTGTTTCGGCCGTTTCTCTCACATGCCGTGCAAGTCTTCTAATTGCTTCGGCTGTTTTTGTTCCCTGTCAATCAAAGAAACCTTTTCCTACTTATTTTCTAAGTGTTCAGCTTCTATTTGGAAGCCAATCACAGACCAAGACCTTTTTATTTTCTTTTTCTTTTTCTTTTTCCTTTTGTTTTATTTTCTTTTCTTTACAAAACTAAAATAAAACACAACTAAATATTATTTGGTATTTGGGGCGTTACCTCAACAGAATTCTGGAAGGTGGAGGTGAACCCATCATGGCAGTAGAAGCAGCTGGTTGAATTCTGCAAAGCGAATGGCGTTCTTGTGACTGCTTACGCCCCTTTAGGGGCTGTAGGGACGTTTTACGGAAGCAACAAGCTCATGGAATCTGAGGTCCTGAAGGAGATAGCCAGCAGTAGGAGTAAATCTGTAGCTCAGGTGCTTTTTAAGTTTCATTTGATTGAAAATATTTATAACTGCAAGGTTGTAGTATTTTCTTCTGTAATTAATCACCAGGCACTAACAGTAAGTATATACTGCAGGTTTGTTTGAGGTGGCGCGGTGGAACAAGGGATCGCGCAGTGGTGGTGAAGAGTTTCAAAAAGGAGAGAATGAAACAAAACCTCGATATATTCAGTTGGGAACTGAAGGCAGAGGACCATCAAAAGATTAGGGCAATCCCTCGCAGTAGGGTGTGTAAAGGATTAGACTACACATCAGACTTAAGCCCTTTCGGAACCATTGAAGAGCTCTCGGATGGCGAGGTTTAATGGGAAAGATAAAACAGAGTTAGATGCTATATAGGAGTTCTATGAATATGTTGAGCAATAAGTACTAGTTTTTTTTTTTTTTTTTTTTTATTGAAATTGTGCATCTATTTAAATTTACGTTGAAACGAGTCTTGGGCGTGAAATGCCCATACAGTCATTAGCATAGTGGCTGTTACAATATGTGGGGACTGAATTAAATATAACTAGATGATTACAATCCTCCAAGGTATTCTTAGCAAGATTAGCAAGTGAATCTGCCAAAGCATTCTTCTCCCGAAAGCAGTGCTTAATCTGAATCTGAGCCATAGCCGCCAGCATACACCTACACTCCAAAAGAAGAGGCATAAGATTATCACTGGGAACAGTTGGTTGTTGAAGAAGTTCCACAGCTTTCTTGGAATCTGACTCAATTAGGACTCTACACCAGTTCTGATTTTCAATGAAAAGCAATCCTTCCTTGATTGCCGAAATTTCAGCAGCAAGGGCACTTTGAGCTCTCAGGTTTTTACAAAAACCTTTAATCCAGGAAGAGTCGTGTGCTCTGAATACACCTGCAACACTTGAGACAAGACTCCCACTAACAAAAGTGGCATCACAGTTGAGCTTAATCCAATCAAAGGGTGGGGGGTCCCAAGCAACCATAATGCTGACTTTTATTTTCTTTGGCTGGTGAGGTTTTTCAAGTAAAGCACAGTATTCCCAAGTTTTAGCTTCCACATTCTTGAGCCAAGTTGCTTCAGGAGGAATGGGATTGCCAAAAACGAAGTCATTTCTGGTTTTCCAAATATGCCAAATAAGGAAGGAGAAATAGGTAGACCAGGGGAGGGAATTGGATGATTTTTTTTTTTGAGGTTAGGTTGGTATGGAGCCAACTTTGGAGATCTTCAGAGAAGAAGGTATCAGGGACATTGAGTGAATTCCACAAGTGGGCGGTAACAGAACAATCTCTTAAAACATGTAAAATGGTTTCATTATTTTCAAAACAAATAGTGCACATAGGGTCATTTAGAAAACCCCTCTTAGCAAGAGACATGTTATGAGGGTTTTTATCATACCAAGTTATCCAAATAAAGAATCTGATTTTTGGTAGTGTATGAATATCCCAAATCCATGCATTATCAACATCATTACAACTATCCTTGATCAGAGAATCATATGCCCTTGTTGCATTAAACTTGTTATTATCAGCAAGTACTAGTTTTGCTATAGAGGTGAATAACTAAATATCATAATCTTTGATAAATAACCTGCATACTGTACATGACTATGGAAAGGAAAACATTGAGATTAAAACTTCTTTTTATTGTATATTATGTCATCAATAAAACTAACTCCAGATCAGACTAATAAACACCTTCAAACAGAAAATTCTAACTACTGCTAATTGCTAAACCATAACTAACTAATTCCTAATAGTTCGTTCACTTCTTTTAGAGGTTGAACATGACTTTGATGGCGTTCCCACCTCGAGCACTAGTCTCAAAAGCCTTCACAACCTCATCCTTGGAAAATCCGAACCTGTGGGTTATGAGGGGCTTGACATTGATCTTGCCACTGCTTATGAACTGAAGGCATTGTGGCCATGTATTCTTGTAGCGGAACACTCCTAGCACATCTACCTCCCTGCATGATTATAAAAACAACAGAATCAGTAAATCGAACCCTTTAATTTGCATCCAAATTGAGTTTCCCTTATAACTAACAATGTATGTATGAGCTAGTGTTGGATATATACAACGAACCTTGAGGCTGCAGGGGTTAGAGGGACTGTCATGTTACAATGTCCCATCCCAATTAAACAGACTTTACCGCCATTACGAGTGGCATTCAGAGCTGTTGACACTGTTTTGTCAAATCCAGCACAATCAAGAGTAACATCAATCCCAGCTCCCATAGCATTCTTAATCTCCTCCACTTCTGAGGCTAGAAGCTGCAAGGACATAATTGAAGAATAATAAGAGAAAGTTACTTATAAGGTATTGTACTGTAGCTGTAAACTAGATAATGATGAATAAGCAAACCTCTTTGGTAGAAGAAACTTTGACAACTTCATCAGCACCCATCTTCTTTGCAAAAGAGAGACGGACATCATCTACATCAGCCACCACAATCCTTGGAGCTCCAAAGGCGCGAGCAGACAGCAAGCTCACGAGGCCAATAGGTCCAGCCCCAAGGATCAGAACATTAGTTTCAGCCCCAACATTGGCCCTTCGACAACCATAAACACCAACACTCAGGGGCTCACATAGTGCCCCTTCTTCTAAACTCACATTCTCTGGCAACTTGAAACACAAACTTGCTGGGTGCACAATCTGTACACACATACAACAATCAAAAACAAATTAGTGATTAATTTGATCCTAATCTTAATCATTTAATAATTAGTATATAAAGGTTAGTAATACCTTGTTGGCTAGAGAACCATGAATAGGGGGAGTAGCAAAGAAGCGCATATCAGGGCAGAGATTGTAACTGCCTTGTTTACAACGGTCACAACTCCAGCAACCGATTCCGGGCTCAAGAGCCACCCGATCACCAGGAGCCAATATGGTCACCTCACTTCCGACTTCCTCAATAATTCCAGCGCACTCGTGACCGATCACCATTGGCTCTTTCACATGATAATCTCCGCAGCTCATCGTCTTAACAAATATCAGTGACAAAATATTAGTGATGATAACAAAGATTGAAGGGTACTACGTAAGCTAGAAAATCATAAAAACTCGTATGAGGCGGCCTTAAGCTGAGGCGCCTCATACAAACATGACACATGACGTTATCTGACGTCATGCTTGGTTGTAGAGGCGGCCTCATAAGAGGCTTGTTGCTATAAAATAATGCTGATAATCCTATGTATGAATTTTGATTGTTTGAGAACATATATAAAACAGTATTGTAAATACCTTCAAGTAATGAACGTCACTTCCACAAATACCAACAGCTTTGATTGTCACTTTGACATCATTAGGACCTGTAATAATGATAGTTTGACAACACAGTTGTTAATTAAAAAACTAATCACAACTTAATCAACCAATAACGAACGATTAAAAAAAAACAAAAGGGGGTTGCCAAACATTACTAAAAGGGATTTACGTTAAGCAATTCCGTCACTAAAACATAGTTATATATGAGAATAAGTACGTACCAAGAGCAGGGAGTTCGAAAGGCTCAATTCTGAGATCATTAATGCCATAAAGCCAAGCAGCCATGTTTACTTCCTTCTTCGAGTCACTAATGCTTCCCATGTTTGCCTAATTGCTTTTGATTTGCCTAAACTAAACTCGTTTAATTTGTTTGAAGATGAAAGAGAGATGATCAATGATGGATGATGAAGATTTGTGTTGCTTTTATAGGGAGTCACCAAGTGTTTGCTTTTCTTTAGGATTCTGATAACTTAGACGAATAAATTTTGGATTTAGATTTGGATTTGGGTAATAATTAGGATTAGACTAAACTTATCTAATCTCTACTTATCTATACTTCTGTACTTATTTTATCCAAAAAATTAATGATCTTTACCCAAGATGGATATATTGCCACTCAAAAAAAAAAAAAAAGGATATTTTGGTTTTGTATTGGTTTAATAATCAAAATACTCTGGAAAATTATATTATTCTCTAAGAGATTTATTAGAATAACGGATGGAAATTGTATAAGAAAATATATTAATATAATAGCAAATGAATAATTACTTATACAGAAAAAGAAAGAAATTTGTGATCAATAAGTGTTTCCTTTCGTTTAGGATACTGATAAGTACTAGAGGAATAAATTTTGATTTGGATTTGGATTTGGATTTCGGTAATTAGGATTAGAATAAACTTCTCTAATCTCTACTTATCTATACTTCTGTACTTATTTTATCCAAGTCGATCTAAACGTCCTCTATCCAAGATGGATAAATTGCCGGATGATAATTGATAGGGTGTTTGTATTTCTTCAAACAATCAAATCCTTTGAAAACTTATATCCTCTAATAGATTTATTAGAGGGATGAACATTTTTCAAAAATCAGCCAATCAATATTATCTTCTTTATATAATTGTCAAAAAAAAATAATATCTTCTATATATAAAACTGGCATTTTTCAAGAGTTTTGAGGCATGACATATCATAAAAATATTAAAAAGTAAAAATAATTAAATAGGTCTTAATAATAATGAATTTAGATAAATTGAGTATTGGATAATATAAAAGACGATAGGTTCTACTTCAATAAGATATAGTTGCAACTTAAACTTTGAGAGAGTAGCTCAAGCTCAACTAGTATGATCTCTTAGATTATCTATTTCGAAGGTCCTATGTTCGAATCTCCTTAGGGTCACTGGAAGTTTTCCTGGTCGTGAACTTCAGGGCTCATGGAATTAGTACCCCAAATTAAAGCTTGGATATATACCCATCACCCATGTTATAGAATAAAAAAAAAATTAAAAAAAAAAAAATCTTCCTTGTAGTTCTTATTCTTATTTAGTTAAGGGAGGAAACTATTACTATAATCAAGCTGGAATTCATAGAATATATCAAACATAGTCTTGCCTAGCTAAATTATTAAGGTGTCATCCTTCATGATCATTCATGTTAATTAGTCTTTGCAGCACAAGGTATTAATTAAATAACAAGTTGATATTTCTTTCTCATATATTAAGAATAATATTTGGGTCAATTAAGACTGATTGATTTGGTGTCATTGGAGATGCAATTGGCAGTGGCGAATCTAGGATAAATAATCAACGTTGGCACCATATAATTAACAAAATGAAAAAAATAAAAATTAAATGGGGGCACATCCATAACCCTTTAAATGACAACCCTTTCATCCATATGACCATATCTGAGTGGAGGCACTTCTCCTCGATACTCAAAGGCTAGATCTTAGGGAATCAGGACTTACTGAATGTTCTATTGTGCACCTGCAGGAGTTGAAGCTAAATGTTATTCAACTTTGAACAACCATCTTGTGTGATGTTTGGTTGACAGACTTGTGTATCTGTAAAAACTCCATCTTCTTGCAGTTTCAGAGTACTTGTCCTCATTTCTTTGCTCTTTTTATTTTTATTTTTTATTTGTTTATTCTGGCAACTAATTAGGCAGGCATAAGTGCATAACAGTGGCGATTGAGGTGGAAGCCGAGATGACAAACACTTCATTGGAATAGCCGGGATTCGAATCTCATGTCCGACCTAGTGAGGGATTTATCCCTCCTCCTTCTGCCCCCTCCTTAGTGTGGCCTCCTTTTAAAATTTCATCTTTTCATCTTTAGTTCTCTATCGAATACCCACCTTGTTGTCCTTTTATATATTAGTGAAAATACTCCATCATTCTGGGCTTTCTCATGCTTTTTCTGAATTTGTGTGAAGTTGTACATTGAAGTTGATTCATTATAGCGACTCGTTCAAAATCTGGTTTAATATTGCTAGAACCATAATGCTGCACTGCAATTTGACACTACCTTTAGTAAAAGGCAATTGGTTCATTTGTTTTGGATTATAAAACCAATTCACCTTCGCTATGGATTTTCCATGACATTGATGTTGACCATCAGCAATCAATTTGGCCTCTATTTCCTGTAACAAACAGATAAGAATAACAAAATATCTCCTATGAGGCGGCTTCAAGGTGAGGTCCCCTCTATAGCCAAGCATGACATAAGCTTGACGTCATACTTGTTAAAGGGTGCCTCACCTTGAGCCTGCGTCATACGAGTTTTTGTGTACGAACAATGTTTACAAAAGAGAACGTACTATAGCAATTTGGGTGGCTCATTTACTCCATATCCCACCAAGTTGAGAAGGAGATGAATGCAGAAGGAGTGACTAGAATCAGAGTGCACCCAATGGGAGGCATGCTACTCCTACTTACATTCGAGACGAAGGAAATGTTAGCGAAAACGAAAAATGAGAGGGGCAAATGGCTGGAGAAGTGGTACAGGTAGAGCAAAGATTAGAGTGATTTGGAGACGACGAGATGGCGAGGCACATGGATTTCAATATATGGGCTTTCTTTAAATGGATGGTCTGAAGAAAACATGAAAAAAATTAGGAAACTATGGGGTAAAGTAGTTGCCTATGACAGGGACTCTGTTGATCTTGATACATTTGAGAGGTGTAGAGTTCTTGTAATCACAGATTATATGTTTAAGATTACAGGCAATCAACTTATTCTTTGAGCCCAACCAAAAACATCATAGAGTGGCGGTTGTGGAGGAGTTTTTTAATCCTTATGAAGGGGATGATACTTCTGTCATAGGGCGAATTTTTCAACTAGAGGGTCAACCCGTGATGGAGCCAGGTGAGCGTACTTGACCAGCCAATAACATTAATGCACAGCAACGTAAAGGGGCGAGGGGCAACAATGGAGGACACACAAATATAACCGAAGGGACAATGTATTTTATTAATGACAAGGGACATGATTACAAGGAGACAAGGGAGAGAGAGAGTTTCTAAATACAATTCTGGATGCCTTGGCCTTGACGCCTAGGCCCCTATTTATAGACAGTGATAGCCCCATTGTCATGGGCGAACCAACATGTCGCTTCCCAAGCTTGGTGTTGCTTTGTGTCTCAATTTGCATGCTTGTCTCCAGTGTTCAACGCCCACCGTTGGATCGTGCCTGTTCGCCATCAAACGCATCGCTTCGCAAGCGTTGCGCCTAGGAGGCGCCTTGTCGTGGCCGTCCAAGCGTTGCCATCGCTTGGAGGCATCGTTTGGCATAGGGATGCGCCTGCACGCGTGCTTATCCATTGCTTGGGCGTAATTGCCCCTTGGAACCGCCAAGTTAGTGCCCAAGGGACACGTCTCCTCGTATGCCCTTGCATGCATGCCAGCACACACCCATGCGTGTCGCTTGCTGGCGCCCTGGCAACCGTCCAGCTCGTCACTGACGCTGGTACCTGTCCAGCTAGTGTCACTGGCACAAGACTCCCACCAGCTGGGACACTCATGTCCTCCCTTGAGCTGGTGTCTACTGGTCCACCTAGACGCAGCTCCAAGAGCTCAAGGCGAGCTAGATAGTCCTAGCTTCCCTTGTCACCGTTCATCTCACGGGTGTCAGTGGCGCCTATGACCTTGTCCATCGAGCATCCGACACCGTTCACGGGTCCAATGTTGGGGTCCAACATCCCCTGAGCTCCCCATGACCCATGTCATGTTCGAGAGCATCCCTAGGCACTGGCTTACAAGGGTGCCGAGGGTGTCCGGTAACTCCACCGAGCTACTACCCCCTAAAGAGTCTTATCTACTTTATCCCATCTGACAAGGGTAGACATGCTCAGTGCATAACTTTCATACTGGGGTCTTGGCTTATCCTTGAGCTTCAACAACCGTGTCAATGCGCCTCTTAGGCCGCCTATGGCCCATGGGACGTAGAACACTCATCGTGGCTCATATAGGGAATATTTTGTCCGAGTGTCCTTGTCATGACCCAACCATGACCGGACACTGCTGGGTGCAGGACATGTCAGCGCCTGGCCAGCGTCTATGTCAGCGCCTACCCGGCGCACAGCCAGCCTTGTCAAGGGCATGCCAGCGCCTTGTCAAGGACTAAGGTCAGGCCACCTAGCCTTGTCATGGGCATGTCAAAACCCATGGGATGTCACACCTCCGCGTCTACATCCTTGAATACTCATGTGCAACCTCGTGGCATGTCCCGACATGCGTCCTTCCGAGCCATGGCACGAGGTGCGTCCATGCATGGCCTTGTCCACCATAGGACATCGGTTAGGGGTCTTACAAAGCACACCCCCTAAAGAATCTTGACGACCTTGTCAAGGGTTCAATCATGAACACACTCAAACCCTGCCTATCCCAAACCACAGGATGCATGGCGAATGAGTTTAGATCACCCTGCCTACTTACGCAAAGCGCTTGGAGAGAGCAACCATAAATCATGGTCTATGTAAACAACCCTGCCTACTCCGACCACGAAGCACTCGGCGATTTATTTATCTTTGTGATTCCTGCCTACTCCGCACCAAGGGAGCGCTTGGCTTTCATTTATTTTTGTGATTCCTGCCTACTCCGCACCAAGGGAGTGCGTGGCTTTCACCCATTTGTTGTCATAGTTGAATTGTGTTATTGCCAAAATCAATGCAACTCTACATAGTAAGGGCGACAATATTGCTATGGATTGTAAATGCAAGAGTAATATATAACTAAAGATACCAACTTTATTATAACAATCCTTGAACATATTACAATCATTACAAATAAGTCTCCAAACCTCCTATCTATATGAATTACATGACCAATAACTTATGATTCATAAACTAAGACATAAAACGAGTTAAGACATAATACAGAATATCTTTAAGGATTGAACATCACTCAATCCGAAATAATTATGGGGTTATCCACACTTGTTCCTTCTTCCACAACGGCTTGTTCCCAATCCAAGTTCAACCCTTGATCACTTATTTCCAATATCTAATCAATATGTGAACTGAAGTCAAGTGTGGCCTCAACGCCCATATCTAGTTCCATCCCTATTTCAAAGTCGTCGCATACAATCACTTCACGACTGGCCACCACCATAGGCGTTCCAGAATACATGCAATCAAAATCACAACAATAGGAGGGAAAGAAATTACCATCATTCCAACATGTAAGTCCATGCTGCACCAAGGCTTCCGTTCCACCAATGTGCTGCACTAACGTTGTCTCAGCATTCAAGGTTTCCATGGGACAATAGGAGTGCTTACCGTTCTGTTCCACGAGAGCTCCATACACGCCACCTGCTGTAGGGAGGCTCGTTGCATCACTGGTCAAAGATCCACCGCCAACCGAGCAGTTTTTCGAGTCCGCAGCGATCCATCCACCTAGTGGCCTCCTTCTCGGTGCATCCGGGCCAGGGTCCTCAACTTGCAACGCAACCAACTTCAAACTACTCATACGGACATGGTAGTCATCTTCTCCTGAAGTTTCTGTTGCCTCTGTGTCATCACCGCTGAGTAAAGCCGCCAAACGCTGCTTCTTAGGGCAATCCCTAGCATGGTGCGGCCCCTTACAAATGAAGCATCCACTCTCAAAGCGGGGCTTCTTTGATGCGTCCCATGATGGGGCCTTCTTCTCCGATGGAGCGTCTTTGGAAGACGAAGATTTTCCCCTCTTCTTCTTCTCACGGTCATCACCGGTGTTGGGGGATTTGAAGTCTACCAACGATTCAGCCACCGTGATGGCGATAGTTACATCCGCCACACGTTGCCTACATAACTTTGTTTGCGCCCATGGCTGTAAACCAGAAATGAAAGCAAACAACTTGTCTTCTTCCGACATGCCAGATATATCTAACATGATGGACATAAACTCCTTAACGTACCCATGGACAGTGCGGTCGTGCTTCAAATCACGCAATTTGTTCCGGGCTGTCCAAGACGTCATGAGGGAGGAACTGGTTTCTCAATTCCACTTTCAAGTCATCCCACGTCAAGGCTGGAGTATCATCCTTGGCGTCTTCATCACTAGGGTCTGCGGACTGACGCGTGCGCCACCAAAGCTTTGCGTCACCCGACAAATAGCAACTTGCAACGTCCAAATGTTGTTCTTCCTCACTTCAAGCCAAATTGAAATATGCTTCTATATCCAATATGAAGTTCTCTAGATCCTTGGCATTATAGTTGCCATCAAAAGCCTTTGGATCTGGTATCTTGAAGCGCCCACCAGAGTTTGGGGCCTCACGATCACTAACTGCTTTCTTAAGGGAAGCAATCTCATCCAACATGCCGTGGACCAGGGTTACGCCTTCGTTCTCGCTGTTGGGGGTAGGAGTTGGTTGGGGAGATTCCAACCGCTTCTGAATCATCTCCTTCAAGGTTCCACTGATCTCTGTCATCTGTGCCGCAAGTACGTTGAGAGCACTCACCACCGTGTATCCTTCTGGTACATCAACATTCTCGCTTCCTATGCCAAGGAAGCTTTCGATTTTTTCTATTCGGATACTATTCCTTCGAATTTTTGGAGCCATTGTTTCGTAAAACGATGTAGACCCTGGCTCTGATACCAATTGTCACGGAGCAAAATTTTCAACTGGGGTCAACCCGTGATGTGCCAAGTGAGCATACTTGACCAGCCGATAACAATAATGCACAACAATGTAAAGAGGCGAGGGGCAACGATGGAGGACACACAAATATAATCGAAGGGACAATTTATTTTATTTATGACAAGGGACACGATTACAAGGAGACAAGGGAGAGAGAGAGTTTCTGAATACAATTCTGGATGCCTTGGCCTTGAGGCCTAGGCCCCTATTTATAGACAGTGACAGCCCCACTGTCATGGGCGAACCAACATGTCGCTTCCCAAGCTTGGTGTTGCTTTGTGGCTCAATCTGCATGCTTGTCTCTAGTGTTCAACGCCCACTGTTGGATCGTGCATGTTCGCCATCAAACGCATCGCTTCGCAAGCATTACGCCTAATAGGCGTGGTCGTCCAAGCGTTGCCATTGCTTTGAGGCATTGTTTGGCATGGGGACGCGCCTGCACGCGCGCTTATCCATTGCCTGGGCGTAACTACCCCTTGGAATCGCCAAGTCAGTTCCCAAGGGACACGTCTCCTCGTGTGCCCTTGCATGCACGCCAGCACTCACACCCATGTGTGTCGCTTGCTGGCGCCCTGACAACCGTGCAGCTCGTCACTGACGCTGGTACCTGTCCAGCTAGTGTCACTGGCCCAAGACTCCCACCAGCTGGGACATTCATGTCCAGCTAGGCCGAGCTGGGTGAGGACTCCCTTGAGCTGGTGTCTACTGGTCCAGCTAGACGCAGCTCCAGGAGCTCAAGCCGAGCTAGATAGAACCCATGTCCTAGCTTCCCTTGTCACCGTTCAGCTCACGGGTGCCTGTGGCGCCTATGACCTTGCCCATCGAGCATCCGTCACCGTTCACGGGTCCGACGTTGGGGTCCAATATCCCCTAAGCTCTCCATGACCCATGTCATGTCCGAGAGCATCCCTAGGCACTGGCTTACAAGGGTGCCCAGGGTGTCCGGTAGATCCACCGAGCTACTACCCCATAAAGAGTCTTATCTACTTTATCCCATATGACAGGAGTAGACATGCTCAATGCATAATTTTTATACTAGGGTCTTGGATCTTTTTTGAGCTTCAACAACCGTGTCAATGCGCCTCCTAGGTTGCCTATGGCCCACGGGACATAGAACACTCACCGTGGCTCATATAGGGAATACTTTGTCCGAGCGTCCTTCTCATTACCCAGCTATGACCGGACACTACTGGGCGCAGGACATGTCAGCGCCTAGCCAGCGTCTATGTCCGCGCCTACCTGGTGCACAGGCAGCCTTGTCAAGGGCATGCCAACGCCTTGTCAAGTCTAAGGTCAGGCCACCTAACCTTGTTATGGGCATGTCAAAACCCATGGGATGTCACGCCTCCGCGTCTATATCCTTGAATACTCATGTGCAACCTCTTGGCATGTCCCGACATGCGTCCTTCCGAGCCATGGCGCGAGGTGCGTCCATGCATGGCCTTGTCCACCATAGGACGTTGGTTAGGGGTCTTACAAAAGGTTGGGAGGCCTAACCTTGATCCTTGCCAAGGCACTAACCCTTGAAAAGGTAAAGCTATACGGTGGTTATACGCGGACACGCGTAGAGACCGGTCATGAGTGGCACATGACACAACGCTTGTTCAATACTCATGCTATGCTTGATCC
The DNA here is from genome assembly GCA_038025085.1 of Tetragonia tetragonoides. Lineage (NCBI taxonomy): Eukaryota > Viridiplantae > Streptophyta > Magnoliopsida > Caryophyllales > Aizoaceae > Tetragonia > Tetragonia tetragonoides. The sequence continues at coordinate 44,479,500 of CM076139.1, forward strand.
TTATCTCTAGATCATCAAGGGATTCTAAGGGTAACCTCATTCTGGGCGCCAAAGCCTTATAAAAGGCCAAGACCCCAGTATGAAAGTTATGCATCCCTGATGTTTACTCCTGCCAGATAGGATAAAGCTATAATACCTCTTTAGGGGGTAGTTGGTCCGTGAGATGACCAAGTAACCTTGACACCGCTATGCGCGAGTGACAAGGGAAGCTTCCGAGCATGACTAGGGTCATGGGGAGCTTGGGGGAGTGGCATCCCCCATGATGGACCAATGTGACCGAGGACCGAGACGTAGCCGAGCAGCATGACATGATAGGAGCGACACGTGAGCTGCGTGAGCGCGAGACGCGATGTCGCGTAGCATTCCTTGAGTTCACCGCTGCTCCGGTCAGCTGAATTCAGTAGACACGAGCTAGGGGGAGTTGTCCCCGAGCTCGAGTGAGCTGGACATGAATTGTCCCAGCTGGGGACCAAGTGATGCCAGTCATGCAGCTGGACGGTTACCGAGTGAGCAGTGGTTGCTGGACGGTTACCAGGACACATGGGCATACACGCTGGATATCCCAACGAAGAGGCGCGAGCGGTTACTCGTAGCAGCTACGCGAGCAGTTGCAAGCGCCTAACAGGCGCGCACGTACAAGGAAGCGGTTATCAAGGCCAAGCAACGCGTCCCTTCACGAAGCAACGTGGCCAGTGGATAGGCGCTGACCCATGCAAATGGTTAGACAGTTATTCTGCATGAAGCAACGTGTCAATTAGGAAATAGATTTTGCCCAGGGCAGTGGGGCTGTCACTGCCTATAAATAGCCGCCTAGGCCTCAAGGCCAAGGCATTCAGAAATTCTCCCTTGTTCCCCTTTGTATGGATACTTATGAAATAAATAAAGTTTCCCCTTAGTTTTATACTGTGTTGCCATTGTTGTCTTTATAGTTCCTCAATATATTAATAGGCTGGTCAAGTAGCGTACTTGGCGCCATCACAGGATTAAATCACAAAGCAAACAATTTATCCCGTGACAATTTGGTATCAAAGCAAGGCTCTGCACTAGGAAAGATGCCTCCTAGGCGTAGGAACAGTACGAGAATAGAGCGGGTTGAAGGCTTCCTTGGAATAGGAAGCGAGAATGTTGAAGTTCCAGAAGGGTATACGGTTGTGAGGGCCCTAAACACCCTCGCACAACAAATGACAGAATTGAGTGCTTCAATGAAAGAAATGCTGGAGAGACAACACACGCCTGGTTCTCCTCATACTCCCATTATACAGGGGCGTCCACATACGCCTCCAGGAAACGAAGACGAGGGCACAACCCTAGTTCAAAGTATGCTTGATGAGATTGCTTTACTGAAGAAGGCGGTTAGCAACAACGGCACGCCCTAGTTATCTATCCGGCGATGCCAAACTTTGGTGGAGGACTCACCTCAAAAATTAGAAGGGTCCTGATGGCAAAATTCCTACTACTACGTGGGAGACTATGAAGGCAGAATTGAGAAGTCAATTTCTTCCTCAAGATACATCTTGGATCGCTCGGAACAAATTGAAGGATTTACGATATACTGGCACTATACGTGATTATGTGAAGGAATTCTTGTCCCTCTTATTAGACATATCGGGGATGTCAGAGGAGGACAAACTTTTCTCTTTCATCTCCGGACTAAAACCTTGGGCTCAGACAGAACTAAGAAGGCACAAAGTGGTTGATGTTCCTTCCGCTGTTACTGTGGCGGAATCATTGGTGGATTTCAAGTCACCCGCTAGTTCGAATGACTCACCCAAGGAAAAGACCGATCATGGAAAGAAGAAAGTCAGTAATGAGAAAGGAAAGAAACGGAAATGGAAAAAACCCGACTACTCAGACACTCAGAAGGGTAGCGGTCCCTCAAACAAAAAGGTACGCAATGACAGCGGTTGTTTTATTTGCAAAGGCCCTCATCTCTCCCGAAATTGTCCTAAGAAGCAGCAATTAGCCGCTTTACTCGGTACCATGGATAGTGACGATGAAACATCGGCAGAGACCTCTGCAGAAACACAACATGAAACAAAGGTGAATACTATGCGACTGTTAAATGCCATGAGCGTAGATAACGCTCCCAATGATGGATTAATGTAATTTCCAGTGAGTTTAAATGGAAACGAAGTAATGGCCATGGTGGACACCGGTGCTAGTCATAATTTCATTAAGGCTTCTCTAGCGAAAAGTCTCGGATTGAAAATCAAGGCCACAACTCAGACCTTGAAGGCGGTAAACTCGTCGGCTTCCCATGCAGTGGGGGTTGCCGAGAATGTCACTCTATGGATCGGAAAATGGATTGTCCCTAGAGGTGGCAAACGGGTCGGTCAGGTCGGGTCAGTTTCGGTTGGGTCATTTACAGGTCGGGTCGTTTCGGTTTCGGGTTGGGAAATGCTTCTTCATGACCCAGAGCGTTCGGGTTCGGGTCGACCCAACGGGTTGTGCATTTATTTTTTAATTAGGTTATAATTGCATAATTAATTCTATTTTCAACTTTAAAATAAAAAAGTTGCACACTATAATGTTATTAGACATAATATATATGGTTTTAGTCTACTTGAAAACTATTTCGTAAAGTTTTTACAAGTTATTATGTTTTTACTAATGCATACGAAGTATCAAACCGCTACCTATGTAACAATTAGTTAAGATCGATCCACAAGGATTAGAAAAACCCTTATTAAAGAGAAATCTGAAACTACACATGTCAAAATTGGTTGATATGTAAGAAATTCTGATATGATTAAGCTTTTTGTCATTCACTTTTTCTCATGCTGATATGTCTTGTTTTGAAAGCCTCAACTGAACGGGTCGACGCAGAGCGGGTTCGGGTTCGACCCAATAAATGTCAATTTTTCGGGTTCGGTAAGTATTGGGTTTTCGGGTTGGAATTCTTTGTTCAAGACCCAAACATTTTGGGTTGGTATGGCTCGGGTTCTCGGGTCGGGTCAAATTTTGCCAGCTCTAATTGTCCCCATTGACATGTTGGTCGTAGACATGGATGATTACGACGTTGTTCTGGGCAACGAAATTTTCCGCAAGGGAAAAGCTTTCATCGTCCCGCACCTTCGCGGAATCCTAATCAGCGAAGGGAAGATGCCCTGCTTCATCAAGGCAGCACAACTAGAAAAGGTAACTAAGTCTAGAGGGGGTATCCTCTCTGCTATGCAACTTAAGAAAGGCGTTAGGAAGGGAAACCACACCTTCCTGGCCACAATGGTAGAAATGAAACCTAATGTATATTCTGATGTTCCTGATTGTGGCTATAGTGTTGGATGAATACGCAGACGTAATGCCCCCGGAACTGCCCAAACACCTACCCCCTCGTCGAGCGGTTGATCATGCCATCGAACTGGAACCAGGTGTTAGGCTTTCGGCTAAGGCGTCAGACCGGATGGGTCCCTCGAAATTGGCAGAGTTGCGCAAACAACTGGATGGATTACGGGATGCAGGATTCATTCAACCGTCAAAAGCCCCATATGGTGCCCCTGTGTTGTTCCAAAGGAAAGCAGATGGTTCGATACAGATGTGCGTAGATTACAGGGCACTTAACAAAGTGAAAGTTTAAGATAAATATCTCATTCCCCGACAGGAAGATTTACTTGATAGATTTTCAAAGGCCACTTATTTCACAAAGTTGGACCTTCGTTCAAGCTATTGGCAAGTATGTATTAGGGAAGGGGATGAATCTAAAACTACTTGTGTAACTAGGTATGGGTCTTATGAATTTCTTGTAATGTCGTTTGGGCTTACTAACGCTCCGGCAACTTTCTGTCACTTAATAAATGATGTTCTTTATGATTATTTGGATTCTTTTTGTGTTGTATACTTAGATGATATTGTAGTATACTCAAATACACTAGATGAGCATGTTGAACATCTTAGGAAAGTAATGTCCAAACTGAAAGAGTACAAGTTGTATGTGAAGAAGGAAAAGTGTGAGTTTGCACAACCGAAAATCATGTTCCTTGGTCACAAGATCAGCAAAGGCCTCATCCGCATGGATGAGCGGAAGGTGCAAGCCATAATGGATTGGTCCTCTCCCAAGTAAGTCCCAGAGTTGCGGTCATTCCTAGGCCTGGCTAACTACTACCGCAAATTCATTCAAGGGTACTCTAGAATGGTATCCCCTCTCACCGATCTACTGAAGAAGGATCATAAGTGGGAGTGGACCGACAATTGCCAGGACACTTTCGAGAAACTAAAGATAGCCGTGTCCTCAGAATCAGTGTTGAAACTGCCAGAGTTTGACAAGCCATTCGAAGTCCACACAAACACCTCCGGGCGGGCTATCGGCTGAGTTCTAGTAGAAGATGGACACCCAATCGCCTTCGAAGGGAGGAAGTTGAAAGATGTCAAAGAAAGGTATTCCACCCACGAAAAGGAGATGTTGGCGGTGGTGCATTGTCTTCGGATTTGGAGACACCACCTGTTAGGCACGAAATTTGTTGTTCGCACTGACAATGTCGCAAACACTTATTTCCAGTCCCAGAAGAAACTTTCGCCCAAACAGGATCGATGGCAGGAGTACAATTTTGTGTGGGAACACAAACCGGAAAGACATAACCTTGTCCCTGATGCGATCAGTCGCAAGGCAATGATGACGTTGTCTACACTTGTCGCATGCTTGACTCGTGTAGAGACTGACTTTGCAAACAAAGCCCGAGATGCTGCTAAAGAGGACAAGGATTTTCAAAATCTCTTATCCAAAATTGAAGATGGATCAGTTCGGAAATATTGGGTGGAGAACGGACTATTATTCACCCAAGGTAGACGCCTCTACATTCCTGCAGGACGCCTACGCCATGAATTGTTAAGGGAAGTTCATGACTCTCGTTGGGCTAGGCACCCAGGGCGGGAGCGGACATACTCATTGTTAGCCTGAAGTTACTTTTGGCCCCGGATGGAATTGAAAGTTGAGGACTATGTGAAGTCTTGCCTTACATGTCAACAAGACAAATTGGAACATAGGAAGACGCCAGTTTATTGCAGCCTCTGCATATCTTGGAAAAACCTTGGAGAACTGTATCCGTGGATTTTATCTCAGGGTTTCCCAACGTGGAAGGACAGCGCTCTTTCATGGTGGTCGTTGATCGCTTCTCAAAGTATGCAGTGTTCATTTCGGCCCCAAATGTCTGTCCAGCGGAGGAAGCGGTAAAACTATTCCAAAGGTATGTAGTTGAATACTTTGGCTTACTTGAGGATATAGTTAGTGATAGTCATACTCGTTTTACTAGAGGGTTTTGAGTGGTTTTATTCAATATCATGGGATCTGCATTGAAGATTTCAACAGCCAATTATCCCCAAACGGATGGTCAGACAGAACGCATTAATGCTCTTTTAGAGGAATATCTCCGACACTATGTTACCGCTTCGCAAAAGAATTGGTTGGAATTATTAGATATTGCACAGTATGCATATAATCTCCACAAGAGCAGTGCGACGGGCTTCAGCCCCTTTGAACATGCAATGGGGTGGCAACCACTGACACCCCACGAGATTGCAATGGCAGTGCAATGGAATTATTAGCTATGCTTGATTCTTATCTCTGAGTCATCAAGGGATTCTAAGGGTAACCTCATTCTGGCGCCAAAGCCTTATAAAGGGCCAAGACCCCAGTATGAAAGTTACGCATCCCTGATGTTTACTCCTGCCAGATAGGATAAAGCTATAAGACCTCTTTAGGGGGTAGTTGGTCCGTAAGATGACCAAGTAACATTGACACCACTATGCGCGAGTGACAATGGAAGCTTCCGAGCATGACTAGGGTCATGGGGAGCTTGGGGGAGTGGCATCCCCCATGATGGACCAACGTGACCGATGACCGAGATGTAGCCGAGCAGCATGATGCGATAGGAGCGATGCGTGAGCTGCGCGAGCGCGAGACGCGATGTCGCGTAGCATTCCTTGAGTTCAGCGCAGCTCCGGTCAGCTGAATTCAGTAGACACGAGCTGAGGGGAGTTGTCCCTGAGCTCGATTCAGCTGGACATCAGTTGTCCTAGCTGGGGACAAAGTGATGCCAGTCATGCAGCTGGACGGTTACCGAGTGAGCAGTGGCTGCTGAACGGTTACCAGGACACGTGGGCATACACGCTGGTTATCCCAGCGAAGAGGCGCGAGCGGTTACTCATAGCAGTTACGCGAGCAGTTGCAAGCGCCTAACAGGCGCGCACGTACAAGGAAGCGGTTATCAAGGCCAAGCGACGCGTCCCTTCATGATGCAACGTGGCCAATGGATAGGCGCTGACCCATGCAAACAGTTGGACAGTTATTCTTCATGAAACAACGTGTCACTTAGGAAATAGATTTCGCCCAGGGCAGTGGGGCTGTCAGTGCCTATATATAGGCGCCTAGGCCTCAAGGTCAAGGTATTCAGAAATTCTCCCTTGTTCCCCTTTGTACGGATACTTATGAAATAAATAAAGTTGCCCCTTAGTTTTATACTGTGTTGTCATTGTTGTCTTTATAGTTCCGCAATATATTAATAGGCTGGTTAAGTAGCGTACTTAGCGCCATCACAGGGTTAAATCGCAAAGCAAAAATTTATCCCGTGACAGTAGTGGAGATGTGAATTCATTTCCACTAAACAATTTTGATGAGAATATGCAGGAGGTTATGGATAAGGAGTTTTTAATCCAAAGCCATAAGATTGGAGATTCAACCGTCCACCGTGAAAATGCTGAGCTCAGCGAAACATCGGATGACATTATTTCTGATACAAGGGAAAATTTGAATTCTGCTGGAGTGATAGATCATTTAATTGTGGCAGAGTCCCAAGACATAGGGAAGACAAATGTTTGCCAGCTTCATATTGCTAGTGAAGGAGTAATGCTTAATGGTTCTGATGGTTCTAATTCACAGGATGTCAACAAGGTAGTTGTACCTAATAAGGAGTCAATCTTTTACGAGGTATTATCTCAACAGATTGACCCAATCATTGCGTCGGAACAGTGCGATAAAGTACAAGAAATGGGTCCCAAGGCATTAGAGGCCCAACTTGATTTGGGCTCTCCTAGAAATAGCCGAGATTCTATTAGCTCGTCAGATTTGGGGCCAATCTATCCTCCTGGATTTGAGGATGACATTCCATTAAGCGTAATTGTCGGCCATCAAAAGAAAAAAAAAGCCAAGAGGATAAAGAGGGAAGAAAGACAGAGAAAGCTAGCTTTGGGAAAAGAAAATGGCATAAGGGGATACCCAATTGTCATGGGCCAGCGAATTAACTCTAGGAGTTTTCCTTGCTATGATGGAAATGAAGAAACATCACTATTGTCGAATAACCCATTTGAAATTTTTGAGTTTGCGAAGAAGATGGGCATGAGAACCCCGGAGAGCGATATAAACATGATGACTAGAATCAAGAAAATATTGAGAGAAGAAGAAGAGGAATGGCAGATGTCCAATGGGAATTGACTTACAGTGGTCCAAGCCAATTTCAAAGGGATTTAGTTGTTCGAGAATCAAAAGTTGAAGAATTTGGTGATATGGAGCACGGTAAGAATACAGAGTATTGAGGTTGTTTTATATGTTTGGAGTATTGAGGTTGTCTTACTTTGGTTCAAGGGTTGTCTCTAATAGCAAGGTGGAACTTTAGAACAATGGTGAGCTTCTTTTAGGCTTTTTAAGATACCGCGGTGTGCATGGTGTGGAGTAGTTTCTTTTTTTGGTTTTAAAGTAGCATTTGTCCTCTGTCTCAAATTTGGAGGGAGTAAGTTTTTCTAGTGGTAGGTGTTTTGCTTGGCTACTGGAGGAAAATGCTTTAACTTGAAGTTTGCCTTCTTTTATTTTCAAGTTTAGAGGGCTAAGGAGTTGTAACCATAGGTATTTGTTTTGATGCTCATGTTGGAGTCTATGTACTATGTTCTGTGTTTTAGTCGAACAAATAGCCAACTTAAACCCTTCGCAGAAGGTGTGAAGTTCTGGTTACTTGTGTTTGTGACTAAACGCTTTTTGCCGGATTGGCTTAATAAAATTATATCCAATTATATATATATATATATATATATATATATATATAATATATATATCAATTTGGGTGACCACTTCTTTCAGATTACTCTTATAATGTGTGTAACCAAGGAGTGAGTAAATCCTTATTCTCATAATTTTATTTTTTTTTATTTTTTTGGAGGTGGGGGGCTGACTGTCGTCCTGATTTATAGTCTGCACAAAGTAGAAAAGAGGGACATGATAAGGATTCGATCCTGGGGTATGCCCACAGGACTGGGAGGCCTGCACCAGGTCCTCTCACCTCCCCATTCTCATAAATACTCATTCTAAATAGCTTATCCTGAAGTCTAAAAGATATGGAGATGTGATATTAATGTTACTACCGATTAACTTATGAGTAACCAGAAATGTCCAACCCCCCCCCCCCCAACAAAAGAAAACTCACTATAATAATAACAAAGGCCAAAGGGGAGGTACAAAAGTTGTAAATCCTTATCAACTGATTATTTCCTTGCATATCCGAAAAAACACATTTTTTTTATATGTGGTTGCATCAACGTGAGATCACCTCTAACAAACTTGTCATCATACTGATGTCAGTGTTGGCTATAAAGGTAACCGCGTGTTGAGGCAGACTCATAAGAAATCCATTAAAGGATCCATACAACAAAATAAAATAGAAATGGGAAGGATAAAAGCATAGAGGTATTACACTTATTATCAAGTGATATGAGTGTTATTTACAGCTAAGGCAAAGGCAACCACCAAAGAATATGTCACTCTACAAAATCGAACCATGCATGCTCCTCTCCTTTGCGGATTGATCAACAAGACTATGATTGTCTTCAAGAACACAACGACATACGACATTCCAAAACTCCATAAGAGATCTTCCAGATCAAGTGTTGCATCATCTGCACCTTCTTTGGTGGTAATTGTACTTGCAGGGAGAGGCAACGTTTGGTTTGTTGAGTTGTGAGATTTATCCAGGCTTGACCCATAAAATCCTCGGTTTTCGAGGTAGCTTCTCTCATCAAAGTTTGCAAATTGCGCTGTGTCTGGCGTTCTCCCATTTCAAATTGTTGTAGCACACATTAAACATAGACAAGAAGTTAAGCTTGATGAGCTCGCTGTGAAGGAATTATACCACTCAAGTTGTTGTACAAGTGATCCAAACTTTCGACATGTTTCAGCTTGGCAAAGCTACTGGGGATTCATATATGTCTTAATTTGTATTAAGCCAAGTCGCTCCTCTTCTAAACAACCGTCTAGTTGATGAGCTTAGAATTGTACTACAGCTATCAACACTACCCATACCATTAACCCGTATTTTAAACTACTCATTGTCTCATCATGACTCACACCCAAAAAAATAAAATTTCGTCGCTCAATATAATGAGGCATAATGTAGCTTGGGTTTAACTTAAACTTTATAGAACAATGCAATGCAGTCTCCTTGTAAGCTAATTTTGGGCGAGTCAAGTCAATCGAACTATCGAAGTCAAGTGAAGTCGTCGGACATATGACCCCAGACAGCGTATCCTTTGGTTTGTGTGTACCCATGTATATCAGGATGAGCTGGGAGCATAAGAGGTAAGTGTCCTACTCTCATAACTCATTGGTATGTTAAGGGGTCAAATCCTTATCCATGCATGTAAGGAGAATAAGAATCTCCTCTACCTTTATTTACAAGGAGGGTTTTCTCCTCTGCTTGAGCCCTCAGTCCATCAAAAATAGGTTAATTTGCCCGTCACATGTGATTTGCAGGCTATTACATATGTCATTGTAGCAAAAGAAAAAAAAAGTGGATATCCGCTCCGTATAATTTCGGAGCGTATTTGGATACGGTTTGATACAATTTAGTAGTTTATCAAGTACTCAATTCAAAAGTAAATGAAAACAGAAAAAAAGACAAAAAAAAATAAAAGCGGATACGGATATCCGCTGATCCGCTCCGTTTAAAGCGGATATCCGCGGAGCGGATACGGATCGGTATTTTGTTGATCCGAAAAAGCGGATATCCGCTCCGCTTTTCAAACCGGAGTAGATAATCCGCTTTCGCTCACCCCTAATCATAGGTATAAAGCTTCTTGATCCTGGCTAGAGCTAGCAAAACTTGATCAGACATGAGAACCTAACAGGCTAACACAACTCGTAAGTCGTAATTAGCCAGTTATGTTTGAAAATTTATTTCAACATGTAGTTCAATTTATTTTTTATTTTTCTAGGGTTCAACAATATATGTAGTTAAATGGATTGAGTTATGATGTCGAAAATAACATGTCCCAACTTGGTTAACTTACATATCAAGTTATTTAATCCTATACATACTTTAATTTACTCCTATGTATCCAACGAATTTATTTCTTAAAGCTATTTTCTTCTTATAAATGAAATTCTATTATTTTTTAACGAGTCGACAGGGATCAGCGGATGTTATTTATAGGACGTTGCCGGTACTTTATGAAAAATCAAAGTTTTTGGGTTCTGAAAGAAATATAGTTGCCATGCTCAAACTTAAAGGAATTGACGGATTAATTTAGAGTTGGAGTTTTCAACTTACTTCATAAATGGATAATATTTGAATCATATATTTTTTCAACCCATTTATTTTTACCTCCTCCACTAACATGATTACAAGTCTTAAGTATATATGGTGATCAAAGTGACATACCCCAATGTTCACCAAAAAAAAAGTGACATACTATACCCCAATGTACACAACATTGAATAATCTATGCATAAATTTTTGTTGGTTCTTTCAAAATCTAAGAGAATATCCTGATTTTACAAGACTTTAGTTTATTTATCCCTAACATCTACTACTTTGCAAATTTATGAATTAATTTCTGAATTAAAGTAAAAATCTCTTTAAATTAATACTCGATAAATTATTAATAACCTCTCTAAAATAATTCTTTTCTTCAATCCCGATCTTTAAATAGTTTGCTAAATTATTACTCGATTAATTAATAACCTTTTTAAATTAATAAATTTTCATGATCTCGATAATATTAATTTATAAAGGTTTTACTGTATTTTAACTTCATGTACTTACGTAGCCGTAGGTTGTGGCCCTATACATACATATAGACCACAATCCAAGAAAAAAGATAACTGGTAAGTGCTATACGATTGCTGATCTCTGACATCCAACTCCTCAATCGAACTTTTTTGGCAAGTAACTTTAATTTACTGAATCTGATCATACTGTCCATTCACCATTATATTCTAGCTTGTACCATGCCATTCCCATGCTGCATAATGCATACCATCGCTTTTGCATACCGCATGGCGCAGGCCAAGTCATTAAAATCAATATCAATATATATAAATAAAGGAGGCATATTTCGGGCGCAATAAAGCACACTACGTAGGCGAGAATTTTTAAAGCGCGTCACCTAAACGTGGATAATGACAAAAAAAATGACCTAAAACGTTTAGGAGTCTTAGATAATGACAAAAAAAAATTGGTGTAAAATACTTAGAAGTCTTAGCATCCTTACCGTTTAGGATTCTTGAGGGGTTAATATTCAAAATCAAATATAATATTTTCTATACATCTCAAAAAATAACAAAAATTACACCATCAGATTCGGATCGAAAAATACTTTTGAACGAGATGCATTTACAATATGTTTAGAACAAATCCATCAATAATGTATGTGATAGGACTTTAAGTAAAATAAAAAAAATAAAAATTAACACGCTTCTAAATTTTTGAAGATAAAGTTTGTAGCAAAACAAATTGATGATAAGTAGTATTGTAGTTCTAATAAGACACTATTACCCTATCCCTATGTATCTTTTGCTGTATAATACATATGGTATAACAATCACAATCCATTCATTGAACCCCCTGATTCCATGAATGCATTTCATTCGCATACGCCCTCCCTAATCAAAACAAAAAAAAATTTCCTGCCCTTTCAATGATCAAGTTTTCCATTTTGTGTGTTTTTCTCCCTACTTCAAGAATTTTTTTTAGTCTATATGCTACTAATACCGATTAAGAGAATTATTAACTTGAAAATTATCTTTGGCAGCTTTTGAAGATTATTGAGCTACGTTATTGAACAATGATTGAATGTACATATATAAGTAAGCCTTTTGTTCTCGCTCGATAGTATTTAATCATGGTGACATTTCTCTCGTTGAATTGTGTTTTTTAGATGGTAGACATAAATCCTTTTATTTTATTTTACATTGTTTATTTCCCTAAGATTGCGTCACTTATTTATCTCTTCCAAAAACTTTATTCGCGAGCAATAAGACGTGCCACCCTAAGTGAGAATTTTAAGAGTGCGTCACCTAAGCGAAAATAAAGACAACCGATTTGGAATGGTATATTAAGATTAAAACTCTATCTTCTTATTTAGTTTTGTATCAAATATAACTTTGCTTATACAATTCAAAAAATCTTAAACTATATACCATAAGATTTGGATCGAAAAGTACTTTAAAATGATAAGCATATATAATATGATTAGTCATACTTTTTTTGACTACAGTAGTTAAAGTGTGGGGTATATATATGAAATTTGGGATAACATTATTTTAAATATATCAATCATCTTAATTATAATATAGAGTATTATCTGTAACTATCCACTGCACGATTTCAAATACCAACCTATATTTATTAGTTCGTGCAAAGGATCCATTTTCCGGGAGTATAGAGGCGTGCCATCTAAGTGAGAATTTTAAAAGCGCACCACCTAAGTAAGAATAGAGCATGCTATCTAAGCAGGAATATTAAACAATTAAATATTGCGCAATAAAATTAGAGTTTTTATGTTACTAAACCGTTATGGACACATAACTTAAATATCAAAAAGATAAGTAGGTACACTCCCTCCAAAAAAGAAAAGAAAAAGATAAAAGGTAGGTACATTGTAGCCTCTGTAACGAGGGGTTATTAACAATGGACTCCTAGCAATATTAGAATCCTTATATGATGTGATGAGCATTAAAATTTGTAGCCTCTATAAAATGAAGAGTTGTTTTCAACAGCCCACCTAATTCCAATTTCACGTAGCTTTTTCCTTCCCCATCCCCCTTTTTTTGTGTTTTGGTTTGATGATCATTACTACACATACATTGTCTTACTTTTTTCCCCTATTTTATTTTCCTATGCTTTAATTTTGTTCTCCCTACTCTTTATTTGTGTTGTTTTGTTTTGTTTTAGTTCAAATTGAATTTCCATAAAAAAAATCACTAATTTGGCTATTTACTTTTACAGATTTTTAGATAAGTAAAATGCGTAAAGGTAATAAAATAGTGACCTGTAAGTGAGTTTGATTCGAATTAAACTAGACTTAGACCAACATCCTATACTACTACTATAAATGTCATACCCATATGCACACATATTACGCAACTGAATAACATTTACAATTAGTTAGGATGAGGAGTTGGATAACTTTCTGAGGATTCGAAGGAAATATGACGTTATAGTTGAAAGGGAGTTAAGCAATGATAAAAGGATCCGACAAATTTATTTACCTTAAAGATAAAAACCTTGGTAGATACTCAATCACTCATAACACATACTTTGAACCAAAAAAAAAAACCAAAAAAAAAAAAAACTAAAAAAAGAAAAGAAGAAACAAGAATGTCCACACGTTAGTATACCCAAACTCAATTGCCAAATAAAACTATTTTTAACATATCAAGTTATCAATATCTACATAATATAAATAATTTTTATAAAACTTGCACGGGCTTAAATACTAACTCTAGAGTTTGGGTTGTAGACTTCTAGAGTTTTATAAGAGTTATATTAGATATTTATCAAGTATTTAAAATCAAATATAACTTTCTTTACACGTCTCAAAAAATAATTACTTCTATACCAGTACATTGAAACGAGATTTATTTACAGTAGGTATAATAAACATGTAAGATCATATGTAAATGTTGGTTTCTGTAACTAAAATGAAAAAAAAAATGATATTAGCGATAAAATTAAGGCTGAAAATAAAAATGACCACCTGCATGGCACGAGTTTGATTACTAAAATGCGTCATTTAAGCAAAAATTTAAAAGCAGGCCACGTACGCCAAGAATATATTTTAAGAAGGCTAAAGGAGTGTTGGTATTAGACTTCTACTACAATTTAAGGTACATAGATTATTACCTATACATTTTTTTGAAATAATGTAATTGATATTTATATTAATAAAAGTTATTGTATTACTTTATATATTGAATTGAAAGGTTTGGATTATAGACCATTTATTAAAAATAAATTTGTATAAGCTAATGAATCAATAATTGAAGTATAGGTGCGTTTTTTAGAGTTGAATTTACTAGAACTGAACTGAATTCAATATCACTGAACTGGACCCCTCATTGAATTGACGCCTGAACTGAACTGACCATCTAAACTCTAAAGAACGCACCCTAAATAGTATACTAAACATCATATATGAGTCTATTAACATGAACCCGTGCATCGCACGGGCTTTATAACTAGTGAAATAAATATATGAACCAAATACTCCTAATGTAATCCCTCCATTTCCCTCAAAAAAAAAATATATATAAAATCCCTCTATTTTAGAAAAAACCGTAATATTTACTTTTTGAAGATCAAAATTTACAAACTTTGACCATTTATTTATGAAATAATATAAAGATTTATAATATAAAAATACTATTGATAGTACATTTAGAAAATCATATTTTTTTCATAATTTATATATTCATATACATACATATACTGTCAGAATAGTGTATTGACCGTAAAAATAATAATAATAATAATAATAATAATAATAATAATAATAATAATAATAATAATAATAATAATAATAATAATAATAATAATAATAATAATAATAATAATAATAATAATAATAAGGTTTTTCTAAAACAGAGGGAGTATTTAATATGTAGGCAGATTCATGTTTACATGCATCATGCATATACAAGATTCCTTATAGTCGTATTTTATAAAACAAAATTGAAATTTTTACTTTGAGTTTGCCAATATATTTAAACAATGAGCTAATGTAATCACCCAATTAAATCAGCGCAAAAATTTGTATTGGACGAACTTATGATACTAATCCACTCACATCTCCAGCTCCCTCCATAACTTTAACAATAAACCCTATTTGTATGGCAAAAGGAGTAGTGTTTGAAAGAAACCTCACTTAGCACCTTATATTCAGCTTGACATCTTACCTTACTATTAAAACACAATGCGACTTTTTGAATATTTGCCATGTAACACATTCGAGATTAACATATGGGATACCATGTAAGCCCCTATATTCATATGGTAATGATACGTAAGCCGCCACGTGTGTCAAGCATTTATTTGACTTAATAAATACAAAGCGACATAATTATTATCATATTGTTCAAGTTGTAAATCAAATAACTTTTGTTACGCAACTATAAAAATTATAATTCTTATTTTATTGGATCAGGTTCGGAAAATACTTCAAAATGAGATACGTATGTCCTATATTTGACTCTATATGTTCGGTAGGAGTTATATAACATACACTGCACAATTTCTCCTTGCTATGTGGCACTTCTACGAGTTATTTGTTATGTTTGTCATATATCGTTTATATCACCATTGCATTGACATGTGTTGTTATGTCATTCATTGCTTCATTGTATGATTAATTTGTTAGCTAAATTTTCACCAAAGTAGATGATTGAGTATCAAAACTTCTTTAATTAGAACATTTACTCGCTTTATTTCTAAAAAGAAACAGAAAAGAAAAGGCCATTAGTCACATGACTACACTATCCGTGTAATTAAGACACTTACAATAACACCTAAAAACTACACAACATATAAAAAACAAAATTCCGGGGCAATTTAGAGCTGTCAAAATTTGATCCGACCCGAAAACTCGACCCATACCGACTCGAAAAATCTGGGCCATGAACAAAGAATTCCAACTCAAAACCCGATGCATACCGAACCCGAAAAAACGACATTTATTTGGTCAAACCAGAACCCGCTTTGGGTCAACCCGTTGACTAGAGACGTTCAAAATAAAACACCTCAGCATGAGAAAAGTGGATGATAAAAGAGTTTTATCATATCAAATTTTCTTACCTGTCAACTAATTTTGACATTTGTAATTTCATAGTTCTCTTAAATAAGGGTTTTTCTAATACTTATGAAACGATTTGACTAATTGTTATATTAGTATGAATTTTGATACTTCATTTGCATTAGTAAAAACCTAGTAACTGGTGAAAACCTTATGACATATTTTTCAAGTGAACTAGAACCATATATTTTATGTCTAATATCACTATAGTGTGGAAATTTTTTATTTTAAAGTTGAAAATAGAATTCATTATGCATTTATAACCAAATTAAAAAAAATAAGTGTTCAGCCCGTTGGGTCGATCCGAACCCGAACATATTGGGTCATGAACAAGCTTTTCTCAACCCAAAAATTAAACGACCCGACCTGTTAAATAACCCGACCAAAAATGATCTGAGCCGAATCCGATCTGACCGACTTGTTTCACACCTTTACGGGACATCGCCCGATGACCAAAACTAGTTTTCAATTCAAAACTTTAAAAGCCCTTACACACACATTCATCACAAAAGTCTGCATGAACACAATGACGTAACAATCCTATTTTGGAAAAGTACGGATAATTGCGGAATAATTTCCCTCTTTCTTGGAGAATTAAAGTGGGAAGATAAAACCTCACTTAACGCTCAAGATTGAAAGCACCATAAATTTCTTCAATTAATGATCTCAGATGGTATAAATTCTAGTGAAGAGAAATGCGTTCACATTTCTTATAATAGGAGGACTTGAAGAAGGCATTAGCATCCAATCCAATCCAATTGAATCAATGAACAAGTTGTGAAGTACACCAACAACAAAATGAGAAGCATTCCACACATACATAAGTGTTAGAGACATCCACTCTAGAGAGAGTGAGAGAGAACCACTATAAAATGAGATAATTTGAGTGTTCTACCAATTCGGTGAGTTTAATAAATAATAGCGGAATAATGTTTTCCCTCTTTATATGATTAAAATGGGCTCAATAAAATATGCGGAAAAACATTATTCTGCAATTATCCGCATTTTTCCCAACACTATTTAAGGACTCATCATAACGTCACCTCCTCTCTCAATCGCTTAAACAATAGTAATACATACTGAAATATCTGGTTTTGTTAAATTGGCAAAATCCTATTCACTGCATCGCCTTCCCGTTGCGATTGCCAAGATCAGTGTCAAACCACCGTGAAACTGTGAAAGGCTTTCAGCTCAAATCATCTAACTAATCACCAATTCACTATATATGCACACTAATGGAAACAATTATTCCAGATTGCTAAACAAGTAAAAGGAAAAGTTCAATGGTAAGAGTTTCTTGACAATCTCTAAAACTCTAGATTCTGGACTACGACTAAATACAACTGTTTTTTCTGTTTTCATTTTCTAAATTTTACTCCTAATTCTCGCTCTGTTTTTCTTGTCTGTATGTTTCTCCGGTTGTTTCTTCCCTCTCATTGTCCTCCTCTTTCTCCTATATATATGTACAAGAGCTGTAAAAGAAACTTGTGCAGGCACTTCGTTTCTGGAGAAAGATAGTGGAAAGCTCAAAAGCCTTGTGCCAAGGGAAGTGAACCGCTAGGAGAAACAGCCGGACTCAGATCTCCGCAATCTTCGGACCTTTATACAGTGCCCCAACAACCGTCAAGTCCCAGGGTTTATCCCTTTCTTCAAGCCACGCATAACTTTCATTCTCATTTTCCGGCACTGTTACCCCATCAACTGTAACGTTGAAGGTGAAATGAATAAGCTATATTTTCTTTTTTTTTTTGGATGAATGAATAAGCTATATTTTCAGTTGAACCATACACGATACATTTAAGCTATCTAGTCAAGTCATAGACGTAAGACACAATAAACCAAATACTCCTTCCTACAAATTACTAGGAAGAGGCCGATATAGAGAATTAATGAGATAAAAAAGTAATAGATTAGCCAACATAATCCATATTTGAAAAAATTCCACAAAGCCATCAAGTGGTGGTATCTCATGATGTCACCTCAGAAAAGCAAGAAAATGATCAAGAATTTCCCGCGAAGCAAACATTCACGAATAAACTTCCTATGATAGAAAATTTTAAGACAGAAAGTAGGCACTACCAAACTTACAACAACGCAATTAAAAGGCAAAGGAGTTGTTTCTGTACCTGAGTAACAGCTTAAAGGATGTTCCAGGTAGTATGTACAGTGTCGCCCATCAGGATCAGAGTATGGAGGGCCCAGCACATCCAAAACAGCACACGCTGTCACCGCCGTAAAACGGTGCATATTGCCTCCTGCTGCTGGATAAAGGATTGAAGTGTCACAAGGAGCAACAAAGTCTGTGTCCACTTTAAGCTTTGCCAACCGGACTGCAGCACCCTGAGGAGCATCTGTCAAGCACAACGTAAGTCTCCATCTATCCAACCGTATAACTAAACAGTATGCAGAAACAAAGATAAGAAAGGAATAGGGAGAACTCTCCCTATTTGGATAATGTGCGCAAGCAAAGAGAAAGCAAACATATAGCCAGTTTTGTAGTGATTTTGGTCCTTCACATGTTATGTTTGACCAAAGAAATCCCTTAATCCAAACAATGTGAAAAAAAAATTGAAAAACTTTGCAGGACTACTTACTACAACTAATGTCCCATTTACATCAACAAAAGGCGCTATAAATGGAGGGATCTGGTGTCTCTTCTCTTCTTTTATTTTCATTTTGGGGATTGGGGAGGAGGTTGGGCAGACTGCGTAAAATTAAATGCAATGAACACATAAATGAACTGTCACATTTCTGCTGTTACAAATTTGCTGTCAATGCTAAGGAGAAAGCTCTTATACTGGGTTTTAGTGATATAGAAACTGAGCTTCTTTATCATAATGTACTAATATGGAGGACAACAAAAATATAAAATGTATACGGATCACTAACAGGTACTAATATGGAGGACAACAAAAATATAAAATGTATACGGATCACTAACAGGCTACATTACTATACTTTTATCCTATAATGGTGGGCAGCAACTTGTCTTGATCATTAAACATCAATCAAGTCTACCTATCCAGGCACATATAAAACTACGTGGTCTTAGGATAAGAATTTTTACAACATAAATCATAGAAAGGGGCGCCATTGATTCAGAAAAGAAATCTTACTACCTGAAGTACCAGAATGCAAAATTGTGGTGCAAGGTACGTCATTTGCCCAGTCATATGATTTGATATGCATCGTTCCAAACAGAAGCTTACTGAAGACCGTCATCCCTGGATGATTATGAAGTGGTAATACACCAGATGGCGGCAAACAGAAGATTCCCATCTACAGAATATGAACATACCCAAAGAGTAAACCCACTGACATCCATTCAGCTAAGATAGACGAGCAAACAAAAACATACCGAGAACTTGTCACATTCATAGAGGTGGAGGTAAGTTATGAATGGGGCTTGTCCGACCCTTGTTGCTCGAAAATATGGCATTTCTGGGCTAAGGCCGACATCACTTGGTTTCAAGCTATCTATATACAAAAATCACAAAACACCATCAATGTCTGACATGGTAAATGGCAAGTTAACAGCCACAAAAACTTTCCAGTGGCCCTAAGGGGGCTCGAACTAGGAACCTTTGGAAAAGGGAAGTGACAAGCAAAAGATAACTAGCCTGTACTCAATGGTAAAATATTTCCTTTCTATATAAAATATATATTTTTCTGAAACATATTCTAACACAGTACATAACTAGCTGACAGCTTCAATTCTGTCTAAATACAGTGCATAGAATGGCAAGAAAGATGTTTTACATGATTCTTAGCCCAGTAATTCTTAAAATTCAACAATAGATTATTTCGAATATAAAAAATCAGTGATAGTGATAACATCACTAGTAGAACATTTTCTGGTGACTTATGAGCAAAAGTAATACAGATAGACAGAGGGCCACGGACACGTGCTTATCCCAATTCTATAAATCACTACAGCAACAAAGCATATCTCTGATTATGCCTCTTTTTTTTTTTATGCAAAGCTTAATATACCTCCAAATCTACAATGACAAAGATCATGTTAATGTTTGCAATTAGTTTAATCAAAGATAATGAAAAAGGACATTGGAATCCAATTTTTAACGGATAAGAACAGGACATACTGGCAAGAGATATGTCCATGAGACATGTTGGTTAGGCATCTAAGATAAGGCACTGTTTTAAATCACCCATAACATAGAGCAAGCTACCTACTTGACTCCATCAATCTCTAACTAGACCTCAAAATTGCTCAAGTTACACTTAACAATCAATATACAATCTTCATTTACCCTGTGCAGAATGAGCCGAGCATCAAACTTTCTCCTAACACCCTAAATGACACGGATTGCACAAGAAGTTCTCGCAAGGCAATGGGCAATGCAACCACCATGGGAATATGAAAGTGGAAACAAAATAAACCATAACTTAATAAACAATATAAAAATAAATTTTAGCTTTTGGGTTGCACAGACACGAACACGGGGAAGTGTAGTTCCTAAAGGGTGAAAAGCCTAATATCTGTAGTAACATGCGTGTCGTGTCGTGTCCATGAGCTAAGAAGCATAGACACCTTCGATAGGTGCTGTGTCGCACTGACACCGGCACCAGGTTACGACACCTATTAGGCTTTTTTTCAATCGGAATGACGCTTCCCCGGGTCTGTGTCGAGTTCCGTGTTTGTGTCCCGTATCTGTGTCCATGCAACCTAATCCATGAGTCGACACATGGGCATGAAATGTAGCATAGGTATCCCTCCTTGGTCCAAATAAAATCTCTGATTTGATCCTCACCAGGAGAGCCATTCCCAAGTTGCGTTACCAATGTGAATTCCAACAATGCAATAATAAAATACATCCAAGTTGCGAATAGAATAGTATTCTCAAACAACCATAGTCATTCTAGAAGAATTTTATTCAAATAAGGCAGAACATACACTAGTATACAAAAGTATAGTATCATAGTACATGTCAAAAGTTCAAAAGACGAAAACATATGGGGACCGCGAAAGACGAAACCCATATAAACACTAGGCAGCATTATTATTATAAGACACAAAAAGGCAACATTGTTCTTGGACTTTTTCTGCAGGAGGCAAAATACCATACTGCCCACAACGATAAAAGTGTGAGCCACACAAAAATAACATACAATAAGGAATCAAAGTTTAGGCGAACATTGAAATTGGATATTATTAGATACAATCACAAAGGTGCAACATTCACAGCAATGATTTTTTTACTATTTAAAACCAAATTCTATGATGCATATACAGTAACAATAAATCTGCATTCTTTTTTATCAATTTTGGGTCAAATGGAAAGTGACATAAGCAACATTTCACTAATCAGCAATGCTGAACCAAATCAAACATCACACATATAACAATCATTGTAACATAATTAAAATCAATCGTACATACACGAGGCAAGCTAATAAGATAACAAGACCCGTCATGAAATCCAACCCCACGACCAACTCAACTACCGACTACAAATTAATTATACCAAAATGACACTAGAAAGCTAAACATGAAACAGATTGAACATACCCAAAACAGAGCGTAAACGCTCGATATCATTAGGAGGAGGAACAAAGCCAGTCCCACCATTGGCAAAGACCTCCTTACATGTCTCAAATAGCGTCTGAACAAGCGGCTGCTTTCGCTGCCGTCGTCGGTTTTTCTTGGCAGGCCTCGTGGTTGTTTCCTTAGGCAACACACAAAATTCCTTTACTCTACGAGACCCGACAAAACTAGGCTCAATGCCCATCAAAATTCAAATTAGTAAAGAATCAATCACGAAATGGGCACCTCACAAAACTGCCCAAAATGCTGAAATCTTCAATTTTTTCAATCTGGGTATTGAAAAAAAGAAGAATCAGCTCAAGACCCACATAGGAAAATCCAAAATCTGAAATGGGCACCTCAGAAAACAGCCCAAAACGCTGAAATTCAAATCTGGGTTTTTTTCCAATTGAATGATAGATGAAGAATTAGCGTAAAACCCAGATAGAAAAATCCAAAATTTGAAGATGGGTATTGCGGAAATCCCAAGGGGATACAAAATTGGGATGTGGGTATGACAGTAATGAGAAAAAGTTGCGTTGCTTTCTTTTTCAAGTACTGATCTGTTTTGGGTTAAAAAAAAAAAAAACTGTGAGAAACAGACGGTATAGGATCTTTAGGGTTGTTGCTGTTGTGTTGTTCTATTTAAATTTCATTTTTTGTTTTGTTTTGTTTTTTTAAGTTATGGCAAAGGTATTTGTACCTTGTCAAATGGTAAAAAAACAGGAGATTTTGGAAGTGAAATTTACGAAGCACAAAGAAATTGTTGAAAATGGTTGTTGTTCTGTTGAAGGTGATGGAGAGAGAAAGAGGTTGGTGATGGGGGAGAGTATAAAAGGGACATTGATGGGGGAAGAGAGAGAGAGAGAGAGAGAGAGAGAGAGGGGTACTGGTACGGTTAGCTGATGGAAGAAAAAACAGTTGGTTTCTTCACTGAGAAAACCATGGGCCATTGGTATGACTCTTTCCCGTGGGCTGTTCTAATACCAGACTTATGGTTTATACCAGACTTATGGTTTATATAGTGAAAATTTAAAAAATCAGCTCTGATTGTTCTTTTTTTTAATTGTGGGTGGGGAGTGAAACGTGAATCCAAACCAAAACGTATTTTGACTCCTCTCTTCGTGTTGGCTGTTTTGACATATCTAAGTATTTTGTTTGGCAAAATTAGCCGTAGTTGTAGCTGTAGGCCTATAGCTGTCAAATATAAATTAAGGAAAGAAATTAGTAAAAAAAAAATTACTAAAAATTGCTTGTAACTGCAGTGAAAGTTTGCAGGGATAGCTTTCACAAAATTAGCTATAGTTGTAGCTTCAAACTGAAAATCTAATGACAAACGGTTTAGAAGCAGAGGGTAAAAAATACTAGCTGCAAGCTTTAAGTTATAACTTTTAATGAACAGCTAGTTATTCTTGCCAAACATAGCCTTAAAGTATTGAGAAAAGAATTCAGTATAAAAAGGGTTTTCTTTCTTTCTCTTTTGGTGTACATAAAATATAAAAGGCTTGCTATTGGTCTATGTTAGAATCTCTTCTAATCTAATACTCTATAAAGTTAATGTTATCCCCAATCTAAAAATATACTCTTACATGAATTTCTTTAGGTTTGTATATTATTATTCTCAGTTTTTGCATTTAATAAATATTAGTACATTTAGAAATTGGAGTGTTCTTTTGAGATGAGATATGAGTTTGAAAATATTTTTGGTTTACCACAAACTTCTTAAAACATTGTGTGAGAAATTTATAAATCATTTACTTTTGTGTTTTATTTGGTTTAACATATAGAAAGTGATAATTAGTCATACCAACAATGCATAAGATGATATAGTGGTTAATTTAGGATTGGGTCGAATTATGATTTGTATGCCGACTTTGGACATATCAATGAAATGCCCAAAATTTATACGTGGAGTGCATCTCTCTCCTTAATGAGAGGGTCCTCTTTCCCTTGCTTGTGTCAAATAGATTTTTCATGATCCGTGTATAATTCACCATCACAGTATGGACTTGATTTCGACTGGTTCGACTAGGGCTTCTAGACGAAAATGACAATTGAACCAAGAGAGGCATTTTGGCGGCTAAAGTTGTTGAAAGAAATGATTGTGGTAATTGTTGCACACATAGAGGATGATGACTACACAAATGATATTCTTTATATGGAGGGTGAGCCTCTGGGCAAAATCCCTTTAGCTTCATGGCGATGAGAAACACGATGCAACCGATCTTGAAACATCAAGATAGTTGGGTGGTACTAAAATTAAACCTAACTTCACTTTCCACCTTTTCAACAACATTAATAATACAATATGATGGATTGTTCTCCACTGTCAATTGATGAAATTTTGGTGTTGCTACATAAAACTAAGGACATTAAATAATTTGCAAAGGTACAATTCACTCATTCTTCTTTTTGGATTAAAGTGTATGATGCTTCTTGTGGAAGAAGAAAAAAGAACCCATAAATGGTAGCTATTTGTGTCCATATTGAAAAATGTGTTCAAATTTGATAATTTTCATGTGTTGAACTAATCCAATTTATTACCATTGATTTAACGTTGGTTGGTGGAGACTAACCTAATGCGCAACCATTAAACTTAAGTTATAATGAACTGCATGGGAATCAACAGCCACCAGAGAGTTAATAATGCCCTCTGGGACATATATATTATGATAGAGGAATCGTCCCAATACATTTTGTAATAGAAATAATGTTGGATAATTGAGCGTTGGAAACAAAGTTCAAAGAAAATGTGGCACGAAAGGATAATGTTTGAGTATTTTAGGTAATTTGGAAGGACATGATTCAAGTGTGATGACATCTCTGTTAACATAGTGTCTAACATCGACACCATGTGATAATTTTAAGGTTTTGCACAAAGTGGGGATCTAAATTGAATTGCTTTTTGACATGTACGAATGGTTGAAAAAATCTCGCAAACAACAAACTTGGAAGCTCATGACGGGTCTCAAAGCAAGCTACTTGGTCCCAAGTTTGCTGGAGACTTCAATACTACTTTGGGAGACACAAGAAAGAGGGGTTGAGTTGGGTCTATACTTTTCTTTTCTTTTCTTTTTGGCAAAGTTTTGATTCCCTTAAGAAATAACTGAATGAAAATTGAGCGCAAACATGTGACAAAAGAGCAAAATAGACACCATATTTTTTACACAGAAATTATCCAAAAAATAACTGAAACATCATGATCTACTACTACTTTTTAGGATTTCATAAAAACTTGTTGTATCACTCGAGTTAAACTCTTATTTCAGATTGTAACTCTAAGTTAAGTATAAACACACAACAAACTTATGTTGCCACCACTCATAAACTAAACGAATAAAATAATCTCAAGAAATCTCAAATTACAACCTTTGCATGCTTCTTAACTTATCGAATGAAAGGCTACAAGTTTTTAAGTGTCATAACTTATTAGTAAAACAAGGAAAAATGAAAGGAACATTGTTTTGAAGCAGTTTTCTCTATTGTGCATGAAATTGATTTTGATAATAAAAAAAAAAGAAGAAGAAGAGAGACTGTTGTTATTTGAATTTTTTTGGGATAAAGCTCAATGTATCCCTGTGGAGTTTTGCAGTATTTACGCCAACCATTACTATAAAAGAAAGGAATATACACCATGTGATTTTTTTCAAGATGCGAAACTGACAAGTCAAACCTTTTTAACTGATTTCTTTTTTGAACCACATGATGTTTTAATGTTGTAAAAAATGTTACAAGCTGATTTTGGGTTAAGCATAACCAACCGTCTAAAAACAATTCTAAAAATCTGGTCAAATGAGTATTCTTGAATCTTGATGCACTCAAAAATACTCCATCCGAACCACAAATAACATTACATTTGACTTTTTGCGATTTTCAAGACACTACTTTAACCACATATAACTCTTTTAATATGAATATAAAAATTATAAATTTTGATTTGTTTGAAAGTACTAGTTGCAATGAATTTAGCAAAAGTATATTGTAAAACTTTATAGTTTTTCATTAACCAATGGTCAAAGTTTGTTAAAAAGTTCAACGTAATGTTATTTGTAGTATTAGCTAAACCAACGTAATGTTATTTGTATTTATTAACCAATGGTCAAAGTTTGTAGTATTAGACCTATTTGACCCGATCCAAACCCAACCAAAATCCTAACCAGTAAAAGTTCCAATTCAAAGTCCAAATAAACACCCTACAAACGGCCCTTTTGCCAGGCATGCCAGCCCCATGCTAACTCAGCCCAACCCATAGGCCCAAACTCGGCCCAAACTATCCTACCAAAAAAAAAAAAATCTCATTCATATCTCTCTCTCTCTCTCTCTCTCTCTCTCTCTCTCTCTCTCTCTCCTATCCTTCTTCATCCACCACGTTTGTAAATTGTCCTCCCTTTGTCTCTTCTGACTCCACACGATCAAGAAGCCATCACAAGGGTGTCTCTCTCTCTCTCTCTCTCTCTCTCTCTCTCTCTCTCCTGATCAAATCTATTAATTTTTTCCAATCTTTCCCCCCCCAAATTTCATACAATTCTCCCAAAATGTACGGGTTCGAAGCAATGACCTTCAACATTCATGGAGGTTATTTGGAAGCCATTGTTAGAGGTTACAGATCTGGATTACTAACAGCTGCTGATTACAACAATTTGTGTCAGTGTGAAACACTTGATGATATTAAGATGCATCTCTCTGCTACTGATTATGGGCCTTACCTTCAGAATGGTAATTAATTTCTGTTTTTTTTTTTTAATTTTAAATTTAGTTTGATGCTTGAAGATTATTAATTGGGTCGTGATTTAGAAAGGTGATTGCTTTTTTGGTGATTGAACTAGGGGTTTGAGTTGTTTATGATTTCTGATCTTGATTTGTTTGGAAGTTTTGAGATTTGTTGGAATTTGATGGATTGTGGATCAGTTGGTCTTAATGTGTTTGACTTGATTAGTTTTATTTGTATGAGACAATTGAAATGTTGGAACTTCTAAATTTTGCTGAATTAAGTCAATAAATTGCAAAAAAACAGCATTGACTAAATGTTAAGAAAAGGAGAATGTGGAACTAGATTATGCTTATTTGTCTCCCCATCGGTGAAGCACAAGCTATATGGAGCTGTTTATAAGCCTACATTTATATGTTGAGAATAGAAAATACTTCACTTCTGTGAGAAACCGTTTACGTTCTAAGCAGTATTTGATATCCTAAACTAGTGACATTTTGGAAAGTGTTAAGGTTGTTGTATTAGTTAGGATAAGATAAGGGGTTCTGCAGCTTAATAACGGGACCTTGAATGGTGGGTTGTGGGAGAAATTTCTATGAAATGATCATGATGCTTATTTTGAGGAGGTATAGGAGGGATGCTTTCAAGGGCGACTATTGAATGCACGATATATGGAAGAATTGTTAGGGTAGCTAAAGTTTCAGAACTATAGGAATCTGCTTCTACCTGGTATCATCAAGGCTGAGTACCTTTGACATTACTCTGGTATATTAAAGGGATTCAACATTCAAGGGAAGAGCTTTTTATTTGTAGTGTTAATTTGCTGTTTCCGAGGGGCATGTGTGGATGTGTTTCCTGGTAATTATAATGGCTTTCTCAATTTAACTACTCTAAGGAGAGGTTTTGAGGCTAGGTTTGAAATGGATAAAGAAAGTGAATAAGAGATTGGTTATGATTGAATTGATTTCTTGTGGGAGACTCAGTAGTGGTTCATGGAGTAAATGAGGCAAATTTCAAGTTCTGCCTGAGTTAAGTGTAGGAGTCGATAGAGATGCATTGTAGGAACTTAAGTGTCGAGGTCACTACATGCAGTAGGAACTGGGCTTTGAATTTTGTTAGATAATGTCGTGAAGGTCATCCATGAGATCTTGTGTGGGAAGAATATTTGGGGGAAAGATTGATTTAAGTAGTTGAAATGGCATTTCTTGTAATGGAGAAGCAGAGATGTGGGTTTTCAAAGTCAGGATTTGTTAGGAAAACATAGCTCCCAGTCCCACCATAGACAACTTACTATAGTGAAGATCAGCTATATCACAATAAAGTGCACTACAGCTGTTGTGATGATATATCTAGCATGATATACAGTTTCATTTTGTTGAAGCTGAGAGATAAGTATTAGTGGCACTGGGGTGTCAGTTTTCTCTGAAGCCAACTTTGCTTGAACTTCATTTCAGAACTGTAAACCGAGTGACTTTTGTGTACTATAATGCCATAATAGAATACATAGTGAGAGAGAAAAATTACACGCCTTGAAAAAGTATGATGAAATAGTAAAAAGCTTTTGACATGATAAAAAAAGAAAAGGAGTTCTAATATAGAGACGCTGGACAATAGGTCTGTGGTAGAATCGGTAGATGGAGAGGGTTCTACAGCGTCCTGTTTCGGATACTTAAAATTGGAAGAAACTGGGGGGGGGGGGATCTCTTTACATGACTAACAACTTACTTTCCCTTGTTCTAAGATCTATCCCAGAGGTTTTAGGTTCGAGTCCCCTTGGTCTTCAACTTCAGGGCCCATGGGATTAGTCGGGCAAAGCTCGGATACCAATGTTATCTAAAAGAAAAAAAAGTTTACAACCGATAAGCATTTTCTAGGCTAACTCTAACAGCTTCCCTCTTTACATTGATATTTTTTACTGATAAGTTATTTTATTATTCATCTTGTCAAAAAGAATTTTAGGTTTCAAGAAAAAAATTGTCTTTTTTTTCTTTGTGCGTTTCCACATTTCCTTATTTTTGGAGAAAAGATATTTCCGCTCTTTCCTGTTTTTACGTGTCCGACCCTCTTTGGCCTCCGTGTAACATAAAATTATTTAAACTTTGAAATAGTTAAAAAAAAGAGTAAAGCATCCTTCATCTGGTGAAGCTGTACCCACCCTCCCATAATTTAATGCGTACTTCACCTTAGAGACCAAATCAAGATATTAAATGGTAAGTTATTAGCTCTGGAAATAATCCAATTTGTTTTTCCTTCCAATCTCCAGCTCAACTGTTATTTGACTCAACTGTCCTTTGTGTGTAAGAGCTTTTATTTGTTGAATTAGATATATGTTTTTATTCAGCAACTTATTCATATTTTGGTCCTTTTTATTTTATTGTAGAACCTTCTCCTTTGCACACAACCACCCTTGTGGAGAAGTGCACTCTTAAACTGGTCGAGGAATATAAGCACATGATGTGCCAGGCCACAGAACCTCTGTCAACCTTCTTGGAATATATCACGTAAGTGGAGTTATTTGATTTCTCTAAATTTTACATCTAAACAAGCAATTATTGTGTTGGTGTCTTTATCTCACTAAAATGTTGGATGAGTTGTTTTCATGATTTTTGTGATTGTTATACTTTTGGGTGTAAAGCATATGGTTAGATGTGGATGTGTTGACTGTGTACTTGGTATTTCTGCCTCCTCTACCTGAACCAGCCTCGCAGAATGAAACTGTGACCTGTGCCTCTGATAGTTTGTTATATGGATCATTTGTTTCTGTGGAGAGATTAATATGAGCAAAGAAGATACTCCAATTCTCCAAATGCTATGGTAGACTCCCCTTTGTCCCTTCCTCGTCTTCCCAACTGTTTAGTCAACAACCTCTGTCCCTTTTCACCTTCTTTTAGGTCTTTTGCTGACTTGTTCAAACAATCTTTTTGCTTACTATTCTTACGGGTGATTTTCTAATTTGATTGATTTTACACTATACAAAATAATGTTCTTGCGAAGTATATCTAGTCCCAATAAGTCCAAGCAAGTATCATTAGATTAATTTCAATTTCATGAATCACATCTGATACTTCTAGTTGATAGGTGATTGTGACATATGACTAGGAAATTGGTAGACCTTTTTTGGATCTGAATCTGGAAACTACTTCCCCCAATGTTTTCATTGCGATATTGTTCTATGTTTAATTTGCTTGATGAAATTCAAGAGCAGAACAATAAATGCTTAGTACTCTAGTTATGTATTGGAAATGCAATCTGAGGATATGCTCCAGATTCCAACTCTTTTGTTTCTTTCACATAACCTAGTTCTTCAAAAAGTCCTCTCCTTTTTATCTTCATAACAAATATATCTTTTGCCCATGGAATTTATGTTTTTGGGAGAATTGAACTTATGGTTATACATTGAAAAGTGCAAAATGTCTATTGTGAGTCAGCTGTTTTTGGAGGAAGTTAGGTTCGTCATGTATAGAGTTCTGTTAGGTGGTTTTTATTCATCTGAATGGATATACTCCCAAGTTAGAAGACGAGGTCTATTCTCATCTTAAGAAATACTATATTTAAAATCATGTACATTGTAGAAAGAACTTTGCAGTTTTAGCCCAGGTTTTTTTTTTTTTTTTTTTTTTTTTTTTTTTTTTTTTGTGGTGGTGGGGGGTGGGGCGGGGCGGGGGGGGGGGGGGGAAGCTCTCTCAGTCTGAGTCGCTGGTAAGAGGACAAATGGTTCTAGGTTACCTTGGGTGAATTTGTGATAATTTTATGCTCCATTGGAGCTGACTTGTTGATGGAACCTTGGCTGGTTGTTTGTGGTCAAGTCATTCATAATTGTCTGTCTCATGACGACCTTCTGTAGCTCATTATATAGTTGGCCTGAAACTCTATGTAGCTCATTTAAGCCTTGTTCAATTTTCAGGTATGGTCACATGATTGATAATGTTGTCCTCATTGTTACTGGAACCTTGCACGAGAGGGATGTTCAAGAGCTATTGGAGAAATGTCACCCCTTGGGCATGTTTGACAGGTACTGACAGTCTGCTCCCTTGCATGTTTATATTGCTTTTCTTGTACACAACTACACAGTGCTGACTTTCTCTGGTCTCTCAGTATTGCTACCCTGGCTGTTGCTCAGAATATGAGGGAGCTGTATCGATTGGTGCTTGTTGACACTCCCTTGGCTCCTTACTTTTCTGAGTGTATCACATCCGAGGTACATCGTTGTCCTACACCTTGATCAGATGTGTTCGCTGTTCAAATGATTTCTGATCAAATTGTTTTCTTAGTTTGTTATCTTAAAATTGTAGATATTAGGATTTCAATGTTATTTTACAGATAGTTTGTTTTGTTGATCCATCTTTGAGGATGTGTGTTAATTAGATGTATTTGAATGGTTTGGATAAAAAAGAGTCGGTCACTTACTGCAACATGCTATTGTCATTACAAAACTCTTCCATCTGAGCTACTAAGACTAGGATGTTTGGGGGGAGGGGGCATCGAATAAATTAATTAAACTTGCTTCCTCTCCTTAATGGATTTCTTTCTCAAATTTTATTGCTTAGTATGTGTATTTTTGTTTGACTCTTTCATTTTGTTTGGGTTGCTGTGACAGGACTTGGATGATATGAACATTGAGATTATGAGGAATACTCTCTATAAAGCATACCTTGAGGATTTCTACAGGTTTTGTCAGGTGAATATTGGAATATTTTTTTGCTGATACCTCACCAGCCACCATCACAGACAACTCGTTACTTCTTTCCCATCACTCTTCTCATTCTCTCTTTTCTTGGCTTTTTTCAATCTTTTATTTACTTTGATAATGCAGAAACTTGGTGGGGCAACTGGAGAGATTATGTCTGATCTTCTTGCCTTTGAGGCAGATAGGAGAGCTGTAAATATTACAATTAATAGGTAGGTAATCTATAGCTTTGTTGAAAACAGAAGAAAAGCATTATCTAAAACTAAAATATCAAAAATCCTTTGGCTCTTGAATCATTATGTAGCTAGTTGAACCTAAGCACTTGATTCTTGCAGTATTGGAACCGAGCTTACGCGAGAAGACCGTAAGAAGCTGTACTCGAATTTTGGTCTCTTGTAAGTGTCTTTAAGAATTGTGTTTCATTTTTGTCATTTTATGAATTTATCTTTCTGATATAGACTTAGT
The DNA here is from genome assembly GCA_038025085.1 of Tetragonia tetragonoides. Taxonomy (NCBI): domain Eukaryota; kingdom Viridiplantae; phylum Streptophyta; class Magnoliopsida; order Caryophyllales; family Aizoaceae; genus Tetragonia; species Tetragonia tetragonoides. Next base: position 44,510,946 of record CM076139.1, read on the forward strand.
TTTAAAAAGCGCGCCTCTTAAGCGCGAGGCGAGTAGAGGCGCAAGCTCCAGCGCTTCTACCACCCCCAAGCGACGCGATCCCAGGAAGCGCACAAAAAGCGTGCGCCTCGACGCGCTTCGTGAAGTGGTGCGCTTTTGTGGCCTCTTGGACAGATGGTAGAGAAAAAGAGAGAAGAGAGAGAAAAAAGGTTCGATCTCCATTGTTAGCCTGTGATTCAACTCCTCCATGCAGAAATTCTTGCCAATTAAACATTTTTGAGAAGAAATCAACACCAATTTCAGTTTTAGGGTTTAATCGAAAACCCTAGAAACTAGATCTAGGAAATTGGCCTGAGATTCAACTCCTCTAACCATATAAGATTAGGGCTTTGGGCCGACAGAGAGGGTCGAGTCGGCTGGCAGGTTCGCCGGCGTGAACTGGTCGGCTGCCGGACGTCGGCGAGAGGTGATAGGAAAGATGCGTTGCCTCCAAAGCATCTCTTTCCTTTCCGTCACTATTGTATGTTGACTGAGTACTGACTGTCGTGACTGATTGGCTTGCCTTTTCACCATCCTTTTTTTTTTAAATCTTGACAGCTGTCTTTTCGTATTGTTTTTTTCACTGTGTGTGCGATGCAGGCTGTATCATTCACAATCCAAAACACTATTATGTTACAGTGGTAGTCAACATGGCCCACGAACATTAAATGCTCCTACTTTTTTTTGTTCCAAGGAAGGCACTGAGGCCAGTACAATAAATTTACATACAACGGGGGTGGGGGGATTCGAACCTGGGACCTAATGTACCCAGGACCTCAGTCTTTACCACTAGGCCAAGACCTCATTGGCTAAATGCTCCTACTTTTATATTCATTTTCAGCGTTCTCATTTCCTGGGTCATATGTGTTACTGTTACCAGCGAATTACTGCACGTCTGCACCGTCAATTGACCCACAAGTTTTTATATTTTTATTTTAAATCCATTTTGGAACAGATTTTCAAGAATATATCTGAAACAATTTGTTTAAAATAATTAATATTTTCTTTTGGGTAGAAAAAATCATATAAAAAATAATTTATAAATTAAAAGTATTTATTAAAAATATTTGCGCAATATTTGCGCCTCGCGTACGTGAGGCGTGCGCTTTCGCCTTGCGCCTCGCCCCTCGACTTTGAGGACCCTTTGCGCTTCAGTGCGCCTCGCGCTTTTTAAAACTAAGGATATAGATGTGTTTGTGCATTGTAGGTATCCTTATGGGCATGAAGAGCTAGCTGTTTGTGAGGATATAGATCAGGTATGATTTGGAGTTTATCTGCATTTATCATTTGAGATAATTATGGATGTTGTATGCACATCCCCTGTCCTTTGCCTGCTTCTTTCATTGAGTCATTTGTCAATACTTGCATCTGAACCTTCTTTCTGAGTGATAATATACATTTTGGAAAAGGGCAACCTTGTCTGAGGTTTTGTTTATCAAGAGACATAACTGGAAATTCTGATGCATTAATTGTACAGCCTTCTTTTGCCTTTCCTTTTATATTTCCTAGTTATTCCAATGGAAGTCCTGAAACTTCATTGGTCTTTTGACACTCCTAGGTTTGTTTGATTTTGATATCTGTTGGCATTATAGTTGTGCGTGAAACTGTTTTTGGTGTGTAATACATGTGAGGTCACTTTAGAGAAAATCTGAAGCATGAGTTATGAGAAGCCTCAATAGGTGTTTCAACACAGTAAAGGGTGTATAGTTATTGATTCCTATCTGTTCACAGTAAAGGGTGTATAGTTATTGATTCCTATCTGTTTCACAGGAAGTGTTCTACTTTCTATTTTGGTCTATTCTAAATTGACTGTCCTCCAGCACTAATTCACTGAAGTCAATATTGGTCATATTCAAGATGTGTTAAGAGTCGACTAGGACAAGCAACTCTATATTAGAGGGGGTAAATTTTTTCTGAGAATTTCTCATATGGTGTATGAAGCAGGGGCTTTGGTTTACTGAAAAGTTAAAAATTTTCCTAATATATTTGTCTCACTCGGCAATGATTAGCGTTGCCCTCCTTATAGACTGATTGTTGAGTGTAAATGTGTTTCAAACTTGATGAATCTTATTTGTCTAGTTTGTGCCATCGTTATAGTCGACCAGCTTTTGATGTTTGATATCCTCTACAATTCTTACTCACACTGTCACACATTTAGTGGACTCACTTCTTGCACCCATTCATTTTTTAGATAAACTTATTGCACCCATTCATTTCCATGTATGAAGTGATTCTTTCTTATTTCATAAAGGAACAATGAAGTAGTGGAAGCATGTGAGTTGATGTCCTGCAGTATACATATGCTTCATATATATTACTCTTTTTTTGATTGAAATAGGAAGGAAGAACTCGATAGTTGATCCCAGATCTTTGCTGGGGACGAGTGGGGGGTGCGCCACCACCCCAAGCTCTCATATACTCTTCTTGTTTGTATCTTCTTCTTATCTTTTCGTTTTCTTTTGTTTTTGAGGGAGGAATGGGGTAGAGTTGAGATTGGTGTAAAAAGTTTGTTGCTACGACATGAGATTGACACTATCTGACAGTGTGCGTACGGCATTCTTGAAAGTGTCTCTAATGTATTCATTTTTATCCCTAGGATGCATTCAACATCCTTAGATTTATTAGCTTCTGTCCGCTGAATGGCACACATCTTAAGTTGTGTCCTAATTCTGTTTGATGCTCCTGTCTTAGGTCCGTGGTGTAATGGAAAAATACCCTCCTTATCAGTCTATATTCTCCAAGATGTCTTATGGAGAAAGCCAGATGCTGGACAAAGCATTTTATGAAGAGGAGGTCAAGAGACTCTGCTTATCGTTTGAGCAACAGGTCCTTTCCTAGCAAATAACTTGGTGTTCATTTTGTTGCACTGTTAAAAAGATGTAGTGAGGGTGTGCTTAAAAGCATTGTCAGTTATTTTGTCTCCTCTTAGTTGCTACTTTTCTTTTTTCTTTTTCCAACCCCGCCCACTCCATATTTGCTGATTAGAAATGTGTCTGAATTTGTCGAGCTGCAGTTTCATTATGGTGTTTTCTTTGCGTACATGAGGCTGAGGGAGCAGGAGATCAGGAACCTGATGTGGATATCAGAATGTGTGGCTCAAAACCAGAAGGCTAGAGTACATGACAGTGTTGTCTTCATATTCTAGTCGCTTTCGAAGCGAATATGGGCGAACCATGTGGGAATTTCCGAACAAGAACAACCAATTCTTGTGCCTTTTGTGCTTTGTACATCTCATATCTTCTATCTCAGTTATAGAATTGAGTCGCGAACATTAGTTATGCTGCATAATAAGGTGGAATAAAGCTTGTATGTTGTATCCTATGATTCTTTTATTTGTGAAGAGGTATTTTATCTTCGTTCTGAATTTTGAGCCCTGTATCCCCGTTTTCGTGTTGGGGAAAGTACAGATAAATTAAATGTTTGTAATGAATCTTAGTGCATCACATATGTGATCTGAGTTGTTTGCTTAGTTAGTAGCTTTCATCCTATTGTTAATTTTACATCTATGTCAGTGTCCATGTTTTATTTACTCCCCTTTTTTCCAGGGTACATTATCCCTGCGGTTCGGTACTTGGTTAATTGGTAAGATTGCTATAAAACACGCTTGTAAGGGGTTGTAGGCTTGTAGCACACCATTATGTATGTTCAAACTAAGCTTAAGCTTACATTATTAAATGTCATTTTATCTTCATAATAGCTCATATTGAGTATTGAGGAGCAAGTCTTGTGTAATACTAACTCACATAAAAATGGGATTACTATTTAGAAATGTAGGGATCATTTATGAGTCGTGATCATTGTTCTACTAAAAAGTTTAGGCTGATTAGAAAGCGAATCGAAAGGAAAAGAGGGTCACCAACAAAGAGACTAATAACGACCCTTACGCTTTTTTCCTACCCTTTTCGTATTACGGGGAATCTCCTATACCAGGTATGTTCCGGATGCCTTACTAGGGATGAAATGATTAGTCCGTCAGGGCCATGGAAAGAATGGGGGTGAGTGATAAAATAGACGGCCTTTTTGAGATAGGAACGACACGTGCTCTATAAACAAATATGGCTCAAAGGGGGAACGTTATCAACGACATTTGCAGGCTTCTTCAGATGAGCACGAATGTTAGCTTACACCACACTAAGAGGACTGCAAACATGGTAGTCCATACTCTTGCTGCTAGGGCCTTTGAGGAAACAGAGCCAAGGCAAACCTTCATGCTACCTCCCTCCTTTGCCAAAATAGCTTATGATAATGATGTCACTGGCATGCACATGGAAAAGCGACGCCAAGGTGTGCAGTTTGGCACCATTCCAATCAATGCCTAGTTTATGCATATGTAATATTGATGCACTAGTTTACTCTAAGTACCTTTATGATGTACAGTTAATCTTAAAGTCCTCCTCTAGAGGCATTTTGGGTCTTAGGAACACTACTATGCTACTATGTGCAACACATGTATACATCTGTCTTTCTACAAGAAGTTGTACTTTTTGAAGCAATGAATGAATGAAACTATCCTTTGTAAAAAAAAAATTAGGACAGCCTAGAAGACTTGTGGAGAGATTAATATGAATCATAGTCCGAAGCATCGGTATGTATCTCGAACGGCTTAGCATGATTCGGAAAGGCCAGCACCGGATCCGCCATGATGTCTCTCTTTAAGTTCGTGATCCTTGTTGTACTAAAAAGTGACCATTGTCTTATCAAAAATTATAATAAAACCGTCTTAAACAAGCTTTTGTGTATATTGAGTCATTATGTTTTTCTTCTCTTTTTGGGGCTTGAGGTTAATTAGTTCAAATATAGCACCAGTTTTTTCAGTGGCAGATATTTTGGTGGTTTCGTTATTCACGTTTAATCATCTATCAACCATCCAATCCAGCTTGCATGGTAGTTGTTAGCACGTCTTGCTTGCAGGCAATTCCGACTTGGATAGCAAAAACAATACTGTGGGATTAAAAGGCGATATGGAATAAAAATAGAAGGAGAGAGAGAGAGAAGAGGGATAAAATGAGGTTGAGAGAGAATGTCGAAATGACATAAAATAATTTGTGGAATTTATTCATAGTTATTTTTAGGGAGAGATGTTTCGCCATTCGTTGTTTTATCTTCTTCTTGTATAAATATCTCCAATAATTGTAATTTAAATAAATACACCAGTTTTGTAATTCATCATCAGAGAATCAGTATATATTAAGAGAGTTATATTTCTTAAGTTAACTTTCTTCCTTCATATTGGTTATTTTCTCTTATTGATAGCTACCTATTGCAATATCGTGAGGAGGATCCAATTACATAATACTTTGCGTCTACAAGAAACCCGAAAATTCCGCTGCGACTCTAACAATTGGTATCAGAGTCAACACCAAAATTTAAGTGGTCAAATCTAATTATTTTTCCTTTAGAAAAGTAATGGCTTCTAGTAGGGTAAATGTCAAAGTAGGAAAATATGAAATCGAGAAATTCAATGGGAAAAATGATTTTTCCTATTGGAGGATGCAGATGAAAAATCTGCTAATATCACAGAAATTGCATAAGGCGCTAGCGGGAAAAGAGAAAAAGCCAGCAGATATGGAGGATGCGGATTGGGAAGAACTAGATCTTGAGGCGCGGGCTGCCATAATCTTATGTCTTGAGAGGGATGTTGCTTTCTTGGTAAATGAAGAAGCAACTGTAGCAGCTGTGTGGAAGAAATTAGAGGATAACTTCATGACGAAGACTCTAACTAACAGGATCTACTTAAAATCCAAATTGTATACATGCAAGATGGAGGAAGGCACCTCAATCCATGATTATGTCAACAAGTTTGATAGGATCATATCAAACCTAAAAGACATAGATGTGAAGATAGATGATGAGGACCAGGCACTAATACTGTTACTTTCATTGCCCAAATCCTATGAAAATCTAGTGCAAACTTTGATGCTTGTGGGTGACACTCTCACCATGGATGAGACGAGAGCATCACTTCTAGCAGATGATCTACGCAAGGTCGCTACAAGTGTAATGTCCTCTTCAAATGGACGAGACTACAAAGATCAGGCACAAGGATTATTTGCAACTAGAGGAAGGACCAATGAAAAGGGAAAAAGTAAGCGAGGAAAGTCTAGGCCTAAATCTAGACCTCCTGCTGAGAGATTATGCTTTAAATGTGGTGAGCCTGGGCATTTTAAAGCAAATTGCCCAAACAAGAGGGTAACATTCAAGAAACACAACGACTACCCGAAAGAAAAAAGGCAGGAAAAACAAGAGGCGAGTTATGTCTCAAATGACGAGGAAGATTGTTACTCAGTTACCGAACAATCGTATGATATTTCTGATAAGTGGATGCTTGATTCAGGAGCCTCCCATCATATGTGCCCAAATAGAAAGTGGTTTACTACTTATCAAAGCATGAATGGTGGTACAGTTTTAATGGGCAATGATCATGCTTGTAAAACTGTGGGTCTCGGTACAATAAGAATCAAGATGCATGATGGAGTCGTGAGAACCTTAAAGGATGTGAGACATATACCAGATTTGAGAAAGAACCTAATCTCTATAGGTTTATTAGAGAAAAATGGTTGTAAAATAGTTATGGAAAACGGGGTTCTAAAAGTTGTTCGTGGTTCCTTGGTAGTGATGAAGGGGATTCGTCACAGTAATCTTTATCCTCTTTTGGGGACTACTGTTACAGGTGAGTTAGCAGTTGGAATTGGTGGAAGTAAAAACCCGACAGAGTGCACAAAAATATGGCACATGCGGCTTGGGCATATGTCGGAAAAAGGTCTATCATTGCTTAGTGGACAGGGTTTGTTGAAGAACATGATGAAACCACAAATGGAATTTTGTGAGCATTGTGTGTATGGAAAGGCACACAGAATGAAGTTCTCTACAAGCAAGCACAAAAGCAAGGGGTTGTTAGACTATGTGCATACAGATGTTTGGGGTCCGGCTAAAGTTACTTCCAAAGGTGGTTCCAGATATTTTGTTACATTTGTTGATGATTATTCTAGGTATGCTTGGGTTTACTTTCTTAAGCATAAGAATGAGGTATTCGACAATTTCAAGCAGTGGAGAGCAATGGTCGAAAATAGGACAGATAGAAAGCTTAAAACTCTGCGGTCTGACAATGGCACAGAGTACACGGATGGAGCTTTCAAGGAATCTTGTGATCAAGAAGGTATTGTGAGGCACTGGACAGTTAGAGACACACCACAACAAAATGGAGTCGCGGAAAGACTGAATCGTACACTACTTGAGAAGGCAAGGTGTATGCGCTCCAATTCTGGGTTAGGTAGAGAATGGTGGGCAGAGTCGGTTGCTACAGCTTGTTATATAGTGAATCGATCCCCACATTCTTCTCTAGATGGAGAAACACCTTATAGGGTATGGTCAGGGGAACACGCAGATTACGGGAAACTCAGAATTTTCGGATGCACGGCTTATTATCATGTTAAAGATAATAAACTTGATGAAAGAGCTAAGAAAGCAATCTTTCCGGGATATCCAAAAGGGGTTCAAGGCTACCGTCTTTGGAGTTTACAGGATTCTAAGTTTGTAATCAGCCGGGATGTGACCTTTGATGAAAGATCTATAATAGCTTTGTCAAAAGCTATGGTGCCGGATAGTGGTGATGTTGAAAGAACTTCAAATACTCAAGTGGTGGAGATAGAATCTATAAATCAACCAATAGATTCCAATCATGTTCAGGTGGAGCATCCTAATGTTATCCAAGATGAGGAGGAAGACGATGGACTTGATCGTGATGAGATCGAGCAAGAAAATGCACATGTCATAGAACAACAACATGAAGATTTTTTGGCATCAAGTAAGCCAAAGAGAAATTATAAAGTAGTTCAGAAGTTTGGGTCAGACAAACCTTTGAGGCATTATGGACAGTTAAACTTAGTAGAGTATGCACTATCGGTGGAGGATGATGAGCCGATCACCTTCAAACAAGCTATCAATGACAAAGATAGTCAGAGTTGGCTGGTTGCCATGGAAGAAGAGATGCAATCTCTTCATAAAAACAAGACGTGGGATGTACTCCCGTTGCCCATAGGTAAGACTGCGATAGGATGTAAGTGGGTGTATAAAAGAAAGGAGGACCCTTCCGAGCCACGTGGTTTTAGGTTTAAAGCCAGATTAGTGGCTAAGGGTTACGCACAAAAGGAAGGTGTTGATTATAATGAGATTTTTTCTCCTGTAGTGAAGCACACTTCTATTAGGGTGCTATTAAGTCTTGTAGCTCATGGTGATCTTGAGCTGGAACAATTAGACGTCAAGACAGCGTTCTTGCACGGTGATTTAGAGGAGGAAATTTACATGTATCAACCTGAGGGATTTAAGGTTGATGGTAAAGAAAGTCAGGTATGTCGCTTGATGAAATCGCTTTATGGATTAAAACAATCTCCTCGGCAGTGGTACAAGCGATTTGATTTCTTTATGTTAAAGCAAGGTTTCTCCAGAAGTAATTATGATTGTTGTGTATACATTCGTAAGCTTCATGGAGGTGAATATATATATCTTCTATTGTATGTGGATGACATGCTTATTGCTTCTAAAAGCAAGGTGGAGATAGATAGGTTAAAGTTTAAACTTGGTAAAGAGTTTGAGACAAAGGACTTGGGTGCTGCAAAGAAAATATTAGGCATGGAGATTAAGAGAGAGAGAACAAACCGGAAATTATTCTTGAGCCAGAAAGGTTATATCAAACGGGTCATTGAAAGGTTTGGGATGAAAAGTGCTAAATCAGTGGTAACTCCATTGGCTCCACATTTCAGGCTCTCTTGTAAACAATCTCCCACAACAGCAGAAGATAAGGCTTACATGGGAAATGTTCCTTACGCAAGTGCGGTTGGTAGCCTAATGTATGCAATGGTTTGTACACGCCCTGATATTTCACAAGCGGTAAGTGTCGTCAGCAGATTCATGGCGAATCCAGGAAAGACACATTGGGAAGCTGTGAAATGGATACTTCGGTACTTAAAAGGTACCATTGACACCGGGTTATGCTTTGGTGGAGATACATGTCAAATAAGCGGTTTCGTTGATTCAGATTATGCTGGTGATCTAGATAGAAGACGATCTACTACTGGTTATGTATTTAAGATACATGGTGCTCCAGTTAGTTGGCGATCAATGTTGCAAGCTACAGTGGCTCTTTCTACTACAGAGGCCGAATACATGGCTGTAGCAGAAGGTGTAAAGGAAGCATTGTGGTTGCGGGGTCTTCTAAATGACTTGGGCTTACAACAAGACTGCGTAAAATTGAGTTGTGATAGCCAAAGTGCTATTCATTTAGCAAAGAATCAAGTACATCATGCTCGCACCAAGCACATAGATGTAAGATATCATTTTGTGCGAGATGTTATAGAGGATAGTGATATTTTTCTTAAAAAGGTCCACACAGATGATAACCCATCAGACATGTTAACAAAAGTGGTGTCAGGGTGCAAGTTCCAACATTGCTTGGAATTGCTTAAGGTTATTCCATGTTAGGAACTACATGGAGTAATAATGGAACTACGTATGGTTTGATCCCAGTCACAGGGTACGTAGGCAACCATTGACACAATGGTGCAACCGGATAATACAATTCGTTCGTCCAAAATTTGAATATTATCAAATTATGAACGAGGTGGAGAATTGTGGGATTAAAAGGCGATATGGAATAAAAATAGAAGGAGAGAGAGAGAGAAGAGGGATAAAATGAGGTTGAGAGAGAATGTCGAAATGACATAAAATAATTTGTGGAATTTATTCATAGTTATTTTTAGGGAGAGATGTTTCGCCATTCGTTGTTTTATCTTCTTCTTGTATAAATATCTCCAATAATTGTAATTTAAATAAATACACCAGTTTTGTAATTCATCATCAGAGAATCAGTATATATTAAGAGAGTTATATTTCTTAAGTTAACTTTCTTCCTTCATATTGGTTATTTTCTCTTATTGATAGCTACCTATTGCAATATCGTGAGGAGGATCCAATTACATAATACTTTGCGTCTACAAGAAACCCGAAAATTCCGCTGCGACTCTAACAAATACAATATGATTACGATGATTCACTACCAAAGATTAGAAAGATATATAAAGAAAATATATAAATAATTCACCAGATTTTATTGGTCAAGATCGAAGATAAGTTTTCAATAAAATAAGTTTGAGAGAGATTGTAATGATGTTATCGAAATCCCACCGACCTTTAAGAAAAATAAATAAATATTCCCACCAGAGATAAACTCACTTAAGCAAGTTTTGGGTGGGATCAGCTTATAGTAACATGGGGTCACTATGACACTATCTATAAATGTAATTAAGGGGATATAATTGAGTGGTAGGAATTCATTCATCTTTAACCAATGTTGAGAGTTCGAGTATCGCCTTGGACATGAAGCAACCTTAATCTCTTGGCCACATGTCTCACCTTTTGAGGTGCCTGCAAACCAGCTCGGGGAAAAGCTACCCCACTCTTTGAGGTGTACCCATCACGCGGAAAAATAGTCATTGTGGTAAATAATAAATACTCTAATATGAACCAAAACTATCTTAAATACGTAAGGATCATTTATGAGAAATAGTGAATCATTGTTTCACTTAAAAGTAATCTCGTCTCATCGAAAATTATACTAAGACCGTTTTATATAAATGAACTCACAAAAGGCAAAACATCAACGATTGACCCAATAACTTTGTTTTATAAGAGAGAATCCATTGTTATAAAGAAACAATTCACTTGAAATTAAACAAGTAAGTATTGACTATTGATGAGCCCCCTCAAAAGAAGAAAAAAAAAAGAAAAAGTAATGAATATTGATGAGCTGAAGATTAGGTTTAGTGATGTGAGTCATGTGACTATGTGAGAGCAGCAATTTGAATCAGACCATTAGCTTTGTACATTAACATCAATGGGAAAGAGTGAATTTCAGCTCCGACAACAAAAAGCATGCATTGTAAATCTATGATGCCCGAACTCAGGTACACGATGATTAATTTGGTACAGTTTTAAGAGTCAGATTTGAAAAAATCTTAAATTAAGAATACGGAGACATGTTTTATAAATGTCCATAATCAGAATATAGACATGGAGACATGGAGCAAATTAACAAAAAACAAAGAATAATATGGGTAATAAAACAATAAGAGTAGAATAATAATAAAAAGACTTATCCGGGCAAAAGATAAAAGAAAATACTCTTCTTTTTGGAAGTAGAGTTAAGGTTCAAGCATACAAAGTAAATACTTTGACCACTGAATGATAATGCTAGATAGCTGTTTAAAACTGTTGAGTAAAAGTAAGCGCAATTTGGTGAAAACCACCTATAAATTAAAGTTTCACTTTTTGTCCAGTACCCCCTGAATTGTTGTTATTTGTCAATACCACCTTAAAAGTTGATTCTGCCCTGAGACTCACCCCTTAAGTGATTTCCGAGCCAAATTCCTTACATTTCTTCCCGTTTTGCCCTCACATGTGAAGCATGTGTCTACTTAAAAGAATCACCCCTATTTGACCAAATTAAACACCGATTTGACCAGTTGACCCTACACTAACATTTCTCTAGTTCTCTACTCACCATTGAACAAGAGCAAGTTCAAGAAGAACTCGAGAGAGAGAGAGAGAGAGAGAGAGAGAGAGAGAGAGAGAGAGAGAGAGAGAGAGAGAGAGAGAGAGAGAGAGAGAGAGAGAGAGAGAGAGAGAGAGATGGGAAAGATGCCAGCATCACTATACGATCATCGATTCTCTACTAAACCCTCTAAACCCCCTTTTTTCTCCCAATAACAAAAACCCAAATCGTTAAAACCCTCCCAAAATCCTAACCCTAATTCCCAATCTCCTTCTTTCATCACTGATGCAAAATCCCTAATAAGTTCACTAATATCAAACCCTAAAACCCCAATTGACCTTCTATTTCACAACTCTCTTCTCCAATCATATGCCTTCATTGCCCCATTACACTATGATTTCTCTCTCTTCACTCACATGCTCAAATCCCTCCCTTCTTTCTCGCCTGATTGATCTCATTCAACATTTCGTTATCTCACTCATATAAGTCTGATTTGCCTTTCGAAAGTCCACCGGGCTATTGATTTTATGGCCAATTATGGGTTTGATCTTAATCCTGTGAAGGTTGATATTGCGGTTAGGGCGCTTTGTGTGGTGGGACATGATGAGGATGCGGTGGAGTTTGTAAAAGAATTGCATAGTAAGCATTCTGTTACACCTAATGGGTTTACTCATAATTTTCTTGTTAAGCATTTGTGTAAGACACTACAAGAAAAACCTTTTATATCAACGAAGTTTTCACAACGACATATAAATATCGTTGCCATAAATGTGTATGGCAATGACAGATACATGTCGTTGCAAAATATTGTTGCTATTTATGTGATTATCATTTCCCTCCGTCCAAAATATAAGGCGGGCGAAATTGAATTTTAACACTCTTATTTTGCAACGACAATAGTCATTGCGATACTTGTGACTATATTTTGCAACGACAAATGTCGTTGCGCTTCATAAGTCGTACTTACTGCAACAAAGTTCGTCGTTGCTGAATGTAGACCATTTTTATGACAACGATGAGGTCGTTGCGAAAAATGAATAATTTTTTCCCCCGAAAATAAAAGAAATTGGAATAAAAAGCCACTATAGTCAGTAAGTTCCAGAACCACCATTCCTCTCTTCACTCCCAAACCGTCCTCTCTCTCTCTCTCTCTCTCTCTCTCTCTCTCTCTCTCTCTCTCTTCATTCAACCATTACCCACCGGCACCGGCCTGCGGCTACCACGCTGAATTTCGCATGTCTCTCTTCGCTTCCGCACGTTTCTGTTCAATACAGGTGTTTCTCCTGATAGGCGTGGTTCTGTTAGGAACCTTTATTGCTTGATTACACATGTATGTAAATTCATCGTTTTGCTTTCGTTTCAGTTTTTCAATAGATCTGTTGGGATTTTTATGTCGTAAATTTCGAGTTATGGAGCTGAAAATATTGATTACACTGACTAGATTTCATTTATAAGTGATTGAACTTTGATTTTAGGGTTGAATGTTTCGATTTTAGGTCGAATTTTCACAAGATGCTTCTAGGGCTTGCAATTTTAAGTTCAATTTGAACAAATTTTGGGTTGAATTCTTATCCATATTGGTCACTCACTGTCTCTCTCTTTCAATGTCTCATACTGGATCATTTTCTACAATTTGGGTCTCAAGCAATTAAAGTCTGTTCGTCAACAGTAAGCAATTGCGATTTGACAGACGAACTGGAGGTGGTGGGTTGCAGCGGAAAGTGGATTCTGGTCTAGGTATCTTATCTCCAAACAAAAACAATAAATTATTCAAGCTTTGGGTAGAAATTTAGTGATTTTATGCTTAGTTTTGCTTAATTGATGTAGAATATGTAGAGATTAAGTGAAGTATTGGGTGTTCTTGAGTTAGACATACTATAAAGTTGGATGCTTTAAGTCAAATTATTTTAAGTTATTGTATATTTAGAAATTTGGGTGCTATAAAATTAGTTATTCACTAGTATCTAATAGTAAGAGACTTTAATAGAACAAATAAAACTCGGTACCAGTTTAAATCAGTATGTACATCAAACCATTCAGACAATTGTTGACCTCTAACATGGATTGTCTGAACAACTTCTCTAATAATCTGATCATTGTGTTTAACTAGGTTATTAACCTTACCTTCTACAATTTCTTACCTTCGAAATTGTGTAGGTAATGGATGCTGCTAGTGCCCCCAACACACAATTATAGGGTCTATGGCCTCTAAGTCTTTGTATTATCTGATTCAACCTTGCTAGAACATACTAGTTCAGAATATAAATATTTAGTGCGCCGGCAAAAAACTTACTTTAAATTTATCTGTGCTTCTTTGCCACGACAGAGAATATGTTTTGTAACATATGATTTGGTTTATAGTTTATTTTATAATGCTACGATCATGATTTCTCCAAGAAAAAAATGATAGAGTTGCTTATGAACTAAAGAGACCTGGATCGGAATTTTTGGTACTATTTTGATATCTGTGTACTGTTTTCAATAGCTGCTTGTTTCTAATGTTTACCTGTAGTTTCAGCATCTATTGCCAATTTACTGAGACTTTGTGCTATAGAATTCATGGTTGATTATTAAACCAGCCAAGGGAGTTGAACAGAAGTTGTGTTAGGTGAGATTAGGGGTCAGAGTTTGTGATTTTATATTTTCAATGCCATTAATTAGCAATATTAGAGAACCAGCCTGTCATCTCTCTTATTTTGTACTAGAAAATCAAGCAGCTACTGCTGCAAAACTTCTATAAACATTATATCTTCATGGTTTTATAATATGATGATTTTTATGTTTCAGAAGGAATAATAACTTAGGACCCTGCGTAACTAATTAATATGTGGGGCTCTAATTTTTTTTTGGCCAGACTAGTGTAGCTCATTACCAGCAGTGGCGATGTTGGCACGCCCACCGCCATCACCATCACCATCACCATTTCGGTAAGTACTTTTTCTGTTCAATTGTTATACACATATTCTCTTTGTTTTAAGTTTCACCTGGTAGTCCAATGGCTTTGGAGCTGCTGCAAGTAGATGTGTCTAGCGCACTTGTCTGGATATGGCTAGATGATGGGATTGTCATGATCATAGAGCTTATAGTTTTGAAGTGACCTTTAAAAACAAGTTTGAGAATGCAAACTTATTGTATGACATTCATCATGGACATGGTTATTTATCCAAAATGACAAAAAAACCCCTCTCTGTGTAGCTTTTCTACATGAAGATTGCGAGTATTACTTAATTATTCTTGCTAATGAATTTTTTTTTTGTAGTGGTTTATGCATGGGCAGTAATTAGTAGCCATATTACTTCGTTCAAGGGTACTCCTCAAAGCTTTGGACATTCTTCTTTACTTTACCTTTGAGGTTAAGGTAAGCATCTTACCTTTACATGTTCTGAACATGTTTACTCTTGGTAGTTGACACCTATGATTTCAAGATGCTTTTGCGATATTAATGAGTCCAAAGGAAAAGCGAATCTAGGTGCACATTTGGCCTTTATGGGCATTGAGCAAATCTGTTCTATGCTGTATGTGTGGCAAGAATACTGTAAATTACATTCTGTTTTTGAGGACATAATTTTGACCTACTCATGAGGTGTTCTGCTTGCCAAGAGGCTGGAAGTACAATAAAAACAATGAGAAATCAGGTTGAAAAATGAGAAACTCAATGTACACTACTTAAGATCAATTTTTACGAGCTTCAATTGAGTTCTTTTTCTTGTTCTTTTAAAATATGTGATCTAGTTTGAGACTTGGTTCGAATTTGCAAGTTGAAAGGCTTGAATTGAAAGAACATGCCCTTGCAGTAACTTTACTTCTTCTGGAAAAAAAAACACTTTACTTCTTGGTTCCTGCTTGATTACTAGACTAACGAAAGTAGCTGAACAGAAGTTGTCTCAAGGTGATATTAGGGGGCAAAACTGGTGATTTCCATTCTGTTTGTGAGCTGATTTTGTGTACTTTTGTTGTTGTCTTGATTATCTGGTTAAAAGAGCTTAGGTGCATACTTGTGCAGTGAAGGAATTCAAAAACCAGTCTTGAACTTGAGTTTAGACCTGAGTTCACTACGTTCGTTGTACACTACTTGTGTTCTGTTCTGAACTTTTGAGTGTTCAAGCATTAGTTTGAGTTTGATTTATTTTTTTTTGGCTAGCCAGTTTGAGTTTTTTTTTCTTCTGGTAAATCAAGCTTGATTAACTAAGTAGCAAGTGTAATGAGAGGATTAAGCGTCTAGATCATAGAATTTCTCCCTAAAACAGATGGTAGAATTGCCTAAGAACTAATGATTGCTGAATCTGAAGCACTTTCTTGGGATTTAGCTATTGTTTTAAGTTGCTGCTAGTTTCTGATTGTTTACTTGCACTTTCCAGCATAATCTACAGTATTGAGCTTGGACTTCTATGCAGTAAAATGTTCATTTTCTTAAAGCTATATTTGCTTACTGAGAATCTGAGATCTGTAAACGCAAAAGAAAATCAGATTACCACTTGAAAACGACAGCAGGCTCGATGTAAGCAATTTTTATGCTCTATAAACTATAACTTTTGTTTAGAGAGTTTAATGTTATATTTAGTCGAGCTGACCCTATGATGATGAGTAAAGCTATATAAGCTTACTGAAAAAATTGTATATGCATATGGCTAATCATTAATTGGTGTTGCAGGTTTTTAGTGCAAAGACGTCCTAGAACCTGCGAAGATGGCAAGTGGAGATGCAATCGACTTTTTATGAGTTTTGACTTGGTTGTCTCAAATGTAATTTGTTAGATATGGATTGTGAATTTGCGATATCTTGTATGTACTTTATTACATTACATTAATAATATTAGAATTTTTTTTGAACTTCTATTATGGAGCATAAAGATTAAATTAAATTTGTGCATATATATATATATATATATATATTTTTTTTTAATCTGTAAAATATTATCAGCAACGACAATCTCTTGTTGCAATATACAATGATCAATGTCATTGGGAATGTTTTTTGCAATGACATTTGTCGTTGCAGTAAAAAATGTATATCTTCTGCAACGACCATAGTTGTTGCAATACATGTCTATCTTGTTGATGAATGAGGCCACGTATTGCAACGACATGTGTATCGCAACGACCATTGTCGTTGCGGAAAATGCATTTATTGCAACGACTGAAATCGTTGCGTTATTCTTTTGTAACGCCATGACATGCAACGACAAAAGTCGTTGCATAAAATATTTTTGCAACGACTTTTAATTTTTCGCAACGATTTTCGTTGTTGCTAAAAAGAGGTTTTCTTGTAGTGAGAATAGGTCTATGGGAGATGGAGGTGGTGGAGAAATGTGGACAGTGGCAGAGAGCAACAATGGGGGAAGGAGAAATTTCGTGAAAATGAGAAAGAGAAGGAAATAGTGTGGTTTTTTAGGGAGGTAAATTTATTTTGTTAATTAAGTCACGTGTTAATTAAGTAAAGGGTCAAATGGGGTAACTATTTGGGTTAAACAGGGGGTCATTTAAGTATACACATGCTTCACACCTAAGGGTAAAACGGGAAGAAAAATATGAAATTTGGCTCGGAAATCGCTTAAGGAGTGAGTCTCAGGGCGGAATCAACTTTTAAGGTGGTACTCAACAAATAACAACAATTCAGGGGGTACTGGACAAAAAGTAAAACTTTGTAGGTGAGTTTCACCAAATTGCGCTAAAAGTAATTGACCAGTGTTGGACAATTGTCACAGTTATTAAGGAGATTTACTTTCTGTCTTCCTTATATAGGCCTATTATTTATTATTACCCTCTCCCTCCTCCAGTCTCTCTCTCTCTCCCCCGTGTTCTCTCATTTTCTTTCTTTTCTCTCTACTTTTTTTCACCGGAAATTTTATCTACGTTCTTCTCACCGTCATCAGCCATAGTCGTGTCTACTATCTAGTGCTGTTCATGTATCGGTCCGGATTGGACGAGACCGATCCTACTTTTGGACCGGTCAAACCGGGTTTTGGTCCAGTCCGGCCCACATTCTGGTCCGGTCTGGACCAGATGGGCGTATGAAACAAAAAGAATAAGACCAATCCCTTGGCTCTTTTTTGAAAACGGCCCGGTCCGATCCAAGACAACGCGAGTGGTCCGGTCTGGATCAAGACTGGTGAACAGCCCTAGCCGTGTCCATTTAGTTCTTGGCGAGTCGGACCCATATCCCGTATCGTGTCGTGTCTACACGGGTACGGTGGGGCAAAGTGTCGAGTCCGCGCATCATAGTTCTCAATGAACTTCATGAATATGAGCTTTACCTTTTCATGGTTTGTAGCCTTGTAGGCGTCTAGTAGGAAGTTTGAAGACAGTAACGACGACTTTGAGTTCAGGAAAGCCAACAGTGTGGTAGGTAGACAACCTGGCAAATGTAGCTAGAAGGAGCTTAGGGCGGATCAAGGAATGCTAGCCGAGAAAGCGGCCTTTGCACTAATGCTCACTGGCAGAAAATTACGACCATAATTTGATGCCCCTCAGGTTGTGTTTCTGACCAACCAGCCGCTTAACCAAGTTATGCATCAAAGCAAGACTGTCGGCATGTTACTGAAGTGGACGATTGAGCTCTCACAATTTGACGTATCATCCCGCCCCAGACCATCCATTATGGCGCAAGTTCTAACTGACTTCATAACACAGTGCTCGTTTCGGACATAAATCTCAATCCAGAGAGAAACCTAAGCGGCGAAAAGGAATATGGGAGCTCCATGTAGACGGCTCCTCTACAGTTCAAGGTTCAGGAGCATGCCTGATCATTGTGTCTCCGGATGGTCATACTTTCGAGTATGCCATCAAATTCAATTTCAAAGCCTCCAACAATGAAGTCGAATATGAAGCTCTCATGAGAGGAATAGATACAACAATAGATATCGGGAGTAGAAAGGATAAAGGCATACAACGACTCCAAGCTTGTGGTATATTAAATAAGGAGCGAGTATGAGGCAAGGGACGAGTCAAGAGAAATGACCAGAGCTTGAAATGACAGGTTTACAGCTATTGTAATACCAGAAAACGTTATCCATGCCCAAAATAGTACACTGGGAAGTCACAAATAACTTAGCAGCCAAAAGAGAATAGTACACAGGAGTTCTCTTATCTATAAAACAAAAAATAAGATACAAGACTTGTGATCAAAGAACCTGTTGTAGTGAGACGAAGCTTTTGGTGTATTCTATAGCAACAAATTTACAGTAACTTCTCATAGATTGATATCCTGTTTTTATTCTTCTAAAAGTTTTCAATCGTGGGTTACACCAAAACAGTCCTCTGAAAGGAATGTATAACAGAATCTCACCATTTTGGATATCACATACCTTCACTACCAAAGTCAAGTAACTCGTCCTACTGCCATAATATCGATAATGATTCAAATCTCGATCATGGTTCACCACATAAATTTTAACCCACGCCCAACTCAGAAGGTCCTCCAAAATCCATACTTCAACTTCATTTGCACGCGAATTACAGAAGGACAATCTCCCATTCATCTCCAAAAGCCGCATTTGGTAATGCATCGGCATGAAGCTTAATGAGCTACATTTAGCTCCTGGATGAGGCATGACATGAAAATCTTCAGTATCCGAATTAAACATCATGATGGACTTGGAACATTTGGGTATATCATACCCATCCTTGCTTTTGTATAATACTAAAAAGAATAGTACTGCTTCGCATATAACAGTTGCAGGACCATCAATATGCTGAGGAAAATAAGAGGATGATCCCAAATTTCTCCTCTCCTTAGTCTTCAAACTATGTACACAATATTGGACTGTATTATCACCATTGCGATACCAGAGTAGAAGCTTATACTCTTTGGTTGGTTGATGGAAGAAGAAGCCACGCAATTTACCACGGGTTCGAATCGTAGATGCTTCTTGAGTGATAGGATTGCATACCACAATGTTCTGGACCGACATGAAATCCTCGAAAAGGAGTAAGCCATTACAAGAAGCAAGAAGTTGTAGCTGATTTTTCTTGTGCAATTTTGTTGGCATGTTTTTCAGACATACCTTCTTAAACCCTCTATTTGTCCCAACATTTTCTATGGAGAACATAGTGATCTTATGACTCGCAGACGCTGTCCTGAGTCCTATATCTTGTATCAAAGCTATTGGAGTAGCTCTATTGAGATGGATTTCAACAAATTGTGGTGAAGAAAACAAGTTTAACCATTGTGAACATAATAGTCTACATGATACAATAGTCTCTGCAGGGAGTCTACTAAGGATATTCACCATGATATCATCAGGAAGGTTTGAGAAAGAAGTCCCCTCAGAGTAAGTATTAGCGTCACAGAACTGCTGATTCCACAGATCTTGTATCCATGTTAAACAGCACACCATCTTTCTGAAGATGTGTCGAAACACATATAACTCAAACGGGAAGCTCATTTTGGAGCGGAGGGAGTATATGATATATACAGGTAGTCGCAACACTTATATGTGACATAGAATTGAGTTTCTGATCAAGCATACACCGCGCCACCAACTGTAAAATCAAGACGAACACCAAAAGGCAGAAGATCAGATCATACAACTACTAGGTTGGTTCAGCTATTTCTTAACTCCAACCATACCAAAAACATCAAGAAAGCAAACTACTTATTTCCAATCTCAAAGTCTCAATTCTAATTAAGAAGCAGTAGCAATAAAAACAAGGTTTTAGTAGCAACTTCAGCAAATACAAGACAGAAATTTCCCAACTGAAGACTAATGATAAAAAAACATACCTATATGATCTCCGGGTTCAAAACTTATTCGAGCTTTCTCTTTCCTTTCCCATTATAAACAATGGCTAGAGATACAGTGATATAGACTCGCTACTATATACTCTATGTATTTAGCTCTATTTTTTGGGTATTATTTGTACTTTAAACAACCATAAAAGTCCCAGAATGCAAGTTATTATAGAGCATTTGCAGAAGAAAGGAATGTAAAAGGGTAGTTTCTAGAGCAGGTTTTGAAATAACATAAGAATAATCTTGGTCAATTAACAAGTCACTTTCATTACTCTCTAATCACTACTCACCCAACAAACTGAAGTGGTTTACGATAAATTGAGACAACACGTGAAAACACTAAATAGAGCAAAAAATCTTTGCGATGGGTACATTTATGGATAAAGAAAGAACAAGGCACGCCATTGCACACGTACTCTAGGGTGTATATTGCTTCACTGTTGGGCAAATGGTAACAAAAACAATTATTGCACATGCTCATGACCATGAACTTTTGAATTTATTTTTTATTTTCAAAAATAAGTTTTGGTATTACCTAAAAAAATTAATGCAAACACTTAGGCAGTGTATTAATTAAGGTATAATTAATTGAACAAGTTTTGTGTGTGACCAAGTCACGGAAAAAGAACATCATTATTGCAAATGCTCATAGACCAACATTGGTTAATTACAAATGTTGAACATTAACCAATTATTTGGTTCGTGTAAACAAATACTACCTTGTTGCATCTCTCTCATTCCCCTCCTTTCTTTTCCACATCTACCTCTACTTTATGGTATATCTTATACAATAATGAATTACATTGTAATCACCTTTAATCTCATTTAAACGAGTCCTAAGCCCCTAACAATGAGGAAATGGTTTCGACATAAACATAATTAATCATTGTCCTAAGTTAATCTTCAAATATTGTGTACAAAATGTGTTACAATTTCTTCCAATTGGATGTGTTTTTTTCGACTAAGCTGGACTGAACCGAACTAAATAGTAATATGCAAGGAAAAAAATAGATCACTGAACTTACTGTAACTCCACTAAAGGAACTCATTACTGAGTAAATGGAAAGAAATGACATCTATAGGCCTCCTAGGCAAAATGATGTTTTAGTTTTTACAAATACAATTTTCCTTGTTTTGTATAGATATATACAGCAAGACCATCAATTCACTTGCAAAATAAAATGAATGAAATTTTTTTATTCACACGGGTCAAAATTGAATTACAAAGTGTCAACCCCCAAAATGTAATTTATTTAGATATGCCGACCCCAACTACTATGAGAACAAAAGTTTATGTATCAGAATCTGAATCACCGAGGCATTTTGATTTCCAGAACTTGGAAGCAACTGCGTCTTGGAAAGAAGAAATAGAACACGAAGCATTAGTAAAGTCCCTGAAGCGTACAAGTCCATCCTCGCCACAGCTTGTGGTGACAATTCGACACCCATCAACAGCCATAGCATTACATCCCATGCTCGCATTTGTTAGTTCTGAGTCGCAGCAAATTAAGGGATTTATGAGAGCACCGGTTTCCACCTCCCAAACATTAGTGTAAAAATCATCAGTCCCGCCAGTAACTATCTTGTATGGGTCCATATGCACGTGTGTAACAGGACCGTTGTGTCCCTCCAGCTCAACCAATGGCTCTGGTTTTAGCCCTTCTTGGTTTTTCCTGATATCCCACAGCAGGGCTCTGCAAGGATAGATCATGAACTTTAGTCATTATTGTCAAAGCAAGTATGCAAATTAAAAAATGTAAACCAGGGATGAAGAGTAGTACACCAAGAACTCCAAAACATCCCACACTTAAAACAGTGTCAGTCGTAACTCGTAAGTATCCTTTATATTAGCCTCCATTCTATCGATTTTGCAACTCGATCTCAAAATGAATTGACAATATACACAAAGGATCAACTGTAGCAGCAAAAGAATATAGCTTAGAGAAGGTCCTAAGGAATCATATGAGTAGAGAATAGAGATCCAACTTGAATACAATACTACTTGTTGCCTAGGAATTTAGAAGACAAGTGGTTGTGCACCCACAATGTTGAAAAACTGGAGTTTTGACCTGCCAGCAACTGTCACTAATCAACAAGTATGTACAGTCTCCATTCGGAGGATCAGGAAATATGGAGACACCAGGGTTTGAAAAGAAAGATGAATAATTTTTAGAAGAAAATTTCTTATTTCTCAAGGATGTCAATCTCAAATGATAGGGATTCCTCAATTGAAAAGCAGCAGATTGTAAATAATGTGAACAGCATCAGTCATCTTGCTCCCAAGAAAGGAGGGTAGAATTCCAACACTGTTCTTAGAATTGCTTTCCCTCACAATTTTATGGATGTTTCAATGAATACTAGACGGAGAATAGGCTCTACTAATGCAATGCTTCTATTAGAAAATCATTCAGCAGTTTAGAACTATTGCATTGTGGATGGCATCTTAAGCAGTTCCCAGGAAAGTAACAGCACTATGGATCTTTTCCTCATGTAGTTTTAGGATGCAGGGAGGTAAAAGACAGTTTTCCAATAACATTTCTCTCCTCTGATTAAGGCATTGTGGATGGTATCTTACGCAGTTCCCAGAAGAGTATCAGCATTATGGATCTAGAATAATGCATAGTGGATGGCATCTTAAGCATTTCTCAAAGAAATAACAGCTTACGGATCTTTTCCTCATGTGGATTTAGGATGCAGGGAGGTAAAACACAATCTGCAGATATCTTTTTCTCTGCTCTGAATCAGGCAGTTGAGCCACTAATCCCATGTTACTAATATATTCCCAGCTTTATGAAGCAGCCAGTATCAAGAATACCCAAATTACAGTTGTCCATTCATTATATATTAGGCTGGACCCCGTGCACAACTAAAACCGATGAAACCCTCGAACTTCTCCATCACAAGAAGTATAGTTTTTGCTGCTGAACAATGAAGTAGTATACTAGCCCACATATCTTTTCCTCTTAACACTGTTATTTGGGGGTGCCAAAGCCCCTATGAGCACTTATTCCTGCATTGTCCCTTCACACAGAGTGTCTAGCAGCAGTTGTGTAAAGTTTTGTGAGAATGCGGGGTTTGTCAATTGGATTTGTTGGTGATGTTTCAGAATACCTACAGAGGCTTTGGAGCTAGAAAAGAGGGGAAGATTCTTTAGCGATGTGCGATGCCCGCACTAGTGTGGTGTATTTGGACGGAAAGGAGTAATCAGGTCTTTTGGAATTAGTTTACCCTGGAAGATTTAGTGTGGGACAAGATAGTTGCACTCTGGTTTTTTGCTCATAGGATCATTCCCTCAATCTCTTTGTCAGATGTCAGAAATATTAGTGGACTTTAGTGTTTTGATTATCCTCTAGCCTTTTCCTCCTCTAGTAAACATTTTAATTATTATTAATATAACCATGCTGTTATCTATACAGAAACAAAAAAGAAAATGCAAGAAAAAGAAAAGAAAAAAATGAAATGGTAGACATGCTGAACTAGGAGCACAACAATTTTACAGAGAAATAAGCTGCAAAAGGGACTACTACTAAATGAAGGAAACATTACTTCGAATGACATGGTTATTTGAAAGTTGAAATGCAGTCCTAGTGCACTTATAAGGGGATATGAGGGTGTGGGAGACCTTATTCTCAATAAGAGTAGAAGACCGTATATTTGATTGGAACTCTCCAAACTTGGGTAAAATAATATTGAAGAAGATGTAGTAACACTAAGGAGGTAGCTCAGTCGGTAAGATCTCTGAGATCCATTCCAGGGGTCCCAAGTTCGAGTCCCCTCAGAGCCACTGGAGGTTTTCCTGGTTGTTAAGTTCAGGGCCCATGGGATTAGTCAAGCAAAGCTCGGAGACCTATGTTATCTGAAAAAAAATATTGAATTAGATGTAGCTCTTAAACACAACGAATGGTAGTGACCCTTGCAGAAGCTGGCATATTAAAAACACATTGATTAGCTTTTGTTCCAATCAGTCATATCAGATCAGGAAGTGAGGGATAAAGAAATTATTAATGTTCAGTCCTCTTTATTAAAGAAGCTAAAAGAATAGTACAAATTTGCCAAGTATATGAAAGTGGCAATTATACATCAAGAAAAAGACAATAATATTTGGTAATGTGAGTACAAGTGTACAACAAAGAAAAGCAAACAGCCGATGAAGACTGAAAAGATATAGCATTGCAGAATGTTAAGATTAATGTAAAGAAGCATTTTCTGAGTACATACCTGTTCCTCCCGCCTGTACAGACTAAAGATCTGGAGGGCAGCATCTCAAACGAGTAAAGATCAGGTTGACAAACAGCAGCAGTAAAAGCCTTCTTCATTGTCCTCAAATCAATTGCGTGAACTGAGGAACCAGCAGCTACATAAAGCATGGACTCGAAGCATTTCAGTCCTATAGGAGCACCCGGCACAGAGGTCGTTCCCACACAACTTGATGTCCGGGACGCAGATGCCAAGGTTGAATCCCACACCCTGATCTAATATAAACATGACAAACACCATTTGAAGAACAACTCCAATCATCAATCATATTTAATGAAACAGAGAGGAGACATCCATGATCATGAAGCAAGACATCAAATAAGGATACATCATAAAGACACTTCAAAGTCTCAGTTAAAAGGTTTGATCGGAAATACTGTAATAAAGGACCTCTAGCACACTCAAGATGCTCATTCCAGGTCAAGACTCTGCTCCTGGGTGAGGGAGGTGCTTCACAAGTCACAGAAGTCAAATGATGACTCTACTCTGGAGATTTAGCCAGCAAAAAAATGTGACCCTGACATCCTGCACTCCTTCCCCCATTAAAGAAAGTAACAGTTATTGTGCATGCCCACCACACCTTTAATTTTTTTAACCGAGGGTTCCAAATTAACAGCTGCTTTCAATGAAAGTGAAGTTTGCAGGGTTCCCACCAAGACGAAGAAGAAACAAGTGGAACACACAGGAAAAGAAAGATAAAAATTTTTATGTTCTTTTATTTATCTATTTCAGTGAAATGTGCATTTACCCAACTACATAGTAAAGCTGTTCAAGTTCCTATAAAATTTATCCGAACTATATTTCTGTGAAAGCTAACAAGTTTTGTAGGAAGACAAGGAAAACAATACCTTAGAATCAGCTGCAATACTGATCAAAAGCGAGGTTTTATGCCTGAAAAGGACAAAGAAGGAATATATGCATTATTTTCATTCCAATTGGATCAAAAAAGAGATCAAAAAACAAAACAAAAAAAAAAAAATTGAATAAAGAAACAAAAGCAATAGGAGTACATCACCAATACAGATGGTACAAAATTTTAAACATAAAAAATACTTCAGAATTTATTTAAAATCATAAAAGAAAAATAAAAATTCCATCATTCCTACATGCCATACCAGCCCTCCTACCTTTTTGTTGACCCCCCCCCCCCCTTCCCTTCATTGCTATCACCCGGTGAAAACCACCACCCCTTCCACCATGGTGAGTAAGGAACTGGAGGAAAAAGGTGGGGTGGGGCTACAGGATACAGTGGTACTAGTATTCTTTAAGAAATGAAATATTCTATACATATATCCAAAGAGAGGGGAACAGGAGTCCTCAAAGCAAGTATTATCTATAAAATACATCATACAATCTCCCTACAAAACAAAACAAAGAACCCCTTGCGACCCAAGCCCAGACACACGCTAATAAACTACTGGGTCTCAGAGAAGATCATTAGCAATGGGCTAGTGGCTTGATTCCAAAAATTCCTATCATTCCTTTCCAGCCTTAGAACCCACGAATCATCTATAACACCATTCTTCCATGCTCCTTATCGTGACCAAAGCTAGCAAACTTTGATTCCTTTTTGTCTCTGGTTCCAAGTGACTAGTACCTTCCAGTTGTAACTAGAAAACTTTGGTTCACGAGTACATAAATGCAGAACTTTTATAGGGCTTGGCTAGAGCCAACCAGAGTTTCTTGATTTGAGATTTCAAGCTACCTGAGCTTACAATATGCCCAAGAGCTTCAATCAATAATGAAGCTAGTTTAACAATAAATATTCTAGGGAATTTTTAAAGAGAGTAATTCCATTCACAGTATCAAAATCTGCAACGGTATGAAGAAAGGGGAAAATCTAGATCTTCAATCGTATTTGTATCTTCAAAGTTCGTATAGTCCTCAACCAATCTCTTCTGGTCTCAAAAATCAACTACAAGAAGACAATATAAACCAGTTATTGATTGACGAGGTTGGTTGAGGACTATAAAAATCTAGACATTCTAATACGAGATGCAGTGGATGATAGGTCAAATTTTATCCTTTTCTGAAGGCTACGGTGTTAAAGCGACAACAGCTATGCATTCCAGTCAGGATAATGCACATACCCGGCAACTGACATCAATTTGACTGGTCTCTCATGCCCGTGTAGCGTTGCACTCAGGGCATGCTGGCCACGTTTTCCACTTGAGCAAAGCGACCACAGACGAACTGTTCCGTCTTCCCCTCCACTTGCAAGTACCTTGCTATCATTATCACCCAATAACTTATCTGCGAGAGTGGAAACAGGACCATTATGACCTTTGAAACATCGGAAGCAAGAACCCTACAACAGATACAAGACAAATACAATTAAGAGATGTAAAATAGTAACTAACGAAAGGTCCTATCTTGTGCCAACAGAGGATAGGCAGCAGAAGAAAAGAATAGAATGAATTAGTGGAAATAATATAAAAAAACCTAGGCATCCTGAGTTCGAATTATAATCCTAATATATCATCTTCCTCATGTCATCAAATTGACAAATACACTAGGCCAAAAGTTTAGATTCTGATTAAATAACATAATTATGACTCATAACTCAATTCAAATTCTGATTGAAATGTTGCTTCTCAAATTAAAGAACAAATAGAGCTTTGTGACATTGACTCACAAACTTCTCCTGGAATTATGTCCTATCCACCACAATGTTCAGATCTACTTATATAAATATCGATCAGCTATTCTACATAATCAAGTTGAAAACTACATTACCTTCTCTGCATTAGAAATACGGTCAACAATTAAATGTAATTAGTTTTCTGAGAACGATCGTCAAGTATTTCTCATTTGAATTTTGTAGGTATCATTAAACTCCCAATTCTCAACATGTGGCATCTTTGCAAGGCGTAGAGCTAAACTCTCAGTAACAGGTCCCATATAATACTATAAAAATGAAATATCTCTATTATAAATTTATAAGCATTCAATAACCAACATGATGGGCATGACAGACACTTAGGCAACAAATTAAAATTACATTTGACCAGCAGAAACAATCCCTACAAGTCTACAACTATCAAAATTTCAAAAAGAAAGGGTAGAGGGAGAGAACAAAAACATGTTCTCGTTTTTTGACACAAGCCAATTCTCTTTTTCTTTTTTTGTGTCTATGTTTCTTATTCTTTGAAAATATGGGTTTAGAGTTTGCAGATTCTGGGTAGTTGCATTCACAAGGTTAACTACTCTAGTAGAGTACTCATTGGGGACATCTATGGACTATGGCATTATTAGCACAGAGTATCATGAGAATATTTCGTCAGTCAAGTGGTTTTCATGCCATCATGTAAACGCAATCAAGGATCAGTTTGGACAATCTTAATAAGCCACCACTGTTTAAAACCATCCTACTCCTTCTGCCTGCCAAAAAGGATAGTAACCTACATCTATATAGTGAATGAAAGCATCGTACTCTCTGTGGCCAAAAAGGATGTCTGTGAAAAAGGATATATAGTAACCTACATCTATATAGTGAATGAAAGCATCGTACTCTCTGTGTGCCAAAAAGGATGTCTACTAACCTACACTTGTATAGCGAAGGGAAAACATAGAGGATCAATAGAACCTGCAGAAACATGGAAATGAGAAAGGTGATATGAAGTGGCTGAAAATTAATTCAAGTTACTCCAGGAAGTTTCAATAGACATCAAGAGCTACAAGCATATCAAATTATCAACAACTAGTAATTAGTGGAACACATAAGGGCTTAAGATTATTTTTGCCCCGTAAAGGCTAGAAGTTGTCAAAATCTAGAGGCTTACAAACTGATAACTAGAGCGATCACAACAAACAAATGAAAGAAAAATTAATTTATCCTACCTTCCGCCAAAGGCGAATAGTGCGATCACAACTTGAAGTTATCAATACATCTTCATCACTTTGGTTCTCATTTCGAATAAACGAGGCTTCATTGACGGGGAACAATCTGCAAAAAAATTATTTGCAACATGGATGTTAGACTGATAGGAAAGATCTTTCTTCTTCTGAAGTTGAGACTACAGTCTCGTATAACTAAATCAAGGAAATAAACGCAACCATAAAACCACGTGAAACAAACTAAAATAGAAATGTAACTATAGCTCTTTCTTGTCACAAGTTGGAGATTGAAGTTCCAGACTGCATGACTTGAATACATAGGAATTGTTTACTCTCAAAAGTTTGATGGACATATACATTGTATAAAAAACACCAGCAACTTGATATCTGTTAGGTTGTTTGCTTACATCACAACGGATAAACTATAGCCTTTTCTAGTATCAAGTTGGAGATTTAAAGTTCCAGACTGCATGACTTGAATACATAGGAATTGTATACTCTCAAAAGTTTGATGGACATATACATTGTCTAAGAAAACACCAGCAAGTCGATGTCTGTTAGGTTGTCTGCTTACATCTGAATAGATGATAAATCTTCTATCTGGTGGGGGGGGGGGGGGGGGGAGGTTAAGTAAAAAAAACAACACAGATAATAGGAGGGGGGGGGGGGGCTCGTCCAATGCACAATATCACGATTGTTCACCTGCGCGCAACATGAGGGGACCTTAGACTTCAAAATGAAATTGGCTTTGGGAAACGGAGGATAATGTGAAAAAAGGCTAAAAGAAGATCCATGAAGCATCTCCAACCCAAACCCAAGAATCACCAGTGGCAACGATAAATTTCTATGCATTCAAAGGCTTCAGCCAATAGTTTTTACCAAAAGTCAATCGAACCACTTATTAATCATTTAAATCTTAACCAAAACTTTAAAGAGCCTAAGATAATATCTCAAAATAAGCCATGTTGAAAAAAAAAAATTATGAATTTGTCAAACAAGGGAAAAAGTTGGAAAACAAGCTGAATAAATCATAACCTTAGCTCTATTCAATTGCTGCATTTCTGAGGACCACTATTCAATTCCTGCCTTGAATCTTAATTGAAAAAAAGGTAATTTACTTCTTTAGGAAAGATAAAAAAGTTAGTTCAATTGTAATAATGTAAATTAAATGCCTAAATTCAGCAGTGTCATCCGGGTTATGCAAAACAGATGAGTCTATCTCACAATTACAATCCAGGAATCATCTCAGCGTGCATATTGGTTGTTCCCTATAATTCTCTACATTCTGCCACTTGTTCTGCTATGAACAGGGAATCAACTATCGCCGTCTATTGGCTGACCACAGCGTATTGGCCACTAACTATGTATCGGCTTTTGAGCTTGCCGATACGCAAAATCCCGGCACGTAATGGGGTGCCAATACAGCCGATATGACCGATAAATGACCAATGCAGCGAATAAATACTGATGTAGCTCATATAAATTCACACCTTGATAGCTGCTACCCATTAAGTGACACCTATAACAGTCACTACTTTTACGCGATGTCACAAACGTCTCCGAGATTGAGACTGCGTTAAATTAATATTATTCCCCAGCTGTGAATGTAGATACTACCGGATTTTTATTTTTAAAAAAATGTATTTCTGTACAATAGACTAATGATTTTCTCGCCTCCATCTCTTTTTGGTAAAATCCAGCATTAACATTTAACAATGCCTGACATGTACTGTAAGAATTAGTGATAATACTTTCACATACATTTGACGCACCTCATACATGTAATCCTTGCATTGTGATCCCTTAAAGGGAGACGGAAGTCTTTACCATTTATGAAACTGTCAACCTTCAGAACTTCTATCAATGAACCCTGTTAAATGACATATAAGGTTCTTAAATAATAATGACAACTTGGTTATTGATGACTAAAATTCAAAGGCAAAGCACAAGGATTCATGAGTTCACACATGTCGTGAGAAATCTTAAATTGAATGGCCATTACAAACCCCTCAGGCCTCAACTAGATAATAATGGGAAAGGCTTCCAGGTAACAAAATATTGAAGCTTGTGCAAGCTCAAGAAAAATCAAATTGAACTCATCTAGCACATTCATGATGATACATGGCCTTTTGCCCATGGTTTAGAGTTGGAATATTTAATCAAAATAGTATTATTTGCATCAGTTACTCTCCTTCTTAAGTTCATTGGTAGAAATGTCACACAGTACACTTCAACTTCATTAAAGAAAACCCAAGAAAGCACTTGAGTGTTTTTTAAGCAAAGAGCAACAAATAGTACGGCAAAAACATTTCAGGATGACATAGGCCCTTATACAAATCAAGCAGTAGTCTGAATTTTTGCAGCTACAATACACACAAATGTACTTTTCTAGTATTCTTTAGGAATTTTGATCATCCAAACCACACTTCAAGGCACTTACTCACTTAGAAGGCCAAAAGATTTGATTAAATCAGTAGCACCAAAAGCCCCTTACTGAAGATGTAAGGCAAGCCCATTCACCTAAAGATCACTTACCATTTAATCTGCCTTTTCCGAAGTGTTTTTTAAGATTAAAAAAAAAAGAATTTTATTAAGAAGTTAAGAATACAAGAATAAAGCCGTCCTCCAGAGACCGTAACCAAACCAAACCAAAACCTATGAGAATAAGCCTATACAATGTCAATACTTATTCAAAAAACCTGACTTCAACCCGCACCCGTCATAGTTTATACTAGACTTCAAGCTCTCAAGCTCTCGGTACCCCTTCTTTCGAGAAGTAATCTGTGCATCACAGTTGATATCCTTTCCCATGGAATCAACCATTCTAATCCCCAAAGCCTCAACAAGAGCATTACCACGCGAATCCGCCTCCTCACTCCCAAGAGTGTGACCTGCCACTGACGGAGTTGGAAGCACACCATCTCCACAGTCTTCGTCACCACCTTGTGATGAAGAGCCAGGCTGCTGCATGGGCTTCTGTATAGATTCCTGGGTAGGCACACTCCCAATTTGCAAACTTCCTAACTTAGTCGCCTCCGCCTCCTTGAAAAGAGCCGCATCTTGCAAATCCACAGTAGGAGTATCAGACAAATATGAGGCCCAATCCACGCTGGAATTCTCCCGCCTAAGGACATCTAACAACAGACCACTTTCCCCTATGCTCAGGTCATTATCATAAAAAAGACTATCATCCCCATCTGAACTAACATCCCCCTCGGAATTGATACCTACAACTCGATCGTCTTCCTTGGAGAATCCATGTTCAAATTCCCGACTCGAAGGCATCACTGAACAAGCTCCATTACCGCTCGTACTGGGCCCAGCATCTACCGAGCAACTCCGATCCTTCCCCTCGTCAACTGGAGGAAGCGTACCACCCTGTAACGCTAGTTGTTCCCCATTCTTATCACCATACATTTCAACACCCTGCTGAGAGTCACTCCCATTTACAGGTGAACCCTCCCTCCCTGGGAGGAACAACGGTAATTGGACCGTTAACCCCGTGCTGCTGAATACCCCCTAAAGTAACCCCAAGCTTCAGCCCGTCTATTGGGTTCTGGACATTTGCACCAGCATTTACAAGAACAGAAGAAGGTAATGAACCCAAATCCAACACAACCGAAGTTTTTCCTCATCCATTGATACAATTTCAAGGGGTTAGCAGAGAGCTAAAGGATTTTGCTAATAAGGCCTTGTCTAGTGGTCAAGCTCTCCATCTTTATTGGTATTTCTAATTTTGGACAAAAGAAAACAACAATAACACTCAGTCAAAACTTTGGGAAACACTTTGAAAGAATTTAAGTTTATTAGCAGTCAATCTAAGATCTGGTCTCAATTTTTGTCAGGCATGAAAGGCACTACTTCATTATAGAAGATACTAGTAATGGGAAGACATCTAAGAGAGCATATGTTCAAGCGTCAGTATGCATAGGGATACCAAGATTCAAAGGCAAAGGCTCCTACAATGTTGACATTACACTTGTATATGAATGAGCACCATCAAGCATTTAAAACTGTACAGAATAAGTTCTCTTATCGAGATCATGCCTTTTTCTTTTTAGGTAACGTAGGAGTCGGGGCTTTTCCTCTGCTTTTGCATGCATCCCTTCATCCACTTTTTTTTCCTGTTTATATTAATTTCATTAATTGCAAACTGTTTTCTTTTTTTTTTCGATAAGAAATTGCAAACTGTTTTCTAAAATTCAAAACTGTTTTCGTAGGTCTTTCGGAAACAGCCTCTCTACTTGGAGACTAGTCAGGGGTAAGGTTGCGTACATCTGGACCTCCCCAGACCCCGCCCTCGGCGGGATACTTACTGGGCGGTTGTTGCTGTTGTTGTTGTAGGAGTCGGGCCTTTCCTCGGCTAATCCCACAGGCCGTGGAGTTTAACTGCCACTTGCAAGGAAAACCTCCAGTGGCCCTATTGTGGCGCAAACTAATCGAGATAATGCCTTGATAAGCCCTCATTCAACAAATCATGTCGATATTCATGATTTGCAATCCAAATTCGTGAGTCACCAGCCTCTTAGATACAAATGTAGGTTTAATCAGGGACTTAATGATTTTGACTCCGTTTTTTCCCGAAGTGTAATCTATGTGAAAAAGATCAAGCACACCTAGTGGAATGATTTCCAAAACTCACCATGTTCTATGTTTTTCTGTCTCTAACCTCAGTCATGTTTTCAGTCACCAAACTGCAATTTTGTGACCATAAAGTGTTATTGGCTAGTCCAAAACTATCATCATTTCTCAGATGCTTCGAAATGTAAATGAAGTGGAAGTCTGGAAGAGCATATACTACCTGTGAGAAAAAAGATATTGTCTTTTCCCAACAAAATGTGACTGAAAGGGTAGCAGTCAATCTCAAATTCAGTGAAAGAACTTGGACAAACACTTTGACCGAATCCAAGCTTATTAGCAGTCAATCTCACATTCAGGCTCCAGATACATCCTTGATCCTATACAGGCCACAAAAACCTAGATTGACCCCAATCTTCAAAACTGACATTGGATATTTTCTTAGTGTTAGAAAGATTGGTGTGAAACACAACAAAGAGGTTTTTGCTCTAGTGTGTGTGGTTTGCAACAAAGCAAGTTAGACTTCTATATACTTATTCCTGCAGTGTGAGTTTGCTAGGACCTATTGGCGATGACTCCTTCGTATGAGGGGGGAGTATGTTGTTTGTCCAGCTACTTTTGTGCAGCATATGCAAGCGTGGTATCTTGGATGGGAAAGCGACACAGACCATTGTTGCACAGAACGCGGATTGTTGCAGTATGGGTACGGGTACGGGTACGTGGTACGCTACCTGTGACAAACCGGGTACGCTGGGTCCATATATATAGGTTACCGTTCATTTTCTTTGCCTTTCCAGATTTCAATCCTATTTACATAACAGTTCGCTATTCACCTCCCCTGACCTCCATATTTGCCGGTGTCCTTTATGTCAAACAACCAATGAGCTACCAGTGGAAGCCGGCGAATTTTCCAAGTCAACTGGACTCTCTACAGAGACCAAACCCCTACGCCTCATTTTGCAGATCTAGGGTTTTCGATCAAACCCTAAATCTGAAATTATTCTTGATTTCTTACCTTAAACATTCAATTGAATGGAATTTCATGGATGGGAGAAGTGGTTCATTAGCTTCAACGAATTGGTTCGTGAACCAAAGCGTCCCGGTTTGATACGGAACTGCGGTTTGGCACGCGTGAACCAGTTCCTGGTTTGAGGGGGGAAAACCACTAACCTGGTAACAACGGAACGGACACTAGACTACTATGACTATGTGCTTTTTCACTATTTTTTTGGTGCATATGTTGGAGCGGAATGCTAAGATTTTTTCGGAGACGTCTATGCCAGTTGATTTTGTGTGGAATTCGGTGGTTTATTTGGCATCTCTTTGGGCCTAAGCAGCTGAAGCATTTAAGGGGGTACCCTTATGGCCCTTACTGACGTTGAATATTATGGAGGGGATTTATAATTAATACTCTTTCAGCTTTAATAAAAAAAAAGGGAAAAAAAAATTATATTTATCTAACAAAGAAATACAACAAAGAGGAACTTGCATCCACCTAGTAGGAAGATGTGTTCTCCATTTTTGTCGGCCATGAAAGACATCACTTCATTATAGAAGCTGACTTAGCCCAATTCCGCTGGACATCATAAGACAATCTTGACTCAAATCTACATTTTTCCTTACCAATCTTCCTAATGGGTTTATGATATGAAAATTTCCTTTCAGTAATACATATTAAGATCTCGCCATTATGATACTTGATAGACTCTGTCTCCAGATACAAGTTTGCCTTTAAAGGATCTTGCCATTACAATCCTTTCTTATGCTACCTATTTCTTACTTATGCGACCCTATGTTTGGGGTTGTAGCACTAACAAATGGAATCCTCATAGAAAAGCAGACAGAACTCCCAGTTATCTTAATCCTGAATTCACTACTTGTTGTGCTTAAAATCACCATGTTGCAATTTTGTGACCATAAAAAATTAGGGCTAGTCCAAAACTACCATCATATCAGGGAGGCTTCAAAACAGAAATGAAGTGGAAGAGCATACTAGATACCTGCGAGACAATGATATTATCTTTTCCCAACAATACGTGACTGAAAGGTCTAGCATCTGTGCAGAAGTCTACAACCATGGGATCAACAAAGCTAAATTTGAGGACAGCGGTACGCCTAGTCAAGTAAGCTTCCCTTGCTTGCAAACCTGGTGGATACTGACCCAATGTCTGTTCAGGCCAATTCTCCCTGAAAAAGTAAGAAAAGTAAAACTTAAAACTCAAATCAAAACATGCTTCAAAAAACTACTCACAGTTTATTTCAATGGCAAATTCACACTACACAAACATGAAATCCCATGTAGTTCCCAATCAAAATTGAACCCCATCACAACACATGATATACCGAGTTACAAAACAAAGGTACTAGGGCAGCTAAGCTACACTTCTTAATGATTACTGAGAACCTAAGAACAATAATACTCCGTCCAACCGAAAAAGGGTTCAACTGTTACTTTTTTATGGCTACTATTTTTAGACACCCCATGACCCCAGTATGAGTATCCCACAAAGGATGTTCTCCTATAAGGCTATAACAGCAACAAAGCATATACACTAAATCTTCATTTGACATGTCCATACTTTATTGCCACTTACACAAACATGCAACTACGAAAACGACATTTGCTGAATAATTGATACACTTCTTTAAATTTCAACCCAGAATCAATAACAACATAAACTTTGGCATAAATGAATACATTATTATTGCTAAAAAAACCCATTGATTTCCTTGTTCATCCACAAATTTGTTTATAATGGACAAACTATAAACTTCTACAAAATTCTAGAGAGAGAGAGAGAAAGAGTACCTGAAGAGACGTTGCCAAATGGAATCAGAATAAGCAGCAGCTTTGAACAATTTGCTGGTCATTGCCATGTTTGAGATATCTTGGATACTCAAATAGCTTGCACAATGCGCAAGTGAATCAATGTCCATATCTGTCACGGATGTAGTAGGACTGGAAACAGTAGTATTATTGTTCTTGGAAGTTGAAGGTTCCGCCATTATTTTTCTAAATTGAGTTTTCTTTGTTCTCTGTCGAATTTGATTTAGCTGATGAATTGAATGATAGAAGATTAGTCAGAATTTGATCAAATAAGATGATAGGTGGAAAATTCTAGGGTTTTTGAAAGAGAGGAAAGAGAAATTAAAAGGAAAGGGATCAGTGGGTTGTAGGCCTGGCAATGGGTCGGGTTCGGGGCGGGTGGCATCCACCCATTTAATTTTTCAGCTCCATCCGTCCACCCATCACCCACAAAACACTCCACCCGCATCCAATCCACCGTCATCCACGGGTGAACGGGTGGATCGGGTTGTTTAACGGGTGAAATAAACAATCAAACTAAATACAAAGATCTGGACATAAATCAACTTTAAATATCTATATGGGCTTCATCGTCATCAATGTCCTACAGCAACCAAAACAAAAAGGCAAAGAAATGACCCTCAGAGAGCAATTTACAATCATAAGCTTGCCCCATGATTGAACCCAGAAAATCCCACCACTAAATGAAGTAGAGCAAACAGATAATTATGCTGCCATTCCCTATCTTTTTTTTTTTCTTCTGATTTTGAATTGCTCTGTCTTAATTTTGCAAATCAAAAGGAACCAAACGAAAGAGAAGAAGAGAAAGGTTGTGGTACATAGAATGAATTGACTGGCCAGGATCAAGGGGATGTTGGGTAGGAGAGGCAAGAAGAAGAATAAGCTGATTTAGTCCTTGAGTGAGCCAATGAATCACATACAAATCAAAATCACAATGTTGAGCTGCTGCTGGGAGGAGAGAGAAAGCAAGAAGTGAAAGTCTGAGTGAGGGAGGCACAAAAAACACATAGGGTTTGTATTAGTTTTGTTATTTTTTTTATATATTAAAGTATTAAACGGGTAATGGGTGGAAAATCATCACCCGAATCCCACCCGACCCACCACCCGATCCACCCACCACCCACCAAAAAACCCGTTTAAACGGGTGATCATCCATTTATTTAGGGCGGGTGGAGCGGGTATCCATGAACCCACCACCCATTGCCGGGCCTAGGGGGTTGTCGATCGTGTGTCAGTCTTCAAATCCTGGCCGGCTAGTGCTAGAGATAGGGCTCTAAACGGGCCGAGCCGAGCTCTATTCGAGCTCGTTCCCAAACTTAACAGTCGAGCTCGTTTAACCTCGATTAAATAAACGAGTTGAATATCAATCGAACTTGTTCACGAACACATAATTTTAAAACTGTTGTAAATTAGAAGCTTTTAGAGATGAGAATAAGATGCTTTGATTGCATGCCAAAAACGTTTACAACCCAGGTAGAGGTGGCCACGGGCCGTGCCGTGCCGGAGTTGGGTCGGGCTCTCAGGTGGGCCGGGCTTCCTCGGAGGGAGGCACTGCTTTGGCACTGCCATCACCGTGCCGGGCCGGGCCTGTGCCTAGCTAGGTGAAGCACGCGGTTGGACCGCCATGAAGAGAGAGAGAGAGAGAGAGAGAGAGAGAGAGAGAGAGAGAGAGAGAGTAGCCATTGAAGGGGAGAGAGAAAGCTAGAGGAGAGAGAGAAAGCTAGAGGGAAGAGAGAAAACAGCAGCAGCCATTGAAGTCAGCAGCCATTGAAGGATGGAGAGAGAAAGCCAGAGGAGAGAGACAGACTATAAGGCGGGCCGGGCTTCCTCGGAGGGAGGCACTGCTTTGGCACGGCCGTGCCCGTGCCTGGGCCTGGGCTCTCTCCTCGCCGGCACAGCTTGGGCCCTCGGCGGTCCGGTCAGGGTGGGCTTGGGCCTAGCCCGACCCACTGGCCACCTCTAAACCCAGGGTATTTAAAGATCCCATGGGTAGAAAAATTTAAAGGAGCATACTTTGATTTTGTCTCTCTCTAGAAAATGCTCTCGCCACGTAGGATAAGCTGAGAACGCTACCCTGCGAAGCGGCCATTGATGGGGAAAACAAAAGCTTTGAGACAACAAACTGTTCCATTGCGTGATTTTCTGGGTCCATCTATTGCGTTACCTGAGATACAAGAGTGCTCTGAGGAGGAGGAGGACACTGATTTGAGCCCACCAGATTTGGGGGCTTTTAGCTCTCTATCCCGTGGTCTCCCTGGATTTGACGATTCCGTGGAGAATCGACGTCCTGGTGCTGCACGGCAGCTTCTTATGATGCCGACACCAAACTCTGGTGCTCAAGTGACATCGCCGCTGGTATTTACGCCAGAAGCTGGAATTAACTTTGGTAGTGTCCCAGTAACAATGGGGGTCTCACCCAATACGGCGATACCTGTTACTACTCCGGTGGATTCTCCGGTAGTAACTGTGACACCTACTCCGACAACTATTACTCCGGTGGCCCCTGCTGTGACCCCGCTGCTAAACCCTAACCCTGAATCTGAAAATTCTGATAGAATTTCATCTAATAGAGTAGCTAATGACTCTTTGAAGCTGAAATATATTCCACCTGTGCTAAAAGAGGGCAAAAGAGTTGCGAAATTACTGAAATCTGAGATAGAATTAGCCAGCAAGAAATGGGAAACTTCTTTAATTGGCTTTGTTCTTGGAGATGCTCCTTACTTCAGTCAAATGGAAAATTATGTTGCATCCCATTGGAAATTTGCTACAATGCCAAAATGTTATTTGCATGAGGATGGCTACTTAATTTTCAAATTTGATTCTATGGAAGATATGTGTGATGTGATGAATAGAGGACTCTATGCATTCAATGCAAATCCTTTCATTCTTTGTGAATGGTATGCTGATTTTGTGATGGATCCTAGCACCTATAGATCAATACCTCTATGGATTCAGTTCCCCAAGCTGCCTTTAACATGTTGGTCTATGGATTCTCTTAGTAGACTTGGTAGCTGTGTGGGTAAACCCCTGTATGTTGATAAATTTACAGCAGATCTTGAAAGGGTATCCTATGCTAGGTTACTAATTGAGGTAGACATTACTGTCCCATACAAGGAGGAGGTCTGGTTTGAGGATGATGAAGGTAGTATGATATCTCAGAAGGTTATCTATGAGTGGAAACCAGCTTTTTGCCAAAAATGCAGGAAGTTTGGACACACTGATGACAAGTACTACCCCACAAACCAGAACTCACAGAGTGATCAACAACTTCCTGCTAGAAGGAGAAGAAGAAGAAGAAAACCAGTGACTCAATGGCAACCCAAGCAGACCAATGCTGGAGCCAATACTGCACAAATGTCACCTGGCCCTGATATACCACAGAGTTCAGGCACTAATATACCACAGAGTTCAGGCACCGTGAATGATATTATATCCTCTCTGGAAACACAAGATAACAGGCTATCTATAGAGGAGAGGAGATGGGACTATTTGCAAACACAAAGGGGTAGCTCTATCCCACTTCAGAACTCTTTTGATATGTTACAAGACTCTGAAAACACTGATATGATACCAGAAGCAGAGGGGAATACTCACTTTGGAAGAGATAAGGGTTGTGATACTATTATAGGGGAGCAAAATGGGGGGTTAGCCACAGACATCACCAATTCCCAATGAAGTTATTCATCTGGAATGTGAGAGGGATGAATAAGCCCTCTAAGCTCAGGGATATTACAAAGTATTTGAGGCAAAATAAGGTGAGTATTTGTGCACTGCTGGTGACTAGAGTTAAAATAAATAGATTTGATCGTGTTGCTAATAGGGTATCTACCTCTTGGATGCACTTCTGCAATCATGTAGAAGCTCCCAATGGCAGGATTTGGATTTCTTGGGACCCTACTCAGCTGACTGTACATAAGCTAGATGGTTCAGACCAATTCACTCATTTGAGACTTAGCTGTAACAATGGGATAACTTTCCTTCTCACCATTGTTTATGCAAGAAATGATTTAGCTTTGAGAAGAACTTGTTGGCAGAATATTGAAGACTTAGGGAATTCAATCACTGAACCCTGGCTAATAGGTGGTGATTTTAATACTACACTGAATGTTTCTGAAAGGGTTCAGTGTGGAGAGCGATACTCGGGCACTGGGGAACTGCAAAATCTGTGTTATCAGTTAAATCTTGCAGATATTAGAGCAAAGGGTATGGATTTCACATGAAACAATAGGCACAAGGATCAGAGCAGAGTATATAGCAAGATTGATAGGGTTCTTGGCAACTTTGAGTGGATTTCTACATATCCAAGCATTGAAACTGATTTTTTAGCCCCTTATGTTTCTGATCACTCACCAACTAGTATTACTATAGCCCCTGAACCTGCTCAGGGAAGGAAACCATTCAAATTCTTTAATGTCTGGACCTCCCACCCCAGATATACTGAGATCATTCAGAGAAGATGGGATTACACTGGTCAGGGCTCTAAAATATTTTGTGTGATGCAAAAATATAAAAATGTGAAGCTGGCTATTAAGAATTCCGAATTATACTGTCCTGCCCTTGATAGCAGAATCAAAAAAGCACAGGAGCTGCTGGTACTCAACCAGGAGCAACTAGCTCATGATAAATTCAACCAAGAGTTGATTGAGAAAGAGCAGGA
Organism: Tetragonia tetragonoides; assembly: GCA_038025085.1. NCBI lineage: Eukaryota > Viridiplantae > Streptophyta > Magnoliopsida > Caryophyllales > Aizoaceae > Tetragonia > Tetragonia tetragonoides. The sequence goes on from CM076139.1 coordinate 44,551,395, forward strand.
GGCCATGACTGGTCTACTGCAGCTGAGAGAAACTGAAGAACTGATACTACAGCAAAAATCCAGGCTAAATTGGATAAAGGCATGAGATGATAATACAAGATTCTTCCATGCTTGTGTTAAAAATAGGAGAGCCATAAACAACATTTTCTCTATTTATACAACAGGAAATGAAAAGATCAGTGAACCTAAAAAAGTAAGGGAAGAATCTATTGCCTCGCGTTATGTTGAGAAAAGAGGAATGTTAATGGAGCGATTTATTGGTCTTGTTCGTGTTAGTGATACTTATGCTTTGTCATAGGCAATTTTTTTTTTTTAAAACCACGCCTTTGTTGAGGTGAGAGATGAGAGAGAAAAAAAAAAGCGACCAAAAAGAAACCCCAAGAACACCACAAACCCCTTTTTCCCCAATTCTCAGTTCAACAAATCATCCAATCTTAAGATCAATCTCAGTTCACAAAATGCTTTTAAGCTTAATTTCCTTGTTTGTAACGACACCAATCTCGTGCCTCTAGCTCATCCTTTCATTTTACCAACCTTTGATATTTCAAACCCAATTTCCAGATTTAATGTCCCAATCATCAACACAAGCAAAATCATTTCTACTGAACCACAATCAAATCAAATTCAGTCATATGGGGCTCTATCTCAGTCTTGGATTGCAATTCCATTAGCTATTTCTCTAGACTCACTCTCTCTTGCACCTTTTGGGGATGAATTCCCTAACCCTAGATCTTGCCTAAGGCCAATATCTCTCTCATCGATTTTTCTGGGAAAATTTCTTGGTTTTCGCCACTCTATAGCTCTTATTTGTGGTAATTTCAACACCATTTTATGGTTGGCGTGGCTGATTTCAAGCTTGGCGTTACCCCTCTCTCTATGGTTCACCAACTACCCATCACCTGGGTCTTTGGGTTTATTTTCACAAGTCGTGTTCCTTTCCTGGTTTTGTGGAGCTTGGTTTGCTCTCTCAATGGCTCCTGTTTGCTTATTATTACCGGCGGTGGTACTTGCTCTAATACTTCATTAAATGCAAATACTGTTCTCTCCACACCCCTGGTGTTGAGAGACAGGTTGTGTCTTTGCCTTCTCTCTGAAGAGGTGACTAGCCCACTGTTCTTAGCCCACTATCTACCAACTCAGGTACGAAGTTTTTATCCCTTTATGCTTTGCAAGCTGATGCTCTCTCATTGCCTTGGTTTGGAATGCCCTCTTGACGGCTATTTAAGGCCTTGGCCTTGCAGGTTTATTCTTGCCTCTTATCACACTATCTCTCTTATCATTTCTCTCAGAATTCTGCTGTGCTTTTATTGCATTTCTTTCTGTCTTTATATGGCCTCTCGTAGTTTCAAATCTGTAGTTATAGAGGATGCTTCCTCTCTTGGAACTCCTATGAACATGACTACTGAGACCATTAATTTAAGTCATGCTTCTTTGCCTTTTGGTGATGCTGAGTCTAGTGTTAAGCTTGCTAAATTTGACTTTCTGTCTGGTGAATCGCCTGAGAACTTTGTGGTAGATGATTTACCTCAAGTAACTGTTGATATGAATGCATTTGCTAGTAATAGCTTGTTGGGTAAAATGCTTGGGAAAGGGATTGAATTTAAAGCTCTCATGCAAAAAACTCAGCATGATTGGTCTTTTGTTAAGGATGTAGTCAATTATCGTGACCTTGGGTCAGGTTGGTACATGTTCAGTTTTGCCTCCACAAGTGACATGCTAGCTGTGTGGAGAGAGAGGCCATACCATGTGGCCACTCAACTTCTTGTTCTCATCCTTTGGGAAGCCAGTTTCAACCCCATTTCAAAAAAGCTTACTTGTGCTGATTTTTGGATTAGAATCCCAAGGTTTCCTGCTGAGCTTTTTAGCATTGAGGCTGTTATGGCCATCCTTAAACTCAATGATTTGGGAACTTTTGTGAAATTTGAGGACTTTACTTCAGCCAAAAAGGGGCTCAGATTCGCTAGGATTTGTGTCAATGCTGATATTACTAAGGGCTTGAAAACTTTTGCTAAAATCCCTAGAAGGGATGTTACACAATGGTACTCAGTCTGGTATGAAAGCTTTTCTGAAGGGTGTATATGCTGTGGTTCTGGTGACCATGAGCTTGCTGTTTGTCTTCTTAATGCTGATGCAAGTAGAGTAACTGAGGTTACCTTATCCCACAATGTTGATCACCAATCTCTTATTGCTCAGTCCCTTAAGGATGTCAGGGCTGCTGAAGCCCTAGCAAAGGCTAGTACTTGGACTAATGTTCCTGTTAAGTCTCATGCTTCCAGTTCTAAAGGTCCCTCTAAGAGATTTGTCCCTAAGTTGGTTTCTAGTGACGGTGAGCTCAGAAATATCAATGCTTATAAGAAGTCTGTTGCCTTTGATAATGATCCTGCTCCTGCTTTTAAACCCAATGTAAGCACCATTGTTTTTAAATCCCCTGTTGGATCTGCTGATTTCTGTAAAGATGTGCATGGCAAAATAGTGGGCAAGGGTAAGGGACTTATGATTAAGCCCCCTGGGTTTGACCGAAACCTAATGATGATGCTGTTGTTCCTGTCTTTAAAGGTGATAGTCCTCTCTCTAATGATGAGACTCCCAAGCTGAATCCTAAAGCCAATAATCTTTCTTGTCCTCAGACTGTTAGCTTCAAATACACCTTTGGTGATAAGTTTGCTCCACCTGCTTCCTCTAGTTTGGATATTGTGCCCTTGCAGGCTATCTTCCCCTCTGATCTGGCCCTTTCCAACACCTTTGAGCAGCTTGGTGGTGGCTTAGCCCTCTCCTCTGCAGGGGCTAATGCCAACCCAATGTTACTCAGGTATGGGGAACAGGATGGTGATGATTTACTGGGAGATGAGTATGATGATGTGACCCCAGAAGGCTCTTTTCACTCTATGCAGTCAAACAACTCTCTTCTCAAGCAGATTTCTTTCTTAGAGGTGGCAGTTGAGGAGCATTCCAGTGGTTCCGCTCAGTCTGAGACTCCCAAGAGGAGAATTGATGGCAATGCTCATAATGATTAAGCTTCTAGCTCTCTGAAGAGAGCTAAGAACTAATCACAATCCCTGTAAAGCCTGCTGATGTGTTTTTAAAAAATATGTTATTATATGGATAACATTGCCTTTTGGAATATTAGGGGTGTGGGAAGGAAAAATGTTGGTGAGGAAGTAAAGTTATTTTGTGAAGTGCATAAAGTTCATCTTATGGCCTTGGCTGAAACCAAAGTGCAATACACACCTTCCACAACTATGATGCATCAGTTTGGCTTTAGTTCTTTTGATTTCATCCCTTGCATGGGATTTTCTGGTGGTATCTGGGTTATGTGGCAGCCAAATGTTATTAATGTTTCTGTTGTATATAAAGATGTACGCTTTCTGTCTATTCTGATAAAAGATTATGCTAACTCTCCTTCCTTAATTGTCTTTTTTTGCTATGCTCCTCCCCAAGCTTCTCACAAAAGACAGTTCTGGTTTGACTTATTGATATACTGCAATTCTCTAGCTGTACCTTTTATTCTCATGGGTGATTTCAATGACATTAGCTCTGTACAAGAGAAACTTGGGGGAACAGTCCCCTCACAGACACGTTTTGCCAGATTATTAGAATTTAAATTCAAAGCAAATGTCTTGGATATTCCCTTTGTAGGTGGTTCTTACACTTGGAGGAAAAAAAAAAATCTGGATTAAACAATATTCTGGAAAGATTAGACAGGGTTTTGGTACCCCCTGTTTCTTTATCTTTATTTCCGCTTATGCATATTTCCAACCACGATTTTAGCTCATCTGATCAATGTCCGATCATTTTGCATTTTAATTCTCAAGTTTGTTTCTCCCCTCCCCCCTTTAGATTTGAGTTAGCTTGGATAAAACATTGTGATTATGAGTCCTTGTGTAGAAAAGCATGGAGTGGACATCATTCTCGCTCACAAGGTTTTCAATTAACACAAAAAATCAAAAACTTGAAAAAGCTCTTAAAGAATTGGGCGAAACTCAAGTTCGGTAATATAACCTGTCAGCTCAAAGAAGTTGAAGGAAAGATAATTATCGTTCAAAGTCGAATGTGCACTATGCCGCAAAATATGCAGTTGATTACTTCACAAGAAAAATTGTTAAAAAAGAAAGCAAGTTTAATAAATTTCAATAGAACGTACTGGCATCAAAGGTCCCGTGAAAAAAACTTGCTTTTAGGTGACAGAAATACGGCGTATTTTCAAACCAAAGCTACCATAAGGAAAAGCAGAAGAAAGATTATTTATTTTCAAAGCAAGGACGGTATCCATTTTACGGAACCTAATAGCATCGGGGATGAAATTAGTAAAGAATTCAAGCTAAGATTTGTCAAAGACAACAATTGCACAAATCCTACAGATATAGATCTTCAAGACATAAATACAGAAATTACAGATGAGGATAATGCCATACTTACACGTGATATCTCTGACGATGAAATAAAAGAAGTAGTGTTTCTTATGTCCCCTAACAAATCCCCAAAACCAGATGGTTTCCCAGCCGCTTTTTTCCTATCTTATTGGAATATCATTGGACCTCAAGGGTTTTTTCTTCTCCGGGAAGATTTTAAAGGAGATTAACCAAACCTTTATTGCCCTTATCCCTAAAATAGATAACCCAGTTGCGGCAAATCATTTTAGACCAATTAGCCTTTGCACCACTCTTTACAAAATCATCTCAAAAATTCTGACTGAAAGATTAAAAACAATTTTAGGAAAGATAATTCATCCTTTACAAGGAGCCTTTGTGGAAAATAGATGCATTCAAGACAATATCCTTTTAGCACATGAAGTTTTTCACTCTTTCCGTACTAAGAAAGGAAAAAGTGGATGGCTTGGCATTAAACTAGACATGGAAAAAGCATATGATAGACTAGATTGGAACTTTATTTTGAAGGTCTTTAAAAATTTTTGTTTTAATGAAAAATGGATTGGATGGATTAAAGAATGTATCACAACAGTTTCTTTTTCTGTCCTTGTCAATAATGCCCTAGGCTACACTTTTACCCCCTCCAGGGGTATTAGACAAGGGGACCCCTTATCTCCTTATATTTTTATCCTTTGTGCAGAGGTATTGGCTCGAAGGCTCCAAAGAGAATGTGACTCATCGTCAAAAAGTATTGGAATTAAAATTTGCCACGGGGCAGAAAAACTACCTTTCTTAACCTTTGCGCATGACACAATGATTTTTGCTGAAGCATCTAGCCAAAGTTGTGATACAATCAAGAATATCCTTGACCAATAGTGCAATATGTCGGGTCAAAAAATTAATTTTGACAAATCTGCCTTTCAATGTACTAAAAACATTACGAGAAATATGATAGAATCCTTTAAAGGTATTTTGCTAATGAGCCACTCATCCTGCTTAGATAAATATTTGGGTTGTCCCATTATCAGTGATCGTGTTAATAATCAGACCTTCAGAGCTGTAGTAGAGCGCACTCAAAATCATCTTACCAAATGGAAAGCTAACTCTCTTTCCAAAGTTAGGAAGGTCCACCCTTATCCAAGCAAATCTATCAGCAACCCCTGTTTTTACAATGCAGAGCTTTATGCTCCCAACTTCAACTTTACAAAAGCTAGATAAGATCAACAAAAACTTCTTATGGAACAAAAGTCCAGACAGCAAATCAGCAAATTTAATAGGATGGGATAAGGTATGTCAACCTAAAAAATTAGGTGGGCTCGGTCTCCGTAAAGCGGATGCGGTCAATAAAGCAATGCAAATGAAACTAATATGGAAAGTCATAAAAGAACCGGACAATAAATGGGTTAAAATGATAAATAGCAAGTATTTAAAGGGTTGTCATATCTTAGATTTTAGAAAGGGCACGAAAAACTCATGGCACTGGTCACATCTACTTCAAGTTCGTGATCTTTTCAAAAAGGGTCTACGATGGCAAGTAGGCAACAGTGATAGGATAAGCTTTTGGACTGACAATTGGGTTTCACAAGTCCTTCTTAAAGACATGTTTCACGATGCTGAATCTGATGATCCTCTTTTTGATCTATCGATTCCGATTAAATGCTTTTTTTCCCCACAAGGTTGTTGGGACACAAACTTGCTAGCTAGAGTGGTACCCCCTGATACCATCAAAGCAATTCTAGGTATTCCGATTCCTTTTAATGAAGTACAGGACAAATGCAATTGGGGTTTTTCCAGTAATGGGATCTTCTCTTGTAAGTCTGCTACTTGGATAGCCCAAGGTCTCCAAGAAGATTACAAAAAGTCTTGTGACTTTAGTTTGATTTGGGATATAAATATTCCTCCAAAAATCAAAATCTTTTTGTGGAAACTATGTCTTGATGGTCTCCCAACAAAGAACAGACTCTCTCAAAGTAAAATTTTTATCCCTCAAGAATGTGTATTTTGTAATTTTCATTGTGAAGATAAATTCCATCTTTTTTTCAACTGCCCAGCGTTCATCCAAACGCTTCAAGAAGTAGGAAATTTCTGTGGTGTCAATATCAGTGTGAACCTTAACCAAAGCTTTTCCTTTATTCAGAATCTTAATATTCTCAAGCATAAACTGACAGAATGGGACTTTGTCCTACTTATCATGACTTGGTGGATGTTCTGGTTTGCCCGTAATAAAATTCATTTTGATAACTTATCTACAAGTCCAGTTCAAATAGCTGCTTCGGTAAGGGTTAGCTTCAATGAATGGAAAAATCTGTCACACAAAAGTTTTGATTATAACATTAGTGGTGCTTTCCATCGCAAAGCAAAAAAGCGAGATACACGATCAGAGGTGGTCTGGACTCCACCGCGATCAGAATATGTCAAGCTAAATTTTGATGGATCAAAGATTAATAATCTTGATGCTGCTACAAGGTTTGTACTACGAGATGATAATGGAGAGCACTCATGTTGGGAGCCCGGTCCTGCGGCACGAGCTCAATACTAATGGCGGAAGCAATCGGGCTACGTGAAGGTGTCAAGATGGCTAGAGCAAAAGGGATCAAGAATATCACCATTGAAGGGGACAATCTAGCGGTTATCAAAGCTATTAGAGCGGAATGGCATATCCCTTGGGAGATTGAGAATATCCTTATCGACACCAAAAAGGATCTTCACTTCTTCAACAGAGTTGAGGTTCTTCACTGCTACAGGGAAGCCAATATTGTGGCAGACTACCTAGCGCATACGGGTCACCTGTATGACTCGCTCCAGATCTGGTCAAATCCTTTTGACTAGTCCATTACCAATTTGTTGGTAAAGGACGCTTTAGGTTAACCCTCAGGGTTACCTGGTTACCTTGCCTTTTCAAAAAAAAAAAAAATAGGCAATTGTTTTTTCACTTTGTCAGAATTCTTTAAGTCTTTCTAGAATATGCGGACAAGGCTACGATGAAGCTAGTAACATGCAAAGTGAAATCAATGGGCTTATATTAAATCTTTGATTATGAGAGAAACTCTAGAAGCATATTGTATTCCCTGTTTTGCTCACCAACTTCAGTTAACATTAGTAGCAATTGCTAAAAATCATGATGATGTTGCTTGGTTTTTTTTATAAGATTTCTATTATGCTGAATGTTGTTGGAGCCTCTTATAAGCAAAGGGATATGCTTAGGGAATACAAGCAGAAAGAGTAGAAGATGCATTACGCATGGGTGAGCTTCAAAGTGGTCGAGGTTTAAATCAAGAACTAGAACTAAAAAGACCTGGTGATACACGTTAGGGATCCCAATTCACTACAAAATATGGGAAAAATGTTTTCTTCAATAATTGATGTGCTTGATGCTATTTCAACAGATGGCTCTACGGGAGAGGATAGAATGAAGGCTCAATGCCTTTTTAGATTATTTGCAAACATTTGAGTTTTGCTTTTTGTTTCATTTGATGAGAGAAATTATGGGGATCACAAATGAGCTAAATACAATTCAGGAAAGAGCGAGGCATTGTTAATGCTATGTTATTAGTTGGTGTTGCTAAGGAGAGATTGCAGGGATTGAGGGATATGGAATATTGGTCTATTAAGGATAATGTTGTCTCATTTGCCTGAAACATTATATATTGGTCCCTAATATGGATGATATGCATGTCATTCGTGGAAAATCAAAGCGTAGAGTCTCAAAAGTTTGGAATGCACATTATTATGAGTTTGACTGTTATAACACAATCATTGATAGGATGCTTCTGGAGATTAATAATCGGTTTAACGAGGTGAACACTGATTTGCTCTTTGGTGTGGCTTGTTTGAATCCATCTAACTCCTTGAATTTGATAAAAAGAGATTGATCAGATTGGCACAATTATATCCTAGTGAGTTTTCACAGGTTCAACTTGATGCTCTTGATATGCAACTTTCGAGCTTCATTGTTGATGTGCGTTGAGATGAAAGATTTTTTGAATTGAAATGGATTATCGATTTTTCAAGAAAAATGGTTGAAAGAAAAAAAACACACTATTTATCCACAAGTAATCTAATGATTTTAGCTTCATATAGATTGAAAATTTGATCTAATTTTTTTTTATTGCAATTTTAGTATTCTGACATGTGTTTTCTTCTTTATCAGGTGTACTTACTTTTGAAGATGACGCTAATATTACCAGTTGATACAACTACAGTGGAAAGAGCATGTTCTACAATGAAGTTCATAAAAAATGATTTGCGGAATTGAATGGGTGATGAATTTCTAAATGATTGTATGGTGTATTACATAGAAAATGATGTATTTGAGAGTATAAGTAATGATGCTATTATGGGTCGTTTTCGGAATATGAAAACACGCCGAGTACAATTATATTAACTAGTTTAGTGCACCCAATTTTATCAATAACTAGGACTTTACCCGTGCTACGCACGGACGACCCATTTATCACTATATTTTTATGTTCAAATAAATTTTTGGATTTTGTAAAAATTATACATAAGTATATATAAAGAATAATGAAGAATAGTATGTAATTGGTCGAAATGTACGTTATACATGTCATACCACTCATCATTCACCGATTAAAGAATAAAATAATATCTATCACTTATCAGTTAACTTGCAGTTGTATATATCATAATTCATATAGTATTATTTATTAGATTGTCACTCTAGATGTGACCCATGTTATCATATGTAAGCATATCTTTACAAAATTTATGTCTGACCGACCTGTGTTTATACCTTCATTTAAAATGTAATTAAATATTTAACAACACTTGTCATACTAGCGACGATTATCCCCACAAATGATAGTCAATTTTCACATAGTCAATGCTTATACTAACTGATATAAATCTTGTTATTGAACAATCATGGATTTGATCAGAATGCTCCTTAATGTGTATTTCAGTATTTGGAATCTAAAAGTTAAAAAACTTACTTTCTTTTAATTGAAAAAAAATAGCAACAACTCACTTTCTAGAAAAAGGAAGAATATGGAATTCATCAAAATCAGACACTTGTACTTTACCCGCGCTTATCCTTGTAAAATTAGGCAAATAAATATTAGTGACATATTTGTTGTCACATGACCTACGTTTATTGCCGCAAATATTAGTCAAATATCAGTCAAATAGCACCTACCACGACAACCACGTAATATCTATAAAATATAATTTAACAAAAATAATGACTCTATATGTAACCCATTACATGCACTTATCCCCTAAATTATATTGCCTCGTCAAAATACTTTTTTCCCCACAACTATAAGACTCAATAAAAGTGGTAAACATTAAGTGCTCTTATACTCAGAAATATAAAAATTAATAAAAGTGATGACTCAAAATAGTACGATTTAAAATAAAAAATGGTCAAGTATTAAATTGAGGTTAAGATGAAAAAAAATATTAAATTGAGACTTTTATTATTACATTTAATACATGAACTTAATTATCACCAAAAAATCATTATGACAAAATAAAAAGGAAAAAACAAAGAAAAATAGTAGCCACTAAAAATGTGACACATGTCACATAACTGGCGGCGCTCTTACCCAAAAATGCATATATACGCACGGACGACTAATATACCACTATATTTGTTATTTGTTTAAATTAATTTTTGAATTAAAAAAAAAGTTATATACAGTGTTATTATCTCCGCAAATTTTAGTCAATTTTCACGTAACCTACGCTTATACCAATTGGTATCATTGTTGTTATTAAACAAACGTCGTTTTGATTAGACTGTCCCCTTAATTGGTGGTTCATAATCTAAACTTATTACCTTCGTTGATCCTACAAATTTGATTCACATATCAATTCTAAGATAGTCGATGCTTATAATAACCACGAAAATTAAATTTGATAAAGGAAAAAAATGACTGAATGCGTACCCTTGTCATGTTACCTACAATTATTCTACAAATATCAGTCACATGTTCGTCGTCATATAACACGCGCTTATCCCCGCAGATATTAGACAAATATCACCTATCCCTTAATACCTACAACTATATAACCTGAAAATGATGACGTTATATGTGATCATTGTCACATAACATGCATTATCTCCATAATATTATGCAAACATATATTAGTCACATGTTTGTTGTCACATAACCTATGCTTGTCCCTACAAACTTTAGTCAATACAAAATTCACATGCCATGTAATACCCACAAATATATAACTATTTAATAAAAATTGATGCCTCTATGTGTGACCATTGTCACATTACACGCGCTTATCCCCTGTAATATTAGACAAATATATATTCCCAAGTCAAAATATTTGTTATTATACCCACAATTATAAAACTCAATTAAAATGGTGACATTAGCTGCTCTCATACTCATAAATATAAAATTTTTAAAAAATGACGGTTTATAAGATGGTCAACTATTAAATAGAGACTTTATTATTACATTTAATAGATATATTGAACTTAAAGATTGCCATAAATACCAGAATAACAAAATAAAAAAGAATAACAAAATAAAAAATAAAAACAAAAGAAAAGTCATGTCCACTAAGAATGTGACACATGTCACATAACCGACGCTCTTACCCAAAATTATATATATATATATATATATATATATATATATATATATATATATATATATATATATATATATATATATATATATATATATATATATATATATATATATATATATATATATATATATATTTTATCACCGTGTTTCCCACGTGCTCGTTTTATTTCCTTAATATATTAACTAAGTTAATTGCTAATGTATTTTTGCAATATATGGCCAAAAATGTGTACATTACATATCAAATACCCATATTTTCGTCAAATAATTACTAATAAAATTTGCACATTTATCTACTCCACATGAGAATTACGTAACTTCAATAGTGTATTAATGATTTTAGACTTCATTTTACTTACTATTAAAATATGCATGGTACTATGTATTTTATCACGTCACTTCTCCCCAAAAATTGCAAAATATTATTTGCCAAAATAGCACATATACATCTCATTTTTAAATAATTTTCATTTTTGATTCAATTATTAGAGTTGTATAAGTATTTCTTTTTTAATTTGTAGTTGAAAACAACATGCTAATGATGATAAATATCATGTTTCATTACTATTTAAAGTCAATAATAATGATGATGCATTAGTTTCTGGTGACACTTTGGATCATTTGGATACGTGTCAGCTTACATGTCAACCACACACGTAATGACTCGCTTACATGATGTCTCACGTTTCATCACCATATAAATAAGGATCCTATTGGCCAAATATACCACATTTGCATCTCAATTTGAAGAATTTTTCATTTCCAATGAAATGACGTTAAATTTAGAATTTTTTGATTTGCATAACGAAAGTTATTTTATTTTATATTTGAAACATTATACTAATAATTATAAATTTTATATTTAACGACTATCTTAAATTCAAGAATGATGATGCATTAATAAACCGATGACAAGGTGGATGCATTGCATATGTGGCAGCTTGCGTGTCATGCTTGCACGATATGGCTCGCCTATGTGGCGTCCCTCGTGTCGGCACCACACGAAGAAGGACCCAATTATAGTTATATACTGGTTACATTCCCGTGCGATGCACGGTTTTGGTATAAAAATCCTATTTTATGAAACCTCTCGCTTATTGCGTTGATTGTGGGGTAGAATACCAAAATATACAATATCTCATTCCTTAATATTCATGATATGAACTTGCTTTGTATAGCTAAATCTTATTATTTTTGTTGCAATTTACCCCAATTTCCAATGGCTAATATTCGTCCAAAAGACCACCCCCAATACTACTACTTTTTCTGCAGTTTACTCCAAATATATTCAGTGTAAGAAAATCATATCCTAAGTATCAAATGTATAGATGCAATAAAATTATGATTAAATGGTCCAACAACTATGTATACCCATCATTAGAAGTTAGTACACATATTATTTCTACTGTATATATTATTATAGAACAAAAAATAAAAAAAATTAAAATAGTAACGATGTACACTTTAACTCGAATATAGTGAGCTCTATTATTAAAGCATGGGTGTCCCTAAAAATAGATGAGTGTTGATAGAAAAAATAATATATTTTTGATTATTATAATTATATGCATGTATCGTTATAAAAATTTAAGAAAATGTATTTATCATTATTGTAGATTCATGCATTAGTGTAGATTCATGCATTTTTTAGTTGATGACGTGTCAAACAATGTGAGTATGCCTTGCTTATGTGGACGCCCACGTATCCATCAAGCAAGTGTGCATATTTAATGAGCAAAAAAAAAGCAAGTGTGCATATTCACTTTTATATATAGCAAAATCCATTGGAGAGAGAATATGATGTTGAGGTGATTTTACAATATAAGAAGGTAGGCAAGGCAAACTTATATATAGAGAGAGGGCGTGGGAGAGAGTGATTAATTTACTAATTCAATACATTCATTTATACATACTGATGGAAAAGTATTTGAAGAGTCCAACAAAACCAAAATGACAATCTCCAAGAAATGCCTAAATGTATGTTGCAAAGTCTTTTCACTTTTCCCAATCATTTCTTCCTTTCGTTTGGTATGACTTTTTAATTTATTTTTTTTTTTTAATTTTAGGGAAGGGATAATATGTATTGGGATGTCAATAAATGCATGGATTGTAAAAGTCTCTTATTTATTTGTTTGATACATTAACATTAATGCATGGCTTACATGGCAATGTTACATGGCAATATGCTTACTTGGCAAATCCTACGTGTCGTTGTAGCAAGTAACAACATCCACTTATATATATATATATATATATATATATATATATATATATATATATATATATATATATATATATATATATATATATATATATATATATATATATATATATACTAGTTTTATCTCCGTGCTTCGCACGGACTCGTTAATATCTCTCGAAAATGAAGATAACTTTTTAGCTGATACCTCATGCCTGTTTTATACTGCACACAACTAATTTTACATTTGAAATTTTAATTATTTTGGAATGAAATGTCCTTCTAAATCGATCTATATCTAAAGTAGAATGAATGTAAAAAATTAATTTATGAAGATAATTTAAGGCATACTTCAAAATTCCAAAATAAAAAAGAAAAATCAAGTTAATGAAGTAAGATTTATAATTTTTAAAGTTACGTAACTAAAAATTTGCTTTTTAAGTTTGAAATAATATAGAAATAAGTCTTATAATAAAGTCGGATGATTATAAGCATGTGGGACTTGGAGATGATATTTGTTAAGCTGTATGTGGCAAAGTTGTGCACATGTAGCATCTACCATCTCATTTTCACACGAACATTCCATCTTATATGGCGTCTACATGTTATCACCGCAAGGAAACAACACAACTTGTATAGGACATATTTATCTTATTTTGGAACTTCTATTAAACTCAATCCATTGAACTAAGATTTATAAATTTTTGACTTACGTAACTAAATTATTTTATTTTTGTAATATAAAAATATGCTAATATATAGATATTTAATAAATCTTACTAATATGCTAATATATAAATATATGTAATAAACCAACTAATGATAACGCATTAATGGGTGACACTTGGATAATGAGTTGTTAGGCTATGCGGCAACCTTTTCTTATGTGGCGGCTTAGGTGTCATCGTCACACGAATTTGGGCCTCTATGTGGCGTCCTACGCGTGTCGTGCCAACATGAGTTGAACTTGGACATGAATTTGTTAAGTTATGTGCCAAAGCTGTGCACATGTAGATGTAGCGTCTACGTGTCATTTTCACACGAACATTCCCTCTTATGTAGCGTCTACATGTTATCACCGCACAGAAAGGACTCAACTTGTATAGGACAAATATATCTCATTTTAAAAAAATTTCAAATCCAATCCATTGAAGTAGGATTTATAATTTTTTAACTTACGTAACTATTTTTTTTTTTTTTTTTGTAAAATAAAAATATGCTAATAAATATGTAACAAAGTAAACTAATGATGAGACATTAATGGTGACACTTGGATGATGTTGAGTTGTTAGGTTATGTGGCAAGTTTGGCTTATGTGGCGGCAAGCTTTGCTTATGTGGCGACTTAAGTGTCATCGTCACACACGAATTTGAGCCTCTACGTGGCATTCCACATGTCATGCACACAAACAATTGAGCGCTTATGTGGCATCTCACATGGCGTGCCCACATGAAATTGAATCACCTTTATATCACCACTCGAATTAGGACCTAATTTTAGTGTGATATACTCAATTAATGTATTACTAGTATGATTATTCTACGTATTTTATCCTTAACCTATATAAAACTTTCCCTAAAAAGGTCAAACTTTATAAGCTTAAATATAGGACATATACATCTCATTTTGAAGTATTTTTCATTTCCAATGCAATGACGTAAAACTTAGATTTTTTATAAATGCGTAACCAAAGTTATGTTATTTTCTAATATGAAACAAATAGGCTAATTATAAATATTATATTTAATTACTATGTTAATGTCAAGAATGATGATGCATTTATTAATGTCACTTGTACGACTTGTTTATGTGTCCGCTTATGTGGCTCTTAGGTGTCATCACCACACGAAATTGGGTTTTCATGGTGGCGTCCTACGTGGTCTGCCACACGAAATTGACTCAACTTTATATGGTTATCCTACGTGTCTTATCCACTTAACTTCTACAAAAACTTATAAAACATATATATCTCATTTTTAAATACGTTTTAAATCCAATTCATTGAAATAAGATCATAATTTCTTTTGAGTTACGTAACTTAAATTATTTTATTTTCTATATATTTTGAAACAATATACTAATTTATAATAAATTTAATTATCGATGATGTATTAAACGCGTGACACTTAGATTATTTGTTAGGCTATGTGGCAAACTTATACGTATACCTATGTGGTCCTATGTGTAATCTTCACTCAAACATATCTCTCCCATGTGGCATCCCACATGTCATCCTCACACAAAAAGAACCCAATGTTATAGGACATAGTACATATGTATCTCATTTTGAAGTATTTTTCAAACCTGAACCAATGGAATAAGATTTATAATTTTTAAAATTGTGTAATCAAAGTTATTTTATTTTATAATTTGAACGGAGGTAACAGAGGTGTTAACGCCGTTTTCATTTAAAGCACTCCGAGCGAGCGGGTCGATAGTATACAAACTGTACAAACTAATAGGAGCTATTAGATCAGTTTGATCTAACGGCCCTCAAAACTCTCGATTTTCTTAACTAGTTTCCAGTAAAAGAAATAATGAGACAGAAAACAGAAACCAGGCACAAAAAAAGTCAGTAAAAAAGTCACGAGCAATCCTAGCATGCGGGGAGTTTTAGAGAGAGGTCAGACATTCTCTCTATTAACTCCCTCAAACCCTAGCCCCTCTTTCGGAATATCTTTGGCCAGCCGCCGCCCCTTTTCTTCAAGATTTTCATCAAATTTAGTCCATTTGTAGTCTCTTCTAGTCTTATCTGGCCTTATCTAGCATTAATTTTTAGTCTTATGTTTCCAATTGTTGTTGAAGGATTGGCAACAACAGCCTTGATTGTAGCCACCAAGTTCATCTCTTCTTTTTTCAAGCGATGGTTCCATTGATGACTCATCTATGAAGATGACGAGGGTGGTGATTTGCTCAGTACAATTTTATGATTTTCAGGCGACTTTGCTCGTCTACTTTGTTCCTCCGGCGACCTTGAACGACTATCTGGGTATTTTGCTCACTTGAGGTTTGCTTTGGTTGATTGATGTCAGTTCATACAAAGAATGTGTATCTCTCTTAGAATTTTGGTTTTTCATTTCCAGATCTGAAACACGAAGAAAAAAAAAAAAAAGCTTTGAGCTCAAGTCTTGGTTTCTTTCTCGGCTCTTTACCTCCGGCGACCTTCAAGTCATGGTTGCTCGAAGCACACCCATTTCTTCGTCACCGGCCCCAAGGTTCCGATCTAGGTTGATTTCGGAGTTATGTATGAAGTATGTGAATCTCCATTAGAATTTGGGGGTTTTTTGGGTTCTAAGATCTGAAAAATCTAAAGGTAAAAAAAGAAAAAACGTTTGCTGATTGTTGGTGTTTGAGGATCCTGATCCTCTTTGTTTCTTGATCTCTGGAGCTGAAGAACAAAATAGAGTTGGGAAGATGAAGATGGTTCAATTTTAGTTTTGGCTAATTTGTATCATTTTTAGATTTCTTTTTTATTTGTTCTTAGCTGTAATTGTTTCATATAAGTCCTTCACTAATCTGTTAGTGAAGACACTTTAGGTTAATCTCCATAATTTTCTCCCAGCCTTTTGCTCTTGCGCTTAAAAATTCAACTAAACTCACAATTTGATCAAACAATTAATAAAGGTCAATTATTTCCTAGAAATACTCAACTAAACTCATAATTTGTTGTTCCTATATTGCTCCAAATTCTACTCATGCGTGAAGTTAATCTTTTTTTTTTTTTTTTTAGATCTGCGTGAAGTTAACCTCCTTGGTTCCCAGCAAAGCTATTTTAGAAATTATTTTTTAAAATTCCACAATTATCACAAAAAAATATTTTACCCATATTTACGTGCTAGATTTTCTGAACCTGAGCCACGTAAAATGCTTCCACCTTCAACTACTCTCAATTTTCTCTCCCACTAATTTGACTGGTATGAGGGGACTCTTCCTCCCAAGTCTATCTTTATACCCACTAATTACTCCACTCAAAAATGATAATTACGATGGTTAGAAAGATCATGGAGCAAAACTGAAAAGATTTAGCTTCCTTCTCCAAACCAAATTTTTACAAGCAAAAATGTTGAAGGATGTGAGAACTTTGGAGAAATTGGGAAAAGTATATAGGAGCAAAAATTTCCATCATTGCACACATCATTAACTGTAACAGGCGTCGTTCAACAAAGTAGAAATTGTTTACTCTCTCTATGCTTCTACTGGTATGTACATTCAATTCCTTAGTATTTTCTTAATAATTTGTTTGAAAGCTTTTATTTTTTATTTTTAATGAATTATTTTTCCTGATTATGGCCTCAATTGATATCGTTGAATATTTTTTATTTCAAATGTTATCAATATAGTATCTTGAGTCCAACTCTTTTTTATCTTACATGATATGCTCTACTCTCTTTTCTTGCCTCTTCACTGAAACTTTAACTGGAAAATAGGTTATTTAGAGCCATAAAGATGGTTGGATGTATTAGATATGAAGAGGTGCTCAGAAGAGGTAGATGATTTGAATTTTCTTATCTAAGTTTTTGACTAATTATACATGGAGAAGTGAAAAATCAGCAATTGGACTCAAGTTAAAAACAATTATCCTTAATTGTTTTCACATTTTCTCAAATATTGTTATTATTTGTTTTTCGCAAATGACATGATCTTCTAGCAGTAGTCAACCCTTCAATGACTTCAAGTGTAGGTCTTGAAAAATAAAAGAAACATAAACTTTTTATTTCAATGCCGAAATCATTGAAACTATGCTAGAGATACATTGAAATTGTACTGCATCTTCATTGAAACTAAACTATATTCATTTATCCAAGGATGAAATAATTGATAGGGAATATGTAAGAATGCATAATCCATAGATTAAAGGAAGACATGTAGGAATAAGGGGGATGAGCGTATGAGGGAAAGAGGGAAGTGGTTTCTAATCATAAAAGCGAGGAAAAAAAAATAAAAAGAACAGGGAGGGATCAACAAAATCATAGTTTTACGTCCCTTACCATTGTACGATGCAGCTGGCATCTGCTGCATCTCTTCGTCTCGTTCTATTGGTAAATAAATAGGGCTACGCCCTCCCTCTTTCGTCAAAAACAGAAGACAACAACCAACAACAAAAGCAGTCAGCAACAACAGTCAGTGCAACACCAACAACCGCTCAATTCACTTATTCGATACAACTAACATCTTGGAAGATATCCATTGTCAGACTTACATACTGTATACTAAAATCAAATCAATTGATGATAAACCTATGTAGGATTCGAACCCATATCTTGTGCTGTGCACATGCTCTACCATTTGAGCTAAAAGGTTTGAATTCAAATAACTACAGATAGCAACCAGCAAAAGAATCAGACATTGATATCAAACTCTATGCACCTTTCCTTCATCTCCGCATGTCAAATCTGTATTTTCTATACAAATTTAATAACTTTAGCTCACAAATTAGATGCTCACTTGCAAAAACAACTATAAGACATCATCAATAAAATTTATGCTTAAGGGATAAGACCACTCATTGATAGCAATTTGCAAGTTACATGGTTCCCAACAATTGGTCTCAATCAACAAAATCAGCAATTGGACTCAAGTTAAAAACAATTATCCTTAATTGTTTTCACATTTTCTCAAATATTGTTATTATTTGTTTTTCGCAAATGACATGATCTTCTAGCAGTAGTCAACCCTTCAATGACTTCAAGTGTAGGTCTTGAAAAATAAAAGAAACATAAACTTTTTATTTCAATGCCGAAATCATTGAAACTATGCTAGAGATACATTGAAATTGTACTGCATCTTCATTGAAACTAAACTATATTCATTTATCCAAGGATGAAATAATTGATAGGGAATATGTAAGAAAGCATAATCCATAGATTAAAGGAAGACATGTAGGAATAAGGGGGATGAGCGTATGAGGGAAAGAGGGAAGTGGTTTCTAATCATAAAAGCGAGGAAAAAAAAATAAAAAGAACAGGGAGGGATCAACAAAATCATAGTTTTACGTCCCTTACCATTGTACGATGCAGCTGGCATCTGCTGCATCTCTTCGTCTCGTTCTATTGGTAAATAAATAGGGCTACGCCCTCCCTCTTTCGTCAAAAACAGAAGACAACAACCAACAACAAAAGCAGTCAGCAACAACAGTCAGTGCAACACCAACAACCGCTCAATTCACTTATTCGATACAACTAACATCTTGGAAGATATCCATTGTCAGACTTACATACTGTATACTAAAATCAAATCAATTGATGATAAACCTATGTAGGATTCGAACCCATATCTTGTGCTGTGCACATGCTCTACCATTTGAGCTAAAAGGTTTGAATTCAAATAACTACAGATAGCAACCAGCAAAAGAATCAGACATTGATATCAAACTCTATGCACCTTTCCTTCATCTCCGCATGTCAAATCTGTATTTTCTATACAAATTTAATAACTTTAGCTCACAAATTAGATGCTCACTTGCAAAAACAACTATAAGACATCATCAATAAAATTTATGCTTAAGGGATAAGACCACTCATTGATAGCAATTTGCAAGTTACATGGTTCCCAACAATTGGTCTCAATCAACAAAATCAGCAATTGGACTCAAGTTAAAAACAATTATCCTTAATTGTTTTCACATTTTCTCAAATATTGTTATTATTTGTTTTTCGCAAATGACATGATCTTCTAGCAGTAGTCAACCCTTCAATGACTTCAAGTGTAGGTCTTGAAAAATAAAAGAAACATAAACTTTTTATTTCAATGCTGAAATCATTGAAACTATGCTAGAGATACATTGAAATTGTACTGCATCTTCATTGAAACTAAACTATATTCATTTATCCAAGGATGAAATAATTGATAGGGAATATGTAAGAATGCATAATCCATAGATTAAAGGAAGACATGTAGGAATAAGGGGGATGAGCGTATGAGGGAAAGAGGGAAGTGGTTTCTAATCATAAAAGCGAGGAAAAAAAAATAAAAAGAACAGGGAGGGATCAACAAAATCATAGTTACGAATCTCATATCCACGAAGGCATGCAAAGTGGGAAATGGGCTAAGAAAAGAGAAAACTTATTCATATAACTAGGAGTGCTATGGAACTTAGACACAAACAAATGCAAGATGCATGTTGACTAAACAGTTAAAGCACTCAAAGCTACATTCATAAAGATATAACTCTCAATCCAAGTTAAATTGAAAAACTGCAGATTCATTTAGACAGAAAAGCAAATTCATATATGCTGAATTGAAGATTCATTACAACTGAAATACGAATTCATTGAACATTAACCACAAAAACATCGAACCCACGTGTACTTCCTAATGAACTAGTAAGCCAATACATAGAATACTGCACTTTCTATTTTAATACGAGACAATAATCTAATGTTGCACCCAAAAGCCATGGCCATAGAAGTCACTAGTAACTCAAAGAGGAACGTTTGAACAACAAACTATTTCAGAAACCCCAACCTGAAGAATGACATCTAATTGTATCAAACAGAATATTTTTTTGTTTTCGAGCCTAACTACTTGTACATGAAAATTTGTAAACTTGGAGGTCCTCAATTCCTCCAAATATTCTGGTTACTACACATTTATATTGTGCTTCACTGAATTTAGATAATTGTAGAGAATAAGGGTCATATGGCCATTTTAGTACTTCATAAATTTCACAAATTTATACCATTAGAGATGTGCCAATACAGCAAGTTGTGGTACTAGATTAAGAAATATGACTCCATAATCGTATAATTGATGGAATTGTGCTCTCGAGTTTTGCGAAAATTTCTAGTGTCCTAATTAAACACCAAATCTATACACTAGCACATAACATCAAAAACCTTCAAAAGCCAGCACAAAAAATACATAATCCGTCCAAATTAAGCACATCAAACTAGTTAATATCATTTACCATATAAAAATACATAGTTAATTAACAAAATACTCCACTTAAAAATCACAACAACCTTAAATCAAACAGTCAGTGACACATTCATTCACTCTCACTTGACAAAGATATTCAACCCTAAACTTTTCGCACAAAATTAAGCAATCACAAGAAGAAATACATACCTTAAAGTTGATAGAAGAAGCAATTTTGAATTCGCTAAAGTATTCCGTCGATTAGGGTTCCATATTCAAGGGCACGAGGGAGCCCAAGACATAGAATGCGAGTTGAGCTTCACAGAGATAAGGAGTTTCAAACTGAGGAGAGAGAAGATTGTAGTAACGTAGGAAAAGCCGCCTCAAAAAAAATTAAAACAAAATTGCAAAGTTGCCTAGTATTACAGTTTTGCCATTAATGAAATGTTAAATCCGCGCGTTTCATTAAACTCTGCGGGCTCTTCTGGACCATTGATCGGCTTGATCGAACAGCCCACAATAATTGGTGGTTTGTATGGTTTGTATCTTAAGAAGGGTTTGTATAGGAGCCCACACACACACACACACACACACACACACACACACACACACACACATATAATAATAATACTAAAGAAGTTACCAGAGAGAGAAAATGGATTAGCCATGTGTCAATTTTTTATGAATTTGGCCACGTGTCATTTCCTCATGAGTTTGGTCATGTGTCATTAAAGAAAATAAAAAATAAAAAAAAAATTAGAATTTGAAAAAAACAAACAAACAAAAAACTCACGTTTGTTAGTAGTTTCATAAAAATAGATAACTAACTAACTTTTAATTACAAAAGCATAAATAAATAAATTACAATGGAAAAAAAAACCCGAAAAACACCACGTTTGATCTTAAGCATTTTTTATCAAAAAAAAAAAGTCTAAGCCAGTAACTAATGGAGTAAAATTAGGAAGTTGCAACAAGGACAAATTCTCATTAACTAACGCTGAGATACTTTGGCAATAAAAAAAAAGTATAAATGAACTACAAAGAAATAGAGTGGAAAAAACTCAATTGATCGAAAATAAAGAATAAAAGATAAGCTCTTTTCAAATTTTCACATAACAAATCCATAATTTTCTCCCAGCCTTTTGCTCTTGCGCTTAAAAATTCAACTAAACTCACAATTTGATCAAACAATTAATAAAGGTCAATTATTTCCTAGAAATACTCAACTAAACTCATAATTTGTTGTTCCTATATTGCTCCAAATTCTACTCATGCGTGAAGTTAATCTTTTTTTTTTTTTTTTAGATCTGCGTGAAGTTAACCTCCTTGGTTCCCAGCAAAGCTATTTTAGAAATTATTTTTTAAAATTCCACAATTATCACAAAAAAATATTTTACCCATATTTACGTGCTAGATTTTCTGAACCTGAGCCACGTAAAATGCTTCCACCTTCAACTACTCTCAATTTTCTCTCCCACTAATTTGACTGGTATGAGGGGACTCTTCCTCCCAAGTCTATCTTTATACCCACTAATTACTCCACTCAAAAATGATAATTACGATGGTTAGAAAGATCATGGAGCAAAACTGAAAAGATTTAGCTTCCTTCTCCAAACCAAATTTTTACAAGCAAAAATGTTGAAGGATGTGAGAACTTTGGAGAAATTGGGAAAAGTATATAGGAGCAAAAATTTCCATCATTGCACACATCATTAACTGTAACAGGCGTCGTTCAACAAAGTAGAAATTGTTTACTCTCTCTATGCTTCTACTGGTATGTACATTCAATTCCTTAGTATTTTCTTAATAATTTGTTTGAAAGCTTTTATTTTTTATTTTTAATGAATTATTTTTCCTGATTATGGCCTCAATTGATATCGTTGAATATTTTTTATTTCAAATGTTATCAATATAGTATCTTGAGTCCAACTCTTTTTTATCTTACATGATATGCTCTACTCTCTTTTCTTGCCTCTTCACTGAAACTTTAACTGGAAAATAGGTTATTTAGAGCCATAAAGATGGTTGGATGTATTAGATATGAAGAGGTGCTCAGAAGAGGTAGATGATTTGAATTTTCTTATCTAAGTTTTTGACTAATTATACATGGAGAAGTGAAAAATCAGCAATTGGACTCAAGTTAAAAACAATTATCCTTAATTGTTTTCACATTTTCTCAAATATTGTTATTATTTGTTTTTCGCAAATGACATGATCTTCTAGCAGTAGTCAACCCTTCAATGACTTCAAGTGTAGGTCTTGAAAAATAAAAGAAACATAAACTTTTTATTTCAATGCCGAAATCATTGAAACTATGCTAGAGATACATTGAAATTGTACTGCATCTTCATTGAAACTAAACTATATTCATTTATCCAAGGATGAAATAATTGATAGGGAATATGTAAGAATGCATAATCCATAGATTAAAGGAAGACATGTAGGAATAAGGGGGATGAGCGTATGAGGGAAAGAGGGAAGTGGTTTCTAATCATAAAAGCGAGGAAAAAAAAATAAAAAGAACAGGAAGGGATCAACAAAATCATAGTTTTACGTCCCTTACCATTGTACGATGCAGCTGGCATCTGCTGCATCTCTTCGTCTCGTTCTATTGGTAAATAAATAGGGCTACGCCCTCCCTCTTTCGTCAAAAACAGAAGACAACAACCAACAACAAAAGCAGTCAGCAACAACAGTCAGTGCAACACCAACAACCGCTCAATTCACTTATTCGATACAACTAACATCTTGGAAGATATCCATTGTCAGACTTACATACTGTATACTAAAATCAAATCAATTGATGATAAACCTATGTAGGATTCGAACCCATATCTTGTGCTGTGCACATGCTCTACCATTTGAGCTAAAAGGTTTGAATTCAAATAACTACAGATAGCAACCAGCAAAAGAATCAGACATTGATATCAAACTCTATGCACCTTTCCTTCATCTCCGCATGTCAAATCTGTATTTTCTATACAAATTTAATAACTTTAGCTCACAAATTAGATGCTCACTTGCAAAAACAACTATAAGACATCATCAATAAAATTTATGCTTAAGGGATAAGACCACTCATTGATAGCAATTTGCAAGTTACATGGTTCCCAACAATTGGTCTCAATCAACAAAATCAGCAATTGGACTCAAGTTAAAAACAATTATCCTTAATTGTTTTCACATTTTCTCAAATATTGTTATTATTTGTTTTTCGCAAATGACATGATCTTCTAGCAGTAGTCAACCCTTCAATGACTTCAAGTGTAGGTCTTGAAAAATAAAAGAAACATAAACTTTTTATTTCAATGCCGAAATCATTGAAACTATGCTAGAGATACATTGAAATTGTACTGCATCTTCATTGAAACTAAACTATATTCATTTATCCAAGGATGAAATAATTGATAGGGAATATGTAAGAATGCATAATCCATAGATTAAAGGAAGACATGTAGGAATAAGGGGGATGAGCGTATGAGGGAAAGAGGGAAGTGGTTTCTAATCATAAAAGCGAGGAAAAAAAAATAAAAAGAACAGGGAGGGATCAACAAAATCATAGTTACGAATCTCATATCCACGAAGGCATGCAAAGTGGGAAATGGGCTAAGAAAAGAGAAAACTTATTCATATAACTAGGAGTGCTATGGAACTTAGACACAAACAAATGCAAGATGCATGTTGACTAAACAGTTAAAGCACTCAAAGCTACATTCATAAAGATATAACTCTCAATCCAAGTTAAATTGAAAAACTGCAGATTCATTTAGACAGAAAAGCAAATTCATATATGCTGAATTGAAGATTCATTACAACTGAAATACGAATTCATTGAACATTAACCACAAAAACATCGAACCCACGTGTACTTCCTAATGAACTAGTAAGCCAATACATAGAATACTGCACTTTCTATTTTAATACGAGACAATAATCTAATGTTGCACCCAAAAGCCATGGCCATAGAAGTCACTAGTAACTCAAAGAGGAACGTTTGAACAACAAACTATTTCAGAAACCCCAACCTGAAGAATGACATCTAATTGTATCAAACAGAATATTTTTTTGTTTTCGAGCCTAACTACTTGTACATGAAAATTTGTAAACTTGGAGGTCCTCAATTCCTCCAAATATTCTGGTTACTACACATTTATATTGTGCTTCACTGAATTTAGATAATTGTAGAGAATAAGGGTCATATGGCCATTTTAGTACTTCATAAATTTCACAAATTTATACCATTAGAGATGTGCCAATACAGCAAGTTGTGGTACTAGATTAAGAAATATGACTCCATAATCGTATAATTGATGGAATTGTGCTCTCGAGTTTTGCGAAAATTTCTAGTGTCCTAATTAAACACCAAATCTATACACTAGCACATAACATCAAAAACCTTCAAAAGCCAGCACAAAAAATACATAATCCGTCCAAATTAAGCACATCAAACTAGTTAATATCATTTACCATATAAAAATACATAGTTAATTAACAAAATACTCCACTTAAAAATCACAACAACCTTAAATCAAACAGTCAGTGACACATTCATTCACTCTCACTTGACAAAGATATTCAACCCTAAACTTTTCGCACAAAATTAAGCAATCACAAGAAGAAATACATACCTTAAAGTTGATAGAAGAAGCAATTTTGAATTCGCTAAAGTATTCCGTCGATTAGGGTTCCATATTCAAGGGCACGAGGGAGCCCAAGACATAGAATGCGAGTTGAGCTTCACAGAGATAAGGAGTTTCAAACTGAGGAGAGAGAAGATTGTAGTAACGTAGGAAAAGCCGCCTCAAAAAAAATTAAAACAAAATTGCAAAGTTGCCTAGTATTACAGTTTTGCCATTAATGAAATGTTAAATCCGCGCGTTTCATTAAACTCTGCGGGCTCTTCTGGACCATTGATCGGCTTGATCGAACAGCCCACAATAATTGGTGGTTTGTATGGTTTGTATCTTAAGAAGGGTTTGTATAGGAGCACACACACACACACACACACACACACACACACACACACACACATATAATAATAATACTAAAGAAGTTGCCAGAGAGAGAAAATGGATTAGCCATGTGTCAATTTTTTATGAATTTGGCCACGTGTCATTTCCTCATGAGTTTGGTCATGTGTCATTAAAGAAAATAAAAAATAAAAAAAAATTAGAATTTGAAAAAAACAAACAAACAAAAAACTCACGTTTGTTAGTAGTTTCATAAAAATAGATAACTAACTAACTTTTAATTACAAAAGCATAAATAAATAAATTACAATGGAAAAAAAAACTCCAAACAGCACGTTTGATCTTAAGCATTTTTTCTCAAAAAAAAAAAAGTCTAAGCCAGTAACTAATGGAGTAAAATTAGGAAGTTGCAACAAGGACAAATTCTCACTAACTAACGCTGAGATACTTTGGCAATAAAAAAAAAGTATAAATGAACTACAAAGAAATAGAGTGGAAAAAACTCAATTGATCGAAAATAAAGAATAAAAGATAAGCTCTTTTCAAATTTTCACATAACAAATCCATAATTTTCTCCCAGCCTTTTGCTCTTGCGCTTAGAAATTCAACTAAACTCACAATTTGATCAAACAATTAATAAAGGTCAATTATTTCCTAGAAATACTCAACTAAACTCATAATTTGTTGTTCCTATATTGCTCCAAATTCTACTCATGCGTGAAGTTAATCTTTTTTTTTTTTTTTTTTAGATCTGCGTGAAGTTAACCTCCTTGGTTCCCAGCAAAGCTATTTTAGAAATTATTTTTTAAAATTCCACAATTATCACAAAAAAATATTTTACCCATATTTACGTGCTAGATTTTCTGAACCTGAGCCACGTAAAATGCTTCCACCTTCAACTACTCTCAATTTTCTCTCCCACTAATTTGACTGGTATGAGGGGACTCTTCCTCCCAAGTCTATCTTTATACCCACTAATTACTCCACTCAAAAATGATAATTACGATGGTTAGAAAGATCATGGAGCAAAACTGAAAAGATTTAGCTTCCTTCTCCAAACCAAATTTTTACAAGCAAAAATGTTGAAGGATGTGAGAACTTTGGAGAAATTGGGAAAAGTATATAGGAGCAAAAATTTCCATCATTGCACACATCATTAACTGTAACAGGCGTCGTTCAACAAAGTAGAAATTGTTTACTCTCTCTATGCTTCTACTGGTAAGTACATTCAATTCCTTAGTATTTTCTTAATAATTTGTTTGAAAGCTTTTATTTTTTATTTTTAATGAATTATTTTTCCTGATTATGGCCTCAATTGATATCGTTGAATATTTTTTATTTCAAATGTTATCAATATAGTATCTTGAGTCCAACTCTTTTTTATCTTACATGATATGCTCTACTCTCTTTTCTTGCCTCTTCACTGAAACTTTAACTGGAAAATAGGTTATTTAGAGCCATAAAGATGGTTGGATGTATTAGATATGAAGAGGTGCTCAGAAGAGGTAGATGATTTGAATTTTCTTATCTAAGTTTTTGACTAATTATACATGGAGAAGTGAAAAATAAAATTCTTCTTTTGCAGGTCATATTGAAGGTGACAAATGGAAATTTTATGTATGAGTTTCTAAGTTCTTATCATTAGATATATGTAGAATTCTCATAACATTTTTCATTTTGATTGTTTATATGGATTATGAATAATGTATTGATTGTTGTTTGATGGGTAAATACAGGGGATCAAATTGGCAAATTTGATAGAAATCAATGTTGGACGAGTTCGATGGTTTTCGAAGATACATTTTAGTCACATTTTGTTGGAGCTCCCATGTTTTCATTGACTGGTGAGGATAAAAATTATGAAGGTTTTGATGTTCAATTTTTGTGAGCAATTATCAAGCACATGAATCATATATGACTCTTTTCTTCTTTTATCTAAAACTCTAATGTTTCAAGATTTTTATTAGGGGATTTTAGAAATTTCTTTTGTAACCCCTTGATTTTCTCTCCCTTTACTGTGGTTGGGTTTGTGGTGAGCAAAAGACAACCAGTCAGACCACAATAAAAGTCATTATAAATGAATTTTATAACTGAATTCATGTAAAATATTACTCCCTCTGTTCCTAATTCTTCTTTTCATTTGACTTATTGATGTTAAAGTATACAAGCTTTGACCATTAATTTAAGAGAAACTATAATGTTTTGCAAATTAAAAATACAATTATTAGATTCATTTATAATTATATTTTAAAATTACCACATTTTTATAAATTTTATAGTTGTAGAATTATAGTTATTCATTGTCAAAGTGTTGTCTTGGAGAGATATAGTAATAAATGCTTACCCCTTTTAAAATGTATGTTTTCCAATTCTTGGCTTCTTGCATTACAATTTATGTATTCGAGTATGACTTTGACAATGACACAATGCAAAGTTGCAATATTTGCATATGTATTTTTCCTTTCAATTTTTTTGGTTGGCAATTTTTTCTTTCAATTAAAACTACTACAAACCACTCAACTTAAGTTGATTATGAGTGCATTTTAATGGAAAATAAGTCAGAAAAGTATAGATACTAATGGCACTTTATACTTATATAAGCTTAATAATTTTGTAATATATATATATATATTTGACCTATTATATTCGGTAGAAGATTTTTTTTTTTATTACTTTTGGGGAAAGTTTGGTGGAAGGTAAGGGAAAAAGACACGTCAAATAATTACTTTTTTTATTTTTTTTAATTACCATATATGTATTATGTTAATTGAGTATCACACATATTAACACATAAGTAGTGGTAAGTGAAAGGGAATGGTATTCAAGTTCACCAAAAAAAAAAAAACAAGTATTTGGGCTTAATTTATTTTTACTTACAAATATCTTCATTGTGAATTACAACATTAAAAAAAAAGAGGATACAATTTAAAATTTGTACTAATTAGTAGTGAGTTCACTTTGAGAAATTACAACATTAAAAAAATTATAAAATACAGAATCAGTATATGCTTAGTAATAGTGTCAATATGAAGAGTCCATTTAAAACCCAACTTCTCAAATCACTTCGTGAAATATTTGACAAAACTCTGGCTTTCTTTATTTCAAATCACACAAAAAATATTTGCCCCATTCTAAATTTTAGGAAAAAATAGAGACAACAACACATAAATAAAAGACTAACCGGGGCATCGCTTGGGTCTCAAAACTTGTATATATATAAAGTTGAGTTAGTTACGTGTGGGCACGCCATGTGGGATGCCATGCAAGCGTTTATATTTGCCAGAGGATGACACGTGGGATGCCACGCAAGCGCCCAAATTCGTCTGGTGATGACACGTATGCCGCCACCTAAGTCACTCATCAAGTGGGTCAATCATTAATGCATGATCATAAATACAACATAATATAGTTATTATAATATTATTCAAATTATAAAATATAATAACTTTTGTTATGCAAATTTAAAAATTATAATTCTTACTCCATTGGAACATGTTCGGAAAATACTTCAAAATGAGATGCATAAGTACAATGTCCTATAAAGTTGGGTTCTTTTCATGTGAGGATGACAGGTGGGACGCCACATGGGAGGGATATGTTCGTGTGAAGATAACACATAAACCAATGAGGTGTGGTTGAGTGGTATGGACTCATTCATCCTTAACCAAGGTTGAGGGTTTGAATCTCGCCTTGGGCATGGAGCAGTTTTAAATTCCTTGGCCAGCTGTCCCACCCTTTGAGGTGCCTACAAGCCAGCGCGGGGAAATAGTCACTGTAGTCGACGGTGGACACCCTTGGTCGTGAACCAAAAAAAAAAAAAAGATAACACATAGGTGCCACATCGGTATACGTATAAAAGTGAGTCCAATTCGTTTGGGCACGATACATAGCACGCCTCATAGGAAGTGTAAATTCGTGTGACGATGACGCCTAAGTGTCACGTAAGCAAGGCTTGCCACATAGCCTAACAACTCTTCATCTAAGTGTCACTCATTAATGCCTCATCATAAGTCAAAAAATTATAAATATTACTTCAATGGATTGGATTGGAAAAAACCTTCAAAATGAGATATATATGTCCTATAAAAGTTGGTTCATTTTCATGCAGTAATGACATGTAGGATGTCACATAAGAGAAAATGTTCGTGTGAATATGACACGTAGATGTCACATGTACACACATTGGCCACATAGCTTAACGGATCAATCCAAGTGTTAGAAGTTCATTATTACTCGAATTTATTATTTGATTTATGTTCATATTATTTCAAACTACAAAATAACATATCTTTAGTTACATAAATCTAAAAATTATAAATCATAGTTAAATAGATTGGTTTTGAAAAGGTTTGGTATAAACTAATTGGTTAAGACACTTAAGATATTCATATTTGTATTATATTAGTTGTAAATCACACTTGAATATTAGTAACGAAAACATATTCTAAACATTTAAATTCAATTTGTAATAAATATTTTGTATTTATAAGAAAAAAGGAATCATTTTTCATATACAGATGCCAAATGAACGGACATTTCGTGTGGGGATGAAACATGAATGTCAACTCATCATCTATTCCAGTGCTTTCTTCGCAAATTAATTGAGACTTTAATATAGCACTTTAGACATATTTATGTAATATAAATGCCATGCAAACGAAGAGTAAGATTCAAGTAACACTCCTTATAAGTTATGTTAAAATTTACGAACGTTGAACTACCTAGCACATTTGAGAAATAAATATTTAGGATCAAATTGTTGATTATAACTTTAGAAAGTGGAATTTTTTTGCTCACCACTAATTGATTTTATTCAATTACCAAAAATCCAATTGCAATAAGAGACTGATTTTTAACTAGAGAGAGATTAATTAATCTTTATTTTTTTTCCTTTGGGAATTTTGAAGTAGGCTCAGATTATGTTCATAAATCAATCAATTTTTACATTCATTCTATATTAAATGTAGATCAATTTAAAAGGATATTTAGAAGTAAATTATGAGGGAGACATGAAATTATATTATTATTTTTTAATAATTAGCATGCATTCAATGGATAAAAGTTTTGCTAACATAAAATTAAATGTATTTCACAAATAATATTTATAATTTCATACCATAAATTTTTAATGTCATTGTTAAATATATTAGTAAAATATTTCTCTTTTTCTTTTCGTGTGTGCACGACATGCAAGACGTCACATAGAGGCCCAAAATCGTGTGACGATGACACAAAGTCGTCGTATTAGCAAAGCTTGCCACATAGCCTAACAACTCATCATCCAAGTGTCTCCCCTTAATTAGCATATTTTTTATATTAAAAAATAAAATAATTTAGTTATGTAAGTAAAAAAAAATCATAAATCTCATTTCAATGGATTGGATTTGAAAAAGGCTTTAAATGGAGATATACGTGACCTATACAAGTTGGGTCCTTACCATACAGTGATAACATGTAGACGCCACATAAGAGGGAATGTTTGTGTAAAGATGACAAGTTGACGTCACATGTGCAACTTTGTCACATATCTTAACAAATCATGATCCAAGTGCCAAATGATCAATATCACTCCACTTTATTATATGATTTATTTGCTTATTATTTCAAACTATAAATTAACATATTTTAAGTTACGTAACTCTAAAAAATAAAAATCTTACTTCATTAAATTATCTTTTCTTATTCTTTTGTGAAGTTTGAAGTATCCTCAAATTATTTTCATAAATTAATCTTTTTTACATTCATTTTATTCCAGAGATAGATCAATTTAAAAGGGCATTTCATACAAAAATATTAAAATAGTCAAATATAGAATTAGTTGTGCGGAATACAATAGACATCAGGTATCAGCCAGGAAGTTATCTCAATTTCCGAGAGATATTTACGAGTCCGTGCTCGCACGGACATAAAACTAGTATATACATATAACTGGGTCCTTATTCGTGTGGTGACGACACATGGGGCGCCACGTAAGCGACACATAATCGTGGAAGGTTGACACATAAGTTGCCATGCAAGCAAGCCATCCAACATGTCATCACTCATAAATGCATCAAATTAATTATCACATTTATCATTCTTAGCGTATTGCCTCAAATTATAAAATAACATAACTTTGGTTACGCACCTTGGAATATTAGAATTCTTATTTCATTGAATTGAATTTTAAAAATACTTCAAAATGAGATACATATGTCCTATATTTGTCCCACAAAGTTCGGTATAAATTAAGTGTATAAGACACAACCATATTCATTATTTATTATACAAAATCACACATGAATATTTCTATGATTGGTGTGCATATTGTGTGGATATGTCAAGTCTGTAATTTTATTGGTTAAATCATTTCAAATTTTCCAAGTTATTTTTGTGCACTCAAACATTTGTTTGAGAGAGAATAAAATGAATAATAGCTAGATTGATCGAATGTACTAATTGAAGCATTCACTATCATAAAAACACAACTGATATACTTACTTGCGAAGTATAGGAAAATAAATTAAGCATATACTTTCAGATTGCCTCTTTCCTTTTTACTGTTGATAAAGTCTTAGGTATCCTTAACACCAAAATTATTCCCTCTATTTAATCGAGTTTGTGACTTTATTCCAACATGGAATATGCCATTCTCATGATATATTTGGATAAGACTATTAAACTTTATATATTTGTAAATTTATTTTACGAGGTCGTGCGAAGCACGGGGATAAAAAACTAGTTAGTTCTATGACAAAGTTTCTTAATTATAGTTTTTCAATATGACCATACATCGATAATAAAACTAACAAGATTATATAGTACTATACTAGTATTTTCTCAATTGCTAACTCTATAATTTAGAAAATAACACAAATTCAAACAATACAGTTAAAATGTAAACAATCAATAACAACTACTAATCTTTATCTTCTTCGTTTTTTTTTAATGAACAACTACTAATCTTCTAATTACAATCATATATCAATTAAATATTTTAAAATTTTAAGACTAGGAGAAACTGTAAAGAAAATAAATAAAAAAATTAAATTTACTAACAGTAGAGGGTTACCTTTTGGTTTGGAAATTTAGAGTGCAAACTGCAACTAGGTTAGGTCGCTGTCTCTTTGGACCCTGGCTTTGGAGAATTAGAGTTCATATTAGTTTTCTCCTGTTGTATTCTATACTGAATGTAAGATATGTGTTCTCTTGAGTAAAAATTGTGGGCAGCTTGGTAATATCACCCCTAAGGATATATATTCTTGCCCAATAGATGTGGGGTCGTCAGTTACCTTTCTTTTGAACTTGTTTCCAGTTGCCTTTATTAAAGTGGCATTTACTTCTCATAAGCTTAAAGATATAAATAACAGGCGAAAGATTTGGTAGTTACCTTTCGCTAAAAACTTTTTGTAGAGCTATTCGTGCTGATAACTGTTGGGATCGACAACAAAATTCAACCAAATCACTAAGCCAATAATCACACACAAACAACCAATAAATAGAAACAAAATAACCAACACAAGATTTAACGTGGAAAACCCCAAACGGGAAAAAACCACGGGCCAAACCGACGATTAATCAACTAATAATCTCAAATAGTGATTACAACGTCAAAGCCAACGTCTCAAGAAACTAGACTTGAAACTAACAACAATCAACAATAGGTAACTCACCAATTTCTAGGAAATAAGTACAAATTGATACACTATATCAATTTTACTCCCAAATAAACAAACCCTAGAAAATATACCTTTGTTGAATAAACAACCAATAGAGCACTCACACACCTTTGAGAACTGAGCCACGACCCAAAGATGAATTCCCCACAGCTACTTTTCCTCTGCCGCTTGTCTCCTATAGATTGAGTTGAGATCCCTCAATATTTATCTCTCTCTCTCTCTCTCTCTCTCTCTCTGTTTTCTTTTTGTGCGTCTGTTGCTCTCTATCACATGTGATGCTGCTCTCTCTCTCTCTCTCTCTCTCTCTCTCTCTCTCTCTCTCTCTCTCTCTCTCTCTCTGTTTTCTTTTTGTGCGTCTGTTGCTCTCTATCACATGTGATGCTGCTCTCTGACTTACAAAGCCCTTGCCGTGAGAAGCTTCTCTTGGAAGCCTAAGTCAAAGCCCCAAAGTGGGCTCAAGTTGGCACAAGGAAATAGTGGCCCATGTGGCCAACTATAGTCCAACACCACATATAACAAACCGAAATCATTTGGTTTTCATCGGCAGCTCATTTCATTATTTTTGTTTCTTTTTTTTTCTTTTCTTTTTGCTGAAAATAAATACTTAACTAGTAAATAACAATATAATTGGAGTTGGACCCCAACAATCTCCCCCTCCAGCTCAATTAGGGGAAGATACGTCGCTTCTTCAATTATCTAGCGCCCATCCCGGTGATACTACCACCACCGTCGGCAACAAAATCACTCACATTTTCAGCACGCACCCCAACATTGTTTCTTTGCACTTCATGGAGACTCTCTAACTCCCCCATACTAGCAACACCATTGACACTTTGCTCCCCCATACGGGAAATAGACTTCTCCCCCTGCTCATCAAACGCTACAACCTCATGTGAGAACTTCACTCGCTTCTCACTTTTGTGTTCCAATCTCTAGTGACAACTATTACCACACCCTTTAAAGTGTGTCTTGTACAAGGTGCCATTCAATCTTCCTCTAGCAATCAACTTTGCTCCCTTGCTCATCTTTCACTTACCATTGGCAAAACTGTGTCGGTACCCTTCCTTATCTAGTACCCTAGCAGACAACAAATTATGGTCCAACTCAGGAACATGACGAACATTTTTCAAAGTGAACTTGTACCCAATACTAGTCACAACCTCAACGTCACCAATACCAACTATACTAGTAGTACTCTTATTTGTCATCTTCACACTACCAAAGTAACCCGCTTTGTAGTTGAAGAAAAACTCCCTCTTCGGAACACTATGATACGATGTCCCCGTATCAACAACCCACTCAATATCAGAGTCACCAACATGTGCACCCTCAGCGATGGCACAAATCATAGTGACAAACGGTTCATCATCTGAACCTTCGACCACAGGTGAGGTGTTCTTGTCATCCACCTCATTTTCTCCCCTCATCTTCTCTTGTGCTTCCTTCCAATACCGACATGCCTTCTGAATATGACCAGGTTTCTAACAAAACCAGCACTTTCGGGTCTCCTTGAACTCACCCAACTCATACGTAGCCCTAGACTTGCTACGTCCCCTGGTACCTCTATTATCACTTCTACCATTGTCCTGCATAACAAGAACCTGTGAATTATCTGTACCCATCTCCTTTGTTCTCATCTCTTCATTGAACATGCTATCTTCTTGGTCGTTATGGGCTATTTTCCTCTCATAAAGACCCTTCAATTTTTTCCACAAAGCATACGGGTCACTCTCATGAGATACATGGTTGAAAATACTAATCAACCCACTGCCTAATAGTACCCAACGTTTTCCTCTTCAATTTTTTTCAATCCTTATCACTCATTTTTTCTGGTTTAGTAGGGACTATTCCCCCCTTACACTTGTCCACCTCAATTGGCTTATACAAATCTCTACAAGACAAGAGATCCTCCATCATTGGTCTCCAAATCGAATAATTGGTTGAAGTTAATTTCACCATAGAATTACCTACGGTTTTCATGTCTATGGTACAACCTAGCTTTGATACGAGTTGTTGGGGTCGACAACGAAATTCAACCAAATTCACCTAGCCAATAATCACACACAAACAACAAGAAAATAACAACAAAATAACCAACACAAATTTAACGTGGAAAACCCCAAACGGGTAAAAACCACGAGCCAAACCGACGATTAATCCACTAATAATCTCAAATAGTGATTACAACGTCAAAGCCAACGTCTCAAAAAATTAGACTTGAAACTAACAACAATCAACAATAGGTAACTCACCAATTTCTAGGAAACAAGTACAAATTGATACACTCTATCAATTTTACTCCCAATTAAACAAACCCTAAAAAATATACCTTTGTTGAATAACCAACCAATAGAGCACTCACACGCATTTGAGAACTGAGCCACGATCCAAAGCTGAATTTCCCACAGCTACTTGTCGTCTGCCGCTTGTCTCCTACAGATTGAGGGTACAACCTAGCTATGATACGAGTTGTTGGGGTCGACAACGAAATTCAACCAAATTCACCTAGTCAATAATCACACACAAACAACCAGAAAATAACAACAAAATAACCAACACAAATTTAACGTGGAAAACCCCAAACGGGTAAAAACCACTGGCCAAACCGATGATTAATCCACTAATAATCTCAAATAGTGATTACAACGTCAAATCCAACGTCTCAAGAAATTAGACTTGAAACTAACAACAATCAACAATAGGTAACTCACCAATTTCTAGGAAACAATTACAAATTGATACACTCTATCAATTTTACTCCCAATTAAACAAACCCTAAAATCTCTCTCTCTCTCTCTCTCTCTCTCTCTCTCTCTCTCTCTCTCTCTCTCTCTCTCTCTCTCTCTCTCTCTCTCTCTCTGTTTTCTTTTTGTGCGTTAGTTGCTCTCTATCACAATTCTCTTGTGATGCTGCTCTCTGACTTACAAAGCCCTTGCCGTGAGAAGCTTCTCTTGGAAGCCTAAGCCAAAGCCCCAAAGTGGGCTCAGGTTGGCACAAGGAAATAATGGCCCATGTGGCCAACAATAGTCCAACACCACATATAACAAACCGAAATCATTCGGTTTTCATCGGCAACTCATTTCATCATTTTTGTTTCTTTTTTTTTCTTTTCTTTTTGCTGAAAATAAATACTTAACTAGTAAATAACAATATAATTGGGAGCTGGACCCCAACAATAATGTGTTGTAAACTGGAAGCTTTTAGAGATGAGAATGAGATGCTTTGATGCATGCCAAAAACGTTTACAACCCAGGGTATTTATAGATCCCATGGGTATAGCTAGGTTACAACCAATCATCTATCCCGGGTTCACATGTTACATGCATATACATACAAACACTTTATTAGATGCCACTTCGTTCATGCATTGGTTAGATTCTATCTTTACATGCATAGGTCGGGGTAAGTAAGCTTAGCTCTTGCATGCATTGGTCGGATGGATTAACTTCTGATGAACCATTCACATGTTTTGTTTTATTCTTATAACAAAAACATATATAACAAAATTTATAAAATTATTTATTTTATTAATATATTAAACAGTAAAATAATATAATCGAGTTTTACATGAGTTTGAACAAGCTTTAAACAAACATATATGAGCGAGCTTGTTCATGAACATAAACGAGCTTGTTCTGAACATAAATGAGTTTGTTCGCGAACATAAACGAGACGACTAGAGCCTTGGTCGAGCTCGGCTTGTTTAACAAACGAGCTTTAGAATTGCATTCATGTTCGTTCAGTTACTTAATGAACGAGCTTTGACCAAATTTGTTCGTGAACGGTTCATGAACGCTCAATTCATTTACAGCCCTAGCTAGAGAGTTGGGGAAGGAGAGAGAGAGAGGAAAGATTGAAGGAATGCCAAAAAAGAAAGAGAGGAAATCTTATACAACTAGTTGAAGTTGATCTTGCCGATTTTGTTTTGTTTTTTTTTTTTTTTTTATTATTATAAAGGAGATATAGAGAAATAGAGAGAATATAATGAGAAAAATGAAAAAAAAAACCTAAAATTTTAGTTCATTTAGAAAACAAAAAATCCAAATTTGTATTGTTAAGGTTATAAATTAATATCTAATCAATTTTTTTTATTCAAATTTGATAAACAAAATAATAAGACTTAACTAATGATAAAACATATCATTTATCAATAGAAGGCATTGTAGGCTAACAGTGTCGGACCAATATTGTTGGTAGACCAGGAAAATGATCGGGTCGAGTCACTTCGGATTCGGGTTATAGTAGGTCGCGGTCACTATCGGGTCATGTCAAGTTTTAGTAGGTCGGGTATAGGTTGGTCATTGGGTCAAACGACTCTTATCTCACAAACTTTGGGTCTCAGGTCAGGTGTGGGTAGTTTCTGATTCGGGTCATTAGCAGGTCAAACCTTTTTAGGTCGATTTTTGCCGGGTCTTTAGTAGGTCAGAACGTCGGATATGGATCGGGTCGAAATTTGTTAGCTCTAATTGTGTTACAAGTGACAAATTTGGATAATGACGACATAGATTTTTCATCATGAGAATATTTTTATTTTATTAGTGAAACTTCAAATCATTTACATAAAATTTAATTTTATTTTATAAAGTATAAATCTTTCCATCTCCCAAATTAAAATAATAAAAGAAATTTTTATACCAAGGTATACAGAAGTATAGCGAAATTACATCGAAGTATAATGACGTATATAAGGGATTACATTGAGGTATACTCCGACAACTTTTATACTAATTCCATATTTTTTTCATTCAAAATTGAAATTTGAGTACTGCAGTTTATGACCATATTCTCTTAATATACCTAAAAAAATAAAAAAAAGTTCAGTCAAATTTTTTTTTCTTCCTTTTTCATGTGCACTTTATTTTTTAATTTAAATTTACAGTAAAAAACTTATTTAGCCCACTTTTCGCCCACTTTAATAATGGTTATAATAGTCTTTTTACAAGTTACGATCACCGAAAATATGTTTTTCACTGAAGGTTATGGTGTAATATACGTCAATATAAATCTTGAAACATCCGTATATATTTGTGTAATTTGGCTATAAGTTTTTGTTTTTTGATCAACAATTTGGCTATAAGCTATTATACCTTGCCTAGTCTCTCTAAAAAAAAATACTCTAGCCTCTCTTTTCTCTCAACACCTTGAAACTCTATACGACAGATCGGGGCTATAGTTGATCATCTACCGAAAATAAGTCCTTTCTACCTGTTTTCTTCTTCTTTATGTTGCTATTTGTTTTTTTTGATTGAGTAGGTCAACAAATTTCGCTTTATTGTGAGATTTTAATCGCTTATTTTGGTGATATTTCGATCAAACCAATCGTGAGGTTAATTGGACTCCTTTTGTAAGGTTCATTTTGACTCATTTTGTGAAGTTCACTTTGACTCCTTTTTGTGAAGCTCACATTGACTCCTTTTTGTGAGGATTATCTCTTCATCTTTGGAGGGAATTTTGGTAGTTTTCGGTTTATGGAGTTCGGTGGGGTGTCCTGTGCTTAGAGGATTTTCTTTTTGCCTAGAAGACATCTTAGTTTAGAATTGAAGGTAGAACATAAAGTTGATGGTTTTCACCTTCAGTTCGTTCGTACATTGATACTGGCGGATCTTATTCTTCGAGTTACAATGTATAACACAATAGTTGTGCATTCATCAAGGCTATGACATAGTCTTGTGCAAAGAGTTTGTGATATGAAAAACAACGATAAAAAGAAGTCGTCCAAAATTACCAAATATCGAGTGATTGATAACTTTTCCATTAGAATGTTTTTTGATACTTAAGACATGTATATTATTGAATTCAATTTTGTTTGTAAATGGCATATGCCCGTATCCCCCTTAGTGAAATTTCTATATTCCCTAAAAAAAGTTAGTATACCTTGTAGTGAAATTTTCATATAAAAAAACAGTTCGCATAAATACCACACCCCTACAAAAATAATACCAAGAATACCCTTCTTTTAATCTTAGGAAAATAAAATAAAATTACAATATCTTTACTTTAATTTTGCACTGCGTCCCCTCCCTTCCGAGCCTTCCACATTAAGTATTATGTAGCAGTGAAGTCAGAAGTGTGATAATGCAGCAATGAAGTGTGATTGCTGCTCCAACTAAATTGTTGATGGAGGCTTGATGACGTGACCATCTTTACAATACTTCTAAAACTCTCATTCAGTGCAATTCTACAAGAGTGGAGAACATAGTAACTAGAGTACAAATTAAAAATGGAAAGTGGAACACGCATCAAAATAATGAACAAAGTAAACTAATCATAAGAGAATTCATTATCTGTTGCGTTCTTTAGAGCTTACACGCTCAGTTTAATTTAGGGATAAATTCATCGATTTATGTTGGTAATTCATTACGTAGGAGGTGTGGTATTGTTAGTAAGGTGTGGTATTTAGCACCACCGTAAAAAAATTCACCCTATGCGCTCTTTAAATTTAATCTTCATTGCCTTTTGCATATTTTTTAGAGCTGTCAAATAGGTCAGGTCGTGTCGTGTTCGTGTTCGTGTCAAGGTTAAACGTGTCGAGACTCCCTTGATCCAAACCTAATCCATTTATTAATCGTGTCGAAAATCCTTGACCTGTTTAATAATCGTGATACCTGTTTAATGACCTGTTAACCTGTTTATTTGTACTTATATTCTAAACTAATTGAAATATGAGAAAAAATATAAATTTTACCTACAAATTTAAAGTTTTAACCATATAAGTGTATATTCAACAGTCTAAAATTATTAAAATGTTCAAGATAGGTGAGATTCTATTACATTATTTACTTGTTACAATTATATTGAACTTAAATTTGACAATTAAAATTAAACGTGTCGTAAGCAGGTTGTTTTCGTGTCAGAAATCTCAACCTTAACCTAACCTATTTAACTAAACGTGTTACTCGTGTCGACTCATTTAATTAAACGGGTTGAAACCTCTCAACACTAACCTACTACATTCATGTCCGGTTCTTATCGTGTTGTCGTGTCGTGTCAGCTTTTGACAGCTCTAATATTTTTGGCCCCTTTGGTTGAACCTGGCAATCAATTCCGGCCACTCCCGCCCTTAGACGGGCAAACACCCTCCCTTCCGTTCCGACAGCCATTCACTGATTCACCAACTTCTACACACAGAAGAGAAGAGTCAATAGAGAGAGAGAGAGAAAAAAAAGTGTTGATACAATACAATAGACTCAGATCAACACTCCCCACAGTCAATTCAAGCTCAATTCCCTTACTCCCAAAATGCTCACCTCCACCACCATAACCACCGTCTTCATTTTCTCTCTCCACCTCCTCCACCTTTCTCTCTCCTCCCCCATCCCTCCCGGCCTCGACTCCTTCCTCTCTCACCAATACACCCTCGATCCTCACGCCACCAACGACACTCTCCCCCTCCTCCCTTCCCGTCTCAAACCCTCCTCCCATTCTCTCTCCTCCTCCCCACCACCCTCCATCACCTCTCTCCTCTCTCTCTCTCTCCCAATCTCTCTCCACATAATCCTCGTCGGCCCCACCTTCTCCACCACCTCCCCCACCCTCCTCACCACCTTCCTCTCTCATTCTCTCTCCTCCTCCCCTTTCCACGTCATCACCCCTTTCGATTCCCACATCCCATCTCACACCCTCACCCTTTCCCACCACCTCTCTCTCTCCTCCTCTCTCTCTCCACCCTCTCTCTCCTCCTCCCTCACCTCAACCCTCTCTCACTCTCTCTCCTCCTCCCCTTCTTCCCTCCGTTCCCCTCTCACCTCCGTCCCTTTCTCTCTCATCGATTCCCTCATTTCCCAAAATTACCACTCTCAGAAACCCCATGATGGGTCCGTTTTCATCTACATTCTTAACCTGGGTCCACAGTCTAAACCCTATGCTTATACGTACTCATCTACAGGTGTTGACTCATCATCGCCGGCGTATACGAAATGCTTGGGTTCGATTTGGGCTGGGAAGGAGAGGTACATGTGGATTGACCTCGGGGCCGGGCCGGTTGACTACGGCCCGGCTTTGTCCGGTGATGGTGTTCTTCCTCGCGGCGAATTCCATCCTCTTACTGTTCTCCATGGCCGTCCTAAAGCTGAAAAGGCCGTGTTAGCTGATTTGGCTTCACTTGTTCATAGTGCTTATAAGGTACTTATTGTTCCTCCTTTGAGAATTCCTGTTCCTTTTGAGAATACCCTTGTTGTTCAATTTATTCATATTCATGATAATGTTGATAATAATGAGAATGGTAATGAGAATGAGGGTGATAAGTATGGGTTGGATTGGAAAATGATTGAGAAGACATTTATGGATGAGGCAAATGAAAAGGGGTTATTGGTAGGTGATCAGAGTTTGAGTTTTAAGAAGTATGAGATTAAGTATAAAAAATGTGGGTTGTGTTCGTTTGCGGTTAATAAAGGGATGAGTGAGTATACGTCGAGGTTTTTGTTTGATAACTATACTTTGATTGTGAGCCAGTATTTGGATTCCAAAAAGTTGCATCAGGTATTGGTGGATAATGGGGAGGAGTTTAAGAGGTTAGCAGGTGTTGTGAATGAGGATGATTTTGCTAGAGTGTTGCCTGTTTATGTGTTTGATTTGGATTTGAGTATGTTGTTGTTGCTTGATCGGTATCATCAGACTGTTGCATTTAAGGATATGGTGATTGCGGTTAGGACTAGGAATACGCAGACTGTGAGTGAGTATAGTTGTAATGGACGGCATGTGTTTACGCAGACTAGGGAGCTTGAGAGGCCGATTATTGGGTCGGTTTTGCAGAGTATGTGGGGGGTTACACCTACGCATTTGGTGTGGAGTGAGATGCATAATAGTACGCTGGTTGATTATACGTGGAGTGTTGGGCAGACACCGTTTGGGCCGTTTTCGGAGGTTTCGTCTTTGTCGTTTGTGCAGAAGGATGCTGCGAGGAGGAATGTATTGTTGACGTCGTTGAATTATACTATTAGTAGTGCTGTTGAGATACTTGAATCTGTTAAGGCACATGGTGGGTATCAAAAGCTTTTGAAGGGGCGCCAACATGTTGAGTTCTCACAGAGATGGTTTCTCTTCAAGTACAAGCTGGATAAGATGATTTCTGCGTTGTCACATTGGGATTTTGGGTTGGCCTCCTATTACTTGAGATCATCGGAGCATGACTTGTATTCCATGCACTCGATTGTTTATCAGGCGTCACAGGAATTGGAGGCTTCGCTTGCTTGCTTTAGGGATCCACCGTTTCCGTGGGCTTCTGTCTCTATGTCAGCTGGAACTTTCTTTGTTCTCTGCTATGTTTATGCCAAAAGGGAGAAGTTCTTCAAAAACAAGAGAAAGCAGTTTTGACTTTTGATTGAGGTTTGAAAGCAGAATGTAACATTGGAAGCGACAGATACATGTAACTCTGTAAAACACAGGCTTGCTACCAGGTTAGAAATCACTGTTCAGTTTGAGCTAGACAGACCTGTGTTTCAGTTTAGATATACTTTCTTCTATTACTGGGAACACAAACTCCCAAGTCAAAATTTTATCTCAGTTTTGATATGTGCATTATTTTGGCTCCCTTATTTAGTTGTTCTTCTGAACTTGAGGCTTTGATATCATGATGATGACAAGTTGGTCTTTCTTGCTGTCACTGGTTTTGATCGAATGAAAAGCAGAAATACTTTGTACTCGACAATCCAACTAAAGCCATGCACAAACTTGATAGTTTCTGTAGCTTTAATTTCCTGATGAACATTAGACAATAGCTTCCCCTTCCTTAGTTGGCTTTCTGGATTCTGCCTGATGCATTATGTTGGTTGTCATCTACAAGGTCGTTGCATTCCCATTTCTAGTCATTCCAACAAACTAAACTGCTATTTCCTCTCGATGGTGCCAGTATCCTCTTTACCATTGATATAATGGCAGTAGAAGTGGAGGCTTTAGGTTGCTAGTTGCAAGTCTGGAAGAGTGATTTACTTCCTGAGTGTGGGGCTGTGGCGAAATGTTACACTCATAAGTTTGAAGATGACTTCATATGAGTGTGGAGGTTGTGTGCTTGCCTGGAGAGTGCATTGTTGGTGCAATTTGCATTCTCGGTTTTATTATCCTCGTGTAGGTAGTCAAGTAATTATAAGGTGCTTGCTTCTGTCATTGTGTGTTTTAGATCGTTGGCTCTCCCGCCTAAGTTGCATCCTCGCTTTTTTAATTTATACATATTCCCTGAGGAAAATATTTTGCGACAACAATGGACACATGTATGTTCCACAATTTCCAATGGAGCCAAAAACTTCTCTACTTTTTGGCTTCGGAATGTAATGGACTAAAGCAAAATGGCTTATAAAACTGTCG
Source organism: Tetragonia tetragonoides (assembly GCA_038025085.1). NCBI lineage: Eukaryota > Viridiplantae > Streptophyta > Magnoliopsida > Caryophyllales > Aizoaceae > Tetragonia > Tetragonia tetragonoides. The sequence continues at coordinate 44,595,321 of CM076139.1, forward strand.
GCACTTCTTATTTATTGTGAAGTTGCCGATGGTCGTCGCACTTCGGATATCGGGTCAAACGGAAATAGCCTCTCTGCGAGACTCTCACAGGGGTAAGGCAGCGTACAACCGACCCCCCCTTACCCTGCCTAGGCGGGAGCCTCTTTGGAGACACTGGGGTAATGTTGATGAATGTTGATGAATGGACACATGTATGCCCTTTGTCTTGGATATTGGGAGTATATGCATATTTATTTCAGTGATTGTGCAAGTAATTTCAGTTTAAAGCTATTTTCAAGTTTAATGAGGGCTTCTCTTTGCTTTTTCTTTTAGGTAGGGGTGTGGGGTTTGTGTGGTAGGTAGACTAAAGAGCTCTAGGGCTGTTAAGCTGTGGAGCTGGGTTTCCAACCTTTTGCTTTTCCGAGAAAACTTGTTTTAGATAGTATATAACGACCACAAGAGTGGTGCTCTATTGGCTTAAATTGCAATGATGACTTGTATGTGAAGAAGTGGAAATGGTTAGGAAGGGACTGGATAGATGCTGACCATCCTTCAGCTAGCCATCCCTTGATTGGTCTTGCTGCTCTTGTGTCCTTTGGCCACCCCTTGTAGTTCCGGATTGATTCGCTATTGGTTTCATTATTCTGGAAAAATGTTAAGATTGATAACTGTTTTCCTTTTCCACAGCTAAACAGTAAACAGGCCCTCAAATTTTTCATTCCTACTGTGAATGGGTTTGAAGTGAGGATTGCGATTTCTGATTGGATTATGGACAGACACACCTCACCCCTTGCCCTTCCCAATACTATGCAAATCAACCACCGCCAACAATAGGGAAGTTGGGTAGGTCATGATGTAAGCAACCTTACCCCTTATGTAGTACTTCAATTGGAGACCTAGAATTCCTCACCTTCTTTCCTTTCACTTTTCATCCCCAAAGCAAGGGTCAAAACTGCTTTCGATATAATACTCGACACTCTTAGTTACATGAGTATTGTGATTTGCTGCCAATGGAAACTGTGGAAACCAGTACCTTTCGATTTGCTTCCTATACCCTGCTTGCAGTGGCATGCACTTGAGACTTTCTGCTTATCCTCCCTTTGAATGACTGCTTTTTAACGCAGTCTTAAATTCGTACCTCCCTCAGACACATTAGATTTCTTGACTGTGGTGAGTGGTGACTAACCTATATTGTAGTCTCTGAGAAAGGAAACTCCATAAAGCTAATTCTTTTCTAAATTTCCCCAGATTTTCTCACTCTTGTGTCTTGCAGAGTCCAGTTTTGCTGCTCTGAAACTTCCTTTTTGGAAAAAGGGTACACTTGCACTTCACATTACACAAAGGACTTAATTCCTTCTGGGTTTAGGAGGGGTGTTTTTCTGATGATGGATAATGGTTTATTCGAGAACGCCAACAGAACTTGATGGATAGGCAATTGGATTTTACAAAACTAGTTTCATGCATGCACCATTTTGCTTGATTATGATAACAGTAATAAAACGAGTAATAATCTATTAATATGATTTGATAAACAGAGGTTTTTGTGTAATGGTTTTTCGATTTCTAGACAACTAAAAAAACACTCTTGTATTCCCCCTTGTGTTGGTGAACAAAGGGTTGCACATTTGGATCCACAAAAAGAAAATAGAAAAATTAAATTAAGAAACAAAAAAACAACCCCTTTAGAACTAGCATATCTGCCCGATCCTGCATTTGAGCTGGCCGGCGAACCGGGTAAGTCTCCTCACATATGTTCCGGGTTTTGCTTTTATGAAATCCTTGTTAGATGCCTTCTTGAACGGGGGTCCTGATTCAATAAAGTATGCTCCATTGATGAACACGTCATTTTGTGTTTTCCATATCCAGTTCTTCCAGTCATCTCCCACGACGTTGTTCCTGTTTGTTATCTACATTCGCACCAAGGAAATAGATGAGTAATGTGGGTGTGACTACTGATGTAAACATTGAAAGTGCAAGTACATGGTTAATTAACGTGTTCTTACCATCTTGGCCATTGGATTCGGGGGAGCAATGAATCGGTTGCCTTGGCTGATGATAGTGGGATGTGATGTTCCACCGATGGCATACATTAGCCAATGTGTGTAATCGTTGTTGACAACGTGGAAGAAACCATATCTACACCTTGGCATTCTTTGGACAAGCCCCTTTCCGAAGTGGTTGAAGGCAAGTGTTATTTGCATGATCTCATCAGCAGGGTCGGTATCGCTTGCACCAAATAGCAGCACCTGCACCAGTTTTATGGAATGGTTATTTGACCTAAAATCGTGATACAATCTTAAGAGAACGACTAGCTCTGAAATGTTATAGGAAGATAGATAGATAGATAAATTTGTCATTAGAAGTGTATCCAGTCTTACGTGATCATGCTGGGTGAAATGGTTATTTGAAATGGTGATGCCGGTGGATGCTTTGACCACATCGATGAGACCGTCGTGACAGTTCCACATTGAAAGATGATCGAGCCAAATGTTTGAAGATGCAAAAACAGAGATACCATCTCCATCATCAACACCCCTTATCCCAACATGGTTAGCTGTGTCTCTCATCATTCCTCCAGATGCAGGTTTGATGTCATGGATCTTAATGTTGTGAATGATGACATTCCTAGCAAACTGGATGGTGATTCCAGCACCATCTGCAATGTGCACTTGGGCTCCACGCCCATCGATGGTCTTGTCGCTCGTCACCAGTAGCTCTGCCTTTAGCCTAATCGTCATGTCTCCCTTGAAAGTAATCCATAAAGGCCTAGGTTGAAGCACAGCATGGCGAAGGGTTCCTGGCTTGGGGTTGATCAGATCATTATCGGAGGGGTCGGTGACCTCATAGTAGTCACCATCCTTTCCTCCGGTGGTCAGGTGACCGAAACCCTTGACGCAGTGTGCCAACTTCTTTCGATCCTTAGCCCAATCGTTCTTGCACCTCCAGCAACGGTCAATGGGGTTCTGCGCCTTGCACCCACCCTTGTACTTGCCTAGTCCTCTCCTTGTACTGTTAGTTCCTTCTAGAGCCCTGTATATAATTTCATTTAACCTTGTCGTCATGTCTATGTATATATTATTTTTCTTATCTGGAATCATAACGATCTTAAACCAACAAAAATTACCTTCTAATCTCGTTACATAGACGAAAAATCACCTATTCTAGGCTATTAATGAAAAATATGAATGGAAGGCTGAAGAATTACGGATGGACGTGATCTTTCTTTGAATCATATCGATGTTAAAGGCTAGTCTTGCCGTTATTAAATATAGGAGTTGCCCTGGCTGGCGGGAGGAGAGTGATCCCGAAGCCGACAAGCAATAGCTCCATTTGGGGGCTTAGAAGCAAAGGAGTTGGAATAAGAATTACGTTCCAATCTTGTTACATAGACGGAAAATTACCTATTCTAGGGTATTAATGAAAAATATAAAATGAAAGGCGAAAGAATTACCGATGGACATGGTAGTTAAAATTGTCGACTATTTCGGCTGGATCAGGATGATAGGATTGCATGGAGACATTGTAAGATTCTGCAAGTCGTCTTTCGAACCACTGATTGTCATCTTGGATGTCAGCATTACCGTAGGTTGGGGTGACCACTGCTGCAATTGCAACAACAATGAATATTGGGATCTGCATTCTGAGTTCCATTAACATCACCATGTAGTATTTATAGTTTTGTTACAAATTAAACTCCTCTTTCTCAACCTTTTTTTTGACGTTTATTTGGGTTAATAATTTGAAGGTATACCTTTAAACTTTTTTTGGATATTTTTGGCGTGACACAGGGCTCAGGGCAGATCAGACCAAAAAGGATTTTGAATTGGCTAAGCACCTAGCATGGTCTTGCCCGGCCTATGCACTTGTTTGGTTTTTTCCTTTTTTTTTTGTCTTTCTTTTCCGCCCTTTATTCTGCTCTTAGGTCATATGAAAGAATGTTTGTTATATAGAAACCCAAAGGCTTTATGTAGAGTGTGTGAGCAAAAAAAGGTACCACATCTCTTTCATTTTGTTGATAGGTATACCACATCTTTCTCTGGTTCTCATTTCTACTTCTAAAACTGGCATCACCTCATGCTAATTAGCTAGCTTAATCTTAGGCATTCTCTTAATCTTCTTCTTCTTCTTCTTCTTCTTCTTTATTTATTTATTTATTTTTTCCGTTTTTACTTTAAGTCACGAAAGTTAAGCAACATGACTATTCAAAAACAAAGACAAAGAAAGTTATATTGCCTTCTCTTTCTTGCTTTTCCACCCAAATTCATTTTTCTTCCATTTTTGGGTCGAATTTAAAATATCTCGTATTATTGATGAAAAAAACTTTATCAGTTATAACTAGGAACAAAAATATTATGTGTATTTACTTGTATTAGTTACCATATTACAACTGTTCTTTTCTTTTCTTTCCCCAAAAAAATTATTTATATATTAAAAGTTTAATTATGTTTCTTCAATTAGAGTAAAGCCCAATATTATGATGGTATAATTATATGAGTACATATGAGGATAATCTAATAGATTTATTCTATTTGTATTTTTTGATGGAGGTGATTTACGAACACAGACTAATGGCTTCACAACATATTAGTCGTTTACAAATGGAAGGCTAATTACATTTTGTTATAAACTTGTATGTTACAGAATTAATTAGTGCAAGTTGATGTTCTAACATTAACATTAGACGAAAAGAAATTTGCGGAATCATTGAAATATCAACATATTGATGCAATCATTAGTCGTTCTAACAATGGAAAAATAATCATTTTCTTAGAGTGGTACTGAAATAATTGACAAAGAATGTGTGGCATGGTGAATTTTCATCGAATGGAAGATCTCCTAATCTTATAAAGTATATTTTTTCATGAGGGAGTTAAATTGATCGCCTCGGATCATGTGGACCCTCTTACGACACATATCTGAAATCCATCTAGTGTATTTTATTTTATTTTGTTATTCGTAAGTCCTCTATTCTATATATCCACTCCACCCGTCATTCACAAAGTCATCTGATACACAACCTCGTATTCGTTATTCGTGAATGAGTTGGGTGGATAAATACATAATGGGTGGAAGTAATTGAACAAAATTGAAGTCATAATTACCTATTTTATTGTAATTAAATCTTGTAAACAGGTCGGTTAAGTCGACTTCGATACATTCCGATTAGCTGGTTGGGTTCATCTTTCCGGGTTCGGGTTGGATAAGAATGCTTAGCTTTTGCTTTTCTGTTTCGTGTGAGGTTCGAATTTTAAAACGGGTCAACTTTTGCCAGCCATAAATTTTAAATGTTTGAAAACAGCACAAAAAAATCCTAGTCGGATTTTTTGCTTAAAACTACCTTCGTTTCACCACTTTTTGTTTAAAACTACCATTCTTTCTGAACTTTGTGGGGAACTACCTTCTTTTCAATTTTGTTTACCAAAGACTACTATTTGACAGTAAAATGACTAACGGGGTTAACTTTGGGTGTAAAATACCATTTTACCCCTCACTTAAGTATATTGACTTAGTCAAAATCATTTCCCTCTCTTTATCCCCTTTTATTTCCCCCCTTTTTTCCCCATTTATTTCCCCCCTTTTTCCCTTTCTATCTCCTCGATTTGTCTCTCCTCGAATTCTCTCTCCTCCTTCTCTACTCTCTCTCTCCTCGATTTCTCTCTCCTCCTATGCTCTCTCCCTCTCCTCGATTTCTCTCTCTTATTTTTTCCTCTTTGCTCTCTGATATTTGTGCTTGTCATTGAAGATCTTGAATCAAGCAAGTAAAAATCTTCCTTTTCATGCTTAATTAAATTTCCCCAAATTCTAGGGTTTTTGTTAATTGGGGGTTTTCTTGAATTGCTTTTAATTTTGTAAATTGAGTTACAATAACTGAAATTAGTTGGTTAATTAGCTTCATAATTTACGTATTTTGTTAGGAATCATGTCGAATTCTTGGAACTCTTCAACACAATCAATGCTCACACATTGCAATTGTAAAACGCCATTGCCCCTTGTGAAGGTGAAGTCGTGGACTAAGAAAAACCCAGGGAGGAGGTTCTTAGCATGTCCAATTTATGATCCAGAAACAGAAACTAGGGGTTGCTCAGCATTCAAGTGGTATGATGAAGGGCTTTGTGAATGGCAAAGATGTGACAAATGAGCTGATTTTGGAGAATAGGATGTTGAAGGGAGAGATGAAGGCTTTGATGATTGATTTTGAAGTTGAAAAGGGCAAACTGAAGGGAGAAGTTGAGAAGATGAGGGCAAAAAATAATTTGTTGTCTACTGAGATGAAGGCTTTGAAGAAGAAAAAGACAAAGAATGGGAGCTTCTTTGGTTGTTTTGTCATTGTAATTGTTGTTGTTGTTGCTGTAATTTTGTTTGTTTTATGCAATTAGGTAGAAATGTGGTTGTAGGGTACTGTATTTAGGTATGATTATGGGGAGCTTTTGAAAGCAAGTGGATCATTTTGGCATGGTTATGTAATAGGCACCAATGTACTTGTTTCCATTTGTTCAATGAAATGAATTTGCTGTAATTTGCTTGTCCAATGACATTGTTCAATAAAATTGTTCAATGAAAGCAAAATGATTCCATATCATTGACTTTGCTCATAGAGACAACATTGTAAATGTCATAGCTTGTGAAATACAATCCCCAAAATACACAAAATAGGTTGTAACTAGCATCAAGTTCTTAAACCCCAAAATACCACTAATCATCTAATTTATACCATTCTAACATATAATTATCAACAAGTTCATAAAGCTCCTAAAATACAGACAAGTGACTCCATCACATATTTGTTGATATCATTGACAAAGGTTGGCTTTGTGGTTGTGACATAGGCTGGCTTGGCTGGCTTGAAGTGGCATCAATTGTGTGTTGTTTGCCCTGAGTAGCAGCAGGTGTTGAACTCTGTCCTTGTGCACCCACAGCTGCTCCAGCACCCTATACAAAAGCACAACCACAACAACAAAAATTAAGTGCCCATCTTGAGGGAGAAAACAACAAATAGGAAGCAAAGAAGGTTTAGGGCATACCTTCTTCTTGTAAACTCTTTTCTTCTGGTGTTTTCTTTGAGCAACTGTCCATCCATCTTGTGATAGTGGTTTGCTACCTTTGAACTTGGGCTCATCACTTGGTGGTTTATCTGTAACCTTACATTTGGTCTTGTTGTGGCCTAAACCACCACAGTTGCTACACTTGTTCTTCTTGCCTTTCTTCAACTGTTTTTCAGCATTCTCCCCTGCCTCCTTCTTTCTCTTTTTCATGGATGGTCTTCCAGGCATTGTCCTCTCACCAGGAGGCAGAGGTTCTTCCATGTCAGTCTTCACCCATTGCTTAACTCCAGGGAGGGGTTTTACAGCAGGAGTATAGGCTTCCAAGTACTTGTCCTTGGAAAAATAGTGATGCACAAAGTCCTCTGGTTTCCCTCTTTTCAGTACAATGCAAGCAAAGGCATGGGCACAAGGGATCCCAGTTAAATCCCACTTGAAACAACTACAAGTTCTTTCACTAAGGTTCACTATTTCCCTATCATCTCTACAGTCAACCTCAAAGATGTGTAAGTCAGATTGAAAGATCTTGCAGTTTCTAGCTTCTAATGCTGCCCATTCAAAGTACTTTTGCACAGCTGGCATTGTCTTCCCTGTAAATGACACAACCCCCTGCCTTTTCAAACAGCTTCTCCTTATGACATACCTTCTCATCCACTCCATTTGAGTGAGGATGGGTTGGTCCCTAGCTTTCTTCAGCACACTGTTGAAGCATTCACACATGTTGTTCAACAACATGTCTGACTTGCATTCAGTGTTGAAAGCATGCCTTGACCACCTATTTGGAGGTATTTTCTCCAAATATTTGTAGGCTTCTACATTCAATCCTCTCATAGACTCCATTGCTCTATCAAAATCCTCCTATCATGCAGATAAAGAAACATTATAAAGATCCAAAATCAACCCTATCATACACTCCATTGCTTTATTCAGCTCATTTTTTTTTTGATAATTAACGTGATCTTTGTTCAGCTCATATTAAAGCAACAACAACATACATTATGCAGCTACACCATGTATAATGCAAGCAATAACATTAACAACCACAATTGCAAACATTAAAAGCAACACATACCTTTCTGTAAGCCCTGGCAGCTCTCCAAAATACCTCCTTGTAAGCTTGCCCTGAAAATTGTCCTTTGAAATTGATCCAGATATGTCTCACACAGTATCTGATATCAGCAAATTCTGCCACAGTCTTAAAAGCATCCAGTAATCCCTGAAAATAATAATGAACATCATGTTAGTATGAATTATATGCAAGCGACAATATGGGCAATCATATAGGGAAAGAACTACCTTCTGTTTGTCTGACATTATGGTCAATCCTTGGCCTTTAGGTCTGCCTATGTCCTCCAACAACAAATGAATGAACCAGGACCAAGAGTCATTATTTTCAACTTCAACAACAACCCATGCTATTGGGAATATGTTGTTGTTGCCATCCTTTGTCACAACAACCAGAATTTGACCAGGGAATGCTCCCTTCAGATGACATCCATCAACCCCCAAGATAGGCCTGCAACCCTTCACAAAACCCTCTCTACAAGCATCCAAACATATGTACATTCTCTTGAAAATGGTAGGGGGTCTGTCAACCCTATCCACAAGAACATATGCTGAGCTTCCAGGGTTATACTCCTTCACAGTAGCCACATAATCCCAAACCCTACCATATTGTTCAGCAGCACTGCCATTTATCATGTGCATAGCCCTAGATCTAGCGTAGTACTTCTTAAAATACCCACACTCCACACCAATGTCCCTCTTAATCTGATCCCCAAATGCTTCCAACTTCCACTCTAGATCTGACCTCCATTCCTCAAGTACCTCTCTGCCAAATATTCAGAAGTCACCTTTGAATTAATATCCACCCACCCACAAACATACTGAAGCCTCAAAGATCTGATCTGAAAAGTACACTCATCCATAAGTTTCCTAGCATGAACCTTGAATCTGCATTTCTCCTCACATTCACAACTACACTTCACCAGCTTTCCTCTTCCTTTCTGCCAAGGACAACTACACCTATTTCTACAATATACAATTATTTTGTTTTTCCCATTATGCAGAAAGTAATAATCATAATGATTCTCAATACTGTGATGCCTCAATGCCTTTCTAAACACCTTATTGCTTGCAAACTTCAAACCTTTAACCAACACAATTGGTTTTTTGAAGTCTACTTCTGAATTGAAGACTGGGTATCTCTTCCCCTCTTCATCTGACCCATCAAGACTAATCAGGTCATCTGAGTCATCATTGAACTTGTTTTCAACATCTAGGTTGAAATCTGAGTCATCTGACTCAGTCTCCTCCCCTGCAACATACTCAGTCCTTGCTTGGTAGTTGCTACTTCCGGTCTCTACTACTTTCAACTGATTGTTTACTCCCTCAAGGATGCCAGCATCCACATTCTCTGCAAATATATCATCATCATCATCATCCTGATCATCAATGTCATCATCTCCTATAACAACATCATCATCACTATACTCACTGTCATCTACCTCTCCATCATCAGATCTCACCACCCTTACCTTTTTCTTCCTCCTCCTTCTTGAACTCTTCTTGTTAACCTTCTTGGAAGGGTGCTCAGGCTCAGATGTGGAAGGTATGTCAGTTGTAACTGGTTGAGAGGGGGTAGGGATGTCAGTTGTAGCTGGCTGAGAGGATGGAGGGCTGTGAGTTGTAGCTGGCTGAGATGTAGTCAGAGGAGTGAGAGGAGTGTTGTTTGTCTCCAAACATTGGCTCAGATTCTTTCTAGGGGATCTTCTGAGTGTTATTTGGGGTTCAGTAAAAGTGGCAGGGGTAGGGTTACTCTTTTGTGTCTTTTGTGGTGGGTTTTGTTGAGGCACAAGATCTCTTCCAGGCTGGTATGAGGTCCTTTTGGTCCTTGGGCTACCAAATGGCCTTCTCCAAGTACTTGGCCCAGCATCATTAGCACCCCTACTCCCTGGCCCACCATCAGATCTAACCACATTTCCTAAATCACTCCCACTTTTCCCTTGATCTCCTTGAGTGATACACACACACACCATGTCACTCACATTTTTGGTTAGCAACAAATCCTTAGCATCTTCATCATTCTTAATCTGAGCTCTACCAGTTGCTAAGCTCTTCCCCTTCCTTTTAAACAACATTTGAAACTGACCACTAATTTTACTCTCCTTCCTCACTATATCCATCAGCTCAAAGTACCCCCACCTTTCAATTGGATTATTAAAGCTCAAATACATAACTCCACCCACATACTCAACCTTATTTTTCACCTTTTGAAATGACCCACCAACTCTAATTCTAACACCAACAGAATTCACCATATAATCACCACCACTCACAAAATACCCATATAATTTGTTAACATCCTGAATTCATACACAAGTTCACACTAATTAACCCATTAATAACATCAAAAGGGACCTGCAATTTTAGTTAATTTCCACATGCAATAATAACATATCTAATCAACTAAAAGGGAAATTTTTTAATCATTTCAACATGCATTTTAACATTATCAGTTCAAACCCTAAATTTTTAAACATTTTTCAACAGACATTATAACATTAACAATTCAAACCCTAATTTTTTAAGCATTTTATACGGTTTTCCACACAATAATTCACGAACTCAAATTAATTTATTGATTAAGGTTGCTTTTTACCCTAGTTTTTTGTGTCACAGAGTACGAACACTTCACTAGCTAATTAACAATTAGGGTTTTACTTGAATACAACAAAAGGGATGGGGGACCTTGTTTTTTAGGGATTGCAGACAGAATCGAGAGAAAAATAAGCTTATAAAGGGTAATGCAGTACCTGGTGTTCCTTTTTTGCCCCAAAATGGAATCTTCTACTGATGCTTGAGTGATGAAGATGCCGAGCTAAAGCTGTGGTCCTGACTGATGTGAGCACACATCCACGTCGATCGCTAAACAAAGAGAGAGAAGTCGAGGAGAGAGAGAGTGAGCTCAGTAAAAATGGTTGAGGAGAGAGAGAGAGACAATAATGGTGACAGAGAGAGAAAGAGGAAGAAGTCGAGGAGAGAGAGAAGATAGTAATGGGGGCGGTTGGGGTTGGGGTAAATGTAAAAATTCAAATGTTTTGATAAATAAAAAACACGTGAGGGGCACGTGTTTTTGGTTCATAAAATGGGGGGTATTATGGTCAAATCAAGTTGTTAACACCCAAAGTTAACCCCGTTAGTCATTTTACTGTCAAATAGTAGTATTTGGCAAACAAAATTGAAAAGAAGGTAGTTCCCCACAAAGTTTAGAAAGAAAGGTAGTTTTAGACAAAAAGTGGTAAAACGAAGGTAGTTTTAAGCAAAATATCCTAATCTAAATTATACTATCACAACTTGGAAACAACTGAACCTAGACCTAACATATATATATATATATATATATATATATATATATATATATATATATATATATATATATATTGTTATTTTACTTTTCTATATCCATTTGAAAGATTAATAGTTTTCATGGATTGAGTTAGCGTTGAAAATCTCATTCAGCATCCGTTTATATAATCTCATATTCTCTACTCCATATTCAGGTCAGATGTAACAAACTATACACGAATTACAGATGTTGCTAACATTTCTAGCTTGATCCTTCATGGTTTTACGTTATAACCTCAAAATAACTTATTGCTATTACTAATATAAAACAGTTCGCATTAATATAACACGCCTATTTAAACAATACCACACCCTAAAAATAAATATGACAATAATACCCTTGTTTTAAAATTTCACTTTCACGCTACCCTTCCCTCATCAGTTTTAGAAAAGTATCAAAAGTGGACTACTAGCGACTAGCATAGATCACAATTGGCATTTGATTACCAAATTCTTATTCACAAGTCCTGTTGCTGATGATCTGAGTCCAACATCATGAGTAGAAAATAAAGAAAATAATCAATATTTTTGAAGTAGCCATAAAGGAGGAAAATCATGGTTGATTCAAGTACTGAAGCTAAAGTGGCACTTCACTGGACACTCACGTATACAATTGAAATTCTTGACAATATCATCTTTCTCTATGTAGCCAATTGGATAGTTTTCAGATTTAATAAAAGAAAATTTCCATTGAATCTAATGTTCAACACACAAATGTTTAGCAACCACTCAGAAGAGCAAAAGAACAAGAAAGAAAAAGGAAGAGAGTACTAATTCATATGTCACTTTGATTGTAAGGTGGAGTATCGAATGAAGCGTAGAGACTGAATACCTGCGCTCTATCGAGGCGCAGAACTTTGAACTCTACGCCTAATTCAGGCGCAGCGTTACGGGTTCGACGATCAAATTAGGCGCCGGTGAAAAAAAACAAACGAAAAAAATTGAAGTTAACTGCTATCATAGAGAATTTCAGTTGCCGAAAATTTTCAACTCTCTACTGTAGGTATCACCGTTGCTATCTACTGCTTCACTTGCGTCAAAGGGGGTCGGGGTGGTGTCGTGGTGGCTAGTGGGGTTGGGGGTGAGCTGAAGGGAGGGGGGATATTTTCGTTTGACCTGTGGATGCCTAAAAAATTAAAGTTAACTGCTATCATGAACTCAGTAAGACAGTATCCATGGATGCCAACAAGATGGTGATGGAGGTTGAGATCAGATGGGAATGGAGATGGGGGAATAATTCGTTCTTAATTTCCTAATTGATAGGGAGTGGGGTTTGAAACTGGTTTTTTTCTTTTCTTCCTCTAATTCTTTACTAAAGGGTATTTTGGTAGTTTATATTGGTAGGGGTGTCGTATTTAGCACCCTTTTTTTAGTAGAGAAAGTAATTAGTAATTAATTATCAAAAAAAGTAACTAAAATTAATTATAAAAAAGTACTGTAATTAATAATTATTATGACAAAATCATAATGTATATATATTAGAGGCATTTTCTGACAGCATTGGACGCGTCCACCTTAGCGAACCTATTTTAAAAAAAATAACAATAATAAATCATAAATAAAAGTTAGGAAAGAGAGAATATAACAATAATAAATCATAAATAGAAGTTAGAAAAATGAGACTATTAGAGTTATGGCAGTAAATCATTGAAGATAATGAAATATTAAGAGCAGTATAACTTTTGTTTCAGGTTACAGAAATTCCAATATCTTACACCATTGAAAAGAGCGTGAAACACACTTTAAAACAAGACCCATTTTGTCATATATCTTATGCATTGGCATTTTACATGAGCTAAGAGAGAATATTAGAGTTATGATAGTAAATCATTGAAGATAATGAAATATTAAAAGTAGTACAACTTTTGTTTCGGGTTACAAAAACTCCAATATCTTACACCAATGAAAAGAGCGTGAAACGCAATTTAAAACAAGACCTGTTTTGTCATATATTTTATGCATGGGAGCTGATTTCGCCAATGCTAGAAAACACTCTTCCAAGGCAAATATTATTGTTTGACTAAATTGCCCCTTATTTCTATTTGAGTGGTGCCTGTAGTGAGAAACAGAAAAAAATCAATTGCACTAAAGTGCATTGGCTTTGTAATTTCTACTCAGTTAATTATTGCGCCCCTCTTGCATCAAATCTCAGCATCTCACCAAGCAGCCATAGACTTGCTACTCCTACTTCCTTTTGCATCTGTACATCAATACAATCACTTCTTCTTTTTTTTTTTTTTTTTTTTTTTTTTTTGCTTCAATTGGTTGCATCTGTAAGTTGTAACACTTACGGTTATCAATTCATTATACCGTAATTTGATTTTGTTATTTTCTCCTTTTAGGCCTAATAGCCCTTATCTGCCGCCAGACTACCATGACTGGATATCTATATAGTTCCAAAAACATAGTTTTAATAATGGATAAATTGTGAATTTGTGATGCGAATGTAGCCTGCAGGATACGATAATTAATTTTAACAGTAGAAAATTAGGAATGGGGTAAGAGAATAAAGTCAAAGTAATTTGGAATTTATGGTTAATTTGGTGAGATAAGAGGTTGACTTCCAATTAGATTCTACTTTATTTGATATTACGGGCACCACTTAAATGGAAAATGAGGGACAATTTAGTCAAACAAGGATATTTGCCTTGGAAGAGTATTTTATAACCTTAGCAAAATCAACTCGACGGCTCCCCTTATGTGTTGGCACTTTAGAGGGGCATATGAAGCGCAAACATTCATAATCATAATAATAATATCTATAGGCATTTTCAGACAGTATATATAGAATGCGTACACCTAAACGAGTTATTTGGAGTCATGACAACTAATACAAAGTAAAAGATGGAGATCTTTTAGTGTCCACTAAATGAAAAACTTAACAATTAACAATACTCCCACTTATCGCTCAAGCATTATATATATATATATATATATATATATATATATATATATATATATATATATATATATATATATATATATATATATATATATATATATATATATATATATATATATATATATATATATATATATATATTTCAATGACAGCATTGGGTTATGTCACTTAACCGAGTCACTTAGTGACGCACCGCCTAAGCAAGCATATATATAAAATCCTAAAATAAATCAATTTTTTAAGGTTAAATTTCAATTAGAAACATAAGACAAAAATATAGTTACGACATTTTTTGTCTCTAAATACTAAATAGGAAAATATATTCTGATGGTCATATATATTCTTCATAATAATTAACCTAACGCATTCATGGGGAAAAAAACGCATTCAAAAAGAAAAAAAGAAAAAAAACTTCCACGACAGCATTATGCTACTCTCTCCTATTCTAAACCAACACTTTAATATTAGGTGAAAATAACAAGAAAGACATGCTAGCTATTTCTTCAGTTTTAATCATTTTTAAGAGGGATTTGTCAATTTTACTAATAAAATATGTTTAATTTTAATTATAGATGAAACAACATTTACTACCCCTAAAAAACGGAAACAAAATATTCTTTTGAAAATGTAGAATCACACTACACCACCACCAACACAACCCCAACCCACCCCCCCCCCAACCTAAAAAAAAGATAAAAACGTGATAAACAAAAAGTTTGAGATGCTATTTCTTTAATTTCATGTTTTGGCTGATGTACTTTATAATATAGACAATCAACAATGGGCAATTGGACAATCAACCAATGAATACTAAAAAACAAATGTTATGTTCATTTAAAAGGTATTTTGAATTTTTATGGTAAAAATTTAAAAAAATATTTGAAATTGGTGATAAGAGTTAAAATTGTTTAATGTACCCCATATAATGCATAATAATCCTATTATATGGCATTAATAATATTAGAATGACTATATTGATGCTTAATCATACATTACTAAATAAAATTTCATAAGTGATAGTTATACTTATGATTTTCGATCAATATGATTAATTAACACGTTAAATTGACCACGAACCGTGTAACGCACGAACATATATACGCCTATTATATATAATAAAGGAGGCATTTTGTGACCGCATCAGACGCACCCATCTTATTGAATCATCTAAAATTAGAATTAAAAGTGCCACTCGTGGGAGCTACTAAGCTAAATTAATAACAAAAATATAATTAAGATATAATATCAGGTGAAAAGAATAAGTTTTAATTATAATTTATAAAATTAAGGAGGTATTTTCTGGTGTTATTAAGTTGTAATAATATCATGAATTTTGTAGTTTTTTAGGCGAAAAGAACAAACCCTATGATTTTGTTATTTTCAACGAAATGGTGTAAAACAGAAAGGAACGGAATAGAATAATTTGACACAAAAGATAAAGGAACAAAATGACATAATGGACACAGAATGTGAGAAAAAGTAAAATTTCAAAATAAGATGCAGTGCAGATTGGAAAGGAACGATTCAAATTAACTTAGTATACAACGCTAAATCCACTAAATATTATATACAAGTATAAAACTAAAATACAAAATAGCATATAATTTATGTCATTTTGAAAAATTATTTCAAAAATATGACGAACTACTTAGCCTCTAGCTAGAAGCATATCGCCACATAAACGAACATTTAAAATTTACAAATAATTAAAATTTAGGATGATAAATGAGCTTGACTTCTAAGTTTTAGAGTTTTAACAAAGTTTCATAGTCCATAGAGCATCACGTAAGAGAAAAAAAATTACTCAAAAAGTTTTAACAAAATAATGACAAATAAATAAGAAAACAATGAGATTGTGGCAATTTTTTATTTTATTTTCCTATTGGTGCATATATGCATATGACTGAAAATATTAGTATTCACTAAACCTTGCAATGCACAAGATTATATTTACTAGCGAAGTGAAATTGCCAACAAAATTCGATCCTCGATATCATATTTACTAACATCATATGAGTGTATTTATTTTTAAAATATTAACACCTAACTCGTGCAACGCACGGACTTCATATCTAGTAATCCATAAGAGACATCAATTCCTTTTTGAAAAATTCTTGTCTACCCCTTGACGAGCTAGCGACTTACAATATCTTTCTTGTAAAGAAACAAACAAACAACGCAGTCACCATTCCTCCATCACAAGAAATCTATTTCTCCCTTCATGGCTTTTTGATCAAGAAACTAAAAAATAAAAAATAAAAATAAAAAAACACACACAAAAAAAACAATCTTTTCTATCGAAAATAATAAATCAACGGTCATAAAACAACCCACCCTTAAAATATTCCTCAAAATCAACGTTCCAGATTATTCCGATTTAAGAGACCACACCGCTTGAAATTAATTAATTTTTTTAGAAATCACTGAAATTAGGGCTTGTCCGTCCTATATAAGGCACCCAAATCCATTTTCATTAAGTTTCTCAGAACTAAAATCCTCTCTCTTTATTCATTTTCTCTCTCGATATCGCCATTGTTAGAGCTTCATTTCTCAAACCATGGCTAAAGGTCCAGGACTTTACACTGATATTGGCAAGAAAGCTAGAGGTCATTTTCTCTCTCCTCTTCTACTTCTTCATTTGCGCTTTTTTCGTTTTTGATGGTGGACTTGTTTATTTATTTTTGTTTTTTGGATTAGATCTTCTTTACAGAGATTATCAGACTGACCAGAAGTTCAGCATCACTACTTACTCTCCAACTGGTGTTGTAAGTTTTCTTTTGTCAATCTGTTATTACTAATTATTAGATTTGATTTGATTCGTAATTTGATTTTTGATTTATAGAATTGCTTCACATTGATGCGAATTGTGTTGCTTAATATATTGAGCTGTTGCATGTTTATGAATTATCGAAATGTGATTCATATCTTTATGATGATATTAAGTGAAATGGAAATGGTGTTTTGTTGTGGGGTTTGGTTTTTTTGGCGATAATGTGGTTTTTCGTCAACTTATATTGACATTACACTGTTGGATTTTGTTTTTTGCTCTTATGCCATTATGTTTCTGGATATTACTTTGCATTGTGATAATTTGGCTAGTTGACAACTTATAATCTAGTTGTAAGCCTTTGGTTTATTTAGTTTAGTCGATTTCTCAGTGCATTTTTCTTCTTAAACTTGGATCAATTAGTGCGAGTCTGATGTTAATCAGACCTCTATTTGTGTGTATTATTGTTGTAATTGCCTTTTATGTTTTTTCTGCCATATCATTTGCTAATTTGCTATGTCTAAATGTACACTGATCTTTTCGGGTTCTGGACGATACACTGGTGCTGGCTTGTTCGTAGATTGATGAATGTTTTTTCTTTGGCTCAATTGTATAGATTTGATATTATCGATGATTTGGTATGTCTAAAACACTATGTTTTGTGGCAGGTTATTACTTCATCTGGTACGAAGAAAGGTGATTTTTTCTTGGCTGATGTTAATACCCAGCTGAAGAACAAGAATGTCACTACAGATATCAAAGTGGACACCAACTCCAATGTAAGTTGCTTATGCTTGAATTTGGTCTCTTGTTGTGAACTTTGTGAAAAAGAGACAATGACCATTTGTGTGTGGGATTATATTAAAAATCATGATGCAGCATTATCATTTAAAGTAGTTTCATTGTTTAGAGGCACAAACATTCTTTCTCATCCCTTTGATTTTTGTTAGTTTGACACTCCTGTATCACCTGTTTGTCTCGTACCTTAATTTTATGATTGTGATCTATTGGCCTGGTTCCTTGTTTGTTGGGTTGGGCTTGGTTTAGCTTTGAGAGTGTGATTGTTGTAGAGACTTTACACATGAAGAATGTCAACAAGCATGTCAGGGAGACTAACCAATGGCATGATTTTGAGGATTTAATCAATATGAGAAATATGAATGTTAGAGTGAACACTTATATATATGTGAGTTGCTACATATATTATGTTTCCTTGGGATATTAAATGTTTGAATTGGATATAGACATGCTAGAACTCACAACTTATATATCTAGGGGGTGTTTGGGCAAGATTCTTCCAACCACACCTTCTCCCATTGTTTCCCTCACATCCTCCCCCCTCTAACACCAATTTCAGTTTCTTAAGTTGAAAATACCCCTCAAGAAGGCCAACAACTGAACTCCAAAATCCAAATTGAAGCTTCTGCTTCTAACCTCCTTGGAAAGAAGATGAGAGGTGGTGGAGGAGGGTGGATGTGAGAGAAGATGAGAGGAGAAGTTGTAGCTTAAAAAAAGCTTGGCCAAACATCGCCTAGGAAGTTCAATGTTTAAAGCTGATGACTTAGCTAATAGGGCTAAGCATGGAGAGTTTCTAGTCTTAAGTTTTGAACTCTTGTATCTCCGTAAGTCAAAAACAGAAGATATGAAAAAGTGAAGCTATTTTCGAACTCTGATCTCCACTCCCCCCTTATAAAGTATGACCATTTGTATTTGAAAATTGATTTTATTTAACAAGTGATTAATTGTCGTGGATTATATTATTGCTTCAAGGATAACAAGGCTGTTTGCTTTTTTTCTCATGCGCATCTTTTTGTTAGTGGAAAGCTATGCGAGTTGTTTTGATTTTCATGGGAAGTGATGTGTTTATATGATTGCCTTTTGATTTCCATTTGTCATCACTCACGTCTCTTTCATCTTCAATCCGGGGGGGTGGGTGGGAATGAAAAGAACAATAAAGAGGATAACCCTTCAGCTGCAATTTCTGTCTTTAACTCATTTATTGTGGCAACTTGCAGTTATTGACAACTATCACTGTTGATGAAGCTGCACCTCGATTGAAAACAATCCTGAGTTTCAGAGTTCCTGATCAGAGGTCTGGCAAGGTGAGCAACTAGATCTTGCTTTATGCTGCAGCTGCTTTTTATATCATGAATTTGAATCTGCTATACGCGTTATTATGAATTTGTTTCTTTGATTTTTGATTTGTTGGTTTCTTTTGCACAGCTTGAACTTCAATACCTACATGACTATGCTGGAATATGCTCTAGTGTTGGGTTGACTGCAAACCCAATTGTGAACTTCTCCGGTGTGTTGGGGACCAATCTGCTTGCCTTGGGGACTGATGTTTCATTTGACACCAAAACAGGAAACTTCACCAAGTGCAATGCTGGGTTGAGCTTTTCCAATGCAGATCTGATTGCTGCACTTAACTTGTAAGTTTTGCATATCTTTGTAGGCTTGTAGCTGCTAGTGCCATATTTAAACCTTTTGTGCCCCTTGCGCTCCTATCTGAGCTCATCAATGTAGTTTCTTTGGATGTTGATGGTCTGTTGTCATCGCTTGATGTTTGTTGTAAGCACAACTTATATCCCTTAACCTCCTTAACAGTTCATGTTGTATAGTTGGGTAGTCATTTGAAATGTCTTGTCGATAATGGTAAACCAAAAAGCTCATCACATATCGATTTTTTGGGTTCTAAATGCCTTTATTTGTTATTTTTTTTCTTTGCAGTTTATAATGCCTACAATTTATAATGACATGTCTATAATGCAGGAACGACAAGGGTGACACTCTTAATGCCTCCTACTACCATATGGTCAATCCTTTGACCAACTCAGCTGTTGGCGCGGAGGTGGCACACAGCTTCTCCACCAATGAGAATACCATTACCCTTGGTGCCCAACATGCCATAGATCCATTGACGAATGTGAAGGCACGTATCAACAATTTTGGTAAGGCGACTAGCCTCATCCAGCATGAATGGCGTCCTAAGTCACTTGTCACCATCTCTGCCGAGGTTGACACCAAGTCCATTGAGAAGTCCGCAAAGGTTGGATTGGCATTGGCCCTTAAGCCATGAGTTTTATCATCAATGTGCTACAGTTGAGCCCCACGAACTTATAGTTAAATGCTCTTTCTTTCTGGCTACTGACATTGTTTAGGTTGGATTTTGGTTTGTAAAAAATAATTTTAGAATTCACAAACCTGTGAAAACACATCTGTTCCTTAGTTTTTGACATTTACCAACGACCTTCTGGTAAATGGGTTGGTGGATAACTGTTTTTTGAGTAAAAGCGGAGAGGTGGAGTCTAATGGATACAAAAGTTTTGTTTTGTTGCTTTTGTTATGCGCTATATGTTCCTTTTCCCTTAAAAGTTCTAGCCTATTAATGCATTCCGTTGATTATGGTGTAGCATATTTTATCAGGTTTTTCCAGCAATGATTTGGAGCACAGCAAGACCTTGCATAATGGTCTTAATTGCTTATTATAATTTGTCTTAGTTGCGCTAGGATTATGGTCTCGTATTCAGCTCTTGCTCAAGAAGTTAAACGACAGGATTAGCTTATTAAATTGTCGTAACATTAAGTCTCATGTGAGACCAACTAGAAGTTTTTGTGGTGTCTTAATTGCACTATACTAGAAGTATAATATTAGGTCTACCAAGTTCTTGTAAAGCTGCTGCTGTGGATTGTGGAAGAACCTGTGGGAATTAGAGAGAGAATATTTGGATAGAGAAAGAAGTCTGTTCTCACTAATGAAAATTGAAGCTGTACAAGTCTTTATATACAGACTGGAGACTAAGAGAGGAACAGCAAAAGAATCTAACAGACTTCTAACAAAGTAACAACCTCTACTCGCTGCTGAACTGTCGTAACTAACCACTGAGGTGGCATAACTGAATTTTGTATAACCTCCCATAGCTTCACTTCCGGCGTTACATTATTCATGTTTTATTTCACAATCATTGTTGATTTAGCATGTTCTGTTACAGAATTTTGAGACAGAATATCAGCTTCTCTTTGGAGTTATTTGACTTATTTCTGATATTCAATTCGCAAACATGGGTCTCAACAGAATGACAAACAAGCATAATTGAGAAGGAAGAAAAATTCAGATCTGCACAAATGTTTTTACAACTCACGACTCTGCTAAAAAAGGAGAAGAGATAAACAAGAACAAAATCAAAATCAAAATCAAATGACCACGAAAAAGTCGAATGTACACAAATGATACTTTTCCACAATACGGAAGAGGATTAAATCATCAGATTTGAGTAATCAGAGGCGGTTGATTATGGCTGGCTAGCAGACGATGCTTGAAGCAGGCCATCTCGGATCTGCATGGCAACATCACGCACTGCACCAGGGCCATGCGGAATAAACACAGCTGATGACTTGGAAGCTGCTCCGATCTCCTTCATTGTGTCAAAGTACTGTGTGACGAGCACCATGTCCATGACATCTTTAGCACTAGTGCCGGGAACATTGCCTGAGAAGCCCAGCACGCTGTCTCTTAGACCATCAACGATTGCTTGTCGCTGTCTGGCAATACCCATTCCTGCAAGGTATTTGGACTCTGCCTCTCCTTCTGCTCTTTTGATTTGTATGATCTTCTCTGCTTCTGCTTTCTCGTTTGCTGCCAATCTCATTCTTGCAGCTGCCAAGATTCCAAGTTTTTACGTTACTTGTTAGTATGGTTTTGTGTGTTGTCTAAGAAGTGCTTTTAGCTTATCTTTTTCTCCTACCTCTATCTATATTATGTATACGTTATTCACTCAATGCTATTTCTCAAACAACACCCCTTGTAGATAAGATGTTTAGAAAGTGGATTGAGCTGAGGGTGTGTATAACATTTGTGGTAGTGTGGTACAAAATGACACTTGTATTGTATGGGAGAAAATAGCGAAGGTGGTTCTCCAATGAGAAACAACTCATTTGATCTTACAGGAGTTGGTGATTACTACGGCCAAATTCTCGACTTTGGATTGTAATAACGGACTAAATCAAAATGGTTTATTGGCCTTATGTGTTGTTATTCGACTCAAGGGTTTGATTGAAATGTCTTTGCAATATAGTGGTATCTAAGGCTGTGCACCTGCCTGACCATGCCTATCTTTTCGTCTGAGGTTGTTGGAGCCTTGTGTGAAATGTGGATGGCATCTGGGTTAGTCTTATGGTATGATATGATATATAAAAGGTTTAATCATTGAAATGGATGCTCGAGGTCATAAATTAGAGGTTGATGAAGCTATTACCTGCATTGATTTCATTCATAGCCCGCTTGACATTGACGTCAGGCTCAATATCGACAATGAGTGTCTCAATAATCTCAAATCCATAAGCAGACATAGCCTGCCAGAATTTTCGTGTTTGAAGTTGTCAGAATTTGATCGACAGGTCGGAAGAATTTTTCAAGTAACTACATGAGGACTTACTTTTTCAAGCTCTTCAGCCACTGCTTTGGCAATTTCACCCTTCTGCTCAAACACATCATCCAAATTTTGTTTAGGGACAGTGGCTCTGATCACTGGACAAGTCAAAAAGAGGATAAATACTTAGAATTTTCCATTAGTATATGCAGCATCTGAGCAAAGGTTTTCAATATATCGTCATATATACCATCAAACACGTAGGCTTGAATCTGGGAACGAGTGTTACTGAGCTTGTAGTATGCATCACTAGCCTTCTCAGCTAAGGCACAATACTGAATGGATGCAACGACATTGACAAACACGTTGTCCTGTTGTACAATCAAAAGCAGAACTTATTAGAATTGACATTTCCAGGGAACTTCAGACTGCTGGCTACTTGAATATGTCAAGCAACACAAAGAAAGAACATCGTAATCTTTTAACTTCAATCGCTTGGACTCTGGAGTAATATAACCAGTGATGGATGGATGTTATCGCGAGATCATTTACATCCGTATTTTACTTCATTTAGCCTAATACAGAACCTAGAAGCATAAGTATTATCTTTGTAGCCTTTTCATCCTTGTAATTTTCCTTTGGGAAACTATTTTCTGTATTATATGTTGATCAACATATTCTGAGGTTTTTTCTTCCCTTAATTCTATTTTGGGGGTGAGGGGTGGGGAGTCCGATACAACGAGATCCAATGTACTGTTGAACAGAAAGGGAAATACAAACATAGAATCAGATTGTGAGTAGTAAGAAACAGTAAAACTAAACATTTGATGACATACTGAGTTTGAGCATTTGGTGAATGAAATGGAGCAAGATAGGCAGACAGACCTTGGTCTTGGTCTCACAACGGACATCTAACTGTTGTACCCGAAGAGTGAGTTTTCCGGCTATACGCTCACCTATGCACCAAGGGATGAAATGGCAGCCTGGCTCAAGCACATCATTGTACCTTCCAAATCTTTCCTTAATAGCAACTGTGGATTGGTCAACTTGGACACAGCAAAGCCAGTTCCCCATTGCTAATGCTCAATAAAATCCTCCTTAAGCGGAAAGGCGCGGTATACTCAGAAAATCTTTAAACTGTATAAGGGTCAGAACTACAGTTAGTGTTTGCCAAACTCTTAAGGAGAAAAAAAACATCTATCAACAATTGGAAAAACTCAGACAACTAGTTATGAACAAAAAAAAGAAAGGAACAAGAATGTAATTTATAATGTGTTGACCTTTATTAAGAATAGTCAATACTACCTCTGGCACTCATATCAATTCCAACACTTAATTCAAGGTCCAAATAGATAACTTTTGAAACAAGATTTGCAAAAGAAGACCATGATAGCTAATGGCTTTGTTTTTAACTCATCAACTCAAGACGACTTTGAAAGATGATGATGGGAATTGCTCTGTCTTGTGTTGTATATGAAATACGACATCGTAGAAAATGATCTTAGAAAGTTGCAGGGTGAACTAAACTAATGCTGCCATACTATCTAGAAGATTCAGTTTCAGAGTTTCTGCAAGGATATTGTGAAGATTCTGGTGTTCAAACGCTTTTCTGAATCATGCATTCTTGATGCTGTTATTTCAGTTGATGGCTTAGAAGCCTTAGATTTAGTTGTTTTCATCAAACTGTTGGTTGCAAATATGTGCATCTTTTGGATATGACTTCTCTCCCGGCATGTCTAGGACTTAATCTTGGTTAAGGCTTTGTTCAAGGAAACTTGGGATGTCATTACTTAAAGGATGAGTTTGTTCTACATGAAAGGGTCTTCTTGGTTTCGTTTTTCTTTGAAAGGTCAAGGTTTCTGTCCACTACTAGTTGATGTGATCCCAATAGTAGAGATTGTGTGATAGTACTCTTGTGACCACTGAGCAATTGAAAGTGATGTAGCTTTTTTTCAAAGGAACAGACATTCTCCTTCTGGATTCATTATCAAATGAACCTGATATGGTCTATTGGAAATTCGGAACTATCACAGTACATATTGTAAGGGTATTGGATTAGGTGGGTGTTAGAACTTGGTTGTGCCGTAGAGAAAAGGAGAGGGAGGGGAGAATTGTTTACCCTAGGGTATAGGAAATATGATTCGAAACCATTTAATAATTTCTCGTCAAAGTCCTATATGTGAAGTTAAGTGGCTTAATAACGAGTAACGATGAGGAGGGGTGCGAACCAACAAGCATGTGTGATGTGTCTAGTTTAAATTATGGGATGATGTGGTGCTAGTGCACTATATTGATTTTACTAACTCAAAAGTTACCCTTTAAAATCTCAGCATTGTACATCAAAATATTTCATCAGTTTCAAAAAAATTTTAACATTTGTTTTTTCAAGGTCAAAGTTTGTAAACCTTGAATATCAATTTATGAAAAAGTATAAGAATTTACAATGTAAAAATACTATATTTAGATTCATTTCAAATAATACTTTTTAGATTAGCACAAAAAAAAAAAAAAAATAGTACTTTTTAAAAATCATAATTTTTATGATTTAGATTTATATCTTCATATTAAGATTTTTTATATCTAAAACGAAGGGAGTACATATTATTGCAAAGACACTTCAACAAATATTTTTCATCAACTATCAAGCAAGTAAGAGTGATCATCATGAAGTAAAAAAGATCATAACAAGAACTTTCATCATTTAAGCTAAGACAAAAATAAATCATTCTCTAATTTTAAAAGAGAAAAAAAAGAAAAGAAATATATAGCTACTCTTGATGAAAATAACTAGTTTGAGGTTTTGATAATCATTATTAACAGAAGAAGACAAGAGAATTAGGGAAAAAAAACATGATGAGAGAGAAAATGATAAACCTGATGCCAAGGGGGTTGGTTGCTGGAGAAGCAGAGAAGAAGAATGTGAATGGCCTTTTGGTAAACAATGGCAAAGAAAATCAGCAGTTTGTAATTTGTCATTTATAATAATGGTGGGCGTCATTTCTTAACAAGTTGTCTTCATTATATTATTATTTTATTTAGTCAACAAGATAATTGATTTTTTTTTTTTTTTTTAAATTTTTTATAATGAATTCAGCTGTAAGATGCTTGCTAATTCCCCTGGCAATTGCGACTTTGAACGAAATTGGTAGGAAATTCAGTTTAGTTTGCTTGCATGACCAAGCAAGTGTTGTTTGGATAAACATTCAAGTTCTCCACTACCCCAAATGTGTACCGGGTATTGGTCAATAAGCCACCCCATGCAACTTGCAACTTTTTATTTTTTATTTTATTTTTTTCAATTCTTATTGCGTAGACCCTTGGTCCATGTAATTGTGTGGACCTAATAAAACTATGCCTTCATGAAATTGTGAAAGTATGACTGAAAAAATGAAAAATGAAAGTTATGAAACTATGTGAGTTTCATGTTTTTCAGTCATAGTTTCATTAGACCACATAACAATACCTACACTCTCGGGATCTAAGCAATAATTTGTCAAATTCATGAAGATAAGGATAAGGACCAACCAAATATTACTTAGTAGACCAATTGTTCTCTCAGATGTTTCTAGTGGGATTTAAACTTGATTGGTAAAAGAATCTCACTTAACTCATTACACTAGACTACCCTTTGTTAGCTATGCAACTTGTAAGTTGATGACATAACAATACCCCATTCTTTTTGAGTAGTTACTTATGGTGAGTATGCATGGGTGAGAAAGAGTACAAGACGTATTAAATAAAGCTTTATATATGATATTCAAACTTTAAGACATTGTACATCGTGTATTATTTTTTGTCAACTAAATCCTGTTTTGAGGTGGCTTGATATTCTAACTAATACAACTAAATGACTTCTCTACCCCTAAGTAATTATTCTCAAGGCCCTTTTTCATCTATACAACACTTATCAAAATGAACAAAAAATTTGACAAAAAAAAAAAGTTGTACATCACAAATGAACAATATTAAGTGATCAAATGAGCAAATATTTTGAAAATATTAATAAAAAAAATTGAGAAATGAAAAATAAACACAACAAACTAAAATAAAGAAAGCTAAGCAATCAAACAGATATATGTAGCTACCAAAAATTACAAGTACTTGGAGTAAACTTGTGGCTCGTCTCGCCTTGATTTGACTCAACTTAAATTCAACTTAACAATGTCAAAACTGTAGTGTCACTACATTTCATTTCATGATTGAGAAGAGGGTAAAATGACTTGATGATACTACTCATATTATCCGGATGCAACTCTTTTAAATGGTCCAAACCTAAAACACTCTATAGTCAGCTCATCAACCTGTTCATAGTTAGGGGAAGCAAAGGAAGCCACAAATACCACCATCCCTAATTGTGAGAGGAATGTTAATTGAATCGCAAACCAAGTTGGTACAATAGCTAAATCATACTCTCAGGTGTACTGTACACTCCATACTTAATATACTCCCTAACTCTCATCCCCTAACCCACACTCTCCTTCCTCCCCTCCCCCACTCGCCAGCTCCACCACACTACTACTACTTCTGCCGCCTTACCCCCACCGCGAAGGCCACCGTTGTGGTTGGCACCGACCGAAAACCACGACGGTGACCCCTACCAGCCCACCCCAGACCCCAGCCCGTCTCTCTCCTCCTCTCACCCAGACACCCACCATACCCGAAAGGCCGAAACCCTAACCCTAATCCCAATGTTCTCTATCTTCCTTTACCACTCGTCCCCTTCCACCCCGCCCTTACCATGGCAGAGGTCGACTCCGACCGTTGACCTCAGTCGTGGTCACCCCAGCCACCATCCCCTCCAGGAAATTTATTCGAAAATCCCAAAAAAAAAAAAAAAAAAAATCAAAAATTTAGGAAACGAAAACCTTAGGTTCAAAATTGTTAGAATTGGGGGTATGGTGAAGTATGGAGGGATCGGAATTGATTTGGCCTGGATGCGAGGGAAAGTGTTTAAATAAAATAAATTGAGGCCCCTCCAATCCCACGCGCTGATGAGTAGGTACGTGAGACCACACACCCGCTCAGTTTTAGATACACCCGAGAGTAGAGCTGGCAAAAACTAACTCGATCCGATGATCGACCCGCCACAGACCTGACCGAAACCCGACCCGAGACTGAAATGACTCGACCCGAACTCGAAAGTTGTGAGACAACATTTGTCAAACCCGTTGGGTAACACGAAACCGAACCTGTATTTCACCTGATGTATTCGACCCATATTTAACCCAATCCGTATCTCACGTGCCGACAAGTGGGTATGTGAAACCCACACGCGCGCCTAGATATAGGTACACCCAAGAGCATACATAAAATTGCAAGGAACACCCTAACTAGTGGACTAAACCCTCGTTCTGAAAGCTGTGTCGTTTTTGCCAAACTTACCATTCTGTTAGTATCTTCATCGAAAAAAGAAACAAAAAAACAAAACAAAAAACAAACCTTCCCTCTTTATGAACCTTCAACAAACTGGTGGACCCATGAGCTAGGGATGTAAATGGATTTATGATCCGTGGATACCCGCTCCATCCGAACCGAATGTATGGATTAAAACCCGATTAAATGGATGATGGAGCGGATGACGGATGGATCGGATGGCGGATGGAGCGGATGATGGATGAGATTTCTCATCCACTAACCCGATCCGCGAATCCATCCATCACCCGTTTAGATATAAAAGTGTAAAATAATTATATAAAAAAGATATCCAACCTATGTATATATTTACATCTTAGTTTAATTTTACTTGTTTTCTAATTTGTATTGTTATTATTTAAACTAAATTGTGTTATTTTTATTGTTACAAGGTAAAACAATCGTATATGAATTGAAATTTTGTTTGACTACTGACAGTTTTATTATATTTGGGTCTATTTATTGTTTTTAGTCCATAAACCGTTAAGCATCCGATCCATCCACTAATCCGCGGATGACGGACGGATTGGATATGGATTGAATGGTTCAGATGAATGGAGCGGATTGATTAGATAAATTTCGCGGATGGAGCGGATGATGGTACACCCGATCCGAAACCGATCCATTTACATCCCTACCATGAGCCATAAACTAGCAAAGATTTGGTCAACACCCTTTTCAGAAAACATGCAAGTTGTAACGCAGTAGGTGATACGCCATTGTTGTTGGCCTTGTTGCCTATGCAACGTAACACACTTCTAAGAGAGAGAGAGACAAAATGACAATACAATAATAACCCAAATAACAGAAATATAAATGGTCATTATTATTTTTCTGAGTGAGGATTTTGTCGATGCCAAAGCTTCGATCAGAACAACGATTCGATCTCTGACATTGTATTGTCACATTTCTCGTTGATGAACAGTCTCTGGGGTTGAATTTTGTTCTACAATAAAAATGGTAATTTATATAATTTCATTTGATTTGGGTTTCAATTTTCATCTCCAATTAAATCTTTTCATGGGTTAATCACATTGACTTGGGTATTTTATGTTTGTTGGCTGTGCAGACTACAACAATCAATTATGTGGTGGGATCTCTTGTTTGGGTGGAGGATCCTGAGGAAGCTTGGATAGATGGAGAAGTGGCAGAAGTCAATGGAGAAGAAATTAAAGTTAATTGTACATCAGGGAAGACAGTGAGTGCTTATCTCTATCTTGTTCTACTTAAAATTCTTTTGAAATGGCAAAGAATTTGACCCTTCTGGGGCGAAATGAGACTCGAACCCAGGTCATTTTTGGAAACGAAGTGGCGGGGCACACCATTGCATTGCCTGCCCCTAACCCATTATGCTTCAAAGTATTGTTCAGTGATCATTGCTATTGCCTATTAGTAGATTATCAAAGAAGGGTCTTGTTTCAAACTATGATGTTGCCTGATAGTTAAAAATGTTGTTTTTTTGGTTTTATTCTTACAACATTTGATTGCTTGATGGGAATGTAAGCTAGCTTAGTTGGTAATGTCTCTAGACTCTAGGGGTGGTACGAGAGTCCTGGGTCTAATACCCGTCTGCATTGGCCTATATGCGCCTCCCTTGAACAAAAACAATAGAACAACAAAAAATCGAAAAGGCACTTTTGTTTTCACTAATTACCTCTTGGAGAATTCTTAGCCCTCTAGTTTTGATGTTCACTTCTTTTCCTATCATTGCACCAGTATTTCTTGAGAAAGGTGTGTCACTTCCATTCTCATTAATATCAGAAAACAGGTACCACTAGTCTCCTAACTGATGTACAAGAAACTCCCTTTTGGATGCAAGGCTAGCTGGGAACTCTAATAAGTAGCTGACGGCTGCTAATCCAGTTTTCACCTACATTATGCCTCTATCTCTGTTTGACATTGGTTGCTTGAGAAAGCTGTCAAACCTTTGATGAATAGTTTAGCTGAAGAACTTTTAAATCCTATGTTTCATTTTGTTTGTAAGGAGATTGTAGTTAGTGTTACTTGACTGGAACTTTATACTCCTACTAGGAAGTGCACTGAGTAATTCATGAACTTATTGTGCAATAGATATCCTTCTTGGTGAGGTTAAGCTTTCCTAATCTATATGGAAGTTATAGTGCTAAAGAATTTGTTCCCCAAGGGAAGTTCTTTAAATTTTAATTTTACAAAATTGCCTTTTCCCTTTGGAATTCAGTGCTTTGCTACCTGTAAGACATAGAATGGCTCAGATCTTCGGACCCTCATTCCGGACTTTGCTGAGGTAATATACAGTTTGAAGTTTGAACTGATCACTTCTAGCAGTCTAGGTTAGCAACCTAATTGGAGTTCCGTAAGTCAATGTTGAAGGTTAACTAAGTCAAAATATCTTACAATTGTCAAATGAAGGTACAGAAAGGTTTTAAATTTTCAACATGCTTTTCTTAGGGCTGCTCTCTGAATTATGTTCTGGATCTTGTCAAGATATGCTTCGAGGCCCAAGTTGTTGTGAGAAATCTAAATGCAACCGCAGTCCCTTGTATCTCAACTATATTGATACCAGATGGGCTTCCCTTTAACCATTAAGGATTTTTTATTTTGGCTGAAGTCATTAAATGATTCCTTATTAGCAATTTGATTTAACTGATCTTCAGGGTACAGTTTGCTGCTTCTGGTGGATCATGTCAATGGTGACAATTCAATTTAGGTACATTTTGTGGAGTAGGAGAATGGGTTCTAAGGGCCATGCCTTATCCAGAAATGAGAACTGCCTTTTCAAATCCGTCTGAGTCTGTGCTATGTTGTCTTTCTAGGCTCATAGCCCAGTCAAAAGATTTTTTTTTTCTTTTCTTTTTTTTCTTCCTTTATCATTCTGAAGCATGGGTCTTTTAAAAATATTTCTTTGTGTCCATGTATACTTTGGGGTGTCTACCTGTGCTGATGGTTCTGCGAGAGTATCATAAACTGTGAACGTTGGAGAGTAATTGTGACAATCATCATGTAAGATGGTAGAGTTCCTCCAAGTGCGGTTCCTGGAATTTGGGAGGGGAAAGGAGAGGAGAGTACTTTGGCATAGTGCGGTCTTTGCTATTATGTGCCTTTGGTTAGAAAGGAATGCCCAGGTTTTTAATGGTGTGAGCTTATCTGTTGATTTGGTGTGGGATAGGGTCACTTATCTAGCGTCTTTATGGGCTAGAGCTGCTGGGGCATTTGAGCGCTATTCTATTACTCAGATCCAGCGTACCTGCTCTGAACTAATTTCTAACTAGATTCTTGGAGGACTATTTGTCCTCATGCTGTACCTTTGATACTTTTATAATACATACTTTATCTTTATCTAAAAATAAATAAAAATAGTGGACATCATGTTATTGAATGATTATTCTCATGAATTATTTGGAGACGCAAGTATGTAAGGCATAGACTCTAAGGTGGTGTTTACTGGCTTGCAATCAAATGTAATGCAATGCAATCATTTTATAGGGTAGATGCGATGTAGAAGAAGAAGGAGGGGGAGGAAGAAGATGGGAAAAGTGAGATTGATTACACCATCCAAAGTAATCATCATTACATGGGAAAAGTTAAGCAATTGTGATTACATTGGATGAGGCAATCAACCCCACTTTCCCCATCCTTTTCCTCCCACTTCTTCACTTATCTACCCACATCTACCCTATAAAATGATTGCATTGCATTGCATTTGATTGCAAGCAAGTAAACGAGCCCTAAGTCTGAGGCCTTTACTCTACAAATCTGAGAACCTTAAGTAAAGAGCATTGTTCCAGACCTCTTTTTAAGCCTCCTGCGGAATACTATACATAGGTTGCTCTAGAATGGCCAACAGAGCAGTACTTCTCTGGGTCACCATTATTGACAAACAACATAAATAAAATCACTTCTGGGATTTCAGAAAGATTATTGTTAGTCACGATTCTCTTAGAAGGAAGTGCAAGTGTGTCTCTGGAATTTCAGATTTTTTTGTAAAGCAAGGAAGGTAGCTTATCTCTTCAGATAGTCGCGTGTTTCATGTGAAGTTCGGAGGATTATACAAACAGAGCTTGGTGAAAGACGAGAGGGCATCAACTGACTTACGTGGATCCCCTTTCCCTAAGTACTTTTTTCTTAAAATTATCCAACCAAAACAACTCGAGGCAGTGAGATTGTGTTTGTGTCAACTCAAACAATGAGTTATATTGTTTACAGCACTTGTTTTGCAGCCAATTTACTTTTCTTCATTCGCTGACTGGAGGATTCTCCAAGATTCCATTCATGATAAAATTAGCTTTGTGCAAAAATGGTCCTTGTTCTGTGTTCTTACATCTTGGGCACTTCGCTTGATTGAAAAGCAAGATTGAGCTTGTGTATTCTAGTAAGCTTTTTGTATTTATATTGTTATCATTTGACAACACTTTTGACTACTTTCTTGAGGCCTTTTTCCTGCTACATTAAATCAACATCCACATTTCCCCAGTGCCTCCAAAAAGGCTCCCACCAGGTGGGGTAGGAGGGGGGGTTTCAGGATTATGCAGCTTTATTCCTGTGAAAACCAAGAGGCTTCCGTTTGACCCTTGGTGTGATGCGAGATGACGGCAACTTCATAGTAATTATGAAGGCCTTTTCCGTTCTGTAGAGAATTTTTCTTTATCTCAGATATTGTGCTGTATTACGAAGAATTTTCCTTTGCTGGGGCTACTCTGCTTCTGATTTACTATGGGATAGTGTCACTTACTTAGCTTCTTTATGGTCTAGAGCAGCATGGGGCTTTAGGAGTTATAATATCTCACAAATACAAAGACATTGGGCAGATCTGTAAATAGCTCTTTAATTTTCTGCAGAAGATTTCTTGTTCTCTCTTGCTGTATTTCTGAATTCTGATCAATATACTTTTTCTTTATCTAAAGAAAAATGCTGTATTACGAAGAAAATATTTTACACAATGCTGAAGTGATGTATTTTCAAATTTCAACTAGTCACATACATATAACCCATCTTCTAAGTTCGCATCCGATTTTATCTAAGTCAGGGGGGGGGGGGAGGGGTTGATTCTCCCCCATGCTTAAAGGAAATGTTGGTGCTTTCTCCTTTCACGTCTGATGCGGAACTACTATTGCTTCAACTACAGGTTGTTGCTAATGCATCCAAGGTTTATCCAAAAGATCCTGAAGCTCCTCCTTCGGGTGTGGATGATATGACAAAGCTGGCCTATCTACATGAGCCTGGTGTCTTGGAGAATCTGAAAAGTCGTTATGACATCAATGAAATATATGTGAGTGCTAACAATCTCTCTCTCTCTCTCTCTCTCTCTCTCTCTCTGCGATCCTAAATATATCCTGCCTATCTTTATTGGTCCCTTTAAATTGTCTGTAAGCTATTGGAAGTTATAACCTGTGAATCTGTGTTGTTCGGATGACCGTAAGAATTTTGTTATGCCTGTAATAGTACATTTTTGATATGTTTGTTGCTTTAGTGTTTTCTGTTGTATGGAAATGATCTTTATTACATTTACATGAATTATGGCTTTGCGAAGATTGAGTATTCCTTCCCCGTGAAGAACTTTGCGTCTTTATGGGCTAAGGCAGCTTGGGGTTGTAATCGGGTAGCGGGTAGCCTTTACTGATGTTAATCGTGATTGGGGTGATTTGTAATTAGATTTTTCTCTTTGAGGACTCCTTGTCTCCTAATACAAATGTTCTTATCTAACCTTTCCCATGCAAAAGGTTTATATTACTTCATCTATTGCAGACATACACAGGAAACATTTTGATTGCTGTGAACCCTTTTAGAAGGTTACCTCACTTGTATGATAGCCATATGATGGGCCAGTACAAAGGGGCAGATCTAGGTGATCTGAGCCCACACCCCTTTGCAATTGCAGATGCTGCATACAGGTAACTATTTCTTTGTTGTCAGTCTTGAAGTTGGTAGCTGTTTGTTTCACAGGAACCATGCTGCTGATTACAACTTTTCAATGCAGATTGATGATAAACGAGGGAATAAGTCAGTCAATTTTGGTAAGTGGTGAAAGTGGAGCTGGTAAAACTGAAAGCACCAAAAGTCTTATGCAATATCTGGCATATATGGGGGGAACCATAGGTGCCGAGGGCGAGGGGCGCACTGTGGAGCAGCAAGTTTTAGAGGTGTGAACAAAAGTCATGTTTCCTTTCTTTATATTCCTTTCTTTGCTCTTTACTTTTTTGGGAGAGTGTTGTAGTGTGCTTAAGGTATAAAGTAGGCCATGCCTAACTCAGGGTCACTTAAATTCTAAATCATCTCCATTGTTTTTCGTATTTGAAAAACTAGAGAGAAGCTGTTAGCTTTATGTGCTTGCCTCATGCTTGTATCTATTATGATGTTGAA
This sequence comes from Tetragonia tetragonoides, assembly GCA_038025085.1. Taxonomy (NCBI): domain Eukaryota; kingdom Viridiplantae; phylum Streptophyta; class Magnoliopsida; order Caryophyllales; family Aizoaceae; genus Tetragonia; species Tetragonia tetragonoides. Next base: position 44,629,533 of record CM076139.1, read on the forward strand.
GCCTTGAAGAATGAGAACCATCTCTTTTTGGACTATGGAATATGAAATGGATGCCCTAAGCTTACTTTCTCTTTTTTGTCATTCACTCTAGATTCACCACACCGATCACCTATAAAAAATGTCTGGGTTAATGAATAGAAGCTAGAAGTGGTTTTCTGAGGAATGCACTGTAAACATAGGAGGCACAGACATACAGTGTCAAACGTGCAGACATGGCACACCACGACATGTGTGTCTGACACATATTGCGGCAGCTTCTCTAAATGGCACACCCTTGTGAGTCTGTGTGATCTGTAGTTGCTGGTGTGCATGTCCGTCTGTGCAACCTAGCTCATAGGATTGGCCGGTAAGTCACTAAGAAATGGACGAACACATTGTCTGACTGTCAAGAAGTTGAGTCTTTGTCCAGAGCTTCTAGCAGGTCTGCCTCCTTTGCAATTAGGTCTGCTTCTGCTATGGGCAGATTGAGGTCATAAACCATGTATTTATAGTGATTAGTTAGTTATCTTCATGGATGAATGCTGATTCATCATTTGACAAATTACACATCTGTGCAAATTCACCATATTAGAATCCAAGATCATTTTTACATTTGTTAGTTAATTCCTTCACCAAAACCTATGGTAACGGTTCTCTTCAAAACTTCTGAGGAGGGGGGATAAAAAAGAAAATATATGGAAGTGTGGTGGTTTTGGTCTAACATTGTTTTATTATGCTTTTCGTCTTTTTCTTTTTTTGGCAGTCCAACCCTGTTTTAGAAGCATTTGGTAATGCCAAGACTGTGAGGAACAATAACTCAAGGTGAGAATTAGATGTTTCATCATGGGAATGTTCGTCCTCATGCTTGCATAAAACACGTCTCTGTACATCCTTGTTCAAGTCGGTTTTACAAATCTTGGCAGTCGTTTTGGCAAATTCGTGGAGATACAATTTGATGAAAGGGGGAGAATATCAGGAGCTGCCATCAGAACGTATTTGCTAGAACGATCTCGCGTTTGCCAGTTGTCTGATCCTGAAAGAAACTATCACTGCTTCTACATGCTGTGTGCTGCACCAAAAGAGGTAATTGATTAGTGCGTACTGCATTTATACATATGATGTTACAAGGAAATATTGAATGTAGTATGCGGGTCCTTGAGTGCTGATGATTCAATGCATAACATGGCTATGGTAGAACTAAGCTAAGGCGCTAATGCCAAATTTTAATCATTATCTGACTCATTAAAGGCTTTTTTTTAGATAACATGGGTGTCCAAGCTTTGCTTGACTAATCCTATGGGCCCTGAAGTAGAACTTGAAATCTTTTAATTTGCTTCTTTAACGGTTGTCCAACTTTTGTTCTGTTAATGCTTGCCCAGGATGTTGAGAGGTTTAAGCTGGACAATCCAAGAAATTTCCATTATCTCAATCAATCAAATTGCTATGAGGTAGATGTTATTGATGATGCCAAAGAGTATTTAGCAACTAAAACGGCCATGGACATTGTTGGAATAGGTCCTGATGAGCAGGTACAGTAAAAATATGGAAAACATTTTCTGAGCTACTATTTGATCAAATTACCCTAAATAATTAGATTACATGGGTTTTTTTTTTTTTTTGCTACAAGAGATTACTACTTTCTATTTTCATTTCTAGGATGCGATTTTTAGAGTTGTGGCTGCAATTCTCCATCTAGGCAACATTGAATTCACCAAAGGAAATGAATCTGATTCTTCTGAACCAAAAGATGAAAAATCTATGTTTCATTTGAGAACAGCTGCTGAGCTTTTCATGTGAGTAACCATATATAACTTTTTTAGTTGGTGTTTTTCTGGTGTCATAACTCATGAGCAATCAATAATCTGTGTTTTCAGGTGTGATGAGAAGGCCCTTGAGGATTCTCTTTGCAAACGTGTGATTGTGACTCGTGGTGAGTCCATTACAAAGAATCTAGATCCAGATGCAGCTTTTGTCAATAGAGATGCGTTGGCCCGAATTGTTTACTCAAAGTTATTTGATTGGTATGTATTGTTTTGAATACATTCTCGCTTGAGTACAGGAGAGTGAGGAGACCATGAAAGAAAAACCATGAAAGAGTACCTTGGATCTAGTTTATGCTGCCTGAACTTTCCTTTCTTTTTCTCAGGCTTGTGAACAAGATAAATAGTTCAATCGGACAAGATCCTGATTCAAAATATCTGATTGGGGTCTTGGACATTTATGGTTTTGAGAGTTTCAAGACAAACAGGTGCTTAACCGGTACGCTTTTGCTTTTATTTTACATTGAAGAATTTTTCTGTAGAAACTGAGAAAAGGCCATTTTCTCCCTCCAGTAAATTATTATATACAAGCTAATAGATAAGTTCCAGGGGAATGGCTACTTGTTTTGTTAATGAATGGCTGAACTACAAGTCCCTTGATGTAGCATGCAAGCCTGGTGTTTTAGTGAAAAGCCTATCAGGCAAATGACCTGGTCTGCCAGGGCAGGTTATAATTATTTCAGGAAATATGATTTACGTGATCCAAACTTTGAGGCATTTCACAATAGTAATCCCAACTAAGGAAATTCCAAATATAAATCTGAAGACAACTGTTTGTTTAACTTGCGGTTTAAAAACTGAAATTGGGATTATTGTTGTTTATTCTGCTAAAAGTTTGGTATCTTAAATGGCACAAAGTCGCAAACTTTGGTTTATTTGAATCATATCTTCCTTATTCCATCTTGTGAACATTATAGCAGGATTTACAGGAACTTTTCACTGAAACAAAACTATGTATTTTACTTTCCATTATTAAGCGAGCCCCTAAACTCATTTTTGAAGTTCAATTTACTCTTTGCAGCTTTGAGCAGTTCTGTATTAATTTAACAAATGAGAAGCTACAGCAGCATTTTAATCAGGTTTTACAGTTTATGATTCTAGCCGGTTGAAAAGTACTGCTCTGCCTGACAAGTGACAGCTAATTCTTATTTATTTTGTGTCCCCCATCTGACAGCATGTTTTCAAAATGGAACAAGAAGAATACACTAGAGAAGAAATTGATTGGAGCTACATAGAGTTTGTTGATAACCAGGATATTCTTGATCTTATTGAAAAGGTTGGTACCCGCTATTGCTATTGTGTGTTGATTGGTTTTTCGCTTATGGCCTATCAGGGCCACTGGTGGTTTTCCTTGCCGTTGACTTCAGGGCTCGTGGGATTTTTCGGGTAAAGCCCGGACATCCACGTTAAAAAAATGTACCAAAGAAGGAAGTTAAATTCAAGGATACGTCATCAAGTGCTTGATATTCATATTATTGCCTTCTTTTCCTCATCTCTTTGTTCTATCTTAAGTGTGAAAAACATAAGGTTAGAACCTAGTTTTTGAAGAAAAGATATATGCACCAGAGAAAAGTTTTACAGAAAAATCAGCGACCCATTATCCTTCAACAGAATCCTAATAAATAGAAAAGATCATGGAGGATACTTGAAGAAAGCCCCAAACAAACTATATAACTATTCCCAGACTACGATTAGGTATTGCAGGAGACTATTGTAAAGTTAGCAGTACGTCAGTACCTACAATACTAGTCGTAGACAAGGATCAGGTGTGGGTGGTGATGTTAGGATGGGATATCTCATGTAAGGAGTTCCATTGTTTTTGGTCGAATTTAAGTGTCTAAGTGCCATACCGTATCCGACTGTCCTGGGCTCAGGCATGTCGTGAGTACACTTGCTGAATTGAAATTTTTTTGTGACAGGGATACTAACCCGACCCCATGCAAACACGATTTAATGGTTCCTTTCAGGCCACAACACCTACATAATCTCCATCATAAGAATGTTTCCATATATTTGTTTGCGGATGGCTTGTGTTACTCCCGTGTACATTCTTCTCTGTCAGTAAGATCTCTTTGTTTGTTTGTTTTGCTTTTTCCTTTTTTTCTTGTTTGAAACACGGTAATATCCTTTTCGTCTAAGAATGTTGGCTTTGAGGAATTACTAGTATTTTATTGCACGCAATGCATGCATTATATATGAGTAAAACGTACATAAATACTATCGTAACTCATGACAACAAAATGCACTAATAATCAAAAGTTGTATAAAATTAAAAATGTGATAATGTGGATAAAAAAATGATTATTATAACAACTTCAAAGTATACTGGAAAATCATGTATGAGGAACCAAGATGCCAATGTGATACTGATAGAAATGCAATGCAAATAGGTACCTATAAATAATTAAAGAGAGAAGGGTTGGATTGATCCTTAAAATATGAACCTGTTAATAGCAATAAAAAGAAAGTTGCGATATTACAGATGCAATAACACAAATTCAACTTAACTATAACAGGAATCATGTGCACTAAAAGAAGCAGAAAATCAAATTGTAGATAAAAAATGAAAGGAAGGAGTCCAAATGTGCCAAATTGGGTTTTTATTGGAGAAGTTAACTGTGAGAAGAATGATATGAACGTGGGAAGTTTCTACTCCTTAGTGGTAAGTAAGAGCAGAAGGGGAGAAGAGGAGAGAGAATTGGGGGAGGGAGTTGAAAACGTGATTGAAGAAAATCAGTTTATGTACTTGACAATTTTATCCTTGTGTGGTATGCTTTAACAAAGAATTAGATAAGGGTTAAAAGGAGAGTCCAAAATGTTGACACCAAAGTGCTCAAGAGTTGACTTATTTAAGAGTAATACATGAAGATGCTAGTTGCCTATGCAGGTTTTTATTTTATTTTAATGTTTAGATACTAAAATGAAGATGTTAACTTTTTGTTTTGTTATATCTGAAAAAAACCATTTTATTTTTTTGTACGCTGTCTCCTTTTACTTGTTGGTGAATGTCTGGGTGAGGAAATATTATTAATAGTTGGATGTACTATCTTCCATCCTATATTCTCTATTACTTTTTCCATAAAAGAAGTTATCTAATAAAGTTCTTTTCAATATCCTTTGATAGACATGATGCCTGCATGTCTCTCCCTAGTTTCTAAAAAGTCCTGAAATCTTGTGTCTTATCTTTGTCACATGTCTTTTTGACATCACACGACCGCATCGTATCTGTATCCATGCATCATTTTGGCACCCTTCTATTATTTTTAACCATGACGCTCTAAAATTTTCTAGTGAAAGAGTGTAGAATGTCTCTGATCTTGCGAATGGGATGTGAACCATACATTATTGTGTCTCCTAATTATCATTCTTTAATTGAAAGATGATTTTTGTAATCCTAATGTGTCTGGTACCCTTCTAGGGCCACTTTTTCTTTCTAATTTTATTGTAACTTTTGATCCATGTTATTGTGAATAATCCTTCCATGATTGACAACCTTCCCCCCCCCCCCCCCCCAAAGAAAAAAAGAGAAAAGAATCTGCATCTAAGGCTTGCTTAGCTGATACTTGGTAATGGTTGCAGAAACCTGGTGGCATCATTGCTCTTCTAGATGAAGCATGGTAAGTGATCAGGCTTCTTACACGTCTGCATGGCAAGGCAATATGTGCCCTTCGTTCGTTACTTTATCTCTGTTTCAGTTTCTCAAAATCTAAATTGTGTCGATCTTTATGTGTCTTTTTTTTCTTGATAGTATGTTCCCCAGAGCAACTCATGAGACATTTGCTGAAAAGCTGTACCAGACATTTAACAACCACAAACGCTTCAGCAAACCAAAATTATCACGTACTGATTTCACCATCACCCACTATGCTGGCGAGGTAGGCCATTACTGATGTGGCCACAATACGGTAGAATGGCAGTACCCGTTGTAGAAAAGTAATGCTTGTTCTTGAAGTTTGTCTTTTGAATCGACTATGCAGGTAACCTATCAAACAGAGTACTTCTTGGATAAGAATAAAGACTATGTTGTTGCCGAGCACCAAGAACTCCTAGGAGCTTCCAAGTGTGCTTTTGTGGCGAGCTTGTTTCCACCTTTGCCTGAGGAGTCTTCTAAGTCTTCAAAGTTTTCTTCAATAGGTTCCCTCTTTAAGGTTGTCAAAGCACAGTTCGTTCTCTACTTTTTTCCCTTAAATATTTTATGTGTTTTTGCTGTTTGAATCTTCAGTTAATTCATGTTCCTTTCATTTTGTTTATCCAGCATCAACTGCAAGCATTACTGGAGACGCTCAGTGCCACAGAGCCACATTATATTCGTTGTATAAAGCCTAATAATCTTCTTAAGCCTGCAATATTTGAGAACAGTAATGTTCTGCAGCAGCTCCGTTGTGGGGTAATTTCCTGTTCAAAGTCCTGCTGTGTGCTGGAGTATTGATTGGAGTTTCTTTTGAGTATATGCTGTATAGTCTTGACACGGCTTGATCTACTTCAGGGAGTCATGGAGGCTATAAGGATTAGCTGTGCTGGGTTTCCCACAAGGAAACCGTTTCATGAATTTATTAATCGTTGTCGTATCCTTGCTCCAGAAGTTTTAGATGGGAGGTAGTATTGACTTCGGCTACACTGGAATGTAGCTATTGTCTTTCTTTTCTTCATCTTCTCCTTTAATCCTTCCTCTATTATTCCCCCTTTCATCTTTTTGCACGTGCTAACCTTTCCCCCTATGACTTGCATTCTTGTAGTCGTGATGAAGTCTCTGCAAGTAGGGATATTCTAGAGAAAGTGCAAGTTAAAGGTTATCAGGTGTGCACCAAAACAATCATCTAGGATTGAACGCCAACTTTATAGTTTATTGTTTTTTTTGTTGCATTCATGATCCAGCAGAATGTCAACTTTATAGTTTATTGTTCTTTTTGTTGCATTCATGATCCATCGGAACGATTTTGTCTTGCAGCCGAGGTTTTAGACATAGATAATGGACACAGTCATGAACACAACAAACACACAGGAAAGCTCTAAATAGAGTGTTAAAAGCCTAATGTGTTGGATAGCATGTTGCGCCATCTTGTGGCGTGTCTGCGTGTTGGACATGCGACACATCACCTATTTTGGCTGTTAGTGCTTCCTAGGGTTGTAGCCGTTGTCATGCCAATTATTCGATACTTCTTCTGATGGATCTTTTCTGCAAACTGTAGATTTATCAAATTTAGTTGCATATGGTGCTTTTTGAAATTGGTTCATGGACCGCGTCTTACTCCTCATCATCAATCTGTATTCTTTTCTACATATCATTAATCTTTTTCATTATTTTGGAAGTAAATATACAGTTTTCAGTTCACAGAGCTTAATTAATTGGTTCAATTCTGTGGCAGATTGGTAAAACTAAGGTGTTTCTCAGAGCGGGCCAGATGGCAGAACTAGATGCACTAAGGAATGAGGTTTTAGGACGATCCGCTAGCATCATCCAGAGGAAAGTTCGAACCTACTTGTTTGACAAATGGTTTAAGGGACTACGACTGTCTGCAATTCAGATTCAAGCTTATTGTAGAGGTACAACTATCTATGTTTAGTTGCCAATCTTCTGTATGTTTAGTACCAGAAAGGGAAGATGACTAGAATGACCATTTATAGAAAACTTGCAGTGTCTAGGACTTCTTGGATAATATGATAGGCAGCATTCATGAATGGATCGATTGTCAACACCTAAGGAACACTTTCTAAAATTGTTTATGGGACTTTTACCCATGTTTAATTGCTTCAATACACTCGAATACTTAGAAAAGTACTCGTCTTAAGACTTTCAACAACACCTTATTCATCCAAGACTTACATCGGGATTACTTGTTATGGTTTTGAGGAAGTTTTGGGGAAAATTTGGTTACTCATTTACAGCATATCACTATTATGTATGGTTTGAGACCAGCAAAGGATGAACTGCTGAATAAGCTTATCTACATATTTTTAAATTTGGCCATTAATTTGCTAAAATACTTAATGACTCATAATGAGAAATAAGTACCATTAGATTTATCCTAAAAATTGCTTCTGTAAAATTTATCTTTCCAATTTTTACTCTTATAAAATTATAACAGTTTATGGGCAATGTGTGGTTTGAAGACCACAAAATGTCAAACAAGCCAATCTTTTTCCTCAATTGGTTTTCTTGGTCCTCTAATGAAAAGTCAAGCACTACTTTTCTTACTTCCTCCGTTTCACCAAGATGTTTACACTTTATTTTTCAAGGTCAAAGTTCACAAACTTTGACCATGAATTAGTGAAAAAATACAAAGATTTATAATGTAAAAATGCTATTGTTAGATTCATTTTAAAGAATACTTTTAAAAAATTATAATTTTATAATTTATATATGCTTATAATTACAATTATTTACGGTCAAAATGGCGCATTGGAGACCGTGAAAAAGCAAATGTAAACATCTTCATAAAACAGAGGGAGTATTATTATTGGACCTTCTTATATTGAGTTAAGGCTAGTTTTTTTTGTTTTTTTTTTTTTTTTTTTGATCTTAGAGTTAAGGCTAGTTTTGATCATAATATTGAAGGAACATTGATGGCTAACTAGACTTGCTATCTACTAAGCTCAGTTGAGATGATTAGTCACGAGGCATCCTTAGTGGGTCAAACTGTATTTTGGTTTAGATTTCAAATAGAAGCTCTGAAAAGATTGATTGAGTATCTGAAAAGATTGATTGAATATTCCTTCTAGTCTAGATAGTTTAATAAACTTTAAATCATTCTATCCTAGAGTTAAGAAAAAGCATTATTGTTCCAGACAGTTTTAAATTATCAAACAAGGGAGTTTGTCTTTTGTCTCTGCTAGCTCCTCGACATGTCTGTATGCCGAAGTGCTGGAAGAACAGACTCACAGTTTGTGATAATGTGATGACATGTTTAGCGGAAGACTGAAAGGGAGCAATGTACTTTTAGCTTATGTATTCTTTCTGTAAAAGCTAATTTTTATGGTTGCAGGGCAAGTTGCCCGTTATGTTTTTGAAAACAAGAAGAGAGAAGCTGCATGCCTGAGAATCCAGAAGTACATACGCAGGCATCTGGCGAGAAAATCTTACTTAGATTTCTACTCTTCTGCTACTGCACTTCAGAGAGGCATGCGTGGGATGGCTGCACGTAGTGAGTTCCGTTTCAGAAAGCAGAAAAGGGCAGCAATTGTAATTCAGGTAAAACTAAAATGAATAGCTTCATTATGGAAAAATACATGAAATACTAAATTTCCTTAGCAGTTTGTTTTTTTGGTAAAATTTGTCTTCCTAGAGTTATACTGCTCAAAATTTAGCATATTCTTACTGTATATCTATTAGTTGGATTAGTGACTCATATTTTTGTTGTTCATTGGATCAAGTGAGGGTCAATTTTCTAGTTTGCAATTGCCTCCAACATGCAGATCAAGGTTTTTGTCTATATTGTTGAAGAGCATATCCAAAGCATCCATATCGCATGCTACATGGAAACGCCAAGGACCATACGTGATATAATAATGTCATAGTGGGGTTGTGGGAAGATTTTGAAAGTTATGGTGATGTTTTATGCTTCAATTTTTCCTAAAATAATCATGCACTAAAGCAACTAATAGATATTTGGGACAGTATTCATGGAATCTGGTAAATAATTTTTTTTCATACAAAACAGTGTGTAATTGACTAAAGAGGGTGCTGAGAAAGTCATCTTCTATAAACAGAACTATACTGTGCAGACTACACACAAAAACAGTAAAGTTTTGTGTTTTGTTAATTAGAGACACTGAGACATTATAATTTACTTTAGCAGGTCAGATGTTTCAGCGAATGATAAATAAACTAAATTTCATGTACCTGTTTGTAGCACATGCCTTCATAATGAGTTCATTCCTTGCACAGAGGCAATGCCGAAGATACATAGCCCGCCGTCATTTCCTGAGGATGAGGAAAGCTGCTATTGCCACACAATGTGCTTGGAGAGTAAAATTGGCTAGAAGAGAATTGCGGATGCTTAAAATGGTAATACAATTAAAAACTTATAGCTTTCATATCTTGACATCTGTTATTTTAATCCCTCCATCCACTTCATATTGTCAAAATTGCTTCTTTATTTTCACATCTTATTTACCTTCAATTTGTTGAAGAATAAGATGGGTTAGAATTTAAATATAACATAGCCATATTTATCCTCTAAATTAATTTACATAAACTATTATTATATAGTTTATAGCAATATATAATAAATTTTAATGGTCCGAGTGAAAAAGCCAAACTTGACGACGTAAAGTGGACAAAAGGAGTATTTTGATTCAAGAAATCTGTTTTATTTATAGATGCTTTGATGGTTTAGCTTTGTGTTTCTTCACCTCGGAACATGCAAATAGATATCTGGTTTTTCAAGGCAAACTCTGCTCTTTAATGCAGTTCAAGTTTGGATAATTCATTCTTAATGTGGGTGTCTAAAGATCAGAAAGTCATCAGTGTAATTTACTCTGCATTGTAGTCACTAGCCAGTCTCTTTTATTCAAAAGTAGTACTACGTACTTCACACTTGTGTTTTGCAGTGTCTGTTGGTCATGCCTATTCAACCTAATATAATGATCCATACTATAAAATATGTAGTGTAATCTTGCTACCCCTTAAGAAGGGAGAATAAAAGAGGTCCATCAAATGATGCTTTTGAGCTCTTTTTCTTAGAGATAGAGAAATTTATAGATAAGAGTGTCAACTGTACAGCATAACAGCACAAGAGATCCTCTCCAAAACAATATTTACAAATGAGCCCAAATCTGCCGAATCTCGGAAACTGCGTAGCTCCGAAAGGCTCCTGCAGCCCTAGGCCCTAGCCCATAAGGATGCTACATATGTAACTCTATCCCAAAGCATCCCAATAGAGACGGAATTGAATTCAACACCCTTGCATTCCTCCCGAACGAAATGCACCATAATACTGCAAACACAGCACAATGCCACAGCAATCTCCTCTCCTTCCCTCCCTGAAACCCAGATAACGAATCTGTGAAACCCACTTCGCCCCAAGCACCCTATACATCCTACCCCATAGGCAACGTGCCACATCACACCCATAGAAGACATGACTGATGTCTCACTACTTGCCCAGCAAAGCTAACAAACATGCTGCGATAACATAGTCCCAGGCCTCCTTTGACACACTTCGGCCTCGTTTACTTGCTTGCAATCAAATGTAATGCAATGTAATCATTTTGTAGAGTAAATGTGGAGTGAAAAGTGAAGGAGTGGGAGGAGAGGGATGGGAAAAGTGGGGTTGATTGCATCATTCAATGTAATCACAATTGGTTAACTTTTCCTATGTAATGTTGATTACTTTGAATGATGTAATCAATCTCACTTTTCCCATCTCCTTCCTCCCCCTCCTTCATTTTCCACCTCACATCTACCCTATAAAATGATTGCATTGCAAGCATTTGATTGCAAGCAAGTAAACACCACCTTAGTGTTAACCCTATCCAAAGCTAGAGTCCACACAAACGCCCGCACCATAAGTGCTCTCGCCTTCTGAATAAAGTTGGGTACCGGGAAACATGGTCACCCGTCATCCCAAGCACTGAAGAAAGAACTTCAGGAAAACTCTCCCGAAGCATCCCCAGCCAACTTCTTAGTTTCATCACTGCTAGACAGATGCATCAACTTCGAGAGCTCAAGTAAAGAAGTAAGCTCCTCTGATTCGGTAGCTCAATTGGTAAGACCTCTGAGATCTATTCCAGAGGTCCCAAGTTCGAGTCCTCTTAGGGCCACGGGAGGTTTTCGCCGTTTTCCTGGTCGTTAACTTCAGGGCCCATGGGATTAATCAAACAAAAGCTTGGAAATCCATGTTATCTAAAAAAAGCAGTAAGCTCTTCCATGATTCAATCCTGAGGGGGCCTCCTTAAATGCAGATTCCAAGAGCTAGTCTATACACATAAGAAATCTGAAACAGGAGTACCATGTAACATTGACAACTGGAAGGGTCGAGGGGAACGCGTGCACAAAGGCTGCCCCTCTATCCAAATATCGTCTCGATATATCTGCCGCTGGCCAATCCCCAGTTTAAACTCCACGAACGGAAAGAAATGTAAAGCCATCTGAGAAATGAATCTCCACAGACTAGCATATGTCAGTATGTCACACCGACTGCAAGCTGTGCATTCAACGCATTATGATGCAAGTACTTAATCCTAATAACTCGATGCCACAAGCTATTCGGCTCCCGGGAAATGCCCGGCAACCACTTACCCAGCAAAGCCACATTTTTAGTAACCAACCTGCCAACACCCAAGTGACCCTCCGCCTTAGGCCCCCCCCCCCCCCCCCCCCCCCCACACACACACACCTGCTCCCATTTTACCAAATGATCCCTCCTCTCCCCCTCCACTCCAGACCACAAAAAGTCCCTCATAAGCTTCTCATTCGTATTTTCTTGTTCTGAGCCTTTCCTGATCTCTTTGCCTTCTCTTTTTCTTTCCCCAAGATGACTGAGCTTGAAATGTGTCAGACTGCAGCAATATTGATATGTATCTTCATAGAAAGGGACCCTTCATTAGACCTAAGGATAGTTGTATTCTTTCTGACTGTTAAATATGTCCCCGACCAAGTTACGCCAATGCTTAGAAGCCAAGCAAATTCCATCTAGAGCCAGTGAAATTATCATCAAACCTGGTTCTATCTTTCGTGTCTGTTTGGAATCTGACTCGAATTAGACATGGCCAATCACTTTATTGGGGCCAATTATTTAGAAAGTCCTTTTCTCCATCTCTTGTGCCAGGTTCGTAAAAACAGTTTCTTTTACGCTTTTTTTAATCTGGAATGTAGCTCCAACCTTTGTTTTTGCTGCTAATTGCAAATTTTGTTGTTAGAAGTCACTGGTTACTTCAATTGTACATTTCTGTGTTAGTAGTTAATTCTTATCTTTTATCTATTTTCAGGCAGCAAAGGAAGCAGGTGCCCTGCAAGAAGCTAAGAATAAATTAGAAAAAGAAGTTGAAGAGCTAACTTGGCGTCTGCAGCTGGAGAAACGCATGAGAGTAAGGGTTGTGGTAAATAAACCACTGGCTATTGTCACTTTAACATTTCTTCAGTTAAAATTCATGCCGTACGCAACTGATGAGTAATAACAATTCCGGTTAGTCTTGATTGTGCAGTGTTCTGGTACAAGCTCTTATAAGGGTTTAATGCAGCATGTGTACTTCGCTTAAATATTTTCTGGAAACTGAATGTTTGTATTAGAAAGTTCTAATACTTTGATTTTCTAAACTACTGTGTTCACCCTTCATGCAAAAAAAGAGGGAAAATGAAAAGAGGTCTTGCTTGATGATATGCTTTCTCTGTGGAAAATAATCAACAGAATGATTTTAGTTTAAGAAACTGGGGGGTTGCGCGTACAAATTAGGTCAATAGAAGAACCATCAAAGCTCTACAGAGGCATGACCGTTTTCTGAAATTTTTGGATCATTATAAAGATTGTGAAGGAAAGTGTTGTTTTTTATTCTTATCGATGCACTATATTCTTCTTGTAGGCTGACCTTGAAGAAACAAAGAAGCAAGAAAATGCAAAGCTACAGCTAGCTTTGCAGGAGAAGGAGAAGCAATTTCAAGAAACTAAGACATTACTTATTAAGGAATGTGAGGAGGCTGTTAAGAAAGCTGCTGAGCAAGTCCCTGTTGTACAGGAAGTTTCTGTTGTTGACCATGAACTGGTAGATAAGCTTACTGCAGAAAATAAACATCTCAAGGTAATGTGTCTTGTGTGGCTCTTCCTTGATCTTCCATCATGTTGCTGTTTTGCGCTCATTTGAATTATTTCATTGGTTTCCAGGAGCTGGTAAATTCATTGGAAAAGAAAGTTGATGAAACTGAGAAGAAATTTGAAGAGATGAGCAAGCTAAGTGAGGAGCGGTTGAAGCAGGCTCAAGACGCAGAGTCCAAGATAATTGAACTCAAGACCTCAATGCAGAGGTGGTTAACTACTACATGTTATACGTTTGTGGTTTTCCGGGGTGGGGGGGCAGAATCCAATCAACTTGAGTTTCTACTCATGTTATATCATTTGTTAATTTGTCCACTGGTCACACATTGACACTCATCAAAACTCTAACTCTAACTCTCCCCCTCCCCCCACTCCGTGCCCTGCCCCTCATTTTCCTGTGGTAAAGGGGAGGGTGTTTGAACCATGATTACTCAACATCAAAAGAAAAAATAAAAATAAAAATGAGAATACCAATTTTACTTTTGGACAAGCATGTCAGATGAACAACTGTATGCAGAAGCAGAAATTTGTTGGAGAGCCAGGTTCCTACAACCCATGCTATTTTCCATCATAGGTGATGGTAGTTTGCATGCAAAGAAGGTGGGAGGTAGATTGATAAATTAGCTATAGTGATGAAAAAGAAAAAGAGGACTCATGTTAATCCAAGTCATTGAAATGCTTCTGGAGTTGACAGTTTCTGCTCTCTTCTGTAATCACATGTGTGTGTGTGTGCTGACTAGCTTCTGAAACAACCTTAAATTTTGTGCTTTTTAGGCTAGAGGAAAAGATAGCGGACATGGAAACTGAGGACCAGATTCTACGACAGCAAGCCTTGCTGAAATCCAACACCAGAAAATTGTCAGATCATCAGGTAAAAATGCTGCAAGCATTAGGTCTTCTTATGGTTTACCTTATTTTATGCATCACCTGTATTTCATTATCTTTTCAGTCTTTCGGGAATGGGCAAATAAATGACGCCAATAAGGCAAGTCCACGAATTTGGAGTTTTTTTGTTCACTCTTTTTTTCAAATCATGGTGATTTTGGTGACCATGTGAAGGACTTCTCTGTCACAGGAATTGCAGAGCGGAACCCCAAGGAAAACTTTTGGTAACGAGTCAATGAGGAAATCACAGATGGAGCGGCAGCGTGTATGTAGTTTATTCTTTTATTGAGAACAGACAATTTTTCTTTTTGATTTTCCATGCCAATCCAGTTTGCTCTGTGATCCCATTCTAATAGTTGCATGTGTCTGAATACAGGAGCTTGCTGATTCTCTCATTAAATATGTGGCTGGAGATGTTGGTTTCAGTCAGGGAAAACCAGTTGCTGCATTTACCATGTACAAGTGCCTTCTTCACTGGAGATCATTTGAAGCAGAAAGAACTAATGTGTTTGACCGTCTTATTCAGTTGATTACATCTGCAATTGAGGTAAACAGATTCCCTCTTAATTCTTTCCTTATAGAGTTGATGAAGTCGTTCTTTTTTCTTATACCCTCCTTCTACGTAAACTATATTTTCCAAATATGTGACGATTGTTGGTCCAGAATCAGTTATCTGATCCTGCCACACATAAATGAAGCCTCTGCAACTCAAATTGTGCTGACTGTTTGTTTTGCTTTTTGTTAAGGGTTGTCAGGTTGACTTATTTGAGATGATAGAGGGAATGGATTATTCTAAACTGTTTTTATACTAGTGGTTTGGGGAATATATGCATCTTTGCGTGTCTGCTTTTTTTTTAATGTGTTGATGATAAATGCTCAGTGTGAATTTTCTACTTGTGGTTGAGCCCTTGTTGTCATTCTAAAAATTTATGCACATTTTATGTGACATGCAGAATTCTGATGATAACAATCATCTGGCTTATTGGCTGTCTAATACATCTACACTGTTGTTCTTGCTGCAAAGAAGTTTGAAAGCAAATGGTACATGGAAACCCCCTCAACCAACATCTTTTTTCGGGAGGATGACCCAAGTAATGCATTCTCCATCTCACTATATATTTGAAAAATTTTAGATTCCTAAGCTTGTTCATTGCCAAAACTACTATGGTCTATTGCTTTTGTCATGCTAGTGGCGTGGCTCGTCAACTAAATTTTACAATTTGCTCCGGAAATAAATTTAAACTGTGATTGGGCTGCCAGGTGCAGCAATGGCCGATTACTTATTTGGGGCACCCTTAGGGGATAATCCCCGCAAAGTGTCTTTTTGGGAGCCGGTTGTGTCTAGAGTGGCTAAGCGTTTAGATGGTTAGAAGGGAGTCTACTTTTCTCTAGGGGGGAGAATTATCCTACTTCAGTCTTGTCTAGCTAGTATCCCCATCTATTACCTTTTCTTGTTCAGGATTCCGGTTAGTGGCCAATAGGATTGAGAGGATTATGAGGGATTTCCTCTGGTCTGGGGCTAATGGGGATAGGAGAGATCACTTGGTTAGTTGGTACCGTGTTTGCAGGCCGAAAACAGAGGGGGGGCTGGGTTTTGGTAGATTGGTGTCCAAGAACATTTCGCTAGTGGGTACGTGGTTGTGGCAGTTTTCTCTGGAGTCTGTTCCCTTTGGCACCGAGTAATCAGGAGCAAGTACGGTCTTATGTGCAACGGGTGGTGTCCACACTATACGGGGCCCCTGTGGCTGAGAATTTTCTCAGCCGCGGGCGGTTCTTGGGACTTACATCTATGCCGACCACCACATGATAGGGTGATGGGGGAACTTGTTTCCCTCCTGAGTGTTCTTAACTCTACTCTTCTCGTCCCTAGGGATGATTCTAGGACTTGGACGGGGGATCTTTCTGGGGTCTTCTCTTCCAAGTCCTTCCTATACCATATTAGCCTTCCCTCTCAGTTTCCCCACTTTCCTTTATCTACTTTTATTTGGAAGTCTGAGGTTCCATTGAAGGTGCGTGCTTTTGTGTGGACTTTGGTGCTAGATAGGGTGAACACCTATGATATGCTGCAGCGTAGGAGACCTAGTTGGTCCCTTTTACCAGGGTTTTGCGTGATGTGTCGGCATAGTGGGGAGGATTGTTTGCATTTGTCTGTGCTCTGTGACTTTGCGCGGAGTTTATGGGCTAGGTTGCTGTGTGAGGAGAGTTTTGTGTGTCCAGCCACGGTGGGTGAATTCTTACAATTACGATTTGCGGCGATGAGGAGGAGTAAGGAGGGGAGGTTGTTGTGGTGTTGTGCTTGCATGGCTTTACTTTGGTGTATTTGGCTGGAGAGAAATTCTAGGATTTTTTCCGGGACTGAGAAAACTATTGATTATGTTTGGGATCACATAGTTTACTTGGCTTCTCTTTGGGCTAAGGCGGTGGGGGTCTTTAAGGGTGTTCCGTTGACTTTAGTTCAGCGCCATTGGCGTGATGTGTAGATAGTTTTCTTTTTATACTGAGGATACCTTATCCTCCACATTTTTGTATTCTTTACCATTTGATTAATAAAATTTTCTCTTATCTAAAAATAAATTTAAACTGTGATTATTCTCTTCTCTAGGGATTCCGGTCCTCTCCTTCTTCTGCAGATATTCAAGTTGATATAGTGCGTCCTGTCGAGGCCAAGTATCCGGCTTTGCTTTTCAAGCAGCAGCTTACTGCTTATGTGGAAAAAATATTTGGAATTATTAGAGATAATTGCAAGAAAGAGCTGTCACCACTGCTTTCCTCTTGTATTCAGGTATCTTCTGCATGTCTGTTTACAAAGAATTTGTTCAGTGACACATGTTAATGCTCTCTAGCACAGCTAGCCTGGGTTGTCAGTTGTCTGCAAGACCTTCCCTCCCCTGACACCAACCCCAACCCCCCTCCCCCCACCCCCGCGCATACAGTTGAAGTCACATGAGAATCAGTAGTACTCAATTTTGTAAAGCTGACAATGGAACTGTACACAGGCATTGTTTTCACTGTTCCATATTTGTATAAGAAACTTTCATTTGCTCTTCTCTGTTCACTATCTACTTAGGAATACATTTGTCATCAACATATCATGCTGCAACTTGTGATTTTGCTTTTTCACTAGAAGATTACAATAATGTGATATTTATTTTATGGTGACACATATAGGCTCCAAGGACATCACAAGGAGCTTCTTTGCATCGATCCCTTAGTAACGTTCCTCCTCCAGCTAATCATTGGGAGACCATTATTTTCAGCCTTAATTCATTTCTTGATACACTGAAGGAGAATCATGTATGTTATTTCACTTTTTCCTCTATCTAAAGTCCTAGGATGTATATTGTTTGATATTCATATATTTCACATTTTTTCATCAGGTACCAAAAGTTCTTGTACAGAAGATATTTACGCAGATTTTTTCATATATCAATGTGCAACTTTTTAATAGGTAAGGAGTCTCGTTTTCTCACATGGATGGACAAGTGGTCTTGATTCAGAATTCTCTATATCAAGGAAATTGTTAAATTGTGGCCTGGGGGGGGGGGGATGTTTCACAAATTTACAAAAGAGATTAAGCTATAGAAGCTTTTGTGCCTTTTGAACTTAGATTAAGGGAAGTACACAAATAGAACGATATCGTTTGTTGATTTTGGAACTGCTAGCATGTTACAGAAGTAAGATGTTTGATCTCCAATTTGACAGTCTACTTCTGCGTCGAGAATGCTGCACATTCAGCAATGGGGAATACGTGAAGGCTGGATTGGCTGACTTGGAAGCATGG
The DNA here is from genome assembly GCA_038025085.1 of Tetragonia tetragonoides. Classification (NCBI taxonomy): domain Eukaryota; kingdom Viridiplantae; phylum Streptophyta; class Magnoliopsida; order Caryophyllales; family Aizoaceae; genus Tetragonia; species Tetragonia tetragonoides. The sequence goes on from CM076139.1 coordinate 44,647,748, forward strand.
TGCGGGCAAGCTACTGAGGAGGTATCTTTAATTATCACCCTCCTACTAAATGTGTTTATGCTTCTTCTCTTATCCTTACTTTAGTATGCATGAAATACCCAGTTACCAAAGGCGAGCTATTCCAAACAAATTTTCCCTACTCTAGCCATTTGTCAAGATTGGTCTAGTTTTTATATTTGTTCTCATTGAAAAAACTTTAGTATGAAAGAAATACTTCTTCTCTATCTGTTTACCAGAAAGAGGGTATTGTTTCGTAAATGTTCATCAAAAATCAAAATGTAGCCAGCCTCATAAGATGTCTTGAGAATCCATGATTTACAGTTCTCACAGATGAAATTTTGGAAAAATGCATTGGTTTACTATACCATACCAGACTATATGTATGACTGGAGTGTCGAAACTTAATATTCCACTTTGCCATGTGGAAACATGTTATCCTTTAGTTCTTTATACCGGCCCTCTTCAAAATGAGTTAGGAAGATCATATTCTTGTGGAGAACATTATCTTATCAAAATTTACATCAATCCCAGGATCCCCAGAAATGATGAATTTGACTTATAATCTTTACTTGTTCAGTTTGCAGGATCATCATGGGATGAACTTAAGCACATCAGACAAGCTATTGGTTTCCTGGTATATTTCCTACCCTTTTGTTCTTGTAGTTTACCCTTGTTATTTCCTAGTGATCTAAATTTGGCGAAGAAGATATAGCGTACAAGGCCTCCATAGTTTAAAACTTGGAAGCCATTGAGCTCATGATCATTAACGTTTTTCAAAAGTCATCTTGTTTAACCCTTTGACTTCTTTTATGAATTATAGAAGACTAATTCAAATGCTATGTACATTGTGAGATGAAGTCAATTCAATGTTCATAGTAAGAAAATCTCTGACAGACTAACTAATCTGTTGCTAAAGTCTTCCTGATCGTTTCTTTTGTCGAGTCATCTAGAAGATCAACATTACAAGTGAACAGTACCCCATTGCTTCCAAAGAGGCTACCGCCCAGGCGGGGTAAGGGGGGTCGATTGTACGCAGCATTACCCCTGTGAAACAGAGAGGCCAATTCCATTTGATCGTGGATCCCACGCACAACGGCCATTTGCAACTTCACAATAATTAAGAAGTTCAGAATGTTTGATAAGCCATTTTGATATACTCCATCCTGTTGAGTCATCTACATGTGTGTATTGTGAAAATGCTGGTTGTGGCTGTAGTTGGCGGGTTTCAGATACCAGAAGATTGTATTGATGCTAGCAGGAAAAGGAAACGTACAAAATTCAAAGACAAGTCCTTGTTGCGGTTTAAAGATAATATAAGATTGCATTGTTAACAGCAGGAGGCATCCAAATTTGGAGGATAAGAGGTCCTTTATAACTTTATAATAGAATAGCTATTACAAAGGAATCCCAATTATGTATAATCTTATAGAATGATAAGCCTAGAGGCTCCAGCAGCTCGGGCCTGCAGCGGAGTGAAGTACACAACCCAATTCCATATATAATTAATTGTTGAAGAAACCTCAGGCATATCTCCGAGATGGCTTTTTATGAAGGCTTTTTTTCAGGCTTATTGGGATGTTGTGAAGGGGACTTGTTGGAGGTTCTTATGGAGTTTCATGCAATAGGGGTGACGGGCAAGAGTTAGGATTCGAGCTTTATCACTTTGGTACCGGAGAAGGATCGATCTAAAAATGTCAGGGACTATAGGCCTATTAGTTTAACCACTAGTGTGTATAAGATTGTGACCAAGGTCCTCTCTGTTAGACTTAGTGAGGTCCTTGCAGGGACTATTCGAAGGCGCAAAGTGCTTATTTGAGGGTGGCCAGATCTTGCATGTGGCCTTGGTTGCCAATGACGTTGTGGATGATACCCGTCGCTCTAAGTTTAAAGGGCTGGTCTTCAAATTAAATTTCGAGAAGGCTTATGATAGAGTGAGTTGGCATTTTTTCGATAGGGTCTTGGAGAGGTAAGGGTTTGGTGGGAAATGGTATACGTGGTTTTGGGAGTGTTTTTCTTATGCTAGTTTCAGTTTTTTGGTTAATAGAGCACCTCAGGATTGATTCTCTTCTTCTCGTGGTCTTAGGGAAGGAGATCCTCCTCTCTCCTAATCTCGTTGACCCTGGTTGTCAATGTCCTAGGTTGAATGTTGAATGTGACGAGAGAAAGGGGGTTAGTGGAGAGCTTTCGAGTGGTGAGGGATGATATTGCTGTTTCTCATCCTCACTTGCCAATGATACTGTTCTCTTCCTCTCTGCTGATTTGGAGTGTTTGAGGAGGGTGCTTACACTCTTATAGGTGTTTGAGGTTGTGTCTGGGATGAGGATTAGTCTCTCTAAGTGCAATTTAGCGGGGTTGAACGCAGTGCTGTTTTGGACTCTCTTGCTAGCGGGTGTCAGCACCTGTAGTGGCGTCTCACCGATCTTGGTGTTCCCCTTGGGGACAATCCTCGGTATGCTTCTTTTTGGGAGCGGGTTTTGACTAGGGTGACTAAACGCTTAGATGGGTGGAAGGGGGTGTACTTTTCTTTGGGAGGGAGGATTGTCGTTCTCAATTCCTGTTTGGCTAGCATTCCCCTCTATTACCTTTCTCTTCTTAGGATCCCTTTTAGTGTGCTAATAGGTTAGAGAGGGTGATGCGGGATTTCTTTTCGTCTGGAGTTTGAGGGACAGTAGAGATCAACTGAAGATCACCTTGTCTGTTGTTTGTAGAACTGTAGACCCAAGTCTGAGGCGGACTGGGTTTTGGGAGGTAAGTGTGTCCAAGAACATTTTCGCTGGTGGGGAAGTGGTTGTGGCATTTTCCTTTGGGACCCGAGTCCTTATGGAACCAACTTATGGAGTAAGTACGCCCTTTAACAAAATGGGTGGGATGCACATGCTTGCCCTTGAAAATTTATTTCACTGGTATCATCTTTCTTCTTTCCTCTGGTCATGTACAGATTGGGTAATGGATGTTGGGTACGATTCTTGGATGATGTGTGGAATGGGGACTCTTCGTTCTCTTCCAGGTCTCCTCGGGTTTTTCAGTTATCTACTATTGTATCTTCCCTTTCTTTAAAACTCCAGCAAAGCGAAAAAAGTTCTAATTAATGAAGAAAGCATGACATAGAATTGATAAGTGTTTCCTTTGTTTACAGTAAAATATAAATTTGCAGGAAATTTTACAGTTTGGTGCCTTGTTACATGCTTAAAGGCTGGAGATTGGAGAGAAGTAGAAAGCTTCTATCTCCCTTGAGTTGAAAATTAGATCATACTATAGAGAACTACAGTAAGCAGCAGCTCATTTCCTGTGATAAAGTCGCACATAACTAGAAAGTTTCCTTTTGATGCTAATTAAGGAATAGCCTCTGACATGTCATAGAACAAAAGGTAATCAAGGACTATGTGCTGAAGACAGAAGTTGCGGTAATAGCATGGTCTTCGTGTGGTGGATACACTGCCCCACTTTCTGCACACAAAATGTTGGCTCTTTTAACGCTGTGTAGAGTATCAAATATTTTTGAACTTAGTTGTACTATTTCTTTTTTTCTTTTTTCTCCCCCCTATCTTTTTGTTTCCTTCCTGAGTTTGTTGTCTATAACTTTTTGCATAGCCTTGGAAATCTGGATTTTCCAGCTGGTGTATGCTGCATACCTGCGTAACATCATGGTCAGAATATGAAGTATGAGCTAATAAAGAGAATTCAATTCTGTTTGTAAATTAAATATTAGAAAGTTGTGTTTCAAATGATTGGCATTTGGGAAGCATGTTAAGCTGCAGAGAAAAGATGAGGAGATTCTTAGAAATTTTTGCTAATGATTTGATTCTATGTTGCCAAAAATGCTCCGTAATTGAGCTCAGAGTTTGTCCCACATTAATTCTGCATGAAAAATCGTTTGGGATTTCAGCTATCAATTCTTACCTTCTTCTTGAGATATGTAGGCCTTCTTGTTACAGTGGTACAGAACATTATTGTACCTATGAACTATGAAGCTATGTAGAAGAAGTTGAATGTTTTAAGACTGGGAGACTTCTTTGTTATCTTTCTTTATTATTTCATTCAAAGAGATGTCTTCTCAGTCTTTTTTTCTTTTGTTTGAGCATTCACAGGTGATACACCAGAAGTCTAGGATCACCTATGATGATATTACCAATGACCTTTGCCCTGTAAGTCCCTTTCTTTCTCTGAGTGGGTCTATGGTATCTACAGAAAGAACAAATCATGTGCTGAAATTGGTGCTCAATTTAAATAGCTAATGGAAATGCTGATCGAGTAAATTCTGTGATAGATGTGATCCAGATAGGCTAACGTACTTTGTGCAAGTGCTATTTCAACCGTTTCCTTGTTACTACTTGTTGCTAGAGGTGCTTGCTGGTTGGTTAATAAAGCAAAGTTAATGGGTGCATTCATCTCATGTACTCCCTGAGTTAGCTGTCTAAATTATACTAAAACTGTAATACGTATTACACTTCTTTTTTGGGCTTAGTACTTAAAACCACAGTTTTCAGCATTCACAGTATGAATAGGATCAAATGTCAATTTCATCCAAAAATAGGGAAAATAAGAAAATTGTTATTATATCATAAGATTTCTTCCTCATCATTTTCACTCGAAATAACCACCAACCAATGTTGGGATATCCGACACGTATATGGACTAACATAAATTTTCAGACTATGCGTCATGTTTAGATTAAGGTTAGCATCTCAATCCCAACTTTCGTGTCAGTAATAATTTGAACTTTTTATCTTTATATTTATTTTTTCAAATGGTAAGAACGGCCCCACCGCCCCACCTAACCCATCCCATGGATGGTCATCAGCCCAGCCCATCTCGAACTGGACCGGATTAGGTGGTTAAAGGCCCCAACTCCTCACCCACCCCACCCAAACCAGATGGGCCAAGAGTCCAAGACCCGACTGTTGCCACCCTGCATATATCCATCAACCACATGGAATTTTGGGAGTCCCAAGCCTTGAACTTGTGGGACCTCCAAGTTGGAAGGTGAAAGGATTAACATCGAGCAAATGCCTCTTGGTTTATTCGAACTTTCAATATTTATATATGGTTTCAATTCTCAAATGTTTCATCTTAATATCTGATTTGATGTTTGTTTCTGTTTCACATGTATTCTTCATTGTTATGGGCAATACACCTACATTATTGTGAATTTTAGCGTCCCTAAACTGAACAAAAAAAGCCTGTTTCATGAAAAAAGTATAAAACCTATTTGGGGACATCTCAAAAACAATGAAGATTGTGTAGACAGGGTACATTACCTGTTTCATGATTATCGTTTATGTAATCTTTTTGACAATTAGGCATTCTTTTATGTTTTAGATATAAAAGGATTGGGGCAAGGCATTCTTTTATTAATTATAGAAAGAGTTATCAAGTACAAGAACGCATAAGGCACTGATCCCCAATATCATTATTAGCATCAATCAACATCATGCCCCCACCTTCTAGAAAAGGTTGAGTATAACATTGCAATCATGTGCTAGGTTAAGGCTACAAAAATAAGAAAAATTCCCATTCCATTACAAGCAATCACTAATGAGATTGTTAAACACTCCTCAGTTTCATCCAACTATCCAAGCTACAAAATCACTCTTTCTAGCAAGCCCTTGATTACCCTTTTTTTTCTTTTTTTGAGCGATAGTACCCTTCATTTGGTAGATTGCTTTTTGTGAGGTTCATGATCAAAGAATCTTCTTAAGAGAAGAAAACACATATTAATCAGAAAAAGAAGTTGCAGTGAAAGAGAACAAGTTGTTCTCCCAAGAGGAGACCAGTCACAAATTGGCCCCTATTCCTCTAGAGTCTAGACCTCAGAAATAGTATAACTCTTAAAAAACCCAGCCACCCTTGACCATAACTCTATCCCTTTTAAGCTTGGGGGAGAGAGAACCTAGAAAACACCCGTGTGCCGCTCTAACCATAAGCACCAAATAGTAGCTAGGAGGGCATTGCGCCAGAACAGCTTTGCTCTCCTTGCCTCTCCCACTACATAGCGAATCTGAAAGAACTCTAGAGTCGAGGACACACTCAAAGCCTCCTAAACAGCCCCCTTACTGTACAAGAAACGTGCACCGAAGTCTTGCTACTAGCACAACATAGCATACGCATATCCCGGGACTTTGCTACCCCAGCAGACACCGTTGACGCTTGTCATTTGTATTTACCCTTTCCAGCCCCAATGCCCACGCGAATTCCGGGCACCTTTAGAGGTGCCCTTGCCTTCCAAAAGAAAGTTCCCAATAGGAAACTAAGAAATATGAAGGAACACCAGGGCCTCGCAATTGGGTCCAAAAGATTCACTACTTTTTGACTTTGGAATATAATTGACTAAATCAAAATGGTGTATCAATCTGTCCGCAGTTCTTCTTTATTGTGATGTTGTAGATGACAAGTTTGCGTCCAACCGACTCCCCCCCCCCCCACCTCGCCTTGGGTACTGGGATAATGTTGTTGTTGACCAAGGCATTGCAAAAAGTACTTGCAAGAAAACACCAAGACAATTGGCATAAAGTTCATACTGCATTTAATTTGTATATTTTAATGTTTGCAAAAATTCAACTTTCACTCTAAAACCAAGGGGAATAAACATTGATAGGAGTACAATACAAAACAAACAACACTTGATTTGCATAACCAAAAGACTTCCATGTATGCTGTTTCTTTATGGCCTTGATTATAGCTCTATGTTTTGACTTAATCAAGGGCCCTTGGGGTGTATGATGTAGCTACTGGTTCTTTGTAGCTGAGTTTTATTCTCATAAATAAAAAAAAGCTTGAATTACCAAAAACAAAAGGACTTCCATGTCTAGATGCCCAAAACTGTAAAATATAAGGTTACAATGCAAGATCAGCATGTAAATAAAGAAATTCTATTTATATTGATTTTTATACACCAGCACGTTATCCATCATAAAGAACATGATTTACGGGAAAAGGAAATCAATGCATCAAACTTGAGATTCTGCAGGAAAAAATGGTTCAAATTATCTTCACAAAGAGAGGTTTTTTGCTGAAAGCCAATGTCTGGACATAAATTCCACTGGCTTAATTCAAGAAGGAAATTCCTCTTCCCATGCTTCTTCAGATACGATATATGAGGATACCGATTTCTGGACTTATTTAACTGTTTGTCATGGAGATGTTCTTCTAATTGTATTTCTTACAAACTTATTTTGCTGACGTTTGATTTCGTATATGCAGCTTCTGAGTGTTCAGCAGCTTTATAGAATATGTACCTTATACTGGGATGACAATTATAACACTAAAAGTGTTTCTCCAGATGTAAGAATATTAGATGCTGTCGACTTGTTTCATTTTAACTTTCCAGTTGCTTGAGACAATTCTATGTGCATTATACAGGTGATTTCAAGTATGAGGGTACTAATGACTGGAGAGAATGAAAATGAAACAGGCGGTGATGCAGCTAACAATGCCTTTTTGTTAGACGATCTTTCCAGGTGAGAGATTAAGAGAAGCCCTTCTTTTCCAAAAATGATTCATGTGTAACGTGTCCTAACAACATGTTTAACTGCAGCATACCCTTCTCTGTTGATGATCTATCGGCTTCCCAGGAAGAGAGAGATTTTGCTGGTGTAAAGCCACCTGATCATTTACTTGAGAATCCAGACTTCCATTTTTTACGGGATGCAACCTGAGATGATGGATAATTGGGCTGGTTCAGTTGTTGAACTCAACCTATGCCACCGTGTATATTCATCGTGCCTCCAACAACCGTTGCTCTTTTATTTCATCTCTTCTCCCTTTTCCTTTTTATAGCACAACGTCCATTGCCCCCATTTGTATAGTGATAGTAAGTTAGATAGATTTGTAAAGTTCCTGTAGGTTTTTCGTAGTAATTGAAGGGGTATGGGTCATTTACACACGATCGTTGCTTCTTTTTTTTCCATTCTTTGATAGGATTATTGGTATAGGACTGTCATTAGAAGGATTGTTAGGACACAATACATATGATTCATATAGCACGGTGAGATAAGTAGCAAAGAGCTTTCTCCCTGCTTTTCACAAGTAACGGACTACATATACAAATGTATTTCTAGTTAATTTTTTGGTGTATGTAAAATGTACAAGAATTAGAGTAATGAGTTGTTTTCTCTCGGTAGTTCCCTTATTGGTTTGTTCATTTGTTGTGGTTAACTAGGTTGTCTTAGCAGGTTCATCTTTGCATCCAATGAGGGTGTTATTAGTTCGATTTGACGGAGTTTTGAATGCTTTTGTTCAAATGCAAACCAAAGTGTAGAGATCCAAATTATAATCTTATCGGACTTAGGCAACTACAATGCAACTTCTGGCATTAAAAAAGCTTTGAGCCTAAGGCCTATCCATTTCCAAGAAGATTCCGGGCTCAATCTGGTTTAGTACAAGGTGATTCTTCCCAGTGCCAACATCCCTTGCCCTTGTAGTAGCCTCACTGTCTAATTGTCACCAAACCTCCTTATAACCATGCATACACTATCACTGAGATTGTTTCTAAAAAATGTTGTCGCAAAGAACTATGTCGACAATGTAGTGCGCAAGTGAATTTCGTAGGAGTGGGTGTTCACTCTCATGCTCTGATCTCCCAATGAACCAAACTTCTTCGGAGACATAGTCTAGCACAACAAAAGAAACACTTAGCTTCGTTGGCAAAGAGGGCTTGGGTACCAAAATGTGAAGGAATGAAAAGGGGATAATAGTAGCCAATTTTGCTTTCATTTCCATGTTAAATAATGTGGCATATAATGTGAACAAATGAGAGTGGGTTTTACAGCACATGAACGTGCACAAAATTTTACACTACTAGATCAAAACATTAACTGTTATATACAAATTTGTATCCTTTTATATATATGGACTGAATTGCTCCAGTTTTGTTCAGTATACTATTCTGTAGTTGCTTCAGACATGGTCTGACGACGCTTGATCAGACTTTTTCAGTAGCGCCTCCCTGCTGGCCTCGTCAACCTTAGAAGGAAGAAGAGTTGCCCTCTTTCCGCGATATAGCACATAATGTTGTATAATGAAGAGAATGTCAAAGAAGATTGCTACCTGCCCGACAATTAACAATCAAAAAAAGACCCAGCGAAAACAGGGGTGATAAGTTAGACAGAATGGAGGGGTGGGAAAAGAGAGGGGGATTAGAATGATTTCTTACAAATGACAGTAATGTCTTCCCAATATTTCCATAGAAGTTCACCCAAGAACCTACAAACACAAATGCGCATAAAGCATACCTTGCCATCAGAAAGAAGCTTTGTTATACAAAACATATTTGCTGGTATGAATAACAATTCACCTTGATCTATAGACTGCGTAGCCATCTGTCCATAATTTGTGACACCTCCAAGAAAATCCAGTAAAATGTTTCCGATACTAAACCCGTCTGTACTTTTTCGGCAGAAGTTCATAATCGCCTACATTCCAAAAAATGATTTGATTCATTACCTTACTGTAAAAACAAACTCTTTAAACAGCTAAATGAATATCCAACAGAATGAACAGAACTATGGAGAACATACTGTGATGGATTTTATTTTTTTTTGATAATTAGGCATTCTATAGCATTAATATTCAATCTCAAACATAAGATCCAAATACAAGAGCACCTCAAAGCACTCCCCCTTAATAGCATCATTCAATTAATCACCCCCACCTTCTAGGAAGAGTTGAGTGGCCAATTGTAATCATGTGCTAGAGAGAGGCACCCACACCCTTGACTACTAGCCAAAAGCTAAATTACATCCATGCCAAGAAATCATGAACTCTAGAAATACCCTGTTTAGCAAGTCCGTCAGCCACAAAGTTTGCTCCTCTTCGGCGATGGATAATGCTAACTCTAGGCCACACCCCTTTAACCCATCGAATAAAATAAAGATCAAATCTAGCTTCCCAAGGCCCTCCTTCGATTGTGTTGCACCACCTTACTGCGTTAAGGGAGTCTGATTCTACAAGAACATCAAAATGCATCACCCACTCTCTACTCAATGATTCCTGTATGGCTCGACTAATAGCTACTACCTCTGCATGATTAATTTCTGTTGCTTCAACTCGACAAGAGAAAATGCATCTGAAATTCCCTTTCCATTCTCTCAGCACCCCCCCAATACCTCCCACACCTTCTTGCATCGAAGCATCGACATTCCATTTGAGGACCCCTATTGGAGGGACTTCCCAGCTAATCTGAACAGAATTTTTTACAGTTGCTTCCCTCAGCTTCAGACATATAGGGTTACGAACCACGTCAGTAGGTGAGTACGGAAAATTATCACCCCAAGCTTTAATCCAGTGGCACAGACGCAATCCATTCAACAAGTGTTTTTTAAAACAATTGAAGTTGCATCAAAAATCATATGGAGAATACTCCTGGCTCACTTAGTATGATACACTGAGTTAGTAGGAATGATGATAAAATTTCTAGTAAAACTGGAAAGCCTTAAGCAGTCATGTAACATAAGCAACATGCGGCAGATTATCCACTATAAATTAGTCTTTTTTTGATTATCCATGAAGTGAGGGGAGGGGAAGAAAATCACCATTTATGTGATCTATTACCTAATAAGAAATCTTTCTGCACTTCATTTCAGATTATCCACTATAAATTAGTTTAAACGAAGCCCATTCACCATTACCATTCAATTAATGTGTCAAATAGTATGAGCCACTAAGCTTTTACATGTTAGAAAATGCATCAAAAAGGACAGAGGATAATGTAGACAATTTCCCAGCAGCATCAGATAACAGCAAGCAAGCCCCTCTTCTTTCCAGAACACAGAAAAATACAGGTAGCATTTTGCATAGGGTCACTGAAGTAAAACTTGTCGATTACCTAGGCCAGAATTTGAAGCATCTCATATTTGATTTGCGTAACAAATCCACAAACATTTGCGACTCACTCCCCCCCCCCCCTATGTATAGTCATTGCAGATTTATTGAGCTTCAGAAATATTTAGCTAAGGCATAGGTTTTCAAAATCATAAAACACTCTTCATGCCCAAAAAAATATATAATCTTCTATCTACTTCAATAGAAAAATTCAAATGAAGCCAACTCTAACCTGAGGAATATATTTGATGACTGTCATGAAGACTTGAATTGTGCTGCAAGATTGTAAGGAATCTAAATCAGAAAAATAAATCAAAATAATAATCACACGTTGCAATAAACTGAACAATGTTACCACTCAACTCAATGTTTCTAGTATATGTCATGAAGAATTCTGAACTGAAAGACTGACCATGCCTTAGGACTCAAATTGTACAAGGACCAGGTCTTTACTGCTATGGCACTATGAAGACAAGCAAGCCCAAGTTTTGACTTTCTCATTGCTTTCCCATTTAATGTCATGTTTCTTCCATAAAGATATTGTACTTCACTGTCAGTGTCAAAACTAATTTCTATTTTTTGACTTTACTAAGATATTACTGCGTACACCTTAAACAAAAAACTAAGAATAAATCAATGTAGAAATTTCTAGAACGCTGAATATTTGCTAGTATTAATCTCCACAACAAAGCAGATCTCGATACCATATCAAAGTTGACTAATCTACTTCTCACTTAAAAAAATTACCTCTGATTTACAGGACATGAACTCATTTAATCTTATTTAATCTTATTTTTCTCACAGAATACAAGCTAATACTCCACATAATGATGAACTGTTAGTCTGAAACAAGGAGTAGGGACTTACTTGAAGACAGATATCAACCAAAGCCAAGAATGGCTTGACAAAGCGATAAATACACAAATTCCGGCAGTAACCCATGCAACAGAAACAGCTGCAAGGGCAATCTTTGAGATCTTTTGATTCCCACCCTTAAAAGTAATACACATTGCAATTAGATTTGACATGAAATAGACAAGTAAATGTAAGATTAAACCATATTTAAAAATCTACCACCGACACGAAAATATGCTACTTACTTCATATATAAATATCTGAAACAACGTGAAAGCTGTCAATATAACGGCATGAATAGAAAAGGCAACATCATTTGCAGCCACGGGTATCATCTGCAAACAAATATCATCAAAAGAGCACATCATATCCCACATACTGAGACAGGCTTTCCTGCTTGAGTGCTTGTACAAGAAAGTCACATTAAGATTAGGTAAATCCAGGATGTTCAGAAATGAGTTTAGACACAATCAAAAACCATCTTAACTCATTTAGAGTCCGTATACCAAAACTGTTATAGCTGCAAGTCCAATAAAGATCTTAAAACTCATACACAAAGCAGTAGCTAGAAAGAAACATCTAGTTAAAGTAAGTGCGTAGTCCACTTTCTCCTAGAAGCCCAAAAATAATTCCTTGGTCAAAACCACTCTGACACGCCCACCGCTGTAATCTATATCACTTACTTCACATGCACCATCTCCAAATAGCAACAAATGTAGTGCTCCACAGGTTTGCCTAATTTATACTTACAGCCAATTCTAGAAATTGATCATATCATGGCAAGTTAGCAACATGGATGAGTTACTATTTAGTACGGAGTAATTGGTAAACTTAAAGCCTATCTAGCATACAATGCTGAAATTAAGCACAAGGATAATTGACTTACTGCAAAATCATCATAAATAACTTCTCAGGAAATACTTCCCATCGAGAGCTCCACTCAGCCTATAACCCAGATAAATTTATCTAATATATAGGTGATACCCTTCATGTCTAAAAAGAAGAAAGATATTAGAAACTGAGTTAGAAGAACTACTCAAGCCCATCTGGTATATTATATTAAACGACTATTTCCAATTAACCTCCAATCCAATGATGCAGTCTAGTAAAATTTCCCCTTGTGAGCAGTAAAATGTTCCAAAACAGAAACTATACAAAGTTCACCACACCACTATAATGTCTTACAGGACACACAAAACTTAGCCACAGGAATATACTTCCTCTGTGAACACCATGAAATAGTTAAACAACATCAGGGAGTAAAAAACAAAACATAGCCTTACTTCTGGAGGTCAAAATGTGGATCCCAGTACAAATCAAACCAAGTGTAATCCCTAACCTTCTTCTAAGAGAAAAGACTATCTTCCACAAACCCACTAAATAAAAATTCAGAAAATTGTTTTACAATTATAGCTCATAAAATTTGTTACTCTTCTTTTTCCATGTCATGAATGATTATCAAACTACTCCAATATGGTATATACAGAGAGAGAGAGAGAGAGAGAGAGAGAGAGAGAGAGAGAGAGAGAGAGAGAGAGAACAGGGCCTTACCTCATTGTGGCCATACTTCTCACGGTACTGGCTCTGAACAGCAGAGCTGAAGTAAAGGGTGGCATTGTATATGAGGTAGGAACTATGCTTGGTCAAATTCAGCACCACAAAATCAAAATTCAAACCCACCACACTGCAAACCACCAAACAAAAACAAACCCAGTTCAATAAACAAAAAAATGAACCCATCACTTCAAATGACTAATTTAAGCAAGAAATTAAAGTGCAAAACCAGTTCCAAAAAAGAAACCCTTTACTGCAAATTAATAATTAAGCAACCCAGTTCAAAAAACAAAAACAAAAACAAAACACACACAAAAAAACAGTTCTTAATTGAAAAATAAATTAATTGCAAACCCAGCTTAATAATCCATAATAATAATAATAATAACAATAATACCACACACATAAAAAGAAAATAAAAACCCATAAATGGAAATGATTGATTGAAGCAAGAAAAGGCAAACCTTTTGCGCCTGAAATTCAAGACAACTTGAGGATAGAAGCTGATAGACCATGAAAAGAAGGCGATCCATCCAAAAACCTCATAAGTGATCTCTAGTGGGAATGAATTCCACATAGCCACCCTTAATTTAATTCTGTCTTTAGTTTCTAACAAAAATAAATGGGTTTCCAAAATTGGGTAAATAAAAGAAAGAGAGAGAAGAAAACAAAACAAATGGTAGTTATTATACTTGGGGATAAAGAGGGAAGCCAAAGAACTGAATTTGTTTGATTGGACCAACTTGGCTAAAACCAGTTTGAATGAATAAGACCGGAATATCGTCCAAATTCTGATTGAATCTGCATTCCCATTTCCCGGGACAAAATGAAGATGAAATAAGCAATTGGTCACGCATTGTTATGCAAGCGGTGACCTATGGTTCGCTTTTGCACGGAATGTACGGGAATCAAGCTTGTATGAAAGACATCACCTTAAAATCGCCTCATATGAGATTTTGTGATCCGACCTCAAATATACTCTTCGGCCAAAATAATCAAAAAGGTATTCTAAAGTTATAAGTAGGGATGACAGTAGGACGGATAAAGGTGGATTATGAATTCTATTCCGCAATTTGTATAATATGGAGTGCTATGTAGGGAGTTTAAGTCATAAATGAGTGGTAGGGGTGGGGATGAAATTTGAAAGTGATACCCGATTAGATGGAGGAGCGAGTGTAGATTTGACTTTTTACTCACTTAATATCTATATCACTAGTTCATATTAATTGATTGGGTTAAAATCCAAAAATTTATTAACTTTAGTTTGGGTTTTTCCGCTCTTTTAATCTTCCTCCCCTGTAAGAAATAGTGATGACCTTATAAATAAATAGTAATTAGCAATGTCGGGGGATATCCGCCGGTTGGTGGGTATACACTTGGAGAGGGTGGATTTGGATATGTCTATTCGTAATGGGGCAGTGGAGCACATCCATGATGAATGTGGGGATAGATAAGGCATCCCCACCCCGCCCTATTATCATCCCTATTTTCAAAAAATATCGTGGTTAAAATTGTGATACCGATTACATAATAGCTAAATCATAATATTATAATTTTTACATTTATATAATTACATATGTTAATGGTTAAATTGGTATCTTAAAGATCATGAAAAATTCAATATAAAGATTTTCACGTGACAAAGAAAGCATTCACCATTTGGGTATTTAAACATTTCTAGTATTTCATAAATCAATCTTTGGTACAGAGTATAACTGCAATTCTATGCAATATACACATGATCATTGTTATGCATTTGTTAGTCCACTATTATGTTTGAGCTTGCGGTCGCATTGGTGCTCCACTGATTGTTCCGGCAATGACTTAGATTCAAGTCTCGATTTTTCGAGTATCAATTCCCTCCGAAAGAGAGTCTTCCACCCCCACCCCATGATATTAAGAGAAACACAAAACAAAGGAAATCAAAAAATTAACTGTTACATTTGTCGTACACCCCTTTGCTCCAAACCTAAACCAACTGTACAATGGGAAGGGGCAATTTCCCAGCATTATGGCGATGCTCAAACCCGCTAGTAATGAGTGGAACTCAGCTCCACATGACTCAGGGTCAATTAAGGTTTCAATTTTCTAGCCAAGCCAAGGTTCCAAGTATCAACATTCTGCTCGGCAGGTCTCCAACTGATGGTGCAAGATATGTTATTTTCCTCCTACATATTCACATATACAAGGTCAGAAATCTTTTCCAACGAACAACAATTACCAAAGCTTAAAAGTTCAAACCTTTGAACATCAACGTCTGTGATATAAATAAACCCAGCAACGTTGCTGCAACCAAAAAAAGAAGAACTGCTGTCAGCATTCGATGATATGAAATGATACGATACAAAGACAGAAGGAACACATGCACAAGATTAGCAAACGCCAAGCAGTGAAAACTAAACCAAGAATAGAGCCTGTGTAAACAACAAAGAGCTGGATATTTGGTGGCTGCAGGACATCAAGTGCTTTGCATCCACACAACAGCAGCACATGAATTTTCTTCTTTTTGTCTTGTTGATCGCGAAAAAAAAATAGAAAGTAAAAAATCTTTATCACAACAATCTGCCTCAGTCCTCAGCTAACCAAGTGCCAAAGCCAGATTAAAACCCACCATAGATTTCACTCGAAAGTTACCATTTAACAGCAACATTAAACACATTAAAATTTTAATATCATGATTTTATATTACAGCAACATTTGCTTTTGGGGAGGGCAGGGGAGATGATTTGCTATATTACAGAATCGCAATAAAACCATTAGTGGTGTGATTGATGATGATATTCATCGTATAAGGGCCATGTGGCAGAAATGGAGGGGCACCCCTCAACTCATGTAAAAATCTGTGTTGAACATACTGCAAAAGCTCCAGTCATCATTAGCATTTCTATTATAGCAGTGGCCTATTTTATCCCCTTCTGTTGTGTTGCCTTTCTCCCTCACCCCCGACCCCCTTCCCTACTTTTAGAATTCAAGAAATACAATGCAACTAGACAAGCTCATTTCTAGTCCTCAGGAAATTACCTTGAAATGATTTCTTCTGCTTCTTTGGCAAATGAAACAGCAAGAATGAGATGGAGCAAGTCTTGGCTCATGTTGACAGGAACCACCCTAGTAGGATCTGCAGCAGGTTCTGCACCAATTGGCAAAGCTGAACGTGGCGCTTGCGGTCCACCACCAATTCGGTACACAGAAAAGTCACTGAAACTAGCAATGTTGGAATGAGGTGCAAGATCATTCGCCAGGCCGTAGAAATATTCCTGAGGAAAATAATCAGGGTCATTCAATATTACAAGGGTAGGTAAGCAGGAGCAAGTTGAAGACCTAACATTCTCCTAGTAAATTGTTGCATTATGGGGGGTGGGGGGAGATAAGAAACAGGGTTGGGATCTTGTGAGAGTACTTTCTAAATATGAGAATGTAAGCGCAGTTTCTGACCTTTATATCTACAAGAATGGCCCTCGTCAAAGGAATTTTTGCAAATTAAAAAGAACATAATAAAAGGAGGGAAACAAACATAAATCCCCAACCCCTCGCAGCTGCCGTCGCCGCAAAAAAGACACATTGGATGTGGTCTACGGAAAGGAAACAGTTTACTATCTAGGTAGAAGATCTCCAATCATTAGCGCCTCTTTAACAAAGTAACACTTTCCACATATTTTGACCTTCACATATCGTCATGGTTTGATAGGAACTTACGCACGGATAGCAACGAGCAGTTACTACATCCTGAACTAGAAACAGAATATGAAAGAATTTATGCAGGAAGCGTAACCACCAAAGCGGCCAAATATGGTGACTATTTCCCCCAAAAATCATCCAATTTTGGTAAATCCCTAAATATTAGAAATACTCCACACCATCCCACACCGACAATACCAAGATATACTCCCACTCAGGGGCGGAACCAGGGGGGGCTCGTGTAGGCCATGGCCTCCCATGATTCCGATATGCAATAAATATAATACAAGGTATCTACCTAACATAAAAGAAATGTTGTTGTGCTGGTTGGAGCAAAACAAGATAAAGCCAATCCTTGCAAGAAGGTCACGGGCTCGAATACTTCCGTCTGTTTCATTTTCTGCTTTGCCTAACTTTTGTTTTTTCTTCAATATTTTCATTCTTTTTGTTTTTCCTTAAACTCACTTTCTTTTACATTTCCATTCATTTTAGTTTCCTTTCATCATCATTTATCCTTTTCTTCATTATTATAAATAAATATATAGGAAGTATTTTCTTAAACTTACTCTCTTTTATTCATGCTTTTTAATTGTCTTTCATTATCATGTCTTTTTCTTTTTAATAAATAAATGAATATTGGGAGTCTTTATCAAATGAGAAATAAATTTATTAGGATATTGGGAGTGAATGGCATATACATATATAGTTGTGATTGAAAATATCATTATCAATACAAATAAGGACCTTCATTTTTTCAAGGGTGGAAGTCCTGTATTGTCATCCTGAAGCAAAATGGCTAATAATACGAGACACTCGTGTCCTATTCCTCAATTTTGGTCAAACTCTTTTACCCCCTCCTTTAGCAATGCAATTCTGAACGACTCAATATCTTTTAGGCTTCCTCACTTCCTTGTTTTTTATTATAAAAAAAAAAAAAAAAAAAAAAAAAAAAAAAAAAAGAATTTTATAAGTAAATTCCAATATAAGTTCTGGCCCCCTAATTAAAAAATTCTGGTTCCACCACTGCTCCCACTGACAAAGTCGGCAAGGCGAGAAACAACAATAACACAAAAAATAACAACCAAACATGGAACAAGATGTAAGAGAAGAAATGAGTTTCTTTTTTCTAACCATCATCCCAAAACCGAACTTGAAGCCCATTACGCTATTTGTACTTGACTAACAAAAAGAAGACATATCAAAAAGCCAAGCAAGCAAGATTGAGTTTAGAACCAAAAACGGAATAAATCAAGTTAACAAACAATAGATTTAAACAAGAAAAATGAAATTGAAAAAAAAGTAGAAAAAAAGAACTCCATTTTAATGGAAAGAGACTAAGAGAGATAAAAGATGAAGAGAATGACACTGCCAACAAGGGTCATGAAGCCATCATTGAACCGCCTACTTGCCGCAACTATGACACAGAGAGAATCAACTCAGTATGGGGCCACAATATAGATTATTGTGACAGCCTTGGAGTAGAGAGACGGGAGAGAGAAGTCCCACACAGTGGCCAGTCACAGGCAATGGCTACAGAGATGCACCACAACCACTGCAGCTATGCTACACCCACCGCAATCAGAGAATCAGTGAGAAAGGAGATTGGTCGTTCTCTTTAATAAGTTTTGGCTTATAAAATTCTCGGATCTTTCTTCACTGTCTTGTTGGATTTGGTTTCAGCATATATTTAAAAAACAACAAAAAGACCTGCATTAATCTGTAGTCCTAGGATCAACAAATGGACAGATAGATCTTTTCTTATTATCTCACTCTAAAGGGCTGTTGTGTATCTTTTCTTATTATCTCACTCTAAATGTGAATGTGTGTTCCTCCTACGACACTTTTGCAAGCAAAAAGATTTAAAATTCAAATCAGATCATAGTGAGGAAGCATCCAGAAAGAGTAGATTAGACCTATGCATAATTCAACAGAAAAATAAAATACTATCTACATTGAGAACAAGGTCTCACTTACAAATCTATATACTTACTACTAAAACAATAACCGGCTGACATCATCATTGTACACATGTCAAACTCTCATGAAAAATTTTCCCTCCAAAATGCATTATGACATCATAAGTAGTTTTTTCAAATTTGTTTTTTCATTTTTAATCTTTTCTCCAGTTCTCCTCATTCACGGTTAATTCATAGTGCAGTTTGTAACTGAAAGTACCCTACCATTTCTCTCGCCTATAATTTCTCTTTCCTAATTTCTCTCTCCTATAATTTCTCTCTCCTATAATGCCCTTTTTTTTTTCTCTCCATCACCTCTGAAGCAGTTCTTTTCTTTTTATTTGTCCAGTTCCATTTCCCCTTCAAACAGCAAGCACAGAGTCGGACTCCATCTCCCCTCACTCTTCATCTTCCTCTTCTCCTTTCTGCACTTGGCGTCTTTCAAGACGCAACAACTGATCAAGTAAGAATATTGAAACCCTAATTTTATTATTCCGTTTTGCGTTCAATATTTGTAGGTTAACTTGAAATGATTGATTGGGAGCATAATTGTTGATTTTTTAATTTTTTTGCTCCTCCTTATACATGCCTTTCTTTTTGCATCTAAAGTAGTTGACAATTATTCACTTCACCACGTCTTTAATGACAGAGGGGATTTCATCAATTTTTTGGGGTTGGGTATACAGAATTCAAGGTGCGAATCAATGTTGAAGGAGGCTCAGGTTCGATTTCTATCTCATTTTTTTCAAATTTCTATCTTCTATGCTGATTGAGAGGTTTTTTGAATTGGCCATCCAATTTCTGGTAAAATTTCCAATTGTTTTATTTTTGGTGCGGAATTTTTTCCAATTGTTCAATCTCATGTTGTAATTTTCATGGATTTTGAGGCATGTGTTTTAGTTTTTAGGGCTGAACTTTGCAGTTTTAGGGATGAAAAATGTGATTTTGTGGCCCTGAATTTTCTATTTTAAGGGCTGAGGATTGTCTTTTTTGAGTTTGCGTGACTATGAAGATTAAACTTTTCAGTTTTCAGGGCTGAATATTTTGATTTTAAGCAAAGGTTGGGTATTCAATGTTCTTCAATCAACCCAACAATGTATTGATAGGGAGGAATCAAGTGACTGTAGCGAGAATGAGCAAGATCAGGAGACGTAGCCAAGAAGGCCATGTATGTCTCGATCAAATTTTCTTTGTGGTGACACCCATTAAATTTTCTTTGTTATGTTTAGAACTCTGAGTCTCTGATTATGTTTTAGATTATGAAGTTCTTGATCATGTTCATGCTATTTTGCACCTTTAGGCCAGTAAGTGTATGTCATAATTTTGACAGATAGGAGTATTGCTTATGATGGGAAAAAAGGGTCTGTTTTTTTGTGAATTAAGGTAAAGAAGCCTATGTGAATGAAGTATATCACCTGTTTAAACCCATATGCATGATATACTTTCTACTGACATCATCCATGTACACGTGTCAATATTCTAGAGAAAATTTTCCCGCCAAAATCCATAATGACATCATCTTTGCAAAAGCCATAATGGCATATCTTTGGTTAAAAAGCAATTAATTGATTTATAGGCTATAAGCAATTGATAATGACGTTTTCCATAAAACCGTAATGCTGTGGCACTAACAAATGTGAGAAGAATCCTAGAACTTGAGAGATGTACATGGGAAGAATCCTAGAGACTAGGAGATGCATTCATGCATATGGACTAAAGAATTGTAACTGAACCGTCCTTGATGCATTCAAAAATTACTGAATAGTTGGATAGATTATGCTGAATTTCCTAACTTGCTGTTCCTAATTTCTCTCCACTACAACTAAGCAAAATTTGACTTTTGAAATGGGTGCCAATTTGAC
This sequence comes from Tetragonia tetragonoides, assembly GCA_038025085.1. NCBI lineage: Eukaryota > Viridiplantae > Streptophyta > Magnoliopsida > Caryophyllales > Aizoaceae > Tetragonia > Tetragonia tetragonoides. The sequence goes on from CM076139.1 coordinate 44,668,470, forward strand.
TCTTTCAAGTACAAACTTTTTCCGTTCCTTTTCCCCCTCCATTTTTCAATTAATCCATTCCGGTTGATTGTTTCGCAAATTAAGAATTTCGAAGCCTGGATGTAGCTGTTCATTGCTGAAATGATGATTGTCACTCGGTTGCCTCTTAGTATTTAAGTGTTCTGGTGAACAACTTTTGTTTGTTTTCTCTGCAACTTTCGATCTATTTATATTTTGGGTGATGACATGAAAATGATGCATGTTGTTCTCTTAACTGTATTTGGTAATTCTGACCGCAGTCCTCGAGCAACTACGATGTAAGGTTGAATCTTCTTTTTGTTTTTACCGTTATTTTGCTCATTTGGTTTAATTTATTTTCTATTGTTAGGAGTTTCATTTGAGTAGGAGATGATTGTAATTGTACATAGTAGTGAAGTTATTAATGCCTCTGTATTTGAGCCCTTTTCTTCTAATCAATCACAACTTCTACGGTTTTATCATTACTATCTCAATTTTTGGTCTTTGATCACTGTGTAGCAATAAGAAGAGGAGTTTCTCCACAAGCAATAGAACAAGTTGGCAACATGAATTTCAAGTACCACAAGGTCCTCTCTGCTTCTTTTTCACTCCCCAACCAATTTTTTTGGGTATGCTATCAGTATAATGATTTTGTACCGTTGATTATGATTTGATTGAAGGTTGATTGTGTTTTTCTTACTTTGTAGGTACAGCTAAGAGTGAATGACACAGAGCGTAACATATCCTTATGTCATAGTTTATTAAGAAACATGTATAGAGTACTTTATTTCTTTTAGTTGGTGGTGTGTGAGTGTGGGGGTCTGTTTGATATCTTTTTCCCTCAAACCTATGTTTCAAGAGGGCGTTTTGTTTGTAATGGGGGTCTGCGTTTGTATTACACCATATTTTGGCAATGAAATTTTGCTCACTGTGTTAGCTTATAAAGTGATCAAAAGATTTGAAGTGATACAAGCTACTTGCATGCATTTTTATTATACCTAAAAATTCTTGCTCACTGTGTTGGCTTATGTAAATTTCGTTTGTTTAATTCTGCAACTTGCATTTTCAGTTGAGCCAAAAGCTTCTCTACATTTTGGCTTTGGAATATAAAGGAATAAAGATAAATGGCTCATAAAATTGTCGACACTTCTTATTTATTGTGAAGTTGTCAATGGTTGTCGCACTTCGAATCTCGGGTCAAATAGAAACAGCCTCTCTGTGAGACTCTCACTAGGATAAGGCTACGTACAACTAACCTTCCCTCACCCTGTCTAGGCGGGAGCCTCTTTGGAGATACTGGGGTAATGTTGATGTTGATGATGTTGTTGCGACTTGCTTTTTCTCTCACAATATAATATTCAGTTACTCACTCCATTCAATTTTAACAATCACTTTTCACATTTAGGGTGAACTTTAATTATATTCATTTGCTAATATGTAAGTTGAGTTGCAATACAAAGTTCATATGGTTAGTTTGGATAAGTATTTATTATCTTTTATAACTTGGAACAACATATAGGACAGTTAATCACATTTAAATGTCAGTTTTTTTTGGGAAATAGGAGGGCATTTAAATGTCAAAGTTGACATCAAAAGACAAACATGATTATTAATTTCAAATCGAGTGTCGAGTTTATTTCGGCTTTATTTAGTTTAAAAGAACAAAGATTTATTGATAAGAAAAACAAGAGCAAAAAAAACACGAACTTAACTACATTTTTCAAAATTTGCCGTGCCGTGCATCGCACGGGTACTAAACTAGTGTTTTAATGTTTAAAAGACCAGTATCCTTTCTAGAAAGAAAAAGCTTCACCTCCACAAGTTTAAGAATTAGGATTTAGGAAAAGAAAGAAACAATAGATGTTAAGATGAACTGGCTTATGATAAGGAAGGAATGACAAACCTCGAATCGTTTGTCAAAAACAGACTAAGAAATTTATACTAAAAAGAACAGCCGCAAATCATACAATCGCAAATAGCAACATTATCTTTTATTCTTTTTCAAAATGATAATTCTCATTGCTTACCCTTATCCTGTGACCCCTGGATTTTTGACGGATTCTTTGAGATCGGGATACAACACCACCTGATTTTTGTAATTTTACTACGTCAACCTTAGGCTTGGTCTTCAGGACATCTTTAAGCATACTACAAAGCTTTTCCTGCAAAGTCATACAACCAAACAAGAATAATATATTAGAAAAGGGTCTATAGTCTATTCAGACAGGAAGCCAACTAATCTATAAAAGATTGTACTGGGTAAAACAAACATGGAACAAAAGTACATTAGAAATTTGCAGTTGCAATTCCCCGGCATTGTGCAGGGCACGCAACGCAAGAAAATCTTAAATGTATATGTTGCAAAGGTCACCTCAAAGATGGAATGAATGGAAATACAAAGAACTACATAGCATCAAGAGAAAAATAATAGTACAAAAGGGGAGGTAGAGCCGACAAGCCAGCGGGCCAAAGTAACTGAGGATCCTCCAAAACACTGATGATCCTCCAAAACTTCGTCAACAAACTTCACGCAAATTTGTTCAATATTGTGGCATATAAAATCTTATGGTATGCATTAACTTTTCCTTTTCCTTTGTTATTGCAATTGAGAGGGAGGTGGTAAGCTATATTTAAAAAAGTGGATCGTCATGTATATGTAACTAGCTTGGAAGTCTACTAGTATTATTTTATTTTTGTCTCATTACTTTCCCTTTTTTGGGGAGACAAGGATTCCTTGCAGTAGTCCTTTTTCAGATAAAAGAAAATTGTATCAGTAAAGCTGATAAACAGCAAAGGACAAGAAACTATCCTCACAGTTACGAATTACAAGTTCGCCCAATTTATCTGACATCGAATATCAGATAGCTCCTCCCAACCTGGCCCACAACAAGGCTAAGTAAGTCACCTTATCTCAACAAATCTCAGGTGACAAAGTACCTTTAGAGAAAATTCGCGCATTCTGCTCCGACCAAAAACACTGCATGATCACAAAGAAAGCATTCCTTATCGTAATCTTAACGTATCCGCTTTTCCGCAAATTTAACATTGTCTTATCAAGTTTCTTCTATAAATTCTATTACTAACAGTCTAACAGATATAAACTCTAGCCATCTTGTAGTTGAAATCTAATACTCCCTCCATTCCAAATTGAGCTTCCTGTTTGACTTTGCATAGTCTACGAGACAACATTTGACCATCAATAACTATAATTATACTTTTATTTTTTTTTAGATAAGAAATAACTATAATTATACTAATATCAAAATTATAAAAAGTTGATATTGTTAAAGTACGATTAAAAATGAATCCAAGAATTGTATTTTGATATTGTAAATCTTCGTATTTTTTTCACAAATTAATAGTCAAGTTTTGTGAAGTTTGACTCAAAAAGTTAAACAGGAAGCTCGATTTGGAATGGAGGGAGTATATTATTCACTATCAAAATTCTTCTAAACATGAAAACGCCTTTGTTTTGATAAAAAGGAACATTAAGGTAGAACCAAAAAGAAACTCCTACTGCATCGGAAGTCCCACATGACACTCTTATCCAGTCATACCCCCCGTCGCGCGGCCAGGGCCTCAACTACTTCGGAGACCACAAAGAGTAATTGAAAAAAACTTGATTATCTCTCTCTCTCCTCTCCCATATTCAACAAAATTTGGCAATAACGATGCACAAAAGATGTGCTTGCGAAGAAAGAATCATGAGCAAAACCAGTTATGTTCAAAGTTTGAACAAAATTGAAGCTTGCTCATGGCTGGGGCCTGCAGAAAAATCACCACATGGCCCACATGTCGCACACAGAAGTTTGGCAGTTTTAATTTCTTCGAGCATAGAGGAGAAGAAAAAGGAAGAAACAGGGGTATGATTGTGTTATGACCCGAGCCTCAAATGACGACTCAGGCTGAGGATCTTACTAGCACTGAGAGCAGAGAGAGTGAAGGACAGCCAAGACATTTTCATGCATGAAATCAGCTAGGACAGTTGTCTGGAATTCGCTATTATTGCATTTACCATAACCTTCCATTTGGTCATTTTATTGGATCTGCGCTGACCGCTGAGGTTGTTAGAAGGAATACGCCAGCTTAAATAGTCTACAGTAAGGAGGCTCTCTCTCTCTCTCCCTCCCTCTGAACATTTTTTGTGCATTGTCAGAAGCAAAAACAACACTTGTTCATGAGGTTTTCGGGACACAGAGAAAGTAGGAGAGAGAGTGATGAGTGAACCAATTATGTGCATTGTTACTCATGCTTTGAACCAGCTGTATGACACTGCCGGTGATATTGCAATGGTTCTTGGCAACACCTAGGTGTATCCAACTTGTCTACACCCGTCCACATTATTTTATTTTATTTTTAATTTTAACTTTTTTCAAAATGTACTAAATTTCATTAATACTAACCTATACTTCATTGCAATAAACCCACCATTTTATTGTGGGTGTAGCCAAAATGGGCACTCCTAGGTGTAGCCAAGAAACTGCTGTGATATTGGCTGGTGGTTTCAACAAAGGGAAGACAACTAGACCAATGATACTAAATTTCACCACAGCTTTGGGTAAACACTACATCAAGGTCACAATAGGGAACCTCCAGCTGAAGCAATGGCAGGAGGTTGTCGATCCCATCAACACTTGTGATCAAGGACAGATGGGTTTGATGGTTTCACTCAAAACAAAAGCAACTATCTACCAACAGATATGAACAGTCTCACACTGTTAGGTACTAAAGCCAACGTTCATCTCATATCTCCATCCATCCCATTGCATCTTCAAAAACATCCACTTTCTTATCCTTTTAGAAAGTGAATCAACAGCCCGAGATTGGTTTTACTAGATGGACAAAAAAAATTGAATAATAAAGTATTAGCGTATTAGAATTTAGGGGATGTTCTAAGTCCATGGAAGTTTATATTACAAGTCTCCTCTCACATTCTTCCTCAGGTTGAGTTGGCACTTGGGAATGGTTTGCAAATTGCGTGTTAGGTTTTAGGAGGATTCTTGGAGAGGTGGTCAGCCTTTTGCACAAGATTCCCTAGGTTGTTCCAGTTATCCACCTTACATGGAGCTGTTGTTGGCTTGTTGCTGCTTTCTTCTCATTTGACAATGGGTCGTGGAACTTACATTTAAGGCGACCTCCTCATGACAGAGAGATGCAAGCGCTAACCTCTCTCCTGGAACTTGGGGAGCTAGTTCAGCTTTCAAGTTCGGAGGACTCTAGGAGGTGGACTGGTGATCCTTCAGGGGAGTTTCCTTGTAAGTCCTTCATTCAATGGTTGGGGACTCTCCTCCCCTGGTTTCCTTTGGCTGATTTGATTTGAAAAGCAAAGGGGCCTCTAAAGGTATGGACTTCTGTGTAGACTTTGGTGCTGGATAGGATCAACAGTCTCAACACAAATGATTTGAGGCAGAGGAGGAGCCCAGGGTCAGTTTCAGTTTTGCAGCTGGACATCTGTGTTCGCTTTGCCGAGATAATAGTGAGACATTGCTACATCTTTTTATTGATTGTGCTTTCGTTCATAGTTTGTGGAATATGTTGCCTGGTGAGCTGTGGGTTTGCCCTTCTAGTGTGGCAGGGTTCTTGCGAATGTGGTTTGGGGGTTCCAGGGGTGGGATGGAGAGGAAGTTTTGGTGGCATAATGTTTATTTTGCAATCTTGTGGTGTATTTGTTTTGAGTGGAATGCGCGGTTGTTCAATGGGGTGTCAGTTCCTCCTTTGATGCTTTGGGAGAAGGTCCCCTATTTAGCTTTTTTATGGTCTAAAGCTGTGGGAAGCTGTGGGGCTATTCTGGATTACACTATTACTGAGATTCAACGGAATTGGTCTATTTTGTAAATGTTTTTGTAGAGGATGGCTTATCCTTTCTCTTGCTGTAAATTGGCTTCTTCATTAATATGAACTTTTTCCTCAACTAAAAATAGAATTTAGGGCATATTTTCATATGTTCTCCCTATTTGACAGTATCAATAGTAGGAGGGGCGAGGGAGACTAATTAGAAAATTAAATTATGCAATGTTAGAAGTTCCCTATATTGGAATCGAGTCATTCATCAAATGGCATTTAAACTATCAGACTTGTATTTGTATCTCGAAAGAAAAAGATTCAGTTTTGCTGTCACATTTATTTATTTGTTTACTTTTACATTTTGCTCTCTTCCTAATGGTACATAATGGATAAGCATATGGACATCAAATACACACATTATTCATTGGAAGCACGAGATAAAAGCTAGGCTTTAAACTTATATCAATGGTAATAATTTTAACAGTTCAAAAGCCATACACAAACATAGAGATTCACTAAGCATTCACGTCATGGACCATCGCTAAGATTTGAGTTTTAAAAAATCTAATCAAAGACTAGCAAACACTTTTAAGAAGTATGATTGTATCAGAGCAACTTATAATCCTTGAAGTACTTGTCTGTTTAGTAATTTCAATTTTCAAATTCCGTTCTTGTCTGACAGAAGTCTATCTGTTTGATTTAAGTATCTTATGAAGCATTTCATGCTTAACAAAGTCACTTCAGCAACCAAGTCCAGGAATATAAATCTCTAACTTTTTAATGACAGACACTATAAACACATTGCAAATTCAAAAACATGAATTACAATAGACATTTACCTGCCCTAACACCAATACCACGTCAGCATTAAATGTGTCGATAGCGTGGAGAAGCAGCTGCAGATACTAAAAGGATTAAGAAGCCATTTAAAGCAACATGCCAACATCTACAGCTGGAGCACATGAATTGATAACAGCATAAACACTTTATTCAGGAATCATTGAGCCTTTTACCTCATAGCCTATTCCTTCTATCCAACCCATTGTATTGATCACCATGCCTGCAGCTCGCGACTCTATATTACCAGAAAACTGTCTTTCTAATGTTTGAGACAGCTCTTTGACAAGTACTTTGTATAAATCCACGTTAGTACTGCAGAACACCCCAACACCATAGGTTACATTAAAGATAGCATTCCAACTATTTATGTAACTGGTATATACTTGTAAACTTGTGATTCGGAAAGATTTCTACCTAGGAGTTGTGTGTCCATAGAAGTAAGCCAGAGGCATCTCTAGAGGAATTCCTTCAACTGGATCAATCGGCATCTCGATTGGAGTTGCAGCAATGCACCCAGGTATTGTTATACTTCCCTGGCCAATATCCAAGTCCACAAAAGTAGGTTTCCAACCCTGTTTGGCTGACCAACTAAGAAGCATCCTAGACAAGGTGCTCTTTCCACAATCAGTGGGTCCCACCACAATAACTCTTGGGCCCTGACCAACAAAATGTCATAAGTTAAACAAACAAGAAACAGGTAAAGTTTACAGCCAATTTACAACAAATCATCACAGAACTTTTGGGAAAGGGAGAGGGAATGTTGAAAGTTTTAAAAGCCTTCCGGCCATATGGTGCTATTGCTGACATGATTCAGAAAACCGACTATATATTGTGATCACAAAACAAAGGCAGGAGTTCTTCAGTGAAGCTGGTGGCCTGATATTATTATAATATTAAACTTCTTAATCATGTATGTTATTAATAATAGGATTCAATTTTACAAAATAATATGATTATTGCCAAATCATTTTACCTGAAACGAATGATTCTTTTCACACATTCTACCAAAAACAAGTTAGATTCAAGTTAGATTTTTTAATGATAGGATCATTTTGGACTCCTGGTCCTCTATTGTCTCTGCGTGCTTCTTCTGTCATTAATAGATAAAGTTATCTACGAAAAATAAACGAATTATTTGCATATTACTATATATATATATATATATATATATATATATATATATATATATATATAATGTAGGTCAAGCATATAAAGTGAACTTTAATCTGTCCCACTCTGGAGGGCAGAGATGTAGCCAATGGATAAAGTTTTAAAAGATCAAAAATTCACCTTTTAGTGTGTATTCCTATTGTTTCCTTCTGAATAGAAGGAAGATTATCAAGGTGACGTAGAAGTGAAAGGCAAATGATTTTAAGGCACATTACTACAACTCAGTTCTTTGCTTTCTGATTCCTATAACAATATAATGAGTCCTTCTAAAGCTCATTGAGGACAATAAGACTCTGATATCATTTTCGAATTTCCCCGTCTTGGGAGAACACTTGATAATTAGTTGAATTTAATAGACCTCATACCAGAATTACCAAACTCCTATGTTTAGACATGATAAAGACCACAAGTAGGAAGAGAACCTCAGGTCCCCTAGGTGCTTTAAGGACATCATTCAATACCTGAGAAGAATCAGAGTCAGTGGAAGAGGCTGCTTTAGCTCTGTTCCTCCGTGCTTCTAGTACAGCATGAACATTTACATAGCTAATCATCGGCGTCTGAATTCAAAAACAAAACACAAAATTTTCAACTCAATGAGAAGAACTTCAAGAGTCACCTGTTTGTAGTACTAAAGAACAACTCCGCAACTAGTTGGTATGACTTACGAGTGCACAAACATACCTCATCTGCTACATAATGAGACGTATCAGCGCCGCCATCCATTTCTATTGTGGCCCCATGCCAAGTAAAGACCTGGCAGAATTGTAATGACGTGAGCAAATAACATTTCAAATGCAATACCCTGAATAACATAACCTACATGAAGCATTTCCCTTTTCTTTTATTTATTTTATTATTTTTTTTGGGGGGGGGGGGCGAGGAAGGTTGTTGCGTAGGGAGACAACTCCAGCCTAACGCTCTCCTAGGCTTGGGCTAAGAGCTGTGAATGGGAAGATAGCCAGTACTACTATATCTAAGCTGGGAGAAGTAGTGCCTTCACCATCTGAAAAGTGGAGACATCATAGCTATTACAGGAAAAAGACTTAAAATTCCTCTGTGACATTATCACAAAGTATATGAACACTCATAGGCAAAAAAAAATAATGTAGGTCTTGTGTTTTTACTTTTTACTAGTAGTTACTATTCATGAACAAGATGATACTTGCTACAGTTGCCAAGTCATACGGATTATCCAATCAAAAATGAATCGAACAAAGAAAAATAGAGAGACAAGTTACAAATAAGAAAATTACACAGCACCAACTATAGGCTCTATAGCAAAATAGTTTTATCCCACCATTGCACCATCACAACTTTAGCTACATATTTAGCTTCAGGCAATAAACTAAGGGCTGGTTTATTTAAGAGTAATGGTGATTACAATGTAATGCACCATTTTGTAAAGTTGGGGTAACAAACCAAGGAGGGGATGGAGAGAGATGGGAAGAGTGGGATTGATTAAATCATCCAATTCAATCACAATTGCTCAACTTTAGCCCATGTAAAGATGATTACATTGGATAGGGTACTCCATTACACTAATCTCATCTCTTTTCTCTACCTCCTCTCTTTGCCACCTCAACTGTACTCACTAAAATGATTGCATTGCATTACTACCAATTAAACGCCACCTAATGGGTATAGCAAGGAATAATTTGTAACTTTACCATAGATTGCCTATTGTGAAGGCAAAAGTACTTTCTTAATGGTTCAGATAACACACCCTTATAAGCACACTATTTTTCGTTCACTCAGTTTAATTTATCACTTGTACTCCCCTCTCTCCATAGAACATGGGAAACAAAACAAGCTACTTATATTCACCATGTCTTGTGTGGACTTAGTCCACCGTGGACCAAGTAAATTTGAGGGGTGGCTCCACTATTAGAGAGGTGGCTCCAGGTAAAGTATGGGATGGCTCCACTATTATAGGGGTGGTGCCAAGTATAAATCTGAGGGGTGGCTCCAGGTGAAATAGGGGGTGGCTCCACTATTAGAAGGGTGACGCCAAGTATAAATTTGAGGGGTGGCTCCAATATTAGAAGGGTGGCTCTAGGTGAAATAGGGGTGGCTCCACTATTAGAGGGTTGGCTCCAAGTAAAGTATGGGGTGCTCTACTATTAGAGGGGTGACTCCAGGTGAATTGTCTACCATGGGCTAAGTCCACACAAGTTTTTGTAACTTATATTGACAAAGACTCTCTAGCTATTACACCCTAATCTGATGCCAATTCTTGTATCCATTTTCTTTCTTTTCTTTTTTTTTGTTTTTTGAAAAGGCAAGATAACCGGTAACCCAGAGGTTAACCTAAAGTGTCTTCAGTAACCCAGAACAACTATGATCAAAATTAGCCATAAAATCCGCAACAGCATTACCCTCACGGAAGCAATGAACCCACTTCAACATTGTCAAAAAAAGTGAAGATCTTTCTTTGTATCAATAATGATATAAGTATATAGTGCATCATACAATTATCTAAAACAAAGCAATCAAAAACAAAATTAAAATGATTTGACAATTTATGAACGAATAAACAACAAGGAAAACGAATATAATACCGCGAATTTGAGGCGAGGAGGGAAGTTGAGCCAGATTTCAGGCGGTATTTCAGTGCCATAAATCTCAGCAGTGCCATTCAACAAGCGAAGACGGAGAGGAAAATTCTCGCCTACTTCAATTCGTAACTCACACTCTTTTTCGAGTTTCTCTTGCCTTGCCATTGTGCTCGCTGGAGAGAGAGAAAGAAAGGGGTAGTGCGTTGAGGGCTGGCAAGGTTGAAAGCAGGCGACAGTTCGCCGGAGTGAGGAGAGATAGAGGACGTGGGTTTAAGAGAGACTAGTTTAGTACCCGTGTGTATATATAACTCTCCTAAAACTTCAGTGGTTAATCAAAAAGGGATTGCTAAACGTAAATTTCAAATTACTAAACGCAAATTCTTTTTTCCCAGATTACCCCTAGGCCCTAGCATTCTCATTCCCTTCACCTCGCTCCTCCCTCCTTGAGCGTCTCTATCTAATATTGGCAACAACCATGGGTGGCTGCTGGGTGGTACACAGGAACATTCGTTGTGAGCATATTTGGGCTGGGAAGGCGGGGAGTGCTCAATCTGTTACCGTCGAGTGGAGTTCGCCAGCAAGAGTGAGGGCGGTGAGAGAACGACGACGAACGACGAGAGTGGGCGGAACTGATCAATGTCGCCAGATGACCTCGGACGCTCAGTCGTTCCCTCTCAGTGTTCAGCCACCCTCCACCGCCTATCTCTCCTCCTGCCCGCCGTCATGTGGCCTCTGTCTGCCCATCTCACGCCTCCTCTCACCAAGCCAGCCCAACCGTGAAACAGTACCAATCATAAAGCCCTTACTCATTCAATATTATAAGAAAGAGAATTCAAATTCAATGTAAGTTGAAGTATCAAAATGTCAATATAATTTGAGTCCAATTACCCATGATCTACTTTCGTTTATTGGAAAATGGATGAACAAAGCCAAGGAGATGAGAGAGGTGAGAGGAAGGGGGAGGGCATTCCATTTCAGTTCATAAGGGTATTTTAGGAAATATGGTAATAAAAATATTTGCGTTTAGTAATTTTGTATTTACGTTAAGCAGTTCCGAATCAAAAATCAAACTCTATTTTTCAATATTGAAATTTTATCTTTTTGTTTTTTATTTTTCAATATCTAAATTTTATCTTTTTGTTTTGGAAAACTTAACGTGAATAATTTCAAAGTTTGGGTGATAAACAAAAATAATCCCAAATTTTATTATCTCTAGTTATAATCTTAAATTTACACATTTATCACATAAATGGTCCTGACTATAACGATGTTAGATTCTGTTACAGTAGTATTTTGTTTGAGGGAATTGCGTTAAATATTATTTTCATACTTGAAAACAAAACAAAATTAAATAAAGAAAACGTGATGAGCCCCATCTCTGTCTCTCTTCAGTCTCCCCCTTTCTGTAATACATTCATGGCGGATACAAGTACGCAGCAAAAACACCCTCATCATTATCCACTTATATGTGAGATATCATTCTCCATATTCCCATTACTGGGAATTGCCAAAAAATTTGGTTTATTATCATTTACTTCAACTTCTCTTCAATCTTACATCTACTTTTTCCCTTTTAGGTTCATCTAGAATACTCTCTCACTTTCATTTCTTTCACGATCTTGGCCATAAATTTCACTAGTTCTGGGCATTTCCATATCGATCAAGTGAGTTCTTGAGCCCCTTTCTCATGTTCATATGATAGATGATGTCAAATTAGTTGTGGGTTTTATTTGCACTGGAAAATTTGGGTGGTTGGGTGTAATAAAGAAATAGAGGACTGAAGCGGGAAAATAGGAAGAAAGAAAGTTTGAAAATTCTTCCACTGACCAGGTTTGAGGATTGGGGTTTGCCATTGTTGTCAAACATTGGAGATTTGAGAGGAAGTCTGGGAGGAGAGAGAAAGAAGAAAGGGGTTTAAAGTCCTGAGAACTGATTAATTTCTTTTTTGTTCTTTTTCCTTGTTTATTTTACTAAATTGTCAATATCAACGCTAAGACTAACTGAGCTTAACGTCGTTTCACCTAGGACCATTTATGTGACAAATGTGTAAACTTGGGATTATTCCTTTAGATAATGAAATTTGGGATTATTTTTGTTTTATCACCTAAATTTGGGATTATTTACGTCAAATTTTCCTTTTGTTTTTTCTGATTTTTAATTGGTTGATGAGGTGGTGCGTCCTATACTCTTTGATGATGTGGCACCCCTCATTGCTCACGAAAAATGTTCCTTTATATATTTGGAAAAAAAACCAAAATTATAAATAGAGAACTTTATACAAAGCAAATAAAATATCAGAAGGTATTTACCACACATTGTAATATTTGTTCATAACTAGTTATATTCCCGTGCGATGTACAGTTTGATACAAAAATCCTCATCTACGGACGTCACGCTCAATTAATATCATACAAACTTACAACATTGTATCAATCGCGGAATATAATACCAAAATATACAATTCTTATTTTCAAGTTAATCATGATATAAACCTGGTTTCTATAGCCAAACCTTTTTTCTTTTTTTTGCAATTTACCCCTGTATCTAGTGTCCAATATCTAGTCCAAAAGACCACCACCACTAATACTACTTTCTGTTGCAGTTTACTTCATATATCCCGTTAAAAGAACCATAGCTTAAGTATCAAATAAATGCAATAAAATTATGTTTTATGTTAACAACTATATATACCCATCATTGAAAGTTAATACATATATCATTTCTACTATATATATACTCCATCCGTTCTTTTTTTTCCTACCCACTTCTTTTTGCACAGAGTTTAATGAGAGTTGCTTTTGGAACAAAAATTTCTTATTTGCCCTTACTTTAACATGAGAGAGAGTATTAGTTAGTAGTGGGTTGGAAAGTAATGATGACAAGAAAAAGTAAGGATAAATGGGTCTTTTAATACTCAAAATATTACTAAAAGGAGAAGTGGGTAGGAGAAAAAAGAACGGATGTAAAAGGAAAGTGGGTAGGAGAAAAAAGAATAGAGGGAGTATATTACCATCAGAACAAATAATGCAAAAATTGAAATAGTAAAGATGTACACTTTGACTCGAATATAGTGAGCTCTATTGTTAAAGCATGCATGCATCTACCAAAGAAAATGTATTAATAGAAAAATATATATACTTTTGTTATTATATGCATGTATCTATATAAAAAATTAAGGAAATCTACTATTAAAATATTAATATCAATGTAGATTCATGCATTAATGTAGATTTATGCATTAGTGTAGTATCATGCATTTTATATTAGGAAAATTTGCTGTAAATAATCCGAAGTTTGGGCCGTGTGCCAAAAATAATCTCATCTCACGAAATACTAAACAATAATCCCACTTTGTAATGTATGTGCCACAAATGGACCAGAGTGAACGGTGTTAACAATTCCGTTACTGACTTGTGACGTGGCAATAGGGGAGAGGGAATAAAGACAAAAAAAGTTAACTAATTAAGCATTTACTCCCCTAATATCTCATTTAATTACCTTCCAAAAGACTAGTGTTAACCCATTTTTCCCTCCCCTCATTTCTCTCTCTCCTCATTCATGACCCTTCTGAATCTACTACCACCACCACACCACCGGTGCACCATATTTTTTTTCTCTTTCCTCTTCTTCTATTACCATTTTTCTCTTCCTCTCCCTTTTCCATCAGATTGACACATCATTTCAAATTTGTAGTCTTAATTTGCTGGTTTCATTTTCCTTTTTTTCCCTTACTTTTGGAACCCAAACCCTCATAGTCATTCGTCACTTCCTCATATTTCGTTCTTACCATCGCTTGTACACCAGACAAACTAAATTCAGTCACACTGGAACTCTTTCTTTTACGTCTTCGTTTTGATTATAATTTTAATGATCCGCCTCAATTTCGATACGACGTAGTTACTTATCCTCAGCGACGCTTTGGATTTCGGAGTGACGATGTAAAACCCATTCGTTCTACGTCACCGGAGATTCCTGGCCGGAGTTTTATATCGCCAAAGATTCCTCGACGAAGTTTTATGTCGCAGGGGTTTCTGTCAAATTGATAATTGTTGAGGTAGTTTAGGTTTACAATCACCCTTATTTGGTTGAAACTGATGAATTGTTGAAAATTTGGAGAAGATTAAATTGATTAGTTGTTGAAGAAGGGGATATCTCTAATTTGGTGAATTGAGAAGAATCTGGGCAAAATTCCTTTGATTTGAGCAAAACAGGAAGTGGCCATTGCCAGAGAGGGCTTCAGTAATTAGCACAATTCTTACTTTTGTTTGCTCTAAATTTGTAGCACGCATTGAACTTCTTGAGATGATGGAGAACAGGAGAAGTATGGTGATTGGAGATTTATTGGTTGAGGAAGAATGATGGGATAGAAGGTCTAATCAAGGAGCAACATTAATGGTGACGGGAGAGTTGATGGAAAGCGTCTTTTTCCATTCATTATACTAATTGGATTCCAAGTCATCGGTTACTAACGGAAAACTTGACACCGTTTACCCAGGTTTAATATTGGCACACAAGTTACAAGTTGGGTTTATTTTGAGAGATTTTCTCAGTTGGGATTATTTTTGACACACGACCCAAACTTTGGATTATTTACAGCAAATTTTCCTTAATATTATGATTATGTGTCAATGTAATAAACCAAAATTTTTAAGTATGTTTAGAGAATAATTTAGTAATTTATTAAACTAATAATGGTTTATTAGAAGATAATTAAATAATTTGTTTTTTTATTATTTTATTAATTTTCGAATTTTATTTACAAAATAAAAAATAAAAAAAATGACATTTGTCCTGATGTTCTCTTCAGGCGTGACACTTGTTACCAATAAGCTAAACCACTTATCACCTCTCATTTCATTATTTTATTGTTCAAAATAAATCTATTGAATATTTTATTATATCAGATGTTCTAAATTCTCTTTATAAATTAATGCTCTTTCTTCTTTAACCCATCACCCCTCCCTACAAATCACCAAAATCAGAAAATTAGAAGCCTTCATTTTCCCTTCTTCCACCTCCATTTCGTCCACCACCATTCACCACCATTATTTCACTACTTCTCATTTCTTGTTATAAACTTAGCACACTAAAATGATGATTCCATTCTACTAGTATGAGAAAGCAATTGTTACTACTTTTCACTCCTATTTCGGATTTTCTCTCTCCTCTTGTTATTTGGGTTGTGCAAAACCATCAAAGCCATTTCCACCATGAATTCCGGTGACTCAATGCTCCAACACCATTGTTCTTTTACTCCTTGTTTTAATCAATTGGGTAATTTCTTTATCCCAATTCAATTTCGTTTTTATGGGTTTTGAGTTTATTTTTGTTAATTCATTGTATTCTCTTTCACTCACCTCAATTCTGAATTTTCGCCGCCATCACCACGACGCCGCCATTGCTATGCCGCCATCCACCTCCTTGCTTTCTGTCACGGCCACCGTGAGCCAATTTATCACCATCTTCACTTATTTTTCTGGTTTGTACGAAGGCCTTAAATCCAAATTAATTTTGATATTAATTTGATTTAAATGTTATGTTTTGGGTATTCAAAAGTATAAATTCTGATTTGAATTTGTTTGATTTCAATTCTGTCTCTATGAGTTGTGAATCGGGTTGAAGGATTCGAATGACGTAAGTATGTGGATCATTGAGGTAACCTTCATTACTATACTTAGAGCTAGAGTGTTAGATGTGTATATGTGTATATATGATATTACACTTAATTGAGACAAACTAATACTAGTATGCTATTGATAGATTATAGATATGAGTTATATACTAGTATAAATTTGTGTATAAGTATTGATATGTGTCAAACGTAGCATTGCTAGTGACATATTATACAAAAACTTTGACCCACTACCTTGATTGTGTTTCGTAAACTATAATGTTGTTGAGCTAGCAAACTAGACATTGATAGGAGAGTATATGAGCTGAAATTGGATTAATTATTTTTATAAAGTTTAAAATAGTACTTATGTGCTTGAAGAAATACGAAGGTTCTAGCAAGCATGAGTATTGTTGTGTTATGGATATATCCATGTGCTTGATTTTGGTAGAACAAATAGCTATACTAGCTAGATAAGTGAGTTCGATTATTTGGTTGATTATGTGTATTCGTTAAGTATTGAATAAGATTACTAGATGTTAATAAGTAACTATAAGTATGTAAGCTAAAAAAAATGATTTGGGTATTCATTATATAAATTATATAGGTACTTATACTAGTATACATACATGGTTGAGTTAAGGGAAAATAGTATGCATGTTTAAGTGTCTCGTAGAACTTGGCAAAATAAAATTATTTACTCTTTTATATCTTTTTCTTTCACTTCCTTCAAAAAGACCCAAGCTAGTAAAGACCATAGAACCAATATCATCTTTCACTTAAGTAGTAACTAGCTAGTGTTGCGGAAAGATAGATCGTACAAACTTTACGAACCATTTCTTCCTCACAAATCGGACCTCCTTTTTCCTAGACCTTCATGGCTGTCTTACAGCCCCAATAAATGGTAATAAGACCATCCATTGGTGGTAGATTAATTGTATAAGCCATCAACAACACTAAGCTAAAACCCAACTATTTCTCGGTCATAAAGCTGACAGCAAAGGATGACCGTCGGGGGTACTTCGGCGTACGATTGTGACCACCTCGGTTATCGCAATTACATTCTGTAAAATGCTACTTAAAGCTTGCATTACCCTCTACCTAGATATGTAAAGACGCTAGTAAACCGTTTCCATTTCACTAGTACAATCTTGAGCCCAAAAGATTGTTATTGTTAACAAGTCACTTATAAAAGATTGTTATTGTTTTACTTATAATTCTTGAACAACTTAGGCTATAACTACTTTGGACTTAGTATATAGAGTAAGCCTTTAATATAAATCTATGTTTATCACTTTATAAACCCCACAAAATATTTTCTTTATGTGTTCATATGTTTATATAAGTATAATAATAAGATAAGTGTATGTTAGGGATTAGTTTCATTATTTGCCTTAATAAAATAAGGTATAACGAATGAGGGGTATAGAATACGAGGATCATGATTATTAATTTATTTAATTCTATTTTCTATAAGTTGCTAATAAAAAGATTAAATTGGATTATTTATGTGATTAAGTAGATATGTGAGATTGTTATGTTTTATTATTAGACTTAAGTTAGATAATGATTTACTAGAAAATATAAGAGACATATTGTCAATTATGTTTACCTACAAAGTATGAGAATTAAGAATAATAAGTGAAATATTTGTAGTTCAACGTTTAATTATTAAATAATCATATCACTTAAGGAGTTAAGCATGTGTTAGAAGTATACTTTAAAAATGGATTATATTTTGGGTAATAAATTAAATTATCACTAGTGTGTTTATTTAGTTGCGTCATTATATAATATAAGAAATTAAATGGGTGACTTGTTGATTGAAGGATTATTGTAAGATTAGAGAAATGTCATGTTGAATGGTGTGAATAGTAAAATGGTGATTTAATAGAAGTAATGGTTATTAAAATTATACGGATGTCGTGACTTGATTTATGACTAAGATGGTGTGGTGTACAATACATGAGTAATTTTTATCATGGTTAAAGCTGTAAGTTCGAATGAGTACTAGTGTATGAAATGTAAATTGGATCTTGAATTAGTATCTTGGTGATTGAGTACGTGATTAGTACGTACTTGAATGTATTTCCTGGTAATTATGTGAAGTACTTTGATGACTTTACCCTTGGTTGAATGAATGAACATTTGTATAATGATGAGATGCTTTGGACGATTATGTTTACGGATTGAATGTTTGTTGGACTCATTATACGAGAAGCTTGTATATGATTGTGAAATGAGATGAGATGATTTGAATATGATAATGATGATGATGATCGAATTATGTCAAGGTTTGATTATACTCAGGATCGAATGACATAGAGTAACGAATAACTTAAATTGGGGTATATCAAGTTATCACTTGATCCCAATTTAAGTGAAAGATAATATGTTAACTTGTTTGATCACTAAGAAAGATAATTTGTGGTATGCTTCCAAGATTAGCGTCCTTGGAATATTGAAGAGCATGTTTGAGGAGTGTGCACACTATAATGAAAGGCTATAATGCCTGGCCAAAGAGCCCGATGAAATGATAGGCTATCATGCCTGGCCATAGAGCCCATTGATATGAAATGAGATGATTATTGAAGGACAAGATGTCTGTGATTATGAGATATGAAATGGTTTAAGGAATATCGAGGCGTTAAACATGCATGCTCTTCCATACCAGCTAACTATGAAATTGGCTAACCTTTAGTTAGTACGATTATGCCGAGTTATGGTTGAATGTGATATGTTGATCTCTAAAGTAAATCTTGATATTTGATAGAGACCTCAAAGGTCATTTTCTGAGTAATCTGAAGACTCTATGTACGTTTAGTTGTGTTACGTACTTTGAAATGCCAAGTGATGAATTTAGAATAAATGGGAAAGACAACCCCTTTAAATTATATTAATGATACTATTATTAATATTATCTGTCTCAAGTGTTGATGCTAAATGTTATGTACGCAATGGTTGATGATTGGTATGACTTAGTCGGATATTCGGCTGAGTCTGTTATGTGAATCGGATCGTCATCCAGTGATTGAAGGTTCGTATAAGAAATACTCATGTTTTAAAACATATAAGGTAATAAAGATAAACTAGACTTATCCTATAATTAAAATGCTAATGTGAGCATTCTCCTCTTTGTATAGTCGTGCGGGTTACCAGCTTTCGCTGATATTTTATAATCTCACATTTTTGCAGATTGTTGCAGACTGAGATTGATTGGTTATTTCTGTTGTGAGAGACGTTCACGAAGAGTTTAATTGGTCCAGTTGTAAAGTTTGTCAAGTTGTAAATAGACCACATAGTATATTGGGCTTCCGCTGAGTTGTATTCTTTTATTTTTAGCCTTGTGTTTGCCTTCGGGTGAGCACGGCGGTGACACCCTGGGAGTTAATTCTGCTAATTCCGCTGCTAATGACGTATTAGATGGCTAAGTAAGCAGGGTCAATTTCCGGGTCGTTACAGTCAAGCTATGTGGATATATCTTACTTACGTGGACACCAACGTGTCCATTAAGCAAGTGTGCATATTCACATTAATATAGTTTCATGCATTTTATATTTTGATGATGTGTCAAGATATGTGGGTATGCCTTACTTATTTGGACGCCCACGTGTCCATCAATCAACTGTGCACATCCACTTGATACTTATCAAGTGAATGCACATACAATGCAGTGTGTTGCACAATCAATGTAAAGTACTTATCATATAATAAGGAAATTTGAGATACTACTTAAATTGAATAGTGAACTTGATAAACATATACTTACCCATAAAAATGATAACAAATTAAACTTGGTTTTTTTGTTTCTTCCTGATAGAAAACAACTTACATACTTATCCATAAACTCATTTTTTATCACTTATATTATTTTGTAACATTTACGCACTATATAAAAAATATATATTCTCCAAAATAATTATGCAAGTTGCTATGGACGACACCATATATGCATCTTTTTGTTATTATTATTATCCAATCTTCCAAATACAAAACAATAGAATAATGTGTTTGGAATTGTGTCTATATATGTTGTTCTCCAATTTGTGTTCCTTTGATTTTAACTGCTCATACTCGCCTAACACTTTACATTCCCCTAAATACTCATACATGCATGAACCTAGATGGAGCATTAATTACTTACAATTAAGCAATGTACCTTGAAGAAGACTATATATATATATATATATATATATATATATATATTAGTGCAAAGTAATGGAGAATTGTCATATGCCCATATTAATGCTACCATCAATATCAAAAGGCTTATGTGTCACATGCTTGAGGTGTTATGCCCTCGTGGCATGCTTGTTTGTCAATCAAGCAACTAACATCATATATATATATATATATATATATATATAGATAGATAGATAGATAGAGAGAGAGAGAGAGAGAGAGAGAGAGAGAGAGAGAGAGAGAGAGAGACAACTAACATCATATATATATATATATATAGATAGATAGAGAGAGAGAGAGAGAGAGAGAGAGAGAGAGAGAGAGAGAGAGAAGAGAGAGAGAGAGAGACAACTAACATCATATATATATATATATATATATATATATAGAGAGAGAGAGAGAGAGAGAGAGAGAGAGAGTAGGGATCTGGTGAGAAGGGAGGCTAGGGTGAGATGGTGAGAAGTCATCCTGGTCGTCCAAACTAGTTGATCTAACGATCCACAAGAAACGCGTGTCATTAACTCATTAATGGCACAAGCGTAATTTACGCAACATTCACATCTACCTACACGCTGCAATGTCAATCGACTGAATCAACTTACCATCTGATAGAATTTTCTCTCTCCTCCTATCCTCAGCCCCTCTCTCTCTCCACCCTCCTTCACGTTTCACCTAATAATCACCATTAAAGCTACATGAACGAGCTTCATTCTGGCAGTTAAGAAGGTCTCACAAGGCTTTGAAGCGAGTATGTCGGAGCGTCGTCCACCATAGCCAAAACAAAAGAAAAGTGAGTACCTTCATTGATTAATTGTTCTAGGGTTTGAAAATTTGTTTTTCGATTTGTGATTTGGAAATCGAATCCTCAGTGAATGAGATTATTATGTTTTGTTTGCTTTGTGAAATCGTTTAATTTACATTGATTTGGTGAAATATTTAAGGTTCTTTTTGCGATCTTCTTGATTTTAGTAACCTAACCTGCGAATTGAAAATAGAGCGTCGAGAATTTAGGGTCAATTATAAGAGTATTTAGGGTCAATTTAAAGAAAAATTAATATACCTCCTCCATGTTGATGACCTAGTTTACTCTATGAGTGACCTTGTACAGTCCTACAAGTGACCTCTTGCGCTTGTTAAAGTGAAAGCGTCATTTGTTATTTGTAATGGTTCTCAATTTTCATTGGCTTCGAATTAGAATATGTTTCAGAATTGTTTGAATTGAGTATACTGAGTTGATGTTACATCTGTACTGTTAATACTGCAGGCCTTTTATTGCTAGGTGATTGCTATTGTATAAGAGTATAAGGCTACAGTAGGCTCTTGTTGTTGCTTACTATCTTGAGGGCTTCATGATGTTCAGTTCTCTATCCTTTAATTTGTGCAAATTTTTTAGCGCCTATAGTTAGCATCTACAATTAAATTATACCTTGCGGGGATGTCTATGTTAATGAATTTGCTGTTGTGAGAATTGTTGTAATCACTAATCAGTAGCTCTTTTGGGGGCAAGGAGGGTGTTTGTAGTGTTTATACTGTAGGTATTTAAATAATGACCCCTTTTATGTATAACTGTGACCTTTTTCACAACAAAAAGTGACCCCCTCATAGTGAAACCCAGATATCATTGTGAATCATTAATCAATAATAACAAGTGACTTTTGAAAGCAACAAAATAACAAAAAAAGGGCTGCAACTCTATTCAATACACAAAAATATGTTTCATATGGTTGCACTAAATCTTATCAACTGCTTTGGTTAGGTTTTAGATACCGTCTCTTGAGAATTGTTGTAGCTTATTCACTTTTCTTCCAACTTTTGATTTACCACCAATTGTTTTGTCTTGCAAATTGGTTGCTCACTTAATTGTTATATGAAGGTGAATTGCAACTTGCAAGCAGATAAGTTACGCATAAGATATAACATGTAAGCTTTCAAGTGACCTTGTATCGTTCTACAAATGACTCCTTGCTCTTCCTAAAGTGATTGCATCTTATATTTTTCATATTACTTCTAATTTTTTGTTTATTGAAAATGACTGAATCACTTAATGTTATGCATAATTTTTTAAAGAATACGGGGGGTCACTTTTACATTATCAGTGAGCCCACCACTATGTTAAGCTGATATTGATATTGATATGCAAGCTGTCAAGTGCTAGGAGTGGGGTTAATCTCTAATATCGATATTGATATGTTGGCCTATTAGCTCAATTGGTAGAGCAATGTGCTTTGCACAATGAATGTAGGCTCGAATCCTACATAGGCTACTCCTTAACCATTTGGGTCACTTTTGGATTAAACAAGGGTCACTTTAAAAAGAAAGACGGGTCACTTCTAAGACAATACAAGGTAACTTTTAAGACACTGCAAGAACAATATCATTGAGCATTAAAAGGGAGAGGAGAGGGGTAACTTCTTTCTAACCATAATAATCCAAGATAACAAGAAGTCTATATGGGATTTGAACCCACATCTTTTATACACTGCACAAATGCTCTACCATTGAGCTAATAGACTAGAATGAACAAAAAATAAGACATCTGAAACTACCTCCAAAAGGCAATAGTCATTGGAATAAATGCATTACTGAAGATGGCTCAAATGCTATAACTTCTCAAATCATATTGGTTGGTAAGCAGACTACTAAGACATGTTGACAATTAAGGGAAAATGTCCATGAATTAATCACATGAGTACAGACATCAAATCTGAAGAGTCACTTTATAGTTTATATGGGTCACTTTATAGTTTACAAGGGTCATTTTATATTGAAACATGGGTCACTTTATAGTTAAACAGGGGTCACTTAATAGTGAAACAGAACGATAGATACATGACAAAACTAAAGAGAAAACATAACAGAAGCCGGAACGTAATAGCAGCAGATTGTCTAGCTTACACAAAACATGATTAGCAGCAGATTGTTTATTCAACCATGTAAAATAATAATGGTTAGTAGCAGGGACGCCCATCAAGGAGGACTCATGAACACAAGCTTTAAAGTCATTGATATCTTGAAAAGACCAAATCAACACAACTAATTCTTTCTTCTGTTGACAAGAAGACATTAAAGTCGCCCATGATTAACCAAGGAGATGAAATGAAAGCAACCTTATTCACCAAAACAGCCTTCTTCAGCCCCGACATTGCTAGCATATATCATGCTCAAGTATATTAACAGTGTCTTATCATCAGGGTATAGAAGCTACTTTAGTTTACTCTGTTTAGAAGTTACTTCACAATGAAACAATTGTTCATCAACAGGGTCATTTTCTTTAATTAAGCATGTGTCACTATAAATCGAAAATAGACAAAAATTAAACAAGAAATCGAAGAAAGTAGAAAATTCGATCAAAACAAGGGTCTAATTTTAGCTAAACAGGGTCAGTTTTTAGTTTAACAAGCAAACTTGTTTAAAGTTCCCTTGTACGCAAGTCCAAGTTTGAGAATACAGTTTTCCACTAGACCAAAAACAAAAGTAACGACGACTATAATGAAACATCATGAAGATTATTTTTAGATTAATAGGGGTCACCTTTTAGTTGAACAAAGGTCACTTTTTAGCTTAACATAGGTCACTTATAAGCTAAATAGGGGTCACTTATTAGCTAAACAAGGATCACTTTATACTTTAATATGCCGATTTGTTTTTACAAAACCTTATAAAGGCTATATATGCAAATATGCATTGAGCAAATGCAAAATAGATTTTACAAAACGAACAATGTAAATATGAACAAACTAAACACTAAAATTGGACTCAAATAAGTGTGAGGGGTCACTATAAAAGAGAGAGGGGTCACTTCTACTGACCCCCGGAAAAGTACCAAAATGCATACAGTACATACTACATACCACACACATGCACAAAGAAAATGCAAGCGATTAATCAGTCACTTTAAAAAGGGTCACTTTTAGCTAAATAACGATCACTATAATCAACCATAATGAATAATGAATGTCACTTTTTAGTTAAAATTAGGTCACTTTTTAGCTAAACATGGGTTGCTTTTTTTTTGGGGGGGGGGGGGAGGGGGGAATGGTTAGCTTTTCATTTCCATCTTCCAAAGGGTATCAATGCAATACCCTTTGAGAAAAAAATTACATCCTGTGTCTCACAAAAAAAAAAGACCTTTCAAGATGGTATCCTCACATTACAACCAATAGAGTTCAACCAGTAAAGGGTAAGCTAGCTAATTACAGATTTACAGTAATAGCAAAGCAAAAGCATGAAAAAAAACCTATCACATTTGCCTTTCAATGCGATGCTTTCGCCACCATTTGCTCGGGGTATATGGCATATGCTCACACAAGAATTACATGGGTTACTTTTTAGTTAAACATGAGTCATTTTTAGCTTAACATGGGTCAGTTTAACTAGGGATCACTTATTAGCTAAATAGGAGTCACTTGTTAGCTAAACAGGGGTCACTTTTTAGCTAAACAGGGGTCACTTAATACTTTAACATGCAGATTTGTTTGTACACAAAACCTTACAAGCCTATGTGTGATTATATGCATGGAGCTAATGCAGATATGATTTTACAAAACGAACAATGTCAATCCCAACACAAACATATAGCTAAGAGTCTCACAATGTAGCAGAATGCAGTCATGCAGAGACATACAAAACATGATTTCTCATGCTTGAAAAACCCATCAGACATGGGTCATTTTTAGCTTAACATGGGTCAGTTTAACTAGGGGTCACTTATTAGCTAAACAGGGGTCACTTTTTAGCTAAACAGGGGTCACTTTTTAGCTAAATAGGGGTCACTTTTTACTTTAACATGCAGATTTGTTTGTACACAAAACCTTACAAGCCTATGTGTGATTATATGCATGGAGCTAATGCAGATATGATATTACAAAACGAACAATGTCAATCCCAACACAAACATATAGCTAAGAGTCTCACAATGTAGTAGAATGCAGTCATGCAGAGACATACAAGACATGATTTCCCATGCCTGAAGAACCCATCAGACAATATTAATGTATGACACTAAGATGTGGTCACTTTAACAAGAGTAAGGGGTCACTTGTGGGAATGTATAGGATCACTTTTGGTCTCAAGAACAAGTATAAGTTATTTATAACAAGAATATAGTCCAGCAAAACAATTTCAGCAAATAATCGGTTCATTCCTACTCAGCATGTGTTGCAGCACAATTATCAAAATTTCACATCGCCAAAAAAGTGATATGTAGAGCTCATTCCATCATAATTCCCAAAGTTACTTTTTATACAATTACTCATGTATTACATAATTATGAAGCAGTAAGATGAGAAAATCTAGCCTAGAATGCAAAATCATTTGAATTTTCAGTTTTTTTCAACTTCTGAAATAAAAATAACATGGAATCTAGATAAATTAATAAGCTAGGAGATAGTGAGGAGTGATCCTGAGCTATGATTGACTTTGAAGGGCCGTTTTGAAAGGAGCTAGTAGAAAATGTAATAGGATTTAGGAATCACTTTTAATGGAGTTAGGGGTCAACTCTAATACTACGCTAGGTCACTTGTAATGTTCAAGCAAAAGTTCATTCTCTTTCCATTTTTTCAATCTTATAAACAAGATATGAGCCAAAAGAATGAAAATTTGCATCTCACATTACAAAATATCATAACCAAAACCAATATTATCAACTAGACATCAATAAACTCCAGAGAGACAATACAACTATACAAGGCAATGTATTGTCTAAAGAAGGATGAGAATATCTCGACTTAAGACTCTTTAGTTTGAGCAATCAACGACTGAATCAAACAAAAATCTAGGTCAAGTTATCAATCGCACAAAAGAAAGGAAATATTGACTAATCAAACAAAAAATGGAAGAGATGATTAGAAATTCAACAACAAAACAGAAGAAATAAGTAGAGATTCGAAGAAACTATAGATATCAAATTAAAAACACAAACAAATGCTAGGAATTGTGTATAGAAATTTATTAAACCCTACAAATCGTGATTATGAATGATTCGAACAAAGTTCAAAATTGCATTGATACTTACCTAGAAATCGAAAACCTAAACAAAATCAGTGCAATTGTGAGCTCAATCTCCCGCCTTCGATATCTCCATTAATCTCTTCTCTCTCGCGTAGTCTTTGTCTTCTCTGTCAGCAGCCATGAAAATGAAAAACGCGACTGGAAGAGAGAGAACAAGGAATTAACCCAGCTAGCTAGTAAAAAGAAGTTTGCGGCTAATTACCAAAATGCCATTAATGACATAATTTTAACCCTTAGATCTACGAGATTCAACGGTGACTTCTCACCATCTCACTGTAGTTTGTCATCTCACCTAAACTATATATATATATATATATATATATATATATATATATATATATATATATATATATATATATATATATATATATATATATAAAAGATAAATAACAATTATAATAATAATAATAATTATTATTATTATAATTAAAAATAAAAAAAATCAGTTTGTCCCAGTTTTCTCCAATTTCTTCCAGTTTTCACCAGTTTGACCCAATTTTCTCCATTTTCTCCCAGTTTTCACCAATTACCAGTTACACTTCCCAATTTTCACTAGTTCTGCTCAGTTTCTCCCAGTTACCACTCACCAATTACCAATTGAAAAGAACGATCCCTTACTTGTTGTGGTGGTGGTGGTGGTGGTGGTGGGGAATGATGAGTTTTGGGGATGACAATGGTTTTTTTTTGGGGGGGGGTAATAAAAGAGTAATTGAGCAGAGAGAATACTCTAGAAATTTGTAGTTGTGTGGAAATGGGAGGGTAGACATTTAATCTCCCTCATTGACAGTCAACTTTGTAGTGCCACTTAATGAGCCCATCAGACACTCCTCATTTCTCTTTAAAAAAAGACAGATTAGGGATTTTTTCTAGAGGGGATTTAAGAGGAATATTCCTAGGCCTGTATTAAACGATTATGATAGAGGACATATGGAAAAGTTTAGGCGGGAAAAAAATGTATCAGCAATTGCTACGTGGTCTTAGGGTCTGTTCTCCCCAACTAAAAAACGTTTATATTTATTACTGAAAATTTATTTTTGTTGAACTTCGTTGAACTTTGTTGAACTTTATTTAACTTTATTTAACTTTGTTGAACTTCGTTGAACTTTGTTTATTTTTGTTGAATCTTGTTGATTCAAGTATTTTTTATAACTAGTTGGTATATTGGTTTGTTTAACTTTATTTAACTTTGTTTAATTTTGTTGAAGTTTGCTGAAGTTTGTTGAAGTTTGCTGAAATAAACAGAAATAAACAAAAATAAGCTGGGGAGAACAGGCCCTTAGTGACTTTTGTTTTAGTATAATCTAAAGATAGAGTAGGACCTTTTAAACTATTAGAGAGAGAAGAGTAACAATGACAAATGATGATGATTTGATTATTTTTTCTGCCCGGATTGATAAAAAGAAAAAAGATTTTGTTTTTTTGGATTTTATGTAATTTTAGTTTATTATGCTCTCTTTTGGTTTTTTAATTTTTTTTTCTTATACACGGCAGGTGATGCACTCTTATTTTCTGTATGCACTTTTCATCAAATATATATAACTCAGAAAATTGACTCTTTTTTTTTATACGAGAAACCTGCAGCCACTACTCTTAGAGTGTGTACTAGATAAACCCCGAGTGTTTGCAATAGCTTGAAAACCACACACCAGGCAAGCCAACAAGATAAATCTTGTAGACAAATCGTGTAGACAAACTCAACAAAAAGAGCTTAGTGGGATTTAATACATACTCTTTGACATGAAATTAAACCTCACAACCAACTATGCTACCTCTTTCAGGGCAAGTGAGAAACTTTACTTGTGTTGTAAACTTTAGTATATCAATTATGAACTTTTAATGGCAACAAAGATTTATAAGAAAAACTCTAATTGTTCATAATTTGACAAACTGTAGTTTCATAAAAGATAATTTAATAGTTCATACTCAATAATCTAATAGTTCATACTCAATAATCTAATGGTTCATGATTAATAAATCAAATGTTAATAAAAACTAATCTAATCTAATAGTTCATAAAAAATAATCTTAATGGTTCATTGTTAACAAATCAAAGGTTCATAAAAATTAATCTACAAATCTAATAGTTTATAAAATATATTCCAATGGTTTATATTCAACCAACCATAAGTTTATAAAAAGTAATAAGTAGTTCATAAAATATAATCTAATAATTCATAGAAAATAATCTAATAAAATAAATAGGGTCGACCTCGACATTTTACAAATTAAATGAAAGGTAATTTGGTAATTCTGCGCATGCATCAAACCTTAGCTATAAAAGCAGATTTTTCTTCTTCCCCTCATTTCTCCTCCTTCTCACTCTCTCTCTCTCATCCTCCCCTCTCTCTCTAGGGTATCTAGTGTCCATTTTGTCCTTAGGGTATCTAATATTGCAGGGGTCGCGTCTAGTACTTAGGGTTTGGGGAACCGTCTTATCCCTGGATAGAGGTGGCCACGTGCCGGTCCATTCCGTTCGTGTGCCGGGCTTCGTAATAACTAGGCACTGACCCGCATGGATAGGTATCGGGCCGTGTCGGGCCGTCCACCCGAGCCTGGCAGGGCCTTAGCCAGGTTTGGCCCGTGAGGATGTATTTTGGGGAGGAGGAAGGAGAGATAATGGGGATTTGAGAGTTGTTGCCATTGTTGGGGATTTGGGGATGTATTTTGGGGAGGAGGAAGGAGAGATAATGAATTTTGGGGAGGAGGAAGGAGGAAGTTGTACCCAGGCTTTTTTTGTGGCAAGACCGAGCCCGCACTGCTAGTTCGTGGGCCGTAGCAGTGCCGGGCCCGAGCCTTTGATCACCTCGGCACTAGTTTGGCCCACACCCGGGCCGGTCCATGCAGGCTTGGGCCAAGCCCGGCCCAGTGGCCAATATATAAGGGTTTATCGAGGGCGACGATGAGTGCTTAGGATTTTGGTTTACTAGACGATATAAGATACGGTAAGGGCCGAGACAACTAATTTTATGGTGTTTATTTGGTCAATTCTTTAGGCTCATGGATTTTCACCAGTAAAACGACGAACGATTTGGGAGGGAGAAGTAAAATTAACAGTAGGTCATGTTTCCTTGTTGTAATCATCAAAACCCACACTGGGAACTCCCAAATTTTTTCCCAATGTATCACAATCAAACATGATATTCTGCACATTAACAATGGGCCGTATAACCGTACCAATTACCATCATATTCAAGACTTTCAAAAGTGTGTTTAATGGCAAAAGGATAACACATAATTAACAGTGCTAAACAACTTCCCTCACCCTTGAACATCAGGAAAAGTCCATAATTTTTCAAAATCATTATCATCAATTAACTATACCTAACTAATAGCTTTCAAAACAGGTTGTTGACGATAGTTAAACTTCAAAGCTATGTTGGTGAAAACATGAGATGTAATAGGATAAGGGTGTTGGACAAGTAGTGGAGGTTTGGAGGTTCCGCGATTCTTGCGTTGAGCCGAACGAGTACGATTAAACATCGTGCACTATTTGTAAAGAGTGGGGAACGTTATGTTGAGAGAAGAAGAATGGTTTCTTCTCTTATGGCAGTAGAGTTAAGCGTGATTGAGGATGATGGAAGTTTTGGTTGATTGGTCTTTTATATAGACACAACACAAAGAGTATTGTTAGAGCAATAATAAAATAGCCAAATGTTAGAATTGAGGAAAAAATAAACTACAGAATCTTGCAACTCCTAAAACTCCAAAAGGGAGTAAGTTGAGAGGAAACAAACATGGAGAAGGAAACAAATTTTACCTACGTTTTTCACCGTAAACGAAAATTTATAATTATAGATTTCTCATCATAAATAAATAATTTCTACAAATTGGAATTGGTTGATTTCCGGACCCACTAGTTATGAACCAGTTCTGATTCCGGTACTGGGTACGCGGATTTTCTGCTCACCCCTAGTACAATGATTTCATCACTTAATTTTTCTTTTTTTGAAGGTATCATGTAAAAAATATAAAAAATCATAATATCTATATATTAGAGGCATTTTCTGACAGCATTGGAGGCGTCCACCTAAGCGAGCCATTGTAATAAAATTTTAAAATAAATATAAAATAGAAATATATGTTTTGGTATTGAATATATACTAAAGTTGTACTTTCCTAAATCCTTAAAGAGTACACTATTAATTAGAGGTTTTAGAATATATACTAAAGTTGTACTTTCCTAAATCATTAAAGAGTAGACTATAGATTTTAAAAAGCATATAACTTTAGTTTCACCGCTTAAGAAATTTAATTTCTTACATCATTGGAACGAGTACGAAATATCCTTTAAAATGAGACTCATTTGTAGTATGTTCTATTGATTTACAACATTAGATGCGTCATGCATCCAACATTAGATGAGTAATCAGTAATTAGCTTGACAAGCTGACAGAACTAAAGAGTTGCATGTAAAAATAAGAGAAAAGATATGCATATTAGTTATAAAAATTTAAAAAGCAATCTCAAGGTAAAATATAATAAAAAGAGTTATGAGCCTGTTCTCCCCAACTTCCCCCTGAAATATTCAGTAAAATTCAGTTCAGTTCAGTAAAATTTAGTTCAGTTCAGTAAAAAGAAGTTCAGTTCAAAAAATTCAGTAGAGTTCAGTAAACCAAAGAACAAATTTACTCTTTGTAATTGTAGATTCAGTAAAAATAAGTTCAGTTCAGAAAAATTCAGTTCAGTATTGTGCAGATAAGTTCAGTAAAAAGAAGGTGAAGAGAACATGCACATGTGTAAAATAAAGAAATAAACGAAGAATCTAAAATGATTCTAGGTCCAATCTTTGATAGGAAACTTTACCATTATCACGTATTATTTTATAACTGTACGTAATATACTGATCCCCCATGTTATTTTAGGGTTCCAATTTATGTTTCCTTCAACTTTATAATTATTAATGTACTCTCTGCGTACCACAAATAAAATTACATTGGACTTTTTGAGTTATTCAAGGCAGTACTTTGACCGCATATAACTTTGAAAAAACAAGCAAGCATTGAAATATGTTTTGCTATTTAAAGGTTTACGTCTCAAACTTCTTTATTTTTTGAAAAGTAGTTATGTATACATTAGACATTTAAACTGATTTTACCATAAAAGAATGATCATATCTTTGGAATGTTAGTTGTACACTTATATCAACATAAGAGTATTGACGTACCAACATCAAGTATATAAAGACTTTGAAACTATTAATTACTTCTTGGATTATGTAACATATGAGTTGAGTTAATTAATAGTTAATTGAAATTGATGATAAAAGTTTAAATTAGATAAGATATCATATAAAGTCAGAGTAATCTTATTATATGACATTCATGATATTAAATGTATTATATAAATATTTATCCATATATTACTAATAGTTTTTCACAAGTGACAATTACACTTTATTTTTTTAATAAGATATATAATCACAGTCCGTACGTGCACGGGCATTCTCACGTGCATCCACCTAGTAAAAAACATAAAAGAAACGAAACAAGAAAAAGGAAAGAAGAAAAACAAAACTTGCTGCAACAAGGCCTCGAGGCTTGCCTGCGTCGTTGCTGGTTTCTCCCCTCTCAAACCCTCTTTTACCTCACCCACTCTCACTCTTCATCAGTCTTCTCACCACCTCGTTTGCCGCCATTGAAGAAAAGCTTCAAAATTCTACCAAAAAATGGCGAAAATAAACTACATGAGGCTCAAAGGTAGTCAAAACCTAAGACTACGTCTACTTCTTTCAACTCTCTCTTCAACTCCCATTATCATCGACGATATTCGAGCTGATGAAACCTTGCCTGGTCTTCGCCGCCATGAAGTCTCTCTCCTTCAACTCATTGAGAAAATATGCGATGATTGTGTTGTCGAAATCAACGAAACTGGTAAGTAACTATGTTCAATTCCGAAACTAGGGTTTAACTTAACTAGGGTTTTAGTAGGGTTTTAGGGTTTAATGTTTTGTTTGTTTGTTTGGGACAGGTACGAAATTGAAGTACAAGCCAGGAGTTGTGATGGGAGGGAAATATTTGGTACATGATTGTGGGGTGAATAGGTCTATTGGGTATTTTTTGGAACCATTGGTGGTTTTGGGTTTGTTCGGGAAGAAAAACCTTTCAATTACGCTTAAAGGTACTGCTTTTTTTTTATTTTTAATATTATTATTTAAATTGATGGTTTTTGGATTTTGTTGCTGTTGCTGATTGATGTTATTGTTTGATGTTTTTGTGTTTCATTTGGTTTGGTTGTCTGTGAAAAATTGAAGAACTTGAATGATTCTTTGTTTTGCTGTAGCTATTTAGTGATACATGGAAATTTGTTTGATTTGACATCCCTATTTTTGCGTATTGCTCATGTGTGCATGTTTATCAAGTACATAAGTTATGATGGAGTTTAGGCAAAAATGAGCAACTCGGCTAGAAAGGGTTGTTTTTCATCAATAAGTTTGCTATGGGAGTTGAGTAATGTGCATACTATGAACAGATAATAATCTTTCATACTCGGTAACTCAGTTAGTTATCGGAGTGCTTAGCTTAATCGGTAACCATCCATAGTATTGATGGTTTTGAATTTCATTTTCGCTGATTGTTATGATGTTTTATTTTTCAGTTAGTTTGGTTTTGTAATTCATTTCGGAAGAAGAATACAATGAAGCACCACAGGGGATGGCCTATGTGCAAGGCAGTACAATCTCACTATAGATCCCTAGCTAGTATCCAAGAGCAATACAGAGAAACAATTAACCAACACACTAAAACATACTGCCTAAAGTACTGGAAGAAGATCTAGTTAAAAAACGAACACACACCAACCACTGAATGAAGCAAACAATCTTAATCACTACTGGGATGCTGCTCAGTTCAAATTCCTTTGTCTCCAAGTTTCATATACAGCAGCTGCCAAAAGGACCCATCTGAGCCGTTTCAAAGGATGCCTACCCCTGTTAAACCTTCAGAACCAGTTAAGCCCTTGCTTCAAAGTGTTGCTTCTACTCCTTTCATTGATCCAACACAAATTTCACGAGAGAAGACACACTTAAAGAATAAGTGTGCACTAGATTCTGCAGCGGATTCGCAAAGAGAGCATTGATTCACCATCACCATCCTCTGTGAGCTAAGTTATCAATTGTGGCCAGTCTATTCTTGGATGCCAGCCACAATATTAGCCTATGTCTAGGCAAACTCATAGCACCAAACTATATTACACCATCTGTATTGTGCACCCGGGCTCCTAACCCAATCATAAGCAGCTTTAACCTGGAATTTACCCCCCGTAACCCATGTAGCCATTCGATCCCTTGCAGCTGTCTCATTACCAACTACCTGCAGTATATCATCTCTCAATCCGAGTTGCTTCTTCCACAAAGTAGAACCATTCTGCTTATTCTCCACTAAACGTTGGATGTTTTTTTTTTTCTTTTGCTGTTGCTTTTTAGTGATATACATGGAAATTGGTCTGACTTAGCATCCCTATTTTTGCGTATTGCTCATATGTGCATGTTTTATGACGTTCATAAGGTATATAGGCAAAAATGAGCAACTCTGCTAGACAGGAATAGTTTTCATCCTTATGTTTGCGACAAGAGTGATGTGCATACTATGAAAAGATATTAGTCTTTCATAATCGGGAACTCAGTTCGTTATTGGATTGCTTTATTGAATGTGTGTTTTAACATTTTGAGTATAGCTTAAATTCGTAATTTTAGTGGTTCTAACATGTTATCTTTTGGATTAAGTTTGTGGCATAATGTTGTGATTGCCTTAAAATCACACAGGAACTTATATAATGTTGAAGAGCAAAAGTTAAAAACTGAATTTTTTTTCCACCTCATTGTATCTGAGCACATTCAGATTTGCATCATCCGCTGCACTTGGTCAATGTTAACCTTTGTCTTTTTTTGAAAAGCTCTTGTGGCTGTGAGTTTGTGAGTACCAGAATACCCCATTTCATCCTAAGATTGGGTACTCATTGCTATAGATTGTGTTTTCATCAGGAATAACAAATGATCCAAAGGATCCATCTGTTGATACCTTCCGGTCGACCACATTAAACATCTTAAAACGCTTTGGAGTTCCTTCAGAAGGCTTGGAGCTGAAAATTGAGAATCGCGGTGTCCCTCCAAAGGGTGGCGGACAAGTACTTTTGTCTGTTCCTATTGTGCATAGTAGTTTAACGGTAAGTTCCTATTGGTTCATAATAGTTCCAATCGTAGGTTCTGTAATTTACCATTGATTATTTAATAATTTGCAAATCTTCTCTTTATACTCATTCAGGCAGTGAACTGGATCGATGAGGGAATGGTTAAGCGCATTAGAGGAGTTTCTTTTTCTACTAGAGTGTCTTCCCAGTTTGAGAACACATTGATACATGCATCCCGTGGTATTTTCAATCGCTTACTTCCTGATGTCCACATTTTCACCGACCATAAGGCTGGCCCACAAGCTGGAAAGTAAGCTTCTGGCTTCTACCTACTACTAATTATGCAGTCCGTCAGCTTTATCTAAAAAAAGTACGCTGTCCATCAGAAACTATGTTTTTCACAAGGCTTGGCATTAAAATAAATTTTCTTGAGATGAAGGATAAGAAAGTGCACATTAGTTACTTATATAAGAAAAAAGAGGCCAATTCTTTTGGAGTAGCGCAAAATTCTATGCAAGACATTCATTTTGGGATAGAGCCATCTGAGGGACATTGAGGTTCCCATTGATTTATTTATTATTGGTGCTTTTGGTCTGTCTTGGTTTGTGGGTTAAATTTACATATGGAAATCTAATTATGTTTCAGCTCCCCGGGTTATGGGATTTCGCTGGTTGCGGAAACCACATCTGGATGCTTCATCTCGACTGATACGACTGTCTCATATGCACGGAAAGATGAGAGATCTGAAATTGAAGACGAGGAGAAGGTAGATCTGACGCCACCTGAGGATGTCGGCGTGGAAATTGCTTCTGCTTTGCTTGGTGAAATAGAGCAGGGGGGAGTGGTGGATTCAACACATCAGGTTTGTTATTATTAAGAAATGTTACCTCATAGCTTTTGTAGTTTTGTGTTCTAATGACACCTTAATTTGCCATTGTTCATCTGATTGCTTAAGATCAAAAACATGCCTGATGCAACTGTGTGCTTCCTGCTATATCAATGAAGTGGACATATTATGATATTTTCTTTAGGCTCTCGGCTATGTCTGTAAGGACTGTGCTAGGAGAAGAATGCTCTTATTTGTCTTGTTGTGGTGTTTTTATATAGAAATGTAGATGGTAAAACAATTGGATGAATGTATCATTGTAGGAAAGAATATAAGAGTAAGCAATAGCAATGCGACAATAGTATTGACTAATTTTCAGAACTTATTGCAAGTTGCAGACCAAACAAGCGGAGCTTAATTACTATGATGCTCCGACTTGCCATTTACCCCCGCCGTACCCGTTTCGACACGACACGACCCGGGTGCGGACACGGGATATGGGTCGGACTCGCCTTGAAATTTGTGGACATGGCTGACTGAAAGCAATTCAATAAAGAAAAAATTATGGGAAGAGGGAGGAGAAGAGATGAAACTGCAGGTGCTCTGTTAGTTGGATCTATCTTCTCTGCTCTCCAATCTCCATCTTCATTTTTCCTCGAGCATTTTCTCTCTTCCAGTGGAAAGAGGAAACTTATAAAGGAGTCTTACCTACCGTGTTTACAGCTATCTATTTCTTCAGCTTTTATTACTCTACTAGTTTTAAAGCCCGTGCGATGCACGGGTTCATATTAATACGCTCATATATGATATTTAATATATTAAATACTTTAAGATCAAAAAAAATATATGTTAAATACTTTAAACTATTATTTCATTAGCTTATACAATATTTTTTAAAACTAAACTATAATCCAATACTTTCAATTCAATATAAAGAGTAATAAAGTAACTTTTATTAGTATACATACCGATTACATAAATGCACCCACATTTTTAAATTCTATCCATAATAATGGTGAAGTTCACAATTATGAGTAAATAGTAATCTATCTATAAAACTTAACCACCTTTAATGAACTCTCGAATGTTTTAAGAAAAAAAAAAAGAAAAAGGAGAGAAGCAAATCACTAAGCATGATAATTAGGACGAAGGGAAGTCAAAGTGAAAAAGAAAAAAAGTTTTAAAGTGTGTGAATAGATTTATCAACCTCTACCAATTGAACAAATCTTTTCGATATCTATCTGTCTATCTCAACTTTTCATACAGCTCACAGTAGCTTCACATCAATATATGACATTAACTTTCATCTCTTCATTTTATTTTATTCTATTTTTCAATTTTGATAATAAAATGTCTCATGCCTACAAATAGTTTTAATTATCTACAGAGTATTGGTTGTACTCTATGAAACATCAAGGTTTAATTAAGTTTTAAAGGTTTTACACCAGTAATCGATAGTAATTATCTTTTCTACTTATATGTTCTAAACATATTGTAAATGCATCTCACTCTAA
Organism: Tetragonia tetragonoides; assembly: GCA_038025085.1. Classification (NCBI taxonomy): domain Eukaryota; kingdom Viridiplantae; phylum Streptophyta; class Magnoliopsida; order Caryophyllales; family Aizoaceae; genus Tetragonia; species Tetragonia tetragonoides. Next base: position 44,705,082 of record CM076139.1, read on the forward strand.
AGTATTTTACGATCCGAATCTAATGGTGTAATGTTTGTTATTTTTTGACATCTATAGAAAACGTTATATATGATTTTGAATATTTGACGAATATCTATTATAACTCTCAATTCTAGTGGCTTATCAATATCTAATTTTACATCGGTAAGGATATTAAGACTCCTAAACATTTTACACCAGTTATTTTTCGTCCTTATTCACGCTTAGGTGGCGCACTATTAAAATTCTCGCCTACGTGGCATGCCTCATTGCGCCCGTAATATGCCTCCTTTATATATATATATATATTGATTTTATCTGGACTCTCTCTCTCTATCCACTCACCTAGGTACCTGTTAATATGATATTTATTACTAGTTACAGTTGTCTGTCAGGCAACTTATTGACTTTTACCATCTCCCAAGGCCAGATGTCTCTTTTAACGAGGAGTCTTTCTTTTACATTTATAAAGGTTACAACGTACGTTAAGTTTCACTATAAATTTCTTTTCACAAAAATATATTTACAGTCTGAAAAAGAATTGACCATGTCCCTGTGTCCATATCCTAAAATTGGACACTCATAAAACGTGTCCCCGTATCTTCAATTTAAGATTTTCACATGTCTGACTCTTGGATCCTTACCCGAGTCCGACACCCATACCCGAGTCCGAGCATCATAGCTTAGGGCATGTTCTTTTCAACTGGTTCCCAGTTTTGCCCAGTTTTCACCAGTACCAGTTATAAAATACAGTTTTCCCTAGTTTGACCCAGTTTATCCCAGTTTTGCCCAATTTTATCTAATTCATTCCATTTTTTCGTAATAAATATTTTTTTTAATATTTGCACAAATTGAACATAATAGTTAGAAATGCAACAAGTTATATCGAAAAATAAAAAATAAATGTATATTGACTTTGTAGCATAATAATAATAAATTTACATTTTTATATTTATTTTTGGAGGGGACTCCATTAAAAATTACATTTTTAAAACCATAGTACCATTATTATAAAATAATAATAGTAATGGTAGTAGTAATAATAATAATAATATTATTAGTATTATTTTTTATTATTAGTATTATTATTATTACTACTATTAATATTAATATTATTATCCCAGTTTTCACCTGTTTCTACCAGTTACCAGTTAGACATCCCAATTTTGCCCAGTTTTTCCCAGTCACCAGTTCCCAGTCGAAAAGAACGAGCCCTTAATTAGACCTGTATCAATAGGGAGTGTGGTTATATAAAGTTACATTAATCTTTGGTATTCATCATGGAGGTTGTTTTATCATTTAGGAACGGAAGACATGCTATTTTTGGTTTGTCCAACTTAATTCTATTGGAATTTCCTCAAATTTCCCTTCACTGATAGTAGACTAGCTAAATTGTTAGTTGTGGCTTTTTTTAGAGTCTTTGTTTAAGATTAATTAAGATCAAAGCTACAGTATACTCTTTATAGTTGAAATCTTGTTCTCTTCTTGTTGTTAAAAGCTTAACTGGTGATTGAGTTACATTGTAATTGAATATTTAAATCTTCAAGTGCATCCAATTCTCTCAATCAATAAAGTTGAAGTACATGCCTTTTTTTTTAATTGCATGTGTGGACTTTTTTGTTTTGAGAAACATATCTAGATTCAAGAGATGCACATTCAAAAAGGGAAAGAGAATGAAGACTATATGGATTTACACGTAGTTTTCCCTATAGTTGTAGGAAATAGAGAGATGATTTCTGTAATTGAGCTCAAAATTTATTAGTGATATAAAAATCAAATCCACCATTAAAAATTTACAATTGCCAAACATAAATAAAGATTCTTTGAATCCTCCTCTTGGCCCACTTTGTTCATCAAAACCCCCCCAACCCATTCTACCTGATTATTCGAATAGGTCGATAAGTGACAAGTGGTAAGTCCTCATCTTCTCGCAATGGCCAATAGGTCATTCTGATAAATGGAATGATCGAATGACTAATCAAAGACAGAGCTCATTAGAGTCCAGCACTCGTCCTCCAACAACCAACAAAATAAACCAATAGAAATAGTAATAACAGTAGATTGCCTTTCACTATTATGATTTCCAGTACTCCAATTTGCCTCTTCCTGATCATGCATTTTCATCATAAGCTCCAAAAGTGCTATTGGAGACGTTTTTCCCAACGGGTACGAAAAAACCCAATCTCATGCCAAAGCTACACTTGTTGATCTGCTTTCTTTGCCTGGTAATTCCGCCCCCCCTTTCTTTTTCCTGCAATTAGGTGATCAATTTAACAAGGCATTCGGTCCGAAAGATAACACACAGCAGGATGGTGTATAAGAAAACACTCAGTAGCTAGAATTAGGTTCAGCTTCATTCCTTGCCCCGTTTGCTTCATGTTTTGTATGTTGAAATTCAAACTTAATGAAGGCAGCCATTGCCTTGCGCCATTTGTTCCATGCACCATGACCTGACATTCCATGGATAGCACTCTTTTTTTCCACCCAAGATAGAGATTTCATTGAATCTGATTCGACCATAATGTGGCGTTTCCTCATCTATTGTTTAATATACTAATAATGTTTCAATTATAGACATAATATTAGGTTTAGAGTTTTGATCAAAAATTTAATTTTTCCCGTAGCTTAAGGTTTTGTTGGCACTGGAAATATGCCAGCTAATAATCTTCATAAGAAAGTATGAAAAGGTTAATCTCATACGATTTCTTCAAAAACATTTCATTGTAAACACACAAACTAAATAGACATAAAAGATGTGTCAAAGGATAAGCTCTAGTATCACCTTCACGTAGAGATGAAAGCACCAATTCAGGAAATAGGCAATTAGAACTCGTTCATCACCAGTCTCAAAGTCTATGAAAGGGGGTCCTAGAGCAGTATTGAGTAAAACAATCATAATTGCCAGTTATACATGCCTTGACATGGGGTATTTTTATACCATCAAAATAATTCATGAAGTTCCTGCAACCCCTAATTACCAAAACAAAATAATTGCGCAACTCAATGTTTAAGGAGGTCCTATAGCCTCTGCCACGTTTGGACTTGAAAGTCCATCTCTTTACCTGCTAGCCGCACCCCTAAAAATTGGGTCTTCACTCTTCACTCCTTGCAACACCAGCAAAACTATACATCTTTTTTTAGTCCAGAAACACCAGCTTCAGCATGAGCATTGACACTGACATGGCCATATGGGGTATTTTTATACCATCAAAATTATTGAAGAAATTCCTGAAATCCCTACTTCCCTAATTCATGAAAAGAATAATAGCAGATTGAGTGGTTAGCAGTGGAGGAAATGGTCTCTCAGAAAATTTAAATTGAGGCTACGGGTATTACGTGATTAATAAAGCAGGAGAGTTTGGGTTGGTTGGTAACTGAATTACTTGTACAGGAGGATTCCAAGCCAGTTTGAATTAACAAAATCAGTAAGTTTGTTAGATATAGGCTTTGAACGTGATGGCCTAGCAGTCATACTCCATATTTTAAGGAGAGTATTTAATATGATTATGAATTTATGATCCACTTTTACTAGATAGAAAATATTACGTGCTGATGTCATAATGCAGTTTGGCAGGGAAAATTTCTATGAGCGGTCGCCATGTGTACAAAGATGATGTCAGAGACGGTAACTGTTTTAGTAGGAATATATACATTATAGTGATTATACCAGTGAACAAAAAATAATAATCCCTCCAGAATCTGCGTGTCGCGGTTCGCCCAATTATTGATTATCTGCGTTGATGCATAGCCACCAATCTGGGGAGGTGTCCAATCAGGGTCAGGTCGATTTATAGACTGCTTCTGGACTGGAAAGCATTGTGTGCAAAAGACTCGAAGGACAATCAAACAATCGATGAATGATGTTGTTAAGATCAGGAATACGAGCTTGAGCCTTTAGTTCACCACCAAGCTCTAAGCATTACCGTGTCCATAATATCCTCTAGTAGTCATGTTTAGTTGTTGAAATCAACTTTGGTTTCTGGATAACCGGATTGACCAGAAAACAGCAAATACACCAGACTTTTCTCAGAACGTGATTGTTCCACACCAAATCTGCTAAATTCCCGCTGTCATCCTGAGAGGAAGATATTAAAATAGTTGTGATATTTCTTCACTGAATATTTCCTATGTGGATTATCTTCCAAATGAGAGCATCTTCCTTGCGTCATTCCTTCTAACCTCCTTCAAGAGATCAATAAGCTTGTTATGCTGCTGCTCCTCCCAAACCCCTAATATTCTGTACATCAAAGTCCAGTACCATACAGAATCAACAAAACAGCCGATATTTAATACCATTGAATCTTTCTAATTACTGAGAATTGACAAGGGAATCTGTATCTACAATGCAAGTTATGTAAGGGGTATTGAGTGCTTGCTTACCAAGAATATGTCTCTGATTGTGAGAATTCCTGTGACCTGCCCTTAATTTCTTTTCTTATGTTTGAAATGTCATGTGATCTGGATGACATACATCTGAGTCCATTTCATAGTTACAGAGTGTGTCTTTTTTTTCTTATATTCATAAAGATTATCTAACTGAAAGATGATTTTTCCTATTTCTCGGTTTTGCAGGCGTTGTTGTTTCTACTTTGTGCTTTGTGTCCTCAAGATGTTTCAAAAGTTCGCGTTGGGAAACTTTCTCCGTATGGAATGGAAACTCTAAGACTTATTAGGGACTTCCTGGGAGTTAAATTTTCCATCAAGCCTGATCCTGCAACTGGCACGGTCATACTCAAATGTGTTGGATGTGGCTTGAAGAATCTGTCAAGAAAGATTTCTTGATCTGCATCTCTTTTTGCTGTGATCACTCTTTCTTCGCCGGCATATCCGAATCACAGGCATAGTTTTCTTCAATCTGGAAGAGGGTGATATATCCTACCTGATTCTGGTTATACCCAAATACATAACAGAGTAAATGCCAAATTTATTTCTATTTTCAGCAATTTTGCCAATTATTGTATGTATTTTAGAGCCGGCCTCTGTGTTATCAATTTTGGTTTCGTCGTAGTAGTGATCTCCTTCTATGTCTGAGCAAGTTAATGCCAGATGCAGATAGCGATTGTAGCTTTTCTCGTTCGAAGTTTCAAGGGGAGTTGTATGGTGGGCTGGTGGCTCATTTTGGTCAAAATTGAACTGTGGAAAGCTGGTGCTAGCTTTGTTTTAGTATTTTGGTTGTTATTCATTTCTAGGCAACTACTAACTTGTATTAGCAAGGTTGAAACTGGGTTAACCAAAATGGTGAAAAATCAAGTGGGTGGATTTCAACGAAAGTTCCTAGGTTTTCAAAAAAGAAAAAAGGAAAGAAGAAATTTCGCAGGGTGTTTCCAACTCTTTACGTTAACAAGGCAGAATAAGTAGTGAACCTCAGTTGAAACTTCTCAGTTCGTGTGTTTTTTATTTCATTTTTGCACTATACTTTCTTAGCACTTTCGTTTCCTTCATTTTTGCCTTACCTATAAAATCTCTGAACACCTGAAATGCTGAAACATATCATGCAACACAGTATACACTTATCTTGAATTTACTTCTTTTAACTCCTCAATACTAAATACTATGCAACCCAGTTACCAAGCTCAAAGCTCCCCACTGAAGACCTGTACTTGCCACTGGTGCACTGATGGTGAAATCATGTCACGGCTTCTCTCTCTCTTCGTCGAGGTAACATGGACAATCAACTGCATCTCCTTAGCTCGCAAGGCGTATATCAATGAGGACTTTTGCATGGTAGCCATCGTGGTTTTCGTGTGTGTCGCTTATTTCGCCTTGGTGCATTTTCCTACCGCGTATTATCAACTATCAAATAACGAGGCGTACTCTCGAAAAAAGTACTTCTTCAAGCTTGTGATATGGTCTCTCTATACAGTTATCTTGCTTGGTTTTATGTACCAAGTAGCGATAGTGTTTCCTTTTGGGGTGTCTCTTCTCCTCTTCTCAATTTTATTAGCACTATGTGCTCTCATATACTATGAGTTTTTCATCTATGAGAGTGAAGATAATAAAAGGAGAAACTCTACCAAGGCAAAACAGGGGACGTACTCTAGGGATAAATGTCAATCGCATGATATTGAGAGCCTAGAGGGACTAGAGGGAAACAATGTTTAGAATGATTTTTTTTTTTTTTTTTTTTTTTTTTTTTTTTTTTTGTGTGTATGTGTGCGCGTGCGCGTGTGAGTAAGTAACCATAGGATATTAGAGTATCTTATTTTTTGTATATTACAATTACTATTTTACTATTATTCTACCATTACAAAGAATGATTTCATAATGGCCAATGTTCTTTGCAATGCAACATTGCCCCAATTGTATTCTTGAGCAATGTCCATGCATGCCTACACAAAGTACTAAAGTAGTATAACTATTTTGTTATGGCACTATCCCTCATTAGGATGGATAGATAGCACAATGACACATCTTCCACTTGTCTCCAACAAACAATTATCTGGATCGAGTCTTAATAAGTTTGCACATATAGGAGTATTCCTATAGGGTGGATAGCGCAATGACACATCCCTCACTCGTCTCCAACAATGATCTGGATCGAGTCTTAATAAGTTTGCACATATAGCACTATCCCTCGCTAGAGTAGATAACGCAATGACACATCCCCAACTTGTTCCCAACAATAATCTAGATCGAGTCTTATTACCCTTAAAAATTTAAAATTTAAAAAAAAAAAGCACAAAAACATGGAGATGCAGGGTATCGATCCCCGTACCTCTCGCATGCTAAGCGAGCGCTCTACCATCTGAGCTACATCCCCTTTTTAATAGTCAACAAATTGTTATGAATATTACATTTTTTGTTTCTTTTTTACCTCCATGTCCTTTTGAAAAAAACTGTTTGTTGTACTTCTGGCAAAACTGGGATTGTGTGTGATTTGCTCGTTTTTTCATCAGAGAACAAAGATGTTGCTGAGAAGAGCACTGAAACTGGCGACTTCACGTTCATATTGCAATTCATACATCCGCCCTTTTCTCTCTCCTCGTTCTTTTCCATCTACTACTTTCTCTCACCTCTTCTCAACATCAACACCATCACAAACTGAAAGTGAAATTTCAGCTGGGCATTTCGTCGAGCATGTGGCAGACAATAATACAACACATTCTGAACCTAGTGCCAGTGCCACCATTTCTGTTGATCGTTCTGGCCTTTGCAACCCTCCTGGTATTGGGAATTTTCCATTTTATGTTATGTTATTTTGGTATTGTATTGGTAAGATTTTTGTCGTTATTTATTTGTTTGGGTGTTTTAATGGCAGAGCATTCTCATGGACCCAGTTCAGATTCTGAGCTTATTAAGCACTTGAAAAGCATAATCAAGGTTACCCATGTTCTCCTTTCTGTATTTTAAGTTCAGCTTAATGAAAAAGTGGTTATCTTTGAAAATGTGATTGGTTGAGGTTGTTGAACTTGAAATGCTGGGGTTTTCGGGCAATTGGACACCTTTTCTTGGGAAGATTGGGATAGACATACATGATGAAATGGTAGAAGATATAGAAATCCTGTGGGATAATATTCCTAAACAATGGGTTGACTGATGTTTTGATCCTCCAATAATGTTTGAAAAAGTTCTAATTTTTAAGTGTCATGTTGTTATTTTCTGTCTGGTTGCAATGGGTAAGGCTGCCTGTAGTTTACGGAGTATATTACTGTTGGGTTTTATTGGTTGTGTTAGATTTTAGACCTAAAGGCTTCTCAATGAGCAAACTAGATTTGACATTGAATATATACCTTTCAGCTGTTTGTCATCAACCACCACTCTTCCGCGATTACTTCCTTTCTACAATTCATCCAAGTGAGGATGAGTATATGTGTTTACTGTTTTCTTTTGCTAGGGAAGGGTTACATTAAGTATGTTGCTCCGAAGTACTTATTCTTTTAGTTAGATCAGGTAATGAATGGAGACTGTTCCAGTGGCATGTTTATATTGATATGTGCAATAATTTTCCCTTCCACTTTGCATTTGCAGTTTCGTGGGGGTCCGATCACTGTGGCTGAGTACATGGGGGAAGTTCTGACAAACCCAAAGGCTGGTTTCTACATAAATCGAGATGTATTTGGTGCAGAAGGTGATTTTATCACATCTCCTGAAGTCAGTCAGATGTTTGGAGAGGTCTTTTAACAACCTTTTTCACTTTTTAGTTGTTAGGTATGCTAAATTTGCATGGACTAGTGTTGTTTGCTTCGTTTATGCAAGTTTGACATGATATTATATTTGTTTGCTTGTGGCCTCTAGATGATTGGTGTTTGGGCCATGTGCCTCTGGGAACAAATGGGAAGACCAAGTAAAGTTAATTTAGTGGAGCTTGGTCCAGGAAGGGGAACCCTTATGGTTGATCTTCTACGGGTGAGTTAATGCTAGCATCATCGTCTAATTCACATTCGCTACCAAGAAGTCAACTAACATGATGCTCTTATGCTGTGCTGCATCTTCTTTTGCAGGGTTTGTCTAAGTTCAAAAACTTTACAGATTCACTGCACATACACTTGGTTGAATGCAGCCCAACACTTAAGGATCTCCAACACCGCAACTTGAAATGTGTGGATGAATATGACATCTCTCCTAATGGTGAGAAGAAGACCGTTAGCACAATAGCTGGGACCCCTGTGTCGTGGCATGCTGCTTTAGAGCAGGTTCCATCAGGAGGTATGGACCTGGATCCTTGCGTGTTTCATTCTTATAAGGACTTGAGAATTGAAAATACTAGGCAGTTAGACCAACATATTGTATTATGTCTGGACTTTCTCTATTGCAATAAATTTATGCTTGTTTTCATTCATGGCCGTGCTTGTCAAGTTATCTTGATGTGCTTACTTTAGTTTTTAACTTGAACTGCGTAGTAGATCCATTTAGGTAGAAAGTACGCAAGTAAGTAGCATATCAGTGACATATTTTAGCTGAACTATATACACTATCCTGCATATGGACTTGATTCGGTAGTGGTTTTTTCCTGACTTACAATGATTATGTATTGCTGGTGCTAGACGAAAACTTTATTTGTACACCCCTCAAAGAACAGGTTATTGAATAATCTGCAGAGGAAGTGACGGGGTGTTTACGTACCTGCGTGTTTCATAGCTTAGAAAAACGGACAGTCGCTTATGCTTTTACTTTTGTCATAAACTTTTAACGGTAATACATCTGATCCCTATCTTTTTCCGTAAGCAGAAACCTTGTGCATGTTTCCTCTTAGACAGAGGCTTTGTGGCACAAGGTTATAAAGAGTAAGCATCGTCTGCAGTATAAGGGTTGGGATGCACAGGTTGTACTAGGTTCAACAGATGTGAGCCCTTGGAAGTTTGTGTCTCATGTCTCGATTCGTTTCTTTTTCCCTGGTTAGCTTGAACTTTGAAGCTTGGATATGAGAGACGGATTAGATTTTGGGAGGATAACTGGTGAAGGACAGCTACTGTGTTTAAGATTTCTGTGGTTGTTCTAGCCTTCTGCGCTTCATTGTGCTACTTATTCTGTGGTCCAATTTTCTATGAGACAGTCTTGAAACTACCTCAAGACTGGGAGATGCAGGAGCTCACTCCTTTGCTTTTGAGTTTTGGAAACGGCGCAGCTTTCTGGAAGTGGCGATTCTATGAATTGGGTTGCTGATTGTTCTGTCGAGTTTTCCTGTAAGCCTTTTCTAGAGTTGGAAATGCCGTCGCAGAACCAACTGTTTCCATTGCCACTAACCTGTGGAAGGCAAAGGTACTGCTTAAAGTGCTGGCGTTCATGTGGACCTTGGCTTTAAATAAGATTAAAAGTTCAATACCAATGATTTTTACTGTAAAAGGAGGTCAGAAGTAGCTATTTCTCCAAAGGTTGTTTTCTGTGTTGGGCTAGTAACGAGACCTTGGCACATCTCTTCTTGCGGATTTATGTAGCGCGGAGCCTTTGGTGTAGATTTATTTGGCATAGTTGGGGAGTTTTGGGTTTAGCCCCCCTTACTGTTTAGAAGTTCCTGCAACTACAATTTTTTGGGAGGAAGAAGGAGAGACAAATGTTGTGGTCAACTGCTATCTTTGCTGTCATGCCTTTGGTTGGAGAGGAACACGTGGGTTTTCTTGGTCTCCGCTATCTTCTAATTTACTTTGGGATAAAGTGGTTCACTTAGCTTCATTATGGTCTAGGGCAGCAGGGACCTCTAGGAGATATAGTATTTCAGACATTCAAAGGCATTGGCCTGATTTGTAGATAGAGAGGACTCCTTAAGTCCTTGCCCTTTGTTTCTGTACTTCTGAATTATTTGTAATATACCTTTTCTTTACCTAAATAAAATGAGGTCAAATGAGAGGATGTATGAAGATGAAATGTGTGAAACTAAGCTGTCTAAACTCAAAAGAATCTTACTGATATATTATCTGAAAATAAACCAAGTGGTATGGAATAAGCTAAAAATGAATAGAGCATAAATCAGAAAGTCTTTTCTCAGACTGGTATATGAATTAGTTCTTTTTGTGCTTTGTATATAATGGAAGGAAAGTCAAGTTGTGCTTGTTTAACTTTTGTTTTTTCCTTGTCCTCCAGTTCCAACAATCATAGTTGCCCACGAATTTTATGATGCTCTACCTGTTCATCAGTTTCAGGTTTGTATTGATGTTTACTGAATTTACTCTATGTCAGTTTCTTCTCCTCTCTTTACATTAACTAGCCATCATGGAGTGTTGCAAATTGCAACAAACTTCTTCATAAGAAATGGCTGAAAGCTAACTTATCTTTTTGGTGATCTGGACGTTGGACAGTGATTTCTGTTACCAATTACTATCATATACCTGTGCGTTTTCTTATTTATGTTGTATGGATTGACCTTAAGATGTCACCCCTCCTCCCTCTTGATTATTTGTAAATACACTCACATGCACTCTTATGTTGAGCTGTTAGGATTATGGATATGAGTGACTGACTCCAATATATAAGACCCTTGGTCCGGTGTGTGACGAACGGCTACTTCACCAATAAACAAAATGTGCAGAAATTCTGATTAGCAACTTCACATGCATAGACATGACCTCCCCTTTCTGGAGACTCATAACAAATATTGTTGCTGTTCACCAAGAGTGTGTTGCCTACATCCAAAAGGAGGGCTAATAACAAAAGAACCATCATTCTGATAAAAGCTCATCAGCAAAAAGAAATTGATTCTACATTGGAACATTTTTGAATGGATTTCTCTTTAGAACTTGATACTACTGAGCAGCAAAATATGACACGTTAGCAGTGTATCTTAGGTACCGACTGTCCTGCTCAGTGCCTCAGTCATACATGTCTAACATGAGTTGAAGTAGGAGTATCATAGCTGGAAACTGTGTTGTGCTATGTTCCGTTTGGCCATCTGTTTTAAGTCTGAATTAGTAATTTAGTGGTAATGCACTAATGCTGTCCATGGTTGTGTATCAGTTATTGCCATGGTCTGACAGAGAATGGTTCAAAAAGCTCTCTTTTGCATTCAGCACTTGGTAGAAAGTAACTCACTGCAAGTGTCATCCTTTTTGTTTATCAACTGTGCAGCTTTCTTTTGACATACACTTATGTGTCTCTTTGGGCCCGTTATGTCGTTGGCTTTATGATATCTGAGATAAGCTGTCATTGTAATTGTGTAAGTAGTACGTGAATTATATATCTTTGCTATTCTGATTATAAGATATTCGCAGAGAGCTTCCCTTGGTTGGCGTGAGAAAATGGTCGATGTAGCAGAAGATTCAGGGTAAGGTTTCTGAATTTGGTGATCCTAGGATGACTACCTTTATTTAAGGATGTCAGTGATATGTTATTTTGTTCATAACACCTGTTAGGTTCCACTTTGTTCTCTCCCCTACACCTACGCCTGCCAATCTTTTTCTGGCAAAGCGCTGCAAGTGGGCTGCGAAAGAGGAAATAGACAAGCTTAATCATCTTGAAGTTTGCCCAACAGCTATGGAATTGACTGAATCAATTTCCAAGAGGATAAGTTCTGATGGCGGTGGAGCACTTATCATAGACTATGGCCTAGATGGAGTAGTTTCTGACAGTCTTCAGGTGCGAATCCTTCAAAACTTGTTATTTATATGTTATGCATTGCTTTGTGTTTTTATCTTTGTACTTCATGAGTGTCTTTGGTACTTCATAATTCTGTCATCTGGCGTGGCATTCTTGATTGCTTTTAATTTTGATGAAGCTGAATGCTATCATGAAATCTATGGGCCTTTTCTCAGCTTAGCCTGGATTAAGAACTGGTTTGGTGCAAGTGAGACCATTAGGCAAACAGATTGAAGGTTACATGTTTCTATCATAGAAAGATTAGTTCAATTCCCCTCCACTGGGCTTAAGAGTCCTGCAGGCTGACACCTGATGAGTGATGAATCACTGGAAATGTCGCAGCTAGTTACTGGAAATATTTGAAGTTCCGAAATTTATATGGAACCTCGTTGTTTGTCTGGCAAAAGTTAAATCATCAGTTTTGTAAACATGAAGTGTCTCGGCACATTTTGCGCAAGCTCCACAAGTTTGGACTCAAGAGTTGATGTTATCCTCTGCTGCAGGCAATTCGAAAGCATAAGTTTGTTCATATCCTTGATGAACCTGGAACTGCAGATCTCAGTGCTTATGTTGATTTTCCATCGATTCGTCACTCTGCTGAGGAGGCTTCAGGTGGAAAGTTCATCTTTTAATCTTATTCTTTGTTTTGAAAATTATTTTGTTTCCCCTTCTTAGTTGCTTTTTTTGCTTTTTTGTTTTTTCAGAGGATGTATCAGTTCATGGTCCCATTACCCAGTCCCAGTTGCTGGGTTCTCTTGGTATAAATTTTCGAGTTGAAACTCTCCTACAAAATTGCACAACAGACGAGCAAGCAGAACAATTGCAGGCAGCATATTGGCGTTTAGTGGGCGAAGGTGAAGCCCCATTCTGGGAGGGACCTGAAGAAAAGGTGCCTATTGGTATGGGTACTCGATATTTGGCTATGACTATTGTCAACAAGAATCAAGGCGCTCCTATTCCATTCCAGTGAACTTAGGTTTGGTCCGTTTGGATATGTTATACTTATGTATTGCTCGTCTTTCTTTCAAGTAGGGCGCTTTTTACTAGAACGCAGTTTCCTATAACGGTAACTGGATCTGAATTTAGCTGTTCTAGTATTTACTCTCTGTTCTCTCTGTTGTTTGTTGAGCTACCTCTTCTGATTGAGTACACTTATTACAAAGAATAGAAGTATCAGGAGAAAAGAAAACAGAAAAGAAAACATCTCTAGAATTTCTTGTAATTCTTTGTTCAACTTATACTCAGTAGTCAGGAGTATGTTTTAGATGTTTGAATGAGCACTGTGAATGCTTATACTGGACTCAATAAGCTCGAGGCTTTACGCTTATTATACTCTAATATAATTTTGGTCTTCCATTGAAACTATTCAATACATTTTCTGGTTGTAAGTTGTAATGATAAATTCATTTATTAGTCAAATGTGGCTGAAGTATGTATTTGTTGTCAGGGAGAACTTTTGAAGAACTAATTAATACGTAGCTTCAACCACACTACGCCCCTTGCTGATCTTCCTAATTTTTTCTCAACTCCAACCTCTGTAACTGGCAGATCCATTGTTGTAGACGAATGATTCTGTGCTTTGTGGATTCATCAAAACTACGGCAATTGCAAGGGGTTATGCCGTGTATGTATATCTCACTACCCTGACCCTTTCCTAGACAGCAGCCTCGGGCACTATAGTGTTGCATTGTTGCTGTATCAAAGGTAGCTCAAATGGTTTATTTTCAGAACCTGCATTATGACGACTTTGGCTCCGTAACGCTCTGTCACAACAAGCGGTAGTCTGGTAATACTTTTTGTATGGTTGTATTGTAAGATTTGTTTTATTTGTCAACGGTTTTGTACGGAAATCATACCAAGTCAGAATTTTAAAAATTATAATCATTTTTGTCAAAAGTGATGATGGTTGTTATGGTTTCAACTTAAAAGGTTAAGGAAGAAAATTACAATGGACATGCCATGAATGTGAAGGGTTGTTATGAATTTGGTCAAGGTTCGTTTCTTGACATAATATATTTGTAAAGTGCTTTGTTATCAGTAAAATTGTTTTCGTACTGTACTTGTGACTTGTGAGGAAGATCAGACTCTTTCAACAACATTATAACTGTTGATATAGAAATAAGGAAATTTTTCACTTTGGCGCTCTGACGTTTGGGGTAATATTTTTAGGTTTTACTTAGGTGACACAATATTTTATAAATAATTTCACTTAGGTGAGAGTTAATGACGGAGGTTAACTTCCGTTAAATTCTACTAACATTTGAAGGGTGATGAACCTTGATTAATATTGATTATTAGCGTGCGGAAATATAACCCGCAACGATCGAAATGGATCAAAAGTAAATTAAACGGCCAAACTAACGCATCCAAAAAATCCCCAAGTAATAGGTTTCCTCAAGTAATAGGTTAGTGGCCGTTCGATCCATTTCGTTCGTTGCGGGTCATATTTTAGCATGCCAAGCAATATTAATCAAGGTCATCAAGGCCAGGGTCATCACCTTTAGACGTTAGCAGAATTTAACGGAAGTTAACCTCCGTCATCAATGGTCACCTAAATAAAATTTATAAGAAATTGTGTCACCTAATTGAAATTATTCAAACCTCATATATCCTAAAAAATAATACCCCAAATCTTAGAGCACCAAGGTAAAATTTTTCCAAAAACATATTATAACAAACTCATTATTTGTTAATATAGAAATTGTTATACCCAAAAATAAGAAATAGTTTTTCATATTTTTTTTTTTTTGGAAAAGGCAAGACAACCAGGATATCTCTATTATAGAGATGATCCTAAAGTGTTCTTCACTAACATGGTAGTGAAGAATATGAGAAACAATTACACCAAGGACATAACAAGGAAAATAAGAAACCTAAAATGACACAATTAATGAATCATCTTCTGCTTCTCCATCTCCAAGCCCGTAGATTCTTGGTGAAACCAAGCTAATCAATCTTCGAAAACCTAGAACCGGATCGGATTGAAAGCAAAGCAAACTGAGCCAAACCGTACCACACAAAGAGGAACAGTTTCTTCAGATCCTCTTTGCAAATGCATATCTACACTTTGAATGATCTCATACAAGCCCAAACCAGATCTTTTCAGTGAAGGAAACACAAACAACCAAAAACCTGTTCAAATTTGGGGCTATCGATGGACTAAACAAAGCAAGAAGCACAAATTGCTAAAGAAATTTCTAGGGTTAGCAAATCCCCCAAATTTCGCAGATTCATATAACCAAGATTATAGAGAGGAGATTTAAGGGTCACCATGAAGAGGGAGCCAAACGAAAGAGCCCCCATCAGATTTGAAAATAGCCAAAAGATGACTATAACCATAGGAAATAGATGAAAGAAGCCTGAAGCATTGGAGCTTGGGAGGAGGATGAAGCTTGGAGGAGGCGGCTGAAGTGATTTCTAGGGTTTAATCCGAGGAAAATATTTTCTCTCTCTTCTTTTCTTCTTTTTTTCTTTTTTTTTTTCTAAGAGAAAGCTTTCTAGAGAGAAGGCAGAGCGCCTCTCTCTAGATACTTCCCCCTTACATTTTTTCTCCGGTCACAACATAAATCTATATATACTTTCTGGACTGTTTCATCTATACACACCTAGTAGTATACACAAACTTGTCTAACCACTAGGATGTTGACATGTGGCAATGAAATTTGAGAAATGGGTGGAAAATGTTGTGAAATGGGAGGGAGTACATGTGACAAAATGGGGGGAAACAACATAGGTTTTCCTTCCTAAAAATCTCAAAAAAACAAGTTGGCTGAAATTTAGAATTAGTGACCTTAATTAGTCATCTCCGGCGATAATTAATTTTCCGGCGTACAACAAAAATTTCCGGCGAGAATTGAAGTTAACAATTTTTTTCCCTTTTTGATACGAACAAGCAATCACCAGCGAATTTTTCTGAGTTTTGATATCGGCGACGACTCAACCATCCCGGACGACTTACCCATGAGTCCATGACAGTGAGAACTCAAATATGGCGGCGACATTGATAATTGGGGTTACAAATTCGAGATGCAAGACTACTTTGATAAGTTGTTGGATGAAAAGATCTCATTAGAGCAAGATTTTGATTCTCTTTTTAGCAATTCAAGTAATTTAATGATTTTGGTAGTGGTAGTAATTGGATATACAGCAGAAAAAATTTTACGACATGGTTGCGCTTTTGCGAAGAAGAAGATAAACAGTAGCAAAAAGGTTTTTTGGATACCGGACGTTTGTGACAATTGACTGTAAATTTGTAGCAACAACCTTACATGGATGTTTTATATTGTAGTAACAACAGTTTAGTATCTGGTGATTTTGCACTTGTGGAGCTATTGTTTCTAACGTGGGATAATTGATAGGAGTAAATGATATGGAGATGAATGACTAACCACTATTTTGTTCTAACAGATCATGGAAGAAGGCGATTACATTGTGGAATCAAATAGTGTACATAATGCTAAGGATATAACCATGGTTTGACACATGACAAACCATAAACATTAAAGTTTGCTACATCGTTTCTTTGAATTGCAAATACTAAATAACATAATAATATTGATTGTTCCCAGCGAATTCCAAAATTTTTCGAACTAGAGTAAAAAGTTATGACAAAATGGCACTTCCAATGTGTATCATAACTTTACTACAATTTTCTTTAATAAATTTTTTTTTATCTTCAAATAAGGCATAAATTATAATGCTATAAACTAGTATAAAAAAAACACCTCCAATAATGATATTTTCACTAGTCACGTAATAAATGTTCACAAATTGCTTTTAATAAAAAAAAATTCTAATTTGAGTGATGCATGCCAATTAGTATTTATGAAGGCATGTCATTAATATTGACTTTATATAGCGCGAAGATTAAATCACGCCATTCATAACTTCTCCTTTCGTTTTTAAAAGGTTGGATATTACTAATAAGCTCAAAATGATTTGTAATCACATTGTGAAAGTCAAGTAATTGTAATTCCGGATGTACGTCTTTTGTTTGATTTTGATGGGTATATGATTTTCACCTCTATTGGTTGTTGAACTTCAATTCCTATAGGTGTTTTAGCTACGACTTTTCTTTTCTATATAATAAAATGGGATAATAGTTATCAAAAAATAAGTAAAAGGCAATTGATTGCACATGGATAATATCAACATTGTGCACTTACCAACATTAGTGGTATGTCATATCGCATTATCAAGTGTTATCAAGTGTGACTATAAACTATAAGTGATTTGAACCTACATCATTATTACATATCATGATGGATCAAATCGTAACTAGTATCATATCAACTATTGAATGTAAACAACTCATCTCATATCGGTGTTCCATTTGGCTTATTTTGATACCCTAGATCCTAAACCCTATACCCTATATCCTTTTTGAAGAATGAGATAAACATAATATAATGATGCTATATAAAATCAAATAATCGTCAAAGTAAAAGTCTAATAAGTAATGACTCCTTATTACTTATTAGACCTGTTTTTTTTTTACGATTATTTGATTTTATATAGCATCATTATAATATATTTAATGGCTAACGACTCCTACAAAAAAAAAAAAAGTAATGATCCTACAATAATAATAAATAAATAAAAAAAGAAGTAATGACTCCTATTAAAATAAAATGGGCTACTTTGGTTCCTATGGGTGTTTGAGCTACATCTTCTTTTATGGGCTACTAATTATAAATAATAATGATAAATTAAATAAATAACACAAATTTATTTAATTGTACATGGATAATATCAACATTGAGCACTTCTCAACTTTAGTTGTGTGTTATATCACACTATCATGTGGGAGTATAGCATATAAGTGGTTTAAACGTACATCATTATCACATTTCATGATGGATAAAATCGTAACTACAAATCATTTAAACTATTTTAAGCATACATATAAGACATATTATTATCAGACAATAACCATTAAATTGAAACAACTCATCTCATATCGGTGTTCCATTTGAATTATTTCAATATCCTAAATCCTAAACCCCATGTCTTATACCCTAAATTCTAAACCCTACACCTATAAGGTGATGTGAATGAAGTTCAAGATTAAATTAATAATATATGAGTTCATATCACAGGAACAACTACGTGTCACATTCAGGTAATTTTAAGAGGACGAGTCATATTACAGTAACAACTATACCTTATAAGGTGAGGTAAAAACGAAACTTTGACATCGGATTGTGATTGCATAGTATATATATAAACAACAATGGGTAATATCCTAATAAAGGCCTCTCAAATGTCAAATAAATTTGAGACAATTAGTTATATTCTAGTAATACTAATAGTGCAACTAAATTTTATGTCAATATCATTCGACATTGATTTTTATATGTTTTAAAGTTTGAATATACAAAAAATAAGTAGAGTTGTTTCAATTATACAAGTGCATTCAATGAGTAAAATTATATTTGATATTATTTACGTAAAAGTTACAAGATTTTTCGAAGTAATTAATTGTAAGTATACTTCAACAATAATATAATGGTAATGAGATTTTCAAATGTAAGACAATCATAAGTATTTACTCTAATATTACCTTTTTGAAGAATGAGATAAACATAACTTAGTTATATTATATAAAATCAAATAATCATCGAAACAAAGGTCTAAAAAGTAATGGCTCCTATTCACTAGATCAATAGCATTTATTTCAAACTAACCATAATACAAAATATATATGTGTGAAGATTAAATAACGTTATTCATAATTTCTCCTTCCGCCTTCAAAAGGTTGAATAGTACTAAACTCAAAATGATTCCTAATCACATAAAGAAGTTAATTATTAATTTTAATCAGGTGTTTTTTGTTTGGTTTTGATGGGTATATGATTTTCGGCTCAATTAGTTGTTGAACTTTGGTTCCTATGGGTGTTTAAGCTACGTTTTCTTTTAGTTCCGATCAAATAAAATGGGCTACTAATTATAAAATAATAAAGAAAAATATTCAACTAATTGTACATGGATAATATCAACATTGGGCACTTATCAACTTTAGTTGTGTGTCATATCACACTATCAAGTATGAGTACAACTTAAAAGTGGTTTGAGCATACAACATTGTCACAAATCATGATGGATCAAAACGTACATACAATAGTATATATCAACTATTGTAAGCATACATATAAGGTATAGTATTATCATACAATAACCATTTAATTGAAATAACTCATCTCATGTTGGTGTTCCATTTTGATTATTTTAGCTAATTGTACATGGATAATATCAATATTAGTTGTTTGTCATATGACACTATGGAGTGTGAGTATAACCTATAAGTGGTTGGAACGTACATCATTATCACTTATCATGGTGGATCAAATCGTAACTAGAGTTGTATGAAATACTCTAAGCACTCATATATAAGGTGTAATTATCAGACAATAACAATTGAATTTAAACAACTATCGGTGTTTCATTTGGATTATTTCAATACCTTAGATCCTATACCCTACACCCTACACCCTACACCATATACCATATACCATATACCATATACCATATACCATATACCATATACCCTAAATCCTATAACCTATACCCTATACCCTATACCCTAAACCCTAAACCTTAAACCCTATACCCTATAAGGTGATGTGAAGTTGAAGATTAAATTAATAATATATGAGTTTATATTATAGGAACAACTATGTGTTACATTCAGGTTAGTTTAAGAGGGCGAGTCTTATTATAGTAACAACTAAACCTTAAGGTGGGGTGAAAATGAAATTTTAACATTGGATTGTGATTGCATAGTATATATAGGAAGAAAATTAAGTGATATCCTAAAAGGTTTCTCAAATTTCTAGTAAATTTGAGACAATTGGTCATATTATAGTAACAATAATCTGAGAAATTACATTTTATGTCAATATCATTTGACATTAATTTTTCTATATTTTAAAGTTTGAATATACAAAAGATAAATAGAAATATTTGAGTGATACAAGTGGAATGAGTGAACTTTTATTTTGAATTTTATTTTGTTTCTTTTTTATTTATAAATGTAGTTATATTATAGATTTAGATATCGAATGACCGATCTATCGATTCTGAATCGTGCTGTAAACACAAATTAGTTTGAAATGTAATTGAACCAATTTAGATATTTTCTCCCTATACGTGAATAGAAGTATGATATTTATAAGAATATTATTATGAAATAGATTTCTATACATTACATTTACGATGACTCATGACTGGAAATATTTCATTAGGACGCATAAGGGATGTAGGTGATAATTTATCTAAACAATGGTTGTGGACACCAGCTCAGCCGACACCTATAACCGGTTGTTTAGAATAATTAACGTTTATTTTCTTTTGTTTTCCTTACTTAGTTTTTGCAGTAACAAAACTAAAATACTATTTATATGGTACATAGGATCATCTCGGATTTGTGAACTCATGCGTTGTAATCGTTAGAGGCCATCTCGGGTTCACATCTCCATGCATTGTACCCTATGTGCTTGAAGACCAAGACATGGTACATAGGATCATCTCGGATTTGTGAACTCATGCGTTGTAACCGTTAGAGGCCATCTCGGGTTCACATCTCCATGCGTTGTACCCTATGTGCTTGAAGACCAAGGTTCGCCGCCGTACCCTGCTAAGTCATCTTGGATTTGTGAACTCATGCGTTGTAACCGTTAGAGGCCATCTCGGGTTCACATCTCCATGCGTTGTGCTTAGGTACCAGAAGAAAGAGATGTAACAATGCCCGCTCACTAGCGCCACAATAAGTCTTTCAAATCGTGACAGCGTGTTGCATATGGAGTCACTAGTTGAGCAGCGATTCTTTTAGTACGTGTAATCAAATACTACAATTGTACCAACGCCTTTTTTTTTTTTTTTTTTTTTTTTTTTTTTTTTTTTTCAGGGTATAACCACGATGCGATTCAAAGATTGTGTGCAGGACGGCCACACTTACCTCTTAGCAACCACACCTGAAGATGCCAAGGCTAAGAAGGGCAGAACTTTTCGTGTGCGTCATTCTCTTCTGCGACCTCGCGGGCTACCAGTGCAAATTGATGGCTCACTTGTTCAACCGGGGATGTCGACCATGACTGAGCAAGGGGCGCTGGATGGGACCACTGCTTATATCCTGAAAAGTCCCTATGATGATCATTCGCCTTCGCATGCTACATTTCCCTTACTTGGTCGCAAGATCATCTCTGACTCATCCAAGTGGAGTTCTCATAGTTTGAAGATTTTCGGGGAATACTGTTATGTTCCGAAGTATTGGGAATGGACTAAAGATATTCTATCCCGCTTTGGAACAATCTTGACAAAAGCTTCTATTCATCGTGCTGTATATGCTTCCCTTTACACCTATGACCGGGAGCCTAGTGTTTTTCGTGCGCTTTGTGAGAGTTGGTGCCCTACTACTAACACTCTCCACACTTTGAAAGAGGAGGTATCCATTTCTTTATGGGATTTACATGAGATTGGCGGTTTACCTATTTCTAGTTTTCCATATGATGAAACAGTCCCCCATTGCAGCATATTGCAAGGGAAAGGTAAAGATGGCCAAAGACTAGTCCCTCAAACCTTTGAGCATTTGTTTGCTGTATATTATCACTTAGAAAATCATACCTCAAAAGGAGTTACTGCTGAGAAATGGGTTGGCTTTTGGTGCAAGCAGAAGTTAGTCCACAAAGCCCCGACTACGCGACGACGTCGATATGCGAAGGTTGCTCCAAAATTTACTCATAATCCGGATGGTAACTTCGAGATTCAATCCAGGGAGTGGACCGAAAAAGAACTTAAAATTTTTAGTGACCTTGGGATTGTGGAGGAAGAGGAACAACAAAAAGTGTACTTAGCAGCATTTCTCTCTTGTTGGTTGTGTATGTTTGTTTTTCCGGAAAATGAAGACAAGTTGATTAGACCCAGAACTTTTGAGATGGCGGCTCTGATGGCGTCGCAAAAGAAGTTCAGCCTTGCTGTTCCCGTATTGGCTAACATCTATCGTGGTCTAAATGAAAGAGCCAATTCCGCCAAGCCTTCATTTAGCAAATGCCTTTTTCCCGCCCACTATGTTTATGCTTGGCTTGCGTGTTATTTCGACACACACTACCCTCTAGATCCATCTCTGCCTGGTCCCAAAATGACAAGATATTCGGGCGCCCAATCAGCAAGATGTTTAAAGGATGGGGAGGCTCGAAAGCTTATTCATGAAGGGAAAAACATCGATTGGGGGTGTAATATATTGAACAAGAATCGGAATGAAGTCTTATGTGATGATGATGTTTTGGCAACCTCGAAACACGAGTATCTGGTGTCTCTTCGTTTTGGCTATTTGCCCTTGCGTCATGAAGACCTTTTTTTATGTTGAGCCTTACAATCCTCATCGGTTTAGCAGACAATTTGGTTTTTGTCAACATATTACTGGCAAACTTTTGGGTCCTTCTCCTCCTGCCGAGGTGTCTTATGGCAAAGCGCTGACGTATTGGGATACGCTTCTCTACAAAGGTAGCAACTGCAGTGTTTTTCTACGTTGTCTCTCTTTGAAACCACAATAACTTGTCACTCCTCAATTCCAAGATTGTTGGTCCAAGGTGAATGTTCACGACCTCAGGGATAGCATTGACATCCTTCTAAAAGGGTTTGAGTCTGATTCATCTCGTTCACAGAAGGATCAGAAAGGTAAAGCAACAAAGAGAGGTACACAAACTGAAATAGTGCTCATCGACGATGAAGATATGGATGAAGCCCCGAATGCGTTTGCTAATACACCAAATGCTCTTTCCAAGTCATGCTCAAGTTCTAGAATTGTGACAGGCGCAGATATTGAGGGTAGCGACAAAGAGTCTGAAACTAACTTTAAGCATCGGAGAGGGAAGCGAGAGTCTCGGGTCAAGGATATGGAGAATAGCAAGACAATTTGTGCTAACAACGTCCTTGATGACATTCCTGATTTTTCGACCACACCTAACGACCTCGCATTGGTATGCTTTTCTTCTTTTCCGTTCTATTTATCTTCTTCTTCTTTCTCTTGTTTACTCATTAATCTTAACTATTTTATGCAGTCAGGGGATTTTGATCTGGACAAAGAGGTACCAAATATCATCAATGAGCCCCTTCTTAATGAGCTGAAGGAAGGCGCGAAGACTTATGGGCCCCATTGTCGACCTGGAAAAGACTACACTTTTGTGAAGGGATTGACCGCTAAAGTCGTCAAGGAGAATGAAGAGGATGCAGACTCTCTATCCACCCATAGCCAAGCTTCTATTGAGGGACCTCATTCTTTGGAGACAGCAAGCCAGAAGCTTGTACATGTTCCAACAAACAATTCCACAGTTGAATTGTCTCCTGCAAAGAAGAAGTTTCTTCCTTCATATTCGGTTACTTCTTTTCGACCTGGTCCTCATTTAAGAAATATATTTGCAGAAGCCATACATGACATTGGAGCAAAATATTTAGCGATCTTACGCGATGCTCCTTTCATTGAGGTTGAGAAAAGGTATTCGGAGGCTTCTACAGTATATAAGGGCATTGCAAACCTTAAAGGAGATCCTACCTTACTGCAGCGTAAAGTGGACTCATACATGGCTTCTGTCAGATCTTACCTTGCACTGGAACATGCTGTTGCGCAACGCAAGTGGCCTGACGACTTAGAGCGAGAAGTGACAGTACATACAGTAAAGGTAACTGAAGCAGAATCAAGTCTCAATACTGTGCGCGCCGAGCATGGTGATTTAGTTAGGAGACGCTCGAGAGTCGAACAAAAGGTTGTGAATCAAGAGGAAGAGCTACGCAATGCTCGAGAAGAAGGACGTCAATTGACAAGTGACCTGGAGGCTAAAACAACTTTGGTGAGCCAAGTTGAAGCACAGGTCGTAGAGATGCGTGGGGTTCTAGCTGAGATAGAGGCGAGCCAAACTTTAACACCTGAGGAAGTTGCCCAATTCGAGGAGTACAAGAAGAGCCTTTTGGAGCTTCAGTCATCACTTAAACCCGAAGAGTGGATGGACTCAGAATGATTACTCTTATGCTTATTTCTTGTTTATTTATTTTACTCAGCTGCGAACATAGACTTCCCTTATGTATTGTCGACTCCATTCTTTTATGAATAAAGAACGTTTTTTTGTTTATTTGTTTGACTGTACTTGGTTTTATGTTTTCAAGTTGCCTACGTACTTATAAGAGCATGCAATCTCTAAATAAGATCAAGTCATAACGTAGTTCAAGAAAAGAAATTATTTTATTTAATTTTTTCGCCGTTTCACAGTTTATACTCTTGTGGGCCAGGAGTAATGAATTTTTTTTTGTTTAGCCGTTCACAGTTTATACTCTTGCGGGCCAGGAGTAGTACAATTTTTTTTTTTTTTTTTTTTTTTTTGTGTGTGTGTGTGTGTGTGTTTGTGTGCAGTTTAAGCTCTTGCTTAGGAGCATTGTAGATGCACTCTTCAAGGATAGTAACGCTTCAAGAACTTGCCATTGATAGGGCCAATTCTAAGTCCTTCACCATCAACAATCTTATAAGCACCATTTGTGTAGACCTCTTGAACGACATATGGGCCATCCCACTTAGAAGTAAATTTGTGTTTAGTTTTGCGTGAGACGATGATAGGCCTTCTGACTGCAAGGACCATATCCCCAACTTGGAAAGAGCGAGGACGGACTTTCTTATTGAAAGCACGTGACAAGCGTGCTTGATTACATTGAAACTTTTGTTGTGGCTCGATCCTTTTCTCGTCAAGGGTCTCCAACTCTGTTAGGCGAAGCTTATCTTTCTCATCATCCGTAAGCCCTTCCTGTATAGCGTCTCGCAAGGATGGGATTTCAAGCTCCAAAGGCAAGACAGCCTCCACACCGTACACAAGAGCATAAGGAGTTGATTGAGTTGGCGTCTTATAAGTAGTGCGGTATGCCCACATGGCTTCATCAAGCCTTTCATGCCAATCTTTCTTTTTGGGCTTCAAGACTATCTTGCTTCACAAGTTGCAAAGCGTCTTGTTGAAAGCTTCAGCCAAGCCATTTGCAGGGGCGTTGTACATCGAGGAGTTGTGTTGGGCAAACTTGAATTTTACACACAAACTCGTCACCAACTTATTGACGAATGACTTAGCATTATCAGTGATAATGTATCGTGGTACGCCATATCGATATATGATGTGAGTTCGGATGATGTCGACGACATCCTCCTTTTTCACTTCACGAAGAGGGACTGCTTCTGCCCATTTAGAAAAGTAATCAGTTGCAGTCAGGATGTATAAGTGACCAGCCGAAGACTTAGGTATGATGGGTCCTACTACATCGAGTCCCCAAGCTTCAAAAGGCCAAGACGCCACTGTTGGATGCAATGGTTCAGGAGGTTGATGAATGAAGTTTGCATGGAATTGACAAGCCTCACATCTTTTTGCATAGTCCATGCAGTCTTGTACCATGGTTGTCAGTAGTATCCTATTCTCTTGATACTATCATAGAGTTTTGGACAGAATTGATGGGCACCACATATTCCTGAGTGGGCATCTTTCACTGCTTGAATTGCCTCTTCTTCTCCTAGGCATCTCATCCAAATTCTAAGGAATGTTCGACGATAAAGGGTTTCTTTGTAGTATATGAAGCGAGCAGCCCGTCGACGAATCTCTGTTTTGTGCCTTGGGTCATTTGGCAACCTTGCGTGTTCCAAGAAGTCAATTAGTGGTTGGCGCCAATCCTCTTTGTCAATTTGATATACAGAGATGAGATTGACTTCTGCATCAATTTTTTCTTCAAGTGGCGCCACAACCCACTCCTTGCATATAGGGACGGACATGTGATCCTTTGCCCCCAGTGCCAAAGTGGCTGTGAGATTTGCAAGTGCGTCAGCCATCTTGTTGGCACTCCTTGGAACATGTCCCAACTTGACTGTGTTGAGCCTATCCAATAACTGCGAGGTGAATTGGTGATATGGGATCAAGTCTTCCTTTTTGACTTCATAGTCGTTGAGAAGTTGGTTAATCACCAATTGCGATTCGCCATATATGTCACAATCCCTTACTCCTATTTCCAGTGCCATTTGAAGACCCAAAATGAGAGCTTGATATTCGGCTACATTGTTGGAACATAACTGAGTAAGCGTAAAGGAGTATGGCAATACATGTTTTTCTGGAGATATAAAAACTACTCCCGCTCCAGCATCGTCTTGGCGTGCGGCCCCATCAAAATACATTTCCCATGGAGGCACTATTTCGATAAGGAACACTTCTTCAACTGGCAAGTCGACTGTGAGTTCCCATTCTGCAGGGATGGGGTGATCGGCTAGAAAGTCAGCCAATGCTTGCCCTTTGATGGCCTTTTGAGACACATACTCGATGTCGTGTTGCTTAATTCGTACTGCCCATTTGGCAAGTCGCCCTGACCTTGATAATATGTACTTGATAGGGTCTGCTTTGGATATGATCCTCACTGTGTGCGCTTGCATGTAGTGCTTCAACTTTTGGATTGCAAAAATGAGCGCCAAGCACATCTTTTCAATTGGTGAGTAGTTCAACTCTGCCCCTACCAAAGTGCGATTCAAGTAGTATAGAGCTCTTTCCTTACCCTCTTCATTTTCTTGTGCACATAATGCCCCCAAGGAACTTTCTTGTGCTGCGATGTAGAGGATAAGTGGTTTTCCATGAATTGGTGCGCCTAAAACTGGCGGTGTAGACAGATACTTCTTGATGCTATCAAAGGCGGCGCGACACGAGTCATCCCAATTGAATGGAGCATCCTTTTCCATGAGATGACTAAATGGATGACATCGTCCTTTGAGGTTGGAGATGAACCTTCGAATGTATGCAAGACGACCTTGAAGGCTCCGAAGATCTTTAAGATTCTTTGGTTCAGGCATGTCTTGGATCGCCTTGATTTTAGACTGGTCAATTTCAATTCCTCTATGTCTGACAATAAAGCCAAGGAATTTTCCTCAAGTAACTCCGAATCCACATTTAAGTGGGTTCATCTTCAATTGACATCTTCGGAGTCTTTCGAAGATTTGGCGAAGGTCTTGCAGATGGTTCGCTCGTTTCTTGGACTTGACCACGAGATCATCGACATAGCACTCAACTGTTTTATGCATCATGTCCTCAAAAATTTGCTGCATGGCTCGTTGATAAGTGGCTCCAGCATTTTTTAAGCCAAACGGCATCACCTTGTAGCAAAATATTCCCTTCGGAGTATGAAAGGCTGTGGCTTCCTGATCTTGTGGCGCCATATGTATTTGGTTGTAACCAGCGTGCAATCCATAAAGGATAAGGCTTCATGACCGGTAGTAGCGTCGATCATTATCTCTGTCACAGGAAGGGGAAAGTCATCCTTTGGACATGCTTCATTTAAATCCTGAAAGTCAGCACAGATTCGAAGTTGGCCATTTTTCTTGCTAATGGGAACAATGTTTGAAATCCATGTGGGATACTTAACCTCACGAACGAAGCCGGCTTCAATGAGCTTGTTGACTTCTTTCTCGATTTCAGAAAGTAACTCTGGTCGAAAGCGACGCAATGATTGCTTTCTTGAGGATACTCCCTTTTTGATTGCCAAGTGATGAACTACGACTTTTGGGTCAAGTCCGGACATCTCTTCATAACTCTAAGCAAATACGTCTTTGTACTCCGAGAGAAGCTTGACATATTCATCTTCTTCTTCAAGCGTAAGTAAAGCACTTACGAAAGTGGGGCGTGGTTCTTCTAGAGTTCCAAGATTTAACTCTTTTAGATCATCCACTGTAGCTTGCCCCCCATCCTCAAGAGTTTTAGGAGCTTCTTCAGGCTCTATCTCAGTTGCAGAGTCCACCTTCGGCACTTCTTGCACAGAGATATGACAAGGTGTAACGATATCATTTTCAAGTTTCACACCTTGTTGAGATGACTCTTGGTTGTTGGTATGTACCACTGTACGTCTCCTTATCTTTAGTGCACCGTTTGTGTTCACTTTCAATGTTGAGAAGCATTTCATGCGAGAAGGTTTGACGCTATTGACATCTTTATCGGACGCGACATCTTCTTTCACCCTCTCGGTGTGATCTCGTCGTCGTCGCCATTGCTTGGCAGGAGCACTCGCAGCGCCGATACGACTAAAGATTGAACATTTTTCCTTTGTAGGTTTATGATCATGTGACACTTGATCGTTTGAATCATCGTGTCGGTCACATAACCTACTAAACACAGATGGGCGCACTGTAGGTGGTGGGCGCAACCTGTCGAACACCGAGGTTCTTGTACTTGGCTCGGTCTTTTCACTTTCATCACTGATAACCTCCTCTAAAGTAATGTATTGAGAGGTTGACCTTTCTGTCTTGCGGCGGCCAGAGATCTTGATTGGTTCAGGGGGAGTGTATCCTAGACCAACTTTAGGGACCCAAACGCGTCCTCCTTGTTGTTGCAACTTTGTTTGCGTTTTGTTAAGCCCATAAGGTTTAACTTCAATAACCTTTCCCAAAGGCGGAGGATTATCAAAGTTGTAACCCGAAATCTCCATAAGTTTTTATGCCTTAGGGTCAAAGTTTCCACTTGTAGAGGCTTCCTCGTCATTCAACAATTTAGAGGAGAGAACAAATCCAAGTGTAGAAGGCTTATTCACTTGAGTTTGTTTTGGATCTGGCTTTTAAAAGTTTGACACTTTCTTCACTCATTTTCAGAGTAGTTTTCTGTTCACACGCCTTACCTTTTGCATTATGAAAAAGGTGATTCTCCTTCTTTGCGACGCGACCTTGGGATATAGCGCAACAGAGGGGTTGACGAAGGTGAAGGTGTTGACTCAGTCTTTCTTTCAAGAGGGTTGGGGCTTTGACTTTGATTTTCTCCCTCCTTGATTTCCTTCTTCTCGTTCTTTGGTGTCAGATCAACACTTGGAAGAGAAGGAGTATCCTCTTTCTGTTTGACACTTCGTTTACCTGTCGAGGAGATTGATTGTGGCAAAACCTCACTCAAGACATCATTTTCTTGGTAGAATTTGGCATCGGCGAAATGTGACTCCGCCTTGGTGAAAGGCTTGGCTTCACCCAATATCTTTTTCTCACCTTCCCTATAATACTTAAGGCATTGGTGAAGGGTGGATGCGACAACACCATTTTCATGAAGCCAAGGACGTCCAAGGAGCAGCTTGTAGGATGTCTTTGAATCTATGACGTGGAACAAAGTAGTAGAAGACATATCACCTGTAGCGAGGTCCACTCGAATCATGCCAATTGCACGTTGACTATCTTGGTTAAAACCCTGAATCACAAGTTGGCTAGTCATAAGTTCTTCCATAGAAATGCCAAGCTCTAACATAATTGTCTTAGGCATAATGTTGACGCCTGATCCTCCATCAATTAAGATGCGCCTAACTTTTTGCCCCCGGATGTATCCAGAGATGAACAATGGACGATTATGGGGCTTTGACCCCAACAACAAATCCTCATCTGTAAAAGCCAACATGCTACTGCATGAAGAGCACTTATTGGAGATTTCAGGAGATTCTCCGAAGTCTTTCACTTTGTCAGCGTAAAGCTCTGGATGACTTAGAGATAACGCTAGCAGCTGGCGCATCTCTTTGGGTAAGTGGAAGGTTTGTCTCCACCCCATGCGTGAAGGAAGAGCTTCTAACACAGCAAGGATTTTAGCATCTCTCTCAGTATTTGGGAAATGTGAGGACCTTTTAACAGGTGTTTCATTTTCCTTTTCCACTTTTTCTTGCTCGTCGTCTATTGTGTAGCACGAAACCACATGCACAGCAGCTGGAGTGAAGAATTCTTTGGGAACAACTCTTCCAATGCTACATGCTTTAGAGGTTCTTGCTCGAGAAAAATCAATGGGCAATGTGTGTGGCTTGATGTCTGCCTTTGACTTTTTCTTTCCTTTGGAGCGACGAGGGTTCTTCCCCTTATTTTGCCTTTTCTTACGACGAGGTGCGGGTGGTTGTGCTCGCACTTGCTTCCTTGGCCTTCTTCTAGTCACAAGGGTCCAACCCTCATCATCATCATCATGATGCGAATGCTTAGCACGACTGTTAGGCTCGACTTGTGGGAGTTGCTTCGTTACAGACACGACAACAGGTTCCAGACTCCCAAACTAAATTAGGCATAGTTGAGAAGACTCAAAAGATCCAAGTGTTGCTGAGGCATGATTAGATTCCACAGTCTCATCAACATCTAACAAGATCTTTCCTTCCTTAGCCAACCTCATGATACGTTCCTTGAGTGTTATGCATTTCTCAAGAGGGTGACCAAGGACCCTGTGGTAACGACAAAAGTTTGGGTCTGTAGTCTTTCAAGCTTCCTCTGATCGCTTGAATTCTGGTAACTCAATGACCTTCTTCTCTAACAAATCGTCTAGCATACCAGATAGGTCATAGTCCGGAAAAGGATGCTTTTTTGCTTGAAGCTCCTTAAGTGTGGGACGATTATTTTCCATGTCCCTTGAGTATGAGCTCGCTCCGTTTTCAAACTTTGGCTTGGCAGAGATTTTCACAGGCATGGTGGAGATGCTTATGGATTCTTTAGTAGAACCTTTCGAAGACTTGTCGTTCTTCTTATAGTCCTTTTTCTCTTTCCTTGGCCCGGTGGTGATTTTCACAGGCACGGGGGATGCTTATGGATGCGATGGTGATCTCCATGTCTGTGCCCATGTTGCCAGCTCTTAAAAACTTTTAGGCTTGATACCTTGCAAAATGTAGAGCAAGGTCCACTCCATTCCTTGGATGCACATCTCCACCGCCGAGGTCTCGGTGAGGCGATCCTTGCATTCTAGACTCAGTGCTCGCCATCGATTGATATAATCGACGACAGGCTCCTCCTTCCATTGCTTTGTATTAGTCAGTTCAGTCATGCTGACTATACGCCTCGTGCTGTAGAAGCGATTCAAAAACTCCCCTTCCATTTGCTCCCAACTGTCAATGTATTCAGGAGACAAGTTGTACCAATCAAAAGCGATACCTTTAAGAGAGCGAACAAACTGCTTGACTAAGCGGTCACCAGCAGTTCCAGCATTATTGCACGTCTATATGAAGTGCGCGACGTGCTGTTGAGGATTACCCTTCCCGTCAAACTGCTGAAACTTGGGAGGTTGGTAACCAGCGGGCATCTTTAGAATGTCGATCCGCTTGGTGTAAGGCTTAGTGTAATGATGGGAAGCTTGAGAACGTCCACCAAATTGCACCTTAACTGCACTTGCTATCATTTCCTGAATCTGTTGGACAGTCAGCGAGCCAATGTGGGATTCAGGATTTTCCTTTTCACTGTGCTTGGAATACACAGACTCATCGTCGTCACTGTCGTCCTCAGACTCAACAATCGGTTTCTTTTCCAGTTTCTTGGTCAAGGCAGCGATGTGCTCGTTCTGACGCTTAATTTCAGCATTCTTCTCCTCGCTTTCCTTAGAAAACTTTGCAAGTAGCTCCTGCATGTCTTTCAGTTGTTCTTCCATAGTTTTGGCTTCCGTCGCCATAACAGAAGCGACGTCGAACTGAGGAGGTTGAACAGTTTCTCGAGGCGGTGTGACTTCGCCTGAGGAAGGAGTTGAAAAATCGTTACTAGTAAAACGATTCTGTACCTGGGGTGACGATTGATGCGTCGGATTGATGTAGGTGAGGATTTTATCCGCTACATCCTTTGGGTTTTGCTTCCAAGTTGAGGTAGCAGTAGTTCGTTCCGCTTCAGTTGAATGTTTGGAACCGAACAAAGGGGTTTCGGGAGACCTTGTAGGGCCTAAAGAGAGTGCCTGAAAGGCAGTGATGCCAGCTGCTTTCGCCATGCTTCTGGTGAGCCTTCCTGACTGCGCACCAGAGGCGGCAACACTTGTGGATCGCGCAGCAGCGGATCCAGATGATTTCTTCAGTGACTGGGAGACGTTTCCTTTTGAGGCCATGTCAACTGCAGCGAAGTTGATGTTGATGATTTGGTGAAGAGACAGAGATGAGAGGCAGAGATGTCCCACCGAGCGTGCCAAAATTTGTAAACAACAAATTTAATGCGTAGGCAAAAATAAGTTGAACAAATATAATTTGTATTGATTTGAATGTATGAGTTACAATCTCTATATTTTTTATCAGTTACAATGAACAAATAAATGAATCATTTGATTCTGTCTCTCAGTTTGAATGTTCTTGAACAAGGGTCTTCAAAGACTTAAATCTTGATCAAGGTAGCAATTTTGATGGAGGAAATGCTCTGGCAGGGCTTTCTGCTTGTAGATTTTTCAACTTCTGGAATGAAGTGAGACTTCGGTATTTATAGAGAGGAACAGGGAGCTCCGATCCCCTAACGGGCTTGGTAGTCATGGACTGGCCCAATTTCTTGACTTGATAGTTTTTTCTTGTGGGTTTGGCTGATTTAACTGTTTATTTGGCCCACCAGGTGTGGGTTGGCCCAAGGGTTAAATATAAGCCCATTTTGATGGCTTTTTGGCCCATATTAATTTTCGGGGTTAATTAATTAAATTAAGCTAAATATATTTTAACCCAAAATAATTAAATTAATTCAATTAAGGCACTTAATACATTTTTAGTGCCTACAGTCATATTACACTATCAAGTATGTGTACAACTTAAAAGTGGTTTGAACGTACAACATTATCACAAATCATGATTGATCAAATCGTACATACAATAGTATATATCAACTATTGTAAGCATACATATCGGTATAGTATTATCAGACAATATCCATTGAATTGAAACAACTCATCTCATGTCGGTGTTCCATTTGGATTATTTCAGCTAATTGTACATAGATAATATCAATATTAGTTGTGTGTCATATGACACTATGAAGTGTGAGTATAACCTATAATGGTTTATACGTACATCATTATCACATATCATGGTGGATCAAATCGTAACTAGAGTTGTATGAACTAGTGTAATAGCATTCATTTATAAGGTATAGTATTATCAGACAATAACAATTGAATTTAAACAACTATTGGTGTTCCACTTGGATTATTTCAATACGTTAGATCCTACACCCTATACTCTACACCCTATACCCTATACCCTACACCCTACACCATACACCCTATACCATATACCATATACCCTAAATCGTATACCCTAAATCCTATACCCTATACCCTAAACCATAAACCCTAAACCCTATACCCTAAACCCTAAACCCTATAAGGTGATGTGAAGTTGAAGATTAAATTAATAATATATGAGTTTATATTATAGGAACAACTATGTGTTAGATTCAGGTTAGTTTAAGAGGGCGAGTCTTATTATAGTAATAACTAAACCTTAAGGTGGGGTGAAAATGAAATTTTAACATAGGATTGTGATTGTATAGTATGTATAGGAACAAAAGTGGGTGATATTCTAAAAGGTTTCTCAAATTTCTAGTAAATTTGAGACAATTGGTCATATTCTAGTAACAACAATCGGAGGAATTACATTTTATGTCAATATCATTCGACATTAATTTTTCTATATTCTGAATATACAAAAGATAAATAGAAATATTTGAGTGATACAAGTGCAATGAGTGAATTTTTATTTTGTTCTTTTTTATTTATAAATGTAGTAATATTATAGATTTAGATATCGAATGACTGATTTATTGATTCTGAATCGTGTTGTAAACACAAATTAGTTTGAAATATAATTGAACCAATTTAGTTATTTTCTCCCTATACGTGAATAGAAGTATGATATTTATGAGAAAATTATTATGTAATAGATTTATATACATTGCATTTACGATGAGTCATGGCTGAAAATATTTTTCTTAGGACGCATAAGGGATATAGGTGACAGTTTATCTAAACAATGGTGGTGGACACCAGCTCAGCCGACACTTATAACCGGTTGTTTAGAAGAACTAACGCTTATTTTCTTTTGTTTTCCTTACTTAGTTTTTGCAGTAACAAAATTAAAATATTATTAATAAATTTTAGCCTATGTGGAATTTGAACCCATGTTCTTTGTGAAATAGTACAAATGCTCTATCTTATGAGCTAATATGCATTCAAAACTCATAAAAATAATTCAACAAGAACAAAATACATTACACCCAAAAGAAAAAACTAAAATTGAGCACAATTTCATCGTTCAACATGCATGCCTAAAAACTATGCAACACAATCATATTGATGCCAATTAACCAATCTCATTTATTTTAACAATTTTACAATTTTCAACCAATTAAATTATTGCATCCCGAAACCTACCTCACATTTGTAGCATAATATCTTCATTTCCGTGTCTTGATCATCTTGACATTTTTTAACTACATCTCTTTACAACTTCTCCACTTTTCTCTAAATTTGTGGATATTTTAACAAAATGGATACTTGATGGCGTTTGGAAAATGGAATACATTATTTAGTTAGATTGTGTACGATACGTTTTTTTAATAATGCTTTACTAATAACAATGATCTTCACTATCGGTTTTCAATAGTTGATGCACGTTTGGAATAGTGTAGTAACAACTAACAACTGCATATAAATAATGTTTTGTAGTAACAACTGCATATAAAAAGAGTGTTTTGTAGTAACAAAACCAATTACGCATCTGGGCTACTCGAAGCTTCTCCCTCACGGATTTCGTTATTGCCGGAAATTACTTTGTTTCGGCGGTTTAGGACTGACCCATGAACGATTCTCGCCGGAAAAACGCTATTCAGAATTGTCGCCGGAAAATTCATCGTTAAAGTCGCCGTATTCATGGACCCAAATCACCGGAATTCTTAACTTCACCGGAATAAAATTACTTAAACCACTAATCACTAATCCTAGAATTACTTAAACCACTAGTCACTTTCCCTCCAAAATGTACCTTAATCCTAGAATGTTTTTGAAATTCTGGCCCTTTTTCATTTGAAATTAAATGAAAATTAAATAAAAATCATTTTAACTTTATTTTTTTCTTTACTTACTCCAGCCAATAGTCTTTTGCCAAATCACCCAGACAACTTTGTGTATACTACCATCCATGTTTAAGTGGTTTTTGCCATACTTTCTAGGGGCAAATTTGATGCATGAAGCTCAACAGAATTACGCAACACAACGAATAATCAGCTCGTTCTCTAATTAAATAAAAAATCTTTTGTGGGTTTTGTGTTTACTTCAAAGGAAAACAATAAAAGATATAACTTGGATAAAGTTTCCACCACCAAGCCTAAACAACTTGATTAATTCAAGGCTAAAGTAATTAAACACCACCAAGAATAATCAAATCGACGATAAACTAAAATAATTAGTGATAAAGCAATGAAGCACCACACTAATTAAAGTTAGTAATCGATTTTAAACCACCCCTCTCAAGAACACTCAAGCAATTAAGTACTAAGTATTTTGGAGAAAGAATGAACCAAGCTCAAGGCTTAAGGAGATAACACTCTCATTCATCATCAACATAACATGTCCCTTCCTTACAACTTGTAAGCCTTTATATTGGCCACCCAAACTAAGGAGAAACCCTAGTGCTCCCTTAGGAATATTCTAAAAGTATAAAGGAATATCTTACATGTGAACCCCTAAATACATCATTTCTAAAATAGTAGCTAGAATAAACATAAAAGCTAAAATTAAATTAAGCTAAAATTCAGAAAATACACTTTAATCTTTAAACTAGCTATTTAAAAAGCTCATTCTTGTATTTAGACGTTAATTCTTATTTTGAGCTTCTTTGAGCTGCTATCTCCCGCATCAAACACCCGAGGTTGTTTAGGAGTTGACCTCAAGTCCTCGAAGTAGAAAACCTTCCAATAGAGCTCAAACATGTAAGCGCTGAATTTTCCACCTCGAACATTACCTCGGATTCATACACCGATTGACTTTGTTACATCTCCCTTGCTTGCTGGAATTTCACTTCAAAGAACAAAAATGGTGTTGTGCCAATCCCCACTTAAGGGAAGTGGGCGAACTCGTCCCAGTCAGATGTTTGCCTCCGACATACCCCCTCAAACAAATTATGATTCGTGCGTTTGATCATTTCAGAACTAGTCGAAGAAAGATTATACAAGACCCTTTCAATCATGAGGTCTTCAAAGGACTCTCTCAAAACATACCTGATGCTCTCTTCTCCTTGTTTGCAATTACGCTGCAAGTTGATGTTTACAACAGAACACAAGTTGATGTTTACATCAGAAAAGTTGTTTACAGCAGAGCACATGTTGCTATTTACAGCAGAACACAGATTGTTGTTTACAAAAGAACACAAGCTGCTGTTGTAACAGATTGTTGAGGGTTGCTCGTCTTCAGTTTCAGCAGTAGGAAAGGACACTGTAAAGGGCAGGGGGGCTGCTAGAATTTCAGTAGGCAGCAGCACACTTTCATCATTCAATAGGCTACATCCAGTTGCGTCTCGTTCTGAAAAAGGGATGGATATTCATCCTCCGTGAAAGGGCAGGAACAAAGAACACGCAAGGCACCAGGTTCTTTGTAAACGACGTCCCATGTAGGACCCATACTAAGATCAAGTACTCCGACAATTTCCTCAAAAACAGGTTGCTCCTCAAAGGGTTTCCCAT
Source organism: Tetragonia tetragonoides (assembly GCA_038025085.1). Lineage (NCBI taxonomy): Eukaryota > Viridiplantae > Streptophyta > Magnoliopsida > Caryophyllales > Aizoaceae > Tetragonia > Tetragonia tetragonoides. The sequence continues at coordinate 44,741,512 of CM076139.1, forward strand.
TTCTCTAAATTCAGTATGTGCAAAATAAGTAGGCGTGTCAATCGTTTGACACTCCCCAAGAGTCACGGCTTTCTTGATAGGACAAGTGGTATGAAAGTGACCAAGATCACGACAATGGAAACATCTTCTGTAACACCCCGAATTTTACGTCTAATAATTAAATAAAAATAAATAAAACTCGCGTCGAAAATCCGACATAGTTCCGTTTGAAAACTGAACAAACCAGCCTAAAAAGGCTTATATAAACCTGCAAAAATAATATAACATCATATCCCACAACGCAACGGAAGATCCTAATCAAATTCAAGGCGCTACCGCCACACTCACTCATACGAATGAGTGCAAGGCTCTTCAACTGAAAACTAATAATAATAATCTGAAAATAATTCTTGGTGGTCTATTTATTACAACTTAATTATCTCAATAAAAAAGATCAAACTACTAGTTCTTCGTGTACGTCTATCTGAAATTCCTCACTGACATCTGTATATAACAAACTTCAATCTGCAAAAATGTGAGAATTTGCAACGTCAGCATATGCTGGTAACTCACATCTAGTACGTAAAACTCATTCTAGATTCAAATCAAGTCTAAACGTATAAACATGCTTCAGTTTGATCAATCCAGTAGCTTGATCATACAAACACTTTAATGTACTTTATCTGCATTTATACTTACCAAAGCTTTTGCACTAAGGATAACACCGTCAATCATAGCCAAAACATAAGTACTTATCAATATTCACTTCAGAAAGGTTATCTTGATAGCTTAAGATGGCTTTTATTATTAATCTTGCATTACTGAGCTGGGCATAAGGGAGAGGTTCCTAGGGCCGCCGCATCTCGGGGGCGTTTAAACCCTTGACCACAACTGGGGGTCAAGCCACAAATGGGGGCCAAATGTGCTACACCTGCTGACCACAACTGGGGGTCATAGCCACAACTGGGGGCTAGGTCACAACTGGGGACCGCAGCTAAGCTCTGGGGGAGTCTCCCATATAACACATCTGGAGTACCCATAGGTTCCTACTACCCAGAGCCATCTTCCACTTTACGTTATTAGTAGCTTAAGTAGCTTTTCATTTCTTTTGTATCTTATGATCTTATCACAACACATCACATAATTACTCACATATCTACAGCTAGTTTGTAGTAACAATCATATCAGCATTCTTTCTTCTTTTTATATCTTATTTGAGATCTTAATAGTTATTTATTTCTTTCCTTTCTTATGACGTTTTCACTGTACGTCATATACTTGCTCATATCTTTCATTTCAAGCTCATAGCTCTAGAGCACCTTATCATTTTCTCTTCTTTTGTAACTCATTACTTTGCTCTGTAGCATATCACAAAGCTCAAGACATAAGCTGGTCATTCTTTCATAATTTTAACGTAGTTTCTGAGCTTAGTTGGCAAGTCTCTATAATCACATACATTACAAAAGATTAAATGCTAAACACTTAAAGTCAGCTCAAACAATTATTGGCAAAATAATGACTTGCATCTTGCCTATATATTCCAACATAACTTCTAGCACAAATACTACCATCTGGAAAACCAATTTGAGTAATTGCTCTTAAACACCTTGTTCACTAATTACACTTCCTAACACTACAACTCCTAATTAGATGAGGCACAAGCTTCTATGTTATGCATAAACAACTACTTGGACAACATTTGATTTCTCAAGTTAACTAACCAAGAACCCAATTCTTCTCTGCTATTTAGCCCACATATCTAGTACTGACCAAACGTGAATTCTAGCAAAACACTACTACTGTGCATATAACAAGCTCCCCAAAATCATATAAAATCAATTCAAGTACAAATACACATAATTAGGCTCAAAATGAATGTAAAATGAACATGACGTAATAGACGTAGTTACCTCTAATTGAACCACCGAAAGTCATTACGCACCATAAATCCTCCAATCAATCCTCAAACATCCATCATATATGCATATAAACACAATAGATAAATTAAAACCTAATTCAGAATTTAATCACTAAATACCCAAAACAATTTAGGGCTTAGGGTTTTGGGAGCAAACCAATTTGGGCAAACTGGGCATGTGTGATGTCTTGGGCGGCAACCAGCCACCCGCTAATGGCAGCAATGGCGTTCTCCGGCAGCCATGGTCGACGAACACCAGGGACAGCAGTAGAAGCCGCACAAAACGAAAAACAGAGGAGAGAAAACACTTCTACAAAACAAATGAGAGAGAAGCGAAATCCCTCAATCTACAGCACAGTCGCACCAGTAGCAGTAAAGTTTTGACACTAGCAGCGAGATTTAGAGAGGAGAAGAGAAGATGGCGGTGATGGAGTCGTGGGTGATGGTGGTATCTGGTGTCGTGGGGTTTAGAGGCAGAGCAAATGGAGTGAGGGTCTGAGCATGAGAATGAAGAGAGAAACCGCTTGATATATCTCATGGGTGGGAGGCGATGGAAGACTCCACAATAATAAAAATCACTTTCTCAAAATAAATCATTTAATAAATGACTAGAGTTGCTTAATTAAATCATGTAACCCCAAAAGTAATAATTTTCTCTTTATAAAATGATAAATCATTTCTCAAGAATACTTTGAATATACGGGGTATTACATCTTCCCTTTCTCGTTTTTGAACTCGCATGGTCATCATGAGGCACGGCAGATTCTATCTCAGTAACCTCTTGCCATTCTTGAAAACTCACTGTCCTCTTGTTAGAACATTCCGTATACACATGTCCCCAACCGCAATATTTTAAACATCTTTTTTGCTTCCCTTTTTCTTCCAAGCATTCAATTTTAGACGGTGTCATGCTAGCTTCTTGCACAAGCTTACATGGTAGGTATATGTTCGTGAAGTGAGCTTCAATAAGAACTCATCCTTGAGCTCTCTTCCCAGCTTACTCCAAGTTCGAATTTTGTCTTTCCCCATCCTTTTTCTTTGACTTTTCAAATTCTCCCACCAAAGGGTAGCATACCCAGTAAAGGTAGAGGCCACTACTTTGACCTTTTCAAGGTCCGAGTAGTCAAGGAGATCAAACCATTTGTCCATGGACTCAAGCCACCCTAGAAACGTACTAGACCTTCCATCAAAGTTAGAAAAGTCAAATGTATACCCTTTCGGATTAAGCTTGGAACCATAGGAGGTCATTCTCGTGGTGCTTGGTTTCCTTTGTAGCTAAGAATTGTGTTTGGGCTAAATGGGTTCTTTGTGGACTGATTTTTGTTGTTTTAAATGGGAAGAGGAGAAAACCAACAACTCAGAGTACTTGACAACGCACAACAATGCAGCAAGTTCGAACCAATCTTTCACAATACCACCAGCTCACAACCACCCATACAACTCCAGCATCAATACATAAATGCAGAAAACCAATAGCTCAAAATGCACAAATAACAAACCCAAGAACAAGGAGCAAAATACTTGCAGTAGCTCAATAACGCAGGAGGTACAGGTAGTAATCAATTCAGAACAGCAGCAGGTCATAAAACCACAAGTAATCAGTTACCAAATTGACTCTTAATTCGCACAACCTATTGCAGTTTTGCAGCAAACAATCCAATACGAATGTCCTTTTTAAGGAACTTAAATCCACAGCTATAAGCTCTTTCACGCAGCCAACAAATTGAACCAAAATTTCCAGCAACAATTTCAGAACTGAAATAACAATAACCCAGCACATATAACCAGCAAATTTCGCACAAGGAAATCTCGACCAGCAATTACAGAGTCGCAATCGCAGCAACATTCGCAGCAAACCAACTCAATAAATCACACGCTAAATCAGATCCAAAACCCAGTTCTGCTTTCGCACAATCAAAATCAGAACTCAATGTTGTGCCATTTCGTGCCCAGAATTTTCAAAACCCAACTCGACCTTGCTTTAACAGAGAATTCAGGTGGAGAAGAAGATGAACCAGTTACAATTTCTCAAAATGTCGCCAATTTAATGAACCCAGAAATGAACTGAGTCAACTCGCTCATACAAAGCTCTTTGAGCTCTTAAATGGTGGATTTATCGAGCAGAACTCTTGAACCTAGAATTTTAGAACAAACCCAACTCAAAATGAGCCCAGATTTTCAAACGAAATCAAAAACGCCAAAAAATTAGGGTTATTCGTGTTCTTGAGTTTGAGGGCTTTAATTGAACCCAAAACCCCTTGCAACCAGCTTCAATCGAAACATTAGGTGGAGTGGAGACATAAATCAGTTGAAAAATGAGCCCAGAACTTTGATTCAGATTCGAATCTCTCAAAATAAACCCAGAATTTCACTCACGAAACCCAGTTCGTGATTTTCACGATTCAGCTTCATAAACCCCCAAAACTTAGGGTTTGCAATTTAAGCAGCGACAACTTCGACCCAGAAAAGAGAATAGCTTCAATTGAACTCCTTAACAGCAGATTTCGCAACCTAGAAGAGAAGAGCATGGAATTTCGAATCCAGACAAAACGCTCAAATCGATTTCACCCAAAATCGACTTTTCCCCAAATCAATTTAGGGTTCTTCGTGATTTGAGTTACAAGGGTTCAATCGACCAAAAAAAACTCCATTCGACATAATAGGTGGAGGAGAGAGACAACCTAAACGAGAATCAAGCCCAAACTCTGATTCAGAAGCAAATCGCCCAGAAATGGACCAAGAAAATTGAAACACCCAATTTTCTCAACAATTTCGCGAACCCAGGACCGAGGGTTTGTGTTTTAAGCTTCAAACTCACGAACCCAGAAATTTGATATGAACATGAAGATGAGTTTAGTGCGAGAAAAGAAAGTGAGGATAGAGCTTTGAGAGTGAGGAGAGACAAAAATGGCGGATGAAGAAGAACAAAGCCACCGCCTTTTTTTTTGGGCTTTTTTTTGGTTTATCCAGATCTAGACATAAACAGTAACAATGAACAGTATGACCTAGCCAACAAAATCTGATAGAACAAGCCTCCAACCTAGGCTCTGATACCAAACAAAGAAAGAAGCACAAATTGCTAAAGAAATTTCTAGGGTTAGCAAATCCCCCAAATTTCGCAGATTCATATAACCAAGATTATAGAGAGGAGATTTAGGGGTCACCATGAAGAGGGGGCCAAACGAAAGAGCCCCTATCAGATCTGAAAATAGCCAAAAGATGACTATAACCATTGGAAATAGATGAAAGAAGCCTGAAGCATTGGAGCTTGGGAGGAGGATGAAGCTTGGAGGAGGCGGCTGAAGTGATTTCTAGGGTTTAATCTGAGGAAAATATTTTCTCTCTCTTCTTTTCTTCTTTTTTTTTTTCTTTTTTTTTTCTAAGAGAAAGCTTTCTAGGGAAAAGGCAGAGCGCCTCTCTCTAAATACTTCCCCCTTACATTTTTTCTCCGGTCACAACATAAATCTATATATATACTTATACTTTCTACTAAAACAATAACCGGCTGACATCATCTTTGTCCACATATCACCTTCTCATCAATTTTTTTCCCGCCAAAACACATTTTGACATCAGCAGTGATTTATTTATTTTTTAAACTTCATAACATAATCAGTTTCCTAAAATTACGCCTTGATCAGGGGCTGAGTTGTAGAGACCAGTTATCTCTCTCTTCGTGGTTATGGTTTGTTACTGATAATAAGCATTTTTATTAATTTGTTAGCTAAATTTTTGGGATTTACTTCACTAATTTCAACAATGTGGAAGTTGTTTGTCAAGGTTGTGCCTCCTATTTTGGTGGGGCTATATGTGGATTGTTATTTACCTTGACCTTATTTATTGGGATTAATTTGTTTACTGATCAACATTTACCAATTCATGTCTGACTGCAACCATCAAAAGAAAATCAACAGAGCAAACTCTACTTGTCTCAGTCAATCAATAATCACGGAGGAACAAGCCAACAATCAAGCTCCCCTCTTTTTCTTATTTATTTATTTATTTATATGTATAGTATGCTCTTCTCATTCATCCACTACCGAATCAACCAAGCATCAACCCATTTTCCTCCATGGCTGAATGGTTGAATCAATTCACAAGGTAAGTCTTATTATTATTATTTTTTCCCACGCTTATACTCTCTTTTTTTTCCTTTTCAATTTTAGAGATTCACGCTTCTATAGATTATTATCTACTCTCATGAAATCGGTCATCTTCCATTTAAACAGTTCAAGTGTAGCAGTGAGGGCAATTTTAGCAGATATCCTCGAAGCATGATTATGGTCGAGCATTAATGTGATTGCTAATCTATCCATTTGTTTGTTTGGAACAAAATTGACTTTTATTTTTTATTAATTTTTTTTTTTTTTTTTTGATGATTTGGATTCAGAGTAATTACTCATTATTGTTTGATTAGTAAAAACAGGAGAGGAATTGACAAATTTTTTGAGCGAAGAAGCTTGATGTTAGTAGAGAATAGTGTCTCTAGCAAGGTACATATATGTTTTGTTGCAACTCACTTTCTTCTTATGTTTTTTGGTTCAGTTTTTCTCAACCCCCGTTCCCTTATGTTTAGTTTCTGTAATCGTTCGAAAAGATAAAACTAAAGAGGATAGATATATTTTCCATTTATATTTTGCATTGTAATTAGACGCAATTTAGTCCCTTTGCTAGCCTGACATATACTCATACAGGACTCTCTTTTCTCTCTCTCTTGTGTTTCATTTTCTGATCTGTATGTTGATTAAGGCAGATTAAGCTAATAAAAGATTTGAGTCAGGTGATGAATTGGCAAAATTTGAGACAGAAGAAGCTTGATGTTAGTAAAGAACAATTGGCCCTCGCAAGGTACATACATTTATGTTTTGTTTTATTGCAACTTTCTTTTTCTGTTTCTTGGTTCAGTTTTTCTGTTTCTTTTCTTGCAACCTATGACACCATCTATTCATGTTATATGATCTGATGTTTTATAATTGGGAGTTTATTGTTGTCTACCCATAACGTTTCATGATTTTAGAAATACAGTTAGAGTGTGTTTGGATCCTCATATTTAATTTCAATTTCTTGATTTCAATTTTGAGATTTGAAATTTTACAATTCCTATTCAATTCAAGTGTTTGGCAAAACCAAAAATTTCAATTCAAAGAATTTGAAATCCGAATTTCTTGTTTGGGAAGAATTTCAATTCTAATTATCACATACATTTACTAGTAGTCCCTCTTTGGCTCTTCTGTTTTTTACCAAAAAAAAAAACAAAAAAAAAAAAGAGAGAAGAAGAAAAGGCATGACTACGAAAGCTTCTGCCAACTTTATTTAGATCGAAATGGCCATTGATTGTGCTTATGGAAACTAAATAATTCGACGAAATCAAAGAGAAACAACATCATATGCCATTTACAATTACATTTTCTCTTTCCTCAATCTGAAAAAATTGAAGTATGAAACTTGAAGTAAAAAATGGTGTCGTAAAGCCGATTTCCGCCATTAATGGTTCTCACTAAGACCATCACCTTCATCTTCTATTTTCTTAGCAATTGATTCAACAACGGAAATCCACTTCAAATTTCTGATGGTTGCCCTAATTTTGGCTTTTGATTCGGTTCCAATATATGAGATCTTAACGAATTTGTTTCAATCAGTGTGTAATTGCATGCTCTTTGTGTTCGAAGGGTAGGAGAGAGAGAGGAACTATGGTGGTGGAGGCAGGGGAGGAGAGAGAGAGTGTGTATGGTGGTTCACTGGATTGAGGAGAGAGAAAGTCATGGTTGAGGAGAGACAGCACAGAGAGAGAGAGAATCGTTTTGTTGAGGTGAGAGAGTAGTGTGGGTTTCTATTTGAGTTGCGCTGAATTTCAATTTGATAGTTTTTGGAGTGAATTTGAAATACCAGATTCAAATGCCTTTTTAAAATGAGTATGGATTTGGCCCAATTCATAGATTTCAAATTTTTGGTTATCCAAACACCTGATTTGGGCCAAATGAGGAATTTGAAATCAAATGCCCATTTCCAAACAGACCATTAAGCGTTTGTTATTTTCCAAGTGCATAACAGGTTGGGTCACTTGACCTTTTTGCTACCCTATGGTCTCAATATGATCTGATCTTTTCTAATTGCCTTATTGCACTGTGCTTGTGACACACATAATGCTGCAATAAAAGATTGTATGTATGTCTAACATTGTATTGGAATGCAGGAGAACGTGGAGCAACTGAAGACCCTCCACATATTTAGAGAAGAAAATGTATTAGCAGTTGGCGAAGTCTGCTATGAAGAACCTAGCGGTTATTAATGTTTTACATGTTTCATCTGATATTCATATTCCTACTAACTGTAAACATTACTATGATCTTTGATTGTAAGGCTTTTCCGTGCCCGGGTGGGATTTTGTGCTATGTAATTTTAATATGATATAACAAAAATGGCAAACCAAGGACAAATTGAACTCGATTCTAACATAGCAGTGCTTCATCCTTCATGTTTTAAATTTACTTTAGATTTGTTGAAATTTCATACAGCTAGCTAGCATCAAACAGAGTGACTAGAGTGCGATCAGTTGATTTACATTTCAAAGGCATCGCCCCCTTAGCTACATTGTAGCATGCTTAATGTTTGTGAAGTCTCTCATTGTAGCATTTTCATGTTTGTGAAGTCTCTCATTGTAGCATGGTTATATTTCAAAGTCTCTCATGTTTGTCAAGGATTTCAATGTAGATGTTAAATTGCTGATCAATTGGCTAAAAGATTGGTTGATGTAGTTGTTCTTTTTGTGTGGGTAGGAGTAGAAGGCTGTTGGACCTTTGTATCGCTCAATTATAAAATATTCTCTCTATTCCCTACATATTTGGAAAAATACGTGTAAAATCTATATATTCTTTATATTTTTCTCCTTTTTTTTTTAAAATTTTGCATCTCAATCTCTTTAAGTCCAAACATGTTTTTCTCAAAAAAAAAAAAAGAAGAAAAAGGAAGTCCATACATGTAAAATTTCTAATAAAAAAAAGAATTTATTTTAACATTTATTTTTGTGATCTATAATAATTTATTACTTTTAGTATACATAGTCAAAAATGTAAATAAGAAACAACCGTGTATCGCACGGCTATAAAATTAGTAGTTTTTCATATAATAAACCAAAGAACCTCATCAAATAGTTTCCGTTTTTATAAATACTTTAGGAATAGGGTTGCCAAACCGTTCCAATTTCTATAAAAATAATTTTTTAGAAATTGAACTCGAAAAAACATGAATAGTTATCAAAGAGCTTGCCAAACGGCCCCTTAGGCCTTTTCCTTTTCTTTTCTTTGTTTTTTTCTTTTTTTTTTTTTTTTTTTTTTGGAGCTCTTAAAAAACGAAAATCAGCGTTGAGAATTTGAGAGGTGCTGTGCTTTCAAGTTTCAAGATTCGGGTCAAATTCGGCACAGAGAGAGAGAGAGAGAGAGAGAGAGAGAGAGAGAGAGAATGGGTTCAATGCTTTCATCTCTACTAGGGGGCGGTGCCGCTGCTGCAGCTGAGGGTTCAGCCGACGGATCATCGGAATCTCGCGTTAATTCATTCCACTCAACCAATCGATGGCAACTTCATTTCAACTCCTGTAAAGAATCTAAACAACTGGTATGTATGCTAAAACCTCTAAATTTCAAACCCTTTTTCTCCCTCCTAGGGTTTAAGTTTAACAATTGCAATCTCAATTGATATTTCATTTTACTATTAATATGATAGTTGGTGGTGGATTTTGCGGCGTCATGGTGTGGCCCTTGCAAGCTAATGGAACCTACTGTTATCGCCATGGCTTCTAATTTTACTGATGTCGAATTCGCCAAAATTGACGTTGATGAATTGCAGGTAAAATTGATTTTCTTTGCTTTTGGTTATTCTTGAACTTTTTTTAATTCAATTTGGTTAATTGGATGAATTGTGACTACTTTCACTTGAAGCTGTAACCTAAATTAGGGCACTGAAATATTAACGGTTTTTTATTTTTCTAATTTTTATGTATGTGACTGGTTAATGATCAATTGATCAACTATCAATTAGTAATTTATCTGCTTTTGTTATGTAAATTATTCTTAGCCAACCTTGTAACTGTACCTTTTGTTGTTGACTTAGGAGCGAATTGCACATTATTGCTGTTCATGATCCTCCAGATTATACATTAGTTCCGTTCACGAAGTTTTTTACCACATTGTTTTTCCAATGAATTTGATGTGCCACTATTTTCTGGTTCATGGTGACACTGATGAATGGGGAATATGTGTATTGATGGATTGTTGAATAAGCTAACTTGTTCAAAGGGAAATACACGTAATAATGTAATATAATATATGACGACAAGGTATTCGCCAAAACACAAATTGCTAACAACTACACGGCACATTGCTCGTTTTCCACCTAGATTCTTGTGAGTTTGAGCACAATCTCTTGATAAGAGTTTGAATGTAATGATGGCCTTTCATAGAAATCACATAAGCTCTAGTAGCTCTCTTGAGTTATTGTGGGGACTTCCTAAATGTAAATAGTGCTGTGTGGGAAGTTAAAAGCTTGTTCTGCATTGATTTTTAATGAATTACCATCAGATTTTGCAAATGCAGTCTCATGTTTTTTTTGTTCAATATTTCCATTTTCAAGTGCTACCTTGAAAAGTCATATGCAAAATGTAGAAATGAATATGAATGTGAAAAAGTTACTAGCTTGTTTTAGTAGTAAAAAATAAAACAAATCCTTAGTTTGGGGCATAGTTACAGGGACCGCAAATTCCTCCTAGTTGTAGGACGGGATTAAGGACTATACTCGCCATTTTATGAATCGGGAATGAGGGAGAACATGATACATGATACGCTAATCAACATTTTATGTGCTTTTAAGCAAGAAATAGGAAGTTCCCTGCTTTTTTCTTCTAACCCTAAACGTTGATTGGTTAGATAGTCTTATGTTTTGGCCTCCGGGTGAGATAAGTGAATCGGGACAGAGTCGTCCTCCATTCTGGGACGATGACCCCGGGTCGCGAAACGTGGCAATGTCCCAAGTTCCTACAACTATGGTTTGGAGGATTGTTCATTATTCTATATAACAATAGAGGATTCCTAAAATAAGTTTAAGAACTGTATGCAAGTATCCAATAGTGTGGGATGGAGAATATTTATTTGATCAATTAATTTCTCTGGTTTTGCTTACCGTAAATTTTTCTTAGCAAACCTTGTAATCGTATTCGTATACCTTTTGTTGTTGACTTAGGAGCGAGCACATTATGTCTGTTCATGATTCTCCATATTATACATTAGTCCTTTGACAAAGTTTTCTACCACATTGTGTTTCCACTTTCCAATGAATATGAGGTGCCACTATTTTCTGGTTCATGGTGACACCAATGAATAGGGGATATATATTGATGGAATGCCAATGAAATGAGTTGTTTAAGGGAACTACACGTAATATAGTATATAGTGACAAAGCATTGGTATCAACTACACATTGCTCTTGTTCCACCCAGATTCTAGTGAGTTTGAGCGCCATAGTAGCTCTCTCAAGTTCTTGTGGGGACTTCCAATGCAAATAGTGTGGGATGTTTAAAAGCTTGTTCTGCATTGATTTCAAATGAATTACCATCAGATTTTGTAAATGCAGTCTCATGTATGCATGTTGAATATTTCCAATATCAGGTGCTACCTAGAAAAGTTATATACACAGTGTAGAAATGAATTTGACTGTGAAAATATTGCAAGCTTGTTTTAGTCAAAATACAACAAATCAATACTTTGGGGGATTGTTCACTATTCTATATGACAATAAAGGATTCTCAAAATAGTCCTACGAATCCTTCAAAAAAAAAATAAAAATAGTCCTACGAATTGTATGCAAGTATCCAATGTTCAATATAAGAGAGGAAGAATATAATGATGGAAAATCAATCTGCATGAGCCATGCAAATGGGATGGTCAATTGTGGATGTAGAATATTTGCTTTCTTATTTTCCCCTTCCCTTACATGGAATATATGTAACTATTAGTCTATTACTAAGGCCATTTCCTCTTAATGTTATATATATAGGACGTGGCTCAAGAATTTGGTGTGCAAGCTATGCCCACATTCATTTTGTTCAAAGAAGGGAAGGAAGTGGACAGGGTGGTTGGGGCCAAGAAGGATGAACTCGAGAGGAAGATTAGCCAGCACAGGTCTCTCCAGTCTAGGTCTTAATAACAACAATCCACCAAATTGCTCGTGTATTTCTATTTGAAGGCGTGTTGGAAAATCTTTTAAAGGGGATGAGGATTGTTCTTGTTCTCCCCATACTCGATTATTGTTCATAAATTTAACACACTCATAAAGAGCATGCTTATACTGGTTCTATCACTGGTTGTATATTTGCCGTTTTGCTTTTTGCTCTCCTGTGAATTGGTGATCTGGTGAATTGATAAAATTGGGTTATTCCTTGAGCTGGAAATGGTTCATGTAGATCAGTTTGTTCCTCCAAACCTTCAAATTAGTTCCTCTGTATATAAGGTTGATAGAACAAATCAATCTCATGTTTAAGAATTCCACATGCCATACACGGCCAAGACCAAATTCATCCTCTATTGTGAGTTGTGACCAGTCACAGAAGTTTTGATTCAATCAATGTTATATTAATGCTCATTTATTTGATGCTACAAATTGGAACCAAAACCCACTTTTAAGTAAATTTACAAAACGTCCATATAAAGATCAAAGCAATGCTTAAAGTACTGTCCGCTAATGGGAAGTGCAGATGTACACAGAACTGGCTCTATTGCAGGACTGGAAGGCTATGCTATATGTAAGCACTTGCAAAGCACCGTCTGGTCTATTGCAGAACTAACCATTGCATAAGCGGCTATAGTACCAGTTTGTCAATTTCCTCGAGATAGCATCACCCAAATCAGCACCAGAGAAAGCAGATTGTAACTCTGAATAGTCAAACCCGGAAGGCCAATACCAAACAGCAACACTCGAATATGTACAACAGTCAAACATGGCAGCACAATGATCTTCCAGTTAAACAGTATATGATTGCTGAATCGCGCCAATATCAACGCCCTTCAGTTTTATCACTGACTCAACATGACCTTTCAGAGTATGTACCTCTCGGAGCCTGATACAAGAAGAAAGACCACAATAACTATTGCGTACATCTTTCTTGTCACAAAATATAAACAATCTCCGAATGTAAGACTTGATCTCTTGCCTCAGGTTATGAGGAATGCAATGCTCAGATCAACAGAGCTCCAGCAATAGCATCTAAATCAGTCAAATTATCTTAGTGCAATTATTTTAAGGTCCATCTAACTTTAAGGACCTTTCATATATCTTTGTTCATCAAGAAGCTGTATATTTGATATTCAATCTGAAAATCTCTCTGCCCGTAATTAGTACTTGCCAATCCATCTTTGTAATTTAGTCCCCCCACCCACTGCAGTTGCCATGTTTGTTTTAAATTTGTCCTTTTTTCTTCAGTTTAAGGTGCAAAACCTGTAAAGGTCATCCACCTACATAACACAACCTTCAGATTCCTCTATGGGGGTTTTCGTTGTTGGTTCGTGCTCTTAACCTGCCCCCGCCCCCGCCCCCACCCCCACCCCCACCCCACCCCCCCGGCCCAATCTTGCTCCTTAAACATAAATCTCTTGATGAACCCAAAATTTCACTGGAGACATTTCGTCTTCAATAGTGTTTTAGCATATCATCGTCCTAACAGAAGCAAACATTCTCAACTAAACTTGCTGTATTTTGGCTATTTGCATACAAACTATAGCCGTTGACATATTAATTTCTTCTTCTTTGTAATCTCATCTACACAACAGATAAGCACAATGGAGTGATGAACCACAGTCTACTGTTTCCAGTCAGGATTCAAGACAGGCATAAAGAAGGCTTCTTTTCACCTTAGAAGTTTTTTCTACCTTAAAAGTACAATTAAATAGTAGCATTTAAGGCAAATATTGTATTTTGGTGCGTTTAGTAGATCTTGGAGAAAATATTAAGTACCTTGCAATTTCTGCACGTCTCTTTGCCTCTTCAGCCATCTGGTTGAGATCTGAAATATGGCCTCGGTCAGTAAACTTGGTTTCAGGTGGATGAAGGCCATGGAGCGTCCTTTGAGCATGTGCCCATTTGAGCTCCCGTGCTTCTTTACCAAAGTCCTTTTGTCTTGTGAAGGCAATCTGTTGATAAAATTTTCATCATACACATTTGAGTTCACTCTTTTCCTGAAATGAGAGTTATTTTCTAGATTGAATGAAGTCTTACCCTCTGCTCAAGGAGAAGATCCCATGCCTTCGCACTGAGGGCATAGCGGATAACAAACTTGATAATATCAAGGGGAAAGTAGAAGACAAGGTTGTAAAGCCAAACAACACCAGCCCAACCCCATCCAATGCCCTCAATGGCAGCAAAACTCCAATTTGCATAGACAGCAATAAGAGTAGCAATCTGTTCACCATAATTGAAACTCAACAATTACAAGCTGTCTAGAGAGGAAGAGCAATGAGTGTAGCAATCAGTGCATTAGAAATAAAACTAACAGTCACAAGCAGTTCGGAGAGGAAGAGCTGCGAGACTAGACTTGGAAAAGAAAAAGGGCTGATTTACCAGCTGAGCAACAATAAATGCTCTTACTAGCAAAAGGCCAGGCCGCTCAAGGAAAGACCAGCTTCTAGATCGCGTCACAAATATGAGGGCCTGGCTGATAATGCTGACTTGCAGGTATACTGCAGAAGCGAGCTTCCTGTAGTCATCACGAGCTGTTTTCTCGAGGGTTGACACCCCAAACGTGCGCTGCAATATGAGAAGTATCAGTACAATAAATATAATCATGTCAGTAAATCGCGTCAGCTCATTATAAGGACAACAAGTAAAAGAGAGCAGCACTCGCAGTTATAAAGACAATAAGTTGCAGAAATCACTAAAGAGATGGAGCTTGTTACTGGACAAACCATAGAAACACGAGAATGCTTTTTAAGAGAACAATTAGGGTAAAGAGAAAAGGGTGGACCTTGACAGGGAAATAATTGAATGCTGACAAAGCATATACTCCCTCCGTCCCAAATTATATGACAACTTTGGGATTTGTGACTCACATTGATGTGAGTCACAGGTCCAAAAGTTGTCATATAATTTGGGATGGAGGGAGTATTATGGAAGCATAAAGAGCTATAATAGGGAAGCGTGACATAGAAGAAATTCCCTTTGAATTATAGAGATATGAGCAACCAGCCAACCATTTGATTTGAACAAGCACAACCTATGGTCTAATGCAGTGTCATCCATCAATTCAGATCTGTTAGAGTATCACTTGTCTGAAGAGACACTACAGTTGCTGATGAAGACTTATTTTCCGTCATTACTCATTATTTTAGGTGACATTAAAGGTAATACAATTTTCAACTGTCCAGTTTGATCATAGTGCCGAGAATAATATGACAGTATTAAGAGGTTTGGCCTGAAAGTGTCCAAAGATCAGAAGAGCCTTCAATTTTTGGCATACATGAACCAAGAAAGCCCCGTTTGTTGGTAGAATACTAGCTTGTTGCTATGTCAGGCATATGGTTGGCTTATTCTAGGCACATCCTAGTAGACTCTCTTTGCAGTCGCTGACACCCTCAGCCAGATGAGTGAAAAATAATAATAGCAAAAACAAGGAGGGCTTAGGCACATCCAAACTCCCATTTAAGGAAGATCAATTTGGCAACCAGATGGAGACGACATGTTCCCAGAGGAGAAACTTCGTCACACAGCGCAATCTTACCTCAGATGAAAGACAGAGTTCGAATCCCTCCCGTTCCTCAATGTGCAGTATGTTTGGCTACTATCAAAGACAAGAGGTCCTTCAGATTTATGGAAGAGTAATTTCAAAGAATCTTGGTCAGGCTACTACGCTTAAAAATTTCAGTCCGCGACATCTTCCCTTTGAAGAACTGGGAGCTCCCATAAAACTAATAGATGATAACAAGTGAGTTTTGCATTACCCAGTCCCATTCGACCTCTTTCATCCCAAAAGAACAGGCCTATGAGCTTTAATGTTCACATATCCCACCAGGACTCCTAGACTTATTTGTACAACCTCCCCAACCATAGTAGTAGGTGTGCTAAGTCAACTTTGGATCATTCAATTTGGAATGGAGAGAATGCTTTACAGGTACTGCTAAAGTGAACCAGCCAAGTGCCAAAGATTGATAGAAATCGAAGTAATGAAAGTCCTCAAGAAAGGAAAGAGCCTAGGAAGTCTCTCAAGTCACGTGGAGTATGAAACACGAGTGTAACAAAGCAACCTTCCATTGTTGGGCATGCTTTGCACTGTTGGTAGTAATGTTGTGAATCATTTTGCATGGGAAATGATACAATAGACAACTAAAGAAGATTCATTAGGTAATAGTGACAAACTAACCTGCTTCATTTGATAGAGGTTCTTACAGGGAAAAAATCTGTCTTGTATGCAGCCCAGAAAAATATGACGGTCATCATAGCCAAGTAGCTGCCAAGAACAATTCCAGTTGTAAATATCTCGGACAACTTCCAGCTGTCTGGCTGAGGTGATGGTTTTACCCGATCCTTCGATATTGTCATAATTGTACCTGAGATTCAAACATAATGCTGAGCATATATCATCAATAAAAAGTATGCCTTCAGTACGATAGACAATAGCAAAGACTTCCTAAGGAGAATATATGTTCTAACTGGAAATCCAGAAGAAGCACCAACCATCATTGAGGATAGCAATGATTAGCACCATGAAAGGTGGGAAGTCAAATCTCCATATGAGAGCCAGAAGCATGAATCCTAACTGTTATGAAGGAATTGTTAAACAGACAGAACGTCAGATAAAGATGCAGACCACAATGGATAACTAAGGGCAACAATCGTGATGTATTAATGAAAGAGGAAGGAGAGACGGGAGGCTGGAAGACGTCTCCAAAAACAATAAATAAACATGGAAAAATAGCTTACCACAATACGGATTGTAATAGAAACTGCGTAAATCTGCAACGAGATAATGAACCATATATAGTCTCTAGATGATATAGCAGGTCAATGACTTTCTTCTATTAAGTATCAAATGGAATCTACTTCTCCACAACCGCAGAGTTAAAGCTGTGTAATGTGTACTACTGAGTACTGACTCTCCCATATCCTGTTGTAGGCGAGGAGCTTCATGAGAAAGCACTAGGTAATGTCTGGTAGTTGCTAGATGACATCAATGGGTAACAAAACTCTTGTTTCTGTTTTTTCCTTCGCAATACTATAAAAAAGATCTCGTACAAATTTTATTATGTAGATGCGCACCAAAATCTTTGAAATGCCAACAAGCCAGAGTAAAATAAGAGCTCATACCTATATAGTCATTATTCTTTCTTGTTTCCTTGGTCCAACAATTGAAACTTTGTTTGCAAATACTACCAGCTACTGCATTTTTCAGAAGTTGCAGGCTTACCGTGTAATTCTTCATCCTCTGGAAGATCGCCCTACTTGTTAACACAGCACTTATAATGACACTAAGCCCAGGTTCTGTTAAGACAATGTCAGAAGCACCGCGAGCCGCATCAGTTGCATCAGCAACAGCTATGCCTATGTCGGCCCTTTTAAGAGCCGGAGCATCATTAACTCCGTCACCTGTCATTCCACATATATGTTTCCTCATTTGCAAACGTTTTACAATTTCATATTTGTGCTCTGCAGAAAAGCATATGAATATATATGAGACATGGAATCAATTCCTAATAAATACCCCCTCTTTGTTTTTCTCCCATGTTATTCTTTTTCGAGTTTTTTTGGGAAGGGAGGGGGTTTGGTTCATCCTACAAGGCTATTGCAGTTAATTAATTCTTTGTTTTTTCAATTAACTTTTCACCTGGTCAGCTTCTAGATGTAAGTTCTTTACTTCTTGAATAAAGCAATCAACCCAAAAAGAAATAATGTGAAATATACCAGGAAAAACCCCTGCAAAACCATCAGCTTTTTCAATCAGCTCATCAATAGGTAAAGCAGCAAGAGACTCGTCTTTGTTCTGTCCCAGCAATGCCGCTGCAGGATACATATTGGTACCCATCCCCAGCCGACGTCCTGTTTCCTTTCCAATTGCCAATTGATCACCTATCAAGCAAAGGGAATGATCAATAAATCGGATATTGTCTGGGGCAAGCAACAAATGAAGATGCCAACAACTTGTGATATTGTCCTTACATTTACCATGTGAAAGCATTTGAGTCGTGACAGAAACCAACCAAAAAATGCTTATGCTATTGTCTTAGCCTAAGAAAAGTAATTAATTGAAACTAGAGACGACAAAGAAGGAAGGCAACAAACTTGGAGTATTTACCCCATTATTGAATCCCACACCTCCATGGACTAAAACGTACTCCATGATAGGGAATCAGGATGCTCCTTACTTACTATTACGATACATTCTAAAGTGACTATAACCTAGGGAAGAGTTAAAAATGTAGCAGAAGCCAGGCTGCATAAGATGTAACGTGATTACCAATTGAGAAGGTTTAAACTAAGAGTATGTAATTTTTATTGAATGTTTCCTAACCAGCTTATAGGATGTCCTTGAGAGTAGTAGTAATTTGTGCATAAGACAGAAAATGACATAGGAACAAAAGCCTGCATGTATAAAATGATTTCTTACAGAGATGCACCTGTAATCATCTTCACATCCACCCCAAGATCTAATGCTCTTCTTATTGTGTCTGCACTATCATGGCGAGGTGGGTCAAAAAGAGGCATGAGGACAATAAACTGCCAGGGACCTCCAGGACTTTCCTTTTTACCATCAGGAACTTCCTGCACAACAATATTCAGCATACACATTGACAAATCCTTAAAAGAAAAGTCAAGTGAATAACCAACAAAAAGAAGCGAATAAAGGATGAAAGGAAACATAACTAAGAGCAAAAGTAAATATTACCTGGTATGCAACAGCAAGAGATCTTAACCCTCTCTCAGCGAACTTATCTATAACTGCATGAACTCGACGTTCTATCTCAGATTTGTTATGGACAAGGTTCAAAATCTAGAAACACAATAAAGGGCGAATATAAGTGCATCCCATAGGTTGTGAAATAAGAAAAGGAAGGGGTGATGTTCGATAATACCTGCTCTGGTGCACCTTTGCTAACTCGATGCATCTTCCCTTCTTTGTCAATGTATGTTAGAGCTGTTCGCTTATCAGTGGGGTTAAATGGAAGAAAGTGAACTTCTTGAATGCCTGCACGTGCCTTTTGTTTCGAAGAGAAAATGACAAATCCAAGCATCATTCTATAGTTCGATAGTCAACAGAATTAAAAGTTTGATTCTCGAAGCCCCAACATATGAATGAAGACTTCTCAACATTACTCAGGACTTCACGTTACCTCTTTAGGATCAGCTAGTGTCCCAACTATAGCAGCATCTATTGCATCTTGGTTTTCCATTCGAGAGGCTTGGGCTGCCATCAATACTACTGCATCTGCATCTACTGCCTTCGTGAAAACCTATGCAAATGTACAAGTGTCATATGGACTCGCTCCTCATGTTCACAGGGGACAAGCTCTAGCAAAAGTAGGTAGAACAAACCTCAATAAGGTTCTTGTCAACAGTCAGCTTATTTAATGTCAGAGTTCCAGTTGTGTCGCTGCAAAGGACATCCATCCCTGCCATGTCCTCGATAGCTGTCATCCTCTTAGTAATTGCACCCTGGAACAGTGACATGTAATTAATAGAAAGTGCTAACGAAAACTCTCAAAAGAGCTTTTGTTAACCAACCTGCTCAGATAAGCGATGGGATCCGATAGCCATGGTGACAGACAAAACTGTTGGCATGGCAATAGGTATTCCTCCAATGAGAAGCACCAGTAGATTATCAATTCCAACCCAATACTGTCGGTGTTGAATCAGGTACATGACTATTATTTCCACCAGCATTCCCACAGCAATAGAACAAATACAGAAGTTCCCTATAGCGGTCAAAACCTATCAAGAACCCAGAGGAAATTTTGAGATGCAAATACAACTGAAGATCTGCAACAGATTCTTGAGAAACTGAGGTGGGTGCTGTAATATATTTTCTGTCTACCGAACTCAATAAAAATCATGGCACATAATCCCTCATATAAGGAAAAAAAAAACAACCAATCAAGCCTCAACACACTTGGTGGGATCACGTATCAAGAGTCCTAGCCATTACAGTGCCACTAAACTCAGCATGAGGATTGAGGAAGCTCCAATTAAGTGTCAGGCTGGTTTTAGCTATCTACCACAACCCTCCTAATTAGGGTTAGGAACACAAAGCTGAACAAGTACGAGTGTAACATCAAAGAACAATTTAAATTTCTTCTTTCCGATACACCATTACTCACTGTTACATCAGTACCTAGTCAGATAAACCCCAGAATATGTATAGACTTATTGATCATTAGAGTAAAGGTGATAGAGCATATATTCCTTTCGATACACAAAATCCTCATGGAAACTAGGGGAGGAGAAAGAAAGCCGAGAATTGTATCCATATCTTTGTGCTTGAACTTGTCCAGTTCCATGGAGCTGAAAGAGTCATTTTTGGCAATTCTTCAGCTATGGATATATAAATCAAAATGGCTCATCACAATGTCATGTGCTTATTTGTAGTGAAATATCAGACACTGCATTTCTGAAGGGGCTTAACGAAAACATCCCCTCTTGTGATTGCAACGCTAATGCTTTGTACATCTGACCATCCTACCCCGTCCTAGCCGGAGGCCTTGTGAAAGAACTAGAGTACTGGTGTATAGTATATATGTTATTGCGCAATACATTTTTCATTTGCTACATGTCCACAGTGTAATATAATTTTGTATCAAATAATGTGGGTATGAGAGCTTTGCCCCATTAATCACACGGGCGCTGAAGTCAACGACCAAGAAAAATAATAATATTTCACAGCTTATACAAGACCACAGAACTCTATTCAACAAGACAAAAAGTCTAGGGAGTTTCAACAGTACGACTGCCACACTGTAATTAGCTATTTCTCCATACATTAGAGCTCTGTTCGGTTGATAAACATTCATTCTGAACTTGCAAAATAATTCTAATCCAGAATATCTTCTTAAAAGATCTATTTTTTTAGCTTAACAAGCACAGCAGTTGTATAAATTAGTAGTGGGTTTGAGTGCCATTTATTTGAGGTCAGATAGGGTGAGGAACATAACAACTTGGTGGAAAAGAATCCATGTGACATAGACTAGAAATCATATGGAGCCTAAGCTAAGGCACTTAAGGATTCAAATAGTCACTTGCCAAACATCAATATTTTCTCAGTCACATGGTATTTTCTTACCTTCTGGAAGTGGCCAACTTGATTTGTACTGTCCACAAGGTGAGCAGCCTTTCCAAAGAAAGTGTGAACACCTGTGACAATGACCACTCCTTCAATCTCTCCCTGTTTGCATGTAGAACCAGAGTAGACACCATCACCAGGGTGTTTAGTCACGGGAAGCGACTCACCAGTGAGTGCAGACTGCATATCCGAAAGAAAAGAAGGGTCATGATTGAGGGAACTTGAAACCTAAAACAAAGGAATTCCCTTAATTTGAATGGAGAAAGGTTAGCTCTAAAACACCTGATCAATTTTTAAGGGATCACCATCCAAAAGCCGAGCATCTGCTGCAATAATATCTCCAAGCTTGATAGAGATAATGTCACCTGGAACCAAAATAGCTGCATCCTGCTCACTCCACTTTTCATCACGAAGCACCTGAAAGTAATTGATTTGCAGCATGATAAAAGTCATCCCAATACCACTGAGTATCATGACGTACAAATAGATACTAAATGTTTCTAGTAAATACCTTAGCTTAGGGAGCTAGATGAGCCATTAGAGCAGCAGCAGCATTACCAGCATTAGTCTCTTCTACGTAACTAATTGTCGAATTGATAAGGAGAAGCGTAATGATTCCAACAAAATCCTGCCAATCAGGAGGCTTTCCCTGCAAAACCATGGTAACTAATTACAACAAGTTACCATAACTCTCAAGCAAAAGGTCAGGACCTAAGCTACAAACTCTCTATTTTGGTAAATTATTGAAATTTTATTTTATTGTATGTTTTGTGCTTGATTTTCTCCTCCCTTGAAGAACACCCCCACTTATATGGAAATTAACATGGGAATAGCATACTTTCAAGATTCTGAAATTTGATACCCGCTCACTTAACGAATGCTACACCAAATTTATGTTTCGACTTATGCCAACCACAACCAATGATAGCTTTTGAAGCTTATGCAATCTCTTAACTTGCCTCAAAATCAACAGAGATGTTCTTTCAGCGCAAAGAGAGTAGCACAAGTTAACAACAACCAAATATTACTTTAAGAGGACTTACTCCTCCATTAGCAAGAGCAATGGCCATGATTGCTGCAGCTTCCATCACCCAAGAAAGAGGGTTCCACATAAACCCAAGGAACTTAAAAAACTTGCTCTCCTGCAATTTGTTAAATGAAAGGTGATTACTGACCAGCAAAACAAAACTCACGCTAACGCGATTGATACAACCAACATATGTAAGAAAAAAGCACCTCCTTCTCTTCAAGCTTGTTGGGGCCGAAAATTCGCAGTCTCTCTTCAGCAGCCTCTGTAGTGAGACCATCTCTGGTACACTTAACTGCTGAAGTACTTCCTCCAGAGGTACATTCTCCTGCAATTCAGTTCAATTAAAACCCATCAAAAAACCAATAAGACAGATAATTCAGCCTGTTTAGTTCCAGTCTTTGATGCAAAACTTTGACCATCAATTCCGTTCATAATAGTTAGTAAAAATTATAAAAATATAACCTTGTGGTAGTTTTTCTTACAAGGAAATCTAATGGTATCATTTTCATGTTTTAGACCAAAATATTTTTCATAAATCAATGGTAAAAGTTGGCAAATTTTGACCACTATACTAACAAATTACATACTCTATATACAATTAAACAACAAACTATTTTCATCTACCTATATGCACCATTTAACAAGCACAATAATTATGGAACAACTGAACAAGTACATAGATCAAGGATTAAAACTGTGGCATCATATAACCACTACCAGTCCACCACTGGCATGCAAGAGCCTAAATCGATTACATGATTTTCTCTTAGGTTGTAACATTTTTGAAAGCTTATCCAGACCCTTGTAAATTCAACAAACACACCCCTCAACCCCAAAAAAAAAAATTAAAAAAAAATCTTGGAGCTAAAATTTTACTTAGCTAGGAACAAAAAAAAATTAATGAACAAGCAAAATTCACAGAAAACAAAAGAAAACCCAGAAATGAAAATAATGAAAACCAAAGCAAAAAGAGAAAACAAGAGCAACCCAGAAGAAAAAGAGCAGAGATTAGTCGATACCAAATCCACAGCTTCTTTCAAGACAGCCTCCATTGTTTCCTTTGAGTCATCCATCTTCTGATCACTCACTTAAAATTAACAGCTACAAATTTCCCAAAATTTAAGTAAATGATCAATAACATCAAGTTGAACACTCTAGAGAAAATAAGAGAGAGAGAAAGAGTAAGGTAAAATGTAAGTAAAAGAAAGTAGAACAATCCAATGGGCAAACCAACCTTTTTATAAAAAAAACGTTACAGGAAAAAAGGAGAGCAAAGAAAGATCATAAATTCACAGTCACTCTGTTTCTCTCACTTCACTGTTTCAGTAAGTTTACGTTTCTTTCTTCTTTTTTTTCCCTTGTTTTGTTTTGTTTTTTTTTTGGAATTTTTACAAACAAAAACATAGATAGATGATTCTAGGCGTTGTTGTTGACAACACAAAGCCGAGGAAGATCGTGGGCGGGCCGTTTTTTGTACTTGTACTTGACAGGTACAATTCTTCACTCTCTCCCTTTCACCTACTTACACATGGTTACATTATTGAGCAAATTTTAAAAAAAAAACATGTTTTGAAAGGAATCTCTTATAATTTTTTTTTAATGAACGTCTAATAAAATCAATTTTCCAAGAACGATACCTTTAAATTCTATTTTCTGGTGAAGAGATCAAATGACTACACTTTTACCTCATACTTCGACATAAAAAATCAACAAACTTCACTCTAATTTGGTCAAATTTTAATTGGCAAATATTTTATGAGTAATAACAAAAATAAACAATAATTAAGAATAGGGATGACAATGGATCGGACGAAGTCATATCTATTTTCACTTATTTTGAATATAAATTTGTAGCCATTTTCTTTTAACTTTACTTCCACCCTCCATTCTATAAACAACATAAGCATGATATTTACGGATATTTTCTTTTTACATATTTTCAAAAAAATAAAAATAATTATACATGAGACCGCCTCATATAAGTTTTTGTAATTTACTTCTATTAGCGATGTTTGCCCCATTAGCTATAAGTCAAGCAAGAAGAGAGAACTCCTCAAAAAAAAAAAAAAAAAAGTAAGAATAAAGATTATCCCCATCCCCACCTTACAAGTAGGTGTATGAAAACCAAACTCTTATAGCATGACTAGGAGTGCTCTTTCCATTGGATTGATCCTACATCCTCTAAGTTTAATACCTAAATTAGCATGAATTAAGAGTGTGATCCTTGCAACTCTATAAAATAAAACTAAAAAAAAAAAAAAAAAAAAAAAAAAAAAAAAAAAAATTAACATGAAGTTGAGTGTAGAACCCATCAACTGTGATAGTTGATGACAATTATCATGTTGGTCTTAGGTAAAGAATTGTAGTTCGCACATGTGGCATAAGCTTTGTGCGTCTAAGGCATTGTTTTCTTGTATATTGTCCCACCACTTATTACATGATAATTGTTTGTCCAATCGAGAATCTGCATCTAATTGGGGCCCCTGATTTTCACTTACACAGTTGCACTTCTGGTGTGTTCGGCAATCAACTTTTTAAGTAATTACTAGTGATTTGAACTAGTGAAATCACTACCTAGGCTATTCGCAAAAAATTGAGTAACCAATTTGAGAACCTAAAGATTAGGTAGAGTGTAAGAGTCTAGATAATGATAGTATCATCCCTTTTAAAAAGATAAAAGAAAAAGTGAGAAGATTAGATTAAGCTGTATATTGACATTCCTTGTCATCATTCCCACTATCTTTTTGTTATCACAAAGCTGCATTCTTTGTCATGGTAGGAGTTCTGGGGACCAAACACACCTTGGTTTCTTTCTGAGAGCACTGCAACATAGGACACTTGGGCAGTACAAGTACCCATGAAACCTAGCATAGCCAAAGTTTTTCCCCTTTATCATCCCTTACCCAAAATGGAGACATGCAAATTTCAACAATGATGGGTCCAACTCCATAACTCATAAACTTTTTTATTTTATTTTAGGAGATTGCTAAATATAAATCGCCAAATTACTGAATGCAAATTCTTTTTTCAATAATACTCCTAACAAAATTTTCACCCTATTCTCTCTCCTAGTGTTGACTCTCTCAGTCTCTCAATTATCCCTTTTTATCTCCCCATCACCGGCCTTCAACTACGTTGGGTGGGACGGTGCCGGGGTTGGGTGGCAAATGAGGGCAGTTGGCCGGCGGGTAGTAAGGCATCTATCACGATTCACACCTCCCAGAAAACGTTGGTCCGCCCCCTACCCTACCCTACCCTGTCCTCCGCCCGAAGCCACCAGATGTTGCTCTCAAAGTACTGATTGCTGCCACAAAGAGTTTACCCATTTGCATACAGAGGAGAAAGAAACAAACTAAACACTTGCACGCAACTCAATGATTGATCCCAACATATTTCCTAAAAAATCAGATCTTGCGGCATATGGTGGTGCAGGTGCTACAACTGGAGGGGTATGGTACCGACCTGCCACCGGACATTAGCCGCCAGTCGTCCAAATTCAACCACCGCCGCAACCCTTAGCCGAGAAACATTTTAATAATTAAGAAGAAAGTTCAAATTTTTATAATTCTAATTCTTATTTGAAGATCATCAATAATTGCATCAAAACATTTGTATCGATCAAAGCCTTATTATTGCCTTCGTCTAGATCTTTACAATAGACAAAGCCTATAATAGAACGATTTTGAGAGGAAAAAGAATGAGAGAAAGAAAGTTGTGTTTCATATAGAAAGGTACTTTGGGAAGTATTGTGACAAAAAGATTTGCGTTTAGTAATTTAGAATTTACGCTAAGCAATTCCGTTATTTTATACTCTAAGGGTGTGTTCTTTCTCTTACTCGTTAATTAGTTCAGTTCAGTGAAGTTGAGTTCAGTGTAGTGATCTAATTTTTTTTCTCACGGATTATTATTCAATTTACTTCAGTGGAGCTCAGTTCAGTCCAAAGCAGTTCTATTCAATTCAGTGAAAAAGAACACATCCTGAGACAATTAAATTTCTCATCAATACATGTTGAGAGAAGTTGGTCCATCTGTGATCTGTTAAAATTTGGCATAACACCATTTCCCAGTAATATTGAATAACAATACTCGAAAAGTATCCCCTTCTTGCTTTAGGTGGCCATTGGCATGATCAACAAAATCAGTGATATTCAGTTCATGAATGTGATCAGAGCTATAAATCAAGGGAAGCAAAACCAAAACAAAAAGATAAAAAGGTAAAGTAATCATGAATACACAATTTACCGATATGCCCATATGTCATACGAGCATACGACCAGCATCCAGTCTAATGCACGCTTCTTTGCTTCAACCTGTGACAATCATATAGTTAGCAATGTACCAATAATAAATATACAATAAAAATGACGATAATAAACAAGCATGACATCATGCTTGTATGAGACCTCATCTTAAGTAATAAGTCTCTTATGAGACCGTCTCATTCGAGTTTTTGTGATACTTAAGGCTTGAAAGTGGTGCAAATCCCCCCCAAAAAATGTACCTCTTTAAAGCATATAGATATGCAGATTGAGAGAACTTTGCATGACCACAATATATACCTATTCAAGCATCATGCATGCCTATTCCGCACAATTACAAAAGTGGTACCAAACATTGGGGGAGTGAAGCTCAACAGTCAACACTTGCAATATTTAACATCAAAGTTGCATATACATAAGATAATATTGATGAGCAAGTTAAGAATAAATGGTTTCATAGGAGATAAGACTCACTACAAACACAAAACATGATTAAACTATCAGTTCTTGCTTGTATAAAAGAAAACAAGTAAAAGTCCCTTCTCAAAAAGTCAACAAAGATTGCCTCCAATCAATCACAAAAATTCTTAGATATCACTGACAGGCTAAACAGTTTGCATTTAAAACATACCCTTTACTACCCGCTCATACTTCTCACTGAAACAATGAAACCAATCCACAGCACACCATACTGCTAAGTAGAAAAATATTTATGCTCTTATTTCTTTTTCTTTTTTCTAACAGGCTTCTATTGAACTTATATAAATCCTACACATATGAACAACCATTGTCCTATTGGTCTTATATTAATTAAAATAACATTATTCACCTTAATATGAATTA
The DNA here is from genome assembly GCA_038025085.1 of Tetragonia tetragonoides. NCBI lineage: Eukaryota > Viridiplantae > Streptophyta > Magnoliopsida > Caryophyllales > Aizoaceae > Tetragonia > Tetragonia tetragonoides. The sequence goes on from CM076139.1 coordinate 44,768,844, forward strand.
TGATGCATTTTATGCTTATATTTGGACTCAAAAGTCGAAGTATTTGAATACATATATCAAGCTATTTTTGAACTCAGGCTCCATTTTAGACCATAAAGTGTGTAGCTAAAGTGAATCTGTTAATCTACTATGATTCAGTACGACGTCAGACCCAGCATCCTTATGTTAGCAAATTTACTATTAACAGATCATACAATCATATTAAACATCCCTCTGTACCAAATTGCTCTGTTATACAACAGCAGTTGCTATGTCAAAAAGCTAAGAGAGACGAACTTGGTTACCTGCTTGCATTCCAACCTCCTCATAACAGAAAGCTGCGTAGACTCTTCCAGTAATCCCAAGCTTATCCAACAATCCTTCACTTGGCTCCTTTTAATACTTTAGCTTCCTATTATCAGTCATGACAAGGTCATCTTGACCGAGCCTTTGCATGGGGCGTCAATGACCAATATCAGTAAGCACATGTGATATTTAATTTTTCCATATTTTGAATCGCAAACATGACAAGAAAATATATTCATGGAATCGGTGGAAACGAAATCTATCAAATTTATCATAATTTAAGAAAATAAGACCATCATCTACTTCTCGGTAGATTGCTGAGGGCACAAACCAACCTTGAAATAAAAAGATGCATCCAGAGCAAATTCATAGACACAAACTATAACTCCTTAATTTATCAAAACAAAAGCAGAACATAAGGAATTATTCTTTTTCCATGAAGAAATAAATGAAACCTAGATGTCATCCATGATACATGTAACTTTTAAATGATACAAGTAAGAATAATAGAGGATTGAATTAGGGAAACAGATCGAATGCCATAAATTCAAGAAATTTTTAAGAAGATTTGATAGAAAATAAAAAACAATGAAGAACAGATATGCGGTTTATATGAAAAGGGTGTGTTTTGGTAAAGAACCCACCCAATAACGATTGGTGTTTAGATCCTTGATGGAATCTAGTAATCAATTCAATATACTTAGGTGTTTAGTGAGTAACATCAGATACCACTTCAAATACAAAGGAGAAAACAATTGTCCACATACAACTCTCCATATTTGCTCTGTGGGTGGTTGACCAACAGAGCCTACCTCGTGGAGTAGCTTCTTTATGCAGACAAGGTAACACTTACAAGGGACAAGAATTCACATGCTAAGGTGAAGTAGTCACAATTTGAACAATTGCAAAAATGTTATGACTATAAGATTTTTGTCACATTAGCCATACTTACAGTAAGTTTACAACGCAAAATCTTTGGCAATTCAAGAACAATTTTTCCTAAAGACACCAAACTGCCACTGACATAGAGGAGGAATCTCATTACCAACTTATAAGATGCAACAAAACCACAGTCCCAATTCACAATCCAGTGTTTGAAAAAGCACGCCTGAGGCAGGAGGCGCAAGAGCTAACGTTTTTTGCCTCTAGGAAAGAGATGAAGCGCCCTAGTGGAAAATATGCTGTATATTTTCTTCAAGGATGATTTTGTGCATTTTTTCATGAATTTACTTGTGCTACATTTTATTTCATAAAGTATTATGGTACATTATCATGAGAAAAATCACTAATCTATTGCATATTTCAGTTACAAAGTAGTGCGCCTCATTTCACTGAGCCACGGCTACATAAATTCTTTGCCACCTAAATTAGGTGACATACTGAATGCACTAAGCTGTCAAATAATGGTGTTGCAGATGCAAAGACAAACATATTGTGACATATCCAGATCTTATAGACAAAAAACACATAACTAAGACCCAAGCCTTCCCAACATGAATCTTATCAAGTAATTAAAACGAATAGTCTCAGTCGCAAAGAAATCCTAGAGAAAAGAACAACTAGGCTTAGCAGAACAATAAAAATTTCTAAGTCTGCCTAGCACCAGACAGAAGAACATATAGTTCAAGCCTATAACCGTGGCATATAGCTATAACACAGAGATAATGAGATTAAGACTGGAATTTGGACAGCCCATGGAATTAAGAGTTAAGACAAAGCACAATACTAAACTCTTAAAGCATGGAATAGAAGGATACATTGCAAAAGGATCCCAGGACATTCATAGATAAATAACTCCAAAAGTTTGCATAAAAATAGAATTTTCGAGACAATCTCAGAAAACATAAATCTTAAGAATCAAGAAACTCGAAACAACCTTTTTCATACATTATTACTTCGCAGATTTGTGGAACTTCCTACCAATTTGACATCAACTTTGTAGTCATTAAGATGACAAAACCATTTTTCTACGGAAACTGAGATGCGATCTCCCAGTTTTAAAGAAACCAACTCCCAAAATTTATGCAATCTCCCAGTTTTAAGTAAATTGCCATCTACAACCAACATTTCTGTTGCCAGCAGCCTACCATAACAACCAATGCCCGTCCCTCCTATCCCCTTCCCTCAAACCAAAAGAACAAAAAAGGAAAAAGGGTACCACCACAAATAATGCTACAATTAACTGATCAGTAGGTTAAGAGAGACAGACCTTGATGTCAAAGGGAGGGTAGCTGAAGAAGGCTAAAGGCCTTCAAGTTCAAGGTGGGGAGCAACAGAAGATGAAAGGCTTCAAGTTGAAGGTGCTTCTTCTTGACATCCCCTTGGGAGCAACACACGACTAAATGCCTTCAACTAAAAATATCAACAGAAATATTGAAACAATTGTCAATACAGAACTTCAACTGTAAGAATAAACATTTTTCAGGAAAACACTGATGACAGACAATTTGTAACATCACATCTGCAATGCAAAAAGGGAACACGGGAAAACTCCATTCATCCTCTAACATTACGTAACCATGACTAGAAGAGTATGTGCCCGCACTTGTACCTAAAATTTGTTTAATCAGAATTCTATCTACATAAGCGACTTACCGTTCTAACAGTCATATCTACAAAAGCAACCAGCAATATTTCCTCAGATAGAGAGCAACTGGCAATATTTAATGATAATAAAAAATTGCTAGAAAACCAACCCAATCAAACATTCATATTCAATGAAGTGCAGAACAAGAGACTCCAATCAGCTTCCAAGTGCTTAAGCAACCTTTGATCACAAAGAGACTGCAGCAAGTATAAAGTTCATAGTACATCAAATTATTCCAGCCAGAATTCAGAATGGGGAAGCTAATCCAGCTTCAGTTCTACAAAGAAAAGTTTAGAGCTAATGTTGACAACCTTTAGATGAAGGGCCAATGAGTTTTAACCTCGGAGCTATAGCAAAACTAAATTCCAACAAAGAAACTAAGCAGCTACAAAATCTTGTTTCTTCCCTTTCTTCATAATGTGACCTTTATCACCACCTAGGACCATTCGTGATAGGATATCTGCTTGCTTTGTGTTTCCTTCTTCATTTAGGGTCTTAATAAGGCCCTCACAGCTACTTCGATCAGTTACACCTCCTTTTTGTGATATTTTGCAAAGTATCGAGTATGCATTGAGAGTCTTTCCAGCAGATAAAAGGGCATCCAACACCTTGTCGTAGCTGGAAAAGTCTACTGGGAAATCTCTCTCCAAACAAAAATCTAAAAGTTTGAGAGCAGCTATTGTCTTCCCTTTCTCACTCAGAACAGACAAAAGATGGTCCATGTCTGGTGCACATCCACTGTGCATCAGTAGCTCAATTCTCCCAAGGGCCTCCTCGACATGACCTCTCATCAGCAGGGCTTCCAATATCTTAGCAGCCAAGTCCATGTTTTCCTTCACTCCCTTTTCCAACATAGTCTTCATCACACGGCTTGCGGTTTGCACCCTTTCATCTTTAAAGAGACCCTCTATGACTTCCCTGAACACGGCTGAATCAGGCAAGTGGCCATGCTCAATCATGCTATCAAGCACCACTCTGGCATCAGCTGGTTCACCTTTCTCCAAGAAACTATGAATGAGCAGTTTGTAAGCATCTGCTTCTGAAGAAACCCCTCTCCTGATCATGATCTTCAACATTTCAAAAGCAGCTTCAGGGCTGTGTTCTTTTGAATGCCCACGTATCAAGTTATTATAAGCGACTGGATCCTGGACACCCTTTTTCATCAACTGCCTATAAAAATTTTCAGCTTTTTCTGTCTGGCCATGGTTGCAGAGATATTCAATTACTGCATTATAGGCCGAGGACTTAATATCCAAAGTGCTTTGTGGCCTCAGTATTATTTCTTTCTCAATAAGCTTATCCAACAGCTTTACTGCCCGATCATAGTCCCCAGCCTTACAGAAGTTTCCAATTAAGATCCCATAGTGTCCAGCCTCTGTTGGAATGCTCAGTCTTATCATCCCTTTAAGCACGTCAGCAGCTGCATCTAAGTTACCTGACTGGCACTGGCATGTCAACAACTTCATGAAGATTGAATTATCCTTAGGCGCAATATGTCTCTCAACCATCTCATTCAAGACCATGTGAGCTTCGGACATTTTCATCGCATCACAAAGCCCAGGCAACAGCGTTGTGTACGTGACAGTATTGGGCTTGATATCAAAACTCTTCATCTCCTCAAACATTCTAAGTGCATCATCCACCTTACCCATTGAAACATAACCTTTAATCATGGTAGTATAGCTAATAACAGTAGGAGCTATATTCCTTCCTTTCATCTCCACAAAAAACTTCTCCGCTTCCTCTATCTTCTCAACACGATAATAACCATTAATAAGTGTGTTATAGGTAACCACATCAGGCATAATCCCTCGGGTTCTCATATCCTCAAGAAACCTATTCGCAGTCTCAAGTTTCTTACAAAGAAAAAAACCCCACAACAGCACATTAAATGTATGCTTAGTAGGTGTGATTCCTTCTTCCACCATCTTGTTATAGTACCTCTTCGCCATCATATACCTCCCACGGCGCAATATCACCTTAAACAAAGCATCATATGATTTTTCAGTCCTTTGCACACCAAGTTCCTTCATTTGCTGAAATATTTTCACAGATTCCTGAACAATCCCATTCTCACCATAACTATCAATCAACACAACAAACATATCCTCATCCCATTCAACACCCTTACTTGGCATATCCATTAAAATACACCTAGCATGATTGAGCTTCGAAGCTCGGCCTAATCTCTCAATAATTTTCATATGGGTCTCTCTATCATGTCTAAATAACCCGGACCGCTCCACCCACCGGAAGAACTGAAGAGCATGTTCCGAGTTTCGTGCACGGTCAAGCACAGTAAAGACAATAGATTGATCAAAATGTGGCACTAAATTACGAATTGAGTTCTGTAAACGAGTTGTCCAAGCTCTATTAGCCATCATTCTACAAATAATATCCTCTACTTTTTCTGGGTTTCGATGCTTACCTCTTAAAATCCTCTGTTTTTGCTCTGTTTCACCTTTTGACCCATTTGGGTTCTCAGATTTCACTGTTTCTTCGCTTGTTTTTTGCATCAAATCGGTAGATGAAACTGAATCAGGTAATGGGTCATCGTTAGAAGTTGTTGAGCAAAAGTGCTTGATGAGATTCAATGGTGATCTGGTTGAAACATTGTAAAACCCTGGATAAACCCTAGGTCGTAAATGCTGTAGCTTTGAGCCAGAAATGTGTGCCATTATAGTGAAATGGTGTTGGATAGCTGAAGCTCAGAGAGAATGAGATAATATCAGTGGTGGGTTTTCGATCTATTTGTGCTTTTTCATCGCATTTTCGATTTCAAGCTCTTTGCTTTATTTTTTTATTTTCAAGCTCTTTGCTTTTGCTCAGCTTATTAGGGTTTATGGCTTCGTTTTGAAAAGAAGAGTAACTACATGTCTACATCCCTCACTCAGGGCCCCTGGGTCTGGGCTCTGTATTTTGGGCTTCCTCAGCAATCAGATTAAAGGTGCTGGCCATTGGGTTTTATCAAAAGGTGCTGGCCATTGGGTTTTATCAAAAGATACTTGCCAAATACTGTAGTGGGTAAAGTTATGTATTTCTGTACGCTGGATGCAAACGAGTCGATACACTCGTGAGCGGATCGTAAATATACTTAGGCCTTGTTCTCTTCAACAGAATGGTGCGGGACGGTGAGGAACGGAACGGAACGGAACGGATTGGAACGGAACGGCACTGCGCGGATAATTCAAAATAATGTGAGACAAAATGAAGTACAGAATGCAGTGCGGAACGGAACGGAATGCAGCATGGAAACGACGAAAAGAACAGGGCCTTAGTCAAAACTCACTAGGACTTTTTCGAATCACCAAAAACTCGATTCGTATCCAATCCGCTTTGAACCAGATATCAATTTAAACGGAACGGATCAACGGATCTTCGTATCCGATTTTAATTTCATTTCTTTTTCTATTTTCACTTATTTTTTGAACTTTTAACATTATCAAATCGACCCAAATCATCTTTAAAAGTTCAAAATGTAATCTAAACTTTTAACATCCTAGTGACTTTTAACATCCTAGTGAGGGTAAAAGTTTTGATTACTTAGACATGCAAATTAATACAAAATTAATATAGTTTAATAAAAAAAAATTTACATCATGACCAAATGTCCAAAAACATTATAAAAGTTCACTATTATTATGTTAATTGTGAATTCAAAGCGAATACAGGATGCCTGGATTCCAAATCCGCTCCACTTTGTGCCAAAAAAAGCGAAACAGATTTTATGGAGCAGATATCCACTTTTCGGATTTAAAAAAAAAAGGATAGGGTCCGGATCAGATATGCGAAGTAGGTTCAACATGTTCACCCCTAACGAGCTCAAATTCAAGACTCGTTTAATAGACAAGCCGAGTACGAGCATTCCCCTACTTGATTCGTTTAGTGTTTTCATGGATTACACTATAGCAAAAATGTTGTATATATGACACTTTGCATTCCTTTCCAATACTGAACCAAGTAACTATCGGGAAATATTATAAGACCTTGATTGGATCACTGCCAAGCAAGAAGAGCTAAATCAATTTGAAAGAAGCCAAATGTGGCACTTGAAACCAACAATACCCATTGATCGCGTGGCCATCGAAACCAAATGGGTATTCCGAAATAAGCTTGATGAGCAAGGCACCATGATAAGAAACAAAGCCCGTCTTGTGGTGCTAGGTTATAACCAAGAGGAATGTATTAATTATGATAAGACTTTGCACCGGTAGCTCGATTTGAGGCTATTCGAATTATAATTACTTTTGCGGCATACATGTGTATGACCCTCTACCAAATGGACGTTAAGAGAGTGCTTTTCTTTAAACGACTATTTGGAAGAGGAGGTCTTTGTTGAACAACCTCTCGACTTTGAAATAAGATTTTGCAAATTATGTTTTATTTTAAATTAGATAAGCCATTGTACGGTTTGAAACAAGCTCGTAGATCATGGTATGAACGTCTTTCTAAATTCGTAAAGGAAAATGATTTTAGAGGGGGAAGGTTGAAGGTTAATAACACTTTGTTTCTGAAAGTGAAAGATTAAGACTACTAGTTATGCAAATATTTGTTGATGAGATTGTTTTTGGTGCTGCTAATGAGTGTTTATGCAAAGAATTCTGATGACAAGTGAGTTCCAAATGAGCATGATGAAAGAACTCAACTTCTTTTTGGACTTAAAAATTAAGCAAATAACCGAATACATTATGATCTGCCAACAAAAATACCTCAAGGAACTTCTGAATACATATGGGATGGAAAATCCAAACAAAGCTCAACATAGATGAAAATGGTAAGATTGATGAAAAAAGATCTACCAAGGTATGATTGACTCTCTCCTTTACTTGACCGCAAATAGTCTTGAAATCGTAGTTAGGGCTCGTTTACTTGTTTGCAATCAAATGCAATGTAATGCAATCATTTTAATAGAGTAGATGTGGGGTGAAAGGGGAAAGAGTGGGATAAGAGGGATAAAAAAAGTGGGGTTCATTGCATGATTCAATGTAATCACAATTGCTCAACTTTTTTCATGTAATGATGATTACTTTGAATTGTGTAATCTATCTCACTTTTCTCATCTCCATCCTTCCCCTGCTTCTTTTTTCACCTCACATCTACCCTTCAAAATGATTACATTGCATTGCATTTGATTGCAAGCAAGTAAACCCTTACACTAAGGTGGCGTTTACTTGTAAGCGATGATGATTACAATGTAATCCACCAATTTATAGAGTAAATGTAGGTAGAAAATGAATGACGGGGAGGAGAAATATGAGCTTTAGGAGTTTGATTGTATCATTCAATGTAATCATCTTTACATGTTCTAAAGTAGAACAATTGTGATTACAATGGATGTTGTAATCAAATTCACTATTTCCATGTTTCTACTCCCCCTCCTTCCTTTTCTAACCCACATTTACCCTATAAAATGGTGTATTACATTGTAATCACCATTACATTCAAGTAAACGAGCCCTAAGTGTTAGTTCCTGTTCTTTTCGTCGTTTCCATGCTGCATTCCATTCCGTTCCGTTCCGTTCCGTTCCGCGCCGCATTCTGTACTTCATTTTGTCTCACATTATTTTGAATTATCCGCGTTGCGCCGTTCCGTTCCTCACCATCCCGCACCATTCCGTTGAAGAGAACAGGGCCTTAGTCTGTTTGTGTTTTTTCAATCTTGCCCTCAGGAGTCACATTTAGTAGCGGTAAAACGTATTTTGAGATATTTACGTGAAAATGATAAGTTATGCATGTGGTATCTGTTCGGGTCAAAGTTTGACATAGTTAGCTTACATGTATGCGGATTATGCGGGCTTTCATGTCGATAGAAAAAGTACTTTGGTATGCCACACTTCATAGGTTCTTATATAATTTCCTGGGGTTCAAGAATACAAAACTGCGTGGCATTATCTGTGGAATTACCGATGGAAAAGTCGAGTATGTGTTGGCGGCGTCTTGTTGCACTCAAATGTTTTGGATTAAACATTTCAATGGAAACTAAAGGAATCAGCAATATTTATATATAAAAATTAAGGCAAAACCAAAAACGAAACTAAGATAGAATGTACAATATGCAAAACTATCAGGTTAACAATTCAATGGGAACTAAAGGGATCAGCAATGTTTCTTCCAACCGATCCAACAAAAACTATGACCACGTTTCACTTATTATTACAAACAAAATTGGGCAAGCGATCAAGCAGGAGAAAGACCAATCAAAGAATGTAAATGAAATGCAATAATCAAGAAACAAAAGTTAGGTCAAAATTGATATTTACACCTGATTGATATCACATACTATTATGTACGGTCACTTGCCATTAGCAATAGCATGCTTATTGAAGGGCCAAAGGTTCACAAGCCGCTCAAGAACAGCTGCGCTTTTTGAGAAGTAGCCAGTGAAGCCTATAGGCGTTATCGGAGGAGGAAAATCTTCGGCAGGCATTGCGAATGGGCGGACCATATCTTCCATCTTGTCCAAGGTCAAACAAGATCCAACCTCTTGCAACCTCTCAGGGCCCATGATCGGCAAAGTATGCTCCTGATGCAACCAATTGGCCTCACTGTCGTTGTTCTGTTAGCGAAAACAGAAACACAAGGTTAAGAAATTGAAGCACCACCTGTACATAAATAACTTGAAAATAGAAGTATTCATCCTTTGAGATGTAATTCTTGGAGGTATGCCATGGGTGTTTGTTTAAAACTCCCTACAATCTCCACAAACACATTTCTTCACCAGTCCTCCAAATGATGGTAACATTGACAAAGAGGCGTCCACTTATATCTAATGTAAAGTTTCGACTTTCTATGTTCTACAAACTCACAACATCAAAAGAAGAAGTATTCATCCTCCTATGAGATGTATTTCTGAAGGTACCCCCTGTGTTTTCTAATAGAACTCCCTACGATCTCCACTACCACATTTCTTCACCTGTCTCCCAAATGATAGTATCATTGACATAGAGGCATCCACTTATATGATATCTAATGTAAAGCTTCTATATGTTTAAGACGCTCAACTTTGTATAGATTGGAAAGTCCCCACCGTTGGATTTATTTGATACTATTACACAAGCCAAATTTTAGATTCAGAGGTTAACTTCTGTCAATTTCTTTGAAATCCAGCCTATATATAAGCAATCTTGCACTTGTCAACTTTGGCATCTCAAAAAGGTTACCCAACGGTCTAAAACATACCAATCTTCCGACAAGAGCAAGTGGATCCCTCGTGATTTCATGATATATTGTTAATGAGTACAACATCCTTTTTTCTTCACCCCCTCCCCCCTCATTTATGGGAAAGCATAACATGAGATGAGGTCAGAACGAAGTAAAGTACGTTATCATGATTATTCACAAAGACAACTCAGGGCACTCTATGAGAAGGTCATACCTCCAAGGGTGAGAGATCTGCGCCACGGCTGAAAGTCAATTCTACACGGAATCTTTTTGGGTCATCTAGAGCTACCTGCAAGACCATTTTGACAAATTACACCCTTTGACATATATGCTTGTGTGTCTTAATCTGCTCAACAAATGTACATTACAATCAGAAACCATCCAGCAGAAATTAGACAATAACACACAGCTCTGGCTCAAATCTTAGCATACACATCAATGGGTTCATAGAAAGAAGTCCAATGCAAGTGGAGACATGATACATAAAATACCAGTAAAAAATAAAATCCAACATATGGCATAATTGTGACAACCAATCGCAGGAAAGCCTTGGGAGCTTGAAAAGGAACTAACAATATCCAAAAAAGAAAAGAAAATCTGATGGACCTGTTGACATTTTGGGGAGTAAAGGCGTCTTAAAACTAAAAGATGCAAACAAAACAGTAGATTACTAGATTTGACAAATTGTGCGCCTCTCCAATGGTGAGTTAGGCTGTTAGGGTGTGGTTGGCCTTGCTTTTAGAACATTGACTTCTCCCTCTCACATCCCTCCTCCCTCCCCCTTCATATTTTGGCCCATTTCAACTTCTTAGAAGCTAGAGGTCGGGGATAAAGTGAAGGAAGAGGGGGTGGGGTGGGAGGACAGGACAGGACGAGGAAAGTGAGAGGGAGAAATTGAAGCTCCAAGAAGTTTGGCCGACAAAATTAAAGAGCGGGAGACCCCATAGTTGAACCAGGAAAAATCAGAATTAATATTTCTATTATTACCAAACAAGGCCGCTGAGATGCATACTGACAGGAAACCTTTTTTTTTTTTCTTCAACTTATAAAAGAAAGAAAAATAATAAAATTGTATCAAAATAATATAATGCAGTTCAACCCCAACTAATAGTTGATGGTTTTGCATTGGCTGGCAGAGTTTAGTATTGAAATTGAATCTGACTGGGCAAATGAGTGAGCTTTTTGTACTGAATCGTATTCGGTCTTACTTGAGACAGTGGCCTCGTTTGTCCATTGTTCATAGAACTAGGGGTACCAACATGATTGCTGATGGCATAGCCAAACAAGGGCTGACAAGGAGTGTAGTATATAGCTTGGTTTTGGTATGTTTATTATGTTAAAAGGGTGAATATTGGAGTGTATTTAGCCTTGCTCTAGCACATGATTGCACTCTCACCTCAACCCTTTCTAGAAGGTGGGGGGTGTTGTAGTGAATGATGCTTTAATGGGTAAGTGCTTCATGGGAGTGTTTGTATAGCTACATTGTCCTTTTGTAGCACTCTCATATATTATGAATAAATGAATTAAATTTAAAAAAAAAAATAGTTCCATGGTTTTGCCATTGATCACGTCTTAATCTATTTTGTCTTTATTAGCGGATACAAGCTGTTAATTGTTCAGCAGAATATGCTCTCATGAAGACAAAAGCAAATATAAGTGGAAACACTGACCTCTGTGTTCTCAAACATTCTCAACACAATATAACTCATGTAGTCAAGCTCCTTAGTTTTGAACAACCGCTCCAAAGCACTGTGACAAACAAGGCCCTCCTCTCCTTGTAAAGATTCATCCAAGTTACAGTAACGAAGGACATTCATCAAGGAATGAATATGAGATTCCTGCAGTGTAATCATTCAATGTAAATCAAAACTTTGTAACATTCTAGATTGACTACAATGGAACTGCCTAATATTTGATCATATGAAAATAAAATCAATATGCAAAAAGGTAGACTAAAAACATTATCTAGTAACCCAAAAGAGAATGGCCACAGGAAGATAGCATATTTGACTCACTGATGTGAAATATAGCCGCGTCTTTACATGCCGTCCTGGTGTTTTCACATTAGCATACCTGAGAAGAGTAACAGCATATCATTATGTTAGTTGTGACATTTACCCCAAAAATATCTGAAAATTTAGAGGAAAGTTCTATCAAAAAGCATGAAGCAATGAGTAATTAGTATACGCACTTCGGATCCAAGCGGTATTCAGTCTCCTTTTCATCATCATCATCCTGATCCATTGAAACATCACTAGTAGTACTAGTTCGCCTCATGTCTTCATTTTTGGTGTGTGTTTTTGATCGAGGGTTATCTTCTTTCTTACTAGGTCTAGTTTGCTGGTCATGATCACTCTTCAATTCAGCGACGTCAATAGCTTCTTCACGAGTATTCCTCAGATCAATCATCATCTTTCCCAACAAACGTCGTGTAATCTGCAATGAAGTAGAAAACCGTGCTGAATAATCACTAGATTGAACATGCTTGAGTGGAATGTGAAAAATCAAATATCCATTGCCCATGAAAAATCACAATGTTCAGGTCATGAGAAACATATTATGAAGTCCCACAAGTCTCAAACCGAAACAGAAAGGAATAAACAGAACAGATTAAAAAAGCGCTGTCATTAAGAAATAGATACCTTTGAACCAATTTTCAGCTTCTGCTTGGGATTAATCCCGTATTCATTTGGGATAACACCGTCCGCAAGTACCTGAAACCACAAATATTAAGTCAGAATTACTATGATTTTGATGATTAGGAAAATAATATCCAATATAAAACTGCCAGCAGACATCTGCAGTTCCTTTTTAGATAAAGAGAGATTTTATTGATGAAGTATCAAAGAATACAGTAAGTGAGGACAAGATGTCCTCCAAGGAGAAACTACTTAAAAGGTCATCTGCACTTCCTATATTGGTATACTTCAACCATTAATGCAATAAGATCAAGCAATCCCCTGATTGAGGATCTGTGTGAACGGTTATAGATCAAATATGCAAATTGGACAATCTAAAAAAGGTGGATTGAAATACCTTAAAACCCATACTATTATCAAGTCTCAATCTAGCAATGGCAAACAACCCCTATTTTCAGTTTTTTTCACCATATTTTTATTTTTTTGACAAGACCAGTTTAAATTTGTTTAGGATGATGATACATCGAAGACTAAATGATATTGTGAGTTAAATTTCAATGCTTTGTTGTCTTTTGAAATCTATTTAAGATGCATTTTGTTGTTTAGAAATTCATAATGGTTTATTAAATATATTCTAAGAGCTACCTCATAAAAAGAAGGGAAGCCATGTCTTCAAGAAAGCAAAGGCAAATTTTTTGAATCTAAATATCTTTTATCAACGGAACATATGTTTCCTCCTTCAAATAACTGAATATGGATGTCTTTCAATCATTAAACAGCAGTGGAAGTGGTCAACCATTCTTCAACAGTTCTGACTTCTGATAGTCACTCTGATTCCCAATTTCCCATGCTTTATTGGTTGTTCGAAGTGAATAAATCTATAACACATTGATACATTAGCATAGATATATTCCTATTAAAGACTATATGAACCTTTTTGAAGGAAAAAAATTATTACAGTACTATATAATTTTAGTAGAGGTTAATGAATAAATATAAATCTATCATTTATCCTTACAATTATCTGTTCATTATTATGTGCTATAAAGCGTATAAGTGGAAGAAATGGAATTATATTGTGTTAAAAACTAAATAGAAGATATTGACCCGATGGATTGAACTGAACTATTAGGGTTGAGCACTTTTCATCACCATCCAACCTGTAAATACTCTTAACCAGAGCTTACCTGACTTAAACAGTTGAACCCAACCTGTCCAAACAGATGGGTAGGTCTAGTAGCGTGTGAGAAGTTACAGATATCCATTAATAAGATTATTTTAGTACCCAATCATCATGTGTAAGACACTACAGGAGGGAAGACATGGCACATTCTTGCAATACAAATTTTTGGGCCATATGAAAATAGGTTTTGGTTTAAAAATTTGTGTTTTTGAAAGGAGATGAACTTCAAGACAATTCACATACTTGCGCAACTTTGAAGAGTTCATCCAAGCCCTCAATATTAAGATGCGCATTGTGTAAGAGGTCATATCTGCAAAACAGATATAGACAAAATTAGAATGCTAGTGCCTACTGAAACAAAATATCACATCATGTAACTTTGAGATGAAGACAATATCATGCACCATTTAAACATTCTGGTTGTACCTACAAGGAACTTGTTGACCAATTTCTATAAAGAGGATATGTGCTCACATTCAGCTAGGTTGTGTGAGCTGGGACCCCACCGTCACCCCAGCCACCCTCCCTCCACCACCAATCCAAAAATATGAAAATAAATAACCATAAGAAAGAAAATGAAAGCAGCTTAACCATCTAGAGTAAATAGATAAGTTACTTAGTCATGTATATTATATCTCCTAGCTCTGTCCCACATTTTAATATTTGATTGCAGCAATAAGAATAACATCTTTTCTAACCCCCAGCAAATCTGGGATCATCTGTCGTGGAAGCTTGGCTGGAACAATAATCATCGCATGATTTCAAAGGAACATTCAGAATTAGACGATTTTAGTAGTTTTTAGGACACATCTTGTCATTCAAAGAAGTTGACAACAGTTTCTAACATGCAGGAAGCTGGATCATCTCTAGTGAACAAAACCACTCCTAAAGCACCAATGAAGTTCACCACTACCACTCTATAGTGTATATCCCTAGAGAAACAACTGAGTTAGAATGCCTTTTCTTTGAGGACTACTTGTCCTGTTGTTTGTAATGCTTACTATCTTCAGTTGCAATAAAACTTTTCTTTATCATAAAAAAAAACTGAGTTAGAATTGGAAGCAACTGTGAACGTTCCCAAAACAGACGGACTACAGGTGGCAAATAGGTCGGTTAAGCTGGGCTTGGCTTGGCCAACATTCGGTTTGGATCATTAACAAGTCAGCTTATATCAGTTTTGGGTCTAAGGATGCTAAATTTCTGTACTTGTTTTGTGTTTAAATTTTCTCAACTACAATTCATAAAGGTAGAAAGTAATAAGCTACAGAAAGCACTGACGTGATATCGATTCCCAGGAGCAGTGAATATTAGTTCATTAGTCACTACAATTTTAGAGAATGGCAAGCTCTATTAATCAAAGACTTACTTGCATGAGTCATAGACATCTGGAATCTGAGTAATATCATATCTCCTGAAAATAAATCATATGTTAGTGCAACTATCCATCTACAAGATCTTATCTAAAAAAAAAACTACTCATCTACAATAAACTTCTAGCACGAAAACCTTTTAAAAGAAATGTTTAATGATAACTTCAAAAGGTCAGCAACCATAAGAGATTCAGTAGCAAATTCAGTAAGCATGAAAAAACATGACAAGTTAGTACCTCAAAAACCAAGATCCTTACACAATTCATGCCTACATTGCATTGAACACTGTCTAAGTATGTAACTTTTAACCCATTGATCAAATTTATATCTCAGAATGTGGATACCAAAACTTACGCTTTGCGTTCATTATATAAGTCCCTTTCCAGCTTTCTCCATCGAGCATACATTAGAAGGAAACCCTCACTGCCACAAGGTAATCCTGCAGCTATCCTATCAACATCAATGTTGGTCTTCCCAAGAGCCTTAGCTTGGTCATAGGGAGGTATCACGCCATATGAACCTTTTTCTGTCAGTTTCTCATTTTCATCCTTAGCAAGTAGCCTCACTTGTTCGGTAACCTTCCTAGTCAACTCCACCTGTTCATTACATATTTGACCGCAAACAAATCAGAAAGAAAATTTACTATAAAGATGCAAAGGCAAATAGTATACAGATCACTGTCCTTGCTAAACGTAAGTTTCAATGTGAGCATCACACTTTTCTTACACTGACATCAACCATGTCTGGAAATTCATCTAATGTAAGCCCAAATCAATCATGGGAATATCTACAAAATCAAACCTAGAGGCACAAAAATCAGGGACAGGAAGTAACAAAGGTTTCCTCACTCATCCCATAACTTAACTTGTATGTTGTAATTAACAAGACTGAAACAAAATAATAATTAAATAAAAGGTGATCCAAGGCAATTACAAAAAATACTGAAGAGACGGAAATATAAACATTAGATGAGGTGCCAGGATATATACCAATTTTGGTAGGAATTCAGAGGCATTAGGAGGAAGTCCAGCCCCATCAACCATCCAAGGCATTTCTGATGATCCGTTACTATGAAAGGTGTGGGCTCCAGAGGTTATAATCTCATTCAACCTTGCCTGAAAAAGAGCAATGAAATGAGAAATACATACACCAGGTTACAATCTAATAAAAACCCTATCTAGTATACACAACTTAAAACTATATAAACATTGTACATAAATGAGCCGATATTTCTGGTCAATTGCAATATTAAATATCACTAAATGTTCTCTTTGCCTCTCCAAAAACAATAAATATTTATTTAAATGAGGAATATGAATAATGCAATGATTGGGAAGGGGACGTAGATTCTTAGCACAAGAAGAAAGTGACCAATTATGCAGGAACATTGGAAAAAAAGTGAAACCATTAAATTTTTAGAGAGAAAATAGATGAGAACATTAAGAAATAACCTTTGCTTCTTCCATCTCAATGCTGGCATTATCAAGTCCATCCAACATTGAAGAGTCCTTGCTAACAAGTGAAACCTGCAATAGAGATATGTTAACAATCATAAACCACCAAATGCACCTTTGTGAATTGTAGATGAGAAAAGGTATAAAACGTACAAGAATAGGAGTCAACTGCCCTTCCAAGTCGAGGAGACCTTTAGCAAATGCAGCCGCTGACATCTGTCAAGAGACATATGAACTACGGTTTCACAAGCAGGTGATGTAAACTTGGATATAGGTTTTTTTAAGAGATAACCCAAAACTTGCCTGCACACGGCCTTCATCGGAACTGTATATTTTGAGATCATGACGGTATGTACTATGGAGTCGAAGCAGACCTGTTCCTTCACCTTTAATTCAAAGGAAAACTTTCAATAGATAGACAAGTACCATCAAAAAATAAGACATGCATTTCAACATTACGACAGGATATTATCATACAGAAAAAATGAAATCCATAAACTAATATAAGAAGCAATCAGGATCATAGAAATTTGTTTTTTTTTTAATAAAAAGGAAAATTTTGGGGACTATAAGGATACGTCGTAGATGATAATGTATCCTAAAACTAGAAAAAGGAGGAACAAGTTCGAATTGTCCCACTTACATTAGATCTCTTATCTTTATAAAGGATCTATACAACAAAAAGACCCTACCATATGCACCCACGGTAAATCACCCAATCCTAAAGTCAGTAACATGGAAGAGGAACCCAAGACATTTGACCACTGCTCTCCAATCCAATACACAAAATGATAGGGTAGAAAAATATGGGCATCACAACTTCATGAATTTCCACATGGTTCATATTAGTGGCCGGAAACCCCACACCTCACTGTACAGCCAATGAGCCAAACACCCTAACTGTCCGTAAGTAACCTTATCTATCAACATTGCACAAACTCA
This sequence comes from Tetragonia tetragonoides, assembly GCA_038025085.1. Taxonomy (NCBI): domain Eukaryota; kingdom Viridiplantae; phylum Streptophyta; class Magnoliopsida; order Caryophyllales; family Aizoaceae; genus Tetragonia; species Tetragonia tetragonoides. The sequence goes on from CM076139.1 coordinate 44,786,464, forward strand.
AAGTGCAGGAAAAGTTGGAAACCAAGTAACCTCCTGGCGTGCTAGAATATTGCTCACAGCATCTACCAACCCATTGACACACTAAACCCATATTCAAAAAGACTCAACTTTCTCTCTTTCTAGAACCCTGCTCCCAACTTGTGGCCTTCCCCATGGGCCATGGCTCTACTTCGCAGATTTCTGCTAGACCTCCACGGTTTTACAACTGATTGACAGTAGATAGTTCGGCCACCCAACCAATTTCTGACTACCGATCTTGATCTGTTTGGTGTCTGGGTTATTCCTAGCTCTTGTGCATGTCGGCTGTTGGGCAATTGTCCCCCAACTTTGGCTATCGAGGTATGTTGCCTCCTCTGATCAGATAGTTGATTGTTACTTAGGTAGTAGTTTGTTCTCTTCTGCTCGTGGTGGGTGTTCTATAGTTTGAAGGCCCTGTGTGATAGGTCCACTGCTTCCACTTTCCCATATTCGGTTTTTTGTTTCTCTTCAAGTTGGCCAGCTTCTATTGGATTCTGCTCGAAGAATCGTCCAACACCATTTTCTGATTGGATCTAACACGGTTGAGGGATCGACATGAGGGTGCCGAAGATGTTGCCTCCGGACCTCGTGTAGGCTGAGGCTGTGTCTCCAAAATTGTCCAATCGCATGACCACTGCCATTTACCATGGAGTCCTCCCTTTTCGATGCGCTAACCAATTGGCACTTTAATTTTTGTTACTTCTTCTTTTATGTTTTGGATAGTGGCTACATGTATGTTTATTGTTTGCTATTTTTTTTTCCTTTTTTTTTTCTTTTTTTTGTGGTTGTGGTTTTCTAGTTCGTGGTTGGGGTCCTCTGGATTCAGGCTCTTTACCGCTTGCTCTTTCTGGGCTACCCAATTCTTGGGGTTTTAAAAATGGATTCAGTTGTCTAGGCTGGTTTAATGGACACTCTTCCGGGTCCATGGCATCCCCATTGTGGATGAAATTCATACCTACTTTGTGCTTGAATTAGGATTTGGAATCCTGTCCCTTCAACTAGGCATAGATAGCTATTTTCTCCTTCTCTATGAGGGGCTAAAATCGTAAAAACTGAAATATCTGGTCTAGAGTGCTCAGTTATTACTTCTTACCACAGACAAGGTGTGCCAAGTATCGATCACAATAAGTACCTAACAGTCTCTAATTAACCACCTGCAAATACCATCTGCAAATACCACAAGGCTTCGCTATGTCCACAAAAATGTCATATGGAAAAGGGAAAAGTTTGAAAAAACAGTATTCAGACATCCAATGTGAGCAGCATGCAACATACACGAACAACAAACACAAGGGTCTCAAGTTTGTCCAAGCGCTTTACTTCCTACTTTCAAAAGAATATTTCCAACAGATATCTACTAGTGCCAACTTTAACCAAGGGATAAATCAAATGAATTTGAGTTAGAGGGAAATAAAGTGCAAGAAGGTCAAGTGGCAGTGGCGGTGGCAGTGGCAGCATACACATAAAAGTAAAGTTGAACACAAGCAACATGCATGGTTATTCCTGGAGGAAAAAAAGAGGCAAAATGAAAGTTCAACCTAGTGATTCCAAGCATTTTAAAAAGCATAAAACGATTTCACAAAAATAGAAGAAATACTTTTGCAAATAGCCGAGTAAAACAGAGATATAGAATATTTAAGGTAGAACGCACAATCTAAAATAAATTAAGGATATAGAATAATTGATGAAGTAAAAAGGAAGTTTTTAAGGCACCTGGATATATATTATTTCGGAAATATCGACCCAGCTCTTCAGCCTGTCAAAAGAAAAAGCACATATAGTTTAATTAACCGAGAGCAGCTCATCACACATATTCATGCCTGTAAGAGAAATTCTGTAGAAGGAGATTTGGTATGTATGATATCAAACCTGTTTTCTGCCTGCGTGAGTTAGGACTCCACCATATTTTAGAACCATTAGAGCTTCAACAGGCCTTTCTTCTTCACCTTCACCATTAGATTTAGGTACTTGTACCCACTTTGAGGGCTTTAGTTGGACCTTTCTATATATACCAGAAAAATGCCCTCCCTGGACAGAAAAGATCGAGAAAAATAAACAAGTCTCTCATCAGCAACCTCAAAAAAAAACTAACACTTGAAGGTATACGCAAGTCAACCAGAGGATATATAACATATTCGTACTATGTGATGCAGATATTTATGGCTTCTAGAGAAGGCATATCTATGCTATGTTTATGTATACTCATGCAAGAACAAAGCTGCATAGTTGATTTAAATGAAGCCGTGTGATACTGGAAACAGAAGATACACAGAGAGACGCAGATTGCTGATGACCAATAAATGAGATGTATCTTGGATTAGTAAGTCCTTCCACTTCGACGTTGAAAATGCAAGTTAAACAGGGCAAGCAAGTTCTTCCTAACAAAATCCCTCAATCTTAAGGAACCTCTGTATGAAGGTTAGATCTTTTAGAATTGTAAGACTGTCCATCTTCAAATAAAAATCCAGAACAACTTGACATCTACTTATAATTTCTAAATTTTAGCAGAATTTCAATATGATGAATCAAGAAGCCCTAGCAAAGAAGGTTGTTATTATCACAAGTCACAACTGTAGACTCTGGCCTGCCCATCATCACATCACACTGATTATGGTTAATATCATTCAGGTAACATGTCACAATCATATCTCATTCAATAATAATAGGAAAAGGTTCAAATGACCTCCTCAAGGACTGCTTTTACTTGACGAAGTTTTTCAGCATGCTCAATATCCTCCGCTTCACTGTCACTCTCTCGGTCAGGTCTGCACCAACACAAAGCAAAAGTAGATAAAATCTGTTGAGCTATGTATTCTACAGGAAGCATGGTCAAAGCACCTAGCTAATAAAACTATACAACAGACAAAATGAGCACTTTGGAACACGGAACAGGTACAGATATTTAGCATCCCAAGGTAAAAAGAGTCAGAAAGCCCAGATAATGCAATAAAGTTATGCACCATCTTAGGCCAATTAACCAGATTGGTATATAAAAAGAGACCCCCTCGACACATTGGTATATTTTCTCACTCAGGCGACATATTGGTATATTAAAAATACTCCGACGACAAATTCACCCAAAAATACATCATCGGAGGAAATCTTTATTAAAATATTATTTTTTTTGTATTTTTTTCATTTTCAACCTAAAAATGCAATTATGAATTTCTCCCTTCATTTTATTTTATCTCCTCTTTTCCCTCTTAAGTAAAATAAAAACCCTAAAAGGGGGGAATTAGCTTTGATCCATCGGTTGAAATCCAAAAAATTTCAATCTCATTTGCTGATGCAAATTAAGCCCATCTACATCTGATCTGAATCAACTCTTCCACTTTCTCAAAAATTTGCTCCTTCAATCCCATCATTTTCTCCAAAATTAAGCAAGCTATTACCAAAAGCTATTGGTTTCAAGAATACTCTGTCTCACTAGTTAGAGAAGAAGCCAAGAAAGAGATCAATGGTAACATTCTGAACACTCACGCTCACACAGAAGGAAGGAGTGAGAAAAAGAAAGAATTGCGGGTGATTTTTGGCTTGGCGTCTGCAGAATCGAATTTAGATCTTTGACCAAGAATCTAATAACCGCGAATAGTAAATTGGCCATGGCATAGCCATTCGAACATTGCTGCATATTATGATGATTTTCCGATGACGTTGAAGGCGATTGTGGTTCGTTCGCCATTAATGGAGGCAAATGAAGAGTTGGCAATGACAATGGCAAATGACAGCCATTGAAATTGGGATTTAGGATTTTTTTTATTTTATTTTAATGAGAGGATTTAAGAGATTTTGATTTTAGGGAGAAGGGAAAATAAAATAAATAGAAGGGAGAAATTTGAAATTGTATGTTTTAGGCTGAAAATGGTAAGAATACAAAAGAAAATACAAAAAAGTAATATTTTAATAAAGATTTCCTCCGGTGAAGTATTTTTGGGTGAATTTGTCGTCGGAGTATTTTTAATATACCAATATGTCGCCTGAGTGAGAAAATATACCAATGTGTCGAGGGAGTCTCTTTTTATATACCAATTTGGTTAATTGGCCCACCATCTTAGCAAATAGATAGACTTACAGAAGTTGACAGATCTACATGTCTCTGCTTGTTCAGAAACTCATACAGATGGACCTAAGGCCCATGCAACACACTGTTTTTGTTTTAAACTAACTCATTTCAACTTTAAAAATTATGTTCCACCAGTTCCCGGTAGATAAAGCCTGGGGTCTGATACTGATTCAGTGAAATATCCAATCATCAAAAACTACCACAAAATATAATATTTTTAGATAAGATAATAATTGTATTATTCAATAATGAAACAAATACAGACTATTGGATACCATTCATTTTACAGGCTCGCAGGATTCTCAGGTTTGGAGGGCTCTTCTCTTGCAAATCTTTTCTTCATCATCTTATCCCACCATCACATCATCCCCCTTTCCCGGCTCATAAGTTGATATGGAAGGCCAAAGTTCCCCTTAAGGTGCGAGCTTTTGTCAGGACCTTGGCTCCTGGTAAAGTTAGCACAAATGAAATGTTGCAACAGAGGATGCCTGGTTAGACCTCGGACCCAGATATTTGTGTGATGTGTCTATGGAGTAGTGAGTCTGCTGTGCATTTGTTCTTACATTGTGACCTGGCTCAATGGGTGTGGCAGAGACTCTTTGCTGTTCTGGGGTAGGAGTGACTAGGCATTTTGGAATTGGTAGGGAAAGGAGCATAAGCTGTTGCGGTGATGGCAATTTCATGGTGAGCATAATTCTTGCATCTTTTCAGGGGTGTCTCATTCAGGGGGCTTTGTTTGGCATCGGGTGCTGTATTTAGCTTCCTCATGGGCCGAAGCAGCTGGTGGTCTTAAAGGAGTGTCGCTTACAGACATCTAGCATCCATGGGGTCTTTTTGTAGTTTGTTTTCTCTTGAGGACATCTTGTCCTCCTAGATTCTAACTTCTTTATTCTTCATTAATAAAAAAAATTCCTAAAAAAAATAATCAAGCAAATACAAAAAAGTCCTCCCAGGCAACAAAAAAACATTAAAGGTTCCATATCCTATAAACATTTGTTCATCTTCCAACTCCTAAAGACATTCCACGAAAACTACAACAAACAAACAAACAAAAAAAAAAAAAAAAAAACTTTAAGTTCTACCCTGCCTCCTCCCGGCGCCCCCCCCCCCCCCAACCTGGCCCTTCGTTCCCTCATAGTTGATTATTACGAACAGGATCTATCAACGACAAATAACAGCTCTATCAGGTCCTCAGATCAACCATATGTTTGGCAAAGAAAATATTTTTAACCATTCACCTAAAACAAACTAGTTATATTATAGCTAAAGCAACCAATCATTGAACACAGTAAATTTTCGAATGAGAAGTAATACCTGTAACGTGGAACAAGAGCTCTAGTTGCATCTAATAGATCCTGCAGCTGGACTGCACTTTTCAGTTTTGTCTGGAGGAAGGGAAGGAGTCAAAAAATTTGGTACAGCATTATGAAACAGTCAAACTAGTGTTCAAGCAAGTAAAAACCTCTGCTCTTGGTCTTCCTCCATTGTACTTCAACATCAAATTCAACAGCTTTTCCTCTGTAACCTTCAATTTCACCTTCTGTTTGGGAGTTCTATCCCCACTACACAAGCCAATAATGATTAATCAGCCAAAGTAGCTATGAGACAATGGAAGAAAGTGATAGGAACAAAAGGAAATAGAAGGGACAGACATCTTTGTTCTTTGTTTTTCACTTTTGAAGTCTTCAACTAAAAAGTGCAGAAGAAACTGAAATGGCTTTTCCTTCCAAACAGAAATGCAATTAGCCACTTACCAACTATCCCCCCCCCCCCCCGCCGACCTTTGAGATTTATTGTAAGGCATAATGATGGGACTAACGAAGAACCTGCTCCCTCTTTAAAGCTATACTAACCATAAAGAAAGACCACTACTTATTGCTACTACAAAAACTACAATACATTAAAGCAACATCATGACCCAGAAAAGAAGCTTACTGACGGAGTACAGCAATGACACATCGCAATTCCTCTGACTGCCCAAATGTTCCAATGATTCCACTTCCCTGACGAGTGAGTCCTTCTGAAGCATTAACTGTCTCGTTGATCTTCCATGGTAAAGTTGGAGGAATTGTTGAAGAAAGATGTGGTGCTTTTGCATCTAAAAACATCTTCCTCAACACACAAGCAGCATCATCATAATACCTACAGGTACAAGCACAAAATATGAGAATTTATCTTGGACTAAACAAACAATGCTATGACATCAGCATAAATTCTAAACAAGATAAAAATATCTATGATTTAAGTAAGAAACAAACATGAGTACCTAGTACCAATAATATAGGACTAATCGACACAGCAGTTCCCCGAAATGAAATCTATTTAAATTGAATCACTACGCACAAAACTCGAGAGGAACTAAGAGACTCCAGAAAGTCAGGTTATATCTCTAATAGTTATAAAAATCCTTTCCTTCAGATAATAGGTAATTCAAAGAAATGGCCCGAAAATGTGAAACGTGCAAATGAGTAGAAGCTTTGTCATGCACAAGCAAGACAAGAGAATTCACATCCACAAAGAAATAAAGGGAAAACACTAAAATGTAGTACTTGTGAGAATTTTTAACGAAACTCCATCCATTTACATCGCAGACGTACGAACGACCCCCACAACGCAGCAAATCAAATCCACAAACCTGTGAACAATATGAACATACACAAATGTCATTGAAAATAGTGTTTTCTTATTTTATTTTTCAGAAAAAAAGGATGGTCTACCACAGGAAACAAAAAACAAATGTATTACGAGTATCAAAACATTTCATATACAAAGCTCCATTTACACTGAAATGGATTCATCAAGAAAAGTGGTTGGCATTTCAAAAGGCATCAAGTGCAAATGAAGAGAGGCCGTTTTGTATAAAAATTATTTTAACTGATGAAACAACAGCCACCTGCAGTTCATTATATCAAGTAAAACTACTATAAATACTTGTTATTCATTGGCTGCCTCATTGGACAACAAGGACAAACGAAAGTTAGCTTCAGCCTTCAAAAGCATCTTCAAAGAACTACATCTTTCAGATTTGCACCATTTGTGCCCTAGAGACACTCAAGTACTTCGACATGCTTCCTACAACCCCTTTTCTTTTTCAAGTGTACAAAAATCTAAAGCAGCAATCAAGTTTCAAGATATAGCAAGTGCTTCACTAAATTGGTTTATATCAACCCACAGGCATACAAAAGATTAATGCAAGGAGTGATACATGAAATTAATATTTTCAAGCCCAGCCAATATTCCAATTGAACCCCATAATCAAGACAAGAAATGAAAACCTATGGCTCCAAAGACCAATAAAGAAATGCTTGAGTAATTGATACATAGGCCAAAAACACTCACCGCTTGTCTAAAAGCCATGCAGACTTCCCTTGCCATCTGTTTCTCTGTAGGAGTAAGAAGCACAGGATATCTCACCTACCAGACAACAGAAATTCTTTTAGTAACAAATTTCCTCACTAAAGCATTATCAAGAAAGGAAACATTTTTACAGACTAGACATCACTTAGCCATCACGATAGCAGGATTGAATGATATATGCAGTGCAGACATAGTAGGAAATAAACACGAGAACAAGCGTGAATATACAGGTAACAGGTTAAAGCAATTGAAACGGAATGTTCTGCAATGATATAAAAAGCATGACCATAACAAGAAATAAAATCAGCACACATGAAGGAGTTTCAATGCTAAAAACAATTATAAAAACGAACAAGGAAGGGCATAATATTTCGTTTCTTCACAATAGCATCTAAGCATCTTCAATACATTCCTATCCTCCCTGCTAACCTTGGTACCGAATGGATATAAAATGCCAGTAGAAATTAATTTTAAAAAAAGTTGAATAGGAGAAGATGTAATATGATGATCATCACAATAGTAAAACCTAAAAAATTCAAATCATGCAGAATCCTCAGAACCCTGAGACTGAAAAAAAGCAGAAAAAAGAAACAGAAATTGAGTAGAGCACCTAAGAGGGCAAGATGAACTGCTAATAGGGCCCGTAAAATTAGCTCAAATGCTGTTCTTTAAAAAAGTAAAATGGATAAACAACAACAACTAGAGACAGAAACAGCATGAACAATATATTTTCCGAATGAAATGTTAAAAAAATCCACATACTTCTTTCCCATCATGATTTCTCATAACAACCCCGTCAACAACAGGGGACTTCCTTGCTTCAGCATGAGCATAATCAGGCCCAACTGTATACACCTAAAGCGTCCATAGGAAAACAAACTGAAACATTTAGCACAAGATGGGTGGAAGAAGAGCAAATTATATAATACATATCAGTATCAGCGAACATAGAGGTATTATGAGATAAAGATAAAGTATACAGTATCACACAGGAATGAAAACCTTCACAATAACAAGATACTTGATCTACTCCAGTAGCGAAACTATCTCGTTTGTAAATACTTTTTTAAGGGTTAGTCTCCAAGAAAGCATGCAGTGAGAAGTCTGAGAACTCAAAAGGAATAAAAGTTCTATGCAGAAGTGAGCAACTATTTCAGAACATCCCATAACAGGTATGCTGGAGATTAGTTTTGGAAGGTGGGTATTCAAAGAGTGCAAATGAAAAGGAAAACAGGGAATCCTCAGAAAAAATTGATATGAAACATTTTTCCCATTACAAAAACAACAGTTCAAGCAAGACAGTGCATGTTTACTTTAACTCATTGAAATACAGAAAACGAAAATTATTCTACTTCTATAAAGTATACATTCACTAACCAATCCGCATATCATGATATAACTGACTACCAACCTTGACATCTGTTCCGCCAGTGGACATGAACTCTTCATATATATAAGATCCCTCACGTCTCACATTTCTCACGTCTGGATGGAATTCACTTGACCGATTGCCAACCTGATCCAATAAAAAAGAATAAGCTGGACGGTGAAAAGGAAAGTTTCCCACGAGTCCTCAGTGAAGGAAGATAAGCTTATGAACAGCTCCAGCCTCCAGAACACAATTACCTCTTTCAGATCGTAATACTTGCAATAAAGTTGATATATGTCTTCTATATGATTACAAAAGGAACGTGGTTTAACTTAAACACAAAACCTTGTTTAAGACAGTCTTTTCATAACTTTTTGTGAGACGATGGTCACTTTTTAGTGAAATAAGGTCACGGCTCATAATAAGTGACCCCTACATTGCTAAATAGTGACCCCATTTTTCTGTGAGTTGGTCTCGCACAAGACTTGCTCTAACTTAAAACACTATCAATATTTGCTCCAAAAAATAAAGGCATGATGAAAACAAAATTTTGTGGCAGTAGAAGCATACTTTCATGGAGCAATATAACCCCCACTAATAGCCAATGCTTTAACACGACTCCAACACTTCTCTTTACACCGATGCATATGTTTCTATGTAAATTAGAAGCACTATCAGTGTATTGTGCTCTTTCGTCTTTTTCCTTTGTTGCCTAGTTTCTTAGTGCACATGGGGGGTAAGTTGGCCTACGCTTCCTCAGGAGTATGGGGGCCACAAGACTAATCTGTATGTATCCCATGACAGATAGCACCAAAGGAGGCTCTACAGTGCTGCCTTTGAACAGGGCTTCAAACAACAATTTATCCTCGTGTTTGTTTGACACCGATAAGAACTTGAGACATCTTAGATGAAGTGCTCTTTTGGTGGATGAGTGTGCTCAGACATGCAGGCATGCGATCTCAGAGAGGTGGTTCAATGTCTGACATGTCGAGAGATCTTGGGATGAGCCCAGAAGAATGCAAGATTGCAACAAGAAATGTTTTCCTTCTTTAGGGTATAGGCTACACCAAGTGCTGTGGTGTTGAGTAGTAGGCAAAGGGAAAAATATCATCCTGCTCTTTCAGGTGAGCATGAATGGCATGTCATATTACTTGTGTGAGAAGATGCCTTGTCTTTTTATACAGCTAATACTCCACGGTCATAGTGAGACAATTTCGTTTCAAGACATTCATTAGGAAATGACCCAGACCCCGCCCTCGGCGGGACATTTACTGGGTTGTTGTTGTTGTTGTTGTACATTCATTAGGAAATGAGAAGGACCAGCCCGAAACAGTAACAACAAAGAAGCAGTACACTTGAGGCTTCAGTAGGGGGGATGTCAGGGATACCATACACACAATGCTCGGGTAGCCAATCCCAGATCAATCAAGATCCGCAGTCCCATCTATGTGCCGTCATGACTAATCTCAATCCACGTGCACTACAGCATTAGCTATGCAAGGCAACTTAATAATAAATTAAAATAAAATAGAAAAAACTGATGTGGCAAATGCATAAGACGGTGGGACAGGAGATGACACCTACAATGGGACAGAGGATCTTTACTGCCCTCGAGGGAGGCTGTAACACGATACAGCAACAGATAGAGGGCAACGGAATTGTCAGATCTTAGTTTCTTGGGAAAGCTATTTTTTAAATTATGTTACACTTGTATTTGTTTGACTCTGATCTCTTTTGGTTTTAATCTCTTCTTCAATAAATGAAGTCATCCTTCTTTCAAAGAAAAAGAAAAAAGACTACTGTCAATCTAGAAAAATAAAAAACGGGAGCATCGATGTAGCAAAACATAAAGCTAGCGTTCAACATCATATGTGATGCCTTCATATATGTAAATATGAAGAAGCTGTTGTGAAATAGAGAAATAATCAAGGATAACGAAGGTCTCCCAAGTATGCAAATATAGAATATTCAAACACACATAGCTAGCTTTGAAGAGAGTCAGAACATTGCAAGAAGGAATGAATAGGTGTCTTATCCAAAAAGCGGAAGTTGGTATAGCATTAATAGGACACGCCGTCCATATTCCCACCAAGAACAGCTTATCCAAGTGAGTGGTTTTTGTATTTAATGGACACATTATTGTGCACCCATAGTGTACCCATTAAGCTACCATCAATCTCGCAAACAAGATTCATGAGCTTCGATCTAGCGAAAGTGAAGCTAGTTTTTTTCTTTTTTTTTTTTTTTGTAATCACATGTAATGTATAGCTGTAGTTAAATAGGAAGAAAAACTGAAATGTGATCAAATGAACTAAACTGGACACCTACCTTCCTAAACAGCTCTTTCATGCCCCCACCAGCAGCACTGGGATAATATATCATAATACTATGATCATCACCTAGTCAAATACACAAAGAAAATCCGATCAGCAGATGTATGCATGAACAGTAAGAAATAGAACTATAAAGGAAAAAAACTAGAACGATGAAAAGTTGGAAACAGATGTACATCTCTGTAATTTCCAGAGGATTTTTTTTACATCCTAATAGCAATTTAAAGGAATAAATCCAGGACAACTGATCTAATCTAATACACTATAAAATGGTTCACAATTGCCACGTCGCAACTTCCCCACTCAGTTATTCATCTTTTCATATTTTCTAAAGGAAATATTTGCTACCAAAGGAACATAAGTGCTTTCAAAAGCACTGAAATCTATCAATTATGTCATTTTTATTTTAGAATTGGTGGAACTAAACTACTCCATCTATTCATTTTCTTTTACAATGAAAATTTGGGCTTCCATTGTAACATTGATGAATAGATTACATTTGGTCTTACTCATCCATCAAAGTTCAATCCACGTATAGCTGACTTCTAACCACTAGATGGAAAAAGATTTCTACAATATCTTCCTTCATCAATTCGAGGGGGGGGTATTGCAAGCACAAAGTATCAGTAAATTCGTCAATTTATTTTACATGTTATTAGTACCTGAATGAGAATGAATTACTCATATAATATAAGCCTAAAAGGAACTCTTCATTCCAAACAATTGCAATCACACATGTCGTCTAGAGTTAGAAGTAACACCAAACATTATGGCATTAATGCATTCAAAAAAAATAAAAAAGGTTGCACCTATAGACTTTTGTTTGAATACAAATGAACGTTATAGGGGATTCCATCAGTCCATACACTCAATCATTGTCATTCCAGAAAAGAAAAAAATGGTTAGTATCTCCATTTGAAATTTGCGTAAGTCTTTTTTTTACACATAACATATTCAACGGTTAAATTCATTACTAACACTATATTTTCTATTCATGATGATATTTTCTAGCCAGAGCATGCATATATCAACTTCACAACTTGCTGCCTCTGATGCATCGAAACTCTCATGGGGTCACGTTTACCGTTTCCCATTTCATAAATATTGGAAACTCGGAAACTTAGAGGAAACTTCTTTATCTAAACACACAATTTTCCCACTGATTAACCTCTTTGATCCTAAAATTAATTTTTCGAGTAATTTCTCTAAATATTGCCCTAAAGTATTAATGTTTAACACCTTTTGTGTTTCCTAGTTTTTCGAGAAATGACGAGTCCACTTTCTGTTTCCCCATTTCCATTTCCGCGCAACATAGTTTCTATCTATATAACGATAACTGATAAAAATTAAAATTAAAAAAGAACAAATTAATCTCTAAAATGAATGTCTCCAAAAGTTGGCCCCATACGAACACACCATTTATATATCTCAAATATCAAAGTAGGGAGAACTGAGAAGAAAACACGAACATAGTGTAGCTATGCTTAAAAAAAACACAATCTAGAGAAATTTAAAAATCTTAAACAAGGACTGGTGGAGATATATTTGATGAAGCTATGAAGTGATTAGCTGCGGAATACTGGAGGAAGTATTCTATGAAATTTGTGCGTCCAATATCCATGTAGAATGTTTGGAAATGAACTCAAACCAAATGTGGGAAAGCAGTTTGAAATGGAGGGAGTATCATTGTTCATATTTGTTGAGTCTGAACAGCACAAAGACTCCTTTAGATGACAAGATTGATACCAAACATCATCTTCTACCAAGCTCTAAAAAGGGACTTCATAAGAAACTCACTTCTTTGTAATGTAGCTGAAACCTAGAGTAAAACTCTATTCTCAATTTATCCACCTAACTGATATAAAGTTAGTACAACACAACGCATGATTCCATAAGATTAATTTATGCACCCAAACTTCTTCAATAAGAAAATAGAGCAAGATAAGCCCAACAATTCAAGGAGCAACAGTGCAGCCTAACTTCAACAATGAAGAGCATTCGTATAACGGGAAAAAAATTGTGAAAACTATAGTCCAAATCAACTAACAACTCCAGGTACTGGGATCAGTGCTTTACTTAAAAAATTATTCAGAGGACTTGAAACAAGTTAAGTGGCTTACCGTGAACAGGTTTCTCCACAAATGGCTTACAGAGACGCTCACCGTGAACTTCAACAAAGTCATCTTCTTCAACAAAATTATCCAATTCTTGAAATGGATATTCTCTATTTACAAGAGCATATCTAGGGACAGGAATTCCAAACATCTCAAGACGCTTACATACACAAAACAATAAGAGAAGACACCACATCAGAAGAAAACCCGAAAAATAAACACCAGAAGCCCACATAAGAAAAGCAACAATGAGAAATTGAGAATAATGAACAATAAGTTCAAGGGTCTCAGCTGAAAGACCATGCACAACAAATATTTCAGCATAAACCAAAAGTCATAAATTCCACAAATCTACTCTTTGAATACCAGGGTCCACAGGAAAGGAGCATGCAATGCAAGTAACTGCTGACACACACCATTGCCATGTAAAATAACATCACTGCCTACATGAAGATTTATAAAAATTTATATTTTTAAGGCATATATCAGAATCAAAATATCCAATATATCTTTCGGCCTTCAGTAATTATTCGAAGATTGAGTTGGCATGCAGATTTGAGACCGCAATTCTTTGGAACAGAGAATATTCCTATCTCATAAAGCACCAAATGACAGAAGATCTGCAGGGTAATTAAATGGAGAAGGTAGAAGATCTGCAAGATAGCACAAACGGCATACCTCATATACCTTCCTTCTATCATGCAGAAGGTGTTGTGGCTCCAGTTCATTAACCAGAAATGGCCTGAAACAGAAGACAAATATTGACACACAACCTTAGATTACAGAAAACAAAAGAAAATGCAACATTGAGAGGATGAGAAATCTTTCTGGCATCCCACCCCGCCCCAAGAAAAGGAGAAAAGAAACAAAATGCAAAAATACTTGCATAAGTTAGCCATATAATCTAGTCATCTCAAATTTATCAGCTAGAAACTCTTCATGATACTGACAAATGACATAAGAACAACATATATGGACTACCACACACAAATCTAAAAAATAAGAACTTCTAGCAATAGAACAATGAAGCAATAACAACTAAACTACCAGACCACAAGTCCACAATGTATTGGGACTTGAGAGTTTGAGACCTTGTCAGTAAGTGGCAAGTGCTCCTCTTCCAAAAGAAAACATAGCTTCATCTCTGCATATAGGTGCATGATCTCCTCCACCATAAAAAGATTGTTCAACAGACGTTAAGGCTTTGCTTGGCAATAAGTGATTAACTCATTACAGTACTATTACCTGTTAGCTAATTATTAGCTGCTACCTTTAAATGTTTGTACAAAAAAAGTGTTCGGTAAAAGTACTTATTTGAGTATATAAATGGACGTGGCTGGATTGGATAATAAGGATATCAGTTCATTAAGTTTCAACTCTTAGTAACATTATATACAGAAGTACCTTTGTAATAACAAATTAATAAAATTTATACTAAGCATCATTCAGACTTATACTGTTATACAAATAGTTTTTTTGCAAAATATCTTGTTAAGGTATTATGCCTAGAAACATTGGCTGTTGCTATTGTTGTATCATAGTTATTAATTATTTTCAAGCCACTACCACTTATTATTTCTTTTATGGTTAATAAACAAAAACCTCTTCCAAATTACCTTTTTAATAAGCCCCTTATATCACCCAAATGCTTGTCTTCACCACTAAGAGTTAAAGTGGCCATTAACTGTGATTTGCGATTAACTGCCAAGCATCCTTGAACGGAGTCATAAATTTATCAATTCAAATTCACTTGGAGCCTGAGGACTCGTGGAAAATCTTTGGATGATATCAAATGGTATATAAAAGATATTTAAGTGTTCTAAGTTATTTCCTCACTCAGTCAACACATATATAAATAACAGAAGCTTCCTCTTTTGATCGTTTCAGCACACTGATAATCTTATCTTACATGGATAAAGATAGATGACTGATGAGAGATATCTATAAATAGAGCCAGATGGAAATCTTAAAACGTGAACTAGCTCACAGCATATATATGCATGCCATTTTCCGTTTAATCTTTGTAGGTTTCTAAGCCACATGCTATCTATATGACTATATCACAATGAGCTTAAATAGGTGACAACTGACAAGTTGATCAAATACTCCAGTAACTTCAAGTTTTCCAAATTGTAAAATTATCTATCAGGTAACTACATGTATAAGCAGCTCAGTTTAAATAGGTACATGAGGATGTTAACAGGACAAACTGGGAAACTTACTTTCTTAAAGCAGCATACGCCTCAGCTTTATCAAGAGGATAGCCAGAAGAATAGAAAGCAATAAGGCAATCACACAAGGGCCAGCTGCAGTTGTACATTTGTTAGTCAGAAGAGGAAACTGCCGAGCATGAACATCATATGAGTGAAACCACAGACGACAGAGGTGTATTATAATGAGAAGACTAAAGATAGTGAGAAGCTCTTCACAAGCTCCACTCCTAAGTCGTATAACCAAGTTTTAAAATAATTTAAATAAATAAAACAAATAAAACAAAGCAAAAAAGAAACAAAAAGCAAAAAGAACCCAAAAGTCAAAATCAAAAATAAAAATAAAGAATAAACAAAAAAAACTCATACATGATATAACAACATTTCTTATATTCCAAATTCAAGAATTAGTCATATATTTGAAATTTTTCATGATCATATCTGACAAGGATCAAGACTCGAGCAAACGTTGCATCTACAAAACCATAACATGAAATTGTTTATGTTGTCTACCCTTGTGAAAGTGACAGCTATAAACATTAAGCAAGGACATGATTTACTAGAAAAGGGAATATTCAGGAAGACAGAACTACTCATTAGCTATTAACACTTCAAGAAATTACCCACAGAAAATACGCAGGGGTTATTCCTTTTTTCTTTTGAGGATAATAGTTACTAACAAGTGTATCAAATTGAAATCAGCCTTGTACAGAATTATCGACAGCAGTTATATAAGGGATAGGATCCTCTCCATTTACTAAGAGAAATAGAGGCTTCCATTTACCAAAATGTAGGGTCCAGCAAATGAAATGGAGAGGATCCCAACTCGTTTAAATAAGCCTCTTATGCACCAGTAATAAGATGACTAGCATAAACAAAAGACATCTGAAAAGCCATAAATTTATTTACAATAACAGTAAGAAGAACGAGGACAGCAACCAAATCTAAGTCATGATAAGAAACATAAAGGCATAACATTGAATAAAATAGCATCTCACAAGTCACAACTCAATCCTTTGATTGACTAAGCTCCTTTTAAATTGAGTTGTCAATTTTTACACATCGTTTACCGTTTTGAACTCGAAAAGTAGAAGAAACTAAGGAGTATCTCTTTTAAATATGATCAGCGAGTTCTTCCCTCCCTTGCAACATAGGTTTTCAACCAAGTCCAAGCTACAATAGAGCTGGTACATGACATTTGACAAACATACACCAAAACACAAAAAAAAAAGATAACACTATGATCAAGTGGTACAAAAATGCGGTGCGAGGGTGAGGTGGTGGGCGCCTAGCAATTTTTTGGATTATTCAATGAAGAAATGCATCCACTTCCAAGTTTCAAAACTATGACCAAGGCTAAAACAATTACCAGTAAATGTTTCAGACATAAAAACCATTTTGACTCCAGTAATTAGTTTATCAAATATACCAATTACTTGGACACAGATCACTGAATTTCATCAAAGAAACATAAAATCCAAGCTTTTAAAAAAAGCATTCCCATTCTGCAACCCTGCACCTAATGTGCACGGTGCACCACATCAAATGCTCAGTAGTTACACCTCTGTTTAACCATAAATTCACTGAAAATGCCAGATTGCCAACCCAAGATATTTGTCTCAGAAAAGTAAGAAAACCAACAATACAACGAAACCACAAACCAATGACTATCAGACTTCCCTTTGCTGTTTAGTTTTTCAAATCTATAAACTTCAAGCTATGAGAATATATAAATTTGCAGTTACATCTTATTTCAACTTCAAAGATGTCAATACCTATCAGTCAATACCTATCAGTCAATCCCATAAGCATCAACCAGAAGAATACTAGGACATACTCACTATGAAACCATTGACTTGTATCACCAGAAACAATCCCACAAGCCAACCTAAACTTACCAAGTTATTTCGAAATTACACAGCAGTCAACACGTAATCTTTATAAATCGACCATGTTTTCCCCGTCAACGTCGACTCATATTTGAACCCACTTAACATAACTTTAGTTAGGTGACTCACAGTCACAGTGCTTCTTTCATGGATTCTAGATTACACTTTTTTTTTTTTTTTTTTTGCTTGTCAGATTACACTTAATTCTCTAATAGTGATCCATATACCCGAATCAACTAAAAATAGTGGGTAAAGGTTTATTTTGTTCGGTATCAGCTGTCAACTTCAACCAGTAATTAACAACTATAGCCGCCAGGCCACTATTCCATATTCCAAATAAACTAATTAATAAATAAACAAACAAAAAGCAGAGAAAAAAAAGGAGAACTCAGAAAGCAAGACAACTCAAAAAAAAAATACTATATCAAAATTCACCAATAGTAACAAAATGTACCTCTCAACAGGATCTTCAAGAATAACTTTATCGCCGAAAATTATAACCTACATAAACACAATACAATAAACAAATTTCACATTCACGAAAAATCATCAATGCATTTCCAAAAAATCGTCACAAATTACTAAAAAACAAACCTCGAATTCTCCAAACGCTTCCAATCTTTCAAGTATTTGCTTCATCGGAGCTGAAGTAGCCTACAATCATTATAATTTTTTTTTTTTGCCAAAAATCACAAATTCTAAAAATTAGACTACCGAAATAAAACAAAATCAGAAATTTATTTTCATGATATGAATTTCAATTTCATTTTTTTTCTCATTTGGCAATGGATTTGAATCAAAGCAGAAACAAACAACCTCAGAATCACAATTCACCTTCTTTTCCATCACACATACACCAATCTTTACTTTTCCTCCATTATCATCACCACCACCACCTCCATTTTCTCTCTCCACCATCACCGCCATAACTGACTTCCTCTCTCTCTCTCTCTCCTCTCTCTCTCTAGTTACGTTTCTCTCTCTAATTGATCGACTGAAGAGAAGAGAGAGAAAATCGCGCAATGTTAAGTGTCACCGCCACGCTTTCGCTCTTTCAAAATGGTGAACTGAAGGAAAGGATATTTTAAAACAGAGGGAGGAGAGATAAAAAGGAAAATTGAAATTTAAAAAAAAAAAGGAAAAAAGGGGATTGAATTTTTCGTATAACCAAAAAATGGGCGAGTATCACGCGTTTGGTAGGCTGAAAGAGTGAAAAGAGGGGAGAGAGAAGAGAGAAGAGAGAGAGTATATACCTAAGTACTAGCTCTTTTCGGCTTTTTCTAACAAACAGGGGCTGATTTTGTTGAATTTATTTTGATAATATTAATGATTTATTTAGAATGAGTAAAAAGAAAGAACAAAATCAACAAGTGGAAAGTGGTTCGTGTGAGTATTTCGGCACTATCATCTTTTAATTAAGGTCGGAGTTCGAATCTTGAAAATGGAAACATTGCTTGCTGGAAATATTTTATCTCTTCATGAGCTGATCTGATGCGAACAGGATTAATTTTGACAAAAAAATTTAGGGGTGAACCTTTGGTCTAAACTTATAAATGAAAAAACAAAAAAGAAGGAAAAAAAGAAATGGATGAAAAGAAATGTTTGTTTGGGAAAAAGAGGTGATGATGAAAGGGGAGTGTTTGGATAGTGATAAAAGGGGGGAGGAAATATATTTTTGGATTCTGGAATATGCATGTGTTGGGTTGTGTGGGGGACTAGAGGGGATGGGGGTCCAAGGGGGGAAAGGTGAGTGTGACTTCGAGCTTTGTGGGTTGGTTTTTTTTTAATTTTTGTTTGGGGAGTTTGATGGCTTGTGTCTCAACTTTATGTGTTGTTTCATTTGTTTGTTTTGTTGTCATTGTTTAAAGGGATGGATATATGTGTGATTTGAAGAGTTTTTATTAATGTTTGTCCAGATAACATATCATGGACACGTATAGTTTGGATCACTTTAGTGAGGGTTTTTTTTATTATTATTTATTATTTGTATTATTGCTATCACTATCATTATCATGATCGTTATCATTTATAATAATAATAATAATAATAATAATAATAATAATAATATTATTATTATTATTATTATTATTATTATTATTATTATTATTATTATTATTATTATTATTATTATTATTATTGCTGCTGGTCTGCTGCTGCTGCTGCTTTGGTAATTGTTAACATAGTAGCCTGGTTTTACCAATTAGGGCTCATTCGTTTCAATTATTAACTAGTGACTGGTAACTGAGAGAAATTGGGCAAAATTGGGAAGTGCAACTGGTATTTGGAAGAAACTGATGAAAAATTGGGAGAAACTGGGGAAAATTGTTCAAACAAGTAAAAATTGAGAGAAAGTGAGGGGAAATTTGGACAAACTGAAAATTTTATTTTTATGAATAATAATAATAAAAAAAAAAAAAAATAATAATAATAATAATAATAATAATAATAATAATAAAGGAACGATAACAATTATAATAACAATGTTAATAATAAGAAGAAGAAGAAGAATATTAATTAGAAGCGGTGAGAATGATAACTCATTGGTGGTAGATATGGTGGAAGGGGTGAAGAGAGAAATAGAAAATGTGTGTAGGTAAATGATGATATTATTGTGGGATCAAAGATTGAAGAAAATAATGGTAGGCTATATGGTGAAAGTTTGTATGAAAGTAAAGGATGATAATAAGATGGTGGAGATAAAAGGGAGAAACAAAGGTCCCCTTTACATCAAAATTTATTATGCTTAGAATGAAATTGATAATGAAATTGAGGGATACCATTTTGGGAGTAGGATGATACCTAGGATATCCACACAAACGGCTTACTTGTGTAAGGTATTTAAGTAGAAAGACATAAAGAAATAAAGAAATAAAAGCCAAACAATTTGCAGTAAGAATCAATACGAAATAAAATCAAAGTCAAATATATACCAAAATAAAAGATGATTTACAATTTCAGTTGTGACCGCATATACATAAGAAAACTTTTAACAACAATAGACACCTATGTCACACCAATGAAAAAGAAAGTGTGTGATAATATCAATGTTTTTTTTCTCGTAAAAATCACTATATATCAAGAATTGACTAAGTTGGTAAAGTCTTTATTATAGTGAAACTTAACTTTCAAAGATCACATATCAAAAGTTATCATGATAAAATAAAATATAAATAGTTGGGTAATGTTTGCCTATGTTATAATTATTATTATCATGAAGATATAGTGTGTTTATCAGTGGAACTCTTAGATATAAAGATGTCAGTATCCAAACATAATCATTTTAACTTTTACTTGTTTTCTCACAACTTTATTTTATTTATTTATTTATTTCAAAGTTTTAATTTATTGTTTGCAAATGCCTTTAGACTCCATGAATATAAGACATGATCACCCTGTATTTTTGTCTTTTAATTTTTAAATTATATCAAATTTGAAATAAGATGAAAAGAAACAAAATACATTCATCAGAATTATGCGCTTATGTTCTTAATAAATTATAACTTATTTGGGCAAAATTTTATTATAAACATTATATATGATTCACATGGAAAATATAATATCATGTACAAAAATCTATCATACACGAACCCTTGAATAGTTGTACGAGATTGTGTATGAGTGTTTATTTTGGATTTATTTAACCTTACCCAATCAGTAAAAATTAGTGGCAAGATTTTACTTAATCAGCGAGAATTAGTGACAGGACATTAATGCATCAGTAAAAATCACTAACAGTACCTTACCCACTCAGTGAGAATCAGTGACAAAATCTTATCCAATTAGTTAAATCATTGGGAATCAGTGAAAAAGAACACACCCACATGTGAGACACTTTTTATAAAATAGTGATGGCATGTATAGAAACAAGGGGGCTTATAACTTATAAGTTTGAAACAACGAGAATTTTGACAATCCAAGATAATCTGACCGTTTTCGTGTGTCATAGTCTATCCCAATATATATTGATCCCTCCATGCATTCCATCTTACCACTAAAATAAATTATCAATATACAAAGGCTCTGCTTGATTTAACTTAATTTTACTTAAATTTAGTTTAGTTCAGTCCAATTCCGTTCAGTTCATGTGTAACTTTATCATTCAGATAACTTTTTATTCCGAAATAAATTAATTATGATAACTATGTAATCAGAAGATATCAATTATCAAACCATACTTTCAAATGAAAATATGTTTGGACGAAGTTTAAATGGTTAACGGTTAAGTTAAAAAAAAATCAATTCAGTTCAGTTCAGTTCAGTTTTTTGCAGGTGATTCAAATAGGGCCAAAATCCTACATGGCAAATGAATCATTGGGTGAATAAAAGATGACATAAAAAATTAGGCATAAGAGCATCTCCAATGCAAGGTTTTTGGAGAGGTTTGTGAGGTGAAAAACCTTTCCAATAAACCTTTACCCCATAGTGACAAACCTAAAAACCTCTAGTTTCTACAAAGTGGATTGTCTAACCAAACCAGGTTTGTGGCATGTTCTTTTTCTATATTGGGTCTTAATATGAGGTTTTTGAAGGTTTGTAACATTGGGAGGGATGGGTTAATAAAAGTGGATTTTTACATTTATGATGTGGCCCACCTAAAAACTCAATTAGGGGATTGTAGCATTGGAGATGCTCTAAGATCTTGGCTAAATTCTTTCTATAAAAACATGGATTATATATCACAATTATAATTTGATGAGACTAAGGGTACGTTTGTTAGAGCTTACACGGTCTGTTCAGTTCAGTTCAAGTGTCAATTCAGTTATTTCAAATTCAGTTAAATGATGTTCAGTTCAGTTCAGCGGTGGTGAGTTCAGAAAATACTTTTTGTCTCACATAGTCACATATCAAGTTGTGTTCAATTCAGTTACGTTGTGTCCAGTTCAGTTCAGTAGTGTCCAAAATAGTGATGTTGAATTCAATTCGGTTCAACTCAGTTCTGGTAAGTTCATCTCTAACAAACGCACCCTGAACTGAACTGGATTCAACATCACGAAACTGGGTACTAACAAACTGAACTGGACACAACTAATCTGAATTGAAAACAACTTGATATGTGAAACAAAAAGTATGTCTCTGAACTCAGCACCACTGAACTGAAATGAACATTATTTTAACTGAATTTGAAATCACTGAATTAACATTTAAATTAAACTGAACTAAACTGACCGTGTAACCTCTAACAAACGCACCCTAATTCACATAACACCGTTTGTTTTCCTAAATAACATGAATATTTATATTTATTCATAAAAAAAAACATCTTTTCAAATGGATTTTATGATTTAAGCCACCTGAATGTTCTTTTTGGGGCATGAATGTACTTATGTGAAATACCAATTTCACCCCTAAAGGAACGTCCTCATCTTTCTCAATGGCAAGTGGCACTATCATGTGTCGTGTTTAGACCTAGGTTGCATAGATACAGACATGGGTACGGAGACGGGAACGGATACGGATACGACATACTGCAACTTAGAAAAAATAGGATACGGATACGCGTAGGAATTAAACAAGATAATATTTAAAAATAATTTTTTAAAAATAAATTTAGGCACTAAATCTTAATATTATGAAAATAACTACGAAAATGTGAATTATAAACAATTCAAGCATCTTTTCATAGGTGTGTATTACGATTTTTAAGATAAAAAATTGATAAGCAAATGTAAACATGTCTAAAAATTATCGGTCAAGTATCCTCAAGTATCGGACAAGTATCCTACAAGTATCGGATACGGGATACTGCACCTTTCAAAAGTATCGGTGCAACCAGGGTTTAGACACTGTGATTTTCCCATGCCCGGCAAGGACATATTCAACAAGCAACTGGTTCATGACACATGTCGTGCTGAAGTCGGACCTTATTGTATCAAAGTTTGGTTTGCGTTGTGCGGGTACGCCTGGCAATGGGTGGGATTTGGGTCGAGTGGAGCATCACCCGTATTCACCTATTTAATTTTTAAATTTCACCCGTCCACCCATCACCCACGAAATACTTCACCCCCATCCAATCCACTCATCACTCACGGGTGATCGGGTGGATACTCAATCAGTGGAAATCAGTGGCAATACCTTATTGAATCAGTGCGAATCAATAGTAGTACCTTACTCAATCTGTGGAAATCAGTGGTAGGACCTTACCAATAAGTGAGAATCAGTAGAAAATGATTCATTCCTTCTCATAGAATCAGTGGCATGACCTTACTGAATCTGTGAAAATCAGTGGCAGGACCTTACCGAATCAATAGAAATCAGTGGCAGAATCTTACCCAATCAGTAAGAATCAGTGAAAATCAATGTAAGAACACACCCTTGGACCAAAAATCACAAAAACTTAATAAATCAAATTTCACAAAATTAAACCACCAATTTTGAGTGATAAAGTGTAGGAGCCCATTACAAAGTCTCATATTACAAAGAAACCCTATTATTACAAAGAAAGACAACAAAAATTTGTATTTTTTTTTTATGGTTTTTATTTTTAAATGTATATTAAAATATAGAACGGGTGATGGGTGGATTCACGGGTCGGGTTCGCGGGTGGAAAATCATCAACCGAATCCCACCCGGCCTACCACCCAATCCACCCACCACCCGCCAAATCACCCATTTATTCGGATTTTTACCCATTTAGAGTGGGTTCGTGGATACCTGCCACCCATTGCCCAACATCTTTATTGGTGTGTTCTTTTGGGCTGAATTGAATTGAGCAAAAATGAAGTGAACTCTACTAAACTAAGGGTGCGTTTGTTAGAGCTGAACTTACCAGAACTGAACTGAACTGAACTTATTTCAACATCACTAAACTGGATACTACTGAACTGAACTGGACACAACTGAACTGAATTGAACACAATTTGATATGTGAGACAAAAAGTATGTTTATGAACTCAGCATCACTGGTTTGAACTCGACATCATTTAACTGAATTTGAAATCACTGAATTGACACCTGAACTGAACTGACCGGGTAAGCTCTATCAAACGCACCCTTATAGTACTCCCCGGAAGGGAAAAAAAAAGTTGATTACATCACTTCAAAATCACATCACTACATAAACTGAATTGAACCGATTAGTGAGTAAAGGTGTGTTCTCTAAACTTTATTCGTTCAGTTCAGTTTATCAGGAGTGGTCTCGAGTCAGTTTAATCTAGTTTAGTTCACTTCAGTTAAAGTAATAATGCTCGATTCAACTAAGTGGTGTTCAGTTTAGAAACATACATTTTGTCTCACATACAAAGTGAGATTTAATTCAGTTGAGTGTGTTTAGTTTCGTTCAATATTTTTGAAAACTTACTTGAGTTCGGTTCAACTCTAAAATACGTAGGTTTAGAAAAAAAAAAAAAAAAAAAGAAAACAAAGAGTTGTAGAACACATCCTAACAGCTAACACGACCCCTGGCACACCGTTAGGGAAATTCTAGACTTACACATGGTGTAATATACACCAATGTGTTTTGAGTCTATCTCTCTCCTCTACCCCACACCCATACTACCCCCATAAAATCTAAAGGGGCCCATAGAAAAGGAGAGAGATAGACACATAAACACATTGATGTATATTACATCATGTGTAAACCAATCATGGTCCTATCTGATATGCACATAGAAAAGAATAAACATGATGTTGTAGTGTACCTAATTGGAGTACTAGACAAGGAGAATCACATGGTCTATAAGCTAGATTCCCCTCAAAATCCCACTGGTTCCCTACAGAATATGGTATTTTAACTGCCAACAGCTTATGGACACGTGGATGAGGACCTACATTACCTCAAGTGGTTCGGTTCTGTTAATTGCGTTACCACAAGATCTTATATTACGTTAAGAATCCGGTAGCAACTATTACACGCATAGATAATGTGGCCTAAATTATAGTTATCCTTTGCTTTAGTAGTTCATTCATCCCGTTTAATAGTGGTACAAGTGCTTTATTACCATGTTTGCTAAATGACAGCAATAAAATTACTAAACATTACTAAATTAGTCTAAATTAGACATAATTACTCTTTTTATTTCCTCTGCCCCTTTTTAGTTTCTCTCATCTAACCCAGTAACAACCCACGAAAACAAAACAAAAAAAGCACAATCCACTCACCACCGTAATACCGTCACCAACTCACCACCGTCCCATCTCACCCGTCACCGCCGCCCATCTGTCTCTGTAGACATATGTTCTTAAATTTTTGTTTCAATTTGTTTAGTTTGAATCTCGCAAGTATGTTGATGTGAACGGTTCGATCTGCGAATAAAGTTTTTGAAGTAGCTTCGTGAGACTCTTATGAAGTTCACCAATGAATTTCATGAGCGTCTCATGAAGCTCACTGATGAACTTTATGAGGGTCTCATGAAGGTCCTTCAATTTGCGAAATTTTTTCGGCGACTTTTTTTTTTTTTTTTTGATAAGTAAATAATTTTACTAAAAAAGCTCCAAAACAGAGCAATATACACAATGAAACTAGAAGGGATACAGTACCACAACTAGAATCACGCCACGAAATCTCGTTCTCTGTGTAGTCCTTGCTTCGCCAATCCGTCCGCTATCGAGTTCGCACTTCTCAATCTGTGAACAAAGGATAACTTGTGCCACTTACCAAGCATACGTCTAATGAAGTTAAGATCGAAACGAGAGTTCCAAGGTCCACCCGCTTTTGCATTACACCATGATACAACGTTAAACGAGTCTGATTCAACCACAATTTCAAAAAGGGAAACCCATTCCTTAGAAACAGTTTCTTCGAGGGCTCTACTTATGGCACCAACCTCGGCTTGGTTAATCTCCTCGTGACTCGTTTTACAAGAGAATATACATCTGAAATTTTCATTCCAATCGTAAATCACATATATGGCAAACCAAGTAACCAACAAGATGCTCAACAAAGAGAGTTTAGTGGGATTTGAACCATGGTACTTACCGTAAAATCCAACCTCACAACCGTTTATACTACTCATTTAGGACAACCATAAAGAGTTTAGATTTTCAAGTAGCTTTTAGTTTTACTATTTTCATGGACTCAAACACCCACCTAATGGGGAAAACTTGTTTGGTTAAGTAACTTTTGGGCCATTGGATGAAACCAGTTTACAATTATTAGCCTTCTATGACATATGCTCAATTAAGATAGTAGAATGAACACAACATGAGAATAGGACATTAACCAAACTTAAAATGAGTAGGTTTGAGTTTGACAATTTGATATGTTTAAATATTTTTAAGTTAGTTTTAAGAATGTGAGATATTTAGCAATAAAATGACATGCTCTCAATGCATTTATTTAAAAGGTAAACTATCAGTTAAATTATTTATTATTATTATTATTATTATTATTATTATTATTATTATTAATTTATTTTCAAAAATTTTGTGTTCAATCAAAATGCCCGTATGATTAAGAACATGGATTATATGGAGTATATACAACCAGACTAAATTTCTTTATCAAAGGGCCATTAGATTATTCTTCTCCTTATCTCTATCTCCCCAATTTGGATCATCCATCTCCTACTTTATATATAACTCAATACACTATGGTGTCTTTTATAGCCAAAATGCAAACATACTCTTGAAGAAGAGAAAAAAAAATAGAAAAAGAAAAAGAATGTAATAGCACACCAACTAATAAGCCACTATAGATTTTAAAGAATGACCTTTTTTTTCTGCTCTTCCTAGAATTTCATGGAATACTTTTTGATGTGTTATAACAAAAAAAGTTTCCTGATATTAATATGGGATAGATCACATTTGGCTTATAAGACTTGGCAACCCAAAATTAAAAGAAAAAAAAATAGAGAACTAAGGATCCGTTCGGGGTGGTTGTAAGTTGCAAGTTTTTGGTTTTCAAAATTTTTATATCCTTATAGAATTTTTATTTGGAGCTGATTTTTTTTCCCATTATAGTTGTCTACTTTATTTATCGAAACTGACAACTAAAAACTGGAAAACATAAATTGTGATTTTCAAAAACTGGTTTTTAGTTTTCAAAAAAACTAAAAACTAAGAACTCAAAACCACCCCAAACGGGCCCTAAGTTCTCTAAATAGAGAGAAAACTAACTAAAATCCTAACAAATAGGCTCAAAACTGTTGTTGATATGATTGTTGGCTCCTCTCAATATGCATTATTCATAAAAGGCAGACATATTTTTGACAACATACTACTTAGTCATGAGATAATTTTGGTTATACTAGGAACTTAAAAATACCAGTTAACAATTCTGATCAAGGCGATAGAGCTATTTGGGTCTATGACAAATTGGGTGATTTTACTGTTAAAAGTGCCTACAGGACCTTGGTGGGAGAGAGAGAGGCTCCTCAAGGAAGCATACCAGGTTCGTTTTGGAAGGGTATATGGAAACTAAATGTTCCTCAATGAATTAAAATCTTTATTTGGAGAGTGGGGTGAAATGCAATCCCCACGAGAAGTGTGCTGAAAATTTGCATTCAACACATTGATGATGTCTGTGTCATGTGTAACTCAACTTCTGAAAGTGCAGCACATGCTCTGTTTATGTGTCCGTTTGCTACAATCATTTGGTGGCAATGCTTTGGGGTGCGCATGGGTGACTTTCCCGCCTGGGATCTGGATCAGTGGTTATTTAATTGCTTTATTAACTCCGGGTGGATTTGTTGAGTTTTCGGTAATCAATGCACATTCTCCACCCGGTGACAAGTCTAGTGGAGATTAACTCATCGTTATTGTTCTTAACAACGGTCATACCTCCCTTCTTCGGGACAACTTGCACGGGACTTACCCATTCGGAATCTGAAATTGGGTAAATGATTCCCGCATCGAGGAGTTTATGAACCTCCTTTTTGACCACCTCCTTCATGTTAGGATTGAGACGCCTTTGAGGCTCGATGGAGGTCTTGTGGTCATCCTCTAAGAGGATCCTATGCATGCAAAGAGAGGGGCTTATTCCCTTGAGGTCATCAATGCTATACCCAATGGTTTTCTTATACTTTTTCAACACATCAAGCAATTTAGATCGTTCATCCTCATTAAGGTTAGCATTGATAATCACCGGGAATGCCTCATCCTCTCCTAAGAAAGCATAAACAAGAGAAGAGGAAAGGGGTTTGAGTTCGAGTTTACCCTTGCCAAGAGTCGGTTCATTGGCATCACCTTCCAAGCATTCCACCTTATTCTTGGTGAGAATAGGTTTGGAAGAGTTCAAAGCAAAAACATACTCCTTGATATAGGAGTCTTCTTCTTCATCTTTCCTTGAGGCCTTAGAGGTAAGGAGTGCCTCAAGGGGATCTTTGCAAAGGTGCCTCGGTATCGTCTCATCAACAATCCCATCGATAATATCCACCCTACAACAAGAACCTTCAATCATAGAATATTTCATAGAAATTGTCAAGTTAAACTCTACTCTATCATCTCCTACACTCAAAGTGAGCCTCCCATTTTTCACATCTATCATAGCCCCCGCCGTAGCCAAGAATGGTCGACCAAGGATGATAGGAACAAGAGAGTCCTCTTGCATATCAAGCACAACAAAATCAACCGGAATAAAGAACTTCCCCACTCTAACCGGGACATCTTCAAGAATCCCAATGGGGTGCTTAATGGATCTATCCGCCATTTGCAAGGTCATGGTGGTGACCTTGAGATCACCCATGTCAACCTTCTGACAAATGGAGAGTGGCATGACACTTACACTCGCACCCAAGTCACACAAGGCTTTGTCAATTTTCAAATTTCCTATAGCACAAGGGATGGAGAAGCTACCCGGATCCTTGAGCTTAGGAGGACTCTTGTTTTGGAGGAGCGCACTACACTCCTCCGTCAAGGCAACGGTCTCAACGCCCTCCAAACTCCTCTTTTTAGACAAAATTTCTTTCAAAAATTTGGCATAAGAAGGCATTTGGGTCATGAGATCCGTAAAAGGGACATTCACTTGGAGTTTCTTCAAAACGTCCAAGAACTTGCCATATTGTAAATTAAACTTGGCCTTGACAAACCTCTGGGGGAAAGGGAGAGGGGGAGTGTAGGGAGGGGGAGTGACACTCTTTTCTTTCTCAACCTCACTTTGCTTATTCTCACCCACCTTGGCCTTGCCTTTGTCAACCATAATGGGTTGATCATCTTTTTCAACCTTAACAATTTTGGGACTTTCAATAGGCATTTTTGGTCCCTCATATTGAGTGCCACTCCTCAAAGTCACTGCATTGCAATTCTCCCTTGGGTTCAATGGTTGCCCCGGAAGGGTACCTTGAGTCCTAGAGGATGAACTAGCAATTTGGGTGATTTGATTTTCCAACATCTTATGGTGAGTGGCCATTTGATCAACTTTAGCATTCAATTTGGTTAAGGCATCACCAAGCATTACACCATGTTGCCTAAAGTCTTGATTTTGCTTTTCTTGATTGGCAAGGAATTTCTCAAGCATGTTCTCCATATTAGAAAAGGGGGTGGGGGAGGTGGAAGTTGATTTAGATAAGGACGAGCTTGACTAGGAACTTGGCCTTGAAAACCCGGAGGGTTAGGTCCTTGGGAAGAAGAAGATGGAGCTTGATTCTTCCAAGAAAAATTGGGATGGTTACGCCAACCCGGATTATAAGTGCTAGAAAAAGCATTTCCTTGGGGGCGGGGATTATTATAGCCTTGGAAGGCATTAACATGCTCAACATTCACCAACAAATGACAATTATTACCAACATGACCATTATTACCACAAACCTCACATTGAACAACATTCACATGAGCATTAGACACACTAGACACACAAGAAGATAATGGTGCATTCATAGTATCAACCTTAACATTCAAAGCATCCATTTTACTATTAAATAATGTTAAAGCATCAAAATCGAGTTTACCTCCCTTTTTGATACGGGTGCATCCTTTGTTCCACCTTTGGTTGTTCATAGCCATGTTGTCAATGAGCTTCCAAGCTTCCTCAAGTGGTTTATCCATGATGGCCCCTCCGGAGGCCGCATCCACCATGAGCCTAGAGGCGTGGTCTATTCCACTATAGAATATTTGGAATACGAGATTCTCATCCATGGAGTGGTGAGGGCACTCTTGGAGGTATGTCTTGTATCGGCGATAAGCCGCATAGAGTGATTCACCGTCTTCTTGATGGAAGGTGGCAATGTCATGACGAGATGACGCCGTCCGATGTGGTGGGTAGAAGTGACTTAAGAATGCCTCCTAAAGCTCATTCCAAGTGGTGATTGAGCCGGGAGGAAGAGTATTCAACCATTGTCTTGCCCTCCCCGTGAGTGAGAACGGGAACAACCTTAACTTGATCGCATCTTGTGAAACCCCATTGATTTTAATGGTGTCACAATATTCCGTGAACATTTGGAGATGCAAGTAAGGTGGTTCGTCGTGCTCGAATTGGTTTCTCTCAATGATCCCTATTAGAGAGGGCTTGATTTCGAAGTTGTTCTCTTCC
The DNA here is from genome assembly GCA_038025085.1 of Tetragonia tetragonoides. Taxonomy (NCBI): domain Eukaryota; kingdom Viridiplantae; phylum Streptophyta; class Magnoliopsida; order Caryophyllales; family Aizoaceae; genus Tetragonia; species Tetragonia tetragonoides. The sequence goes on from CM076139.1 coordinate 44,817,219, forward strand.
ACGGTGGGCCTAGTGATGCCTTCCTTGAGCATTGGGTATCGCAAACTCTCTCAAAGGTCGAGCCATCTCTTGTTGAAGGATGTGATTCCTCCTTGCACTTCTCTTTCCCTTAATAATAGGAACCTCAAAAGCTAGAACGTCGATGAACTTGTTCTTTTGCTTCCTAGGCATGCACAATGAGAACGCCTACAATAACAATCACAAAGACGAACAAGGTGATAACACGAGTTGATAAGAAAAAAAAAAAATAATAAAAAAATAAAAATATATATATATATATATATATATATATATATATATATATATATATATATATATATATATATATATATATATAGAAATAGAAAATGGTCTAATCTAGCCAAATCAAAAGATTTCTAATATCTATCGTTGAGTCCCCGGCAACGACGCCAAAAATTTGACACAACCGCAAGTGCACGGTGTATGTTGAAGTAATAATGAAGTTCGTACCACGGAGACTCGTTGATAAAGTACTAAATATCCCTAAATTATAGGCTATCTAAACCAATTAAAGAGTAGTTGAGTAAATTGGTTAACCTAAGTAAACTAATTGATGAAAGCAAATAAAGATGTGAAACGATAATAAAGGCAATTCTAGGATAGGAATCACCACTAAACATGCACCTTGAAAGTCAAGTAGTCCCAAATAACCCCCAAACTTAAATAACAAACCACTTGACAATTAGCAAAGGCATCACAAACACCTTCTTTCAAAGGGATGTGATTTACCCAAACACAAACCAAGAGTCCTATTTCTAGGGTCCTAATTAGGTATGAGTTATATTAAATTAAGCTAATTATATAGTCACAAAAGAAATAATCCACTTTCGTGGTATTAACTCTCAAGTATCAATAGTCAAGCAACCACTATCATCAAACACATTTCCATGCTTAACAATAGGCATAAATAGGATAAAAAGTGGATCAAGCAATTTATCAAACACTTGGTGAGCACATGCTTAACATTGATAGAAATTTGATGATAAACTTGGGGAAAGGGGCAAACCAACAATCAAGAGCATGGATTAGGGCTACCTAATCCTAGAACTAATTAAACTACTCACTAATCATGGTATTAAGCAAAATAAACTTCATAATAACAATACCCATTAACATTCAACAACAAAGATTAGAACTTGCAAAGTATTTATAGAAAGAGAGAGGAGAAAGAGAACTTACAACCAATATTCAAGATTAAAGAGAAGATTTCCACTAATTAACAATGTTTAACACTCACTAATTACTCTAAACTCACTATTTGAGGAACTCTAATGAAAACCCTAGAAAAGTTAAGCTAAAGATAAGATGAGATCCTGGGATCCCGTACAAAAGGGGGTATTTATAGCCCAAGGGTCGCGTGCGCGAGGAGGCACAAAACTGGGCGAAAAACGGCCAAAATAGGGCGTTTTTCACCCAGACCGGTCGTTTTTCACCCAGTTTCACGACAACAAGCCTTCCAAGGCTTGCTGAGGTGAAATGGGCGTTTTTGGTCTTCTTCTTGCCCGTTTTTCCACTTCAAGCTTTGTTCTCCACTCCATCATTCCTTCCTTTCGATCCGTGATGCTCCATTCGATCTAAGAAACCTACAAAACAACTTAGAAAACCAAGAAAACAAGAACACATAACCTAGAAACAAAAGGTGAAGCTAAACTACCAAGAATGCACTCAAACTACTAAAAACTAGCTAAAACTAGTGAAATAATGCACTAAAACTATGCACATAAACATGTGCATCACTGCATGGGTAAGGGTGGACTCTCAGGGTCATTTTTTGCTTGGTGGAGTGTTGGGTTCTTCATCCACTATCCCCTCTGTTGTGGAAACACTTGCTATATGGGATGCACTCCAAGCCATGGAGGAGTTCAATGTTGTGGGCGGCTCGATCTGTAGTGATGCGCTGGGAGTTGTTGATGATATCCACAAAGGCCCTCCTTTCCCGTGGAGGTCTTCGCAATTACTATGTAACATTTCTACGCTTCAGACATCCCTTTCAGTTTCTATATCTTTTGTACCTAGATGTAATGTTTCGTTGGCGCATAATTTTGCTAAGTGGGCTTTAGCTTCAGATTTGCAAGGTCGTTTTGGGCCTGATGTCGTGCCCACTTGGGTTACTTGCGCTTTGTAATCGGTTACTTTTATTTGCAATGTTAAAGTTTGTCGATTACCAAAAAAAAAGGAAGCATATCTCTCCTATGTGCATGCTTAAAGTAGATTTGAGGAAGGCTTATGACTCTATGAATGGAGTTTCCTCATGATGGTGTTACTGGAGCTTGGGTTACCTTACAAATTTGTTTCTTTGATCATGACTTGTGTGTCTACTGTCACTTGTACTATTCTGCTGAATAGAACCATGACCCCAAAGTTTGAGGCAAAGAAAGGGTTGCGTCAAGGAGATCCTATGTCTCCCTTGCTGTTTGTGTTAACTATGGAGTATCTGCATAGGAGACTCAAGCAACTTAGGATGGATCCTAACTTCAATTTCTATCCTAAATGTGGCAAGCTTGAGCTTCTTCATGTCTGCTTTGCTGATGATTTGCTTATATATGTTCTGCCGTGGGGATATGATATCAATCAAGATGCTATATGAGGCTTTTGATCATTTCTCACAGGTTTCTGGATTAAAAGCAAATCTGGAAAAGAGCTCCATGTATACTGCAGGTGTTCCCTTTGACTTGAGAGAGGACATGTTATCTGCTCTGGGTTTCTCAATAGGTGAACTTCCCTTTAAGTACCTAGGAGTACCACTCTCAAGCAAAAAATTATCTGTCATGCGGTGCCAACCATTTTAGTTGATAAAATCTTGGCAAGGATTACGTGTTGGACTGCAAGGTTTTTATCTTATGGTGACAGGGTACAACTGATTAAAAGTGTCTTTTTGGGGTTCAGACTTACTGGTCACAGGTGTTTGTGCTGCCAAAAAAAGTGATTCACCTACTTGAGAGTGCTTGCAGATCTTTCTCGTGGACAGGACATGCATGATCCAAGAGAGCACTCATTGCTTGGTCTAAAATATGCCTCCCAAAGTCTGCAGGAGGATTGAATATCATTGATCTCTACAGATGGAACCAGGGTGCCATTCTTAGGCGTCTTTAGGCACTAGAGCAGGAGAAAGACAGACTTTGGATTCTCTGGGTTCATTCTTATTATATGAAAAAGACATCCATGGATAATATGGACACACTACCTCAAGCAAGCTGGGTTGTTGAAAAGATTTGCAAAGCAAAAAGGTTGCTGCAAAATAGTCTAAACTGGAGAGACCAGCTAAAGACTTTTGTAGTTGATGGAAAATTCTCCATTAAAAAAGCTTATCTCTTCCTCACTCCTGATGTTCAACCAGTCAGGTGGAAAAGAGTGGCTCAAATGCGAGGAATCATCCCAAAGCACAGGTTCATACTATGCTTGCCCTACAAAACAGGTTGCTGACTGTTGATAAATGCTTGCAGCGGGGCATGAACATTCCCTCAGGTTGTGTGCTATGTGAAATTGGACAGATGGAAGATATAAATCATCTTTTCTTCCAATGTGAGAACTCTAATACCATTTGGAGATGTTTATTGAGCTGGTTTGGTGAGTCCAGGGCTGTTTCTGATTGGGATGCAGAGCTACACTGGGTTGTTAAGAGGTTCAAAGGTTCTAGACCTGCAATTGAAATTCTCTGCCATCTATTTGCTGCTGTTGCTTATGGCATATGGATGGAGAGGAACCAACGCAGATTTCGGCAAACTCAAGCTACCATGCAGCAGCGAGTGCGTCAGATAATTCAGGATTTGCACCTTGTTGGTTTGCAATATTCTAAATGGAGCATAAAATTGTGCTATTTAAATAGTATCCCACATAGTTTGTAAAACCTTGCCCTTGGATGAGAATTAGTCCCTTGAATCCTTTCTAGAAGGTGGGAAGATGATAAATTTGACAAGCGCAATGATTTTAGGTGTGTCCATGTATTGTTTCTGATTTGTTGTCATCAAGTCAGTGTACGCTTTCATGCTTATTTTGTTAATAAAATTTTAATTTGACCAAAAAAAATAGAGAGAAAACTTGTCTTGGCTATTCTTATAATTGTCTAACAAATCAAGTTTTTTTTAGGTTAAACACATCCCATCCCACTCATATATATAATTTTTTTTTTTCCTTCTTCTATTAAAGCCATAATTGACAGCATTACACATTTTAATTTATGTATTCTTAAAAAAAAATATCAATTATACTTATTCTTGGAAAAACAACTAGTTATTTCAAAGGCCAATGAAACAAACATTGGACCACCCCTTTTTAAAGGATTAGCTACTAATAATAATCTAGCTGTCTTTGATTACTCTTCTCGCAATAGTGGTCATCCTCATTTGAGTCATTTCATAGATCATCATAATAAAGATATTATTATCATCGCCACCTTATTCTTGATCAATCACAACACCTAGAAATATCCTAGATCGATTTAACTGACTGCTAATCACTTAATCCCAGCCTTAAATAAACTTTTAAACTTATGTGCTTTACATACATTACGCAAAATAAAATATTTCTGACAAAGAGATCCATTGAAGCAATTAAGAAGATGTATTTAGTGTATGATTATTATTACTCCCTTGGGCTCAAATTTATTTTTTTCCCACAGAGGAAACACATGAAATTTAAAAGTGATAACTTTTGGGTACAATTTTCTACTTTTGTCCCTTGTTTAGTGGTAGTATTAAAATACCGTGAAAAGATACATAGACGGCCATTTGCTAGAGGGGTGGGTAGATTGGTCATTCCATCACCCAAAAGTTATGTTACCATTTTGGATAATGAAAGACTAACATAAATTACCCCCATTCGATTAGTGAAAATAACTCGTATTGAAGGTAGTATATACTCGAAAGAGGCCAGGATAGCAACTTCGTGATTTTTCGTGCTATAGGAACAAATTCTCAAGTAATATAAGTGAATACAAACCAACGCATGCCATCATGCATTGTAGATAAGTCTTGTATGTGCTTTTTAAGAGGTATGAATAACTAATTCGATGAAGCATGCCTTTTTTCCACTTATATATAGAGTGACTGTTGCGCTTACAAATGAAACTAGATGAGAAAGAAGAAAATTAATCTGTTAGTAGTATATCAATAACCTCATCAGCTGGTTATCAAACATGTTATTTTTCGATCTTTCAGATTGTAATAACCTTAAGGTTGCAACGCATTTAAATCTTGTTGTGGATTAAGCAATTATTGCCCAAATTCCAAGAGTCGAGCGAAGTAGTCGTATGTATCCAATAACACTATATTTTAAAAAACCCAAAAAATAACAATTATGACAAAAAAATAATAAAATTACCATAAGAATTAGCAATAGTTCAACTTCAGGCATACAAATTTGTATGTTTTAATCATAATTTAATTTTTTTTCAATGCATAGTTTATTGGGTCCGTACAACTACCTAAATTCCTAGAGTCCTTATAATAAAAATCGGTGGACGAAAATAACAAAAATATCAAACCCCGTATACTACTATTTATCATCAGTTGGTCGATCAAATCCAAGTTGGATATAAAATTGTATTGACTCATTGTTGCATGGTAAGTACAAACATATAATAAAACGTGTTGAAATCAAACAAGTTGAGATAGATGGCCCATTCAAATCATTATGTTGAGCACAAAGATTTTGTATGGGACCAGACCAATACTATCCCCATGTCACTCACCACGAATTCTAATTTCTATCTGGTTGTTGACTCGTTCTTTTTTTCTTATTCTCATATGACATATGAAAGTACACGACTTTGGATAATTAATTAAGCGTAATCTATGTACATAATTATTTATGTTTGGACCACTTCTGATTAGTACTATTCAAGCGTACGTACGTAGTCTATGCATAATTATTTATCTTCCCATCGCCGTCATTAATATTTTTTTTTTAATATGCATAAAAGTTGCTTGCTACTTGATAAGATGATGAGTATATATGACGTTAACATGATCATGTTGCTAGAAAAGCACTTAAGTGTACTGATTAGCAGCTAAGGTTCGTTGTTTTTTACTTGGAAAAAACTGAACTGAGCTGAACTGATTTTTTGTAACTTAATCTTTAATCATTTAAAATTTGGTCAAATATATTCAATATTGGACTCATTTAAAAATATTTACTAAAATTTTTTAAATGACATAAGTATCATCATGAATTAATTTTAGAATAATTATGTGAGTAGCAAATTCAGAATGAACTAAACAGAACAAAACTGAATTAAAGTAAAATTAACCTTAGAAGAACAAAGCCTAACTTTTTTTTTTCTTTTTTTCCAATATTACAAAAACCACCCTGTTTTTACTTTTTAGGGGGTTGTGAGAGAGTAACAAAGACACCTGGTATTACCGTATTAACACTAGAAAATGTTGTAGTCATAACGAGAGAATATAAACTCATACAGAGTACTTTTTTTTTCTCCTTTTGCGTAGACTAAGACCGTCTTATATGAATTTTTGACAATAACACCGTTTTATATAAGCTTTTAGAGTATATCCTTCCAATCTTCTAGATGAAAGAAATAAATACTCCATAATATAAGAAACACCCAATCAACAAAGTCCCTAAACGTCTCTCAGTTGTCTCCATCTCTCTCTCTCTTTGTACAAGCCAAGTCTCTTATTGCCAAGCTTCCAAAGCTCTTCCTAGTCATCGTGATCGTGTAAGGAATAATAACGTGACAAGTCCTTAATTTAATTTGATCGAATCAACCTTATAACCATGTATGCATGCCGTGCAGAAATCTAACTACTATAGCATGATCTATCGTCTATCTAGAACATGTCAAGAAACATTTAGTGCTAGACCATCAAGCATGCATATTACGAGCAATGCAATTAGCAATGTCCAATGTGGACATTTATTTCCGATAGAGAAGCATAAAGTATATGCATGCCGGATTGCCGGTACATGGAGATTGGGAAAGCATAAAACCATGACGCACGTTATTCCAATTCACAATATGCCACAAAAGTAAGCATTGCATTTGCATTTATAATGAAAATGACTACTTAGTTACTTAGAATTTATCTTATACTATAAACTAATAATATGAGTATATGACTAAAAATTCCCATGGAAACGCATTAGACTATTAAGTAGACCTGGTAAATGGGTCGGGTCGATTTCGGGTCGAGTCACATCGTGTTCAGGTCATCAGCAAGTCGGGTCATTATCAGGGAGTCAATATCAGGTCAGTCATGTCGGGTCTTTAGTGGGTTGATTTCGGGTCAAACAGCTCTTGTCCAACAAACTTCAGGTCATTAGCAGGTTGACCATTTTTGAGTCGGGTTTCGGACAGATTTTAAGCTAGGTCGAGTTCGGATCTATTTTGGCCTTGGATCGGGTCAGATTTGGCCAGCTCTTATGGTGAGCAGTAACCATTATTTCATTGAAAAGTGACCCTATCTCACCAAAAATTACAAAAAAACCATCTTAGAAGTTTTTATGAAATAAAATAGTGTTCAAACTGATCCATTCACGAATCACGCGCAAACGCACCTCCAAAAACCACTAGCCCCACACCCCCCCAAAAAAATGAAAACTAAAGCCCTCCAAAAACCACACAGGGAAGGAGTGACAAAAAAAGAAAATGGTGACAATCTTTGAGCATATGAAGTGTACCCATTGGGCCTTGGCCAGGCCCTGATGATTGATGAAGTCTCTGGTCATATGAATGACTCATAAGAAGCATTGCACTTTGCATGCCGGTTTTTGGATGAGTCATCTCCAGGATCGCAACTCTGGTATATTTCATCAACTTCATCAGACTGCAGATTCTCGGTGTTCACTGAAAGATCATTATCTACAAACTTCTCGTTCAGATTCATAAATCCAACTTGTGGTTGTCACTGGCTGACTGAGAATTACCCAGGATTAACCTGATTAATTATAAAAACTTACAAGAAGTTGACAAATCAAACTCACTATAACATTTAATTTACTTGTGTATAGTAGACATGTTGCTAAATTTAGGTCAAGAAAGCAAACAGTAGCACCATGTGTGGAGGGATAGAGATAAGAAGCATACCTTTTAATACATGAAGGCATAAGGCTAAGTCGAGAATTAAGATGAATTGAAGAGTCGTCATCATGCAGCTCTATTCATCACAGATGTTCTGCCAGCCGCCAAGTTACCAATACTTGTACCAGCAATATATCCACCACTCCAAGCATTCTGCATATAGTATTATGCAATATATAAGCTTTTTGAATGAGCACCAAGTATGTTCCTGTTGCATCACATAGGTGGACTTGCAGGTTAATGGTTCTTCACTTCTTCAAATCATGGAATCATTTTTATACAGTAAGTTTTTAGAAGCAGCTCTTAAGAGCTACAGTAGGAAAGTAAATTTCAAAATGTGAACTAAGGAATGGATGTGGACATGTGTATGGAACATCACAAAATAGAAAGTGAAATTTTTAACGACAATAATGGAATCATTAACATAGTTACAGAGTAAGAAGCGATGCACTATATTTTCGGGACAGTGTATTGGACCTTAATCATATGAAAAGTAAATGCAAAGAGGACTCTGGTTCTGGTAGATCATAGACATGAAACATTGAAACAAAGAGAGAATTCCAATCACTGTTGCAAAGCAAAACAATAACCCTGAAGACAAATGAGACGCGAAAGCACATCTCAAACTCCTCTCAATCAGGGCTCATTATTCCAAGTACTCTTTAACTACCAGATCTTCAATACAGTTGTGCAGTTGAATGCGAGGTAAACCACAAAATCAACTAGACATACTGTTTAACTCCACAAAACAACCTTTCAGATAAATTTTCTCCTGCTTAAGTGTCTGTCCATCTATGGAGCTTTGTGGCTGTCTTACATTTTCATGTTTACAAAAAATGCAGTCGAGCAGTAGCAGAGATCATCGGAACATCGTTCAATAACAAGATTATAGTTGACGGATATCTAACCTGAAAATTGAATCCCCCAGTTACGCCATCGACGTTCAGTATCTGCAATAGAAAAGGAACATGTTATCCCCTCTTTTCCCACCCATAATTCCCTAAGAACTGAAAGACAAAGTGGACCAAGTCAAATGTCTTGCAAAACTTTCATAGACTTGTTTTTGTTTGGGAGGTTGCATGCCAAGTGATGTACCATAAATCAAAGTCTAATACAAACATCTCCAAAAGCAACAGAGATCACGCCTCTATGCAACCCCTTGTGTACCGGGAAGTAATTTCTCTCACACGCAATAAGAAGAGGAAGTTTTCTTAAACAGACAAATTCTACATCAAGAAACTATTCAGTATTGAAGTTGCAAATTAATATTTTGAAGTTGCAATATTGAAAAACATGTGAAGGAACTACCTCTCCTGCAAAGAATAAGTTTGGCAGTACTTTGCTCTCCATTGTGTTCAACGAAATCTTCATCAAGAAGAGCAGAGTAGGTTACATTCATAATATAGAAAATATGAAAGACGGAAGCAGGGGAGAAGTTGAAAGAAGGGTTAGAGTACCTCAGACAAGGGAACACCTCCAGCAGTGACAAACTCATCTTTGAATTGGCCCTGAAGTAGAAACCAAGATTCAACTCTTCAATATCATTAAACAAATATTAACTAACTTTTTCCCTTGCCGTAATCAAGAGGTGAAAGAGCTTGTACCTTTCCTGTCAGTTCAAATGAACACTCTTTTAGCAGGGAAGCAACAGAAAACAATGCATCGCTGGATATGGAAGCCCACAAGATATCATCAGCTACACCCTGCATAAAATCTAAGTGTTACTTAGCAGTTCATTAGACAATGGTACAATGTTAACACTATAAAACTACTCATGTTACCTTGCGATTTAGCAAATACATCCAAAATCTTTTGACAAGGCTGAACTCTGAAGGACTTGAATTCACCACCTTTTGCTTCTGAAGAAGTCGGCATGTTAATACTAAACTCGCAAATTGTCGCAAATTGTTGTAACAGTCAGAAGGTTGTTGTATACCTTAGACATTTGCACACCATAATGTAAGGCTGCTTGTGGGCTATACAGAGCCCTAGTGTACTTGCCCAAGTTATGAAATCGATTATCTTTTCTTGTTCATATTTTTTTTGTTGGTTTTGTGGATGCCCCCAAAACAAGGGACCAAGCCACAAATAATTGCCACACTAATTGTAATGGAGACTGGAATTGACAAATAAGTTTTTGGAGGATAGCATGAGAGAAGCAAGATACAACAATACAGTGCAAATTAAACGACAGACTTAATACGAAATTGCATAACAAGTCTGGGAATATTCAAGCATGGGAATAGAGGGACATGATTATCTCGGATGTGTCAGTTCAAATCAACTTGTAACTATAACATGAATACAAATATGTACGTTTTTCACAAACGAAAATAGCACTAAATTCTTTGTGTGTGCAAAGATTATGTTTTAGAGTCCTGCCCCCTTCCGGGCCTCCGGCCCTCCCCCATACCCAACCTCGACCCTGGTGGAACAAAGAGTGAATTTACTATCTTACTCATTAACTTAAAGAGACAAGACCCATGACTCAAGTGTAACTAATCAGTGTGGAGAACACAAAAAACATTTCAGAAAAAGTATGATAGTGCTAACTGCTATGGTGCTACCCAAGGAAAAAAAAAATGTACAACATTGTTTACCGCAAACAAATTTTTGTGGTTCAGGAGGATTGACTTCACATTTTCTTTATGAAGATCAGGTGTAAAGTCCACCATAAGTGTCCCTGGAACAACAATATCCGATTATGGTAGGGGAAATTAGTCAAAAGTAAGGTGCCAAAACAGAAAAATACAGAAATAGTAATACCTTTATAACCTGAACTGTAAAGATCACGTGCTGCCCAAGCAGACAGTCGAAGAATTACAGGACCACTGAGCCCCCAGTGAGTGACTAGCATTGGCCCAGCCTAATACGAAGCACAAGAGTTATTCACGTGCAGTTGTGCACTTTATAAATATCAAAGGATATCAATAGATGATGCCATGCCTGTGTAAGTTGTGGTATATTTCTTCTGCCATTTTCCAATTTCAGTTTAACTTTCACCTTGGAGAAAGTAACCTAAACATTCACAAGATAGGAACACTTTTAAATACGTTCAACTAACCATTTAACCTGATTATGTTCGTGCATAGCAAAGAGAGACATAAATTCAATTTGTTGAGAAGTAAACGACTGTTCCATCTTAGCATCTTAAGCACAATTTAATACACAACAGGGGCTCAATTAATCGACATTATTCAATCCATGACTACAGTGAAGAGCACATAATCCAGGTTTGATGCTATAAAACATGTTTGTAAATGAAGCTATGAATTCCAAGATGCAACAATTAAATATCATGAAAGATCTACAAAGAATAGCACTAGCACTAGTAATCTGTTGAACAAGAATTTAAGATGATGCTACAGAAGGGTGGGGGGGGGGGGTTGATGAATAAAGATCTGGATTTGTATCATCACAAAACAGCTTGCTACAGAAGTTGATCTCAGATAATGAAAATAGTATTTTTGTCCACCATGATCATAAATACCTCATATTGATTATACTAACCCAAACGGAAGTTAAGGAGATCTTTTGCTACCTTGCTTACTAAATTCTTAGGGAGGTTGTATACATAACAAACAAAGAACACCTGAAGAAAAGTTGTACTCATCTCCCATGCTCCAAAGAAACGAAACGAAAAGAAAACTGCCTAAACCCTTCTCAGTTCAAAAATCTCTTCCATTTGTTTTGGCCGTTGCTAATCTGACCAGTTGGAACAACTTTCTTTTAGACTTTGAGAAAGTACACTATTGCCTTTTATCTCAAGAAAAAATGAAATTCTTTCTGAGTTAGTTCTTTTGACATAAGGAAGTTGGAAGAGAATTCAAGCCTCTCAAAATTTCTCAGACCTGCTAGTTTTACCTCTTCGGCTAAGATATAGCAAACTAGAGCCACTAACTAAGTTTAGCCAAAACCATACTTTGTTTAAATGGGTGCTAATTGATGATCTAATCTGTGGAAACTACAAAGTAACATAACAGAAAGTACATCAGGATCAGGTTTTGGACTAAAACAAACAGTTGAACAATGATTGAGAAACAGAAAGAGAAAAGGAGGGAAACCACCCCAGTCTTCATACCCCTGACAGTTCAGCCAGGTTGGAGTCTTTGATCTTGAATGTGAAGAGGCTGGGGACAGGATCCACAATAGAATGGCCAAGCTGACCTGCAAGAGTGTAACCCTGTGATAGATGTAGTGATATTTTACCATTCTAACAATAAATCCATAAAGCAAAGTAAATAATCCTACGACTAAAACAACCTGCTTGCTGCTTCCAGTAGCAATTAAAAGATAATCAGCTTCAACAAGATCGGGAGAAGCAGAAGTATGCTTCTCAAGCTTGAGAATAAACTTCCGAAGACCACTGCTGAATGCAGTGGTCACAGTCTTTCCTGTCTGCACTGAAACTGCAAAGAGTGAAACATCAACGAAGTCTTCAGTAAAGCGTCGAGATTTAGTGGTGTATGAAGAAGGATGCATTAAAAATTGAAAAAACATTTTAATTAAAAGGATTGAACCATTGTTACTTTTTTGTTTGTTTATCTGTTATATTATTGGTGCTTATCATAAGACTAGGGCCTGGTAGGTGGTAACTAGTCCAAGTCCTGTCCAGATGTTTTCAAGGGTTGTGACCCTCAACCACATTTGTAAGAAAGAGAATAGACAACTAGGGGCAGGAACCTCGTTATGTTAATATACTGATAGCTTAAGATAAAATAACCAAATGAAGTTGCCTCCCTCAAATGAGAAACTACACTTTCAAGCAGGCACACCTCTATTTGCAGCAAGTCTCACAGCTTTAACCTTTTGGTACCAAGCCGCACATAATTAAGTGTAAGATTCAGCAAGTTAAAGACACTTGTATAATTATTCACAAAAGCTTTTCAAGACAACTGCACAAGAAGTTCCCTCTAAAACCTAGATGATTACAACATGGATACAATGGCATGAGCTAGAAGAAGTTGAGGCAATAGCTATGAGAAATTAAGGCAAGCAAAAGAAAGTTAAGACTTATTATAAAACAAGAATTCTTCTTTAACAGAAGGCACTGCATGTTCAAGGTCCTTTAAACTATAGAACTGACAGCATATATAAACCCTGTGATATGATATCAGGTTAACAATGTAGTGGCATAAGTTATGCTGACAAAACAAACTAATAACATACCTCCTCTTTGCTTGGCTTCAGTCATAAGGCAGTCAATTATTGATGATGAGCTATTACTGACAGGGAAAACCCGACCATCACTTTCAGACTACGAGCAGGTAAAATGAACACATAATTAAAACAAGGTACATTTGTGGAAAAAATAAATCAGATGATCAACAAAGAAGAAGAAAGGTATGTGTCCAATAAACAACCTTCAGTTTCACCCCACGGTCAGTAAACCAAGACATAGTATCAGCTGGACTGTGCATCCTAAAGAATGATCCCTTCAATTCTTTGTTTCCCCGGGGGTAATGTTCTGCCAGAATCTACAGTAACAATACATTGATTCTCAATACCAGACACCTTATTAAGTAAGCCACAGAGTAACACAATTGGGTATTGCATAGCCCAACCTTTTAACTTGATACAATTGTAATGCAAATGTATACAATAAATTTCAAGATTGGACAGAAGATCAAAATAATGACTGATGAGTAACATTCGACATGAAAGACAATTCTTTGTTCGGTTGTTCCCAACAGTGTCAAAGATGAGTAACTGGGTCATATTCAGAATGAGATTTAACACATGTAAGCTGCCACTCAAAAGTCTTCGCAAGAAAGGAAGCTGTACACCGTGGAGAAATATTTTCCTAATTCTCCACTCATTCACATATTGAAAACTCCAAATAAAGACATACTATTCCCTATATATTCGGCTAATGGCCAATACCTGCACTTACCATGTTGTCAGGACAGTGACCATTAGTCACATTGCATCTACCTCCTCCAGAAATCTTTACCTGCCCCAAATGAATTACATGACCGACATTAGCACCATGAATGGTAAGAAACAAACATAGGGAAAAAAAAGAGTTAGGAGTTTAGGACAAAGCAGAAATGGAAGCGGAAAGAAATATCACAACATTGACAACATACAATTTGTTGGTGGTTCCTCAGTATTATTACTTGCGCCAGAAACCAATCGACTTGCTCCCGGGACAATTACATGCTGCATTTACCCCAAATTTCCGAATGGATCTCTACTCTCTATAAACTCATGCATTTGATAATCACTGGCAAGGGAGTACACTGATATAATTTAGTACTCCCAAATGCAAGTAATGATCAAATACATTTTGGATATCTCAAATCTCTATCTTGTTACTTGTAGAAGAATTAACCCTAAGGGCAGGCCTGGAATGAGGGAAATGCGGGTAAAATGAAGGAAGGGGGGGGGGATTATTACCCTAGGGGAAGGTAAGGTAACTATTACCCCCAAATGGGGGTAACAATTTCCTTTCACCTAAAATCTAACACCCACCACCTCCTACACCTCCCATTTTAGCCTATAATCCAATTTATTACCCCCTTAATCATTACTCCCAATCCAAGCATCAAGCATGGCCTAAATGCGAAAAACCACAGGGCAAAAACTCCCTCAGAGCTCACCGTATTTACTCGTTTTCAACCCCACAATTTCTTAAAAGGTGGTACAATAAACCTACATAATGAACCCACTACAAGATAGAAATCAAAAATACCAACAATTATAAGCAAGAAACTTTATTAAAATTAACCAACATGGACTGGAAAAACAACACAATCTGAATTGGCAAATGCTAAATTGTAGTATTTACTTATTATAATTCATGAAATTTACCTTAGATAGTGGCTTTCCCTTCTCAATAACTACAACATTAAGGTGAGGAGCAATAGTTTTAGCCCGAATTGCGCCATAAATTCCAGCTGCTCCACCACCCACAACCACCAAAAGCTCTTCATTGGACTGTTCATTTTTAAAACCCAGATATAATTTAACAACATTTATAAGATATTGGCAACAAATGCATAGAGAAACAAGAGAGAGAACAAGGGTTAACAATATTCATACCTTTGGATTGCTGTTGTGGGCAAAAATTTGGAACTTTTTTGGTCTGAGTTTCTTTGGTTTGAAGTTGGTTGTGTGAGGAAAAGTGCAGTTTTGGAAGATGAAGAAACCAAGCTCCGCTAAGCTCATCGTCGTAGGCTTTGGTGTTCCCGCTCTGCAGTTTGCAGGTGCTGTGCTTACCCACTGCGGTTAATCGTTATCGGGCAGGATTTGGGAGTTTAGGGGTCAATTGGTGTTTTAATTTTTACTTTTTATTTTTTTTTTGTAATTATTGTGGTGTAAGCAAAAAATAAAAAGTAATATTGAAAGTGGAATTAGAACATTTATGAGTTACACTCATTTTTATTAATGTGTTGGCCGCTTCTGATTGGTTGAAAAGAATGGACAAAAACGAGAAAACTAACTCAATTTCGTTTGAATTACAAAAGATTTCACTTTGAATTTCAAAATTATCAATACCAGTTATGAGAGTGTGTGAATTGAGATGTATTTTCTCTAGTAAGTTAGTATTTTGAAGAAATTTTACTATTTATATTCCAGATACATGAAAATACACCGATTAAAATTGTGCTCGGCCTGATTCTTTTGAGTTTGATATTGAAACCAAGTCCAACATACGAACGAGATTTCAGAGGAGTCGGGATCAACAAGGAATGAACGATAGCATGGGATTTGATCCCGTGACATCACGTAACGAAGCAGCCACTTTAGTGACTCTCCCATCAACTGAGACAACTAGAAGACATGTTATGCTATTACACGATACGGTATAAACGTTTCAGAATTATGGGGGACCACAGCCTCCACTGATCCCTCCTACCTCGACCCCTAGGTAAGAGCTGAGTTGGAGCTCTGTCTGACCCGGCGGACTTGCCCGGGTTTGAGTCCTGAGTCCTCACATTAACATAATCACCCTCCCATTAAGTGACTACAAAGCAGGCAGCCGAGGCAGGTGACCATTTGTGCATTGCGGTCCTAGCCTAGTATGCAACTATGATATTAATACTCCTCCAAAACTAACCTGCTGGCTCGCTGCAGGTAAAATAATCATGTCTTTTATGGGCAAAATCGAGCTACTGTTGCTCGATGTCGATGGACGAAGGTTGTCAATTCACCGCTCTTGTTGAAGAAATTCTTAGCTAAACCCCATACAGATCCTTTTCTCAGTTGCATTTTTGGCTTTAATTTCAGCCTTAATTGTTGCTATGATGAATTTAATTGGGCAATCAAAACTAGCTTTGTCTCTCTAGCCCTAATTTCTCAATAGGTGATATTTCTCATAATTGGTATTCATTTAATACTAAGTCTGTTAACTCTCTATTGATTGACCTTTCATTTAGTAATTATGTAGCTCTAAGAATGAATTACCTCTTTTCTTGAGTCTGCATTATTCTCCTTTTGGACTGTTGAAAATAATAAGAATGTCATTCACCATGAGTTTGAAGGATTGATGATGGACAGCAATTGCCACATGAACTCTTTTGAGTTTCAATTTCACAACTTATTGCAAAAGTGTCTCTCAGAAGAGCAGTTGTTTACAATGTTATTTGCAGTACCTTTATAACTGGGATTTTTGGTCTACAAATTTTAGATTGGAGTTTAATATGAGTTGCAGGTCTAATGATATTTCCCTTTTGGATCAAGAGACTCATGGTAATGGTATCTATGTTACCCTTGGATTACTGCAAGTGCTCTTTTAGACCACAGTCTATTGGTATTCTTTGTCCTCTTCAGGTACTGTGAAGGATTTGGGCCTCTTCCTAGCATATTGGTTTCAGCTTATGACTGGAAGAAATGAAGTCTTATCCTTAAAATCTTTTAATTTGCCCTTGCATCTTGGCTCTAATACTAATAGTATATGTTTACCACATGTTGTTCCATTCACTTGAGGTCTTTATAGTATGGATTTCCTTACTCTTTGTGTTAATTTTTAGTATTAATGGTCTTTTTGACTTTTATTTACTGGAAAGAGACATTGTCTAGTAATGTTTGGCCGATCAGCACTGAGTATCTTGTGACTGAAACAATTATCCTTTTTTTTACTTTTAGAATTCTTTCAATTGAATGTAGCTGGTTTAGACTAAGAATTGTTGTCAATAACTCGCTAAGATACTTTAAACCTTCCTGGATGACCTTGTGGAACCAAGCTAAATCCTTGGGTAAGTCTAGGATTGAATTACGTTGGTTTTTCTTTGTCGCCCCAAGCTCAGCTAGCTTGCAGCTTGCTAGCTACTTTTTTTGGGGGTGTTCCATTACTTGTTTCTTACATGTGCTCCCCTAGAATTTGTCTCACTAAAAGAATTGCGTTTACTCACTTCTTTGTACTGAACTGTTGGCATTCCCTTTGTGTTGTGGAACTTAATTGGATAAGATGTTATTGGGTAAAATGCTGGGTGCTTTCCCATTCTTGGTGGCAAGACAATGAGCTTTTTTAGCTTAGCTTTTGGATACACTGGTATCCTATTGGATAGGTTTTAGTTGGCTACTCAATATGCTTTCTGACTGGTTTATGACCTCACTCGCGATTTTCTGGGACTGCTCGTTTTTGTTATGCTTGAATGGACTCCCCACCATTTATTGGCTCTACTTATGTCCTCAGATATGTATTAGGATACTCTTTTTCGTTGTCATTCAAATACCCGTGGACTGGTATTTGATGGACTGGGTTCTACCCATTGAAAATAGGATTGAATTGAGGTTTTTGAATTCCAAATTATGGGATGTGCCATATTTGGTCTTGCCACAAAACCTTTTAATTACGAGCTCTTGTGATTTCAGTAATATGCCCCCCTTGATGCAAATATTTAACTTGCAATCTTATTGGTCATTGCTTTTACTATCAGTGAGGTTTTGCTCATTTTGACGAAATTTTTTTCTTGCACCTTATCCCCACTTACATGTTATTAATTAATGAAGATATTACGTTGGAATGTTAATGGCGCTAAGAAAGCACAAGCCGTCGGTGAGATATGTTTTTTACGCAAACATATTCAGCCAGATATCATGTTCCTTTTAGAAACCTTGACGAACACTACCAACTCCACTAGAATTATTCGTCGCCTAGGCTACTCAAACTTCGAATATATCAACCCTGTTAATCACTTGGAGGATATCTGGGCATTGTGGAATGAAAAAGATACAGAAATTAAGGTCCTTAATAAACAAGATAGAATCATCACTCTAGAGGTTAATGACCTGACTGCCAATTTAAAATTTGCCATAGCTGGGATCTATGCCCCTGCTCCCGAGAACCAAAAACAAAGCTTCTAGGAGCTGCTAGAATTAATGGCACACACAGCTAATTTACCGTTGTGCTTAATGGGAGACTTTAACGAACTAATGAGCGCTAGTGACAAAAAAGGAGGGCCACCATGCTCGGCTACTAGGTTACGTAGATTAAATCAATTTTGCGGAAGGACTAATTTCGAATCTATCCCAGTTAATGGCTCGCCTTTCACATGGCGGAAAAAGTTTCATGGTAGTTTTACGCTTGAGAAATTGGATCGAGCATTAGCGAGTGCCAGCTGGCTGCAGATGTTGCCAGGTAGTGTTGTTAAACACTTGCCTTTCACTTGTTCGGATCATGCCCATTGTTTTAGACACATCTCCCCTGGTTATGTCTAAACCTCGCCCCTTCAGGTTCCAATATTTTTGGACTCAATTTCCTGCCATTGAAAAAATGGTAAAGAAGCTTGGGAGGGTCTGTACCCGGGCTCTCGAATGTTTTCCGTCACAAGAAAATTAAAACATTTAAAAATTAGCCTCAAGCACTGAAATCATTCATATATAGGTCACATTCATCATAAGATTAGTAATAATCTTGAGAAGATACAACATATTGAAGCACATTTGCTTAATGAGCCGCACAATCATAATCTATATACCACTTTAGATAGACTCATTTTACAACGGGAAAAATTACTTCTTTTCTCCCAAAAATATTGGAATGTATATGCTAAAAGCAAGTGGCTTACTGACGGAGATCGCAATTCCTCATTCTTCTAACGGATACATAATCAACGAACCAAACATAAGAAACTTTTTAAAATCCGAGAAACATTTGGGGCTTGGCTAGAAGATGAGAGTATGGTCAGAGACCACATTTCGACTGCCTTTGACACAAGATTCAAGTCTGACCATGATCAGGCTCGGAATTTGGATCTCAGTGATGTGCCTTGTCTGGTCAGTACAGAACTTAATCAGGAATTAATTAGACCCATTAATAATGAAGAGATTAAGGAACCTGTCTTCCAAATGGATCCAACAAAAGCTTCAGGACCGGATGGGTTTGGGGCTGGTTTCTATCAAAACTACTGGCATTTAGTTGGTGAAAGTATTTGTGATGCTATTAAGGCCTATTTCCATGATAAAAAGATGTTAAAAGAAATAAATCACACATTTATTACACTTCTCCCCAAAGTGAAAGCCCCTGAAACAGTGAATCATTTACGACCAAATAGCCTTTGCAACATTCTAGTGAAAATTATCTCTAAAATCTTAGTCAATCGTCTTCGGCCTGCATTAAATGACATGGTTTCACTCTTATAGGGCGCCTTTGTTCCCAGTCATTCAATACATGATAATATTTTGATCACTCATGAAATCATGAATTACTTTCGTATTACAAAAAGTAAAGTTGGGTGGCTCGCTATTAAGCTAGATATGGAAAAAGCCTATGATAGGATCGAGTGGGATTTTCTGTTCTCATGTCTGAAGGAGTTAGGATTCTGTCACGAATGGATTGAATGGATCAACAATGTGTCACTACTGTTTCTTACTCAGTTATGATCAATGATGAGCCCACCGCGCCTTTCGTGCCCTCTCGGGGTCTCAGACAAGGTGATCCACTATCCCCGTACTTGTTTATTCTATGTATGGATGTACTCCTTAGGAGGATTCAGGTAGCTAGTACGGATCGCAAATCAGGTATCGGGATTAAAATAGCGTCGCACGCCCCTGTTATCCCAGAACTGTGTTTTGCGAACGACAGTATCCTTTTTTGCAAAGCTCAAAAAGACACATGCAAAACACTTATGACCATCCTTAATGATTTCTGCAAACAATCGGGACAACTAGTTAATTTCCATAAGTCTAGCATTGTTTGCTCTAAAAATATTATTAACCCCACCAAACAAATGATTAATGCCATTGTGCAAATTCCAATCAAACATAATCTAGTAAAATACCTCGGCTACCCTGTACTGGATAAGCGTGCCTCTAAAGCTCAGTTTCAGGATTGTCGATAAATCACGCAATCGTATGAATGCATGGGTCGCCAGCTCACTTTCTAAATCTAGGCGATTGACATTGATTCAAGCCAATCTTGAATCTATCCCTTCCCATACAATGCAATGCTTTCAGCTTCCCAAGGCAACGTGCAAGGAAATGAATTCTATTAATCGCGACTTCTTTTTGAAAAAAGACGGTGACAACCGTGGCTTTCCCCTTATTAGTTGGGGTAAAATATGCCAACCCAAGGTAGTTAGAGGACTTGGTATTAGGAAGCTAGAAGCGGTCAACAGTGCGTTTCTTTGTAAACTTGCATGGAAAATCCTAACGAAACCCAACAACATTTGGGTTCGTAGTGTCACTGCCAAATATCTTCAACAAGGAGGTCTAATGGATTGCAAAGTCCAAAACACACAATCATGGGCATGGAAAAAGATCCTTCATAGCAGAAACCTTTTTAGTAAAGGAATTCGATGAAAGGTCGGTAATGGATAACATATTCAGTTCTGGACAGATAATTAGTGTGCCAATCAACCCCTTCTTGATTTAGTTGATATTAACGCTCTTCCAGAAATTGTGTTAGAATGGAGGGTGTGTAATGTCATCACTCCTTCCAAAGCATGGGACATTGCCAAACTAACCCCTGTGGTGCCCCTAGATATTCTTGAACAAATTCGCTGCACCCCACTGCCTATACATGATTTGGATGATGAATTCTACTGGGGACTCACAGGCAATGGTCTCTTCTCCACCAAAACCGCTACTTGGTTAGCGCATGGCATTGATTTGGCCACTGCCAGTAAATGGAGCTTCCATTGGATTTGGAAACTTGATTTGCCACCAAAAGTGAAAATTTTTCTCTGGCAAGCCTGTCACCGCTCTATTGCAGTCCGTAAAACGCTTGCCAATAGAGGGATTCCTTTAGAACCGATATGCCCCCTATGCAAGACATCCCTCGAATGCATTGATCACCTTTTTGTTGAGTGCCCCCGTAGTCGTCAAGTTTGGGATATGATTTATGAAAACGGCTGGCTTGAAATAGCTCCCCCCTCGGTGAACCTCCTCAACGGGCTCACTTCTATTAAACCAGGCAATGGGTTCAGTTCTGACGAAGTAACTAAAGCCATCCTTGTCCTCTGGAGTATCTAGAGGGAACGAAATAATGTTGTCTTCCGAAATGACAACTTTAACCCTACAGGTTGTTGGCTTCAAGCTAAGCGATGTTTTTCTGAATGGGCGATCCGGGCCAAGCCATCAGTTTTTTGCCCGGATTATAAGCAGCATACCAATGAGGATCGTCGTGTTGTTGATATCAAATTAATCAAATGGAAACATCCTATCGGTGGCCATACTGAGATTAACTTTGATGGGTCCAAGAAGGGAGAAATGGCGGCAGCAGGGTTTGTAATTAGAGATTGTAATGGTCAATTTGTAGGGGCAGGGGCACGAAATGTTGGCCATGCGTCTATTTTAATAGCAGAGGTAACAGGGCTTAGAAACGGGTTAAGAAAGCAATAGAGCTAGGTTGCAAGTGGCTTGAAGTCGAAAGAGACAATTTGACGGTCATTCAAGCCTTAAGGGGGAAAATTGAAATTCCTTGCTCGATATCTGCACTTATAATAGATACACGTAGGTTCCTTGCACTCAGAAACCCGGTGACCGTTCAACATACCTATAGGAAAGGGAACCGAGATGCTGATTGAATGGCAAATTATGGACACTCATGTCTAGTTGAATGTTTCTATGACACCCTCGTCAAAAAAACTTAAACAAATTCTCTATGAGAATACAGTAGGGATAACTCTCGAAAGAAGAGTCTCCTAATTTCCTATTCCTTTTCCGCCTTCTTATCTTACAAAAAAAAAATAAAATTACCCCCCTCTCTCTCCTCATGTTCGTTCATGAACATTGCAACCATAATCAACAACATCAACCCCAAAACATGGAGACACCTTATGACCCTAATCACTCGTTGCAAAAACATGCACCAATTCAAACCAATCCATGCTCTTTTCATCACACACGGCCTTTCTTCAAACACTTTCGCAATCAGCAAACTCCTTTTCTTCACCGCGCTTTCGGATACCGGAGACATCGTCTACGCCTCTCGGCTTTTTCACCATTTTCCGAACCCCAATTCCTTCTTTTACAACACCCTCATTCGAGCTTACTCTCGTAATAACTCCCCTCATTTATCTTTATATTATTTCAACCTCATGGTTCAGGACACTAGTGGTGTTTTGCCTGATCAACATACTTTCCCTTTTGTATTGATCGCTTGCGGTAACGGGTTTCGGGTTTCTGAGGGGAGAAAGGTTCATACTTGGGTAGTGAAAAATGGGTTGGGTTCATCAGATGGGTATGTACTAACTGCCCTTTTGAGGTTTTATTGTGGTTGTGGGGATTTAAGGGATGCACGTAAGGTGTTCGATGAAATTCCTCAACGAGATGTTGTTAAATGGAATGTGATGATGAATGGTTATGTTAAATGTGGGATGGGTTTGGAATGTTTGGGGTCGTTTAAGGATATGTTGGTGTCGGATGTTGAGCCTGATGAGTTTTGTGTGACTACGGCGATTACTGCTTGTGCGAAATTGGGGAGTCTGGTGCAAGGGAAGTGGGTACATGAGTATATAAAGAGGAGGGGAAATATGGTTTTGGATGTTATTGTTATGACTGCATTGGTAGATATGTATGCTAAGTGTGGTTGTATTGATATGGCAGTGGAGGTTTTTGAGGGAATGCCTGAGAGGAATGTGCAATGTTGGGCAGCTGTGATTGGGGGGTCTTGCTTTTAATGGCTATGCAAGGGAAGCAATCTTTTGCTTGGAGAGGATGCAAGCGGAGGATGGGATAAGTCCTGATGGGGTTGCTCTACTTGGGGTTTTGTCGGCTTGTACACATACAGGATATATAGAGGAAGGTCTGTTTCTGTTAGAAAACATGGAAGCTAAGTATGGTGTCGTACCGAGACATGAGCACTATAGTTGTGTGGTAGATATGTTGTGCAAAGCAGGGCGATTGAGTGAGGCACTTGGGATCATTAGAAGAATGCCCATGAAACCGTTTGCTTCTGTGTCGGGTGCATTATTGAGTGGTTGTCGAATATATAAGAGCGTTGAGCTTGCTGAGCTTGCAGTCAAGGAGCTTGAGTTGTTAGAAGAAGGGGGAGTAGAAGATGGCATATATGTCGAACTATCCAACATATACTTGGCTTCCAGGAAATCGGAGGAGGCAAGTAGAGTTCGGAGGATGATTGGAGACAAACGGGTGAAGAAGACACCTGGATGCAGTGTAATAGAGGTTAATGGGCAGGTGAATGAGTTTGTTTCTGGAGATGCCGCACACCCATATTTAGCCCAGATACATGCAACACTGGGTGTCATCTCCTTTGAAATGCATCCTCAATCCAGAGAAACATTAGCATTAGAGGAAGGAGAATCATGAAGCAGAGAATGCAGATGCCAAAAACCTCTTTTTTTTTTTTTTTTTTCCTGGGACTTTCTTTACAATTAGCCATACAAGATACCCTCTGATCATATCTTCTTTGCTGAATATTTAAAGATGAGATAGGTTATTGTATTATTTTCTTCCAAGTTCCTTCTAGTTGATCCCTATCAGGCTGGTAAATATATAATTCTTTATTTGTTTTATTTTATTTTTGTTTTTATTTTTTTGCAACTGATCATGTGCACTAACCCAAAGGATTCATTATTTACATATTGACACCAAATTGATTAGCAGATTTATCTTTTGAAGCTGCACATGTTTATCCATTTTGTAGTTTATTAATATGAGAACACAATAGACTTACATAACGAGAGAGTTACACGCGCTAGCAAATCTCTTTGCAAGGAAGAACCAGCGGGCTTATTATGATCAACGTTAGATTATCTATCATCCCAGAGATTGTGCTGGCCAGGTGAGTGTTAAGTATATCTCCTTCTTCCCTACATCATTTTGCAGTTTGTTGTTTCCCTGATTTTTTATTTGGTCTCTTTTGATTTTTTCCTTTCCCGTTTCTGACTTGTAATCTATGATCTTCTGAGAGAGGGTTGGGAGTTATGACCTATGGTTAAGAGATGACAGGACAATGGCTCTATTTTATTTTGTATTCTTTTCTGGTAATGGTTTATAATCCAAAAAGCTAGATCCTAACTGACTAGTTTGGTACAGTTTGGTTTGGAGTAAGGTTTATTTGATTCCAGTAACAGCCTCTACTCTTGGTCATGTTAAATCCTCCAGTTGTTAGGACTGATTTCTCATTAGCTTTGCATGTCGTATCCTGGTTGAGTGTTTAGCATAGCTCTATAACTACTTTAATCTTGGAATGTTGAACTTGGTAATATCCCTGAAATGCCTAAGGTAGGATCACACAGCAGGTTGTTTTTGCTGCTGTTGTTGTCGGATAATCACAATACATTGCAAATTGCGAATTGCTCTCTGATGTTCCAAAAATTTCCCGTACTACTCTTCTATTAGTGCAGTTTCACTGTGTGACTGCATACAATTTTGGTGATAGGAACCACAGTATTACCTCTGTTCCGCTTTAGGGTTTATAGATAGCTAGAAAATATCAAAAGAGGAAGACATTATTGTGTGAAAGGTTGACAATCTAAATCAAATTGCAATATCCATTTGGATTGATTTTTTCTTTGCATTAGTCCATGCAAAAAAATGTTGTATATACTAGCTGTGAAATCGAAATGAAAGAATCCTCTGAAGGATTGCATAACAAGAGGCTGATAGTGCTGCTCTCATCTTGCTAGAAAGTGGTCGCTGTGCACTTCTTCGGAGGGAACTTCTGTTTGTGCAGTAATTGTGAATCATGTACTTCTGCATCCATTTCATCCTGGCTTGACCATTGGTATCAAGCTGTTGCGTCAATCAGACACTATACCTAAAAGCCGAGCTTGAGATGCAAGAGGATTCACAATAGGCTAAATTCAAGCATTGGCGTCGAAGTTTGTCTATGATGCAGTAGATGGAGCTTTTGACCAGTCTGTCTTCATCCTTCCCCCTTGTGCCTGGACATCAGCATTCCAGAGAATTATATATAATCCCATTGACTGGATGGTTTGGTAGAATACAATTAGATTCCAAATTCTTGAGTCTCTTGTTGGTGTGCCATCGACAGAAAATCTGAAACAGGAGTAATACAATGAGCTTTTGACATCTATCACCCTGCTTTTCCAACATCCTTTGTCGATAATTGTCTTCTTTACTTCTGATAGTGTTTTGAAAAATAATCAAAATATATACTGACATGATTCTCTGACGATTACAGAGGATGGAATAAGTGTGAAATTAGCAGTGGGCTTGAACCAGAGGTGAAGCTGTTGATTTCTGCCACCTATGGCTGAACACATTATAGGCATCCACTGGAATTGAAATTGACTACATTAGCTATTTAGGACTCTAGTCTCCACTAGTATATAACAGGGACATGGAATGACCTTGAGCTTTTTCTTGCAGCTTTGTCTGTCAGCTGCAGGTAAGCAGCCAGATCTCGAAATGCATGTAGGCGTTGGTGGTGGGTATGGTTATCCCACTATGATGGCCCTTAACAGCAAGAAAGGTTATGTCTGTGAATAACATACCAGGTCTCTTCCCCCCTGTCAGTAAGCAGTGAGATTATATTGCAAATGGTTCCTGACAAAAAGACGGACAGTAGCATCAATAACTCACAAAATAGCACCACTGCCTGTGCCTGATTCAAATCCAACAACAACAACCCAACATTTCCCGCTGAGGGCGGGGTTTGGGGATGTCCAGATGTACGCACTCTTACCCCTAACTCGTTGCCTAACCGAGAGGCTGTTTCCGATAGACCCACAAAAAAGTGCCTGATTCAAATCCAACAGGCAATATATTACACAGGACATCTTCACCTTATCTTTCTAATATACGTTACAATAACATCAGGTCTCTTCTGCACATCATTTTTTTTTTTTGATAAATTAGCAAAACTGCAAGACTGCAACCCTGTACTAAAACAGCCTGCTTGCTGAAAGATAATCAGCTATTCAGCTTCAAACAAGATACGGAGAAGCAGAAGTACGCGGACAAGGCGTTCGCTAGCTATGAATAAAGATGGCTTAGTATGTATGTAAAAGGCAAAGGAATAGTTGACATGCTGAGAATAGATGCCTTGTCTGGTCAGAGGAACAAAAAAAATTTCAGTATGTTTCGCATTACCTATACTCTGAGGATTTTGAAGTAAGGCTCCGTTTGATTCAACTTAATTTTATATTCAGTTCATGTGTAACTTTATCACTCAGATAACTTTTTGTTCCGAAATAAATTAATGATTATATAACTATGTCATCGAAAAGGTCTCAAAGCATACTTTCAAATGAGTCCAATATTGAATATGTTTAGACAAATTTTAATTGGTTAATGGTGAAGTTAAAAAAATCAATTCAATTCAGTTTTTTTCAAGTGAATCAAACGAAGCTAAGTGATGAAAATAATCTCAGAGCTCAATTAGAGTTAATCTGTTAAAATAATTGAGGAATGATTTAAGTACAAAAGCAGAAACACAAAAAGTGTTTTTCTTTTGTGCTTCTCTTTCATTTAATCAAGCAATGCTCATTAAAATGTCCTATCCAACTTCCCTCAAAAGAAAAAAAATAATTTTCCTATCCAACTGAACAAACCGTTGATTGTATTACAAGAGTGATTAGACTACAAGCTAACAACCAAGCCCCTACAATCTGCAATAAAGTATGGATTGTCCATCACCAAACAGAGCTAACCATTTCAAGTGCCAACATTCTGCTAACATCAGGCTCGAATTCAATCTGTCAAAATTATCGGCGGAATGTACATTTTACAGGGAAATGAGTGTTGAGATGTTACCAGAAGATACATAAAGAAAAGAAAAAGGACAAGAGCAACGGCGAGGAATGTGTACAGCATCCTCTGATAATGAAGTCGTCCATTCTAACTGATTTAAGTAGATATATGTGGCAAAAAAAATCGTTCTAAAAGTTGATTCTGTATATTCTGGTCAAGCAGTCTTTCCGCAAGGGTGAGTCAGTAAATATGGCTTTTATGAAATCTACCACCTGCGATAACGAGCATCTTGTAAATCCATGTAAACAGTCTCCTTTATATTTACATTTAAGAGTCAATAAATAATAACGTCATCAACAGTATTCAGAGAAAAACATAAAAAGGCGAGCAAACAAGCATACCTCTGTTAAAATAAATCCACAACCATACAAGTCTCCGTTTTCCCAAGCTTCTGTGATGGACTTCAAGGGCATATCCAGAAGATCTAGTGAATTCCATTGCAAGGAAAGAGGATTAGGCAACAAAATTTTGGGCAATAGGAGGAAGAAGAAGGCAGAGGGTGCATATTGGCATACCAGCCAGTCTCCGAATCTTTCCCAAGGATGGAATGTCTGCTTCAAGTGGACGTGCAAAGCACTGATCAGATTTCTTATCTACCATGGTAGTGCTCAGAGAATCCAACAATGGCGCCAGACTCTCCAGCATCATTTGAATCAGTCTTTGAAGCTGAAGATAGAAGGATAACAGCGTTAGTGGCCTTTAAACAAAGAAAGAGAGAACGAAACAAATGTAATAAAATGTTTACCCACTTGCAGAGTCTCTTCAGCAGCTATGTCATCTAGGAGGAGTATGTCTTGTGCGATTTTAGAAAAAACCGATTCTAGAACCATGCACATACTCCTTTTGTAAGTCGAAGGCAGCAAGACAGGCTCCCATATAAGACGGAGTTTCTCAAGGATGAAAACAATCTGGTACAAAAAGTGTAGGTCAATGCCTCAGTAGGGTTAGAGCACGGTCAATCCATTTTGATATAAAAAGGAAACAACGCTTGTTTATTGTGTAAAATATATGCGTACTACCTGCTCTATAAAAAGGAAACAACGCTTGTTTATTGTAAAATATATGCGTACTACCTGCTCTATACTAAATTTTGCAGACTCATATTGTGGCATTTGATGAGTATTCTGGAATCCATCAGCACCATCTACAGCCTAACAGATTACAGCATTGCAAACAGCAAAGCATGAACTTAGATAGCAACAATAAATAAGCCAATATACAATAATATATCAATAGAACTTTAAACAAAGCAGCCAATACCTCCTTCAAATTAAAAATGACAACTCGAACATGTCTCTGCAGGATCTCTTCGGCCAACAATTGCAATCTAGGAGCCAAATCAACAAACATCACATGCTCTTTTATGAAATTGGGGAAGTCTGGCCGGTACTGAAAAGTGAAAACACAGGGAGTAGATGAATAAGTTAATCAGCGGGAGGAGAGATTACAGAGAATACGACAATGAAGATGCACGAATCTGCATATGGCATTCACAGAGTGAAGTTTGTTGACAATTCATGAGTGTGAAGTTAAATTGCCGAAGATGCATAAGCTAACCAATAGGAGGATGATATTACAAAGAATATGACAATGATGATGCATGAACCTGCACATCGCATTGACATAGGCCTTGTTTGGTAATTAGTGGATTGTATCAAAATTAGCGGATTGGGCTTACTTTAGAGGATTTGACTACAAAATCCGCTAATTTAACATGTTTGGTTAATAGCGGATTCGATTAGCGGATTGGGGAGAATCTGCTAATTTCCAATCCGCTTAAAAAGTAGCTTTTTCAAGTTAGGGGATTCTATTTATTAAAGAAAGTACAAATCATCCACATTTATATAAATCAGCTAATTTACCAAACACATTTTTACAAATCAGCTAATACAATCTTTTGGTCAAATCCACTAATACAATCCTCTAGTCAAATCTGCTAATACAATCCGCTATTCGCTATCCGCTAATTGCCAAACAAGGTCATAGTGATGTTTGTTGACTTCTCATGAGTGTGAAGTTAAATTGCTGAAAAGCAAGGGGTAGATGCTGAGCTAACCAACGGGAAGAGAGATTACAAGAATATGACAATGAAGATGCATGAATCCACATATGGTATTCACATAGCAATGCTTTGCAGCCCTTACATCAAAAATGCTCTGCAGTTATCGACATTTTGGTCAGACACGGGCAGATGGCCACAATGAATGGGAGAGCCAAAAAGGAATCTTGGTATGTAGCATAACTCACGTGCTTAAACGTTAATTTGTGGATGTCTTTAGTGAGCCAGGTCAGCAGGGAGGGGCTTTTGCATGTTATTGATGAGACAGCACTTTTACTGAGGTATTTCACTTTTTACTTCATTGGTTATTAGGTTAAAATAACAGGTGACTGAGAACATCGACATAGGGCCAAAATAGAGTTTCTCATACCTCAAATGAAAGTCCCAGAATTTCCTGAGATAGATAGAGACAATCATTGTGCATAAGACCGGCAGTCTGGTTGATACCATCAAGCTGTCGTTCTAGCTTCACAAGCGGAAAAGATTGGATTAGAAATGGTAAAAAAAATAATGCCATTAGTAATGATTGATCACTGTAACAATGGCACATGGCTATCATTCAGAATGATCAATAGTGGACTTCAATGACATGGTCACAGTAGAATAGATAACCCCACAAATTGAACATGATGATACAAATGTCCATGTGTGCCATAGTGATGTGGGGTATTATCTATTACTCTTTTGGAGGACGTTTTGATACAAGAAACAATAGTTATCACTACTACTTATCAAAGTAATATAACTAACACAATAGTTATCGCTACTGCTTATCAAAGTAACATAACTAACACAAGTTTACTCAGACTGTCACCACTGAATTTATTGGATTGTGAGACCAACCGACGTGTCTTAAAGGAGTTTCTTAGTTCAGAACAAGCCATTATGTTCTCAAAACCAATTGCAGTGAAGCAAATGCAAATACATATATAATGGTTCATCCCTTTTGAATGTTTAAAATGGAAAAAGAGAATAAAGGTAAAGTGCTCCTGATCCAAATGTTTAAATATTGCATCTAAATGCTTTCACTTCTTGCATGTGTCAGACATGTAACATGTAACAATATGACTGCAGTTCACGCTGTGACTGTAGATTCAGGCTCTAAACATGCATACCTTCACTGGAATTATAGCTTCATAGAGGAGTAGTGCATCCCTTGCAGCATGATAAAATTCCAAGGCCACTCGTGGGGATGACAAACAAACATCCTACAGGAAGAATCAAAATTCAACATCTTACAAGGCCATAAATGTTTTGGTGCATAACAATTTTTTTTGTCTTATTAGGCCGATGGATGTAACAGCAATCCTATATTAGACTTAAATTTCCCACTCATTTACCAGCAAGAAGAGTCTTTTTTTCTTTTCTTTTTTAAATATATTTTAAGATTACGCTTATCAGAATAACCGAAATCGTGCATTTCACAGTGGACATAGTTTGTGATTCCTTATTAGCAAATTACAGAAAGCACTGGACAGTAAGTGTGATTCTGTCATATTTTGCCCATAGATATACAACCTTTGCATGTCAAAAAGCATGACTAGTAACTAGAAGACATGGGTTAAGCTAACTTAGTGAGACAGGTATCTCACCCGTAGTGTTTGATGCACCAGTTTCATTAATTGTGAAGCAGCCTCAGACACCACACACCTCTCCGACGAAAAAAGCAACTCAACAACACGGTCATTGTTTAAATCACTCCTGAAATTAAGAGCTTTGCTGCCAAACTCCTGACAGCCATTTGTTAACACATAGGCCAAGTCAATGAGCACAAAATATAAAGGCATACATGAAAAAGCTTACATGTGGAATGGTAAAGTCGCACCGTAAAATAATCTGCCTAGCCTTTGCCAAAAGTTCAGTCTTCTTCCTCACTGCAAAGTGTAACTCTACATTATCGGCAAAGGTAGTTAGTCTTTCATCATTCTTATCAGATTCTGAAATGAAGAAAACCTCCTTGAGCACTGTCTCAAATTCAGAAGACGTGTTCATGATTTTCTGAAAATCAGCTAATTTGGAAGCATCATCAGGGACAACCTGGGCAAAAAAATTCCAGAAGATCGTCAATGGAACCGGTTGACAAAGCAAAACAGCCACCCCCCACCCCTCCGTAAAGAAGCCAAACTCCCCAATGATCCTAAGCACTTTATGCACCTTACTGCTCAAACTGAAAGAAGTAAAAGATTATCAGGTATCGATTAACCATTCACAGAAGCCAACCATTTGAGTAAACTAAACACATGAGGGACATATCAACTATGCTCGTCCGCTGATCAGCTAGCATGCAGCAACCAGCACACAAAATTGTTGAAACCTTCTTATCGAAGTGGCCATTGTTCAATTCAAGATTAAAGCATTTAACTAACCATATCATAATAATAACATTGCACCATAACGTTCAGAAAAATTCAAAAATAAATCAAAAAGCAATCAGTCTAATACTTTGTCAGAAGATCCTTTAACAGGGCCTTCGATAGATAATGCGGTGGTGTATCTGCCACTCTTTATGAGAGGTTAACGAGGTCCAAGTACAATGTCCTCTATGGAACATTATTCTCTCATTCCCCGAACCTCACCCCCTTCCTTAAATAGGCTTCCTTGTCTGCTCCTAAACAAACAAACAAATAAATAAGAGAACTTGCAAAAACAAAAGGTTTTGAAAAGCAGACCTTTGAGAGGAAGTTTGAAATAATTAGCTCAGACATTCTTGGCCATGTCAATTTTCCGAAACATCGCATCCAAGGACCATGTTGGAGACATATAGCGTGGTAGATAAATTTAATTACTGTTGTCATCCTTGAGAACAGAGCCTTGCCATCCATGTCTTCTGTCTGCAACCAAATAGTGAAAAGTAAAATTTATGAACGAACAAGGTATAACAGGAGGCATTACTTCCACTAAGAGTACAATACAATACAATATATTGATACTTTGTTCCACCGAGTTCTTTAACACTCAGCTTGTTGTTCATTTGCTTTCTTGGCTAGGCAAAAAGCACCAGTTATCGGGTGCCAGTGATTAAGCATAAG
Source organism: Tetragonia tetragonoides (assembly GCA_038025085.1). NCBI lineage: Eukaryota > Viridiplantae > Streptophyta > Magnoliopsida > Caryophyllales > Aizoaceae > Tetragonia > Tetragonia tetragonoides. The sequence continues at coordinate 44,849,491 of CM076139.1, forward strand.
TTCAAAAATTTTCAAATCCTAAATTTGCTATCAAACACGTTGCACATCCATCTATTATATGTTTGATAAAACAAATTAACCAATTCAGTGATTACAATATTGGTCTTACCTTGGAATCTGAACTGGGGATTATCTTCAAGATTGCCTCACCACCCTCTTCTAAACTCCCACTAGATGCTTCAACAAACGAAACGGGGGATCTTAAATTAACAGCAGGACCAATGGCATTCTTGATGAACAAGTCAGCAGTTCTAGCAAGCCCATAATCAAGTATTCCTAGCACCTGTGAAACCCAAAAAGTTACATCCCTCAGATATTTATCAAAATAGGCAATATATTTTATTTTTTCTTCATCTATTTTGCCTGTAATTCATTCATCAGTGGGAAAACCAATCTTAAGCTATCAAAACTGACAGGTAACTGGATTGCCAAACTGGCAACCAAGTCCTCAAGGCTCGTGCATACATAATTATATGGATTCCTTCAATTGATGCTACTGTGTAACTAACCACAACATGTACATACATATAACTGCACTATACTTTAGCATCTAAAAAATAAAACTTACATCCATGGCTTCCAAAACCGTTCGAAGCTCAATTCCATCAACCTCACCAACACTAGAGCGGTAAATAACCCGAATTCTGCCTAATTCATCCTCGAACCGCACTGCATTGCCCATAAACTTGACTAACAAGTCTTGAATCTACAAACCCAAATGCAATTCTTCTAAAAACCAATCACCACAACACTCAATAAAAACCCACCAAATAATCACAAAAATCAAACCAAAAATCCAAAAAATCAATTACCTCGTCAAAGCAAACCAACCACTGTTTCCTGAGCAACTGATACACAACAACCTCATTTTCTCTCTCCTCTTCATCCCCAACCCTCAATGCCCTTTTCAAATCCCTAACACCTCGTGCCGCTTCAACAAACTCCCCAGTTTTCACCAACTCCCTCACATTACCCAATCTTTCACTCAATTTCACAATAATATCAACAATTTTAGCCTCCGATTTCTTCACCTCCAAATCAGAGATTGTTGATTTGATCTCCTTCAAAAGGGAGTTAATCTCAGGGTGATTATTTTGGTGTTCAAGGAGAGAGAAGAGGGAGGATAGGTGAGAGGAGAGAGTGAGGGAGTGAGAGACGGAGGTGGAGGAGAGAGAGAGGAGGTGAGAGAAGTGAGAGTGATGAGAGACAATGTAGGATTCAACTTGTGATTTGATGTGCTGTGAATGGGAATCCAGACGGTCGATGAGGAGACGGAGATCGGGAGCTGAGAGTGGGGAGGTTTTGTCGTCGAGATCAGGAGGAGAGAGAAGAGAGCGAACATCGATCGATTTGAAGAGTACGTCCATGGTAAGGAGGAACCAATGTCTACAACCTGAACAAACAGCATCATATAAAAAATTTAACAAGCAACACAGCTCAACTTATCTGGTACTAATTCAGTAATGTGGGTATCATCAGTTTTTCAATAATACCCAAGTAAAATAACATATTGATTCCAAATTGAGGAAAGCGGGCAGCTAAATTGATCAAATTATTTGGCAATATAATCTAGCCTCATATAAGTTTTGTGTTTGAAGCAAAACCCCAAATTAAAACAGAAATATATTGCTTTCCACCTGTTACAAACAATGGACTATTTTCTTCAGTGTACAGATTTGCTTCCCACAGCTAAAAACAATGGGTGTTCAAGCTATACTTCTTCCAAGTCACATTATTTAGGATTGCTTCATGTTCCTTTAGAAAAGATTACCAGTCAACTACACAACAATCTGCTGCTGAGTTATATATTTAGAGCAGCAATCCAGTCTTCTATTGCTCAAATTTGTCAGAGAATTTTGCAAATACAGAAGGAAAGTTCATAGTATATATAATTAAGATTAATGTCATCATCAAGATCAATTCCAACAACCATTGGGACTCAAAGATCACATCACCCACCAAATATTAGCTTCACCATCTCTACAATAATCACCTTAAACCAGAAATTCAGCAAAAATGTTCAAAACCAAACAAAACCCAGAGCACATACGCAAATTTCCAAGTCATAAATAACCACCAGATAGCAAAATCGTCTCAAAAGATAAATACTTTTGTTCAACAAAAATAACATCAAAAGTTGAGTGCTTACTAAAATGCCTTCCAACTGCTCGACAAAATGCCCCACTAAAGCTGATTATTTGCCTTCAATAGACCTTTTACATTAAATTTTTTGCATCAAATATACATGGAAATGAAATCAACCAAATGACCCATATAAATTTAATGGATGCACTCAATTTTGAGCTATCAAACTCTCCGACAAACCCTTAATCCGAAAATGAAAATCAAGCCAGAAGAAGAAGGGAATTCGATGAGATGCCCACTTTTCAATTTGAGAGTGTGGGCGGAAGGTTTCCGGCGGTGTTTGGGGTCGGGTGATCACCGGAGGGGAGAGAGAGAGTGTGTCCGTGCGTTTTTTATGTTTTTGTTTTTTTTTTCAAAGTTAATGGATTAGTAAAATGGCCTAGGCCCAAGTGTTATCATTGGCTTGGACTACCTACTATAACTGAGCCCAGAAAACAATTCATCCTTTTTTCTTTTTTTTTTTTTTTGCTTATCAGAATTATAAAGCCATGAGTACTAGAGGTTGCACTGAAACAGATACGGGAACTGACACCGACACGACACTGACACGGAAAAGCGCCCTTTAAGGGTGAAAAATAGCCTAATAGGTGACGTGTCCTGGTGTCGGTGTCGTGTCCTGTTCGAGTGTCGGACACGTGACCCGATACCTATTTAAGGTGTCCGTGCTTCATAGAGTGTGTTCTGGAGTGAAAGGAATTGATAGTAATATGTGAACAGAAAAAGTAAATCAGTGAATTGATGTGAACAGAAAAAGTAAATCAGTGAATTGAAATGAACAAAGTACTAATTAAGTAGAAAAGAGCACACCGCTAGTCCATCCGTTCCAAACAATCTTGTCATTTGCTTTTTATAAGGTTAAGTTCACAGACTTTGACCATTAATTTGTGAAAAAACTATAAAGATTTTTAAATAATAGTTCTTTATTATATTGATTTCGATAGTTCTTTTGAAAACTTATATTATTATAATTTATTTTAATTATATATTTACTATAAAAGTGGTGGTATTTTGGAGACCATGAAAAAAATTTGACAAGAATTGTTTGAGACAAAAATAATATTTTTCATTTATACATACTAGAGTCTTTGAATGGACAAGCCTTTTGGAAAAAAGGTTGAAGAGGGCTCGATTTTACCAAGCGATCTTAGGGTGAAGTATGGAAGGCCTCCAAACAAGAGGAATAGAGCAATATACACATACATACAAGATTCCTATAAGCGGAAAACAGTTGTGTACTTGTGTTCTTTTTGCAAAGAACCTGGCTATAAAAGTAGAACGTGTCAACATAAGAAGGTAGTCACAAGCGTACCTGTCAATGAGTCACGAAGCAATCAAGGGTCACAAGCACAACTTATAAGTGAATGAGTTTCTGGTGAGATAATTTACCTTGTATTCTTAGAGTGCCTATTTTTTTGTATTTTTTTTTTTAATAGGTAAGGAATTCAAATTCTTGAGCTCATTATATGAGGAATGGGTCGACTCATAACAATAAATACGACCTTTAATTTGAAATTGAGGATTGTGAGCCTTGAATTCCTAACCTAAACTGATGTTGTTTTTTGCCTTTAAACTTTGAAGATAATTAAGTTATATAACTGATCCGTTTCAGAAAACGTTTGATGGTTATGTACTTGTACAAATGCTTTTATCAAATTTGAAAACGTAACTTGTATGCCCTTGCTTATTGTGACTAAGGTGGTCTTTAACAACAAAAAAAAAGTTTTGATTTTGGATACTCTAGCAGTCTACAACTCTACAAAATATTGAGTTGTATTTATTTTTCTTTTCTTTTTTTTCATTGTTTTATTGAGACCCTAGCTTCTATGATATATATCTTTGCGGCACAACACAATAGTCGGTTTCACGACTTGATTAGTATTGTGTGTGCTGCAATCACTAATCGAGACCCAACTCGTGATATCTAGACTTGGCAAATGGGTCATTTGGGTCGGGTCATTTCGGTTCGGTTTGATTTGGGTTATCTCTATTTTTGGTTTGGGTCGGTTAGGGTATATTTGGGCTCGGGTTGATTCGGTTCGGTTGCGGGTCGGGTCGATCCGGTTCGGGCCGTATCGGTTCGGGTTGAATTGGGTTATCACGCACTGTACTCGGTTCGGGTTCAGGTCGGTTCGGTCCGGGTATATTTGGGTTCGGGTCAATTCGGATAATGTTGTTTCGGGTCAGATGTGGGTCGGACAGATTTCAGCCACAATTTTGTTTCAAGTTCAATTTTAATATAGTTTTCCTTGATTGGATTACTACATTTTGAGTTGGGGCATAAGTCAAGTCAACATCAGAATGATTGCACGTCGTTTCTGTCAATAATCACAATGTTGTGAGTTACATATTTCAAAGTGGAAAATTAAATTGCGACAGAGGTAGTGATATTTTGAAGTGACTGAAATTTTTATAGGAATAAGTGCAACAGAGTTAAGGAGATGTAATCGATTGCGTTGCGTTGCAATTTTTCTAAGAGTAGCTATTATAGGGCCATATATATATAAATTGATTATATAAATAGATATTTTAATAGGTGAGTGTAATCACAATGTTTTAAAAGATTTTAATTTTACTATTTTTAAAACACAAACATATAAAAATAAATAATTAAATAAATAAAATAAATAAATAAATAAATAAAAATTAATAAAAATAAATAAATATATATAAATAAATAAAAATAATACATTATTAGTTTCGGTTCGGGTTCGGGTTGGTTTGGGTTATAAATTTCGGGTTGTGTTCGGTTCGGGTCCCTTCGGGTTATTTGGATTGGGTCGATTTCAGTTTGGATCAGATTCGAGTACGGGTCATATCGGGTTTGCTAATTTCGGGTCGGTTCGGTTTGGATCGGGTTGTTTCGGATTTTCGGTTCAATTTTGGGTCTTACTATTCGGGTTGAATCGGGTCACGGGTTGGATTATTCGGATCGGGTTATCTGATCCGGGGCAGTATTACCAAGTCTAGTAATATCCTTACACGAGTATCAGATGTTGTATCTGTAAGGTATGGAATTGGGAGATGTCGTTTTGTAGATTCCGACAATGAAAGTTTAATGGACGTCGATATGGACCAAAGTATTGTGATACCCTAGAAGTGGCAGGTACAATATATTTAGATAGTATAGTTACTTTTGATAGTTAAGAAAATGATCAACCAAAAGAAATTACCTACAACTGATCCTCTAGAAATTAATTAAACGTCGCTCTTAGAATGAAATTGCACAATATGCTATTTTGCTTTAATTTCTCAATATTTTATTTTTCTAATCTCCTCAATTATGCTATTTTGTTATTTAGATGCTTATTTGCCTTTGGATATACTCCTATAAAAAAAAATTATTTTAAAATTTTGCAGCTATGTAGTGAATTTTTTGTGTCGAGTGGATGTAGGCGTAGTACAATGCTCTCCTTGCAATCTTTTGATTTCAGAAGTTATATAGAGATTTATTAGTTCGAGTATGGTATTTCGTCACGTCACAATTTGGTTAGAACTCGTTATGGACGCAAAGTATATTTATTCTTTCTTATATTTTTGTAATTATTTTTCTCTTTGAATAAGATTTTGCAATTTTTATTAATTTTTTGGATATGTAATTAATTCTTAACAACTTTTTCCCTTTAATTTATGTAGGATTTAAAGTCAACCCTTGCAAGGTTTGGAACAAATATTATCTTCTCAAATGGACTAAGAGATTCATATAGTAGTGCGGGTAATATATTATTATTTCTTGATTTTTTTTAGGTAATCAATTTTATACAATATTATTTTATCTTTTTGACATCGATATTTGCATTTAAACAGCTTTGTAGATAACTTATCAAAGACGATAGTGGCCATGGCAATCACAAAAAAATAATGGTATGTGTTTAATTTAAACTACCTTTTATTTAATGAAGTTAATATTGACACTATTTTGATCAATCAGTTTTCTAAATACAAATTGCATTCACACCATCTCAATATGAAACAAACAAAAGGCGACGATCCAAAGTAGTTGAAGCGTCAAAGAGAAGTGAAAATTGAGATTATAAAGGATTGAATTAATCATGCTACTTAGTTGTTGTATTACGTAATTTTTTATTATATATTGTAATACATGAAAATCTCTTTTTAGCAATGAAATAGTCGTTTTGAAATATAAGTTGGTAACATCAATATGTTTTAGGCAACAACCCAGATTTGAGCTATCATGTGTTATCTCTTTTATTACGTACATACGTTGTTATACATACATTGCACAAACATTGTATGGAACTATGGATCTATAACTTTGCTTTTGGAATCATATTTTTATTTTGTTATTGATATCTAGTTACATTCGAAAAACAAAAACTTGCAACTCGCAACCACTTGAACGTGCCCTAAGATAATTAAAGAGTTATTCCATTTTTTTTTTTTAGATAAACTTATTAATACTTTTTCCCCTTTTTAACTAACTAAACGTTATTGATTTTCTCAGGAGATAAAATCCTGAGTGTCATTCCACTATCATTCAGTCTTGGCGTGTCATTGATGACATAGCCTTACGAGTGAATGGACTGGATATTCTGTCTGATAAATTTAATACTTGTAGGTAGTATTCATAATTTACATTAAAATATTTAATTTGGTTTTCTTTACTATTAATTTTTTTCTTTACGATTTATTGAGTTGTATTTAATTTTGTTTTTGTTTTTTCATTGTTGTACTGAGATCCTAGCTTTGTGGACGCAATCACTAATCGAGACCCAACTCGTGATATCCTTACACAAGTATCAGATATTGTATATATATATATATATATATATTCTGTAATTCTCGGAAGCATTTGATGTTGAGGGTCTTTCTCTAAATGAATTGAATCTAAGAAGAACCGTTCCATCAGGGTCTTCTATGATTTGAGAAACATCTCTTCTGTCAAGGTTTCTTGAAGGTTGTGGTTGAGTGATTTGAAATTCATCTGGAATAGTGATTTCATCCCATTTGAGTTTCTTAAGGACAAAAACGGTTGGCCTTTCTGCTTCAACATGAAGCATCATTGTTTCTTCTTTAAGTGAAGGAGCCATTTTGAATTTTGGATTTAAATGAGAAGACATAAATCTAAAATAAATCCGGTAAATAATTGCAAAGTTTTTGCACAAACTGTGAAATTCATCACCTTTTAAATGAACATCCAATCATAGATTCATTAATTAAAGGATCTGTTAAATCAACAGAAAAATTTGGAGTGCAGTTGAAATAAATAGGGTCATTGCAAATATTTGTTTGAATCATAGCAAGTAAAGAATTTTTATAACGCTTTAAACGTTTATCACGTAAAGCTAGATAAATAGGAGCATCAATACCTTCTCGAACCAGAGGTTTGACTGCTACTTGAATTAAACCATAATGCATATAACGATATCTTCTTTTTAAATAATCTTGAATAGCAACATTGGATGATAAAGGAATGCTATGAAATTCTTCTTGGATGCTGATAGTTTCTTCATGAGTTTTGATTGAAAATGCAGTCTTGAAATCAGCTAATCCTATTTTATAGATTGACTCGATATTTTGTTCTGGAATTGTCCAATTTTTGTAATCTATAGGAGCATGAAGTTCGCTACTTTGAACTATGTCAGATTGCTTTGAATTATGACCTGGAGTAAACCAGTTCCTAAACCGTGCAGCCATGGTGTATAAACATAAGAACAACCTAGAAATTGATATCTTAACTCTAATGTAGGAACGACGGGAATACCGATACTGGGACCACCTAGCCTGGGTTGACCAACAGCTTTACTCAGTTTACCAACGCCTTACCGGGCACACTAGATGCAAAGATATAAACTAGATGATAATTATGCAAATAAACCACTACCGCTACTTGGCTCTGATACCAACTACTTGAACCAGGATCAAAACATTAGTAATAATTACTTAAACCAGGATCAAAACATAGTAATAAACATTATACGATAAACAATAAATAAACAATATAGAAGATAATAATAATAAACAAAATAGAAGATAATATATGAATAACAAAGATTTGTATTACTTACTTTGAAATAAGACTGTTAAAACAACCTTGAAGATGAGAACAAACTTGGAACTTTGAAAAGATTACAGAAAATTATTTGAGAGTTTATGAGTACATGCAAAGAGAAGTAGTAGTGTAAAATTCACTCTTCCCATAATTTTGGTACTAATTCCTTCTTGGCTCACAAAGAAAGGATAAATTTGGGTGATGAAGGGAGTCCCAGAGATAATATCATTACTGATATCAGGAGTGAGTGTAAAGGCATTTTTGAAACAATATCCGTCATTGCAGATAGTTGCTTTTGAGAGTTTGTATTTGATATGAAGAGGGATGCCATTGGCGGCCATGAGTTGTTCTTTGGTTTTCTCATAGTACTTTGAAGGAATTAATCCTTCTTTTATGCAATTTTGATCTGCTCCACTATCAATTAGTGCAACAGTATCTATCCGGAAGTCTTGTACTATTAGGGTAACAATAACATACCACTTTTGAAAGGATATTTTGTTGATTATCCTGAGAAATTCCTCATTTAAAGGTTCAATAGGGGATATAGATTGGATTAAGGCATTTTCTGGAGTTTGTTTGGGAGAATTCGAGGTCGAAGAGGCTTGATGGCTATCAGTTGTTTTTGAATCTAAGAGAGCAAATTTAGCATCAAGTTCAAGGTCTTTAGTTTTTAGAGAAAATATGTTTTCTTGAAGAATTTTGACTTGAGATTTTAGGGAATTTACCTCTGTTTGCAAGTCTCTAACTGTAATTTGGCGAAAGACATTTGGTGAGGGGTATTTGTCAAAAACTTTTGAGATGCTGAAAGGTTCTGTAATTTGAGGAGGAGGTGGTTGATCTTTGTCAATAAGTTCTTTTAGTCTGAGGAGGTATTGAGCCTGGGTTTCAGGATTATCAAATTCTCTGAATAAGGTCAAAAATGAATTCTTTTTCATCCTTATTCTGTGATAAGACATTAATCGTCTTGGTATGACAGATTAATGCAGATTCATCATCTGAATATTCACCTTCTGAGGATTCATTGTTGATTTGGTTGATGAATGCTTCACTTTCAGATGATTCTTCATCAGAAATAAGTAAGGCCATGAGTTTGGCTTGTAATTCTTGGTCTTGAGAAAAGATTTCATTAATCTTTTTCTTGAGGGAGCATCTGTTGGCTTTGTGGCCTATCTTGCCACATTTGAAACAAACAATGGTTGGTTTTTTGTGGGTTTGTTTTTTGGAGTTGTGTTTCTGCTTTGGGTGTTGGTATGGTTGAGAATTGTAAGAGGTTGGTCTTGTTTTGAAATATCTTCTGGTGCGTTTATCAGAAAATATCTTTTGTTTTCTTCTTTTAGCAGCAGATGGGGCTTGTATTTTCTCCACTCCGAAGGCTTCACAAAATGAACCAAGTTCTTTTCTTGATCTGGCTCTTTCTGACCCATACTTGGACTGGATCTTGAGTTCTGAGATTTATTTTAGACTTATGTCTTCTCATTTAAATCCAAAATTCAAAATGGCTCCTTCACTTAAAGAAGAAACAGTGATGCTTCATGTTGAAGCAGAAAGGCCAACCGTTTTTGTCCCTAAGAAACTCAAATGGGATGAAATCACTATTCCAGATGAATTTCAAATCACTCAACCACAACCTCCAAGAAACCTTGACAGAAGAGATGTTTCTCAAATCATAGAAGACCCTGATGGAATGATTCTTCTTAGATTCAATTCATTTAGAGAAAGACCCTCAACATCAAATGCTTCCGAGAATTACAGAAGATCTTTCTCAGATTGTTCCTATTCAAATCCCATAAACCCATCCTTTAAAGTCAAGTTTCAATCACCACTTTCAGAATACACACAAAATTATTCTCCTCCATCATCCCCTACATCCACACAAATGAAAGGTGACATCATGGTAATATCAAACACAAGCTTTGAAATTGATCATTCCTTTCTCCAGGAAGATTTTAAATCATCCTCTCACAAAAAAGAAAGAGACTGGTTTATTTCTTTTGACCAAACCAGTCAAGACAAGATCAAGACATAATGGTTTAAGGACATTCTGAAAATGCGTGTCAATATTCCTTTCTTTTCATGGTTTATTACATATTCTTCAAAAAATGGAATATACAACCCTTATTCTTTACCCAGCATACAAGTACAGACAAACCTCTACAAAAAATGACACCACACAGACAACCAAGTAACTACTTCCATCCATCCTCCCTTAACCTCCATAAATATTTCAACATCCCATGGAGAAGTTGCTGCGACTCCCTTTAAAAAGGGAAGGGAAGGAGACGACAAGTCAAATGTTTGTCTTGAAGATATCAGAAAGGTCTACCAACAAAACAACTATTCAAACCAGATACTCCACACTATAGCCGGACAAGTAGATCAAATCTCCACAAAGATTGACTCTATAAGACAAAACCCAATAACCTCAAACACAAAATCTCCAAATGATATTTCAATTACCACATTTCCAGCCAAGAAGCCTACCCCTAGAAGCTGAGAAATTAGCTATTCTTCCAAATAACAGTTTATTGAATAAAATTTCTCAAAGCCTAAACAACCTATCCAAACCAAGTACTTCAAAAATCAATTGCCTTGATGAATGCCAGAACAAGGAAGAAAGTGAATTCCGTGTGGAAAAATATATGTTTAACATACTCTTCCTTGTTCTGGCATTCATCAAGGCAATTGATTTTTGAAGTACTTGGTTTGGATAGGTTGTTTAGGCTTTGAGAAATTTTATTCAATAAACTGTTATTTGGAAGAATAGCTAATTTCTCAGCTTCTAGGGGTAGGCTTCTTGGCTGGAAATGTGGTATTGAAATATCATTTGAAAATTTTGTGTTTGAGGTTATTGGGTTTTGTCTTATAGAGTCAATCTTTGTGGAGATTTGATCTACTTGTCCGGCTATAGTGTGGAGTATCTGGTTTGAATAGTTGTTTTGTTGGTAGACCTTTCTGATATCTTCAAGACAAACATTTGACTTGTCTTCTCCTTCCCTTCCCTTTTTAAAGGAAGTCACAGCAACTTCTCCATGGGATGTTGAAATATTTATGGAGGTTAAGGGAGGATGGATGGAAGTAGTTACTTGGTTGTCTGTGTGGTGCCATTTTTTGTAGAGGTTTGTCTGTACTTGTATGATGGGTAAAGAATAAGGGTTGTATATTCCATTTTTTGAAGAATATGTAATAAACCATGAAAAGAAAGGAATATTGACACGCATTTTCAAAATGTCCTTAAACCATTCTGTCTTGATCTTGTCTTGACTGGTTTGGTCAAAAGAAAGAAATCAGTCTCTTTCTTTTTTGTGAGAGGATGATTTAAAATCTTCCTGGAGAAAGGAATGATCAATTTCAAAGCTTGTGTTTGATATTACCATGATGTCACCTTTCATTTGTGTGGATGTAGGGGATGATGGAGGAGAATAATTTTGTGTGTATTCTGAAAGTGGTGATTGAAACTTGACTTTAAAGGATGGGTTTATGGGATTTGAATAGGAACAATCTGAGAAAGATCTTCTGTAATTCTCGGAAGCATTTGATGTTAAGGGTCTTTCTCTAAATGAATTGAATCTAAGAAGAACCATTCCATCAGGGTCTTCTATGATTTGAGAAACACCTCTTCTGTCAAGGTTTCTTGGAGGTTGTGGTTGAGTGATTTGAAATTCATCTGGAATAGTGATTTCATCCCATTTGAGTTTCTTAGGGACAAAAACGGTTGGCCTTTCTGCTTCAACATGAAGCATCATTGTTTCTTCTTTAAGTGAAGGAGCCATTTTGAATTTTGGATTTAAATGAGAAGACATAAATCTAAAATAAATCCGGTAAATAATTGCAAAGTTTTTGCACAAACTGTGAAATTCATCACCTTTTAAATGAACATCCAAAATCATAGATTCATTAATTAAAGGATCTGTTAAATCAACAGAAAAATTTGGAGTGCAATTGAAATAAATAGGGCCATTGCAAATATTTGTTTGAATCATAGCAAGTAAAGAATTTTTATAACGCTTTAAACGTTTATCACGTAAAGCTAGATAAATAGGAGCATCAATACCTTCTCGAACCAGAGGTTTAACTGCTACTTGAATTAAACCATAATGCATATAACGATATCCTCCTTTTAAATAATCTTGAATAGCAACATTGGATAATAAAGGAATGCTATGAAATTCTTCTTGGATGCTGATAGTTTCTTCATGAGTTTTGATTGAAAATGCAGTCTTGAAATCAGCTAATCCTATTTTATATATTGACTCGATATTTTGTTCTGGAATTGTCCAATTTTTGTAATCTATAGGAGCATGAAGTTCGCTACTTTGAACTATGTCAGATTGCTTTGAATTATGACCTGGACTAAACCAGTTCCTAAAACGTGCAGCCATGGTGTACAAACATAAAAACAACCTAGAAATTGATATCTTAACTCTAATGTGGGAACGACGGGAATACCGATACTGAGACCACCTAGCCTGGGCTAACCAACAACTTTACTCAGTTTACCAACGCCTTACCGGACACACTAGATGCAAAGATATAAACTAGATGATAATTATGCAAATAAATCACTACCGCAACTTGGCTCTGATACCAAGTACTTCAAAAATCAATTGGTGATACCGCAACTATATATATATATATATATATATATATATATATATATATATATATATATATATATATATATATATATATATATATATATATATATATATAAATGGGCACAACACAAAAGTCGGTTTAACGACTTGATTAACATTGTGTGTGATGCAATCACTAATCGAGACCCAACTCGTGATATACTTACACAAGTATCAGATGTTGTATCTGTAAGGTATGGAATTGGGAGATGTCGTTTCACCGATTCCGGCAATGGAAGTTTAATTGAGGTCGATATGGACCAAAGTATTGTGATACCTTGGAAGTGGCAGGTACAAAATATTTAGATAGTATAGTTACTTTTTATACTCCCTCCGTTCCTAAATTTCCTCTCCACTTCTTTTTGTACGAAGTTTAATGAGAGTTGATTTTGAAAAAAAAATCTCTTGTTTGCCCATGAGGGACAGTGTGTGGGTTATTAGTAGTGGTTGGACGGTAATGATGAAAGTAAGGGTAGATGAGTCTTTTACCCTCTCAAAATTTTACTAAAAAAGGTAGTGGGTAGGAGAATTTGGAACGAATGTAAAATGAAAGTGGGGAGAAGATTTAGAAACGGAAGGAGTAGTTAAGAAAATGATAAACCAAAAGGAACTAGATACAACTGATCATCTAGAAACCAATTAAACGTCGCCCTTAGAACGAAAATGTACAATCTTCTATTCTGCTTTAATTTCTCAATATTTTTTTTATCTTTTCAATTATGCTTTTTTTATTATTCACATGCTTATTTACCTTTGGATATACTCCTATAAATTAAATTTTTTTAAAAGTTTACAGCTATGTAGTGATTTTGTTATGTCGAGTGGATGTAGACATAGTACAATGCTCCCCTTGCAACCTTTTAGTTTCAGAAGTTATATAGAGACTTATCAGTTGGAGTATGATATTTCGCCTCGTTACAATTGGGTTAGAACTCGTTATGGACGCAAGGTATATCAATTATTCTTTCTTATATTTTTGTAATTATTTTTCTCTTTGAATAAGATATTGCAATTTTTATCAATTTTTTGGATATGTAATTAATTCTGAACAACTTTTTACCTTTAATTTATGTAGGATTTAAACTCAACCCTTGCAAGGTTTGGGACAAATATTATCTTCTCAAATAGATTAAGAGATCCATATAGTAGTGCGGCTAATATATTATTATTTCTCGATTTTTTAGGTAATCAATTTTATACTATATTATTTTATCTTTTTGACACCAATATTTGGATAAACAGCTTTGTAGATAACTTATCAAAGACGATAGTTGCAATCACAACAAATAATGGTATGTGTTTAATTTAAATTATCTTTTATTTAATGTAATTATTTAATAAAGTTAATATTGACACTATTTCTATTAATCAGTTTTCTAAATACAAATTGCAAGGTTAACATCGTCTCAACATAAAGCAAACAAAAGGCAACGATCCAAAGTAGTTGAAGCGTCAAAGAGAATTGGAAATTGGGATTATAAAGGATTGGATTAAACATGCCACTTAGTTGTTGTATTACGTAATTTTTTATATATATTGTAATACATGAAAATCTCTTTTTAGATTTGAAATAGTCGTTTTGAAATATAATTTGGTAACATCAATATGTTTTAGGCAACAACCCAGATTTGAGTTATCATGTGTTATCTCTTTTATTACGTACATATATTAGTATACATACATTGCACAGACACAAGCTCGGCTATTACGTGTGCATATAGAGCGGTTGCTGAGGGCCCCAAATACTAGGGGCCCCAAACTGTCAGTTGACAAAAAATTTAAAAAAAAAAAACTGTAATTTGTAGAAAAAATCACATTAGTAAACGATGCAAGGTCTCTCTCCTTTCCCTCTTCAATGTTCTCCATTCTTCAAGAAATCCCTGCAAATTCCAAAGCCAAAATCTACCATGGCACTTCAATTGATAGTTTTTATTAATGATATTTAATATAGGAGAGAGATAGATACAAAGTGAATATGGGTTGTCCACCTATTGGGTCAATCAGACATTTTTCTTAGAATGATACATCCACCCACTGGGTTGGAAACCCACCTCCCTTATGTATCTATCTCTCTCTTCTATTTTCATATTTTCTCTCCTCTATTCCCAAAAAATGGTATTTAATATAGGAGAGAGATGGATACAAAGTGAATATGGGTTACCCACCCACTGGGTCAATCAAACATTCCTTAAACTTTTTGTTATTCTCTTCTTCTCCTCTCTTAAATATATTGTCTGGGCAATTTGAATCTTCTTTTCCTCTCTCCACAATTCCCACTGTGTTGGATCAACAATGACTCTTTTCAAGGTAAGTTTTCATGAATTCTTTAATCTTCAATAGCCCTGGTTTGATTTGTTTGATTATTGTTTTTTTTTTCTTTTGGAATTGCAATTAATTGGGCTATTTTAATTTGCTTGTTGTCACTAGATTTAACCATTTTGTGTCCATCAGAACTTCACAATAAAACTTACGCATAAGTGGCTTATGTTTATGTGTAATTCTTGTTTTAAGTTATACTAGTAGTTCTCTTGTCAAAAACAAAAGAAGTTATACTAGTAGTTCTTATCATCAATGCCTGGAATTTTATGAAATTTAATGTCTAGTTGAAGAGTTTATTTGTTCAAGTTATTTTCTTCTAGTTTAGATTAAGAGCAGATTAATAGCAACAAAAAAAAATGCCACAAGAAAAAATGAGGTATATATTTTTAATTTTTAGGGGCCTCCTTTTTAATTTTCGCACTGGGGCCCAAAAATGTTTGAGATGGCCTGCACAGACATTGTATGGATATCTATAACTTTGCTTTTGGAATCATATTTTTATTTTTGTTATTGATATCTAGTTACATTCCCGTGCGATACACGGTTTGTGTGTTTATAATAACTAAAATATTTTTATTCGTACAAACTTGCAATAAATTTTTCACTTATGTTACATCCTACTACAAAATTCCTAATCTATGGACCTCTCATCTTTCCCCTCTCTCTTGAACAAGTTTGTGGTGAGATAACTTACCTTGTATTCTTATAGTGCCTATATTTTATTTTTCTTATTTTCTTTTTTTGAAATAAGTTAGGAAGTCGAGCTCTTAGCCCGACCTTATGGGGAAGAAGGTGGCACATAAGTGACATAACAACAAATACCACCTTCAATTAGAAATTAAGAACAATAAGCCTTGAACACCTCAACTAAATCGACTTCTGTTTTCTGCCTTTGGTGATGATTAATTTATAGAACTAACCCGTTTCCGATAACGTTTGATGAATATGTACTTGTAGAAATGCTTTCATCAAATTTAAAAGAGAAACTTGTATGCCCTTGCTTATTGTGACTAAGGTGCTTGGTCTTTGACAACGAAAAAGAGTTTTGATTTTGGATACTCTAGGAGTCTACAACTCTACATAATAGACATCACAATAAGATGAACTAGCATGTTTAGTACGCATTAATCTCTGTATAATATATTAATTACATGGAAAGAACTGCAAATTTAAGGTAGCTACATCAAGAATAATGAAAGAATCACATGAACAGACAATCAAATAAACAAAAACTCTTATATCCTAATCAAATCTTTCTATGAACTTGCTGCTGTGCACTCTTTAGGAAAGCCTTGAGGAAATCTCTTAGTATCTGTGCAGTAATTGTAGATCATGTAGTTCTTCTGCATCATTTTCATCCTGGCTTGACTAGTATTGTCTAGCTCTTGTGTCAACCAGGCATTGTTCCGAGACGCGGTGCTTGAGCTGCAAGAGGATTTACCACTGGATGAAACACAAGCATTGGCATTGAAATTCCTGTACGATGCTGTAAATGGCGCTTTCGACCAGTCTGTCTTCACTCTCCCTCCTTGTGTTGCCCAGTCTTCAGCATCCCATAGACTGGAGTATATCCTCATTGGCTGGCTCTTTGGGAATGGCACACCAAGAGACTCCAAGTTTTTGAATTCTCTGATCGCGGTACCATCGACAGAAAATCTGAAACAGAGAAGCAATACCATTAGCATTCATTCAAATATGAAGCTACAACAATGATGTTTTGCAAGTACAAATAAGTTTCAAATCAAGCTTTTGAATGCATTCACGTTGTATTACAACTCTTATAACATGTCTTGCAGTATTATGTCTGTTTTGTTATCGAATCGAGTTTAGTGTGTTGGTTGAATTTGAAATTGATACTTACATGATTCTTTGGGGATTCCATAGGATGGAATATGTATGAAAATCAGCAGTTGGGTCGAACCAAAGCCGAAATTGTTGTTCCCTTCCACCTTTACCTTGGCTGAACACATTGGTATGAAGAGTGTATGGCTCACCAGACACATTTCCTAGAAACTCAAAGTCTATCTCATCATGGTTTGCTCCTTGTGATGATAACTGCATAAAGAATAAATGGACTGATATCAGAAAATCATTTCTTGGGACACAACAACTTTAAGACCTGCCTGTTAAGAAAAAAAAAAAAAAAACAGAACTTACATAATATGCTGTTACAGTCCCAGCAGAGTTGCCAGGGACAAGTTTCAGCTGCATGTCAATCTTTCCGAAGAGATATTCATTGGTGGACTGGAAACCGGAGCCAGAGGTCTTGTCCATTGAAAGAGTGAGTTGCTGACCATTGTTGAGAATCTTAGCACGACCGTCACCCCAAGTGATGGCAAAGTCCTTATTGAAGTTACCAGCAGAGGTAACAACAATTAAGGAAGAAATGAGCAGGAGTGTATAGGAAAAAGCAGCTAAAGACACCATCATAAACCACTAGGTAGCAAAGTTACACTTTAAAGAAAAGGCGAAATAGCGTCAGATTTACCCAAAAATTCGAAGCTGGAAAAGTTAGCGACGGAATTAGCAATGGAATGTGTTGATAGTATCTTGATGTTAATGTGTGAGGTTAGTGATATATCTAGAACAAGTTCATGGTGGGATTTATATAGGAGATGAGAAGAGGGTGATGGAGAAATAAGCTGGTAAGAGTTAAGAAATGTGTAGGAAGGTTCAGAGAATGAAAGTGAAACAGCTGGATTATTTGGTGATTTTAAGAGGTTATGGTGAAACAATAGTGGGGGCTTAAGTCAGCTTTGCTTTTGGCTACTTTTCTTTTTTGGGTGATTTGACTTATTTTGGCTGTTGGCCAAACGCGGTTTTTATATGTGGCAAACTAGCACACGCTTGGGCAATCAAATCAGGTTACATACACATTTAAATTCCTTCCCCATATCTGCCTAACAGGCTCCAACAGTGATAAGCTGAGTCGGTTGCCCCCTGATGTCATTTGTTTTGGTTAGGGAGGTAGGGTTCTTGAAATTTGTGATTTTCTATTTATATAATAGTATAAAAAATAAAAAAAATGCATGTCTACAGCTGCATTTTCAATATGCAACACTGAGAACCAAGTATTTTTTTGTGGCGCTTTTATATTTTGACCTAGTCAACTTAAGACATAAGTCTGGAACACAAAAACTTCTTTAAAACGGTTTTTCCGTAACTTTCATATTTAAGTGAAACAATGGTCACTGTTCATATTAAATGACCTTTACATTTCTAAATAGTTACACCAATTTAGTGTCAGTTGATCTTACACTAGACTTACTCAAGTCTGAAATTACCATTAATGAGAAATTTGGGAAATTCTAATCAGTGACTTATTGGTGTCATATTACTAGCCAAAGATGTCCGATTATCAAATGAGAAGTTCATTTGGAATGGAGGGAGTATATTTTTTAGCAAGTTATTGAATCTTGGATGCTTGATAATCGGTGTAATGTTAAAAGGGTGGTACTTGACATTTAAATGTTCTTTTTTTAACACCCTTAATTTTGTAAAAAAGTTTCAGTTTATGTCTTCGATAGCAGTTTTTCTCTTTTGTAGAAGGTAGGGAGGACTTTCTGAAGCAATTTCTAACCACTAACATGATCATACATGCATAATAGAAATTCGATTAACTCTGAAAACATGTGATTACTGTAATTAAATATCAAATCGAAATCCTACCTCACTCCTTGGTCGCTGGTTAGATGAACAGTGGTTGGGTATGGATGAACACGTCAGATGTCGTGCCTCAACTGGTATCCACACACAGGCTCGAATCCACACGTCAGTATGCTAGTACATCGATCCCGTTCACAACCTCCGTTCTCTCTTTACTCTAATGACACACAGTTAGGGTTTCGTGAAAACTGATTATCACGTGTGACCCTAACTGATCAGAAGTCACGATATATATAGGGAGGCAGAAGGGCTGATTAGGTTAAGTGTGTAATGGGCCTAATCCAAATTAGACCCTTCTAATAAAACGAGCCTGTTAAGTGTGCGACCCTGCTGGTTTACTCAATGTGGCAGTAAGTCCAAAACTCTTTTCGGACCCACAAACCGTAATTGGTTTCTAGCAAAACATTACGATTAACCATATTAAGTAAAGATCGGTTTCCATAGTCCAACCAACAATGCGATTATTAATTCTTATGATTAGTTCATAGGGCAAATCCAACACTTCCTTCCTTAGCCCTTTATTGGCCAGGACTTGAACTAGGTACTTGGGAAGGGGAAGGTGCGAAGGGTTGAGAAGCTTGAGCCTCGAGTGGGATTCGAACTTGGTTAAGGTTGAAAATCGACCATGTTATACACATTAGGCTACCCCTGTAGTAGTTGGTGCCTTTGTTGAAGGTGGTTGCGAACTTGAGATGACTACTAGTTTTGAGAACAAAACATAATACTTTTGGTGATTGTTTAGTTGACACTTAGAAAACATAGGAAGTGTTCTTCTTTTCCCTCTTTTAAAACTTTCTTTTAATTCATCTACTTAAGGTAAGCGTTTGAGTAATATCTGATGAGATAAATGTCTCACCTTCAAATGGGATGCAACCTATAGCTTTGTCCTTAAAGTAGAGAGCTTTAACCTTAAAGTAGTATTAATTTAACCAGGTGAATAGGTGATGCCTTGTGATGGTACATTATTGGTATGTCAATATTAATGTTCTGAAATGCTGAGATTTTATAGGGTTTATCTGTCTCATGATTCTGTATTTCTGATGATACCTGTTGACTAATAGTCTAATACAGTACTTGTAAACATACTTGTATTAGTACATCAAAAGGAATGTTTTACACCTGATTATTGTGTAGTAAGCTGTTAGCCTTTTTACTACAGAAAATGAATACCAATGATGTTGTATTAATCTGAGATCAATAGACATCACAATCAGATGAACTTGTCACTTTATCATAAATTCATAAGTATATCTTACATGGAAAGAATTTCCATAACATTCAAAAAGTAGCTACAAAGAATGAATGAATCACATTTCACATAATTAAATTAACAACCTGATCTTGCATAGCCTATTACTATAACTACTATTCTTTCTATAATTCTATTAGCTTGTTGTTGTGCACTCTTTAGGAAAGCCTTGAGGAAATCTCTTAGTATGTGTGCAGTAATTGTAGATCATGTAGTTCTTCTGCATCATTTTCATCCTGGCTTGACTAATATTGTCTAGCTCTTGTGTCAACCAGTCATTGTTCACAGATGCGGTGCTTGAACTGCAAGAGGATTTACCACTGGATGAAACACAAGCATTAGCATTGAAATTCCTGTATGATGCTGTAAATGGCGCTTTCGACCAATCTGTCTTCACTCTCCCTCCTTGTGTTGCCCAGTCTTCAGCATCCCATAGACTGGAGTATATCCTCATTGGCTGGCTCTTTGGGAATGGCACACCAAGAGACTCTAAGTTCTTGAATTCTCTGATCGCGGTACCATCAACAGAAAATCTGAAACAGAGAAAAAAATACTGTGAGCTCCTCTTCAATTACCTTCTTTTTAACTGTTTTTCTTTCTATTGGGAATTGCAGTTCAGTCGTTAGTGTGTTTTGTGTATAAATTTGTACTCACATGATTCTTTGGGGATTCCATAGGATGGAATAGGTATGGAAATCAGTTGTTGGGTCGAACCAAAGGCGAAATTGTTGTTCCCTTCCACCTTTGCCTTGGCTGAACACATTGGTATGAAGAGTGTACGGCTCACCAGACACATTTCCTAGAAACTCAAAGTCTATCTCATCATGTGCTGCCCCTTGTGATGATAACTGCATATGATATAAACACACCCAAATGGACTAATAATGTAAGAAACTCATTTACACCATATATCATGTTTATCGACTTATGTTAGTTTTTGTTAATGCAATAATCACTCCTTGTCCTTCCGAGACAATATGTAAAGAAAAAGTACTTACATAGTAGGCAGTTACAGTTCCAGCAGAATTACCACGAACAAGCTTAAGCTGCATATCGATCTTCCCAAAGAGATACTCGCTGTTAGACTGGAAACCGGACCCAGAAGCCTTGTCGAGCGAGAGAGTAAGCAACTCAGCATTGTTAACAATCTTAGCACGGCCATCACCCCAAGTGATGGCAAAGTCTTTATTGAAGTCACTAGCTGAAGCAACAACAATCAAGGAAGCAATAATGAACAAAAGTGAACAAGAAAGAGTATTAGCTGAAATAGCCATGATAAAACAAAAAAAACTAATCTTTGTTGTTGTTGATGGTTTTTGAGTAAATGTGTGAAATTGGTATGTTTTGATTTTGGTACAAATCCATGATGGTATTTATATAGGAAATGTATAGAGGAGATATAAGAGGAATGTGCTTACTGGAAACACAAAAGCTGGTTAGATTAGGAAATGTAAAGGAAGGTCCACAATATGAAGGTGTAACAGCTGGTTTTATAAAAGCAGTGGGGGGCTCGGATCAATTCAAGTGGGTCACTTTTGGCTACTTTTCTTTTGTGGGTTCTTTCTTTGACTTGAGCTGAGCTGCTACCTAGCTGTTGGGCAGCTGGGTATTTTTATATTTGTGGCACACACGCTTGGGAAATCAAAGCAAAAAGCGTTTTAATTTTTTGTAGTAATTTGAAGTTTCCTTCCCTATGTAGTACTCCGTATGTAGTAATGTCCCCCTAAAACCGTCTCACAGAGTCACACTGCACTCACACTGCTGAGGTGGCAAGGTGTGCCTGTTTTGGGAATAGTGATGATTTTTCTCCCCCCAAATTCGTACCCTTTTTAAATATAAAATTTTCTTCTTCTTTTTTTTCTATGCGTGTGCGTGGGTAAACTTTAAACTTGTAGAGTATTAGGATTGGGGTGTTGGTTTAATTTTAACTTTATTTTCGTTTGAGAAAAGAATCACAGGAGACGAATTGGAAAAGAATTAAGTTAGGAGTTTATTCTCTCGAGAGTTGCTCTTGATCTATCCGCATGAATAAGGTAGTCTAACTTTTCAGATTGAGAAGTGGTCCAGTAAAAAGGGAAGCTAGATTGATGGCCTTTATTGGCCATCCAAACTGCTACCCTATTACCTTCACGGAAAACATGGTTGATAATAACCAAGTTAAATCTATGTAGCATTTTGCGAGCACTTATAATAACATTGTGAATTTTCCACGGAATGATGATCTTCCCTTTTATAGCTTGAATGATAATTTGATTATCCCCTTCGACATAGATCTTCCCTTTTATAGCTTAAATCCAATATTAAGTGTTTTTAGAACTCCATCACGCACTGTTGTAGCCTCCGCAACCATTACAGATACATAGCCTAAATTCCGTGCTCCTAATGCAAGTAAAGCCCTACCTTCATTCATTAGCAAAACTCGCAGCAACTTTCTCATCCTCTAAAGAACCATCAAATTTTACTTTTAAATACTTGGCATTTGGTGATTCTCACTTAATCAAAAATTGGAATACAAGTTTTTTTTCTATTAATATGACAATTAGATGATTGACTATTTCTATCCACAAGAGTTCTAGCAAATTCTTTATGCTGCTGCTACAGCAGACATGATATTATAATAGGTAGCAAAGTATGTAATTATCGTGTAATATTATAATGCACAAAATCTTCTATAAGGCGGTCTTTCTAAAACTTTTGGTGTGACGGGGATCACTTTTCAATCAAATAAAGATCACTGCTCAGCATAAGTGACCCCTATATTTCTAAATAGTGACTCTATTTTTCTATGAGTTGGTCTCACACAAGACTTACTGATTATAATATTATAATGATGATGTTCGAGGGCTATGTGTCTCTGAGATATTTTGAATTTTGATATGGGCCAATTTACCATATTGGTCTTTTTAATGACCCCCAATGGACGTTTTTTTTTTTTTTTTTTTTTTTTTTTTTTTTTTTTTTTTTTTTTTTTTTTTTGCGCCGGTAACATTATGGTTTATTTTTCCAACTCCGGTACCATTTAAGTCTATTTATTCCCTAAACCGGCCAATAACGTCTTAAAATCCACCCCGAAAGCGATTTTTCTCATTTTACTAATTACTAATTATTGGCTTCTTCTTTTTTGGCATTTTTTTTTTCCTAATTTCTAAAATGAACAAATTCAATCCCATTCTCTAATTGAGGAGCGAGAAACCAAAAAAACATAAATCAATGGTGATTATAAGACTAAAGCTAGGCTCCATTTCCCGTCTCTCACTCTCCTCCAATTTTCTATCTTACCATCACAAAAGTAAACTTTTTTTTTCCTTATCCAAGAAAATATACAACTACAAAAAAAAATTATCACCCCTGTCTTTTTCTGGAGAGAGGAAGGGCACAGATTTATTTGGGGGATTTTGCTCTTAACGAGAGTCCGAGTTTTTGGTGGATAGGAGAGAGAAAACTCTAAAAGGAAGAAAAATAGAGTTGGTTCATTTTAGAAATTAGGAAAAACGCAAAACAAAAAAAGTAAATAATTAGTAATTAATGAAATGTCAAAAACTCACTCCGGAATGGGTTTTAGAACGTTATTGGCCGATTTAGGGAATAAATAGACTTAAATTGGGTCGGAGTTTAAAAAATAATCCTTAATGTCGCCGGCGCAAAAAAAAATACCAATACGTCCATCGGGGGCCATTAAAAAGATCAATCTGGTAAATTGGCCTTTTGATATGTGTAGAGTAACTCCACTTGTAGAGTGAGATTTTAAAAAGGACCCAAAGCATGAAACAGCTGGATTTGGTGTGTGCATGGGGAAGTTGCCATAAAGCTGTGAGAATAATGACCCGACCTGAACAACAGGTCAGACACTTGAAATATAGCAAAATAATATTAAGCATAACTTTTCACATTTGACCCATTAGAATATGGAGTATTTAATAGAGATTTTGGTACAATAATTACACCCTAATTCAAAATTTAAATTGTGGGTCCTTCACAAAATCACCCAACCAAACATTTCCAAAATACTTCCGAACACCATTTTTGCTAATTGCTCAATTAGCACAACCCTTCTGTCATTTGTCTCTACCATCCATACTTGGCCTCGACCATGTGGTAACTTAAAAAACTGAAATCAAATACGTATTGTTCTGCTCTATCAGCCAAATAATCAAAATTCTCAACAATCATAACCAATAAGGCTACCATATAAATCCATTTCTGAGACACAATGTCACAATTCTCAATGATAATAACCAAGTAACCATGAAGTTAATAGCAGTCACTTAACAACATGCCAACTGCCAAGCATTGAGAAATCGACAACATTTGAGCCTCATATCAAAAGTCATGTGTATCAAGTCATTCTCAAGTTCACACCTCAATCGATTACCCATCATGGTCAATTCACAATCGTATGTATTCGGATTGATATCCACAATCATGTACCCTTTTTCCCAAGCACACCGGGCAGAAACTTTTTCCCATCCCTGCCCCTGCTAAAAAACTAAACAAGGAAAATTTTGGAACCAACTGGGTATCTAGTTAGTGGCATGTAAATGATGGCATATGCAGATTAACAAGAAAGGTAGAATCAAGCAACTAGCTAACCCCCCCTCTCTTCTTTGAATTAACCCTTCCTGTTGGTCAGTACGAACTCGAAAGAGACAAGCGGGGCTAGGAAGCTGCTCCAGCTGCCTCAAGATGATCTGATTCATCAACTGCCATCTCATTTCGGAAGAGTAGTTTAAGCTGAGGAAGAACCTCAGGAAGAACGGGCAAATCTGCTACGTTAATGCCCATCATGTCGAAACCTATGCATGTATTATGCATATGGGCATCTTCAAACACTGGAATCTTTGGGTATCGTTGGCTGAAGTGGGGAAGAATTATGCGATATACACCAGCCGCTTCCCCCACTTCTATGGCCTCTTTCGTTGTGCTATGGTTTCTGGCCACCGCCTCATCTACCATGCCATCTTCAAAGGTTGCCTGCATAATTGAACTAACACTTGTCAACCTACCCTGGTATCAAAATATCAATCCTCACAACACTCCACAAAACTAAAAATCTAAACCCGAAGGACCAGACATTAAAATGCATAACCCTGAAAATGAAAACATGACGTGAAAATCTTTAGCTACCTAACTACAGCAATGTGCATCAAGCCATCAATCGAAGTCCGTTTATCACTCGTCATTTCCGAAGTAGCTGACACAAGCTGCAAGCCAAGGAAATTTCTCTTTGGATAACACACTTACTAGTTACTATTGAGGCACTAGAATGATTTATCGACTACTCTGTTTGGCTAGCTAATGGCAATATCACTTTTCTCAGACCAAAAATTTCATGTGATGTTATGATAACCAAAGAAGTTACGTCTCCAGGAGACTATAAATCTTAACGATACCACAGAAAGTAAGATACAACCAAAACTAGATACAAATTGAACAGCTTCTTGCACTTACCTCATGTATAACAACAGTTGCTTCTCGAGATGCTTCTATCAGCGTAGGACAGGGCCTTGTGTCCCCAGAGTAGACTATTTACCACCCTGGTATCACTTCACCAACGCTGTTTATTCTCTGAGCTGCCCTTAGGGCAACTCCGAAAGCTTGTGGACAGTGCACGACTGGAAAACTAATTAATGTCTCTAACCCAGCATCTTGGAGCACTTTCTTCAAGTTGCTTAGCCTTTGAAAAGCAACTTCTTTACTGACAGGACTACCTGGTCTCTTCCAATAGCTTTGCATAGGGCTTCCTTTAGCAAAAAGTATAGCTTCAATATTATTTTCAGAATTAGTAGCGGGCGACTGATCCATATTGGAACAGACAGAACTCTCAAAAGCATCCCAAGAAGCTTGAGTAGTATGCTTGCAATCCAGAAACTGCATATCTAAATCCTCTAGTCTTTGGTATGCACTTAGAAACTCATTAACTGCCTGGGCCAACCACTAGCAAAGGCTCACGAGGAACTCCCTTCAATAAATCACGCTGTAGAGCTAGTATTCTTGCTAGACCTGTATGATGGTCAGCATAAATATGGGAAATCCATATACAGCTCAAACTTCTCACAGCGTTATCAGCACCCTCCACACCAAATCTGCTCAACGGAGAGGGGGGGGGGGGTTGTCAGAAAAGAAAGCCAACATGTTCTTAATGTTTAGAAGAATAGGAAATATGTCACCTTCTCTTAAGTTGACCCAATGTGCCTTCACAGCAATCAAAAAGTAAACTTCCTTTTGAGAAAAGATCGATGTAGATAGAGCTCACATTACGATACTTGGATGGCTGGGACGAACCAGTACCAAGAAGGACGATCTCCAGATCCTCTCGAGTTATATTTTCCAAACAACTAGGAAGTCCAATCTCATCCAGCCATGGCTCTTCTATTACAGAACCATCATGTTGAACCCTAGATTTTGATGATTAACAAATTAATCATGCTTATGCACACTAACACTAATCGTGCTCCATTAAGTTGTTATGTGTAGAAACTCATCATGGAAAAAGTGACTTGTCAAAGTGGAAATATGAAGCATGAAGACTTGAAGAGTAAAGAGCAAGGTCTTTACATTCTAGACTTTATGTATGCACCAGCTATTTCGTACAAAAGGATTAGAAATAACCTTTGTGGAACAAAAGCAAAGTTGAATGTTCTGAAACAGAGGGAACAACCTTCGATACAGCCGTTCCCTCTGACAGACGAGTTGGGCTTTTTAACAAAATCAAAAAGGTTTTCCTTCTTTTACTCAAACCTTTTCTAAAACGTGTTGAAGCTTCCATGCTTTGTTTTCAGTCGCACTAACACAGACTTTTATGTTCAAAAGGTTGAGTGTTTAACTTGGTTAAGAAAAGAATCTTTTTATTGAGCCTTGTGTTTGCAGTAGTTAAAACACTTAAAAGATCACATGTTTGCAAAAGTATGTCTGATTTATGGAAGCAAATCAGCCCACCTAGTGTTCTTAAATCACATGAATACTTTAGCATACATTAAGGTTACAATTTCCCAAAGATTCACTTGTACTTGCTTGGATAAAATAAGGAAGATAACTTCATAAGGCTCTCCCTATATAAATGGGGCAAGAGCATCTGATTTTCTTCAAGGAGTTAAGCCAAAAAGTATTTTAGAAAAGTATTTCTAAAACCCTTATAAACCTCCTTCTCTTCTCTACCCAACTCGTGCTTTCATACATTTTCCAAAAGAACTTCATTCCAAGTTCCTTTGGTTATTTTCTCTTCCTTCATTAAGAGTTGGTGCCTAGGATATCTTTGTAACCTTTTATTAGCTTAAGCATGAAGCACTCAAAGGTTAAACACATGTATTTGTCTTAAGAGAATTGTTCATAGCTAGAGTTAACTAGTGAGAGAGAACTCAAAACTTGAGTAAGTTTGTGAGTTGTTGGCACCATGAGTATGGTGTGCGTTTGTACTTAAGCTTAGAGTTAGGCTTGTACGAGAGATTGGCTCGAGTAATACAACAAGTAGTTGTCCAAATCCTACGGAGTAGTAGGTCGTGGTTTTACATCCAAATTGAGCCTTGGATGGTTTCCACGCTAAAAACATTGTGTCTCCCTTGATCTACAATTCTTGTGCTTTTCGTCTCTAAAAATGTCTAAATTGGAACAACTAAGGAAACCTTGTTCCTTAGGCTGGTCCATTCCTTCAGGAAACTAAAATTAGCCGAAAAATTGGAGACTCAATTCAACCCCCCTTCTTGTGTCTAAGCCAGTGCATTCTATCAATAACGTAAAAATAACAACTTGGTTAGGACTGAATTTCCAGCTGAGAATGTTGTTCGTGTTACTGAGCAAGTTGCTGCCCCTGAGTGCAACAACCTGCTGCAACTCAAGCAGTTCCTGAACAAGGAGGAACCAAATAGGTCTTCAAGTAATTCTTTAACAACTTTTCCTACAACTGCTACTCCAATACCAACAGCTAATGGGTTTAGCTCTCTGGGGTCTGCAGATGTCTCTAGTTCACAGCCAAAGAAGCAGCAGAATTATGTTAACAATCGTGTTCCGGAGTCAGAAGACAGGACCTCAAAACTTGGATGAACAAGATTGGAGTGTGGAATATTTGGGGTCTTAACCTCCCCGACAAACAAAAAGAGGTTAACAACTTAATAGCTCCCAATAAAATCTCTTTTAGGTGTTGTAGAAACTAAAGTGCATCACTCCTCTGTTGATTCTGTTGTGAAGTTTATTGCTAGTGATAGGTTGTTTACTCATAATGCGGACCCTGGGAATAATGGTAGAAATCTTCTGATGTGGCACCCTCACTTTGCAAGTGTCAGGTTTTGCTTTCCTCTCCTCAGTTTATTTTTTAGATAAGTGAAAATTTTATTAATCAATCAAAGAAAGAATACAAAAAAGTGGAGGACAAGAAGTCCTCAAATGGTAACAAAAAAATATCTACAAATCTCGCCATTGTAACTGGACGAGAGTAAGAGGAACACCCTTAAAGGCCCCAACTACCTTTGCCCACAATGATGCCAAGTAAACAATATGATCCCAAATGCAATCAATAGTTGTCCCAGAAGCAGAGAAAATCCTCGCGTTCCGCTCCAACCAAATGCACCACAGAATGGCCATACACGCACATCTCCACCACAGCTTACCCTCCTTCCCCCTCCGACCACCAACAAATCGCATCTGTAAGAACTGCCCTACTGTAGTCCGGCTAGCAAAAGACTTTCCCCCAGACAGCCTACCCCACAACATCCTAGCAAAGTCACATAACACAAACAGATGCAATCCATCCTCACAATCATGACGACACATAACACACCAACCCGGCGACAAGCACCAACCAAGCCTCTTGCTCTTGATTACTCGGTGCCATAGGGAATCAGGCTCCAACGGAAAACGCCACAACCACTTGCCGACTAGCGAAATGTTCTTAGACACCAACCGCCCAAAACTCAGACCCCCCTCAGATTTAGGCCTACAAACATGGTCCCAACTAACAAGGTGATCTCTCTTGCCCCCGTTCGCTCCAGACCAAAGAAAATCCCGCATCATCCTCTCGATTCGTTTAGCTACGCTAACCGAAATCTTGAAGAAAGAAAGGTAATAGAGAGGAATACTAGCAAGACAAGACTGCAAAATAGTGACGGGTGGCATTGGCAGTGATGTGTTTTATGTGACTGTCGTTTAAGCCTATAATACGGCTGCTGGAAGGCATCCATTTGGTCTGATTTATCCTCCTTAGCCCAGAATATTCAATGTGCTTGGGTCGTCTTGGGTGATTTTAATTGCATCTTTGCATTCTCATGAGAAAATGAATGGTCGAGGTTTTACTAGAAGTGATGTTGAGGAGCTTCAAATTTCACTTGGAACACCAGTTTATTTGATCTGAATTATATTAGGGAAGTGTTCACATGGAATGATAAAACTGAAGCAGCTGGAAGGGTATATAAAAAACTTAACAGAGTTCTGCTGAATGCTGATTGGACCTCATTGTTTGAGCATAGTTTTGTGGAATTTTTATCCGCGGGTATTTCTGACCACAGTCCAGGTGTATGTTCAAGTTATGCAAGAAGTTTAAATTATTAAAGGGTACTCTCAAAAAGTATAACAAAGAGATTTAGTAGTATTCAGAACAGAGTGGTGGCAGCAAAAGAAGCTTTGTTAGATACTAAGATACAGATGCAATTAGATCCTCAGACTCACTTTGCTGCTATTGAGAGAGAGCAGTTCACTGATTTCAGGAAAATGCTAAAATATGCAACTCTTTTCTTGCAACAAAAAGCTTGGGTCCAATGGTTAGAAGCTGGAGATCAAAACACATCATATTTCCATGCTTGTATAAGGCAACGAAGGCATACAAATATGGTGGTAGTTCTATATGATAATTTGGGGGTTAAGTTGACAGAAGATGCTGACACTAAAGCTGAATTTGTGAGATTTTATGAAACTCTTCTGGGGTCCTCTTGTGAAGTTACTAAACTTCCTGATGATATCTTTAAAAAAGGCACTACTGTTTCTCCTACTCATTGTATGATTCTTAGTGGCCAAGTTGCTGATGCTGAAATCAAGAAAGCTCTTTTTCAGATCAAGGATGGAAAGCTCCGCGTCCAGATGTTATAGATTCTAATGTTCTTGCAGCTGTACATGAGTTCTCTTCAGGCAGAATGCTAAAACAAGTTAATGCTACATCAATTTCTTTGATTGCTAAGGTACTTAATCCTGCACTCGCATCTGATTTCAGACCTATATCGTGTTGCAATGTGATTTATAAAGTGCAAGCAAATGTGTTAGCAAATAGACTGAGACCTGTTTCGTCTGAGATTGTTAACAACCAAAAGGGTACTTTTGTTAAGGGGAGATCCATCACTCATAATATACTACTTGTAAAAGAATTGTTAGTTGGTTATGGCAGAAGACAAATTAGTGCAAGGATGGCAGTTAAAGTCGACTTGATGGCCTTTTCTGTTAGAAGCTCTTGATAAAATGGGTTTCCCTTCAAGATTTGTAATGTGGATTGAAGCTTGTGTCACTACAGTTTAAATATTCTCTTGTTATGAATGGTGAATTGACAGAATATTTCGAGGGGAAGAGAGGCCTTGGACAAGGGGACCCCCTCTCCCCATTTCTTTTTGTCATTGTGATGGAAGTTTTATCTCCGCAAATTGGACTCTTGAAATATGATTCCCAATTCAGATTTCACCCTCTTTGCAAAGCTCTGAATATAACTCATTTGAGCTATGCGGATGACCTGTTTATGTTCTGTGAAGGAAGTGTTGGGGCTTCCACTAGTCTATTTAATGCATTCCATAAATTCTTAATAAATCCCAGGTCTTCATGGGTGGGATGGAGGTTCACTTTAGAAGACAGATTAGTGATGTTTTGAATATGGAAGAAGGTAGCCTCCCGGTTAGGTATCTTGGTATCCCTTTGACATCGAAAGGGCTGAGTGTAGCAGACTGTCATGTTCTGGTTGAAAAGGTAACGGAGAAAATCCATTACTGGTCGAGTGGGAGCTATATACAGCTAGATATCAAATGATTCAAACTGACATCTTAAGTTTATATAAACTTTTGGGCATCACAATTAATCTTCCAAAGAACATTATTTCTCAAGTGAAATCTCTGTGTAGAAGATATCTGTGGGGAGGCAAGGAAGATGTCTCCAAGCCTGCTTTGGTTTCCTGGGATGACGTTTGTCAACCAAAGAACTCTGGGAGCTTGTTCTGATGGATTTATTTGTCATGAATATCTCCCTTATTCTGAAACTTTTCTGGCATCTTGCTCTCAAATCAGATACTTTATGGGTGAAGTGGTCACTGAAAGATACCTGACAGACGTGTCTTTCTGGGAGGTTTCTTGCAGCTGTATACACTCTTGGTGTTTCAGAAAAATTGTTAATCTTAGAGAGAAAGCTATGCAGTGCTGTCAGGTTCAAAATGATAGTATCATTTGGACTAGTGGTCCTGCTTCCTTCTCTTCTCAAGCTGTGTATGGGGCAATAAGACCTGTAGGTCCCATGGTGCCTTGGGCGAAGTTTATATGGGGTCGAAATTGCTACTTGAAGCATTCATTTATCTCTTGGCTGCTGTTCAGAAACAGGCTGCAGACTACAGACAGATTATTAAGAAGAGGGATGCAAGTTGATAGTGATTGCTTCTTATGCAACAGTGGTGCTGGAAACCACCTACATTTATTCTTCACTTGTGCTTGGACAAGAGAAGTGTGGATCCAGGCACGCAATTTTATTAAAATGCCAACTCCTCCTCAAACGTGGGTTGAGATTATGTGCTGGGGCAAGAAGCAGCTGGTGGTAGGACTGCATTAAAGTCCTTAAGGAAATCAGTTTTCACTAGTTGCTTGTATCACATTTGGTGTATGAGGAACCATGTGATTTTTAGACAAGCAATTGCTAACATTGATTTGGTAGTGAGCAGAGTCATTTATGAGACTAAGATTCAACTTAGCTCTATAGGGTATATTCGAGATAACAAGATCAACAGAGAATGGTGTGCAGAATTTACTTATTTTTCATCAGTTTGTTCGGGAAAGAAGATAAACAATATGTTTTCTCTTTTCTCAGTTTTCGTAGTAAACATGTATGGGAGTATACCCCTGGATCTGTCATCCAGGTTTCTAGCTATAGGTGTTGTGATTAGTGGTTGTACTTCATCGAAATTTTGCTAATGAAAAATTTGCTCAGATTCATACTCCCCCCCCCCCCCCAAGAAAAAAAGAAAAAAAAAAAATACTTGGTTAGGAGTTAGGACGTAGACATCAGATTTAAGAACTCCCAATTTGGCCCAGCACCACAAACCAGATTGAACAAGAAACACTGAATTAGGTTGTCAATCTTTTAGTTTAACTCAACTGATAGAGATTTATTACTACTGTGTTTAATTCGTTATTCCAGGAAGTTAACTGCTTAGTTATATGGAGAGTACGCAATCAGTATTGATATTGTCCTCTGATGCACATGAGAAAGGCAGAGGAAAGACAGCAAGATATGATTAGTCTACTAGCTTAGTCGCATGATGAATACCATAAACATACCTTCAGGAGATTCTGGGTAGAAATGGTCGCTTGAGCTTGAGGGGCCTGTATACAAGAAAGTGAACAAGTCTTACACTCGAACTTGCTTTAACCAACTAACTATATGATAAGAGGAGTCTGACTATATTTGTTAAGAGAAATGGTACACAAACCTCGGTTGAGGAATCAGAGTTGAGTGACAAACTTTCTACTCTATCAAGCGACCAAAATCCAGGAGCAGGGAAAAACTGTGGACACAAGTGATTAAGCTGTGCAGCTATCCTAGCACTTGATTTCAGAATTGGAATTTCGACATTTTTTCTGCAGAAGGCAAGAAGCACTAGCTTAGCAAGATTAATAGGTATATGTTCGGAAACAGAACAGTGAGCACATCTTTCAACGAGAAGCAACAGGAGAACGTAGAGAAACTGGACCAAAGGAAGGCAAGGGTAAGCACACAAAAACATAAATCACCTTTCATGTCCAGCCATGATATGCTGAGCACTACCAAACCTTTTCATCCATCTTTGGTAGCCAGGACTATTTGTAACAAATGATGGACTTAGATGAACCCTGGCATTTTCAGATTGATTGCCAGAGAAATCTGTGTAATATCCAATGAGAGAATCGACAGATAATAAGTTCTGTAAATGAGATGTTGTTGGCCAATCAACAAGAAGTACAACTGGTCCAGGAATTGGAGGATCCGTCACGTCACTGGGATGAACCTACAAAACAAAGATAATGAAAGAGAGATCATACAGTTACGGCTCATGAAAAATATTCATGTTAATAACTTACCATAAGATCAAGACGATCTAACTTCACAGAACTGCCATTTTGCAGTTCCCTATATTTTGTTCCAGGTTTCAGCCCAAGAGCCTTATCCTTTTCAGGATCAAATTTTCCCTGAATCTCAGGCAACTCACAGACATAAATGACAGAGAGATCACCAGGCTTTACAACAGTCCCAAATTCACTATTAGCACCATGAGATACTGGAGACGTATTCTTTCCCTTGCCAATACCAGCTTATGAAGAACCCAACACTTTTGGCTGATTATTCCCATTTGGTCCCAAAAGAATGGCTGAAATTTCAACAAGCTCATCTTTAACAAGGTCAATGGGTTCCGAAAACTTTCTAGAATCTAGTACTCCGTCAGGGTCCGGCTAGGGTCCAAAGCTATGAGTATGAACCATGGCAGCATTTGGAATGAACGCTTTCATTGCGGAAACCAAATATTCGAACTCTGATGGGCCTCACATGTTGACCTTCATGTCAAAAACGATTGATTAGAATTAGAAGGCTAGAGTTCAAGCAACATGCAAAGGATGATACCTACACACATGCCTTCGTCCCCCATTCCAGCCAAAGTCAACAACAGACCTGTAGGTGAAGATAAAGCATCTAATGAGCCTCTTTGGTTATCCTAACTGAGAATTTAAAACATAGAAACAGAACACTATGCATATCTTGTTATAATAATACAGAATGAACTAAAACAAAGTGCAGAAGGGAGACCTCCTGCAGTCTCTGAGCAAACCCGAGAGAGAAAAATGTGATCTATCTGAATAGATAGACACAGTTAGCACATAATCCATATAATACTAAGAGAAGTAACCATATCCCCTTCTTCCTTAAACAATTGTCATCCTTACTGTCAGGCATTTGCTTATAAACTTCAGAAGAGGATCACAGTAGGCAGTGAGGAGCAATTTTTACTAAATGCTTCTATTAGATTATCCCAAAAAGGACAGACCAACAGAGTGCTAATTTAATTTGTCTTCGTAATGTAAAAGTTAATACATAGGATTGAAGGGATAAAATTTTGCACCTTTGATAGCTTAATCTTATGCTCTGTGCAGAACCGTTCCAAACCCTGCAACAATGCAAGAATCAAAACAATCAAAATTTCCTTTTTCACAATACTGCTGCCAAACCAAACAGTCCCGCCCCCATCCCTCCTGGATAAGGATCAAAATAAATAAGGAATATGTATGTTACTGCTATAGAGCAATGGTTAGCAAAGAAAGGAAGATGTACTGTTGTGTAACCACTTCATCACATGCAAAATCAGAGAAAATTATCTCACTATCACAACATAAAAGACATTGACAGCAGCACCAGATAGTGTATTTTTCATTTTTCTGCAAATTAGGGCCTTATGAAGTCAGGAAATTTGTCTTCTGCTTTAGTAACCAGTGGGATTTCTGCCAATACATTCCGAGAGCCAAGAGCTCCTCACAATCAATTCGACAGCACATGCAGTTCAGTGTTGGTTAACAAAACTGTAACAGCATCATTCCTTCATTCCATAAGTTTCACAAGAATTGCATGGAAGCAAATCTCTACCTCATAAGGGCATGTATCGACACCACAGTATCTTAAACAACTACTACATTGTTGAATAGCAGTATGCCTAACGAAACCATGCAAAGTGCCCAATGCCATCTAATTTGCTATCTTAGCCTCAACTAGTGTCTGAAAAAAGTACACCTGAGGCACTGAGGCACAGAACAATATAGGTGAGGCGCTTGTTTGCTCTAGGTGAGGCGACTTCGATGGCATTGGGTATCATGCTGTTTCGTTTCTTCAGGAAATGATTTAGTGTTTCTTTGGGACTGTACTAATGGAATATTATATACTGTCATAGGACATTCTGGTACATTTTAATGAATTAAAGAAAATTCAAGTATGGAGCAGTGTGCCTAATTTCACTGAGGGGCACGCTCCATGGACCTCTATTACTCGTCGCCGCTCGCAACCTTTAAGAACACTGGCTTAAATGTCTCTAAATGAACTATTTTCATTTCTGCTGACAAATCCGGACACTAGTAGTTTAAGATGTTGACCTACTCTAATCTACATAAACACAAGAATTGGACTTTTATAATTATATGGAAAAAAATCACAGGAATGTCTAGTCAATAATCCACTAACAAGTCCTTGAGTTTAAGTGAAAACCTGGATGAAATCATTCAGATTTTTGGGACAAATAGAAAAAATAATATCTGCTAACACCACCTACCCACCATAAATAACAGCGGCACTCCCATTTCAAAAATGATTCGGTTTCTCAGATCCTCTTCCACAACCCCAAGAACGATAAAATTTACACAATTCTTCTTGGGAAGGCTGACCCAGTAAGAAATTAAAAATACACGTCCAAAAATTCAGGATAGAACCCAGAACAAAACAATGAACCTAATTAGGCAGCATTCTAAAATCTGCCAAGTTACAACAGTAGCTTCTGGGAAGGTGAAAGACATGCTCTTCTTGAGAGAACGGGGGCTGATAAGCCACACCAACCAGGCAACTAGCTTAATGTGCCATCCATCTTCATGCCTTGAGGATAGCAATTTTTAGCTTTCATAAATGTGATCCTATTTGGCATCAGAGTATAACTAGATTGCAGTGGGCTGAAGCTGTTGAACTTGATTGGTTGAGAGCAGAATTAAGCTTATCTACTCTAGGTCCATATAAGCTCAGCTTCCTCATTCAATCAAACAATCTATAATTGCTTCTCTAGAATCTGGTTCTGTTCTCACTTTTTCAGGAAGCTAGGTGAGTATCATCCAGTGACATGAAACTTATTTTCCTAAATAAGTGAATTGTTTCGGCTGATGGATTCACCTACAGAGCTTCTTAGTTCTTAATTAACCTTGGTGTTTTGAGTTAATTAAGTCCATATCTTGTCTAATTTTTTGTCTCTTGAAGACCTGAACACAAAACTTCAAAAAAGTGTGAGGGTTTTTGTTTCTTTTATTTGGTGTGAAATGTGAGCAGCTTTCATTACCAATGAACTGTGAAGTGCATACAACACTAGTCACTACATCTTTTGGATCATATCCTGAGCAAACCCAGAGTACGGAAAACCAGAAAAAGAATCCAAAGATAAAACAAGCTAATCTATGAATCAACACAAAAGACTAGGCTTGACAGTAAGCTATATTTCTCTACATAGGACTATGGAAGTAGTAAAACAAAGCCATATAAAAAAGAAAGAAAGAATGAAGTTCAAGTGCTCTTCTTCTTGTTTGTGAAAAGAGGCTCAAAATTCATGTGCTCACACCAAGCTCTATTTGTGTTGTTATCCTTAATCCTCTCAATGTTGCTAACTAGCTGCACTTGGATTTCATATACTACTTATGTTAGGTCTCAGAAACAGAAGGAGAAGTGCCTCTAAAAACTGAGCTTCCGCTCCTCCAATGGTAAACACCAACTGTAAACGAAGCTCTTCTAATAGACTTGATAGCCATCCTCCCTTCAAACTCTTTCATACCCCAATGGCCCAATCAACCACACTATCCCAGACTAAAGGAGGAGTGAAAACCACAAACGTGCTGATCAAAACCCAAAACTGTTTAGCGAAGCTGCATTGAAAGCATAGATTGGCATGGTCTTCATTGTGAACCTGGCAGGGAGGGCATAAAGGACCCACACTCATTCCTCCTGTGATCATTCTATCCTTGGTCAACTTTTTGCTGGTAAACAAGCCAAGTAATGAAGCTATGTTTGGGGTAGCAGTTCCTTCCCCAAACAAGCTTTGATCAGCGCTTCTCAGCTGAGTTAGGACTAATAGTGTAATAAGCTCCCTTTGAGGAGAAAGGAGAAGGGCTTCCAATCCATTCCATGGCACCATCCTCTTTAATATCAACACAATATGGTGCAAACCGTCTAGTTCTTAACAGTTTCCTAAAAGCCCATGACTAAGGGCTCGTTTACTTCCTAGCAATGAAATGCAATGCAATCATTTTGTAGTGTAAATGTGAGGTGGAAAAGGAAGGAGGGGGAGGAGGGAGATGGAAAAAGTGAGATTGATTACACCATTCAAAGTAATCATCATTACATGGGTTAAAGTTGAGCAACTATGATTACATTGGAGGTTGCAATCAACCTCACTTTTCCCCTCTATCTCCTCCTCCTCATTCCTTTTCCAACTCATATTTACTCTATAAAATGATTGCATTGCATTACTTAATTGGCAAGAAGTAAACGAGCCTAACTGTAAGCAACTTCTACATCCCACAGAGTTTCAAGTAAATATCTCTTGCGCACCCATTTTACGCATAAGCTCCTTAGCAACACACCATAGAAGCTTCAGTATGAGAGCAATATTCAAGAAAAATACATCTTTAAAGCCAACCCGCCATTTTTGTTGGGCTGACAAATGTTTTTCCAGGCTACAAGCCCAGTTTTCACATTCTTTTCTTGCCCACCCCATAGAAAATTTCTACACATGCCCTCCATGTGAGCAATAACGTTTTTTTGGGGAGAGCAAAGATTGCTCCCAAAAATTATTAAGGCTTTACATCACTGACTGAATGGGCTGCATCCAGGGGCAGCGTATAACAGGTGCTTGCCAGCCCAAGTTTGTATTTTAGAAGTCATTTTCTCCAGCAAACAAATACAATCAGCAAAAGACAGATTTTTAGAGGTCAAAGGTACTCCTAAATACTTTGCAGGGAGAGTACAATGCCCAAGGACTCCCATGCCCCAACCGGTGATTTCCGACAAGACAAAGCAGAGCGACCTCGTCTTGCTTGCTTCTGGCGAAGCTTCCTGCACTAGTCTTCCTCCACATGCAGAATATTCAGAATTTGTAGTGTTTCCTGAAAACGAACCCCACTGATGAAGACCTTACACTTTTGTTGATTAGCAGAAATTCCAGAGGCAGCAGAAAATTCAGAGAAGGCAGCAAACAAACAAGTAGCAGCAGGAACAGTTCCCTTACAGAACAAGAACAGATCATCTGCATAACTCAAGTGAGTATCCTTGAGTTTTTTACACATGAGATGATGTCTAAAATTGGGCTCAGACTTCAATAAACTCAATCTTGTGGACAGGACTTTCATCACAATGACAACAAAATACGGTGAGAGGGGATCTCCCTGCCTCAGTCCTCTCTTACCTTCAAAATATCCAGTAAGTTACCATTGTCAGCGAGTTTTGTCTCTTTATGTTTCCTTATATTTCCAGCAAGAGTTCACAAAAATCATGCATTTTTTGGGTATTTTCATGCCTTCTATCAGACTGATATTCCCAAATAAGGTAGGAATAATATATGCGAGCTAGATTCAATAAGAACTTATGTTCCACAACGGCGTCCATGTAGGACTGGATAACCATTTGGCTAACAGCTTCTCTTTTTGGCTGACTAAGAGACACCTTCCAAGAATGAGTTCTCAAAAGGAAAGTTGTCTTCTTACACAAAAATAATAAAATAAAAATCATCCACCTCCTGCTGTCCAGTTGGAGAAAGACCGCAATGGTGGAAACGACGCAGAAAATAATCTATTATCTATTACCCTGCACCTATCAGTGATGCATGTAACATCTAACATCCCTTCCCCATGCAGCCATTGCAGCTGGGAGCCAACTCGCTTCTTTCTCCACCTTCGACAAGCTCACGTAAACCATTCAGTTGCTACTTCTCTCTAAATGCACTGCCATCCCTTCCTCCTTAAACCAGGTTGAGTGAGGCGGGCTAAAGTGACGGCAGCAATTTAAATAATAATAATAATAATAATAATAATAATAATAATAATAATAATAATAATAATAATAATAATAATAATAATAATAATAATAATAATAATAATAATAATAATAATAATAATAATAATAATAATAATAATAATAATAATAATAATAATAATAATAATAATAATAATAATAATAATAATAATAATAATAATAATAATAATAATAATAATAATAATAATAATAATAATAATAATAATAATAATAATAATAATAATAATAATAATAATAATAATAATAATAATAATAATAATAATAATAATAATAATAATAATAATAATAATAATAATAATAATAATAATAATAATAATAATAATAATAATAATAATAATAATAATAATAATAATAATAATAATAATAATAATAATAATAATAATAATAATAATAATAATAATAATAATAATAATAATAATAATAATAATAATAATAATAATAATAATAATAATAATAATAATAATAATAATAATAATAATAATAATAATAATAATAATAATAATAATAATAATAATAATAATAATAATAATAATAATAATAATAATAATAATAATAATAATAATAATAATAATAATAATAATAATAATAATAATAAATTCAAAGGGTGTAGAAGGAAAGGGAGATTTACCAGAAATTAATAGTACAATTATTATCAATCCTACAAGGACACCATAGTGGGAAATAAATTCTATGCAAACCTAATCTAGGATTCTTTTTTCTTCAGTGCCAACACTGATTGGGAGCTAGGTCCAATATCCGAGTTTTTCCTCATTCTTTCCCGATATTTCTTAGTGACTTTTAGGTTGTAGGTGTAGCCAGTAGTATATTAGTAGCGACACACAGAAACATGCAGGGGAATGGAAAAAGAAAGTAACTCACAGCATTACATCATTGCAACCACATTCCAAGCATAATCCTAAATTTGGTCCATACAAACATGCAAGAAAATCCATGTCTTTTTACCAAATCTTACCTCTCCAGCATTAAATATGAACCTTTGTCTGTCAAAGAAAAGCAAGACTGAGGGAGATGTACCTTGAGTATCCATTCCAGTTCCAAGAATCTGTGAATTGAGAGAGCTCGATGATCAGAAACTGTGTAGAGTGAATCGTGCGCAATCAAATAGACTCATGAATTTCCAGAACAAAGTATGCACTTCAGCCTGCAGCAAAATGCTGGACTCATGATCACCAGTCACCATTGCCTAAAATCAGTTAAGAAAAATGTTCAGGAAACTAAATTCCATTGAAGCCCAAATAAGCCCTCATTTATCAATCAATCAATCAACTATCAAATGCCCAACTCTATGAGCAAAAAAAAAAACTATCAAATGCCCAACTCAACAAATATATAGAAACATAAAAAGTTTTGAACTTTGTCAGAAATACCATACTCATTACAGTAAAACAAGACACAAAAAATGGACAATACCTAGGTCATTAAAAAAACAGGAAAACCAAAGCCATAAGAAAATGGATATGAATATGAATTTTGTAATTTACCCACCTGAACATAGCAAATAGAATTAAGCTTCCTAACTTTCAATTGAAGGTTTTTAGGCTTATCAGCCTTTTCTCTACCCTCAGCCCTCCTTTTGTTAAACCCAGATGGGTCTGTTTCCTCCATTTTATTATCTGAATTCGACTTGTTTTTCTGTGCCAATGAGAATGAGCTCTTGCCCTTGCCCTTGGTGATGAAGGGCTTACGAGAAGTGGGCACCTTTTCTTGGTGTCTTAGAAAGAGAAGAGGAGATGTGACTGTGAAGAGAGAGAAGGGTGGTGTGTGTTCAAGGGTTCTTCTGGGTTTCAACAGCAAAGGAGAGAAGATGAAATGGCGTAGGCTTGTTGTTTGGCAATACTGATTTTCTGCCCCATTATATGTATCACTCCCATGTCTCAACCACATCCCGTTATTTTGTCTTACATTCTAATTTAATAATTTAATAATAAATAAAACTAGTTACATTCCCGTGCGATGCACGATTTGTGTGCATATAACAACTAAAATATATCTATTAGTGCAAACTCGCAATAAATTTTTTGCCTATATCACATTTTGCTATGAAATTCCAAATCTATGGACCTCCCCCTTTCTGTACTTCAATCAAGTTTTTTTCTTTCCTATATAGTTCTATTTATATGCCCCGTGCGATACACGATTTTATATAAAATATATTTGGTTTCTCATTAAAAAGCCTTTTTGTTACTGATTTATTGGTGCAGTAATTTATTATATATTTTCCGTAATAGATATATAGGTGAAATGAATTTTCAGTGGAAATTATGACATTGAGATAAGAATTAAATTGTACTAATAGAAAATACATGCACCTAAAGTATATTATGATATGTCAATATTGCTTATGCATTTAAATCTACGTGTCAATCTGTTGGCGGTTGCACGATTAAAATAAAATACTTATTTATATAATTAGGAAAGTTGACATACTTTTATATTGAATAATGAACTTGATAGACATACATTTCTCCAAACAAAAATATTTATATATCAAGCTTAGTGTTTTTTTTTCTTTCCAATAGAAAGCAACTTATATATTTACCCATAGATTGCTTTACCTATATTGAAGAAACTAACACACCAGTAGTCGTTAGAGCATTTTCTTCATGTTTTTAAATTATTTTAACTATAATAACAATATTTACAATAAGCATTTGGCACACCTTATCAGTACCTTTCAATATTCTATAGGTGTATTATGTCCTTGATTAGAGATACATGATGAAGCCATAAAGTATGCTACACGTACATAGTATCACTTTGCAAGTCTTGGTACATGCATTGTATTGGAGATAGAGAGTTGGTCAATAATATGCATTAATACTGTGAAGAAAATTAGCATGGAACTACGAATTAACTATATTTAACTCCTAAATAATGTAGTTAAATTATTTAAATAGATGCTTATGTGTCAATGTTTATTTATGGATGCTTACATGTCAATACCCATGTATCAATCTAGCAATGTGCATCATTCACTTATATATTTAA
Source organism: Tetragonia tetragonoides (assembly GCA_038025085.1). NCBI lineage: Eukaryota > Viridiplantae > Streptophyta > Magnoliopsida > Caryophyllales > Aizoaceae > Tetragonia > Tetragonia tetragonoides. The sequence goes on from CM076139.1 coordinate 44,891,540, forward strand.
TAAATTTCTGTTATACTATTTAAACTGGGTAGTAACCTTGATAGCATACATTACTCTATAAAGATGTTAAATAGATTGAACTTGGTGTTTTTCCTTTTCTATAGAAAGCAAATTATATACTTACCCAAGCCATGAATTTCGAAACAAATTTTAAAGATATGAAGACAATTCCGTAATTATTAGAGCATATTTTGTGCCAAAAAATACTTTGATTCAAAGTATGAAACAATATTTGTTGGATTCGTGTTGAAAAGTACTTTCATTCTATTACTTATATAGTATAAATGAATATCATGGTCAAAAAGCGACATTGAAAGACAAAATCGACACTTTAAAAACCTTACAGATTATTATGATTCGTTGTACTTGATATTTTGTTGACTTTGGCCCATTAATTAATACTAATACATTGTATGTTGAATGTGTAGTAAAGATTCATTGAATTTATTAAAACATAAATAAAAAAGATATTTAATACTATGATGTGTCAACTATTTAGACGATGACATGGCGCCCACGTGTCATTGTAACAATTATGCAAATTCACTTATATATTCTCGTGCGATGCACGGTTCGTGTGTTTATAACAACTAAAAAATTATCATTGTTACAAACCTGCAAGAATTTTTTCGTCTATGTCACATCTTGCTATTAACTTTCTTGGTTTCCTGTTTAATTCTAGTTGCATGCCCCGTGGGATGCATAATTTTATATAAATATATTTGGTTTCATTAAAAAAATACTATATTATTAATTTAATAATGCAATAATTTATTTAGATACATTCCGGCATTTCCTAATAGACATAAGTGAAATGAATTTTTATTGAAAAGTATGACATTAAGATAAGAATTAAACTGTATCAATAGAAGATACATGCACCTAAAATATATGATGACTCATTATAAAAAAAATAAAAACAAAAGTACTAATATAGGCATTGCATATAAGAACAAAAATACTAATATTTGCTAATGTGTCAATTTAGCACGACGCACATTCCTGTGCGATGCACGGTTTGTGTTTGAATATTGAATTGAATAAAACAGTTTTATTGGTACAAAATTTCAAGAGACTTTACGCATATGTTATATCTTGATACACAAATCTTCTTCTATGAACCTCTTTCTTAATTGGTACAAACCTGCAATATTGCATCTATTGTAGAGCAGAATGCTAAAATTTACAATATCTCATTCATTCTTAATCATGATATAAATTATAAAGCTAGTTTGTATAGCCACACTTTTTTTTTTTTGGGCCAATTTACTCTATTATATAGCTTTCAATATCCAGTCTAAAGACCACCACCACCTAATGGATAGTTTAAACCTAGTTGGTATAGACAAACTTGTTTATTATTTTTTTTGTTGCAATTTACTCCAATATCCAATCCAAAAGACTATGCACAACTAATTAATACTTTAACTAATAGAAGAATGCCTAATTATCACAAAAATAAAAATGAATAATTGTTCATGAACTGCTTCATAGGTTTGCATATGCCTTTTTTTTCGGGTGTAAATACGTTGGAGGTGCTTTAATATGCCATGGATTTGTCCATGAATTTCCTTAGCTTCAGCCATATGCATTGAACCGATGCAATTAAATTCTATCCATTGAACAACCTTAACACTTAATTAATACTTTCACATTGAATATGACTTGGATATATTTGGTTTTGAATTAATTATATTAATGCTTATGTGTCACATAGTTAGTGTATTCATGCTTACATAGCATGCTTATGTGTCGTTGAAGCAAAGAACCATATTCACTTATATATATATACTAGTTACATTCCCGTGCGATGCACGGTTTGTGTGTTAATATTAAATAAAATATTTTTATTGGTATAAACTTCCAAGACACCATTGGCATATGTCATATACGGATACAAAAATACTTTTCTATGAACCTCTTGATCCCTTATTATGCACAAACCTACCACATTGCACCAAATTTAGGGCAAAATATAAAAAATATACAATATCTCATTCGTTGTTAATCATGATATAAACCTGATTTTGTATCGCCAAACTTGTTTATTATTTTTTGTTGCAATTTACTTCTATATCCAGTCCAAAAGACCACCACCACTACTACTTCCATACTACTGCTATTTAATTTTGCTGCAGTTTTCTGTTGTATTCAGTCCAAAAAAGAGGATGACCTAAGTATCAAATTGATGCAGTGAGATTATATTTAATTAGTTAACAACCATGTATACCGTTCATTGAAAGCTAATAGTAGTAAAATAAGATACATGCATATTAAGTATTTGATGACATGTCAATATTTTGCTTACGTGTCGAAGCCTACATGTCAATATAGTAATTCTTTATATTTTCTTATATGTCCCATGCAAGGCACAAACTTGTAATCATTTTATGAAATATGAAACATAACTAAAAATAAATCATACAAAAAGAAAATGTGTGGAATAACAGTGGACTTAGGATGATACAAATTCTTAAGTTATTATAACGCTTTTTTAATCATACAACTACTCAATTGAGCAAATAGATATTTTTTGTGATTATTATATACATGTATTATTATAAAAATATTTAATAAAATGTATTTGTAAGATACATGTACTTGACTTTTGGAGAGAAAACATTATTTAATAAAAGAAAATATGTATTAATAATGTAGGTTCATGCATATTAAATAAAGATGACATGCCAAGCTATGTGGATTTGCCTTGCTTATGTGGATGTATATATATATAATTGATTTAAAAGATGACGTGTCGAATATATAAGGGGGTGAGACAGGAGATGGTTCACAAAATGGGACAGGATGAATAACAACTCTAACCTATATTCTTTCCTATATTAAGGAATGTGGGAAAGATATTTAAACTAATCATTTAAATTTCAAAGAATATCTCGAATTGAGTTTGAGAGCCTCTCGTGCAACCTACATACATTCTAATAATATAAGATTGCATTCATTAATGAAGTTATACACGTGAGTTCCAAAAAATGTCAAAATGTTATTAGCAAGCACAACCTTTGGTCTAATGCAGTTTCATAAATCAATTCATATCAGCTGGATCGGGATAAGGGTCCAATAAGGACCTAAACTTTGCCAAAACACTCTAATAAGGACCTAAACTTTGAAAATGCTCCCAGAAGGACCTATGACCTGCTCTACCCGGTTACCCCCTTCTAAACCACTTTTCAAGGTAACTTTATATTAAAAAAATCAACAATAAAACAGGGCCCATGGAGAAGTACTTTTCACAATTAAAATTAAAAAAACTAACCCATTTTCTTTCTCTCTCCTCATCTCCTCATCTCCACATTTTCTCATCTGCTACTTCCAACAACTATAATGGCGGAATTGCTTCCGATCAAACCAACCCTTTTTTTTTTATCAAGACCCTTAAACCCTTTCACTCAAAATGCAAATTCTTGGCAAAATCTTCAGACATAGATCATCAAAATGGAAAAGTTTGAGGTTGATAATGATTTTGAAGGAGGACATTTTATAAGTGACAAATTTTATTATTACCGAAAGAGAAAATAAAAATCGATTCAAATAAAAGACGATGTATTGTATTGAGTTTTTGCATCTAGGAGTTCTGATTATGAATCTGATGATGATGATGATTCATTTTCTGGGTTCAAGAAGAAGAAGGTTGTGAGTACTATTGATAAGAGTTATTGTATTGTATTGGGTTTTTGTATTGGGTTTTTGCATCTAGTTCTGACTATTCATTTTCTGGGTTTTTGCATCTGGGAGTTCTGATTATGAATCTGGGAGAGGTTTAGGTCTCTTATTCTAAGCCTGTCAATTTTATCTTCACTGGTCTTAGACTTCCTTTTAAATTTCTTCTCTCTCTTGAAATGAAAGTGTGAATACTATTAAGTATTAAGTGGAGTCCTATTAATCATCATTTCTCAGTTGGATATGGCTGGTGGTTTGGTTGTTCATGGTGAACAATGGTGGCTGGAAAAGGAATTGATAAGAGGAGGAGAGAGAGAGAGAGAAAGAGAGAGAGAGTGTTAGGCACGTGGGTTGCTTTTCCGTGGGCTCCACTTTTTTATTTTAATATAAAGTTACCTTGGAAACTGTTTTGGAAGGGGTAACGGGTAGAATAGGTCATAGGTCCTTCTTGGAGTGTTTTCAAAGTTCAGGTCCTTATTGGAGTGTTTTGGCAAAGTTTAGGTCCTTATTGGACCCCAAGTGCATCATAACTTGTTTAAAAAGACAATGCAGTTTTTGATGAAGGCTTATTTCTACTCATCAGTTAGGAGACATTACATAAGGTAAAAGTATTTTTCACTACTTAACTTGTTCCTAATGCATGTAGAGAGAAGTTTGACCATGTTAAGAGGCTTGGCTTCACAGTTTCCAAAAACTAGAGAAGCCTCCATTTCCATGCTTTTTTTTTGTTTGCTCGTAAAAAAAAAGGGCGCAAGTGGATGACGACTGAGGCACCCCCGCTACATTACGTTCGGACTCTCGTGTTCAATAGCGATGCATTTCCACGCTTAAGTGCACTAAGAAAGGGACATTTTGGGGTAGAATGCTTGCACGGGTTATATATGTCAATGGAGGCATTGGTTGGTTTATTGCACATAAACCAAAGCAAAGGCAATCTCTCTTGGCAGTCGGTGACATTCTCAGCCAGATGAGTCAAAAGAATAATAACAATGACAAGGAATACTTAGGCATCCAAATTAAGAAGCTTCAATGATTGAGAACCTATGATGGATAAGATGCGTTCTCAGAGGGGCATTTGACACACAACAATCTTACATCAGGTGCAACTGCAAGACATAATTTGACCCCCTCACGGTTCCTCAATGTGTAACATCCTTTCCTGCTAGCAAAGACAAGAGGTCCTTCAGCGTTTCTGGATGAGTAAACTACTTCAATTCAAGGAATTATTTTTTATCAACACTACTTCAAGCAATCCTGGTCACACTACTATCGTAAAGATTTGGGGCTGCAACATTAAATTGCGGAAAAGAACTTGGGAGCTATCCACAATACTAACAGATCTTGATAATATACAAGTATTGCATCACTCTCTCAGTCTCAAAACCAAAGGGTCTAATGTTGAACATTTTTCGTCCAAAAATAGCAGTCCTATATATAGTAAATTTAATACTCACATATTCCCACTCAGGACTCCTAGATTTATTTGTACAACCCCCCAAATCTTAGTATGTGTACTAAATCCACTTTGGGCTTTTCAATTTGGGAAGGAGGTGGTACAAATTTTTTTAATAACACCTGACATTATCAAAGTTGTCATGAAAGGAAAGAGCTTAGGAAACCTACTCCAAATCACGTTGAGTAAGAAACATGAGTACAACAAATGCTGGACAAACTTTTCAGCATTGTTAATAATGTTGATACTCATTTTGCATCGGAAATGATAACCATAGATAAAATAAAGAAGATTCATAAGATAACGGAGACAAACTAACACGCTTCATTTGATAGAGATTCTTACAGCGAAAATCAGTCTTGTATGCATCCCAGGAAAAAATGACAGTCATCATTGCCAAGTAGCTGCCAAGAACAATTCCAGTAGTAAATATCTCTGACAACTTCCAGCTGCTTGGCTGGTGTGATGGTTTTACCCGATCCTTCGATACTGTCATATTTGTACCTGAGATTCCAAAATCCTGTAAGCACATATCATTCATATAAAATAAGTCTTCAACTTGATTGGCAATAGCTAAGAGTATCAAAGACGATATCTGCACTAACAGGAACACTAGAACAATCACCCCATCGTTGAGGATAGCAATGATTAGCACCATTAAGGGTGGGAAGTCAAACGGCCATATGAGAGCCAGCAACATGAAATCCAACTTGGTTTAGCAGAATTTGTTAAATAGACAGAAAATTAGACAAAAATGCAGAATTGCAGACCACAAGGAATAACTAAAGCCAGCACTTGCAATACTTTCTTGTAGGATATAAAGGGGGACTGGAGGATGGAAGAACATCCCGGAGGAAAAAAAATATGAATGACAAAATAGCTTTACCAGAATACTGATTGTACTCAAAACTGAGTATAACTGGAACGAGAAAATAGTGTCTAGGTGATATAGCAGGTGTTTTATGTAATGAATGTCTTTTATTAGACATCTATTAAGAAAAACTGCTCTAAAATTGCAGAGTTAGAGTTGTGCACTACTGACCCTCCAATATCCTTCTGTAGGAGGGGAACTTCGTGGAAGGCATTAGGTAAAGTTGGTTGTTGTTAGATGACCCCAACCAACATTGGGTAACCTATTCTTTTTGGTTTTACCTTCGCAATATGACCATTAAAGAGATCTGGTACAATTTTGATTTTTGCAGATGTGCACCAAAATTTTTGAAATGCAACACACAAGGGTAAAGTAAGAGCTGATATAGCCATTATGTTTTCTTATTCCCTTAGTTCAACAAAGGAAACCTTTTTGGCATATACTGCTAGCAGCCAACTACTGCATTTTTCAGAAGAAGGTGTAGGCTTACCAAGTAATTCTTCATCCTCTGGAAGATTGCCCTGCTTGGTTTTTTTTTTTTTTTTTTTGGATAACATGAGTGTCCAAGCTTTGCTTTAATAATCCCATGGGCCCTGAAGTTAACGACTAGGAAAACCTCCAGTGGAAGATTTCCCTTCTTGTTAACACAACACTTATAATGACACTAAGGCCAGGTTTTGTTAAAACAACGTCAGTTCCACGAGCTACATCAGTTGCATCAGCAACAGCTATGCCTATGTCGGCTCTTCAGTTGTATCACTGACTCAACGTGATCTTTCTGAGTGTGTACCTCTTGGAGCCTGTTACAAGAAGAAAGACCATTATAACTATCAGATACAGCTTTCTTGTCAGAGAATATAAACAATATCTGAAGGTAAGACTTGCTTTGCTGCAAATCTTACCACTCTTGCCGGCCTCGGGTTATGAGGATTGCAATTCTTATTTCATCCATTTGCTTCATCCTCAAATTGACAGAGCTCCAGCAATAACAATTAAATCAGTCAAATTGTCTTAATTTTAAAGCCCGTATAACTCTCAAGGACCTTTCATATATTTTGATAAAACCAAGAAGCTATTTATTACAGTAGATCTTCAATCTCTCTTCTCCATATTTACCGATAATTTGTACCTTCCAATCCATCTTGACAATTTAATTTCTTTTTGCTTGAAGTTACCATGTTTGTATTGGATTCTTTAGTTTCAGATATGAGCCTGTAAATGTCATCTACCTACATAAAACAATCTTCATTTTCCTCTATGGGGGTTTCGTTGTCTGTTCGTGCTCTTAGCCTGCCAGTAGCCCCCCGCCCCCATATCTCGCTCTTCATAAATTATAAAAAAAAATCCTAAAAACACTTGATCCACGCAAAATGTTACTGGAGACATTGTCTTTATTTGTGTTTCAGCATATCATCGTCCTAACAGAAAAAGAAAAAAAAGTCACCTGTTATTTGCATACATATATGCTGTCAACACAAGAAACACAATAATGTCAGTCAAGCAAGTCAGCTCAGTAAAGACACAACAAGTGAAAGAGAGCAGCACTTGAAGTTATGAAAATAATAAATTGCATGAAATCAATGTAAAGAGATGGAGCTCCAATTACTGAACAAACCGTAGAAACACCAGAATGCTTTTTTAAAAGTCAATTATTGTATAAAAGAAAAAGATGCACCGCGAAAGGCTAACCAGCAAATAATTGAATGCTGGAAAAGCATAAAGAGCTATAATAGGGAAGCCGGACACAGAAAAAATATCCCTTCAAATAATAGATATATGAGCAACAAGCCAACTATTGTAGACATCTGATTTGAACAAGCACAACCTATGGTCTAATTTGGTGTCAGCCAACAAGTCAGATCAGCTGGAGTTTTAATATGTCTGAAAAGACACTGTAGTTGCTAATCAAGGTCTATTTCTTCTCATTAGTGTTAGTGACATTTTTAAAGGTAAGACATTTTTATTACCAAATTTGTTCCTAATTTAGAGAAAAGTTTGACAATATTAAGAAACTTGGCCTCACAGTGTCCAAAGATCGAAAATGCCCTCATTTTCAGGCTTTTCTGAACTAAGAAAGCCCCATATGTGGGTAGAAAGCTAGCGTGTGTTATGTCAGTCATATGGTTGGCTTATCTAAGTACATCTAATTGGCTGACACCATCAGCCAAGTGAAAGAATATTAGCAACGACAAGGAGGACTTACGCATCCAAACTTCCATTTAAGGAAGATCGATATTTTGAGAACCTGATGGAGACTACATGTTCCCAAGGGGAAACTTTATCACACAGCAATGTTACCTCAGGAGGAAGACAGAGTTTGAACCCCTCCCGTCCCTCAATGTGCAATAGGTTTGCCTACTAGCATGAGATAAAAGGACTTTCACTAAACGAGTGTTTCAAAGAATCTTGCTCAGGCTACTACACCAAAGATTCGGTCTGTGACATCTTCCCCTGGAAGAACTTGGGAGCTTTCTTAAAACTAACAGAAGATAATAAGTGAGTATTGCATTACTCTCCCTGTCTCCCAGTCCCATTAAACCTTTTTCGTACAAAAAGAACTTCCCTATTGAGCATTTAAGGCGGTTAAGAAGAAAAAATACCTTTCATTACAAAAAGAAAAAGGAAAAAGCAGACAAGTGCTCATTATGCCATTACATATTCCAAACACGTGAAGCCTAACTCAAAATGGTTCAAAATTACTTGCATACTTAGAGCATCTCCAATGCAAGGTTTTTTGAGAAGTTTGTGAAGTAAAAACGTTTCTAAAAAACCTTTACCCATAGTGACAAACCTATAGACTTCTTTTTTCTACAAACCACTTTGTCTAGACAAACCAAGTTTGTGGCATAATCTTTTTCTAAATTGGGTCCCTCATCTAGAAGTTTTTGGAGGTTTATACCATTGGGAGAAAGGGGTGAAGAAAAAAGGATTTTTGCACTGATGATATGGTACAAGTAAAAACCTTCTTAGAGCTTTGTAGCATTGGAGATGCTCTTAGAAAGGTAGGGGGGTTTATACATGGTCAACACTCAACAGTTTGCTACTTTCAGATTACGAGTACCAAAAAGTGTTATACAAGGCCCATCAAATTATTATATATATATATAAGAGACATTTTTTGGGAGTAATGAGGCATGCCACGTAGGTGAGAATTTTAAGAGCGCGTCATCTAAGCAAAGATATAAAGACAAAAATTAACGGGTGTAAAACGTTTAGGACTCTTAGATATCCTAGTGTTTAGGATTCTTGAGTTGTGATAGACCTCTAGAGTTTTATAACAGTTATTATATACTAGAACTCTGTCAAATATTTGAAATCAAATATAACTTTTTCTACACATCTCAAAAAATAATATCTTTTATACCATCAAATTCGCATCGAAAAATACTTTAAAACGAGATGCATATACACTATGTATAAGAACCATGTAAGATCGCAGGAATATGTTGGTTCCCGTAAATAAGTAAAAATCATAATAATATTAACAATAAAATTAAGGCTGAAAATAAAAAATGAGCAAATCTTTAGCCATCTAAGTAATATTTTAAAGAGCATGCCATAGAATATTAAGCATAAAAATTAAAGTAACCCATACTCATAACACATACTTTGTACAAAAAGTATAAAAATATATAGAAATAAGAAAAGAAAAAGAAGATTTTTCACACTTTATTAACTTAGTAATTAGTATACTCAAATCAATTTCCAAATAAAACTATTTTTAACATATCAATCAATATATAATATAAAGAAGTTTCATAGTAATAAAGTTTTGGATAACGAAAAAGAGAGATTGAATTGTGCTAAATAGTTAAAGTTTTATTGGCGTCATAACTACTTTATGTTTGTCTAATATTCAAAGTCGAATACAACTATCCTACACATCTTTAAAAATAATAATATTTACATCATCATATTTGTATCATCATCATCATCAACATCATCATCATCATATTTAGATCTCTGTCAAATATTTATAAAATCAAATATAACTTTTTTACATGTCTAAAAAAATAATCTTTTAAATCATCAGATTTGCATCGAAAAGTACCTTAAATCATTCATTTACAATATGTATAAGAAACATGTAAGATTGGTTTGAAAATAAATTTGAGCAAATATATTTTAAGTCCGTGCATAGCACAAATTTGATTACTAAAGTTGCATCACCTAAGCAATTAGTATCAACAAAAAAAAATAAATTAAAAGCAAGTCACATAAGCCAGAAATATATTTTAGAATATTGAAAGAAAAAAAAAAGTGGAGAATGTGATACATGCTTCTCCTCATGTTCACATTTCACCTTTTATTGATTCAAGGCTCCTCTGATATGATATGTAATAATTGAACATCGATCTAGCAACTATTCTAAAGTAACCATTTTTGGAGGTTCAATTTGGTTAGAACCCTATTGTATTTTAGGAGGATTATGATAACTAATATCTTTTTTTATTAAATGCCTCATATAATCACTTCTCCATTTTTTTGAACATTTTCTCACCCTTTATTCTCCCTCATCTCTTTGCTTTCAAATTTTCTTATTTATTCTAGCAAATCTTGATGATTCGAGGGGCGTGAAAAATTAAAGAGAGATCGACCTAAATCACTAATGATAGCATAAATCTAGCATCACTATATAGCATGCATAATTATAATCAATTAAAAATTATTTATGATTTCTTTTTTTTAAATAGGCATGTTAGTGTGCGTATTTGACCAAATCAATATTAATATACAGACATTTTACTCAACCCGTGCAACGCACAGACTTTAAAACTAGTTTACACAATAACACTACAAATTTTGTATACGGTAGCAGCTACAGTTGCTCTCTTCTTCCTTTCAGACTCGAATCAGACTTGCAACACATGTACAAACTTCCATAACGTCCATTTTCAGCTTCTTCTCGAGTCTCAAACAACCATGTAGCCCCATCAAATATACACAAATCCCATCCACCTCCATCCTACAGAAAACAAATTCTCTTCTAATTAGAAGATAGCACAGAGGTTTGCCCTCTTCTCCTTTAGGTATAGAACAGATCAAACACCAGTTATTTCTTTCCAACATTACCTAAATATTATACAAAGATGCATTGGTTTCAAGCAAGCCCACACGATCCCCAATTTGGGGCAATTCTGGCAACACTGAGTTACCAGAATAGAATGTAGGGTATTCGAATTACTCAGTCAAACCATTATCAAGATTGACACCAAACAAGACATATTTAGCATCATCTTCTTTGACCATCAAATTTGTAGGGAAGAAAATAAAATTTTCAGCCCAAACTCCCTTGCCACAAATGACATTTGTCTGGTTGTTTTTTATAGGATCAAACCATGCTAGGGTCTTAAGGTCAAATATGTAACTAGTCCTAAACCCATAATCATAACCACCCTCCACCACCACTACCAGCTTGGAGTTTAAGGTTACTTTCTAACCTAACGGGACTGGGCTTAATTTAATGAGCCCAACAAGAAAACGGAAGTAACCTAACGTGACATCCCGTAACCTTCCATAACCTAACGTACGATAACGTAACCCGCAAACGGAAGACTTCAAGGAAAACCCAACAAAACTACAAGGCACATAATCCAAATTAAAAAGAGCTGAAAATTGATGTGAACACAAGCATCGTACATGGAAATCAGAGTATTCACAATAACTAATGTACATGAAAATCATAAATTTACTAGGAAGTATTTAAGATAATAGAACAAACATGAAAACAATTCAGTTTCAAACATTACCAAATCATAATATTCTTCATGTTCATATATCACTATTAAGTAGGTTGGTTTGCCTTTTATCAGACTAACTAAACATTACAGATGAGTGAAGTTAAAACATTATCTTAGCTTACTACCTAATTAAGATTTAAGAACGAAACTTTACTAATCTGAAACACCACCAGAAACGACTCCTATTGATCATCATCTTCACCTTCTCAATGCTTGCAGTTGGTTCCCTTCTTGTAATTCTTACGGCAGTCATTCTTTTCACACATGGAATAACCCCTTTGAGTATCCTGTGAAAAGAATAAAATAGAAGATAGCTAAACTAACACTTTAATTTATTAATTAATTACTATGAGAAGATGAAACGGGAGAAATCATTACCGCCACATGAGTAATGTATCCATTGATGATCTCAAAAATCCTTCCGCACAAACTGCAGCGTACCACATTTTGAACAACAAAAGAGATTATAGATCAAAGAAGAGAAAATCAGTGAGTCAAAGTGTGATCAAGTAACTATTGTCTTAAATGAATTGCATGTTATATTGGGGTGAAGATTCAGAAAAAGATGAGTGTGATGTTTGTCACACTTCAAGGTATAAGCAAGTGAAAGGGAAAGGTAATGAGATTGATACAAGTAAGGAGGTCTAGAATGTTAATCGTGGTGAGCCAGCCAAGGTTATGCGGTATTTTCCTTTGATTCCCAGATTGGAAAGGATTTACATGTCGCCTAAAACAGTCGAAGACATGATATGGCATGACAAGGTTCGTGCAAAGGATGGCATGTTAAGGCACCTAGCAGATGGCCAAGCTTGGCGAGATTTTGATGATCGGTATCCCCAATTTTCGTGTGATCCTCGTAGTGTTAGATTAGGTCTTGCAAGTGATGACTTTAATCCTTACCGACTTATGAGTACCAATTATAGTATATGGCCAATGGTGTTGATTCCCTATAATTTGCCCTCTTGGATATGTATGAAGACATCATCATTCATTCTCTCAATGATTATTCCTGGAAAATCTAGTCCTGGAATTGATATTGATGTGTACTTAAAACCATTAATACATGAGTTGAAGTTGTTGTGGGAAGGTGTTGATGCATTAGATAGTTATGGTGGAGAATATTTTACGTTGAGAGCATCTTTAAGTTGGACTATTAATGATTTTTCCGCGTATGCTATGCTATCCAGATGGAGTACGATTGTACGAAGGGTTACAAAGCTTGCCCTTTGTGTACCAGTTCCACTCATTCATACAAGGTTGCTGGTAAGTATTGTTATCTAGGACATCAAAAATGACTACCTATTGATCATCCTTATAGATCAAAAAGTGTGTCATTTGATGGGAAAGAAGAGTATGGTGATCCTCCCGTTTTTGCATGTGGGACCGATGTATTAAGGCAACAAGAGAGAGTTGGTTATGTATATGGAACCTCAAAGCGGACGAAAAAGCCGGTACAAAGGAAGAGAAAAAGAGAGCATAACAATGGTATATCTTCTGTTGAGGTAGATGCAGATGGTGTCAATGAGGATAATGATGACGAACTTTGGAGTAAGAGGAGCATATATTTTTGATTTGCCGTATTGGGAGCATAATCCTCTAAGACATTGTTTAGATGTTATGCATATTGAAAAGAACGTGTGTGATAGTTTGCTGGAAACTTTTTTGGCTATGGAGAAGAGTAGAGATGATATGAATGTTAGAAAAGCTTTGGAAGAATTGGGCATTAAGTCACACCTTTGGCCTCGACCTCCCACGAATAGTCAAAACTTGTATATGCCTCTTGCCTCGTTCTCAATGTCAACAGAGGAGAAGGAGCGATTCTTGAAAGTGTTGCAAAAACTTAGAGTTCCCGACAGTTATGGATCTAACCTTTCTAGGTGTGTCAACATGAAAACTCGAAAACTGTTGAACCTCAAGAGTCATGACAACCATGTCCTGATGCAAGATATCCTATCAATAGCTTAACGAGCATCAAGGACTACAAAAGTTATTGACTTGATTTCAAATTTGTCTTCATTCTTCAAGGATTTGTGCTCCACAACTGTAGATCCAGAAAAACTTCATGATCTCCAATCAAGGATTGTCTTGATCTTATGTGATATGGAGAAGGAGTTTGTTCCCCCATCCTTAGCGGTCATGATTCATCTAATGATTCACTTAGTAGATGAGGTTAGGCTTGGTGGTCCAGTGCAATATAGATGGATGTATCCCGTTGAAAGGTTAATAGCTCTTCTATACTTCTTTTTTTCTATGTTATTTTAGATATTGTTTCCTTTAGTTTTTCAAAAGATATTGATTACCTTATGTACTAAAGGTACTTGGTACATCTGAAATCATATGTAAGTAACAGAGCTATTCCAGAGGGGTCAATTGCAGAAGGCTATGTTCTAGAAAAAACTATTATATATTATTCAAGATACCTAGAAAGCATGGACACTATATTCACTAGGCCTAAAAGGAACGATGATGGCATGTCAAATACAGATACATACTTGTTCAACTCGGGTGGTCGGGTTGTTGGTTCGAGTAAACTTGTTTATCTCGATGATAAAAGTTTGAAGCAAGCACATTGTTATGTTTTGCTTCACGCGGATGAGATAAAAGACCTTCGAGAGTGAGTTTACTTATTATATGATTATTTTAGCTAAAGCTTTCACTTTTGAGTGGGTATCTCTTATATGCCGTAATATTTGCAGTGAATTCTTACGTCAAAAGCGACTAGGAATTCATACTAGAGGAAATCAAAATGCAGAAGGCAATGAGTATGATTGGTTCATCAATGAATTTCCTGAATGGCTTCAAAATCAGGTTACCATTTCTTAGAATGAAAACCATAAATTAAAATCAACAATGAACTTTTCACTTAATTATCTATCATTGTAGGTTCCTAACATTGATGCCACCGACGAGGAAGGAAAGTTCAGAAAGGCTTTGGCTGGTGGTCTCAGTGATGTAGATAGAAGAATGTCTGGCATTATAGTCAATGGATACAAGTTTCACACACTAACTCGTGAACGTTCCCGAAAGGCGCAAAACTCGGGGATTATGGTGGAAGCTGATGAAAAATTCTACTATGGAAGACTTGTGGATATATATGAATTAAATTATTACGAAGCTTATAGAGTTGTAATGTTCCGCTGTGATTGGGTAGACATAGACAAGGGTTTGATAGAATACATAAATGACGGTGCTAGAGTAAACTTCTCTAAGTTGATGCAACGTGGTCGACGTTTGCAAGATGACCCATTTGTATTCTCATCTCAAGCAAAACAAATCTTTTACATTGATGATGAGATGCAGAAGGGATGACAACATGTATTAAGACTAAGCCCAGAGACACGTTTGGCTTAAGGGAGGATTACTTAGTTTCAGCAGACTTTATTTTTGCCTTTTTTATGTACCCTTTTTTTTTCTACTGGCAGTGACTTGTGCTCTGTTATGTGAAGCTTTAGTTTCAGCACACTTTATTTTTGCTTTTCTATGTGCCATTTATTTTATTTTCTACTGCTGGTGACTTTGTGCTAATCTATGTTATGCGTATTCCATGACTATAATCCTAATTTTTCCTATCTGAATTATCTCATAATACTTGTTGTTATTATTAACTTTTTTGAACTTTTAGAGAATGGAAACCACCGAAACATGCAACCACTATAACATCAATGCTTAACAAAGAAGCAGTGACTCGATCACCATCTGTTCCATTTCAGCCCGGCCCAACACCACAGCCACATATGTCACACGTTCTTTCACTGGCAGAAAAGTATTATGGAGGATTTCCACATAATACACCACTTCCAGAAAACCCAGGTAATTTTTCTTATGGGTCACAACCTTTGATGACTTCATCTACATCATTGCTACAGAGAGCTACTGCATTCGGAGAACAACTACCAAATAAACTGCCAGAAATGGGAACATTTTCTCAAAGTTCAACATTGTAAGTGCCTATTATTTATTTATTTTTGGATAGAATGTAAGTGTATTCATTAGTATTTGCTTGTGCTGGAGAAAGTTGAGATTCTGTGAGCTTTAAATTATGGCTATTGAAGTCTATTGATGTACTAGTATTGCTAAATGCATTGCACATTTGCACGTGTATGTTTTAATTATTGTTTATCTGCCTAGTCTCCATCCAAGTTCAAAATCTGGCAGCAAAAGCTCTATGCCTGGGTCAAAACCTGTGGTGACTTCGTCTACATCATCACAGAGCACTCCTCCAATCAAACCACCCAAGCTTCCATCCATGGGAAAATCCCCTCAAAGTTCAACATTGTAAGTGTCTATTATTTATTTATTTATTTTTTTGGGTAGAATGTAAGCTTATTCATTAGAATTGCTTGTGCTGGAGAAAGTTGAGAATCTGTAGGCTTTAAATTATGGCTATTGAAATCTATTGATGTACTAGTATTGCTGAATGTTATGCACGTGTATGTTTTAACTATTGTTTATCTTCTTAGGCTTCATCCAAGTTCAAAATCTGGTTGCAAAAGCTCTATGCCTAGGTCAAAACCCGTGGTGACTTCTTCTACATCATCACAGAGCACTCCTCCAATCAAACCACACAAGCCTCAATCCATGGGACTATCCCCTCAAAGTTCAAAGTCATCGGAACTACATGAAAACCTTTTTTCCGCCAATGCTTCTAACCGGTCATCAAAAGCATCTAGACCCCCACCTTTTGGGACGGTGTCAACTCCTCCTATTGTTCCATTCACATCAATAAATGAAGCTAATGAACCCACCCTTAATGGTGATGCAAAAAAACCCTCAACTGCCTGTGAGCAGCATGTCAATGATTCTGCCTTGAATGGTGAACGAAAAGAACCTCCCAGCACCTCTGGTGAAAGTGAGCATTCTGATGAACAAAATGGATGCACTAGAAAGGGAAAATAAAGGCAGAAGTCGAAACCATCAAAAAAGAAATGTGCAAAAAAATCCAAAAAGTCAAAAGAGGATGAAGGTTGGCCAAAGAATGTGGAATTTGACCCCAAGGAGGATGTCATGACTATTGGTAATGTTTTCTCACCCTCACTTACTCTTTTGTTACTCATTTTAAGTGTGTGTGTGTGCGCGCAATTATTCCCTAAAACTGTTTCAAATTAAACGCATGCTCTCTTTTGAGAAAATACAGTAGAAATTGAGTCACATGAGACATAAGTAAAATTTCTCATTTTCCTGTTTCTATTACCAATTACCACTATTATCACTAGCTATAAACATAACTATTAATTGCCCTATTTTTCTTTTATAGATAATAAGACCGGTCAGCATGGAGTGGTGACTGGAGCTATTCAACCTCGAAATGTCGATAACGAAGATAAAAAGAGATATATTGTTGAGTTCAATGAACACAACCAACCACTTGGAAAGGGTGGTTATATCCTTGTCCGATTCCTTGGTAGAATGGCGAAAAATGAGAGGTTTTGTCCCATTGGTAAAGATTCTTGGCACAAATTCAGCCAAAGACTAAAGGCCGACATAATTGTATGGGTCCACGTCAGTTACTTTATTTTTTATTCATTGTGTATGAACTTGTTTCTTTTCTTGGTTTTTGTTTAATGACAGGTGAAGTAATGTGATATGTATATTTTTGGTCTCGCGGTTTTGTTTATAAACTGAAAATATTAGCTGGTTGAGTTTTCCTTTCTTCTCTCTTTATTTTTAGGAAAAGTTTATGCTGCCAGAAAAGAAGATCACTGACGACAAAGGACAAAGCTCTTTGACGCATTGGCAAGACTTGGAGGAACTACACATACACCTTGAAGAAGACTCATTTCAATCCAGAAAAGAGAATAAAACAACAAATAATTGATGATGTGCCTAATGGACACACTTCTAGCAATTGGATAGATTTGGTTGACTACTGGTGCCCAAACCAGTTTGAGGTTTGAAAATACAATAATAAAGTCTATATATGCTCTTTATTACAATCATTTATTAGTTTGTAACTAGTAGATTGCTTGAATGTAGAAATTGTCTAAATATGGAAAAGAAGCAAGGGGATCTTTGAATAATTTGAACACTACTGGGTCTACAAGCTATGCTGATAAACGAGCTGATTTTGTATGATTTCTTTTACTTTTGCATCAAATTCTTCATAAAGGTTTATTTGCTAAATTAATAATGTGACATTATTCCTAATTATATACAGGAGGAGGAGGAAGTAAGGAAGGAAAATAGGGCCTGTAGAGTTTTTTGAGAGAATTCACGAAACAATTGATGGAGGGTTTGTTGATAGAACCATTAGCAAAGAATTATTGGTATGCATTTTCAATTCATGAATATTTTTTTTTTCATTGCATGCACTAACTTGAAACCTCTAGGAGGCTGCAAAGTCCAAGATTGATGAGCGTGCATCTGACTCTTCTAAGTCCCGTGTACAATTGGAGAATGAAGTCTTTAACGAGCTTATCTATGATGAAAGGTCCATAATACCCTTACATTACCTATTTTAGCAATTTCTAAGTGATAAAAGGTCCATAATACCCTTACAATTTGTAAGTGACAAAACCCAATCAAGTATTCCCCCTCTCTCTCCTTGATACCACCCAACCCAAATCAGAAAATTCCCACACCCACTCAACCGCCAGGTCCACCACCCACCACCACCACCACGACGGTACACACACTCTCTCTCTCTCTCTTCGGCCGGCCTCGCCCCCACCACCTCCACAAACACTGTCTCTCTTTCTACCTTTCCGACACCACCAATGTCCAAAACACACACAGATTCTCTCTATCTCTCAACTTTTCGAATTCCCACCACCACTACCAACCGTCCTCTCACCGTGAAAAAAATTACAAGGCCAGATCTAGAATCGAACACTTGGTTTACAGCCATATCTGGGCTCAAGTGTATGATTTTTTCCGGTAGTTAGATGTGGGAGAAGAGGACAAGTGGGACGGTGAAGATAGCCATGGATTTCGACGCGCGGGATAGAGCTGTGGAGAAAGGGTTATTGACTTGTAGTGGCAGAGTGTAGTGAGAGGAATCAATGATGAACTAATTCGTCATTCTCAATTTAATCTAATGCACTCTCTTAACCAAAATAATAAATAAATTCTCAGATGCAAGAACTTCACAAATTGAGACCAAGAATATGAAGAAGGGGAGGGGGCTTGTGGTCGAAGGGTTGGTTTAGAGGAGACAGGAGAGAGAGGGAGAAGGGTCAAAGGGTGCGGGTAAGGGCATGTTGGAAAAGTTTGTACTAAATTTTAGTTTCCTTGGTATTTGGTCCATTTGGTTATGTAAGGAAGAACCTGGGACGGAGAAAATATATAGTTTTCAGGCTTTTGGTGGTTAAGGGATTGGGAGCCGAATATACATGATGAAACGGAATGATATTATCATTTTCAACAACATTAGGATATCTAAGAAACGTACAACAAACATTGAACTTTATAGTTCTGACTATCTGTGCATTGGACGGACCTGGTTCTATTAGCAAAGAGTGTATTATTCCTCCCTCTCCATATCTCATACAAGGTTGCTAAGATAGTCAGAACTATAATGTTTGCAACTAGGATCAAGGTGCATACCCCTATTATTCAGCACATCAACGGTAGCTAGGCTCACGGATGTTTTTTTTTTTCCTTGAGCTGAATTCCCTGAACTGATTTCAAATCTGATATGATGCCTATAAATGCTGAATTTGTTGAGTTTTAGACATAAATGCAAGTTCAAATCATGTTGCACAATGGTTAACGAGAGGGGAAGTAAATATAACTTGATTTTCATTGCTTAAGGTCGTAGCAAGTTAGCTCATTACATTATGTTATAGTACTCAGAAACTCAGACCTGCTTTCAACTTGTTAGTGTTCCGTTGTGCATATTCTGCTGGTGTTGGAGGTCTGTAATAAGCTAGTTTCCTATGTGTGGACCAAATGTAGACTACTTAAGTTTAGTTTTCAGAGATAAACGTCTAGTTGGTTTTGGCTTTGCGTAGTGTTTTTACTTTTTTCAGGTCTGAAATTCAAACGTGAATTTTGTGTGCAGTCCTAATCTTTCCATGTCGTTCTAAAGCCGTGTTATTTGCATGTTATGACACTTAGATCGAGCATATACATTCGCTGGTTGGACATATTTCTGGTGTTGTGGTCTCTTACTCTTGACTTGAGTACAATGTTCGGTGCATTCGAATGTTTGTAATGTCTTATAGATATATAATAAATTATTGTCCGACCAACTATTACTCATACTATTTTTATGTTTTTATTAATAATTAAGCAGGTTCATGATATATCGAGCGCCAACTATACCCACAATGGATCAGAAGATCTGACCCCTACTCACGCAGCTCACCAATAAGCTAGCTAGCTAGGCGCGTGTAGGCCATTATTGCATCTTAGAATACCAGCATAGATGCGGACAAGTAGATGGACATATTTTAGTTACACTTAATATTTATGTCGGACAGGATTAGTTGTGTTTTATAAATCTAGGGACCCTTAAATCTATTTATGCCTTATATTATGTGCTCTTTTGAATTGTATAGAAGAGTATATATATTAATTTGAAACAGTGTGATATATACATTGTTTATTATTTTGATTACTACAGGTTGAATATTGGAATTGTGTGATATATATATATATATATATATATATATATATATATATATATATATATATATATATATATATATATATATATATATATATATATATATATATATATATATATATATATATTGGAACTAGCTAGCAACAAAAGCGCCAGTGAATAAGCGAAGTTGCGGGCAGAAAACATGCGACACCAATAAGCGTCGAAAGTTCTACAGGTCGACCAATAAAAGCGTCGAGGTATTTAAACATTCGACAGACAAAAGCGCCTAGAATCAAAGAAAACTTGACAGAAAAAAGGGTCGAGAAATTCTCGACGGCTGAAATCTCGACGCTTTTAAAAGCACTACAAGAAAAAGCCTTTTTGGCAACGATAAAAGTCGTTGCGAAAAATAGCATATCGTTGCAAAAAATATTTATCGCAACAACTTTTGTCGTTGCAGGGTCGTTGCGTGTCATGGCGTTACAAAAAAATGACGCAACAACTTTGGTCGTCGCAATAAATGAATTTTTTGCAACGACTACTGTCATTGCTATATAAATGTCGTTGCAATACCTTACCCTCTATGTACGCTAGATAAACATTTATCGCAACGAGTTCAGTCGTTGTAAAAAAATACTTTATTTTTTACGACGTTGAATGTCGTTGCAAAAGATATGAGATAGAGAAATGTTTTTCTTGCTATAGCAACAAGCAAGTCGTTGCAATTGCTATAGCAACAAGCAAGTCATTGCAATAAATAATTCACAGAATAAAAAAAAATATATAGCTGCAGAATTGAACCTCCAATTTATTCCAAGGATTTAATATATCAAATAAATACAATAAATTATCAATCAACATCCAAAAGAAATTACATCAAACAACGTATTGTCGTATAGGCAAACCATGTCTAAAACTCATAAAAGTTCACTAGATTTTCACTTTGCCATTTTTGTAAACATAGTAGTGCATGTAGTGCCTCCTCTTGCTATAAGAACATGATCTCCACATTGCGCTCTTTAAATAACATTTCCATCAGCCACATTGTCACCATGTTGAATAGGTAGTGTATAAGATGTCATGGTCAGAAATAGAAAGTAAAACACGTGTCTTCTTGGAATATCAGCTCACTTCACAAAACAGCACCAAATTACTGCAGAAGTATGCCTCATGACAACAGCAACAGCCTCGTACAGCAGCAGAACACAACAGACAACAGACAACCAACAACAAATGAGGTTCATGGCAGCTACAATTACAGCAGCAAAAAATCATCAGAACAACATGACAACAGTAACAAACAAACCCAGATGGAAACTCAATTTGACGTCATTTTGCCATTTTGCCATTTCAGTAAGAACATGTCACTTTGCCACACTTCTAATGCCTCAATTTGATTCTAGTTCCTCCTCAATACTTACTGTGTACTTGCTTGATCTATACCATATTCTAAGTCATATAAGCATCAAAGGTAAAATCAAGAAGAATGTCCTCAACTTTGCTGTCAACAAATGTACCTGAACGAAGCATTGTGGCTACCAAATTACTGCCGGTGCAAAAAGCACTACATAAAAATATAAAAGCAAAAGTAGTTAACTGATACTCACATTCTTGATGTAGAGAAACTGCACAAAGAGGCTTTATCAGTTTGGATAATTAATAAATGCGATAAACAATGCTGTCAAAACCAATTTTGTAAGCTACTTAAACTCATAACACCAAGTATACGCACAACATATGGTGGTTAAGCTCAAAGAATAACTTACTCAAACATGGAACTCATAAATACCTCATGAACTTGCTAATCATGGGAAGAAGAAAATAAACTAGGAGCTATTGAAACAGTAGGCTGGATCTTCTTCCTATAACCTGTTAGCACAGAAGAACCTAGAGCTAAAAATAATCAAAATACCACAAGCCAGAATGCACACTAAAACAGAATGCACTTGAGCACATTTGCTACTTTAAGCACTTAAAACCAATTTTGTCCATCTCCCTCTAATTAGCTACTAAGCAAGGTTAAAGGAAATACTGTATTTTAAGTCTGAAAACGGCATATTTATTACCTATACCATCAATACAGTTCTGAAATTTCAGCTCATGAAATGTTATATTGTTATAATCAAGCTTGTAATATCAAACTTCAACTTTGACTTACTGAATTATCCAGCATTACAACCATTTTAACATGCTCAGAACAAGAAGTAGCATAAGATCATGTCTTGAAATTCAGTCCACAAACTCACCACAAACAGGAGAAATCATCACTTAAAATGCACAATAAGTACGTCAAACTGATCTGTAACTTATTCGCACTAGTTCATAGAAACATCTCAGATTTAGCTCAGCTTTAAATGAGAATTCTCATAGGTAGAATCTATCTTATCCAATACACATTTAACCATTTCTTTGAGGCCTTTATTACTTGAGTTGCAGCTCTTTTCCAAGCAAGCAAAATCACAATTTAACAACAAAAATCAGAACGAGTTCAAGTGTGAGAAACATAACCAAATCTTGCACTTTAACCTCGAATGTCTCCTATTTCAGCTTTTGACATTTCCCTTGATTAGTCCATCAAACCACCAATAATGTATTGTATCTAAGCTCAGTTTGATCCTTAAGCATGCTGAAAATGCAAGTTAATACCCAGATACCATCAGCTTAAAAACAGGAATCAAGAAATAAGACAAGATAGAACTGAAACCAACCAAATTTAGATTCGAATTAGCTCCTCTCTTATCAGATACCAGCATGTAAGCATCCATAAAACAGGTTCGATTCACTAAATGGCAAGTTAAGTCAACATCTAACCAAGAGAGCACCTGCAGATCAGTTTTAAGCTCATGTTCAGATCAGGAGTTCTAATATTCAAGAGCTTTCCTAAGCATCCTTAAAATGAACTCCAGAACTTATACTTTCCTCTAAAAGACATACTAACAATAGGTTGGGGGCTTTTTAATATGGTGATCAGAAGAATAATAAGTAAATAGAAGTCAGCAAAACTAAAATAATCTAATCTATCTATTTACAAGTGAAAGAAGAATAAATTAAGCACTGACTTCCTTAGCCCAATTCAGACTATTACTAGTTCTTAGTCCCGATTTCATCAGGTAATCACACAAGCCAGATTGACTGTGGAGTCTTTACCTACTGTCCATAATATTTTTAAGTGTAGAATTCATAAAGACAATTCCATAATGAACCATCTTTGGAAGGGATGGACATAAAAATGGCCATTCTAGCATGAGTTTTAGTTTTAGGGTAATATTAGTTTTATCTCCGTGCTCCGCACGGACTCGTGAATATCTCTCGAAAATGAAGATAACTTTTAAGATGATACCTCATGCCTGCTTTATACCGCACGGTATGAAATGTCCCTTTGAACCGACCTACATCAAAATGAGAATGAATGTAAAAGAGATTGATTTATAAACGTAGATCACGTAGGAACATACCACTTAAATAAATTTCATTTATGCTATAAAAGATTAAAAGATCAAGTTAAATACATATGATATCAAATAGTTAAGGTATTGTTAGATGTATCGTTCAATGTTATTTAACTAAGTTGTGCACATGTGGCATCTACGTGTCATCTTCACACGAATATTTTTTCTTATGTGGCATCCTACATGTCATCACCGCAAGAAAATGACCTAACTTTTGTAAGACTATCTCATTTTGAAACTTTTTTTCAAATCCAATCCATTGAAGTAAGATTTATAACTTTTTGACTTACGTAACTAAAGTTATTTTATTTTATTTTGTAATATAAAAAATGCTAATAAATATGTAACAAAGCCAACTAATGATGAGGCATTAATGAGTGACACTTGGATGGTGAGTTGTTAAACTATGTAGCAAGTTTTGCTTACGTGACGATTAGGTGTCATCGTCACACGAATATAAACCTCCTACGTGGCGTCCTACGTATCGTGTCCACACGAATTGGACTTACTTTTATACGTATACTGATGTGACGTCTATGTGTCATCTTCACACGAACATATTCCTCCCATGTGGCGTCTCACATGTAATCTCCGACGAAAAGAACTCAACTTTATAGGACATATGTATCTCATTTTGAAGTATTTTCCGAACTTGATCCAATGGAGGAAGACTTATATTTTTTAAAGTTACTTAACAAAAGTTATTTTATTTTCTAATCTGAACAATATGATAATAAATATTATATTGTACTTATGAAGTCAAATAATAATTATTAATTAATGCTTGACACACTTGGATGGTAGCTTAGGTGGTGGCATACGTGTCATCACCACACAAACTTGGCGCTTACGTGGCATCTTAGGTGTCGTGCCCATATGATTTCCAGCGCTTACATGACATCCCACGTGTCGTGGCCACACGAAATGGACTCACTTTTATATATATATATATATATATATATATATATATATATATGATCATGATCTAAACCATTTAACTTCTCACTTAATTATTAGTAAGTCAACAAAATGTTCACAAACCCATGACCTTCTGTCTATACTACATTCAGACACAATGAAGAAAAACAATATTCAAGTCCAGTTCACCAAAAAACACAAAAGTTGAGAGCTTAAACTGACAAAATTCACAAATTCTGACTCTAATATCACCTAAGACAACTTTGATCAACTCCCGTGGTTGGTTTAATAATTAAGTATTAATTCTTTAGCACAAAATTTCAGTAAAATAGCAATAGATCCTGCAACTGCAAATAAACATTAGAAAGAAGCAGTTATTGAAAAATAGTAGGTGCTAGGTAGATAGCAAACTACTACAAAAAAAACTCAGATTCAACTCTTGTAGGTACCCAGTTTAATTTGTTCTAGAGTCTCTTGCTTTTAGATTGTGCTGAATAACGAATTCAAAAGCACCAAACTTTGGCCAATATACAATTTCTCCAAATTATTGACTTAAGCAATCAACTTCGTAATATGTCTAACTCAAGAGCAACTAATATTCTACTAAATATCTACAAGTTCCACATATATTAAGCTAAACTAAGCATAGAACTAGATTTCTACTCAAAACATGGAAAATTTACAGTTTTTATTAGAAAAAAAGATACATAGCCCTATGCGCTTGTTGCTGCAGCCCACCACCTCCAGTTCGTCTGTCACATCGCCACTGCTTTCTCTGTTCACAAACAAACTTCGTTGCTTGAGACCCCAAATTGTAGAAAATGATGTGAGAAATAGTAAAAGGGAGAAACAGCGAGTGAGTGTTATGGAGAAGAATTCCATCCAAAATTTGTCTTTGAACGTAGAAGCAATTTGCGAAAATTCGACCTAAAATCGAAAAACTTAACCCTAACCCTAAAATCAAAAGTTCAACCACTTAAAAATGAAATCCAGCAGTATAATCGAAATTCAGCTCCAAACTCAAAATTCAGAACATCACAATCCAATAAATCTATTGAAAAAATGAAACGAAAACAAGAAAAAAATAAATATACATACCTATTTGGTGA
Organism: Tetragonia tetragonoides; assembly: GCA_038025085.1. Taxonomy (NCBI): domain Eukaryota; kingdom Viridiplantae; phylum Streptophyta; class Magnoliopsida; order Caryophyllales; family Aizoaceae; genus Tetragonia; species Tetragonia tetragonoides. The sequence continues at coordinate 44,917,307 of CM076139.1, forward strand.
TCTGTCGGTAATTGGTCCTAACAGAACCCCGCCTACCGGAGAAACGTGTACTTAGCAATGGAGCAGCTGAGAGAGAAGAGAGACGCGGTGGAATTCAGCGTGGTGGCTGCTGGGTAGTGTGTTTGGATGGGGAGAGAGAGAGATGAGAGAGAGACAGAGAGAGATGGGAACAGACAGTTTAGGAATGAAGACATAATGGTTTGGATTGAGGGTCATGTTCGGTTCTGGGGCTGCGGTTGGTGGTGGTGGTGGTTCAACGCTCGCCAGTGATGAGGGTTTTGAGGAGAGAGAGAGTGTGTGTTTGTTTTGGGGAAGATGGAGGGTTGTTTCATGTCTGTGTGAAAAGTGAAGACATAATGGTATTTGGTCTTTAATCGGGGCAAAAAAATTTTGCAACGACCTCGTCGTTGTCATATATAAGGGTTATGTTTAGCAACGACCAATATTGTTGCAGTAAATAAGTCTTTTGAACCGCAACGATTATTGTCGTTGCAAAATATAGTCATGAAGTATTGTAACGAGTATTATCGTTGCAAAATATAAGTCCCAAAATTTAACTTTGTCCGCCATTTATTTTGGGTGGAGGGAAATGAAAATTCTATAATCGTAACAACTTTTCGCAACGACAGACATGAAGCGTTGCCCAACACATTTATTACAACGATATTTACATGTTGTTGCGAAAGTCTCGCTGCTATAAATGGTTAAAAAAATACCGACGCTTTTTGGCGTCGAGAATTAAGCAAAAAGCGTCGGGAACCGACCCGTTTTCTAGTAGTGATCATATATGATGGAGATTGGAGGTTCAAATAAAGTCTCAATTTTTCTAAATTACCCGCCAAAATGTTGATTGTGTTACAAGAGTGATTAGATTACAGGCTACTCCATCCGTTTCGGAAAAACCTTAATATTTAGTTTTTGAAAGTCAAAGTTTACAAACTTTGACCATTGATTCATGAAAAAAAATAAAGATTTATAATGTAAAAATATTCTAGTTAGACTAATTTTAAATAGTACTTTTGAGAAATCATATTTTCATAATTTATATATTCAAATAAATACAAATACTTACGGTCAAAGTAGTGCATTGAGGACCGTAAAAAAGAAAATGTTAAGGTTTTTCTGAAACGAAGGGAGTAATAAACAAGCCCCTACAATCTAACGAGCATCTTTTAAATCCATGTAAACAATCTCCTTTATCCACTGCTCTCTTTGGCTTCATGGATCAGTTGCTAAAAACTGATTGTATAGTCCAGGAGCATTGCTCCCTCTCTCACAAAATAAGTGGAGCCTATTCTGAATTTAAATTGATAATCTCCTATTTTGTGAGAAAGGGAGCAATAGTCACGGACTACACAATAATTTCTGTGCTAGGCATACTATGTATAACAGATAACTACAGCGTAGTTAAGCTAATTAACCTCCTCGTTAATTAGGTACAAATCTAGAGACCATATGTCAATGACTGATGCTGACCATAATGAGAAAAGAGAGGAAATGGGAAAAAAGAATCCATCAAGCATCACACCATTCTTCCAATCTTTTGGATCAAACTTTTACTTCCAGTTCCAGGCCATAGTCATCGAGAATCACTTTTGTATGAAGTACTGGACTGTCATGACCATCTTGTGAACGATTATGGTCAAGGTTTTATGGACTGTCATGACCATCTTTGATTTTTCACTAATTCAGGGTTAATATTTACTTTTCTGTTTAACATTGTTGTTTATGTGTGACCTGTGTACAGGAAGAATTAGATTTTTTCTGTTTTTGACAAGGCAAGGAAGCCGACCACGAATGGCCAAGAGTCACAAAGACTCAATACAGATTACAGAACCCCGAACATAAAAGATAACTACTTCTAAATCAAACTAAGATCCAGTTAGATGTATTATGTGTACTTGAGCTTATGTGCACACTGAAAATGATAAAATCTGAGATGCACTTAGTAATTTGTAGAATTTTCTATGTTCTTATGAGCTTCTGTGCTGTATCTATGACATGCTTAATGAGATAGTGTACTTGTTTACTTGGGTATTGTTCTTGTTCCTGTTTTTAGCAAGGATTTTTGTTGAAGTACCTGCAAATTCTCCCAAAAAAAAAAACTACTATTGTTATTTTCGTTAGTGCAGAAGTTGGTCAGGTGACAAAAAACACAAAAAGTTGTGGTTTGAGTTCTACTTGAAACCCTCTATAGAAACTGAGCCAACTCTCTACTTTTGTCCAAGACGAAAGTTAGCGCTTGTAGAGAGCGATAATGGATACCAACATACTGAATTTAAGAGGATGATAGCTGGTATAAAAGCAAATCTTCATAGATATAAAATTATGTCCAAATGGACTGTTCAATTTCTGATCATTGAAGTTGACAAAGGTCTATTGAGCTACCCATCAAAATAATACATTGTAAAAGATAGCACCCTAAACTGATATCCAGATATCCATAATGCTTATGATATGTACAAAGAATCATCCCTAGTCTGGCTCCAACTGTAATGTTGTTGCCTGAACTCGCATAGCATCAAATAGACAGTACGATGTTCGTCACTGAATTATCACAGGTCATTGTTGACAAGCTCTGCTGCAGCTGGAAATGAAAGTTACATTTCAGTAGTCACAAATATTGTAGCATCACATACAGCTACTGTTCTCATATGAAACAAAAAGAAGAAAGCCACTTATTTTCTTCTGAGTGGCTGAACTTTTTCCAATACAAGCAAATATTGGACTCACCAAACACTAAAATTAGTGGCGCAACCAGAAAAGTACTCTAATAATACATATCTATTAGTAAAACAAATTTGGAAAATGGGTGGACATCTGACCCTCAAACCTTCCCCACCCCGTAACATATAGAGCTCCTTGTTCAACTGCAGAACTCTAGAAATATAACAACTTTGTACCCAACCTGCTTTGATGAAACTTGGACAGTAGAAAAATAGAAGTCCAGAAAAAAAGGAACTCCACAACTCTACGAACTAAAAGAACGAATTCAAATGGAGATGAACAGGGTAAACCTTACAAACATTAGCAGAAATAAAAAGGTTTCAGAAGGGATCCCATATAAATTCACAGTTTATCTTCATCTGTTTTGAGATGGATTGTCGTCCCTATAGAGTCTATCAAGTCCTAACTATTGTTTCACTTTCCATTCGGGGAAAGAATACAACACGCGTCAACTTCCCAAACTGTGTTGTCCCAACTCCCAAAATTCCCAAACAAAATGTCTCCAACACTGGTTTGCACTATTTTACATGATTTTCCATCTCAGTGTCACAAATACAAGATACAAGAGAGGAAGTAGGAGATATTTGTCCAATGAAGATCTGGAATGCCTTGGGGGCATTGAATGCCTTACCTAAATGGAAAAGTCCAGCTGTGAAAAGTGGCACACAATGCTCTTGCATCGAATTTTTGAATCATAGTCTTCAGAAAAGATGCAGGGATATCAATGACCCATTGATCTATGTGTACTGTGCCATAATAAGCAAGATGATGCAGAGCATTTGTACCGAGACTGCAAGCTGATCAGAATCTATTGGCAAGAAACTTCACTGGACCTGAAGTCCCAGGAAGTGATTGTTATTTCAATCTAAGTTTGTTTTTCTTTTTTGTTAATAATCTGGAGTATATAGGTAGATACATGTTTAAGGTTTTTGTTGCTTATTGAGATGAAAGGAAGGACGACTCCAAAGCTGGTGTTAGGTTGGGTAGCGAAGGACATGGTACTGGACATTTGGACAACTTGATTGGGGTAAGGGAGCCAATGTTTGTTTGGCTGAATCACCTGATCAAACGGAGTCAATGGCTGTCCTCAAAGCTTTGCGATAAGTGAGGGGCGTGGAAAGGTGGAAAATTGGACGGATTGAAGGGGGAGAAGAAGAAGTTAGAAGGGACATCACGCCCTACAGCAAGGATGGTTTGGTAGGATCAGGAAAGCAAAGTGTGCGGACGTGGTTGAGGATCACTGGCTGCTGCTGTTAGGAAAGGAATTCTGCCTTTTATATTTCGAAATGTACTCTTGTAGCAACAAAATTTTTTTTTTTTTTTGATGTCTTATCCTATGCTGTTTCTCAACTCATATTATTGTGGTTTCAAAATCTTTGATCAAAAGCATTTTCTTTCAACTAGTTCTTTTGAAATAATAAGAGAACATTAGCTTGAAATCTTTTTTTTTTTAGATAAAGAAAAAGTATATTAATAAGTAATCAGATTTACAGCACAGGAGAGGATAAGGTATCCTCTCCATTTAAGCATTTAGAAACTGCCCCAATTCTGTTGCATATTTGTAATAGTATAATCCCGAAACGCCCCCGCAGCCCTGGCCCATAAAGAAGCGAGGTATTTGACCTTCTCCCACAACAAACCAGGAGTAACAGAAAGCCCATTGAACACCCGTGCATTGCGCTCCAACCAGATACACCATTAGCTTGAAATCTTATTTCTAAGGGCTCAAGCAATTTCAAGAAATGTCTGATTCCACTCAGCAATTTCATTTTCCTGAGGCCTACCAACAAAAAAAGGTTTGATGCAAATTCCACCGTTACTGATAATTTTGGACTAGGTTTCCTATCAAGTTGTAGTGTACTCTCAGAACTGTTGGTCTTGATTTTACAGAGCTAAAAGTGTAGTACACTAAATTCGAAGAAGTTTGATGCACAAATAAGTTTATGTTTTGGGACTAGGTTTCCTATCAAGTTGTAGTGTACTCTCAGAACTGTTGGTCTTGATTTTACAGAGCTAAAAGTGTAGTACACTAAATTCGAAGAAGTTTGATGCACAAATAAGTTTATGTTTCGTCCTCGACACAAACTGACTGCACCTACATGTATTATTATATATTATCTTTCCTCCCTTCACTTCGAAAGGAAAATATTACCAAAAAATGGATTCATGCAAGTGAAACCTAGAATTTCCTCTTGCCCTCACTCTCCATGTATAATAAATTTAAAAGTCATTGCCACTATCTAATTTAAGTTGTCCACTGCTCTCTTTGGCTTCAGGGGATCAGCAATTGCTAAAAAATGTAACCCCTGTGCCACAGTTAAGCTAATTAACCTCCTCGGTCCTTTGGTACAAATCTAGACTATCTAGTGACCATCTGTCACATTGACATCTATGTAAGACTAGTAATACAATGACTGATGCTCACCATGATGAGAAAGAGAGGAAATGGGAAAAAAGAACCCATCAAGCATCACACCAATCTTCCAATATGCACAAGTTTCCCCAAAATTAAGTTCTCAGTGACTCAAATTCAATTGACCACTACATCTGTCTGTGTTCAAAATCCAGATGGTTTCTTGGACTTAACTTTGAGAGTTCGAGCTTGTTAGTGCTTGGAGCACTATTAAACCTCCTTATAAAGACATTGTTTCATGTGACAATAACAAAGCATTTTTGGTTACTTTTTGCCAAGTCTCAAAAATAATGGAGTAGAACATTACAACCTAGTGCCAGAAGAGGAACTAGTTTCCCCAAATTCAAGCAACAATCTCATACTAAATTAGAATCATTTTAGCAAGGCATAAGAGTGCAAAGCTAGATTATTGGGTCAACAGAAAAGTGAAACTAACCTTTGGAAGATGATGGCACAACATAAATGTGCAATTTCACATGGTTTGGAGGAAGAGCCAATCTCATCGGATACAGCTTTTCATTCAAAGGATTGCGCGAACATATTGTAACATTGGCCAGGCCTGTATGTTCCTCCAACATTTGAGTCAATTCATCCACCCCATTCCCGTTGAAAACTATTGAATGGTCTCCTTCGACAATATTTCCATCATCATCAACAGCGTTATAATGTATAACACGACCTTCATTCTTCATAGTAGACTGCAATTGGGCACAAAAAGATCAACTTTAAAAATCATCTTAGGCAACAAAATATTGAAACACTTCACAAGCAATCATTGCCAACAAAGCTGACACAGATTTCTCAATTAAACGATAGTTTGAGTTCACTCCAAATCGAAAGCGGTGTCATTTTATTCATGCATTGGCACTCTTCATTTAGTCATTTTAACAAACACCATGAATGAAAAATCATACCACAATAAAATCGAACCAATGGTGACGGTTTTGGAGATGGAGCAATACACTTGGAACACAATCTGAAACACAATACCACAACAAAAAGCAGGACAATAGAACACCATCAAACAGAGCGGAGCACAGATAGCACACCACAAAACCAAGCTCAATCACCTCGATCTGATCATCTAATCTATTTGCATTACGTTCTACTCACTATTCATTGCAAACTACTAAATAAATGACAGACTTATGAGTTAATAATGCTTTTTGAGTTTTTTCACCTTCAGCTGCATACCTGTATTAACCTCCCACACCCCGACATAAGCTGGACCTTTGTTAAAGACACTACTACACTAGTTCGTGAAAATGAGACAGTAGTAACACAATGCTCTAACTACAAAACACCATATATCGTACTGCATACATTGGCACCCTCATTCAGTCATTTCAACAAACACCTTGAATACAAAACCACAACACTATAGAAGCAAACATCACCATCAAGCATAACTTAAAACATAATGATACCTACATGAAACATCTTGAATACAAAACCACAACACTAGAAAAACAAAAAATCACCATCAAACATAACTTAAACCACATTAACACCAACATGAAGCACACAATAAAAACCCGAGTGTAAAAACCACGACCCACCTCTGATCGTCTATGATTGAACGCCGCAAACGAAAACGGCTCAACCTCAGACTCACACCTCTCCAAGTTCTTCTCCTTCTCCTTGTCCTCCTCCTCATTTTCTCTCACCTCTTCTTCAGGCTTTTTCTCATAAACCTCCAAAACATCAATTTCCCACAAAATCCAATCTTGGGTATGACTTCTACTAGGAACGTCATGTGTAATAGAATTCCTCCATGGTGGAACACCACCATTAGCCCTCAAAAAATTCCCATATCTTGTTTTCAACTTAACCTGCATACCGTCTCTTATTGGCTCCCATTCAAGGGATGAATCTAATCTTCTAGGCATTGTTTGTTTGACTTTTTTCCCTGTTACACCCATGAAAAAATCATCATCTGTGGCTGTCAAATACTTGTTGTAACAGCTTTTGAGCCTGATTATGCCTATGCCTTCGACCGATTTTACGTATTCGATTGTCCATCGAGCTCGTCTTGAGTTACCATGGTGACGGTCTTGGCAAACTGATTCTTGGTCATCGTCTGCTAATAAGTATTTGTCATGGTGGCTACGTAGACGGATTGTTTTTGCTGTTTGGAATAGCTCCATTGCTGTGTTACTCTGTTGATAAAAATGGTAAATGAAATTAAAGAAATAGAATGATAATAATAATAATTGATGGGTTGATTTTGATTGGATTTGAGAGAAATGGAATTTTTTTATGGTTTAATTGAAAACCTTCATCTTTGCCCCTCTTTGTTGATGATGTTAATGGGATAATGAGAGATTGAGAGAGAGAATTAATGAGAAGAACAGAAAGAAGAAATGGGGATTTGGGGATTTTAGGTTTGATTGAAATGAGAGAAATTATTGCGGATTTTGATTTGATTTGATTCTGATTGAAATTGGAATTGAAGAAATGGGTATTTTAGGGTTGATTTGAATTGAATTTGCGAAAATTTGTTGGGGGATTCTGGGGATTTGGGATTGCTGAAATTGTGATGTTGGTTTTAGGATTGATTTAGAGATGGGATATTTCAGGGAGGTTGTTCAAGAAATCAACGGTAATATGAAGAGGGAGGGTGACAGTTGGAATTTGAGAAGATGTAACGTCTACGTAGGGGAGAATTTGTTCTGCATTTCCCGGGAAAAGAGAGGGGGACATGATATCTTTTTTTGATCTGGATGGAAGTTTGGACCGGCTACCGACATGCCGTTTTTTTTTTTTAAATTTATTTTTTAAGTTTGTTTGAAATAAGACGATGGATTAACACAAAAATTTGTATAAGAGTGTCTCACGGTGAGATATGTGATTTTTGCGAAAAATAATAATAGGGTTCTGGTTTGTAGGTAAGAAGTCACCCTTTTTATACATAAAAACTACTACATCCCACCGTAAGACGGTTTAATACAAGATTTATTGGGTAGTTAAAATGTTGAGGTAAATGAAAATATAAATGTAAATATACAATGTAACCACTTATTAGACAAAAGTCTGAAAAACATTACAAACACCAATTAGTTTGGAGAGAAAAAAAAATGAACCATTTTGTCACCCTGATAGTGAAATCGCCCTTGTCAAGTATCATTTTAGTAGGAGACAACTATATTCAGTTACGTGAGAAACTAAAAATTGCAAATTGTATGTTCTTCAAATTCAAGCTTCAGTCAAGATTAGCATATATTAGTTATATGTGAAACAAAATTTCAAGGTTAAGCTTCAAATTAGATTGGTTTTCTAACATGTTTCCCTATCAGATTGGTAGCCTACTCATAAAATCAAGCAAAATTTAAATGTCAATGTGAATTTGAAAAGGTCAAGCAATCCTAGCTTTCTCTCTTAAAAATCAAAGCTGTCTTGGTATTTAGAACTTAGTTTAAGCTAATACAACTTTTGAATACTCCGTATGTTCTTAGATGAATCCATATATTAGTTAGTTTGGCTTTAAAGTTTTTGTGTTTGAAACGGATTTGGCATAAATTTGAGTAGAAGTTCAGAACAGATTCATCTTAGCTCAAGAATTATGAACATATATATAGCACACGAAACTGACATTGTCCCTAGCAAAAATAAATTTCTTTAACCACGAAATCTGATGAAAAGAATGACACATAATCAACATACTTACGCACCTGGTGGACATGACCCTTATATGTAGGAGAGTCTAGTGAATCAGCTTCTTCGTCTTCAGCTTCAATTGATGAAGAAGTGGTACTATCCCAAGGTATATCAATATCATTAGCCATGGATTGTGAAGAGTCATAACCATCACTACTATTATTATTACTACGTGGTTTTGGCAATGCCTTACAGTTATTCCTAGGCCATACACAATATTGATCAACACCACCACCAATACCTTTACCAGCAGAATCAAGAATACAAACACTCCACAGGACCCAATTCTGCGTCGTGCTCCTCTCAGGAACATCAACAGTTACCGAGTTCTTCCAAGGTGGCGTCCCACCATTGGCCCTAAGAAACTTCCCGGTGAATGGGGCTCGCAACTTGACATGGAAGTCGTCCCTTATAGGCTCCCAATGGACCGAGGGGTTCCTCTCAGTCTGTACAGTCTGCAGTACCTTTTTGCCTGTCCAACCCAACAGGAAGGACTCGTCTGAGGCTGTCAAGAATTTGTCATGACAGCTTCTGAGCCGGATCATGTTGGGGTTGTCATGGACTAACTCCACGGCCCAGCGGGCTCCTTTAGCATGGCCTCGGTGGCTCTGCTTGACGGACTTGCCATCGTCCCCTGCTACCAAGTATTTGTTGTGGTGGCTCTTGAGCCTGACAAATTTAGCCTGGATGAAGTACTCCATCCAATGGGGATTTTGATGGGGTTTTGTCAAAGGGTGTGTGTGTTGCTGGGTTTGAGGATTTTTAATAGAATGGTTTTATTAGTCAAAACAACAACTTGATTAATTTAACAAGCACTATTATTATAATGTTGGGTTTAATAGTACTATGGCTTTCTGATTTCATTGACAATGATCATTTTGAGGGTAATGGATTAATGAGTGGCCTGGTTGGTTGAAAAAGATGCAACAGTATTCATTTGCGCGTTTTTTTTGACCAAATCCTGGGCTATTTAGTTCTTAAGCACTAAGATTACACGTATTGCCTAGTCAATGTACCTACCATGGGTAATTTGTTAGGACACCAAATCTTATCAAATACTTATATGCATATTTGGTAAACAACATAATAAAGTATGCAAATCAAGAACTGTAATTTCCACCCCAAAAAAAATCAATCACGCACTGTATCTGAAAAACTCGCTCCATGGCTTTCAATCTTTCTTGAAAGGACAGAACCAGTGTCATATGGTACGTGGTACGTTTTAGTACAAGTTGTGTATTGCACTCAGAGAATTGTGTTCCTGATAAGCGGTATGCCAATTCGGGAACGCAATTCGCAGGGAAATTCAGCAAATTAGGTGACACTGGACAGAACTATAGTCATATCTCTTGCTTGCTCCAATAAGCTAACCACACAGCACACTTAATCAATAAGCATGAACAAGTGCTTAGGACTCGATATACATCGACTCTCTTCATTATGTTCCATCAGCCCTCAGATTCAATTCCCATATGATTCCCCTATTTCCTTCATATTGTTAACGGACAGCTGCATTTTTTTTTTTTTCTATTATCAGCCTGAGATTTTTCCCATAGTCTTGATGCTGTGTATTTCTATTTCCTTGTGTTTCTGAACTCTATCTTTAGAGATTACAGTTAATGAGTCTTAACACAGCTTCGTTCATAACCTTGTCCTTGCTTTCTCAATCGTCTAACGAAGAAGTTAGTTTAAACAAGGGAGATCAGTCACAAGAAGGCAGATGCTGCAGCTGTGATAAGCTCTGAAACCCCCGAGAGGTGAACAATAACTAAAGCAGAATTTAGTTATCTGAGTTCCAAATATACCTTAGTCGTAAGCTGATCATGTCAATGCCTCATACGCATAGGCTTGAGTCACTGCATGAGAAGAAAGTAATCCATTGGGAGCTGCTGAAATCACGAAGGAATTGATGCCAGCAATGTCTACTTCATCAGCCTTTTCCATACTAAAGGAGGTACAATTGCCTCAGTTGATCTAATTAATTCTCTCTCAATGATTATAAAATGTGAAGAACTAATCAAGTTGATCGCGGAATCTTCAAGCTTTATCCAGAGACTTGATGTTTACAGTTGTGGTAGACAGAGACATATCCGGTGCATTGCGAAACCTTGATTAATGAAAAATCTGGCTCTGTAAAGAAATGATTTTATGGTATATGGTGGAAAATAATGAATGTCTAATCACATGGGTAAGAGGGGCATTAGCACCAGTGTCAAATCAACAGTTTGGCAAGGCCTCAAAGGCCTGATGCCGATTCTTACAGATGAAGCTCGCAATAAATCAGCGCGTTATCTTTTTATCAACCTTCCAGACCAAATTACATCATTGGAGCAAAAGATGCTTGCAGATCAGAATTAGACCTCAAAATAACTACCAATTGTTTGTCTTGTGCACAATTCCTTCAGAAATTGACACAAAAGTGGTCCTTTGATATTCGTACCGCAGAGCAAAACCCCATACACTTACTTACATAGCAGACAGAAGAATGAGCTTGAACACGATCAATGTGCAAAACCAGACTAAATACAAGAGGGGTCAGAGGAGTTTCACTGAAGCATAAGGGGTTGATAAACAAACAAAGCCGAAAAGTGATGGCAGTATATCAAATCTCTATTTATACCTTTATTTATCAAATAATCAATATCTATATTCTATATGACCAGGATAGTTATACCATTCTAACATTTAGAATCCATATACAGTACATTGCTGCTTATAGAGACGAACATAGCCAGTTTGCCTTTACATACTATACCGGTAAAACATGTCAGCAGAAGCTAACAACTGATACTAGTAGTATTATCTATTAACTTCTCTTAGTACCTATGGATAAACCATAGCCAATATAAAGGTTGAGAGTATACCTACAAGTATGGCTAAAGCATAGCAAGTCTAAGTAGGATATGAAGATCAGAGGTAGATGATGTCCTGTGGGCATTCTTCCCCTGTCACCCTATCAGTTTACTTGGATCTTTGAGATATACACAAAAATGCCCATCCAAAGCCACTTAATTCTTCATAGATCATTGCATTGACATTGGATTTTTCACCTTTTCATTCGAGTCCAGAAGTCTTCTTTTGCCAATTGTCATTCTGAATACCAGCCGTGATCTTCCAAACTTCCGTAGCAGGTGATCGTTGAGGCTTGTCTGCAATAGTAGGTATGATATGGGCGTTGAGACACAAGATCAGCATTGGATGGCGATATAGCATTGGTCTCTTGTTCTTGGATGGACATTTAGCTTTGACATTAGCTTTACATACAAAACTACATCTCTCAAAAGAAGGCAGAGAAGGACTTGTAAAACTCTACTGATTGCACAAACATAAATGTGCAAACCCACAAATGCTCATCATGCTAACATATCTACTATTCAATCAAAGACTCATATAAAACTAATAGTAGAACCAAAATTAAGCATCATCATTCAATCAATTAAACCACTACAACTCTACAAGACAACATCACTCAGAGTATCATCATCAGAAGACGCACAGAACCCACAAATGTTCATGCAATCCACCATTAACATATCCACCATCCAATCAAAGACTCATGTACAACCATTAGTAAAACCCACAAATATTTAGCATCATCAAATCAATTAGACCACTACAACTACTCTACAAGACAGTACTAAAACTTCAATAGACCATTATCATCATCATCATCACTCAATTAAACCATTGGCAACCAAATTGGTGAGAATTCTACCTGTATGGCTGTACCTGTACAGCAAGCTACAAGTATAGCTAGCAAACATCAATTATAATTAAGATACACAGTTGGATATATTTATGGGATTGTCAAGATAATCTCTTATCTCCTATTCATGTGAACTTTGACCATACAATAGTCTAAATACGCACCTTCTTCTGTCTATCCTGTTCTATAGTAGCAGGAGTCATCTATTGTTGCCGTTGTTCCTCTAGCCAAATTTCTCTCACCTTGTCGTTGAGTTAATAATATGTCACTTGAACAACTAAACAGATATTGGATGCTGAACTCCAAATGAACATAGCAATTTCTGTAGGAAAAGTGTAAAATTTTGATTTTGAGGGACCTTTATCCCTTTTTCCTTGAACATTTGTGTCGCACTGTTTATCCCTATCCAACTTGATAAGAATAGTTGACTGTTTTTCTCTAGTAAGGATCTCAAAAGTAATCTCCAACAGATGAAAGGAGTCTGATAACCAGCTAGGGGAATCACCAAATCGGTTGCCAGATGCTGCAGCTGTGGTAAGCTCTGAAACCCCCTAAAGGTGAACAAAAAACTAAAGCAGATAATAGTTATCCTGAGCTCTGAATACACCTTTTCTCTAAGCTGATGTCAATGCTTCATACATGTAGGCTTGATTCTCTCCACCTAGAAGAAACTGTACGTAATCCAAGAGGAGCTGCTCAAATATCTAGAAGTCACACAAAGTTAACACCAGCATCGTCAACCCTTTCCACATACATTAAAGGAGCTGAAACTGCCTCAGTTCATCAACTCAAATCTCTCTCAATCAACCTGTCTCCACAATAGTCCCTAACGATTAAAAGCTAAAGAATTAGTCAAGCTGATCGCAGAATCTTCAATCTTTGTCCAGAGACTTGAAGTTTACGACTGCAGTAGATTGAGAGACATATCCAGTCCATTTCTTAACCTTGAGGAATAAAAAACCTGGCTTTGTGAGTCTGCGAAGAGTTGAACTTACAGGATATGGTGGAGAATGATGATGTTGCTGATCATATGGGAAAGAGGAGCATAAGTACTAGTGTCAAATCAAACAGTTTGGCAAACTTGTAATGTTGAGGCCTTGTCTTGTGCCTAATACTCAAAAAGGCTCTTCAATATCAAACTTCCACACCACATTACTTTTTTGGAGCAAACTCTTGCAGAGAACTGACACAAACTGGCCCTGTAACCCTTTCATTGCAGTCTCGTTTGCTAATGCAGCAAACAAAAGTTGAACCCAGGAAGAATGAGATTGAACGCGATTAATGTGCAAAACCAAACTATTTAAATACAGGAGGGGTCAGACGAGATTTAGAAGCTTCTTTTGTGTGGTCATAGAACAAGGCTTAGATATGAATCATGCCCACCTAAGATAATGAAATTCACAAGTCACATATTAAAGAATCTGAGGACATATCTTTTGGAAACTTCCATAAATGCAAAATGTTATTGGCAATTTATCAACGTTCATGCATTACTTTTACTGACTTTGTACAATGGTAACTTTTTACACTTGAAGATGAATTGGCTCACATCTCAATCTTTACAATCACCAGCCAACCCGGATATAAACGGATGATCCAACAACATACGGGCAGTCCACCTCTCCTTCGGGTCTCTAATCAAACACTTGCTCGGGTGGTCGGGTCTCATTCATATTTTCAAATTTTTTTTATTTTGATAATGGGGCAATTTTATTAATCAGTCAAGTCAAGTAGACAAATTACATTTACACCCCTAGCACACACCCACTATAGCATCACTCAAGTGCTCCTCCCCCACCTTCTAGAAAGGGTTGGGAAGAGAGTTTAAATCATTTGCTTGGGCATGGCAGTATACACAACAAAATTGAACTAATAGTAATTAATACTAAGAAATAAATCTCTACATATATGTAGTTTCAGACTTTTAGCCGCTTCACGCAGTAATCAGGTCTTCACTCTTCTTGGAAACATACAACATGTGGTTTCAGTAGCCGCTTCGTGATCGTATCGATACTTTGTGTCAGACACTTTGCCGAGGTTGGTCGGAGTCATGTAACGCGAGATGGGAATTCTGTTGCGCACCATCTAGCTAGAGTCAGTCCTTTTGCTGTCGAGCAGTGTTGGGACTTGGGAGGCGATCTCGCCTTTTGTTTGATGGACAATTTGTCCACTGATTGATGAATTTGCTGCTTTGACCCTCAAAAGAAGTAATCAGGTCTTCACTCTTCTTGGTAACAAGTAATTTCCTTCACATGCAGTTGCTGGTTGGACCCCTTAGTGAAGTGAAGTTGAATCTACGAGATAAAAACATGCAAAAACATGAGCTATGCTTCATTACCAGATCACAAAAAGAAACAGAAAAATGAAAACAGAACTGCTTCCTTACCTAATAAGTGGCTTCTGTGCAGCCATGTTAGAAGCTAATGCACACGATCGAGTTACTTGCGGAGTAGGAGCCTGTTTAACAAATGCACAGGAGAAATATACATCAGTTTGCCATTGCTGAAAAAGTTAGGACTGACTTTAACAACTTATATGTAAGGGGAAAACAAATTATTGTCTAGCAAAGCAACATTTGGATGAGCAAACTAGAGGTGTCTTCCTCTGCAGTAACTTTGGTACTAAAGTTACTGACATCCAAATGTTGCAGAACAGAACACACAGTAATTTTTCAGGAAAAATAAAAGACAAGATACATCATACTATATCAGAATGAATATTGCAGTATAAATATGTATATAGAATACAGAGATAGGTGGTAGGACCTCAAGCTCCTCCAAGCCTCAATTAGCAAAGAGGTTGCAGCAAGAAGCACTGGCCTTTTCCATTTCTGTAAGGAGCGTTGCCATTGCAGGCTGCTTGATGTCAATTTTCACCTTCTGATCACTATTTTCTGCTTTGCTGATTGATTTTATTCACCTTCCAATTGTTTCGATGAGCTACTGGCTGCAACTTCATCACCATTACTCTCGATGATTATCCTTTCAACTTCCTCTGAGCTTGATGAAGAATTACCAGATGATAACGCCCCAACAGATGCATCCTCGACCTTATCTACCTCTTCAAACTTATCAGCAGCCATTGAGTCTTGTTCTGTTGAAGCTCTTGGTGTTGTTTTTGATAAATCCAATTTTCTCTTCTTCACAACTATAGTGCCATCTGCTTGAGATACACCAATACCTTTCCTCTTCAATGCTTCTCTTACAAGGCGTGAAGGCCGGACTCCACCAGGAAACACAAATGCAGGGAGGTCTCGACATTTCACATAAGAAACATGAATCGACATTCCAGGCTTCCATGTAATGTATCTTCCAACATCATACTTGAATTGCTCAATAGTGAACCTTATATCGAATGGCCCTCTATCCTTAACAACTGATGATACTCCTTGCCTTTTCAGACGCATGAAGTAACAGCAATGAAATTGCTTAGATTTGTCAGAGAATTCGGAAGGACATAGGTGGCAATGCAGCATAGCTCTCGTGTCCCTCTCAATCTGTGTAAAATTGAAGGTAAAAAAGAGGACAGATTTTAGCTAGAACATTGATATATAAACTAAAAGACAGATGTCAAATTATTTCTATATATCTCACCCAGGCTTGCCAAATTCGCCATACGCTCAGTTCGAGAACGTAGTACGAATTCGCAGTTCGCTCCTCGCGGAGAACTGCATTCGCTAGGGGTACTATAAAGGACTAGTTCGCTTATCTGGAATGGGCTAATTTTTGAGGATTTACTTGTCACATAAAAAGAAGGGATAAAGAATGAAAGGAAAAAATAGTACAAATTGGTAAAAAGGTAAATTAAAAGATGTTCCCTGGCTGAAACCATGGATGAAATAATTATAATTCTGGCCACTGCTTTTGGCCTAGTAGTAGTTCACCACTTCGAGAGTACTAGTACGCTGGAGAACTGCGAACAGTACGTGGAGTAAAGTTCGCAGTTCGCTGGGGGTATGAGAGAATTTGGTAACCCTGCTCACCTTCAAGGTAAGCAGACGAATACGCGATTCTACCCAGCCTTTCCATTGCCTGAAGTCAACATCATTGTGAGCAACTATATTGATCTATAGAAATTCCTTGCTTGCTTCAAACAAAACAAAACGCTCGAACTATGAATCCCAATCAGCTTTATTTGATGTCTCCAACTCCTGTGAATAATGCAAAGATCAACTATTAAAACTTGGTACCAGAATGAAGTACACATTACAATCAAAATGTTGTTTAAAAAACACAAAAAACAGAAGCAATATGACATGAATGTATAGAAAGCCCTCATATCAATAAACCTTCAGGTGTCATAATGCCACTACAAAGGTATGTAGCAGACAACTAGGATAAGGTTTTATTTATCAACTCAGAAAAACAAAAACCATTATTGACAAACCGAATTCATGAAAATATACCTCACAGATTTTAAGTCCCCTCTGAAACTCCTGCTGCATGATACGCAACGTACTTGATGATACATTATAGCTTGAGATCATTGAAGGAAATGTTGGAGTTATAATGGGCATCAAATGCAGCCTATCTTTAGGATTTCTACTTGGATCCCAAACAGGAAGACCAAGTGATCTTTCTTTGATTTGACACAGCATGACTGGGAGAGGCCACTTCCACTGGTTGTACACCCTAAAAAATCGAGATATCAACTTGACCGGTAAGGCTTTTGGGTACAGCTGACAGATCCGACCAACAAGAATAGCCCAATTGATACCACCCAAGAAGCCTGAGACCTGGTCATAGTGAACAAGTGAGTACAATTCAAATGAAGAACAAGAAAATAGAATGTAAAGAAGAACACACATAATAACATGCAAAGGTGTATAGTACTACAGGTAAGCAAATGAGAAAGGCCAACATACAAAACACTAGATCCAAGAGTGAATATCCTTATATTGGAGTAAATGCCCCGCTGTTTCACCCAAAATCTGATGCATCTCAGGGACGAAAGAAAATTCTGTGGCAGATAGAACAGAACTTATATGAGAAAAGCATTGGATTTTTGGTCATACACATGCAGAACTCAAATAGATTGTCTAGTATACCTGAATATTTGGAACCACACGCAAAATCTGGTCAGTAACACCTTGCAAACATTCAGAAGTTGTTCGATCATTCATGCAGCTTCGTCTATTTCTTGTTTGTAGGCATATATCCTAAACCTAAATTCCAACAGCAATCCATCACAGAGATTAGCAAAAATATTACCAGAAAAGTAGTTAAAAAGATAGACATGTATGTCAAGGTAGACAAATATCCAAACCCGACAAAAATATATGAATCACATAATGAAATTCACAAATCACATATTAAAGTTTCTACCTTGAGAGAACATATCTTTTGGAAACTTCCATATATGCAAAATCATAACGTTCATGCATACTTTTTGTAGAAGATAATATAGAACAATACAATGATGAATGCTACTAACAAGAAATTAAATTACAAGTAGAATGAACCCAAACACAAATCTGAGTCACGCCAATTAGCGTTGTCCTTAAGGGTAAATTCCGTCCCTCTTGTGGATGGTGCAAAGGCTTCTCAACGGCTACCCTCCCAGGATAAAACAGATCTTCACCTCCTTGTGCACTCAAGAAGATGGTTACAGTAAACTCTCACTTTGCGATGATGAAGATAATAGAAGGGGAAAGTATATTTTGCTCTGTATTTCAGTGCTTCCTTACTGAGTAGTCTCACCCAAATATATAGACTCTCAGACTCAAAGTAAATGTTATACTGAATAACTACCTAGCAAGTGGTTCCACCAAAATAGGGAATTCTTAGTCAATAACGTTCTAGTTTTTGTACTTTATAAACTGAATTGATGCCCAAGATTTAGCCCAAAGAAAAGGAACAATCAATCCCACGTTTGAAAAGAGAAGAAGAGTTTTTAGTGGCTTTGAATTGTTAGTCAAACAGAACTACTTAAAGCCTAAAAGCAAGGAAAGTAAAACCAACAAATTAGGAAGAGTTAGGCCACGTATAAACAACTTCAACTAATTAAGTTTTTTGAAATATAATATTTAAAACTATATTCTACACTTTTTACACTTGAAGATGAATTGGCTCACATCTCAATCTTTACAAACTCCTAATTTTTTCTTTCTTGAACAAAAAAAAAAAAAACAAAAAAAAAAAAAAACACACACTCAACCCAATTCACCTAATGGTGAGCCACCCATCTGTATTACACCAATCGGGTGCACTATCATCGCTCACCAACTGCTCAAGCCTACTTGAAGCTCCAATCCGACAATCCAAACTATCTATTTCCCTCTCTTCCCAAAACCCATACCCTTTCGAATCTGAGCACCGAATCGGATATGGACTTGAACTTGGAGTCTCCGGCCCCGATTCCCAATCCGACAAAAAATCTAATGGACCCCTTGGAGATGAGCAAAGCTGATTATCATCATCACCAGCCAACCCGGATATAAACGGATGATCCAACAACATACGGGCAGTCCACCTCTTCTTCGGGTCTCTAATCAAACACTTCTCAACAAAATCTTTTCCTTCTGAACGCATGTTTGCGGGAACCTCAGGCAACTCATTGCCTATTGCCATCCGGTAGACCAATGCTGTGACGTTACAATCCGACGAACAATGCCACACCGGTTTACCGGAAAACATCTCAACGACGGAACACCCGACTGCCCAAATATCCGCCGGCGATCCACCGTCACCGTCCATCAGCAATTCAGGCGACATATATAAAGGAGTTCCTTTATATTCATTCTTCTTCATCTCCGAAACACGTTCAGCTAGCCCGAAATCAGCGATTTTAACCGAGTCGTCTTGAAAAACAAGGATGTTTTGAAGTTTAATATCGCAATGAGCAAAACCCTTGTCATGAATGTGGCTTAAACCCTTGAGAATCGACTTTGTGTAACCCTTAACGTCGGAAGTTTTAAATTTTCCACCCGAGGCAATTGCCAATGGCCAAGAAGACTTCTTTCTCTGTTTTGAGAGACTCTGATTGTGATACATTGCATGACTTTACAGCCATAACTGCCGGGAATTTGGAGAAATTGTTTTTGGGTGTTGCTAAACTCACTGTTCCAAACCTCCCACTCCCAAGTACTTTGCCTCGAACCCACTTCATGTCGATCAGATTCGTTGTGTTTTTCTCTGTCTCACTCTGTTTTCGAAAATTTGGGGAGGATGAAATTTGGTGAGGTGAAACGAATGCAATTCACTGCTTGGTGAGTGATAAAATAAGGTTTTAGCAGGTGATAATCAGGGAAGATGAGTATAAGCAATAGTATATGATATGATGATATCTTTTGTCTTTTGTGATTGTGCAACAAAATTTGGAAACTACAAAAGCAAAAGAGTTACCTCTTCATCTTATTTCCCTTGAGACAAAAACGGGTTTACACAAAATTTTAGCAGTTCTGACAACTGGTTTACACAAACTTAACCTTCCAATTTTTATTTGTTAATTTTACTTGGAAAATAGGAATGTTAATTTCTTTGGGGATTCTTATCTTATCGGAATTAAAGGATTGAGACAATAAAAAGGATTTTTTTTAAAGTAATAAGGTAGAGTGTAACCAAAAAAAAAAAGAGAAAAGTAATAAGGTAGAGTATTCTTATTGCAATATTAGTTTCTTTCTTTCACATTTGTCATTGAAAATCTTGATTAGCAAGGAATTAGTACTTGGTTTCTTTTATCTTAATGAATATATATAACTATCGGAATATGTATTTTTATGTTCATACTAGCAGTGACGGATGCGTGTGTAAGGTAAAGTATTCATGTGAACCCATTTGGATTTTTTTTTTTTAAAAATCTTAATAAAATTAATTTTTGTTTAATATTTAAAAATTGTCTTATATGGTAAAGTATTCATGTGAACCCATTTGGATTTTTTTTTTTTTTAAATCTTAATAAAATTAATTTTTGTTTAATATTTAAAAATTGTCTTATATGTTATAAGGGAGTGAACCCACTTGAACTAATGTGTGACTCCGCCACTGCATACTAACATCATTACAACCAAGAGTACAATTTATATTTTAAACTTGGCTACAAATATGTTTGAATCAGCCGTCTTATCACTCGGAATACCAGCCATGGATCTTCAAATATTCAGTAGTAGGTCAAGGTTGAGGTTTTCTGCAATAGTAGGGATTGGTGTTGAGGCACGATTACATACAAAAGCTGAGCATTACTAGTGCAAATACAGCCCCATATGTTTATAGCTTCTATTTATTAAACTCCTACATAACCATACACAAAAGACATAGACAAGGACTCTTCAGAGTCTAAGGGATGCTAATTAGGAAGAAAGATGCTGTAACAAATAACTCGAAACAGCAATTACTAGCTTCTAACACAGTTATGACTCCAGAAGTTGCAGCAGAAATCACTCATGATATTTCAATCAGAATTTGCCTTTGCAGTTTGCACCCTTCAGATAAAGTCGAGCAGTATTCCCTACAGAAATCCGTAACGCAATAGTACATAAATGCATAACTGATCATTCTTAGTGTTTCTGACTGCAGATCGGTGAAAGAGGCGAACAGAACACACTAAGGTAACCGAAATCTGAAAAGCTGTTTATATGTAACATCTTCACATGTCAGAACAAGTTGAACACATCCAGTCTAGTTGTGACTTGTGAATATATAGCCCTACAGGTTGACAACACAAACTCCACCTACTTCAATCCCAGCATACACAAAAGAAAGCGAAAATTCACATTGGTTCAAACCTCCCATGAGATTTTTGCCCTGCTACTTCTGAGTAAATTTGAAGTGAGAAATTAGATAGCTTCTTATTGGATTGTGAATCAACAAGTGTGTAGAATTTTGATCTTGAGGGACCTTTCTCCTATATTCCGTGAACATTTGTTTTGCACTGTATTCTTGTATCCAACCTTGACAAGAAGAGTGTTCTGTCTTTCTGTAGTAAGGATTTCATAAGAAATTTCCAGAAAGTAATATACACCTGATAACATGGTTACACTTTTCATGTCCATCTGCATATCTTAGCTTGGAAAAAGACATTGGAAAGTTAAGAATACCCTTTATTATTATACACACTCAAAAAATGATAGTATGATGCAAAAATATTACAGTACATATTTATATGTACAAAGAACAAAAAAACACATGAATTTGGATCATACCACAAGGTAATCTCCTATATTCTCCGCTTTTCTGAAAGTGGATACTCGCGTAAATCCAATCTTCTCTATTGATTAGGCGCCAAATCATAGACACAATCTCAAACATATCAAACATCTTGGAACAAACTCTTCACCTGAACCCACTCTTCTTCAACCCTCTCCAATGTACTCTCAGCTTCAAACTTCCTAGCTTGTAATGATTTTTCCTGCCTTTCCATCTCCCTAAGACTCTCGCTCTTTTGCCCAATCCTCGAAATAAGTTCTTCAATCTCCACCGCGTTATCAGCCTGAGCTCTTTCTGCAGCTCTGATGCTGTTTTCAACTTCCTCGAGTTGCAACTTCCATAGTCTCCAACTTATGAGCCTTAGCAGCATCCTTCTTCAGCCCGGCCTTGACCTCTAATCTTCTCGCAACAAATGTCGTGCAATCAACCAAATCTTGAGAGGCTGATTCATGGTCGATCTTCATAGACTTAAGCCTGTCTGGGAGATCCACAACATCTTTACGGAGTTGGCCTTGGGAAGACACTTTTGCGTCAGCAATAAGAATGTTGACAGCTTTCTCTAGCTTCTTGTCTCGTCCTAAAGACAAGATTTCGTTATAGTCCATATTCTTTAGTTCTTTCAGGGTTTGCTTAGCCATTCTGACCTCTAATTGGTGAGGATGTGATGGAGAATGGACCGATGAGTACTCTGACTCTGAGTCTTCATAGGCTGTTTTCGTGTTCTCAGCTTCGTTGTCATCAAGTAGATCATGTAGGCCATCTAGCATGGACTTGAGTTTGTTGAAAGAGTGGGAATGCTGAATTCAGGGACAATTTAAAAGGAGTGTCAGAGCTGAAATCTCAACAAATAAAGGAATGTTAATTAATATAAGTTTAGGTGGATTAAGATACGGTTTGTACCTGAGAGTCTTGACGGAGTTGTTGAACGTGGGGCGAGATTCCGGCTGATTTTACCGGGGTTTAGGATTTGGCGACGGGTTCTGTTTGAATATGAAGAGTTAATCAAAATGACAATGATGCAGGGAGCAGGGGAGTGAAATACAGGACAGAACAGAACAGTAGGAAAACAAACCAACCATGAAAGAATAGTAATTAGAGTGAAAATTAAGCTGCAAGCCGGAGAAAAACAGGTAATTACTCCCTATGTTCCACTTTAAACTCCTCTTTCGCTTTTTTGAGGTCAAACTTTGTAAACTATGAGTTATGATTTGTAAAATTTATTCATTAAACTCATTGGTTAAAATATATTCAGCAAAATATGAATCACACCCATAGCCAAATAAAACGTTGGTTAGTTGAATACTTGACAAAATGATCTAAATATTGAATTTCCAATGATTATGACCAATTCATTCAAATAAGGGAGATTTTTGATTAATCATTTAGCTTAATTATCTTCTAATCAGAATGTGCTCACTTGTTCACATGCGATTAAACTTGAGTGATTTTGATTTTGCCAAGGCAATAATCACTTTTTTAAGGCAAGTGTCTCAAGTATAAGAATAATTTACTTTGAAAAAGAGTAATTATTGCCTTAGCAAAATCATAGCCCCGACACTCTTGTCACCCCAATTTTTAAAAAACAAAAGGTCTTCTATGAGTTCGCCTCAAACATGACATAAGCATGACGTCATGCTTGTTACAGAGGCTCTCACCTTGGGACCACCTCATACGAGTTTTTATGTTAAAAAAATAAAAATAAAAATAAAAAGTGACATCATTTGTAGCAAATACTCCAACCAAAAGTTAGCTAATCAAAGATATTTTAGCACCCAAGTTGATGTCGATCAAAGCCAACACTTAACGACCCTTCTATTCAGCTCGTGAAGCCGCATGGTACAACTGGACGAAGACCAGATCAAAAGCCATCCAACCCCATTAACAGTGACAGACTTATCATTAATGACAAGAGTATTATTGTACCTTCAACTAGTTTATTTTTTGTGATTATTATTCTACTATTAAATTAACGGTAGATATGGGACCAGTTCAGCATGATCAATCGATCCCACTTCATCCCCGTTGGATTTCATTGTCAATAATAATTGTAAATCAACTAAAATTTTACACTCAAGTCATTAGTAATTGTATCATGGATGAAAACATCAACAAGATAAAACTAGGTCATATCTTCCCACCGACAATTATGCTTTATCTATCTCATGGATATTCATTTGACATGTCCTAAAAACACCAGACTTGTGCATTAAGAGTTAGGGGTGTTCTTTAAAGCTTACGAATTTAGTTCAGTTTAAGAGTAGTCTCATGTTAGTTTAGTGATTTTCAATTCTTGTTTTAGTGATATTCAATTCAGTGGTATTTGGTTGAGAAACGTACATTTTTCTCACATAGAAAATGGAATTCAGTTCGGTTTAATTTGGCCCCAAAAAACACACTCTTAGAACTTAATAAAAAAATGAAATATGAAAAAGTAAGCAATTGACAATTCATACGTTTTGGACAAGCTAGTCACTAGTCTCATACCACCAATTTGATGAACTTTTTTTCCAGTCATGCCTAATAAAAATGGCTCATCAGTTGCACCAAGGTACTTTGAATGACAACTCTTGAGACGGATCAAATTGGGTTTACCATCAACGGGTTCGACTACCCATCGGGCTCGTTTCGAGGACCCGTTTCGGGTTTGTTTAACGGACTCTTCGTTTTCGGATGCTGACATGTATTTGTTGTGTGTGCTACGGAGACGCACTGCTTTCGCTCGTTGGAAAAACTCCATGGTTTTCTGAATTCATTTTGATCAAAATGAAATGGTACGTTATTTTTCGGTTAGGATCAAAATGAATTGGAGGTGAGGAGAGAGAGTTAGGTGGGTTTTATATGGAGGTGTGAGAAATGGAAGGTGGGAAATGGGGGGTTTTTAAGGGAGACCATTTCTATGTGTTGTTTCAGCGTTTTTGTTGTCTTAGTCTACACTTCTAGATAAGTTAACTGGGTTTGTGCTTTTTCTTTTGCTTCTTCGTTAAGAACTTAAAATTGATTAGAAGAGTAAAAAAAAAAAATGAACAAGATTGTTAAGTCGGTGGGTCTTGGAGGGAATTGTAGTAGTGGTAGTGAATGAATGGTAGTGGGAGTTTTTCAGTATTTATTTTTGTCTGTTGGGCTAAGGGTGTTGTATTGACGTCTTTGTGTTGTCTTGGGCCTTAGCTGAGGAGAAGTCCGAAAATTCAGTAATGTCAAAATTGGCAAAAAAAAAGGCTTATAATCGAAAGTCCGTATCGGCCCATACATATCCACCCCTAGGCCATTGTATGAGAATAAGTCGTGAGAGGAATCAACAGTCTCACACACTGAGGCAGGACAGAGAGGAAAGGAAGATGTGCTTTGAGCATTTCTCAAACGTACCCCTAACCTTTGAGCAAATATTTGCAAAGCCCCTAACCTCAATGGTATTACCATTGAGCCACGACCCCTAGGGTTATAATGTCAAAATCTGCTAAAGTTCAATGCACATAACAAACCAAATGTATACATGTATGCTGTATAGGGAGTGTTTTTTTTTCTTCTTTTGCATCTCCAATGAAAAAAATTAATCTATGAGTAAAAAAGTAGATCAATAAATTAAAATGAACTGAAGTGAACTAATTATTAAGTAAATGAAAAAGATTACACTCATACAATGTAATAAGAAAATAACACAAAAACTTATATGATGAGGCGGCCTCTAACGTGAGACGCCTCAAACAAGTATAACATCATACTTGATTATAAAGGTGGCCTTAGGTTGAGTCAGCCTAATAAGAGACATTTTGAAGTAATAAATAGATGTGCTACATATCACTCCATTATCCACTACCAAAAAAATGACTTTTGCCAACATGGGCTTAACTATTGGGAAAAGCCTTTTATCTATTGGCAAAAGGTTTTACCAACAGATTACTATTCGTTACTAAACTTTTGGCAATAACTCTGTTGGTAAAAGTTTTGCAACATATATTAGGGGTGTTCATGGTAGGTTAACCTAACCGAAATATTGATTCGGTTCAGTTAACCGATATTTCGGTTCGGCAATTTTGTGAACCGTAACCGTAACCGAAAAAACAGGTTAATCGATATTTATTAACCGGTTTTTCGGTTCGGTTATAAGGTTAACCGAAAAACGGTTATTATATGATTTTTTCAATATAATTTACTACTTTTAGACATATTTTGAAAATGAGAAGCTAAAATTTCGATTTACATTCCATAAAACATAATCAAAACAATAAAGAGATATAATAAGAATGAGTTTTTTTTAGTTATTAAAGGTTATATATCAACTTTATTTTTAAATATTGACTAAAAATATAATAAAATATTAATAAAAAATGCTTTAAATATTATTTATCGGTTTTTCGGTTAACCGAATTCCCAAAATCGTGAACCGAAACCGAACCGAGAAACCGAAAAAGTATTCGGTTCGGTTAACCGAACCGCTTTAAACGAAAAAATAGGTTCGGTTAACCGAATTTTCGGTGTGATTTTTAGGTTTTACGGTTCGATTTTTCGGTTACGGTTTTTTTGGACACCCCTAACAGATATGTGGGTTACTGTTGGCAAAAGTAATAGCAACAGATCGTCTGTTGGTAATAAGAATACCAACAAACACACAACCATTGAGAATACTATTTATAACAACAAAAATATCTGTTGGCAATAGTAATATCAACAAATAAAAAAAATTTAAGAATTTCCTTTTTGGAAACTCATCTTTGTAGGACAAAAAGGAAAGGAATACCAGTAGAAATTAATTGAAAGCGCTAAATCAAATGGATACTAAGCCATCACTTCATTAACAAAATGACCATAAGTATTTACAACTGCTCCCAATACAATATAATTGTGTAAATTATATGCGCAACTAAGGTCTAAGCATTACTACTATACAGAATTACCAAAAGGAAAACGAATTATACATTGCTTCATCTTCAAACATAATTTCTTCGTACTTCTCATACTTTCCCACCAACCTACAAAATGAACGAAGCCAAGTTATCAGAAGTTTAATGCACAAAAAATATATTCAGATAAATTCATCATTAGCAACAATTCAAAATTACATTTACCTGCCTCAAGTACTCATATTCACTTTAAACCAGCAAAAAAAAAGAACCAACAAGCAACTTTTATGAGTTAGTCCCTAATATCTTCACGACTCATCTCATACAGAGCAAAACGAAAGCAAAAACATAAGAATCTACCATCCCTCAGTAAAAATAGTTTGCATCTGGCTCTCCACATCAAAAGCCCAGCTTGAGAAACACTGAAATCCTTCAACCAACTCATTGAAAGCAAAAACAACCTAAAAGCTTACCAATCATCAGCAATACTCAGAACAACAAAAAAATATGAGACTCACCAAACAATCCGAACTTGTAGCAATCGCACAAATAGTGCATAAGTCTCAGCAAATGATCAAAGCTTAGCTGAAATAATAACCCAGTCAACAACTACCAACCACTAGTTCAAGCTTCTTAACATGCCAATCAATTGAAATAAACACTAAAGCACAGTTGTCAGTAAACATCTACATATTCATAAGTCACCGTAAACTAGTCCTGCATACAACACTATCAATTGCAAAAGTTCGAGTGCCAATGAAATCCCTTGTTGGAGAAGCATGATCAAACATATTCTCTAAAGTGTCACTGACATCAGGAAGGGATTTTGTACCTTGACTCCCCACTTAGTACCGCATTGTTTCTTATAGTAGCAAAATCATGGCTAAACGTTACACCAGGATCAAGCATTAAAATCAGAATGTACATAAGCAATTTTGTTGCTGTAAGCATTCCGACCAAAGTCAATTCAGGTGGTTTTAGCATTCTAGGTAGGTAAATCAAAAGAAAACTAACTTAAAACACTGAACAGTCTTAGTGCACCACTGCATTCTCGGCACTTACTAATATTTACTAGAGCGTTCAGCTCTATGATCTATCTACTAACAGATATAAACATAACCTGCTTGTTACATCCTGATAAGTCTAAATTAAGTGATGGCACAACTCAGGAAGCAAGAAATGAGAAATCCAAATCTATTTTTCAAGCAATGAAAAACGGGAGACAATTAGCTCGCAAAATTCTTGATTTGTACCTAAATTAGATAGAAAACAGAGGACTTTGAATTAAATATAACAATAATCCCAGCTTGGTCTCTTGTTCTAGAATTACAACAACACCGGATTAGGTGGAATTCGTTTGTATAAACTATAAACATGATTACAGCTTTCACCCCTTTACTGAATAGAGCTTTCAGATAGTAACAAAGCAAAACTATCAAGCCAGTACAAAAGATAAACTAACTACAACATTCAAGTGCTCCCTTCTCTTTTAGCAAATGTAAAAAACAAGTCGCGAATTCTGTTATGATATGTATGTCAAACCCTAATTTTTACAAATTCAGGCCAAACACATCCACCAAATTAAAAAAGAAGCAACAATCAAAGAACAAAACAAAGGAATTTACTAGAACAAGAACATTCATTATAAACCCTAAAACAGATAAATCGAAAAGGGGGAAGGGCAAAAAAAACAAAATAAAAGAAAGAGAATTTACTAGACAAGGGAACAAAAATAGAATAAAATAAACTTGAGTTCCAGTTCATATACCAGTAACAACCGACGAAGCTCCGGTGATGGTGGTCGTCGGTTGGGCAGAGCGTGCTAATCGACGGCGGCAAATAAGGATTGTCGAAAATTCGTTCAGCAACGGGCTGACCACGGTGTCGGGAAGATGCGTCGGAGGGTAGTTCCGAAGGTTTGTTGAGCGGCGACCATTGTTAGGTGAGGGAGATCGCTAAGAAGTGAGAAGAGAGAGAGAGTCTTTTTTTTTGAGAAGAGAGAGAGAGAGTCTTTTTTTTTTTGAGAAGAGAGAGAGAGAGATCGAGAGTCCTGCCAAGGCCCAAGAGTACTGTTACAGGATTTTAGGTTTTGTTCTACTTTTTTTTTTTTTTTGTATTTTTTTTTTTGGTGCTAGAGATAGGCAAGCCTCAATTTTTTTATTGAATTTTTAAAGATGAGTGCATATCGATTGTACTGTAGTCATTAGCGGGAGGCCAAAAAATATTAGCGGGTTTAGTGAAATTTTCAATTTCGAAATGCATATACGCTTTATCCATAAATATTTCTGTTGCCAAAATTTTTGTCGGTATTGGATAATTTATACCAGCAGACTCATCTGTTGGTACAAGATTTGTTGGTAATTGAGAACTAATACCAACAGATATAAGTAAACTGTTGTACATTTTGTGCCCTTTCAAATAATACTAACAAATCGAAATATCTATTGGAAATAAGTCACTTATTTCAACAGTTATATTATGTGTTACTAGATTTCTGTTGGTATAAGCCCTTTTTTTTGTAGTGATCCATCTAAGCATTTTATAGGAAAAGTTCATTGTTAAAAATTGAATATAGCTTTAGGTTAGGGTACTAGCTCATGGGTTAATGGGATAAATATAGAAAACCACTAAATGATTCACCTCCAAACTCTAGTGTTTTACTCACCCTACTTCTATAACATGTATGAATACATCACTCTCTTATTAGAGGGAGAGACTTCTCGATCATGCGAGAGTTGTCAGATCATTTGTCTTTCGGACCGCTACATTTGAATAGTTGGTCAAGTGCAACTCATATTCCCATTTTAGCGGAACTCTTTAACGTAAATTCAAAATTACTAAACGCAAATTATTTTGTCGCAATACTTCCCAAGGTTATTTATTTGCAAACAACAACCTTCATTACTCCTTATCATTTTTCCCATAGAAATCTCCCTTGTTATATTCCTACTATACAACAAAAAGAAACTTAGAATCTAATCTGCATAGATGATTTCTTTGATAAAGACCAATTTTTTTGTGTAATTAATGATAGTATTCTGGAAACAAAAAGAATTAGAATTTAAACCTTTTTTTTGTTAATCATATATTATTTAGGGTTTATAGTTTTATGCCTTTATTATGGGTGGTTTAAGTGGTGGCTCGGTGATTGAGGGCGCTGGTGGGTGGGGGCATATGGGGTTAGATGGCAATCAGGTGGGGGTTGACGGGTGTTTGACGGGGGGGGAGGGGAGTTCCAACCAGGAGGGCAAGAGGGATGACTGGGGTGGGGACGGGGTTGGGGGCGACGCAAAGGGGGGGTGAGGGCTGACGCGGGGGTGGGGGGTGGGGTGGGACCAGAGAGCGGCTAGTGGGTGGGACCAGAGAGCGGCTAGTGGGGGCTGACGCGTACGGTAGGGGGCCGACTAGCTCACAGTGGCTTTGACGGTGGGGGGCTAACGGGGGTGGTATGGCTCTGACATGGGGACGAATATGACGAGGTACGGAGCTAGAGTTTTTTTTTCAATTTTCTTTTTTTTTTAATAGAGAGAAAAGATGTATGTGGAAATGGGGTGAGAAAATTGTTAGGGGTATATTATGGAAAAAAAAATATTAGCTTATAGTAAATTTACAATTTATGTTTAGCAATTCCCTTTTAACCCTCTAACAGAATAACAATTAAAGTATATAGCTAGTGCAAATTCTCTGGTATAAGTTTAAAGTTGTTCTTTGATGAGAAGAGTGTTCGATCCCCACTTGTGACAACTAAATTTAGATCCTTAGCCAAACTTCTACGAGGGTTAGGTCAAGCTATCCACCAATCTCCACTCCCCGGTCCATTCGATACCCAATTGGTTCAACATTTTATCCAACAAGTTTTCTGTCACTTCCTCAGACATACCAAGAATTAAAGACAGAAAATAAACCTCTTAACATGACGACTAAGAATAAACATTAACAACTCTAGACTCCCATCTTTATGTGCATCCATATCTTCACATTCATCAGTGATTATATCTTCGACGAACTCTTTGGGAACTGGTTTCCTTGTAAACACGACCTCAAATTGGCATATTAGTCCAATAAACATACTGTTTATAGATCATCATCGAAATCATCAAAGTACAATAAAGCCTAAGGGGTAAAACTGAAGAGTTTAACACTATATTTGAGAACTCTGTAAATGAGAAAAAATTGTAGAAAAGTAAATTAGTTTAAATCTATATAAAAGTAAAACGATGAAAAAATTTTATCAATTTCACTTGTTTGGTTCATTCTTATAAAGATTGTAGAAATGTAGAGATTTACACGGTTTTTGCATTTGGTTTTTTTATTGTAGAAAGTTCATCGTAGAATAAAGGCTTATTTTTAGATTTTTCTCAAATTTTCATAGGTTTTTCATTGTTTTTGAGGGGAAAACTATAAAAATTCAATTGGACATATTATAAATAGGAGATTTCTGCATATTTCCATGCTTTTAATTTTCCACAATTTTTCTTACTAATAACGAAGCAAAGCGCATCAGTTCTTTACCTGTTCGTCAACTCATCAAGTTCGGCAGGATATCCTGCTGTGGCTTGGCATTTGTAGGTGCCCTTGGCTGCTAAACAGAGAAGTGAGCTGGTTTCTGAAATTCTAAAGGGGCAAACATCTAGTGCATCATGCTAGACGTGTTGCCTTCGTTGCCACTGTATGCTATTTGGTGGGAGAGGAATCAGGTGTTGTTTAACAATGTTAGGACTGCGGATGAGATAGTTAAGCAGATTCAGTTTGCAGTGTGCATGACGCTTCATGTGTTCTATGACAGGGTGACATTCATAAAATGATTGATAACTCTTTCGAGTAGGCCCACTACAACAAATATGCAAAGAGGAGACACTGCACTTTGTTTTCCACGCTTTATAACGCGTGAAAAAAATACGGATGGCCTAGTTAGCTGGTAGGCACTGTATTTCTTCTATACTATGTACTGATAGCTTGTTTATTTTTCATCGTGTTTTGCTGGAGGGGGTATCACCTTGATACCACCTTGTCAGCACCTTTGTATTATTTTCCTGGACATTGCATTGATGTTTGGATGATGGAATGATAATGATCTAACCATTTTTCAATAAAAAACTAAATGAAGTAAATTTAAAGACTTTTGTAGTTATCTCTAATTTTGCTTTATTTTGCTCGTTAATATGAAATTCACAAACACACTGTAAACGTATAAAAATTTGATTGAGTGACATTCTCTTGGGCTTAAATCTGCCACTTTAAAATTTTTGATAAATTTTAATAATTGGGCCTTAACAAATAAGCACACATTTAAGACAAGTGAAATTCCAACCCAAAATCAATTAGTTATAGATAGAGTAACTCACTTACTTATATGCTTGCTCACAATCACTAAATTTTTCCATGTGAGATACAAATTCACTTCGACAATTTTTATTTAAACTCAAATTCGAACTAGGACGTCTTTCTTTCCCTATTGCCTTTTATTTGAATCCTGGTTTAGTGTTTGAGATCAGATAACCATCTCATATATATCAATAAATAGGACTTATTGCCACAATGTATTATTTTAAGCACAATACTAAAAACGTCGCATTATTTATGAGCATATGGTTTACTTGATAAAATATTTAGTTTTGCATAATTGTTCATAATTACTTGTCATTGCACTTTGACTTGTTTGAACAAACGGATTATTTTTTTACAAAATCTCGTATGAGGCCGCCTCAAGTTGAGACCTCTTTCATACAAGTATGATATCATACTAACATCATGTTTGTATATAGAGGTAGCCTCACCTTAAAACTCGACCTTATATAATATTTATTTTTTATTTTTTTATATATTGTCAAAAGTTAAGTCTTGACCGATTAATAAAAAGCGATTTTCGAGGGCAACAATATGTATATCTAACTACTATTACAATCTCTAGCTAGTTGGTTTCTTGAGGTTACAAATTTACAGTGAAGTAGCTAGGAAACTCTTCTTCTTTTTTCTTTCGTGAGGGTAATAATATGTATATGTGATATTATCTCCCGAGCTAAATCAGACTAAGGCCATGTTCTCTTCAACAGAATGGTGTGGGATGGTGAGGAACGGAACGGAACGGATTGGAACAGAACGGAACGGCGCGGCGCGGATAATTCAAAAATATGTGAGACAAAATAAAGTACAGAATGCGGCGCGAAACGGAACGAATTGGAACGGAACGGAACGGAATGCAGCATGGAATCGACGAAAAGAATAGGGCCTAAGTTATAGTGATTAGCCTACTTACTAACTCAAATGTACAGTTAATAAGCAAAGCCAGGGATAACACTGATTCTAAATGTACTTGATCCAAAAGAAACATAATAAATAAAAATAAAAACCAACAATATTTGATATACGTACGGATACAGTACATAATATCTGTACAACACCACATGGTAAAGTAACATACTGATTTGGTCAACTTAAATCACTTTAACTGATAAACATAGTAATTTTTTTTTTAAAGGAAAAACATAGTAACTTAACCATAAATCACTAAAGACTCGGAAAATTCAAATGGGAAACTCTTTACTTTGTCTTTGTAGAGATAATTCCCCACATGCATAAATTAAACTCCATTTATTTTGAAGCTTCCACCACACAACCAAACCCACACGTATTCTACCATTATTGCTGATCATTTTCAAATTACAACTCATTAATATTATAATTTCCTTTCCTACTAGTTTTTATCCCCGTGCCTCGCAACGAGAACCTCAAACTCGTTATTCGATTCCCCCCGTTCTCACTCCATTCCTGAAATACATGAACTATTTGGTGTATTATAATCACCAATATGACAGTGAAAGGAGGCACAAGCCAAGCCTGTGCTGCCTGCAAATACCAAAGAAGAAGATGTACACAAGATTGTGCCTTAGCCCCTTATTTTCCAGCCGATAAACCAAAAATGTTTCAAAATGCTCATAGATTATTTGGCGTTTGTAACATCATGAAAATACTCAAAGTATTAAGAGATGATCAAAAAGAAGAAGCCATGAAGTCTATTATTTATGAGTCTGATATGCGACAAAGGTTCCCTGTGTTTGGTTGTTCGTTGGTTATTTGGCAACTTAAGGAGCAATTAAGGCAATGTCAAGAGGAGCTTATTTATGTCAACAATTTGCTCTCTATGTTTCGCAATAATAATAGGGACAATAATAATCAAGATGATGATGATTCGCAGCAGTTTCAGCTAGGGTTAGTTCAAGCTAATAATGATGTTGGTTTTTCGCCCAATAATTATTATTATGTTGCTAATAATAATAATAATAATAATAATAATAATAATAATAATAATAATAATAATAATAATAATAATAATAATACTCCTTTGTCACCTAATCCGGTTCATCATCCGATTCATCCGTTTTATAAAACGAATAATGAAATTGGTTTGGTGTCGTCATCTAATGAGGTTTTTGTTGGGGATCGTCGCAAGAATAATGGTAATATTGGTTATGTGGTTGATTCGACTGATATTAGTGTTACTTATAACTACGAGGGCACCAACTATTATGGAATGAAATCAACAACGACTCAATATCATGCTCTACAAAGCATGCCGTCTGTTCAACATGAGATTGAGGTTGATCATGACTATGATGATATGCCTTTTGATGGTATTGATGATGATAGACAATCCTACGTTGAATCAAAATTAGAGCCCTACGAATCAAGGTATGTGTATAATTCTACTTTATTTATTACTAGTAATTTTTACAATAATTTTATAAATTATGGATTAAATCCTCTGTTGTTCTTTCTTGTGTTGTTCTTCCATATGGTGTGACTGTGTGAGTTTTATATTTGAAAGAAGATAATTAATTCCCTGATTAATTTCAGTGACTAACGTCAGTTATTTACAACAATATATACAATAGAGTTTCATTGCTATAAGTCAGAAAACTAACTCCAACTAATCTACACTTTCTAGCTATAATACAGGAAACTAATTATACACCTAATCAATATTAATATATACACAAAAACTTTTATAAGACGATTTTTCCGTAACTTTTGGTGAGACGGGGTCACTTTTTAGTAAAATAAGGGTCACTGCTAAATAGTGACCCCATTTTTTTTGAGAGTTGGTCTCACACAAGACTTGCTGTTATACAACGTTTGGAGAATATGACTAATATTAAGGAAAACACATTTTAGCACAAAAATTCCAAATTTACCCTTAAATGAGTACATGAGGTATTAAGAGAGAGAAAATAATATTTTAGTGGGTATTTATTGATTTTCTTACTTTTGTATTACTTTCCTTTCTTTTGTAGCAAGTGGCGTGAGAATTCTTTTTTTTTTTTTTATTTCCTTGCACATGGGGGTGAGAAGGTGGGACGGGTAAAATAGTAAAGGGTGCTCAAATACATTACCATATAAAGAAACGTAAAGATTTTCATGGTCCAAACATAAGTGAAAAGCGTAAAGATTTTCGTGGATCGAAGGGAGTATTCATGATGAGGTTGGCTCAACTAATATCTCTCCTCTCCTGTAGTTAAAAAAATCCACTCCCCATCCATTATGAAAACAATATCATTCAATTACATTTATGGTCAATATATGCTATCTACTATAATGTGTTTTTATTTCATGTACTCCCAACATTTTTCAAAATAAGTCTCACATAAACTAATGATTAATTAGTGTAAAACAAGTTGATTATCTCCTTCAATAAAAATATTAAAAATCCTAGTTCTAAAACTTGATGAAGCCCATTTCTTAGTGCAATGGCCTCAACTAGAATTACTAACGCTTTACCCAAATGTTGGCAAAACTGATTGTGTAACACATAATCAAATCAGATCCAAAATTATTTTTTTGAACCATCAAAATCACATTATTTGACAAAATGTTCAGGTGGCGCTTCGACCGAATGTTTACATACGAAGCTCATTTTGTTTGATTAATTTTTCTCTCATTATTATTTGTTGATCTATGATCTCTATAGTTCGGAAAATGTTGAAAAACCTCGTTGGGTGTTCCCAATTATGCCACGAGGCTTATACCCTCACAATTGTAGCTAAAGTATTAAAGGGTGTATTAATAAAAACAATTTCATTCCTAAATTTCCAGAACTCTAAGTCAAATGAATACTTTTCCGTAAGTAATGTATTTGACGTTCATGTTTTAGATGTATCCACCACTCTATCATGAACTTCAATGGATAAACCTAAGATGACTTCGTTGTTCTATGTCCACCAATTCTGCCATGTGTACGTGCTGTTTTGTGTGGTGTACGTGTGTTGTGTGTTTTTTTAACAATATATATATGAGTGGAAAATTCTCCTTATTTGAATGTTTTTCAAAAGAAGGGGAGGTGAACTGAGGGGAACAATTTTCCTTCATTAACTTAATTAATTGGGATGGAAATCTGCCAAATGCATGCGTTAAAATATTTCTCCTCCTTCCCCTCCTTTCCCTACCCTTCGATTGCCTCTCATTCTCTTCCTTTTCCTTTCATTCGAAAGCTTCCAAACGGGAAAGGTTAGAACCATTGTGGTGGAAATTAAACCTTTAGTGACCTGATTAAATGTAGGGTTACCTTTGTCGTCACATACTTATAATTCTAGTGGTATATAGAGAAGAATATTTTGGTCACCTGACAACTTCTTAATAATAATTGATCAGATGCACAATCTTAAGAACGTGAAAATTAACAGTTCAATTTATGTTTTTCCCATGATGGCAGCGTTGATATTATGAAAGGATTAGGATCCTCACCACTAGTCCAATATATCATTTTCCGCATTTAAACATTACGCACACATCATTTTTCGCATTTACGCATAATGTGTTGTTTTCATAACAAATATCATTCGTTTTGCAGCGCTGAATCACCATTGAAGGATTCCATGCAATCCATTGATGTACTGTCTCAAAATCATGATCTTAAAAGTGCCGCGGCGTGCTTTAGTCTCACAAGTGTTAACTAATGAAGTAGTAGATGAGCATGGACTACATTGGATGCTACTGTTTGAAATCGATGTTAGTTTATAGTTTTATTAATTTTGCATAGGTTTTTTCTTCTTAGAAATGAAGGAAAACAAGTTTCATTATGTTGTTCATTTTCTAGTATAATTTCCTGGGAAGAGTACGCACCAGGAACTCAAATTCGTCATTGATTTGTATTGGAACTATTATGCCTCGTTTGCAGAAAAACAAAAACAAAATAATGTAGCATGTGAATACAGGTATAGTATATCACCTCATATTCAGTTTGATAGCTAATAAGTTAAGTTCATCAGTGACAATATCCATTTGAAGATATTGGTTTGAGCAGATTTGATCATTACACAAAACAAAAGAAGTTAAGTTCAAATCTCTTCAGTTCTCTTTTAATGAGAACAACATGCATGATGAGTTTGAACCATTATTCCAAAATAATGATCTTATGGTACAGGATGACTCAAACAGAGAAATTGCGTGCAAGTTTGTAACAATGCAGATGAGTCTCTTTGGTTGTGATTTTTTTTTGGTTCACACTAAAGATATCTATCATCGACCACAATGACTAACTCCTTGCGCTATCTCTGGTTGTGATTTTTAACAAATTTTTAGGACATTTGAGAGATAGTTTCTTAGGTATTTGAGCAGAGTTTAAGAACGTTTTATGATTAACGACTATCAAAAAAGAAGGTTTTATGAAATGCGATGTAATTCTAGATGGTATCAATAAGATACTTAATTTCATTATTGTATAACGAAGATGATGACTTGCTTCATGGCGACCCCAAATAAGGGGTGAGGATCCTCTGCTGCTCCTGTTAGAGTTAGTCTTTACAACAAAGAGAAGTTGGAGAATGGAGAAGTCCCATATTGGTGGGGAAAAAGAAAGTTGGTCACTTTATAAGGTGTAGTGTACTTTCACAGTTTAAATTGAAATTATGGAGGGAACTATGCATACATACTAAGTAAAGCACTTTGCACGTGTGTGTGACTAATTGTAATACCCCGTATTATTATTCATTTTCGAATAATAATTATTTAAAAAGAAAATGCAATTTCGGATTTTAATAATTAATTGAGCTCATAAATTTTTAAAGTGCCTAATTAATATTGGGTAGGCTCTTGGGAGCCATAATTTTCAGCCCCACCCGAAAATATGGTGAGGGAATTTCAAAAATTTTTGTTTTAAAATTTGTTTCCTAAATTGTTGGATGGTGGAGTGATTTTAGGAGAGGTTTTAGGAAAAAAGGAGTTGAGAAAACTAAATACACTCAACTTCTAAATCAACTGACTCTTTACCAAATCAAAAAAAAAAAAAAAAAACGTCTCTCTCTCACTCACGCACGGCCGAACAAGGGTAGAAGAAAAGAGAATTTGACACTCTCTCATAATTCATCCTTTGGGTAATTTTAATCCTTTTTATTTTCAAGTGAGTGTTCTCAACTTGTTTTGATTATTAAAAGCTTTAAATTTGATTCAAGTATGAGTTTTGATGAACCCTAGTTTTGTATGAGTAAACCCTAATTTATGTTTTGCCTAGGGTTTGCTAGATTCTATTATTTTTGCGTGATAGGATCATGATTAGGGTTGGGTTTGTTGTTTATTGAATTGAATCAAAGTTTGAGTTTGAAAAGGCTGAATCTTGTGTTTAATTAAATCTGAAAATTTATTAATTATTCAGATTTAGTTTAGATTTAAATTCGTTAAATTGATTAACAAAAAAAGAAAAAGAAGAAGATAATACCGTGCGCAGCTGCCTTCCATGGCTGCTGCCGGCGGTCGGCCACTACTGGCTGCAGCTCAGCGGGGCCCGCCGGTGGTGGTGCGGTGGTGGTTGATGATGGTGTTGTTGGTTGACTTGTTTTAGGGTTTTGGAAAGTTTTCTAATTTAGTTTATGTAAATTGATTTTTGGAAACTTTGAGCATGCATGAGTAACTGAAAATTCCACCAACTTAATTAATTAAATTAAGGGTACTAAATCATCTTTGAAGTTTAATAAAGAGGTTTAGAAGTCAAAGTTTTGACTATTTGTGTATTGTGGATTTGTTAGGGCTCGTTGACCGCACGTGAACGTAAGAAGCTTACGTTAATTTGTCGTGATTGCCTTATTGTAAAAGGTAATTCATCGTCTAGTATTGGTTGGTGAATTATGTAAATTATTTGTCATAATTCATGTCTAGTGGAATTTGTATTCATGTTGTCAGGTATTGGATTGAGAATGATAATTCATATTTGGACTTGTGAGTACTTTGGAGAAAGGGATAATTGATGTTTATTTCCTTGTGATAATTCGTATAGAATTATATTGGTGAATGCATGTTCTATGTTGGAAATTCACTTCGTGTAACAATGTCTACTTGTTGATATTCATGTGAGGAGATGCATGATTTATTATGGTTTATTGAACGAAATTATATTAATAACTGTTCAATTGGAATATAGCATGTATTGCTATTTTTGTATCATGTTGGTAAGCATGCGGATTCACTTTAGTAAGCATGTTACTTCAATAAGTTGAGATGAACCTTGACTATTGGAATCTATTTAAAGGTATTTAACTAGGTGGTTATGAATTGAGACCTAGATGCCATTCATGTAAAATTGCCATTAGAAATTGTAACCATTTTGTGTTACTTGAGAATTGCAAAGATTATGTGATTTTACTTGATTATGTGATCACCTTTGAATTGATAAATTGAGAGTTAAGATCTCTTTGGTAATGGATCCACCAAAGGGAGCGAATGGGAATTGTCAATTGGTCCGTGGCGTGGGTTTCATTGGTTATGGCCCCAACGTAATTGGTTAAAGCTTGTATCCATACATGAGTAATTGGGCAAGTGATGTTTTAATTGGGAAAATGTTCTTCTTGTAAACCTAAGGGTTGAGAGAGGGTATGCATACTTAAGAACATCTAGAAGTACTTCAGGAGTCATCTATACTCCGGGACGGTTGATCCCTCTTTGCTATTATGCACATGACTTTTGATCCTATTGAGCCTTCTGCGGTTGGTTCTGACATTCATGCGATTTTGTTCTCTCTAATGAACATGGCTAATGGATAATAATAAATATTGGATTTATTATTTGGTTGTTTAAATTAAAGCGTGTCGTCTTTTATTTATTCAAGCATGATTTGTAAGCATGATAGCTTAACTTGGAGATTTAAATGGTCTATGTGGTTATGAATTACTCAGCCTACCTGATTGGTTGTTTTTCTTTTTACTTGTGTTTGTTTTCCATTTCTCTTCAATGATGGGCCTATGATGAACCTATATGGAATTCGTCTATATGGAGGAGTAGATTGACAGGTTTTTGTAGCTCGTGGTGTGAGCTAGGAAAGGCGACGAAAGAAGATTGTATATCTTCTAATAACAATTTCTTTTTATTGTTTAGATTGGAATTTCTTTAATATTGGGATTTTTATTTATTGTAATGAGATTTAATTCTCTTGCATGAGAATTAATAGTTTATTATTTCTTATTTCATTTGGATTAATTGTTTTAAGTCTAGTTGGAAAATATAGTTATTATGTAATTATCTAGTTTGTATGTTTGGGATATAAACATTTGGTTTCTTTCTAGCCTTGTATTTAATTTGAACATTAAATACGGCGGTAGCGCTTCGAATTTCCAGGATTTTTCCGCTGCAACTCGTGATTTTAAATGGTTTTAAATTAGACGAAAATTTGAGGTGTTACAAGTTGGTATCAGAGCGTATGTTACTGTCCCTAATGCACGTTTTGAATTGTAAACTATGTCATTAAGATATACTCTTAGGTTGAAAAACATAAATAGACTTAAGTTGTGTGAATAAAAGTTTTGTAGCCGAAATGAGTTTAATTGTTTCTTTTTACTTGTTTTGGTATTATTTGAAGTACTCGAGTGAATTACTAACGCGTTGTTTCTCGTGTGCAGATGGTGAAGCGTGAACGACCCGTTACTCCTGAGGATCCCAGGCAACTCCGATATGAGGGAGGTCGCCTAGAGGAATACTTTGATCTCGTACGTGAAGTATTCATGCAGTACAACGAGCACTATGATGTTCAATCCTCTATACGCTCGGAAAAGATGAATGCCTTCTACTTCATCAAAAGCTTTGGCTACACGACGACCAAATCTCGCCGATTCCACGATGACTGGCTAGTGGATTGGGAGATGAAGAACGATAGGGACTACCCCTATCTGGAGACGTTAGAGTCCTTGATGATGAGGGAATACGCATGGGACGAGGCGTACCCGGATATGCTTAGAGATCCCTACGATGTGTACGTGGAGAACACTGAAGGGTATGATTCATTGCTTCAGGTGGACGACCCAATGACCCAAGAGGAGGCAGACGCTGACTTAGATCGAGCACTAGCGTTCGAGAAGGAGTACTTCGTTGAGGAGGCCGAGAAGCCTACTGTTGAGGTCGAGGAGAAGTCTTCGCCTACTGTTCCTGAGGTTCCTACAAAGTCATCTAGACCTAGCGCTGTGAGAGATTGGCCCATAGGCTTGAATGGCAAGCCCAATGTGCCAAGGACCCCTACTGAAAAGGGTGAGGATCCAGAAGAAGAGATGGAACCCATGGAAGAGGAGGAGGAGATGGACGAGGTCAAAGTGACACATGTGTGTCACTATCCTTTGAGGAACCGCGTGATAAGAGCGTGATTCTTAGTTTGATTTAGTTTTGTTGGAGTAAACTATTTGAGACTTAATTTGGGTCTGCGAGCCATTTGTTTTTGACATTTTGTTTAGAATGTTATTATTTTACTTTACTTCATGCTATTGTGAAGCTTGGCTGACAAGCACTCATTTTTGAGAACAAATACTTGATTATTTGATTTATGAGATGGAATTTTGTTGCAAGAAATTATGTTAATTACTTGCTATTTGGAGCATGAGTATTGTGAAAGCGCCTATGAAAAGGGCATGGATGTTTCATTATGATTGTTATTTGTTTATTTTTGAGAAAGAACAATGTCAATTCAAACTTGAGCTTGCTAGTACGCAAGAGTGTGATAAGGCCATGCTTGAATGCAATAAGAGCCTAGAGCCCTAGTTGGCTATTAAACATATATATGAATCAAGTGTATAAGTTAGTTGTGATTATCGCACATGAGTGTGATATGGGTAGCTAATACCCTTTTTGTTTTGCTTTTGTTGATCCTTTAGGTCGCTAGATGCCAACTAGAAGAAATAGACAGAGAACCGAGGAGTCTACGAGTTCAATGGGGGGTAATAACAATGATGTTAATGGGGAGCAAATGGCGCAAGCTTTGTTGGCGCAGCTTGCACAGTTGCAACAACCCTTGGCGCAGTCTAATGCATTCATCGCGCAAATGATGCAAAGGGAAGACACTAGGGTAGCTGGAGGTGACGATTTCGCCTCCGTCTCTAAGAAGATTAAAGGGCATAATCCGCCTGTGTTTGAGGGGCGCGAGGATCCCGTACTTCTCGACGATTGGACGCGGGATTTGAAAAAAATATTCGCGATAACTGGGTGTCCGGAGGCACTTAAGGTAGACAGTGATGTCTATCTATTCCGAAAAAAGGCAGATTGTTGGTGGACAACCAATGGCACATCCATTAGAGCTCGACAGGGTTTTATTTGGGAAATGTTCAAAACGGTCCTTAGAGAGGAGTTCTACCCAGAGTATCTCTAGGACCAGAAGTAACGAGTTCTTGAACCTTATCCAAAGAAGGATGACTGTTCAGGAATATGGTGAAAAGTTTGACGACCTAGCTCGTTTTGCGGGAGGATTAGTCCCTACGGAACAGTATAGGGCCCATAGATTCCAGAATGAGTTGTAATGGACCACTCGTGAGTCTTTTGGGGGTTATAAGTGTCAGACCGTGCAAGAGGTCTACAATCGTGCTGCAAACCAAGTTGCGGTTATCAAGCACATAGAGGAAGTCACTGGAAAAAAGAGGAAGTTTGACGACCATCAGGTTAGTGGTGGGATAAGAATGATAAGTTCCGGGGAGGGAACAACCAGAATGCAACAACAACAAGGGGAATAACCACAATGAGGGTGGGAATTCCAAGAATGGAAATGGCAAGAATGGCAATGGAAATGGCCATCGTAATAATGGGGGTTGGAAGGGTAAACCCAACATTTGCAAGAAGTGAAACAAGAATCACCCAGGGGTTGATTGTGCTGGAAATAAGGTGAGATGCTTCACTTGTCAAGAGTTGGGGCATCGTTCTTTTGATTGTCCTCAGAGGGGAAAAACCGGGAACAATGGTGGGGAAAACCACAATGTTCAAGCTCCTACAGTTCAGGGTCAAAACTAGAACAACCTGGGTGGTAATCGTCAGAATGGGCTAAATGGACAGGTTGGAAATGTTCAGAACAATAATGACAACCAGAATAGAAATGGAGGTCGTTTGTTTGTGATGAATCAAGTACAGGCTAATGCGGCAAACAATATGGTGACTGGTACGTTTCTTATAAATTCTTTGCCTGCCTATGTATTATTTGATTCTGGAGCATCACATTCATTCATATCTGAAAACTTTGTTAAGAAACATGGGATGGGAGTAGTAGAGTCTTTAGAGACTAGTATTTCCACTCCTACTGGAGAGGTGGTAATGTGTAAAGTTGTGCATCCCAATGTTCATGCGAACATTGCACGGTCTGAATTGCCTGCAGACATGATTGAGTTTCAATTGGGAGATTTTGATGTTATTTTGGGGATGAATTGACTTAGCAAGTATAAAGCGAGAATCGATTGTAGTAAACAAAAGATATCGCTGAAAGGGCCTAGAGGTAATAGAATCTCTTATAAAGGAATTGTCACTAAGGGAGAAATTGGGATTATTTCAATGCTAGTGGCAAGAAGCATTTAGAGAAGGGATGTGAGGGATTTTTTTGTCACATTCAGAATGTAGAGGGAATAGACGAGAAAATCTCAAAGATTGATGTGGTCAATGAGTTTCCGGATGTGTTTCCTAAGGAGATTCCTTTTATGCCACCAGTGAGAGATTTTGTGTTCCAGATTGACCTAGTTCCTGGAACAGGTCCGAATTCTAGGGCACCATATAGAATGGCACCTTTAGAGATGAAAGAGCTAAAAGAGAAATTAGAAGAGTTGTTAGAGAAAGGGTACATTAGAGTGGAATACCAAGATAAGAAGATAACACCTTTAGACCCAGAGATGAAAGAGCTAAAAGGAACACGCAAGACACTTGAGGACTGTCTTGGAGGTGTTGCGAAATAAGAAGTTGTACGCTAAACTCTCAAAATGTGAGTTTCGGCTAGAGAGTGTTGCTTTACTTGGGCACATTATCTCTAAAGAAGGAGTCTCTGTTGATCCTTCTAAGATTCGGGCTGTCATGGATTGGCCTGCTCCAAAAAGTGTGACTAAGGTAAGAAGTTTCCTCGGATTGGCTGGCTATTATAGGAGATTTGTGCAAGACTTCTCCAAGATAGCTAGACCTATCACAAATCTGATGAAAAATGAGATGAAGTACAAGTGGACTGAACAATGTGAATAAGCTTTCCAAGAGCTTAAGAAGAGGTTGACAACGGCACCAGTGTTGACTTTACCGTCTGGAACGGAAGGATTTGAGGTGTATAGTGACGCATCTAAGAATGGTTTGGGGTGTGTGCTTATGCAAAATGGAAAGGTGGTTGCTTATGCCTCTCGCCAGTTGAAAGTGCATGAGCAAAATTACCCTACTCATGACATGGAGTTAGCCGCTGTGATTTTTGCATTGAAAATCTGGAGGCAATACTTGTATGGAGCTTGTTGCAAGATCTTTACGGATCACGAGAGTTTGAAGTATATCTTCACTTAAAAGGAGTTGAATATGAGGCAACAGAGATGGCTCGAGTTGATATCTGAGTACGATCTGGATATTCAGTATCACGAGGGAAAGGCCAATGTAGTGACCGATGGGTTGAGTAGGAAGACTTCACACACTATGAATAACATGATGGTGCTACCTTATGACTTGTGTGAGGAATTCAGAAAGTTGGACTTAGAAGTTGTTCAACAAGGTGAGACTGCAGTGTTGCTGAATGCACCTGTAGTGCGACCGTCGATCT
The DNA here is from genome assembly GCA_038025085.1 of Tetragonia tetragonoides. Taxonomy (NCBI): domain Eukaryota; kingdom Viridiplantae; phylum Streptophyta; class Magnoliopsida; order Caryophyllales; family Aizoaceae; genus Tetragonia; species Tetragonia tetragonoides. The sequence goes on from CM076139.1 coordinate 44,961,786, forward strand.
ATGATGAGATCCGACAGTTGCAAGTTCACTACCCGTTTCAAGAGGAGTTACGTGTCAAGATCAAGGATGGGAAGCATCTTAATTATGAGATCCTTAATGATGGTACGATCAAGATGAATAGGCGTTGGTGTGTACCAAACAACGCCAAGCTGATCTGAAGCGAACGATTCTAGATGAGGCGCATGGAACTACGTATTCTGTTCTCCCGGGTGGTGATAAGATGTACAAAGACTTGAAACTTCAGTTTTGGTGGACAAACATGAAGCGAGAGTGTGCTGAGTATGCGGCAAGGTGTCTTACTTGTCAAAAGGTGAAGATCGAACACAGGAGGCTTGGAGGTCTTGTTCAATCACTGGAAATTCCTGGATTGAAATGGGATTCAATCTCGATGAATTTCGTGACTGGATTACCAAAGACGAGGTCTGGGAAGGACACTATTTGGGTTATTGTCGATCAATTGACGAAAATGGCGAGATTCATTGCAATGAAGAAGACTTGGTCAATGGACCAACTCGCTGAAGCTTATGTGAAGGAAGTCTGAAGGTTACATGGAGTGCCTAAAGACATTGTGTCAGACAGGGATACGAGATTCTTGTCCAATTTTTGGGATAAATTGCAAAATGCTTTTGGTACAAAGTTGAAATTTAGTACGGCATTTCATCCTGTGACAGATGGTCAAACAGAGCGTATTATTCAGACACTGGAGGACATATTGAGAGCTTGTGCTCTGGAGATGAAGGACTCTTGGGAGAAGAGCTTGCCTTTGATTGAGTTCTCTTACAACAGTAGCTACCATGCGAGCATTGGTAGAGCACCTTACGAGGCATTGTATAGGAGGAAGTGTCGATCTCCTACGTGTTGGAACGACATAAGTGAGAACTTTTGTTTTAGGTCCGGATTTTATCCAAGAGACTGTGGATCAAGTGAAACTTGTCCAAGAGAAGATAAATGCCGCACAAGATAGACAGAAAGCCTATGCAGATCAACATCGACGAATGAAGGAATTCCAGGTTGGTGAGAAGGTACTTCTCAAAGTATCACCTACTCCTGGAGTTATGAGATTTGGGTGTAAAGGAAACCTTAGCCAAAAGTAAATTGGACCCTACGAGATTCTTGAAAGAATTGGAGAGGTCGCTTATAGGCTTGCTATGCCTATGGATTTGGAGCAAGTGCACGATGTGTTTCGCGTGTCACAACTCAAGAGGTATCACCATGATCCAAGTCATGTGCTGAATCCTGAAAAGGTAGTGTTAGATGATACACTCACCTATGAGGAGCAACCAATTCGAGTCCTTGAGGAGCGAACTAAACCTGTGAGGATCCTAGACGAGAAAACGAAGAAAATGGTGCATCTACGATCAATCTTGTTAAAGTGTTGTGGGCTAACCACAAAGTCGAGGAAGCGACTTGGGAGACTGAGGCTGATATGCGCAAGCGTTATCCTCAATTGTTCGAACAAGGTAATTAACCTTAGTTTCGAGGTCGAAACCTTTTTAAGGGGGGAAGGGTATAACAATCCACAAAAGAAAAGAACTAAAGATTGGAAAACTCATTGCATTGCATTGCATCATGCTCATTTTTTTATTTTTATTTTTTTGTATTGTTATTTGGAAAAGTTGTGAAAACTTTTAAACTTTCGAGTTACATTGTTGTGTTGAACTTTGAAAGTGTGGTGGAAAACTTCGCCTCATAGAACTAGCTTCACTTTGGTAGTGATCCTAAGTTTCGAGGACGAAACTTCTTTTAAGGGGGGTAAGGATGTAATACCCCGTATTATTATTCATTTTAGAATAATAATTACTTAAAAAGAAAATGCAATTTCGGATTTAAATAATTAATTGGGCTCATAAATGTTTAAAGTGCCTAATTAATATTGGGTTTTGGTTTTGGACCTAATTAATTGTAATTGGGCCAAATTAAATAAAAGAGTTTTGTGGGATAATATTATCGGGCTTGGCCGAAAATATTAGGCTCTTGGGAGTCATAATGGCCCTAGTCGAAAATATGGTGAGGGAATTTCAGAAAATTTTGTTTTAAAATTTATTTCCTAAATTGTTGGGTGATGGAGTAATTTTAGGAGAGATTTTAGGAAAGAAAGAGTTGAGAAAAAGGAGTGTATTTAGTCCCTAAATACACTCAACTTCTAAATCAACTTACTCTTCACCAAATCAAAGAAAAAAAACGTCTCTCTCTCACTCTCAGGCACGGCCGAACAAGGGAAGAAGAAAAGAGAATTTGACACTCTCTCATAATTCATCATTTGTGCAATTTTAATCCTTTTTATTTCCAAGTAAGTGTTCTCGACTTGTTTTGATTCTTAAAAGCTTTAAATTTGATTCAAGTATGAGTTTTGATGAACCCTAGTTTTGTATGAGTAAACCCTAATTTATGTTTTTCCTAGGGTTTAGTAGATTCTATTATTTTTGCGTGATAGGATCATGATTAGGGTTGGGTTTGTTGTTTTATTGAATTAAATCAAAGTTTGAGTTTAAAAAGGTTGAATATTGTGTTTAATTAAATCTGAAAATTTATTAATTATTCAGATTTAGTTTGGAATCTTGTGTTTAATTAAATCTGGAAGTTTTATAACTGTTGATAACCGCCCCATATTTTGCCTATAAATTGGGGATTAAGACACTAGTTCACATCATCCCAACTTTCCTCCTTCTTCAACCATGGCAATGTTCATAAGGAAATTCATAGTAATGTCGTCTATAAAATTTCGTATTTAGAGTAATCCTGGGGGTGAATTAGCCGTAACCCTAAAGCAACTAGTTTAATAGTGAGGGCTCATATTACTTTAAGGACACGTCTCTAATAATATCCCCGTTTAGTATAGATTTCTAACAGTTTCTTCAAGAAAAGCAGAGGTGCGGTCCTTGTAATGTCATCTTAGAATTGATTTTTCTCTTTTTTGAACCCTTGGATCACAGGGGAATTTAGGGGGTCAGAGGAGAGAGATAGAGAAAAGAGAAATTGATTCCATGCAGTAACAACAGAAGATCTGAACCCCTAAATAAGGAACTCCCCTTAGATAATCAATATACTCATCATACCCTCTATCTGTGGGGCAACCTTAGTACTACATAAACAAGTACAAATGCATTGATGTTGTATTTGTTGATTTTGATGTTGATAGAAAATTGATACTTATTTAGCTAATGATTATATCTGAGTTTTGTGAATACAAGGAATCCAAGACAAGTAGATGTTATTGATCTGAATGCATATGCTATGAAGGTTGATCCGAAAACAACATTACTTGAAAATGACATGAAGTTGAAAGAAAGAGCTTTACTGTTTTATTAGACTTCATTCGTGTCTTAAGGCGTTGAGGTTGGATCATAGGTACAGTTGGTAACAGATGAAGTTGCAACCTAGGAACAAATATGTGTTACCAAGTATTTTTAAGTACATGATTCTTTGCGTGCTATTTGTGAAAACGTTTGACAAAAGTTTACTTCTGGGTAAATAGCTTTCCTAAAACTGTTTTCAGAAATATTTCTTTTGTACTTATAAAAGTTTTCTTGAAAATCTTTTTAAGAAATTCTTGCTATACAAGGACTCTTTGTTATTCTCTAAAAGATTTTGTGGTTAAAAGATTTTATCTCTTTATTATCTTTTAGTGATTTATTCTGATTCAAAGAGTTTAATTTTCTTTAACAGAAAGATATTCTCATTGAAACCTAATTGGTCTCTACTTGTTATTAGGTCAGATAAATCTCCCTATATATAGTCTGTTAACTGCTAAGTTGAAAGGTTACGAAATCACAGAGCATAGAGCGTCAGTTCATTATTTACGTGATTTCATTGAGGAGTCCTGGCTGTTACTGAACGAGTTACTTCACTGTTACCTTGGCATTCCTCTTGGCACTTAAGCACGTTTCTCATAAGGTTTGATTGTACCAATCTTACTTATTGAGAAGCTTACTGGTAATATCTTATTGTTTAAAATACGACTACCATAGCAGGTAGTTTGGTTCTCGGGTTCCACGTTGAATTCGAGAATTACGGCTCATCGATAGATTAGGGTCTATTGTACTGAGTTTGGTTTTACGTCCTTAGTGGAGTTTTGGAAAATCCCTCAGGGTCGTAGTTTTACTTCTTGGTTGAGCTCAAGAAGGTTTCCACGTAAAATTTGTGTTCTTTATTATTGCTTTGTTATTGTCTTGCTAATAAACAAACGTAATAATATTAAGCAATCAGATTTTAAGCGCTAAAATTGATAACTTGTGAAAAAGTTTGAAAAACTTCCTAAACTCAATTCACCACTCCCCCCCCCCCTCTTGAGTCTATTGTTAGGTATAACAATTGATTTCCAGAATATCATTGTCATAAGCACACCTAGCAAAGGCGGGTGCGAACAAGAAGGTACGCTGAGTTCTAGGTTTCAAAAGCATAATTGGCCTAGGAAGAAGGTTATGTGTAAATTTTCTTGTTATTCTGGCTTTGGCTTTAATAGCATTATCATGTAATATATTATGGGTATTTTCAAAAGAATAAAAATAATAATCATAAAAATAAATAAATAAAAATTTTGGATGTTAGATTATTTTTTTTTGGAGGGGGTTCGGATGAGGCTCAAAGACTAATAAAATAAACATACACATGGGGGAAGCTAAGGAGATTTGAACTTGAAACCTAATGTACCCAACATTTCAATCTTTTCTCTTTTTTTTTTTGATTAGAAAAAACGGATTAAGTAAAGTTTGCATCTCAATCTTAACCACTAGCCCAAGACGTCCTTGATTACTTTGGATGTTAGATTTATCAATAACTATTTTAACTGATTGTATTAGCCAATTTTAGTGCTTGATATATAGTACGAGTGGCAAATGAGTATTAAAAAAATATGTTTGATAAACTTGGTTTATTAAGAGTTAACACCACATTTGAGGACTAAACTTTAGAGTAGTTTGGCCTTTTAGGACTCAACTTTTTTCTTTGGCATTTGAGGACTCCGTTAACTAGAGGTGGCAAACGGGTCGGTCAGGTCAGGTTTAGGTCGGGTCAGTTTCAGTCGGGTTATTTACAGATCAGGTTGTTTCGGTTCCAGGTTGGGAAATGCTTGTTCATAACCCAGAGTGTTCGGGTTCTAGTCGACCCAACGGGTTGTGCATTTATTTTTTAATTAGGTTATAATTGCATGATTAATTCTATTTTCAACTTTAAAATAAAAAAGTTGCACACTATAATATTATTAGACATAATATATATGGTTTTAATCTACTTGAAAACTATTTAGTAAAGTTTTTACAAGTTATTATGTTTTTATTAATGCATACGAAGTATCAAACCGCTACCTATGTTACAATTAGTTAAGATCGTTCCACAAGTATTAGAAAAACCCTTATTAAAAGAGAAATCTGAAACTACATATGTCAAAATTGGTTGATATGTAAGAAATTCTGATATGATTAAGCTTTTTGTCATTCACTTTTCTCATGCTGATATGTCTTGTTTTGAAAGCCTCAACCCAACGGGTCGACCCAGAGCGGGTTCGGGTTTGACCCAATAAATATCGATTTTTCGGGTTCGGTAAGTATTGGGTTTCGGGTTGGAGTTCTTTGTTCAAGACCCAAACTTTTCGGGTCAGTTTGGGTAGGGTTCTCGGGTCGGGTCAAATTTTGTCAACTCTACCGTTAACCATTCCGTTTAGAGTTCAATATATGAGGTTTGTTTTGCTGACGTGGCAGGGGCAAAACTTTTCTCTTCCCCACTGCTGCGTTTCTTCTCTTCTCAAAAAAAACTCACTTCTCCTATTCCTCCTCCCCTGCGTTGTGACTCAAACTCAGAATTTTCTTTATCCATCTCAAGCCTTTTCACTCTCAGTCTCAATTTATTTTCTCTCCAGCCATATACTCATTATTGGCTTTTCAAAGTTCTTTTCTTTTCTTTTTTTTTTGAAGGAAAGAGAATTCATTCATTCATAAAAGCCATCCGGCATCTATAAAGGTGAATACAAACTAAATTTAACATAACCAAGTATAAATCCAATATAACAAGATGAATATGATTTCCACTATCACTGCTTGAAATCGGTGTCTTGATCAGCTCCGTCGATAAGTGACTACCAATCTAAACATCACTGTTAGAAATCGGCGTCTTGATCAGCTTCGTCGATAATTGACAATGCCCTGATTTAGCAAAAAATATGCTATACAGTAAACGGGAGGCCACCGCCTTTTCCCTACGATCGGAGGTAAGCACGAAACGTGCTGCAGCTATTTGGAAGAACAAATCCCCTTGCCATAGTAAATTGAACTTGTCTTCTTGATTCATCAAACCAAACCTAAAAATAGAAATTCGACGACCCTCTGACGAACGCGGAGAACTCCACAATCTCTCACCAAATGAGAGTTTATTACTAAACATAAAGAAAAACAAACTAAAAAACTAAATCGAACGCAAGAAATCAACAACGGAGGGGCAACCACCGGCAATTTTTGCCAGTGGTAGCCCCAAGATGAGTCAAAGAGAAAGAGGGGCTAGGGTTTTTTGAGAGAGAAGAGTAGTAAATACTAATGTTAGTCAATCAAAATATGAAAAGTTCTTTTCTAATCACCATTTTCAATTTTTTTTTGTTTTTTTTTTTGCAACTTTTAATAGGAAAATGACTGATTTGATTTGTTGTTGGTTCTTTTAATCAAATTTTGATGTTTCGGTGAGTCGATTTGAAATTGTTATTAAATTATTTTGACTTTTTATTATGGGGTTGAAGGACATTATTTTCGATTAAAAGCTATGGAGGTTAATTGTAGATTGAATGCTGAAATTTAATTGAAAATCTTAATTGTTGATAGGAGCAGTGATGATAATTGTGTTGTTTGTGGGGAAGACTGGTAGTCGGACTAGTCGCACATAAAGAAGAAGAGAAGTTTAGATTACTTCTCTTTGTTGAATTGGTCGTAATTGTGAGCTTGGTATTCGTCTAGTTTATGATTAAATTGAGGAACTGATTTGGCTGCCTTTGCCTGCTACATTTTGGTTTTGGTTAATTTGATTTTTTGGTTGGTAATGAATTTTCTTTGGGTATAGTGTTAATGGAGGTTATGGGCATTGCAGGAGAGAGAAATAGAGATAAGTGGAGGGTGAAGAAAGAGGGAACAGAATACTAAAGGAGAGTGAAATGACATGATGCCTTCATTTTATCCTTATTTTATCGTGCTTTATAATGTCCAAATCTTTCTCTATTACGGTTCTTTTAACAGAGTCCTCAAATGCCAAACAGAAAAAGTTAAGTCGTAAAGACCAAATTACTCTAAAGTTCAATCCTCAAATGTGGTGTTATCTCTGTTTATTAATATTCAACTTTTCATGATGAAATGCATAGTGATTATATCAAGTTGTTAAAATTGAAGTATGCAAAACAAATTACATACATACTCTTCTTAGGTAGATCAAAACTTATTATGTTATATTATTTATTTTTTGATAAATTATTATGTTATTTTTGGTTATCTCACGCTTGACATTCCTTCAATAACCCTAATATCAAACCGCAAGGGAAAAAACTAATCGGAGACTCAAATTTTATTGGATACTGCTCTGCATATAACTCGACCAATTGCAACTCTTGCTAGTTAGTGCTCCAATATTAGTGAGATATTTTCCCAAGTTTAGTTTATGGTTAATTAGTTTTCTAAATCTGAGTAATAGTGAGTAAGTGTAATCATTATCTATCAAATGGATAGCGGTAGTAGTGGCCAACTAACTCAACAATTTATACATCAAATTCAAAGGTGACCAAGAGAATACATCAGATTCAGTTTGGTATAAATAGAGTCACAAAAAAAAAAAAAAAAAAAGGGGGAATTTGAGGGGAGAACTGGCCACGTGTAGAAAACTTTCCCCTCCTACAAGCATGGAGATGATGGGAGATGCGTGTAAGTTGTAAGAAAGGCCAGTTCTAAGAACATAGTTGCATCTTATGTCAAAGAATTGACTATAATCTGTACAGGCTAACAGGTAGCAACTAGCTAATCCCACTTCAATTACCCTTCCTATTGGTCAGTAAGAACTTAAAAAGAAATAAACGGAGCTACGAAGCCTCTGCGGCTGCCTCAAGATCATCTGATTCATCAACTCCGATCTCATTTCGGAAGAGCAGTTTAAGGTGAGGAAGAACCTCAGGAAGAACGGGCAAATCAGCCGCGTTAATGCTCATCATGTCAAAACCTACGCATGTATTATGCATGTGGGCATCTTCAAACACTGGAATCTTTGGGTATCGTTGGCTGAAGTGAGTAAGAATAATGCGATATACACCAGCCGCTTCCCCCACTTCTATGGCCTCTTTAGTTGTGCTATGGTTTCTGGCCACCGCTTCATCTACCATGCCATCCTCAAAGGTTGCCTGCATGATTGAACCAACACTTCTCAACAGTTAACCATGTATGAATCCCTACACCAGTCCATAAAATTAGAAAGCTAAATCGTAATGAGTAATGACAAGACAGTACAAATGCATAACCCTATTTTTATTTTTATTTTTCGTTGTCCTGATTCTTGCCTGACAAAGCTAACAAGACATAACATCTTAAGATTCATCACTACTACAATGTGTAACAATCGAATTCCATTTATCACTCATCATTTACAAAGCATGTCACGGAAACTGCAAGCCAAGCTTTGGATAAAACATTTAATATAAGGCACTTGTAAACAGTAATGATTTATCTACTCTATCGACATTATCACTTGACTTAGACTAAAATTTCATGTGATTTTAAGATAACCGAATAATATACATCTTGAGGAGATTATGAATCTTAGTGATACTCCAGAAAGTAAGACTACAACCAACCCTAGGTGACCAAATGAACAGCTTCTTGTACTTACCTCGTGTATCAGAACAGTTGCTCCACGAGATGCTTCTATCAGAGTAGGACAGGGCCTTGTGTCCCCAGAGTAGACTATTTTCCACCCTGGTATCACTTCACCAACGCTGTTTATTCTCTGAGCTGCCCTTAGGGCAACTCCAAAAGCTTGTGGACAGTGCACAACTGGAAAACTAACAATTGTCTCTAACCCAGCATCTTGGAGCACTTTCTTCAAGTGGCTTAGCCTTTGCAAAGCAACTTCTTTACTGACAGGACTACCTGGTCTCTTCAAATAGCTCTGCATTGGGCTTCCTTTAGCGAAAAGCGTAGCATCAACATTACTTTCAGAGTTAGTTGCGGGCGACTGGTCCATTTTTGAATGGATAGCACTATCAAAAGCTTCCCAAGAAGCTTGGGTAGTATGCTTGCAATCCAAAAACTGCATATCTAATTCCTCTAGTCTTTGGTATGCACTTAGAAACCTCATTAACTGCCCTGGCCCAACCACTAGCAAAGGCTCATGAGGAACTCCCTTTAATAAATCACGTCGTAGAGCTAGTATTCTTGCTAGACCTGTATGATGGTCAGCATGAATATGGGAAATCCATATACAGCTCAAACTCCTCACAGCATTATCAGCACCCTCGACACCAAATCTGCTCAACATAGAGGGGGGGGGGGGAGGTGTCAGAAAAAGCAAGCCAACATGTTTTGTAGGTTTAGAAGAGCAGGATGTATGTTACCTTCTCTTAAGTTGACCCAACGTGCCTTCGCCACAATCAAAAAGTAAACTTCCGTTCGAGAAAAGATTGATGTAGATAGAGCTCACATTACGATACTTGGACGGCTGGGATGAACCAGTACCGAGAAGAATGATCTCCAGATCCTCTCGAGTTATGTTTTCCAAACAACTGGGAAGTCCAATCTCATCCAACCATGGCTCTTCTATCACAGAACCACGCGGTAATGATACAACACCTCCATTAACTTTTACTGGATTATCCCATAACTGCCTGATTTGCTGTGCAGCATCTGCTATCTCTGGAACCTCTGCAAGTAACTCGTCCACAATTTCAGCAGGCCCACTAGCACAAGGAATTGAAGATTTGTCCAGACCCAGATTTGCATATGGACGCAAGTTGAACTGCATGACATTTTAACACATTATCTTACCATTTGAAAAGACAAGATCGGACTCAATATGAGGAGACCAGCATTACACATATATGCCACTATTAACACACTGCGAACCACTTCACCATGAATAGAGTGGCAATCTTATTTGAAGCCCAAGCCCCAAAAATTTAAGACATATTGACTATTGAGAACCTATATAGAAAAGGGAAAAATCAAGAAGAGAGAGAGAGAGAGGGCACTAAGTCACGGAAATCTATTCTCAAAGGAAAAGAATAATATTGAAGTAAACATAATGACTTGGTTAGGACTTTAAGACAGCAAATTTATAAATTCCCAAATTGGCCCAGCACCACAAACCAGATTCGACAAGATAGGTTGAGATCACTGAATTAGGTTGTCAACATTTTTAATTAGTTATACTCAATGATTGAATTTTATTGCCACTGTTAATTCGCTATTGCAGAAAGTTAACTACTCGGCAATCAGCATTGATGTTGTCCTCTGTGCACGTGAGAAAGGCAGACGAAAGACCGCTAGATATGAGTAGTCCAGTAGCTTGGTTGCATACTAAATATGCTGAACACCATAAACATACCTTAAGGAGATTCTCAGCAGATATGGTGGCTTGAAGGGCCTGTAAACAAGAATGTCAACAAGTCTTACACTCGAACTCGCTTTAATTAAACTAATTATTTGACATGAAGAGTCTAACATTACATGTTCAGAGCAATGGTAACACAAACCTCAGTTGATGAATCAGAGCCGAGTGACAAACTGTCTACGTTATCAAGCGACCAAAATCCTGGAGCAGGGAAAAACTGAGGACACAAATGATTAAGCCGTGCAGCTATCCTAGCACTTGATTTCAGAATTGGAATTTCAACATTTTTTCTGCAAAAGGCAAAAGGCACTAACTTATAACTAAAAGTATATATTCGGAAAAAGAACAGTAAGCACATCTTTTAACGAGAAGCGACAGGAGCGCGTAGAGAAACAGAACCAAAAGAAGGCAAGGATATAAGCACAAAAACACAACTCACCGTTCATGTCCGGCCATGATATGCTGTGCACTGCCAAATCTCTTCATCCATCTTTGGTAATCAGGACTATTTGTAACAGATGATGGACTTAAATGAATTACACAATTCACTGCCCTGGCATTTTCAGATTGATTGCCAGAAAAATCTGTGTAATATCCATTGAGAGAATCCACAGACAATAAGTTCTGTAAATGAGATGCTGTTGGACAATCAACAAGAAGTACCACTGGTCCAGGAATAGGAGGATCCATCACGTCACTGGGATGAACCTACAAAACAATAATCATGAAAGAGATTTTATACAGTTACAACTGACGAGAAATATTCAGATTGATAACCATACCATAATATCAAGACGATCTGACTTCACAGAACTCCCATTTTGCAATTCCCGATATTTTGGCCCAGGTCTCAGTCCAAGAGCATTGGCCTTTTCAGGATCAAATTTTCCCTGAATTTCAGGTAACTCACAAACATAAATGACAGAGAGATCACCAGGCTTTACAACAGTCCCAAATTCACTGTTAGCACCTTGAGATGCTGGAGACATATTCTTTCTCTCTCTAATACCAGCTTCTGGGGAACCCAACACTTTTGGCTCATTATTCCCATTTGGTTGCAAAAGAATGGCTGAAATTTTAACAAGCTCGTCTTTAACAAGTTCAATGGGCTCCATAAAAATTTTAGAATCTAGTACTCCGTCAGGGTCCGGCGAGGGCCCAAAGCTATTTGTATGAACCATGGCTGCATTTGGTATGAATGCTTTCATTGCAGAAACCAGATATTTAAACTCTGATGGGCCCCACATGTTGACCTTCATGTCGAAAACTATAGATTAGATTTAGACTTAGAAGGCTGAGTTCAAGCAACATGTAAAATATGATACTTACACACATTCCTTCATCCCCAATTCCAGCCATAGTCAACAACAGACCTGCAGGTGAAGAGAAAGCATTTTATAAGCCCGTTCGATTATCCTTAGTGAGATCTAATAGTTAGAAAAAGAATGTTATGCATATTGTGACCATTTATGCAGAATGGACTAGAAACAAGGTGCACACCTGGAAGACCGCCTGCAGTTTCTGAGCAAACTCGAGAGAGAAAAATGTGATCTATCTGAAAAGATGCACACAGTCAGCAGATAATCCATAGTATACCACAAAAAGTAACATCGCTACCCCCTTCTTCCCAAAACAATTTTCATCCTTTGAAGTGGAAGTCATTAAGCTCTAGAAAAGGATCATAATACAGTAAAACCTCTATAAATTAATAATGTTGGGACCGTGTAATTTTATTAATTTAGAGAGATATTATTTAATCGATAAATTAATAATTTATTAATTTAAAGAGAGCTTTATTGATTCAACGAACCCGCATTATATTCTTTATAATAAAGTACTTTATATTGACTACATAAATGATGGTCATGTACAATGTGACTAATTAATCTATTACATCCCTCAAAAACAAATATACAATGTTCATTGCCGTAGTTCTAGTCAAAACTTAATGCAAGTTCGTGTATGGTATGAAAATCAGCCAGTATATAAGCAACATCAAACATTCCTAATTAGTCAATCCAAATCAACGCCAACCAACCATGGCTTTACTTATAAAAGGTGTCCAAAATTCGACAATGACTGATCAAATACGTAAAGCACTACGCGAGTATAAGAGAATGAAATTTCGTGACTTTGGATGCAGTACACTAAAGATAGTTAGAGATGAAGTGCAACTAGATTTAAATTTTGAGAAAAAAGCAAAAAACAATAAGGCATATTTTACTAAGTTGTCCTAGTTATTTTTGTAATTTTAAATAATTATTAATTTATAATTTTGATGGGACCTTAAATTTATATGAGGGTCTTCCATAAAATTATTATCTTATTATTTTATCGAAATTATTAATTTAGACCCTAGGCCAGAGTCGGGACCGAGCAAAATTATTATCTTAGAGAGATTATTAATTTATCGAGTATTAATTTAAAGAGGTTCTACTATAGGAAGTGAGAAGCAACTTTTATTACATGCTTCATTTAGAATATATGAACAAGGACAGACAAACAGAGTGCTAATTGTTTTTGTCTTAATAGTGTAACAATTAATACATAGAATTGAGGGGAGAGATGTTTGCACCTTTGATAGCTTAATTTTATGCTCTGTGCAGAATCTTTGCAAACCCTGCAACAATGCAAGAATCAATATAATCACATTTTCAATTTTCACAGTACTCCTACCAAAACCAAACAGTCCCCCCCCCCCCTCTCCTGGAAAAAATATGAAGATAAATAGAAATAATTTACTGTTGTTGCAGTTGCAGCAAAATACGGACGAAGACGTACTGTTGTTTAAACAATTCTTCACATGAAGAAAATTATCTCACAAAACCAACAACTAAGGCCTCGTTTACTAGGTTGCAATCAAATGCAATGCAATGCAATAATTTTATAGGGTAAATGGAAAGTGAAAAGTGAAGGAGTGGGAGGAGAGGGATAGGAAAAGTGGGGTTGATTGCATTATCCATTGTAATCACAATTGCTCAACTTTTCCCATGTAATGATGATTACTTTGGATGGTGTAATCAATCTTACTTTTTCCATCTCCTTCCTCCCCTTTTTCCTTTTCCACTTCTCATTTACCCAATAAAATGATTGCATTTGATTGCAACCTAGTAAAGACCACCTAAGTGTATTTTCATTTTTGTGCACATGAAGTCCGAAATTTGCCATCTGTTTTAGTAAATAGTAACCAAAGAAATTTCTGCCAATACGTTCCCAGAGCCATAGAGCTCCCCATGCTCGTAGATGCAGTTCAATTTTGGTTAACAAAACTGTAACAGTATATTTCCTTCATTCCATAAGCTTGGCAAAAATTGCATGGATAAAGTGAAGCAAATCTCTACCTCATAAGGATATGTATCGACACCACAGCATCTTAAGCAACTGCTACATTGTCAGACAGCAGTATGCCTAAAGGAACCACGTAAAGTTCTTAACGCCATCTAACTGGCTTTATTTCAGCTTCAACCAGTGTTTAAAAAAGTAGGCACGAGAGCACAGAACGATATAGGTTAGGTGCTTTTTTGCCTCTAGGTGAGGCGATTAGAATAACATAGGGTATTATGCTAATTGGGTTCTTGAAGTAATGATTTAGTGTTTCTTTGAGACTGTAACAATGGTATATGGAGTATTATATTATGTATTTGTCATAGGGTATTTTAGTATATTTTAATGGGAAAAAAAGAATTCAACAATAGGGCAGTGCGCCTCATTATATATTATGTATTGTGTCATAAGGTATTCTATCTTGAGCCTTGTGAATCGGCTCCATCCTCCATGGCTCACTATTGCTGTTTACGGAGTTTAAATACATTGGCCTACAGCCTACATTGTCTACGCAAACCTAATCTAGGTTTCTTTTTGCCTTTGTGCGAGTCCTATTTTGGGAACTAGGTCCATTTCTGTAACTCCCTAAACCAACAGACTATTGGTTCTGGGCGTTTCCAAAGTTCTATCACAATTTTCCTCATAGAGTCTTAATATTTCTTAGTGATTCTAAGGCTGTAAGTATTAATTTCTTAAGAAATCGACCTTTCCATAACCAACAGCCGCAGCCCGCAACAGAATTCAACAACACGAGTTTTGAAGATGGAAAGTACAGGCTAAGAATATCTTCTCTTTGCATGTTATTTCTGGTCAAATTTTTACTAAAAACTTGGAAACTTTCGGCGTCTGTGCAGCCGATAGGCTTCGTATACTGAGTTAGTTACATGTCAAATGAATTAATTCTTTTCTTACAGTTCTTTATCAGCCTAGGTGTAATATCCTCTGCTTAATGAAGATCTATCTTTCATGGGGGAGAGGAGAAAAAGGAAGCAATGCTATCTTTCATTATTGTTCTTGTTTTCTCTTTTCTTTAACACGTGGTCGAGGTAAATGCAAAAACCTAAAAATCAATCATTGAGTGCTTGGAGCGTTCTATCAATGTGTTCCTCATTTAAAGTGCCTTTACATATAAGTAGTCGCAAAGGAACATTTAAAAGCTTGACTGACTTATCGCTCGTTCTACGTATAAAAATTCAGACTCAAAGCGTGCAACCCACTTTGTAAGTTCATAACATCCTAATTTCCTGAAGAATTTTAGGCCTCCCACCCACCTTCCATCACAAGTGCTTGTTATCAATTCCCATCTCCATGGAACAAATGTCAATCCCTTTTTCTCTTTAGAATTTACATTAGCTTCTACACGCACTCAGGGCAATAAAAGTGATTGTAACTCAGAGCACTACATTAGCACACATTCCAAACGGAATCCTAAATCTGGTCCACATAATCATGAAACAAATTACATATCTTTTCACCAAAGCTTACCTCTCCAGCATTAAACATGAACCTTTGCCTGTCAAAGAAAAGCAAGACCGAGGGAGATGTATCTTGAGTATCCATTCCAGTTCCCAGAATCTGTGAATTGCCAGAACTCAAAGCTCAGAAACTGTATACAGTGAAAAGTGCGCAATCAAATAAATATCAAGAACTTCCAAAACAAAACATTTCACTCTGTAGTAAAATGCTGTACTCATCACCTAACATAAAATTAAATAAATAAATAAAAATCTTCATGAAATGATAGTCCACTCAAGCCAAATAATCCCTCATAGCAACCAATCAATATACTCAACATTTTTTTTCGAAAATGGTTAGAATTTTATTCCATCTTCCAACAGATATTAAGGCAACACCCTTGGAAAACTTACAACAATCAGTCACAGGCTTACCAAGGTTATCACTGTACAAACCCTTTTACAAACTCCCACTCTCCTACCAGATGCAAAAATTTCAAAGAAAATACACCAATTTAAAAGCAAGATTCATTGTGACTCAGATCAAAGTATCTATCATAGAGCTGGAACTTAATATGCTTAATGATTTGTTCTGGCGTTTTCTGTTTGGCTGTAAAGAGCCTATTGTTTCTCTCGTTCCATAGCCCATACGCACTTGCAGCCAATGCAGCATGTCTGATTTGCTGATTTGCTGAACACAAAAACTCGTATGAGGCGGCCTCAAGATGAGGCCCCCTCTATAGCCAAGCATGACATAAGCATGATGTCATGCTTGTTAGAGGGGGCCTCACCTTGAGGCCGCCTCATAGGAGACCTTTTGTTTTCTGAATAGGTCCTTGACCTGTAACATGCCGCTTGAACCACCTCAACTCATGTTGTAGTTCAGCAGGCCTTCTAGTTATTCCCAACCAAGCCAACACACCACTCCAAAGAGCTCTAGACACAGGGCAATTGAAAAACAGGTGTCTACTGTTATCTGGGCTGTTATGGCAAAATATACAATTCACAGGAACATTTACCCCTCTACTCAGCAAGTTATCAACTTATCACAAGTAGCAAGCTTATTATAAGCGGCAAGTCTGGGCACTTTATCAGTATACTCAACTCAACAAATTAAAATAAAGCATAAAACTTTGAACTTTATGTATCAAAAAACACCATACTCTTATCAATCAACAAGATATACATCAAAAAAGACAATACCCAGGTCACTAATAATCAAAATCATTCTTTTCTACCATTTAATCAAAGAATCACGAAAACAAGAAATCCAAATTCATAAGAGTATAAATTACCCACCTGAACATAGCAAATACTATTAACAGGATTGAGCTTTCTAACTTTCAATTGAAGGTTCTTAGGCTTATCTGCCTTATCCCTACCCTCAGCCCTTCTCTTATTAAACCCAGATGGCTCAGATTCCTCCATTTTTGGCCCCTTTTTATCTGCCAAAGAGCTCTTGCCCCTGGTGAGGGGATTTGGGGAAATGGGTAAGTTTTTTCTTGGCCTTTTAGAGAGAGAAGAGAAGGCTGTGAAGAGAGAGAAAGGCTTCGTGGGTTGAAGAAGTGTTCTGGGTTTGCACAAGAAAGGAGAGAAGATGAAGTGGGGTTTATGGTTGATTAGGAGGCGCAAGCATGTTATTTGGGTCATTTTAGTGTAAGGTACCTATTTTTGTATGTTCAATTGAAAAAGGGTTTAAGCATGGGAACTTTCAGAGCTTAAACCCCACAAACAGAACCAGTCCATGGTTCTTCAAGTTGGGGATGTTGCATCAAGAAAATGCTACTAAGAAATAAAAATGGCCCACTTTAAATGGTGATGCCCCACTTCCAATTTTCAATAGATTAATATTTTTTTCTTTTTGGAATAACTTTTTCATGGATTATATCGAGTACTTCAAATGGGGCTAGAGGTGGCCACAGTCGTGCCGTGTTGAAGCTGGGTCGGGTTTTTAGGTAGGCCGGACTTTCTCAGAGGGAGGCACTGCTTTGGCACTGTCAGTACCGTGCTGTTGCGGGTCTGAACCCCGGGCTTAGCTAGGTGAAGCACGAGGTTAGACCGCCATGAAAAGAGAGAGAGAGAGCAGCCATTAAAGAGGAGAGAGAAAACTAGGGAGAGAGAGAAAACAACAACAGCCATTGAAGCTAGCAGCCATTGAAGGAGGGGAGAGAGAAAGCCAGAGGAGAGAGATGGGCTATAAGACGGGTCGGACTTCCTCAAAGGGAGGCACTGATTTGGCACCGCCAGCACCATTCGTGTCCATGCCTGGGCCTGGGCTCTCTCCTCACCGGCACAGCTTGAGCCTTCGGCGGTCCGATCAGGGCGGACTTGGGCCTAACCCGCCCACTGGCCACCTCTAAATGGGGCTAAATTCTAGTCTTCACTAGTATTTTATTCTATGTGAGTAGTAATTACTTGTATTCTAATTACATTTTATTTTTTTTGAAAAGGCAATACAATCAGGCAACCAGAAGGTTAGTCTAAAGCATCTCTAACCAACAACTAGGGGTGTAATCGAGCCGAGTCGAGCTTGAGCTAGGCCTGACTCGGGCTCGGCTCGGTTTTTTTGGCTCGGCTCGAAGCTCGCCGAGCTGGAAAAATCAAGGCTCGAGCTCGGCTCAAATTAGGCTCGTGGCTCGGCTTGACTCGGCTCAAATTCAAACTCATCATTAGAAACGTTGGAAAAAAAAAATTTTAATAATTTCAATTGAATTTGACTACAAGTGACCGCTTGCACATTCTAATATGGAAAAAAAAAACCTTAAAAAATAAGAAATCTCTAAAAATATTTAATGGTTTTCTTCGAATATAGAGAGGAAAATCAACTAAATCGAGCCAACCAAGCCGACCGAATTGAGCCATAGTAGGCTTGGGCTCGGCTTGGAAAGCATTCGAGTTGGCTCGGGCTCGGCTCGAGCTCGGTTTGACCCGAACTCGAGCCGAGCTTTGACCGAGTCGAGCCCGAGGGCTCACCAAGTCGGCTCGACTCAGTTACACCCCTACCAACAACTTGGTTAGAGACTGATTAAAAGAGGTAGACCAAGGGCTCAATTGTGAATAAGTGCGACCATGATGTGCCATAAAATCATGTTTCAGAGAAACAGATTATTAAAAATCTAATTAGTTTTCACTCAAAAAAAAGGGTGCTTGGATGTTGGCTTGTGAGATGGCTTTTGACAAAATTGGATGTTTGATCAGTTCATCATCCAATATTGGTGTTTGGATGTTAGCTTGTGAGATTGGCTTTGGGGTTCCCATAAGCCAACTTTTGAAATCCCAACGAGGTTGGCTTATGGGTATGTTCTGGTGACATTAATGTAGTTCAATGACATAATAGTCCAAGACTTGCAATTATTTACTTCTATGCCATCCAATTCCTTAATCATATGAATGTCCTTATAGGTCATTTTGCATATAACCAACGAATGCTACCAGTCAATGTTACCAAATATCTATTTCCAAACATCCACTGTTACCAGCCGGTCAAATCAGCTAACAATACCAGACATCGGCCACCAGCTACCAGCCAACAGCTAATGATATCAACTAATTGCCAACCAGGGCCAAAATCTGATTAGTTTAGCATTAAAAAAACTAAATAGTATTTAATGCATAATACATAATCCAGATTATATTTTTAAAATTCAAATATAAATCCAAAAAAAATAAAAGAAAACAAATTATGGACCCATATTTCAGATTTTTCTGGATATGCCACAACTCAAACTATCAATTTAATGCCTCAACCTTTTGATCCAATGCTTTTGATTGAATTGGTTCCTTCCCTTACGTTACTACGTTCCAACCAAAATCTAACAACTAAAGATAATCTCACCATCACCAATCCCCCCACCCCCCACCAAAAAAGAGAAGCAAAGTCTCCATACGACATATTTTGAGAACCTCTATAGAATACAACATCATCATAATTCAATTTTGCATAAACAAAAAAATAGAAGATAAACAAAAACAATGGAACAACCTGCTGGACCGCCACACCTAGCTCTGTTCCTTGTGTTATCTTACCTTCCACTATACCAATTGCTGTCATTTAGCCAAGTTTGCAAGTCCTTTAGAGATGCTATCTCCAACGATGTACTGATTTGGCTTGATATTGTTATCGAAAGGCCATTAAGTCGTCGTCTCACCGACGAAATCTTGATGAGGATTACAGCAAAAGCCTATGGTAGGCTTCAAACATTGGCTTTGTTAAACTGTATCAAGATAACGGATGATGGTCTACTGAGGGTGGTTAAGGGAAATCCCCTTATCAATAAGGTACTCCCTCTGTTTTATGAAAATATTTACATTTGTTTCTTTTGTAATTATATGCATATATAGATTATAAAATTATAATTTTTTAAAAATATTTTTTAAAATGAATCTAATAATATCATTTTTACATTATAAATATTTGTATTTTTTCACTAATTTATGGTCAAAGTTTGTAAAATTTAACCTTGAAAAATAAAGTGTAAACATTTTGATAAAACAGATTAAGTAATTAATTACTTGCTAGCAATTTATTGTTTGATTATTAATGATTTAATCCGTCTGAAATTAATAAGATATGAAAGGAGCTATGATAATAGGATAAAAGTCATTATCCACTCATCCAGAGATAGCATATGGTTGGCTCTGGTTCCTTGTGTGACACCGCGTCGCTTCAATCGCATACAATTGTTCTTGTCTTGCCCTTTTGTTTTCGTTTGGACTAAAAGTTCACTCTAATTCCTTTGGGTTAGAATCAGTCTTGTTTGTATCAGGTCGGTCTACAAAGGAGTAAAGTGATTAATTATAGAAATAAATAATAATAATAAGTCATTTGGCATCCTCCACAAAATTGGTGGTCTAATGATTCCAATCTTACTTTCATGCCTTGCGCTGGTTCTAATTGCTCAGCTAATCTGATATGTTTGCTATTGAACACGAGAGTCCTAAAATGACGTAACGGTAGTGCCTCAATTGCCGTTGTCTTGCACCTTTTGATTAGCCAAAAAGAGGTAAAGAATACGATCAACAAATTTTATGCAAAATTTGGAGATACACGCCAAGCACAGCCAGTTTTTTTTTTTTTTTTGGCCAAGCACAGGCAGTTAAGAGGCGATGTTGGTGTGATTGTTGTCCTTTCAGCTATGATATGTGGCGAAAGGGAAGACCCTTTTCTTAGGAAAAGGTACCGCTACATTATGTGTGGAAAAATAGTTTCACACAGGTCAATAAAAATGAAGATAAATAAATAACTATTTATAAAAATACATGGAATCCTTTTGAGATAGATTTAAAATTTGAGAGTTTGAAATTTAAAATGAATGATTTGGATTTCAAAATATGGTTGTTCAAGAGATAAGAATTATTTTGATTTGTTTTTTTTCTTTTTTTACTTTCATAATTTTAAGTCAACACTAACTAATTCTTCTTATTTTTACATTTCATTCATAGGCATCATTTACGTTAAACCATAGTAGTTAATTTGGATTTCATTCATAGGCATCATTTACGTTAAACCATAGTAGTTAATTACTATGTGTGTCATCTACTTGGATCCTCCTGAGGAGCTTAGAGCTATCATCAATGAGGACCTGCGGGGAGGGGCATTCCCACGTCTTGTTCCTAGCTAGTTAGGCCCTGTTCTTTTCGTCGTTTCCATGCTGCATTCCGTTCCGTTCTGTTTCAATCCGTCTGCACCGTATTCTATACTTCATTTTGTCTCACATATTTTTGAATTATCCGCGCTGCGCCGTTCCGTTCCGTTCCTCACCATCCCGCACCATTCCGTTGAAGAGAACAAGGCCTTAGTTTGATTTTTTTTTTTTTTTTTTTGTTCTTTTCTTTTTGCTTTAGACTTAGCTGTTTGTTTCTTGCGTTGTTTTCTCTTGTTTAGCTTTCTATTACTTTGTTTCTGTTGCAGTGCTTTGTTCATTTCATTTTCACCAACAAAAAAAAAATAGTAGTCGATTACTGCGCACCAATAATAAAAAAAAAAAAATAGTAGTTGATTACTTAAAAAGTCTATAATAATCGCTACTATAATGAACTATATAGTTGATTACTTATATTATGTATGTTAGACCACTAACCAAGCAACAACAATATACACTTCTTTACGTTAGACCATCTTTTTTTCTTTTTCTTCTAGTTTCTATTTATTTCAATAGTGTTTTCTCACAATCCCACCAATTATATACCACTAATAATTCATCAGACTAAGAATTCACGTTCTAAATGGAGATAGTTACAATGGCTTGTAAATAAATCAATCCCATCAAATTTCAAGTAACATAAATGGCAGAATTTTCGATAGATTGAAGTTAAATAATTGGCGTGTTCCAACTGCTGCGATAGAAATGAACGACTAGTTTGTGCCGTCGTTTTCTTTTGGTTAAGTAAAAAAAAAAATGTTTAAGTAAAGAAAGTGTGTTTATGAGCCATAAACTGTAACTGGTGTATTGGAAATGAAACTACTTATAAAGCGTGCCCATTATAAAAAATATGGTTCGATCCCTTCAAGTCAAATTTTGCTTTAATATTTTTTATTTGATAATTCAAGTCTTCAACAGCTGGCTTACTTTGAGGACTTTCCTTCTTTTTTTTCTTCTTTTTAACTACAATTACTTCTACATAATATATAATTTGCATTTTCAATATGCATATTTTTATAATTCAGAATCAAAAGTGTGTAAAAAATTAAGCTTATTCAAAAGTAATAAACGTAAATGAGCATTCTTTTAATTTTAGTAACATTTAATAATAAAAAAGACTTTTTATTTTATATAAATTGAAAAATAATTACTGAATGATATATTTTGGGCTCTATTATTTATGATTTCGCTTGGATGAAACATATGCTATTAAGTAAATAAATTTTGTAAAACACTAAATTATTATACTCAAATTTTTCTACTTACGCTTCGACTCTCAACACATAAAATCCTGACTTCATCCACTGGCATATGCTATACTATCATGGAGAAAGGGTACATCTACACCACTACACCATAATAAAATGTATAACATATTCTATAACCAGGCCCAGTTTAAGGCATAAGCCTGAGGGGTTTTATGAAATGGGGGTTTAAGTTGAAACGATATGATATGTTGAGAGTGAAATTATGCAACATTTACATTTTTTTTTTTTTTGTTTCTTCATTAAATTAAACTATAGAGTATATAAGAGAATAAAACTAAATGAAGGATGTTGTCCATAAATTACCTCAAATAAATATCAGACTTTTCAAGAAAGTGGATAGTGTATTACAAGACAATTGTGACGTATCAAGCTATTAGTTCAAGTTTCGAATACTGCACTACTTTATGTTTCATTTTTTTTATAGTAAGAAAACAACTATTCTTAAACCCTTTTTCCTTCTTTTTTTAATAAATTATTCCCAAAAAATAAATGAAATGAGAATAACACCTAACTTATATAAAGTCAAAATAATATTTGGTTCATGAGCATATATTATCGAATACTATATATTGAGTTAACATTACTCTATTTGACTTGAATTGGCTCGGTTTAACTGTGTATAGCTCATCTCAGCTTGGTGTGATTCGAATTAATAATCACTACTAACAAGATAAAGTAAAGTGATTCAAAAAAAAAAAAAAAACAAGATAAAGTAAAGGAACGGGCATGTTTGACTACAAGTGATCATTGTACATTTTATTAAACGAGTAAATAATAAGAATATCACATTTCGATCACACTCAAACTCTATGCTAAACTATACCCTAAATTAGTAAATGAACTGAGCGTTAGCGAATAAGCTCGGTCAAAGCTCGTTCATTAACCAAATGTGCGAACATGAACACAATTCTGAAGCACGTTTATGTTCGCCAACAAGCTCGTTTATATGTATGTTTAGAAGCCGTTTAAAGCACATTCAAACTCGATTATTTTATTTTAGTATTTGATATACACAAAAACTTCTATAAGACGAACTTTTCGTAACTTTTGGTGAGACGGGGATCACTTTTCAATTAAACAGGGGTCACTGCTCACTTTAAGTGACTTTACATTTCACAAAAGTGACCCCAATTTTCTATGAGTTGGTCTCATACAAGATTTGCTATTTAATATATTAGTAAAATACATAATTTTATACATTTTAAAATAATATATATTTTAAAATTATATGTTCGTGAACAAGATCGACCCGAGCTCGGCTTGTTTATTGACAATGTAAAAATACTATTATTAGGTTCGTTTTAAAAAGTACTTTTGAAAAATTATATTTTATGTATTTATTTAAATAGATAAATCTTACAACCAAAGTACTGCATCAGTGCATTGTAGACCGTAGAAAACTAAATGTTAAGATTTTTACTTGTAAATAATAATTCTTAGCCCATTAATTAGAGCTCAAAAAAAATAAAAAATTGCTTGTAAAAAAAATAAATAAAAGGATAAGGCTCTAAAGCCCGTCAGAACTTAGGCCCTCAAGCAATTAAAAGAGAAAAAGGAAGAAGCCTATTAGTACTCCATTGCTCCTTAGGTTCACCGTCAACAAGGCCATCCATAAAGAAACCCAACAATGGAGAAATATGAAGCTCTTAGCTTTTAGTACCAGATATAATGACAGCAAAAGGCATAAAGACGAACCAAAAAAATAAAGAAATGTATAGTAGCCTAGAAGTTTATTTCCTTCAAAGTCTTACTTTATTGTTTTTATGTTTGTTTAGTTGTTGATGATAATCAAACGTTCACCCTATGAGTAAAGACTTTACTCTATTTTTTCCTTCTTATTTTTAGGGAAAATTTAACTACTATTTTCACAGTTTCACTTCCATCCTCAGTATACCCTTCTAAGTAAAATTATTTATCTCTTATAATTTCCTCCATTGTGAAATACTTCCCTCCTAAAGAGATTCTATCATTTGCTATGTGTCACATTTTTACTTGCTTGTGTGAAATTAAATTTTCACACAATATGTGGCTAGAAAAGGATCCCTTTTCTTGGGCATTATGGATCTTATTGTTGAGGCAACAAAACGCAAATTGTTTTGACACTTTTGATTGTGCTGGAGTTGTGTTCTTTTTTGGATAGCTTTTAGTGTCTTTCTAAGCACGAACTTAAATAAATCTTACAGAAGAAACAAAGATATATGAACGGATGACATTAACTTGAGTAAATATAGGCTAAGTAGTTAAGAAATCATGCTCGAATCAAACTTAAATTAATGAAAAGTAAGGTTTTTTAACTTAAAATAATTTTGAAATTTGTAAATGGTTTTCTCATGGATTGTTTTAAATTTAGTCATGGTGAAATCGAATAATGTGTAAAATAAACACAAGGACTTTAATGGTTGGCTTAATTTTAAGTTTTTAACGTTCGGCTAAATAAGACACATCAATTAGATGTAGTTGAGTGGTAGAGACTCATCCATTCTTAACCAAGGTCAAGGGTTCGAATCTTGCCTTGGGCCTGAAGCAGTTCAGGAATACACTGATAGTTTTACAGCACACTTTTTCTGCCACATATTAGAATTCTACTCCATGGGTTTTCACCTGAATAATACACTATTTCAATCAGCTTATGTATGTACTCTCCTATTATGCCAAGTCACTCCATCTCCAACAAATGACTATTGTATTTACTTAAGGAGTGATTACCTACTGTACTATAAAACAGATTCAAATTTGAAATGCATTACTTTCATTTCCGGTCACTATTGTAGATTACTAAAACTCAGTGATATGACTTCACCACAGCTCTATATACCTGCTTGTACTGGCTTAACGCCTGAAGGACTGTTGAGGGCAGTGAAGACATTAACTGAAAGGAAGCCGTACGCATTGACGAAACTAAAGGCCAATGGTATATACAATATCAAGCAAGAAGATCTTCTGATACTTCAGTCCGATCTCCCAACTTACACAGCAAGGAAACCCAGATACTACCACAAGTACCACATTTCCTCTTTCCGCAGCCTAGACGAGGATGATCGTCCCATTGATGTAGAGACATGCTCCAGATGCAGGGATATCAAGTTGGTATTTGACTGCCCTAGGGACACATGCAGGGGTAGAGATAAAGAGGAGACCCAGTGCCGGGGCTGCTCTCACTGCATTCCAAGGTGCGAAGGCTGTGGCAGATGCATAGTAGAAGAAGATGAACAAGGAGAAACCGTCTGTAACGACACTCTCTGCCTGGACTGCTGGCTCCGGCTTCCAAAATGTAATCTCTGCAACAAACCATTCTGTCCTAAAGATGCTGACAAGCAACTCAACCCCCCAGCTTTGGGAGGATTTGTATGTGATGTTTGTCAGACACCGTCAATCTACTACTAGAGGGGAAGTCACACATTTATCGGACAAATTTGGATAAATAAATATTTCAGCTAAGTTCAGGTCAGATTGGTGGCCGGTTACATCAGGGATCCCAAATAATGTTCTTTTGTTTGATACACTAATTTCAATTGATCATCCACCTTCGGACCTATCTACCTACTATATGTTGTCAAAAACCTTTGCTGCCTCTTGACCCTTTCTCCACCACAAACAAAAATGGGTCTGCTGCAACTTCCTGAACAGGATCAAAGATACCACTTAAAATGAATCCGATAGGGCTATGCATGATGGATATCTCTTTGTCACGTCACAAGAACAATGCAAACCAAAGAAGTAGACTGATGAATAAAGAGCTTATCCAAGCATAACCACCACCATAGTGACTTGGTGGACTGCTGTAGCTTGTGGAATTTTCAGATGGAGCAAGGGTTGTGCTATTCACAAAGGTTCCATTCCTTCCACCACTACAAACAAAATAGATTATAAGCAACTGATGTACTATAGGGCATGTCAGTACTTTACTAAAAGTGCTTCACTGATGCTTAAAGAGAGAGAACAACAGATACAACATTCAGTGATCAACAATTTAAGGGTAAACATAAATTTTGTGCAAGAAATTAACAAATGGGAAAATATCAATCCATACCTGCCTGAAAATATACAAGACCCATGACCTAAAGAAGTGAAAGTAAGTTTAGTCAATCAGTATACCATGAAATAAACAAGGACAATTTAGCTAGTGAATCATTCATAAAAAAAAAAAGCACAGAAGTATCAATTTCAATCGAAAAGTTATTCAGGAAACAATACCATCTACGAAACTTAAGGTATTAGCAGTATTATGAGTTATGATGCTTACTTGGATCAGTAGTACTGACAGTAGCCACTCCATTGAAGTAACAAGTGCCAGGAGCCATGCCCATTTTATGATAATATGTGTCAAAAGCATAATTTGCATGAGCAACCACATTGTCTGGTTCATTACATGGCTCATCCTGCAACAATGGAGAGCAGTCTACCTTTCCTGGCCCACAGGCCCAATCCAATGCTGCCTGAAGCATCTTTGGGTCTGCACCCTCCTTGGAAATACAGTATGTTTGGTTTGTGGTGTCATTTGCTAATACTGTCCCAGAACCTGTTAGATGCAGAATATAGACTGATACCCCATCGGCATCAAAAAGCCCCCAGTTTTTCTCCGAGGTTGAACCAGATCTTAAATCCTCGTTGTACAATTCATAAATGTACGTACTAACTGCAATTCCAGGATGTTTTGGGGTCCCCGTGTTGTTATGGACGTGCCTAATGAGATTACTATTATAGGTATTAGCATTTTCAACGGTGGCATCTGGCTCAGATGAGTCACCTTTGGAAGGCCAGCCTGATTCCGTTACAACAAGAGGAAGATTGGTGACATTCAGGTAGGACATGGCAAAATAAGCTGCATCAACAACAGCGTCAAAAACATTGGTGTAATGCAAGAGAGTGTTTGAATCCACAGCTTCTTTGTTTGGAGGAAGAGGACGGAAAAGTGCGTAGTCTAAGGGGATGACACCGTTTGACTGCATGTAATCATAGTAGGGATACACATTAAGCATCAGGTGTGAACCTGTAGACTGCAGGAATTTGAGCAAAGGTATCATGACTGGATCCCACGTACGGTTGAAGAAAGCTTGGGAAGGTGGAAAAGAGTCTAGTATAATAGAAGAGGAATGTGGTGTGGACACTTTGATCCGAGAATCGAGATTTGAAGCAACAAGGGCCGAGTGAATGTATTTCATGGCACTGACCAAGATTGGAGAAGCATTTGGAAGGGCTGTAAGGACTTCAGACCCTACAGCAATGGTCGTGATGTTGGTAGCAGGCACATGGGCCATAATAGTCCGGGTAACCCAATTGGCTGCAGTGGCATTTGATTGACCAATTCCGAGGAGCTGCTCATTCGGAACAGAGACAATGACTTCAATTCCTGTGTGTGCAAGAGCAAGGAGCATAGCCCTGTCAGCATCAAAGAGCCTTATATGTCGGATATTTTGGGCTTTGAGAAGTGCAACCACATGAGTTGGACTAGGCATATCAGAAAGCTCCGTTCCTATGTTCACACCTATAAAGGCCTCTGCATAAATAATGAACGATGCATTGTTTAGACAAATAGGTTCAAGGAATATTATTCACGAGACACAAGTACATTTCACCAAACTAACATAAAGCTTAATGAAAATGAAAATAGAACACAAGTAGGTACGTGTATTGTTCCTTAATTCAAAGTTTCAGACCATAATAGCGATAACATTTCATGCTACTTAAATAACTCTGTCTGTTTACATGCTGCATTTTTGTGGCATAGATTATTGCAATTCCATTTGCATAATCTCTGATTGAGCAACTAGTCCTGCAATGACATTTTTAATTGGTAAGTTACTCTTGGGTGTTTCCCATCACCATGTGTATGAGTTGTAAAGAGAAATTGTCAAAGACATCCTACTATGGACTATAATTTTGCACAAGTCATCTCTAGGTGCACAAATCAAGTTTTATAATCATTGTGGTTCAATAACCATACCGAGGGTCTCCTTGAGAATTCCGTAAGTCTGTCACTAGTCCTAGGCTACTCTAAGATTATAGGGTTTGGAATGAAACCTCACTTTTTGTTAGGACTCAACTCCTTCCTTCACTTCTGATTCTTTCTACTAACCATGCTTTGAAAAAAATGGCAAACAACTAAATAAATACTTCAAAATAAATAAATAAACTGCACAAATATATATAACATGAAAAGAAAATCAAACACATTGCATAATTGACACTTCATATGACAGAATTTCAACAATTAGATCTAAGGTGGGTGAGTTTGAGTAATTATAGTATATCTGTGCAGTGTGAAGCATCTAGATTTTTGAAGTTGATATTACAATAGAAACAAAGTTGTTATGCTAACTTATTGTTAACTCCTTGAAAAGACAAGAGAAACTATCTTTTATACAATCAAACTCCTTTAGTTCAAAGTTGTGATATATATTATGAAGTTCAGAAGAAGAAGACCCTTCAAACTAATCCTAACAAAGAAAGTAGAATGAGAAATTCCTGCGAGTTAGAAATTGAGAAAACAATAAAGAAGATGAAGAACGAGAACACAACGCAAAAACAATATCCCGTTGATATTAGTGTTTAGCCTTATTATTAATGGATTCTTTATTCTAGTTTGCATGTTTTAAGTATCCTAATATCCTATTATGCATCCTATCCTCAATTTATTAAATGGTGTTGCATTCTTGAAGTATCCTATTATGAATTTATTAAATGGTGTTGAGTCTATTAACATTCATTTTCATAGGTACAACGTGTGTCTAGTAAAGTGGGCTACTAGAGATCAAATGAATTGATACTCACCTCAACCACATTAATAGTGGACTATCATTCCTCTGGCACCCTGTAACAGCCCTCAGGGCCACTGGAGGTTTTCCTGGTCGTTAACTTCAGGGCCCATGGAATTAGTCAAGCAAAGCTTGGACACCCATGTTATCTAAGAGAAATCATTTTATCTGTCACCCTTGTATAAGATGGAAATACAAATACACAACTTAAGGTGGAGTTCTAGAGGTTTCAAGAGGTGCCCTCCCGAAAATGAGGGATTCAGATATTATTTCTTTTGTAAGGGTTCTATTATTCAATGCTCCATCTTTTTTTTCTCTTTTTTTTTGGTAAAATGTGAGCGTATATTGCATTACCAACATGTGAAATGAAGTTCGTACATCAATCAACTCCTAATTTTTATAAAAAAGACAATAAATGATGGCTGGAAACCAATGCAGTCAATAGATCCAGTCATCAATCGATTGCACAATGCTGAATGCTGGCGAGAAGCGTATTAGACTTTCCTTAGTTATTGACTTAATGTATGGTAACCATTAAACATATCAAACTACAGCGGAGAATGATACATCCACCCACTGGGTTCACAACCCACCTACCTTTTGTATCTATCTCTCTCCTCTATTTTCAGATTCTCTCAGCAGCAATCCAATTAATGCCAATTTCTACTCTCAACCATACATTTGACAAAATATGCTGCTTAGATCAGTTCTTATGTTCCAATTATTTTTATTTTTTTTTTCTTCGGTGAGATTCTTGAGTTCTAAGATTTAAAGTTAGTTTGTTTTCATTCCCACCTCACACTCTGACAAAGAAAATTTAAAATAAAATTCTATCTCATACAAATCTCCCTGGGAGAAGATGTATAATGACTAGACAAAATGCATAAAATAGGAAGGCTAAAGGAAATCAGGGCAGAAATAACAAACAATTGAGTGACAAAATTTGACAACAGTAACAGGTACACTGACAAGTTACCAATAGAAATGGAAAGGCAGCAAATGAATAGATTAAGTGGTAAAATTATAGAGTATATCACACAATGAGCAACGAATTGGGAGAAAGTTTCAGTTCAAGTAGGCAAAAAGGAACATAAAGAAGCAATAGAATCGAAACATCAATGGAAACTTTCAAACACAGATTTTTGTCATAAGTAAATTATTAGGAAGATTTCAAACTCACTTTGGTCAGCATAAACAGAAGACAGAGCGGCAAGGTGTAAGAAAGCAAGTAAGGCCATTGTTTTGTCTCCCCAACTCATGCCTTGAATTTTCAAAGCTTGAAAAATCATTTATTGAGGAATCTGAAGAAGAAACAGAAAAAGGAAATCTGAACAAGGAAAGTGGAAACTTAGGGCAGAGAGAGAGAGAGAGAGAGAGAGAGAGAGAGAGAGAAAGGAAGTCTTTAGAGAGGGAAAGAACAGAGATAGAGTGAGGCGTATTTTAAAGGTTAAATGGCAAGGTGATTATTAAAAAACATTTCCTGAGTCAGGAGAGGAGAGGAGAGGAGAGGTCAGGTCAGGTCAATCTTTTGGAACCTTTCGGTCAGAATTTGGGCGGTCGAGATTATGGGTATTAAAAAAGATTAAAGGCCAAGAGGTGAGGTAAAGATTGAAAGCGTGTTCATTGGAAATTTGGAATACGGTAAGTGTTAAGTTTCGCCCTTCACATCTTATAATTTATAGTTTTTTTTTAACTTTTCTTGTAATATGTTTCTATGGACGCTTCTTGCATATTGACTCTTGAACATGTCTTTACGCTATCTAGTTCTTTTCTAATATGTCTCTAAGGCGCTTCCTGCGTGCTGACCCTTGGACATGTCCTTAAGCTTTCTAGTTCTTTACTTTTAGGAGTAGATGTTGAGTATGAAAGTTATGCACTCTTGATGTGTACTCCTGTCAGAATAAATAAAGGTCTAAAGACTTTTTATGGAGGAAGTAGTCCTCCATATCGATGTATTGATGTCAATACTTGTTGTTATTAAACTGTATTGATTGCTTTCATCATCCAACCCCTCTCACAACCTCCCGTCCCTCCCTCTCTCTCTCTTGTGTCCATGGACACCTCAAAGACGTTTTTTGTGTACAGCTGACCCTCTTGCCGCTAGGAGACAAGAGCGCTCCGCACGTCCCGCGACTTGAAAAGGCGATCCGTGACAGTTGGTATCAGAGCTCAGCTAGAAAAGCACGCTCAGTGAAAGGTTGCTCGACATCGAATCCAAAACCATGGTGAACATGGAAGAGCTTAAGAAAATTGTGATCGGGCAAGATGCCCGGATCGATGCATTGGAGGCCCAAATGCATGAGACGTCCTCCGCGAGCTTACGGAAGGAACTTGACTACATCCACAATCAAATTCAATCCTTGCGGGATCAGTGTACTACGATCACTAAAGCCGTTGCTAACAGTAATGGTGGATCAGGGTCGAGACGGGTGAAGCCCCCTCAACCCCGAACATACGGTGGAGCTAGAGACTCCAAGGAAGTAGACAACTTTGTCTTCGACCTAGAATAATACTTCCGATTCAATGGACTGGAAGAAGACCAGAAGGTCGACACCGAGGTCATGTATCTTGTGGATGACGCGAAGTTGTGGTGGCGTACGAAGTATGCCGAGATGGAAGCCAGAACTCTGACAAATAGAGACATGGGAAGCTTTTAAGAAGGAACTCAACTACCAGTTCTATCGGAGAATACTGAGTTTATTGCCCGAAGGAAGTTAAAGAGCATCAAGCATACTGAGAGCATCCGAGTCTATGTGAAGGAGTACTCGGCGTGCATGCTTGAAATCAAGGGCATGAGCAACAGGTATCGGATGTTCAACTTCATCGATGGGCTGAAAGAGTGGACTCAACGTGAGTTGAACAGACATAAGCTGGATAACTTGTCGGTTGCTATAAGCGTGGCCGAACGGCTCTTTGACAACCAAATAGGAAAAGAGATCCCACCAAAGAAAGGGCTAACAGGGCCAAGTTCAATTTTGAACCGAACAGCGTCAACTGGCTCCCAAACAGGCTCGAACAACGCTCAAAACTACAGCAGGAGTAACTACAGTGGTGGAAATAGTAGATATGGGAACGTTGGAGGTGGATCTCCTAGACCGGCACCCTACCGGCCCCTGAGTCCAACCTCATCATTCAATCAGACAGAAACGTCCACGGCAAGATGGTAGTCGAAGTTGAGTTGCTATAACTGCAAAGGGCCACACAAACACACTGAGTGCCCTCATCGAGACTTGAGTGCCCTCCAGCAGAATCTATCTACGATGTTTGTGGAGTCTGATGGCACCAATGAAGGAGAGACAAGCATAAACAACGAGATGGATGAGGATGAGATATCACACATGGGAGTTGTTCATCTATTGGGCACCCTTAGGGGTGACGAGACCTCCTCAAAACCAAGTCGACCAAGCTCATATACGTCGACATGGTGATCAATGGACGTATCACTCGAGCAATGGTTGATATCGGTGCCACACATGACTTTGTGGCCGGCACGAAGCAGAAAGATTGGGATTGAAGCAGGTTCGCGTAGGCGGCAGCATGAAGGTCGTGAACTCGGCAGCAAGACCTATTCATGGGATTTCCAAGGGAGTCGTTACTCTGATAGGGGAGTGGAGCGGTCGGTTGGACCATAATGTGACTCCACTAGATGATTTTAAGATGGTACTGAGGATGAACTTCCTCTGCACTTCGAAAGAGGCACCCATGCCACATTTGAGTTCTTTGTTGTTGATGGGTGACAGCTGACAACCCATGTCTTGTGAAAACGTCGAATGCGAAGGTTGAGGGTAGAAAGGGACAGATGCTCTCGGCAATGCAGTTTGAGAAGGGACTTTGAAGATGTGAACCGTCGTTCCTGGCCACTTTGTCGATGAAGGAAAATTGTAGGGATGAGAACACCCCTCCGGAGGTAGTGAGACTGCTTGAGGGATTAAAGGACATCTTGCCCGATGACCTACCCCAAGTCCTCCCCCCTCGTCGATCCGTCGATCATCAGATCGAGTTGATCCCAGGAGTTGTGCCGCCCGCTCGTAGCCCTTACAGGATGGCACCTCCCGAGCTGGCCAAACTGAGGAAACATTTGGATGGACTCCTGAAGGGAGGATTCATCCGGCCATCCAAAGCGTTGTATGGAGCTCTGGTGTTGTTTCAGAAAAAGCAAGATGGAACTCTCCGTTGTGTATTGACTATCGGGCACTCAACAAGTTGACGGTGAGGAATCATTATCCTATTCTGTTAATTGCTGACTTATTCGATCAACTCGGCGATGCTGTATACTTTCAAAGCTTGATTTGAGATCGGGGTACCATCAAGTTCGTATATCAGAAGGGGACGAGCCGAAGACATCTTGTGTGACGAGATATGGGGCTTTTGAGTGGTTAGTGATGCCCTTTGGACTGACGAATGCTCCTACAACATTCTGCACTTTGATGAACCATGTCTTCCACGGGTACTTGGACACGTTTGTAGTGGTATACCTCGATGATATTGTGATCTACAGCAAGACCATGAGTGAAAACTTGGAACACTTAATACTTGTGTTCGAGAAGTTGCGCAAGCACCACCTCTTCGTGAAGCCAGAGAAGTGCTCGTTTGCACAAGAGGAAATCAGTTTCCTTGGTCACTTTGTAGGAAAGGGGAAGATGCGCATGGATCCTAAGAAAGTCTCCGCCATCAAGGAGTGGCAGCCTCCGAAGAATGTCTCTGAGCTTTGTTCCTTCCTTGGCCTTGCTAATTACTACCGGCATTTCATTGCAGGGTATTTTGGTATTGTGGCTCCCCTCACAGACTTGCTCAAGAAGTGTGAAGGTTGAAATTGGGCCAAATCACAGAATGAGGCGTTTGAAAATTTGAAGAAGAAGGTAACCACGGAACAGGTGTTGGCTCTCCCTGATGTCACAAAACCTTTCGAGGTCGAGACTGATGCCTCAGACTTTGCCCTCGGGGGAGTACTACTTCAAGAAGGGCACCCGGTTGCTTTCGAGAGCCGCAAGCTGAATGGAGCCGGGAGGCGGTATGCTTCCCAAGAGAAGGAGTTACTGGCGATTGTACATTGTTTAAGGGTCTGGAGACACTACCTTCTGGGTTCGAAGTTTCTCGTTCGCACAGACAACACCGCGGCTAACGAATTCTTAACCCGACTGAGACTCACCGGTCGACAAGCTCGGTGGCAGAAATCTCTTGTAGAATTTGATGTGGAATTCACATACAGATCTGGGGTCAACAACAAGGTCGCGGACGCTCTCAGTCGTCGGGCTGACTTTGCTGCCTTGAAGCAAATAGCTCACTTGTCGGCAAGTCATGTGGCGACTACAATCCGCGACCAAATCAAGCAACATCTGGGTCAAGGTACGATGGCGAAGACCATCAAACAACACATTGAAGTAGGAAAAACGCGACGATTCTGGATAGAAGATGACATTATCTTCATAAAGGGACATAGGTTGTATGTTCCCAGGCCCAAGGGCCTTCGGAGAAAATTGCGGAGTGAATGTCATGACACCCTTTGGGCAGGACATCCAAAATGACAGCGAACCTTGAGCTTGTTAAAATAAGGGTATTTCTGGCCCCAGATGAAGGAGGATGTAATGAGCTACACTTGGACGTCTCTCGTGTGTCCGCAAGACAAGCCAGATCGATTCAAGCCGGACGACTTTCTTAACCCACTCGCAGTGCCGACTAGACCATGGAAGAGTGTCTCCATGGACTTCATCAACAGGTTACCGATGAAGGTCGGACCCTTGTCGGTGATTATGGTGATAGTGGATCGATTCTTGAAGTATGCCACTTTCATCCCCATGCCGAAAGCTACCAGAGCAGAAGAGACAATCGTCCTCTTCTTCAAATACATTGTCAAGTACTGGGGTCTGCTTAGGAGCATTGTGAGTGACCGAGACCCTCGGTTCACATGTATCTTTTGGGGTGACTATTCAAACATCTCGGGTCAGAGGTGAACATGTCTTCCGCCTACCATCCTCACACCTTGTAATTTACAGCTTTCCTTTACTTTCCTTATATTGTAACATGTCTCTAAGGCGCTTCCTGCGTGTTGACTCTTGGACATGTCTTTAAGCTTTCTAGTTCTTTTCTAACATGTCTCTAAGCCGCTTCCTGCGTGTTGGCCGTTGGACATATCCTTAAGCTTTCTAGTTCTTTACTTTTAGGAGTAGATGTTGAGTATGAAAGTTATGCACTTTTGATGTATACTCCTGTCAGAATGAATAAAGATCTAAGGACTCTTTATGGGGGAAGCAGTCCTTCATATCGATGTATTGATGTCAATGCTTGTTGTTAAACTGTATTGATTGCTTTCATCATCCAACCCCTCTCACAACAGGGGGGGGAGAGAGAGGTGATGAAATAGGGGAGGAGAGAGAGAAAGGTGATAAAACAGGGGAGGAGAGAGAATGGAGTGGGTGGTGGTGGAGGTTAGGACTGACGGCAGGATAATCGTAAGTTATGAAACAATTAACATGTGACTAAATTTGTGGAATAAGCACAGGTAGCGTACAAATATCACATTTCGATGAATTATTTACTATTTTTCCTTCTTCTTGATTGCGAGTTGTCACTATTTTTTGCCAACTGCAAGAAGTTAGTCTTTATTTCAACTTTCAGATTGCAATTAGTGAAATACACATGCATTAAGGAACAGTCTGATCAAACCGATAGTTGTTTAATAAAAAAAAATATAACAGTTGGTATACGTGAAAATTATTGACAATTATTTATGGGGATGATCGTCGTTAATATGACACCCATTAAATATTTTATTACGTTTTATATTTGGGGCATAAACGCATATTAGATATAATTTGTAAGGATATGCTTAAATAAAATGACATGGGTTATTTCTGGGGTGACAATTTATTCAGTTTTATGTATGATGTATAATTGCAAGTTATGTGACAAGTGATAGATATTATTTTATTTTTTTAATAGAAAAATAATGAGTGGTATGACATGGGTATAATTTCGACCAATCACTAATTTCCATTAATTTTTATATATTTATGTATAATTTTAAAAAAATCCAAAAATTAATTTGAACATAAACATATAGTGATTAATTGGTTGTCCGTACGTAGCACGGGTAAAGTCCTAGTATATATATATATATATATATATATATATATATATATATATATATATATATATATATATATATATATATTATATCTTATAATAAATAGGAGTTGAAAGTTTGAAGAAAAAGGGCAATAAAACAGCGTAGACTTTCTTACATATTACGTGCGTGTCCCCAAATGTTCAATACATCCTGCAGGCTGCAATAGCCCACCTCGTCCCTCTCTTCTTCCGCGTGTAGTTTCACGCTATCGTCATCGCCTCTATACATGGTCGCCAATTTATTTCATCTGCGCGCAATTCCTTCACCGTCAATCCCAACAGTAAAGCTCTATTTTGCCATGAAACTGGTTGGTGGAGGAGGAAGGTTGGGTCTACCATGTTCTTGAAAACCCCGTTTTTCATGCTTTCATTTTCTTTGTCAATGGCAGATTATCCTACTTAAGAAGGATTTTCCTTCTTCAATTACCTTTTGCTCTAACTCAGAATTAGTCATCCATTTGTTCATTCTTTTGAAGTCCCTCTCCCAAAAAAAAAAAAAAAAAAAAAAAAAAAAAAAAAATCCAGCAATGGGCTTTGGGTGTTTTAAGTCAGGAGAGAGAGAGAGCGCGCTCTCTGTCAGACTTCAATTTCTGCTTCAATTTAGGCAGTGATCTCAGAGGCACAGAGTACACAGATGTCACCTTGCACTCATTTGAACATTAAAATGAGATAAAGGTGGAAAGGAGATTAGAGAAGAAAAAATGGTGGTGGATTACTTTGCTCAATGTAATTATTTTTATATGAGAAAATGACGAGTAGGTTAGATAGAAGGGAAAACAATTATAATTACGAGGGAAGATGTAATCAATCTCCCATTTTTTCTTGGACATGGCAAAGCTGATCCGGACCTGATAACCCGACCCAAAATATCTTATCCGATATCCGATTTTGACCCGAATAGTAAACCCAAAGTTGAATCGAAATCGAAAGTCAATCTGACCCAAACCTAACCCGACTCGAAACCGATCTGATCCGAATTACCCGAAATTAACCAATCTGAATGCGACCCAAGAAATAATGACCCGAACCCGAAATGAATCCGATCCGAACTCGATCTGAATCCGAAAGATTGCAAGTTTAAAACTTTCATTTTTTGCTTATTTGTGCCCTTAACATAGTATGATAAGAATATTTTACTCTTTACAAACATCTTTTTATTGTTTTCGGAAGAAAAATCATAAATAAATCATTATATCCCATGTTTATTTGTAAAATTCACAATAATATAAACCCGACTTGAATCCGAACCCGAAAAGAACCGGAAACCCGAATATATTTGACCCGTAACCGAATCGAACCTGAAACAACTTGAGCAAATTAAAACCAAACCCGAAACCCAGATAAGCGAAAATGATCTGAACCGAAAATATCCAAACCGAACCTGATCCGACCAACTCGTTTGCCAGGTCTACTTTCTACCCCACTTTTACTCTTGAAAATAGGTTTTACAATATAATCACCATTACTCCCAAGTAAATAAGTCAAGTGTTTTGTGCATTGAAAAGACAAAAGAGTCTATACCAAGAGTCGAAGACAAAACCCAATTGCTAACGGTCTAAAAAACGCTTTGTACATTATAAAAGGTGTATGTTTTGCATGCAATATGCAACTCACTTATTTCCCCTTTTTAATGTGAAGTTTTTATATTTTTGTAGGCCAATCCGCCAATGGAACCTCCTACCTCTATGAGACAAATACGAATAAAACTTTTCCAGTAATTGTTGTCAAAATTACAAAGTACGACACAAACTATAAAAAAAGAACATAAAATGTCTTTTTTAATTATTAGTATAAAAGTACTTTCTTAATCTGCATGGATTTTTTATTTTTAAAAAATAGATAGATATTGTACATATTTTATAGGAAATTTCGATACCAATAAGCGCAAGTTTCATCTGTCCCACAATATTAAATCCAAGTTGTAACCTATACATTAATAATTCCAAGTGGTTACTTTTATCACTATACCGGACCCTTTTGACAAATATTGTTTAACGATGTTAGGTTTTTTTTGTTTTTTTTTGTGGGTGGAATGATGTTAGCAGCAACAAGTATTGTACTTCTTCTTCTTTTTTCTTTTTCTTTCTACTATATTTACACGTTATTTTACTTCTCACTCTATTTTTTTTTGGTGAGCCAAATAATTTCTTAATTGAAACAAATAATTTCTTAGTTCAAATTATGCACTACACTAATTAACTAAGCCTAAATCGACCATGTTTCTTCAATTCAATCATCACAAAATATTATCTACAATTAAATGGCCCAAAATATTTTACCCACACATCAATTTCACAAGATTTGAAGTCGTCACTTACCTGTTATGGCGTCTTCTTTTATTACAAAAGTGATGGTGACGAAGGTCCTCATTTGCCAGAGTGAAATAGAAGGAGAGATGTAAAATAACTTTTGAATAATTGAATGGGTTTTGGTTTAGGACTTTATTAGGTGATAGAGAAAGAAGTAAAAATAATGTTTAATCAGAGTATAAAGAAAAAAGAAGTCCAATACCTACTGCCTGCTAACGTCGTTCCACAAAACAAAAAAATAAACAAAAAAGTTAAAAATTAAGCGTCGTTTAAACGATATTTGCCAATGGTCCAGTATTGTGACCAAAGTAACCCCTTAAGATTATTATTATATAGGTTGCAACTTGGGATTATTATTGTGGGACGAATGAAACTTGGGATTGTTGGCATCAAATTTTTCAATTTTATATATTAATAAATATGGTTTTATTAAATTAGTGGTCAAATTTAACTTAAGAGACTAAACAACTGCCAATTGTAGATATTATTGTACATGGGGAAAAAAAATGAACTTCTTTCTTATTTGAAATTTTGGTCTTGAAAAATATTTTATAAACTTTGTACACTACAACGGTATGGTGTTTAGTGGTAGAAAGACATTGTCTATTTAAATTGAATTCATGACATAGAGGTTATTAATATAATAAATTTACATACAATACCGAATGAGGGAATCGAAAGAAATTAATATTCACAATAGGGAATAGAATTAAAAGAAAAAAAGAGAGAAAAAACGCCAACAAGGCACTACTCTACTATTTGTGAATGGATTCCATCTTTGGGAATCAAACTCGCAACCAGGTTAATTATTATTAGTTGACTTCACATCAAAAAAGTGTATTGTTTTGAGCTACTACATACAAGCCGATGCTTCTGGGGTGTTGATTGGCATTTGGATAATGAAATTATTCTTATCGTTTGTGTTCATGTTGGCCAAACTTCAATATATATGCTCAAGTATATAGAGAAACTTGAAAAACTAAAAGTTAATTAATTAAATCTGTAACAACCTAAGTTCCACATAAAGAGAGATTTATGATGATTGTGATTGTTTTATACGTGACTCTCCTATTATCCTAACACAACAAAGTGTTTTTCTTTTAGGTTTAAGTGATCCCTATATGAACTCTGGTCTATATAGATGACATTTTCCACCGCAATGAATTGTGTTGCAAACATAGTTGCGTTAGATTTTTACAAAATTATTAATCATTGGGAAAATTCAGTTGGTGCCTTCGTGTTTTGAACTTGTCCGGCTGGTGCCCAATCGATTTTTAAAATCCAGCTGGTTCCCCTATATTGTTGCTCAAGTCTGCTCCGTGCCTTATTGTGTAAAATCCGTTAATGCAGACGTTATGTGTGACGTAGCTTATCCTTTTGTTGTTCCAGTCGACCCCCTCCCCCTTGTTTCCCTCCCAAATTTTAATATACGTTTATTTTGCCCCCTTTTTTTTCCTCCAAGATTACACCACTTTTACTATGAAGCTAAATGTTTCCCTCTTTTATTTTTACAGACACCACCATCAAAACAAATTTGTTCCTCCCTCATCTCAATTAAATGTTGAATCAACATGTTGAACCTTTTTAATAAAAACCTGTTCAATCAATATGCAAAATTCGTAAATATGCAAAGCTCATAAATAAGCTATGTTTGATCAAGACTATCAAATTCCAAGATCCCCTCACGAAATGAACCCAAACTTTATATATACCTGACGTGTCTTTTCCCTTAACTTCTTACACTATTTCATTGAAATAAACACGTCTAATAAATATTATACAGTTAAATATAGGATATATGTATCTCATTTTAAAGTTTTTTCGAGCCGGATCCAATGAGATAAGAATTCTAATTTTTAAAGTTGCGTAACAAAAGTTATTTTATTTTATAATTTGAACAACATAATAATAAATAATTTATGTTGTATAATTAAGTCAAATAATGATGTTGCATTAATGGCTTGAAACACTTGGATAGGCAACTTACGTGGCGTCTTACGTGTCATTACCACACGAACTTGTGTGCTTGCGTGGCGTACTACGTGTCATCACCACACGAACATAGCCTCCACGAAATAAACTCACTTTTATATATATATATATATATATATATATATATATATATATATATATAAAACTTAATGTGACCACTTTTATTGTATTTTATAATTGCGGGGAAAAAAAGTATTTTGACGTGGCAATATGTTTTAGGAGATATGTGTTGTAATATGATAAGGATCACATATAAATTATATATTCATGTGAAAGGTATTACATGGTAGCTGATATTTGACTAATATTTGTGGCGATAAGCCTATGTCATGTGATAACAAACATGTTACTAATATTTATTTGCCTCATTTTGTAGGGATAAGCGCATGTGTGACAATGGTTACATATAAAGTCATCATTTTCAAGTTGTAATATTATTGTGGGTATTACATGGTAGGTGATATTTGACTAATATTTGGGGGGATAACCGAAGGTTATATGACAATTAACATGTGACTGATATTTGTGGAATAAGTGTAGGTATATAGTTTTGGTAAAATCGCAAGTAATGTCACAATTTGATTTGACATTAATTATTTTTCTTTCTTTGTTTATATTTTGGTTAGTAAGTAGTTTTCATCAACATCCTATAGTAATTGCTATAACCTATTCATATTTCTTCCTTTTTCTTTTGATAAAATTACATTAATACAATCTAAAATGTTCTTAATGTCCAATTTTAATGTTTTCAACATAATAAAAACTCTTATTGGGTATAGATGAAAAGATGAATATTTGGGGGAATAGATCCACATAATATAACAAGGGTTATATAGTTGTGGGTATAAGCGTAGGTAACGTACAAGTGTCACATTTTGACGAATTACATGTTATTTTTTTTTTTAGATAGTGAGTTGTCGATATTTTCCAATTGAAAGAAGGTAAGCCTTTTACCTTTTAGATTTCAAATACTGAAATACACATTAAGGGGGCAGTCTGATCAAACTGATGTTTGTTTAATAACAAGAATTATATGTTTGGTATGAGCATAGGCTATGTGAAAATTGACTATTATTTGTTGGGATAATCGCTGTTAATATGACAAACATTAAATTATATTTTATATGAAGATATAAACACAGGTTAGACATAAGCTATTTTAATCAAGTGATAATTATTATTTTATTTTTAAATGGAGAATGATGAGCGGTACGACATGTGTTTCGACCAATTACTATTTTTCATTAATCTTTATATACCTATGTATAAATTTAAAATTTTCGTTAATCTTTATTTACATATGTATAATATTAAAAATTTTAAACATTTATTTGAACATAAAAATATAATGATAAATGGGTTGCCTGTGCGTAGCACGAGTAAAGTCCTAGTGAAACTAACTTGTGATGGTGAGTGGTAATGATCACTAATGATCTGATTTGTAAACTGTTTTCTTTTTCTTTTCTTTTTTTTTTAATTTATCTATAAACTGTTTTTTTTTTTTTTTTTGTCTTTTCTAAACATAAATTGTTTCTTTTAGTTATAATGTTGACTAGGTGGATGCCCGT
This sequence comes from Tetragonia tetragonoides, assembly GCA_038025085.1. Classification (NCBI taxonomy): domain Eukaryota; kingdom Viridiplantae; phylum Streptophyta; class Magnoliopsida; order Caryophyllales; family Aizoaceae; genus Tetragonia; species Tetragonia tetragonoides. The sequence goes on from CM076139.1 coordinate 45,003,783, forward strand.
AAGTATGCCCGTGCGTTGCACGGATTGTGATTATATAATAAAATTAATTTAACGTGATTATTAATCTCATCGAAAAATTAAAGTGTAATTGTCACTTATGAAAAATATTAGTAATATATGGATAAATATTTACATAATCCATTTAATATCGTGAATGCCATATAATAAGATTACTATTATGACTTTATATGGGATCTTATCTAATTTAAACTTTTATCATCAATTTCAATTAACTATTAATTAACTCATCCATATGTTACATGATCCAAGAGGTAATAGTTTCAAAGTCTTTCTATGCTTGATGTTGGTACGCCAATGCTCTTATGTTGATATAAGTGTACAACTAACCTTCCAAAGATATGATCCTTCTTTTATGGTAAAATCAGTTTAAATGTCGAATGTATACATAACTACGGCTCTGTTTGATTCACCTTAATTTTACTTAAATTCAGTTCACTTCAGTCCAGTTCAGTTCATGTGTAACTTTATCACTCGTATAACTTTTTATTTCGAAATAATTTCATGATGATAACTATGTAATCGGAAAGATCTCAAAGCATGCTTTCAAACTATTACCTCTTGGATCATGTAACATATGGATGAGTTAATTAATCGGAAAGATCTCAAAGTATATATATATATATATATATATATATATATATATATATATATATATATATATATATATATATATATATATATATATATATATATATATATATATATATATATATATATATATATATATATATATATATATAACTTTGGGTAAGAGCACCGGTTATATGACATGTGTCACATTATTAATAGCTTTTGACTTTTCTTTTTATTTTGTTATTTTGGTATTTATAGTGTTAGTAGCATGGTAGAACACAAGAGGGGGGGTGAATTGTGTTCTTAAACTTTTTGCTTAATTGAAACTATTTAGAACACTTGTTGTACTTTTAGGATTGTTACTAACTTTAAGGAACGTTAACTAAGAAACGTTTACTAAAATAAATAACAACGTTAGATAAAGTTAATAAACAAATAAATAGAAGTAATAATGAAAGCACTCACGATTTTACGTGGAAAACCCTTTGAAACTACAAAGGATGAAAAACCACGGCCCGAAGGACTTTCAATGACTACTTCTTCTCATTAATCAGTAGTACAACCCGATCAAACAGACTCTGGTTCAACCCAACTCACTCCAACCCAATTTACTCTGATTGAAGTTACGAACTCGAACCCAATTACTCTGATTCAAGCCAAACAAACTTAGACCCAATTACTCTGATCTAAGCCTAACCCAATTACTCTGATCTAAGCCTAACCCATTGGACACTAATCCAAGCTATCCTTAACTCTAAGGAATATTGTTTACCTCTAAACCTCTCAAAAGCGTAAGGTACAATTTAGTTCTATAGTTCTTTTAGAAGTTGTTAATATGATCTTTTAATTACTTAGGCAAACTTTAGTGTTCTCCAAAAATATATCTCTCTGAAAATATGAACACTTAAGGGTTATAAAATCGCGAACTTGAAATGATAGATAACTCCCCTTTATATAGGCAAATAGGTTTTCCGAAAATAAAACTGAAATTCGGATTTTTAATTCACCTAAAAACAATATTTTTGTAAATAATATTTTTTGAGCTCAAAGATATCAAAAATAAATATCCCAAAATATATGTATCAAACCGGTAGGATTTTCAACACAATATTGACCAAATAATGTCTTTTCTATCAAGATAATATATTACCAAATAATAGACAAATTTCCACTAGGAAAGTATCTAATATTTTGCGGTCACTATATAGCATATAATAAAATCTGAATATTTCCAAAATAAAATCCTCCGATATGTAAGAGATATTTTTTCTATATAAAAGATCAATATTTTCTCAAGTAAAAATATTATCTAGTAAATATAATATTTTTACGAAAATAATAATCTTTTAGCAAATACTAAATGTACGTGTGAACTGTAGTCTCCCAATAGGTAACGTCTCACCTAAGGAATACTCCATTGTCACGTTTCTCAATATAAGAACGTTTCTCTCAAATCATTTATTTAGTTTGCCCAACTAATTAAGTAATCAAATTAATTTCATCTTTAAGAACTTTAACAAATGAACTCTAATAAATATAACCATTAAAATGTAAAGCTTCGTAAGTCTTCAAGCTTGATTGTCATCTCCATTGTTGTGTAGCAACTTCATGCTTCAACCTATCAATATGAACTAATCTACAAGCTTGCATAAACACATTAATAACTTCAATATAATAAATCAATAGTTCAACTAACATGTATTATATTTCATTTAACTTAATTTAGTTTATCATCATCAAAACAATCATGGTTCAACAAATTTTTCCTTTTTGATGATGGCAAATCCATAGCAACATTCTATTAAGAAATAGATGTTATTGATGCAATTTATATGTCATAGATAAATAATCAATCAATGTAATTACAAAGACATATAAGAATCATTTTAAAATATGTAATGATAAGCACAAATAATTCAAGCGAAATTCTTCCTCTTATTTTGCAAACAGTGCACTCATCTTTTTCGTAGCTTTCTCTTTTTTGACTTTTTCCTTTTTGTCTTGTTTTTCCTTTCTCTAGTTTTTCTTTCTTACTAACACAACAATTGCACAGCAACAATGCAGTACGTAATAAACTATAATGCCGAAACAAACTAGAGAGAAAAACAATGAACAATAAAAATCATAAACAATAATTGTAAGTTCCCCCTAAATAAGACAATATAAATATAAATATATATGCTTCACTAATATAATAGCAATGACGTTTACCATCGAATAGATATAAAAACAAAGTTAAAAATAGATCAAAATTAAATAAACATACTCAAATACTAAGTAAGACAATAGTCTTAATTACCTAGCATCACTATTACTTTTCTCCCTTTTGACATCATCGAAAAGGCCACTATGTCAAAGGTAGAACATATTCCTAACAAAAATATAAATATGAGTCTTAGCAAAAACTTGTTCCTAACAAAAGTCAGACTCCTAGTAGCTCAAGCACCAATTTATGGATGCTATGTCTACATTAATGATCTAAGCACACAAAACATAAGTAATAATAGTCTGATGGATGTAATGATATGCATGAATAAATAGTTAACGATATGGTTAGGCAATCTGTCAAATAAGGTTAATAAGTTGATCATGACGACGGTTTTGGCGGTGATCTTGTGCTTTAAGTTGCCCTTTGCCATGAAACTCAACTACTTTACCTTGAACAGAAACGTTACCATACACGTATAAGTTCCCATCCATGCTTCTTCTTCGCTTGTTCCTTGTTAGCATTGTATTGTTCCTGAGTTGTACATGTGTTCCCCCTTAGATGATGCTTCCCTTAGATAGATAGGGAACGAGCATTATCTAAAGTAGAACATTCTTCGATCATACGTAAGCATTATTTCATAATCGAATACTTCAATCTTCATGGAGATATTTCGGACAACTTAGAGCACAAGGAATTAGGGAATTGTGTCTAAATGTTTAATCATTTTGGGTATGATAAGAAAAATCAAGTTGGTTAAGTATGTAAAGAACTTCGGCCATATAGAGCAATTTTTAAGAAACTATTTAAGTTGAATTTCTATAAAGCAAATTGCAATATTTTGTACCCAAAAAGATTTAGACAATATCACCTTATAACTTCATAAATAAAAACAGAAAATAATATCTATAAACTTCCCATATTTCTTTTTTCACTTATTTTCCCTCTATTACTTTTTTGGCTCTCCTTTTCCCACTCTTCCCTATTTTATTATTTTTTTTTTGTTTTTTGTTCGACATCAACTAGAATTTTCTTTCTTTCTTTCTTTTTTTTAATTCCGTTTTTTGCTAAAGAAATACCAAAAAAAAAAAAATTCAGCTCAAATGGTTTTTGTTCCAAAACGAAAATACTTGGTCATATGGTGAAGTATATAGCTGAAAAGTATAAAGGGTAAATAAATAGGCTTGAAATGTTTCATGTGGAGCTTGGTTGTGTTTAGGCTCAAATTGCGAAGACTGACTTCTTGGCTTATAATGTGGTTTCAAAATTGTAATTCAGTCCTCTTGAAAGAAATATTGACAGATGCTCAAATGAATATGCAAATCGGATTATAAAACTAAATGCAATGAGTAGTAGACCCAGAAATATCATAATAGCATCGTTAGACATAGCGAGTCCTAGTACAGTGCACACAAATGCAAGAAAATAAATAATTATAAAGACTCAAACTTATACTAATGTAAAGAAAAATTCAATTATCTAAAAACATAACTACTCTAAACTAGTCAATCATTGAGAGATTTGAAACAGTGATACTAGCTAATTAATCCTAATCATACCTAGTTCAAGCCTGATTTTTTCAAATATTTCTCTATTTAAAGGTTTTGTAAATATATTTGCAAGTTGATTTTCAGTATTGCAGAACTCTAATTTCATCGAACCTTTCTCAACATAGTCACGCAGAAAATGATGTCTAATTTTTATATGCTTTGTTCTAGAGTGACTAACAGGATTCTTAGAAATATTGATGGCATTAGTATTATCACATAATAGGCACACAATCACATTTAACATGAAAATCACTTAATTGTTGTTTCAACCATAAATTTTGAGCACAACATGCTGCGGCTGCAACATATTCTGCTTCAGCAGTAGATAATGCAACCGTATTTTGTTTCTTAAAAGCCCATGAAATTAAACATGAACCCAAAAATTGTGTCATACCAGAAGTACTTTTCCTATTAACTAAGTAACCCGTATAGTAAGAATCAGAATATCCAATTAAATCAAAACTAGAACATTTAGGATAAAACAAACATAAATCATGCGTTCCTTTCAAGTATCTAAGTATACGTTTTGCACATTTTAAGTGTGATTCCCTTGGGCAAGATTGAAATCTAGCACAAATGCATACACTAAACATTATATCCGGACGACTTGCAGTTAAATATAATAGAGATCCAATAATACCTCGATATCCCTTTTCGTCAACCTTTGTTCCTTTGTCATCAAGATTCATTTTTTGTGAGATTGGGAACAGTGTATCATAGGCTTTGGAGTCTTCCATCTTGTATTTCTTGAGCAATTCTTTCAAATACTTTTGTTGATGTATTTTGATGCCGTCTTTTTCTTGTTTGATTTGCAAACCAAGGAAAAATCTTAGTTCACCCATCATACTGATAGGCCTGTAAGTATACGGGTTGTATCGAAGTAATAAAATATCGATCCACAAGGAGCAAGTGATTCCAAATACTAAGTTTTCTTAAACTAACAAGCTAAGAAATTATCAATTGGTTTGTTGGATTGAAGCAACGAAAAATAATCACTAATATATGAAAATAACAAGATAAAAAGCCTAGGGTTGATTTCACTTAACCAAGATCTTAGATGCGAATAAACAAGTTTTAACTAGCATTTCATGTTGAATGTTGCAAGGACGAAAATATAAATCCTAAAACTTTCTCTCGAAGCGATAAAGGAATACTCAATATAATATTCAACTACCTATTCTCATGGAGTTAAGAAAATATCAAGAGCATGAAGTATATAATTTCTTTTTCAATAGTCCCAAGTTATTCTAAACTACTCTCGTGATTAGGCAAACTTGATGAATGATTGAGTTACGATGATTAACAAGCTTCTCTCGAATATGAATTAATTATCTTATATAAACAATAATATTACAATCAAACATTGTGCAACAATTCTAATGACATGCCAATTTCTACTTATTTAATTAAGCATCCTATGATTTAGTTAAGCTACATCAACCCTAGATAAAAGAAATTAGCTACTCATGATCTCTACAACTAGAACAAAGTATGTAATGAAGTTCATGCTAAAATCAAATAAATAATAAAGGATTGAACTAAATAAAGCAATTGAAATTAGAAGCATTGAAAGAGGGAAAGAGAGATTAGAGATAAGAAATAAACCACGTAGCTTCGATTATAATCTTCAAGGAGAAAATAGAAGAATGCTTGAACTCGATCTTCGGTTACAACAACGAACTAATAAAACTTGAAAGAATTCTAAGTGTTTTTATTCTAATAACTAGAAGTCTAGAAAGCATAAAATGGACTGGAGAATGAAATATGAATAGAGATAGTGTAAGACGGGATGCCCCTATGAGTTAGGATGATGGCCTATTTATATGGAAAACATCAAAATGAACCAAGACGGTTTACACAAGGTAACCCCCTAATCAACAATAAGTCACCTAGTAACTCTCAAAACAATTAAGGTATTAGTAACTCTCTTCTTCAATACTTTTCAATGCCTTGATCATCCAAAAAAGAATCCAATACTCTTCACAACTTCCTCTAGCTTTGATTATGTTGAGCATCCAAAGAGAATCCTAAGTCCTTTGCATATGGAGCTTAATTTGACCCTAAAATCACAATTAAAACACCAAAATACCAAAGTAGTAATCCTCATATATAATTACTCATAAATCAGTAAAATATTAGAGAATTTACGTAAACATAGGATAAATGAGTGCGGTCTACACATGAATATTAGCACTATTTACGCACTCATCAAACTCCCCCAAGCTTAAGTCTTTGCTTGTCCCCAAGCAAAACATTATCAACAAGACATCTTAGGGAGAGTAGGAGATCACCTTCTCAATTTCCATTTCAAAAGAAACATTAAGTTCAAAGAAAAAGGCTCAACAAGAGTGACCAACAAATCAACAACCATTCAAGACTCATAGCATAGCATGTAATTTGCGAACCAAACCATCAATCTTACCACAAGACCCACCTTCGGTAGTAGCTTAGAAGATCGAACAAACCCTCACTCTAGGAATGTGAACACTCACACTCATGTGTTTAGGTTATATCAATAGAACTCTCAAGACTCAACCCACACGCGGTATCTACCATAAGCTTGCCCATATTCTAACTCGCCATTGCCAAAGACAACTACTCATGCAAAGATCAAGAAGACTTTTATGGGGTTGTAATGAGGCTCGGGGTAAAGATAGGATGATACATTTGGGAATGTGGACTAGGAGCAAAAACTAGTGGAGTCAAAAACACTTTCTCAAATTCTCGTGAAAGATCAAGATAGCACAAAAACTTCACTCACAAACTCCAACCAATTACCAAAAGATCGCATCCATTAAAACCCACAAAGAGACTAAGGAGGAGAAGCCAATATAAATATTTAGAATTTTTTTTTCTTCTCCCTCCTTGTCTCACTCACATGAAACCATTATTGAATAACTCTTTTTTTTCTTTTTCTTTTTCAAGACACAACAACCAAAATTTCACCAATTCACATGAAACACCAACCCATAACCCAATGCCAGTTTTTGCTTTCATCATCACAAATCACAACTTCCGTATAAAAATCAACTCCACTAGCTTAGGCTCAGTGAAAGAGATGTGTTTAGGAAATCAAAGCTTGTAATGTGGTTTTATCCAATAAAACGGCTCAAGGCTCAAAGGGGTTTACAAACGGTGAAACATGTATCAAGGTAACTATTTGGCTAATGTAGCTAAAAACAAAGAATGCTTCTATCATTTCCTAGCATGAGCTTGTCAAGTGCAATTTTGATAAGAAACAGGGCAAGTTCTAGAGAAAACCGCAATTTGGAGAGTCATACACACAAGAAAGAAATCGTAAGATCGAAAGTGATGAATCGATCAATCAAAGGCTCAAAATCTCCCATGGTCATCTTTGGTCTATCCAAATCAACTATGCAACATCGAGAGCAACAAACATGCATTCCACAAACCAATGATCCATAATCACAATCATGCTATGAGCTTTTAAGGCTAAAGACCATTATTCACAAAAGTTGAGACAATTCCTTCAATTTTTTTCACAAAAGAGCTTCAATTATTGAAGGATCATTTCTCACTCATTTTTTGGATTTTTTCATTTTTCAATTTTTTGGATTTTTTTTATATGCATGCAAAAATCAAAACCTAAACTTTATGAACTAAAATGCATGAAAAACTAACAAATAAACTAAAAAAGAAAATGAACAAAAATAAATGAAAAATATGAAAATTTTCTATCTAAAATGCAACCTACCATGATACTATATGCGAGATGCAATTTCTAAACTATATGCAATCACATTACATATTATCATCATTAACGACAATTATCTCCTTCAAGCTTGAATTGCACATTGTCTTCAATGTGAGAAAGGACAATAATATAGAGAGGGGAAAAGAAGAAGAAAATACTCACAAGGCCGCACTGGAGCGGATAGGCATGACATCGTACATTGTCACACAAGATGATCGCGTATCACCAAGGGGACAAGTTCTTATAACAATTGGATTCCAAATTCACCAAGTCACAAATTCTGAACAAGTACCACAAATTGACAACCGAAAATACCCAGGGCAGCTAGTCACAATCATTTCTTAACTTATCCATAGTCCAAATTCTCCTAAGGACCAAGACTATTTCCAAGGGACCAATACTGTGAACCAAGTAACAAAATGACGCCCAATTACCATCATTGTTAACCCAAACGTTGCACTATAAACCACCATCGAAATAAATTTCGAATCAAAACGGAAGGTAAAGCTTGGTGGTAGAGGGGTAGTTGCCGCCGATCCAAACCGGTGGTCGGCTGAGAAGTGGTGGTGGCGGTTTTGTGATGGTCACTGAGATAGCGGTGAGGGGTGAGAAACGGAGGAGGTGAGAGAAAAGGCAGGCGAGAGATAGCCAGATAGGGGTGTGGGGTGGGTTAAAGCGAGGAGAGAGAAATGACTGTGGTGGATTTAATGTGAGGAGAGAGAAAAGAGAGAGCTCGCGGTCCTTGAGTGAACCCAGAACAGGGCCCGGTCGCGCAGCTGGTTGGCTGTAATTCCGCATGACCGGGTAGGTGCGACAGAGAGGGTGGAAGGGTGGTGCAAGGGCAGGCAGTCCAGAGGCTGGATGAGCGCCCGATCGCGCGAAGGCGAGATTGAGACGAAGCTGTGGGCGCCCGCTCGGGCGTGAAGGAGAGCAAAACTCTGCCCGATCGGGCAGTGGTGTCGATGCCGAGTTGCAGAGTGGACCTGACCGAGCATTGTCAGGCGTGGTGGTGGCGCTGTAGTCACCTCGTCGGGCGGTGCAAATGCCACAATGTCGCCCGGTCAGGTGGTTGAGACAGAGAGGTCGAGGTCGTGGCGCACGAGTATGCATAATGACGCCTCAACTTCCGGTTGGTCGGGTGTGAACAGGGGTTTGAAGGCTGCAGTCGATTTCCTTGTACCCCTGCTAACTCAGATATACGTACAAAAAGAAACAAGAAGGAAATAAAGAAACTGTTAAACTAAAAATTTATCTAATTATTGTTCTAGTTTTCCTCTTTTTCTCTTTTTTTTTTCCTTTTTTTTTTGATAAAGCAATAAACTTGGGTTGCCTCCCAAGAAGCGCTCTTTTAAGGTCGAGAGCTTGACACAATGAGTCAGTCATACGGTTTGAGCATCGGAAAGGGTAGACTCGATTCTTACACCTATGGGATCCCCCGCATTGTAATGCTTAAGAAGGTGTCCATTCACCTTGAACGTTTCCACATCATCCTTCATTGGGCGCACCTCAATATCACCATATGAGAACACTTTGACCACTTGAAAAGGGCCTGACCATCGAGACTTAAGCTTGCTCGGAAAGAGTTTGAGTCGAGAATTGAAAAGAAGTACCAAATCACCTTCCCAAAACTCTCTTCTATTGATGTTCTTGTCGTGCCACCTCTTAGTTTTCTCCTTATAGATACGAGAACACTCATAGGCATCCAACCTCAACTCATCAAGATCATTGGGTTGGAGAAGTCGCCTCTCACTAGCGGCTTTGAAATCATAGTTAAGGGCCTTGATTGCCCAATAAGGACGGTGTTCAAGCTCAACGGAAAGATGACAAGACTTCCCATAAACTAACCGGAATGGAGTGGTGCCAATAGGTGTCTTGAAAGCGGTCCTATAAGCCCAAAGAGCATCATCGATCTTTAAGGACCAATCCTTCCTTGATCTAGACACCGTCTTCTCTAGAATTTGCTTGATCTCACGGCTAGAAACTTCAACTTGGCCACTCGTTTGAGGGTGATAGGCCAAGCCGACGTTGTGAAAAATACCATACTTCTTCAAAAGATCCTCAAACTTATGCTCAATGAACTGAGAACCGCCATCACTTATCAATACTCGAGGCACACCAAACCGAGGAAATATTGTCTTCTTGAAAAACTTAGCCACAACCCGAGCATCATTGGTTTGAGTAGCGATGGCCTCAACCCATTTGGAGACGTAGTTAACCGCCACCAATATGTACTTGTTGCCACAAGAAGTAGGAAAAGGACCCATGAAGTCGATTCCCCATACATCAAAGACCTCAACCTCAAGAATACCGGTCAATGGTGTCTCATTCCTTCTAGATAGATTTCTGATTCTTTGGCAACTATCACACTTTTGCACATGCTTTTGAGCATCTTTGAACATTGTTGGCCAATAGAACCCGGATTGAAGGACTTTGGCCACGGTTTTGGAGGCACTAGCATGGCCACCACAAGGTAGATCATGGCAACGAGAGAGAATGCCTTTCACTTCTTCTTTTGGAACACAATGCTTTATGATGCCATCGGCGCATGACTTATAAAGATGAGGATCATCCCAAAAAAACTTCTTGGTATCGGAATAGAATTTCTTCTTTTGGTTGTGATTCATTCCGTGAGGAACAATGCCACAAACAAGGTAGTTCACGATATCCGCATACCAAGGTGCCTCAAATGCTTGGAGAGAGAACAAATGGTCATCGGGAAAAGAGTCATCAATAGGTAACTCCCCATCCTTTTTCAACTCATAATAAATTTGAGAAAGATGGTCGGCTACGGTGTTCTCGGCCCCTTTCTTGTCTTTGATCTCAAGGTCGAATTCTTGGAGTAAGAGAATCCAACGAATCAACCTTGATTTGGCATCCTTCTTGTTCAACAAGTATTTGAGGGCCGAATGGTCGGTATAAACAATGACTTTTAACCCCTCACAAGATAGTGCCGGAACTTCTCCATAGCATACACAACCGCAAAGAGCTCCTTCTCGGTCATGGCATAGTTTAATTGGGCATCATCTAGTGTCTTGTTAGCATAGTAGATAGCATGAAACTTGTTGTCTTTCCTTTGCCCAAGGACAGCCCCCACAACATGATCACTAGCATCGAACATAACCTCAAATGGGAGGTTCCAATCCGAGGGTTGTATAATGGGCGCGGAGATAAGAGCATCTTTCAACCTGTGGAAAGCTTCAAGACAATCATTAGTAAATACAAATGGGGCATCCTTGACAAGGAGCTTAGTTAGAGGCTTAGCAATTTTAGAAAAATCCTTGATAAAGCGGCGATAAAACCTCGCGTGACCAAGGAAACTCCTCACCCCTTTCACATTAGAAGGGGGTGGCAATTGCTTAACTAACCTCAACTTTTGCCTTGTCAACCTCAATGCCCTGATTTGAGACCAAATGGCCAAGGACTATGCCCTCTCGAACCATAAAATGACATTTCTCCAAATTCAAAACCAAGCTGACCTCTTTACATCTTTTCAACACTTTGGCCAAGTTGGCCAAACAATTATCAAAGGACGACCCACAAACAGAAAAATCATCCATAAACACTTGAACCAATGTTGTCAATGGTGGGATTAGAGAAATCCCTCAAGGTCTTATCTTCGTCACCCATGGTAGCTTGTAGTCTCTCTACCTCTTCTTGTTGCTTTTCACGTGCTTGCTTTCTAGCGGCACGAAAAGTTCTTTCGATCTCGGGGTCCAAAGGTACAAGATTTTCGGACCCTTGGCTCCTAGTCATACACCAAAATCACTAGAAGAGAGAATCAAATGCAAAAGCACGGGTAACCAAAGACACACAAGTTAACACACGTACACACACGTGCTTAGTCTAGTCTATCTAAGAAGTGCTTAATATTGAATAACTCCAAGCTCCCCGGCAATGGCGCCAAAAACTTGATAGGCCCGCAATTATACGGGTTGTATCGAAGTAATAAAATATCAATCCATAAGGAGCAAGTGATTCCAAATACTAAGTTTTCTTAAACTAACAAGCTAAGCAATTATCAAATGGTTTGTTGGATTGAAACAATGAAAAATAGTCACTAATATATGAAAATAACAAGATAAATAGCCTAGGGTTGATTTCACTTAACCAAGATCTTAGATGCGAATAAACAAGTTTTAACTAGCATGTCATGTCGAATGTTGCAAGGACGGAAATATAAATCCTAAAACCTTCTCTCGAAGCGATAAAGGAATACTCAATATAATACTCAACTACCTATTCTCATGGAGTTAAGAAAATATCAAGAGCATGAAGTATATAATTTCTTTTTCAATAGTCCTAAGTTATTCTAAACTACTCTCGTGATTAGGCAAACTTGATGAATGATTGAGTTACGATGATTAACAAGCTTCTCTCGAATATGAATTAATTATCTTATATAAACAATAATATTACAATCAAACATTGTGCAACAATTCTAATGACATGCCAATTTCTACTTATTTAATTAAGCATCCTATGATTTAGTTAAGCTATATCAACCCTAGATAAAAGAAATTAGCTACTCATGATCTCTACAACTAGAACAAAGTATGTAATGAAGTTCATGCTAAAATCAAATAAATAATAAAGGATTGAACTAAATAAAGCAATTGAAATTAAAAGCATTGAGAGAGGGAAAAAGAGAGTAGTAGCTTCGATTATAATCTTTAAAGAGAAAATAGAAGAATGCTTGAACTCGATCTTCGGTTACAACAACGAACTAATAAAACTTGAAAGAATTCTAAGTGTTTTTATTCTAATAACTAGAAGTCTAGAAAGCATAAAATGGACTGGAGAATGAAATATGAATAGAGATAGTGTAAGACGGGATGCCCCTATGAGTTAGGATGATGGCCTATTTATATGGAAAACATCAAAATGAACCAAGACGGTTTACACAAGGTAACCCCCTAATCAACAATAAGTTACCTAGTAACTCTCAAAACAATTAAGGTATTAGTAACTCTCTTCTTCAATACTTTTCAATGCATTGATCATCCAAAAAAGAATCCAATACTCTTCACAACTTCCTCTAGCTTTGATTATGTTGAGCATCCAAAGAGAATCCTAAGTCCTTTGCATATGGAGCTTAATTTGACCCTAAAATCACAATTAAAACACCAAAATACCAAAGTAGTAATCCTCATATATAATTACTCATAAATCAGTAAAATATTAGAGAATTTACGTAAACATAGGATAAATGAGTGCGGTCTACACATGAATATTAGCATTATTTACGCACTCATCACATACTCATCTCAAATTCACCTTGCATCAAAACACAAAAGTTAGAGCACATTTTCTCATTAGTTGCACCAAATAAAATATCGTCAACATAAACTTACACAACTAAAAGATCATTCCCTTCAAATTTCAAGAACAACGTTTTATCGATCACACCACGTTTAAATCCTTTTTCTAAAAGAAAAGTTGAAAGCCTTTCATACCATGCTCTCGGAGCTTGTTTTAAACCATAAAGAACTTTATCAAGTGTAAAAACTTGATCGGGAAATTCCTTGTCCTCAAAACCTGGGGGTTGTTCCACAAAGACTTCTTATTTTAAGTACCCATTTAAAAAAGCGGTTTTAACATCCATTTGGTACAAGTTGAAGTTTTTATAGGCAGCAAAGGCAATTAAAGTTTTAATACCTTCAAGGAGGGCTACTGGTGCGAATGTCTCATCATAATCAATACCTTCTTGTTGGTTGTAACCTTTGACCACTAGTCTAGCCTTGTTCCTTACAATGTTGCCTTCATCATCTTATTTGTTCCTAAAGACCCATTTTGTTCCAATCACTGTATGATCGTTAGGTTTAGGTTCTAAATGCCACACTTTATTTCTTTCAAATTGATTTAACTCATCTAGCATTGCAACAATCCAATCGGGATCTTCCAATGCAGACAAGTAGTCACTAGGTTCCATTAAAGAAATAAAAGAATTAAAAGTGCAAAAATTACGAATAGAAGAACGTGTCAAAACTCCCTTAGAATAATCAGTGATTATATTATCTGTGGGATGTGAACTTCTGTGCTTCCAATTTGTTGGGGTTGGTATTGTTCCTTGTTCAACTTGGAGTTGTTCCTCAGTTGGTGTTAAAGCACGTTCCTCAATTTCTTGTTGAGGTTCCAAAATATTTTCAGGAACATTACCTTCCTCAATCTCTACATTGGCTTGTGGTCTTACCAAACCAATTTCAAAGTCATCATCCTACAATGTCTGCACATTCTTTTCAAAGGCGTCAACTTCATCAAATATGACATGAATACTTTCTTCCATGCACATTATTCTCTTATTGTACACTTTATATGCTTTGCTATGGGACGAATATCCTAGAAACACAGCTTCATCACTTTTAGGGTCAAACTTACCAAGGTTGCTCTTACCATTATTATGCACATAACATTTAACACCAAAGGTCCTAAAATATGCAATGTTCGATTTTCGACCTTTGAACAACTCATATGGAGTTTTCTTTAATATAGGTCTAACCATGACACGATTCATAATATAACATGCAATACTAACAGATTCAGCCCAAAAGTTCCTAGCAAGACCACTAGAAATAATCATTGTTCTAGCCATGTCTTCTAAGGTTCTATTTTTTCTCTCCACAACACCATTTTGTTGAGGTGTTCTGGGGGCTGAGAAATTATTATCTACTCCATGCTCATTACAAAACTTAATAAATTTAGAATTTTCAAACTCAATACCATGATCAGATCTAATAGACAATAATTGATGATTAGACTGTTTCTGAATTCTTTTAATAAATATAAGAAACTCATCAAAACAATCTTCTTTCGAAGCAAGAAATAATGTCCATGTAAATCTCGAATAATCATCAACAATAACAAAAACATACTTACTTCCACCTCTACTAGTAATACGCATTGGACCACATAAATCAACATGAATCAATTCTAGAGGTTTAGAAGTACTTACCATATTCTTCGACTTAAATGAATATCGATCATGTTTACCTTTTGCGCATGAATCACAGACTCGTTCCAGTTCAAACTTACAGTTAGGTAATCCAGTGACAAATTCTTGGGAACGAAGCTTATTTAACAAATTTAAGTTAACATATCCAAGTCTCTTATGCCACAATAAAGAATCGTTCTCATTCACACTCATACAAGTTAAACTACTTTCTGGAATTGCATGCAAATCAGCCTTGTAAACATTATTGAAACGTTTCCCATGAAGTATAGTTTCACCTGTACTTTCCTTCACAGCTTTACAAGAACGAGAGTTAAATTCAACTTTGTTCCCCCTATCACAGAGTTGGGAGATACTCAGTAAATTATATTTTTTAACCATTGACCAAAAATACATTTTCAATAGCATGGGCTTGTGACTTACCAACTTTACCTACACCGACAATTTGGCCTTGTCGTCTCCAAAAGTCATAGATTCTCCTTCAAAGGCTTGTAGTAAGAGGAAATTATTGATGTCTCCAGTCATATGTCTCGAGCAACTACTATCCAGAAACCATAGGTTGCTACCTTCCACTTTGGCCTGCAATATTAATCAATTTTTGATTTTAGGAACCCAAACTAGTGTGGGTCCTTTTAGGTTAGTAACATTATGCAATGAATCTTTTCTAACCCATACTTGTCTCACAATAGCATTGTTTCTTTCATAGGAACGTTTGCATGCAAATTCTATGTTCGAGTAGATCAACATATTTGGACTTCTTGTACCAAATATTTTTCTTTTTGTTCACGAATCCTATCCCATTTTTGTTTGAGTTGCTAGCTTGCTTAATCAACATATTAAAAGATTGTTGTCCCTTAAACCAATTGTCATTATCTTTAGTCATATTCCTAACCTCCTTCTCATACTTATTCAATTTATTCCTAAGGGTAGGGTTTTCCTTTCTTAGAGCATTGAGTTCCTTTCTAGTAGTCTCTAAGTCAGGAGAATAGTCTTAGCAAAAGTAGAAGGTTGAGATTCTTTAACAAAAGTAGTCTTGAATTTTTGTTTTTGTAATTCAAGGGAACATTTCTTAGCTTGTTCCTCAAATTCTTTAGCCTTGTTGCTTAGGTTTTCTTTTTGTTCCTTTAAGGCCATGTTCTCAAGTTTAAGATCTAAGTTATCCTTTTCAAGAGTAGTCTTAACAAGCTCAAGTTCCTTAAGTTCATGATTCGATTTAACATAGTATTCTTGAGCATCAATCATAAACATATCAAGAATTTTACATAGCTTAGTCTTTGAAAAATCATTCAAATTATTTCTAACTTTAGAGAACGTTACCTCGAGGCTTTCATCTTCATCGTTGACAGATTCAGAGTCCGTTTGTGCCATCATTGTAAAAGTTGCTTCTATAGGGTCACGTTCCTCATCGTCATCGTCATCTTCATCTTCATCTTCTTCGTTTCCTCATATTGCAACCATAGTCTTTTGAGTTCCTTTCTGAAAGATGCTTTCTTCTCCTTCTTCTCTATTTCCCATAGTGGACAATCCTTAATCCAATGTCCGGGCTTTCTGCATTTATGACAATTTCCATCAGTAGAAACTTGTTTATTACTAGAAGAAGGATTCTTACCTTTCGTGTAGTTTTTCTTAGATTTTTTGTTCATGAAAAACTTTTTGAATTTTCAAGCAAACACTGCGAGTTCCTCCACATCTAGATCGGAATCACTATCATTATCATCTTTGGCTTTAAGTGCTAGTCCTTTCTTCTTTGATAATTGATCAGAACGTTGGTCAAGTGACATCTCATGTGTAAGTAACAATCCCATCAACTGTTCTAAGGAATATGTCGATAGATCCTTTTATTCTTGAATTGCTGTCACCTTAATATCCCATCTAGGTGAAAGACTTCTTAACACCTTTCTGATCCAGTCCTCTATATTGTATGCTCTACCAAGTGCAGTTAGTTCATTAATAATAGTAGTAAAGCGAGTAAACATGTCTTTAATTGATTCACCATCTACCATAGTTCATATTTTTGAACAAGTAAATCAATTTTAGATTGTTTAACTTGACTAGTTCCTTCGTGAGCAATATTAAGAGTATCCCAAATTTGTTTAGCAGTAGTACAAGCAGAAATTCTATTGAACTCATTTGATCCTAAGGCACCATGCAATAGACGTATAGCATTAGCATTTTTCTCTACTTTTATGATATCTTGTTCAGACCATTCTTTTTCAAGTTTTAAACATACCTTACCTTCTGCGTCAGTTTTGGTGATAGCAAGTGGTCCATCTCTAGTAACTTGCCATACCTGATAATCTTCGGATATGAGATAGATTTGCATTTTGTTTTTCCATCAACTAAAGTTCTCACCATCAAAGTAAGGTGGCCTGACAGTAGATTGACCTTCCCGGATGTGTTGTGGTACCGTGTCCATGATCGACATCTCTCCAAGCGTTAACCTGTTTTTAAGAGAAACCCGCTCTGATATCAATTGTTAGTAGCACGGTAGAACACAAGAGGGGGGGGTGAATTGTGTTCTTATACTTTTTGCGGAATTTAAACTATTTAGAACACTTGTTGTACTTTTAGGATTGTTACTAACTTTAAGGAACGTTGACTAAATAAACGTTTACTAAAACAAATAACAACGTTAGATAAAGTTAATAAACAAATAAATAGAAGCAATAATGAAAGCACTCACGATTTTACGTGGAAAACCCTTTGAAACTACAAAGGATGAAACACGGCCCGAAGGACTTTCAATGACTACTTCTTCTCATTAATCTGTAGTACAACTCGATCAAACCAACTCTGGTTCAACCCAACTCACTCCAACCCAATTTACTCTGATTGAAGTCACGAACTCGAACCCAATTACTCTGATTCAAGTCAAACGAACATAGACTCAATTACTCTGATCTAAGCCTAAGCCCTTGGACATTAATCCAAGCTATCCTTATCTCTAAGGAATATTGTTTACCTCTCAACCTCTCAAAAGCGTAAGGTACAATTTAGTTCTATAGCTCTTTTAGAAGGTTTTAATATGATCCTTTAATTACTTAGGCAAACTTTAGTGTTCTCTCAAAATATATCTCTCTGAAAATATGAACACTTAGTGGTTATAAAATCGCGAACTTGAAATGATAGATAACTTCCCTTTATATAGGCAAATAGGTTTTCCAAAAATAAAACTGAAATTCGGATTTTTAATTCACCTAAAAATAATATTTTTGTAAATAATATTTTTTGAGCTCAAAGATATCAAAAATAAATATCCCAAAATATATGTATCAAACCGGTAGGATTTTCAACACAATATTGACCAAATAATGTCTTTTCTATCAAGATAATATATTATCAAATAATAGAAAATTTTCCACTAGGAAAGTATCTAATATTTTGCGGTCACTATATAGCATATAATAAAATCTGAATATTTCCAAAATAAAATCCTCCCATATGTAAGATATATTTTTTCTATATAAAAGATCAATATATTATCAAGTAAAAATATTATCTAGTAAATATAATATTTTTACCAAAATAATAATCTTTTAGGAAATACTAAATGTACGTGTAAACTGCAGTCTCCCAATAAGTAACGTCTCACCTAAGGAATACTCCATTGTCACGTTTCTCAATATAAGAACGTTTCTCTCAAATTATTTATTTAGTTTGCCCAACTAATTAAGTAATCAAATTAATTTCATCTTTAAGAACTTTAACAAATGAACTCTAATAAAAAAACCATTAAAATGTAGAGCTTCGTAAGTCTTCAAGCTTGATTGTCATCTCCATTGTTGTGTAGCAACTTCATGCTTCAACCTATCAATATGAACTAATCTACAAGCTTGCATAAACACATTAGTAACTTCAATATATTAAATCAATAGTTCAAGTAACATGTATTATATTTCATTTAACTTAATTTAGTTTGTCATTATCAAAACAATCATGGTTCAACATATAGTGTGCTTTAATTTCAATGTACTAAATGATAATAAAAGTCTCTATTTAGACCATTTTATAAACACTATTTGAGTCATCAATTTTATTATGTTTTATATTTTGTCACCATTTTAATTGAGTTTTATAGTTGTGGGTATTATAATAAGTATTTTGATTTGGCAATATATATTTGTCTAATATTACATGGGATAAACGCGTGTAATGTGAAAGTGATCACACATAGAGTCATCATTTTTGATAAGTAGTTATATATTTGTGGGTATTACATGGCAAATGATATTTGTTTGACTAAAGTTTGTGGGGACAAACATAGATTATGTGACAACGAACATTTGACTAATATTTACTCCCTTCGTTTCACCAAGATATTTACACTTCATTTTTCAATGTCAAAGTTCATAAACTTTGACTGAATTAGTGAAAAAGTACAAAGATTTATAATATAAATGCTATTATTAGATTCATTTTAAAGAATATTTTTGAAAAATTATAATTTTATAATTTATATATGCATATAATTACAATTATCTACGGTCAAAGTGGTGCACTGGAGACATGCTATTATTAGATTCATTTTAAAAAATATTTTTGAAAAATTATAATTTTATAATTTATATATGCATATAATTACAATTATCTACGGTCAAAGTGGTGCACTGGAGGCCGTGAAAAAGCAAATGTAAACATTTTCATGCAACAGAGGGAGTATTTCTCTAATGTTATGGAGATAAGCGCATGTTATGTGACAACATCACATATAACATCATCATTTTGAGGTTATAATGTTATATAGTTGTGGGTATTACGGAGCAGGTGATATTTGACTAATATATGTGGAGATAAGCGCATGTTATGTGACGACGAACATGTGACTGATATTTGTAGAATAATTGTAGGTAATGTGACAAGGGTACGCATTCTGTCATTTTTTTCTTTATTAAATTTAATATCTGTGGTTACCATAAGCAACGCCTACCTTAGAATTGATATGTCAATCATATTTGTAGGATCAACGAAAGTAATAGGTTTAGATTTTGTGTCACCAATCAAGGGAACAATCTGATCAAACCAACGATTGTTTAATAATTATATCAGTTGATATAAGCGTAAGCTACTTGAAAATTGATTATTATTTGTGGGGATAATAACTTTGTATAATTTTTTTTGAAAAATCCTTAAATTAATTTAAACATATAAAAAATTTAGCGGTAAATTGACCGTCCATGCGTAGCACGGGTAAAGTCCTAGTATTGACTATGTTTGGATAAATTTTAAATGGTTAACGGTCAAGTTTAAAAAATCAATTCAGTTCAGTTCAGTTCAGTTCAGTTCACATCAGTTTTATCCAGGTGAATCAAACGGAGCCTACTTTTCAGAAAATAAAGAAGTTTTAGACGTAAACCTTAGAATAGCAAAACATATTTTAATGCTTGCTTGTTTTTTCAAAGTTATATGTCATCAAAGTATTACCTTGAATAACGCAAAAAGTCCAATGTAATTTTATTTGTGGTCCGAAAGGAGTACACTAATAATTTGAAGGGAACATAAATCGGAGCCCTAAAATAACATGAGGGGTCAATATATTACGTACACTTATAAAATTATGGGTGATAATGGTAAAGTTTCCTAATAAATATTAGACCTAGAATCATTTTAGATTCATCATTTATTTATTTATTGTACGCATACTCTTTTTATTATATTTTACCTTGAGATTGTTTTTTAAAATTTTATAACTAATATACATATATCTTCTCTTATTTTTAAATTGCAACTCTTTAGTTATGTCAGCTTGTCAAGCTAATTACTAATTACCTTTTCAGGTGGACGCATCTTATGTTGTAAATCAATAGAACATATTACAAATAAGTCTCATTTTAAAGGATATTTCGTACTCATTCCAATAGTGTAAGAAATTTAATTTTTTAAGCGGTGAAAGTAAAGTTATATACTTTTTAAAATCTACTCTTTAATGATTTAGGAAAATACAACTTTAGTATATATTCTATACCAAAACCTCTAATTAATACTAATAGTGTACTCTTTAACGATTCAGGAAAGTACGACTTTAGTATATATTTTTCTATACCAAAACATAAACTTCTATTTTATTTATATTAAAATTTTATTTCTATTTTATATTTGTATTAAATTTTTATTACAATGGCTCGCTTAGCTGGACACCTCCAATACTGTCAGAAAATGCATCTAATATATAGATATTATGATTATGATTATGATTTGAATATGCGAACAACTTCTATTAAATAACTAAAAAGATTGCAACTTCAACTAATGGCTACTACTCCCTTCAACTAGCATTAAAGAGTATGTCCACTAGTTGGATGCCCGTGAGTATGCCCGTGCGTTGTACGGACTGTGACTATATAATAAATTTAATATAACGTGATTGATAATCTCATTGAAAAATCAAAGTATAATTGTCACTTATGAAAAATTATTAGTAATATATGGATAAACATTTATATAATCCAATTAATATCATGAATGCCATATAATAAGATTACTATGACTTTCTAATGCATCTTATCTAATTTAAACTCTTATCATCAATTTTAATTAACTCTTAATTAACGCATCACATATGTTACATGATCCAAGAGGTAATAGTTTCAAAGTCTTTCTATGCTTGATGTTGGTACGTCAATGCTCTTATGTTGATATAAGTGTACAACTAACCTTCCAAAGATATGATTCTGTTATGGTAAAATCAGTTTAAATGTCTAATGTATACATAACTATTTTGCAAAAAATAAAGAAATTTTAGACGTAAACCTCACAATAGCAAAACATATTTTAATGCTTGCTTATTTTTTTCAAAGTTATATGCGGTCAATGTACTGCCTTGAAGAATGCAAAAGTCAAATGTAATGTTATTTGTGGTCCGAAAGGAGTACATTAATAATTATAAAGTTGAAGAGAACATAAATTGGAGCTCTAAAATAACACGGGGGATCATTATATTACGTACAGTTATAAAATTATACGTGATAATGGTAAAGTTTCCTATTAAAGATTGGAGCTAGAATCATTTTAGATTCATCGTTTATTTCTTTATTCTACACATACTCTTTTTTTTATATTTCACCTTGAGATTATTGCTTTTTAAATTTTTATAACTAATATATGTATCTTTTCTCTTATTTTTACATTGCAACTCTTTTGTTGTGTAAGCTTGTCAAGCTAATTACTAATAATTACCTTTTTAGGTGGACGCATCTTATATTTTAAATCAATATAACATACTACAATGAGTCTCATTTTAAAGGATATTTCGTACTCGTTCCAATAGTGTAAAAAATTTAATTTTTTAACCGGAGGAAATAAAGTTATATGCTAGTTAAAATCTAATAGTCTAATCTTCAACGATTTAGAAAAATACAACTTTAGTATATATTTTATACCAAAACCTCTAATAGTATACTCTTTAACGATTTAGGAAACTACAACTTTAATATATATATTTTATGCGAAACCTTATATTTCTATTTTATGTTTATATTAAAATGTTATTACAATGATTTGCTTAGGTGGACGCCTCCAATGCTATCAGGAAATGCCTCTAATATATAGATACTAGTTATAAAGCCCGTGCGATGCACGGGTTGAGTGTCGATAAGGAGCATGATCAAATGTTCATTAAAAATACAATATCTTGTGTAGACTTAGTTCACGGTGGACCAAAGATGAAATCTTTTTAAAAAATACCTTTCATGTCCCTAAAAGATTTGGACTATATCCTTAATTTACCCTTTAGTCTACGGTGGACTAAGTCCACACAAGACGAGCTAGATTAAAAAAGAAAAGCTGAGATATATGTAGGATAGGGCCTTCAAGTTGTGACCCGTAGGAACTGCTGGATTAGTAAAGCATATAAATCAAGCCTCTTCATTTCAATTTTTATATAGGCACATGACGTACCACTAGTACAAAAACAGTCATCTGCATTGCCTAATATGCGACAGTTTATCATGACAATCGTCGTCCATAGCAAGGCGGTGACATTTTTGTAAATAAATATTTAAAATGGGCGACGGTTCAACTAAACAACCGTCGTACATAATTTAATTTTGGAAAAATAAAAACGCGAAATAGAATGCGACGGTTGACTGAGTTAACCGACTCCACCTATATGCATCGGTCCGTTAGATGCACCGTCGCCCATTCCCTAAAAAAAACCTTTCCCCACTATTCAACAATCAGTCCTCTCACTTTCGCGTTCTCTAACTCCTCCTTCTTCCTTCCGATCTTCGCCTCCTTGATTCTTCCTCTCTCCTCTTTTCTCTCAACTTCTGAGTTCTCACCTATGATCTTCATTTTCTCTCTCCTCTTTTCTCTCAACTTTCGAATTCTGATCCTTGGCGGTTGCCTTTTTTTTGGTTGTGTTAATTGCAGATCGAAGCTTTCCTATTCAGCCTATACAAGATCAGTAAGTAAAGTTGCAGATCGACATTTTTAGGGTTCTTCCATTTTATTCTTTTCATTTTGTTGTGATCTTAACTTTGTCCTCCGATGGCGAGTTCTTCTCATTTTCAGTTTGATTTATTAACTGGGTAAGGTTTGTGGATGTGAATTTCAGGATTTAGGGGTTTGATTTTGTGGAGCTTTTAGTGTTATTCTGATGAAATTCGTGAAATTGGCGTGATTTTTGTGCTACATTTTGTGTGAAGTTCTTCATATTCCACGACAGAGAAGTCGAATTTACAAGTATCATTCTTCTCAGGTTCGTCCTTTTCTCTCTTTAAATCTGGTATTGTTTAATTCGTTTCGGTGGGTTCTGTTTTGGGCATTTTTAGTTTCTTATAATCAGTGGTTGAATGAAACAACCCTGCCCTTATGAGGATTGAACTGGACAAGTTGGTTTTGTGTCCCTCTTTGTTGTGTTTGATGTAGTGGGCTAAATCTACTGTGACTGTTTGTCTTGATTTGTTTACTGGCCTTGTTGATTATTGGACTGTTTGCTGAAAAGAAATAGAGGTTACAGTTTTAATCTTAATTTGATTTTTGGTTGTGATTTGTGGAAGTTTGATGTATACCTGCAGTATTTGTTATAACCAAAGCTTACAACGGAACAACTTATCTGTAACAACGGCCGTGGCGTGATGAATCACTGCCCTAAAGTCAAATTTTCCACCACACGTACACTAGGGAATTTCCGGCAACCGACCTCCAGGGACACACGGCGACCAAAGCTCCGGTGTACTACGGTGCGATAGTATTGAGAGTAAACTATTCTATTGCCAAGGAGGAGAAGAGACCTTTTCTGAGATAGATGATATTTCGGGTTCTGTGTGTATCCAAATGAAGATAAGGTCCAATGTTTATAGAAGGCAAAAAATCCTGTAACCGAAAAGCAATCAAAGGGGCGGATATTATGGGAGGAAATAATGGGGAATTGATATTTTAACGGTTACGAAGTCTGTTTAGTCAAAAGAATCAAACAAAGGAATTAAACGGTCAAAAAGAAAGTCTGAATAATACAAAGGGCCCAACCCTCGCCCGACCGTACGGACGTCGGCGGCGGTGCGCACGCGCGTGTGTGGAGGGAGAGTCTTCCCTTGACTCTTAGTTCAAAGACTAAAAGTCCACACCAATATATAAAGTCTCTTCTCTTTCCTTTCTCTACCAATGTGGGACAATGGATTTTATGAACAAGCCTTTGGGAGATATTTCTTTGAAGCATACCAAGCTTCATGAAGCAAAGCTTCATTTCCAACAATCCCCCACATGATTCAAATAAAGAGCGGTAGAAGAAGGTCATAGCAGTAAGAGGTCGCACGTTACGATACTAATGTCTTGTGGACTTGAATTAGTACCTTGTGCTTACAAGTTTTCCCAACAACCATTTAGGTGGAAAAAATTCCTTGAACCTTTCACGGTATTTGTTCAGTACAAACTGCGCACTAGTTTAACCTCAAAACAGATTTACTCTTGCGAACACATATAATACATTAGCCCCTTACGTGCCTGGATATTTCTGTGAACGCTCTAGAGAGCCATTAGCCCAAATGCTCTCATAGAGGGCGGGCAATTCCCCCACATTCACATAGGTGAGTTCATCAAGTGTGTACTGTCTCACACCACCTTACAAGGCTATGAACTCATTAAGAGCTAAAATGCTCAACCTCACACACATGACAGTATACGGAAAAATACTACATCATTTTATAGAGGAATGGAGTTTGTAGTACATGACTGGAGTTGTTTTGTGATTTCGTTTGACCTCATTGAACCTGGACATATTCCAGGTTGGGTATCGATCACAATTCACTCCCACTGGGCTTAAGCCCCATTCCTAGTGCGGACTCGAGCACTATCTTTCTACAAAGGCCTTTGGTGAGAGGATCCGCAAGATTCCTCTCCGACTTTACATACTCAAGTGATATCTCATTATCTTTGATCATATTCTTAACAATTTCATGCCTAAGGCGTATATGCCTTCTCTTTCCGTTGTAGGAATGTTTGCGAGCTACACTAATAGCCGCTTGACAATCACAATGCATGGAAACTGATGGAGCCGATCTCCCCCACAATGGAATATCTGCAAGTAGGTTTCATAGCCATTCAGCTTCATGGCCTGCCATTTCTAAAGCAATAAATTCAGATTCCAATGTAGATTTAGCAATACAAGTTTGTTTGGAGGATCTCCACGATATAGCAGCACTAGCAAGAGTAAAAACATAGCCACTGGTAGAATGAATTTCATCATTATCAGATACCCAGTTAGCATCACAATACCCCTCCAAAACACATGGAAAATTCTTGTAGTGCAAACCCTAATTAATAGTACCTTTTAAATATCTCAACAATCTAATCAAGGCATTCCAATGTTCACGATTGGGGTTATGAGTATATCTACTCAACCTGCTTACAACATTTGCTATATCTGGTCTAGTATAGCTTATTAAAAACATAACACTTCCAATTATCTTAGCATACTCTTTTTGTGATACACTGTCACCTCTATTCCTTTTCAAATAAATACTAGAATCATATGGGGTTTTGACAGGAGTGGAATCAAATTGTTTAAACTTCTTTAAAATTTTCTCAACATAATAAGATTGATCCAAACTTAAACCCACAGAAGTTCTAGTAATTTTAATGCCAAGAATTACATCAGCTTCACCCATGTCTTTCATATCAAAGCATGATTTCAAGAAGGATTTCGTTGTGTTTACCACATCAATACTTGTACCAAAAATGAGCATGTCATCAACATATAGACATATTATAACACAACCATGCTCATCATATTTAGAATAAACACAAGCATCAGAATCATTCACCTTGAAACCATCAGAAATTATAGTACTTTGAAACTTGTCATACCATTGTGTGGGTGCTTGTTTAAGTCCGTACAAAGATTTAACAAGTTTGCATACCTTATATTCTTGTCCAGGAACTACACAACCTTCGGGTTATCTCATGTATATCTCCTCATTTAGATCACCATTCAAAAATGCAGTTTTAACATCCATTTGATGCACAACAAGATTATGAATGGATGCAAGTGCTATTAAAACTCTAATAGTAGCAACTTTAGTAACATTTGATGCTATCAAGTCCTTGCTTTTGAAAATTTCTTGGAATCACAAGTCTAGCCTTATATTTGTCTATAGTCCCATCAGTTCGGTATTTCTTTCCCCATTTACTACCAAGTACCTTACAACCCCGAGGAAGGTCAGATAAAATCTAAGTATTGTTACTCATAATTGATTCTAACTCGCTATTTATGGCCTCTTGCCAAAAAACTAGAGTCAACTGACCTCATGGCCTCCCCATAATTCCTAGGGTCATCTTCAATAATATAAGCATGCACAAAAGTTTCATCTAGCACGTCAATTTCAGCTAAGAAAGTAGTAACATAATCAGGGCCAAAACTTTTCTCAATCCTAATTCTTTTACCCCTCCTAGGCTGTTGAACTTCTATACTAGATGATGCATTGACATGTGAAGGTAATGAAGATGCAGCAAGTAAGACACGTTGTTCATTTACTTTCAAAAGGAAAAGTATGCTCAAAAAATAGCATCACAGGATTCTTTAATAGCACCAAACCCAGAACCATCTTTTAGAATAAATTTATATGCAGCACTATTATTAGCATATCCAATAAATATAGCATTAAAAGTTTTGGGTCCAATCTTGCTTCTTTGAAAATCAGGAATCCCGACTTTCGCAAGGCATCCCCCACACTTTCAGGTAACTCAAGTTAGGTCCAAAACCTTTCCACAACTCATATGGAGTTTTCTCAAGTTTCTTGTGGGAAACACGATTAAGTACAAAGCAAGCAGAAAGTAAAGCTTTCCCCCACATGTTATTAGGCATACCCGAACTAATAAGCATAGCATTCATCATTTCTTTGTTGAGGAGCATAAGGAGCTGTAATTTCATGAATTATCCCATTAGCCTCACAAAACACCTTTAGAGGTGTTGAATCATATTCTCCACCTCTATCGGACCTAAGCCTTTTTATTTTACGATCTAGTTGGTTTTCTACCTCAGCTTTATAGATAAGAAATTTATCCTCGGCTTCATCCTTAGAACTCAGTAAATACACTTTGGTAAATCTAGAATAATCATCAACAAAAGTAATATAATACTTTTTACCACCTCTACTAACATGGCTATGAAAATCACCAAGGTCACTATACATAAGTTCTAGTAAAGTAGAAGTTCTAGTCACATTCTTATTGTAAGGCTTTTTGGGATGTTTAGCTTCTACGCATACTTCACATTTATCAAAATCAGTATTGCTAAATGCAGGAATAAGACTAAATTGTTTTAGCCTTTTAATGAATGCCACATTCACAGGACCTAGTCTAGTATGCCATAATGAAACAGACTCAGCGATGTAAACAACAGAAGAGGTAGATGCTTTATTCTCAGTCACATCAACATCCAACACAAACAGCCCCCCATTACAAAATCCCTTCTCAACAAATTCACCATTTCCGGGTGAGTACAAGTTTATCAGATTCAAGTGCTAACTTAATTCCAGCTTTGTTCAACAATGAACCAGAAATTAAGTTCCTACGAATATCATGGACATGCAAAATATTGGTTAAAGCAATAGTTTTACCAGAAGTAAGCTTTAGAAGAACCTTCCCTTTACCAACAACAAAAGTAGTGCTAGAGTTACCCATGAAAACACACTCTCCTTCAGCACCTTTGACATACTCCACGAACATGTCTCGGTTGGTACAACAATGCCTTGTTGCCCCGGTGTCCAAGATCCATTCAACAGTATTACCAACAAGGTTAATCTCGGACACCATGGCAACAATAACATCCTCGGTCAGGTTGGCTTGGGCTTTGTTCTCTTTGGGTTCGTTGACAGCAACAGCACCAGTACTTCTACACTCCTTAGCGGGATGTCCATACTTACCACAGTTGTAACATTTTCCCTTGAAAGGCTTCTTGAAGTTTTGGGGCTGATTCTTACCATGTAGTTGGTTTGGTCCTTTCCCTTTGGGTCCCTTGTTTCTGTCATGTTTACCTGCAAAATTCTTTTGTTCAACAAGGTTAGCAGTAGAGGAGGAATGTTCGGTTGATTTTCCTTTAGTCTGGAGCCGATTCTGTTCCTCGATCTTGATGTGGGATACAACCTCCTGGAGAGTAAAAGTTTTCTGTTTGTACCTCATAGAATAAACATAATTCTCCCAAGATTTCGGCAATTTATCAAGCAAACAGTTAGCTTGAAAAACCTCATAAATTTTCATCCCTTCAGCAAGAATTTCAGTCACCAAATTTTCATACTCATGAACTTGATCTAGCATAGGCTTACTATCAACTAACTCAAATTTAAGCAACCTACTACAAGCATATTTCCCCTTTCCAAAGTCATCAGTCCCATACTTCAATTTAAGAGCATCCCAAATTTCCTTAGCCAATTTCAACTTACTATAAATCTGGTATAAGGATGTGATCATATAATGCAACAACATACCACGACAAGCCCTATTATCCTTCTCAAAGTCTCTAGTGGAATTAACAGGAGCCTTATCAACAACTAAAGCATGCTGAACACCAATTTGTCCCAAGAAAATTTCCATCTTATCCGACCACATATTATAGTTCTTCCCATCAAACGAATCTAACTTAGACATATCAGGAACAAAAAAATTTGGGAACATAAGGATTGTACCAGCAATCATCATACTTGTACTCACATAAGGCACAGTAGTATTGTTATGAACTAAAGTGGATGGTATAACAACAGCAGGATTAGGGGTCACATTAGGCATAGATTCGTTCACAACAACATTACCACTAGTTTCGTTCACACTAACATTACCAACAATTCCGTCACTAGCCATGATATATAAAAAAAGAATCGATTTTAGAATGTTATAACCAAAGCTTAGAACGGACCATCTGTAACAACGGCCGTGGCGTGATGAATCACTGCCCTAAAGTCGAATTTGCCCCCACACGTATACTAGGGAATTTCCGGCAACCGACCTCCAGGGATACACGGCGACCAAAGCTCCGGTGTACTACGGTGTGATGGTATTGAGAGTAAACTATTCTACTGCCAAGGAGGAGAAAATACCTTTTCTGAGATAGATGATAATTTGGGTTCTGTGTGTATCCAAATGAAGAGAAGGCCCAAAGTTTATAGAAGGCAAAAAATCCTGTAACCGAAAAGTAATCAAAGGGGCGGATATTATGGGAGGAAATAATGGGGAATTCATATTGTAACGGTTACGAAATCTGTTTAGTCAAAACAATCAAACGAAGGAATTAAACAGTCAAAAAGAAAGACCGAATAATAAAAAAAGGGCCCAACCCACACTCACGCCCGAGCCCGGCCGACCAGACGGCGGCGCGCGCGTGGACGGAGAGTCTTCCCTTGACTCTTTAGTTCAAAGACTAAAAGTCCACACCAATATATAAAGTCTTTTCTCTTTCCTTTCTCTACCAATGTGGGACAATGGGTTTTATGAACAAACCTTTGGGGGATATTTCTTTGAAGCATACCAAGTTTCATGAAGCAAAGCTTCATTTCCAACAGTATTTTCTTGGGTTATCTTGCTTGTTTGACCTCCTATGATTATGAAAGAAAAAAAAAGTGGAGCTCATTTGGTGGTGTAACTATTTGTGAATTTGGTCGAGTTTGAAATTTGGGTTCTGAAAATTGTGAGCTTTAGTGCTGTATCTGTTGTGTTTTGGGCTGAGTTTGGTAGTGTTATTATGGAATTCTCACGCTGGAATTGTGATTGTGCAGTGGAGCCTTGGTTTTAATTCTGAATTTGCTTCTTTATTTACACTTACAATTCGCTTCTCTCTCCTTCGATTCCCTCTTTCTTCTCTTACTTTCTACCATCTATATTGTAATTTGTGTCTTGATTTATCTGGAATTCGTTTACTTTTGCATTGAGATGGATAAATTGCCCTAATTTGAAATTTGGGCTTGCTGAAATAATTTGTTTTGAAGCTACGCTGTTCAGATCCATTTGTTGGTCGAAAATCGGAGACCACCACCCCAAAACAAGAAGTAAGTACCGCCACCCTTTACTTCAGGTTTCTTTTGTCTCTTCATCTTTTTATAATTTTCATTTTGGTAGCAAAGTTACACTTACATCCTGATTGTTAGTGAACTGCTGTGGTTGGTGTGTGATTTTGGTACAATGATGTTTTTTAGCAGAGATTCAACAGTCTACAATGATGTTTTTTAGCAGAGATCCAATAAATGTGTCTTTAAGGCATGTGAATTGGAAGATTGTGTTGTTTTTCAGGATTGTTTAAGACTTCACCACATAGATATGGAACTATGGATTCATTTGCTTGCTGCTGATGCTATTCAGTATTCTCCTACTGATATGTTAGCTTGTCTCTATTTCCTGTTTTTTTTTTTTTTTTTTTTTTTTTTTTGAGGTTCTTGAGACTGTATTTACATTCCAGGTCAGAGGCTCATGCAAGGAGTTCCACTAAAAAAGAATTTTTCTAATCAGTGATTGATCTATGAACATAAGGTATTGATATGAGTACATTATCTTTCTGGTTGCTTTATGTTCTGCTTCTGCCTACAGCATATTTTATATCTTGTGTACTTCGAAAAGCCAGCTTATCCATGCTTTAATGTTGATTTAGATGGCCTTTAATCAACAATCTACGTTTTGTAAGCTTGATTAACATGGGTTTTGCTGTGAGTTCCAAGCATTTGTGCAAATGTGGAATTTATAATGTTGCCCACATTTAGTTTCTTTTTGTTTGCTTGACCTGTTACTCTTTCAAGCATATTTTAAATGTTACTTGTGTACCTAGAGAAGCTGCAAAGGACCTTAAAAATGAGATTTACGTCTGTTTGTGGGAAATTTTCGATGCTTTTTTGTTTAATCAAATCTGTTTCATGTGACAGGCTTAGATAATTAAGAAAATTATGTGACATTCTAGGAATGTCTGGAGTTGATAAAGAAAAAGTGCAAAGAGTAGTATATGAAATGAGCAAAGGGTCAAAGTTTTTCGAAAGCGAGCAACGCAAGGAGGCTCTAATAAGGCAGAAAGTGGAAAACATGCGTGTACAATACTCAAAACTCTCAGCGGCTGATATATTTCATTATCAGAAGGTATTTGAAAATGGTTGTAAGTTTGTATGTATGTAAGTCGACTTAGATTTCAACTTCTTGTTGACAAGTTAAAGTATCTGCTGGTCTGTATTTTCTGCATTTGGGGAAAATCTGTGCTTGTTTACAGGCCCTAAGACACACAAGAAAGCTAACGAGTTGGTGGAGAAAATTAGGCTTCACTTTGATTTGATTTTTGGATCTTTCTAATGATAAAGCTTGTAACTTATCTATTTTAACTAGTGGTCTGCATAACTATAGCTAATAGTCTGACGATGATTTCCATGTGGCTGGAAGTGCTGTGTATATGTCTTAAAAAAGGTTTCCTATTGTACTAAGTTGGTTAATATAGCAGTTTATTTGTAAGCTACAGTTTGCTCTATTTTCGCTTAGATTAAAACAATTAAATTTAAGTTTGTTATTTGAAGTATTATTTTGTAAAGAAGTTTTATAATTATTGTGAGTTTCGAAGCCTATTAGCTCAGATGGTAGAGCAATTGTGCCATAGCACAAAAGACGTGGGTTAGAATCCCACATGGGCTGATTTTGTTTTAAGAAATCTAATTGTGGAATTACAAAAAAAAAAAAAATAAAAAAAAAAAATAAAAAATAAATAAAATCTGTGTGTCGGTTGTTTACCTCAACCGACGCACAAAGTCTGACATTGTGTGTCGGTTTAACAAGGAATCGACGCCCAAAGTCAGACTTTGTGCGTCGGTTGAGGTAAACAACCGTCGCCTATAACATGCATGTGCGTCGATTGTTCACATCAACCGACACACAAAGTCTGACTTTGTGCGTCGGTTGATTTAAACAACCGACGCACAAAACCTTTGTGCGTCGGTTCGCCAACCGACGCATATGCTCTTGGGCATGTGCGTCCCTAGCATATGCGACGGTTCAAAACCGACGCATATTAGTATTTTGAACCGTCGCACATGGTACTTTCTGTACTAGTGTACACATAACATCCGTTGAAATTAAAATTCATTAAAGTACCAAAAGTTTAGAACTTTCCCACCTTTTAAATTCTACAATCTAAACCCATAACTAAATTATACAGAAATAAAAACCCATAAAAATAGATAAAGTAAAGGAAAAGAGAGATTAGGAGAAAGGAGAGCTAGAGATTGGATAAATCAATATTAATACGGTTACAGCATGTTTTATTTGACGTTTGTAGATTTAGAAGGGTCTTACCAATATAAGTAAATAAGTACCTTTATGGCTTTCTTAGTAAACGACCATTATATTGAGGGTAATTTGGGCATATTGTTCCTGTAATCTTTACAAATTATCGATAAGTTAATCCTACGGATAGTGTACTTGCAAGTTTATCTACATGATACTGAAACGGCAATATAAGTAAATAATCACAGATACTGAAACGGCAAACTCACCCCGAAAAAGAAAAAGAAAACAAACTTTATCTACATGATCTACAATAATCCAGTTGAAACCTAGATCATTTCACTAAGAGAAGATTAATGAAACCAAATGGTAATTGAAATTGTTGAACATGGTTCACACAAAAAGGAACAAACACTAACCAAGCCACCAAAAACAAAATTGATAAAAATGAAAGAGCATCCATTTCCCCTCTGTGACTCTCTCTCTCTCTCTCTCTCTCTCTCTCTCTCTCTCTCTCTCTCACTCACTCATATCTGTGGCTAGCTACTTCAATTGACTACACAAAGAGAGTGGAAGAATTTAGGTGGCCGGTGAAGATTGAATATACAGAATGAGTTTCAGGGGAAAGGAATAAACCGTTCAACAGTTATGTATACTAATAAATGTTTCTATTTCTAATAATAATATCAATAATAAATAAAAAGTTTAATAGTCCCTGCATAGTACTAGTACATCTAGTATCTAGTAGAAATTGGAATGTACCGAGCCTTGTTGGACAGATTGAATGAAATTATCCAAAGGTATTCAATCACAATTTTCTTTTTTGTTAAGATTTATTATTTTTAATGAAATTATCCAAGTTTTTTTTCATTTTTTTTATCACAATCCAAGTTTTTATAAGACAACACTTCAATCAACAAATCTCTCAACCAATACTGATGGGCTTAGTTCCCACCAGATATATAACTGCAAAGTTAAAAAGTTTACAACCCTAATTTTCTGAACCTTCAATATGTCAACGCACACCCAAATTACTAATTGAAGTGACAAATTTTCGGAGGAGTAATAATCGCTCAGCAAAAAAAGTTATTAATTGAATTTCTCTTTTATAAGATAACACTCATAACATAGAATTTACCTCGCTGAAAAGAGAATTAGTGATTGCTTGACGAACCGCCACAGTTTAAAGGTCATAGATATTTTGATTTTGGCAAAAATTTCTATAAGACGGTCTTTTTGTAACTTTTGGTGAAACGGAGGTCACTTTTCAATGAAAACAGGGTCACTACTCATCATAAGTAACCTCTACATTGATGAAAAGTGACCCTAATTTTTTATGAGTTGATCTCACATAAGATTTGATGTTATTTTATTTTTGACAAACCACCTCTTTAATTTCCTACATCCATTTTATCCATTTGGTTTGCACTTTGCACACCTAAATACTCCATTGGCTTGACATTGATTATCTACCATTTTATATTTGAATGTTCCATAAGGATGGTATTGATTCATTCTTAACCACATATTTTCTCACCAAGTCATTCTACGCCACACTTTGTTTCTATCAAACTGTGTGCAAAGTTACCTAAAACAACTTTTGTGAAAGGAAGTATAAAACTATTATGACTTTTATAGTTTATTCCTAACATCAATTGTTCACACAACTAAAAGTTACAATTATAAAGAGTTTCTATAACTCTGGTTGAATCTCAGATAAAAAAATTAAAATAAATAAACCCAAAATAGAAATAAATTGTCAACCAAAAAAGAAAAAAAAAATTAGAATTGAGGGAGAAGTTAAGCTCCTTGGTTACTCCCAAAGTCCCAATACTATTATTTATTTGCTATTTATTTATTATTATTATTATTATTATTATTATTATTATTATTATTATTATTATTATTATTATTATTATATCGTCTAACTGGTAAAAGTCCTACTTATGTTTATATAAAGCTTTTTACCTAATAATTTTCAAGTCAGTTGTTCATTAGATTAGTTTAATAACAATACTTACTCTAGTTATAGATTTCGCCATAGTTAAGTTTTCCCATTGCACGCCAGCCTTCAACATATTGCAAATAAATAATTTATATACTTTTTTTTTTTTTTTTGAGGAGACAATAATTTATGTACTTGTGTCAAATTCTTATCAATTAAAAAAAATCAAAATTTCAGGTGGAACCATTTTTTGAAAGGTCTAATTGCTGTCATTATAGAGTAGTTTTTTTTTTTTGGCTAAAGAATCCAAGGATTATACACCCCTTGTCCCTTGAGGCTTGAGCTCTTGAGCATAAGTATGTGGGCACAAAAATGGCCTGGAGTGGCTGCCTCTATCCAACACAACAGTTTCTATTGTACTCAATTAGCAAACACTTTGAAACTTCTCAATCATCATATTCATCAATTATCTCAGTACGAGCTCATAACTCAATGAATTCAATCACAATCTGGGTATAACTATACAATATCTAGCATGATTGATACTATTATCTTGTCAATGGTGGATAGTGGTATTCTTACAATTTCACCAACCCAAAGAATTTTCCCTTCAAAACCAACCATCACCAATTGCCATAGAACTCAATGCACACTTTCAAAAATCTCAGCTTTTTCATCCAAAGACATATGGACCCAACAAAAACCTCCATCACAAAATTCTCTCTCTTCATCAAATCAACCTTATCGCAGGAACCCACTTCAAAGAAACTCTGGTCACTTAGACCACAGTATAGACATGGAAGATTTGCTAAAGAATATTGCCCAAACAAGCAATGAACAAGAACTTTTTGCCCTTTTGTCCCCTTATAAAGGCAGGCAACTTTCTGTTCGTTTTATGGTTTCTTTGCTTTCTCGTGAACCTGATTGGCAACGCTCACTTGCTTTGCTTGATTGGATAAATGAGGTTGCTTTATATAACCCATCTGTGTTTGTATACAATGTGGTTATTCGTAATGTGCTTAGAGCTAAACAATGGGTTGTTGCACACGGCCTGTTTGATGAAATGCGCCAAAGAGCTTTGGCACCTGATAGGTATACTTACTCTATGCTTATTACCCAATTTGGTAAAGAGGGTATGTTTGATTGTGCTTTGTCTTGGTTACAAAAGATGGAGCATGATCGTGTTTCGGGTGATCTTGTTTTGTATAGTAATTTGATTGAGTTGTCTAGGAAGTTATGTGATTACTCTAAGGCAATTTCTTTGTTTTCGAGGTTGAAGAGGTCGGGTATTACGCCTGACCTTGTGGCTTATAATTCTATGATTAATGTGTTTGGGAAAGCTAAGTTATTTCGTGAAGCAAGGTGTTTGTTGAAGGAGATGAGGGAAACTGGGGTTCAGCCGGATACTGTTAGTTATTCGACGCTTTTGAGTATGTATGTGGAGAATCAGAAATTTGTTGAGGCATTGTCGGTGTTTTCTGATATGAATGAGGCTAAATGTGGGCTTGATCTCACTACCTGTAATATTATGCTTGATGTTTATGGGCAGCTTGATATGGCCAAGGAAGCTGATAGGTTGTTTTGGAGCTTGAGGAGGATAGGGATTGAACCTAATGTTGTTAGTTATAATACCATCTTGAGGGTATATGGAGAAGCTGAGCTTTTTGGGGAAGCTATACATCTCTTTCGGTTGATGCAGAAGAAGGAAATTGAACAGAATGTTGTCACCTACAATACCATGATTAAAATATATGGGAAGTCTCTTGAGCATGAGAAAGCAGGAAACTTGGTGCAAGAGATGCAGAAAAGAGGAATTCAGCCTAATGCAATTACATACTCCACAATTATATCTATATGGAGTAGAGCAGGGAAATTGGAACGTGCAGCGATGTTGTTTCAAAAGCTCAGGAGTTCTGGGGTTGAGATTGATCAAGTTCTATATCAAACGATGATAGTGGCATATGAGAGAGCGGGTTTGGTAGCTCATGCAAAGCGGTTACTCCATGAGCTTAAGTGCCCTGACAATATCCCGCGAGACACTGCCATTTCTATTCTTGCAAGAGCTGGCCGGATCGAAGAAGCCACATGGGTTTTTCGACAGGCATTTGATGCTGGGGAAGTGAAGGATATCTCTGTTTTTCAGTCTATGATGGTACTCTATTCAAGACACAGGAAATATACAAACGTCATAGAGGTCTTCGAGAAGATGAGAGGAGCAGGATACTTCCCCAATTCAAATGTTATTGCTCTTGCCCTGAATGCTTATGGAAAGGTTAGGGAATTTGAGAGGGCTGATATAGTGTATAAAGAGATGCAAGAAGAGGGGTGTATTTTCCCTGATGAAGTTCATTTCCAGATGTTGAGTCTATATGGTGCTAGAGGTGACTTCAAGACTGTGGAATCACTTCTTGAGAAGCTGGATTCAGATCCCAATGTAAACAAGAAGGAGTTGCATCTAGTAGTTTCTAACATATATGAGTCAGCAAATAGGCTTAATGATGCTGCTAGAGTCATTAACAAGATGTCCAAGCAAGGTAGTTTGAGATATTGATGCCAAAATGTAAGTGTATATGCTTGTTTTTGTACATTACTTGCCTCAGTCTATCTAGATACTGTTGTAGTATTCCACTATCTGGTTAGGCTACCCAATCTCCAAAGACGTTTCTTCACCACTTTGACAGAAGTACTAATATATATCGCTAGTTTCATGAATGTTGTGCAAGTGCAATATGTTACTCTCATTTCGGTTGTTTTATGTGTGATGTTGCCTTGCCTCCTTTCTCTGGGGTTTATCATTGTTTCCGAGGACACTGCAAATGTACTTCAATACTGGGGGATGGGAGATGATGTTTTGCACTATAGATTAAGTGGTGTTTCATGTTCCCCTGAAGTTGTATATACATTGACAATTAGGTGATCTCTTCTCTGTGAAATGTCAATAAACTCTATAAGGTAACGTGGACCTGCAGGTGGTAGTGATATCGTCTCCATCTCTAGTGCTGAAATATACTGTGAAAGGACAGATTATAATCTTGATAAAGCAGGTCCTTGGATAATGATGATTTGCGTGTCTTCTCGTCTTTCTTCCTTCCCAATCGCTCTCCCCCAACTCCTCATCTGGGTTTCTACTAGTATAGGCAACGAGACTTCTAAGCAATTGTTCGCCTGATTTTATTTTGATACATTTATGTGTTGAACTATGTTTGATCATCTATCATTCAGCTCAAGTGCTCAATAGATTTATGAAGCAACTCGAGTTTATGAGTTCATGGCAAAGACAAAGCTGTCTTTACCTTGGTTTGTTTGGCCCTTCTTTAGATAGTTGTAGAAAGCTACTTGCAAGTTCAGCCTCGGAACAGTGTCTTATGCAAAGCTCTAGCTTGACTTTTCTCTTGTTTCCCCTCAAGCTGGTCTTTAACACTGTAAAGCTCACTATCTTTGCATTATGCTTTGGCATCTCATCTAAATCAGGGGGCACTGACAATGTCAAACCTCAGGGGGCAGAATGACAATGTCGCAACTTGGAGGTACCGGGATGGATAAAGGCCAAACTTCATGGTACTTTTTAACATTCGACAAATTGGGCTTTAATCAAAGGAGCGAATACATCCCAAGTGAGGTTCCAACGCATTGGCAATGGGTGTTATAAACAAGCTCAAAGCTCTCTTATCTAATCAAAGTGGGAGTTGGACTACCCCACTTAACACCGAAATGAAAATAATTAATGATTAGATCAGAATAGTAGAGTAATAATTTTCAGTTCTGTTGGAAGAGGCAATGAGGCATTTAATCAGGAGTAGCTAGGCAGGGAAGCTTTAAGTAGCAAATGACGGAATCAGTTGAGGTATTACATATTAGTAACATGCATGCCCCTAATTTCAAAGAAATTGTCAAAAGAAAAATGATTTTGATCCATTTTGTTATCCTATTTTCTGTTCAAGCTTTAGTTTTCTTTCTTTGGATAAGCTGCCCACCAAACGAAGCCCATCTTGAGCCATACTAGCCTCTCACTGGCTGGAACCAAGCCAGGCAGTTTGGTATGGGCCCTCACTACCCCCTTTGGCTTGCTTGGGCCCAAAGCCCAGTCCGTCGACCACTCTCTATGGAGCATCTAAGGAGTGCATACCACAGGTGACACTGATGACCAATGCGGCAGCTACCTCATGGTCAGTTTATATTCGATGTTAAGCGAGCATTAGCAGTATGATGTTATCTTTGCCATTGCAATATTTCACTGTCCTTGTTATTGTTGTGAGCTTTTATCATGATATTTTCTCTTATAAGATTATTACTATTATTGCCTGTAGCTGTTATACTCACTGCACTGAGCTATTGGCCTATTGCAGGTCTTACGAATGCCAGTAGACTCCCTGCTCACTGAGAGGGTGAGGATATGAAAATATAATAATCGATTTTCTGAATAGTAGCTTATAGCACATATAAGTCTGACAAGTTTGTTTCAATTGGTTGATGGATGTAAGATAATGGGTTTTATAGAGGAGTGAGATTGGCTTCTGGCAAGGAGATATTCAGTTTCTTATTGATCAAAACTTTGTAGTTCCTCAAGCATTAGCTTTGTCTAGGCCTCATGCTTCTCAAAAAAGTTCTTCAGATACAAGTCCAAGGGCTGTTAAAGGGAAGGTGGCAAGGGGAATATGCAGTACTAACACATCTCTGAAGCCAGATGTGTCAAACCTTCTGATAGTGTATCCTCCCAATTGTAAGATATGTGCCTTCATTTATATTCAATTATTCTTTTGTTTTGAATAAGTCTATGTTCATGTATAGTTCAAGAAAGAACCATTAGCTTACCATGCTTTCTCTAGCTTTGTATCCTGAGCAGGCAACATCAATCCGAGCCCTCCAACTAGGTGGCAGTGTAGCGGTCTGTCCCATGGGCATGTAAGGTTTTTGAAATCTGAAGTAATATATTCCTTTTCTTTGTTTTGAATTTTCCGTCTGTTGGTTAGGATGATTCTTGAGCAACAGTCAACTTGTTGATCATACTATCCATATACCAATAGACATTTGGGTCTTTATTTACTTTAATTAACTGTGGAAGAAACTTGGCTGGCAAAGGAAAGCAGACATAACCAGTCAAAGCCTTAAATGCTCTTTCAGGAGGAAGCACTTACCAAGAAGGCATATTTGGCCGCCCAAGTGAAATGAGGATGGACAAAATTAAAAAATGCTTATGTAGTCTGCTGTGGTTCTTTTATTTTAAGACTTTTAGCTTCTTTTATTTTTATTAAAATATCTAATGTTCAACTATGTGCAAAAGCTATCTCTGACTGCAATTGGATCATGTAGAAAGGACTCTCTAACCTTCATGTTGTGTACATGCTCTCCTGGAGGTTTGTTTTGTATCTTTCTGCTTTGTGTGACGATGCCAACCAAGGGAAGAAATTGTTAACTGCTGCAAAAAGTGCTTTATTCAGACAACCAACATCTGGAAGCTCTGAAGCTAGTTTCTTGAAGATAATTCAATCGACAAGAGTAGGGAAGAGCAAAAACCCAGCTTGCTGTACTGGAGAGCCTTGTAAACCCAGGAAATTACAGAGGTCTGTTTTCATACCCTTACTTCGGAAACAGTCTCTCTTCTAGGCGACTAGTTAGGGGTAAGACTGCGTACATCTGGACCTCCCCAGACCCCGCCCTAGGCGGGATACTTACTGGGTTGTTGTTGTTGTTGTTGTTGTTGTTGTTGTTGTTGTTGTTTTCATACCCTTACTGTACCTGCCGTTCTGCCCCAATCCAAAAACATAATTGGAAAAATGGCCTAGCATTGTGTTCCATGAAGTTTTTTTTCCCTCCCCTGCCATCTCATAATTTAGATGTGCTGGTAACCAATAGGCTTCCATTAATAACCAAAGCATGACAGATATGCGTTTCTTATGATTATAATCTCTTTATTTTGCCTGAAAGGCTGTGGTAGTTCTACAAAATACCATGATCTTCCATGACTATATAACACCTTATCAATATAACCTTTTGTGACCTCCACTTTTATTGGAAATGCCGTTATTTTACTTTATAGAAAAATGGTTGTGCATAAAAAACTATAGTAATATGCAAGTTTTTGTGTAATTTGTGGCTTTGCATTAATTTGAGTAAAATTTGATGAGATGCTCTAAAAGACGAAATCTTGCGAAGTTTGCCAAACTGTTTTATTGTATATGTTCTTCTACTCCATCCTGTTAATGCGATTCCTGCTTTGTTCTTTGATCTGATTTCAAATTGAGTGTTTTAAATGTTCATCATCAGTCTTGTATAATTGGTGGACTTCACAACAGATTACAACTAGGTCTAAAATCTAAATAATTTGTTAAAGTGAGCACTCCATGTAGGGTTCCAATCAGTATAAGATGAGTGGCGAGACCCTAACCAGCAGGATAGCAGTGAACTGTATAGTTAGCAAACTGCATTACGTACCACTTTACCAGAGGATGTTTGTTCCATGCAACCCTCATAAATACATCAGGTTGCCTGTTCATCCCTCCTGAGGAATTCTTTCTTGTTTTCCAATAATTTCCTTTTCAGGTTTATCAGCCTACAAATGCCCACTCCTGCCCTTTGTTGTTTTATATCATGATGACTGCACCTTCCCCTCCACCCCAACCCGATAGAGAAAACTTAGAGGCCTTCTTGAGAAGGCTACACTCCAACTAACCTGCTGCATTTATTGATTAGCTGTTCCAAGAGCCACCTGGAGCTACAGCCTACAAAGCTTTGGAACAAAGCTAGGCATATCATCCTGAGAAATTCAAGCTTTCAATGTTGAGCTGCTGTTGCAATTAAGGTTATTACAAGTTGACATATTGGATAAACGAGTTTGGGACTGATAAAAATAGATGACTGATTCTTAGGCATGTATTTGAAGTTGAAATTAAATAACCCTGACAATTTCTTAGGTGATAAGAGAAAACATTTGAGGTAGTACTATGTCAATGTTGTAAGATGTATTTGTTTCGCAACCAGCTTTGGGTATTTTGCATCTTCCCTTGCTGCGATAAACTTACTAGCTTAAGGTTATTTACTGCTATGGAGACCATAGAGTTGGAGCACAGCATTCTGAAGCTGAGCGTGGAAGTGGAAATCTGATGCTTGTGCAATTGTAGATCTTCTCCAGAAATCTTATGTTACTATTTTTCATGAGCTTGCAGCTGTTCCACACTGATGGGAATGGGGATATGGTTATGCACATTCTTGCTGGAAATAATTTCTGTAGGGGAAAAAAGAGAATATATGTCTTGATAGACTTCGTATGTTCCTAAGATTGCCCGTGGATTCTAGTTGTAAATGTGCTGATAAATGCCGGTGGATTTTGTCTGTTTGTTGGTGCTCTCAAGTTACCCATGCGGAAGTCTTTCGTATTTCCTGTTTCCATTTTAGGGCTCAGTTGAGGTGATTAGTACCAGCCCTTCTCCTGACGGGAATTCGAGCTATAATGATCTTATAGATGCTACTGAGAAGGTATGTAGTGGCA
The DNA here is from genome assembly GCA_038025085.1 of Tetragonia tetragonoides. NCBI lineage: Eukaryota > Viridiplantae > Streptophyta > Magnoliopsida > Caryophyllales > Aizoaceae > Tetragonia > Tetragonia tetragonoides. The sequence goes on from CM076139.1 coordinate 45,045,895, forward strand.
CGTCAAACAATTTAATCATGTTGAATGACAGTAGAAGAGGATTTGACTCTTTGTTCAAGCCATGGCAATCCTCGTCAAAAGTCTGCTTTGTTAAAGACGAAGTTGAATTGCTGGTCATAAATCGATTGGTGAGCGATGTTTTTTTTTTGGTGCAAGTCAGAAATTGTATTATTGCTCACTGTAATGTAACATGATTACAGTCCTTAGGCAATGCAGATCCAAGGCCACCTACTAGGTAGGGTTCCTTTTTGCTACATCCCTCTACTACCTTACAACCCTTCAATTTGGTGCAATCCACTACAGGCAGTGGTTCACCATCTCTGTAAACATTACAATTTGCAAAAAATATTTCTCACCATCTCTGTAAACATTACAATTAGCAAAAATTATTTCTGACTTACAGCAAAATACAAAAGCATATATAGTTAAAAATATTACAACTTCTTCGAGGTTTTCAACTCTGCTTGGAGCTGTTTCATTCCTCATTCTGCCTTGCTTCATCAACCTGCTGCTGAACCCTGCTGCCTGAGTTCCTGCACTGCTGCCCATTCCTTGCATATAGAGAGCCTGTTTAGTCTTTTATCATATTCTCTTTGGATTTGATACTAGGGAAAGTATACCGTGCTGACCAGGTGTGGTGGCTACAGATGTTTCGCCGAATATATCCTGGTGAAGATTTCTTCCCAGAACAACCCTTGTCCGAGGATGGTGATGTTGATAGCTTTGAACCAGAATAGTGAATAGTTCTCTTCTATACCTGAGATTTTTTTACTTATTTGTCCCAAAACGTTGTGCTGACTTCTGGCTGTGGTCTACAACTCAAAAGAAGAATGGCATTTAAGTAGCAGCAGATACATCAAGGAGGCAGAACTAGGCAGAACTGAATTCGTCTGTCAACTTAGTTCAGACCTGTCGCGAGAAAATTGTATGGCAGTTTTTGGGGTAGTGTGGTGTTAGTCTTCATTTCCTTGAATTGTTTTTGCAGTATTGGTGGCCACTTTCTTCTGTGTGGAGAGTGGAGACTGAAGACCCAGTCATGTTTTCGACTACTGTAAATTCAGTTTTTGTAGCCCTCAGTCAATAGGCAGCTGTTTTCTTTCGACACAGATACAAGTATAGTAGTTGATAGACAGATATGAGGGCGGAAAAGACCCAGAGTCTAGTCAGATAAAAGAGGGGAGTGCAGAAATGGAACTTGTACTCGATCAAAGGGTGTGCTGACCTTTGTGCCATGCTCTGTGAATGATCAGAAACCAATGTCTATTTTGTCAAGATTGACAAACTAGTTTGCATGTAATTGTGTCATTTATTTTGTTTCCGGGTTCTAGATACATCCAGTTGAACTTGAACTACTTCAAGGAACACCCCACTCTTCAGAGCATGGACAAGTATTTAACAAGGGCCTAGCTTGCTTTAAAATACGAAAAATTTGTTGCAAATAATTCTGAGTATCGCTGTGTTACAGAAAATAATCCCAACTGAGTATACATAAATTGCTTCAGAAAAACCAACATACTACAGTAGTAAAGTCTTTGCAAGTATTGCACCTAGACTAACCCCTTCAACACTCACATCAGTATCTTCCTCCCTCATCTTCTCTCTCACTCGACCCCAGCCGCAGCCCCGGCAGCCCCCTCGCCTTCTCCCTTGTTTCCTTTGTTCCATAACCCTAACTATTTTGGTACCTGGGTAAGCTACTAGCTATAAAATTATTTCTCTGACATATCTTGAGAAGTTCTTGCATTGGGTACAGGTAGCCTGTTTGTTTGGTCTACTATAGATGTTGTACAGTTTAGGCAATTTGACACTAATACAAAGTCAATTTCTAGTGTTTTTTCCCAATTGAATGAATAATATTTGGATGCTAATTATTCCTAAAAAGAACAATCTTTGGGAATTATTTAAGTACTCAGAAAGTACAAAACCACAAACCATTTTGTCCCCTTGCTTTAGACATGTTAACCCAACTACTTTTTTAAAAGCATATACTGGGACAAATATTCTTGAAGAATTTTAAGAATTTATAGGTAAATAAATTTATATCATAAAGAAAGGGGTGATGTTATTGGAGGTAAATAAATAGTATTGTCCGGTCTAATATCGAAAACAGTCTCTCTTCTAGGTGACTAGTAGGATAAGGCTGCGTATATCTGGATCTCCCCAGATCCCATCCTAGGCGAAACACTTACTGGATTGTTGTTGTTGTTGTTGGTCTAATATCAAAGGGCTAGTTTTTTTTTTTATATTTTTATATATAACATAAAATGACCTAGTTTTATGGTATGTCAATAACATTACCCTAAACAAATTGTATTCAAACTTAAAGTTCAAACGTTGGACTTTTTGCAGAAGAAATTATTCATCTTGTAACAATTGAGGGATCTCTTGCCAAAAAAATATACTCCCTCTATCCCATGTTGTCATCTTTTTGGATGTCAAACTTTAAAAAAGTTTGATTGTTAATTTATGAAATTTTTTTAATGATTTTAAAATGAAAAAAAACTATTGTTAAATTCATTTTTAATATTATTTTTAAAAAATTATATTTTATAATTTTTATATTCATAGATTTGTAGTTATTTATGGTCAAATTTGTGCCTTAAAAACCGTGAAAAACTACATGACAATATAATCATGGGACGGATGGAGTAATAATAATAATTGAGGAATCGTCCAAAAGTTTTTTTTGTGGCAGGGGAGGAGTTTGGAAGGAGGACAGGAGGGTTTCCAAATTCTGATTCCTGCCTAAATTCCATGACTTTAATTGTAAGTTAGGTATTAAAACATAGACGTACAGACTGGTGGAAACTATTGATCAAAGGTTTCACTTTCATGTGATGAATAAAAGCTTCTATAGCTTCACCAAAAAAGAAAAATAAAAGCTTTTATAGTGAGACTGAGAAGTTTCTTTGGAAAGTTGCAATTTTAGAACGTAGGTGCTAAATACAGGAAATAAAAATGTTAGATCTAGGGTGTGCTTTTCAAAATACCCTTAATGTTAAATGATCTAACTCCCTCTCTCTCCTAGTCCCACCTTCCCCTGCGTTCTTCATTGAGCCCCCCCTCACCCTGAATTCCATTGAAGCAATCAAGTTAAATCTGATGGTTTCACCTCTCCATGGTTCAATATTAATTAGGGGATCAAGATCAACATATTGTTATGACAAGAAGATAACTCCTTCAATTGAGGAGGAAGAGGGGGCTGTTGATCTTGTCCACTGTAATCCCAAGGAGAGAGAGTGTGAGAAATGTTAGAACAGGGATACTTTTGGTAGTTTACCCTACATTTAGTAATTTTGCTCCCTGTATTCAGCATGTCCCTTAGAACTAAGAACTAAGAACTAAGAACTAAGAACTAAGAACTAAGAAGTACTATACCTTTCCCTAGATGGGGACACAAGTCTTTTCTCCTTCACACAGTCACTGTGTCTAAGACTAGTAAGTACATCTTTGCCGTGATTGAGGGATGAATGAATCGTTGACAAGGTCTTTGGACTTAAATTGCTAAGTTGCTTTTGATCCTAATTCCTAATCCATAAGAAATCAATTTTCTTATGAAGCATCCTCATGTATAAGTCCTCGAAAGTATTCCTTTTCACTTCATTATAGAGTATCAGTTTTTGCGTACATAAGAAATAAGATTCTAGTGTGATAAAAGATGATAAGTGGTAAGCTAATTTTCTTAACTTGACAGGCATAGTTGCCCTTATTAAATTTTCTATGTAGTATAATATGCAACCATATTGATTATATATGTGTAAGGGTATCATAGAAAACATGAACATGCTTATACGCATTTACGCGGAATTTTGGAGATAAGACCCTTAATGTACCTATTTTCTTACCTATATTAACTAATAAGGCAGTTAAGATGGAGTTTGTATAATAACTTGATCAGACTTGTCAATCCTGTAAATAATACTGTACTACTTTCCACCATTGAACATAACTTTTTAATTGAAAATCAAAGTGTGTATATGTCAAATAACTCTGGGGCTATAATAATTGTGTGGTGGAGACTCTGGAGAGTGATAAGAAAGTCAAAACAAAAAAAAAATGATTTTTGGGACTCACTTATAAGTTTAAACTCTCGTGACCAAATTAGTGCCACTCATGCTGAACTTTAAAAGTGGCGTGGGACTATCAGCTTTGTGCAGTGGATCGAAGTTGAAATGCATCTCAGAAATCAATAAGCTACTAATCAAATTAAGTATCGATAATCATGAGTTATGCGCGATTATCAAATGCATCTAAAAAGCTATATTAGAAAGGGATTAAAGGAGGTGAAATTTTGACATACAAGAAGAGATCATGAATACAACGACATATGTTTTTACCTAAAAAGCCTTGAAGAGAGATTAGTGATACAATTATATATCTTGAACATTAAACTCAATGATTTTTTCTAATCTCTTCTATTGTTTCCCCTTCTTTCAATTATTTGTTGGTTAGTTGGTAAGAGTCAACACCTATGTTAAAAGTGAATAAGCCAAAGACTACTCTCTATCCTTTTTTGTCACAACAAAATGACATTTCGCCAAAAAATCATTTACTCTTGTTAATGTGAGAATTTCTTTGAGTCATGAAAGACTCTAAAATATCAACTTGATTTGACTCAATAGTACCTAAATCCACCAAGTAAACACCTAGTATTTTACCAAAAATAATCTCTTACAATACTACCACAACGATCTACTTCAAGTCTTTTTGGTGCCAGTCATCTGAATGAAGTTTCAACTAGCTCACACGAGGAGCCTTTTAAAAAATTTCCTCTCTATTAAAGTTTCCAGATGTGCTAAGGAGAACATAATTTTTAAATTCGAAGATTGAGTTTATTTATAGTATTATTTTGGTCATTGTTTTTCCCAAATTCAAATTTCCAATTTGAAAATTTTGTTACTTAACTCGTTTGGTCCGTCTAAGTCTTTGTTATCTTTATATCTAATACAAAACAATCCAATTTATTTCACTTTGGATGACATCCTTGATCACTGGCAATTGGCATAGCTGACAAAATAGATTCGGAATTGATTGACCCAACTCAAGTTTGGCCTTTGAAACAGCTAAACCAAAACCAAATAGATATGATCCAAAGTTTTTACACTCATATAAAGTCAAATAAGTTAAATAAGTATATTGACAACAAATCGAATGTGACCCAAATCAAGTTATTCTGATCCTATCCAAATTCGTATATTTCAAGAATCGATATGATTCGATTCAAATAAATCTGAACCGAAATCGATCCAAATAACTCGTTTGCTAGAAGTAGGATCACGGATGGGGATGAAAGTGATTCTTTGACACCCCCTATGGCCCTATATGCTACAACCTACATGGAGACATTTTAGAAAGAAATACCATATTTTCGTAGTGTGTGTAGCAATTTCGTACTGCCATTAGCAATGTCCTCTACCCTGATTAAGTAATTAAACCAAGTAACAAAATTCACAGTTTCACCCCACCTCACTGCACTTTCCTTTTTTCTCTCTCTTGAGTTCTTTCAAGTTTCACCCTTCAACTACACTCCATCCACCAATCCACCTGACAATTTGACAAACACATTGTAGAGTACTTAATAATTTTAGATTCATTTCACAAGACTCCATTGCTATTGTGATTGAATATGATGTCCCTCTAACACTATAATCTCTCTGAAATATCAACCTCTGATTTTGAAATTTCTCCTTCAAATCACCCACCCATTTGCTACCAACTTCTCAGCTCATTTGCTTGAAACCCCCCACTCTCTTTCTCTCTCCACCCCTCTCTCATCTGACCCAAAAAACCCAACAAAGTTTTGAGTTCTGGGTCTTAAAGAGAGGTTGAAAGAGATGAAGAGATTGAGGAACTATTATGTAAATCTGAAACACCCATCAACAACAAATTCACCATCTTTAACACACTGCAAAAGATGGATCTTTCCATTAGCAATTGGGTCAATAATTTCTTTATTTCTCCTTTTTCTCACGACCCTAACAACATCTCCAACTGGTGGTTCACCTCTTCTCACTTTCTCTCTCTACCGTTCTTCACAATCTCTCTCCACGGTTTTTGTTGAATCAAAGCTTCACCCTTTACCAGTCTCTCTTTTGCCTCCACCTCCTCGCTTTGCTTATCTCATATCTGGGTCAGCTGGTGATGGAAAGATGCTTCTAAGGACCCTTTTGGCCCTTTATCATCCCAATAATCAGTATGTTGTTCACTTGGATTTGGAATCCTCACCTGAGGAAAGGCTTGATGTGGAGAATTATGTTAAGGATCATCCAATTTTTAAGAAATTTGGGAATGTTAGGATGATCACTAAGGCTAATTTGGTTACTTATAGAGGACCTACAATGGTGGCTAATACTTTACATGCTGCTGCTATTTTGTTAAAGGAAGGTGGGGATTGGGATTGGTTTATTAATCTCAGTGCCTCTGATTATCCCCTTGTTACTCAAGATGGTGAGTTGGATGTTCTTGTTTTTGGATTAATTTTTATGGGTTTTTTTTTTTTTTTTGGGAACATTGGGTTTGGTTTTGTTGGTTTTGAGTGCTGGTGGACTAAATTGGTTAATGGGTTTTTTGGGGAATTTGTTTTGGAGCTTGATTGTTTTTAATGGTTTAGTGGGGTTTGGTTAAATGCTATTGTTATTTGTTGGAGCTTTGGTGTTTGTTTATTAATGGAGTATAATGGGTTTTGTGAATAGATCTGCTGCACACATTTTCCTATTTGCCCCGGGACCTGAATTTCATTGATCATACTAGCAATATCGGCTGGAAAGAGTATGTCAATTTCCTTCCTTTATTTGGTGTTTTGCTGTTTCTTTAGCTGTTTATATTGAGGTCAATGTTGAGTCACTGTGTCTATTAATGTAGGTTTCAAAGAGCCAAGCCAATTATTATAGATCCTGGGCTATATCAAACCAAAAAAGCTGATGTGTTTTGGGTGACTCAACGAAGAAGTGTGCCATCTGCCTTTAAGCTCTTCACAGGTGCATATTACTTATTCTAGCCTAGGTTGCTTCCTTGCCTGTTAAGTGATGTTTGCTTGAGTAGTAGGAGTATCTGGCTATAAATGCTTACCCTTAATTTGCTGAAATTCCTCATTTGGTCTTGTTAGAAGTTTCCATATTTGTCATACTGGTGCTGCCTGCAGCTGTAAGTATCATGCTCAATTCGGGCTTGCTATGTCTTACATTCTCTTTGTTGTTTGACATCCCTGACCTTACATGGGAAGATTTGATTTCCTTTCATGGAATTCATGTAATTCAGCTGTAAAGCTATACTAATCTATTCATTGGTTCTATTAGATGAGTATTATGATCTATGTTAGGGCTGGCAATGAGCAAATTCAATGTTTGGCTTGCTTCAAAGTTCTCGTGCTCCACCTTGGTCCAAGTGATAAAGTTAAGCTCGAACTTGGCTTGATTATGAATTACTGCTCAAGCTCAAGCTTTTCTTAAATATGTAATATATACTTTTCTCTGTAGGATTTATTTTATTTTAGAAAGAGTAAGACATTTTATTACTCCGTCTTGACATTGTCAAATGATATGAAGTAAGAATATCAATCCATTGACATAATATTTTAGGATTAAAAAGGTTTCTCCACCTAATAAAAGCATTAACTAATATTAAAAATCCAGATCAAACAAGTAAAAAGGTCAACCATATTGAAATATTTGAGAATATGACTGGGAGGGATGGAATATGAATTGTTTCATAAACTTTGCAAACTTAAAGAAATTGTATAGATAAGATCATTGAGGCTCATGAGCTTTCCAGCCGAAAATCAGGAGTTCAAACTCAGCTCATCTAGTTAAAGAGCTCAATTATTAAAAGAGCCAAGTTCAGCTCGTTTTCACAGAGTTAGCTTGAACAGCTCATGAATAGCTTGGCATGTGGCCCATCCAAACTCTGTATTGCGTCACAGGTGGATTCTGATTTCATTCTTTTGGTTGCCCATACAGCTTGCTTGTATGGTCTGCTGCAGTTTCTCTGTGCAATATATAACCATAGTTTTGCATGCTGCAAAATGTCCGCTGGTTGTTTGATGTTATTCCTCGAGGGAATACCAAATATAGATTAGTCGTTTAGTAGAAGATGCTTGTTGGTCGCTGGCTGCTGGTTGTTAGAAAGGCTTTCTCAGAGGTAAAAGAGCTTGGTCTAAAAATTCTGCATGAATCAAGAGAACGTGAAAACTAGGCTAGATTCTAAGCCTATACCGGGCTATACCCTATATGAAAAAGCTGGAAATTTTAAAGAGAATATCTAAGGTTTTTTGTGCCCAGCCACTGATTTCACTAGTTGAAAGAAGATTTCTGGAGAATTCTGGTGTCAGGATTCAGTGTTGCAAAGTAGGTCTGCGTTTCTACAAACAAAATTCATTTTTGACAAACATGGGGACCAATTTATAATATTTCCTCTTTTCTGTTATGGATGTCTTAATTCTAAATATGGTAGTGTTAAAGTAAAGCCTTGACAAAGAAGAAAGATACAAGCCACAAACAAAATTTTCTATGAAAGAGGTGCAAGAATAAAGTGAGACCAATTAAAAATCTGAAGTGAGATATTTAGAGTCAGACAGAAAGAATAGAAGTCCGACTGATACTTCATGGAGGATAGGGGGAGAGCAAGTGAGATGATAAACTTGAAAATCACTACTTGTAGGTCCTAGTGAAATTTGGTTGACGTAGGAATTTTGAAGAAGTTAATATTCTTTCGTGTGACTCTTGCTTATTATATGATTGTTGTATGGGATTCTTTCCTCCCCCACCCGTCTCTCTCTGAATTGTCTGCACTTATGTATGCTTTTATGTCCATATAGATCTGTTAAATGTCAGCTGAGGAGACTGGTATTCTAACTTTAGTAGTCATAATCTTCCATACGAACTAACAGGTTGTCAGTTAGGACTTAGGAGTCACAATTATTTGCTTCAGATGATGGCTAAAACTTTATATTCTTATTGATTGTGTTCTTTAGTCTACTTAGAGTTCTTGCTTTCAACAGGCATTTACTGTTTTAAGCAAGTGACATGATGTTTAATGTGTCAGCAGACAAGAGTATATTTAAACATTTAAAGTTCATTTTTTAGATATGAAAATATGTATTTATAAGAATCAGCTGTAAAAGTACAGCACAGACTACAGAGGACAAGGCATCCTCCAAAAGGAGCTAAATTACAAAATGGCCCAGTTACTCTGGTTCTCAGAAATAGGATAACTCCTAAAATCCCTGGCCGCCTTAGTCCATAAGGAAACTAGATAAGTTATTCGATCCGCCTTAGTCTGTTTGAACAATGAAAATTCATTACTTGATATTCTATTTCCTTAGCTTCCTTTACATTTCTGAAGAAGTGTTTAATGAGCAGAAACCTTACTTAGTGCAGTATGAGTCTACTTACGATGCTCCCTTTTAGAGCAAGACAGTAGAATCGTTTTTTTTTAGCTGGATAGCAATATTAGATTTAATAAACAGGGAAGTCCCCTAAAAGAAAAAAGAACAATATGATGTTGTTGGTAGCTGGTTACTGGTTAAGTGCTTATGTAATGGTTACCCTCTTCCTTTGAGATGGTAAGAGTCCTTGGTCGGTGGATGGGCAGGAAATGTTAATCTTTACAATAATTTTCCCGGCGAATACTTAATAGGTGATACAAATGATAGCTTGATGATGCCTTGACCTCGTCACAGTCAGGAGGCGTGATCAAACATAGTTACATACAAATCCATAATTCTCAGAAATTCTATCTGTTTTCGGCTTTGGCTGATTGGAACATGTCCTTTTTATGTCCAGAAATTTGTCTCCTGCATGTGTTTGGAGTTTACATTGTACTGTTATAGTACCAACATAAATTTGCGTAAAAATTGTTGGCGAAACTTCTGCAATAGGTGAGGGGACTAGACAACAGTGTCTGTGGCTGCAAAGGCGTCTAGGAGAATATAATAGTCTCCTCAACATATTACCATTTATACTGACCCACTAGAGCTGGATTTAACTACTTTTGGCTTCAAGAGAATAAGATGTGGCATCAAACAAAGTACAAGCAGAAAGTAGTTATGGAGGTTTCAAAGCAGTTTTTGTGCTCTTCATTATTCCAACTTTCTCTTCAATAAGGTCAAAAGCATTAACTGAAAGAAGAAATCGCAAAAGAATGGGGAATTCTTCATTATGGAGGTAAGTTGGGGAAGAGATACATGACAGAACAAATTGTTGCTACACAGGAAGCCTTCAAATTTACACTGAGAAAACCTTAAGCTTTATCGTGTAGAGTTAAAAACGTCTCTCTTCCATATGGAAACGGAAGGTTGAGTGTCATCTGAACAACTTTTGCTTTTGACTTGAACTCTTTTCACCTGTAACTCTAAGAGACTAAGAGGAAGTGTTCAACCTGAGAATTCATCACTAGGTTGTTCTTTTGGTTCCCCTGAACGTGCGAAAATGGAAACTCTTCACCCTTTGTGACAAGCTCAATCCTGACCTAATACTACAGAAGCATCAATTCAGAAACAAACTGGAAACTGGACAACATGAAGATATGCCTATACACTCAAATATTCTGCATAACACATGGAGCACACATATACGTGCATAGACAATAAGAAGTGAGATAGAGAGAGCTAGGATAAGGATACAGTACCAATGTAAGGGGTGACCAGTGTGATGTTTGGACAACATAGTTTGATGAAATTGTTTTTTTTAGAAAAGAGAAAGATTTTATTAATGAAGTATCAAAGAATACAGTAGATGAGGACAAGATGTCCTGCAAGAGAAACTAATTACAAATTAACCCAGTTACGCTGGATTGTATTATAGAATAACCCCTAAATGCCCCTAAGGCTGTAGCCCATAAAGATGCTAGATAAGTGATTTTGATAAAATTGTTAGTTTCCTTCTATGTTTTCTGTTCAGCTATTCTGCTTGATTCTTAAACTAGCTTGATGAAATTGTTAGTTTCTTTTTTATTTTGTTTGGGTGCCGTTCTACTTTGTCTACTTGATTATGATCCTAACTCCATGCCCTCAACTAAGGAGGAGGAAAGAAAACGCATCAGAAAGTAAAAGACAAGAGGAACAAAGGGAAATCGTGCCTCTGCTAGTGCTCCTAGTCTGTTATAATCGTAAGTTAGGGGTGTCTCAATTTTGTCATCATCTTTTCAAATTCTATCCTGATTTTTAGTTTACGGAAGGATTATCGTGGTTTATTCTACCTCAACTTGCTAGTTTAACTGCTGTGAGGTTTTAGATTGGAGATTTGGAGTAGCTCCTTGTCTGCAATCAGTATGCTCCAGACACTATAATTACGGGTTACGGAAAGCTTCAACATTTCTGCTGCATATAATTGGCTCCCAGCATTTCTCCTGTTTTAAGAACTTTTGTCAAACTCCAGGATTTTTGAAATTGTGTTACTTCATGGACACTGTTGCTTGATGAGTAGATTTCATAATGGTTATACACACTTGTTTCCTTGGCTCAAAGATTTTGTTCTGATGTAGCAGCTGTTACATTTGGTCCTTGTTATAGTCTTATGAGTCAAATTTCCATTGTGATGACAGAGGTCTGGCACTTTTGTAGGTTCTGCTTGGATGGCTCTTTCTCGGCCATTCATTGACTACTGCATTTGGGGATGGGACAACTTACCCCGAACTGTTCTCATGTATTATGCAAATTTCATATCCTCTCCAGAAGGCTACTTCCACACTGTCATTTGTAACGCCCAAGAGTTTCGGAATACAACTGTTAACAGTGACCTCCATTTCATATCTTGGGACAATCCTCCCAAACAGCATCCTCACTATCTCAATAATGATGACATGTCAAGAATGGTCCAGAGCAATGCTCCTTTTGCTAGAAAGTTCCCCCGCAATGATCCAGTACTTGACAAGGTTGACTCTGAGCTGCTCTCTCGAGGTCCTGGAATGATCGTTCCAGGTGGTTGGTGCATTGGCAGCGGCGAAAATGGGACCGACCCATGTTTGGTTGCAGGAAACACAACGGTCCTGAGGCCAACTTCTGGTGTAAAGAGGCTGGAAAAGCTGATCAGTTCGCTCTTGTCAACTGAGAATTTCCGGCCAAAGCAATGCAAGTGATGAGCTCTATTTACCGGGACTTGTGTTAAATGGAGCATTCGTTCCAAACAGAAATGGATGTAAGTAGTTGTAATCTTCATGCCGAGGGGAGGATGCCACTGTTGAAAATTAATCAGAAGGTTCTGCTGGAAAACCTGAGGTATTGAACTGATCCTGCGTTGATGACATGGTCTGGTGTATACATAATTGCACATGTTATATTGTGCGTGTAGCTCATTTTTCCCCAACTACATACTAAACTTACGGACGGTCACCTAGTCAGTATAGAGGTGCCCAGTTAGATTGTGGTGTACCATCTGATAGACCTTTTTGGAGAAGAGAACCCTAGACGTGCTAGGATGAATAGGAGAAATTTCTGGAGCTGCTTAGCTGTTCGCATCCATGGCTCTGGCCACGCCAATTGTTTATTGTATCTGAACTGCTTTTCTTGTATCTTATCAATCTTCAAAGGAGACATCTTAGAGCACGTTGTATACTTCTCTCTTTAGTCTCTTATAATCAACTTGGATTAATTCTTTTCAAAGGAGTGCGTGTTACTCTGACTTGTGGTTGACGTATGATAATGGTACTACTCTCTCCGTTTCATTTTTTGAATTGGCACGGGTTTTAATGAGGGTAAATTTTATCATTAACATTTCAAGTATATCCTTACTCCTTGTTTTTGCTAAACTAAAAAGAGGGTGTAAGTGAATGACGATCGAGGCACGCCCCGCTACATCATGTCTGGACTCTCGTGTTTAATAGCAAACATATCAGACTAGCTGAACAACCTGCGCAAGTATTGACCCCGTCTACGTAGCACCAACAAGGGGCTAGTATAGTTCCTAAAAGCCAGCAGACACAAGGCATGTGGGGAATGGGGTTTCGAACCCATGACCTTGCCTTACCAAACCACTTGGGAGAAAGTTTGAAACCACTAGACCACCACCCTTTTGCTTGTTGGTCAAGTATGTCATTACTTGAATTGACATTTTTTATTCGCATAAGCAAGGAAGCCAGACTATTTGCCCCATTACATGGGATGGGGGTGGCCTAAAGGCCTATTGGAACAACTACAACCCTCACTATGAAATTGAGGGCAATGAGCCTTGAACCCCCAACCTAGAGGTTAACTTGGGGGATGAGTAGGGAAGACAATGGGGCGTCGCAGGGTTGGATATATACATTCATACCCATACCCACCTGGTTGTTGTCAATCCACCATCCGCCCCATCCCCACTATGGGTCAGCTTCCCAAAACAATCCACATTTCGATGGGTATGAGATGGAAACCACATCCGCCACAATTACCAAGCCTATATCAATACCCTCCTAAAATACTCGCCCCAACCCCACTTGCTACCCACCTTAATTCACCTGATACCCGCATAAAGCAAAGCCTGTTGATACTCTATGAACAATTGGACATATGAAAACATGTGACTCACAGTCACAAATTCTCAATTACAGCAAATTTAATAAACAAACCCAATAAAAGTGCAAGTTGTGTACAAACTAAAAAACAAAATTAAGATATTGAACAAATTGTGTCAATACTTTTTATATTTAAGTCCATGTTCTTTTCGTCGTCTTCATGCTGCATTCCGTTCTGTTCCGCGCCGTTCGGTTTCGCATTCTGTACTTTACTTTGTCTTACATTTTGTTTCATTATCCACGTCGCTTCGTTTCCTTCTAATCTGTTCTGTTCCGTTCCTCACTGTCCTGCACCATTCCGTTGAAGAGAATAGGGCCTAGTATTTTTCCAGTTTCTTATTTTTAGGTGGGTATGAGGCGGATATCCAATTGGGGAACAACACAAACCATCCCCGCCCCATCCCCACGGTGGGTTTGTTTTTTCAAAACCATCCCCGCTCCATCCCCGCCTGAATTTCCCCATTCCCGCCCCAACTAGAGCGGATACGTGGCGAAACCCATCTGTACCCGCCTCACTGTTGTCCCTAGGTGAGAGCTCTATCACTTAAACTCCCACCTTTTACTCTTGTGTTGTGGTTGACGTATGGTAATCATAATGGTACTACTTTCTCCGTTCCTTATTTTCGTTTACAGTATAAGGTGGTTCCTTCAGGAAATTGAAGGCAAATTAAGTGGCTTCGATGGCTATAAAAACACTATCAGTAATTCAGCATACACAATAGCAACTCACTTCACAAAACAACACCAAGTTGCAGTAGCAGAAAGCCAGAAGCAGAGCAGAAAAGAAAAAAGAAAAACCATAGAAGCCTCGTGACAACTGCAACATATTTTACAACAACGACTATTATTCCCATTAAAATTTAACTTCATTATCACTTAAATAAACCCAATTAGCCTTATTAATGGTGATTAAGGTCTTAAACACATGTGATTAGTGTTGTGTGCTACACGTGGTTAGTAGGCAATACTCGTAATTAGCGTGTAAACCGAGTAAGGTTTAGTGGGTAACAAACCTGGTTAGTATTTAATTAGTCAATTGGGTATTTTCGATTTTGGACCAATTATTATTTGGGCCATGTGTTTCGATTTTGTGAGTTATATGTCCAACAAAATAATTCTACCTAGCCCAAACACAACTACCATCTAAACCCACCAAAATAGCAAGTCCAATTTCTAGAACTCCATAGCATTTCCATTTTCTCTCTTCCATCAACCCACTCACCTTTCCCTTCCACCACAACCACACCACCTATCCTCATTTCTTTTCCTCATGGCTTCCACCGGTCTCGTCCTCCAATTTCGTCCCCACCACCCTCATCTAAACCCTAATCATCTCCTCAAATGTCACTTTCTCTCTCCTTCTTTTCATCCCTAAAGCTCCCAATTGATGGAGGGTTGCGATGATGGTGATGATGTGAGGACTCCATTATTGATGCATGTGACCTGAAAAGGGTGGTGACGTGGAGGATGGGGCGGCTGGTGGCTGAGATGGTAAGGATGAGAGAAAGAAGGGAGGGGGTGGTCAGTATTCGGCGGTGGTGGGCTAGTGGCTTGAGATGGTAAGGAGGAGAGAGAAAAGTTAGATTTGAGGGGGGAGGGTGTTTAATTTTATCCAAACATAATTTTATATTAATTTTATTTTCATTATTAATTCATACAAATTAACAAAAATAATGCTGATTTTTTTTTTTGATAATTCGGTAATTTTCATTGAAATTATCTCCACAAAGGAGTAGATACAAACATCACAGCTTTTCAATTCAAATACAACACCTCTGTGAACTCAAATTTTAGAGCCAGACAACTAAGTCGTGCTCTCTGTTAACACCTAATTTTGCTAAGCCATCCGCTTTAGCATTTGAGCTCCTCGTTCTACGAGCAATGAAAAATTTGGACCACCGTTCTTTCATACGCCTGATGAAGTTTAAATCAAATCTCACATTCCACGGGCCACCCGTTGTAGTATTACACCAAGACACAGCGTTAGCCGAGTCTGATTCAACAATAATGTCGAATTGAACCAACCATTCCTTTGAAACTCATTCATGAATGGCACGGCTAATCGCTACCACCTCCGCTTGGTTAATCTCCTCACATGGAACACGACATGAGAAGATACACATGAATTTTCCATTCCAATCCCGTAAAACCCTGCAATAAAAATAATGCTGATTAATGATGAGTAGGTCCAATTAGCGCTAATTGTAACAGAATTAGCCGACATGGTTTAACAGACCAATATTGTGACAAAACTAACAACTTGGTATTATTGTTGTATGAGCTATAACTTGTCGAACTTGATATTATTATTGGCGGACCGATGAAACTTTTGATTATTAACATCAGATTTTTTAAAAATACTATAGAATGAATCTTAATCTAATAAGAGTATTATTAGTTTTGAAATCCTTATATTTTTTTCATAAATTTATGATCAAAGTTTGTAAATATTAACCTCAAAAAGTCAAATGAAAAGAACAATTTGAAACGGAGAAAGTATGTAACAATAGATAATAATGAACTAGTGCAAATAATAAACCGAATCCTAGGAAGTAAGTACATGAATGAATATTAAGAGAACAACCAAATTTACAGGGTGTAGATCTCACCAATCTATATGCATCTCTTGGTAACCAAGAAGCTTTGACAGAGGTCTCCAATCACATGGGAGATGGCACCAAATGCAGGTTGCGCTCGCAATGATGCATGCCACATGAACCTACATCAGTACATCTGATGCCATCTCTCTTGCGAATGGAGACCTTAGCTTCAATTCTCTCTCTCTTGCGTTATGTAATGGTTTTACTGCTTTGGCTAAGCTTTGCACAATGCTGTTGGTATTTATAGGATGAGCCAATAATGTATGTGCATATATTGGTGTCTTTCTCACGGTCTATTATATTATGGTATTAGCTAGGAGTTTAGGACTTGGAAAAGTATATAATCTACATGTAAAGACATAGATTGTGTGAATGGATTCAATGAATCAAGAATGGTCACATGTTCAAATAAGTTGGGACAGGACGCATGCAGGACCAACTCACATCATTCACACTTTGAATTGAAATTTTTGTTTGACTTGGCCGGTCTTTTTTTTGGTTGACTTGGAATATTATTAATCAAACTCCGTTCCTACACTTGGCAAACGGGTCAATTAGATCGGTTTTGAGTAGAATCAATTTCGGTTCGGATTAAAAAGGGTCGACCTTATGCTCTGGTTTTAGGTGAGATTGTACTTTGAGTCCGGGTATATTTAGCTTTGTACTTCTTCGGATTGTTTTGGGTTGACCATACGGGTCGGGTAAATATTGGATCGGTTGTTGGAAAATTCTGTTGTTTTTGGATTGGGTAATATTTGGTTTGTGTCATTTTGGGTAGTTTCGGAAGCGGATTCAAAATCATTTGGTCAAGCTTGAGTCAGAATATATTTCAATTGTGTATTTTCGAGTTTATATTCAAATCACCAAATTGAGTTAACACTAATTAAGGTCGAATGTATTACCTTTGAAATTTTCAGTTAAAAATAATCCTAATTATTCAAAATTAATAAAGCAACAGTTTTGTTAGCTCCAAATATAGAAAAAATAAATAAAGAACAAAAAGGAGGGAAAAACTTAAAACTATTTTTCATTAAATAATAGGGCTAAATTAATTTTAAGTTTGGTTTATCTCGATTTCGGGTCATGTTTGTTTTGGATTGTGTTTAGCTCGGGTCAAATTAGTTTCGGCTGTAACTGGTTTGAATTGGGTTCTATTTGGGCCAAATTGGGTACAGTTGTCGTCGAGTGAATGACCTAAATCGAGTAACGGGACCTAAATCGGATTGGCACTATAAGAGTTAATTCAATTTCAGATCATTGGGTTGGATAATCGGTTTCGATTTCGGATTGTCAAATCTATCTACACTAAAATAAAGATGACATTAAAATAGTGACCCTAATATAATAAGAAAAACAGAAAAGAACTTGTGTTAGATTTTGGTTTCTTGGCACTGCTACAAAAGATACAGTAGTAGAGCGTTTATAAATTCTCGATAAATTAATAATTTTTTTAAAATAATTATTTTACCCGGTCCTGATTTGGATTTAGAGTCTAAATTAACAATTTCGTAAGATAATAATTTTGCGGGAAGACCCTTTTATAAATCCGTGGTCCTATCAAAATTATAAATTAATAAGTATATAAAGTTACAAATATAACTAGGACAACTTAGTAAAATATGATTCTATTACTGTTTGCTTTTTTTTAAAACTAGTTGTTGGTTTGTGTGCGTTGCACGCGGCCCCCAAGTTGATTAACACTAGGGATGGCAATGGATCGGATATGAATCAGGTGGTGCCATATCTATATCCATATCCACGTCCATTTATTTATCCCCATCCATATCCATATCCATTTACTTCAACTTCATCCGTCCATATCCATATCCGCTGGATGTAACGGGTAAATAGATATCCATTGGACCTCCATTAGTTTTCAAAAATAAAATCTTAAAATTATGAAAATAACTTGAAAATGCTTTTAAATAACGCTAAATTGATACATTACACAATTTGAATCAGTACACAAATGGGTTGTTGTCATTTGCAAACATCTACTGTCAAAATAAATGAAGGAAATACTCAAATTACAACATGTCTGAACAAAATAGCAAGGCCTGCAAGGGTTTTGGGATAAATTTCCTTATATATGTGGCTATTTTATGTATTTTAAAAATATAAATTAAAATTAATAAACGGATGGATATCTACCGAGTGGATAAATGGGTGATACATTGTCTTCCATATCCTACCCGCATATCATCCATATCCATATCCTACCCGCCAATCATCCGTCTAACGTCATCCATATCCACTTACGTCGGGTCGGATGGATCGGATATCCAGTGGGTGCGGATGGGACTGCCATCCCTAATTAACACTAATTTCTCTATGCTTGTGGTCATCAATGAGTATTTATGCAAATAAATATTTTCGTCCCTCGACTAACTTGATCAGAATGAATAAATGAAAATCGAATCCACATTTCATCGCTATGTCTAATCTCTATAAACAATTAAGATAAAAAAAGTGACCATTTGCTTTCTTGACAAACTTCCCCACTTCTACTCACTTCAAGAACTAATTATCTACTAATACTCCATGCTTTTCTCATTCTTCTTTTCATCTTGCTTTTCACGGTCTCCAATGGCACTTAGATAATAGATTATTATAATTTTATAACCTATGAAAATGGTAACAACCTTATTTTGAAAATATCATAAAACAAATCTAATAAGAGTATTTTTACTTCGTAAATTTTTATACTTCCTCATAAATTTATGATCCAAGTTTATAAATATTGACCTCAAAAGTAAAATGAAAAGAAAATTTTGGATCGGAGAAAATATGTAACGATAAAAAATTAATGAACTAGTTTGACGTAGGTTAAAGACACTTACCAATCTACGCATTTCTTAGTAACGAAGAAGATTTGACAGAGGTCTCCAATCACAGGGGGATGGCACCAAATGCAGGTTGCGCAATAATGCAACATGAACATGCATCTGATGCCATCTCCCCTGCGATGGTAGACTCAGCTTCAATTCTCTCTCTTGTGTTTGTACATACTTTATCACTTGCGTTATGTAATGGTTTCACTGGTTTGGCTAAGCTTGCACAATGCTGTTGGTATTTATAAGATGAGCCAATGTGCATATAGCCATATTTATATTGGTGTCTTTCTCACGGTCTCTTGTATTATGCAGGACTTGGAAAAGTATATAGTCTACATGTAAAGACATAGATTCAATTGAATCAAGAACGGTCACATCTTCAAAACAAGTTAGGACAGGACGTAGGACCAACTCAGATCATTCACACTTTGAATTGAACTTTTTGTTTGACTTGGCCGGTCTTCTTTTTGGTTGACTTGGAAATTAGAATAGTACTCCCTCCGTTTCTGAAAAATGGTAATATTTATTTTTACACGGTCTCCTATGCACTACTTTGACCATAAATATTTGTATTTATATAAATACATAAACTATAAAAAATAGATTTTCCGAAAGTATTAATTAAAACGAATCCAACGATAATATTTTTACATTGTAAATGCTTATATTTTTTCCAAAATCAATGGTCAAAGTTTGACCTTCAAAAAGTAAATGTTATCATTTTTCCGAAACGGAGGGAGTATTAATCAAACTCCTTCCTACACTTGGCAAACGGGTCAACCAGATAGGTTTTGAGTCGGATCAATTTTGTTTCGGGTTAATTATGGCCGACCTTATGCTCGGGTTTGGGTCGGATTGTACTTCGAGTTTGGGTATATTCAGGTTTGTACTTTTTCGAATCATCTTGGGTTGATCCATACGGATCGGTTGTTCGAAAATTCGTTGTTTTCGGGTCGGTTATATTCGGCTTGTGTCATTTTGGGTTGGTTCGGATATGGATTTAAAATCGTCTAGTCAGAATATGTTTTGATTGTCTATTTTCGAATTTCAATTCAAATCACCAAATTAAGTTAATACTAATTAAGGTCGAGTGGTGGTTTAGTGGTTCCAATCTTACTCCAAGTGGTTGGTAAGGCAAGGTTATGGTTTCAATCGTCATTTCCCCCCATGCCTGTTGTATACTGGCTTCTAGGAACTATACTAGCCCCTTGTTGGTGCTACGTTGACGGGGGTAATGCTTGCGATGGTTGTTCAACTAGTCTGATATGTTCGCTATTAAACACGAGAGTTCGAACATGCATGACGTAGTAGGGGGTGCCTCAGTCGCCATTTACTTGCACCCTCTTTTTTAACGAGCAAAAAATTAAGGTCGATAACCTTTGAATTCTTTAGTTTAAAATAATCCTAGTTATTCAAAATCATAAAGTATCCATTATGTTAAGGACAAATTGGTCAAAATTCACTAGACTTTTGAAAAATTTGGTCAGAACACCCAAATACCTGAATTTTGGCAAGTACCCCCTAGAAAATTTAAAAAGCCATGTTAATCCCCTTAAGCTTGATTTTTCAGCCACTTTATAAATTTTTGATCCCGTTTTACCCTCATGCGTTTTGCAAAAGATACATTTTTTCCATACGAAATGAAAAGTTACCACATTGTAATACCCATTGCTTTTGTTTTTATGTGGTAACTTTTCATTTCGTATGAAAAAATGTATCTTTTGCAAAACGCATGAGGGCAAAACGGGATAAAAAATTTATAAGTAGCCGGAAAATCAAGCTTGGGGATATAAACACGGTTTTTTAATTTTTCTAGGGAGTACTTGCCAAAATTCAAAATATTTGGGTGTTCTGACCCAAATGTTCAAAAATCTAAGGAGTTTTGGCCAATTTGTCCTTATGTTAACACCATATATAAAAAAATTGAAGAAAAGAAAAAAAGGAGGGCAAAACTTTAACCATTATCATTAAATGATAGAGTTAAATAAATTTTAAAATTGGTTTATTTGGTTTCAGCCTTTCAGGTTATGTTCGTATTTGGGTCTGTTTTGAATCGAATTGCGTTTAGCTCAAGTGAAACATGTTTCAATTCTAAACGGTTTGGATTGTGTTTCGGTCGGGCCAAATACGAGTACGGGTCGTCGTCGGTCATTTCCGGTGTATTTCGGTTCGGATCAAATCGGGTAATTGGGTCTGAATTATCGAGTTGTCACTATACTAATTAATTCAGTTTCAGGTCATTTGAACGGTGTAATCGATTTCGGGTTAGAATTATCAAATCTATCCACATTGAAATAAAGATGGCAATAAAAATAGTGACCCTAATAATATAATAAGAAAAGGAGAAAAGAACTTGTATTAATTTTTGGGTTCCTCGTACTGTTACAAATTCGGTACGGTCGATTGAGATTTGAGATCGGATAAAAGGAATGAATGTTCGATGTCGGAATAAATCAACAAGTATTACTAATAAAAAATGAATCTTATATAATAATTGAACATTACAACTTTTTTTTTGTGTTTATCTCTCTCCTCTCCTCTCTTTCATTCTACCACAAATACCCCTTTGAAATTCCAAGTAACAAGGATACTTTTGTCACTCCTCTCACATAAAAAAAGGTTGTAATATACAACTATTGTACAAGTATCATAATTATCTGATAGCAATAGACATCTCACACGATTGTGTATCTCAATGCACAAAGTCCGTTTTTGTTCACTTAAGAGTTGTGTGGTCCAGGGTCGTCCTGAACTTTTTAGGGGCCCTATGCGAAAGTTTAAAATTAGGCCCTAAAACTTTAGAGCATGCACTTTTTTCTTCTTTTTTTTTTCTTACATTAAACAAGAAATCATTTGAAGTTACCTTGGCAATCGAAAAATATCACATCACATAAACCCATTAAAAAAGTGGAAAATGTAGTACACTATGATCGAAAATTAAATTTGTAGTTTCTATAACCCAACAGAAAAGGCTGTTCAGATTCAAAAGTTTCAAACTCAAATATTTTTGGCCAAATCCACTATAAAATTGGGGCCCCAAAAACTTAAGGCCTTGTGCAAGTGCTCCACATGCACTTGCTAAGAGCCGAATTTGGTGTGGTCACATGATATATTCTTGTGTAACCGTTTTAATGAATTCTCTCGCTCTCTAAATTTTTTTAATTTTTATTTTATCAATTTAATGATATATCTTGAGCCAACGTGACTAGTACATTGACAAATTCTTTACTACACTTAGATAGCTACTTTCATACACGAGGTAAAAAGATCTGGAAATGAATTCTTTTCAATCCAAATTCAATAAGTTTGGTTGCTCGTTTATTAGTTACTCATAGTCCTTTTAACCAACTATGTTTGAAGGACTATGAGTAATTAATAAATGAAATTCTGACTGGTTCAAATTGTTTACCTCATTTTGGTTTAATTTTTCGATCCATATCAAAATATGATACCCCTACAATATGAGGTATGGTTGTGCCACACGGACAACCATGTGAGACCCTGTGATAGCACATAGAGCCGGCCCAGAGAGGAGAATAAGGAGGGCGACCACCCAGGGCCTAAAGAAAAAAGAGAAAAGAGGGTTCCAAAGAAAAAGTTTCCTTTTGGTTGTAAAAAAAAAAAAAAAAAAAAAAAGGTATATTATCATCTTAATGAACCAATTTATTTGCTTTGCCCTGAGACCCATAAAAAGCCAGGATCGCCGCTAATAGCACATAGGAACTAATATTAAATTGGTTACTTCACGCCTACACATCCGACACGATTGTTCACTCCCATAGTCCCATATGTCTGTTTTAAGTACAGCCCAGTTCAACTGTTCAAGCCTTAACTATTTGCAAGCCAACTAAGACTACTAGTACATCAATAAGGTGGTGGTCTAGTAGTTTCAAGCTTACTCTTAAGTGGTTTGGTAAGGTAAGGTCATGGGCTCGAATCCCCATTCCCCCCATGTCTTGTGTTTTGGCTTCTAGGAACTATACTAGCCCCTTGTTGGTGCTATGTTGACGGGACCAGTGCTTGTGCTGGTTGTTCAGCTAGTCTGATATGTTCGCTATTGAACACGAGAGTCCGAACATGACGTAGCGGGGGGTGCCTCGGTCGCCATTCGCTTGCTGACTTGCACCCTCTTTTTTGTTTAGCAAAAAAAAACTAAGACTACTAGTACAGATCTATATTCTACACAGTGTATATATTTACTGAA
The DNA here is from genome assembly GCA_038025085.1 of Tetragonia tetragonoides. Taxonomy (NCBI): domain Eukaryota; kingdom Viridiplantae; phylum Streptophyta; class Magnoliopsida; order Caryophyllales; family Aizoaceae; genus Tetragonia; species Tetragonia tetragonoides. The sequence goes on from CM076139.1 coordinate 45,069,018, forward strand.
TATATCACTTGTTCAATCTGACACCATTATTGTTAGTAGCACAAGGTACACAAGAGGGGGGTGAATTGTGTTACCCCAAATTTGCGGAATTTAAAACAAGTATAAAAGAACTAGAATTAAAGCACTCACGATTTACGTGGAAAACCCTTTGTAACTCACAAAGGATAAAAAACCACGTCCCGAAGGACTTTTAAGACTACTTCTTTTATTAAGAGAATAGTACAACTCGATCAAGTTAACTCTAACTCAACCCACGCACTCAAACACTCGTCCTAGCCAAACGAACTTAGAAACTCTTCCAAGCCAAACGCACTTAGGCACTCACCCAAGCCAATCTCTGAACAACTAACTCTAGTTGTCCTAATCAATAGAACAATGTTACCTTGATGAACTTCAATAAGTGGAAAGGTACAATAATAATCCTATAGCTTTGCAATGAATAAACGCATGAAACTTATAGCTATTAGGCAACGTTCTATGTAATGTGTAAACGTTTGTGATCAAGACTCTCTCAAAGATAATATCACGTTCATTCGGCGGAGAGGCTCAAAACTGATTTAAGTTTCAACTTCCTTTTATAGGCATAACCAAGAAGTAAAAAGCAACTAGGAAACCTATTTGCAACTAGGAAACCAAATCTCTATTCCTTAACTTGGTAAACAAGATTTTCATAAAGAAGAATAAATATCTTTATCATATAAAGCATATATATCAAAATCAGTTTTTATGAAGAAAATAAAATAAATATCTTTATAGAAAGTATTTTCTTCCCAGTTAAAAACCATGTAGTCAAATATTAGAATAAATAGATTTCAGAAAAATCTCTTTGCAAATAATATCTTTGGCACAATAAAAAGGATATAAATAATATGAGATTAAATCTAAGATACTGATCTTAAATTTAACTCAGTCCATTGAACGTTTCATTGTATGTGTGTAGGCAACGTTCCAGTGAACACTGAAGTTTCAAGGACCGTTCCCAAACACAAAGATCTTTTTATACGTTTTATTAATTTGTTGCCTAATAAATATAAATCCACATTTATATCAATGCTTAGCTTTAACATGAACTCTAAGAAATAAATAAATAACCTAGAGAACATGTGAATAACTTGTGTCTTCTTCTTGATCTTTATCTAGCAAACTCTTGCATACATAAATTCCTGAAACACTAACACACAAGTTAAGTAGCATCACTTTATAATTAAATAAGTTTGTCATCATCAAAACTCAATTGCTCAACAATTATGTTCACACCGGTGAAACAAATTTAATATTAGTTCATATGTGCTATCACAGGGTCTGGATAAATGCTAAGCTTACACAATGTGTAGTATACACAAGTGTGTCTTGTACTATCTCTCTCCTCTCCCCCACACTCATACTATTCCCATAAAATCTAAAAGGGCCCATGAGAAAGAAGAGAGATAGACACAAAAACACATTTATATATACTACACATTGTGTAATCCAACCAGAATCCCAGAGTTTCACATGATTGTCCGTGTGCCATACCTTATACTGTAGGGGTATCATATTTCGATATGGATCGAAAAATTAAACCAAAATGAGGTAAACGATTTGAACTAGTCATAATTTAATTTGCTCCTCCGGTGAAGAAGATTGAAAGTTCCAAGTTTTGGCATTGTCGAAATATTAAAGGGCTGAATTGGTTACCCCATTCTTGTGTTTTTTTTTTTTTTTTTTTTTTTGAGAACTTATCAAAAGCAAGTCTGGTAAGAGATCAATTTACAAAAAAATAGGGTCACGATTTAGATATGTAGGGATCACTTATTATGAGCAGTGACCCTTGTTTCACTAAAAAGTGACTCTCGTCTCACCAAAAATTACAATAAGACCGTCTCAAACAAGTTTTTGTAACTTAACTATTGTTCTTTCCTTCTTTCTAAGTTTTTTTTTTGGGCAATTAAATGTTACTTTCATTAATCACCGATAAAAGATTTACAAAACAGGGTTCTGCAAGAACCTCATTTACATCCTCCACACCTAAATAAACAACAACTCTCCTTGGCAATTGACGGAACAAAGCCCAATAGACACAAGCTCACCTTCTAGGAAGGGTATCTTGTATCCATTGGGGTTGTTTACAACCAGTAGAGCAGATCACAAAGGACCAAAACCATCACACATAACCAAAACCATCCTGACTATACAGAAAAGCTAGCAACTTACCTCGCCCCTGCACACGCCCATATGCATGGTGTTGCACCTGCTTCACAATAGTACCTGTATCACGCTTCTTATCTTGAAATACTCTAGCATTTCTCTCAATCCAAATGGCATAAACTACATCAGCAAAACACATCTTCAACACAGCAGCCCGTGCAGTCTTTCCTTGGAGATTTTAATCGCCCAGTCACACTCTTGAGACCAAGCAAGAATACTTCTCTGAAATCCCAGCCAACACAAGATAGACTTCCATACATTCTGAGAAAACCTGCAGTCAAACAACAAATGCTGCAGAGTTTCCTGTTAATCACCACATAAAAGGCACATAGAGTCACATTGCACACCCCAACCTGCAATGACATCTTTTGTTCTTAGTCTACCATGCAAGCTGAGCCACAACACAAAAACAGATTTTGGCCTTGCAGCATTAGAGCAAACGAGATTTTTCCATGGGACTGCATTACAAGGACCACGCAGCAGCAAATAACATTTGCTAATAGAGAATCTGCTATTCTTCAGTACACTACTCCACTCCCCAAGCACAGGAAGAAATTTCCTCATATTAAAAACTTTCTGTACCATCCATGAGGCCTGTTTGGGAGCATCCATATTCCATACATCCTTGGCCTTAATGTAATACATATGAACCCACTTGATCCACAAGGTGTCCTTTTTAGTTCTTAAGGCCCAAAGCAATTTACAGACAGCTGCATTATTCCAAATCCTCAGGTTCAATAGATTATAACCTCCAACACTCTTGGGAAGGCATACCTTGTCCCAAGCAAGAAGAGCTCTTTTAGTCACATGTGCTTCACCCGACCATAGGAAGCTTCTACAAGTAGCTTCCAGCAATTTCATGACTTTTTGAGGCAAAATAAACAGTTGTGACCAGAAGGCTTGGACACCAAACATCACTGCTTTAATGAGCTGCATTCTACCTGCATACGAAACAAATCTTTCAGCCCAATGTCTCAACTTGCTAGTCATCTATTCAATCAGAGGCTTACATTGGGACACCCGTAAGTCTCTTAGTGGATAAAGGAACCCCAAGGTACTTGACTGGCAAAGTATCCTCAGAGTATCCCAAGATTGACAGGATCTCATTTTTCACCCCAGCTGGCACACCACCAAAATAAACTTGGCTCTTAGCTAGGTTAGCTTTCAAACCAAAGACATCCAAAAAATGGCCAAATTTGCTCTGTAGAATGTTCACAGATGCAGCATCTCCTCGACAAAAAAACAGGAGATCGTCAGCAAAACACAGGTGAACTATCCCCATTTTTTTACATCGAGGGTGGAATTGAAAATCTTGGATGTTGAAGTAAAGTTGCCAGAACTCTATGCAGATATTCCATAACCAGAGTAAAGAGGAAAGGAGACATTGGGTCACCCTGTCTTAAACCCTTTTTAGCCAAAAAGGACTCAGTAAATTCCCTATTCAGGTTAATAGTGTAGCTAAAAGTCCTGATACAAGTCATAATCCACCTAATAACTCTAGCAGGGAAGGCAAGCTCTCTAAGCATCTACTCAATAAAACACCACTACACAGAATCATATGCTTTCTGTAGATCAACTTTGATCATACATCTAGGAGAAAGTGTTTCCTGGAATATCCTTTAACTAATTCATGGCTAAGAATAATATTATCAGAAATCAATCTTCCAGGAACAAATGCAGACTGACTAGAACTGACAATTGAACCTATCACATGCTGCAATCTGTGGGTGAGGACCTTTGATATTATCTTATATAAAAGTATAAAACTGTACAGCATGCTATAGGTCTATACTCTTTAACAAAAGAAGGGTTTGGGACCTTAGGAACAAGAAACACCATAGTAGCATTAATAGCTTTAAGAAACAGGCCCTTATGAAAGAAATCACACACTGCTTTTGTTACCTCATTGCCAATAATATGCCAAGCCTTCTTGAAAAAAAGAGCATTGTAACCATCAACTCCAGGTGCTTTATTATCCTCAATTGCAAATATTGTTTGCTTCACCTCTTTTGCTGTAATCTCTGCTTGCAAGAACATTTGCTGGTCATGTTGTAGGACATGCCCCACTCTCATAAGAGACACATCAATACCAGAAAGAGAGTCGGCAGAAGAGCCCATAAGGCTCTTAAAGAACCCCAGAACTTCATCTTTAATATCATCAATTTTTGTCAAACTCCTACCAGCACTGTTAATCAAAGTATTTATAGAGCTCTTATTGTGTCTGTCTTTCATGACAGCAAAGAAATATCTGGAATTTTCATCACCTTCCCGCAGCCAATGAGTCTTGGACTTTTGTTTATAAACCCACTCAAGCACATTGTTCCATTTCTCAACACAGGCTAAACTCTCCCTTTCCTGCACTACCATGTCAGGATCACATAAACTATCATGCATGCTGGCCTGTATACTCTCCAGGTGGACTCTAGCTTCCTCAAGTTTTTTTTCAAGGTTACCAAACTCCTGCACATAGATCTCTTTAAGTGGCTTTTTGCAGGCCTTCAGTTTTGACCACACAGAAAACAAGGAAATGCCATCAACATTCTGTGACCAGGTAGCAGCCACCGTATCAACAAATTTGTCATTTTCTGCCATAATATTTATGAATCTAAAAGGGCGTTTGACATGGGAAATAGTCTGGTTAATATTCAAAAAGATGGGGGTGTGATCAAAGAATCTAGGCTCTCGGAATTCAGCTGTGATTGTTCCAAACGCTGAGACCCAAGCCATATTTCCCATGACCCTTTCAATCATGCTAACAACATGCCTATTAGTCCATGTATAATGCCTTCCCGTAGCCTTAAGCTCAGCAAGATGATTTGTATACATAAAATCCTGTAAATCTTTAATCTCATAATCAGCCACAGGGACACCATAAAGCCTATCATCATGCAACAACACTGCATTATAGTCACCACAAATACACCAAGGATCCACAATGCTCTATTCTAAATTTTGCAGCTCAGTCCAGAGCACTTTCCTCTCTTCTAAAGAGTTACTGCTATAAATAACAGTAAAAAAACACCAGAAATCAGAATGTCTACTCTCAATTCTAAAATGAATAAACTGAGAGTGAGTACATAATACTTGCACCTCAACCTGATCTGACAACCAAAAAACCCAAATCCTTCCATTCACTGCTTCATTGTAATTGTTAACCCACTGCCAACCTCGAGCAAATTTATTCACAATGGCTACAGCTTTAGGTTTTTTAACTCGTGTCTCTAAGATACCTGCAAAGACAACTTTATTCTTCCTAAGAAACCCTTTTAACTCCCGTTGTTTAAAGGTTTTATTCAAACCTCTCACATTCCACGTGAGAAAATTCATTGAGTAGTGGATGTAGAGGATCCCGCAGCTTTGCCCAAAGGGTCAGGAGGAGGAAGCTGCTCAATAATAGGCTCCAATGAGGCGAAGGGATTCACAGACGTTGGAATAAAATCATGAAAAAACTCTCCTGTTGCACTGTAGATAGTCCCCTGCCTAGTAACAATTGGGCCTCCTGAAGATCTACTCACAGGTATAAATCCATCATCAGCTTGTTGTTCCTGGCTACCTGACGTAACAGTACCAAAAGGTTCACCCTGTTCAGTAACTTGAGCAACAGCCTGAGGTTGCTTCTCAACCCAAATCTGCGTTTGTTTCACCTTCCTTTTCCTTCTTCTTCTAGGTGCTGGAATGTCCTTAAAAGCCTGATTGGCCATAGGAGCAGTTTTATCACAATCATGCACAACCTGGTTACATTTAGCACAGAAATCAGGCTGCCATTCAAGTACTACTTTCTGCTCAAATATACCCCCATCAGGGTCTTCAACCTGCACTTCAGTAGGTATTGATTGTGTAACATCAATTTCAATAAGTACTCGAGCAAAAGACACACGCAGCCGTTGGGAGGTACACTCATCAGCATACAAAGGCCTTCCCAATCCACTTGCAATCCTACTTAAGGATTCAGCAACCCAGCAGTTCAACGGCAGATTAGGAAATTTCACCCGAAGCGGCAATAAACGAAGAAACTCATTTTTAAAATTAAACTCAGGTGTCCAAGCGCGCATAATGATAGACATATTATGCATATTGTAAGGCCCAGACACTAAGACCTCTTCCTTATCAGATTGAGACTTAAAACGAGCTATGAAGAAGCCCTCCTCATGAAGAAACACCTGAGGTTGGGTAACAAAATTCCATAATTTGGCCAAATATTGAACCATGTACCCATATGCAGGTCTATCCCCAGCAACATAAAGAATAATAGAATGTACCCATTTAGCATTTTGTTCAGCAATAGCATCCTTATCAAGTTTAACAACAGGTTTACCATCCTTTACACAGGGAGGGATAAAGGATAGAGCCATACCATTCGGTGCCGCCCGATTCTGACTGAAACGATCTGCCCATGTCTCACCCGCCACCGGAGGAGCCTCATCACTCCCTTGTTCAGTCTTAATCTGGGTTTCCAAGGTAGCCTCCTGCGTTAAGCTCGAACGCCGAGCAGCACCATGAGAAGGCGGAATTGGAGTCGGTGTAATTAGCCCACGACTCATCGAGCTCCCCGCCATCTCCAATTCCGAGAGAACCCCACTCGTCACCGGCGACATCAGAGAAGATGCCATCGGAGTAACCAAACCCTCAGATGCATCAGGTCGAATCTGAGAACCCATCGAGCTGCCCAAAGAAAAGAGAAGTGTACCGCGGCCTCGGCCACCTCCTCTTTGACCGCCTCGCCGACCTTGACCACCGCCTCGCCGGCCTTGACCTCCACCTCGCATCCCCAGGTACACGTTAGCAAAAACGCGTAAACGTGCACCGAGAGCATTTTAGAGAGAGAATAAGTATTTATTTTTTAATCACCTGTCTTTTTAGTTTTTAGTTTTATTTTTTTTATCACCTTCTTTCTTTTATTTTACGGAATTGCTTAACGTAAATCTAAAATTACTAAACCCAAATAATTTTATCACGATTTTGCCCAAACTACCCTTTTCATTTTAAAGGGACTTCCTTCCACATATTATCTTAGCTCTCAAATCTCTTCGTAATCCTTTGCAATGACCTAAATTAAATTACTATGGATGACAACTTTGAACGGAACAATATATTTGACGCAATTAAATAAATGAGGATGATATGTGGTAATGATTTTAATTAGTATTAGAATTTTTTTTTCAAGCTAAGTATTCATTGTCCACAGTTTAGGGTTTATAAATAGTGTGTCAATGTTGACGAATACTTTATACTTCTCTTACCAATGAATTCCAAGCAAATTTGGAGTAAAAACATTAAGAATTTGCAAGTAAAAATATGCCTATGGAGATGGGAATGCAATACTGTGGAGATGTGATTGATTTCCCACTTTCAAGGAAGCAAAAGCAATAGACAATGGAAGAAGAAGAGGATCGACCATTATATTGACACATGTAGGCTTGGAGACGCAGAAGCGAGGACCATCGGCACCCTGTCGTCGTCAACCTTACCGACACCTTCTTGCCGATATCCCAACCAAGAGAAAAAGAAAGGAGAGAGGGAAAGAAGCAAAGAAAATGTCAAGGGTATTGCGGGGAAAATGTGTTTGCGTTTAGTAATTTGCGATTTACATTTAGCAATTCCCTTATTTTACTGTAGGTAATTTGCTACAAAAAAAAAAAAAAAAAAAACAATAAGAAAAAGAAGGCCCTCTGAAACCTGGGCCAGGCCCAATGCTGGTCCATGCTAATAAAAAAATGTGGGCTTACAAGACTTTTGGGAGTAAATCTGAGCCCAAAGCCAGGTTCCATTGGCCAATTTCAAAATCTCTCTCTCTCTCCAACAGAAACAAAATTACCGTCACAGACTCACAGACACGAGCTCATTTCCAGCAAAATTCCAGTAAACAGAAACGTAAATCATAAATGGCAGCCCGTGTGCTCGTGAACGAACTCCAATTACCATAGAGGTAAGTCCTATTTCATGTTGTTAGACATAATTAATCTTATATATTTATAATTCGATTTTTCTGTTTGTTAGAAAAAGTTTGTTAGAACAGTAACAGTTTGTTAGAGTTTCTGTTAGAGTTAGTTACCTAGGCTCTGTTTTTGCTTTGTTTGAGTTAGCTAATCAGTTGCTGTATATAAGCTTTACCTACATTGTTTTCTGCATTCATTCATTCAATATACAACTGAGAATTCATCTCAGATTCTCTCATTCTCTTTCTCTCTCTAAAACACATTTTCTGTTTTGTTCTTGAGCTTAGTTGATCAACATCAACATGGTATCAGAGCATTGCTAAGCTCAAATCGAATACCTAAATCACCTCTAATCAGTTCATTTCATCTTCGATTGTTTCGATTTGCTTCATCGACAATCAAGCTTTATAATCACAATCAATTTCATTTCATTTCTCGATTAATTGGTTTGTTCTTCGTCAATTAATCACAGCTCAATCTGATTTAGGTATTCATTTTTCTTTTTCCTGCGATCGATTCACGTCAATATAATTGATCGAATTTCCTTTTATCCGCAATGACAACTCAAGATTCTGGTTCGCAAGGCTCGAATTCTGGTTCAAATTCTATTGATCAATCTGATCCTTTATTTCTTCATCCTGCTGATCATCCTGGTTTATTATTGGTGTCGAAGTCTTTCGATGGCTCGAGCTTTGGTTCATGGAAGAAATCAATGTCAATAGCCCTGTCAGCGAAGAACAAGTTGTTTTTTCATCACTTCGAATTCTCAACCTTCTGCAACTGATACTAAGTATAATCAATGGAAGAGGTGCAACGATATGGTCACATCATGGATCTTGAATGTTTTATCTCAAGATATAGCTGAGAGTGTTCTTTATTCGGATTCAGCTCATGATATCTGGAAAGAACTTGAAGATCGTTATGGTCAAGCTAGTGGTGCCAAACTATTTCAATTAGAGAAAGATATTCGTTTATCAGGTCAAGGTACGAATGATATTGCTGGATATTTCACCAAACTGAAGAAAAATTGGGATGAATTGAATACTTTATCTTCTCTGCCTGTTTGTTCTTGTGGTGCTGCACAAGTTTTCCAGAAGTTCAATGAAGATCAGCGTCTTGTTCAATTCCTCATGGGACTCAACAGTGATTACAATCACATTAGAGGTAATATTCTAATGATGAAACCTCTTCCCTCTATAAGTCAGGCATATGCCTTATTATCTCAAGAAGAGAAGCAAAGAGAAGTCCATGCTTCTTCACAGTTTGTCAATGATTCTGCATCTATGTATGCGTCAAATCACAATCAAGATACTCAGCAGAATATTCAATTTAATCAAAGTCAGAAACAAAATCTGATGGCAAAAAGAATTATCTGCAATCATTGCACGAAGCCAGGGCATATTGCAAGTAAATGTTATAGACTTGTAGGTTTTCCTAAAGATTTCAAGTTCACTAAGAATAAGAGATTTGCTAATAATGCAATGAATGAGCAATATGACAATGTTTCTCAATCTGGAGAGGATTTCTCGCACAATGCCTCACAAAACTGGAATTTATGCAATACTGTCAATGCAACTCAAACTGCTCCTGAAACTCAAGGTTCTCAGTCCTGGAATTCTGGTAATAATAACCAGAATATTTCTCAAGCTCAATTTACTCAACTCATGTCTATGATGAGTAATCTGCAAGCCAGTAGTAAATCTACTGATCAAACTGGAGCTCACAGCAATTATTCTTATTCTGGAGGTCTCAACATTATTCCTGCAGGACCTACTGGTCAGGCCTTCACAGCTGCTAATTGCTCAGGTATAAAAGCTTGCTCTTCTCATACATTTACTGGTAAATGTGTTTGCTGTAATTGTTGGTCAGTTGCTGATTACACATGGATCATTGACACTGGTGCCAGTGATCATATGTGCCACAATGAAAATCTGTTCATCCAAACACAAACCCTACCTAAAGCATATCATGTCACTTTACCTAATGGTCATGTTGTTAGTGTGCATAAAATTGGTTTTGTGCGCATTCATCTTGACATTATTCTGCATAATGTGCTTCATGTTCCACAATTCAAGTATAATTTGCTCTCAATAGGCAAATTATGCAAACAAGCTTTCTCTTATGCCATTTTCACTAATTCTAAATGTTATTTTCAGGGCCCTTCAATGAAGAGGCCACTGGAACTTGGTGATGTTCACTCAGGGCTGTATTTGCTGCAACATAAGCATGTTTCTCAAGCTCAAACACAACTCAGATTTCCTACATCTCATAATTCAAACTCTGTTCAGTTAGACAATGCATGTAATCTAGCTGATTTTTCTCCTACAAATAAACATGTTCCTAGCTCTTCTCAACTGTTTAATGTGGCTAATTCAGTTGATGAATCTATGATTTCTTCTTTTGTACAAGAAGCTTTGTGTAATTCTGTTAGAAATAATGAAAATGGTCATATTTGGCACCAAAGATTGGGTCACTTACCTTTATACAAGCTCAAACAACTCTCATTTTTTCCTGACAATTCCATTGATGCTATTAAATGCTGTGATATTTGTCCAAAAGCTAGACAGCATAGGTTACCTTTCCCTCTCAGTCAAACACAATCCTCAAACCTTTTCGACCTTGTTCATGTTGATGTCTGGGGACCTTATCATACAGCTACCCATGGAGGTTATCACTACTTTCTGACAATAGTTGAGGATTTTAGTAGAGCTACTTGGACTCACCTTCTCAAAACTAAGAGTAATGCCTTCCCTCATCTCCAAACCTTCACTGAAATGGTTTCCACTCAGTTCAATGCCAAGATTAAAACCTTTAGGACTGACAATGCTCTTGAGCTAGGATCAAGTAGAGAAGCAACTGCATACTTTCAGTCTAAGGGCATTTTACATCAGACCAGTGTTAGAGATACACCTCAGCAGAATGGTGTAGTTGAAAGGAAACATCAACATCTCCTAGAAACAGCTCGAGCTCTCCTTATTCAATCACAATTACCTGTAATTTTTTGGGGTGATTGCATCCTCACAGCTACCTATCTCATTAATAGGTCTCCAATGAAAATTCTTCACAATAAATCACCTTTTGAGCTCTTGTTTGGTCATCCACCTTCCTACTCTCATCTCAAGTCCTTTGGTTGTTTATGTTATGCTTCCACTCTTAGACAAGGTCGTGACAAGTTTCAACCAAGAGCCTCACCATGTATCTTCCTGGGTTATCCTCTAGGGAAGAAAGCTTACAAGCTATATAATCTTGATACACACAAAATTCAGATGTCCAGGGATGTTATCTTCCAAGAAACATCCTTTCCTTCTCTTCAACACACAGATTCTTTTCTTCCTTTTTCTTCTCAAACATCATTTGAATTCCATGATCTCTCATCTCCCTTTTCATCATCCAGTCAGTCAGTTCCTCCTACTTCATCTCCTAATCACATTTCACATCCATCCCCTCCTCCATCTTCATCTCCTCTTCCTTCTCCTTCTTCTCCTCCAATCACTTCATCACCTTCCACTCATGCTCCTCATCTCAGAAGGTCTGTTAGATCTACTCAACAACCTCTTTACCTAGGTGATTATGTTTGCAGTCATGCAGCCCTGGCATCCTCTAATTCTGATATTGCTTGCATACATGCTTGTCCTCATACTTTAACCTCATCATTTTCTATTCCCAATCATATTTGTTTTTCCACTCTTTCACCATCTAATCAGCAATTGCTTAACATTACTAATGAATTACATGAGCCTGCAAATTATGAGGAAGCTGCTGGCATACCTGCTTGGCAGAATGCTATGCAACAAGAGTTTTCTGCTCTTGAAGATAATGACACATGGGAAGAGGCTATTTTACCTAAGGGTAAGAAGCCTATCAGTAGCAAATGGGTATATAAAGTAAAAAAGCATGCAGATGGTACCATTGAGAGGTATAAAGGAAGATTAGTCATCAAAGGTTGCACTCAAAAAGCTGGCATTGATTACACTGAAACATTTTCTCCAGTTGTGAAAATGACAACTATTAGGAGCCTTATTGCTACTGCAGTGAAGTTGCAATAGCCTATGCAATAACTAGATGTCAATAATGCTTTTCTGCATGGAGATTTGGATGAAGACATTTACATGAAACCCCCTCCTGGCTTGACTTTATCTGATCCTACTAAAGTTCTGAAATTGAAGAAATCTCTGTATGGCCTTAAACAAGCTTCTAGGCAATGGCATGCTAAAATTTCTACAGCATTAAGGTCACGAGGATATATTCAATCCAAGAATGATTATTCCCTGTTCTATAAGGCAATGGGAAAGAGTATCATTTTTGTAGCTGTTTATGTGGATGACATTTTACTCACTGGAAATCACTTGGAGGAAATGAATGCCTTGAAAGATTTTCTGCATTCCACATTCAAGATAAAGGATTTAGGCTCTTTGAATTATTTTCTTGGCATAGAAATCATACAAGAATCTCATGGTGTGATTATGACCCAGAGAAAATTTGCAGCTGAATTATTAAAGGAATTTGATCATCTGCATGTTGCTCCTGCACACTGTCCTTTGGAAACTAATCTGAAACTGAGACCTGACTCTGGCAAGCCAATTGCAGATCCCAGTTTATACAAAAAATTGGTTGGCAAGTTGAATTACTTGACAAATACAAGGCCTGATCTTGCTTATGCTGTCCAATTCTTAAGCCAATTTATGCAGGATCCAAGAGAACCTCACTGGCAAGCAGCCCTGCATACCCTGAGATATTTGAGCAAAGATTATTCTAAAGGCATTTATCTCAATGCCTCTTCTGATTTAACTCTTGAAGCCTATTGTGACTCAGATTGGGCTTCCTGTCCCAACACAAGGAGGTCTGTAAGTGGCTATTTCATCCTTTTAGGTGGTAGTCCCATTTCTTGGAAAAGCAAGAAACAAGCAACTGTTTCTTTAAGCTCTGCAGAAGCTGAATACAGGTCCATGCGCAGGGTTACAGCAGAACTTGCTTGGCTTACCAGACTGTTACATGAGTTTACAGTACCTGCCATTGTTCCTGTACCTCTTAAATGTGATAGCCAAGCAGCTATCTATATCGCCAGGAATCCAGTTTATCACGAGCGCACCAAACATATTGATCTTGATTGCCATTTTGTGAGAGAAAAATTGCAAGATGGTCTGATCAGTCTATCCTATGTGCCAACCCAAAACCAATTGGCAGATATATTCACCAAGAGCCTCTTAGGACCCCTTCATCATAATTTGCTCTCCAAGTTGGGGATGTTATCACCCTCCAACTTGCGGGGGGGTGTTAGACATAATTAATCTTATATATTTATAATTCGATTTTTCTGTTTGTTAGAAAAAGTTTGTTAGAACAGTAACAGTTTGTTAGAGTTTCTATTAGAGTTAGTTACCTAGGCTCTGTTTTTGCTTTGTTTGAGTTAGCTAATCAGTTGCTGTATATAAGCTTTACTTACATTGTTTTCTGCATTCATTCATTCAATATACAACTGAGAATTCATCTCAGATTCTCTCATTCTCTTTCTCTCTCTAAAACACATTTTCTGTTTTGTTCTTGAGCTTAGTTGATCAACATCAACACATGTTCTAAGATTTTACCAACATAGACGTCTTCCTTTTTTTTATTATCGAACTTTCTATGTTAGTTTCCATGTTTTGTTGTTGTGATGAACGAATTTGAATTAAGCTGCTCAAATGATTATAGTAGCAAATGTGCTTATATGATTGATGAAAGCGATGCAATTCACTATATGGTATTGGGCTTTGGTGATTTTGGTGCTATCTACCTTTAGCTTATTCTGTCCATATTAATTGGACATTGTCCTTCAATTTTTAGTTGCAGAGAAAGATGAATATTTGTATTAATGTAAAAAATAAATATATAATGGCCGGATGACAAAATTAAGGGCGCATTTGGTCTAGTTCCTACGAATTTCAACTTCTCCCACATTTGTTTTTCCTTACCCCATTTTCATCCACTCCCGCCTCCACTGAGAATTTACAAATTGTAGTTTTATTTCAACTTTTGAGTAGTTAGAAGTGGAGGGGGAGTAGATGAAAATGTGGTGAGTAAGAACAAATGTGGGAGGAGAAGTAGAAGTTGGAAATGTTAGGCCAAACGGGCCCTAAGTATTGTGAAAAGCCGTCCTATGGGGGGACGGGTGACTTTTATGAAGTCTACAAGTCATCCTTATTTTTCCACAAAAGTCATCCCGTCCCACCATTGGAAGGTCTTATACAAGTTTTTAGTTTTTGTGGGATGAACAAACTTCTTGAGCATACAACATGGTGTGGCTGGAGGCCTTAAGTTCAGGTTGTGATGGGAAAAGTGAAGATGGTATTAGACTATTAGTATTACACAATGTTGTAATCTTTTGTCTGGTATAGAGTTATATAGGAATAAATAATTGATTCAGCCCCATGTCAGATTTTAACTGTTTTATGAGGAGTGGATTACTAGACTTGTGCTTGACAATGATAAGACTGTCAAGCTTATCAAACCGAGTATTGTTAGCACTCCATGGGTGAAATTTTGTATCAAGGTCAACTTCGATGGGTCTTTTAAGAATGGGAAGGTAGCTGCTGGTTTTATTAACATCTGAGATGTCAGATGTATGGGGAAAGTTGCTAAAGGCGAACTTAGGTAAATCACATCAATTAGTAAAACCTTGATTATGGTTAGAAACTCAACTACTATGAGGAATGGAATCATAAGAGACTTTGCTTTGGGTTATAAAAAAATCCAGTTGAAGTTGATTATGCAATAGTTTTCAAGCTACAAGGTGAAGTTAAAATATAAGTTGGGAAATCATATTAGTTTTGGATGCTAGAAGATTATGAGGTAAGTGCTCTGAAGTTGTTGTGACTTGTGAATGTATCGACGAATTGGCTAAGCAATTAGGTGTCTGCTCCATTGACAAGCTGCCAATAGCCATTTATTGTCTTGATTTTCATATGTTCAATGTTCTTTCATGATTTATGCTTGGATTCTGATCAAAATCAACATGTGAAAATATCTTTCAAAACAAAAATAAACTGTTTGCCCTTTCCTTAGTAAAGATGATATTGTCATTTTGTAGGAAAACTATACTTGATCACTGATATGGGTGAAAGTTTGATATGCCTACAAATTTGCTTCATGCTTGGAATTAGATATATTAAGATACAAATATGTCCTGCTGTACAAAAATAGCCTTATCCAACTCTGTCTGATTCTCTAATTCTGAAGTTTCCGGATGATTCCTCGCTAGCCAATGTCTTGGCTGTCGTTTTCTCTTTAAGACCTAGGCACATAGCACACAGCATCTTATGTGTATTGTTAAGGCAGAGATGTGTTCATATGTTTTGCGTCTTCTGTGCTTCTTCTGTTGGTGATTTTTCCTTTGCTTCTCTTTCATTTGCAGCGTTCATGGCAGCTTCTTCCTTAACCAACTCAAGGGCACGGAGCAGACTCTGTAGAGAGGTTGTGGTGACATCCCCAGAAGACGTCTTGGGCATTAAATTTTCCGCAACATCCGCTGGGGTAATCCTAGTCTCATCCAGCAGTTTCTCAATGCTGTAAAACAGAGGATGTGACTCAATTTTGAGGTAATTCTTGGCCAGAATCTTGAACGCTTCATAGCTGCAGTATGATAACTCGATGTGCTTATCCATCCTTCCCCTCCGAATCAAAGCCGGATCAAGCTTCTCCACATAGTTGGTCGTGAAGACAATAAGCCTCTCCCCTCCACAAGCTGACCATAGCCCATCAATGAAGTTCAAAAGGCCGGAGAGGGTAACCTTGCTTGGACCAGTTTCCTCCTCTTTTGCCAGTTTCTTCACTGGGTTTTCCTCTCCCTCTTCTTCGTTCGCTTTCACCCTCCTCTTCCTTCGTTGCCCTGTGAGCTCGAGTGAGCAGTCAATATCCTCAATGACTATAACCGACTTGCTTGAGGTCTCTATCAGTAGCCTTCTTAACTCAGTGTTATCCTTGACAGCAGTTAGTTCGAGATCATATATATCATACCCCAAGAGATTCGCCATGGCAGCAATCATTGTCGATTTTCCAGTCCCTGGAGGGCCATAAAGGAGGTAACCTCGTTTCCAAGCCCTTCCAATTCGTGCATAGAAATCTTCCGCTTTACTAAATGTTAATAAATCATCCATGATTTCCCTCTTCTTATCTGGCTCCATTGCCAATGTCTCAAATGTTGCAGGATGCTCTAACACAACATGGCTCCATTGAGCTCCATTGTTTGTATACAGCTTCCTTTGCCTGTTCCTGACCTTAATAGCCTTGCCCTCTTTTATGACAAAATTCAAGTAAGGTCCAAGCATGAGATCCCGGTTTTTCT
This sequence comes from Tetragonia tetragonoides, assembly GCA_038025085.1. Lineage (NCBI taxonomy): Eukaryota > Viridiplantae > Streptophyta > Magnoliopsida > Caryophyllales > Aizoaceae > Tetragonia > Tetragonia tetragonoides. The sequence goes on from CM076139.1 coordinate 45,085,461, forward strand.
TATGGAAAGTGAGCTTGTAATACCTCTTCTCATCAGAAACAGGATTGAATGAAAATGTGGGCGGTTTGTTGACATTTTTGCCAAATGCCCACCAAACTTTAAACCCTTTATACTCATCAGCCACCTCTTCATGATCATCCATGCTAAGAGCTAAGGTTTGGTTGTTTCTGAGCATATCGGCCTTGAGCCTTCGAGCTTGCTTACACGAGTTCGAGCTGAGGTAGTTTTCGATAGCCATGTAGGCTTCACTCCGCATAAACCTCTCGCCTGTCGACTCATAGAATGTGATTTGGATGTAAGGGTAAACGAAGGTGAACAACCTTTGTGAGTATTTCTCGGCATAACTACGAAAGTGATGAGGGAAATATTGCTGAAACATTGCCCAGACAAACATTAGGCTCGCAAGTACTGAACCAAGGTTAGCCAACATGTCTTTTGCTCCTGCCATATTGATCAGTTTTCCTGGCTGAAATTTATGTTGGTTTTTGGTTTCTCTGTAATCAGTTTATATATTGCTTGCAGGATTTTTGTTATTGATGGGTTGATGCAGTGTCACAGTGTGTGGTTTTGTGTTTGCTTCGTCGGTGGGATTTAAGTCGGCCAAAGGTAAGCTGTTTGTACTTGAACTTTGTTTAAGGTGGGCATTTGTACACATGGTCCCAATGTAGATTTTTCCTTATGGTCAATCTGCCATGAAAATTACTTTTTAAGTCTTGGATTTTTTTTGTTCTGTTGCTACTTATTATTTAATACTTAGCTCCTAATTTATTTGACTTTAGTGAAGTTATATTTTCATTTTCTGGGGATTTTGCAAATTAAATAAAACAAAATTGAATAAAAAAAATGTGTCAAAATTAAAATTGGCTTGTGCATTTGGCTGGAAACTCTAACGTTTGGGCCTGATTTTTAAAATAACCTGTATATGGAAAATGATATAGAAATACTAGGAAGAAAGTAATTTCTTGTCGATCCTCCACAATAAAAAAAAAAGGATTAAAAAAATAAAATTTGTGTGGCGTTTAAGATTTAAACATTTGGCAGCATCATTGATTAGCTCAAGGGGAAATTTAGAAATATGGTGTCCCAACGAGAGAAGAAATATTTGGGAAGCAAAGGCATAGGAAGTCATGAGGTAACTTCTTGGACTCTTGCTTCATTGTTGGGAAACTGACTGTACAAACTCCGTGTGATATGAATGTAGTATTGTTTTCTTCCTGACTAAGCATTAAGCGTCATGGTCAGTATTTGTCTCAACGTTTGCATACCCGGTTTATTACTTCGTGGGTAAGAGAGCATTAGTGTTTGCATCCTCCCATGGTCAACGATGACGAGATCATCCAAGATTTTTAACAACCAAGACCACTAGTGTCTAGTGGCCTAAACATAGAAGCTTTGTCTTGATATATGATTGGCTACGACGTACTGGTCGAGTTGTATCATACAACTCGATCAGTAGGTTGTATTGAGTACTAAGGAGAGTTTAGCTTGTAAATTTCGAGCTTTCATCATTCTTTGGGTTCAATTTATCTTCTAGAGCTTAAATTTGGACTCGAGTTCATAATATTTACACACAATAAAACATTGTTGGTGAGATCAAAAATAGAAATAATAAATAATTTTTTTTTTTTGTTGGTATCTAAATGAATCTCTATGTAACATTCAACAACCATACGGCCTGATGAGTTGATCTTGCTGATCATAATCAGTTTCAGCTTTCTGTCTTTGAACTTGAAGAAAAATAAGGGAAGCTATAATTCACAAAGGTTTCTTGATTAATCCTTTATCATTGTAAATCTTATTTAACAGCAAACAAAAGCCAAACTTTTCTGTTCATATAAAGTTTTGTTCATAATTTATGAAATGACTTCATAAAATCTACTAGCTAGTTCAACCATGCTCTCCCACCATCAATTTCTGTGCTTCCTTTGCCTCCTCAATAGCTTGTATCACAGCCTTGAACCGCTTTTCTGGAACCTCATTACCGCTCTTTGGCAACAATTTTTCTGCCACATCTGCTGGAGTAATCTTAGTCTCTTCCAAAAGCTTCTCGATCTGGTCGAATAGGGGGTGGGACTCCAAGTTCAAGTAATTCTTCACCAATATCTTGAAAGCCTCAAAGGTGCAGTAGGACATCTCGATGTGCATGTCCATCCGCCCTGCTCTAATCAAAGCTGGGTCTAGCTTGTCAATATGGTTGGTGGTGAAGATAATGATCCTTTCTCCTTCACAAGGCGACCATAACCCGTCTATGAAGTTCAGAAGCCCGGAAAGGGTAACCTCGCTTTTGCTTTTGGTCACGCTCTCACCATCATTCTTGCTTTTCTGATCAAAGCCGCTCTCCTTTTTAGTATCATCCTTCTCTTCATCGTCCTTAGTCTGTTCCTCCCTCTTGCCCGTAATAGGAAGGGAGCAGTCGATATCTTCAATCACAATAAGTGCTTTCCCTTTCGTGTTAATCAACAGGGTCCGAAGCTCAGTATTGGTCTTCACAGAAGTCAGCTCAACATCATACACGTCGTAACCCAACAAATTTGCAATGCAAGCAATCATAGTCGATTTCCCTGTCCCTGGAGGCCCGTACAGGAGGTAACCTCGCTTCCAGGCCTTGCCAATTTTCTTGTAATAGTCTCTAGCCTTGCTGAATGTTATCAAATCTTCAATAATCTCCTCCTTCTTCACAGGGTCCATTGCGAGGTTGTCGAATGTGGCGGGATGCTCGAACTTGATCTCGCTCCAAAGTCCGCTCTTACAGTCCTGCCATTGGCTACGTGGATTGTTTGTGTACAGGTTCCTCTGTCTCCTCCTGTTCTGAACGTTTTCTCCCTCATCCATAATGTATCTGTTTTAACATACAATCACATAGGCTTATTTGGTATTAGTATTTGAATATAAGCCTACAACATTTGATCAGATCGGATTTTCATGAGCTGATCACTAATCAATTAATGTCACATAAAATCAGAGATCAGTTCATAATCACTAGTACAAACCAATTAAACAGAGATTATTCATATATGTTGCATCGAAACCTTATTGCAAGCGTTTACTGATGTTTGATACTCCTAGCTTAGTTTGTTCTGAAATTGTTACCAAGTTAGTAGAAATCACATTAGTTAGGTGTACTTTTTTTCTATATCTGTCTATACATAGTAATCTTCAGTACAACAACTTTTCGATCAGTAACAATGGCAAATTTGTGGAAGTAAAATATTTAGACATGGACACATGGTCAGAGTTGTTTGCATGAAAAACATGAATTACAAAGAGTTATTTGTATGAAAAACATGAATTACAACTGTAATATACTGTGATGTGTAAATACAGTAGATTTTAAGGGAAAGAATTGAAAACCTCAAGTATTTGTTCATGATTAGGTCCCGGTGTTTGGGGTGGAAGGTGACAGTAAAGAAGCGTTTCTCATTGTTTCCAGGGCCATAAGAGATGGTCTTCTTGCTAGGAGCTTCTTTACCAGAAGTCCAACGTACCCGAATGCCCTCGAACACCTCACCAACCTGCTTCTCATCCACAAGGTTGAAAACAAGCGACTTAGTAGACTTGTTATCGGCTGTACCCCCCTTGAGGTGCATGGCAAGGGCGGTGCCAGGTCGCGAGCTCAGATAGCTCTCGATGGCAGCATAGGCCTTGCTCTTTTGAAACCATTGATTCTTTGTAGACTCATCATAGAAGGTGATATGAGCCTCACGGCGAAAGTAGGCCACTAGGCGCCATAGCTGCTTGTTAATGTAATGATTGATGACTTGGGGGAAAAACTGGTTGATTGTTGCCAACATGAACATCATCTTCATTAGATTTGTGCTTAATTTTCTTTTTTGTGTGAGCTGATCATTGTTTGAGCCTAAATTACCTGCTAATGCTGTTGTTGATTCGCTAAACATGTTTGCTTGCTTGCTTGCTTGATTTCTTGGATTGTTGATGGTTAAAACAATTGTGTTCTGTGCCTTGATGAACTGTTTATATAATGGTGTGTTTTTTTGTTTTTTTTTTTTTGATAGGATACGTTTTAAGAGTTAAATGCAGGGGTTATGTAAAGGTTTGTCTTTGGTTGATTGTCATTGTTGTCAGCTGAATTTTTTCAGAAAATATTATTTTATTTTCTAAACCTTTTCCTTCTAATTTTGTAACAGAAATCAATATGAATTATTACCAAAAAAAATTGATCTTGTTCTTTTACCAAATCTGATGGTTAGTTACCATATCTTGTATGCATGCGCTCGATTAATGCTTTATGGACAAGTTTGTTTTTTGGGGTAATCATGCTTTATGGACAAGTTATTGCCTTCTAAGTTTTAACACTTAAAATTGCCAAACATACCCATAACAATCTCACAACAGAGAACAAAGTTCAGAATACAAATTTTCAAAGTTACCTACTATACCATAAGTCCATGACATAGTGGACACACCAAAAAACGACAACTATAATTATACACAGAAACTCCTAATCTATAAGACGGTCTTTTTGTAACTTTCTATAAGACGAGGGTCACATTTAAGTAAACAAATTAAAAAATTAAGCTAATTAAGCAAACTCCTATAGAAGTAAAATCACCCATGTTCTTCAAATCCTTCCCAATTCAACTGGCTTTTATTATTAGCCTCCTCTTTCTGTTCATCCTCTTCCACAGCCAATTTATGTGCTTCCTTTGTCTTTTCAATGGCTTGTATCACAGCTTTCAGCCGAGTTTCCAGAACCTCATTACTTCTCTTTGGCAACAAGTGCTCTGTCATATCGGCTGGAGTAATCTTTGTCTCTGTCAAGAGCATCTCAATCCTATCAAATAAGGGGTGGGAGTCAATGTCTAAGTAATTTCTGGCCAAGATTTTAAAGGCCTCAAACGAGCAGTAAGACATCTCGATGTGCTTGTCCATCCTCCCCGCCCTAATGAGGGCTGGATCGAGCTTGTCGACATGGTTGGTAGTGAAGACTATGATTCTTTCTCCTCCACAAGGTGACCATAACCCATCTATGAAGTTTAGAAGCCCTGAAAGAGCAACTTTGGTCTTGTTTTTACCATTATTATTGTTATTACTACTACTTTGCTTATTGGTCTCATCGTCGTCTTCATCATCATCTGAGCTCCTCTCATCATCCTCCTCTTTTTGCTCTTCCCTCTTGCCTGTAATAGGAATGGTGCAATCAATATCCTCAATCACGATTAAAGCTTTTCTTTCTGCGTGAATGAGAAGATTTCTAAGCTCGGTGTTGTTCTTCACAGTAGTCCATTCGATGTCATACACATCGTAACCCAGCAGATTTGCAATGCAAGCAATCATGGTCGATTTTCCAGTCCCTGGTGGCCCGTATAAGAGGTACCCTCGCTTCCATGCCTTACCAATCTTCGTGTAATGGTCTTTGGCTTTGCTGAATGTTATCAAATCTTCAACAATCTCCTCCTTCATCACAGGGTCCATTGCTAGGGTTTCGAACTTGGCAGGATGCTCGAACTTAACCTTGCTCCATAGCCCCTTCTTGTAATCCCTCCACTCGCAGCTCGGGTTGTTTGTGTATAGCTAGCTTCCTCTGCCTCTGCTTCATCTGCACGTTTTCCCCCTCTTCCATAACGTAGCTGTTGCAACATGGAATCATGTTATTTGGTTTTAGTTCCATACATGATCATTGTTGTTCATCAAGTAACTACTATATTAAGCATTACTGTTATGCAAAGATTGCAATACAAACTTAAAACCATTATTATTGATGACATACTATGCAATCAGTCACTCCAAAAGAAAACTAATCAATTATGAGCAACTACCCTACTTCTTGGATTTTGTTCAGAAATTATTGCTAAAATACCCTAATAATTTAGTTTTGGCACCCATATTATTAATCTTTGATAGCATGCACCCATTGTATTAGTTTTCTAGATCCGCCATTGAACATCCAGAATGTTTGTGAGAGGCGGCCAAAAAAAGTAATACACAAGATTTGGGTTTTAGGACTTATCAAGAATTAGCTTAACTAATATCTATATAGAATTTCAGCCCTAAATATTTAAGATAAGAGTACCTCAAGTATTTGTTCATCACCAAGTTGCGGTGTTTGGTATGGAAACTGATGGGTAAGTATTGGTTCTCATTGTCACCAGGAAACTGAGAGATGGACTTCTTGTTAGGGACAAGTCTGAGTTTAGTCCAACGGACCTTGGCACCCTCGAACTCCTCAACGACATGCTCATGGTCCTCAAGATGGAAAACAAGGCCGCACTTGGTAGACTTGGTGTTGGCCGTGTCGCCTTTGAGGAACCTAGCATGGCTAGTCGTGGTTGGTCGCGAGGTTAGATAACTCTCAATGGCACTGTAAGCCTTGCTGTATTGGTATTGTCCGTTGGTGTACTCGTAGAAATTGATATGAACCTTGCCATAAAAGTACGCTACTAACCATTGAAATTTCCGGTCAATGTAGTCGATGATGATTTGCGGAAAATCTGTTGTAAGGCTGAGAATATGATCACTAGTCCTGCTAGGCTTGAGCCTATAGCTAAGTTACCTCCAAACCATAATTCATCACCCATCATCTTTGAATATTAATAATGGATTACTGTGCTAATTGGCTCAGATCATCCCAATTGGGAGCCGTGGCACATGTGTGTATATATATATATGAATTCTATCGGAATTCTGTTTTACAGTTTGAATCCTCCTAGTACTCTATTATTAGAATAAATAAAGTGGCTTTATCTTTGTCGATTTATCTTTTTAGTTTCTCCATACTATGAAACCATTTATTCATTGCATGTCTACTAATTTCGTGTTTTTCCACTCTGTCGCAATTATTCAACCTGTAATAAATTGTCTATTCAAACAACAAACATCTGATTTCTTCAGAAAAAATTCAGACTATTACAATTTAATCAAATGGAGATATATAACTCATGACTCATGAGTCAAGCTAAAGAATCTAGTTCCCCTTCTTCTTATACTGTGTTTCTTTAAACCAAGTATGTATACCAATACAACAGAGGAAGGAATAAGAGACCGAAAATTGATCTCAAAGTACAAAATTCGGTTGCAAAATACATTTAGGGACCATATTTTTGCGACCAAATAGAGAACGATTTCAGTAGGTGGCTCAAAATTAGTAACCAATGTGTACGGTAGCTTTTAAGAGACTGAAAATTCGATAGCGAATTTAGAGACGAAAATACCGTAGTAATTCAGTCTAAATTTAGAGACCTAGATTTGGTTGATGACCTCAAATATGACCTCAAGTACTGTGTATCTTTCATTAATCTCTTGAATTTCAACATGAACCTTTTGCATTCAAATAAATAATTTAATATCACATAATTATATATATTTCAACAACTTCCGATAAATAATTATATATAATGCCAATTTTCATCCAAATACACCATCCAACTACAAAGTTTTACAAAGCATGAGAAGAGTTGATGAACCGAGTGTTTTCAAGATCACTATAAAGTTGCTGAAGTTTAATCTAATTTCTTCCTTAAGATACTCAAGCAGTAGCACCTTCTCGCATTTCTCTGTTGCTTTTCATTCCTCGTATTGCTTTTTGTGCTCAAAGTATCTCTTTTTACTTGCACTAGTTTTGAAACCCGTGCGATGCACGGATTGAGTAGATTTTTGTGAATTAATATTTATCTGTGAAATATTGGCAAAAACTCATAAATAATCTATAGTTGATTATAATTATGCATACAGATTTATCAACTATAGTTATGCCAAGTTTACTATCAAAATCTTTGAACCTCAAAATAAGTGTATCAAACTCTTATTAGTAAGATGAAAGTTAATGGCATTTGTACCTCATCTTCTAGAACCAAAAAATAATAATAATAATTAACTCATATGTTTTGTAATCACTTATTTATATACTCACTAAATATCAATGTCAGAATTTTGGTTCATCTAAATTTGAGTAGCATGAAACGATGAAAGTTATTTGCACAATAAAGAAGAGGAGAAAATTAAAGAGATAAAATACATACAACCCTATTTGTGGAAACAAATTAAACGAACTACAATCCCTTTACTTTTTCTGTGTAATCATACAATTTAAAATTGTTAGCCATACAAAACTAAAATAAAAAGCATTTTAGTGCTCCTATAAAAATTCAGTTGCACCTATAAACCAAGCACACCACCTAGTGTTTAATGGTAATACAAATTAATCAAAGGCACACTGCTCCTGAGTTTTAATATACTCGCATAATACAACGGTCAAAGTTCTAATAACTCTCATAAGTTCCTTGGGTTGTTAATAGACTCCTTGATATACCATACCTTCTAACTATAAAAAGAAGCAGTAAATAAGATTACAAAGTTTGTATATATTCAACTATTAAGTTGTTCCCTCGTTGCCGTGAATTGTTGATAGACTCCTTGATACACAACTCCTTCCAACTCCAAAATTTAGATTAGATAGGACTTTAAAGTTCACATTCAACCTCATCTAGGTTGAGTTTGAAATTGGGATAAAGTTAAAATCACTTAAATAGGATAGAAAAGAAAGCTCTTCCTAATAGATCTCTAATTGGAGAGATATCTTATTATTGGGCAACTGCAAGTTCAGTATCGGGAAGTCCCAACAAAAGCCAATCATTGTTCAAATTCAAAACCCATGTTCCTTCGATCCTCATTTCCTTCATAGTACTATGTTGGTTCATGTATAATTTTCTTACAAACGACCTGAAAGAGCAAACATCATAGCAAACTCATCCGTACTATTAAAATCCTCATAGAAACAAAGATCATCAATAAGCTACTCTACACATATTATTATAATATCTTTTAAAAAATAACTACTATTCAGTAATCATGTTCATACTCGCTTCATAATTCGATTATTCAAAACAGTATAGCATTCTAAAGGAAACCGAAGAACCAACTTTTAGTCAATAGCAACCCTACTTTCCTCTTTGCGACCCGATAATTTATAACACTTTGACTCAAGCAAGATATTTTATCTAGCTCATATTTATCTAACTCCTTTATCATTGCTCAATCTCCTCTCTTTTTTTAGAGTTTAATTTAATTAGCTTCACCATACATCATTTTGAATGTTAGAAACAAAATTTTCAAAAACATGTTAATGCAAACAATTGAAAAAACTTACTTGGAGAGAGTACAAAAAACTTAAAGTATTTATTCGACCACTTATGAGTACTTCGTTAACACCAAAATCTACAAAAGAAAACACTAAGCCACCAGATTACAGTATTGCATAGAGTAATATATATGGGAAAAACTTACTTGGAAAGAGATCAAAAACCTATTTTAAAGTATTTATTCGACCACTTATTATGAGTACTTTGTTGTTTGTTAACACCAAAACTGATAAGGAATAAAAAATAAAAAAAATCTACAAAAGGAAACACTAAGCCACCAAATTACAGTATATGGGAATGGAAGTTGCACAATCATCCAATTTGTACAAAGAAGAAGATTATGGCATAAACTCCTGATAAAACTACCGATCTATACATGCACCATGCTATTCATTCGGGTCATACCTGCAACAAATAAATGAAATGCTTAATTAGTTAAAGTAGAATTAAATAAACAATGGTAATTAAAGAAGGGAAAGGGAGGAGGGAAGATAAAACGTTGGAGGGGGAGGGGTTGTGGAACAGTGCCAACACATATAGTGCGTAATAAAAAGTAGAATTAAATAACAGAGATCTAATGCAAATTAACTTCATTGCTAAGAAGATAGGATTTAAAAGTACAATTGTATTCATTCACTTATAATAGGATTCCTCTACCTTTTGTTTGACTTATACATCGATTGGGAATTTGGTGCTTGGCTTTGTATCTTATGAGTTAGCATGAAAAGTGACGTCTCTTTGTTTTGTAGAGCTTCAAAGGTCAGATGTTTTGCTACATCGGATAGATGGCCCTAGAGCTTTTTATTCTCATTCTAACTCTATCAATTATTATCTTTCAAAATTTATTTATTTTCTTAATTGATCAATGATGTGATATATTTCTATGCTCTTTGCTTAGGTGGCACGTTTTTTTACTTATACGTTCTAAACATATTGTGAATGCATCTCGTTCTGATGTATTTTTTGATCCGAATCCGATGGTGTAATTTTTGTTATTTTTTTGAGATGTATAGAAAACGTTATATATGATTTTGTATATTTGATAAAAATATGTTATAACCATCATACAATTTTAGTAGTTTATTAATATCTTATTTTACACCAATAAGATACTAAGACTCCTAAAGGTTTACACTATTTATGTTATATATATATATATATATATATATATTGATTTTGAGGCTCTGTATTACCATTCACAAAAGGAGATCCAAAGAGAAAGGAAAAAAACAAAAAAAAAAAAAAAAAGAACTTTGCTCGTTTAGATAAAATAAAGTAACTTACAAGTACTTTTTTTTGATTGCTCATTTATGATATTTTAACAAGGAGTGAGTGCACACAACAAGCCATATTACGCTAATTATTTGAGCAAAAATTTTCAAGTGTTACGATAACATGGCTTAGGAACTGTGTTACCTTGTAGATTACAACCAATAGCAATCCTGTTTTTTATTTTTTATTTTTTTTATTCTTTTTTCATATATTCTAAAACCACCCTACATATTTAGGGTAACATATATATGCATGTGGCGTTAGCGAAACACTAGATAATTCCTATTATTTGAGTCTTTACTTACTCTTGAGATGTTGGTTTGCTCTCTTTTCCTTCTTCCACTTTGACATTTGCTTCACTCTCCTCTTTCAACTTGCTATCTTGCTCTGCTTTTTTTGACTTCTCCTTTTCCCTCTCTTCTTCCTCTTCTTTTAGTTTTGCTTTCTCCTTTTCCCTTTCTTCTTCCTCTAATTTCAACTTATCATCCTCCTTTGCCTTTTCAAGAGCACTAACCAAATTCTGCAAGCTACCATTAGCATCCAACTCAAGTGACTTAGGCATCAAGTTCTCGGCCACATCAGCAGGAGTCATCTTAGTTTCCTCCAGCAACCTCTCTATAGTTGAGAACAAAGGGTGTGATTCGACATCCAAATAATTTCGAGCAAGCACCTTAAATGACTCGTAACAACAATATGAGAGCTCAATATGCATATCCATCCTTCCCCTTCGAATTAATGCAGGATCAAGCTTCTCAATGTGATTAGTAGTGAATATAATTAACCTCTCCTCTCCACAAGCTGACCATATCCCATCAATAAAATTCAACAACCCCGAGAGAGTAACCTCACTCTTTTTATCTTCCCCTTGTGTCTTTAACTTTTTCTTAATCTTGTCCTTCCCATCTTCCTTTTCCTCCTCATCCTTCTCCTCCTTCTTCGACGACCTTTGACCAGTTAGGTCAAGTGAGCAATCAATATCTTCGATCACAATTATCGACTTGTTCGAGGTCTCAATAAGTAGCCTCCTCAATTGAGTATTGTCCTTAACCGCGGTTAACTCAAGATCATAGATATCATACTCCATCAAATTTGCCATGGCCGCAATCATTGTTGATTTCCCAGTGCCAGGCGGTCCAAAGAGGAGATAACCGCGTTTCCAAGACTTTCCAATCTTTGCATAGTAATCTTTTGCCTTACTAAAGCGAATTAGGTCATTGATAATGGCTTCTTTCTTGGCATGTTCCATTCCGAGGGTGTTGAATGAGGCGGGGTGCTTGAATTCGACATGAGTCCATAAGGTATATTTGCTGTAGTATGAGCCAGAGTTCTCTTTAATGTTGGTAAAGAGCTTTCTCTGCCTTTTCCTAATGGCAATTGCTTTGCCTTCATCCAATATGTGGTTCAAGTAGGATTCAGTGATGAGCGTTCTATGACGACCGTGGAAGGTGAGCTTATAATACCTGTTGAAATGGTAGAACAAGTAAGCATTTTATACTAGATTGCAAAATTTTTGATGAATAAAAAAAATGTTAAGAGCATCTCTAATGCAAGATTTTTATGGGAGGTTTGTGGCGAAAAAATATTTTATAAAAACCTCTTTCCTATAGTGATGAAACTATAAAGCTCAGATTTGTACAAATTGATTTGTCTACACAAACCTGGTTTATATGCTATGATGTGTCACATACAAAAACCCTCTTAGAAGATTGTAGCATTACAACATAGAGGTTTGTATAAATAAGATTTTATTTTTAATGATGTGTCAACGATAAAAACCCCTTCAAAATTCGTAGCATTGGAGATGCTCTAAATAGCATCGGATCCGTCAAGTGGTCACACTACAAAAAAATAGAGGATTAGTGGCATGTTCTTTTGCCACAATAGAGCAAAAAATTGCCACTAAATACTATTGTAGAAAAATAAAAATAAAAAATTACCACAAGGTTGCCACAAAAAGTGCAACACAAAAGGAAATTGTGGCATTTTTCAGATTTGCCACAATACAATCCTCTTTGGTGGCAAAAAAATTTTTGCCACAAAGACAATAGTGGCAAATTTTAACTTAGCTACTAATTTTGTAGTGGCAAATTGCAATTTACCACAAAATAAAAGTGGCAAATGTTATAATTTTAAAACAAACTGTTTATTAACCGTAAATCGAATTATGTGTCCAACCAAGGCCAATTTTACAAGGCCTAGCTATCATAGTCCACCAGAAGTTGTCTTCAATAGGGCCATCAATTAGAGCTTTATTGATCTAATAGGACCCCCACATTGTATTTATAGATGAAGGTGGAAGCTAACTTTCTGCACTTAGTCAATGTGAGACACTTTAAACACTTCAATGTGTTTCTACTTTCCACCTCTCTTCTTCTTCACTTTCTTTCTCCTCTCTTCTCCTTCACTTCTCAGACTTACTGAGTAACTAGCTTCAGAGTGAGATTCGTGTTGATCAAGACAGAAAATAATACTACTATTACTACGTAATCATGTTGATGTGTATAGAATTAGTCATTAGAACCCAAATCAAACCAATTTATGTATATGTTAAAGTGAGACTAAGTTTCCTCCCAAAAAAAAAAAAGTGAGACTAAGTAATAAAAAATAAAAAAAAAATACTCGCTGGAGTATTTTACTAAAAGCTTTAGACTCTAAGAAAAGGAAGACATGCAAAGATTAAACTAGATTTTGTCTTGAATGCCAACTTTTTTATTTAAAAAAAGAAAAGGGTGGCGAGTTGCATTTCTGTACCTAACATCAATAATCAGCAAAACATTGAAACAATATAATGAGCTAAGCGGCATGACACCAGCCAAAAAAATTTGAAATTTAAAATGAAAAATGAAAAATGAAAAAGTATTTACTCTATCTGTATGTTACTGGATAAAAAGGGAAACGCACACGTATGCAAGTTTGTCAATATAAAAAAAAAAAATTACGCTTCGTCGGTCTCTCCATATATGAACCCAATACAATATATTTACATATTATAGATGTGGATTTGAATATGTGACCTAATGGCTAATGTACTCAGGCCTTCTGTCATTACCACTAGGCCAAGACTTCATTAGTAACAAGGACCTTATATCGTCGACCTTTTGTTGACGATCCTTGATATCACCCTTATAAATTTGACATTTACCATTCCACCATATACCACTGGCGAATCTACGGAATTTCATATTGGGGATGCAAAAATTTGAACGGAAAGATTTCAAAAATTCGGATCATGAAAATTTGAACGGAAAATTACAAAAATTCGGATCATGAATTTTATCTATGGCATGAAATACAGGAAAGTTTACAGTAAGTAAATAACTGAACTTGGCCAGTACAAAGAGCATAGAGGTTTTGGAGATGATTGAGAGGAGGGAGAGAGACGACAATGAAGAGGTGAGTGAAAAAATGAGAAAAGTAAACTAGAGATAAAAGAATATTGGGGCTAAAAATAGGAGTACTAACTACTAAAGCATTGCAATTAAAAAACTTTTTGCAACCTGCTTGCTTCTCTGCAGGAATCAGAACTCACACGTGGAGTGCTAAAAGACAATGTTAGTCCTCTTGTTTGCTATTCACCATTCTACCTTGCTTTTACACCCTTCATTTGCTTTGTTTGGGGACGCAAATGGAACATCAGCTTCTTTTATCACCCATAATTATACTGAATATTGTGTATATTTTGGAGAATGGGGCAGCAGTTGCGGCCCCAATGGGCTGGCTGGGTCCGCCACTGCCATGTACATCGGGCCGCAAAAATAGTTTGTCAATATATTGATTAGCTTCTCTTAAGCCAGGCACTAAAAGTGAGAGAAATTTCATAAATCAAGGAAATTAAATACCTCTTAAAACTCGCTCGATAATAAATAAGATGAGAATACAAACATTATTAATTTGATACTTGTTTAATTATTAAATTATATGAGCCGAGTACGAGTACTCAATACTTTACTCGTTAGTATTTTAATAGGTTATAATACCTAATAAGCTAGTGTACTCGTGAGCTGCTCGTGATTATACTCGATCGAAACTCGGTAAAAACTCGCTCGATAATAAACGAGTCGATCGAGCACGAGCACTAAGCTGATACCTATGTAACAAACGAGCCGATTGTTAAAGAATGTTATCTAAGATCTACTAGATAATACTATTCCCTAACAACTGGAAAACGGTAACTTTAACCATTTACGCATTTACTATAACAAAGGATCATGTAGGGGATTGGTATGGTATAGTACCTTTTATCCTCACTGCCAGGATAGATATTGATGGTTTGACTCCTAGTAATGTGTTTACGAGCTCTCCACCACACCTTAACTCCTTCATATTCATCAGTAACTTCCTCACTATCAGCCAATCCAAGCACAAGAGCCTTACCATCGGCGACGAAACTCGCCTTCAAAGCCCTTGCTTTCATGGAAGTTTTCTCACTTAGGTACGTCTCAATGGTGGTGTAAACTTTGCTTCGACTAAACCGTTCACCGGTGTATTCTTCGAAGGTGACATGAAGATAAGGCGAGAAAAACCTTACCAATTTCTCGGTGTAGCGAGAGAGGTAAGAGTGTAATCCTTGCCGCCATTGGTATGGTAGATATTGTTCATACATGGCTCTAGCAAACATTATGGTAGCTATAATTGAACCAAACCTCATGAACATGTCATTTGTATCCATCATCATCTTTGTCATCTTTTCTCGCCGATTTTAACTCTTAACGAGTTTAATCGGAAGAATATAAGGATTGAGAATGATGGAGCACTAATAATGTGTGAGTTGTGACATATATAGAGACTAGAAAGAGACTGACGTGGACGACGACTTTGACAAAGCTAAGGAGCAGGTAAAGGAAATGCTATGGAAATTAAGCTTTCATTAGCAAACGGGGCCTACCTTTTCTTCAATAGTTTTATTAATTTGTCGTCTGCGAAGTTGCTGCTTGAGTTATGAGTCATGCATTATTGCCCCATTGTTTTGTTTACCATTTGTGTGGTACTTACTCTATTTGTATAGCCACTTGCAATTTGAATAATATTGGGTGTTATTTTTGTTAGACCCAACTTCATAATAAATCGCCTAAATTGTGTAGCATAGTTGGTTGTGAGTACGGATGATAATATGGCGGATATAGATGACTACCGTTTTGTATCCACCCTAGTTAGGACAGGGATGGGGAAGCGACAGGTGGGGATAATTTTAAAAAGGCAAAACCATTGCAGGAATGGGGTGGAGGTGAATTGTTTTATTCCCCTAGCGAATACCCATCGGGTCTCTGCCCCGCCGCATACTCACCTAAAAAATGAGAAACAATGTAAAATCTGAATATTATAAACTTATTTGACAGGCTTTGGTTTATGCGGGGACCAAGTGGACTTAAGGCGGGTACAGAGTGACCGGGTATGGATATAAGCTGAGTTATTGGAGCGGATATGGTCCCCATCTCACAGTCGTCTGGTTGGGGATGGTTTTGGGGTCTTCCCCCGTGGTGAGAATGGGGTGGATGGCGGATAGACCGTAATAACAAGGGGGGTATGGGTATGGATAGCCCTATATTCACCCTCGTAGTGCCCCATTGTCATCCCTATAGTTCTGAGGATCGTTTTCATGAAAAAAGTTATTGGTTCAATTCCCACTAAGCCCTCTTTGATGTTGAGTCTGTTGTGTGCAAGATTTATCTTGTTTACTTGTCAGATATGTGTGATTTGCAATAGTTGCGGGTTCCTCATATCAGCAAAAAAAAACACTTCATAATAGATCAAAACTAATATATCACTAAAGTATGGATCTCAGAATTATTAGTGACTCAGAATCTTAACTTTACCATTTGTGTGATTAGTTTTGACCATGTGGCATATTTGGCTTAGAAGAAACAAATTCTGTTTTGAGAACCATATGTGTTGGGTTCCTGGTTTTGATGATAACAAACAAAGTGTCCTTATCTTCGTTGAACTAACAATGATGGCAGGTTTACTTAAGGATGCAAGAAGTTGAAACACTTGATGCATGATTGCTCATGAAGATGCTTGGATCCTCACAAGACATGAAAACTATGTAATATAGTTAAGTGCATTTGTTAGAAGTCTTTATGTACTATGCTTGACTGTTTAGTAAAGTCTAATTGGTCTTGATAAAGGGAACTTGGTTGTGTAGGACATAGTGCATTTGTCTAAGAATATAGGGGAACAGCCTTGTGAACCCTATTCTCTGTGACCAGCACTAAAGCTTGAAGGAACCAAAGATGAGCAACGCTTTAAACCCTGTTCCTTCTAGTTGTATATCTGGATGAGTCTTCACTTACTCTTCAGATGTTGGTTTGCTCTCTTTTCCTTCTTCCACTTTGACATTTGCTTCATTCTCCTCTTTCAACTTGCTATCTTGCTCTACTTTTAGTTTTGACTTCTCCTTTTCCTTCTCTTCTTCCTCTGCTTTTAGTTTTGCTTTCTCCTTTTCCCTTTCTTCTTCCTCTAATTTCAACTTATCATCCTCCTTTGCCTTTTCAAGAGCACTAACCAAATTCTGCAAGCTACCATTAGCATCCAACTCAAGTGACTTAGGCATCAAGTTCTCGGCCACATCAGCAGGAGTCATCTTAGTTTCCCCCAACAAAACCCACACTACTACCCAGAAAACCACCACCACCTCCCAACCCATGAAATCCACCACGCCACCACCACCACCACCACCCACGAACCCCACACCACAACCCCACAAAACCCACCACCACCACCCACGAACCCCACACCACAACCCCACAAAACCCACCACCACAAGTCCACAACCCCATGAAACCCACCACCAAACCAATCCCACCAAACCCACCACTACCCAACGAGTAGTACGTAGGTGTGGCGCTCTCTCTCTCTCTGTCTGTTTCTCTCTCCTCTTTGGAAGTGTTAAAGACTAAACTGACGGAAAATTTAACAGGTCTAACATAAAGAAGTTAAGTGACTTTGGTGGACCAAATATCATTCCTTTAGGTTCTGTTCCTTGACTCTTTCCACTAGCTTTCAAATTTTTGATTAATGAAACAAGTGATAAAATAAATACAAAAAAGTTGGTGAAAGAATACAAGCAATTAGATAATAAAAACTACTCCCTCCATACAAAAATGAGCTTCTTATGTGACTTTGGCGAAATTTCTAAGACACTACTTTCACCATTAATAACTATATTTATATAATTAGAAAAAAAATATTACAGGAAATTAATATCGTGGAAATACAATTGAAATTGAATCCAAGAAGAGTATTTTGATTTTGTAAATCTACATATATAACTTTTTCATAAATCAATAATTAAAGTGTATAAAGTTTGATTAAAAATTCAAACAGGGTCTAAAACTGTTGAACCTCCATTATATAAAAGTGACAAAATGCAAAAAAAAAATAATTAAAAAAAAAAGGTGGCAATTTGCATCTCTGTAACTAACAATATGACGACTTAACCGGCGTGAGCCACCACATAAAAAGAGGGGAGAAAAAAGGCATTGACTAGGCGTATAACACCAAGTTGACTCTATGTAACTTAAAAGCAAAGGGAAAAGCAGAAGAAGTTTATTAATTAATGTTAAAGAAAGAGTTAAATACTAGAACATGTCATGATCTCTTCTAGAGTAGTATTAATGCTCCTCTCGTTCTCACACTAAAGACTTTGTTCTCCTCCTCAGATTAATTATTAATTTTACTTAAATTTAGTTTAGTTTAATTCAGTTCAATTCAATTTAATTCATACTCCCATATTCTATTTATTGTAAAATAAATTCATATATAATGACTCATTTGAAACATATTTTTAAATGAGTCAAATATTAAATATGTTTAATTGAGCGAGTTTTTAACTAGTTAATAATCAAGTTCAAATATACGATTTCAATTCATTTCATTTCATTTCATTTCAATTCATTTTTTCCCGAACTAACCCTAATTAAGCCGCCTACTAAACGTGAGAGACTTTTCCACTTAAAAAATACACAATTGACAAGTTTGGAATGTATATGACATACCTTGAATCATCGGTCCCAGGGTACCAGTTGATGGTTTGGCCCTTACTAACGTGTTTATGAGCTTTCCACCACACCTTAACACCTGATATTCATCAGTAACCTCCACACTATCAACCAATCCAAGCACAAGGGCCTTACCATCGGCAACGAAACTCGCCTTGAAAGCCCTTGCTTTCATGGAAGTTTTCTCACATAGGTACGTCTCAATGGTGGTGTAAACTTTGCTTCGACGACCAAACCGTTCTCCGGTGTATTCTTCAAAGGTGACATGAAGATAAGGCGTGAAAAACCTTACCAATTTATCGGTGTAGCGGGAGAGATAAGAATGCAATCCTTGTCGCCATTGGTATGGTAGATATTGCTCGTACATGGCTCTAGCAAACAATATGATGGCTACAATTGAACCAAAACTCATGAACATGTCGTTAAAATTTGTATCCATCATCATCGGCATTTTTATCATTCTCATTTTCACTCTTAACCAGTTTTGTGTTTATCTTGATGAATGATGAAGTAATTGTGAATTGTGAGTTGTGACATATATAGAGACTAGCGAAAGAGACTAAAGTCAAGTCGTTGACGACTTGAAGAATAAGAAGTAGTACATAAAATGGGACAGTGGATTTAGATTGACTTAGAATGGATGGAGCAGGTAAAGGAAGTGCTAAGGAAATTGAGATTTCGTTGCCAGGCCAAAAGTAATAACGGAAAAGTTCTTGGCCGGATGACTACGTTTTCCATATAGGATTTGAGACTAATAGGGTAATTAGGAAATTAATATTTTAATATTGTAGATATTCCTAACCCTAGTTCCTTTAGTATAAATATACGTTAGGGCACTCATATTGGGTGAGCCATTCAGTCTATTATCTGTACATGGTATCAGAGCACTAGATCTCTCATAATTTTCTTTTCCCTGCCACCTCTCCAAAAACCCTACCCACCTTCTTTTGTCTCATAGACGACAATACCTCCCTGCCTCTCTCTTCTTCCTCTGTCCCATCTGTTAGTGAAGTTGTTGTGCCTGCTACACCTTCACATGGTTTTATCTCGTCCTTCTATGAGTCCGGGTCCTCTTTGGTCCCGCCAGGGTTTCGTTTATCTGCGGGTATCTCTTAGCCGCTCTTCTCTACGGCTGCCTATGGCTCTCCCTCGATGTCCTGGGTTACTACACAGCCTTCGGTGCCAGCCTCTTTGTTTCAGTCGTCCCGTCCTTCTTCTTCAACTGTGCCTCCTCTTTCCAATCCTCTGTTTGGTGTGTCGAGTCCCTCGTTTGCGGATCCCTTTGATCCAATCCATGGTGGTTTTCCTCCCTTTGCATCCAACGTGTGGTCTGCCAATGTCAAAAATCATGTGACCATTACTCTAGCCGCCATCGAGGACTTCCTTCCTTACCGTACACAATTTACAACCTTTCTGGTCATGCATAATTTGTCAGGCTTTGTGGATGGTACACACTCTCCTCCACCTTCCTTCATTGTAGATGCTACTGGCTATCAACAACCGAACCCGGCTTATCAATCATGGCTGCGCTTTGACCAATGTGTTCGTTCATGGCTTTTCGCCACGCTCTCCCGCGAACTCTTGGCCGAGGTTCATGATGTTATTCATGCTTCTCATATTTGGACTCGTATCACTAATCGGTTTAATACCGCTAGCCTAGCTCAGATTGTTGCCTCAAACGTTCTCTTACGAACGTTCGTAAGAACGAGAACGAATCTGTGGAGGATTATCTTAGGCGCATCAAAACCTTAGCTGATTCGTTGGCTTCCATTAATGCTCCCGTCGCTGACCTTGATCTTATTCAATACACTATGACTGGTCTTCCTGTTGAGTATGAATCTCTCATCACTACTGTTACCTATGTTCGTGGGCAACTGACGTGGGATGAGCTTAAAGTCAACCTTATCTGCTATGAACAACGTCTTCGTCAACTTGCTGATCGGGACCAGCCGCATCCTGGACATCAAGCTTTTGCTGTTCAGGACCAAGTGGGTGTGAACAATAACAACCCCAACCAAGGTGGTAGTGGAGCTGGTCGAGGCAATCAGGGTCGTGGAAATGGTCATGGGGGCGGCAGATTTCACAACAACGACCGTGGCAGGGGCGGTCGTGGCAATGGTCGTGGCTGGAATAATTACAACCGAGGGCGCCAAAACTCAAACAACACATCTGCAGTGCAAGGATCATCCAGCAACAATAATGGTTTGACAGCTTTATGCAATTCAGTTTTGTTATCTTCAAGTTATTGCAATGTGCCCTGTGTTCCTAACAATTTACTTATTTCAGGCAATAGCGCCCCCGGCGGAGTTTTGGGCTCCTCCCCTAACCAATTGTGATGTCTTGTTTGTTATTATACTGGCCACCCCGCTTCTCAATGTCCTTTTAGGGTTCAGGGTACTCAAGCTGTTTTTTCGGCCCCTTCCTTTGCTACTCTATCCACGGGTGATGCGAAGGACGCCCTATGGTATCCTGACACTGTTGCTTCCGCTCATATGACTCCCAATGATGGTATGTTCCTCTCACACACTCCTTGTAATGGACCCATATCTATTATCGTTGCTAATGGTACACAGATCCCTGTTAAGAGACTTGGAAAAATAAAATTAAATGTTAAACCTAGGCCATTATTTCTAAATTCGGTCTATCATGTGCCTCAGTTGCAAAACAATTGTGTGCTGACAATGATTGTTTTGCCAATTTTGACTCTTCTTCTATGCGCATAAAGGACAAGAGAACGGGGGCGGTGCTTCTTCGAGCGACTAGTAGTGGGAATGTCTATCCTCTGTCTACTCCAGTTGCGTCTACTAGTTCAGCCTTTTTGTCGATTACTGAGTCTACGGCGTTGTGGCATCGACGCCTTGGTCATGCTGGGTCCAAAGTTTTAGATAGCCTTAGGAAAAATAAGAGTCTTAGTATTGCTCGTCATTTATTGTTGGATTGTGTCTCGTGTAAACTTGGCAAGTCTATTAAACTCCCGTTTGATGATGTGGAACATTTATTTGATAAGCTCTTACAACTTATTCATTCCGATGTTTGGCAATCACCTATTGAATCTAATTTGGGTTTTCAATATTATGTTGTGTTTGTTGATGATTTTTCGCGTTATGCATGGATTTACCCAATGAAATACAAGTCTGAGGTGTATGAGCATTTCTGTAATTTTCAGCGTTTGGTTGAAAATCTTTTTGATAGCAAAATTAAATTGTTTCAAAGTGACGGTGGACGGGAGTTCGATAATAAATCTTTAATCAAACATTTTCTTCAACAAGGGATTTATTTCAGAAAATCTTGTCCTGGCACTCCTAAACAAAATGGTGTTGCGGAACGCAAACAACGTCACATTATGGAGATGGCCCGCACCATGTTAGAAGAGGCCATTATGTCGGGTCAATTTTGGGTAGACGCTGCCTACACTTTGGTTTTTACTATCAATCGGCTTCCTACTCCCATTATAGGTAATATTTCCCCGTTTGAAAAATTGTTTGGTAAATCACCTAATTATAATTCTTTGCGGACTTTTGGTAGTGAATGTTTTCCGCATTTGACTGTCTCCCGACCCCATAAGCTTGCACCTCGGTCTGTTCGTTGTATATTCATTGGGTATGCTCCTCATTATAAGGGCTATCGTTGTCTTGACCCATCTACGGGACGTGTTTATGTGAGTCACCATGTTCAATTTCACGAGACCATTTTTCCTTATCGTCAACTTGTTCGGTCTACTCCTTCCCTTGAAGTAGGTAGTCATGACACATGTCCCTCTAGGCTCACTAATCTTTGGACACCTACTGTTACACAGCAATCTCATACACTTCCTTCACGCAGGTCTAGTTTGGAGTTGAGTTCTCCTAGTTTGGGTATTGTCACTTTGCCGCCCAGCTCGTGTCCTGTGTCTTCGCATGACCACAATCCATCTGAATCTCCTGTCGAGTCCGACCAGCCCATGAGTCTGAGTCCAGACCCTCATCGTTCCCCGTCCCCTGTGTCGTCTTCTATAGCGTCTCCTCCTGTCGTGTCCTCTCCCACCACGGCAGCACAATCCTTAGTCCGCTCCAGCGCTGCCGCTTCGAGTCCTAAGCCGCTGCGCTCTACTACTTTCGAGGACGCCCCTGGTGCATCTCTTGAGATAGTCCCATACTCTGGTCCTCCTAGTTTTGCACCGTCTACGGTTCCCTCATCTACAGCACCTCCCGTTTCTGGTCATCATATGGTCACGCGCTCCAAGGTAGGCATCACAAAACCCAAGAAAATTTTCTCGTTGCATACTGAGGCTCATGTTTCTGACCCTACAAATTTTACTATGGCTAATAAGGATCCTAAGTGGCGTCAAGCCGGACGAATTTAATGCTTTACTAGAAAATGATACTTGGGATCTTGTACCATATAGTGACAATATGAATGTGGTGTCTTGTAAGTGGGTTTATAAAACAAAATTTAATTCTGATGGGACGATTGAGCGGCATAAAGCAAGGTTAGTTGCCAGAGGGATTCATCAAGTTGCTGGTGTGGATTTTCATGAGACATTTAGTCCTGTTGTTAAACCTACTACTGTTTGTCTTATATTATCCATTGCTATTTCTTGTGGTTGGACTATCCGTCAGTTAGATGTTAAAAATGCTTTTTTGCATGGGTACTTGAATGAGGAGGTTTACATGTCTCAACCTCCTGGCTTTGTTCATCCTTAGTACCCCAACCGTGTCTGTAAGCTTAAACGCTTCATCTATGGTCTAAAACAAGCACCTCGGGCATGGTATCATCGTTTTAGCACTTATCTCGTGCAATTGGGTTTTACATGCAGCACATGTGACACTAGTATGTTTGTCTATCGTAGTGGGACTTTTATTGTTATTCTCTTGCTATATGTTGATGATATCATTCTGACTAGTAACTCACCCAAGCTTTTGTCCTCTCTCATAGTACGTTTAGGGTCGCAATTTGCTATGAAAGACTTGGGTGACCTTCATTATTTTCTAGGGGTTCAGGCGGTACAAACATCTCAAGGTCTGTTTTTGTCCCAACATAAATATGTCACAGACCTACTACATAAATTCCACCTTCATACAGTAAAATCTGTTCGTACCCCAGTTGTTTCTAGGACCACATTATCTCTGTCGGATGGTGAGTTGCTTGCAGACCCTACTGAATATAGGAGCATGGTCGGGGCATTACAATACTTGACTATAACACAACCATATATTGCTTATGCTGTTAATTTGGTTTCACAATTTATGCATGCTCCCCGCACTGCTCACTTACATGCTGCCAAGCGTATTTTTAGATATCTTGAAGGGACGATAGACCACGGTCTCATCTTATACTCCGGCAAAGCTCCTTCTGTCCTTGTAGCTTATTCTGATGCTGACTGAGCCGGATGTCCCGACAGTCGCCGATCGACCACTGGTTATGCAGTGTTTCTGGGCTCTAACTTGATTTCCTGGCGTAGTAAGAAGCAACCCACGGTATCCAAATCCTCTACGGAAGCTGAGTATCGTTCTGTTGCTGAAACTCTGTTTGTCCGCCATTTGCTTACAGAAATTGGGCTCTTTATTCGACCACCTACCACTGTCTTTTGTGATAATATTAGTGCTACTTACATGTCTGTTAACCATATGCTTCATGATCGTAGCAAACACATCGATGTGGATTATCACTTTGTTCGGGAACAGGTCGCCAGTGGGTCGTTGGTTGTTCGATATGTACCAACTAAGTTTCAGCTTGCGGATATCTTTACCAAAGGGTTGTCTTCACAACAATTCTTGTATTTAAAAGACAAACTGTCAGTGTGTTCTCCCCAACAGTTTGAGGGGTGTAATAGGGTAATTAGAAAATTAATATTTTAATATTATAAATATTTCTAACCCTAGTTCCTTTAGTATAAATATACGTCAGGGCACCCATATTGGGTGAGCCATTCAGTCTATTATCTGTACAGAGACTTTTGACTTCGTAGGTGAAGGTATCACAATTTTCCATTGTGCTTTAGATTTTCCGCCCCGAATTACAAGCCGGTTCATATTTTATGGTTCAGTATTTCAAGGTGTAGTTACACTTATTTAGGAAACCAAATAACAAAGTTTCATTTTCTGGAGTTTTTGTAAAATCCTTTTTTTTTCCTCTTTCTCTCTCTTCCCACTACCTATTTTTCAAAGACTCCTCTCTAATCCAATGGGGATAGAGAGGAAAATCTCTGGAGAAAGAACTCTAAAGAATTCATTCCCTCCAACTAGATATAGGAGTACAAAATTCGGAACTTTTCATTGATAATAAATTTGGAATTTGTAGGTACCTTCACCCAATCCTTGTGCCTTGACAAAAGAACTTTAAGCTAAGTGTGAACCATTTAAATTTCATTATTGTTTCACCAAAAAAACATAAATATTGTTAAGAGTATTTTTTAAAAGGCCTTGAATTAGCTTATAAGTTATGGATTCAACAATTAGTTTTTACAGGTGTAATATCACAAACATCTAAAATTAAACTCTTAAACACATAACTTATAAGTTTTCCCAAACATAACCTTAATATATTTGTTTTTTAAATAGATATAACATAGTCCGTATGTAGTAGTTAGCGGCATGTCATGTTGGAAAACATTTGAATGATTTAAAAATCTTTTGTATTTAACTCATTTTAACTTATTACTAACATATTTTTAGTCCCCTTCAAAAAAAAATCATATTTTCACTTCTTGCCATTACAATTTTGATACGAGGTTGGTGATTTTTATGACATTAAAGATTCCTTGTTACTAATGATCTGGCTATAGTTGTACCTATAAGCTAACGTGTAGTTGTACCTATAAATTAGTGTGGGAAGATAATTAATGCGGTAGACGGTGGATCCCCATATCCTGGCTTGATATGAACCCAAAAAATTGATAATAGTTGTATCAGTGTGTGGCGTTGGTCTTAGACTCTTAGTGATGCAATGCTTGCGTAGTGAGAATGATGTAATCAGTTACATGAAATATGAGTTAAGCAAACTATTTCTTTTTTCTTTTTTTTTATTTGAGGTGTAAGATTTCATTTATTATATAATAAATGTCGTTTACAGTACCTCCAAGTTATTGAAGCAATACGCTTGCGTAGTGAGAATGACCTTGTTAATTACATGACATGCTAGCTTTAAAGTGGTAGTATAATTGGTTGGGTGGTTGGCTTTTATAACAAAGACCATAATTTAAATCTCACTAAGGCTTTATTTTCTTTAACGGAATGGTGCGGGACGGTGAGGAATGGAACGGAATGAAACGGCGCGGCGCGGATAATTCAAAAAAATGTGAAACAAAATGAAGTACAGAATGCGGAACGGAACGGAACGGATTGGAACGGAACGGAATGCAACATGGAATCGACGAAAAGAACAGGGCCTAAGTCTTATTTGTTGAACCTGTCTGCAAAATTTATCTTGTCAGCTTGTGTGGTATGTGTGATTCGCAGTCTGCAAACTATTACATACACTTGAAATTTATTCAATGTTCACTTTAAAAGTAGTAGCGGCGAATTTGTCGTATAAAAAAAATCGGAATTGCTTAACGTAAATTCTAAATTACTGAACGCAATATCTTTTACACAATCTTTCCGAAAGTACCCTTTTTATTTTCAGAACACCTTCCTCCTTCCTATTTTTTTCCTCTCAGTCTCCCTTATTATATTCCTTCCATACATTGAAAAAAATCTAAATTACTATCAACATGGATGATTTCTTTGTTCAAGATCAAATTTTTGATGATATTAACGATGATATTCATGTAACTAAAAGAATTCGAATTTTTTTTTTTTTGTTTTTCAAGTACAGTGGCTGGATTGAGGGTTTATGGGTGGTTTGGTGACGGTTACCGGGGGCGGAGGTTGGACAAGAGGAGATGCCGGGCCGGAGTGGCAGGGGTCGGGGTCGCGGTGGCGGTTCTAACGGGGAGGAAGAGTCGCAGATCTGGGTGACGCGGGGGTGGGGCGTGAGGGGTTGGGGGCGGTGGGGTGGGGCGTGAGGGATGTGGGCGGGTTGAGGCCGCGGGCGGGGCTGTGGGCGGGGCTGAGGAGGAGGGGGCTGTGGGTGGTCGGGGCTGAGAGGGGTGGTCGGGGCTCAGGGTGTCGGGCTTCAGGGTGTCGGGCTTCGGGGTTGGGGAAAAGGGTTTTGGGGTTTTTTTTTGTTTTTCTGTTTTTTTTACATTTTTTTATTTCTTTTGGGAAATAGTGAATTTCAATAATTGAAAAAAATAATTACCTAATCTTTTTGATGATTTTAATTTTTTTTAAAACTAAATATAATTATTTATTATTTAACTTGTTTTATTTTTTCAGAGTTTGTTCTTATTTGGAATTTATGTACTATGTTACAGGATGAATTTTTAGAAAAATTTTCAGAAACTCTAACAGATTACGGTCATCACTTTGTAACTCAACGAAAGTTCAAGGATCGTCCAGAATTAGAGGCTACAACAAAACAAATAGGAGCGAAGCACAACATATTTCTGTACATTATTGATTCCAAGGCTGGGAGGGTGTCGCTTAGGTGTGAACGACATGGAAGATATAGACCTCCTAAAAATAAATCAGTTGATATGGAATCTAGCAGATCTACTGGAACGAAAAAATTTGGGTGTCCTTTTCAATTGAAAGGTATTGAACAAAGTGATGGCTTCTGGACGTTGATAGTTCACAATGGGTACCACAATCATGAACTCGGAAAATCTGAACTTGGACATACAGGAGTTGGCAAATTGGGTGAAGTTGAGAAAGAAATCACTGCAGCATTGACTAAGAGTGATGTTAAGCCACAAAAGATATTGACTTTTCTCAAAAATAATTTGGGTAACAAATTGGTCACATCGAAGCATATCTACAATTACAAAAATACGTTGAAGAACAATGCAATAATGGAGGGACGCACGGTGATTCAACAACTAATGAAACTTATAACTGATCATAATTATCGCCAATGGCACAGAACGGAACCAGGAAAAAATGTTCTTAGTGATATATTGTTTGTTCATCCTACTTGTATCGACATGCTACACAAATTCCCATACGTATTGGTTATGGATAGTACCTACAAAACAAATCGATACAAGATGCCTCTCTTAGAAGTTATTGGGATTACTCCAATCGGGCGTAACTTTTCAGTTGCTTACGCATTCATGAACAATGAGAAAGAGGAGAGCTATACCTGGGCAATTGAGAATGTGAAGCATCTATTGGGTTCGAATGTGTCCCCTGAACTAATAATCACAGATAGAGAATTGGCAGCAATGAATGCGATTGGCAAAAATTTTCCAAAGGTTCATCATTTTTTGTGTAGACATCATACTTCAAAAGATGTGCAAGATCATTGTACTAAATTAATAAAAAATGCAGCTATTGGCGAGAAATTTTCAAAGGGCACATGGACAAAGGTGGTGGAATCTGCAACTGAGGAAGAGTATGAAAAAAATGTGGAAAGGATGAGAGAGTCTTATGGGTGGGTGAAAGGTCTATGGGAATATTTGCATAGGATTTGGATTGGACCTAACAAGATATTGCATTTCGGAGCGGTAACAACCAACAGGTTTGTGGATTTTTTGATATTTTTTTTATTAATTTTAGTTATGTGAGATTTATATATATTTCATTATTTCAATTTGATAATGCATGAAAATAAGGGCTATAATTTATAAAATATTTATTATGACATTTTCTAATTATGAATAACAGGACAAAGAGTGCTCATTCAGCGTTGAAGCACTACATTGAAACATCTATAGGAGGTTTTGATACATTGTGGGCGAAAATTGATTCCATGTTGAATTTGCAGATTCGAGAAATAAAAAAAGAATTGGAGAGGTCACAATTAGTTGTTCTTCATGTTACAGTTTTACATGTGTTTCGAAGGTTGAACGGTCGTGTCACACACCAAGCTATACGTTTGCTAGACAAGGAGTTCAAACGACCTGATCATGAATGTCAAGATAGTTTAGCATGTGGTTGTTATTTGAGAAAAACACACGGCATCCCATGTGCACACGAATTAAATTCACTCATGCGACATGAAAAATGTGTTCATTTAGAAGATGTTCATCAATTTTGGAAAATTCTAGACATGGAAGTTGACCAATGCATCGAGGGTGATTCAGAGGAAGAGGAAAGTAGCTTGTTGCAGTTATTAGTTGACAAGGTGTGGCAACAACCTCGTGATGTAAGGAGGACGTGTACAGAGTCACTAGAGAAAATTCTCAACCCTGAATTGAAAAATATTGATGAGCCACAGGTAAAAAAAACAAAAGATTGCCCCAGGAAAACCTCGGTATCAAGAGATTTATCAGCATATGAGCACAGTAAGAAAAAGTACAGAGTACAAGGATCGTTACGCGGTCGTGGAAGATCGACTTCGGCATCACCAAGTGCTCAGAGGTCAGTTTCCGCATCACCAAGTGCTGAGAGGCCACCAATCTTTCCATCTTTTCACCCGGCCATCTCCTCGACCACGTATGCCCCTTCCTAATCATTATGCCTCTAAACTCCCACCATTTATTATTCCTTTTATTCATGATTGGAAAGATGTTGATGGAGATGGAAACTGCGGGTTTAGAGCCATCGCATATTTAATTCACTTAAATGATGAGGATTGGAAGAAAGTGAGAAAGGAGTTGGTTGATGAGTTGGAAAAGCGGTATCAGTTTTATGTAGGCATATTTGGAACTGAAGAACGAGCAATAGAGCTTGTGAATTCACTTAAACATTTTGAAGGATCTGCACCTCAAGAAAAATGGATGTCCTTACCAAATATTGGATGGGTGATTGCCACTACTTACAATGTCGTACTTACAAGTTTATCAGAAAATGGGAGCGTGACATTTTTCCCGATGATAGTGCCTGACAACGTGCAAGGGCCGACTAGAGTGATCACAATAGCTTATTCTACAAATCACTTTATAGCGGTATTTACATAATTATAATTTAAGTTAATATTTATATTGTTAATTTACGTGACGTATAAAATATAGGATTTTATTGATGTTATTGGTCTTTTCGCAGGTATACATGGCCGAAGATTCTCCGATGCCAGAAATTAACAGCCAATGGTTTTATTATTCTGATGCTAGCATTGTTGGTTGGCAACATAAATATTCCGACAGGTTAAAACGGTGGATTGAGCTCCAACCACCTAAGCCTTCTAAGCCTCCTGCTGAACTTGTTGAGCTCGAATGATTCGACGTTTACTTTCATGTGTTAGATTTTGTGGGTATATCTTCTGCAAACCTTTACGAGACCTTACTCGTCCACTAGGGAAAACCTAGGGGTTTAAAGGGCTTGTTGCACGTGCTAAGTGCAATCGCGATTCCTGCGACAGTGAGTTAGGATTTTGTTTTTCTTGATTTTTGTTTGTTCAGCTTACATATTTTATTTCATACATTCTAGCATTGTTTTACAAGTATTTATTATAAATCACAATTTTTAATTTTTTTAGGCTATCACCTACTTTACGTTTAATTATAAACCAAATAAATTATTAACATAATATTTATTCATTTAATTAACTAAAAAACTTTTATAAGTTTCAAGAGTGAATAAACTGATCTTTAGCATTGACCAAAAAACAAAAAAAAAAAAATTGTATTCCGTTTAATTATTATTATTAAGAATAAATTTATTAAGAAATAAACATATTAAAAAATAAAAACAAAAGTTTAGAAGAACAAAAAAAAAAAAAACCAAAACCCGCCCAAACCCCAATGTCGCGCAGCCCAGCCCCTCTCCCCTGACAGCCACCCCGACCGTTCATCCCCCCACTCCATCCCCCCACTCCAGTCAGTCACGCCGCGTGCGCCGCCCAACTGTCAGCCACGCTGCGCCGTCCAACCGGCAGCCACAAGTCGCCGCCCAACCGTCGGTCGTTCCCACCGTCATTCGCACTATTAAACACCTTGTCACCCAACCGCCCACCACCTACTGCCACCCGTCCAAACGCCTTTGTCGATCACCCCCACCCCCAATCTACGCCCACCACCTACTGCCACCCCTAGCTACCGTGTCTCCGGTCAGACGGGATGGGTTAGGGAGAGAGAAAATGCAGGGGGAGAGAGAGAAGGAAAATTGATTGAGAGAAAAGGAAGGAAGAGAGAGAAATGACTGAAAATTACTTAGGGGTATTGTAGGAGGTGAGAATTTATGTTTAGTAATTTGCGATTTATGTTTAGCAACCTCAAAAAATTTACATGCCATGCTAGAAGTTTATGTACCAACGTATACAGCACTTTTCTGCCTTTTTTTTATTTTTCTTTTCAATGGCTTTCTAGCTCTTCACACAGGCCGATTCACAATAATTCTCACTCATTTGGCTCTTTCTAGTCTTTCCATAATATTCTTTTATGTTGGGACTCATGGCGTCTTTTCTTGACTCTAGTAAGCAATAAAGGAAAATTGGATTACCAAATAAAAAAAGCAATAAAGGACAATTGCTGTTGTCTTTTTGGATTGATGATCCTTTTGATCGAAGGCCAAAAGGCTATAAGTTTTGGTATGTTTTCTATAATCAGGTTTGTGACTAAATGTTCGTTTGTTGGAGATAAATTTATCAGAACTGAAGTGAACTGAATTGAATTGAATTGAATTAAACTAAATTGGACACTATTGAACTGAACTGAACTGAATTGAATTGAATTGAATTAAACTAAATTGGACACTATTGAACTGAACTGGATAAAATTGAACTGAATAATTGAACACAACTTGATATATGACAAAAAAAAATTATATTTCTTAACTGAACTGAACTGAACTGAACTGAACTGAACATCATTTAACTGAATTTGAAACACCTGAATTAACAGCTGAACTGAATTAAACTGATCGTATAAGCTCTAACAAACGCACCCTTACACGAAACAAAATTCCGAATAAAAATCCCTAAATTGTATATATGAGTTATTGTTTTTATGATCTACCTCTCATACCTGAGTTTTGTAAATAAATAAATTAAATCTTACTAGTTTCAATTAGTGCATTTGATAGTATTTATTGTCATGTTTTTTCGATATGGATTTATCCTTTTCATTTTTTTAATAATCTAACACAAATATATAAAAGTGGTCTTGACGGTTGTTGCATCGATATGTGGTTGCATCGATAAAGGCGTCATACATTGAATGTCACTTCATTAAATGCAACCTTGGTTGACCTCTTTATTCTTAACTAATAACGCTTTCAAATTCAATGTATATCCCGGTGTTTTAAGTGTTATTTTTGATTTTCGAGATCGAAGTTTGTCCATTATTTTTTCATATATTATATAAGTACAAATTTTATATAATAAAAACACTTATAATTTTTCATATTTCGAATCTAAATAGTTTTTTTACAAATTGACAGTAAAATTTAAACAAGAACATTTAAAATGAATCTTAAAAAAGGATCAGACACTAATAAACCATGATATACTATAAAGTCGTGCTTGCATGAGACATACACCTAGTATTATACATTTGTCAACAATGCCCGTGCAATCCTTTTGATTTTTTTATATTTTATTTTATTAAAGTGAATTGTGGACTCTTCATATTAAGCTATCTTTTTGTCTTCTTTTCATTAATCAAATGGAGGTTGAATTTTTTTTGCCCCAAATATTTTGATTGGAAGAATGGATGGACCCAATTGTTTCTTTCATATTTCAAGGCTCATTTTTTATTGTACCATAGGGCTCCCAAAATATCTAATACGACCGTGAACTCTACCATGAACAACAAAAGAATGACCTAGATTGAAAGTTACAGCCATGCACAAGTGGTATCTCCCTATCTACTACACCTTATTTTGCTAAAACATCCACCATAGAGTTTTGTTACATTTGACATCTTTCTGCGTGCAATCATTGAGATATTGCTTAATTTTCATTGTTTACTCCGAGTTTTCATGTTTTTTTTAGTTTAAATAAGTTTATTTCTCTCCCTCGGCCCCTTAAAAAAACAGAAAATATGTTAAGTTCTCCAATTTTGAGAATAGTTGTATCTCTTTGAATAAGAATATGTGTCGGTTTTTCTAATTAACATTTGTTTGATTTTGTAGGATTGAAGAATCATAATGTCGTGTACAAATTTCTACTTTACCAAATCTATACCAATAGTTTAGTTGTGATGTCCTTCAATATAATCGTTGTCTCATTCATTGATTGTTCATTAGTGAATTTGTGTCATTGTTTTGGAAGACGAGTAGAAGCAAAGCAGTTATTAAGGTGGAGAATTTTTTTATATTGTTGTTTTATATATTTTATTCATCACAAAAACTTCTATAAGACGATCTTTTCGTAACTTATGGTAAGACGAGGTTACTTTTAAATGAAACAAGGATCACTGCTCACTATAAGTGACCCTTACATTTCTAAAGAATGACCCCATTTTTCTGTGAGTTGATCTCACACAAGACTTGCTCTTCATTCATAGGGGATGACTATTATTGTAGTTGTCATATAACATTAATCAATAATAATTTCTCCCTTCCTATTTCTACCCCTCAAAAAAAAAGTAATATACACTCTTACTAGATTTCATGCTTGTGCGATGCACGTTCTTGTTCATCATCTTTCTTTATTAGCATTAATATAAAAAATAATTTAATCATATCATTATATAAAGTTGAATAATAGGAGTAGCTAGGAACAATAATTTTTTTAACAACAAAAAAAATACATTTAACAAATAAATTACATTTTTAGTGAATATATAATGTATTTTTTTGAAGGTAATAAATATAATACTTATTTTACTTATTTTTATTAAAATATAATAATAATATTTTCAATTTATTTTAATCACCTATGCTATTATTGGCTATTTATTACCACTTGTTATTACTCAACTTATATATATTGATATTACTTCTTTTTTTATTATTCTCTATCTAATTTTGTTTAGAATCACATTTATGACTATTCAATGAGACCTTGTTGAGAAAATAAAACATATGATACAATAAAACATATGAAGAAAAACTAGATTTCGTGCCCGTACGATGCATGGTTTCTTGTTTAGCATCCTCCGTTATTAGAATCAATATAATAAAAAAATGTAATCATGTCAATACATAAAGTTAATTGAATAATAAGAGCAACAAGGAACAATAATAATTTTTTTATCAAGAAAAATAACA
This sequence comes from Tetragonia tetragonoides, assembly GCA_038025085.1. Classification (NCBI taxonomy): domain Eukaryota; kingdom Viridiplantae; phylum Streptophyta; class Magnoliopsida; order Caryophyllales; family Aizoaceae; genus Tetragonia; species Tetragonia tetragonoides. The sequence continues at coordinate 45,118,938 of CM076139.1, forward strand.
CATTTAACAAAAATAAATTACATTTTTAGTGAATACATAATACGAGTATATTTTTTTAAGGATAATAAGTATAACACAAAAACTTATGTTACTTATTTTTATAAAAATAAAATCAAACTATTTTTAGTTTCTTGTTAATCACCCATACATTTATGACTATTTATTACCTATTCAATATTGTTGACAACTCAATTTTATATAGAGAGAGAGAGAGAGAGTTCAGGTGCGAACTACTCCATATAAGCGAACCATACGAACTTAAAATACTGGTCGTCGGATCGTCAATCAAACGGCCCAGATTTGACTAAATCAGACGGTGGCATTTTTGTAATATAGAGGAAGTTTTAAAAGAAAAAAAACGTGCATCTTTCCTCGGTTGTATGTGTATAGCGCTCGTGGTCATCTCATCTCCTATTCTTCTGTACCAAAATCTTCTCTCTCCTCCGCCATTAACGTCGAGATCAATCCAAAAATTTCATTGGAATAAATTGAATTGGATTGATTGATTGATTTTTCAAGGATTTGCGTTTGAGTGAAGAACCCTAGGTAGATAATTTTCTCTCTCTCTTCTCTTTCTCCATTGTTGGGATTAAACTTCATCCAAGGTTTCACTAATTAATTTCTGCAGCTCTCTCTCATTCTTTTCATTTGTAGATTTTATGCTCAAATTTGAGTTTTTTTGGCCCAGAAAGTGAAGAGGAGAAGCGAAATCAGGTGAATTTAAAATTGTTTCATGCTAGGTTGAAGCTTTAATTTCATGTTTGTTATTTCCCTCATATTCATAGTTTTAATACAATATTTGCATTTTTAAATTCTAGGTTCTGAAATTTAGTTTTCAAAGTTGCTATTTTGTAGCTTTCTTTGGTGATTTCATTCTTTAACTTATCTCACTCTCTTCATTATTCTACAAATTTCAACAAAATTGAGCTAGGATTGTTGTTTATGGTAGCCAAACTTAGGAGGTTTTGATTTTGTTACTGGAACTTAGCTGCACTGTGGTTTTACTCGGCTTAAAATCACCAGAGATGTGGAATTTTTCTTCGATTTTGTTTTAACTTCATGCTTTTTTAGTTGAACTATCTCCATTTCCACAATTTGTGAGCTCCGTGAATGTAATGTTAGAATAGGGAGAGATATAATTGTTCCTGTTTAAGTTGCTTGTTTCTAATTGCTAATTGCTAACCTGCATTCTCAACATAATATAGGACCATTACTGATCATTTATATTATGACTTGGTTTGTTCGACTAAACAAAAGGAAAGTACGAGCTGTCATAGGTGATTTTAGAGGTTAACATCACTAGTTTAGGTGCTGTTTTTTACCTGGTCTTTTACTGTTATTGATTATATCCAGAGCACCACCGGCACAAGCTAAAGAATCTAGGCAAAGTGTCTCAACTTATGATTAGAGTTTTTGTAATTCTGAAATGATTGTGGAAACTAGGACTTTGTGAGGTAGTGGTTAGGCTCTGAAGGTTGGGTAGGTCAAATCTTGTCAAGGCAGGCATGTTCAAATGTTCAATAACCATGTTTTGTCAACATGATTGTCTTTTATGGTAGAAATAGGGTATTCATAAAATTAGCTAATAACAACAGGGCTGTCATACCTATGAAAGTGCAAGGTTGACACTGGATGAAGCTATTTATTACAGACATCAAAGTAGTTATGGGAATAAGCTATTTCACTTAATGAAGAACTTTCATACATTCTAAATTACAACCTTCTCACAACACATGTTTTACATGTAGAAATGGGGCGGGTTATGAGTTGATTGAATTTAGCAGGATGTAGTTTAGGCTCTCAGCCAATTCTGACATCTTTCTTTTTCTGTTGAAAGAAAAGCAATTATGAGTTGATGTTCTTATTCCCAAGCTTTTTGAAGGGGCGGCGCATTGAAGGGGCAGTGCAGTGTCTGCACAAATCAAATTATCCGATATTAGGGGGAGTATGTACTTAGCTTGTTTACTCTCTTTTTTAATTTCAGAAGATTCTGAACAGCAAAATTAACCACCATTATTTGTCACTTAATTTTCTTTTTAATTGTGCATGTGATGATGTGAATGCTATTTGTTATGGTGCTAATAGGGTTAACTTTAATTATATAGTAGGTTTAACTTTTACTAATAATGGTGTTAACTTTTTATTCATACTAGGGTTGACGTTAATTCATAGTAGGGCTAACTTTTATAGATGATACCCCTCAAAAAAACTTGTTATAGATGATACGATTAGCTTTTTTATTCATACTAGGGTTGATCTGAAGGAGTGAAAGGCATTGTGTGAAGATTAGGAAATGATGATGTGGGATAACGGGTGGCTTTTTATGAAACTAGGGGTGACTTTTAGATTAACTATGGGATTGTTTAAATCTGGATTGTGATGACTTTTAATGAATGTTAGGAGTTGTTTTTATTTGATTGTGGTGGGATGTATACATGAATAAAAGGAAGACTTTTAAAGTTTTAGGCTCGACCTTGAAATTTCGTATGGTGGTAGTTTGGTAGAAGAGAATCTTTGCAGCTCATAAACTGAATTCATGCAGTATAGCTTGTGAGCCTTCTTGTGTTTTGTGTAACAATTTCACGGAGACCTACACCTATCCAAAAGATCCGATCTTTGAGTGCCCTATCTCCTGTGATTTTTTGGAACAAACTGATCCAATGGTTTGGATATAATAGACAGCCTTTCTGCCACATGGGGAGCTGAGCTACAATGGTTGTAGCAACAATGTAAAGGGAAAAGCGCTCGAGCTCGCTAGCTGATCATTCTAGTTGCACAGTTTGCCACCTATATATGTTGTGAAAGAATTTCCAGGCTCACCTAACCCCTAGTTGCTCAGATGTAGTATATAAAAACAATCATTAGACCTTACAATGTGTTTGCTGTATTTTAGCCATGTTTCTTCTTCGTATTTGGTTGTTTAGGCTTTTATCAGTGCTTTTAATATCTATTCTGATAAGTTCCTTGGGCGGCTTCATGTGATGTGAACGAATGGGGTGGATCTAGGTGAAAAGAGGTAGTGATGTCAGTTGACGTAGGGGGTGGCTTCAGCTATAGCTGCTGGTTTAGTATGGGGGTGGCTTCAGCTATAGTTGGTTAAGTATGGGGGTGACTCCTGTTGTAATTGGCGGTAGATTCATATTGAAGTTATTAAAGTACTTATAAATACATATGATAGTCTTGGAGATGTTCTTGTTTCTTAAACTTTAGTGTCTATTTCGTTAAGTTTCAGGGGTGGCTCCACATAGGATTGAGGGGTGGCGCCATGTGAAAAGAGGGGGTGCGTGGCTTCAGGTGTAGTAGAGGATGGCTCCAAGTTAAGTATGGAGATGGCTTCAAATTGAAGTTATTATCCGCCTATGTGACTCAGACCCTTACACTAATAGGTGCGGAATACTTGTGCCAATTTGTTGATCAAAAGACCAAGAATGTGCCTTGCTCAGACCCTTACACTTATAGGTGTGGAATACTTGTGCCAATTTGTTGATCAAAAGACCAAGAAGGTGCTGGTCTGTCAAGAGACTATGTAATCACTCCAATTGATATATACCAGACTATAATAAATCAATCAAACTAAGTCTTCAGAGCTATCCCCGATCTATTATCATAACCACCAGCGATCTTTTATCAGAGCCACCATGATCTTATATTAGAGTCACCCCAAGGTGTAAAAAGTTCATGAAGGAGTTGAACCTACACCCTTGCTTTTTGAATGAACATACTTTACCATTTAGTGTCACCCATCTAAAGATAGAGAACTTCACATTCTTATGCCGGTTAAATATTTCATTCTTGGTATTCTCTTTTATATTTTAATCTATATTCATTAAAACAAATTATTTAGAGTCACCCCTCAAATTCACCTAAATACGCCCCTCAAATTTAACTAGAGCCACCCCTGATATTTAGTTGGTTCCACCCCTTATATCAACTAGAGCCATCCCTTACATCATCTGGAGCCACCTCTTAAATTTACCTGGAGCCATCCTCTACTTCAACTAAAGTCATCCCTTTACATGGAGCCACCCCGGCTCCTGTTTCACCTGGAGCCACCCCTCAAATTTACCTACAACTACCTCCTATTTTACCTGGACCCACTCCTCAAAGTTACTTACATCCACCCCTTATTTCACTTGGAGTCACCCCTAACATTTACCTGGAGCCACCCAATCTAATATCAGAGTCACCCTGAATGTAAAAAGAGTCATCCCCACTCTTTTATCATAGTCGCCCTGACATTATTTTAGAGTCATCCCCAAGTGTAAAAAAGTCTATGTAGGATTTGAACCTACATGTATGCTGTGTAAATGCACATGCTCTACCATTTGAGCTAATAGACTTCCTCCTTGCTTACTTCATATAAAAAAAATTGCCTAGATCATTACTAATAAATGAATAGCAAAAAAGAAGGGACAGATACTTTTTTGTGAGGTGTAAACGGGGGAAGGGGTGATTATCATCCAAACGGAAAATCGAGACTCGCCAAGGCAAGGATGCCTTGCGGAAAATTGTTTACAAAATACAGTTCACCCCCAACAGTTGGACAAAGCCGAGCACATAAGTGAACAACAATATTTCCCACCCGTTAAACATGACTAAAAGCACAAAAATTGAAAGCCAAGCTGCGACAATAAATATCCTCAAGCAGCAGAGAGCACGAATCCATGCTAAAATCCTTTCGCTTTGATTTCTGAATCAAACATAGGGTGTGTTGGAAAATTATGCTTTAAAATTTAATATTGGGACTTTTATTATTATTTGTTAGATGTCTAACTTCTATTCGGTAACATTTATTTGTATACCAATTTAAAGGCTCTAACAAGTGAATAGTTTAGTGTCCTTTTATCTACATAAAATATTTTGTCTTAATATTTGATTTATTATTTAATGACTATCTAAAGCGTTTTTATTAATATTCAATGATGGTTGATAAATGTATTGGTTTGTAACAGTTTCTACATTTAAACAATTCATTCTCATCTACTTAATGAGTTTGAGGAGTTACAGTTTCTCAATTATTATGGTGGATGGTAAATGAGATTTTATGACCCTTTAATGGCCATTATATAACAGTATATAAATAGTGGCTTGGTGGTGTTTTGGATGGAAGAATTTTGACGTGGTGTTTGAGCATATATTTGTGCTCCCAAAACATGGCTTTTCATTATCTATGATTTCTATATGAAACACTTTATATTGAGAGTATACAAAATACTAGTAGTTTTGAACATGGGCGATTCGGTGGTTCGGGAGAGCTATTGGCTACACCTATAGCTTTCAACGGGTTGTTGTATCTGAGGTGGAGAACGCCATGATAACAAATTAAAGCCTCGTGCAGGAGGGGCGTTTCTTCTCGACGGAGAGTGTCCAACATGCCTCAACCCATAATTCCAACTAAAACAGGCTAATTCTAATCCTTACTCTTTTTTATTTATGTTGTTATTCTATTGATCAAATTGATGTATTTGAGTGTTTCATTTACAAGAATTGTACTTATATAGTTATTATATATGTTGATGAATAAAATTTGAGGTATGTTAAATTGACAGTATTTCCATTTCCCTATTTATTCAAATAATATTTTCCAACAGGGTGTCACACTCCAAAATTACCTGCAGCTAGCCCCACTGGTGGGCAATTTGCAGCCCCATCCTTGCTGCAGCAATCTCAGCTTGTTCTGCAGTCCATCGTCCCCTGATTTTTCTTGAAACAACAGCAAGTACCTTCCCCATGTGGTCTGTTGCAACCATCCATCTTCAAATACAGCTGCATTTGTCTGAGCCATCTTCAAATACAGCTGCATTTGTGTTGATTTTTTTAAACATCCACTTGTGGAGGGTGCCAGTCACCATCCGAGAGCACATCCGACCCCGGGCAGCTTTCAAATACTCTTGCAGCATATCATTATAGTCACAGACCAGCTTAATAAATCGGGCCGCCACCATAGTTGCATCTGGGTTTTTGTGATTGAACAAGATGTCCTTTCGGCAGGTTCAAGCCGCCCAAGCCATAGTCAAGAACTCCACAAGTTCCTCTCTATTCACCTCATCCATCAACCATTTGGCACGAGCCATAAAAGATTTAGCAGGTGCTTGCATTAAGTAGCCAAGAAACGAGCTGTGAGCACAAATGTGTTTGACAATAGAACACTCAAAAAAGGCATGGATTATGGTCTCAGGTTGTAGATTACACAGCGAGCAGGTTGAATCCATAACAATATATCGATGTTGTAGTCGCTCCCGTACTGCCAAGCTACCCTAACACACCCTCCAAGCAAAGTGTTTAAGCTTGGGGGGAGCATTTAAATTCCAAATACATTTCGACAACTCCTCATTGCTTCCCGTTCGTACTGAAACACCCAATTTCCCAAGCCAGTATGCTGAGTGAACCCAAGGCATCTATTCTTCACCATAATAATCCTCCCACTCATTGTTCCAACATAGATACCTTCGCACTAACATTAAGAAAAACACCACCAAATTTTGAACTACCAGTACACCTTAAAGCTACTTTCTGACTATTGCAATCTACTAAGGAAACGCCATCACACAACCTTACAGACTCTCTGAAGCATACTAGCACGCTTCTTGATATTAGTTCACATACTGTTAGAATAACACAACACAATATGATCAGCTTGTTGTCAACAACAAGTGAAGCAACTAATGATCTATGAATAAATAGAATTAGTCTTGGTTTTCTCAATAACATAGGAATTTTACTCTAAAAGCCCAAAATTCAGCCATGCAATTCTAGTTGCAATGACCTAAGGGGAGTCACCGCAAAGAAATAACCAGAGCCGCCACAAAGTTATGATAAGAGCCACCACAAGGTTTAATAAGAGCCACCCCTATATTGCTATTGAAGTTATTCAAAAAAAAAAACATTTCAAGTACTAATTTCATAAACATTGCTTGTGGTGTATAATAAGATTGTTTTTTCATTACTAATGCAATTTTATTAATCACCACAGAATTTTGCACTGAGTTCTGAATAAACAGAACCTATCAAACATAAAACTCACTTTACATGAACCTGTTTTCTTCTGAATACGAAAAAAAAGTATGTCACTGAATGTGATTTATTGGAGAACTGGCAAGCGTTTTTTTTTTTTTGGACATTTGGTTCTGTTTTTGGACATTTGGTTCTTTTTTGGACATTTGGTTCCAGTTTTAAGTTGCTGATTCAAAATTTTCTGTTTTCTTGATGAAGGGCATACCTATAAAGCTGCTCATTAGCTGCTTAAATTGCCATATTTATTTGATGGAGGAGTTGCAACTTGCAAGTTTACAGAGTAAAATACAATTTTTGGTATGTTTACTTCTTCTGTTTGAATTTGTCTGGGCAAATCAGACCCTGTAGTTTGTTCATCTTTAGTGTCAAGGTAGGTCCGGGAGTAAGTGGTTGTAATTTGGGTGAAAGTACAGTCATTGATTGCAACTTTTGCCATTTGAGTTGGGAATGAAAGACCTTGCAATTATGTTTATGTTGGAATTTGCAGTTTCTTTACCTGGTGTAACTCTTTATCATGATGATACTCCTGCTATTTGAGTTAAGTACATAATAATTTCTCTCTTTTATACTCGTGCTATTTGTAGTGTCGATTTAGTTAAGTTTCGGGGATGGCTCCACATAAGGTTGAGAGGTGGCTCCATGTGAAAAGACGGGGTGGCTTCAGGTATAGTAGAGGATAGCTCTAGGTTAAGTATAGAGATTGCTTCACATTGAAGTTATTAGCAGCCTATGTGGCTCAGACCCTTACACTTATAGGTGTTGATTACTTGTGCCAATTTGTTGATCAAAAGACCAAGAATGTGCCTGGCTCAGACCCTTCTGTGTGGATTACTTGTGCCAATTTGGTGATCAAAAGACCAAGAAGGTGCCTGGTCTTTCAATAGACTCTGTAATCACTCGAAGTGACATATCAGACTATAAGAAATCAACCAAACTAAGTCTTCAGAGCCACCCCCGATCTATTATCAGAGCCACCCCCGATCTTATTTCAAAGCCACCCTGATCTTATTTCAGAGCCACCTCAAGGTGTAAGAAGTTCATATAGGATTTGAACCTACACCCGTGCTTTTTAAATGCACATGCTCTAACGGGGTTATCTTCATACTAGGGCAATGTGATGGTTGTGAGAAGGAAAGAAGCTGATCTGAAGTGGGTTTTTTCATGAAGAAAGAAGAGAATATTTTTCCATTATGAAAGAATGGAATATGATTTAGATATGTTGGATAGTGGTTTTTGGTTTGAAGTGCATGTGTGGCTGTGTGTATCCTTTGTTTCTTTTTACTGATTAGATTTTAGGATTAACTTTTCTTCACACTGGGTTAACTTCTATTCGTCATAAGGTTTACTTTTAATCATAGAAGGGTTAACGTTACTAGAAAATAGGGTTAACTTTTATTCATAAAGGGTTAACTTTTATTCATAAAGGGTTTAACTTTTATGCATAGGAAGGTTAACTTCTATTCATAGGAGGGTTAACTTTTATAGAAAAGCTGGTATTCTTTTGCTCTTTGGTATCCTTTTTGTTGATAAGCACGTGGTCATGTTAGGACTACATACTAGCCTATTAGCTCAATTGGTAGAGCATTTGTGCAATTGTACAAAGGTTGTAGGTTCGAGTCCTACATAGGCTTCCGATTAAAATCTTTTTGGTGGCAGTGAAATAGTTTGTGTTTTTTGGGTGAGATGGTAATGAGGTACTTTTTCCAGATGATAGTAGCTATCGGTCTGTCATAGTTATAGATAGTACTTGTCATAGTTGTGTGCTACTACTGAACTGTGAGAGCAAGTACCAGTTGTTCAATGCGGCTTGGTTTATCTGTGTGGGTTCATCTTAGGTTTCTAACCCTGTTTAGAAACTCAGTTAAGCCTATTCTCTATAAAAGTTAACCCTATCCTCTATAAAAGTTAACCCTATCCTCAACAAAAGTTAACCCCATTCTCAATAGAAGTATACAAAACGAAATCTCTAATCATCAGCCTATGTGGGATTTGAACCCACGTCTTTGTGCAAGAGCACAATTGCTCTACCATCTGAGCTAATAGGCTTCCAAGACTAATAACATATATACCAAAAATTGAACATAATCTGTGAAACTGAACACAAAAACACACTGAAAATTCTCAAAACAGAGAAACCAGCAGGCAATAGCTCACAGAATTAAGAAATCCAATGTTGTCTTGCGTATCAACACCAGTAGCACAGATAGCCAATGTCGAAGAGGCAAAACTCCTCCCCAAATAGCCTCCCACCCATCCACATAACCCTCTCGTTGAACGAAGAAGTTGGTGCTGCATCAAATAGCCTACGAAACTACTTTCAGCCCATACAGAAGGAATTTCAAGATGTATAAAAGTTAGCCCATAAAGCTTGACAAACTTGTGCTTCAATTAAACGAAGTGGGGGTGGCTGCCATAAAAAAAAAAATGGGGTGGCTCTAACAGTTCTCGTAGGTTGACTCCCAGTTAATTTTCTGGGTGGCTCCTATTTTACAGTCTGGGTGGCTCTCTCAGAATATCTGATGGTGGCTCAACAATTGAAAAGGGAACTCAAGGAATTACAAACACTATAAAAAAAATGTAAAGCGCACCAATGGCCATGATACATCCTTCACCAACAACAGCTGATTCATGAAATAAGTTACAAAGATATGTCATATGCCTCTGAACCATGTTTAGTCCCAACAGCAAAAACATTCAATTCCATCAGATATGCTACAAACTATGGAAAGGGGAAGTGCAGGCTTCCTATTAATAATAGTTAACTCCATTATTAATCAAAGTTACCTCTCTCTTAATAAAAGTTACCCCTATTATTAACCAAAGTCGACCCTCTTATAGAAAAAGGTTCTCATTTTGCAAGACGCACTTAACACTACAGGTCTACAGCTAAAGCTTGAAAACGAAATGCAAATTTAGTAGCCGCCCCTCTATTAAGTGAGAGCCACCCCTATTTTCTGTCGGAGCCACCCCTATATTCTATGAGAGTCACCCTATATTCTATGAGTAACTATTTTATTGAAAGAGCACCGCTGTATTAAATGAGTATATTATATGGAAAGAATAATGTAAGCACAAAAATTCAGTTTCATAATCATAAGGTAGTTATTATTCATATTAAGCAACAATAAGTGAAGGAGGGGAGCTATATCTCAAGTGGTATGAGAGCTACCCTAAAAAGTAAATGTCGTCATACCAGACATAAACTCAAAAATGAATCCCTCTTATAACATCATTGGGAAAGGGAGCTCACCTTCTATGAAGGGTCTCCCCCCTTCACCAGCCTTATACTCCACGAGAAGGACAACAAGTTGAAATCCAATATTCCTCTTTGCAGCCAGCACCGAGAGACTCCTCTCAAGTTCAAACAAGATCAGCTGCACAAATAAACAAGTAATCAGAGATCAAGTACAGGAAGAGATGTGTTGCGTAGGGCTAAGTCATTATAAGTGATCATCATTGCAAAAAGAACAAGCAAAAGAAAATGATGGGTGCTGTGTATTACTACTATATTTGAGTTGCCACTCCGAAACAGCACAATGAATGCTTCAGTATATTACACACTAGTAAAAGAAAATGATAGGTGTTGTGTGCTTCTACTATCTTTGAGTTGCCTACTACGAAACAGCCACCGTGCAGCTTCTTCCTGTTTATGTCTCGTCTCCCCGTCAAAATTCCTATACTGTTTCAGAAGTCTGTATTAGAAAGACTCAGGACTTCCTGTTCATTTCAAGGGAACTGTGATTGGAGGGGGCTGGGAAATTTCAAAGGTGCAATTCAATAAACTACTGAAACAAGACATGTACTATCATACCAACAATCCATACCCAGCTCAATGACTCAATGACAAATCAAGCAGCAATCATAAGAACTAAAATGGAACATAATTATTAGAATTGAAAATAAAAGTTAGCCCAATTTTTATAAAAGTTAACCCCATTATTTATTAAAGTTAGCCCTGTTATGGGTAAAAGTTAACCCCATGCTAGAAACAAAATTCACCTATTGCAAATCAAATTTAACATATTCAATAACTACTAACGCAAATATAACAGGGCTCAACCCCTCCAAGCATTAAAAAAGATTGAGAATACAGCAATTAAAGCATACGAACATACCAATGTCATCGATTCAACTACGGCTAACTCCCCAACCATATTGTTAGCAGCAACCACCAAAGACAAAGTCACTCCTATTCTAATAAAAGTTAACCCTTCAATGAATAAAAGTTAACCCTTCAATGAATAAAAGTTAACCATTTATGAATAAAGTCAACTCTATCATTTGTACTATGCTGCAAAAACCAAGAGCGGCCCAGAAGCAGAGAAAAACAGAGAAATACTATGCTGAGCCTGTAGCTAGACTAGCTACCCCCATGAGGTTCAATCCAAGCTTGGTTGAACTTAATTACCCCTGTAACTTTGTGTAATGTTGCTTTATGTTCCGAGAAAATAACATTTTCTATGAATGAACCTTTCAATTTATGTGTAGTTAAGAACGCAAGTAAAAAGGAGCAGAAATAGAACAGTGTGTAGAATGCATATGGCATACAACCATACATGAGAATACTACTTGCTACCTCAACGTCAGAGACTTTGTACTACTTTGGTGGGTGGCTTTGATAACACTTGGGTGGCACATTAAGTAAATTTTCATTAACACTATGGGTGACGCGTATACTACTTGGTGGTCATGACCCCTCTCATAAGAAATTATAGTACTGCGCAACTGATGCATAATTTCTTTTTTTTCCAATGTACTAACCCTTTTATGTAAAGGAGTCACCCCAATATTTATGAGAGTCACCCCAATATCATATGAGAATCACCCTTTTTACATTATTAGAGTCGCCCAAGTGTAAGTGAGAGTTCTAATAGTAATCAGTTCTATTTCTAATAACTAAAGACCAGCATACAGTTTCCAACTGGGAAGCTACATACTTATTCCACATTATAACTTGCAACCATCTTGACTTAGAAACTTTTGGCTTTCCTCTACGTAATAGTATACACTAGCTTTTTGTGTGGCTGGAGACTTTCATGGCAGGATTACCAGGTCAAGAGTTAAGCTAGTAATAAGCTCTATTTGACCAGCATACCGCAGGAAGTGGGCAGCTACACATACTTATCCGTTATAACTTGTCTCCATGTTGACTAGAAAGATACATATGGAGATCTACTGAGCACCAGCTACACATACGATATTGCATTATTTCAAGCTCAGAGAGTCAAAAATGCAAATTTAGTAGCCACCCCTCTATTAAGTGAGAGTCACTCCTATATTCTGTAGGAGCCACCCCTACATTCTATGAGAGCCACCCTATATTCTATGAGTAACCATTTTATTGAAAGAGAACCACCACTGTATTTTGTGAGAGCTACTCTCATATTCTTTTGAAGTCACCCATATATTCTATGAGAGTCACCCATATTATTACTTAAGAGACTACTATTTTATATAACGAGAGCGAACTTTATATTATGTTGAGAGTCACCCCTATTATTTGTCGGAGCCACCCCTATTATTAGTTAAGAGGCTACTATTTTATATTATTTCAACATGAATTAGTTGAAGCGAAGCCACCCCAAAGGGATAAAGGAGCCACCCAAAAAAGCAAAAACTAGTTATTCTCAAAATGATTTTGCAATCTTTGACAATCAATCAATATTTTTCAAAATCATCAAACCATAATTGAAACAGGATGCATATCAATATAATCAAAATTAGCCAAAAAAACAGAGGCAAAATCAACATCAGGTACTAAGAGAAGCACTTAATTCAGAAGTCTGTGAGTCAATCACAACCATTCTGCTCTTTTGTGATTTAGTGGTTAATACTGATATGATGGCATCTTCAAAGCAAATTCACAAATAATCCACACAATCAGCAGTACAATTACATATACAACTTAACTACATAAAATCCTCTCAACTACAACTTAATTACAGCAAACCCTAAACATGAAATCATCAATCAGGAGAAGATATCAATCAGAGAGAGAAGAACCATAGAAAGATAATATGATAGTTGTACATATCTCACACAAAATAATAATACTAATTCCATCCAGAGCCACTCTACTTCATACAACAGAGCACATAAGGATCCAATTGTGAATGAAAGCCTATGATTTTGACCTAGTATTTGAACTAAACCAAATTACACCAAACCCTAAGTCATAACACAATCTGAAAGAGAGAAAATTGAACTTGGAAAAGAAATTAACCTGCGCGAGCTCGTTGGACTCAGAGAAAAGTAAATATGGAAGCTTACTTTGCTCAGTGTTGATGGAGGTCGATGTTGTTGAGGAGAACTCGCGAAAGTTATTGGGGGACGATGAAGCCAGCAGAGAGTCTTTACGTTTGGAGAGAGAAAGAGACAGGGAGAGTGAGGGGCAGATCATATCATGTGTTTTGTTTTTTTAGCGCTATATCCCACGTGATTGAGATGAACGGTTAGATTAATAGTTCGTACAGTTCACACATATGAATAGGTTCACACCAGATCATATATATAGATTGCGAACTAGTCATTATACGCGAACCGTACGAACAGATTATAATGACCGTCGATCTCGGCCTACATTTGATTTATATACACTACACCAAAAAAGCATAAAGACAGCGGTCAAAAATATATTAGAACAGTGGTTGAAACCGTTGTTGCGACTGCAGTTGTATATGTCGTAGTATACAACTGCGGTTTCGCCTTCACCGCTGTTGTATGTCGACATACAACAGCGGTTCAGCCCACACCGTTGTTATAGGAGGGCAAATTTTGAAAACAATTTTTGCTTGATTTAAGACAACGGTCGTTGACTAACCGCTGTTGTATGTGCGTATACAACAGCGGTTAGTCAACGACCGTTGTCTTAAGTTCATTTACTTTTTTTTTTTTTTGCATTATTTTTTATGCTGTTGCTGGCTGGCATTAAAGGTCCATTTGGGAGGTCACAATCTCATCTTTGCGCCGAATGTACAACATCAAATTAAAATGTAGTAAATACAAGAAAGGACATCGCTAACTAACAAACTCATTTTATAAGAAGTATAATAACATCAATCTCAAATACAAATAAAGTGGTAAGAGTACGTTAACAATTTGATTATAAAAATCTACGTGTTCAAGTCTAGTTTCATGACTGATTCTCCCCTAATATGCTTCTTATATTGTGTTTCTTACAGACTACAGTACTCAGGATCGCTCCAGTGCAACTCATTGAGAGATATCTGCTCAGCGTCTGCACCGTATCTTATTGCCGAACAGAATAAGGTAAGCACAACCCTTTTGACACTAGTTGACCTCGTGCAAGACTTTAGCACATTTAGTGTTCCATTTATAGTTGGTTGAACCAGATTTTCCTGCAACATTGGATAATTAGTCACTGATGCCCTGCTACCATATCAACACTCAACATTGAATAATTAGTCACTGATGCCTGCTCCACATACCAATTGTTTATCATAACTCTTTTAGTTCACCAATTGGTTAAGCCACCAGCTACCTAGTGTTTTCGTAACCTTTACCTGAAGGTTGCACCCGATGGGAAAAGAAAAAAATTTACAATAGTACAACTAACACATGTGAACAAACATTACCGAAATAAATCGTCTAGTCATAGTTGAAGAAGTAATTTGCATCGGTTTAAAAACTCTAATACCAATGATCTTCGCTTATGTAGCTTGATTGAGTATGCTGAAGCCTCTAAAACCAAAGGTACCTGCTTCATAACATGCATTACTAGAAGTTAACACAGAAACAGTATTGTACTACTGATAATACATTCTGCTAGAGTACCTGGGTATTGATCCTGGCCTCTTTGTGAATGCTGAGGAGATCAACCATATCCTGATATCCAGTAAGTACCTTAGCTAATTCCTTGTCCTCGTCTAAAAAAAAAAACATTGTATACAGATTATTTTCGACACTAAGGGAAGAGTTATATTCGTATGGACATGAGATTTGTTCACATGCCTGGCACTGCTCTGACTGACAGCATGGTATCAGCCAAATGCTGCCATCTTTTAGAGGAGGATGTTGACAGAAGTGAATGTGGAAAGGTCACTATAGCAACTGCATTTGACGCCCTTAACCATGCCTTTCAGAGACTTGACAAACGCAAGCATGTCCCAGTCCTAAAACGAACAGCTCTACTAAGAGTATATAGAAAACGAATAAAATAGATAAAATAAAATTGGATACAACCAAACCCGGATATAACAACTGGGGCACACAAAATGACTGAATGGCAATGCGGCCAGCACATGATACGATACCGGCATTCCTGTAGTGATGATACAAATAATATCAAGAGATGTGACCAGAAACAGAATGTCTCTGCTACAAAGAGTACTTCTTAGAACTTAGGAGTCCGAGTTTTGTGTCTTCTTCATACTCTGCATGGCATGTGCATGAGTCATCAAGCACCAGTCCGCAAGGGTCACAAAGTTTTATCCCCTACCCTATAAACCTTCCCAATTTATACCCAGGATCAATACCCGGGTACTCTAGCAGATTGAATTATCAGTAGTACAGTGATCCTGTTTCTGTGTTAACTTCTTGTATGGCTTCATCAAAGCTTCCTTCCACCATCAAATCAGCTTTCATGATTTTGAGTCGCTCTCTAGCGCCATCCATTTTCAATAGAAGACCTAGCTTGTCTACATTTCTTGATTTAGTTCAGAAGGAATGAAACTGATCATAGTGAACTGCATATTGTAAAATGTCTATGCTATGTAAATATGCAATGGATGCACCAGAAAATTTATGTAAAATGTACACAGACTCGTGCTAGCTTGCTAGGCAGAACCCACAGTACATTTGTGGAGCTTGCAACTAACATTCCACAGTACCATCAAGAGCACCACAGGAAAGATACAGTCATACAAGAGACGGACATATCACAGCACCAAGCAAAGTAGTAGACTGCAGATCTAGCAATCAGAACAGAACATCATACAAACAGAATTACAGAGCCAACAACAAGCATACCAAAATGAAAGAAAAAAACGAAAGCCAAAAGCAAAGGGGCCAGGAGACAAGAAGCAACCTCGTTTCTAATTCAACCATGTTGTTGGAGAGTTGGTCAATTAGATGAGTGACCTCGTATCAATTTTGATAACAAAATAATCTAAAACAAAAACATGACCGCTATGATTATTTAGCCTAAGAGACATTCATTTGGACTGCAATTTGTTCCAACAAATTTAGAAAACACAAAGAAAAAAGGAGGGGCAATTAGAACCCTAGAAGGCATTAAAAAATAATTTCATTATGAAAAACAAAGAAGGCACAATTCGAAACCCTAATTTTCAAGCTCAAGAAATCAAAACAAACAAACAAATAAAAAACCTGAAATTGAAGGCAGGGGGACATGGAGAGAGAGAGAGAGAGAGAATCCCACACCTCAGTTACAGCCTTAACAACCTCAATTTCATGTAACAGACTCACCCACCATGTAAAACCTCCCAAATCTAAAGCCCTCAATCAACTTGGGATAATCGCACTTCTTAGTGCCGTAGTTAAAAATTGCTGAATCGAAAACTGGAACAAAGAGACAGATCCTTAAGCTCCTTCACGGTTCTTTTGGAAACCATCCCTTTAACCTGAGATGCACCCAACATAATGGCAGGTCAGATCTAAAACATTCACTCTCCAAAACCCAAAAAATCAAGAAAAAAGGAGAGAGACGGTGAGACGCAGCAGGTGGTGGCGGGACTTCTGCGATTGGCTCTTCACCTTCGCAGAAAGAACTGCAATGGATCGCGTGAGGAGTGAGAGGGGAAAAGAAAAAGGGTTAAGTGTTGTGAGACTTGTGATATTCCTCGTTTTGGGCCAGTACTCTTACGTAGAACAGCGGCTCATTTGAACCCGCTGTTGGAGGCCATTTATGACCGCGGTTGTATAGCCATATTCAACTGCGGTTTTTCATGGACCGCTGTCATATTGACCATTAATTTCTTTTTACAATTTTTTTTCGTTTTTTTCCTACATACAACTGCAGTTAATACGAAACCGCTGTTGCAAAGGTGGTGTTGTTGATACATTTTGTTGTAGTGATAATACATGGCTCAGCGCCCTTCTTCACTGTTGAATGCCGTTATCACACACAGGCTTTTGTTTCTTGGGACCCACTACCCCATCTCTCGTCCTTTTCTCCCAAATGAAAGCACTAACTCCTAATTTTCATGGCAATTTTCACTTCCTCATTCTCTCTCTCAATCAGATAATCAACCCAATAAAATTCCCACAATTGAACATCACCAGTATTCACCACACACATCCATTGCAAACATCAGGCGAGGTTTAGTCGACCACCGTCAAGCAACAGGCCGGACGTTAGTCGACCACCGTCATGCGACAGTTGGGAGTACTGTCCCGAAATTCTCCGGTGGTAGGGGTAACACCGGCGAGGTCCAGGCGATCAATGGTGACGCGATCTTGTCGGAGAGGCTGGTGATGGGGCGAGGAGAGATTGTGAGGGAGGCGAGAGAGAAAGGAGTATGTGAGTGTCTGATATCTATATCTATATATATATATATATATGTGGAGGCTCCTATACAAACCCCCTTTAAAATACAAACCGTACAAACGACCATTAAAAATCAATATCAATGGCCTAGATTTGATGTGGAAAATAAAGGGACACGGACGGCATAATTTGAAAAGACAGGGGCAATTTTGTAAATTCGAGCGCCAATAACCCTAAGTATATATACTAACTTTTCTCATTTCCCATCATTTGCCTACTCCAAACTCTCTCCTTCTCTTTTCTTTCTCCTCACCTCTCTCCGGCGACCGCTCTTCTCTCTCCGGCGACCACTCTTTCTCTCCAGCGACTCTCTCTTTCCGGCAACCTCTCTCCTCACTCCTCTTTGTCCGCCTTTGTCTCTCTCTCCTTCCTCTTCGTCCGCCTCTCTCTCTCACCTCACCTCCTCTCCGTTGGTTTCTCTCTCCGGCGATCGACGTCGGATTCTCTCTTTCCCTTCTCACTGTTTCTCTCTCCTCTAAATGTCGCCGGTGAGAAGCACAGTGGCCTTCGACCACCGCTTAGTGGCCGGAGACTACAAATTCGAGGTCTCTGACCTCGGATCTGTGATCTCCAGCCGATAGACCGTGATCGATGACCTATGGCTTGAAATGCGTGAGAGGAGAGAGAAATGGTCGGGTGTGGTGGAAGGCGACGCTAAGGGGTCCTCTCCGGTGGTTTTGGTGGCCGTAGGGGCGGGTGGTGGAGAGAGTGAGGGGAGGAGAGAGAATATTGTTACAGTGGTGGTGACGGTGCTACGGGGGACCTATCCGGCAATAGGTGACGTCGCCTGAGTGTTGGGTGACCAGGGGGCGGGTGGTGGAGAGAGTGAGAGGGAGGAGAGAGAATGTGGTTCGCTGGGCAGGTGGCAAAAGTGGTGGTGGGGGTGGGAGGTGGCGACAGTGGTGGTGGTGGTGGTGGTGGTGGTGTGGGGGGGGGGGGGGCGACAGTGGGTAGTGGCAGTGAGAGGAGAGAGAATTTCAATTTTTTATTTTAATGAATTTGTAATTATATTTTAATGAATTTGTAATTATATTTTATTGAATTTGTAATTATTTTTTAATGAATCTGTTATGTTGAATAATGAATTTGTAATTATTTTTTAATGAATTTGTGCTTATCGTTTAATGAATTTGTGGTTTGATTTTAATGAATTTGTAATTTTATGTTAATGAATATGTAATTCTATGTTAATGAAGTTGTGTTTTGCATTTTTAATGAATTTATGATTTATCGTGACCGTCAAATCATGATCTAACAAGGACTCCCATAAATTAAGGGGTTTCTATGGTTTGTATTTTAAAGGGGTTTGTACCTGAACCTTGCCCATATATATATATATATATGGTCGGGTTCTGGTGAGAGCATGGTTAATATGAGGTTATGAGAGCAAATTACGACCGTCTGATTAGAAAAACGAGCAGCCCAGATCCATTATCAAAATAGGACACGCTCGTCATTAACATCAAACCAGAGGGCATGTTCGTCTTTTCGCGGTTTAATAATAAAACCTCTATGTTTCGCAATTGTTCCTCATTTTTGTCGACCACACATTTTCTCTCTTCCTTGAGCTCATTCTCTCTCCTCTCAGTCTCTCTCTCCCTCGTCCAGACCTCTCTCTCATTTCGCAAGCTCTAAAAATCGCCATTGATGGCGACTTTGAGCTCCTGAGTAAATGCACGGTCAGAGCCCAGAGGTCACTTTTTTATGGTCAAAACCTCCGACGGCGAGGTTTACTTCTCCGGCGAGGCATGGAACATGGGAATTTCGAGCTCGATCAAGATGTTTTGGAAAATTGAGCTCGATTTTAGGAGACAATGTTTACAGCTTAAATTTTCAGTCTTCAGAGGTATTTTGTAATCTTTCTTTTTTCTGGACCTAGATTTAGGTTATTTAGATTTTATTTATTCAATCTAAGGCCTATTGCTGATGGTTTCGAATTTGTCATATGAAAATTTGATTATTATTTGGCTTCAATTCTTTTCTTTATATCTTTTTGTTTTTCTGTGTGGAAATGCTTGATTTTTCTGGTGGCGACATGGGGGGTGAGGGGTGGGGGCTAGTGTACCTTTGGTATAATCTTAGTGTACCTTTGGTATAATCTTTGTGTACCTTATATATTGTTTAGGTTTCCTTATACTTTTTCTATAATCCTATGATATTGTTTGTATGTACCTTTATATAATTTTAGTGTATCTTTGGTATGACTGTAATGTACCTAAGTAGTTCAATTGGTGTTAGTAATTTTGTCTCTTCAACTGATCTTTGGTTAGCTATTAGGCTTGTGTTCTGGGTACCCTTTGTGCCTCATAGTTCGGTATCATGTCATTGATGTACCTACACCTAAAAGTTGGGTAAAGGTTGTGCTTTGTTCTTAGGTAAAGGTTAGATGAGACTCAAATTGGGTGGTACAGTGGTAGTGTTGTTATTTGCTACGGAGTATATGTCAATGTGCTCTCAAATTTTTGATACCTGCGGCTGCTACATCTCTAGAGCTCTTTAAAGAGTAAGAGCGTCAGGGTTTCAGTGGAGGTTTGTGGTCGCCCTTTTTAAGACAATGTGTTGCTGTAACTTTTTAGTTGCTAAGATTTAAATTGTTGGCTATTGGTAAGTATAACAATGTGTTGCTGTTAGATTCGTATGTAGTTGCTAAGGTTAAGTTGTTGGATTGGTAGACATCATGCTGCTCTTGCTGTAGTGTTTCAATAAATGGTGTTTTGATACTAAGTTGTTATGTTAGGTAGCTTTTAATTTGTAAGGGCCTCACATGACTCATGAGTTGCTAAAGGTTCTTTTAATTGTTGGCCAAGACATTGATTGAATTGGCATTTGAATTCATGCTGATCGAAAATTGGTTCATAATTGCTCAATTGGAAACATTTGGTTTACCTTTGTTATAATTTTAGTGTACCTTTGTTATGATTTTTGTGTATCTTTGGTATAATTTTATTGTACCTTTGGTATAGCTTAAGTGTACCTTTGGGTTATCCTAGTTGAAGTTGGTTGCCTTAAAGCAATGATGAAAAAAACTCAAACGTCTATAAATATCATGCTTCTCTTCAGATTGGCACATCCACTAGTCATAGAAAAACATTGGACTGTTTACTTGAAAGGTTTTTAGTTGGTTTTGTGGACAATTGCACAGGGTGGTACTGCTGTTAACCCCCCCCCCCCCCCCCCAAAGCAGTGTGTATTCAGATTTTTTGGTTGGTGTCCCAAGATCACTGAAATTTTACTCACAATTATTAGTTCGACGTGCTCTCCATTTTGACAGCATCTGGTGTATTGGATCATTTGAATTGACCTGGTGTATTTGAATCATTTTGACAGCACCGACAAGGTTCAGGTAATTAGACGTGTTTTCACTTTTTGTGAGATGTTGATTAAATTGGGTCTAATCTGTCAGTCTAAGTGATGATGCAGCGAAAATTCTTATCTAATTTTAAACATGTGACTTGCTCATTAGCTCAAGTGAAAGAGCGATTGTGCTATTATGGTACAATGGATGTGGGTTCAAATCCCACATGGGCTGCATAATTTGCAATTTGAGTGTAATTTTAGTTATTTCTACACCTTTGTGAATTACCTTTTATGGCCATGAGAAGCAGGTGAATTTACGAACAGAATACATGATGCATACATGGGTAACCTATTTCATTAGAAATAATCTACTATATTGCTTTATGTCGTGTCGTCCGCTTGAATTTACTTCTGCTTTGAATTTACTTGGGGAACTTGTGTAAGTCGAAGGAGGATGAGGTGGGTGATTTGGGTCCGTGAACGAGCTATCTATGGCGGAGTCTTTGTGGTGCTAGGTAGGTTGTAGAGAGGGGCATGAGGTGGGTGGTACACTGGTAGGCAATGGAGAACTTTTTTTTCTGGAGGTCCCCCTGGATTCCAAGGCCTGGGATTTTCAAACTTATTTCTCCTACGAGCCTCATAATCCAGAATGGCGTGTGAGTGACTTTATTGACAGGGACTTGGGGATATGGAGAGAGCAAGCATTAAAGGGGGTCCTGCTGCCTATGGTGTTAACTACTGCTGGTGGATTTAGAAGTGTAGATGTGCGCTGCTGTACGAGGGAAAGGAGGCACAGTTTGAAAAGCTTTATGAAAGTGCCCAAAACTTTGTTGTTAAGTACAGAAAGGCAAAAGACAAAGCTGCTGTAACCAATTTGCTGACGCAGACCACAGTTTGGAGACCCTCAAGGAGCAGGTACTTGGATGTTAAATGTAGATGCGGGTAAAGTAAGTGACTTGGGTGTTGGTTGGGGTGCGGTGGTTCAAGATGGGGGATGGCGACATCATGACTATGGAGGTGCACCAGTATTGTGGCGAGTTCGACGCTGAACTGGAGGAGGCCCGTGCAATGTTATTTGGCTTGAAGAAGGCCTTGGAATGCTGGCTACAGGACATTGGAAACAGAGAGTGATTGTGCAAATTTGATATCTAAGCTGAAGAAGAGGACTGTACTGAGGTCTACTTTGGGTTTTATCTGAGATGAAATTTTTGTGAACATTGATCTTTGCAATTTTCTCGCTAATGAATAAATTCCCCACTCATTTCCAATCGAAAAAAAAAAGAATTTACTTGATAGAATACATTAGCTTTACGATAAATGTACATAATGTATTAGACAACTATACATGATATAGAAGACAAAGGTACATGAGATTAACATCTTGCATCAAATAGCCTATGTGGGATTTGAACCCACATTCCATGTGCAGAGGCACATTGCTCTACCAAATTGAGCTAATAGGCTTGAATTTAAACAATATTTTAATGTATTAGTTCAACAACATTACCCCAATGCCTCCAAAGAGGCTCCCGCCTAGACAGGGTAACGGGGATATTTTAATGTATTAGTGATATCAATAATCACTGCATTTGAGTTTCAGATGCACTGCCTTTACAGGCTGCTAAAGACTTGATTTCTGTTTATCAGAGTACAATAATTAACTAGAAAATGTGGTTGCTGTGAGCACATCCAAACCTTACAATGGTCATTCCACATGGCAAGACCACTTAATTACAATGGGACTACACTATAACTAAATAAACTTTCCCCTAAAACTTCATTGGAGCCCCATTTTGGTTTACACTCTGCAGCTCGACTATGAAGATAGCTATGGCCAAAAAAAAAAATTCAGCATGAGAAGTAGTGACGAAGTGTTATGCATGTTCCCATTCTCATCATGGTGTTGTGCTTTCTACAACAAAGAGGTAGCTAAAAGTTTATAATTCAAGTGGTACATTTCTCCAATTTCATGCTCAGTATTCATATTCATGAATAGTTGCTATCTCGAGTAAATTACTGCTTTATATTCCAGTACATGATCATTATTGATAATATACAACCAAAGATTTGAAAATACCTTCCGTAAGGAGAGAAGTTGACTGGCATCTTTGTACCGACAGCTTAGTACATCATCGTAACTCATAGATGTGCCTGCAGGAGCAGCAAAGAGAACATAAACCCAAGCCATCTTGATGGGCTTCACACAACAATTTACCAGCAAATAGCTCACAAATTCCCACAACAATTTACCAGCAAATTTCGATGCCCAAATTTCAAAGGTACACTGAAACTATATCAAAGGTACATTTCGATTATACCAAAGGTACACCAAGTTTTGCTACTACAACATTTAAACCCAAGTTTGAAATTCTTTCTTGATGGGCTTCGCAATGGGTATGGAAGTTTGCAAGGAGTCAGGCAACAAGAAGAGATAAATCATGAGAGTCTTTTGTTCCCCTTTAAAGATTTGAAGCCGGTATCTAGCAACGCAAATGCCGATTATAACAACTATATTACTAATGAACAGACTAGAGAGCAAAGGACTTTACTGAGTATCTTTCAGTAGAGTCCTCAAACCCAACCCCTGTCATCCTCCTTGCACCCAAAATGCAAGGCAAGAAAACAAAAATTCTAAATTTGAATTGGTTGGGGATCTACAGGAGCAATTTGTCGCTTAAAAATGAGATTAGATGGTTCCGAAGTCTGGCAATAGCACCGAGCAAAAGAATGAGGAGAAAAGCACTTGCAACAACAGTTTATACCTTGTGGAGGGAAAGGAATGGTAGAGTGTTTGGTAGAGAATCTAACACTGCCCAGCAGATAATCAGAACAATTCAGATCACACTTATGCTAAACTTTATAAATATAGGGATGTATAGATAGATTTCTATTGGTGACGATTGTTGGAGAGTTGTTTAATGTCCTGTGTGTGCGCAGACAAAACTCCTGTGATGTACAAAGCACATAGAAGTTTTTTCCCCTAGTTGATGAATATAAGGAGTAGAACTGATTCTTTCAAAAAGAAAACATTATATCAAAGGTACACTCCAACAATACCAAAGGTATACTCCAACAATACCAAAGGTACAGTAACAATATATCAAAGGTACACTAACATTATATCAAAGGTAGACAAATTCAGGTGTATCTTGATGGTATGAAATAAGTAGTACTTTGCCAAAATTCACGACTAAATACTTCATGATCATGTTAAAAAGTGTAGGCAATTAATCTAAAAGCGAGTGATTTCAACTCCTATCCGCGGTTATAATTGACATGGATCCACCAATCATTAGCACATATAGCTAATCAAAATCAATCCTACGACTAGTGCTACCTTCATCAGCTGGATGCAATGCTCAATGTAGAAGTGACTCCTGATGATATTACTTGTATACACTACCTTTCATGTATATACACTTTGAGACTGAAATAGCATGTTCTCAACCAATCTTCTTCTTTTCTCTCTTTTTTTTGCTAATCCAGAATCATGTTCTCAACCAATGTAAGTAATTGCACCTATACTGTTATGTGATGTCATTTGAGCCCAATTCCTATACCTTAGCCCAATTCCTATACTGCTGCTAGTCATGTCAACTTCATCAAGCAAGTCAAACCCACAACCTGAATTCAAGACCCAAATCCATAAAATGGTAAGGTGTTTTCACATAAACCACCCAAGGATAGTGGTGAGAGTCACCTTACTGGCCACTTTGGTGTTCTACATCTGTCTTACCTCTCAATTTCTTCAAAAGCTTACGTAATCATACCCAGACCAAATCATAAACGAATTTGGAAATTTCTGACAGCAATATGATCTAAGTGGATCCCACAGTTGACGCTTTTTAGAAAGGTTAAGAAGTACACAGGCACACAGCCTTACCAGTTACCACTGACTACGTTGGTCTTTCTTTAGGATTTATTTAGACAAGTTATTGAATTCTTGGTTGGCTTTAGACTAGATTTTGAGCTCTGAATCCTGATGGCACCCAACCTGGTAGGTGCTTGTAACTCATTTCACTCATCTTTAGCCTTGTAAATACTATTTTGGTTGGTTTTCTCAATAAAAATCACATAATTACAACCGAAAAGAATCAAAAATAAAAAATACAGTATGGATGGTTAGAATACACTTTGATCATACATATAGACATTTGGAACACAAAATCTAATTGTGACAGCCTATCAATTCTGCCATCACTCATTAAATTATTCAATAAATTAATGAAACAAAACACAATTCTCACTGGTAACAATAAGGTTACAATCAACTCAATCTTAAAGGAACAAAGTTAAAAGGAACTCAATTTGATTAGTTCAATGAATTACTGATTCAAACACACTAGCTCAACTATTGACCCAACGAAAACAAACCCAGATAAGAAATCCCCAAAATATATTGATATTCAATCAATTAAAGCAATTTATCAACCATAATCCAAACAAACCAGATGAAAGACTAACCTGGAAGGCCCTAGATATGCCTTGTTCTTTCTACAAGACTAACTTGGAAGGTGTGTCTGCTCATCTTTCAAAATGAGATGCAAAATTTTACCAAAGGTACAATAAAAGAACACCAAAGGTACACCAACACAAAATCAAAGGTACACGAAATTATCTTCGGCATTTCAATTACTTCACATCTAGCTACAAATTTGCATTTAAAAAAAAAAAAAAAAAAAAAAAAAATCTCTCTACTAATCAAACCACAAACCTACCTCCAATTCTACACATCATAACCACAAGCCACACCATAATCATTTTTGTCAGGAAACACAACAATTCAACACTGAAACTCTATAATTCAACCGTGAAGCTCAATAATTCAGCAATTCAACTAGAAATTCAGTAATTGAGAGAGATAGAGAGTGAGAAACGAACCTGATATAGAGAGAAAATACTCAGCTTAGCTATGCTTATATCCAGAGATTTGAAGAACACCACCACAATGAAATTTTGCACCAAATCAACACCGAATCAGCTCAAAAAGAAGCTTGAAACCCTAGATTTTCTGGCACTGGAGCGTCGTTTCGCCATTAATCGCCGTCGATCTTCGCCATTAACGCCGGTGAGAAGCTTGGTAAGATATATTGGCGATTATAGTCACCGATCTCGTTTGCCATGATCAGTTGAGAGAGAGAATGATAGTGAGATGCAAAGAGGATAGAGGACGATTAGACAGAGAAAATAAATGAACCAAAAAATGAATTATAAACTAAAATGAACGAAACAAAATCGCAACAAAGAAAATAATACAAAACCGAAACTAAATCAAAAGAATTCCCTTTCATTCATTTTCACACCAATATCGAGCAAAAGAACAAAAAATCGAGCTCAAAACTCGATTTGGGTAAATAAACAGATGATCTAGAATTGAAACAAAAAATTCACAACAGTGGGAGATCAAAACATGCTTAAAGTCTAAAATAAAATTAAACCTTGATTCTTCAAAATCACCGTCGAAATCTTGAAAAGCAACCTTCGAAATCATAATGTCGAGCTCGAAATGACGTCTCAGATGCTCCCTGGAATGGACAATTGGCTCGGTTGAGGTGGCCGGAGCATGAATCGAGATCGCCGGAGCTCATGGTCTCTGAAAATGAGCTCGCCGTTAATGGCGGTAGTCAGAGATCAGAGGAGAGAGTGATGGGATGGAGAAGAGAGAGAGAGAGAGAGAGAGAGAGAGAGAGAGAGAGAGAGAGAGAGAGAGAGAGAGAGAGAGAGAGAGAGGAGATGGAGAAGAGGTGAGAGAAAGAGCTAGGTTCGGCGGCCAGGAAAGAGAAAGCTGGGTTGCCGGCGTGAGAGGTGAGAGAGAGGAGAGAGAGAGTGAGGGAGCTGATGAGAGGCGGAGAGGATGAGAGGGAGACAGGGGATGAGGAGAGAGAAACGAGCGACTGAAATTGACGGTTTGTAAGTGAATTTCGTTTCATATGAACCACAGCAAATTAAACCGGGTTTTAACAAAGTGAACCGCGCCTCATTTGTCACGCGATCTGACCCGTTGATCTCGAAATCCTACGGCTGCAAATTGCTCTCATGCTCTCATCCCAACACATGCTCTCATTTGAGCCCAATCCTCTATATTTATATATATATATATATATAATATCCAAAAAAAAATGTACAGTACGATTACCGGTTTACCGCTCTTCTTAGGCAATCCAAGCGCGAAACGTCAACTAACTTCTCTCAATTCCAAAGCCTGTTTGAAATGTCAGAAACCCCAACAAGAATTTTTTTCTTTTAAATCGATGCGCATTTGGATCCAAATTCGAGCTCTCGATTGCAATTTCAAAAATAGTTTGATGTTTCAATGTCGCTATTGTCTAATGTTCAGCATCAATTGCGCTTCAATGTGTCTCTCTCTCATACACTCACGAACACACTGATTTAGGTTTGAAGTTTTTCAATTTCGCCATTCTTTATTATGCTTACTTCATTTGAGATAAAGTTTGAAAGTTTAATTACTTTAATAGTTTCGGGAGTTCAATTGAAGCTGCATTCATTTAAATTTTAATGTTGAAACTGTGTGATTTACTAACGATTAGGTTATGTACTTGAAATAGTGAGAATTTAGTTTGCATTTGGTTATATAATCTGTGATGAAATACAAACTATTTGACAATTAGTCCATGAAGATTATTTGAATTCTATGAACTTTTGATTATTTGTTTTGAGCTATTAAATTGATGGAGATTATCTATGTTCTGATTTTGTTATGGTGAACATATATCTTTCAGGGAAATCAGTGGAGGTATGTCAATAGCACCATGAAAATTAAGAAGAAGCTCACATGAACAGCTAGATTCACAGGTCAATTTTTCTTCATCCTTTTACCTATATGTGAAGTCACTTCGAAACAAAAGATATTGATCTGAATTTATTATTTGGGTTTGCCTTAGTTACATGTCCTGTGAAGGTCCCTATAGACATATCGACTATAATTATTGGGTATATTAAGCCTAAAGTTAATATGATATATCAATGTCCCTTACTATGTAGACAGAAGATACCAGTTGGTTAATCTGAAAATTCTTGTATGGAAATCTGTTTTACTTTGTTAGGTTTGCTACAGTTTTTCGAGCAAGCAAATTTCTATTGGCAGTATCATTTTTGAATGAGGCGCTATAAGAACCAAAATATATGCAATTTCACTGTGTTTAGTGATGCAAATGTGTGTATATCTTGGCTTTATTCTCTGTTTGTGAACTCTGATGATAGCTTGTGCTTAATTGTTGTTTATTCTCCTTAAGAATAATGTTAGTTAAGCTAAAGCGTGCAATGAGCACTAACTTCTGTTCAAAATTTGCGATGAATGAATTCTTTGGTTCTGCGCTACTAGTACTTCTATTGCTTTCTCTTTTCAAGTGCTGTTGCATCTACAGTTAACAGTTGCCTTCTGTCTTTTTTGTTTTTCTTTCGAGATGCATGTTCAATGTGTTTGTGTAAGTAAATAAATATGTGCAATAGATCTTGAAAGGTTCTCACAAATGCTGGTAGAAACTAGAGAGTAGTCATCTATTACATGCTCCAAAACCTGTTGTCGTGTAGTTTGACCACATAGTCTGCATCATAGCCTCATAGGAAAAGGGAGTGTGGAAAGAAAAAAGCAAAGTGAATGAATAATTCTATTGGATTTATAGATTTAGTCAACTGGTTTGGACTTTGCTTTTTCTAAAGCATGAGGTAGGAATATTGTACCATGCCTTTGTGTTAAGTGTAGAGCTGACAGTAGTTGAGCCTACACAAAGCGGACACGAAATAAATGCATGATCTTTAGATTATCATGCTCTCACCCAAAGAACTTTTGAAGGAATGAGAAAGAGAGTGAAAGGACTGATTAGCTGGTACTTAGCTTTAGACAAGCCAAACAAAAGCTGGTACTTTCCTTTAAAAGGGAAAGCTTCTAAAGTGTGGAGACATGAGAGACTTTTGGGGTTGCTAAAAAAGTTTTGTAGCCATGGGGCTTGTTGTGCCGTTGCTTTGTCTATTCAATGGCTGTTGCGTAAACCTGTATCACATTTCTACACACAGTAAATTTTGAAAGATTCTCATGCACGGTGCACCTATGAGGTCCAAAAAGCACTTCAAACGAAAACACAAATACAGCCATCATCGCTGCATTGCATCCTCCAGTTTCTTGTATCTGATTCTGATAAGCCAACATTTTCCTGGTCCTGAAGCAAGAAATTCTGAAGGAGTAAAAAGGATGAAAAACCCATTCAGCCAATGAAGACAAAATAGGAGAGAGCATCTTATGCAGGTTGGGTAAAACAAACACAGCTTTACTGACTTATCTGCAAGATGTAGTACAAAAAATAATACATCTCTACTGGATTTGTAAATTTAGCCTCTAGCTGTCAATTTAGAAGCTGTTCTGTGATGACTCAGTGAACTGTCAATTAATTGTCAAAAAGTTCCTTTATCCTAACCCTGACCTCAGAGACAAAAGGATAGGTACAGTCCAGAGTGGGAGGAAGGACAGGGCTATCCTAGAAGCATCATCCCCTTCCGGTAAAAAGCTGAATGATCGAATGCCGCCTCGGTAATCTAACACACATTGACGAAAATATCCCTTTTAACTGATCTAACTAGTGCATATACTACACCTGGTCATCTGTCTTCTACTCTATTTGCTCTTCTGAAGCTGGTGGCTTCTGAATTTTGGTCTCAGATTTCCCCTTTGTCTTCTCCTGTGCCTTCTCAAGGACTCTAAATAGATTCTCCAAGCAAGCATCAGCAGTGACTTTGACTGACCTAGGCATCAAATTTTCTGCTACATCAGCAGGAGTGGTATTGGTCTCATCCAACAACCTTCCTGTGGTTTCAAATGAAGGATGAGATTCAAGCTTCAAGTAATTCTTCGCGAGAACCTTGAATGACTCGAAATGACAATAAGACAGTTCTATATGCACATCCATTCTTCCTCGTCGAATTAGAGCAGGATCAAGTTTGTCCACATGATTAGTTGTAAATACAATTATTCTCTCCTCCCCAGTCCCCACAGGCTGACCAAATCCCATCAATGAAATTTTGCAGGCCTGACAAGGTGACAGCACTACGTTTCCCTTTGTTTTGATCTTCTTGTTCTTCACTGAAATCGAATGTGTCCTCGTCTTCTTCCTCATCATCCTTTTTCTTCTTTCTCTGACCTGTTAAATCCAATGAGCAATCTCTGTCTTTGATTAGAATAATCGACTTACTCGAGGTCTCAATCAGTAACCTTCTCAGCTGAATGTTGTCCTTAACCACAGTTAGCTCAAGATCGTAGATATCATACTCCAGAAAATTATCCATAGCAGCCACTAGGGTGGCTTTACCAGTTCCTGGTGGACCATGGAGAAGATAACCCCTCTTCCATGGCTTTCCAATTTGTGCACAATAATCTTTTGCACTCTGAAACCATTGCAGATCATCGATTATCATTTGTTTTTTGTTTCTCTCCATTGCCAACATATCAAATCGTGCAGGGTGCTTGAACTCAATGTCACTCCACATAATGTCAGAATCTGACCCGTATGCATACACATTCGCTGAAAGCTTGCACCTCCGCTTTCTCACAGCAATTGCCTCCCCTTCCTCTAGAACATGTGGCAAGTAAGAGTCTAAGTATGAATTTCCGGTGACAGCTGGAAGATCAGCTTGTAGAACCTGTTGAAGCATATATGCTGTTAAAACCTGTTACGGTAGCTACATGCTTAAGGAGACTAGACTACTTTGTATGATTATCGGTAGCTACAACAATTTTTTTCTCTCTGTTCAAAATAGTTATATAGCAGCCTAACAGCATTATGTTACAGAAGATTTTGGGGTGGAGGGGCATTGACAATTACTTTTAGGGATTAATTAAGAAAATAGTAAAGAAATAAAAAAAGGACTAAAGGAAGGAAATCGTGGTGGTGTGAATAGGGAGGTTAAACAGCAAATTCTTCAGTATTCTGGTTTCTCTGAAGCGAATCTCCCTTTCAAGTACCTTGGGATACCTCTTACTGCTGCCAGATTGACTATTGCCTTGTGCCAACCTCTCATTGATAAAATAAAGAGAAAAAAATGCACAATTGAGCAAATAATTTCTCGAGTTATGCTTGTGAGTTGCAGCTTATAAACTCAGTTATTTTCAACCTTCACACGTTTTGGGGGCCTGCATTACTCTTGCCAAAATCTGTGATTGGAAAAATAGTCTTTGTAGAGAGTTTTTAGGGGTACTTTGGAAGGAAAAAGGGAAATGGTTTGTGTTAAATGGAGCTATATATGCAAGCCTCTAACTGAGGGAGGAATGAAGAATATTATGAGATATGGGCTGAAAGAAACAAAACGATCTTTAGTAGGGGGCTTCATCAGATTCTTAGACAGATTCAGTGCATAGTTAGCATAAGATACAACAAGTACAGTATAGAAGAGTGATACAGATATATGTCAGGTTTCTGTGAGGTTTTTGAGTAGGGTTGTACAACATAAGTTAGGGGTGTGTGAGCATTGTTTGTACCCTTAGGCCGAGTACAGTGCTACACTCGTACGCAGTACTGCAGGGGGGGGGGGGAAGATTTTTTTGCTTTAGTTATTAGAGAGAAACAGTTTTCTGTGGTACCAGAGGAATTCGAACTGCCATGGACCAGGGGTTACAACGAGCTGATTGTCTGCGAGCACAATTGAACAAACAACGAGCTGATTGTCTGCTAACACAATTAAACATACAACGAACTGATTGTCTGTGAACACAATTAAACATACAACGAGCTGATTGTCTGCGGGCCTGCGGCTATCAAAACTCACAATAAAGCTCGGAAGCACCACCATCCTGAGTCATAGCTTACTTCACAATTCTTATTCCTTCAGTCATTCTCAAGCCATAGGAGGATAATTATAAATTAGAGCAACAGAAGAGGGTGTAAAAGAAGTTCCATATTTCATAGCTACTCTAATTAGTTTCACCAATATATTAGTTTCAGACTCGAAACAAACTCAGAAAGAAGCCAATAATATTTTCAGAAGCACAAGGAGCTTCAGCGAAAAAGACCACAAATATGAATGTAAAAGCCACTTACGGCCATAATTTGCAGGGTTTCTATTCTGGAGAAATCAAATAAGAATTGTACATAAAAATTCCCCTATGCAACTACATCTATCTATATGCTAAGACCTACAATGACAGACATTTTCTTGTATGTACTGCAGGGCATACAGCTATTGTGTCCGCATTCTGCTACTCTCGGCAGCTCTGACTTGAGAGAAGTAAGGATGTGCCTGCACAGATATCAGTGTCATCAGTGTTACAGCGAAGCTTTAAGGTTAAGTTCAGAGTGCCGAAGTAATTTCGCACTCTTAACTCTCAAGAAAGTATAAACATTCAAGTGTTTGGTTTCTTGCAACTCAGATGCAAGTTCAACTGCCTTAGCGTCATATTATCTGACTCACAAAAACTCGACGTTTAATTTTTTGCTTCCTGCCCTTATAATTTGGCAGAAGCCTAGATAAGAGTGTGTATCGCCATAGGCAGCCTATGAATGAAATTTTCCTTCTGATAGAGATGATACATGAAATTTGTATGACACGCATCGCAGAAATGATATGCACATAGAGCTCATGTATGTGATTCAACCGCAAGATAAACTTGTAACAGATCGTGTAAAATTACCATAGCTTCTTTCGCCGTAAGCCTATCCTGATGATCGTAGCGGAGGAGCTTATCAAGAAAATCAATAGCCTGAAACAGGGTTACAGCTTAGAGTCACTCACTGAAAGTATGAGGTCTACGTACATTACTGAAAAGAGTATTGAACTTCACAAAACTGAAAAAGAATATAAAAAAACTAAAATAAAAAATCGCATTACCTCTGGAGAGACTAAATGCTGGTTATCTCCACTTAACAAATCTGGACCATGGCTTTTTGCTGTGCCTCCCAACAAGAGCAACAAGTTGAGGATCAAGCTTTAAACGATATTTGCTCAGATAAGCATTCAACTCATCTGTCCCAAGAACCTGACATTACATCTCATATCAGACCAAACACACAAAAGCACTATAAAGTTTGTACAAAAGAAGTTTTTGTCGGAGAATCACATGTTTCAATGTAAGTACAGGCAATCTTTCTTTTGCTTTCGATGTTTCACTCACAGATCTTCTTCTCTTTCTCGCTCTCGACGAGGCTCAAATTTCGAGAGGGAAAAAAGAGTAGCATACTGATTTTGGTTACGGCTATTTTTTCTTTTTCATTTCCGGGAGGGGGGGGGGGGTGGCGTAAATGCGTAATCTGTCCATTTCCCCCAACATTTCATTTCATTATGCGTAAATGCGTAATCTCTAATTCCAGGATCCTTGCAATATTTTCCCCCACTGAATCATTTCCAAAGCTAATAGAAAATGCATCAACTAACCTTATGCAGGTGGCAATGCCACAAGTCTAAAGATGAGCAACCCACATGAATAAAAACTCACATAAACAACATGTGATGGAATTAAAAGCATACCTTCGCAATCTTGACAAGCTGAACATGGTTGTCACGACCGCAAAAAAAATGTTTCTATGCGGTATATCTGCAAAATAATTAAGGGATAATGAGCGATTTAGAGGATAACAGATACTTTAGAAAGAAGCAATCAAACACTGCACTCACCATTCCAGCAAACATGCAACCAAGGCTCCACATGTCCAAAGAATAGTCATAGTCTTGTAAGTTAACAAGAAGTTCTGGCCCCTTAAAATGCCTGCAAAGAGGTATAAGAAATTCAAAATCAGAGTTCCTAGAAAATAATGTGATTTTCCGATAACTCCAAAATTCCTGTTACACTAAACAGGGATAGCCTTGAAATTCTAAATACAAAATGTCTGTTATAAGGCCGTCTATAGTAGCCAAGCATGAAATAAGCATGACGTCAGGCGTCTTACGTTGAGGCCACCTCATATAAGTTTTGATCTTCTGCCTATAGCCCCTGTAGTAAACTAATGCATATCATATCTGCAGCACTAAGAGACTGAGATATGACCTTTTTTTGGGCATTAAATGCCTGATGAACATATCAAATAACATATATGCATCTCACGAATCATAATTAAGTTCACCCATTCTTGCTTCAATGCTTAGTATATAACTTTCATATCATATGAATTCAGAAATCACCTTGAAGCCACACGGACATGGTACTCTTTCCCAGGATGATAGAACTCTGCAAGACCCCAATCAATTAAACGAAGTTTCCTCAACTCGTGGTCTATCATCACATTGTGAGGCTTGAGATCTCGGTGCATTATTCCTTGTGAGTGGCAGTAATCTAAGGCCTATCAATTCAAAAAAAAGCAGTCGCATTAGATGGCAGAAAAGGTGATCGAATTCATGAAGTCTTGCAATCAATAATGTTGGAGTATCCCTCCTACATGGAGGAAGAGCCCAATTAATTTGGGTTATATTTGCTTACCATATGGGTTATCCATATGATGTTTAAGTGAAGGGCAATTTCGTATATTCACTCACAAGTGGCTTTCCTTATAAGCCAAAAGGTTAGAAGGGCTGAGTGCAAGAGAGAGAAAGCCTAGACACTCAAAAAAAAATCAGGAGAAAAGTCTAGAAGAGAAGAGGAGAGAGAGAAGAGGAGCCACCCACGAATTTTAGTGCTGGCAGCCCAGAAATCCTCCCCGATCGACGACCAAACGAACTCCGATCGTCGCGAGATTTTAGCACGTTGTTCCTGACATCCCCCTCTTCAAATCCAACGGTCAGAATTTCATTTGGAGCTCTCTAAGTCAGTTTTCTAAATTCAGCTCTTATTTTATACGAAATTGTATTTCCACTCTTTTGGGTGATGATTTGGGAGACTTGTTGTGCCAAGGTTGATCCTTGATGATTGTGAATACCTCTAGTTGATCTAGGGAAGAACTATTGTTGTACCCACTTGTTAATTTGTTGATTAGTGGAGGTTTTGGCTCCGTTTGTTAACGGTCCCGTGGTTTTTTCCCCACATCGGGGTTTCCACGTAAATCCTTGCGTCTCCTTGTTTATTTACTGTTTTTTGGGCTGATTTATAGTTCCATTTGCTGCTGTCATTTTGGTTCAATATTGTTTGGTTGCTTGAATTGGTTATTGCTCATCTTTGCATCACAACCGGGGAAAAAGTCTTTGTTGCTTCCGCTTGTGTATTTGTGTGCTTTCCCCAACATAGTGGTATCAGAGCTTTGGTTAGAGTCATTGTGAATTTGTTGTGTTGTTAAAGATGGATGAAAAATCTGGTGTGCACGGAATGATTAGTTTGAATTCTGGAAATTACTCCGTGTGGAAAACTAAAATGGAGGATATCCTTTATGTGAAGGATTTGTATGAACCAATTTTAAATGCAACCATACCAACTGGTGTTGTTGAAAGTGAGTGGAAAATATTGAACCGTAAAGCCGTTGGAACAATTAGACAATTTGTTGATATGAGTGTCCTCCAACATATTACCAATGACACGAATGCTTATACTCTTTGGAAGAAACTTGAGAACATGTATGAAAGGAAGAATGCCTTGAGTAAAGCGTCATTGATTAGAAAACTTGTGAAATTGGAATATAAAGATGGTGATAGCATAGTAGTTCACTTGAATGAATTTCAAAGTTTGATTAACAAGTTGTCTGCAATGAAGATGAATTTAGATGATGAGCTGCAGGCATTGCTACTACTTTGCTCATTGCCAGAAAGTTGGGACACTCTATTTGTATCACTTAGCAACTCCGCACCAGAGAGCACGCTGACAATGGAAATTGTCAAAGCTAGTTTGTTGAATGAAGAAACTAGAAGGAAGGAAATGAGTTCCTCCACACAACTAGAGGCTAATGTGACACAAGAATCAAGCAGGGGAAGAAGTAAGACTCGATATCCCCAGCATAGAGACAAGTCCAGGGGGAGATCAAAATCAAGGGGTAAGATCATTTGCCACTATTGTGATAAGCCAGGCCACATTCAAAAACATTGCAGGAAAATGAAGAGAGACAAGTCCAGAGAAAGGAAAGAAAAGGGTGAGACATTCGGGCAACAACAAGAAGAGAAAGATAACAACACCACTGCAATTGCAACAAGTGATGAATTATTTTTTATTGGTGACCATTTCCTAAATCTAGCTAGTGATGATTGTACTTGGGTGATTGACACGGGTGCTTCGTTTCATCTAACCTCGCACCAAGATTACTTCCCATCTTACACCAGCGGTGACTTTGGCTATGTAAAGATGGGGAATGATGGCTCATCCAAGATTGTAGGCATGGGTACAGTGTGTTTGGAGACATCCACAGGTTGCAGTTTGGTGTTGAGAGATGTCCGACATGTTCCAGACATTCGGCTGAATTTGATATCTCCTGGGTTGCTCGATGATGCTGGTTACTCCAGCAACTTTGGTGGTGGAAAGTGCAAGCTTATCAAAGGAAGTTTGATTGTGGCTCGTGGGAGCAAGCAGAGATCCTTGTATGTGATGCAAGCTAAGTTGTGCAAAGGAGAAGTACACACAGTTGATGATTCCTCCAGCGAGTTATGGCACAAGAGACTTGGTCACATGAGTGAAAGAGGTATGCAAATGCTTGCTAAGAAGCAACTCCTTCCTGATGTTCAAGGTATGTCCTTGAAACCCTGTGTTGATTGTTTAGCTGGAAAACAACATAGGGCAGCATTTCATACTCGTCCCCCATCTAGAAGAAAACATGCATTAGATCTTGTTCACACTGATGTATGTTCTAAGGATACTAAGTCACATAGAGGTGCACTTTATTTTGTTACTTTTATTGATGATTATTCTAGAAAACTGTGGGCTTTTGTGTTGAAAACCA
Organism: Tetragonia tetragonoides; assembly: GCA_038025085.1. Classification (NCBI taxonomy): domain Eukaryota; kingdom Viridiplantae; phylum Streptophyta; class Magnoliopsida; order Caryophyllales; family Aizoaceae; genus Tetragonia; species Tetragonia tetragonoides. The sequence continues at coordinate 45,155,565 of CM076139.1, forward strand.
AAGACCAGGTGCTACAGTTTTTCAAGCAGTTCTAGGCCAGAGTTGAGAGAGAAACAGGCCGAAAGCTCAAGTGTGTTAGAGCTGACAATGGTGGAGAGTACAGGGGTCCATTTGAAGAGTATTGCAAAGTACAGGGCATCAGGCTTGAGAAGACAGTTCCCAAGACACCTCAGCTGAATGGACTTGCAGAGAGAATGAACAGAACAATTGAAGAAAGAATTCGATGTATGCTCTCTCATGCGAAGCTGCCTAGGATTTTTTGGGCCGAGGCAATGTTTACAGCAGTGTACCTCATCAACCGGTCACCTTCAGTTCCTCTTAATGGAGATGTTCCGCAGAGAGTATGGACTGGTAAAGAGGTATCATTCAGCCACCTGAGAGTCTTTGGGTGCCTTGCATATGTTCATATTCCCAGAGATGAGAGGTCCAAGCTTGATAGCAAGACAAAGCCATGCATCTTCCTAGGGTACTCAGAGGATGAGTTTGGGTACAGATTGTGGAATCCAGTTAGCAGGAAAGTGATTAGAAGCAGAGATATAGTGTTCTTTGAAGACAAAACCTTTGCAGATTGTGAGAAGAAGAAACAACCAGAGCCTTCTCCTAGTGACAGCGCCAACACAGATCCAATATTTCCTGAAGTAACTCCTAGAGTTCAAGGGGGAGAACAACAGGAAGATGGCAATGATGATCATAACAGTGATGATGTTCAGCCACCACCAGATCATACACATGAAGAAGAACCCCATGTACAACCAGAACCACAGTTGAGGAGATGCACCAGAGAGAGACAGCCTACCTCTAAATATCCAGCGGATGAGTATGTGTTGATGACCGACGGGGGAGAACCTGAAAGCTACGAGGAGGCTATGTCACATGAGCACTGCAAGGAGTGGTATAATGCCATGCAAGATGAGATGAAATCCTTGCATGAGAACTACACATATGACTTAGTGGAGTTGCCTAAGGGCAAGAGAGCACTCAAGAACAAATGGGTGTACAGACTGAAAACTGGAGAAGATGGTTCACCACCTAGGTACAAGGCACGTTTGGTGGTGAAAGGCTCAGGTCAAAAGAAAGGCATAGACTTTGAAGAGATTTTCTCTCCAGTTGTGAAGGTGTCTTCTATTAGAGTTGTTCTTGGCTTAGCTGCTAGCATGGATTTGGAGTTGGAACAACTTGATGTGAAGACTGCTTTCCTCCATGGTGACTTAGAGGAGGAAATCTACATGGAGCAACCAGAAGGTTTCCAAGAGAAGGGAAGTGAGAAGCTTGTATGCCGTTTGAAAAAGAGTTTATATGGCTTGAAACAAGCACCTCGACAATGGTATAAGAAGTTTGAGTCTTTCATGAAAGACCACAGTTTCCACAAGACACATGCAGATTCATGTGTGTTTGTGAAGCATTACGCCGGAGGTGATTTTCTCATTCTCTTACTTTATGTGGATGACATGTTGATTGTTGGACAGGATAAAGGAGAAGATTGCCAACCTGAAGAGTGCCTTGAGCAAGTCCTTTGCAATGAAGGACCTTAGCCCTGCAAAGCAAATTTTGGGCATGTGTATCTCTCGTGATAGGAAGAACAAGAAGATATGGCTATCACAAGAGAGTTACATCCAGAAGCTGCTAGAGAGGTTCAAGATGAACAAAGCTAAACCCGTGAGCTCGCCACTTGCAGGTCACATGAAGCTAAGCTCCAGCCAGTGTCCTACAAGTGAGAATGACAAGAAAGAGATGATGACGGTGCCTTATGCATCCGTCGTGGGGAGTTTGATGTATGCCATGGTATGCACTAGGCCAGACATTGCACATGCCATTGGGGTTGTTAGCAGGTTCATGTCTAATCCTGGTAAGGAGCATTGGGCAGCAGTAAAGTGGATCATGCGGTATCTCAGAGGTACTTCTAGAGTGTGTTTATGCTTTGGTCCCGGACAACCTGTGTTAGATGGCTACACAGATGCTGATTTGTCGGGTGATATTGATGCTAGTAAGTCTACCTCCGGATACTTGATGACAATTGCAGGGGGAGCTGTTTCATGGCAATCAAAATTGCAAAAGTGTGTTGCTCTGTCTACCACAGAATCTGAGTATATGGCAGCGGTTGAAGCTGGCAAGGAGTTTATTTGGATGAGAGATTTTCTAGAGGAGTTGGGTTTGAAACAAGACAAGTACCCTCTTTATTGTGATAGTCAAAGTGCCATCCACCTTGCCAAGAATGCAGCCTACCATTCCCGAACCAAACACATACGGAGGAGGTATCATTGGATTCGAGAAGCGGTAGAAGACAAGTCATTTGAGCTTGTGAAGATTCACACCGATCTCAACGGATCGGACATGTTGACGAAGGCCTTGCCTAAGGAGAAACTTCTTGTTTGTAGAAAGATTGCGGGCTTGGTCGAGCCCCCCATGTAGGAGTGAGGGGGAGATTTGTTGGAGTATCCCTCCTACATGGAGGAAGAGCCCAATTAATTTGGGTTATATTTGCTTACCATATGGGTTATCCATATGATGTTTAAGTGAAGGGCAATTTCGTATATTCACTCACAAGTGGCTTCCCTTATAAGCCAAAAGGTTAGAAGGTCTGAGTGCAAGAGAGAGAAAGCCTAGACACTCAAAAAAAAATCAGGAGAAAAGTCTAGAAGAGAAGAGGAGAGAGAGAAGAGGAGCCACCCACGAATTTTGGTGCTGGCAGCCCAGAAATCCGCCCCGATCGACGACCAAACGAACTCCGATCGTCGCGAGATTTTAGCACGTTGTTCCTGACATCCCCCTCTTCAGATCCAATGGTCAAAATTTCATTTGGAGCTCTCTAAGTCAGTTTTCTAAATTCATCTCTTATTTTATACGAAATTGTATTTCCACTCTTTTGGGTGATGATTTGGGAGACTTGTTGTGCCAAGGTTGATCCTTGATGATTGTGAATACCTCTAGTTGATCTAGGGAAGAACTATTGTTGTACCCACTTGTTAATTTGTTGATTAGTGGAGGTTTTGGCACCGTTTGTTAACGGTCCCGTGGTTTTTTCCCCACATCGGGGTTTCCACGTAAATCCTTGCGTCTCCTTGTTTATTTACTGTTTTTTGGGCTGATTTATAGTTCCATTTGCTGCTGTTATTTTGGTTCAATATTGTTTGGTTGCTTGAATTGGTTATTGCTCATCTTTGCATCACAACCGGGGAAAAAGTCTTTGTTGCTTCCGCTTGTGTATTTGTGTGCTTTCCCCAACAAATAAGATGCCTGCATCCAGAGCGCGCTGTTAGAAAATGTGATAAGAGCAACAGGACAAAATTGACAAACCACTCAATCCTGTGCTTGTGGTCCCGCCTGATTCATCAAACCACCCCATGTGCTTGTGGTCCCAGATTTTTACCTCTCTCTTAACTCATTAAATCATGGGCAAAATTGACAAAAATTGGCTACTTTCACCTTTTCTTAATTTGCGTGCCTTTTGGTCATGAGAAGAAAATATTGGGACGGAGGGAGTATGATTTAAAATCCACTCTAGTCCAACCACTCAATCCTCCCTTGAAATTATCCGTGATTCGCGGTTGAGAAACAAGGAAATATGCAACAAGGCGACCATAATTCAACAGCTAAATAAACATAATCACTCTTGTAGACCTCATACTAGAAAAGACTTTCATCACATACATTCTCTATATCCTCTGCAGAGTGGGACAAAGAAATTATACCTTTTTCTTCTTGACAGGCTTGAGAATCTTGATAACACATCCTTCGTTGCTATTGACATTTATTCCTTCAAAGACCTCACTGTACTTTCCTCTTCCAACCTTGCGCACAACCTCATCATAGTCATCTTGATCACTAACAAATTAAGCAAAACAAGATTGATGAGTACATCGTATCAATAATAAAAGAAGCATTATTAAATCAGCAAGATAAGAAATGAAACAATATCCCATAGTTGAAAATAAATGAGCCAACCATTAATGATTAGTGATTCAGAAAACTACATCTAAGAATCCATCCCATTTGTTTTGCTTTTGATAAAAAGGAGAAGAAATACAAAAGGACAAGAGTCCTCAACAGTAAGGACATACGATACTGAGAAACAAAGAGATCAACTTCAAAAGATGGGGTCGAACACAAAAACGAGACAACCTCAACGCAATGCCGAATAGAGGTAGCTGAACTATATCAACTACAATGCCCTAGATTAACTAGCCAAGGCTAAAAAGAATTGCAAATAAAAGAGTAGCTCACCATTACATCACACTTATTATATCCAATGAAGTAAAGAGAAATTTCCAGAAGAGATTTTCTTAGGCAGAAAATTTCCAATATCTGAACACTTTCCCTCCGTATAGAGACATACCTTAACAGCTTAAACCAAACCAAGTCCACATTATCTTTCCTTCCTCCCTTACCACACTAGATATCTCTCATGATCTTCTCAATTAGATCCCCTAATCTATATGTTAAGCTATTGGCACTAGAAAGAAGGAGCCTTTTCGGCTTAATTCTAGCGGAGCAATCTACTGTACTATCTCCCTTCAAGTGGAGGTGGGAGCATGGCTCGGACCATCTAATAATTTCTCCCTCAAGTAGTCTTCTCTCAAGATCATGGATCAAGGAACCCGTAATCAATACTCTACGCCCCTAAAGATATGTTACATGGACTCGGGTACGAGTATCGGATACGGGTACGGATCCGAGTGTCGGATTCGCCTTGGTTGAAAATTTTGGACACGGGGACCTTGTCCTAGATTTGGACACGGGTGCGGGAGTACGGCATTTTAAAGATATTTTACTTATTTTATTGGTAATTTTATTTATGAAATAAAGATTTTTATTTATAAGTTTAAAAATTTGTAATTATAAGGAGTATTTTGTTTAGTAAACTAAGCCTAACAGCTATTCATTGTGAGTGTGTTTTACAGAGGCAACCCACTAGTATCTCTAGGCCCAAATGCATTGTTTTAATCAAGGCTAGCCCACTCTCCCACTCAAAAAGAAAAAAAGAAGAAAGAAAAGAAAAGGCAGCCCACGCACCCACTCCCAACTCCCATGTGATAAGTGATACTCATGAAACCCTACTTTCTCATTTGTAACGCCGTATCAAAAAAAAAAATGGAAGAGAGAGAGAGCAGGAAGCTCAGATGACGCCATGGCTGCTATGGCGAGAAGGATCTGCTGATCTGTCGTCTCTCCTCCGAGCCCTCTCTCCTCTCTCACCTGTCTTCCATGTGTGATCTTCTTTCTCTCTCCTCTCTCTCATGGCAAAGCTCAGTCTGGTTTACCGTTCCCCAGCATCAGCCGCGTCCAAGTGCAATGTGGCGAGTCAGACACGTATTCCGTGTCGTGTCTACACGGATAACTAGCAAAAATTGCCGAGTCCATGTAACAGAGCCCTAAAGTTGTAAAAAGGATTATAATCATTCATATGCCATAACAAGCGCACCAGCTGCAAATTTACCCTAACTCAGTGGAAGCAAATTAAACTTCCTTTTTCCATCTCCATCAAGTACAAAACTCTCAAACAATAAAGGCTATAATATGTCCCCTTTCAACTCTTGAATTCCAACAACAATTAGTGACAAATTTCCATGCTACACCAACCAATTTGAAACTCAGCTTCACTTCACCCTCACTTACCCTTGTTTTCTTCACCTTCTTTTTATTGAATTTATTTGCACAATACAGGAGTGAACTGAAATTTACTGAATTGAACTGAAATTTTCTGAATTGAACTGAATTTTTCTGAATGAACTTATTTTTCCTAAATCAACAAATTATAAAGAGTAAAATTGTACTTCGATTTACCGAATTGAACTGATTTTTTTTGAACTTCTTTTTACTGAACTAAATTGAATTTTACTGAACTGAATACTTCACGGAGAATTTGAAGAGTATGGGCCTTAGTACCATACAATACTGAATTGAAATTTATTGAACTTATTTTTTCTAAATTAACAATTACAAAGGGTAAAAATTGTACTTCGGTTTACCGAATTGAACTGAATTTTACTAAATCTTCACGGAGAAGTTGATGAAGAGAACAGAGCTTATTACCAGACAAATTAAATCAAGCAATACTCCGATCAGAAAACATGAAATATATATAATAACATACCAATTACCAAACAGGTAACATCATCAGCAGCAGCAGCATGCTAATCAATTATATAAAACCAGTAACCAGAACTAAATTAGGGTTGTAGGAAAAGGAGAGAGAGAGATTACCCCCACTGAAGAGTGAGAGATTCATAATCCCAATACTCACGAGGTCGAAGAACGTTGATTTCGCTGTAAACCTTACCCTTCGACATAGCACTAGCAGGTGGGCCCGCGATATGATATCTACCTTTCACTTGACAGTTATATTATACATGCATATATATACATGCCTACAAGGAATTTTTTTTATTATTTTTTTTATGCTTCTTTCCTTTTTTTTTAAAAAAAAACTATTTGTTAATTATACAATTTTTTGGACAAATTTACAAGCCTTTAATTTGGAAATTAATGTATTTGATTATCATGATTATTTACGGTTGCTAGCATTAACAAGGTTGGGCTGGGCCGCAAAGCCAGATTGGTATCCCACCCAAAAAAAAAACACTTTGTCACATGTGTTTTAGAAAAAACAAACCGATGACAATTAGGACAAAAACTATTTTATAAAGCGGCCTCATGTATTAGAAAAACAAAAAAAAAAAAAAAAAAAAAAAAAATCCATAACAATTTGGATACATACATCTAAAATCTAACTTTCTATTTTGATTTATTTATTTTATGTAAAATATGTCATTACTTTTATCATTAATTTATTTTCTATTTTGAGATTTGATATAAAACTATTGGCATGTTATAAAAAAAATCCAAACAAAATGTAACATTTGCTCAAAAATATATAAAACGTTCCCAGAAATTTAAAATTCATCGAAATTGGAAAGCCACTTTTTATTTGAGACCTACATGCACGATTTCACTTTTTATTCAAAATTTATTTCAAAACCCGTGATAATTGAAATGATTTTTTAATACAAATATGGTATTTCTGTTAGGTTTTCTCAAGATGAGGCGTGATGATTACCTTTTATAGGAATATAGAGGTAAACGATTGAATTTTATTATATTAAAATTTTAATTAATGTGATTTTTGCTGAGGTACTTCAAAAGTCCAATCAAACCCCCTCATTAAGTCCCGCCAGTTAACTTTCTACCGGTTTTAATTAAGTATTGGGATTTTGAGCTACTACCATGTTTTAAGTTTTTTGTTTTTTAAAATAAGTCAAAAAAACAATGCAATACATTTTAGGAAAATATAAAAAGGAACCAAAAAAAGGCGCACCTAACAAATGATTTGAGATCATAACATGGCATCTTAGACAATTTCATGCAAATAAAATAGAAAATCAATATAAAGCAAATCAACAACATATGGTAAAGATTAGTGATTGACAACAAAGGCTATTGAAAAATAAGAATAAATGTAAAAGAAAGAGGAGGCAAAAAACAAAAAGTAAGTTACACAAAAAAAGTAATAAAAGAAAGGACCATTTTTTATATATTAATTTTTAATTATTTAGATAAGCACTACTTTTATATCAGCTAATTTTGAGTCCCACATATCAAAAAGAAAATGAAAAAAATGAAGCAAATAGCAAGAATAAAATTAGGGGATCAAGTATGAAGGAAGATAAGATCAAGTGTAGTATCATTGGCCAAGAAATTTAAAGGTGCTCTATGTCAAGTAGAGATTTAAACCTTCGATTTTAGTTAACGATTGATAAGTTTTTATCACTCAACCATACTTCATTGATTGTATGTGACATTATTTGGATACTTTTATTTCAAAGTAACACATTTTGTTCGCAATGTATAAATGATCCGAAGTGAGACTGTGTTATATGTGTTTTTGTTTTTTCATAATTTATACAGTGCAATAACCACCCTTCTTAGATTACCCAATCTAAGCGCGAAACAAACTAACTTCTCTCAACTCCAATGCCTGTTTAAAATGTCAGAAACCCTAACAGGCACTTTTTTCATTGAAATCGATGCGCATTTGGGTCCAAATTCGAGCTCTCAATTGCGATTTCTCCCTAATTTCTTCGTTCTAGGGTTTAATTTCAAAATCCTCAAAACAGTTCGATTTTTCAATGTCGCTATTGTCGATTGATCAGACAATAGCGCTTCAATGTCTCTCTCTCATACTCTCATGAACACACTGATTTAGGTTTGAAGTATTTCAATTTCGCCATTCTTTATTATGCTTACTTCATTTGAGATAAATTTTGAATCTTTAATTACTTTGATAGTTTCGGATGTTCAATTGAAGCTGCATTCTTAAAAGTTTTAATATTGAAATTGTGTGACCCATTAACGATTAGGTTATGTACTTGAAATGGTGAGAATTTTGGTGTCCATTTGTTTATTTAATCTGTGAGGAAATGCCACCTATTTGACAATTAGTCCATGATGATTATTTGAATTCTATGAACTCTGTTTTTTTTTTTTTTTTTTTTTTTTTTTTGATCTTGAATTCTATGAACTTTTGATTATTTATTTTGAGCTATTCAACTGATGGAGATATAATTATCTCTGTTCTGATTTGTTTGGGTGAATATATATCTTATAGGGAAATCAATGGAGACATGTCAATAGCACCATGAAAATCTAAGAAGAAGCTCCAAGGACAGCTAGATTTCACAGGTCAATTTTTCTTCTTTCTTTTACCTATATGTGAATCAATCTGGATTTAATTTTTCTGGGTTTGCCTTAGTTACGTGTCCCTCGTGATGTTCCTTGTAACTATACTAATTGGGTTTACTTAACCAAAAATTTGAATGATGTTCCAATGTCCCTTACCTTGTAGATAGCATATAAATTGGTTAATCTGAAAATTTTTGTTTGGACATCTGTTATTATTGGGTTTCCCACAGCATTTGAGCAAGCCAATCTGTATTGGCTGTATCATTTTTAAATGAGGCACTACAAAATCCAAATTTGAGTACAATTTCATTGGGTTTAGTGATGCATGTGTGTATATATCTTTGCTTTGTTCTCTGTTTGTGAACTCTGATGGTACGTTGTGCTTAATGGTTGTGTGTTCCCCTTCAGAACATTGATTAAGCTAAAGCGTGCAATGAGCACTAACTGCCGTTCAGATTTCGCTATGAATGAGTTGGTATCTTTGGTTCTGCCCTCTTAGTACTACTATTGCTTTCTCTTTTCAGCTGCTGTTGCACCTACCGTCAACTGTTGCTACCTGTTTTTATGTTTTGCTGTTCGAGATGCATATTCAATGTCTTTGTGTATAAGAGTACGAATATGTGCAATAGATCTTAAAAGGTTCTCACAAATGCTGGTGGAAACTAGAAAGTAGTCATCTATTGCATGCTCCAAAAACTGTTATCGTGTAGTTTGACCACATAGTCTGCATAATAGAAAAGAGAGTATGGAAAGACAAAAGCAAAGTACTTGTGCTGTTGCTGCGACAATCTATGGCTGTGAGTAGAACTTCATCACACTTCCACACACTACATTTTGAAAGATTCTCACACACACCCTATAAGATCCAAAACCACTTCAAAAGAAAGCTTAAATACTTTCATCATCTCTGTATTCTAGCCTCCAGGTTCTGGTATTGGATACAGCCATCATCCGTTCAACCAATAAAGAAGAAACATAGGAGAAAGAACATTCTATGCAGGTTGGATGCATCACTATTTGATTTGTAAATTTTAGCCTCTAGCTGTCAATTTAGATGCTGTTCTGTGTTGGATTTTGATTTATTTATTTTTTTTTCCGATAATTGTGGAGATCTTTATTAATGAGAACAAATATACAGAGGTCTCATACTAAGGTCTCCAAAGCACTCTCCCATAATAGCATCATACATCCTATTCCCCCCACCTTCTGGGAACGGTTGGGAAACAAGATACATTCATCTGCTAGAGAGAGGCTGACAGCCATGCTAGAGAACGACACATTCATCGACACCACAATCTGGAACATACACTCCACAGAGAGCAAAGAAAAAAATCAGATTACAGCCATGCTAGAAATTCCTAACCCCTCAGTCTTCCTTGCTTTGCCGTGCTGTCTGCAACGGAGTTTGCACTTCTCAGTTTATGCGTTATTTCGATTTGTGAACCACCAAACTCACTGCCCTGATGAAAGGACCACCCTGAGCAGTATTAAACCACGTTGCAGTATTCAGAGAATCTGACTCTTAACTATTTCGAAGTGAAACAACCAAAACTTGCTCATAGACAATTCGATTGCCCTGTATATTGCCATGACTTCTGCTTGATTGATTTCGTCATAGTAAACACGCCTGGAAAATATGCATCCATAATTCCCATTCCATTCTTGAAGCACACCCCCAATTGGTGTTGGATTTTCTTATTTGTCAAAAAGTACATCTTTTATAAGCATCACCTCAAAGAAAAAAAGAGAGTTATACAGGTTGAGTGAGAGGAATAGGAAGGAACCTCAACAAACACGCACGGGCACAGCTCTCCAAGAAGCATCATCTGCTGCTGTTAAGAAGCAGATTGATCGAATGTTCTTCACAATTGTTAAACCTCGACACCTGTTAACAAAAACTACGGAATATATCCTACTAGCTTATGTAATTAATACATTTACTACACCTGATCATTTGTTTCCTACTCAATTAGTTCTTCTGAAGCTGGTGGCTTCTCCTTCTTTTCGGCCTCAGATTTCAGCTTTGTCTCCTCCTTTGCCTTCTCAAGGGCTTTAATTAAATTCTTCAAGCAAGCATCAGCAGTGACTTTGACTGACCTAGGCATCAAATTCTCTCCTACATCAGCAGGAGTCATGTTGGTCTCATCCAACAGTCTCCTGATGGTCTCGAATGATGGGTGTGATTCAAGCTTCAAATAATTCTTTGCAAGTACCTTGAATGACTCAAAGCGACAATAAGACAGTTCGATATGCACATCCATTCTTCCTCGTCGAATTAGAGCAGGATCAAGTTTGTCCAGATGATTAGTTGTAAATATAATTATTCTCTCCTCCCCACAGGCCGACCAAATCCCATCAATGAAATTCAGGAGGCCTGACAAGGTAACTGCACTGCCTTTGCTTTCACCTTGCTGATCTGCTTCTTCTGGACTATTCTTGGCTAGGTCCTTGTCTTCCTCCTCCTCGGCCTTTTTCTTTGTCCTCTGACCTGTCAGATCCAGTGAGCAATCTATATCCTCTATTAGAATAATCGACTTGGTCGAGGTCTCAATCAGTAACTTTCTTAACTGTATGTTGTCTTTAACAGCAGTCAGTTCAAGATCATAGATATCATACTGCAGATAATTCGCCATAGCAGCCACAAGAGTGGATTTGCCGGTTCCTGGGGGACCGTAGAGAAGATATCCCCTCTTCCATGGCTTCCCAATTTGTGCATAATAATCTTTCGAACTTTGGAACCATTGCAGGTCATCAATAATCGATTCTTTCGTGCTTTTCTCCATGCCCAGCATATCAAAACTTGCTGGGTGCTTGAACTGGATGTGGCTCCACATGGTGTCATTCATATAATCAAACCCATCTGCACCAGCATTGGTAAAGAGCTTGCGCCTCCTCTTTCTCAGTGCAATCGCCTCCCCTTCATCTAGAACATAGGGCAAATAAGAGTCCAGCACAAACTTTCTGTGACGGCTGTGGAACATCAGTTTGTAGGATCTGTTGTAAGCATATAAATATGGTGTAAAAAATCAATCCAAATAGTAATCTTTTTCAAATTTAATTCAATCCTAGTAAAATATGCAGCTCCAGTACATGATATTTCCTAAATTCATTCATTTTTTACTAAACAGCAAAGAAAAGAAGGAATATGGTTATAATTCAGAGCTGAAAATGTGCCAATAGTGACTATTTTCAGCTCTATCAGAACTGGAGGTACCTCTTCTCATCGGAGCCTCGATTTTGTGTGTTAATGACTTCTGTGTTAAAAAACCACCAGACCTTGACACCTTGGTACTGGTCCATGACCTCTTCATTGTCACCTAAGCTGAGAAGGAGAGATTTGCCATCTTTGACGTAATCTGCCTTCATGCTTTTGGCTTCCATGGAAGACTTGTCACACAGGTAGTTCTGGATTGTTGTGTACACTTCACTACTATTGAAACGATCACTGGCGAACTCATCAAATGTTATATCAAGGTAAGGGGAGAAATAATGTACCAATTTGTGCGTATAACGCGAGGTATAGACGTCAATTGTGTCCCGTAATTGGGAAGGGAAGTAATGCTGATACATCGCCCAGAAGAGCATGACAGTGGCGAACAAGGATCCAAACTGCGAAAACATATCGAATGTCATCATTTTTCTCCTCAGTCTCTCTTAACAGTATGTGTAATTTTGTGTGATCAATGGCAGTTTGGGCAAGGTGTTTGTAAGGGGAAGTAGGCAAGTAGCTATGGCCAACTTTGTGCAAGTGAGGGATCCCTTTTTCTCTTTTGTAATTAAAATTCCCTAGTGTGTTGTTATTCTGTGCCAAGTAGCAGAAGCAAAATTCTATATGGGTTTCATCATGGAAGAAAAGTTAGTCATTCAATTATTTATATATTTATATGTTTTTAATAATTTTTTGTGGGTGTTTTTCCCCCTTTCTTGTGACCTTCATGACTAGTAGTTTAGTATACTTATGCCTTTAAATCAGGTGTTTTTAAATTTTTAATTATTGACAGAAAAAGAAGACGGTCCTACATACATTACCAACAGTAGCTCTCTCTCTACTTTGGTATCTATTACATTTAATCCTAATGACAGGGAGATGATAGTGCCAATTTTAAACTACAGATCCAATCTTGCATCAATACACTACAGAACCAATCCCACCATCCCACAATTTCTTATCCAAGTCACCCAATTGAATTCACCCAACATTCAAATTACATTTAGATTTTTAGATCAAAATTTGTGAATAGAGGTTTCAGACATCCAAGGAAGGATAAAAAAACAGCACAAGCTCTCAAGCCCGGCGAAAGGCGAAAGCCCTAGGCGGCAACTGCGAATGTTCTTGAGAAACATGCCTTAAAATTTAGCGCAATTTGGTGAAAACCACCTGAAAAGTTTCACTTTTTGTCTACTATCTCCTGAATTGTTGTTATTTGTTGAGTACCACCTTAAAAGTTGATTCCGCCTTGTGAGTCACCCCTTAAGTGATTTTCGGGCCAAATTCCTTACTTTTCTTCCCGTTTTACCCTCACGTGTGTTTTACAGCTTTTAAAATTTTCTTGGCTCCCCATGGCTTTCCCTTCTCCCTAATTGACAATTCTCCCTAATTTTCTCTCTCCTCCTCAATCATGGCTTCCCCTTCTCCCTTCTTCCCATCCATGGTGGTGGTGATGGGGATTAGGAGAGAGAGAGAGAGAGAGAGTGGGGTTGTTGTTGGTGGAGATGGAGATGGTGGTTGTTGTGGAGTGAACGAGGAGGTCTATTTCTTGTTTGAGAGGAGGTGGTGAGGAGGGAGAAGAGTAAGCCATGGATGGGAAGGAGAGAGAAAATTAGGGGGAATTAGGGAGAAGGGGAAGCCATGGATGGGGAACCAAGAAAAATTAAAAGTTGTGAAACATACATGAGGGCAAAACGCGAAAAAAAGTATTGAATTTGGCCCAGAAATCACTTAAGGGGTGACTTCCAGGGCGGAATCAATTTTTAAGGTGGTACTGAACAAATAACAACAATTCATGGAGTACTGGACAAAAAGTGAAACTTTTCAGGTGATTTTCACCAAATTGCGGTAAAATTTATCATCATCAACCTCTTCACATCACTATTAATTAATAATATCAATATAAAAATATAAGTTATAGGGATTATTTTGAACCATATCATATCGAAATTACTTAAAAAAAACCTGTGATTCTCTAAAAAAAAAAAAAAAAAGCATGTCATGATTTTATAAATTAGAATTACCGTCTGAAATTGATGACAGACTTTCTTTATGAGGCTTTAAGCTCTTGAAAAATCTATCATTTAGAGAATCACAGGTTTTTTTAAGCAACTAAAACATTACCCATTAATGAAATTTTATGAGTTATAATTGTTGATCAAATTAGTTCTATATAGAGATCTATTGAGCTGTTTACAACAATTAATTTAACTAAATTTCTAACGCTAAAATTTGATTAGGATGTTTGTTAAGAATGATCAGAATACTGGCTTGGATTCTTGTGAAAGAATCGATTGTAGCACAGTTTAATCAGCTTCGATCATTTGGGGAAATAGTCATCACTTCCATCTCAAAACACCCTCATTAGGAATTGAATGGATTTAATTCCAAAAACAGATTTAAGAGACACTAGGGAGGAATTAATGAATAAAGAAAATAAAGATTTATTGATTAGAATTCTTGCTTTTTCTCAAAAAACAAGAAATAAAGAGCCCATGATATTTTCAGTATCGTTCAGGTAAATAATGAGATGTTCGGCCATGGCCATAAGCGGAACCGCCTAGAGGTAATCGAGGTGACAAACAAATCAGTCAGATTTGGGTTCATTTTCTAGTAAAACAAAGTTTAGTTTCGTTTGAATCCTTTTAATTACGGGTTAAAAATACTAATTTATATATCGATATGTTCAATCACAAAGTTAAACAAACCGATATGTTTAATCACAAAGCTAAATAAATCAATATAGTACACTAACATTTTTCAAGCCTCCATTTTTACCGTGTTCATCAATATTGAACATCTCAACCCTTTCTATCAAAAAAAAATCAAAATATGCATAGCATAAGTTGATGCTTTGAATTTAAGTGATATAATTATTGCTAATTCACCTCTTGCTTTTTGTAAACTGTATGAGGCGGGCTTTACAGGGAGGACTTATAAATGATCATGTAAATCTCTAATTACGTAGTTTACGAAAGTTATTTCTATGGCTCGGGTTGCCAAAAGTTTATGAACCAGTATAGAGTCAAAGTTTCCAGCTATAGTACTAGTGAGAAAATAATGTAAATTGCCAGACTCTCAATTCCATAATGCTATAGGCATACAGCTACATCTGACCATGGACAAGATGCATCAGGGACTCTAATTTGTCACTCTTCTTTTCTACTAGTCGAAAATGTGTCATATGGTACGTGTTACATTTCAGTACATGGATACGGAAACGTAATTCACTATCTAAATTATGCATTACACTAGGAAGAGTACACCAAATTGATTTCCTGGTACACAATACGCCCTATTCATGAACGTAATTCGCAAGGGTTTGGTCCGAATTCATATTCAACTAACTAAAAGACCAAACACTCAAAGTATATTTAGAATTTTAGATCAAATTCTATGAATAAAGGTTTCAGACATCCAAGAAAGGATAGGAACAGCATAAGCTCTCAAGCCCGGCGAAAGGCGAAAGCTCTTAGGCGGCAACTGCGAATGTTTCTTGAGAAACAAGCCTTAAAATTGATCATCAACCTCTTCATCACCATAAATTATGTAATGACATCAATACAAACACAATTTAGTATTAAACATTAAATTTTTCAAGAGCTTAAAAGCCTCAGAAAGAGAGTCTGTCATCAACTTCAGACGGTAATTCCAATCATAAATTCATCACAGGCTTACTTTAATCACCAAAAACAATTATTGGTCAGATTAGTTCTAAATAGAGATCCATTTTGATTAATTTGACAACAACTAATATAATTATATTTGTAATTAGTTAAGATGGATCAGGATACTGGCTTGGATTCTCGCAAAAGAATCAATAGTAGCTCAGTTTAATCAGCTTCGTTCATCTGGGGAAATAGTCATCACTTCCATCTTTACAAATAATCAAAAAACTTAAATTTTCTAAGACCCAGAAACAGAATAAATACAAATAATAATAAAAACTATTCATTTGATTAAATAAGAGATGGATCAGAATTCTGGCTTGATTCTCAAAAAATGAGAATTAAATAACGCCCAGTAATTTCAACTTCGTTCATCTGGGGAAATAATCATCACCTCCAATCTCTTTTTTGTTTATAAACATCGAAAACCCATAAAATAAAAGGAATCAGAGAGAGAAAATAATAATGTGGAAACGTCTGAATGAATAAACTATTGTAAAAAATAGAAAATACCAGAATCTTTAATTCCACAATATTATAGGCAACGTACAGCACTATATGCACCGTTTGAATAGGTACATCAGAGACTCTAATTTATTGCCATTTATAAAAATTATTTTCTCATCTCAATTACCCAAATTAAGTACAACGAATTAATGAAGGAGAACTAACTAGAGGTGACAATCAGGCCGATTATGTTTTTTTTCTTTTGAAAAGGTCGGTCAAGTTCGAATTCATCCTCTGTACCAAAAAATTTACGGGTTGAAAATACTAAATCTACCGAGATGTTCGGTCATATAAGGCTCTCAACAAACCAATATCGGTCATATAAGGCTCTCAACAAACCAATATAGTTCACCAACACAAAATTAGTAGGAGACTAACGTTTTTTAAGTCTCCATTTTTACCATATGTCCAACAATATTGAACATCTCAACCCAACAAATCAGGTCACATCAAGTTCCGAGTCAAGTGGGGTTATTGGTCAAGCCAAGCCTTTAGCAGGTCAGTTCCTCGTGTCAAACAGCCCCATCTAACAAACTTCGAGTCTCGGGTCAAGTTTGGATCATTAACAGTAACAGGCCGACCCTTATCAAGTTGGGTGTGCATATGAGTACAACGCCATATGACCATTTGATAAGGTGCATCAGAGAGCTCACTTTTCTATTCGTCCAAAATGTGTCGCATGGTACATGCTACATTTCAGTAACACGGAACGGATACGGAATCGTAATTCGCTACAACAGTTTATGCAATGCACTGTGCTAAGAAGAGTTCAGCAAATTTTGTTTCCGGTACACAATACAACCCAATTCATCAACACTTCACAAGAGTTTGATCCAAAATCCATATTCAATATATAGTTAACTAAAACTAAACATTCAAAGTATATATTTAGAATTTTAGATCAAATTCTGTGAAAAGAGGTTTCAGACATCCAAGGAAGGATAAGAACAGCATAAGCTCTCAAGCCCGGCAAAAGGCGAAAGCTCTTAGGCGGCAACTGCGAATGTTCTTGAGAAACAAGCCTTAAGTTTATCATCATCAACCTCTTCATCACTAGTAAATAGTAATTAACTAAAAATATCAATATAAACATACAAATTATTCTATTAACATGATATTTTTCATGTTAAAAAGCCTCAGAAAGAGAGTCTGTCATCAATTTCAGACGGTAATTCCAATTTTAAATTCATCACAGGCTTCCTTATTAAATAAAGATTAGTTCTATTTAGAGATTCATTATGATTTTTTACAAAACTTAATTTAATTAAATTTGTAATTTAGTTAAGATGGATCAGAATACTGGCTTGGATTCTCGCGAAAGAATCAATGGTAGCTCAGTTTAATCAACTTCGATCATCTGGGGAAATAGTCATCACTTCCATCTTTACAAATAATCAACAAATTTATTAAACACCCAAAAACTTAAAATTTTTCTTAAGACCCATAAACATTTAAAGATTAAACCCAGAAAAAAAAATAATTATTTTGATTAAATAAGAGATGGATCAGAATTCTGGCTTGATTCTCAAAAAAATGAGAATTAAATAGCGCTCAGTAATTTCAACTTCGTTCATCTGGGGAAATAATCATCACCTCCAATCTCTTATTTTGTTCATCCAAATAAACACCGAATCGCATACAAAAGGTAATTAGGAGAGAGAAAATAATAATGTGGGAACGTCTGAATGCATAAACTATTGTAGAAAACAGAAAATGCCAGAATCTTTAATTCCACAATTTTTATAGGCAACGTACAGCGCTATATGCACCATTGAAATAGGCACATCAGAGACTCTAATTTATTGCCATTTTTGAAATTGTTTTCTCAACTCAATTACCCAAATTAAATTCAACGAAACCCATCTAAAAATATACTAATTTAAAGTGAAAAAAGAAATAGGCTTCAGAGTAATTGAGGGTTGACATCAATGAAAAAGCTTTTTAGAGCTTATATCAGAGTTTGATGGTAATTACAACATCATAGCCAGAAATTGAATTGAATTTTTTAGAAATTGATTTGAGGGGCCTCAGAAAACTAGGCGTTGTATTTCATCAAAGAGAGAGAAAATCTCTCTCGGATGGTACGGACAAACGTATGCAAATCCTAGGCCAAAAACAATTGAGATGTTGAAGAAACACAAAAACATAACCAAAAACAGAGAAATTTTTGCGATGCAATTTTGAAAACAATAGAAACAAAGACACTGGAAAATCAAAAGAGGTGTTGTTGAAACTTGAAAGGGCGAAGGCAAAAGATGACGGTGGTGAGATTGATTGGAATTGGGAGGTGTTTATATATAGAGGGATTTTGTGTTTTTGGTGACGGCAAGGAGGTTTTGGTACAAGTATGATAAAACCCTAATTGAAAGGATCGGAAAATTACATTAATGCCCATATCGTGGAGGCTATTGGGTTGAACGTTGGCCTTACTGCAAAGTGTTTTACCTAATAAGTTCCAAAAGAGGCGGGGGTCAGCTAAAAAATTTTCAAGTTTTGTTTAAGTGCGATTATAGAGTTGATCATGGACGACTTATAGCGTCTAATATATCTAGCCCAGAAAATGTATGGATATGGATGATATATTTGTGTAAATTTATAACGGTATGACCCATTAACCCGACATTGATTATGGACATAATATTCAAGTCAGACTCGGCCACACCCCGTCCTAGCCTGTTTTTTATCAGCTCTAGTGGGATTCCTTTAAATTGAGAAAACTCTTTTCTATTGTACTTAAAAATAACGAGGTAATGGGAATTGAAGGTAATTGAATATCAGTCAATTAATTTATTTTCAATACAAACCTAGCCAACCGTAAATGTACAATTGCGTGATTGGTTCTTCATATGCCAAATCCAACTATTATCACGTGACGAATAAAGAAAAAAAAGTAAAGTGTCCACTATTTTCAGTGGAGCCAAAAGTTGCTCTATTTTTTGGCTTCGGAATGTAATTGACTAAAGCAAAATGACTCATAAAACTGTCGGCACTTCTTATTTATTGTGAAGTTGTCGATGGTCGTCGCTCTTCGGATCTCGGGCCAAACGGAAACAGCCTCTCTGTGAGACTCTCACAGAGGTAACGCTGCCTACAACCAACCTCCCCTTACCCTGACTAGGCGGGAGTCTCTTTGGAGGCACTGGGGTAATGTTGATGTTATTGATGTTGATGAATAAAGAAAAAAGTAAACAATATGTTTTATATAAGGCCAACTCAAGGTGAGACTCTCGTTGTATACAAGCATAACGTCGGCATGACATCATGCTTGTATGAGAGGTCTCATCTTGAGGCCGGCTCAAACGATATTTTGTGAGAGGCAAAAAGTTGTTCAATCTCAGCATTTGGATCGGAGACGCAAACTAACTAACTTGGCATGCAACACGGCACCCAATGAACTTACTAACATGGCATTACAAGTTGAAGAAATAAAAACACATAAAAAGTTGATTTTGTGAATAAACTATTTTGTGTCAAAGTAAATAGAAGAAGAGTATTTTAATCGTGTAAGTCTTTGTATTTATTTCACAAAATTAAGGTTTATAAAGTTTAATTTCGAAAATCAAATAAGAAGCTCAATTTGAAATGAAGCAAGTATTATTTTATATTACTTGATGTTGTTCTATAGCTATATTTATTTATTTTTCAGATATTTCCTTATTTCTAATAGCTAAACTTAATCATATTAATCAATACTAAATGATCATAAGTATAATCATCATAAAATCTAAAAAAGTCCAAAATTTGTATAGAACTAGATGTATGCCCCCTGCGATGCACGAGCTTGTAGATTATCATTGGAATATATGGATTTTTCAATGCTATAATTAAATTTTTAATTAGAGAATGGTTTATCAATTAGGTACATAACAAGTAATATAGAGTTACACAAAATCAAAGTTGTGATGTGTGTAATGTTTCTTTTTTCTCTTCGTTTTTTTGGGCATGTGTAATGTAAATTTACTTATTTGACATGAAATAGTTGCTTGATCCAAACACATAAATGAATTTCATATCATTTATCCAAAAAATAAATAAAAGATAGTTAAGTGCCCGATTCATAAGTACCATCTAAACATATTGTATAAATTGATATATTTATACCTTCATGTGTTTACGAATATCCATAACTTTCTACAAATGGTTCTTATTCATATTTGGTTTACATCGTATTTTGTTTTCCTTTTAACTAAAGTAGATTTACATCATATTTTATGTTAAATTTATTTTGTGTCATCTCATTTGTTATGCAGCCGTTGTTTGGATCCATGTGGAGATATCAATTAATATTTAAAAAATATTAAAGAAATTAATTATCTTTACAATGATCTCATTCACACATTCTACCAATACTATATTTCTCCATCTCCATGGTGTTTAACCATGTAATTTCCCAACATTGGTTGTCTACTATATAGCCGAGGTTTGAAATCACTTAAAAATTTGTGATGTATGTATAAAATATCCGATGCATAATTTTTATCATTTATTTTAAATAATTATTATTTGTGGACTATTCTCCCTTATTAAATTTATTATACCTAGTCTTTAGTATAATTTATGTTAAGTTCATGTACCATATTTACGAAGTTTATGTTCATGTATCCTCTTTTTATTAGATTACATAGTTCATGCATGTATTTCATTAAGTAGGGGACATAATATTGACTTTTCAATATGGTGATGACTGGGCATAGTGACGTTGGGCATAGTGACGTGGCAAGTCACGTGTCAATGCAGCAAGGTGCATGATCCACTTTGCCTTGTGGCTTATCATTAAAAAATATATTTTCAATGCTTTAAGATAATATGATGGGGTATAAAATCACTTTGATGATTTAGATGCTTAATATCTGAATATATCCGTTAGTTTTAAAGTCTATGCATTTTTTACTTGTGACTACTTTTCCTTCTTTAGTCTACATTGTATTAAAATTATTAATAATTTTTTCTTGTAAAATTATTTATGTTAAATGTCATGTATTATTCAGCAATTGTATGGATCCACCTGGCAAAACTAATTTCCTATTTTACTAACTAAAAGAAATTGGTAAAAAAAAAAGAAGTTATGTTTACAACTATCTTGCTTAAATATTTTACTAATCTACTATATTTCTCCATCTTCATGGAGAATCACTTACAATTTTGTTTAATGTTATCTAGTATGCAACGTTTGTTCGGATCCATGTGGACAAATTAATTTTTTGTTTTTCTAATTAAAAAAATTACTAAGAGATTTGTTATGTTTATTACAACTACCTTACTTAACTATTCGACTAATCTATATTTTTCCATCTTCATGGAGATCAATCACTTAAAAATTCCAGACATATAATCTACCGAAACATGGATTATATTTGTTATTACTATTTTCTCTTATAAGTTAGATTTGTTGACCCTAGTTTATAGCATAATTTATTCTAAGTTCATGTACCATATCTATGAAATTAATAATGTTAATTTATCATAATTAATTAGATAATATGGTTCATGTATCATCATTTATTATTTGAGTGATATGGCATTGACTTTTGGATATGATGATGATTGGTATGGTGACATGACATGACACGTGTCAATGCAGCGGCTATCATGATCCAACTTACTTTATATATATATATATATATATATATATATATATATATATATATATATATATATATATATATATATATGCACATTAAATGTCACACTAATTAATGTTGTTAGACTGAAATCATTAGATGTATCCGATATACGTTGTTAATTGTATAGACAAGCAATCACAAAAGTTAATTTTGAGTAATTCTATAAAATCTCAAACATGTTATTGGTTGAGTTCACAAATGACATGGTAAGCTGAATATATGTATTACTAGATTTCGTGCCCGTGCGATGCACGGGTTCTTGTTTATCATGCATACTCTGTTATTAGAAGAAATATAATAATTATTTTTAATCATATCACTATGTAAAGTTGAATAATAGGAGTAGCAAAGAACAATAATAATATTTTTATCAAAAAAAAAAACAAACACATTTAACAAAGAAATTACATTTTTAGTGAATGTATAATATAATTTATTTTTTTTGGATAATAAATATAATACTTATGTTACTTATTTCTTATTAAAATAAAATAAAATTATTTTTAATTTCTTTTTAATCATCATGCATTTATGGCTATTTATTACCTATTCATTGCTTGGTGAGAACTCAATTTTACATATATATATTGATGCTTAAGAAAGCTCAAATATTCTCACAAATACAATAAATAGTATAAAAAACTTACATTAGGCACATGCTTAAACTCAATTTTACACCAAGTTCAATATTTACACATTTACATTACATAGATGCATCCTCATTTGATTCATCACCCCAATTGGCAGGACAAAAGGTGATCACAAGTTCCTTCACCAAGCAACTAACCAAAGGAGAAGGAGAATCATAAGCATAGCTAAAATAAGAAGGACAAGCAGCCTTGAAAACTTTAGAGTACAAACTTGGCTTACACTTCTTTGGGTTCCCATACTCATTCCTACAACAAAACCTGTCCAAATTAAAGGCAAGACAAGCACTTTTACAAGCCACAACTTTTCCATCCCCATCTTTTACTTGGAGTTCCAATGGGCAAGTTTTTTTCAAGTCTTTTAAGCAACCCCCAATTGAGCACTTTAAACTAGATTCATCGTTGGGTCGGGCCTCGACTGAAACGGGTAGGTTGTACCCGTCCACGACACTCACGTCGTAGAAACTGGGCTGGGCTTTGTCGGTGAGGAGTGTGAGCTCAACTAGTGTTACTGGTGGGCTGCCTATGAGCCCATTACAAGCGAGCCGCCCATCACAATCACCTGTTTCACAAGCGGGCTGCCAGGTGTTATTGGATTGGGCTGTTTCAAAGTTGCAGCCTGTTCTGGCCCATATACGACCAAGGGGTTTGGATCTTGGCCCAACGATTTGGCCCGAGGTAGAATCCACCATTGGCTATGACTTGGATGGCCTGTGTTAGGGGCTGTTGCTGGCCATATGGGGAAACGGCATTTGTTGATCACCACAATTGGTACTATGTGCCCTGTTACTCCTGCAAAATGTTTTGAAGTTGAATTTCTTATTAGCGCAGTAGCAAATTTACTAAGTTCTTGGTCACTTGTACAATAATCAAGGTTCCTTTATTTTTACATGGAAAAAACTGAATTGAAATGAATTGAACTGAACTGAATTGAATTGATTTCTTTTTTTAACTTGATATTTAACCATTTAAAACTTATCTAAACACATTCAATTTTGCACTCATTTAAAAATGTGCTTTGAAATCTTTCTATTGGTGTAGATATCACCATACATTGATTTCAAAATAAAAAAATTGTTTGAATGTTAAGTTACTCGTGAACTGAATTGAACCAAATTTAAGTAAGAACAAAGCGTAAGTAATAATCTGGAAATTTGAAAGAGTGTAAAGTTGCATTATTTGTAGTCATAATAAATATTTAAATGGGTAAAATTACTGTTTCTGCATTAAAACAATGCTCATAAGAAAAATGAAGAAAACTTACCGGATAATAAAAAATGCCAAAGCACAATCTGGAAACAAATACAACGCATAGATAGCTTCATTGTGATCGACATGGAGGAGAATTATAAATAATAATAATAATAAATATTAAGTGTAAGAGGGTTGATTTATAGGTATAGATATACGTAAAAAAAAGGTGGGATGCTTGTCCTTTGAATCTTTGATTGTACTGAAAGAATTGTGATTTTGACATACCATCTTATTGGGAAATAAGAAATATATACGTGGCTGTATAGGCCTTCAATTTCTGCATTATTTTGCAAGTGATGTGCTAGGATTCAGAAGATTATGATGTTTTGCTTTTAGGTGCATTACTCAGTGTAATGTAATGAAGTGAAATCAGGCAAATGCATGACGTTTGTTTTTGAGTGCATAAGAGTCACAAAGGCAACACAGTTACACAAATGCATAAACAGGGGTGTTTGGATGCTGATTTGTGGAGTGATTTTTGGGATTTTCGATGTTTATCCAATTTATATACAGAATTGTTTAACGTAAATCTCATTTTACTGAACGCAAATTTTTTTGTATCAATACTTCCCAAACTACCATTTTCATTTGCAAAGCACATTCCTTCTTCGTGTTCTTTTTCCACTCAAATCTCAATTTTATCAGTCCCGTAAAGAAACCTAATTTACAACACCATAATTCATTTGATGTTGACAATTTTATTGACTAATTTAGGGTTTTTAACCATAAATTAACATATAAATAAACCTAAATTCCAACCATTTTCCCATTAGCTATTGATTAGGGTTTATGGGTTGTTGCTTGAGCGGTGGCTGGATGGGGTGGGACGTGCTAGCTGGCGGCTTTAGAGTGGGGGCATGGTGGTTAGGGAGTCGCGATGAGAGGGATGGAGAAAATGAGGGTCTGCAGGGAGAGAGAGAGAGAGAGAGAGAGAGAGAGAGAGAGAGAGAGAGAGAGAGATTCGCATGGGGGTGGGTGGGGCGAACGTTGACGACTGACGAGGTAGGGATGATCAACATTTTTTTTTTTTTTTTATATTGGTAAGGAGTCCACTAGGCGGGGAGAGAGGGGATAAATCCTCACTAGTGGTGATGGGGAGACTCGAACCCAGATCTTCTAGGAATTCGAGTGAGAAGCTTGCCATCTCGGCTAACTCCTCAACCCCAGGTATAATTAAACATGAGTTGTAATGCCTTATTATATTTTGGAAATAAAATTATTACCTTTTTCAAAAAAAAAAAATAAAATTGTTGAACTTTGTTTATTCTACCGAATATTGTTGAAATTTGATGAAGTTTGTTAAAATTTGTTGAAATAAACAGAAATAAGTTTGGGAGAACCGACCCTCAAT
This sequence comes from Tetragonia tetragonoides, assembly GCA_038025085.1. Taxonomy (NCBI): domain Eukaryota; kingdom Viridiplantae; phylum Streptophyta; class Magnoliopsida; order Caryophyllales; family Aizoaceae; genus Tetragonia; species Tetragonia tetragonoides. The sequence goes on from CM076139.1 coordinate 45,180,500, forward strand.
ATTAGACGCATTCGAAAGTTTTTATTTGAATTCTTTCCAATGACATAAGAACCACCCTGAATTTATTTTGGAATAAAAAGTTATTTGAATGATAGAGTTACACATAAATTAAACAAAAATGAACTGAATTTTAGTGAAATTAAGTTGAAGTGAACAAAACCTAAACCAAAAACTGAGGATAGTGTAGGAAGGTATTCTAAATTTCTAATGCCAAACTAGATGAAGTTAAAGTGCATAACTCCTTAAATAAGTGAAATTGACGGAATTAAACTGAATTGACTTAGGCTCTGTTTGATTCACCTTAATTTTACTTAAAGTCAGTTAAGTTCAGTCCAGTTCATGTGTAACTTTATCACTCATATAACTTTTTATTCCGAAATAATTTCATGATGATAATTATGTCACCGGAAAGATCTCAGAACATACTTTCAAATTGTCTAAAAAATTAATTCATTTCAGTTCAGTTCAGTTTGGATCAGTTTTATCCTAGTGAATAAAACGGTGCCTTAAGCTAAACTGGAAAAAAAAAAAAAAAAACCAAATTGAAAATGGAATCAACAAATCTAACTTATTAGATATTGCCCGGGTTGCAAAATTTTGTCGATGAACATATGATTCAAGCAAGATTTTGTGAGTGAACTCAAATCCAACAAATGGTACTACTACTATTTGAGTTGATAAATGCCTTGTCTGTAACTGTATGATTGTGTGTACCATTATTCAAACTTCAAACCATCTTGAAAAGAATATCCAATGGAATCTTAGAATATCACCATTTGCTTACTAAACTTATATTCTAGTGATATCATGCTAAACAAGATAAGCCCAAAAATTTGAGATTAAATTATAAGCTTTGAAATCTCAAATTCTAAACCAAAATCTAAAAAACCCATCACAAAAATTTCAAGCTCCATCTTTTGCAAAATCAATGGTGATCCTTCACATCACATAGGATACTTCATCTTTTCCAACTGTCCTGTAGAAAGTAGACTATAAAGACTGTTACTAACAACTATAGTTTTAACGGTATTGGTTGTTTAGGAATTTTTTTTTCTGGTTTAATACAAAGTATAGTGTATAGAGTTTATACTATTTTTTGTGTAAAGGCTTTTGGAAAATCTGAATCACTTTTGTCTTCCTCGTAATTCCAAAGGCATCCTTCCTCTCTCTCTCTCTCCTCTCTGTCTGAGTACTATTATTTTTTTGTCTGTAAGCTGTAACTCATCTGGGGCATTGAGCAACTACAAACTCAAAACCAAGACTCAATACTCATTGGGTCTCTCAAATTCATTTCACACATTTCACCCACTTCATAAAAAATTTTAGTAGTAAACCCCAATTTCAAATTCAAATGCAGGTTTCTCTTTGTTGCCTTCTTAATCTCTCTCATCATCTCCCGCTTTGACCACCTCGGCTAGGGTGTCACCACCATTGACCCACCATCCCACACTAAAAACCCAGAAAGCACAAACTTTTTGTTCATTGAGGCATTTTATCGAACACCTACCATACTATTATGCTAGTTACTAATATGAATAAACCCAAGAAAGGAAAAAGTTCTGATCTTGAAACTGAATCATCTATTGCCAGTATTTTGCAAGATCTCAGCATCAAAAATAGTGATAGTGTTAGTGTGAGTGTGAGTCCATCTAGTAGCACTACATTGAATGGGAATGCCAATATGGGGTTGGCAGAAAATGGTGAGAGTGAGGAAAAGAGCAGTTTGAGTTCAGCAGCAAGTAATTTTAGCAATAGTGTAGATGGGAATGAGCCTAGTTTTAGGAGTTTTTGCCCAAATAAACCTCACAAAGGCAATGACATTAGATGGGAGGCAATACAGTGTATAAAAGCTAGGGATGGTGAGTTGGGTTTGGCTCATTTTAGGCTTTTGAAGAAGTTGGGGTTTGGGGATATTGGGAGTGTTTATTTGGCTGAGCTTAGAGAGATGGGATGTTTGTTTGCTATGAAGGTGATGGATAAAGGGATGTTGGCTGGGAGGAAGAAGTTGTTGAGGGCTCAAACTGAGAGAGAAATTTTGGGTCTTTTGGATCACCCTTTTCTCCCTACCCTTTATTCGCATTTCGAGACCGATAAGTTCTCTTGCTTGCTAATGGAGTTCTGTAATGGTGGGGATCTTCACATTCTCCGGCAACGCCAACCCGGCAAGCATTTCTTGGAGCAAGCTGCAAGGTTTGTTGTTCCTGGTCATTTTTACCTTTGGTTCTAGTTCTAGCAATATTGACAAGGAGCAAGCTTTGAGTAAAGAATTTAAAGAAACTTTGTTTGCATGATTATGATGAAAAGGCCTATATGGTAACTAATTCATGAAAATGAGCTTCAAATTGTGGCATTTGATATTGGTATTGATTTAGGGTGATTGGAATATAATGTATGCTCCTCTGCTTTGGGAGAGCACATCAAAATGTCACTTGATTGATGTGGGAGGATCAGTTTGTTTGATTGGTAATTAGTTTGAAATGTGGGGCTCTAGTGAAGTGATTTTTCAATCTTCAGATTGTACTAAAACCCCCTATGAAAATCTTTCATGCTCTAAAATTTGGCCCTTGTCAAATGAGGGAAGTGAGTGGCATAAAATGGTCACTGACTTGACATGCTTGAAAGTTGACCCTTGTGCTGTTGTATTGCTACTGATAGATGTTACCCTTGACTTATTCCTATCAATTAGCCTGTTTAATGGATTAACTATCAATTCTTTCAGGTTTTATGCTTCTGAGGTGCTCCTTGCCCTTGAATATCTACACATGATGGGTGTAGTGTATAGGGACTTGAAACCTGAGAACGTCTTGGTGCGGGAAGATGGACATATCATGCTCTCGGATTTCGACTTGTCATTAAGATGTTGTGTAAATCCTACCCTTGTCAAAGCCAGTAACCAGTCATCCTGTACAAACTCTTCATACTGCATTGAACCCCGGTGTATTGACCCGTCTTGCAAGTTGCCTGTTTGTGTTGGGCCGTCTTGCTTGCAACCATCTTGCTTCAAGCCTCGGTTTTTCAACTCAAAATCTTCCAAGGTTAGAAGTGAGAGGTTTAATTTCACATTCTCAGACTCGCTGCCAGTGCTAATTGCAGAACCAACCACTGCCCGTTCTATGTCATTTGTTGGAACACATGAATACCTGGCCCCCGAAATAATAAGAGGTGATGGTCATGGGAGTGCAGTGGATTGGTGGACTTACGGAATTTTCTTGTATGAATTATTGCACGGAAAGACGCCATTTAAAGGGAATGGAAACCGTGAGACATTGTTCAATGTTGTTGGTCAGCCCCTCAAATTTCCAGAGGGCTCACCAGCGAGTTTTACAGCTAAGGATTTGATCCGAGGTTTGCTGGTGAAAGATCCACAAAAGAGATTGGGATACAAAAGAGGCGCGACAGAGATCAAACAACACCCCTTCTTTCAAAGTGTTAATTGGGCTCTCATTCGTAGCAGTCTTCCTCCAGAGATTCCCAACCCGGTCGACCTTACAATGTTTAATCAAACATCCAAAACATCTGCACCTCCTAATGAGAAGCATGGAGCTTCTGACTCAGATAGGTCTTCTGGTCCTTATTTAGATTTTGAATTTTTTTGATGATTACTTTAGTTTGGGATAGTCTTAGATTAGCTAGGAATGTTAGGATTATAAATGCCATTTGTGTATCAATTTCTTCAATCAAATGAGGTTTCTTCCTGCATCTTAAGGTTTCGTGGCTCGTTCTGGTTCAAATCATGTGCTTTCTGGGGGAAACTGTGATGGATGATACAGGGTGGCGGATGTATTCTTTGCATTGAGGATTCAAGTGAACCCACTTGAACTGAATTTTGACTCCGCCACTGATGATACATGAGTTTTTATTCTTTTTCAGTCTACTTAAAAATGCCACAGCAAAAGATGCTCACCTTTTAGTGATCAGTCTTTCAATTCCCAGCTGTCTCAAGCCATTGACATAAAGAGATTAAAGATCCCCCTTTGTGGCCCTTAAATGGTGGGTCTTAAACCTCTTTTTATGTGGGTTCTTGTTCAAGGTCACGATTTGCCTGTAACTTGAAGTGGCCCCAAAATACCCTTTTGCCAGTGTAAAACACTTTAGGGAGAAATATTGAAATGGACTTCTCATAATGAAAATTCCATGTAAAAGTCTGCTCTTTTTTTGTCTTTTGTCTTTTGCATTTTGCTTTTGCTTATTTGGGAGGTTGTGCTCCCATGATCTAGTTCAATAAGTAGCTTACTTTTGTTTACAATTAGCAATCATTTTGTTGAAGTATAAGGCACTAATGAATAATGATCACTCCTTTTCCCTTTCCCTTGCTAATAATAAGGATACATCTGTTTCTTGTTGTAACCATGCTGCCATGCACATCGTTACTGTGACTGAAGTTTATTAGTTGCCTCTACTGGTATCCCATGTCACTGGATGCTCGTGTATCCATTGCGATCGCATGTTTCATCTCCATAGTTCTGGGTGCAGGATGACATGTGACATTAGATGTAGGGTGTGTTAGATTCTACTTGATTTAGAAATGTGGTTTCTCTCACATATTACTATTCTTTTCAGTTTAATTGGTTCATTTAAATTTAGTGGACATGAACACACTCGTATTTAGTTGCTTTTCTCCTCAACTCTGATGAATGGAAGTTTATTACTTCATGACAAGTTGTATCATTGAAAATTAAGTAGGTTACTGGCTTACTGCCATCTAATGAGGTCAAAACTCCTGAAACCACCAGCTAGAATTAAGCAATTTGATCGAACCCAATCCGAAAGTTGTGAGACAACATTTGCCAAATCTGTTGGGTAACCCTAATCCGAACCCGACCCAACATTAACCCGACCCGAACCCAACTCACCCGACCCGTTTGTCAGGTCTACCTGAAACCAGCTAGAATTAAGCAATTTGAGCTAATAAGATTCTTTGACTTGATCCAAGTTCAGTCAAAGATTATTTCTTTGGGGCCAAAAATATGCAACTCGAGCTGGCCTGATTGGAATCTTGTTATGCTGCTGATTGGGATGATTATTATCAACTGATAATATGATATCCAGAATTGTCAGGACATAGATCTGTCATCACATAACGAAAAATCCCAGTTCAATATCATTTCCACTATTTTTCAGTTTTTTTTTTGGTTGGCTTTATGTTTATTTTCAGAGTGTGGGCTCTTAAAAACGGACCATTCCCATGTTTAAAACTCTTGTCGCTTTCTTGATTCAACTTTTCTTGTGAGACCGCTGTTTGTATTGGAGCAACAGAAAGTCACAGACCCAGATATTCCCAAGGACTTTATCTGAATTTGAACAACGTGTAAACGATTATTTTGATCTCAACAACTAGCCATGGAAAAAGCAACGTTCCAATCAAACCACCAATTCTAGTTGCACATCTTTTCATTTTTATTTTATTTTTTCAAATTTTTGCATAAAACTCTTCCCTTGGTCTATTGCTATTTGCTTTCTGCCATTTCTGTGTTCCTGTAAGTCCTGTAACTGTAGAAGTGAGTGGTAGTAATGTATATATTCATAAAGGAGATGAAACTTTTCACTTTGGTTGTTTGGGGGGTTTGGTTTGGTGTAATTCTAATATAAGTACTTAAATAGCTAAATGTCTCCAACCTTTAAAGCTGCATCAAGTTAGCGCGCTTAATTTCTTGAGCAAAATATTGAACTTTAGAAGAATATAGTCTTACTTGAAAGGCGAAAAGATTGAGAGATTTTACCGAGCTTACGACTTGTTTGGAAGTTGGAGAACGGAGGGAAATGAGGGAGAAATAAAAAAATTTCATCTTTTTGTAAGTTCATCAAAAGAGGGGAATCGAGGAGTTTTTTTTTTTAATTTTAAGTAAGACCCTGCGGCATCCCTTAATTCCTATAGAAGTTACAATAATAGATTTTGCTGACACTAGGGATCACTTTTTTGTTTTTGAGAAGCAGACTTAAGATCACTTGACTGCTGGACTTCTATATAGGGTCTTCTAAGGGAGTGTGCCTCACTAACATTCAACATCAAAGGATCGACCTCTAATTAAATGCTCTTTATAATTAGAGACTTTTTAAGCGTTATATTGAATCTCATAACTTTTGAGTAATATTTAAAAAAAAACAAACCCAATTGCATACCCTGTCTTTTTTTTTTTTTTTTTTTTTTTTTTTTTTTTTTAATGTTTGGATAAAGAGATAACCCCAATTGACGCTTTTGTTTGAAATATACAAAATTTGAAATAAGACGAGAATAAATTATCAGAAATTTTGTACTTGAGGCTCTTCACTCAAGTCTTAGGTAATGATAAAAACAGAAGGGGGAATCACCAGATTACATAACCAAATACATAGTGCCTTCAGTCACACTAAACATCCGATGATCCAGCCCCTTGGATAACATAATTAGAGAGAACCCACAAGAAGAAAGGGAATCCACTTTACTTCAAATCAAATCCTCAAGAATAGGATCTTTAGAGCAGTCCTCTCCGTACTGCCACAGTAGGGCAGTAAGGCTGCATATATACTTCTAGCTACCCCTTATCCTACCCTGTGCAAGAGCCTTGTGAGAAAATTTGGATTTTGTACTCTGCTATACCTTTGAGCTGCTGAAACGAACTTTGGGCTGGAAAGGTCTAATTTCCGAGGCACATCCAGTATCCACCAAACACCAATTATGCCAAATAAGTTACTCAAGCCAATTATATTCACTAACCTCACTGCCACCAAACCATCTTGTGACACCAGTTACCACTTACCAGTTACTACCCATAAGGCCTCCTTTTCTGCAACAATTTTGTGATTACCAGTCCAGAACTCCAGTCGCACCAAGAACATGGCTATTGCTAGAATTTTAGGGTTCATTGCCCTAGGATCATTGTAATTAGGGATCCATTTCCTAGCTTTTGTTCGGTAATTGTCTAGGTCATTTGTACATGTTTTAACCTCTATATGGCTTGTGTTTGTTTTCATTTTACTTTCTACCATGCTTATGTATGTTAGATTTGTTATATTATGTTTATCCTTGGTTTACAATTCTACTACTACCAAGTACCACCATATCTACTATTCTACTACCACAAGCAACAACCTCCTGGTCTGCTTTTCTAGAGCAGTTATCTTGGTGATGCACAATATTCAGTAATTTTGATCTTTGCAAACATGCATTCACCAGGATCAACTGTGATGGCTGTTAGTTTGGTTATAGTAGGAAAAAGATGTCTCAATATCCTCGATACGAGACAACAATGTCAGCTTATCATTCAGTAGTTAGTTGCTACTGTTGTGGGAACTTCTCAAGTTATGAGTTCTATTGTATCCACCCCACACTAGTTTCAGCTATCATCCTAAAATCCATTCCACACTAATTTCAGCTACTAACATCTCTCAAAAACTCAAATCCCTTATTCTAGTAAAATTATCAACCAAGATACATGGTCTTGTACTATATAATATCCAAAACAACATAAAAACAAAAATAAGATAAAACTGGGACAATCAAGAAACTACCAAAGATGGGTAGTATGGTGGATTGTGGTTCTTGATTATAAAACCACTTAACTTCTTTATTTCTTGAACTAAATCTTTATACCAAGGGCAGTCACCAAAAGTGGAAATTTACCCAAATTCATACCAAATGAATTACTAAAAGTATGTTAACTGTTAACTCATGCATTTATTCAAATCAATGAACAAAGAACAATTATAAGCATTTAGTAGCAAAAACGCAATAATATCCAACTGGGTCTTATCACTCTTTATACAACAAAAACAGAAATACAACGTTTTCATGGTGCATATTCATAAGAATTTGAATAATATATAACTAATCATGAAATTCACTCACTGACACACGTTTTCATGGTGCATATTCATAAGAATTTTGATCTCTCTTAAAGTCTGCTTAGCAATCACTGTATCATCAAACGCCTTAGCAGTTAGCAATCTTCTTGATTGCTACGTTCTGTGTCGTCTCGAAATTGAAAGCCGAACTACACCATAAAATATAAAATTAAAAAATACCCATCAACCCAAATCATATCTCCATCAAAACCCACCAAGTAATTAGAAAGATAAAATTAGAGGAGAGAGAAAAAATAAGTATACCAGACAAAGCCAAAAGTGCCTCTGCCAATAACGGGCTTAACAGGGAGGTAATATTTAGTAGTGACTTCAAAGAGAGTGCCAAAAATGTCGTATTTCACAAACTTTTTTCCATGACTGAGTGTATATGAAACAATTTGCTGTGTTGTTGGTTGTGTTCTTGGTTGTTGCTGAGATGGGTCAGCTGTTGTGGTTGTGGTTATGGTTTTGGTTATGGATTTGGTTGTGGTTGTTGATTTGGTTGGGGTTGTGTTTGCGTTTGTTTTTTTGGTTGCGATTGTAGTTGTGTTTGTGGTTGTGGTTTCGGTTGCTATTGCCGGAGAAAGTTGATTGACCTCCATTTTTTATTTTGCCGGAGAAGTTTGTTGTTTTGATGGCAAGAGATTGTGTAATAAAACCAAGGGATGTTGATTGCTGGCTTCTTATATAGATGTTCTGACTGGCACGCTTAAATCTTGAGCGAAGAATATGTTGAGTGTTTTTTTTTTTTTTTTTTTTGGGTTACTTATTTTTTTTTGAACAAACGGCGATGTTATATATATGCGCACTAATTTACAACAAAATTACACGGAAATTATTTAGTTACAAGGCGATTATAAGTGACTCCGATTATATCTAAAAAAAGTGGGCGGGTCATACAACAAAGAGGTAGCCTGCTTAGTTTCCCGTACATAAAGTGCTAGTCGATCTGCTGCTTGATTTGCTTCACGGTAGATATGTACAAGAGTAACCGACCACCGCTATTTAAGTAAGTGCCTGCAATCAAGAATTAAAACATGGTAATGTCCAGGATAGTGAAATTTACAAGTTATCATATTGAGTGCAAGTAAGGAATTAGACTGTATTTTTAAGATTGTAACTGTAAAGTCCATGCTATACTTAAGGCCTAGTGGATGGCAAGAAGTTTCATATGGGTATTCGTAGAATGTTTTCTATAGAGTATAAAGGCAAAATGCCATTTTCCTTGTGGACTTCTAAATACGTCGGCTTCTCCACCTTCCCCTGGATTAGGAGAAGCACACTACTACAAAAAGAAGCTTTGCCAACACTGCTAAAGTGTTGTATTTAGGCCTAAAAATGTCGCCTTAAGGTATAGGCGACACTTTTGCAAGTGTCACAGTAACTAATGTCGCCTTAGATAAAAACCAACACTTTTCCAAAAAATAGCGAACACTTTGAATAAGTGTTGCTTCTCTTTGGCAATGCCAACACTTTTTCAAGGCGACACTTTTACTAGTAAAAGGTGATATTTTCTTTTTTTTTTAGCAAACTAAGACAACTCTTTTAAACGCTAAGAGCGACACTTTTTTAATTTTCAGCCAAATTAATCCAACACTTTTTCCTATCAAATACAACACTTTTGATGAAAAATATTCAACATTTTCTTTTATGAAAGCCAACACTTTCTCTCAATTTCTGATACTTTTGCTGTTGATTGTTCTCTAGTTTCATCCAAGTTGAATGCAAACATAAAGCTGCTGAATATGTGTCCTCTTCATTGATATAAAATATAATCGTTCTTCCAATCCAAAAAAATGCTTATAGCATTAGTTACAATGGTCCAAAATAACTGGCATGTTAATTACAGTAAGATGTTTACTGTAAACTCCAAAAGAAACAAGTTACCAATAATTACAACCTCCAAATATAGTCAAATGTATATATATATATAAGTCCAACAGCAAAAGGTACTTATGCATAGCCGGCAATTTCATCTGATCATTTCCGCATATCTATCACCAACCAAAATGTGCAACACCACCAAAATATAACCTGATACATGAAAACAATTGAGGATATTGTTAACCTTAATTTTGCTCAAGTTGCCACAATTTTTTTTTTACAGCAAACGCAAACTAAAGAACAACAAAATCATATATATTAAACTAATAAGAACAGGGGGACAACTGGTTACGGAGGAAATTCATTACTCTCAGAGATGAATTTGTCTGTGAGTATGGGTCTGTGCAAAGAGCTAATGAACTGTGGTTGATTGGAACAAGGGTAAGTTCAATATGTCTAAAACTTATAACTTTTTTAGACATAAAGGGAGGATCCAGAAAAGCTATAACACCATATGGGATAGTATGGCAGTGCCAAGACACTGTGCTATTGCTCAAATGGCTGTGAATAACTGCTTGGCAACTGTGGACAACCTGTGTAAAAGAGGACGGGCTATGGTGAATAGACGTATCCTTTGTAAACAGGCTACTAAATCCGTGAAGCACTTGCTGTTTGAGTGTTCTTACTCAAAGCAGGTTTAGAATGATATTTTGGGCTGGATGGGCATTAACAGGAGGCCCTTAGGTCTGAATAGTGAGCTCAGGTGGTTTACCAGGTAAGTTAAGGGAAAGCAATGCAAGCAAAGGGTGAAACGGGCTGCTTTGGTGGCTACAATCTATTTCCTGTGGACTGAGAGGAATCATAGGATCTTCAGTGATCATGCAAGATCCCCTGCTCAGATTATTGATATGATCCAACTTTGTGTACATGTGAGGTATACTGATTTCTGTAAATGAGGTATAGCAAATATACTGTAAAGTAGGATGCTCTGAGTATGCTGTAGCTTGATGTATAGTACAGTTCTTGGAATTTGTTGTTCTGATTGAGGTTTTGGGGTGCCAAACTGGTACAACCCATGTTGCACATACATGTACAGGAAGAATCTTGTATCCATGAACATATGAATAGATATTTGGAATAAAGAAAATAAATCTCTAAACAATAGAAACATACCTCAAGAAGATGAATGCTCAAGTTAAATATTCTCTAGCAATTGAAGGAGGTAGTCTTTCTATCAGCTTATGTAGAGCTTCTTCAACTATTTTATCCCTCTCGCTCAAAAGATCTTTTTGAATATCTTCTAGCTCTGCCTTTTGCCTTTCATGGTCAGCCTGAAGCTCTGCCTTTTTCCGTTCATGGTCTGCCTCAAGCTCTCCATTTCCAGCAATTGACTCTTTTCGGCTTCAAGCACAGTAGCTTTTAATGATTCCACAAACTCCCCAGACACCATGTATGATGTTTCACTACCATGTACCTTCTTTAACATCTTATTAGTAACGCCTCGACCATATAACCTACGATGCCCACCATACTCCTTCGGCATCATAGCAAGAAAAGGATCTACACTGTCATTTCCATCTGCAGGTTGCTTGTAGTTTTTCATGGCCTCCTATAAATTATAATTTTTGCAAAAACAAAACAAACAAATTTAAAACTGAATTGAGTTTGATAATGACGACAGCCTGAAATTGATGTTAAACCAAGCAATATCATCTTACGATCTTCTTTGCTATGTCGTCGTATGGCTCGACATATGTATGCCCCTCTTTTCTTTTTCTTGTGCGCTCAAACACCTGAGTTAAAGAGGGCTCGTCTATATTTGGATCCTCATTTTTCTGCAGAAATATTAAATAAATTAAGTAAAGTGATAGAGTAGATCATAATTAAAGCAAGTTGAAAATAAAGCAAGTTGATGATAATTCTACACTTATGACATGTATTTTGTTACGATTATAATGGTCATGAAGAATATTTCTTACAATATCCTCACGTATCACCTCGAAGCTTATTGGACCAGCTGTGTGCATATTCTTCAGTAACTTACGACGATCCCTTAGAATTGAACAACGCTTCTGCACATATGCAACAAAAGTACACTCAGATGTCATTTTTTTTTTCCTTTTTATAATCCAACTCAATATTATTCATAGAAGACTTAGCTACACAGTTACAGTCGCTACAAACTACAACATTCCGAGTGACTATATAAATGACAGATTCAACAACGTTAGCCAAAGTACCTTTTCTTCCTTCTTATTCCATAAAGATAATAACTGCAAGAACTCATCATCTGGAATTTTGTTAGGCCGATTCTTCCATCTAGCTTTGTTGTCCTTTTGTTCGTAGAAATGTTTACGCTTGACCCAACATTTGTATCCTCTCCAGGAAGCACCAACAGAGCTTAGCACCCATTACTTTGCAAAGTCGGGTACAATTTATTTTTCCTAAATAGGATTAAAAACCATTATTATCCTAGTTTATAAAAGAACAAAAATAAGAATCTTCATATAACACTGAAGCTTAGACACTTACCAACACATACTCCCAGATCCTTTCTTTATTTGGTACTTTATGCCAAGATGTGTATGTCAGTGGTCCATAATCTGATATACGAGCTATTGTACCCAAAAATCGAGAAAACTGTCCCACTACATTTTTCTCCTTTGTTACAGGTCCTATGGGTTGCCATACTTATTGCAGATAATAACTTCATGCTCCTTGAGAGGTCTCATATGTACATTATGCATCATTGTCGATCCCCTTTTCTTCTTAGTGACAGTAACTAAAAACACAGCACTCTAATATCTTCAGTATACGTGCCATTAGAAAATAAAGAGCAAAAAAAATCAAGCTCAAGCTACCTTGTTTTTCTGGTTGAGGGTCTTCAAGTAGTTCTTCTTCAAATTCATTAAGATCAACATGTTCAAGAGATAAGTCTTCATCATCAGAATTCATCTCATCACTACTCTCCTGTGTTAATTATACCAGCTTCAAGCAACATCTGATCAATATATGGGTCCTCGTCTTCTCTATCCACTTCATTCACACCATTCACATCTGCTTCATCAGAAATCAATAATTAATTTACAATGACGTTTACTATTTTCATCCAGAAGAGAACCATAACATGTCAACGACGTTGTTTAATTTGCTAATGTATAAAATTTGCAGTTGTATTCAACGACGGTATCAACAAGTATAAAATCTGATTGAACAACAGTTCAAAATTTTGCTCACAGGTCCATGAGCAAAGCTGCTGTAATAGTCTGCTTCTACCATGTCTGGATTACCAGGAACCGTGTGATTTTCAGACAAGAACAAGCATGCGATAAGAGTGTGTTTGCCAGGATCAAATATGAATTACGTATACAATTAAGCAAGATAGATAGAATGAAAGATACATATAGAAATAGAAGTTGGTGCAAGGCAGTAGGGATTGAGCCTTGTTTTACAAAGAAATAGCATTTGATGTATAGGAGATAGGAGATACTGCTTGTATTCTTTTTTCTTGTCTAAGGGTTGCTGTAATGGCTCCCTTGCTTTATTGCTGTTTTTAATGTAAGTGCTCAAAAGCTCATAATTTGGTAATGAAATTGCTCACATTTTACCCAAAAAAAAGAAGAAAAAACAGTTCAGAATTCAGATCACACAATTTCCTAAGCAATTCCAGCATACAATTGACCTTTAGCCTTAAATCTAGCATGACAATATACATTCATCTTAGTCAAGCAGAACCCAGAATAAAATCTTGACAAATATTTACCCTCACACAAGTTAAGAAGAAGCCAGAATAATGTCACCAGAATATACCTTTAGCAACCCAGGAACCCAAAAAAAAAAAAAAAAGTTTGTTTGAGTTAAATTGATACATGTACATTCAATTTCCATATCATCTTGCACATTATCACCATTGTTAGTAATATTTAATTTGCGTCTTGGTCCACTTGTTGGTTGCAATTGTTTCTTTTGCAATAACATTTCGCCTAGAGTCATTATTGTCCTCGTCTTTGATTGATTCTTTGCCGTAGCCACTTTATCAACAACATGAGTATTCTGATCAAAACCCTCAAATTGCTTCTCCGGTTGTGCATCAGGAAAGTTCAATGCTGCATGTTGTTGTTTCGATGAAGGCACATTTGGAGCCGTGACTAGTTGTTGCTTTGCTAAAGTCACATATTTGTTCATTGACATTGGTGCTATGAACTGATGTCATTGTTGGTTCACCTGAAAATAAAGGCACCACTCAACAACAAAAACCAGCTAGCAACACCTGATACATCAGCCGTATTTTTCCTTTCTCTTTTTTACCCACACCAACCAAAGTATACATATCATATATACAGTGCCAATTTCATTGAATCTTGCTAAACAGAAGATACTACAGCACTTGGAAACTTGTGTTTTATCCAATAAAAAATATAGAAAAAATAATAATTCAGAATTTATTACCTTTTTGGTAGCTCTAGTAGCACTTTCTTCAAGTACATCTTCTCCAGTTGCATCATTCATATCAGGGATATACTCCGGATCTTTCTCGTTCGTAACTTTCAGTTTTCCTTTCCTTTTCCCTTTCTTCTGACTTTTGGAATGAGTTACAGTCTAGTTATTAATTACTGGTGTTCCTGATATTTAGAGCAACTCTTATGAGGGAAGGTTGGCCTTTAGAGAGGGAAGCAATGGTTAGTTGAAGACTTGAAGACCCAAAGTCAGCTACCGTTGCCAAGCAAAAAAATGAGGGAAAATTCTCTATTTCCCTCTCTGCAGGCTAATACTCCATTGGATCTGTTACCCTCATTATCAACTCTTTGGTTCCTTAACGCTTATAACTGGAGTGACAGACTGTTAAGACTTTCTTAAGGCAAGTAAAAAAGCCTGATGGTGGTATTAGAGTAACAGCAGCAACAACACTAGTGTGTACTAAGTACTCACAATCACACAAATACTCTTAAGCATGTTTCCTCAGTACTCACAATCACCCTTCCTAGTTACTACAAGGTGAGGGACCAACTTGCAGGCTATTTATTATTATTATTATTATTATGAATTATCAATAAAATCCGTCCTCTAATTATCAAAAAAAATTTTAAAAAAAAGTGTACCAGTGGCAGTAATTGAAGGCAAACATCAACAGCAAATTAAAAGATTACGGAATCAAAGGGAAATGAATTAGCCAAGGAAACATAATGAAGCAAGGAATGATATGTTGGTCACACAGGTAGTGTTCTTTTAAACTGGAAAACACTAAGGAAACATAATCAAGCAAGTACCGCAACTTATTATGGTGCAATGCACTTCTGAACCCTAATTAGTTTGACCACAGTGGGCGACTGCCTGTATAGGTTGTACTCCATACTCAAGTTTTTTCTTATTAAATTGGTGACCTGACACTGCTGACAACTTGCAATCGAGAAAATACAACATTACAAGCTCGAGTACAGCCAGAGGGAGACCAATCAGCTAGCGGATCAACTAGCTACTGAAGCTAATAGGGCGGAGAGAAACATGAAACATTTAGTTTTGCTTGACAAACCATGTCAATCGTTTGTGAAACTGTATTTTGAGAATTTTGAAGGGAAAATTTATCCCAGGGTCTGTAACCTAATAATTTAAGTTTTAACTATGTCAGATGCACCCAAAAAAAAAAAAAATGATATGCAAACCCAGGATGTTTTATAAAGCTTCTTATAAATATGGCAAACAAATTTGAATGAATTCAGTCCTTTTCATTATTGGCAAACAAATTTGTATACTCCATACTCCTAATCACAAACAAACAGTAACATCCAATAAGTTGGTACTAGATTGATGCAAGGGATACTATCGACCTGCCCACACATGCTGTAGAAATAGATAGTCATAGTAGCTCAAATTTTTTTCAGAACAAACAACAAACTATCTAGAAGTTTCCCAAAAGTCAAAAATTTAAGTAAAACAACAAATTTTAGATCAGAATTAAACACCAAAAGTTCCAAAACTATTAGCTAATTCTTAAATCAAAATTAGGGTTTCAATTATAGCACCACAAATACAACAACAATTACATGATAAAACTATTTGCAAGATTTAAAACATTATGTAAAAGTTTACCTTCAGCAAATTGAAGGTCGATGAGCACCCCAATTGAATGTCGATTAACCCAATTGAAGGTCAAAAACCGTGAATTTGAAACACACCCGCAACCCGCAATTTTCTAAGAAAGTAATTTACCGATGGGAAAGCCAAATTTCAGATGTTTTGGCAGAGAGAGAGGGTGATGAGGTAAAGGGGCAACTGAACTGATCATGAGCGTATATTCTAGCTAGTTCCTGTTTTTTTATTTTTCGATTTCCTTTTTTTCCCTGATTGAATGACCGCCTAAATGAAATTTTTGAGTGTGATTGCCTCAAATATACATCATTGACAAACTAATTCCTAAATTAGCTTCGGTTCAAAATTATTTCTCCACATATACACCACGTAGGATCGGACTGTGGCCTGCAATCGATTTTTATTTTTTTTTAAAGCGAAAAGCTAAGCCGCTGTGGGCCAGCGCGGCTCTTATGTAAGACGCTGTCGCCCACAGCGGCTTTTGCTGTTGCATTTTCCCAGCGCTTTGCTTTGTTAATTTTCCCCACATTTTCTCTGTATACATATCAACCTGCATAACCAAATACTGAAGCAGCAAAAAAATCCAGACGCCGCTCAACCAACAGTTCATCCAAATTTATATTCCATTGAAAAAATAAACTGATAGTTGATCCAAATTACACATCTCTAAAAGATTTCATTAATCACAAACATAATGTCAATACAAGCCAAAGTTGAGTTAACATAACTCAAATCACCCAAAGAAAATACAACCAACACTACTCCTGCTTACATCCATAGCAAACAAAACAGTAGCTCACACCTAAACAACATTAGCAGTACAAAACCTATGAGCAACACCATTACAGTAGCTATGAACCAGCAATAACACCATCACAACAGCAGAACCAGACCTCTATGGAACTCCATCTCGTCCCATGCTCTCCTCGATCCTCAAAGAAGGTGGAGACTCTATGATAGTTGACAATGATTGCACTGAGGATGTCATGGTAGAGCTCAAAGTAGATTTAGTTGTCCGAGGTCGCCGCCTAAATGTCAAAATGGGAGAAGTTTTGGTAAAAGGAGATGCAGATACCGGTCGGGTGGGAGTAATTGGAGTGGCAGGGCTAGGGGAAAGGGTAGGAAATTCAGGCATATCCACAGGCATTTCTGGAAGCGTAGACCATGGTTGAATAGGCATAAGTGGAGGAGTAGGCCGAGGCAGGGGTCGTGGAGAAGTAGGCCGAGGCAAGGCTCGTGGAGTAGGTCTAGGCAGAGGCTGTGGAGGAGCTTGAGGCAAAGGTCGTGGAGAAGGTTGAAGTGGAGGTGGAGTAAGTATTTGTGGAGTATGAGAAGGTGAAATTTGAACTGATGGTGTAGGAGAAGGTGAAATTTGAACAGATGGTGTAGGAGAAGGTGAAAATTGGACCGATGGTGGTCGTTCTAGATGTCGATCTGCAGGTGGAGACTCAATAAGATGTCGACTACCAGTTGTATTTAGACATTGGTCGCAATACATCGCTATGTTGCCAAGTAAAGATCGTACATTTGGAGGATACTCCGCACCAGCTTGATCTAACTCACCTTGACATTTCTTTGCTATGGTGGCTATACCGTTAGTCTACATAAGACGTAAAGCACAATCAATAAAATGAAGTTGTTAGAAAAAATAAATGCAGATTATTATACTTACCAGCACACGCAATTGCGCATAACCAGGTTGATACTGAGTTGGAGATGATGGTAATAATGGAGTAATAAAGCGACGTGTAATTCCTCTATACCATATCATATAAGGATCATTATACTCCATATGTCCACGAAATAAATCACCAGTAACAACACTCTGAAGACAACTATCCCACTCAGAAACATAGACACAATGATGTTTGGCCCAATCCATCTTGTTCTTTCCACGACGATCTGTTTTATGCAACTGAAGACCAGTGTCACATGGCATAGGAACCAACTGCCGAAGACCAAATTGACGCATAACACGATCAGGCAAATGCATCTCAACAATGTCAAAACATATGAGTGGGGCCCTGACACGCCACATAGTGTCATCTACCTCCGGCAGTGACTCCAAGATCTGAGAAGTATATGGCTCCCATATAAACTACAAAGTAAAAAATTGATTGCTCATTTAGGAAAAAAAAATTACGAGAGGACTGAGCACACGGCGGGGGAGGGGGGTAGCAGCGAAAGCGGGGGAGGGGGGTAGCAGCGAACGCGGGGGAGGGAGAGCAGGGTAGTGTGAGAATGATCGCGGGGGTGAGAGGATTCGAATGGTCACAGAGCTATTCTATATTGAAAAAATAGAAGGAAAATGAACCGCTGTGGGCGACAACGGCTTACATAAGAGCCGCGCTGGCCCACAGCGGCTTTGCTTTCGCTATTAAAAAAAAAAAATCGCTTCCAGGCCACAGTCCGATCCTACGTGGTGTATATGTGGGGAAATAGTTTTGAACCGAAGCTAATTTGGGAATTAGTTTGTAAATGATGTATATTTGAGGAAATCACACAATTTCTGAAGACCCGCTTTTTTTTTTGGCACAGCCCGCTTATTTTTGGCCTAATCCGCCTTTAATTAGTATACATACACGACACTTAGTACAAGTGTTGGCTAAAATGCTTTAAAATGTCAACACTAGACCTGGCAAAGCTGACCCGGATCCGATAATCCAACCCGAAATACCTGATCCAATATCCGACTTTGACCCGAATAGTAAACCCAAAGTAGAACCGAAACCGAAAGTCAATCCGACCCAAACCTAACCCGACTCGAAACTGATCTGACTCGAATGACCCGAAGTTAACCTGATCTGAATGCGACCCAAGAAATAATGATCCGAACCCGAATCGAATCCGATCCGAACGCGATCCAAATCCGAAAGATTGCAAGTTTAAAACTTTCATTTTTTGCTTATTTTTGCCCTTAACATAGTATGATAAGAATATTTTACTCTTTACGAACCTCTTTTTAATGTTTTCGAAAGGAAAATCATAAATAAATCATTATATCCCATGTTTACTTGTAAAATTCACAATAATATAAACCCGACTTGAATCCGAACTCGAAAAAAATCGGAAACCCGAATCCATACCCGACCCGAATGTATTTGACCCATAACCGAATCGAACCTGAATCAGCTTGAGCAAATTAAAACCAAAGCCGAACCATGTTGAACCGAACCCGAATCGAACCCAGATAAGCTGGCCCGAAAATGATCTGAACCGAAATAATCTGAACCGAACCCAATCCGACCAACCCGTTTGCCAGGTCTAGTCAATACTTCCCAAAAGGGTTGTCTTTCATGTAGAATGAAAGCAACACTTGCTAAAAGTGTTGTCTTTGTTAAAAAAAAAATAGCGACACTAAAAAAAATGTTGTCTTTGTCATGAAAAGACAACACTTTTTAATAAGTGTTGTATTAAATCCTAAGATCATCATAATGCCAACATGTTACGAAGTGTCTCATATGAAGTGTTGGAATAGGCTCTTTTTGTAGTAGTGACACTTCCATCCACGTTAATGATATACTTCGAATGGGAAGAGGCTTGCCAGTGAATTGTGATGTATGTTTGTGTTCGTGATGTGGTGGAATTTGGGCCAAGCCACCAGAATTCTTGAATTTGGCTGTAAAGCTTGGTTAAACATCTACTAATAGACCATGGCAGATTGGCAGTCCTTCAAAAATGAGAGAGTTTTGCTCTTTCCAAATAGCCCAGCATGTGATTACAAAGATGAGGGGCCATGAGATATGCAGATATCTATGTTTAGTGGGTGCTGCTGAGAGGTTATTTTCAACCCAAATGTGTATGTTAGTTGCAGGAGTAGAATAACCAAGGGATAATAAAACATCTGTTGAAAAAAGGCATAGTGAAAGGAGATGAACTGGTGTTTTAGGGCCTTGGTTACAACGCAGGCAAAGATTATCAGAGCAATGTGGTACAACTATAATTTGCTTAGTGGGGGTGCGATTGTGCGCAACTTTCCAAAGGAAGGGGAGGGCAGAAGGTGGGCTTCTTGTTCTCCAAAGGTTCTTCCACAATGGGGAGATATGGATGTGATTTGGGATTGAGATTTGTAAGTGAAATGCTGATTTTACAGTGCATTGCCCTGAGTTGGTATAAGACCAAAGGTGGGTTACTAATTGAGTGAGAGAGGTTTTTTTTTTTTGGGTACAAATTGGGTGAAAGATTTTATCCACCTTACGACTTGTTTGGGAGTTGGAGAACAGAAGAGAATGAGAGAAAATTAAAAATGTTCAGTTTAATAGTGTTAATTTCAGTTTAGCGTTGTTCATTTCAATTCAATGGTGTTGTTACATTTTGATTCAGTTCAGGACTTGTTTGTTTCTATTGAAAACTAGTGAATGATAAGTAGGAGAAATTGGGTAAAATTGTGACATGCATCATGGTGAAAAATGGGAAGTTTAACGGGAACAAACTAGAGAAATTTGAAAATTTTGTATTTTTGACTGTTTTGTTATTAAGAATTGAAAAGAGTATTTTTATCATTATTGTTTTTTATTAGAAATTATTATTATTATTATTATTATTATTATTATTATTATTATTATTATTATTATTATTATTTATTTATTTATTTATTTTTTTTTAAAAAATTATTGTAAGAAGGGAATTTGACATCTGATTTAAATACAAAATTAATACAATTTATTTTTTAAATTTTAATATAATATGTTGCATATTTAAGTATTATGTTTTATATCTAAAAATATTAGGAAATTTCTATAACAAAAAACTACAGTGAGTTGGGTAAAACTAGGAGAAATTTGGAAGAAAAAGAAGTAGTGAAATTGGGAGAAACTGTATTTTGTAATAACTTGACATTGGGGAACTGACCGGGGATAATTGCGCAAAACTAAAAACCTGGTGAAAAGAGAACATGCCCTCATTTCAAAAGAACACATCGTTACTAGGGATTTCAATGTGATACTTATCTACATAAATCTTCAGCCTCCTTTACAACGGGAAATGAATGACGATATATTTCCCATATTAATATTATCTAGCTAGCTACCTCATTTACGAATATATGTAATTGTGTTATATCCAATTGTGATTTGTAATTGCACATCTAAAATAAATCATAGCTTCGGCCTAGCTGGTGATTTCTGCACCTACTGTTATACTTGGCAATAGGGTTGTTACTTCGCGACGAGGGGTCCTACTTGCTCTATGCTTATCAATGGAAAAACAAATTGTGACATGTAATTACTATAGAAGTTACAAATGAATTCTCTAGCATTTGGGGTCACTTGATGTGCTAGCTTAGACTGTAGGCTAAAATTGTAGGATCTTTAAAGGACAATGCCTTACTATACTAGCATTCAACATTATCGAAGAGACTTGTAAATTAGATGCTCTTTGTAATTAGAGACTCTTTCAACATTATCTTAAACCTTATAACTTAGGAATGGTACCCCAATAACATACCCCCCCCCCCCCCTTTTGATATAAAGATAACCCCAATTGACTCTTTGTTTGAAGTATACAAAACTTAGAATAAGCCGAGCATCAATTATGAGGAAATTTTATGAATGGGGTAGAGATTTTGTACTTGAGGCTCTTCATTCAAGCATACCTCATAGGCTCTTCATTCTAGTCAAACCAGAAGATCATATTGTCCAAGAACCTCCCACTTGTATATGAACACGCAGAAGCTAAAACAAAACCGCATAGACGATGAAAATGAAGTATATGTTGCTGAACGATCTTCTGTAACAAAGGAAGATGACAATGATGCAACATACATCTTCTTCTGAGACGAAAGGTAATTATTGTACGTATTTGAGAGAGTTCTTTGTAGAATATATGATGTGTCATAGGCCAGGGTTTAGTTCAACATTTTAGTGGGCTGACACGGAGTTATTCTTGTTGTAGTAGCTAGCTTGCCATATAATACCCTTGCGTTCCTTTCATCAAAGCAATTTTATTGGTCTTGCTATTTGTATTCCATTGTTGTTTTTTTTGAAGGGATTTGTATTCCATTGTTTAGTTTGCATGAGTGGTAGCATTTCCTATATTGTCTTTAGTCCAAGCATTGTAGTTGCATAGGGACGAAATCTATGGAAGATATATCGTAACTTTAGTATAGAATAGGTGCTTGACATGGTTAGTTTGTTCCCTTTTCTCCACATGTTTTGCATAAAAATGGAGGGAGAATTTCTAGTGGACATTCATGCAACCAAACTCTTTCATCACCACTCACCAATATTATTGCTCGGCTTAGCTAGTTCAAGAGCGACTCTGTTCCAAACATTATGATCAATTACCACCTCCGCCTTATACTAGTTTTTGTGTTAAGATGCACAATCTTAAAAAAAAAATTGTAATAGTCGATGGTGGAATTTCTAGGTGATCATGAGGTCCAATTTGATAAGCTAACATAACAATGTACCCATCACATCACCCAAAGTTCATCACTTCAACGCAATGTGAAGCAGTCGTAAGCAGGAGTTCGTCATCACCGGAGCTCATCGTCACCGAGCTCTTTCCCACCAACAGCCTCTCGTAGCGTGACCTCCATCTCCTTATTATACTAGCATTTAAAGAATTAGGATCTTTAAAGGACAATGCCTTACTATACTAGCATTCAACATTATCGTCCCGCGATGTTCAATTAAACTCACTTATTAATACTACTGCTCCACTGTATCTCCCCCACGGGGCTGACCCGTCGACTAAGCTCCCGATCGTCGTGTTCGTCCACGGCGGAGGATTCATCCTATGCAGCACGGGTACACCCGTCGTCCATGAGTTCTGCTCTACTGCTGCGAGTCAACTCAACGCGCTGATCGTTTCCGTTGACTATCGCCTTGCTCCTGAGTACCGCCTTCCCGCCGCGTACGACGACGTTTTGGATGCGTTGACTTGGATCAGAGACACCAAAGATGAGTGGGTGACCCAATTTGGGGATATATCGAGGTGTGTTCTGATGGGGGAAAGTGCAGGGGGTAACATAGTCTATCACGCCGGTTTAAGAGCAGCGGCTCAGGTTGATGATCTTAAACCGTTGACTATTCGTGGTTTGGTTTTGATCCAACCGTATTTTGGTGGCATTGACGTTGTTCGTTCCGAGCTTATGTTGGCTCATGATTCGGTTTTGCCCATGAATGTGAATGAATTGATGTGGAATCTTTCATTGCCCGTTGGAGCTGATCGGAGCCATGAGTATTGTGACCCGACTTTGTGGGGCGGGTCGAAATCGATTCCTTTGATTCGGGATTTGGAATGGCGAGTCGGTGTTGTTGCTTCGGGTGGTGACCCGCTTTATGACCGGGATGTGGAAATGGCAAGAATGTTGGAGAATAAAGGGTTGTTTATGAAGTGCCTAATTACTGAGGATGATCAGCATGGTGTGTTTGTCTCGGATTCTACTAATAAGAGGAAGGTTTTGCTTGATTTTGTTAAGGGCTTTTTCTCTTAGTTATGATATCTTTATTTTTGGTTTAGGGTTTTAATTGATCCAATTCCATTTGTATGGAAACTGTATTTTGTAACAATGTACAACTGTTTTAATGGTGTATGTGAAAGAAGTTTTATGCATAATACCCAACATTATTACATACAAACAAAATTGTGAGGTTTTCCCATGTAGTCCAATCCAGCACGTTTTGGGCTACTGTCTAACTCAAACCAATTGAAGAGTTTAGAATGGGCTGCATTCAAGGTTTTCCCACCTGGTTTGGATAAGTCCCAAAATATTTAACATTGTGTGCCATCTTGGGCTTGAAGCTGATGTACGACTTAGCCCACTTAATCACAATGAGATACAGAGTGTGTGATTAGTGGTGCCTTGGTGGCACTGGCTAGACATGAATCACATGACACTTATCTACTGAAATCCTGTTACAAAAATCATTTCCACTTGGCTTAATGGATAAGAGTTTAGAACCATTTAAACCATTAGCTGAAATGTTAACAAAACTATAATGGAGTTTAAGGACTCCTTCATTCTCTTTCCTTTATTCTCACAAGTTATAAGACGTTACAAATTCAAGAAATTGAGTAGTAGCTAATTTCTCTCACATATTGATGAGCAAAAAAAAAATTATCCCGTGGCCCCGATAACCAACCCCGTGGGCCCTCCCATGTCTATTAGGGGTGTCCCGTGCGATGTCGAAAATATCCATCTTCGTTCTGGCGCCTCGCAGAAGCTCCCAAAAATGTTGATTATAGCTTTCATTTTCGGCTTTCCGGGTTTCGGTTGTCATTTTTGCCCAAACTTCTTATAGGAGCCTCGGTGTTCCGGAAGGGTCATACGGATCCCCGAACTTTGATTTCACCCATGCCTTTGGTGTTCCGTGCGATGTGGGTGCGAAAATATAAACCTTCCTTTTGGGGCCTCTCGGAAGCCCCCAAAACGTGGATTATAGCCTTCGTTATCGGTTTCCCAGGGCCCAGGTGTCATTTTTGCCTAAATTTTTCTTGGGAGTCTATCATGACCCTAGAGGACCCTTAGAGCCCCGGGAGCGTCATCCGTATCCCCAAACTTTGATTTTGCCCATGCCTTTGGTTTTCCAACTCTTACACCAGTATCCTGTAAAACGCCTTTCCAAGCCTATCAAAGACTGGATAAGCCACCCCGAGGGCCTCCCATGTCCCCTAGAGGTGTTACGTGCGACGTGATGCGTAGATATCCACCTTCATTCCTGGGCCTCCCGGAAGCCCAAAAAAGGTGGATTATAGCCTTCATTTTCGGCTTCCGGTGGGCCAAATGTCATATTTGCCCAAAATCCTCCGAGGGCTCTATCATGACCCTAGATACCCTTCGGTTCTCCGGGAGGGTCATCCGGATCCCCGAACTTCGATATCACCCATGTATTCGGTGTATCGACCCTTACATTGGTGTCCCGTAAAAACGCCCTTACAAGCCTATTAGGGACTTGATAGCGGACCCTGGGGTCTCTTATGTTATCTAAGGGTGTCTCTTACGAAGTAGTGCAAAAATATTCACCTTCGTTCCGGTGCCTCCCGGATATCCAAAAAGGTGGATTATGGCATTTAATTTTCGGCTTTTCAGAGCACGATTTTCGTTTTTCCCCAAACTTTGCCGGGGGGTCCATCGTCACCCTAGAAAACCTCCGGAGAGTCGGTATGATCATTGGAACCCTCAAACTTCGATTTCACCCATGAAACATGACACTTGGGACATGGGACATGGAACATGGGCGTTGGGATATGAGACATGGGACATGCCACCCAGAGTTAGTTTCAATAAATTTTTGATATACTTAGTTCATTTTGATCCATTATCTAATATGATAATCTTTGGTAGAAGAACTTTATAACATAGTATTCCCAAGTTTGTGAATAAAAGGCTAATAACCATTTCTAAGCACTCAGTCAAATATAAATCAAAGTTTACATTATGACTAATCATAATAAGTAGAACTATAATGCAACAAAAATGTCATTTAGGGGTATTAGATACCTTTAACTTTTTAAGAGGCACCACAAGCCAATGAATGTTTTTTTTTTTTTGTCAAAGGCCAATATACGGCCAATGAATGACTATTACCATGACTTGAGGGCATCCCTCCCCCCAACATTTTAATATTTGTCATCAATAAATAAAAGTCAGGTTGCGGATGAATCTCTCCAAATCCTGCATTGGTGTTGTTTCAGTTTTATTTACCAGTTAACCACAAAATTTAATATAAAAAAAAGGACAATTATTACAACAAATTTCAAAGCAAGACAACCCATCGAAAAACATTAAATAAAAAAAAAAAAACAAAACAAAAAGAGTTGAAATATCCTATACATGACACGGACATAAACACTAATTTACTAATGTAATAGAAATTTAAGCATTTGATCTCTATTATTTTTTTTTTTTGGGTTCACGACCAAGTGTATCCACAGTCGACTACATTGACTATCCCCCGCGCTGGTTTGTAAGCACCTCAAAGGATGGACAACTAGCCAAGGAATTTAAAAATGCTCTATGCCCAAAATGAGATTCGAATTCTCGACCTTGTTTAAGGCCAAGCATTTGATCTCTATAAGTACATTAAAAAAGAGATTAATTTCTTACTACATAACATCTTAGAATCTTGAAAACTTGTCGCATTTTAAATTGATTTTATTTTATCGTATAAGCACTAGCCTGCCATGGATGGATTAATAATCTAATAGTACTACAATTTTAATTTATTTTTTGAGAGAGGAAATTTCATTTCATTTAACAAGTAGCATAATTGGGGTTGGTTTCTAAGGTAATGCTGTGAGTAAATAATCTTAGTGGTCGTTTGGTTAATCATGGGAAGTAAGTTTTCATGGGTAGTAGAAATTTATGGGAAATGAAAATGCAAAGGAAGTGCCTAATCTTGTTTGGTTGAATAAGGGAAGTGCAAATTCATGGGGATTAATGTGGGAAGTTGCTTACCAAGGGGAGACTAGCCAGCAGAGCCGGCCCAAGGGGGTGGCCAGAGGGGCGACCGCCTAAGGCCCCAGCCTGAGTAGGGCCCAAACAACAATGAAAAATTAAGTTAAATAAAAAAACTTGCAAACACTAAACATGAAAACGGGGTTGGTTCATTGGTTGGAAATGAGTTATGTTGCTCCTTATGTACATTGGGTCCTGAGTTCAAATCTCTATGGCCTCTATTTTTTTTTTAGGAAGTAAGTTCCCACATTATTTTTGTCAACCAAACAAGAAAGAAAATCACACTTCTTAAGAAGTAATACTTCCTATATTTTATAAGTGTCAACCAGACAAGCACTTAATTAAAAAAATTGATAAATTGCCATAGTCGGGGCAGTGTAAAATTTCAACCCCATTTGTTCAACGTTTTTTTAAATTTGTTAAATCCAACTTGGCGGGATGCTCGCGGTCAGCCACTTACTCATAGTCCTCATCGTTTCTCTGTTCTTCATCTTCCCTCTCTGCTTTCAATTTCAATTTCTCCCCAAATCAAAAAATGTCAGATTCATCCCGTTCCGAAGCCCTCCTAGACGACATATTCGAGCGTCTCCACTTTATCCGTCATCCTAACGGCACCATCTCGCGCCGCAACGAGTTCTTTCCCACTGTCCCTGCCTACTCTGACAACTTCTCTCACTCAAAGGATGTTCAATTGAACCCAGTTAACAATACGTTCGTTCGTCTCTTCCTTCCTCGCAAAGCGGTCAACGTACCCAACTCGCCTACAAAGAAGAAACTGCCGATTGTGGTGTTTGTTCATGGTGGCGGGTTTGTGTTCTGCAGCGCTGCCACCCCTGTCTACCACGAGTTCTGCTCCGAGTCTTCAAGTCGACTCGGTGCGCTTATCATCTCCGTTGACTACCGCCTCGCTCCTGAGCACCGCCTCCCTTCCCCATACGACGACGTTTTGGAGGCGTTGACATGGCTAAAAGACACCGACGATGGGTGGGTCAACGAGTATGGGGATTTAACGAGGTGTGTTCTGATGGGGGAGAGTTCAGGGGGTAATATAGTCTACCATTCAGGTTTGAGGGTAGCGGCTCGGGTCAACGATTTTAAGCCTTTGATTGTTCGGGGGTTGGTCCTGATCCAACCCTCCTTTGGCGGGTTGGAAAGGACCGGGTCGGAGCTCCGGTTAAATGACTATTCGATTTGGCCTGTTGATGTGAATGAGCTAATGTGGGGGTTTGCTTTACCTGTCGTGGCTACTCACGGTCATGAGTATTGTGATCCAACAGCCGATGGCGGGTCGAAGTTAATTGAATCGGTTCGGGATTTGGGTTGGCAGGTTGGGGTGGTTGCTTCGGGTGGCGACCCACATTTTGACCGGGATGTGGAGTTTGTAAGATTGTTAGAAAGTAAAGGATTGATTGTGAAGTGTATGATTAGCAAGGATGATCAACATGGTGTGTTTATATCGAATGCCACTAATAAGAGGAAGAATTTGCTTCATTTTGTGAGGGATTTTCTCCAAAATCTTCAACTTACTTGAGGTTGATCAAGAATATATCCTACTAGGCTACTAATGGATTTCATAAAGGAATGCACTACGCACAATGTATTTGCACAACTACTTGATGTAATGGTAAATTGATGACTGAATAAAGACTTGTGCAAATGTACTATAGCTTGTTTTCTTTGGTTGAGTTTTAGCTTAAAGTATATCCAAGTAAAAGTCCCTAACTAGTTCTCCATGATATTAACAAAAATATTTATTTTGTAATTTTTGTAGGGTTCATATATAATTATATATGTAATTAACCCAAAATGAGGTTATTGTGATTAGCATTATATTGGACTTATTTAAGCTACTTGTAATATTTTGTATTTGTTGGGAAGACTAATAATGGAGTATAAAGTTTAAGCTACTTGGTGATTTGTGTACCTCTTGGTGCTTACTAAATGAGACCATACGTTAGCATTGCAACCTTGCTCATCTTCCTCCTTGTCTCTCTAGCCTTCATATTTCTCCCATCTCACAAAATTCTCCTCCAATCAAAAATGTCATCATCATCCAACCCAATCGACGTTTATAAGCGTCTACACATAGTCCCCAACCCCGACGGTACCATCACACGTCTCACCGAGTTCTTCCCCACCGTCCCTCCCTCTTCCGACAACTTCTCCGTCTCCAAAGACGTTCAATTGAACACAGTTAACAATACTTTCATCCGCCTATTCCTACCCCGACAACCCGGCAACATAACCAAACCTCCTGCGAGTAACCATCTGCCTATCATACTGTTCCTCCATGGTGGCGGTTTCGTCTACTGCAGCGCTGCCACCCCCGTCTTCCACGACTTCTGCTCCGAGTCCGCGAGTCGACTTAACGCGCTTATCGTCTCCGTTGACTACCGCCTTGCTCCCGAGCACCGCCTCCCAGCAGCATACGACGACGTTTTGGAGGCGTTGACTTGGGTGAAGACACCAACGATGAGTGGGTCAGAGAGTATGGTGATTTATCTAGGTGTGTTTTAATGGGGCAGAGTTCAGGGGGTAATATAGTCTACCACGCCGGTTTAAGGGTAGCGGCTCGGGTTAACGATTTTAAGCCTTTGTTTGTTCGAGGATTGGTCTTGATCCAACCTTACTTTGGTGGTCCAGTCAGGACGGGTTCGGAGCTCCGGTTTATTGATGACCCGGTTGTGCCCTTGAATGGGAATGATCTGTTGTGGGAACTTGCTCTGCCTCTTGGTGCTAATCGTACTCATGAATACTGTGACCCGGCTGTGGGTGGCGGGTCGGAGTTGATTGATTTGGTTCGGGATTTGGATTGGCGGGTCGCGGTGATTGCTTCCGAGGGTGACCCGCTTTTTGATCGGGATGTAGAGTTGGCTAAATTGTTAGAGAGTAAAGGGTTGAGTGTCAAGAGCTTGTTTAGCAAGGATGGTGGCCATGGGGTTTTTATATCGGATTCTACTAATAAAAGGAAGGATTTGCTTCATTTTGTCTTGGATTTTCTTTGTCATCTTTAATTTCTGAGCCTAGCTAAAAACATCCTACTGTAGGAAAATATAGGAAGTTATAATTTGTGATTCTCCTAATATTTAGTTTTAGGAAGCTTTCCTATAATTTGTGATTCTCTGTATATTTAGTTTTAGGAAGTTTTCCTCTCCTTATTATTTGCCCTTACTATAGGCTGATTATGGGCTTGATACTCGCCTAATTTAGGCTCCAGTTTGTGTATATATTTGAGGTATTCCCTCACCTAATAATACAGAAAATCATTAAACACAAAACTCTGTCTTCAAGCTTTTCATGGTATCAGAG
Source organism: Tetragonia tetragonoides (assembly GCA_038025085.1). Taxonomy (NCBI): domain Eukaryota; kingdom Viridiplantae; phylum Streptophyta; class Magnoliopsida; order Caryophyllales; family Aizoaceae; genus Tetragonia; species Tetragonia tetragonoides. The sequence continues at coordinate 45,209,943 of CM076139.1, forward strand.
CCATAAGGATATTTCCGGGACTGGAAACAAAATATTCTAAGGCTCTATCATCTACCACTCTTACCTGAAATGGCCGACGCGAACAACCCTGCAAGCGACTCAACCCAGCAATTAGTCTCGATGGAGCAACTGTTACAACTGCTCCAACAAGTGGGCAGGCCCTCAAATCCTCCAAATGAGTCCTCCAACCATGGAGTCACGATTGCAGAGAAGTTAAATTACCAAAACTACACAAAATGGTCCCGCCTCATGCACTTAGCAATTAATGGGAGGGGCCGACTCAACCATATCAGTGCCGACCCTCCACCAACGACCGACCCAGACTACCCAAAGTGGGTACAACGAGACTCTTCGGTAATCTCATGGATCATCGACAATATTGATCCGGACTTGGTAAACCAATTTCTTGACTATCCAAACGCTAAGGAACTATGTAAGGGTATTGAAACCCTCTACAGCAGTGGGAGGGATGAACTCCAGATCTTTGATCTCACTACCAAAGCCAACACACTAACCCAGGGAAATGACTCCATTGAGGTCTTTTATGGGAAGATGATAGCAATCTGGAAGGAGATAGACCGGAGGACACCCAACCCCATGAAATGTGCCGAAGACATCTCAATTTACAACAAAATCATCCAAAGAAGCCGCCTATACCAATTCCTCGCCGGAGTTCATGACGGTTTTGATAAAGAAAGGAGGGATCTCTTGAACCAAGACCCTCTACCTACTGTTGAAACCGCCTATGCCACCATTAGACGCTAGATTGCAAGAACGGGAATTATGAAGGGGCAACCATCATCGGGAGAGACTCCCTCAGGCATAGGAAGCGGACTTGCGGTGAAAGGCCGATCAGGCAAGCCCTCATCTTGGCGAGAAACAGAAGATAAGACTAACCTGAGGTGCTCTCACTGTGGTGGTACAAAGCACACCAAAGAGGGTTGTTTCAAACTCATCGGGTACCCGGATTGGTGGCCCGACTCAAGGAAACGTGGACCCAAAGATCAAAGAACAACCAATGAAAGGAAGCCCCAAGCTTACCTCACTGCCGCCGGAAAAGGAGAAGAAAGAAGTGAGGTCGCCGGAGAAACAAACCTCACCACCACTGGAGGTAAGTTGTACATGACCACCGGCATACAGCCCTTTGAAGGGATAGAGAAATTAACCGGGAAAATTGGAGGACATAACTCCATGGATGAAGCACTAGAACATTGGGAAAAAGGAGCAAGGAGAGAGAAAGGCAAGGGGGTTGGACACAACAGCTCTTAAAGAAAAAGGGGGGCCTAGTCTTGTTAATACAAAAAATCCCACTCCACAAAAAACTCCACAAGAGACCCAAAAAAGTAAAACTACTCCTTATTTTCCCATACCCGAGAAAAATCACACCATTAATGGGGCCAGTTTTATATGCAAAAACAAAAACCCGGGGTGGATTTTTGATTGTGGAGCAACAGATACTATGACCTTTGACCCCCATGATCTTAATAAAATCAACCAGTCAAAAAAATCCCTTATTCAGACTGCTAATGGAGAGTGTGTTGAGGTGGTTGGAACCGGAGCTGTGGAGATTTCCCCCAAAATCCACTTGAAAAATTGTCTTTTAATTCCCCACTTATCTCATAAGTTACTTTCTATTAGTCAGCTTACCAAGGACCTAAACTGCATTGTTCTAATGTTTGCTACTGGTTGTATTGTGCAGGATGCTCGGACCAGGGAGATTATTGGGCATGGTACTGAGCGAGATGGGTTGTACTACGTCGATGAAGTGGTCCAACAAGGTAGCGCAGCACTAGCTCATGGGTCCACCGATCAACAACTATGGGTATGGCATCGGCGTCTTGGACACCCCTCACTTGGGTACCTGAAAAAACTTTTCCCTTCTTTAGCTAAGTCTTTTGTGTTCTTAGATTGTGAGACTTGTGTACTGGCCAAAAGCCATGAACATTTTTATGCTCCTAGTTCTAGTTGTACTAAAAAACCCTTTAGTTTGATTCACTCGCAGCCCCCGAATTTGAGATGCATGGTTTTTCGTACTTTGTTTTCTTTATTGATGACTGTACCAGGATGAGTTGGGTATATTTTTTGAAAACTAAATCTGAAGTCTTTGATGTATTTGTCGCCTTTTATAAGATGGTTTGCACCCAATTCCAAACACAAATCCAAATCTTACGATCCGATAATAGGGAGGGAGTATGTGAACTTGGACATGAAAAACTTCTTCTCCACAAATGGCCTTATTCATCAAAAAACTTGCCCTGACACCCCACAACAAAATGGTGTAGCCGAAAGGAAAAATCGAACCCTACTTGAAATAACCAGAGCCATAATCCTTGAATCCCATGTCCCTGCCCATTTTTGGCCCGAAGCCATTGCCACTGCCACCTACCTCACAAATCGCCTCCCCACAAAAAGCCTTAAACATAACACTCCTCTCGAGTGCTTACAGTCTTACATGACCATTCCCTCCACTAATACTCTTCTTCCCCGTGTATTTGGTTGTGTGGTCTTTGTTCACCTCCCCAAAAGAAACCGTCACAAACTTGAAGCTCGGGCCGTCAAATGTGTCTTTGTTGGGTATGGCATCGACCAAAAGGGGTATCGGTGTTTTGATCCTGTCCATAACAAGATGTATACAACCATGGACTGTGAGGTTTTTGAAAACACCTATTATTACGCCAACCATCCTCGGTCTCAGGGGGAGAGTCCAGTTGACGATCTCAGTTGGCTGACGTACCCTATGGTGTTAGATCAGGACCCTCCTGAGCAAGTAGGTAATACCACCGCGACCGCTCCGGCTGTTGTACAACCTACCACAACACTCACTCCGCCAGCTCAAACCCTGTCTGATGAGCATCCACAAGAGGTAAGTATCAATTTAAATAATACTAACTCTCCAGATGTCCAAGAAACACAATTGCAAGGCCCAACTGTTGACACTTGTAACCCAGAACTCCAATCTGAGCTTAGTGAAAAAACTCCTGCTTTGAGGTACCAATTACCTCCACGAAGTACAAGGGGCATCCCTCCTAGGAGATATGATCCAGAATTTGAAGCACAGAGATCTAGGTACCCAGTGGAAGAACCAGACAGGGGGAGTCTATCACAAACAGCTCTAGCCTTCAATACCGTCTTATATACCTCTGAGATTCCTAAAACTGCTGAAGAGGCCCTAAAACATAAGAACTGGGAGAAAGCTATGCAAGAAGAATTGGATGCACTCCAGAAAAATAAAACTTGGGATAAATGTGTCCTGCCTAAGGGAAAAAAGGTGGTGGGGTGTAGATGGGTGTTCTCGATCAAGTACAAAGCTGACGGGAAAATTGAAAGATACAAGGCTCGGCTAGTAGCTAAGGGATACACTCAGACTTATGGGATCGATTACTCTGAGACATTCTCCCCGGTAGCAAAAATTGATACTATCAGAGTCCTGTTCTCTATTGCAGCAAACAAAGACTGGCCCCTCTATCAGTTCGACGTAAAAAATGCTTTCCTACACGGGGAAATAAAAGAAGAAGTCTACATGCAAGCTCCTCCTGGCTTCACTCACACCTTCAAATCCGGTGAAGGATGCAAACTCAACAAGGCATTGTATGGCCTAAAGCAGTCACCCAGGGCTTGGTTCGGAAAATTCACTATGGCGATGAACAGGTTTGGGTATCACCAGAGCAACTCAGACCACACCTTGTTCCTAAAAAGGAAACAAGGCCTCATCACATGCCTCATAATCTATGTAGACGATATGATTATCACAGGGGATGATATGGCAGAAATTGAAGACCTGAAAAGAAAGTTGTTTCAAGAATTTGAAATGAAAGACTTAGGGAACCTTAAATACTTCCTTGGTATTGAGGTTCTAAGATCGAAGCAAGGAATTTTCATCTCCCAGAGGAAATACATACTTGATATGTTGGCAGAGGTAGGCCTGATTGACTGCAAACCAGCAGAAACTCCCATTATGACCAACCATGGGCTCAGAATCACTGAAGGGGCCAAAGCAGCAAATAGAGAGCAATACCAGAAAATGGTTGGAAAACTAATCTACCTATCACACACTAGGCCCGATATTGCATATGCCGTTGGAATAGTCAGCAGATTCATGCACATGCCCCAAATCCAGCACATGGATGCAGTCTTAAGAGTCTTGAGGTACCTCAAAGGTACTGTTGGTAGAGGAATCCTGTTCAGGAAAAACAACCACGTTGATCTTCTGGCCTATACAGATGCAGATTGGGCAGGTGACAGGGATGGTAGGAAGTCCACCTCTGGATACTTTACCCTAGTTGGAGGTAACCTGGTCACATGGAAAAGCAAAAAACAGAAGGTAACTGCATTATCGAGTGCAGAAGCAGAATTCAGAGGAATAGCAAAAGGGGTTGCAGAGGTTCTATGGCTTAGAAAACTTCTTAACGAACTCGGTTTCCCTCAAAGAAGGCCCTGTGAACTCTTTTGTGATAATAAAGCTGCAATTAGCATCTCAGAGAATCCGGTTCAGCATGATCTAACCAAACATATTGAAGTAGATCGTCACTTCATCAAAGACAATCTTGAAGGAAAAGTTATAAGACTGCCCTATGTCCGGTCCGAAGATCAGTTAGCAGACATCTTGACCAAAGCCGTTGGCCCCATCCCGTTTGAGAGTGTCTTGTGCAAGTTGGGCATCGTCGATCCCACGACCCAACTTGAGGGGGAGTGTAGGAAAATATAGGAAGTTATAATTTGTGATTCTCCTAATATTTAGTTTTAGGAAGCTTTCCTATAATTTGTGATTCTCTGTATATTTAGTTTTAGGAAGTTTTCCTCTCCTTATTATTTGCCCTTATTATAGGCTGATTATGGGCTTGATACTCGCCTAATTTAGGCTCCAGTTTGTGTATATATTTGAGGTATTCCCTCACCTAATAATACAGAAAACCATTAAACACAAAACTCTGTCTTCAAACTTTTCACCTACTTCATGTATATTGTATTCACAATGTATTTGCTACAACTGTTTTATTGAAGTTAAAGATCGTCTTATTAAAGTTTTTGTGTTAATTGCATTGGCGGATCCATCGGTATCCAATTCCCTAGCTAGTTCCTTCATGTTTAATTTGTACAAAGCTCCTCATTAGTCATCACTTAAAATTATTACTTCCACAAAGACTTTAGACTTTTTTTATCTTTGCAAATAGAGCTGACAGCCTGTGGATTGATTTTCTACTAGGAGTATATATCACGGATGAATTAATTAATCAATCTAGTAAAGTTCTTCACCGTAATTAAAAATTGATAAATCCCGTTCAGTTACGTTATTAAAAGAGAAGTTTTCGATATGTTTGCCTATATGATACTATCATGAACTGAACAAATCCAATATTTGACCTTAACAAAATGGAAGCCATTACTAGAGCATCACTCACTACTCTATTTTTCTTCATCCTTATCCTATTCATTACCTCACTCCAAGCAACTCCCAACCTTCAAAACTCCACAACCCAAGATCCGTATGCTTTGCTCCACGTAATACCAAACCCGGATGGCTCACTCACCCGCCCCGAACAATACTTTCCAACCGTCCCTCCTAATACTTCTAGTCTTTCCTACTCCAAAGACATCCCCCTCAACCCGGCAAAAAACACCTGGGTCCGAATCTACATCCCAAACGGGTCGGACCCTCCACGACACGGATCAAAGCTCCCTGTCCTTGTCTTCGCCCACAGGGGTGGGTTCGTCATACTTAGTGCAGCCACACCCAAGTTCGACGCTTTCTGCTCGAAAGCATCGAATCAACTCAACGCATTGGTGGTCTCCGTTGAGTATCGCCTTGCCCCCGAGCACCGTCTCCCCGCTGCATACGACGACGTTTTGGAGGCCTTGTATTGGCTCAAAGAGGGAAATGATGAGTGGATTAGAGCGTATGGGGATGTATCAAGGTGTGTTCTAATGGGGGAGAGTGCAGGGGGAAACATAGTTTACAACATTGGATTGCGGGTATCAACTTTGGTCAACGATCTCAAGCCTTTGGTTATCAAAGGTCTTGTTTTAATCCAGCCTTATTTTGGCGGAGTTAAACGGGTGAGGTCAGAGTTGAGGTTCGAGAATGCTAAGGTTTTGCCTTTGGTGGTCAATGATTTGTTGTGGGAATTGTCTTTACCAATTGGGGCTAATAGGAACCATTTGTATTGCAACCCGTTTTTTGGTGACGGGTCGGATAACTTGAAGGAAATACGAGATCTGGGTTGGCGGGTTGGGATGGTAGGATGTGATGGAGACCCGCTTTATGACCGGCAAGTCGAACTGGTTAAGTTGATGGAGAAACAAGGGGTAAGAGTGATTGCTAATTTTAGTGAAGGGGGTACCCATGGTGTGTTTACTGGGGAGCCTGATAGAGCTCAAGTGGTGTTCCAAGTTGTGAAAAGTGTGTTAGCTCCTTGTCTTGAGACTCAAATGCTGTAGACTTATAGTGCCCGTTTGTTAAAAAGTTTGTGATGATTATTGTGTCAATTATTTAGGGGCTTATTGTGTCATGATGTATAATTGTTGACCCATCTATTTTTAATTGCTTGATGTTATCAGTTTTTTTTAGCTATGGTCCTTTGCATCTCGGAATAGAGATTTGATACGTTAGTACTCCCTCACTTGATCCCAAATAAATTTTCTTTTTTTTTTTTGAGGTTAAAGTTAACAAATTTTTGACCGTTAATTTGTAAAAATTAAAATTGTGAAGACTTACAATAAATAATATGAGATAACAAGTTACAGAGAGAAAAAAACCCTAGCCTCCTTTTCTCTCTCAATATCTTGAAGTTCTATAGGGTATGAAATTGGGGCTGTCGTTGGTTATCTACCAGCGATAAGCCCCTCTTTCTAGTTGTTTTTTTCCTTTCTTCCATTGTTATTGAGTTTTTGTTTGAGTAGATCAATAAAATTCGCTCCATTGTGAGGTTTTAATCACTCCTTTTGGTGAGATTTCGATCAAATCAATTGTGAGGTAAATTTGACTCCTTTTGTGAGGTTCATTTTGACTCCTTTTGTGAGGTTAATTTTGACTCCTTTTTGTGAGGATTATCTCTTCATCTTTGGAGGGATCTTTGGTAGTTTCTGGTTTATGGAGTTCGGTAGGGTGTCCTCTGCTCAGAGGTTTTTTTTCTTGGCTACAGGACATCTCAGTCTCTATCTTAATGGTTCGGAATTGAAGGTAGAACGTGAAGTAGATAGTTTGGACTTCGGTTCGTTCATACGGGTATACTGCGAATCTTATTCTTCAAGAGTCCGTCTATAATGTCAGAGTGGTGCATTCATCAAGGCTATGACAGGGTCTTCCGCAAAGAGGCTGTGTTATAGAAAACAGCGATACAAAGGAAGCCGTTCGGAATTGTTAAATTTCAAGTGCTTGATAGTCTTTCTATTAGAATATTTTCTGATGTTTTAGATCCGTTTATTGTTGAATTTGATATCGTTTGTAGATGCCGTATGACCTATTATTAATGCAACTCCTAATTTTCCCTTCAAAAAAAAAAACAAAAAATAATATTTGCTAATAAACACATAAACCATACATCGCACGTAAATGTAACTAGTTGTTATCAAAGATTGGAACGTTCTCAAAGATAGCAACACTGGAGCAGGGTTGTCACATTTGGAACAAAAAAAAAAATCAAACATTGACTCTAGTCCCACCCTCCAATGGGGAAAAAATAACAGCATAATGACATTTTGCTAGTCAATGACCTTATTACTTGGAAGGCAAGGCGAAAGCAACTATAAAACCCATCCACCAGAAAAAGCTTAACTAACATCACTACATCAGTTTCCTCTGCTTCATCTACCTACCTCCCCTCCAATTTGTCCATTTCTCTTTCATCCATTCATCCCTCCCTCAATCAGTAGTTCCAGTCAATCGAAAATGTCAGACTCCCCCAACCCCAACTCATCATCCATGGATGATCTTTATGAGCAACACCACCTAATCCCCAACCCGGATGGCTCCATCACCCGCCTCCATGAGTTCTTCCCCACAGTCCCACCATCTGTCGAGGATCCGTCCTCGCTTTCGCTTTCCAAAGATGTTCAATTGAACCCAGTTAACAATACGTTCGTTCGTCTTTTTCTCTCCCGCCAAGCTATCACTGGACCGGTAGTGAATAAGCTACCGATCCTGGTGTTTGCTCATGGCGGCGGAATGATCATTTGCAGCACCGCCACCCCCATCTACCACGAGTTCTGCTCGGCAGCCGCGAGTGAACTCGGAGCACTTGTTGTATCCGTTGATTACCGCCTCGCCCCCGAGCACCGCCTCCCCGCTGCCTACGACGACGTTTTAGACGCGTTGACATGGGTCAGGGACGCAAAGGAAGAGTGGGTGATTAAGTATGGGGATTTATCTAGGTGTGTTCTGATGGGAGACAGTGCTGGGGGTAATATAGTCTACCAAGCCGGTTTAATGGCAGCGGCTCGGTTCGATGATTTAATTAAGCCCTTGATTATTCGTGGCTTGGTCTTAGTCCAACCATTCTTTGGTGGGTCAACCAAGACTGGTTCGGAGCTCCGATTAGTTGATGATACGGTTTTGCCTCTCAAAACGAGTCAGTTTTGTTGGGGGCTTGCTTTGCCCATAGGGGCTAATCAAAGTCATGAGTATTGTGACCCGAGTGCTGGTGGCGGATCAAGTTTGATAGATTTGGTTCGGGATTTGAAATGGCGGGTCGGGGTAATTGCTTCAGAAGGTGACCCGCTTAATGACCGGGCTGTGGAGTTGGCCAAATTGTTAGAGACGAAAGGGGTGGTTGTCAAATGCTTGTTTGATGGCAAGGATGTCAAGCACGGATCATTTGTTACGGATAGCACTACGAACAAGGAAAAGAGGAAGGAACTGCTTAATTTTCTCATGGATTTTCTTTCTTAGTTAAGAGACTTATAATTTTGTACCATGTTCACGAGATGCTATAAATTAGGGGTGAAACTTAGGGTGCTTAGTTTACACAGTTTAGTTTAGATGTCAATTCTGTTATTTTAAATTAAGTTAAATGATGTTTAGTTCACTTCAGTGATGTTGAGTTTAAAAACATATTATTGGTCTTATATATCAAATTGGGTTCAATTCAATTCAATTGTGTCCTGTTCAATTCAGTAGTGTCTAGTTCAATTCAGTAGTGTCCAGTTTAGTGATATTGAATTCAGTTCAATTCAGTTCTGGTAAGTTCAACTCTAACAAACGCATCCTTATTCGGATAAAAACCAATGTCCGTCCAAACTAATCCAAACTGAATTAGTCAATTTAGATTGGACTTTTGCAATTTCGGACTAGATTCGGACTCAAAAAATAAAAAATTTGGATTTGGATTCGGACTCGACCCTTTAAAGTCCAAACCAAAATTTTTGAATAAAATATAATTTTTTATTTTTATATCTTTATATACATGTGAATATGTAGTTTAAAAAATCTATCTATTGTTGACTCACTTAACCATATTCTTTTCATCGCCTACATGTTGTATTGCATAGCATACTACTTCGTTTGGTTTTGTTCTACGATGCATCCCTATTGCATTTCATTTTGTCTCACTCATGTTCTATAACGCAATATGTTTTGTTTCGATCAGTTCCTATTTCGTTCAGCTTCGTCTCGCTTCTTATCCTTCTATTTAAAAGAACATGACATCTTCATAAAATCCCAAAACCTTATGTAACGTTTGCACCTTACACTAAATAGTATTTTCAAAAAATATTTTTAAAATTATGTATTTATATATTTAGTTATTTACAAGTATGTATGATCAAAGTGTTATTTTAGACGAATGTAGTATTATAGAGTATTTAGTTATTTACATTTGTGTATGGTCAAAGTATACTCTATTCCTCCCAATTATACTTTCCATTTGGTTTTCACACAGTTTTCAACACAATATTTTGAACATATAAAAAATTTAGGTATATAAAAATAAAAGTTTGGAAAAAATTGTTATTGTAAAAATAACAATATAAAAAAGAGTATTTTTCTCTTTTAAATTTTCATTTTTTTTCACAAAATCAATATAGCCAAAAAGACAAAAAGTCAAATGAAAAACATCATTGGAACGGTAGGAGCAGTAAATGTATGGATCGCTAGATTATTGTTTCCTGCGCTTCTGTGTAAATATGGACTACTGCTGGATTATGGTGTGGTATGTTTATGGAAGCGTTATTTAGTACTAAACTTATCTGAACTAAACTGAATTGAACAAAATTTTATATAAGACAAAAAATAAGCTTTTGAGCTCAGCACCACTAAAATATATATTTTTTTTGGGTAAAAATTAGAACATTAATATTAAACATATTCAAAAAGGCCTCTGTAATTAGTCCGGCTTTGGCCTCATACAACCTAGTCTGTCCTCCTGCACAATAATATTACAAGCCAGGGGAGGGGAGTTCCAAAACACTTTTGTTCAAAATTAGTACAATCCGATCGAGTTAATTTAGCTAGTTTATCTGCTGCCCTATTTCTGCTTCTGTCTTCAAACTTGATGATTATTGTAGGGTTCCTACTCAGCATTGCCCTGCAATCCATTATCAAATTGATCAGTTTATAATGACTCTCATCCTTGGATGAGATCAGATTAACCGCTTTCTGTGAGTCAGTAGTTATTTCAACATGATGCCAGCTCTGTTGATTAGTCCATTTTAGATTTAGGATAACAACTTTCAACTCTACATGAAGTGCATTTGATGCTGTTGTTTTTCTGGAGAATCCTCCTTTCCATTCCACCAAATGATCCCTGCAAACACTTGCACATCCTGTCTCGAGATTTTTTTTTTTGTAAATGATGCATCAACATTTTTTTTTTGGTGAAATGATGCATCAACATTAATCTTAAGCGAGTTTAAAGGTGGGGGTATCCAAGGATCATGATTAGCTAGTATGTGGGAAATAACCTGTGGTTGGGTTTACTAGAAAGGTTTAAGGTTTCTTGATTTGGCTTTGAATGTAGAGAGTTGAAAAACTCCCAAACACCACTAAACTGAATTGAACATCACTTAATTGAATCGTAAATCACTTAATTAACCGTATAAATTCTAAACAGCACACCCTTTATAGACTGTGTTTATATATAGTTCTACTAGGATTTTACAAAAACTTATTTGTTCACACGCTTTTGCAAAACAAGTATTCAAGCATTTTTTCTTTCCGACAACTAAAAACTGGAGTAGAAATTGTCATCATAGAATTGTAACACTGGAGCAGTAGTTGTCACAATTGGACCCAAAAAATCAACACATTACTAGTCAATGACCTCAGTACTTGGAAGGCAAGGCAAAAGCCACCATAAAACCAAACGCACCAGCAAAAGCTTAACATCGACCAGTTTCCTCTGCTTCATCTACGTACCTACCTCCCTTTTCATTTGTCCATTTCTCTTTCATCCATTCCTCCCTCAATCGGTAATTCCACTCAACCCATGGATGACCTTTATGAGCGACTCCACCTAATCCCCAACCCCGACGGCTCCCTCACGCGCCCCCACGAGTTCTTCCCCACTGTCCCTCCGTCTGTCGAGGACCCGTTCCAAACATGATGATCAATTACCACCTCCGCCTTATACTAGTTTTTGTGTTAAGATGCACAATCTTAAAAAAGAAAGTTGTAATAGTCATGGTGGAATTTCTAGGTGATCATGAGGTCTAATTTGATACGCAATATAATATTGTACCCATCAGCCAAAGTTAATCACTTCAAGGCAATATGAAGCAGTCGTAAGGACCCTAGGACAGCGGCTCCAAATGGGCCGCTAAACAAATGCTTGTTTTTTTATTCCCAATTGACCCTAACACTTAATCAGACTCTCGCTCACACAATAAACATTTTCTCTCACTCAACCTTCGCTGAGCAAATGCTTGTTTTGTATTTGGAATCAGTGTTTCTATATTTGTTAGAAAATAACTTTGTTGATTAATGGTGCCCTTGTATTGCATTTACAGCACAACCGCTGTCGTAAGTCACTTACAACAGCGGTTGGTCAACGACCGCTATCGTTTGTTAAAGCTAAGTCAAGAGTCAAACTTGACCGACCTACGATAGCGGTCAGATTGGAACCACTGTCTTAAGCCACCTACGACAACGGTCAACACGGAATCGTTGCCGTAGGTGTTTGACATACTACTACACTCGAGACAAAACATGGTCGGAACCGTTGTCGTAGGCCCAAATCGACCACTGTTGTAGGTGTTTTTTTGGTGTAGTGTGAGTTACCACCTCCGCCTCTTACTAGTTTTTGTGTTAACATGCACAATCTTAAAAAAGAAAGCTCTAATGGTCGATGGTGGAATTTCTAGGTGATCATGAGGTTAATTTGATCCGCAAGAGACTTATTAGAGGATCTGTTTGATTCACCTGAAAAAACTAAACTGAGCTAAACTAATTTTTTTTAATTTACCGCGTTGACCATTTTAAAATTATCCAAACATATTCAATATTAGACTCATTTTTAAAAGTATACTTTGAGATTTTTATGATGACATAGTTATCATCATTAATTTATTTTTGAATAAAAAGTTATCTGAGTGATAAATTTACTCATAAACCGATGAACTGGACTGAACTGAATTTAAGTAAAATTAAACTGAATCAAAGAGAGGCTTATTGTTTTACATATTACTACAATAGTACAATGTTTTTAATGCTAGTAAACTACCTAGTTCAATTCAATCTCAATCTCTCCAATCCAAGAAGGTTGAAGTCTTCAATGATTCTATCACGCCAACTCATAGGAAAGTGCTTTAACGTATCTCTTTCCTTTTGGGAGTTGAATATTAGTAATGCACAGTAGATAAGCAGCCAAATCGTGGGCAACATCAAACATACATACAACAAGTCATGGCAAAGATGGGGTGTGAAAATAGCAGCAGTACTCATCATGAGATGTGTAACGACCGTCTGTTGGAAGTGCTTTCGAGGCTTCCAGCCAAGTCTCTTATGCGATTCAAGTCTGTTCCTAAACAATGGTTGTCTTTTATCACCAATCCCGACATTGTCGAGATGCATCACACCCGTTCCTACACTCGAAAGGATGCTTCTACCCTTGTCATACCTCCCTGGGCCTTCTAACCATGTTACCCTACGAGTCGACCTTATAATTACTTCGTTACTCTTGATATGATCAAGAACGCAACCGAGAGTATTAGCACTGCTAGGGCAATCATTCATCATGACTTATCATTGCTGCCCCATTATATCAACAGGAAATCAAACATCCTCAATGGTTTGATATGCTTCTATTATTTTTATGATTATGGCACGCCTTACAATTACGACGAAATAGGCATGATCTATCTTTATAATCTCACAACTCGTGAAATCCTGTCTCTCCCTACAAGTAGAACTACAACAACAAGATCAAGGATTACTTGCTGTCGTTGCTTCTTAGGATTTGATCGAACAAATAAGAAGTACAAGGTGATTTGTCTTTGGAAAGATGAAGGTAATGAGTTTGATCCGGTGGAAATCAGAGTGCATACTATGGGCAGTGAGGACAGTCAATGGAGGCACGTAGACATATCCTGTATCGGTAGTAGTGGACTCAGTTATCTTCGTTGTGATGGGTTTAAAGATGAAGATGTTGGCTTTTGTGTTGACGGGGTCCTTTACTGGACTTCAGAAGTGGTCGAGGCTAATCAGTCTAGTACAAGAGTCATAATTATGTTCAATGTTGAACACGAGAATTTCATATTTATCAAGTATCCAACAGTGGCCACTTTATTTTGTAAATTAATCTTAGCACATATTTAAGGTCATTTTTCAGTGGTTGGGTACTCTTACATGCACTGCCCAGGAAAAAATCAAGCTTTGGAAATTGAGATTACTTTGTGGAAATTTATAGATGGAAAAGACAATGACAAACCTTTGTGGACAACAAAGGATACTATCTGCATTTTTCCCGCGGTTGATCGCGTAAGAAACAAGGCTTGGTGCAATCGTTTCGGAGAAGTGTACTACTGCCTCTTCTGTCGTCCCCCATCTTCAGATGAGTTTATTGTTAACTACTTTGATCTGAACACTGGTATATATGAGGAGCTACGAATAAACGACCCTGAAGGATTACTTTCTAATGAAGATCGTCACTTTAACCCTTCTCTAGTGGTTGAGAATATCATTTCCTTGAAGAGCATGACAAAGCACATGTTAGTTATATGATGCACCAAAAATTACTCAAATTGTTTCCTGTATGGAGAGTTTTTGTGGTAATTGCATATAGCTATAGACATTACTTTGTACAATGTAACTCCCCTGTATAGGATTGTGTTCCTTTCTTTCTTTGCTTTTTTCACATCTGAGATTACATTGTTTTTCTTATCAACAAAGAGTTACTAGAACCTCTCTTCTCCCTTTAACGCACTGATGATGCTTTTCCTGCTTGCAAACAGGTCTAGAATGCTTTAATGTTTCATTGCCTGCGACCTTGCTTGCTGAGTTCTTGTGTGCACTTTCTTCGTTTCCTTGAAACTTCTGACTTTCTTGTTCTCTTTTCTGATAATGGTATCTAGTTAGGTTGATTCTTGTTTGTCACCATTACAAACAGGCTGTAAGTTTCGACATTCCCTTTTATTTTCATTCTTTTCTTTTGAATAATCTGACTTTGTTTTCCATGAAATTCTATATTCTTTTTTCTCTTACTGCTCATTCCTTTTTCGGTTTGGTTTTCTATTGAAGAATGCAATTGACTGAGGATCCATTAGATCAAACATGTGGGCAGATAACGCCTCAGCTATTGTAAGTTTCGACATTCCCTTTCATTATCAATGGCAATGTCATCTCAAAAACAAACTTACAAACTTCGTCCCAGAACCCTGTGTCCTACAAAGATACTTTGACATAGGTATGACAATTGTAGACTAAAACTGCAAAAATCTTAACAATAGCTGAACCCATTGCAAACTTCATTTCTGATACAATTGTATTTGTATGCTTATGCGTATGCACATGACAAATATAACATTGAAGAGAGGGGTACTGTTTTAACTCAGCTGTTTACATGAAGCCGACATAATAGTCCTAGGGGGGAAAATACTACATCCCATACCAACAACATTTCAATCACATAGCCCTGAATTATCCACAAAATCAAATGGAAGGACATATAAATCCACCTGTGTTCTATACAGAACATAATATGTACACAAAGATAAGGTGACCAGAACATACAATGGGCAACCAATGCTGTTCGAAGTCACAACAATAAGAAGCTGGTCTTCATTCCTGATGAAAATCGAGATTAAATTTAAGAGCCTCAAGGTAGATCAGTTCTCTCATCTGCTCAATGGACAAATCTTTTTGCTCAAAGTCGAAGTTAATAGGACTGCATACAGGCTCGTCCTCGAATCTCTTGATGCCAGGTATACTGTCCAGATAAGGATGTGCAAGTGCATCTTCAACTGAAGAACACAATAGTCAAATGTCATGGCTAAAGAAAATACTAGTTGGAGATGATAGAAAAATAAAAGGGGGGGGGGGGGAACATATGAACTAATAGCAATCTCAAACATTTTCAAGGTCTCAAACATGGAAACATTTGTAATGTACATTTCACACAAGCCCGCACTTCCTCTCCCCCATCCCCCTTTCCTCGGGCCAAAAAAGAAAAAAAGCTATTTGAGTCATCGACAACAGCGAATACATTCAGCTTACCTGTGATTCTTTGTCTAGGATCAAATATCAGCATTTTTACTAGCAGATCATTCTCATTTGCCGAGAGTAGAAGATGTGGAAACACTTCAGCAAATGACTTCATGTGATACTGAGGTAGCTGATGGAAACGTGTTTTCGCATCTTCATTCAGAAATCTTAACTCTCGTTCAGAAGGGGTGCCAATCAGCTGCAACATACATATCAACATATTTTGTTAAGCTAAGAGATCATTACACATAAACTGACATGACAAAACAGAATTAAAAGGCACATGTGAAGATATTTCATATACCTACTAAATTGTCCAAGATGGGTTATTTAAAACATCATATCCAGGTAGCAAGCAAGAACACATTTACACAATTTACAGTCCTACGCACCTCATTCATAGTATTGCATACGTTAAGTGTGTCTATTTGCAGTTCTGCTCAGTTATGGCTCCAGATAAAAGATTAATAAATTGTATTAAAAAAGTAACTTCACATTTACGAGAATTAAGATGGCAGCACAATAAAAAGACCACATATATACCTCTAAAATTTGGCGCAACTGCTGCTGATCATTACCTCTGAAAGGAAACAGAACTTTACGGTCCAGCAACTCCACAAAAATACAACCAACTGACCATATATCAATAGCCGCAGTATAATATGAGGTACATAATAGTAGCTCTGGCGCCTGATACCCTTTTGTGCCCACATTATAAGTCATGGATTTGGATTTAACGCAAGCTAGTCAAAATCACAAATTTTTATTTTCAGTTCGTCATTCAGCAAGATATTTCCAGGCTTCAAATCCCTGTGCAGAACATCTGCAGAGTGTATGTACTTAAGTCCACGAAGTATCCGGTACAAGATAGACTGCAAAATGACATGTAATCAGAGCTTATAAGGGCAAACTCACCATTAATGAGCAAGGTATACATTTTGGTATTGTAGTGCTTCCAGAAAGTAATGGAACTGAAAGCCACATGGTCGCACGTTTGACCATGAAATGAGCAATTGATGAGGAACTCCCAACAGAAATATAATGGTAAGTCAACAAGTTTCATATATACAGAAATAAGGCAGATAGCACCAAAGGGAGGGCAATAGGCATGTAAATGTAACGCATGGTGAGACAGAGCTGATCATCTTTCATGTTTTAACAAACTCATAAGCATGATTTCATGAAGGAAAGGCTGACACTTATAATAGTACCTGACATGCACTCTCTGATAAAGCTGGCACGGACTGAATCACTTGATGGAGATCAGTGTTCATCCACTCACATGCAATGTATACATCGTTAAAAGCATCCCTTCTTCGAGGAGGTATAATATCTCTGATCGCAACAACCTGCAAATCAAAGGCAAAACAGTTCTTCTTCACACCACAAAAAATGAGTTCAATTTTCAAGAGAGGACACAAATCAATGGATAACGAGTCCCCAATGAAAGCACAACAGAAAAGATAGTGCCTTCAATCACAGTGACTACCTTGATCCAACCCAACTATTATGCTCAACTAACGAAGACCATATTTAGATTGTATCAATATGAAGTGAAAAGTTACAACTTACAAGCATATGCTTTTCTGCCCTAGAGAAGCTCCACTAAAACAATCAAACATCTTCAAAACTATATGCAGAAATAGAAATTTGAAAGCCAATATCAAAGGGCAAATACAAAAAACTCATAATATGGCCATCTTTAAATCTGGCCAGAGGATGCTAGAAGCATTGCTTACATAATACATACATTATTTTGACAATAGTACATCAGGAATGAGTATTTAGTTTTCAAGCAAGCAATTACAAGCTCAATTATGGGTATGTCAGCCCTTTTGGTATAAAATCTTCTGTCCCATTAGAGCTTTGCGCGCTTCAGGTCTAGTTCACATGGCTTATATCTGATACCAAGAACCAAAAGGTGGTAATTTTATCTAGGATACACAATGTACAACAAAAGTATGCCTCCAAACATTGAATGGATGAATAGAGACGGTCCTGACTCAGGACTTACAGCAATCTTGACCAATGAGATAGTGAAAAGAATGTGATATCCTGCCATGTTCAAATGTTTTCACCCAAGAATGAGTTTTATTCTATTTTGAAGCCAGCGACTTTGAAATTGCTTAAATTGACAACAACGATTCAAGTCTTATATCTAGGCTCAGGGCAAGTTAGCAAAAGGCATTTCCAAAACTACCTTGAACACACAATTTGAACAGCTTATTGGTAAAGAGGAAGTGAAGTATACTTAATTACATTTTTAACTGGTTGCAACCAAGATACATGATCTTGTACTATACTCTATCCAAGAAGAAACTATAACAATCCAGTAGCAAAAACCAAAAATTTACTCACTGACATTTTCATGATGCAGATTTTTTAGATGATCTCCCTAACCGTCTGCTTATTTTCAAAAGCGTTGGCAATCTTCTTGATTGCTACCTTGTTTCGTGTCTCTAAATTCACAGCCGAACTACACATCAACCCACCAAGCAATTAGAAAGATAATGAAAACCCACTAAGCAATTAAAATGATAAAATCAGAGGGGAGAGAAATAATTATACCACACTACACCGTAGACGCCTCGACCAAGAACGATGGGGATATCACTAAAGTCGTATTTATCAGTCACTTCAAAATTAATCCCAGAAAAGTTATATTTCAAGAACCGAGTTACTGGTTTTGATGGTGGTTGCCGAGATGGCTGTTTTACTGGTTTTGACGGTGGTTGCCGAGATGACTGTTTTTCTGGTTTTGTGGAGTGGTGGTGGTGGTTATAACCGAATCGTTCTGATCCCTTCGTAGACGTGATTGATTCACGACAACTAATGCGGAACAATGATATTGAGAATAACTAAATAGAAAATGAGACACACAGATTTACGTAGAAAACCCCTAATCTGAGAAAAAAATCACGGGCAGAAGAATAACATTTTACTATATCAATGTAGATTACAAACGGGAAACCTTCCCAACACAACTGTGTCTCTCAAAACTCACATGACTCTCTTAATGAATGAATTAGTGAATTGCTATTTACCGTCCAAAATTACTACCTACCACCCTTGAAAAATACAATTTTGCCCTTTACTTCCTCACCCTCTCCTCCACACCCTTCACCCTCTCCCTCTCCTCCACACCCTTCACCCTCTCCTCAACCACGTTTAATCACGACAGCAATGGCTAGTGGCAGCGGCGGCGGAGGCGGCGGTGGGGTAAGTTTTAAATATTTTTTTTTTTCTCCGTTTTTGTGTCGGGCGTCTGCAAATGGCGCCTCACCCATGGGTGAGGCGTCTGCTGATCTCGCCTGTCCCATGGGGCAGGCGGAAAACATTGCCGCCTTCCCCATGGGGCAGGCGAGATCGGTAGACGCCTCACCCATGGGTGAGGCGCCATTTGCAGACGCCTTATCCATGGATGAGGCGCCATTTGCAGACGCCTCACCCATGGTTGAGGCGTCATTTGCAGACGCCTCACCCATGGGTGAGGCGCCATTTGCAGACGCCCGAGACAAACGGAGTAAAAAAAAAAAAATTAATAATAGTGTTATTATTATTATTATTATTATTATTATTATTATTATTATTAATATTAGTGTTATTATTATTATTGTTGTTATTATTATTGTTATTAATATTTTTATTATTATTATTATTATTATTATTATTATTATTATTATTATTAATTAATTAATTTCTGATTTGCTACATTATTATTGTTGTTATATTAATATTATTATTATTATATTTTTTTTATTATTATTATCTTTAGTAGTAGTAGCAGTAGTTGTTTATTACTGATTATTTTTTAATTAAAAATATGAAATGATAGAGGAGAGGAGGAGCCGGTAAATCGATGCCGAGGTTAGTCAGCGAACTAGGTGGTTCAGGACCGCGTCACACGAGGACGCGCGGGATTGATGCCTCTATACGGAGACAGAGAGAGGCAGTTCGGATGAGGGAGGCTGAGGAACACGATTACGGATCGAGCGAGTTCTACTCCGAGGATCAGTCCATGGACGAGGATCAGATTGGCGTCGAATCATCCTCCGTGATGTGGCGCGTGGCGAAGGGCAGAGGCGGTAAGTTTGTTAGTACTGGGTCGTCCAGTACTAGCAAACGATCTAGAGCGGAGGACGACACTACGTGGCTTGTTATAGGGGCTGTGCCCGGTGGACCGGCGGATGATAGCGTCATACCGAGCTTCCTGGGCCACGTAGCGTCTCGTATGTGGATGGGAGAGACGAGGGGTCTCTTGAAGTGTCAGAACCGATTCAGTGTCTGTCAGCGGCTGAGTGAGTGGCGAGCGGAGATGTCGCCCGAGGTGAGGGCCCAGATCGAGGGGACTGGGTTATCACACCTGACAGACATTATGTTCAGACATATCGACTTCCCCCTGATATCTGCATTCGTTGAAAGGTGGCAGCCGGATACGAACTCGTTCCACATGCCGTTCGGAGAGATGACCATCATGTTGCACGATGTATGGCATATTCTTCGGATTCCTGTAGAGGGACAGCTCATTTCCAGTGAGGGACGGGATGGACAGCTGCAGGCGACAGCCATGGAGGTTCTCGGGGTCACCCAAGATGTACTGATGCGTAGCCACTGGCAGGGCGGTGGGGTCCTCACGGAGTCGGTTTTTGACCTTTGCCTTACTGTTGACCGAGTCGAGGACATCCAGGCGGTAGGTTGGATGTGGTTACTTATTGGATCCACCTTGTTTGTCGACAAGAGTGGTAACCGTATTAGACCCTCCTGCGTGATGGAGGTGAGGGACGGTGTCGGAACGGCGCATGAGTTCTCTTGGGGATCTGCTGCCCTCGCCTTCCTATATCGTCAGCTCGGTATAGCTAGTCGAGGGGATTCTCAGGGCATCTGCGGATGCCTAACTCTCCTCCAGGCATGGATATACGAGTACTTTCCCTCCTTCCGACCTCATCGGGAGCGGATGGTTGTCGGGGACGGCGAGGCTCCCCGTGCGTGCGTATAGAGTGCCTAGGCTGAGGGCAAGGACGTGGTTTGACTGCACTCCTTACGTAGACGCTTGGATCAGCTGCGAGCGTCAGAGGTACGTCATGCAGTTATCGGTGTTCATGATTTATTTCGTCGTTTGCTATGTTTTTTTTACTTCACCGTAACTTCAACATTTCTACGTAGGTGGTGTGGCTGCCGTACAGTTCTGACCCGGTTGCATCTGTACCGAGGACTGTATTCATCGGGTGGCTACGGTATCGGGATATTATCGAACCGTACATGCCTAGTCGTTGTTTACGACAAATTGGGTACGTACAGAGTATCCCTTTCCCGATCACTAGGCCAGAGAGAGCGATCAGGTCATGGAGCAGTCGTTCGTACAGGGTTGTCTACCCCGTACGAGTATCATCTGATGCCTGGCGTATGTTCCCGGGAGGTTACATGCTTGTTCTCCATGGGTTTCAGGCATCCACGTCAGATCCCACAGCATGTACGGATGACTACCTCGAGTGGTACTACCGTCACTCCCATCCTCTGCTGACACCTGACGATGCAGCACCTGGATCTGTGATTCCTCCACGATCCAACAGCGATTATGTAAGTGATTAACTAAAATGAATTCGTGTGTATATATTTTTTTACGTATTACATATCTCTGAACTCACACTCATTGTTACTTTTTTGCAGTGGGTGAATCGTCTAGCCGTCGCATTTGAGTCTTTCATTACTTTGATTCCTCCGGAGCAAGCGGAAGGTCCTCGATCGGTTATGGAGGAGTATATGAGAGATTGGCGGGCTGCCAAATGATGTATTACTTATATGACCCTAGATGAATTTGTTATATTTTTATGTTGGAGTTTCATTGTTGTTGTTATTTATTTGTGTTATTGTAATTTGTTGTTTTTTATTTACCTTTTTTGTTTTATTGTAATTTGTTGTTTTATTTACCTCCAATAATCACGAAAAAATATAACATGCAAAATATAACAATCACACAAAAATGTGACAATGATATAAGTAGAAAAATATAACAATCACGCAAAACATTCAATTACGTCAACCTCGCTAAACGATCCCAATGTGCTCTTCGCCGAACATACATTTGCTCCCAACCAGCGACACTATCAGAACGGGAAGTAAACCATGATGCGTATATCGGAGGAACAGGAAAATCTGACCCTAAATTCAGACGGACATAATGCATGTAAGAATCACCTAAATGACCTATGACAAATTCCCTAGTTGGACGTGTAGCAGTCGAAGGTGCTTGCAACGGTAGCACAGTGGAACAAGCATATAACCCCCTTCCGCTGCCGTATCCGAATAACATAATCGCTGCATTGAAGAGGTTGGCAATCGGGAACAAATCCTCAAGTACTATTATCCAGTGATCATCGTGACACGCACCTCCGTCCCACATAATACGACGGTAACCAGCATCGACCCCGTCAACGTATATGTTTTCGTACAATGCTCGGTTAGCTAAGATTTCGTTTGCAATGCAAACTCTCGTCAATCGCCATTGCTCTTGGTCTCCGAAAACGTAGTCCGCAATGACACGGAAACCGCAATTACCATCCCCAACCACATCGAGATATCCTTCAATGAAAGGTATGATGATTCCCGGAATTTTGTTAACATGATAGAATTCAGTGATATCTATTCCGTGTCCATCTGCAAGACAATATAATAGAAAGTCATTAATAGTACTTATCAAAAAGTACTTAACAACATTATGTACATGTTAAAAAATTATTTCATACCAGTACTCCGCACGACGTTACTCGATGAGGATGAGCTACGACCACGCCCGCGGCTCGAACTGGATGACCTAGGGCGACCACGACCCCTCTGGGAGTACTCCCATGAACTAGGATCACATCTGGTAGAGGAACTCCCTCTCGGTCGACCTCTGACTGTCGTGTTTGCTTCCGGCTCGATGTAACTCGCTTCATCAGGATGAAGCTGCTCATTGATAAGGACAGATATGTTGCGCACAACTGCCCGGTCGCTTGAGTTAACCTCGTCGACGAGAGAGTGAAAGTATCGATGGTCCTCAGATGGATGCTCAGTCATGTCAAGCGTAGCTATCTCCACTGCATCACTAATAACGAGTGTTCGCCAAAATTTGTGGACACTATTCAAGCTAATTGGCGTGCCCGTATCCGTGGCCGTTTTCAACTCACACGCACACGGGATCTGATGAGTGGATCTCAATACACAACCGCAACGATCAAATACTTGGTGACTCAATTCTCTCATCCTCTTCAGCTCATCCGATAATATTTCTAAGCAGTAATGGGAAACATACCCGCTCAGATAGTTGAATGGGAAACCCGAGTACATCACACCTCTTCGTCTTCTGCACTCTTCAAGTGTGTACTTGATCTCAGTTAGTTGTGACTCGATTGACTTGTTGACCTTGTTCCAAACATTGTCCAAAGCTCCAGTTGAGGAGTTCAACCACTGTTTTAGCGCGGCATGTGCACTCTCCACCCTGCAAGTCGTAGTGTTGCCAAGGTGTAGCACCTTATTCGTCCACGCAGCTACAAACATCTCTTTGTATCTCAGCCAGGTCTCCACTACATAGGATATCACGTGAGGGTAAGAACTCCAACTATCCTTCATCGTACGCACTGCTCTATCGTACTCAGCTTCTGTGGAAGCTTCCATGATAAATTTCCACTTCCCGTTCTTGAACCTCTGCGCGGCGACCTTATCTTTTCCACAAAATCTGTACACTTTGTCTTCAACGACTTTGTTAATGTGCCATGTACAGAGCAAATGGGCACTCTCGGGAAATATCTCTCTAATAGGTGTCATCAACCCTAGCTCACGATCGGTCAAAATTGCTGTTGGGTGTACATCATTTCCAATAAGCATCCTCAACTTATCTAAGACCCACGCATAGCTTGCCTCAGTCTCATCCTTCATAATGGCATAAGCTATGAGGAAGTTCTTATTGATTGGAGTCATCCCCACTATCTCAAGAAACGGCATCTTATACTTGTTTGTTTTGTACGTGGAATCTAAGCCAATCAACCAAGGAAAAGACCGAAGTAACTGAATTGATGTAGGGTGTGCCATGAACACGTGAGTTACCTCATTAGTAGCTGGGTCGGCTCTTGTCCAATGTACATACTTATTCTCCACAGCTAAATGATGAAACTGACCAATGACATCTCTCTCTTCAAAATCAAGTTTCCTTATACGATCTCTGTAGCTGTACACATGTTGTCTAGTTGCATTGTCCTCGGGAAATTTTTCCTTAATAGCGGCCAAGATAGCACATGGCTTTGTTTGTGCCGAAGTCATGTCACGAACGAGTTGCTTTGACCCAGGACTAAGACCACTCATCTGACGATATCCCTCAGGAAACACAGCAAAGTCATGGTTGTGCGTACCCCTAATCCCAGGCAATGTGACAATCATCCAACTACTGGACCCATACACTTGCTCAGCTCTTAACTGGAACGTACATTTACAAGCCTTTGTTTTCGTATTCTTCCAAGCAGCAGTATCTAAGTCTCTTAATTCCCCTCTGTAGCGTTCACCTCGATTGCATCTTAACAATTTTACGCTTCCATTGTTCTTGTGTGACGAAATTATCAACTCAAACCCGATAGTAAGGGCAATTTGTTTTGCCCAATTAATTGCATCTCTATCACTATCAAATAACTCATCAGTGACGAAATGCGTACTGTAATCAACACCATCACCACCGAACCGCTCCAAACGAATCTAACGAAAACAACGAAAACAATGTTAGCTTAATCTTAAATTCAAACGTCTATCAAAACCGACTGAACCAAGGGACAGGCGTCTGAAATTTCCGTCTGGACCATGGATGGGATGGAAATCACGGACGCCTTCACCATGGTTGAGGCGTAAATCTCAGCCGCCTGAACCATGGTGTAGGCGTCAGTGCTTGACGCCTCATCCATGGTGAAGGCGTCCTTGATTTCCGCCCCATCCTTGGTCCAGGCGGAAATTGCAGACGCCTCTTCCATGGATGGGGCGGAAATCACGGACGCCCGTTCAAATTCTGCGGAAAAAAAAATTTACCTCGGCCACCGTCGACGGCACTTCCTGGTCGTCGGCAGACATCCGCGGCCGTTGCTTGAGTGAATGTTGATGAAGGTTGGGTATGAGAGTGGGTGGTAGAGAGGGAGAATTGATGTGAGAGTTAGAGAGGGAGAGGATGGGTGAAAATGTGAAGAAGGGCAAAATTGTAATTTTTAGGGACGGTAGGTAGTAATTTTATGGCGGTAAATAGTAACACCCATGAATTATTGACACCCTCATACTTAACGCTCATAATGGAACATCTTCATGTTGATGGTGGTTTTCACACACCCTCTTAATGGTGGTTTTTACACACTAATAGTGGTGTTGTACAGAATACCGCATAACCCAATATAACCTAACATAACTTAAGGTACAATAACGTAACCAACGAATTAAAGGCTTCATCAGTTTCTTGGCTGTCTATAGGAGGCAATGTAGGGGGAGCAGAATAAAAAGATGAAGAATTATTACAACGCATTGTAATTGGTTGTAATTTCTCCAAATCAGCATAATCCAATGGCCCTAATCGAGGTGGTGGTGGTGGTAATAGATCATATTTGGTGTCCTCCATTTCGTAAAGTTGCCGTGGCGATAATGATGATAACGAAGATGATGGCGGTGATAATGAAGATGATGGTGGTGGTGATTCTGCCATAATGAAGATGATGTTGCTGTTGGGCAAAATGATGGTTCTTGAGTTGCTGTTTAATTCTCTGTTTTATAATGTCTAGCCAGTGAACTGAAAACTGACGGTTTTTCCCGCCTGTAACTAACTGCTCTCCCTAGAACCTAACTAATGCGATTTTTTTGGTAATTAGTTAATGCGATATTTAATGATGTGGAGTGCAATCACACAAGGTAATACAATATGTTAAAAAAGATAAGTTAACTAACTGCTCTCCCTAGAACCTAACTAATGCCATTTTTTTTGGTAATTAGTTAATGCGATATTTAATGATGTGGAGTGCAATCACACAAGGTAATACAATATGTTATAAAGGATAAGTTAACCATTTTGCCCGGAAAGGTGCAAGGTTATGAGTTCATGAATTCCCTCTTTACTGAGCTTGTTTGACTATTGTAAATCAAAAAAAATTGTATGAGGCGGTCTCAAGGTGAGGCCTCTCATACAAGCATGATATCATGCCGACGTCATGCTTGTATATGGAGGTAGCCTCACCTTGAGGCGGTGTCATACAAGACTTATTAATTATAAGTACTAGGAATTTATCTAGTGCACACTAAGTAGTGGTTGTCGTTATGGTTGTCGTTGCTTGTGGTGGTGCCGGAGAGGGGTGATTTAACACCATTTTGATTTTGTCGAACTAAAATTGATGATGAGATTGAAATGGTTGTTTCTTTTTTATGACAAGAGAATGGAGGCCTAGAGAGAAAGATATAGATGGCTTGACATCAAATTGGCGCGCTTACTATGTTGGAGACGTGTGTTTTTCATTTTCTTCTTTTTTGGTACTAATTTTTTTTTTTTTTTTTTTGCTTAAAAAAGTGCATCAAATATAAATTAGCTTAGTTTTAAACAGCAAGTGGACTTAAATAATTCAGTTTCTCCTTTTAGGGTATCTGATGGGTCTCTTAGACGAAATAGGCCGGGCATTCGGGGGTGGGCCTCTAATCTCATCCTGTGATTAGACCCACTAATACAAGAAACTCTAATAGTCTAGCAGATAGCCTGACCTCTGGTGAGAGCCCAGTGTCGTTTCATTTTCGTAGGCTCATGGAAATGGCAAGACAACCAAAACCTGCCCATTTCGATTCCTCCGCAACCAGCCTAAATTGGAGTATTGAGGCTTTGAAATTAATAAAGTTTGTAAGTACATTTAATAGAATAAATATTAATGATATTGTTACAAAAATAAATAGTTGGTGTTCCTGATAAATATTACGAATCAACAGTATATTTGTGACTTACTTTAATAGAAAAGTAATAGCTTTAAGGTGGCATACTATTTAAACTTTCTAGTCCGCCAATATGTTTGTGAATTATTTTACTAAAAAAATAGTCGCATAAATCGTCTACTATTGAAAGAAGATGGTGCACTATTTTCTCTAAATGGTCATGCTGAATTGGAGTACTAATCTATCAAAGTGGAGTGTGCGTAATTTATACATGCCCAAATTTTTGGGTTCTTGCATTTGTACCCATCTGGGTACAAATAGTGCCCAAAAATCAAATAGGCCGCGTCCCAAACTAAAAGTCCAGCCCAACAGTGTATACATGGGGTATAATACATTTTATAATAAAAATGATGCATCAGTCCTAAACATTAATTGGAGCAACACATATATTGTAGATGGAGATTGAAGTTGATGAATTGTATATATTTCTTTAAAGAAAGTGTACGCGCATGTGTGTTAGAGTATATTGTCTTTATGAAAACAAAATAATTTTAGTTGACGAAACTTATTTGGTATACAATCAATAATATTGGTGAATCATTAAATATAAATTACCAATCCTATTTGGAGTCATTATTTTGAGACGTGGAGTGTGCGTAATTATGGAGTACCACAGTTACTTGGAAACTAAAACAAAATCATTAAAAAGTGCTTGACATTATAAACTGTATGTTCATAGAAATCAAATTAAGATAATTAAAAATAATTAAATGGGTTATAACTTCTTTTTTTGGTTGTCTTTTATTTATTAAAAGTGTTGTGTTATTGTTGTCTTTACAAAGTAGGTTTTGGATCAATAATAAGGGCAAATTGGTGAAAATCCCTAAGAAGTTTGGAGTTTTTGCTAAGAACACCCAAACATTTTCAACTTTGGCAAATACCCCAAAACAAAATGAAAAAGCTTGTTAAGTCCCCCCAACCAGCCATTTTAAAAAAAAATTGCCCCATTTTGCCCTCACGTGCTTTGCACGTGATCATTAATTGCTGACTCCAATTAATGATCACGTGCAAAGCACGTGAGGGCAAAATGGGGCAATTTTTTTTTAAGGTGGCGCAAACTTGGCTTTTTCATTTTGTTTGGGGGTATTTGCCAAAGTTGAAAATATTTGGGTGTTCTTAGCAAATACTCCAAACTTCTTGGGGGTTTTCACCAATTTGCCCCAATAATAATGCGAAACATGTAATTCTTATGAACTAGTTGTCTACTTGTAGAAGAAAGAGGGGGGAAAGCCGAAACAAGAGGTCGATTATTGTGAACTAGTTGTCTACTTGTAAGGATCTTAGAGTTTTTGTAGCGTCTTTGCAATCCTTATAGAATTGTAATTTGTAATTGAATCGGGAGATTAGATAAATTCAAGGAACCGTCAAGTTAGAAAAACATTTGAAAGTCATTGAATTGATGAAAAATCATGAAATGGTCAAATTTTCTGTTACCAACGTTTTATCGAAGGGAAAACCAAAGGGTTAATAAAACATACCCAACAATTTGCATTCCAAAATATGGCAACCGTCTCAAAATGGTGACCCTCCTCTCGGCGCATGATGCACACTATCGAGCCCGCTGGCTACTCGATAATGTCCTCGGGATATCCTATCCCGAGGAGACTCAACGCTGTCCTAAGACAAGCTACCAAGCATGTCCCCTTTCGGGGAATCTCACTTAAGTGTCATGATGTTTGCCAACCATCCATGCACCCACGGGAGGTGGAGAGCTGAAACCTACTACCCCCTAAAGAGTCTTATATGGTTCAGCCTAACTGACGCGAGTGAACATCAAAATTGCATAACTTTCATACTCAATCTCAGATTGAACTCAAAACTTGTTCCTCATCATCCGACTCCACTATGGACCTTCTCTCATCCCCCAAGGAAGTCCTATGATCATTCTTGTCCGACGAATTCCACACTTTGTCCGGGCATTCCAAAGCCCGACACCTGTGACCGTACATAACACATAGTTGCAACCTAACTGACTAGTCGCTGGTGCTTGTCCGCGACACTCATGACCGAGCACTGAGTGTCCGTGACGCTACTACCGAGATGTCGATGTGCGGACTACCACAGAATGCATGCCTCGTTCTTAAAATAGTTGATCAATTACAATGTGGTGTACAAGGATTGGATGTGAAGGATGAATGCTTCACTTGACATTTGTCCAAACAATGGTAGACCATAGTTAAAATTGCCCGAATATTGTAAGCATTTAGGCAAGTAGGAGGGCATGCCTCGTTTTTAAAATAGTTGATCAATTGCAATGTGGTGTACTAGGATGTGAAGGATGAATGCTTCACTTCACATTTGTCCAAACTATGGTAGATCATAGTTTAAAGTGACCGACTATTGTAAGCATGAAGGCAAGTAAGAGGGCATGCCTCGTTATTAAAATAGTTGATCAATTGCAATGTGGTGTACTAGGATGTGAATGATGAATGCTTCACTTCACATTTGTCCAAATTATGGTAGACCATAGTTTAAAATGACCGACTATTGTAAGCATGAAGGCAAGTAGGAGGGCATGCCTCGTTTTTAAAATAGTTGATCAATTGCAATGTGGTGTACTAGGATGTGAAAGGATGAATGCTTCACTTCACATTTGTCTAAACTATGGTAAGCAATAGTTTAAAATGACCGACTATTGTGAGCATGAAGTCAAGTAGGAGGGCATGCCTCGTTCTTAAAATAGTTGATTAATTGCAATGTGGTGTACTAGGATGTGAAGAATGACTGCTTCACTTCACATTTGACCAAACTATGGTAGACCATAATTTAAAATGACTGACTATTGTAAGCATAAAGGCAAGTAGGAGGGCATGCCTCGTTATTAAAATAGTTTATCAATTGCACTGTGGTGTACTAGGATGTGAATGATGAATGCTTCACTTAACATTTGTCCAAACTATTGTAGACCATAGTTTAAATGACCGACTATTGTAAACATGAAGACATGTATAAAAGCATGGCTCGTTTTTAAAATTGTTGAGCACTTTTCATATATGTTGTACCAGACATATAAATAGGTATTATTCCCTAGAATTTAGTGTAATGTTTTTAATCAACGAGATTTGAAAATGTTATTTCCTTCGTATGTTGTATTTCCATATAACAGTAAATACACATGGTCGTTCATTTTTCATATATGTAGTGAAGGGACACCGTCAAACCAACGAGACGAATCCACTATCTATGTGTCTTCCGAGTTTCAAAATGTGAACATGGGTGAAGAAACAGAACCGAATGCCACAATTTCCAATCTCGTCCGACAATGAGAGTGAAGATGATGTCGCTACTGATTATGGAACTGCCTTAATGCCCCCACCATTGATCAAATTATGCAAATGAAGTTTGATTCATTAGACGAAAGGAGAGGAGTGGTATACTGTTACGCGAGGAGTGATATAGATGGAGGATTGGTATTTATATCGTTGTAACACCATTAGAAGTAAAGATTTTTGTTTTTGCTGTCAAGTAACATATGTATACTCCATATATCATTAGGCACACATCACTTTTCAAACACGATTACTCCAAATAAGGCATATTATTTACATGTATATAACGATTCACCAATATTACTATTTTTTCATCAAATAGGTTTCATCAACTTAAAAAATATTTATTTTTCATGAAGACAATACACACGTAGGCACACATACAAATATATAATACAAGTCATTACCTACCAAAATTTTTATAATTGCATAACATGTTTCCTACTTCAAATAACCTAGTATATACACCGTGTATTGAAATGAATCCTTTCAATAAGGTACACATTGATCCACCAAAAACTTCAGTGATCATCCTTTTTTAATTTCACCATTTCTTTTTCTCAACTTACAGATACAATACATTTTCTTAAGGTATATACAATTGATAATTATGGATTTGGAAAGATACCTCAATTTATTATTGTATAACATGTTTCTTGCTTAAAAAACGGTACTATATACACCTTCTATTTATATGAATCCTTTCACTATTGTACATATCAGTCCGCCAACTAATTCATTGGTGAACCATTTTTCTTATCAGAATAAAAATAGAATAAATCACCAATATTAGCTTAAGTGGACAACCATTTGTTTCAAATGATAAACACCAACAATTTTCTTTTCCTTACTTACTTCAAATACACAATCCATATTTTATAATAAGTAGCAGATACATCACTTTTACAACGAAATATATTAGCTTAAAGAGCACTATTCGGAGACAACTCAAACTTTTATTTATTTTTCTCTTTTTATTTTATTTTACCTTGTTTTCTAGATATATTTTTTTTCCATGTTCCTTTCACATTTCTGAATTATATAGGAAATTTTCAAAATTTTCCCTCTTTTAATTTTAATTTTAATTTATTTTTAGTTAAGGTTGTTGTTTAATTTCATATCTTTTCAGGTTTTGACATGATTTTTTATTATATTTTTAAGAGTTTCTTAGGTTATTTTCTTTTATGAAAAAGAGGAAAATAAAAATGATAAAACTATTATATATATATATATATATATATATATATATATATATATATATATATATATATATATATATATATATATATATATATATATATATATATATATATATCACAAGAATACAATTAAAAGTAAAGATTTTTTTATTTTTATTGACAAGTAACGTATGTATACTCCATATATTAGGTACACATCACTTTCAAACACAAATACTTCAAATAAGACTAATTATTTACATGTAACAATTCACCAAAATTACAATTGTTTCATCAAATAAGTTTCATAACTTAAAAAAAATAAAATAAAATAAAAATTCATGAAGACAATACACACTTAGACACACGTGCACTCCCTACAAAGAAATATATAATACAAGGCATTACCCACCAGTCCATCTACAATATATGTTGCACCAATGTTCAGGGTTTATGTCGTATTTTTAAAAAAAAAAAGTATTATACTCCATGTATACATTACGCACACTTAACTTTGATAAATAAGTACTCCAAATCAGTACGACCATTTAGAGATAATGATGCACCTTCTTGTTTCGAATGTTGAGTATTTATGTGACTCATTTTTCAATAAACTAAGTCACGGACATATTGGTATACCAAAAGGTTTAATTGGTCTACTATTTTTTCCAATAAAGTAAGTTACAAATATATTGTTGGACCATAATTTTTAACTAGTACACTAATTTTATACTTATGTTACAAGTTCGTCAATTGTTATTCTATTTAATCTACTTGTGAACATATTGGCAGATCATAATGCTTAACTTGTACATATATAGTTATGTTACAGGTTCATCAATTTTCATTCAGTCTAATACTCCGTATATTAGTTCCACTACATGTCTAAAAGTAGATACACCACTTCTTCTAACTTTTACATTGCTTTCTCGCGCAATTACAAGGGCTCATTTTACAATGCCTCATCTTTACTTAAATTAGTCGACTAGTAAGTTTATTGGTCGAACAAAATGCGCAGATTGAATTTTCGGTCAAAAAGGACCTTCGTAATCGATTTTAACCCTTCATTGTCAACACAGTTGTCCCTCACGCACCTAAAGGTCGAACTATAGCGTGCGGCACAACATTATAAAAAATGCGCTATACTACCTTTAATTTTTATAACCCACAAAACCCATCTACAAAATCCCATAATACGTATTATTATAATTTCGATCTGGGTCACAAAAATCTGACCATCTTACCTGAGCCGTTGGATTTTCTGGGGGTGCTGGTGGTGGTATTGGTGGAAAAGGCAGAAACTTTTGGTTCAATGATGGGTTTGGGTTGGTGATGTAAAAAGTAGAAGGAAAGATCAATTCGGAATCAAATTTCGTGGGTATTATGGTCTCATATGAGAGGTATGTGATTTATTTTTATTTTTATTTTTCTGATTTGGTATTGTAATATGGTTTTGAATACGATTTGAATGAATTCAATTTAACCAATCATAATCATAATCAATCAATATATATATATATATATATATATATATATATATATATATATATATATATATATATATATATATATATATATATATATATATATATATATATATATATATATATATATATATATATATATATATATATATATATATATATATATATATATATATATAAAGGAGGTATATTCTCGAGAGCAATGAGGCACCCCATGTAGGCGAGAATTTATGAGCACGCCACCTAAGCGAGAATAAAGACAAAAAATAAGAGGTGTAGAACTTTTAGGACTCTTAGAAACCTAATTCTAATGTAATTACAATTTTACACTAATACGTGCTCCCATCAATATATCGTTAGAGTTTTATTGACTTTATAACTTGATCTTGGTCGAATATTCAAACCAGAGTATAACTATTCTACGCATCTCTAAAAATAAAAATATTTATACCTTCATATTGGTATCGAAAAATACTTCAGAATGGGATGTGTTTATAATATGTTTACACAAACGTATAAGATCATATACGTATAACACATCTTTTTCATTTTTCTTTTGGAGCATTGAACAACGTCATATTAGCAAACAGTATAAAACGCGCCACTTAAGCAACCACAATAAACCTAAATATTTTTTTAAAAAAAATTAATTATATTACTAGTAGAACAATAGTAGAATACTTAGTAGTTCACACCTCCATTACATATATGTATCCATCCAAATTTCTATAGAGATCACAATCAAATTTCAAGAGGTAACTTTACTACTCTATGATAACTCTAAAAGCCCTATCATGAAACTCTAATAATCCTATCACCACATGCCATCTAGCACAACTTTTTATGCTATCTTAAACGGCAAGAGAACATAATAAAGGTGCGTATTATTGCGTTTGTTAAATTTTAGTCCTTGAATTTATGATTTTAATATTCCTTATCTTTTGGTGTTGGTTTAGCTAGGTAAGGGCTCTAGGGAGTATAGAATTTCCAAAACCTAAAATTCATGTATTCCATTATAAATTGCTTCTCTTCCCCATTTCCTTCACGTTTTTCTTTGTTTTTCTTAACAATGTTTTCCTTTTCTCCTTCCCTTTGTGATAATTATTTGTGTTATTTTTGTAGGTATGCTTTTCTATTTTGCGATTGATGTCTACGATCATGGGCATGCAACTGATGTGGGTATGTATATTTCATATTATGTTTGTGTCTTTAAGCTCCATGTTATATTATATATATTTAAATGATTTTACCACCCCAATCTCATTACTTTTGTCATTTTACATTTATTGCATCCATATTTTAACAGAAATCATGGGTAAATTCTTAGCAAGCTATGGTTACGATATATAGACAAGTCATTAATTTATCATTTTCACTTTATTTTGTAATAGTTGTTTCAGCAATACCATTAGTACCTCAAGAGATGTACAATTTTTCTTCTTTTGATGAGCATAAAAATTAGCTATTTATACATGTAACTTTTTTCTTACTTAAGATTGTCTATATATATTTTAGTTTATTTCTTATTTAGTTAATAGACTTCGGGCATAAAAGGTTTAAATTAAAGTTGTGGATGTAAAAATAAGAAAGTCGATAACGTATGATTAATATCACAATAAATTGTACAAATTTCTCTTCTCTATAGTATATATGGAATTTACATCTTAATTTTTTCACATAGATTGGCGCTTTTGGTTTGTTTTTATAAATTTTTCATTAATGGTAGCGAAGATAATATATTTATTGGCACCACAATAAACGGTACTAATTATTTTATTTTTTGGGAAAAATGGTAAGTATATTCCATTATCCAAAGGGATATCGTTGTGATACCCTCGGGCAAAAAGTACACCTAAAAGGGCATGCTAGAGTAGCACCCCAAAGGGACTAATTACAAACAAAACGCAGACAATGTAGCTAAACCTAGGCTAGAAAGTCATTGACAGAAGTATCTGGGAATTTCCCAAAACTCTACAACAGACATTAAATTGAATGACTCTAACAATCTGGTCTACAGTTCTACTCTCGAATCGGAAAAGTCTGCAGTTGCGTTCCCTCCATATTTCATACATGGTAGCAAGAAGAGCAGCTCTACTGGCAAGATGCTTAATTGTCTTCCTGCTGCAATACTTTAGGAACCACTTCACTTCATGATTTAAACTCCATGGCCTTCTAGTAATACCCAACCACTTGAGTATCTCAGACCAGGTTTGAGAGGAGAGAGGACACTTGAAGAAAAGATGGCTGGTAGACTCCATGTCCACATCACAAAGCTTACAGCATGGGTCAAGAGACATGCCTCTCAGGTTTAAAATATCCACAGTCGCTAATCTTTTATACATAGCTAACCATCCAATTATTCTGTGCCTAGGCATAGCAATAGAAGTGCTTGTAATTTTGTGCCATCTTACCATCCTGATATCACCTCTCAAAAAGGTGTAAGCTTCTCCAATTTTGAATTTTCCGTTGTGAGTCCATGTGTCAAACAGCCTCCCCGCCTCAAGGGAACTGCTACACAAATTGCAGAATTCATCTTTGACCATGAGAAGTTTTTTCCAGACCCATGAGTCAGTGGTTTTAGTTGTAACTTGCCAAAGTGGGACCCCACGGAGGTAGTATTTGTGCACCCATTGAGTCCAAATGGTCTCCTTTCCAGAGTGGAGGAGCCATAGTCTTTTAAGCAAACAAGCCTTGTTCCAGCTAAGAACTTCTTTCACATTAAGACCACCCTGTTTATGAGGTCTGCAAATGTTATCCCAGCTAACTAAGGCAATTTTTCGCTGACCCGGCTTTGCTCCCCAAAAGAACTCCCTGCAAAGTTTGCGGAGCTCATATATAACCTCCTTGGGAAGAAGAAAAAAGGGATCCCCAGAAAGCTTGAATACTGAATACCACAGAGTTTATCAATTGCTGTCTGCCAGAGTAAGAAAGTAAACAGGAAGTCCAGTGCTTGATTTTGTGAGAAATTCTATCAATCATGGGCCTGCAAATAGAGTATGTGAGCCTAGTTGCTGAGAGGGGCAACCCCAGGTATCTAAAAGGAAGCTCTCCCAAAGTGAAGCCAATCTGCTCAAGGGTGATCTCTGTTGTTGCAATGTCGACTCCCCCCAAATATAGGCAAGATTTTGATCTATTCGCCTGCAGCCCAGAGATGTCAGCAAAAAACTGAAATTTATTCACAATACATTTGATGGAGCCCAGGTCCCCTCTTGCAAAAAGAAGAAGGTCATCTGCAAAAGCAAGATGAGTAATCCCCAGTCTATGGCTCTTTGGGTGTGCATTGAAGTTATCATCGACAGTCACAGTCTTTAACATCCTTCCAAGATATTCCACACACAAAACAAAGAGATAGGGGGACATGGGGTCTCCTTGTCTCACACCCCTCTTGCCAGAAAAATAACCAAGAGGAATGCCATTGATATTCACAGAGAACTTTGGGGAAGAGACACAGAGCATCACAATATCCACAAAGGCAGCAGGAAAACCAAAACCAAGGAGAATTTTATGGAGAAAACCCCAATTAACAGAATCAAAGGCTTTTTTGATGTCTATCTTGATCATGGCTCGAGGAGAGATAGATTTTCTTCCATAATACTTGATCATTTCCTGGGCTAAGGCTATATTATCAAGCATATCTTTACCAGGGACAAAAGCATTTTGTTCCCATCCAACTAGGGTCTGAAGCACAACTGCACAAGCTTGAATCTGTTTGCTATGACTTTGGTGATTGTTTTGTAAAGAACTGTGCAACAGGAGATGGGTCTGTATTCTGTGACATCTTTAGGAACATCGGTTTTTGGTACTAAAGTAATGAGAGTGGCATTAAGCTCCTTTAGAAGCTTACCAGATTTGAAGACATCCATCACGGCCTCACAAATGTCTTGTCCAATGATGTTCCAAGTCGCTCTAAAAAAACCAGAGGAGAAACCATCCAGTCCCGGGGCTTTCTCAGTGGGAATAGAGAATAATGCAGCCTTCACTTCATCTGGTTGAATATCTGCAAGTAAAAGTTGTTGGTGGTCTTGTGAGAGGACAGGGCCATTGTGGAAAAAGGTGTCCTCAAAATCAGCAACAACTTGGTCAGTCCCCAATAATTCAGTGTAGTAGTTAACAAAAGCAGAAGAGACATCATCTGGAGTAGTATGAAGCACTCCCCTAGTATCAGTAATAGAACAAACTCTGGATCTGGATTTATTTTCTTGAACCTTGGCATGAAAATAAGAGAGGTTTTCATCGCCTTCACGAATCTCAGTCACTTTTGCTCTCTGAAAAAGTATATTAAGCTCAGCTTTTCTCAGGGTAAGATACTGATGCACAAGCTGCTTTTCTTTTGCAATGAGAGAAGAAGAGTGTAGATCATTTTGTAGCTGAACCTGTACATCAAAAAGTTCTTTTTGTGCACTTGCCACTCTTTGAGTAATGCTGCTGTACTTCTTGCTGTGAAGGCTCTTTAATTTCTTCTTAAGAACTTTTAGCTTCGAAGTTATCTGAAACATTTTACAGCCTAAAACATTAGATCGCCATACCTCAGTGACCAGAGGAAGGAAATCAGGATCTTCAATCCACGCATTCAGAAACTTGAAAGGTTTATGACCAAGCTGAGGCTGAGAGATTGTCACAAGAGCTGGGGAGTGGTCAGAGATGGCAGCTGGCAAGAAGGTAGCAGAGGCACTGCTGACAGAAAGCACCCAGAGATTATTGACCATGACCCTGTCTAGCTTGCACCAAACCCTGTCAGAATCCTCCTGCTTATTGCTCCAAGTAAACAAAGCACCAATAGCTGGCATGTCAGACAGACCACAAGCAGTAACACAAGCCACAAAGTCATCAACTTCCTGAGTAACAATCCCACAACTACTAACTTTCTCTTCAGCTTTTAAAACAACATTAACATCACCAAGTGTGATCC
Organism: Tetragonia tetragonoides; assembly: GCA_038025085.1. Taxonomy (NCBI): domain Eukaryota; kingdom Viridiplantae; phylum Streptophyta; class Magnoliopsida; order Caryophyllales; family Aizoaceae; genus Tetragonia; species Tetragonia tetragonoides. The sequence goes on from CM076139.1 coordinate 45,247,376, forward strand.
ATGGAAGATCAATATTCTGAGCCCAATTCACCAAATCTTGCCAAAGAAGCTGCCTTCCAGCGGCATTGTTTAGAGCATATATGAAAGTGGCATAACACTGAAAAGGAAAAATTTTATTTGTCACTTTGCAATGTATAGCCTGAGAGGTCGTATGAAGAATCTGTATATCTACAGTATGGGATTTCCACAAAAGCCAAATCCTACCATTGTAGTGGGAATTGTAATTAAAAGAATAATTCCAACCACGAATTTTTTTTTTTACAATTTTGATGGAGTTATGTTCTTTTATTTTTGTCTCCAGTAGAGCACAAACATCCATATTATGTGCAGCGAGGTATGCTCTAGCATCCTGCTGTTTCAGGGGCAAGTTCATGCCCCTGATATTCCAGGAGGATAGTATCATGGTGGATTAGAGGAGGCGTCTCCGCCTCCTGCTTTTCCATGTTTTGCAGTAGGATTCACAGCCTGATCATTCTTTTCAGTGTTGCTAGAAGACTTACTGCCCGATGCTTGTGAAGAGTTAGGTTTAGACATACCAGCATTAGGTTTGCCCTTTGCCTTACCCTTCTGGGAATGAGAACCACTTTGAGAAAGCCCTTTAGGTGCTGCAGGATGCTGGTCAGTAGTATGTTTTGTAGGCTTTGTAGTAGGTATGGTTTTTTCAGCTGTTACAGATTGCCTAACCCCATCTGCATCAGGCTTACCAGGCTGAACACTAGGAATAGGTTCCTCCTGATTGCAGGAAATGGCTTCCGGAACTTGCAACTTTTGACTAGGGACTTCAGTTGTGGTAGCAGGGCCAGAACTTGTAGTTCCAGATGCTCTAGGCATACCTCTTCTGCAAGCCTAGTTAACATGAGCTAGTGTATGGCACTTTGAGCAAAAGTACGGAACCCACTCATAAAAAATCCCTTGCATAAACTTTCCCATGAATGGACAAGAGACTTGGACATCATCCAACAAGGGCTTACTCACATCAATCTCAACTAAAATTCTGGCATATGAGACCTGATCTTTGTCTGCAGTACACTTGTCAGCAAAGAGGGGAACACCTATCTTGCTGACCACCTTGCTAAGAGAGCGAGCAGACCAGAACTGGACATCAAACCCACGAAGCTGAATCCATATTGGAACCTTACTTATCTCTGCCTTGCCAGCACTGAATGAAGGTGACCAAGGCTTCAGTAACAGGGATTTACCTCCAATAATCCATGGTACCCCTTTCATAATAGCATCTCTGTCTTCAATCGAGCCGAAACGGATATAGTACCAGCCTTTTTTATGGTACAAAACCAGTGGGGGTGACACATGGTTCCAGTTCTGATGGATAAAGGCCTTTACAGTGGCTAGTGTTGGATTTCCTCCTATGACAAAACCAACAAGAGCAGTGGACCAATATGCAATTTCATCCTTCATATCGTCCAAATCAATTGGAGGTACTAATTATTTCTTTGTGCAGTATATATATATATATATATATATATATATATATATATATATATATAGCTCTTAAAGTGATATTTTTTCCATACATATTCGATTGCCTTTTCTTCTTTATCTTTTCTTTAGGCTTATTTATTGCGAGTTTAAGACATTTGAGATAAACATGCAAGTATACATCAATAGAGGTATTCCGTTTATATATAGCATGGCATGTATGTAGGTGGAGTGGACGTGGAGGCCAAGCAACATTGAGCACGAGCTAGGTGTATAATGGGTGAGGTTGTATTTATCAACGTATAAGATTTGCGTACAATACTCGGATAACTTATATTGAGTAGTATATAAGGATTTTAAAAAGTCGAGTTGAGGTTCCTTCGTCCAATGTGTGTATTTTTGGTGCAGGGTCCAAATAATTTTGTTCTTCATGGCTAACACTAATATATATGGTGTAACTGATTCTCTAATTATTTCTTTTTTCAGTTGATATATAATTAATGCATTTAACTTATGATTTTGTTTGACAGGTTTTTTTTATGGGTTCACTTTTTTGTCTGGATGTATCACTTTTTTTGTCTGGAGGTATTACTTTTTATATAAAGGGTATTACTTTTTTGGTCACGGGTATCACATCTCACGCATTAAACCACCTCATATAAATCTTTGTGCAAAGGATGCAAGATAATGACTTGATGAGACAAAATAGTATTTCATGATTTTATATAAATCAAGTTTTTTTCTTTCTTTTTCAGCCTATTCATTTTCCTTACTTTGTATGTATATCTCAACCCCTTTCTAACCTATTTACATTGAGAAGTTGTTAATACGGCTATAGCGCTATTCACTTTGTTTTTCTCTATTGATAGTAGACATCTCCCATCTTTTCTTATTGCTTTCTAATTCCCTTTGAATTATTGTAAGCAAATCTAATCTAATTTAATGTTCATATATAAAGTATTGAGACGTGCCACATAGTTAAACAAATAACATAAGATGTTACCAAAAAAATAATTAACATAAGATAATAGAAAAACAATAGATTAAAGAGAAAAAAAAGTAGACATTCCACTTAACCCGTGCATCGCACGGGCTTTAAAACTAGTATCTATATATTAGAGGCATTTTCTGACAGCATTGGAGGCGTCCACCTAAGCGAGTCATTGTAATAAAATTTTCAAATAAATATAAAATAGAAATATATGTTTTGGTATAAAATATATACTAAAGTTGTACTTTCCTAAATCCTTAAAGAGTTACTATTAATTAAAGATTTTAGAATATATACTAAAGTTGTACTTTCCTGAATCATTAAAGAATAGACTATTAGATTTTAAAAAGCATATAACTGCTTAAGAAATTAAATTGCTTACACCATTGGAACGAGTACGAAATATCCTTTAAAATGAGACTAAGACCCTGTTCTCTTCAACGGAATGGTGCGGGACGGTGAGGAACGGAACGGCGTAGTGCAGATAATTCAAAAAAATGTGAGACAAAATGAAGTACAAAATGTGGAACAGAACGACGCGGAACGGAATGGAACAAAACGGATTGGAACGAAACGGAACGGAATGCAGCATAGAAACATTGAAAAGAACAGGGCCTAATTTGTAGTATGTTCTATTTATTTACAACATTAGATGCGTCCACCTAAAAAGGTAATCAGTAATTAGCTTGACAAGCTGACACAACTAAAGAGTTGCATGTAAAAATAAGAGAAAATATATGTATATTAGTTATAAAATTTTAAAAACAATCTCAAGTTAAAATATAATAAAAAGAGTATGTGTAGAATAAAGAAATAAACGATGAATCTAAAATGATTTCAGGTCCAATCTTTAATAGGATATTTTACCATTACCACGTATAATTCTATAACGAAGTTAATATAATTTTACGTAATATACTAATCCCCCATATTATTTTAGGGTTCCAATTTATGTTCCCTTGAACTTTATAATTATTAATATACTCTTCCGGACAACAAATAAAATTACATTGGACTTTTTACGTTTTTCAAGGCAGTACTTTGACCGCATATAACTTTGAAAAAACAAGCAAGCATTGAAATATGTTTTACTATTCTAAGGTTTATACCTAAAACTTCTTTAGACATTTAAACTGATTTAACCATAAAAGAAGGATCATATCATTGGAATGTTAGTTGTATACTTAATCAACATATGAGTATTGGCGTACCAATATCAAGTATAGAAAGACTTTGAAACTATTACCTCTTGGATTATGTAACATATGGGATGAGTTAATGATAAGAGTTTAAATTAGATAAGATGCCCTATAAAATCATAGTAATCTTATTATATGGCATTCATGATATTAAATGGATTATATAAATATTTATCCATATATTACTAATAGTTTTTCATAAGTGACAATTACACTTTGATTTTTCAACGAGATTAATAATCACGTTATATTAGTTTTATTATATAATCACAGTCCGTGCAACGCACGGGCATACTCTCGGGCATCCACCTAGTTCAGTGGAATTAAACGAAGTTGAAGATCATAGCTTGTCGGTTGTTTGAGTTTTGGCAAGTAAATGTTTCTGTAATCTTTTAGGCTGCTTGTTTGTTTTGAGTTATGGCAAGTTTATGGCTCTTAAGAAATCTGTCATTAATGACTGCCGTGATTAGAGGCACACTTTTTTTTTTTTTTGGGCTGATTTTTTGAATTGGAATATCGAATTTGAATGCCAGAGTGTTCTAGTTCAATTCGATCTCAATCTCACCAATCCAAGAAGGCTGAAGTCTACTATGATTCTATCACGCCTCATACGAAAGTGCTTTAACCTATCTCTGTTTCTTTTGGGAACAGAATATTAATGCACAGTATATAAGCCAAAACGTGGGCAACATCAAAACATACAACAAGTCATGGCAAAGAGGGAGTGTGACAATAGCAGCAGCACTCATCATGTGATGTGTAACGACCTTCTGTTGGAAGTGCTTTCGAGGCTTTCAGCCAAGTCTCTTATGCGATTCAAGTTTGTTTCTAAACAATGGTTGTCTTTCGTCACCAATCCCGACTTTGTCGAGATGCATCACACTAGACTTGTCAATTTCCGACCCGGCCCGTTTTTTCAGGGTCCTGATACTGATTTTCTGACCCGAAACCCGATTTGACCCGAACCCCTAACTCGGTGTTTTTGGGTCAAACCCGACCCGTTAATGGGTCGACCCGTTTGACCCAAAAATTAGAACAATTTGAAATTATAAACAAAAAGTTCGACTAAAATATCCTAAAAAACAAATAAAACATTTTTTTTTTCTTTCATTAACTTTTTCTCTTCCTATTTGTTCTCTCAAAATAAGAAATTTTGCTTTTAACTACGCTAAAATGGACGGAAATATAAAGCACAACTCATCGAATAATTAAAAAAAAGTATAAAGAATATCATATAGTCGTATATACATACCAAAACGTGTAAAAATACACGTACGTAGTTAATACAAGCTATAAGTTAGAGTATAAATTAGCAAATATAGCATTTGAAAGCATAAATTGGCTATATAATTAAAGAAGAAAAAAATAATTTATTGGGCCACTCGACAACACTGGGTCAGAGTCGAGCATTTCTCAACCCGAACCCGAAATGACCCGACCCGCTGTGACCCTAACCCGACACGACCCGAACCCAACCCGCCCCACCCAATCACATGACCCAATCACATGGAAGGGGAGATTCACCACATAACATAACCAGATTCAATGGAGACTGTTGGAATTACTATGTTTAATTATTACAGCATCCAATTATTGTACAAAGCTTAGCATTAGTTTCTGTTAGAGTTTGTTAGAGCTACAGAAAAGTTTGTTACAGTTTGTTACAAACAGTAGCAAGTCTGTTAGAGTTGGCGCCTAGCTGGCGCCTCTTGCTTGCCTGTAGTATATAGCTCATATTCAGCTGTAATTCATTTGATTCAGTTAATGAGAAATCATTCTTCTCACAATCACTTTCTCTCTCTCTAAGATTTCTCTCTGTTTTTCTTCTCAATTGTTCTTCCCTCTTTTATGAGTTTGTGCTGATATTCATCTCAAACAACATGGTATCAGAGCAGATTATGCTCTAAAATCAGCTCAAATTCAACCTCTGAATCTTTTTCTCAGATCATTTCACATTTCGATCGATTGATTTGTTTCATCAATTGATCCTGCTAAATCAATTCTTTGAGTTTAATCTCGAAGAAATTCACATCACAATTCATTTCCTCTTTCGAACAAATTGATTTGATTCATCAATTGTTCTTGCTCATCAAACAGATTCAGAGATTCTACAAAATTCATTGATCGTGATTTTCGTTTATAAAATCACACATTCATCATCATCATCTTTATTTCCGCATTTTTTTTTCAATCAAAATTCATTCCTGTTCGCGCTGTTTTTTTTTTCTTTTTCTTTCGCTAATTCATACTTCACTTCTGATCAATTCAATGGCTCTAATTGATTATGCAAATCCTTTATATTTGCATGCATCGGATCACCCTGGGATGCTACTGGTAGCTAAACCATTTGATGGAACAGGTTTTGGACCATGGAAAAAGGCAATGTCCATTGGTCTTTCTGCTAAGAACAAGTTAGGAATGGTTACTGGTCAGATAATCAGACCTGCTGCAGCTGAAGAAAACTTTAATCTGTGGCAGCGATGCAATGATATGGTGACTTCCTGGATTCTAAATGTTCTGTCTAGTGATATAGCAGAAAGTGTGCTGTATTGTAGTTCTACTCATCAGATTTGGACTGAGCTGGAAGACAGGTTTGGTCAAGCTAGTGGCGCCAGGTTGTATCAATTACAGAAAAATATCAGTGATACTGGCCAAGGTACCAGTGATATTGCTTCTTATTTCACCAAGATGAAGAGAGAAATTGGGATGAATTGAGTGCTTTGACCTGTCTCCCAACCTGTACTTGTGGAGCTGTGCAGGCAATCAACAAGAATGAACAAGATCAGAAGCTAGTTCAATTCCTCATGGGACTAAATCCACTTTATGACAACATTAGGGGCAATATTCTTATGATGAAGCCTTTACCTAATCTAGGTCAGGCTTATGCTCTCTTAATTCAAGATGAAAATCAAAGAAGAATTCACTCAACAACTCAATTTGCTTCAGAGTCTGCTGCCATGTATGCTAATCAGCATCACAATTCATCACAGAGCAGTTACAAAGGAAAATTTGAAGGCAGAAAATCTCTTGTCTGCACTCACTGCAAGAAGACAGGCCATGATGCAAGCAAATGCTACAGAATTATAGGATTTCCAAAGGAATTTAAATTCACGAAAAGCAAGACATATGCTGCTAATGTATCTGGAGACAGTGATAATGAACAATATCATTCAACTGACAATGCCAATCAGTTTGGCTAGGACTGGTTCTAATATTCCTGGCTTGTCACAAGAAGATTGCAGCAATCTGCTTGCTCTATTGAACAAGACTCAGATAGGTGCTGGAAACCATCTCAAGAGCACTCAGGATTCTGGAGCTTCTATTTCTCATATTAATTCATTCGTCAACTGTGCTGGTAAGGTTTCTGGCACTTCTCAAAACTTTTCAGGTTCATGTATTTTTAATGCTTGTTGTTCTGCTTCTGCTGATTATACTTGGATCCTAGACACTGGAGCTTCTGATCATATGTGTCATGACATGTCACTCTTTTCTAGCACCACACAGCTAAACAAGCCTCACCAAATCACTCTCCCCAATAAACAAGTTGTAACTGTCACACAAATTGGTATAGTTCAGATCACAGACACCATTTCTCTCAAAAATGTCTTTTATGTGCCTCAATTCAAATATAATTTGCTCTCCATTGGCAGATTATGCAAACAAATACACTGTTATGCCTTGTTTACTTAGCTTCAATGCTTTCTTTTATTCCTGCAGGGCCCTTCAATGAAGAGGCCTCAGGATCTTGGTGATGCACATTCCCTTGTTGAATTTGGAAATGCTCATGCTGGTCTGTTCTTGTTCAGAATGCAGCCATCTTCCCTTTCCCATATTCCTACTGTTGGACTTCCTGTTTTAGAAAATAATGTTGATATATCTTCTTCCTTTATCAACAAATTACCTATTCCTGATTGTTGTAATATCAGTGATGATAAAATGCATTTTCCTATTCATGATACAGCTAGTGATATTCACTGTAATAATGCACATAAATGCAATGCTTTATTGTGGCATAATAGACTTGGACATCTCCCCTTGTACAAGTTGAAATCCTTGTGTTTACTTGATAATGTTTCTGAAAATGATATACTCTCAAGCTGTGATATTTGTGCTAAAGCTAGACAACACAGAAATCCCTTCTCTCACAGCCACATTCAAACTACTCAATCATTTCAACTCATCCACATTGACCTCTGGGGTGCTTATCATACACCTACATACAATGGCTTTAGTTACTTTCTCACCATTGTTGATGACTTCACTAGAGCTACTTGGACACACTTACTCAGTGCCAAGAGCAATGCCTTACCTCTCATACAAGCTTTTTCAGAAATGGCCAGTACACAATATCAAGCCAAAATACAAACAATAAGATCAGATAATGCCTTGGAATTAGGTCTCAGTAAAGAAGCTACTAATTTTTTCCTCTCCAAGGGCATCATTCATCAAACTAGTTGCACTGATACACCACAACAAAATGGAATAGTGGAGAGAAAACACAAGCACCTATTAGAAACAGCCAGAGCTCTCATGTTTCAATCCCATTTACCTGTGAGATTTTGGGGTGATTGTATCCTTACAGCTACATATCTTATAAACAGATTCCCTACCAAATTATTACATGGAAAAACCCCACATGAACTTCTCACTGGCTCCAAATCATCCTACACTCACCTAAGGAGCTTTGGGTGCCTATGCTATGCTTCTACACTCAAGAGGGGCAGGGATAAATTCAAACCTAGGGCATCTTCATGCATTTTTCTGGGTTATCCTTATGGAAAAAAGGCTTATAAACTTTATAACCTTGATACAAAAACAATTCAAATATCCAGGGATGTTATTTTCCATGAGGATATATTCCCATTTCAATCACCTCATTCAGATACTTCCCATTCTTTCTTTCCATTTCAGCCTTTGTCTCATCCCCACACTTTTGATCCCACTCTTCTACCTGATCCTCAAGATCCTCCTACACACACATCTCCCTCACCTACTCATGCTCAGCCTCACTCTTCACCTGAAGTTAGAAGATCAAGCAGGTCTACTGCTCCTCCTTCATACTTGCAGGATTATGTCTGCAGTAGTGTTTGTAGTCATGTGCTCACTTCTTCTGAATCAAACCCCTCTTCCTGTCCTCACACCATCACTTCTTCAATCAACCTCCCTCAACATGTATGTTTTAGCTCCCTCTCTTCTCCTAGTCAGCATTTGTTGAACACAGTTTTGCAACTAGATGAACCTACTTGTTTTGAAAATGCTGTCACTAACCCTTCATGGCAGGAAGCTATGTCTAAAGAATTTGCAGCTCTTGAAGCAAATGAGACTTGGCTCATCACTGATCTTCCCAAAGGCAAGAAGCCTATTAGCTGCAAATGGGTTTATAAAATCAAGCTTAAGGCTGATGGTACCATTGAGAGGTACAAGGCTAGACTGGTTGTCAGGGGCTTCACTCAAGTAGAAGGCATAGATTACACTGAAACTTTTTCTCCAGTAGTAAAAATGACCACAATCAGGTCCTTAATTGCAATTGCAGTCAAGAAAGGTTGGTCAATGCACCAACTTGATGTCAATAATGCCTTTCTACATGGAGACCTCCATGAAGAGATCTACATGAAGCCACCTCCTGGCTTGGGGCTTTCTAACCCCAACCAAGTATGCAAACTCAAGAAATCCCTCTATGGCCTCAAGCAGGCATCCAGGCAGTGGTATTGGAAGTTATCAGACTCTCTCAAATCCAGGGATTATCAAATGTCACAAAATGACCATTCTTTGTTTCACAAGAAGATGGTTGGTTCTACAGTCTTCATTGCTGTGTATGTTGATGATGTTCTCATCACAGGAGACAATGAGGAGGAAATTGCAGATTTAAAGCTATTTTTAGACAATACCTTTAAAATCAAGGACTTAGGTTACTTGAATTATTTTTTGGGAATTGAGGTTTTGCATAATAATGGTGGAATCATTCTGACTCAAAGGAAATTTGTTCATGAGTTGCTGAAGGAATTTGCTTGTTCCTCTGGACCTACAGCCATATGCCCTCTGGAAACAAACATTAAGTTGAAACTGAATGAAGGAAACTCTATGACTGATCCTGGTCAGTTTAGAAAGCTGGTTGGTAAGCTTAATTTCCTCACACACACAAGGCCTGATCTTAGCTTTGCAGTTCAATACCTAAGCCAATTCATGCAAAACCCTAAACAACCTCACATGGATGCTGCTCTTCATGTCTTGAAGTACCTTAGAAGGGATCCTGGTCAGGGCCTGTTCATGAACTCCAAAGATGACTACAAGCTCCTAGCCTACTGTGATTCAGACTGGATAGCATGTCCACAAACAAGAAGGTCCATAAGTGGTTATTTCATCATGCTTGGAGGAAGTCCAATCTCATGGAAATCTAAAAAGCAAGCTACAGTTTCTTTGTCTAGTGCAGCAGCTGAATACAGAAGCATAAGAAGAATTACATCAGAATTAGCATGGTTATCCAGATTACTTGGTGAATTAACTGTCCCTGACATTGTGCCTATAACTCTCAAATGTGATAGCCAGGCAGCTATTTACATTGCCAAAAAATCCTGTTTTTCATGAGCGCACTAAACACATAGAATTGGATTGCCATTATGTGCGAGAACAATTACAAGCAGGGTTAATAAGCCTCCACCATGTCAGAACAGATGAACAGTTGGCTGATTTGTTCACCAAAAGCTTGCCAGAGCATCAACACCATTATCTGCTCAGCAAGTTAGGAGTGTCATCCCCTCCCACTTGAGGGGGGGTGTTGGAATTACTATGTTTAATTATTACAGCATACAATTATTGTACAAAGCTTAGCATTAGTTTCTGTTAGAGTTTGTTAGAGCTACAGAAAAGTTTGTTACAGTTTGTTACAAATAGTAGCTAGTCTGTTAGAGTTGACGCCTAGCTGGCGCCTCTTGCTTGCCTGTAGTATATAACTCATATTCAGCTGTAATTCATTTGATTCAGTTAATGAGAAATCATTCTTCTCACTATCACTTTCTCTCTCTCTAAGATTTCTCTCTGTTTTTCTTCTCAATTGTTCTTCCCTCTTTTATGAGTTTGTGCTGATATTCATCTCAAACAACAGAGACGATCACGAAATGACATTCCCACTAGAGAATGAAAAGACTATTATCAGTGAAGTGTATGCAGAACTAACTTTTGGTCATGACATTCCCTTTTATTTTCATTCTTTTTGAATAATCTGACTTTGTTTCCCATGAAATTCTATATTCTTTTTTCTCTTACTGCTCATTCCTTTTTTCGGTTTGGTTTTCTATTGAAGAATGCAATTGACAGAGGATCCATTAGATCAAACATGTGGGCAGATAACGCCTCAGCTATTGTAAGTGCAGGCGGAGGCAACTTTGGTGGGGGGAGAGCGCAGTATCATTTCTGTCAAGTCGGAGTCTTCTTGATCTGCATTTTATTAACAGCGAAGGTAACCTGATAGATGAGACTCATCATCAATGGCAATGTCATCTGTTTACATACATGACAAATATAACATTGAAGAGAGGCATAATAGTCCTAGTCCTAGAATCATAGGATACCATACCAACAACATTTCAATCACAGAGACCAAAATTATCCACAAAATCAAATGGAAGGACATATAAAACCACCTGTGTTCTATACAGGACATAATATGTACACAAAGATAAGATGACCAGAACATACAAAGGGCAACCGATGCTGTTCAAAGTCACAACAATAAGAAGCTGGTCTTCATCCCTAATGGAAATCAAGATTAAATTCAAGAGCCTCGCCGTAGATCAGTTCTCTCATCTCCTTCTTGGATAAATCTTGTTGCTCAAATTCGAAGTTAAAAGGACTGCGTATAGGCTCATCCTTGATGTCGTGAAGAAGGTGCAGATAAGGATGTGCGAGTGCACCGTCAACTGAAGGATATAACAGTCAAATGTCATGGCTAAAGAAAATACTAGTTGGTTAAAAAGGGAAACAGATGTACCAACAGAACTACTAATAGAAGTCTCTAACATTTCCAAGGATATATCAACATGGAAACATTTGTAATGTACATTTCACACAAAAATATCAGATTACTGGTTGTAATCTCAGCTTTTATCCACATTTTCAATTGTGTTCTGTTCTGATCTAATGAACTCAAGCCCGCACTTCCTTTATTTGAGTCATCGACATTCAGGTTACCTGTGATTCTTTGTCTAGGATCAAATCTCAACATCTTTTCAGCAAGATCAATTGCATTTGCCGTGTCTTGAACATCTGAAAACTTTTCAGCAAATGACTGCCTTTGATACTGAGGTTGCTGATGGATATATGTTTTCACATTTTCATTCAGAAATTCTAACTCTTGGTCAGAAGGGGTGCCAATCAGCTGCAACATAAAAATCAAAAGTTTTTTGTTGAGCTAAGAGAACATCACACACACACACTCCTAGGACAACAACAGAGTTAAAGGCACTTCAATTGCCTTGAGGAGCAATATCTTCCTTCAATAACTGAAAAAATATGCTAATCGTACTGCAGATGTGAAGATAATTCATATACATACTGAATTGTCCAAGATGGGTTATTCAAAATATCGTATCCAGGTAGTAAGCTAGAGCACAATTTACAGTCGTACACACATCATTCATAGTATTGAATATGTTAAGTGTGTCTATTTGCAGTTTTGCTACAGTTGTGGCTCCAGATAAAAGATTAACAAATTGTATGTTTTGTACAAAAGTACCTGGATATTTACGAGAATAAGAACTGGAGCACATAAAAAGACCACATATATTCCTCCAAAATTAGGCGTAACTGCTGTCATCATTACCTCTGCCAGGAAATAGATATTCACGGCTCATAAACTCCATAAAAATACAACCAACTGACCATAAATCAATAGCCTCAGTATAATCCGAAGATTGTAACAGTAGCTCTGGTGCCCGATACCCTTTTGTGACCACATTTTGAGTCATGGAATTTGATTTAACGCGAGGTAGTCCAAAATCACAAATTTTTAGAGAACAATCTCTATTCACCAAGATATTTTTAGGCTTCAAATCCCTGTGCAGAACATTGGCAGAGTGTATGTACTTCAATCCACGAAGTATCTGGTAGAGGATATACTGCAAAAATGACATTAATTCAGAACTTAGTGACTTAGTGTAAAGTACAGTTCACAACAAGTGTGCTCTCTTAGTACACATGACATATAAATAGTAGTACATCTGTACCAAAATAAATGTACACTTTCCTTTACTAAAACATTTTGCACATGCTTTTCCTAAGTACCTCTAAGGAAAGTCTCACTCTATTGCCCTGAGAGTTGAGAATTCATTTGCGACTGAAGGAGTAGAAAAGAGAACTTGTTTTCACTCAAAGGCAAACTCACCAATAGAGGTATACATTTTGGTATTACAGTGCTACCAGAAAGTATGGAACAAAACAAGATTAGTTGGTAGCTCAGAGCAAGTTCCGGGTGTATATAAGCTTCACAGAGCAAGTTCCGTTCTGAGTGTATATAACTATGTGGAAGCTTAGAGGAAGCTAATATCTATTTGGGGACTCGCCACAGTCATGCTAGAGGTGCTTCAGTAAACACCTCCAACCCTTTAGCGACAACTTCTAGGCATGGGCTAGGTTAAAATTGATCAGAAACCAAGTACAAATGTAGCAAACAAGGTGATAAAATAGCATTAAAAATACAAAAGTTGGTAACACTAGAATGTTAATGATACACTGCTTATTTTAGGAATACACTTCATCATTGATATAACAACTTATAGTCATCCTTATCGGGTTTTCTATGTACTCTGAAAAGGAAAAAAGGACTTGAGAGTTTAAATTAACTTATAGGCAGAGTCACTTTCAGGCTTCAGCTCTTCTAACCAAGTTTTAGCTTTGGCATATTGGGGTATCTCAAATCTTCTCAATGTATGCAGTAAAGTGGAGTTATATGTCATGCAGTGCTCTATGTTAGTATGTTAAAATTCGCAATAGGGAATAGAGCATATGGAGACAAGCAAGGAATGATGTAGGAAAAGAAAACCTGACGCGTCTTCCTTTCACACTCTTGTACCTCCAGAAAGAGTAATACAGTCCGGTAGCCCAAACAGCACTGTAAGCTCATCCACCTCTCTTTCACAAGTGGATCTTCGCAAATAAAGATTACACGCAGCTCTCCCTGATCTCCCAATATGCTTGTCCCATAAAACAAGCATTCTTATGAATCAATAAAACGGCTGTGCCCCAATCCCTTTGCGTTTTTGGAAGGCAGAATCTAGAAATGATTGAAGAGCTAATAGGTGGTCGCCGTTCACTAGTGGAGTATACCCATGATATAGTCGCCCAAATTGGCACTTACTATAAATGTCAGCAAAGATAAAAAAAATTTATTCTAGATTCTACTTAATTTCTAGGTAGTGTTGTCATACTAATGCATGTGCGATCTCTTTCCCGCTCTTTTCCAACATAACAGAGATAGAACTGAACACCACATCGCGGGCAATTTTAGCCAGGAAATGAGCAATTGATGAGGAACTCCCCAACAGGAAAACAATGGTAAGTCAACAAGTTTCAAAATACAGAAATAAGGCAGATAGAACCAAAGGGACAATAGGCATGTAAATGTACTGCATGGTGAGACAGAGACAGAGCTGATCATCTTTCATGTTTTAACAAACTCATAAGTATGTATGATATCATGAAGGAATAGATGACACTTAGAACACTACCTGACAATGTTCTGATAAATCTTGCGTGGACTGAATTATTCCATGGAGATCAGTGTCCATCAGCTCATATGCAATGTATACATCATAAAAAGCATCCTTTCTTGGAGGAGGTATAATATCTCTTATCGCAACAACCTGCAAAACAAATGCAAAACAGTTCTTCACATCACAAATGGAAATACCTTGTTTGCCGCCGATGGTTGCCTCATGACCCCATTAAATTCATTAATATTGTCCGCTATAGTGGTAGTACTAGCATCCATCTCTAAATCAAACAACTTCCTCATAAGAAATACCTTGTTTGCCGCTGATGGTTTCTCGTACATGTTTTCCAGGGCTTTCATCAATTCCGCAGTTGTCTTTGTTCCTATCACGTTGAACGCAACATTACGAGCTAGCGTTAGCCTCACAGCACCTAGCGCTTGTCTGTCCAGTTTCTTCCAATCTGCATCACTCATGGAGTCCGGTTTCTTACCCTCCAATGGCAGATCCAATTCCTTTTGATACAAAAAATCAGTAATTTGCATCTTCCAAAACGCAAAATCGTCTCCATTGAATTTCTCAATAACAATCTTGCTTCCCTCCATTATTGTGATTTTTTGTGGCTCTCCCTAACTAACCTCTCTCTGATACCACTTGTTGGGGAAAATGTGAAATCTAGTCACTCACACAATAATAATAAGGCAAAGGAATTAATGAAGAACAAGGACACAAGCAATTTAACGTGGTTCGGCAAGAACAGCCTACGTCCATGGTCGTACTAGGAATTCTCTTATTAACTCAAGAGGATGGGGGATAGATACAATGAACACCTAACCGGGTATTTATAGAGCACTCCCTCCTAAACCCAACTCCCACTAGGGTTAGGAAAGCCCCTAATCTTATTCCCCAAGCAATATCTCCTACCTACCATAAGAAATATACCATTCCTAAACTACCTTAGGAATACTCTTAAATATAGGTAAATATGCTAAAAGATATTACATGAAAATAAGGAAATCAAAGAACAAATATCCCGAAGAAAGCAACTTCCGCACTCGGCCCTGTGGCGCCCGGTCGTGCACCCTAAACAGTACAAATGTGCCCGGTCGTGCACACCTTCCAATAGTCAAAAACTTGGTTGCCCGACCATGCACATTTGAAGCTCAATGGGTGCCCGACCATGCAACTGTTTTCTTTTGCGGTTCTTTGCTTCTTTCTTCATTTCTTTGCTTGTCAATCCTTACTCACTTATATTAGACTCCATATTCCAACAATCTCCCACCTAGAGACTAAGGTCGTGAACCAAGAACCCATCAACTTGACTCGCCCCGATGTTCATTCAATTTACCTAGTACGACAACACCTCCAATCAAGCATGGAGACCCACCGATGTATTTGACAACCTCGACCTTTCTTCAACCCGGATCTTTTCCAAAGATAACTCAACAAAGTCCTTAGTGTCCTTCATAGGCTCCCACCCGAATGAAGAACCCTTCACTTTCCATACCTTCATTGATCCACCACACAATGTACCTTGTTTGCCACACACTCCACCATGTGTATTTCTCACCTTGCGCGCCAAAGGATTTTTCACCATCCCGTCAACGGCTTTATTCATAGTGTTTCCACACCCTGCAATGGTGTATAATGTTCTCCCCAGTGTCCCTTGAGCTACTACCATAGCCCCTTTGACAACACTCCACGAACAGCCCCCAAACACTACATAGTAGCCGACCTTGTCTAGTTGCTTCATCGATATCACACTTCCTTTTAAACACAGGATATACTTGACATCATGCAACTCCAACAAACTCCCAGTTGGGGTACGAACCTCCATGTCTCCCTTCCCCATCACGTTCACACACTTACCATTAACCAAGTGAGCACGACCAAATTTCCCTCTAACAAAGTTTCGGAAATTTGCCTTTGATGGAGATGCATGGAATGATGCTCCGGAATCTATAGCCCAAGACTCCGCAGGAGGGTCGATACTTAGGGCCCAAATATCGCCTTCCTCACAATCTCCCTCCACTATTGCCGCGGACCCATTCTCTTCACACTGTCATCGATTCTTAGGATTAGGACAATTCCGCTTGACATGACCCACCTCACCACAACCCCAGCATGTAGGCCCACTCTTCCCTCGACTATTCGATTGTCCTTGATGACCACCTCTTCCTTTTCCCCTACCTTTATCACTACTCACAATCAAAGCACTATCAATTCCGGAAGACCCATCTGTTTTTTTTCCGACGAAGGCTTTCACCAAGAATTAAATCTCTAACCTCATCGAATACAAGTTTCTCCTTCCCCTTAGATGTGCTTACAGCGGTTACAGTAGTGTCCCAACTTTTGGGCAATGAACATAGTAAAAGCAATGCATTAATTTCATCATCAAATTTAATCTCTACCGAGTTAAGTTGCCTCATGACCCCATTAAATTCATTAATATGGTCCGCTATAGTGGTAGTACTAGCATCCATCTCTAAATCAGACAACTTCCTCATAAGAAATACCTTGTTTGCCGCTGATGGTTTCTCGTACATGTTTTCCAGGGCTTTCATCAATTCCGCAGTTGTCTTTGCTCCTATCACGTTGAACGCAACATTATGAGCTAGCGTTAGCCTCACAACACCTAGCGCTTGTTTGTCCAGTTTCTTCCAATCTGCATCACTCATGGAGTCCGGTTTCTTACCTTCCAATGGCAGATCCAATTCCTTTTGATACAAAAAATCAGTAATTTGCATCTTCCAAAACGCAAAATCGTCTCCATTGAATTTCTCAATAACAATCTTGCTTCCCTCCATTATTGTGATTTTTTGTGGCTCTCCCTAACTAACCTCTCTCTGATACCACTTGTTGGGGAAAATGTGAAATCTAGTCACTCACACAATAATAATAAGGCAAAGGAATTAATGAAGAACAAGGACACAAGCAATTTAACGTGGTTCGGCAAGAACAGCCTACGTCCACGGTCGTAATAGAAATTCTCTTATTAACTCAATAGGATGGGGGATAGATACAATGAACATCTAACCGGGTATTTATAGAGCACTCCCTCCTAAACCCAACTGCCACTAGGGTTAGGAAAGCCCCTAATCTTATTCCCCAAGCAATATCTCCTACCTACCATAACAATTATACCATTCCTAAACTATCTTACGAATACTCTTAAATATCGGAAAATATGCTAAAAGATATTACATGATAATAAGGAAATAAAGCAAAGAACAAATATCCCGAAGAAAGCAACTTCCGCACTCGGCCCTGTGGCGCCCGGTCGTGCACCCTAAACAGTACAAATGTGCCCGGTCGTGCACACTTTCCAGTAGCCAAAAACTTGACTGCCCGACTATGCACATTTGAAGCTCAATGGGTGCCCGGCCATGCAACTGTTTTCTTTTGCGGTTCTTTGCTTCTTTCTTCATTTCTTTGCTTCTCAATCCTTACTCACTTATATTAGACTCCATATTCCAACAGCACCAATGTTCAGATCAATGTAGTTAACAATAAACTCATCTGAAGATGGGGGACGACCGAAGAGGCAGGAGTACACTTCTCCGAAACAATTACACCAAGCCTTGTTTCTTACGCGATCAACAGCGGGAAAAATGCAGATAGTATCCTTTGTTGTTCACAAAGGTTTGTCATTGTATTTTCCATCTATAAATTTCCACAAAGTAATCTCAAATTCCAAAGCTTGATTTTTTCCAGGGCAGTGCATGTAAGAGTACCCAACCACTGAAAGATGACCTTGAATATGTGCTAAGATTAATTTACAAAATAAAATGGCCTCTGTTGGATACTTGATAAATCTGAAATTCTCGTGTTCAACATTGAACATAATTATGACTCTTGTACTAGACTGATTAGCCTCGACCACTTCTGAAGTCCAATAAAGAACCCCGTCAACACAAAAGCCAACATCTTCATCTTCAAACCCATCACCACGAAGATAACTGAGTCCACTACTACCGATACAGGATATGTCTACGCGCTTCCATTGACTGTCCTCACTGCCCATTGGCGGATGCAAAGGGGGACAGGAAGGGACAGTGGTCATCCCTTTTTTGAAAAAAAAAAATCTGTAACTTTTTTTTTTTTTAAAAAAAAATAATTTGCAAGTGAGACTAAAGCAAACCCATTACCCATCCCCTCATCCCCTCTTTCTCTCTAACTCTTTCTCTCTCATCCCTCACCATCTCAAGTTCTCAACTCTCGGCTCTCGCAGTCTCGCTCGCCTGGCCCCTCGACAGTCGAGTGAGTCGACACTCGACAGTACCGGAGACGGAGTACCGGACTACTGGGCCCCGATTTTCTGCACTCAACCCAAGCTTGATGACCTCAATCTGGGCTCGTTGATACGTCGCTGTAGACCTCGATTTTCCAGAATTCTGTCTCAGATCGATTTAGATATAAACTTCTTTCCCTTTTACTTCGCTTTTTTTTCTCACTTATTTCTCATTCGAAGTGTTCTGGTTGTTTGGGTTTTTTGTTTGACAATTGATTTAGGGTTTTTGCGGTTGCGAATATATATGTTTGTGTGACATAGCTGATGGGTTTTACTTTATAGTTACATTTGCTCTGAATTTCCTATCAAAATGGGTTCTTGGTGCTCTTTTTAGCTGATGGGTTCTTGGTATTGGCTCTGATTTTACATTCGTGACTAGTGTATGAAATAGCTGATGGGTTTATCATTCGAAATTAGTGTGGATTGAGATGCTGTAGAACTTAAGTTGATGGAATAATGTTCTGCCTGTGATTTGAGTTAAATTCTTGGTTTATCATTAGAAATTAGTGTGGATTTAGTTTATTTGAGCGGAATTAGTATTAAATTAGGTTGAATTATTTGTCTATAATCTCACTGTTCAGGCATGTCTTTCCCACTTGCCAAAGCTGAGGCAAAATCTCTCTGCTCAACTTCTGCTTGTTCATCTGGGCTTAAACCCTTTGTTAATGGCTTCTTCAAATTACTGCGTTGGCCTTTGATTTCGTTGTTTTGGGAAATACCCAGATTGAATTTGGGAGGTTTATGGGTGAAAATTGGAGTCTTTGAACCGGGGAAGGTGCCGCTCGCGCTAATGAAGCTCGGGTGGCAACTACTGGAGCTTATGAAAGAGAAGGTGCTGGACCAGAACCAGCTATCCCCGCTGGCTTAACTGATCGCCTAAGGGACGACTCTATAGCCCTAAACTCAAGGAGCAGGTCAAGTTCGCCAATTGGGATTGGTGGTTCAGGTGCTTTCCAGGCAACTTCTTCGTTTTGGGACTTTAGTTAGGGCTCATTGGCTCTGTCCCTCTCTGTCGGGATCTAGCCCTTTCGGGGTCTCTCCCGCATCTCCTTTGTAGTGAGTAGGGCCTCTTTCTCGTTGATCAGTTCGCCTTTGTTCTATTGAAAGGTCTCCGCCCAGTGTCCCCCTCCTTCCCCCGCCGCCTTCCGACCCGCGAGATCTTGTACGAAAGTACACTGAACACCAACCCAATCTCGTTTGAGATTGAATTGAAGAGATTGAAAGTAAGGGCACCTAGGTTTTGGAGAGTTTTAAAGATATATGGGGTGTCAAAATCGCAAGGACTTGGGGTTTTGCTTCGGTGGTGGTTGTTGTTGTTGCTGTCTCATCAGCAATAAGACAGAGAATCCCCAATTTCATAGACCCAACACAGATGAAACTGCTCAATACAAGATACAGGAAATAAAAACCCACTGAAGATCCCATTTTGTTACTTATTCCACATAATTTGTTTGTTTCTATACTTTTGGATTTTTGGGTTTTATTTTCAGAAGCTAAGATGAAGTGGGGTGAAGGAAAAGAGATGGTTGGAGATGTGGTGATAATGGGAGGGTTAATAGGAGTGCAAGTTATATATGCAGGAAATTCTGTGTTGTTGAGTTATTTGATGTCTTTGGGTGTTTACCCTCTTTCTATCATCATTTTCTGTACTTTAGCCTCATTCCTTGTTCTCTTTCCTTTCGCCTTCTTAGCTGAGAGGTAACACCAAACCTTGTCAAAATGTCATCTATGGAGTTTTTTTTTTATTATTTAAAATTCATCTATTGTTTTTTAAGAGTGGTAATGATCTTGTTCAATCAAATTTGCAGGAGCAAATGGCCCAAAAAGCTAACTAAGAAACTTTTGATTCAGATTCTTCTAATATCTTCATGTGGGTAAGTATATATGCTAATCTAATTTTACTGTTTTATATATTGAAATTTTTTTGATGTAATATGTATCGATGATTTTTACTTGATTTTGTCACCCTATTTTCTGAATCCTGGATACGCCACTGTCACTGCCCATAGTATGCACTCTGATTTCCACCGGATCAAACTCATTACCTTCATCTTTCCAAAGACAAATCACCTTGTATTTCTTATTTGTTCGATCAAATCCTAAGAAGCAACGCCAGCAAGTAATCCTTGATCTTGTTGTTGTATTCTACTTGTAGGGAGAGGCAGGATTCACGAGTTGTGAGATTATAAAGATCGATCATGCCTATTTCGTCGTAATTGTAAGGCATGTTATAATGATAAGAATAATAGAAGCAACCATTTAGGATGTTTGATTTCCCCGTTGATATAATGGGGCAGTGCTGATAAGTCATAATGAATGATTGCCCTAGCAGTGCTAATACTCTCGGTTGCGTTCTTGATCATATCAAGAGTAACGAAGTAATTATAAGGTCGTTTCCAAGAGTAACATGATCTGAAGGCCCACGGAGGTATGACAAGGGTAGAAGCATCCTTTCGAGTGTAGGAACGGGTGTGATGCATCTCGACAAATTCGGGATTGGTGATGAAAGACAACCATTGTTTAGAAACAGACTTGAATCGCATAAGAGACTTGGCTGGAAGCCTTGAAAGCACTTCCAAAAGAAGGTCGTTACACATCTCATGATGAGTGGTGCTGCTATTTTCAGACTCCATCTTTGCCATGACTTGTTGTATGTATGTTTGATGTTGCCCACGATTTGGCTGCTTATATACTGTGCATTAATAATATTCGATTCCCAAAAGGAAAGAGATACGTTAAAGCACTTTCCTATGAGCTGGCGTGATAGAATCATAGAAGACTTCAACCTTCTTGGATTGGAGAGATTGAGATTGAATTGAACTAGATAGTTTACTAGCATTAAAAACATTGTATTATTGTAGTAATATGTAAAACAATAAGCCTCTCTTTGATTCAATTTGATTCAGTTCAGTCCAGTTCATCGGTTCATGTGTAAATTTATCACTCAGATAAGTTTTTATTCAAAAATAAATTAATGATGATAACTAGCTATGTCATCATAAAATTCTCAAAGTATACTTTTAAAAATGAGTCCAATATTGAATATGTTTGGATAAATTTAAAATGGTCAATGCGGTATAAAAAAATTAGTTCAGCTCAGTTCAGTTTTTCCAGGTGAATCAAACAGAACCTAAGTCTCTTGCGGATCAAAATTTGATGATCACCTAGAAATTCCACCATCGACCATTAGAGCTTTCTTCTTTAAGATTGTGCATGTTAACACAAAAACTAGTAAGAGGTGGAGGTGGTAACTCACACTACACCACAAAACACCTACAACAGTGGTTGATTTGGGCCTATGACAACGGTTCCAACCACGTTTTGTCTCGAGTGTAGTAGTATGTCAAACACCTACGGCAGCGATTCCGTGTTGACCGCTGTTGTAGGTGGCTTAAGACAGCGGTTCCAATCTGACCGCTGTCATAGGTCGGTCACATTTGACTATTGACTTAGCTTTAACATATGAGAGCGATCGTTGACCAACCGCTGTCGTAAGTGACTTACGACGGCGGTTGTGCCATAATGCAATACAAGACACCATTAATCAACATAGTTATTTTATAACAAATGTAGAAACACTGATCCCAAATACAAATACAGTGGCAAAGACTAAAGAGTATACTTATCTATTACAAAAATCTAACTAATTACCTTAATCTATAACATAAAACTTGTAAGGAAAATATGTTATATGACAACTGATTCTAAGCAATTCATTATATAGTAGCCGCCTAACTTTTACTGAAGTTCCACAGCTGGACATTCGTAAACATGAAACCTGCAAGGAAAACCAGAAGACAGAAAGCACGAGTTAGAATTTTTTATAGATAATTAGGCTAGTTATTGCAAGGCACCAATGCACATGAGTACATAATATTGGCAGTGCTTGAAACAGAAAACATGTATTACAGTACTAAGGCTAAACAGAGTCAAAAGAATAACAACCTGTGTAAAACAAAACACATATTAAGAAACTGATGTCCAGATCTGTCTCCAAGCACACATACAGACAGCAAGTAGGCAACATGAGTTGACTGAATATGAATGTTCACATTTATAAAATATTAGGAAAATACCCAAGGAGCTGCAATGAGTAAGTAATTACCATTTGAACCAGTTTTCAGTTCTGTAGCCATGTCCCTTGTTTCAGTGAGCAATGGATCAGTTGAGTTCATCAATGGCTTCGATTTACAGTGTTTTTGTTGTCATCAATGGCTTCGATTTGTACCGTGTATCAGCCGTTATCGTCCCTATGAGTTGGACCATTTGGCATGATATGGTTGGATGCCATTGCCCCATTCTTGGTGTGAATCAAGAGGGTGAGAAGCAAAGCGGTAAGCTTACTTGGACAACATGGAAATGCTTCTGCTTCAGTTGCTGGTAATCCTCTCCTGTTTTCTGTTTCCCATTTCCCTACCTTTTCTTCTTTTCAATTTCAATTTCAATTTGGTTTTCAATTTCAATTTCAATTTCAATTTGGTTTTCAATTTCAATTTGGTTGCCGAAATTACTCTAACAAACCAAAGCACTCAAATTTTGATTCTGATTTTAATAAAAATGTGGATGTGGATGACCCTGAATTGTTATTCCTGAATTCAGTGAGGCAACAATGCAAGTTAGGGTTCAAAAACATTGACCGCCCTCTCTCTCTCTTCCGTCGAATGTCCTCTTTCACTCCTCTCCCTTCTGTTAGTGATTTCAATCAGCTCTTTACTGCTATGCTTAAAATCAAACCCTTTCCACCTTTCTCCACTGTCATCTCTCTCTCCAATCAACTTGAGTTATCTGGTGTTCGACCCGATATGCATTCCATAGGCATTCTTGCCAATTGTTACTCTCGTTTAGGCCGTGTCGATTTTGGGTTCTCCCTCCTTGCTAAACCACTTAAGCTCGGCTATCCTCTCAACATCGTCATCTTCAATACTTTAATTAATGGCCTTATTCATACTAATCAATTACCTCAAGCTGTTAAACTCTTGGATAAAGTTGTCAACCTAGGCTTACAACCTGACATAGTTACCTTCGGTGCCATGGTCAAAGGTCTTTGCAGCACTGTTGCTCAGGAAAATGGAATCTTGCCATTGTCAGCCAAATGTTGTCATTTACAACACCATTATTGATAGCATGTGTAAATACAACTGCTTGCCTCAAGCTCTCGAGTTGATTTCCGACATGAAAATAAAGGGCATTTCACCCGATGTCGTTAGTTATAACACCTTACTTCGAGGGCTTTACAATCTGGGGCAGTGGGAAGATGTTGAACCAATGTTCGCTGAGATGTTGAACAAAGGCATATCTCCTGGAATTGACACCTATACCATCATGATTGACATGCACTGTAAAGAGGGGAAGGTGGATGACGCACGTGCCATACTCGAGTTCATGATTAACAGGGGTGAAACTCCTAATATCATTACCTACAATGCCCTGCTGGATGGATATTGCTTGTGTGACAGAATGGATGAGGCATCAGTGCTAATAGATTTGATGGTAGAAAAGGGTTGCAAGCCTGATGTTGTGACTTTCAGCACCTTGGTCAATGGATACTGCAAGGCTAAGTACATTGATAAAGCCGTCAACTTGCTTGAACAAATGACTGTTGAAGGACTGACCCCTAATATTATTACCTATAATACTCTGATAGATGGCTTGTGCAAGAACAACAGACTTGAATCTGCACGCCAACTTTTCAAGGAAATGGAAGCTCGTGGACTACATCCAAATGTTTTTACATATGCTTCATTGCTTGATGGTTTGTGTAAAAATGCGCAAGTTGATGAGGCCATATTATTGCTAAAGCAAATGGAGAATGGTGGAGTAGTGGTCCCTAATATTAGAGTCTTAACTATCCTAATAGATGGCTTGTGCAAGAACAACAGACTTGAATCTGCACGCCAACTTTTCAAGGAAATGGAAGCTCGTGGACTACATCCAAATGTTGTCACATATGCTTCATTGCTTGATGGTCTGTGTAAAAGTGCACAAGTTGACAAGGCCATATCAATGCTAAAGCAAATGAAGGATAGTGGAGTGATCCCTAATATTAACATCTTCAATATCCTAATCAACGGCCTGTGTGAAGCTGGGAGACTTAGAGACGCGGTGGGTTTCTTCTCCTCTCTTCGGGTTGAGGGGTTACAACCAGATGTGCGTACGTACACTGTACTGATTAAAGGATTTTGTAAAAAAGGAAAATTGCATGAAGCAAGTGAAGTGCTAAAGATAATGGAGGAAAATGGATATTCTCCAAATGATTGCACCTACAATACTATTATTAAAGGATTTCTTTATCGTTGTGATGTCGAGAAGGCTCTGGATCTTCTGGAAACTATGACTGCCAAAAACTTTGCAGCTGATGCTGACACTGCTACTCTATTTCTTAGGTTGCTCTCTGCTCATAACATAAGCAATGAAGACAAGGCATTGCTTCGTACTTATTTGAAGATTTGAGTTTGTAGGTTGGCGCTTGGCGGTGTTAGTATGCTATTTTGTATCAATTGTTTTAAAATCTGATGTATGTTTTATGGTTCTGTGCAAGTTCTCTTGTTAAATAATATAATATTCTGTAATATGGTGGTCTTACCTTCCTAGCTAGCATTTTCTAGTGCTTAGTTAGGACAGAGTTCCCATGTTAGATCATGTATCCTGTCTTCCCAAACCTTTAGTTGTATGTTATGTTTATTTCAATCAAACCAATCAATTATGATGATGATGATGATGGGAACCAAGCTCCATGGCTTAGTTTTCTGGAACAAAGCCTCCATGGCTGAGTTTGTTGAACAAGCTTATTATGCCCATTGACGAGAGAGAAAAGAAATAAAGAAAAAGGAAAAAGAAAAGAAAAGAGAGAAAATAATTAGAAAGTGCAACCGAAAATAGTTTAGATAGAACAAAATACAAAAAACGAATTTAAAACATAATTAATTTTGAGATTCTTCCTAAACCCGGTTTAGAGGGGGAATCTGCACATAGTTACGTTTTAAAGGACTAACTTGTCACATTCATTTTTAATAGGACCAAATTGTCAAAAGGTGTTCATTTGAAGGACCAATTTGGTAATTCGAGGAAAATTTACCCCCTATATATAAATAGTAACCTCATTTTTCTATGAGTTTGTCCCATACAAGACTTGCTCCAAAAAAAAAAAAAAAAAAGAACAAAAACCGCATCGAAGTGAGGTTGGGGTGTCCTACCCGAGCGTTTGGATTATAATGGGGATATTCTTTAAAATATAATTTGTAAGTGGATTTTCAATGATCTTTAACATTTTTGGGGTGTGTTTGGCAAATTTTCCTTTCCCTTTCTATCTGGTAAACTGACATATCAATCTCGTGTACAAACGATCACCGATACTAATCCTCATTAAACTTGACACCAGAACTAAAACATTGTCCTGGTATGAGGGCATTCACAATAAATTATGTCAAAATTTGTTGTCTAATCTCCATAAGCCGAGGGAAGTGAATCTGGTCATTTTCCCGCCAAGAAATGATGATGTTGCATCGTAATTACTCGTCCAAAAAGAGGATGCAAGTGAATGGCGATCGAGGCGCCCTCTGCTACGTTATGTTCGGACTCTTGTGTTTAATAGCGAACATATCAGACTAGCTGAACAACCACCGCAAGCACTGACCTCGTTAACGTAGCACTAACAATGGGCTAGTATAGTTTCAAGAAGCCAGTAGACACAAAGTATGGGGACAATAGGGATTCGAACCCATAATCTTGCCTTACTAAACCACTTAGGAGTAATCTTGGAACCACTAAACCACCACCCTTGTTGGTTTGCACCATAATTACTTAACAAACTAATTTTTATGACTAAAATGCCCTCATTATACCTTAATGAATTTTTTTTGTGTGAACTACAACCTTTATTTTTTTGAGAAAATCTGAAAGACTAAAACTTACAATTATATACCTGTAAAATAACAAATGACAAAAGTACCCTTATTTTTTTTTTTTTTGGAGAATTCCCTACTTTGCATAGTCTATTTATTTAAAAAGGAATGAAAAGGAATATTTCCATAACTTCTTACAAAGGTACTTCAGTCAATTAACTTGTAAAGTATAAAAGGTGACCTTGTTGAAACTTTTCCATTTTTTTTTTTTCCTTTTGTTGACATGATTCTCTTTCAATTTTTGGTTTGTCCTCACACAAATACTCCTCTTTTTTTTGCTCGTCGCCTCACACCAATACTCAATACTCAATACTCAATACTCAATACTCAATAGCGCCTCCATTTCCGCCAACACTACACTGGTCTCTGCTGCTTACTGGCGGCGGCCATCAACACAGCGAGGACTCGAGGAGAGAGAGAGAGTAAGAGAGGAGAGAGAGAATGGCGAGCGAGGGTTTAGAGAAGAAGAAGGCAGATGAAGTAACAATTGAAGAAGACGACCAAATTGTGAATCCATGGGAAGTATCAGCGAAAGATGGCGGCAAAATCGATTACGATAAACTCATCGATAAATTTGGTTGCCAACGCCTTGATTCTTCTCTCATCGATCGTGTTCATCGCCTCACTGGTCATTCCCCTCACGTTTTTCTTCGCCGTGGTGTTTTCTTCGCTCACCGGTCTCCCTCTCTCTCCTCAATTTCATCAATTCGAAGTTTTTGTGTTTTTCAATTTTCTGATTTTTCGTCTTTTGGGGTGTTCAATTCGCAGGGATTTTAATGATATACTTGATGCATATGAGAGAGGTGATAAATTCTACTTGTATACGGGCCGTGGACCGTCGTCTGAAGCGTTGCATTTGGGACATTTGATTCCTTTCATGTTCACCAAGTAAATTTCCTGTCTCTCTCTTGATTTTGGTGTTGAAGATTGGTAATTTATTTTAATTAGTGCTTAATTGCGTTGATTTGAGGCGACATTGCTGCTGTGCTGAGTAGAAGTGGATAACTTTGTTGCTTTTAGAAATGTTATTTTGTTTTTATATACTGGCCTGTTTTGTTTTGGTTCTCTGTCATTTTGGATTAGGTAATTGACGAATTGATGCTTTTTAGTTGATGCTGTTTAGATAAGATGTAAATGTGAGTTGTATTAAAGTTTGAGCTGTTCATGGAAGTTGTGCAAATTAGTTGTGGTTTGTGTTATATTATGAGAAAAATGGATTGGGTCTATCTTCTTAAATCTGCTGCAGACCACCTTATACTCCTGTGTTTGTTGCAGAATGAGTCAATGTTAGTATTGGGGCCAAGGAAGGGGTCTTCAGTTCAAACTTCATCTGTGCATTAGTCTAAATATGGAATGTTTTGTGTTTTGATGATGATTAAGGGGCCGTTTGGTTAGGGGTAATGATTAAGGGGATAATGGATTGAATTTATAGGCTAAAATGGGAGGTGTTGTGAGGTAGTGGGGGTTAGATTTTGTGAGAAGGAGGGTAATGATTACCCCTAATTGGGCTATAATAGAAACCCACCTCCCCCTAGGGTAATGGTTTTCCTCCAACCAAACAGACCCTAAGTATTAAGTATTAAATATATGCTAGAATATGAGGTCTCATTGCAATGGGGCAGGGATGAAAAGGGAGTTGAAAACCTGTTCTGGAATGTTTCAGCTAAAATCTCATGAAATTTTGGCTTCTCATCGGGATTAATGGCCAAAGTGTTGGATGTTGGTTAAGCTAGGGCTTAGATTTATCATTTTCCATATTCTATTCATTCAGAATTTGTAGGTACGAAGCCTTCTTCAAAGTGTAATGCTGTCACTACAAATCTAAACTGTGGATCGTCTTTATATGGAATTTTATCTTTATTGATGGTTGAAGGTTGTAGGTATTTGCAGGATACTTTTAAGGTGCCCTTGGTGATTCAGTTGACAGATGACGAGAAGTGTATGTGGAAGAATTTGTCTGTTGAGGAAAGCATGAGACTTGCCCGGGAAAATGCCAAGGACATTATTGCTTGTGGTTTTGACATTTCCAGAACCTTCATTTTCTCCGATTTCAACTATGTTGGTGGGTGAGTATAACATCAATCTATTTCATATACTTGCAATTACAGCAGGGGTAATTGACTATTTTTACTCCCCATGTCCTTAACTGAATACCACTTCCATTGACTGCCGAACATTGGAGATTGGTTATCATGAACAAGGTGTTAAAATGTTGCTACTGTACAGAAGTGGACAATGCTAGTGTTTGTTTAGCTTATTAATGCTTTTTGCATGGGAACCTTCTAAATGTTCTTTATTACTCACACGTGTTGATTGGGGCTGTCTACTGATCAAACTAATGTGGCCCTTTTCTTTTTGTTAGTGCATTCTACCAGAATATGGTGAAGGTTGCTAAGTGTGTCACATACAACAAGGTAGTTTCTACACAAAGGATCAGTGATTACCCTATCAATAGTGCTTATTAGTTAGATTTGCATATCCTGAGTCAAGTTTGGATACTTATGTGCAGGTTGTTGGTATATTTGGCTTTACTAATGAAGACCACATTGGCAAAATAAGTTTTCCTCCGGTGCAGGTACTCTTTGTCATATGCACATATATTTATGTCTTTGTGATGGTTCCTTGAGCTTTTAATAACATATATTGTAAACCCCTCTCCAGTTCAGGGTTGTATTATTGCTAATTTGCGATGTTAACTGCTTGTCTGCTGATCTGTTTTCTTTTTTTTTTTTTTTTTTAGATAAGAAAAGCTTTTTATTAATCAAATCATGAAAGAGTACAAAATGGAGGATAAGATCTGCTGATCTGTTTTCTTACTTGGATCAAGTTTTCCTCTCTCTTCTGCTTTTGCAAACATTCAGTTAGCACCTGTTCTGTAAAGACTTTTGATGTACCCCATCCAATATTGAGTAACTACTTTATCCTCTGGTAAGATTAGAGCGCATGTTCTTACAGTGAAATGAACTGATTTCTGCTGTTTTTCATGTGATTGATAGTGTAGAGAACCTTTCATTCTTTTCCTTTGCTTGTGGGATATTTGTTGGTTTACACAACACTTGTCTTGCCTAATGCGTTTGTGTGGGTGCAGGCTGTACCTTCTTTTCCCAGCTCATTTCCTCACTTGTTTCCTGGCCAAGATAATCTTCGGTGCTTGATTCCTTGTGCTATTGACCAGGTTGCTTCTTCTGTCTGATGTTATCGTGTAATTGATACTTTGTGAACCATACTTGATCATGATACGACTGCTTTGTGTTTCACATGTTCAATTGTCCAATATGATCTATTCTGCATGGAAATGGACATGGTACACAGAAACGCTGGAACAGGCAAGCTAACTAACACAGTTTCCAGTGCCTATAGTCCTTTGAGCAGCCTTTAGAAAGGGATAGTCCATGTTGTGCTTTAATTTCCCTAACATCTTTGTCACGTTCTCAACCGTTGACTCAAGTTTCATTGTGAGCTGGGTTTATGTAATTTATGCTAAACGATGCACTGATGGGATTGGCCTGTTGGGTCATGCCCAATTAGTGTCTGTTTTTCCTCTCCTGCTGATTGTGTATCCTCTTCTTTATCTTCTTCTACTTCTTTCCCTTTACTTTTTTTGTTTGGTGGGAGGGGGGGGGGGGTTGATTTGTGGGAACTCTGAAGCAGATTTTGTTTGCTTCAGCTTGTAACCTTATAAAATGTGGGTCTCACTGAATGTTTGTACTGGGCACTTTATTGTACATGCTACAAATATTTAGCTGCTTGGTTAAAATATTATCTAATATTGCAGATTGTTCCCATAAGATGAGCCTTCCAAATATATTAATGTTTTTCACCCGGTAATGCTAATGTATCTTACTTCATTTTCTATCTTGTTGATTTCTCAGGATCCTTACTTCAGAATGACAAGAGATGTTGCTCCTCGGCTAGGATATGAGAAACCTGCTTTGATCGAGTCTTGTTTCTTTCCAGCGCTTCAGGTATTTTTAATTTGCAACACGTGGCTGCAAAATACAAATATTATGAGTTGTCTTGTCAATGATATTAATTTTTTTTTCTTTTTGGTTGCTATTAAAGCTTAAAAAGAACAGTAACTAGGCTGTCCTTTTTACTGGGGGAATATATGCATTCAAATGTTTACGTGATATTGCTGATAACCCTCTGGCTTTTAAATTGCCCTATCAATGCTAATGTACCACTACTTTCCTCATGCTCTTTAATGATTGGTGAGTGAAAAGGAGATAGCAATTAAATAGCGTTTTTAGATTGCATATTTTGGGAGAAGAGCGGATGTATACAGAGGGTTCTTGTCCACGTGGTGCTTAAATTTCCTTTTAGTCACTAACCTAGGCAATGAAATTGAATTCCACATTTATGTTTAGTATATCAATAATGTATTTGTACCAGTATTTTCCATAGATTACTTTCCTTGTACAATGCCATGCCAAAATGGATCAAGGCTTTGAAAGTACCAGTTTTCTGACGTTTTCTTGTCCGGTAATATAGTTGTATGAGGACTCTTCATAAACACATCAAAAAAAAAAAAAAATTGAAAAGATTATGTGTGTTTTTTGTTGCAATGGAAATTATCTCTGTTCGATAGCATTTTCTATTTTGCGTGTCATTGTTCTCACTTCTGCACTTACCTTGATAAGCATTGTTATTATTGAACTTTTACAGGGAGAGACTGGAAAAATGTCTGCTAGTGATCCTAATTCTGCTATATATGTGATTGATTCAGCAAAGGACATTAAGAACAAGGTCTGTGAATGTTGCAACAGCTATGCATCTCTTAATTTATTCTATAGCACTGTGTTGAAAGGGTGTGTGGATTTGTGATTATGTCACTGTCATCGCATGAACCATGTGCTATCTATATTGGTTGAAGGAAGAGGATTATTTTTGCAGCAGAAAAACATGTGGCCTAGAGGGGTTAGATGTTTGGCTGTGGGAGGTGATTTAGCAATAGGGCCCTCAGAAGAATGAGATAGCCAACTTGCTATTTGCCTCCCTCTTGCTCAAATTAAATTCTTGATAATTTGATATCTGTGTCCTACCTGACTGGCTGGATCTCTGGAGCCTACTTACTGCTTGTTTCCTTCATTATTGGGATCTTGGTCCAGGTTGTTTGGCACTATGTTGCTCGGACTCGGCTAAGTGTCGGAGTGTTCAATACCCATACCCATGTCGGACTTGGCCATTTCATGAAAATCTTGCATGTTTTTTGCTGAAAATGGAGTGTCCAGTGTCCATACCCATGTCGGATTGTCCAGTGTCTGACACGGGTACTTGAGCAGAAATGAAGAGTCCGAGCAACATAGGTTTGGCATGTGGATGTGGCTTTCCTGGGGTTTTATTTGAAAGTAGTTGGGGTCAGGGCTCTCACAAACCGCTTATTACAAGTGACTTCGTTTTTCTTTGCTGATGCAGGTAAACAAATATGCTTTCTCAGGTGGTCAGGATTCTATAGAGAACCACCGAAAATATGGCGCAAACCTAGAGGTATTTGGAAGTAATTTTTCCTGCTGTTGTGATAAATCGTAAATTAGGATTTTTAGTCATCTGAAGTTCTAAACCTCGTTAATTACACAACACTTGCAAGTTGCAATGAGACAATTTCTGCAGTAGATATATTGGAACATGATATATTTGCCATTGTTTAAAAGTTGATTGTCGTGGTACAAGCAGATTTAATGTTATCATTTTCTTTTTGGTAGCTTTCCATGGTTTTTGCAAATGTAAATTGTTGAAGTAAATGTTTTGTTTTGGGTTGTCATTAATCAGGTTGACATACCTATCAAGTATCTTGGTTTTTTCCTGGATGATGATGCTGAACTTGAACATATAAGAACAGTGAGTTAACTAGCGCTTTTCTGAATTTTTGTATGCTGTCAAATTGGGACATTTGCTCGTTAATAACTTATTTTATCGAGTAAAAATCCTAAATTTTGCTCTTTTAGGAATATGGTGCTGGGCGCATGCTTACAGGTGACGTAAAGAAGCGCCTCATAGAAGTTTTGACAGAGATGGTTGAAAGACATCGTAGAGCTCGGGCAGCTGTAACTGATGAGGTGAGTCTTTATATGAACTAATCTGTATATGTTGCAGTCTGAATGTTTACTGTCAAGTCTGCATTCTTTATGTAGGTTATGGTTGAGGGAGAGTTTTCTTTACTTTTTAATGGTGTCTTTCTTTGCTCTTATATCTTGTATTCTGTGTATTGCTTATGTTTGTCATACTTGTATCCCTAAGGAATTCCCTTCTAAATTCTAGGCTCTTTTTCTTAGTGACTTTGATGTCTGTTTCCTTATTTTTCTGACTTCCAGATGGTGGATGCCTTCATGGCTGTGAGGCCTCTTCCCAACATGTTCAACTAGCATAAGCTTAACCAGTAAATCGACAGCCAAATTTTAGCATTGATTGACTATAAAGAATCTCTCTTCGTTGCAAGGTTTTTGAGCATGAAGATAAACGAATTAGAGACACACATGTCAACTTTGGAGCTACATGTTACTGATTGATGATAGAAGTTGTATACATTTATTCATCTTAACATTTCTGTTCCCAAACACAAATTATGCGTTGGACTTCGAGATGTTCACAATATGACGTTGACATGAATTGTTTGAATAGATCTGCATGATAGTTCTTGTCTCTCTTCTTCCTCACATGGGTAGATTAAGCATTGCTCTTTGCTCCTAAAGCGGTATATATTGTATCGGTTGACACGGGGATATGCCATGTGACATTAAATGGTAACTAGTAGAGAACTATCTTTGAACCAACCCAATTTAAAATTAAGCAGTCATGCAATGGCTAGTTTATACGAACGGGTAAATTAGCCAGTTAGCCACCCCTCATTCTCAACATAGAGACAACGACCGGTGGAAGCAAATTGACATTGGGAACATATGAAAAGTAATCATCATGCTTCCAAAGAATAGGCTTATTGGAGATTATGGAGAAGATGTTGGTATATTGTTACTCACACAGCAGTATACTGCCCCATATGTTTTTCTTTTCTGTTTTTGGGGGAGGTCGACTGAGGCCCCTGCTTTATTGTGTACAAGTGTACAAGGGGAAGGGGAATTACTAAGGAGAGGAGGTATAAGGACTCGACATGTCCAAGAAATAGGAAGGACGCACCAATTGTGCTGCGCCTCACGGCTCATGGCGCCATATACTTATGTAATTAAGAAGTACTAATTTGAGAACTCATTTCTAAAACTACCAACTAAACACAACACATTTACTTTTATTTGGTCATCAAATTTGCGCCTTTCCAAGTTGAAACATACTAGCTCCTATCCTTCCTTTGTTGCAACCCTCCCCTCAAAATGCAAAAGCCCTTTATAATTGAAAAAACACCCTCTTAATCTCCCTGTAATAATTACTCAGAACCAAAATCTCCTAATACTTGAGGCCGCTAATTTTTTGTATTTTTTTTCCTACTTCTTTTACTCCTCTGAAGCTACCACAACACCAGTCCATTTCCCTCCTTTTCAATAAGCACCAACACCAACAAAAACAAATCACCAACACCCTTCTCAGTAACAACACCACCAATAATCAAGGCTATCAAAACATACATAAGTACTATTCCTTCACCATTAACATAAATTGCAGAATTAAATCACCCAGTACGAAATCTGTTGAAGATTAGCTAAGTCATGCGAAAATGAAACTAGGTGATGAATATATATTACTTGCTGGTTGATTGGTTTGGTAAATGAAACAGCAAGGTTGCCACTTTATCAGTCACAGAGTGGAGACGGAGAGAGAGAGAGAGAGAGAGAGAGAGAGAGAGAGAGAGAGAGAGAGAGAGAGAGAGAGAGAGAGAGAGAGAGGGGAAGGTGGATGAGGCACGTGCCATACTCGAGTTCATGATTAATAGGGGTGACACTCCTGATATCATTACTTACACTGCCCTGCTGGATGGATATTGCTTGTGTGGCAGAATGGATGAGGCATCAGCGCTAATAGATTTGATGATTGAAAATGGGTGCCAGCCTACTGTTGTGACTTTCAACACCTTGATCAATGGATATTGTTTGTGTGGCAGAATGGATGAGGCTTCAGAGCTAATCCATTTAATGGTAGAAAAGGGTTGCAAGCCTGATGTTGTGACTTTCAACACCTTGATAAATGGATACTGCAAGGCTAAGTACATTGATAAAGCCGTCAACTTGCTTGAATAAATGACTGTTGAAGGACTGACCCCTAATATTATTACATACAGCACTCTGATAGATGGCTTGTGCAAGAACAACAGACTTGAATCTGCACGCCAACTTTTCAAGGAAATGGAAGCTCGTGGACTGCATCCAGATGTTGTCACATATGCTTCATTGCTTGATGGTCTTTGTAAAAATGCACAAGTTGACGAAGCAATATCAATGCTAAAGCAAATGGAGAATAAGGGAGTAGTCCCTGATATTTCCATCTTCAATATCCTAACCAACGGCCTGTGTGAAGCTGGGAGACTTAGAGACGCAGTGGGTTTCTTCTCCTCTCTTCGGGTTGAGGGGTTACAACCAGATGTGCGTACGTACAATGTACTGATTAAAGGATTTTGTAAAAAGGGAAAATTGCATGAAGCAAGTGAAGTGCTAAAGATAATGGAGGAGAATGGATGTTCTCCAAATGATTGCACCTACAATACTATTCTTAAGGGATTTCTTTATCGTTGTGATGTCCGGAAGGCTTTGGAGCTTCTCGAAGTTATGACTGCCAAAAAGTTTGCAGTTGATACTAAAACTGCTACTCTATTTGTTGGCTTGCTCTCTGATCATAACATAAGCAATGAAGACAAGAGACAAGACATTGCTTCAAAATTATTTCAAGATTTGAGCATGTAGGTTTTTGGCGGTACATATTTATTGTGTTTGCTGTTTTAACAATTTGATGTACACTTTAAGGTTGTCTTCTAGTTATCGGTTTGAGGAATCTGTATTCTGTAACATGGTGATTTTACCTGGATTGGTTGCATCTTCTTGAGAAATTTCATGATTTCAATTTTTCTCTGTTTTGTAGTACTACTATTTTAGGAAATTGGTAAACTTGTCTTGCTTTGAGTGGAAAGGATATGTCAAGAACTGTGACTTTGACGAATGTGCTGGCAGCTCATCATTTTAGTAAAATAAAACACTTATACGTGCCCTCCCCCTCTTGGAAGAATTATAACTAATCCTTCTGATGAGTTGAGGGAATGTTAATTTCAATCTGCCATGCGATGGAGTGGGAAGGCTCAAGGTAGTGAGGTTTGATGGAATATTTTTCTTGAGGAGCTTTGGCATATGCTCATTGATATTTTTTCATTGCTCTCATGTCAGCTAAATCTTATTTACCTCTGGTACTATTGTTTGTCTGTCGTCGGTTCTCTTGTCATCAGATTTATCATTGAAATGTGGATTTATCCTTGGAGAAACCAACCTGGTTTGTGAGAATACTTGACATTAAATGTTATCTGTCACTCTGAGCTTGAATTTTTATGTGCTTTTTAGCCATACCGCACTACTATTCGTTGATGAATGAGTTGCTGATATTATTTCAATTAACATAAGCAAATTTCAAAATCTTGATGTAAATTGATTTACAAAACTCAACCTACCAAATGCCAACGACCCTTCTGGTTTCATTTTGGTCTTCGTTGCGCACAGAATTTGTGCAATACAGCGTACAGGCCCCGGAAGTAGTGAACTTCTTATGCTCGCAACTGCAGAGGTCACTGTCTTTGACCCTCCTGTATATTTGTTCATCTCTTTTCAAAGGATGTCTTTGCTAAAACTTTGCCCTCCTTTTCCTCCCCCTTTTCTTTTTTTATAGGTTCAATGTTAGGCTATTAGGTTTAACTGAGGTAGCTGGCATCTTATATTAGCGCTGCTCCTACTGCCTACTGGTTGTGAACTGTTCTATTTCTTGAGGCTTTCACATTATTAGTCTGATAATGTGGTTTGCTATTTAGATCAAACAAACCTGGATTTTGTGACAATTCTTGATATACAGTCAAAATATTGGTCTTGCAATCCGTATGCGTTCTCCTACATTCTTGCTCTCCGTATGCATTGCAAGTCATATTTTCGTGCCACAAATTTATACAACTTGCGGGTGCATGGATATCAAAATGTGTGTCTCTTTCTATTGTGGTGTATAGCACAATCAGTTTTAATCTCCCAGTGTACAAGGAAATTCAGGTCTGCTTTGCTTTTTTGGTCAGTCACAACTCGCATAAATTTCCAGAGAATGAAATTTGATTGTCATTATATGGTCATTTAAGGCTTTTGAAGCGTGAAGGAGTTGCAGACGTGAGGCACCACAATCAGGGAGGTACCTTATGCAAATAACTCGAAGAACTACTGTGGTTAATTTGCTTCATGTAAGGAATCTTGCTGTTTTGTTAGTGTTTTTGTTTTTGGCTTTTCTGGGTTTGCGAGTAGAAGCCTCTCAGGTGTGGAAATTTCCCAGAAAAATAGCTTCAGAAATAACTCAAACCTATATTGATAAAGGGCGATAAACAAACCAAGTAGATAGATATACGGAGGAAGGCCGTTACTTTGTGCATATGCACAAATAGAGATGCTGGTTCTTTGCGCAATTTGTTACTTTCTAATCTTTGAACTTATATCTTGAGGCAAGTTTATTGACATTTCATGTGATTTGTTTCAGATGCTCAGCTATTTTCATTTTGATGAATAGCCTGAAGCAATTTCTGGAATCACATGTGACATGGCTCTGCTAGTTTTGTGCCTTGACATCTTTCTGCTTGCTTATTTCTCTCTATTGCTTGTTTTATGTTACTGTACACATTGGCTTTCCCGTCTTTGTGAAGGTTGAGGTTGTATCCTGACCAAATTAGTTTATGAGTTTGAAACTTCTAATTTTAGGCTGGTGTAAACTCAGATCTTGTGATTGACTGATTGTGGGTGCTGCAGAGGTTCAGCCAAATCCTGACGTGGTTGCTAAAGATTAAAACTGGGATGATTCAGCTTCAGTAGGCTTTGAGATAAGCCCTCAAACTTTGGAGATATCCCACACCACAACCTGTCAACAAGAAGTGGGAGTTGGCCTTGGGTGCCCCCGTCACACAGCAGCTGCACAGGTTTAGTGGCTCATGCTCTGTGACAGTTCTTACCAATGCCAAATGCCAACAGAATAGAGCTGCTGCAGCTCTGTACGTACCTGTTGAGACGTCTAGGTATATTACAGTATAACTTGTTATCATTGTCCGACTTGTGGTTCAGCTTATTTTCATGTATGTTGGGGTATACGAAAGTATTATGCTCAGCTCATGTACTGTTTTTTACTTTTATGCTGCGAATTCTTGATTTTTCATTGTCAAGAACTTATGATATTCTTCATAATGAAAAATCAAGAGTACATAGTGCGATCACAAATTCCGAATTTTTTTTCTATGCAACAGAGGCCAGTACTTTGATTTTTTCTCCATCTTGCCAAGCCTACTTTATTTTTTTTATTTGGCTCCAGTCAAAAGGATTATTTTTCTGATGCTTGGTCGTTTTGTGCATGTGAGCTGTAGATCGGAATGTCTGCTCCTCAATCTTACTATCCTCCTTTGTAGGGAACTCCTCAATCTTGCATGCTACAAAGCTTTACTCCAGATGAATGGATATGAAAAGGCGAGGCTTTTTCCATTGAAGCGGATAGAATAATCAGTATCAGGTAGAATCTGTGCAAATGGTTTCAGAAAATTGCATATTGAGTTAATTCGGCATCAAAGTAGCCATATGATCATAACTGAATCTCCTTTGCCTCTCATTCATAATAATTTACATCATGAAATTGATTCCTAACATAAAAAATGAGTACATTCCTAAATAAATAAAAAAAACATGAGTACATGATACAGAATTTTACAGTACTTGGAAATATAGGCAAAAATCCAATAACACTGCACGTTGTTCTAATAAGTCTGATTTGGAATTTGGGTAAATACAAAACAATGTAGGTAACATTCAAGGATCCAGAGGCAGCTAAGAAGGCATGTGAGGATGCCACCCCAATAATCAATGGCCGTCGTGCCGACTGTAAAAACTGGCCACTCTCGGGGCCCGTCGCCGTCCACGAGCATCGTCAACCACCCCACCTCTCCAGCAGCAGCAACCAGCCAATGGTGGAGGTGGCGGCAATGTGAGGCCCGCCGGGGTTGGCATCAAAGCAGCCATATGCTTATACTTCGTACTTATTTGAAGATTTGAGTTTGTAGGTTTTGTGGTGTTCTTATGCTATTTTTTTATCAACTGTTTTAACAATCTGATGTAAGCTTTATTGTTTTGTGCAAGTTCTCTTCTAATAGTATGTATTCTGTAACATGACTGTCTTTCCTTCATACCTTGTGTCTTACAGTGCTTAGTTGAAGCAGTGAGTTTTCCACATAACAACAGATATTTAGACTTTAGTCTTTAGAGCATGTATCCTGTCTTTCCGAAGCTTCAGTTCGCTTCCTTCAGTTAGGCCAATCAAGTAACGTCAGTGATGATTCCTAAGATTCTGACCAATTGTTCAGCAAATGCAACAACTTCTTGTTCGATTTTGAGAGAATTAGAAGTTGGCAGAGGAGCGATTTGTTTGCATGGTTTTGGTGATATTTTGTAGCATATAAAATAGTTCTGGTTTTCTTTGGTACCTTAGGGGCCTGTAAGCTTCTCACTGCTCTGCAGTTCTATTTCAAGGAACAAGAAGACAATGTTACAAAAGAAGTATCAGTTATGTAAAAGCCAGTAGAAAGTGAGAAAGAAAAGAAGAATGGCAAACCTGATTCTGAAAACTTGAATCTACAGTCGAGAAGGTCGAGAAAGAGTTGCGAGAATGTGCTACAATTGACATTGGGCTCTGTTTAATAGTAGCTGAGCATTGGAACACCAAAAGAAAGGTACATCCTGATCCTCCTGCTGGATTCCTTTCAAGGTTTTATTGTCACTTTTTCACAACTTGAATTATCCTTGACCTTCTCATATTCTTTTTCAGAAGGATTTTCGTAATATTATTTGAACAAGCAAATCTTGTGAAGGGATTTACTTCTACACAATTGAGGGATTAGCATCGAGACCATCATGATAACCCGCTTTGATATTGCATATATATGACTTTAAAGCAGTTATGCTGTCTTTCAAACCTTCAGTTGCATGATCTTTAAATGACTCGTAATGGGAATTGCTTAAAAAATGCATTTTTCAAGTTAAGCTGAATTCATCTGGGGATGGAGCACTTGAAAAAATCAGGGTGTTCTTCAGATATCCTTGTTTAATCTCCAGTTGAGTATGAAAAGCTAAACGCAGCATGACCTCCCATAATTCACGCAAATATTACAGTTACACATCTGGTTGTATATCATGTCGCAGAAATCTTTTCACATGAATATTACCTGAAATTTTCTCTTCTTTCTTAGCAGGGAGGTGTGAATGTGTGCATCGATCCGAACTTTTCACTTTGCTGTGTATCACTGTGAGTAAAAGTAGTAGCATGGTCCATGGTTTTCACAACCCAGACTTCAGAAATATGTGATGGTGTCATATATGCAAGCTATTCCTCCTTTTTGATAGCCTTTTCTTTTCCTTGTTCGGCTTCTAATGTGTTGCAGATAGTTACTTGCCTTAAGAGCAACAACATTCCTCTGTCATCTATGTTAGAGTGACTAAGAAATAGCATCAAAGTTACAGATCTGCGGTAGGTAACCCCGTGCAGTCAATGGCGAAAAGAGTTGAGCAAACTAATGTTCTCTAATTCAACAAATTGGGCTAAACAGTGATCAGCTAAGTGGTTAGCTTCTCTTGGGCAGCTCTCCCTCTTCACATCATCCGCACTGACCTTAGACCAGCCTATGTCTAGCCTCCAACAATTTTGACTAATATGTTTAGCTTTCCTTTTGGTAACAGTGAACTTCCCAAATGACCACTACTCTCAGTCTCAGGCTTTGATAGAGGCATTTTTGTAGGAAGTGGCATGGGGAAATGGATCATCTGACCAAGAATTCCCGGCCCAAAATGGGCCAAGTGAATGACGGTCTAATGATGGAATACATCCGTTGCTAAAAAACCTCGACGCAAAATAAAGTCAGTGACGGATTTTGACATTCCTAGCAAAATTAGAGACGGAATAATATTCGTGACTAACTCAGAATTCTATTATTTGCTTATGACAAGCTTTGCTACTGTTTAGCTGTTCTTCATCTAGCCTTTAAGGTTATGTTTAGACATTAAGTACTAGTTTGTTGCACTTTGATGGTTTTTTTTTTTTCTTTTTGGTGAAATGCAGTATAATGAGTTTATGACTGGTGGAAGAAAAAGTATGGACTAAATTATTAGATTTATTATTATGAAAATGTTACCCCTTTTCCCATATAGATTTTTTAAAAACTTACTTTTCCAAGTCTATAAAAAAAAAACAAAAAATAAAAAAAACAAAAACTACTTTTTCAAAAGGTACGCTTATTAGCATAAAACGCTTAGAGCATTTCCAATGCTACAAACTTTTAAAGAGGTTTATTTACATGCCATGTCATAATCCAGATAGCCCACTTATATAAATCTCTTGTTCTCAATGCTACAAACTTCTAATAGGTTTCTTGTCTCTTTTTTTTTTCTTTTGATTATACGGTGAGTAGTGAGTAGTGAGTAGTGAGTAGTAGTAGTGAGTAGTAGTTAGCAAATGCAAAATGAACATAGTGGTCCCAGGAATCATGAAAGACTCGTTTAGATAGACACCAGGTTCTTATTTCTGACATATGTAACGATCCAAAATTGAGCCAAATCGACATTGGTTTAATCTAGTTGCTCTTATTTTAATATATTTCGACCATTTTGACCATCCCAAACCGCTCTATATTTCATAGTACTCGTAACACAACTCAAATGCAACCACGTCATCAAAAACCAAAATAAACCCGAACCGAAAGCCAATCAATCCATGTTAAAATAAACGAGGGTACAATAGCCTCAATTTTTAGTGCCTCCCTTCCTCAGACGTTCCTCACATCCTAAAATCCAGATCACAGCACAGGTCGTGTGCGTATGAAGTGTGAACAAACAGGTTAACAAAAGAAAATAGAAGAATCTTATTGATACTTAACCCACGAGTTATACCAATATAATAACAATTTCATTTTCCCCACAAAATTATCTTCATTTTTTTCATTTTTATATTATCCAAGTTGTCCTTCTAACAAATTCCAATAAAGAAATTAAATTTTTTTTTTTTTAAAAAAAAAAGGTGTTAAAAGTGACCAGGGGGGCATACTCCTCGTGAGCAGCCTGTCCCTGTTTGCAGCCTAACTGCCTTGAAGAAGAAAGAGAAAATACCCACAAAGACAACCCACACGCTTTCTCTGCACAACAGAGAGAGAGAGAGAGAGAGAGAGAGAAGAGAGAGAAAGATGAGGATGAGAAGCAAAGCGGTAAGCTTACTTGGACAACATGGAAATGCTTCTGATTCAGTTGCTGGTAATCCTCTCCTGTTTTCTGTTTCCCATTTCCCTACCTTTTCTTCTTTTCAATTTCAATTTCAATTTGGTTTTCAATTTCAATTTCAATTTCAATTTGGTTTTCAATTTCAATTTGGTTGCCGAAATTACTCTAACAAACCAAAGCACTCAAATTTTGATTCTGATTTTAATAAAAATGTGGATGTTGATGACCCTGAATTGTTATTCCTGAATTCAGTGAGGCAACAATGCAAGTTAGGGTTCAAAAACATTGACCGCCCTCTCTCTCTCTTCCGTCGAATGTCCTCTTTCACTCCTCTCCCTTCTGTTAGTGATTTCAATCAGCTCTTTACTGCCATGCTTAAGATTAAACCCTTTCCACCTTTCTCTACTGTCATCTCTCTCTCCAATCATCTTGACATATCTGGTGTTCGACCCAATATGCATTCCATCGGCATTCTTGCCAATTGTTACTCTCGTTTAGGCCGTGTCGATTTCGGGTTCTCTCTCCTTGCTAAACGACTTAAGCTCGGCTATCCTCTCAACATTATCATCTCCACCACTTTGCTTAATGGTCTTATCCATAATCATTAATTGCCCCAAGCTGTTAAATTCTTGGACCAAATTGTCAAACTAGGCTTACAACCTGACATAGTTACCTTCGGTGTTATGATCAAAGGTCTTTGCAGCACTGGCAACAATGCTGGTGCTCTTCACTTGCTCAGGAAAATGGAATCTTGCCATTGTCAGCCAAATGTTGTCATTTACAGCACCATTATTGACAGCCTGTGTAAAGATAACTGCTTGCCTCAAGCTCTCGAGTTGTTTTCCGACATGAAAATAAAGGGCATTTCACCCAATGTCGTTACTTATAACACCTTACTTCAAGGGCTTTACAATCTGGGGCAGTGGGAAGATGTTGAACCAATGTTTGCTGAGATGTTGAACAAAGGCATATCTCCTGGAATTGACACCTATACCATCATGATTGACATGCACTGTAAAGAGGGGAAGGTGGATGACGCACTTGCCATACTCGAGTTCATGATTAACAGGGGTGAAACTCCTAATATCATTACCTACAATGCCCTGCTGGATGGGTATTGCTTGTGTGGCAGAATGGATGAGGCATCAGTGCTAATAGATTTGATGGTAGAAAAGGGTTGCAAGCCTGATGTTGTGACTTTCAACACCTTGATAAATGGATACTGCAAGGCTAAGTACATTGATAAAGCCGTCAACTTGCTTGAACAAATGACTGTTGAAGGACTGACCCCTGATATTATTACCTATAATACTCTGATAGATGGCTTGTGCAAGAACAACAGACTTGAATCTGCACGCCAACTTTTCAAGGAAATGGAAGCTCGTGGACTGCATCCAGATGTTGTCACATATGCTTCATTGCTTGATAGTTTGTGTAAAAATGCACAAGTTGACGAAGCCATATTATTGCTAAAGCAAATGGAGAATGGTGGAGTAGTGGTCCCTGATATTAGAGTCTTAACTATCCTAATAGATGGCTTGTGCAAGAACAACAGACTTGAATCTGCACGCCAACTTTTCAAGGAAATGGAAGCTCGTGGACTGCATCCAGATGTTGTCACATATGCTTCATTGCTTGATGGTCTTTGTAAAAATGCACAAGTTGACGAAGCAATATCAATGCTAAAGCAAATGGAGAATAAGGGAGTAGTCCCTGATATTTCCATCTTCGATATCCTAATCAACGGCATGTGTGAAGCTGGGAGACTTAGAGACGCGGTGGGTTTCTTCTCCTCTCTTGGGGTTGAGGGGTTACAACCAGATGTGCGTACGTACGCTGTACTGATTAAAGGATTTTGTAAAAAAGGAAAATTGCATGAAGCAAGTGAAGTGCTAAAGATAATGGAGGAAAATGGATGTTCTCCAAATGATTGCACCTACAATACTATTAT
The DNA here is from genome assembly GCA_038025085.1 of Tetragonia tetragonoides. Taxonomy (NCBI): domain Eukaryota; kingdom Viridiplantae; phylum Streptophyta; class Magnoliopsida; order Caryophyllales; family Aizoaceae; genus Tetragonia; species Tetragonia tetragonoides. The sequence continues at coordinate 45,291,256 of CM076139.1, forward strand.
TAAAGGATTTCTTTATCGTTGTATGTCGAGATGGCTCTGGATCTTCTGGAAACTATGACTACCAAAAACTTTGCAGCTGATGCTGACACTGCTACTCTATTTCTTAGGTTGCTCTCTGCTCATAACATAAGCAATGAAGACAAGGCATTGCTTCGTACTTATTTGAAGATTTGAGTTTGTAGGTTGGCGCTTGGCGGTGTTAGTATGCTATTTTGTATCAATTGTTTTAAAATCTGATGTATGTTTTATGGTTCTGTGCAAGTTCTCTTGTTAAATAATATAATATTCTGTAATATGGTGGTCTTACCTTCCTAGCTAGCATTTTCTGGTGCTTAGTTAGGACAGAGTTCCCATGTTAGATCATGTATCCTGTCTTCCCAAACCTTTAGTTGTATGTTATGTTTATTTCAATCAAACCAATCAATTATGATGATGATGATGATGGGAACCAAGCTCCATGGCTTAGTTTTCTGGAACAAAGCCTCCATGGCTGAGTTTGTTGAACAAGCTTATTATGCCCATTGACGAGAGAGAAAAGAAATAAAGAAAAAGGAAAAAGAAAAGAAAAGAGAGAAAATAATTAGAAAGTGCAACCGAAAATAGTTTAGATAGAACAAAATACAAAAAACGAATTTAAAACATAATTAATTTTGAGATTCTTCCTAAACCCGGTTTAGTGGGGGAATTGGACCTCATGATCACCTAGAAATTCCACCATCGACTATTACAATTTTTTTTTAAGATTGTGCATCTTAACACAAAAACTAGTATAAGGCGGAGGTGGTAATTGATCATAATGTTTGGAATAGAGTCGCTCTTGAACTAGCTAAGCCGAGCAATAATATTGGTGAGTGGTGACGAAAGAGTTTGGTTGCATGAATGTCCACTAGAAATTCTCCCTCCATTTTTATGCAAAACATGTGGAGAAAAGGGAACAAACTAACCATGTCAAGCACCTATTCTATACTAAAGTTACGATATATCTTCCATAGATTTCGTCCCTATGCAACTACAATGCTTGGACTAAAGACAATATAGGAAATGCTACCACTCATGCAAACTAAACAATGGAATACAAATCCCTTCAAAAAAAACAACAATGGAATACAAATAGCAAGACCAATAAAATTGCTTTGATGAAAGGAACGCAAGGGTATTATATGGCAAGCTAGCTACTACAACAAGAATAACTCCGTGTCAGCCCACTAAAATGTTGAACTAAACCCTGGCCTATGACACATCATATATTCTACAAAGAACTCTCTCAAATACGTACAATAATTACCTTTCGTCTCAGAAGAAGATGTATGTTGCATCATTGTCATCTTCCTTTGTTACAGAAGATCGTTCAGCAACATATACTTCATTTTCATCGTCTATGCGGTTTTGTTTTAGCTTCTGCGTGTTCATATACAAGTGGGAGGTTCTTGGACAATATGATCTTCTGGTTTGACTAGAATGAAGAGCCTATGAGGTATGCTTGAATGAAGAGCCTCAAGTACAAAATCTCTACCCCATTCATAAAATTTCCTCATAATTGATGCTCGGCTTATTCTAAGTTTTGTATACTTCAAACAAAGAGTCAATTGGGGTTATCTTTATATCAAAAGGGGGGGGGGGGGGTATGTTATTGGGGTACCATTCCTAAGTTATAAGGTTTAAGATAATGTTGAAAGAGTCTCTAATTACAAAGAGCATCTAATTTACAAGTCTCTTCGATAATGTTGAATGCTAGTATAGTAAGGCATTGTCCTTTAAAGATCCTACAATTTTAGCCTACAGTCTAAGCTAGCACATCAAGTGACCCCAAATGCTAGAGAATTCATTTGTAACTTCTATAGTAATTACATGTCACAATTTGTTTTTCCATTGATAAGCATAGAGCAAGTAGGACCCCTCGTCGCGAAGTAACAACCCTATTGCTAAGTATAACAGTAGGTGCAGAAATCACCAGCTAGGCCGAAGCTATGATTTATTTTAGATGTGCAATTACAAATCACAATTGGATATAACACAATTACATATATTCGTAAATGAGGTAGCTAGCTAGATAATATTAGTATTGGAAATATATCGTCATTCATTTCCCGTTGTAAAGGAGGCTGAAGATTTATGTAGATAAGTTTCACATTGAAATCCCTAGTAACGATGTTTCTTTTGAAATGAGGGCATGTTCTCTTTTCACCAGGTTTTTAGTTTTGCGCAATTGTCCCCGGTCAGTTCCCCAATGTCAAGTTATTACAAAATACAGTTTCTCCCAATTTCACTACTTCTTTTTTTTTCAAATTTCTCCTAGTTTTACCCGACTCACTGTAGTTTTTTGTTATAGATATTTCCTAATATTTTTAGATATAAAACATAATACTTAAATATGCAACATATTATATCGAAATTTAAAAAATAAATTGTATTAATTTTGTATTTAAATCAGATGTCAAATTCCCTTGTTACAATAATTTAAAAAAAAAATTAATAATAATAATAATAATAATAATAATAATAATAATAATAATAATAATAATAATAATAATAATAATACTAATAATTTGTAATAAAAAAACAATAATGATAAAAATACTCTTTTCAATTCTTAATAACAAAACAGTAAAAATACAAAATTTTCAAATTTCTCTAGTTTGTTCCCGTTAAACTTCCCATTTTTCACCATGATGCATGTCACAATTTTACCCAATTTCTCCTACTTACCATTCACTAGTTTTCAATTGAAACAAACAAGTCCTGAACTGAATTAAACTGTAACAACACCATTGAATTGAAATGAACAACGCTAAACTGAAATTAACACTGCTATTAAACTGAACATTTTTAATTTTCTCTCATTCTCTTCTGTTCTCCAACTCCCAAACAAGTCGTAAGGTGGATAAAATCTTTCACCCAATTTGTACCCCCAAAAAAAAAAAAAAAAAAAAATATCTCTCACTCAATTAGTAACCCACCTTTGGTCTTATACCAACTCAGGCCAATGCACTATAAAATCAGCGTTTCACTTACAAATCTCAATCCCAAATCACATCCATATCTCCCCATTGTGGAAGAACCTTTGGAGAACAAGAAGCCCACCTTCTGCCCTCCCCTTCCTTTGGAAAGTTGGGCACAATCGCACCCCCACTAAGCAAATTATAGTTGTACCTCATTGCTCTGATAATCTTTGCCTGCGTTGTAACCAAGGCCCTAAAACACCAGTTCATCTCCTTTCACTATGCCCTTTTTCAACAGATGTTTGATTATCCCTTGGTTATTCTACTCCTGCAACTAACATACACATTTGGGTTGAAAATAACCTCTCAGCAACACCCACTAAACATAGATATCTGCATATCTCATGGCCCCTCATCTTTGTAATCACATGCTGGGCTATTTGGAAAGAGCAAAACTCTCTCATTTTTGAAGGACTGCCAATCTGCCATGGTCTATTAGTAGATGTTTAACCAAGCTTTACAGCCAAATTCAAGAATTCTGGTGCCTTGGCCCAAATTCCACCACATCACGAACACAAACATACATCACAATTCACTGGCAAGCCTCTTCCCATTCGAAGTATATCATTAACGTGGATGGAAGTGTCACTACTACAAAAAGAGCCTATTCCAACACTTCATATGAGACACTTCGTAATATGTTGGCATTATGATGATCTTAGGATTTAATACAACACTTGTTAAAAAGTGTTGTCTTTTCATGACAAAGACAACATTTTTTTTAGTGTCGCTATTTTTTTTTTTAACAAAGACAACACTTTTAGCAAGTGTTGCTTTCATTCTACATGAAAGACAACCCTTTTGGGAAGTATTGACTAGACCTGGCAAACGGGTTGGTCGGATTGGGTTCGGTTTGGATTATTTCGGTTCAGATCATTTTCGGGCCAGCTTATCTGGGTTCGATTCGGGTTCGGTTCAACATGGTTCGGCTTTGGTTTTAATTTGCTCAAGCTGATTCAGGTTCGATTCGGTTATGGGTCAAATACATTCGGGTCGGGTATGGATTCAGGTTTTTGATTTTTTTCGAGTTCGGATTCAAGTCGGGTTTATATTATTGTGAATTTTACAACTAAACATGGGATATAATGATTTATTTATGATTTTCCTTTCGAAAACATTAAAAAGAGGTTCGTAAAGAGTAAAATATTCTTATCATACTATGTTAAGGGCAGAAATAAGCAAAAAATGAAAGTTTTAAACTTGCAATCTTTCGGATTCGGATCGCGTTCGGATCGGATTCGATTCGCGTTCGGATCATTATTTCTTGGGTCGCATTCATATCAGGTTAACTTCGGGTCATTCGAATCAGATCAGTTTCGAGTCGGGTTAGGTTTGGGTCGGATTGACTTTCGGTTTCGGTTCTACTTTGGGTTTACTATTCGGGTCAAAGTCGGATATTGGATCAGATATTTCGGGTTGGATTATCGGATCCGGGTCAGCTTTGCCAGGTCTAGTGTTGACATTTTAAAGCATTTTAGCCAACACTTGTACTAAGTGTCGTGTATGTATACTAATTAAAGGCGGATTAGGCCGAAGCTATGATTTATTTTAGATGTGCAATTACAAATCACATTTGAATATAACACAATTACATATATTCGTAAATGAGGTAGCTAGCTAGATAATATTAGTATGGGAAATATATCGTCATTCATTTTCTGTTGTAAAGGAGGCTGAAGATTTATGTAGATAAGTTTCACATTGAAATCCCTAGTAACAATGTGTTCTTTTGAAATGAGGGCATGTTCTTTTCATCGGGTTTTCAGTTTTGCGCAATTGTCCCCGGTCAGCTTTCCCAATTTCAAGTTATTACAAAATACAGTTTCTCCCAATTTCACTACTTTTTTTGGCCAAATTTCTCCTAGTTTTACCCGACTCACTGTAGTTTTTCGTTATATATATTTCCTAATATTTTGAGATATAAAACATAATACTTAAATATGCAACATGTTATATCGAAATTTAAAAAAAAAAATTGTATTGATTTTGTATTTAAATCAGATGTCAAATTCCCTTGTTACAATAATGATAAAAATAATAATAAAAATAATAAAATAATAATAATAATAATAATTTGTACTAAAAAAAACAATAATGATAAAAATACTCTTTTCAATTCTTAATAACAAAACAGTCAAAAATACAAAATTTTCAAATTTCTCTAGTTTGTTCTCGTTAAACTTCCCATTTTTCACCATGATGCATGTCACAATTTTACCCAATTTCTCCTACTTACCATTCACTAGTTTCCAATTGAAACGAACAAGTCTTGAACTGAATTAAACTGTAACAACACCATTGAATTGACATGAACAACCCTAAACTGAAATGAACAATATTAAACTAAACATTTTTAATTTTCTCTCATTCTCTTCTGTTCTTCAACTCCCAAACAAGTCGTAAGGTGGATAAAATCTTTCACCCAATTTGCACCCAAAAAATACAAAATAAAAAAATCTCTCACTCAATTAGTAACCCACCATTGGTCTTATACCAACTCAGGCCAATGCACTGTAAAATCAGTGTTTCACTCACAAAACTCAATCCGAAATCACATCCCTATCTCCCCATTGTGGAAGAACCTTTGGAGAACAACAAGCCCACCTCCTGCCCTCCACTTCCTTTGGAAAGCTGCGCACAATCGCATCCCCACTAAGCAAATTATAGTTGTACCACATTGCTCTGATAATCTTTGCCCGCGTTGTAACCAAGGCCCTGAAACACCAGTTTATCTTCTTGCACTATGCCCTTTTTCAACAAATGTTTGGTTATCCCTTGGTTATTCTACTCCTGCAACTAACGTACACAATTGGGTTGAAAATAACCTCTCAGCAACACCCACTAAACATAGATATCCACATATCTCATGGCCCCTCATCTTTGTAGTCACATGCTGGGCTATTTAGAAAGAGCGAAACTCTCTCGTTTTTGAAGGACTGCCATGGTCTATTAGTAGATGTTTAACCAAACTTCACAGCTAAATTCAAGAATTCTGGTGCCTTGGCCCAATTTCTACCACATCACGAACACAAACATACATCACATTTCACTGGCAAGCCTCTTCCTATTCGAATTATATCATTAACGTGGATGGAAGTGCTTCTCCTAATCCAGGGGAAGGTGGAGCAGCCAACGTATTTAGAAGTGCACAAGGAAAATGGCATTTTGCCTTCACACTCTATAGAAAACATTCTACGAATACCCATATGGAACTTATTGCCATCCACTAGGCCTTAAGTATAGCATGGACTTTACAGTTACAATCTATTGAAATACAATCACATTCCTTACTTGCACTCAATATGATAACTGGTAAATTTCACTACCCTGCACATTACCATGGTTTAATTCTTGATTGCAGGCACTTACTTAAATAGCGGTGGTCGGTTACTCTTGTAAATATCTACCGACTACCATGAAGCAAATCCAGCGGCAGATCAACTAGCACTTCATGCACAGGAAACTAAGCAGGCTACCTCTTTGTTGTATAACCCGCCCACTTTTTTGGGTTGTTATTTTTTTTAGATATAATCGGGGCCACTTATGGTTGCCTTGTAACTAATTAATTTCCGTGTAATTTTATTGTAAATTAGTGCTTATATATATAACATCGCCGTTTGTTCCAAAAAAAAAAAGTAACCCAAAAAAAAAAAACAGAAAAAAAACACACTCAACATATTTTTCGCTCAAGATTTAAGCGTGCCAGTCAGAACATCTATATAAGAAGTCAACAATCAGCATCCCTTGGTTTTATTACACAATCTCTTGCCATAAAAAAAAACAACAACCTTCTCAAGCAAAATTAAAAATGGAGGTCAATCAACTTTCTCCGGCAACAACAACCGAAACCACAAACACAAACACAACTACAATCACAACCAAAACAACAAACGCAAACGCAAACACAACCACCACAACCAAATCAACAACCACAACCAAATCCATAACCAAAACCATAACCACAACCACAACAACTGACCCATCTTTGGAACAACCAAGAACCCAGCCAACACATCCAGAAACACAGCCAATTGTTTCATATACACTCAGCCATGGAAAAAAGTTTGTGAAATACAACATTTTTGGCACTCTCTTTGAAGTCACTACTAAAAATTACCTCCCTGTTAAGCCCGTTATTGGCAGAGGCACTTTTGGCTTTGTCTGGTATAGTTGTTTTTTTCTCTCTCCTCTAATTTTATTGTTGGAATTAATGCCTTGAAGTCTTATGGTTGCATTAGGTTACCTTACCGTATGTTGTGTTACGGTTGGTGACGTTACTGTACGTTAAGTTATGTTATGGTACATTGGGTTATACTATAAGGTGTCTAGGTTAGGAAATTAGCCCTTATTTCCTATCTAGATTTGAGAAACACAGTTGTGTGGGAAGGTTTCCCGTTTGTAATCTCTTTCAAGATATAGTAAAATATTGTTGTTCTGCCAGTGGTTTTTCCCTAGTTGAGTTTTCCACGTAAATTTGTGTGTCTTGTTCTCTGTTACCTGGGATTAAGTACGAATCAGAGCATCCCGTTATAACATTTATCTTTCTAATAACTTGGTGGGTTTTGATGGAGATATGATTTGGGTTGATGAGTATTTTTTAATTTTATATTTTATGGTGTAGTTTGGCTTTCAATTTCGAGACGAAATAGAACGCAGCAATCAAGAAGATTGCTAAGGCGTTTGATGATACAGTGATTGCTAAGCAGACTTTAAGAGAGATCAAAATTCTTATGAATATGCACCAGGGAAACGTATGTTAGTGAGTGAATTTCATGATCAGTCATATATTATTCAAGTTCTTGAACTTTAAATGAGTATTTCTGTTTTTGTTGTATAGTGAGTGATAAGACCGACTTGGATATTATTGGGTTTTTGCTACCAAATGCTTATAATTGTTCTTTGTTCATTGATTTCCAATAAATGCATGAGTTAACAGTTAACATACTTTTAGTAATTAACTTGGTATGAATTTGGGTAAACTTCCACTTTTGGTGACTGCCCTTGGTATAAAGATTTAGTTCAAGAAATAAAGAAGTTAAGTGGTTTTATAATCAAGAACCACAATCCACCATACTACCCATCTTTGGTAGTTTCTTGATTGTCCCAATTTTATCTTAATTTTGTTTTTATGTTGTTTTGGATATTATATAGTACAAGACCATGTATCTTGGTTGATAATTTTACTAGAATAAGGGATTTGAGTTTTTGAGAGATGTTCGTAGCTGAAATTAGTGTGGAATGGATTTTAGGATGATAGCTGAAACTAGTGTGGGGTGGATACAATAGAACTCATAACTTGAGAAGTTCCCACAACAGTAGCAACTAACTACTGAATGATAAGCTGACATTGTTGTCTCGTATCGAGGATATTGATACATCTTTTTCCTACTATAACCAAACTAACAGCCATCACAGTTGATCCTGGTGAATGCATGTTTGCAAAGATCAAAATTACTGAATATTGTGCATCACCAAGATAACTGCTCTAGAAAAGCAGACCAGGAGGTTGTTGCTTGTGGTAGTAGAATAGTAGATACGGTGGTACTTGGTAGTAGTAGAATTGTAAACCAAGGATAAACATAATATAACAAATCTAACATACATAAGCATGTTCTTGGTGCGACTGGAGTTCTGGACTGGTAATCACAAAATTGTTGCAGAAAAGGAGGCCTTATGGGTAGTAACTGGTAAGTGGTAACTGCTGTCACCAGATGGTTTGGTGGCAGTGAGGTTAGTGAGTATAATTGGCTTGAGTAACTTATTTGGCATAATTGGTGTTTGGTGGATACTGGATATGCCTTGGAAATTAGACCTTTTCAGCCCAAAGTTCGTTTCAGCAGCTCAAAGGTATAGCAGAGTACATAATCCAATTTTTCTCACAAGGCTCTTGCACAGGGTGGGATAAGGGGTAGTTAGAAGCATATATGCAGCCTTACTGCCCTACTGTGGCAGTACAGAGAGGACTGCTCTAAAGATCCTATTCTTGAGGATTTGATTTGAAGTAAAGTGGATTCCCTTTCTTCTTGTGGGTTCTCTCTAATTATGTTATCCAAGGGGCTGGATTATTGGATGTTTAGTGTGATTGAAGGCACTATCTTTTCTGTTGTGCTTTCATTTGGGATTCCTTATCCACTGATTTGTGTTCTCTTTATCAAAATTTAACTATTTATTTTTTATGTGAAGAAGAACTGTTTTGCATTTGTTTTGCAGGTTGTTGCGATAAGAGATATTATACCTCCTCCAAGAAGGGATGCTTTTAATGATGTATACATTGCATATGAGCTGATGAACTCTGATCTCCATGACACAATTCAGTCCAAGCGAGGTTTATCAAAGACGAAATGTCTGGTACTGTTCTAACTGTCAGCCTTTCCTTCATGATATCATACTTGTGAGTTTGTTAAAACATGAAAGATGATCAGCTCTGTCTCACATGCATTACATTTACATGGCTATTGCCGTCCCTTTGGTGCTATCTGCCTTATTTCTGTATATCTGAAACTTTTTGACTTACCATTATATTCCTATTGGGAGTTTCTCATCAATTGCTCATTTCATGGCCATCACTTGAGGTATACCTTGACATGATGTTTTCAATAACCCATCTTGGACAATTCAGTATGTATATGAAATATCTTCACATTTGCAGTACGATTGGAATGCTTTTTATATTCAATTTTTATGTTTATCAGTTATTGAAGGAAGGCAATTGAAGTGCCTTTAATTCTATAGTTGTCATAGCAGTGTATGTGTAATGCTCTCTTAGCTTAACAAAATATTTTGATTTTTATGTTGCAGCTGATTGGCACCCCTTCTGAAGAAGAGTTAGGATTTCTGATTGAAGAAGCGGAAACACGTATCTCTCAGCTACCTCAGTATCCAAGGCAGTCACATCTTCAGCTCACGGAAAATGCAATTGATCTTGCTGAAAAGATATTGACATTTGATCCTAGAAAAAGAATCACAGGTAAGCTGAATGTATTCGCTGCTGTCAATGGCTCAAATAACGAAAGTAATCTCTCTCTTTGTCTTTTTTGGTCTGGGGGGATGGGGGAGAGGAAGTGTGGGCTTGAGTGCATCTGATCAGAACAGAACGCAATTGGAAATGTATATGAAAGCTAAAGAGTACAGTTAGTAATCTGATACTTTTGTGTGAAATGTACATTACAAATGTTTCCTTTTATGAGATATCCTTGAAAATGTTTGAGATTGGCACATCTGTTTCGCTATTTTATTTTATGTTTTATATTTATTATCTCCAACTAGTATTTTCTTTAGCCATGACATTTGACTATTGTGTTTTTCAGTTGAAGATGCACTTGCACATCCTTATTTGGACAGTATACCTGGCATCAAGAAATTCGAGGACGAGCCTACACGGAGTCCTATTAACTTCAACTTTGAGCAAAGAGACGATTTGTCCATTGAGCAGATGAGAGAACTGATCTAACTTGAGGCTCTTGAATTTAATCGCGATTTTCGTCAGGAATGAAGACCAGCTTCTTATTGTTGTGACTTCAAACAGCATTGGTTGTCCTCTGTATGTTCTGGTCATCTTATCTTGGTGTACATATTATGTCCTGTATAGAACACAGGTGGATTTATATGTCCTTCCATTTGATTTTGTGGATAATTCTGGTCTCTGTGATTGAAATGTTGTTGGTATAGATGTAGTATTTCCCCCTCTAGGAGTCTAGGACTATTATGCCGGCTTCATGTAAACAGCCGAGTTAAAACATAAGCCTTCTCTTCAGTGTTATATTTGTCATGTGCATACAAACACAATTGTATCAGAAATGAAGTTTGCAATGGGTTTAGGCTCTCAGTTTTCTCAATGGATGAGAGAAAAGATGGCTTGAGTTGTTATAGGCTGAGGCTCTCAGTTTTCTCAATCTTATATTGCCGATATAGTGATGGTTCTTGATGCATACAAGTTTGACTAATAAGATCATCTAGTGATGGTTCACACTGGTTGCTCAGAAATGGGTTCAGCTATTGTTAAAATTTTTGCAGTTTTAGTCTACAATTGTCGTACCTATGTCAAAGTATCTTTGTAGGACACAGGGTTCTGGGACGAACTTAACACTCCCATGTACTCTAGCATATCTTGCCAAGTGCCTGTTAGCCCTGTTCCTTCATCTGTGACTTCAATTTTTTTTTTTCTTGTTTTAATACATGGCCAAGTTATTCAATGTAGTTACATATTTGACTGGGAGAGTAATGAAACACAGTTATCCACTCTCGACTCAAGTAGCTTTCTGATGAAAGCTGCAAGGGACTTATCTTGACTGATTAGGACATTAAATGTAATAAGAACATATGCCTCTCTTCCTGTTCAAAAAAGGGTAAAGTATCTTCTCAAATCAAATTAAAAAAAGGTAAAAGTATCTTCTCAAATTAAAAAAAAGGGTAAAGTATGGTATGTTCATGTCCTTTATCTAGAATTGGGAGGTTAGGGGGCCATTCCCTTGACTCGTACTATGAGAATTTGTCTCCACGAGAAATTGAGCAAAAAGCTGCAGAATTAACCTATTTCTTGAGTATTCCAATTGAACGCACAGTTGAAGAAGACTAATTATGTCAGTAGTATACCATACTTTTGAACTGAAATAGCAACAAGCCGTGAGTATATCCGTGCGTTGCACGGACTGTGATTATATAATAAAACTAATATAACATGATTACTACTCTCATCGAAAAATCAAAGTGTAATTGTCACTAATGAAAAACTATTAGTAATATATGGATAAATATTTATATAATCCATTTAATATCATGAATGTCATATAATAAGATTACTATGACTTTATAGGGTATCTTATCTAATTTAAACTCTTATCATCAATTTCAATTAACTATTAATTAACTCATCCCATATGTTACATGATCCAAGAGGTAATAGTTTCAAAGTCTTTCTATGCTTGATGTTGGTACGCCAATACTCTTATGTTGATATAAGTGTACAACTAACATTCCAAAGATATGATCCTTCTTTTATAGTAAAATCAGTTTAAATGCCTAATGTATACGTAACTACTTTTCAAAAAATAAAGAAGTTTTAGACGTAAACTTTAGAATAGCAAAACATATTCCAATGTTTGCTTGTTTTTTCAAAGTTATATGCGGTCAAAGTACTGCTTTGAAGAACGCAAAAAGTTCAATGTAATTTTATTTGTGGTCCGGAGGGAGTACATTAATAATTATAAAAGTTGAAGGAAACATAAATTGGAACCGTAAAATAACATGGGGGATCAGTATATTACATACAATTATAAAATTATACGTGATAATGGTAAAGTTTCCTATTAAAGATTGGACCTAGAATCATTTTGGATTCATCGTTTATTTCTTTATTCTGCACATACTCTTTTTATTATATTTTACCTTGAAATTGCTTTTTAAATTTTTATAATGTGACTGGAGGTCAATGCTTTCGTCCTTCCTGTAGTGCCAACTTGACAACGGTTGTTAAGTGTTAACTTAAGATGAAGAAGAAGATGGGTTTGGATGTTGCCGTTGTTGTTGTTGTTGTTGATGATGCTGATGAAGAAAAAGACGTTTTGAATTTCCAGAGAAAAAAGAGGAAAGAATCTCGAAATTGGCATGAGAATTTGGATGCTATCGATGTTGTTCTCGAAGTCGAATCCAACAACAACAACGACAACGACAACAACAACAACAACAAGGACGATGATGATGTTGTCGAAGAAGAATATGATGATGATGATGTTGTATTTGATGAGGACGAGTATGAAGACGAGGAGCAAAAGAGATTTAGAGAGAAGCTTGAAGCAATTTTCTAAGAAGAGGAGAATTTGTCTCCTCTATATAGCGATGAAATTGGAGAGCTTGACATTTCTAATGCCGCTTTAATTGAGTTTAATGACCTTCAATGGAAGAAATTTTGCTGCTGAGGGCAAGTCTGAATTTCTTATGGACTTCATGTACGTTGTCGCCAGAAGCGCGGTATTCAGGTTCATAAGATATACGATAAACAAAAAAAAAGTGTTATTTCTCTAATTTCAAGTTTTGGCTCATGAATTATAATATAGACAATCGACCATGGGTAATAACTCTATGGGATATAATAACTCTTCTAACTCTCTTTAATCTAATTTGATGTACAATTTATACCAAAAAAAAGACCATTGGCAATTAGACAATCAACCAATGAATACTAAAAAAGATATGTTATGTTCATCTAAAAGGTATTTGAGTTCGTATGGTAAAAAAAAAAAATTGAATTGGTGATAAAAGTTAGAATTGTTCAATGTGCCCCATATAATGCATAATAATCTTATTAGTTGGCATTAATGACATTAAAACTATTAAATTAGTGTTTATTCATACATTACTAAATAATTTTTCATAAGTGAGAGTTATACTTATGATTTTTTATTGATATGATTAATTAACACGTTACATTAGTCACGAACCGTTCAATGCATAGACATACACCTACTAATAAAGGAGGTATTTGTGACCGAATCAGACGCATCCACTTTATCAAATCACCTAAGATTAGAATTAAAAGTGTCACCTACGTGAGCCACTAAGCTAAATAAATAACAAAAATATAATTACTAAGATATAATATCTGGTGAAAAGAATAATTTATAATTATAAGTTATATAATTAAGGAGGTATTTTCTGGTTTATTAAGTTGTAATATCATGTATTCAGTAGTTTTTTCATATGAAAAGGATAAACCCTAAGGTCCTGTTCTTTTCAATGAAATGGTGTAAAACGCAACAGAATAATGGAACAAAATGACACCAAAGATAAACGGAATGGAATGACATAATGGACACAAAATGTGAGAAAAAAATAAAATACAAAATGAGATGCAATGTAGATTGGAAAAGAACGGTTCAGATTAACTTTGTATACAACACTAATTCCAATAAATATTATATACAAGATTAAAACTAATATACAAAATAGCATATGATTTATGTCATTTTGACAAATTATTTCAAAAATATGAAGAATTATTTAGCCTACAGAAGTATATAAGGCGCAACTAAACAAACATGTAAAGTTTACAAACATAGTTTAGAATAATAAAAAGAGCTTGACTATAAGTTTTAAAGTTTTAACAGAGAGTTTGATAGTCCGTAGAGCATCACCTAAGAGAAAAAAAAAATCTTGAAAAGTTTTAAAAAAATAATGACAAATATATAAGAAAAACAAAGAGATTGTGGTAACTTTTGTTATTTTTCTATTGGTGCAGACTGAAAATATTGAATGTAAACTTTTCACTAAACCTTGTAAACATGTATAAGATTACCTTCATGTGCGCACTATCAAAGTGAAATTGCTAACATTCTTCGGTACTCGATATCATTTACTAACATCATTTTTTTTTATTTAGAAATATTAATACCGAACCCGTACAACGCATGGGCTTTATATATCTAGTTGTGAGTATGAGAGAGCCATCATTGTAGTCATGCATATCAGCAAACTCCAGCCAAAAATAGATTAGAAAAAATAATAATAATAAATCACCCCGTTCTACGGTGGGACTGTCGTATACTAGACTTGATGATTCCAACTTCAAGTATGCCAATACAGACTTGTTTGCACTAGGAGTCATCGAAAAACGTCGCGTTTAACGCTGACTTCGTTAATTAGCATTTAATTTCCCCCCTTAAACCATTGTTATACTTTTCCGACAACGGAAACTTCCAGAAAAATTCAATTCTGTGGGTGCCCCCATTAATCAACCCCTCTCTCTCTCTCCCTCTCTCCCTCTCTCTCTCTCTCTCCATCTCCATTTATGTTTCTATCTATCCCTTGGTTTCATACATTTAACACATTGTGAGTTTTGTGAATCAAAAACGGCAATGGAGTTTCAAGTTTTTTTTCTTTCACTTTCTCTCTCTCTCCTCCTTTTTTTCCCTCATTCTTCTCATGGCGGGTGGCTCAACAATTTCAAAAAGTTTGCATCTTTCTCTTATCCTTCATTTTCTGCAAGTGATTTTGATTTTATGTAATTTAATTCGATTTATTTGCCCAATATTATTTAGGTCTGAATCAGTGCTGAAATTGAAGAGTGAACAAAATGTTGCTCGATTTGATCCTACTCGTGTCACTCAGCTCTCCTGGCAACCCAGGTATTATTTTCTCTCTCTTTAACTAATTAGGCATTGAATTTGTTTAATTGGGTTTTTCATTTTATGTTGTTTGGTTCTGTGTGTTGACAGGGCTTTCCTGTACAAGGGTTTTTTAACCCATGAAGAATGTGATCATCTTATCCAAATAGTTAGGGTTTTAATCTTTTTCAATTCCATTTTGCTGTTTGATCAAGGATTTTGTCATATTTGTTTCAAATTGGGTATTGTCTCACTTATATGAAATGTGGGTTTCATTCATTTTGCTGGGGTTTATCAAGCATTTTGTCTTGTTAATTTCCAATTTGGTGTTGTTTCTTTGATATGAAATGTGAGTTTTCTTTTATTTAAATTTTAGGCTAAGGATAAGTTTGAGAAATCAATGGTGGCTGATAATGATTCTGGTAAGAGTGTCGCGAGTGAGGTTCGGACCAGTTCTGGCATGTTTCTCTCCAAGGCTCAGGTTTGTATGTTGCAAAGTTCTCCATAATTCTGATCTCGTACTGTGAATCACATTTATCTCTTTGTAGCATGAATATAATTGTTAGATGTAGTCTTCTCCATTAATAAAGTAACCATGGTCAGATAATGCTGACATTTTTAGCGAGGAAAAAAAAGGGTTGAGTTGTTATAGGCTCTCAGTTATTCAACCTTATGTTGCTGATATGGGTTTTTGATGCACACAAGTTTGACAAATAAGATCATCTAGTGATTATGACCCTAAGCGCAAGGTTCAGCTATTCAAGCTTGGGTTGCATTTATTTGAGGTTGATGGTTGGCACTAGTCGCTCAGATATGGGTTTAGCACTTATTACCATGGGTCCTATATGCTCTGGCTTAGACTCAGCTATTGTTGAGATTTTTTTGCTGTTTTCTCCTACAATTGTCATAATATGTCAAGTACATTGTGGGACATGGGATTCTGGGACGAACAGAACACTCCAAGTAGCATATCTTCTTAGTGATTTCTTTATTTGTAACAAATGGATACATCTGTTTGAGATAGGAAGCCTTTAAACATATGTTTTTCATTGATCAAATGCTGGTTTGTGGTTAGAAGTTAGGACATAGCTATGCAGTTTAGCCGGCTAGTAGACTTGACGTGCATTGTTAGTCTATTAGCGAGCATGCTTCTACTGACCCTTTTGGCTCTTAATCTTGTGGGATTGTTTTGGACTGGAATCTTGGGAATTTCCCCCTAGCATCTGGGTTAACTTACCTGTTGTCCCCCAATTTCTTTTAAAAGGAATTTTTGTAGTAAAATCCATGATCCCTGAAGCCCCAAATTTCAATCTGTAATTGCAAATGGTGATTAATTCCACAGCACAAGGCTTCTTAATTGGTAGGAGTAGCACTAGGTTGTTTCGAAAGGAAGCGTGAATATGAAATGCTTAGATTAAAATGATCACATAGATTCTTGATAGACAGAAAAGAAAAGGTAAGGGTTGTTTACTTGTTTCAATGATAGATGTTAACCAATAAGAAATTTCAATCAATATCGGATATGATGTAAACATTCTGCTTTTTCTCTGTTTTCTGAAATTTTAATTCACTGGTCTAATGTTTCTTATGGTTTCCATTAGGATATCTTGCCAAGTGCCTGTTCCTTCATGTGTGACTTCTAATTTATTCTTATTTGTTATTTAAGACAAAATCAATACATGGCCAAGTTATTCAATGTAGTTACATATATGACTGGGTAAGTAATGGAAGACAATTTTCCACTCTTGACTCTACTAGCTTTGTGATGAAAGCTGCTAGGGACTTATTTGTTTATTTCTTGACTGATTATGACATTAAATTCTCTATTAAGAACATTTGCTTCTCTTCCTGTTCAAAAGGGGCGAAGTATCTACTCAAATAAATAAAAAAGGGTAAAGTATGGTACGCATGGGCGTCAAGTCAATCAGTGAAATCAGACTTTTGAAGATTACAGTTTGCTTTAGCAAAATTGAAAGACTAGAATTTTTGTTACGCAATTAGATATATAGCTATCTCTGCCAACAATGCGATTGACACTGGACTGATTGTTGTTGTGCTGACGATGATGTGGGAGTCATGTAGCTGTCATCCACTGGGAGCTCTGATCATCAGTCAAATGACTCAAATTGAAGGTGATGGGAACAAGTTAAAGATCAACTTTTACTGAATCACCATTTTGCCTTCAGTGAAAGTCTCAAGTCATAACACTTGTGACTGTGAATATTATGAAAATGTCAACAATGGCAAATATATAGTTTTAGGATGTATTTGATTCTGTTTAAATAGTCTGCCTTCGTTTATACCTTTACATCAGCTTGTGTTGGACTATGTGGAATCTCAATAGGTCCTTACAAAAGCAAATGGCTTTAGAGGTCATCCAGGTTATCCGGGGGAGAACAAATGAGCATAACCGAATTGTGGTTATGAGTTGGAGTCAGATTTGTAGGCCTCATCGTGAAGGGGGTCTTAAATTTAAGGGAGGTGCTAGCTTCAATTAACGATTTTTTTGTGCGTTGGCTGGGAAAACTGTTTGAAACACTGGCTCTTTGTGGCTAACCTGGATTAAAAGGTAGCACCTCTCTCATAATGATATGTGGCAGGCAGAGGCAAAACAGACAGATACTTGGTTGTGGAAGAAATTGATTCTGGTTAAAAATGAAGTGGTAGGGAGGTGTGGTGGCTGGGAGGCTGGTGATATTATGCTCAAAAATTGGTGTGCTTCTGGGAAGTTTAAAAGTTCACGAAGCCTATGATCTACTAAAAGAGAAGGCTGAGATATGCAGATGGAGGAAAACGATATGGGATGCACTATGTTCCCAGTCACAGAGTCGTCCCTCTCTTTGCTTCTTATGGTATTCTTACAACAATGGATATTTTGTTGGGGCATGTATATAGTAAGTCGCTGTAGCCTCTGTCTTAAATCTTGTGAGTCTTCCGGGCATTTGTTTTCCTATTGTGAGGCTGCTGGGGATATTTGGAAAAGGATTTGCGGTGGTAGGACATCTACACGCTACCTATGTCTCCCCATCCAGGGAGTTTAAATGGTCCCAAAGACATCAGGGGAAAGCAGATTTAGCAAAGGTAAAGAGAGCAGCCCTAGCAGCAACTGTATATGAAATTTGGGGACGTGACTACAAAGTTTTAATGTTGGCCAGGACAGATTATACAAATTGTTCAGGATAATACAACTTTCTATTTTTGTGAGATACTATATTGTGGTAGACTAAGGGTATTTGTAAAGGAGTTTTAGTGTATAGATCTTTGTTGCTATAGTGTTGGTAGGGGTATAGGTAGATAGTGCAGGTCATCCCCTTGCAGCTTGTACGCATTGTTAAAAAGAAGAAAAAAAAAAAAGAATAGGTGTAGAAACTACTACTTTTAGTTCGACCGGGTATTGTTTTTTTGCTTATGGTCAGTTATGATAGAATCAACTGCTGATATAAGTCCATTGTATTATGACTTAGCCTCTAATCAGTCAAGAAGTTCTGATCCATGTATGTGGACGGTAATAAAATAATTTTTTCTTGGATTGAGGAACCTTACCTTTAGCTCATTTGAGCATTTAAGACTTTGGTATTAGATTGTCTGCGAGGATGATCAAGTGAGATTCTTTATCTTCGGGAAGGAAGTCTTAGTCTTTGCTTAACTACACATTCATGCTAGTGACAATTATGAAGGATCACCTGTTTACTGTCTTAGATAGTTAGAAATTGAAAGTAACTGACAGCTAAGTGTTGTTGATTTTCATTTCTTGTCATTTCCATTCAGGATTTTGTCATACTCTACTTCCCATAGGGAGATAGAGGAACTTATTTCCTTCCTTAATGCTCTAAACACTATTCATCTCATCCCTATCGACGATTCTCGAGTCTGGGTTGGAGACGCTTCTTGTGTCATCTCCTGCAAATCATTCATTCATAATCTTGGCTGGCCCTCACAATGGCCTCATTTCCTTTTAGCTAATTACATTTGAAAGTCTAAGGTGCTTTTGTTTGGACTATAGTATTGGGTAGAATGAACACACATGATATGCTACAGCGGAGGTCACCTGGGTTGACGTTATTACCAGATGTTTGTGTGATGTGTCACCAGGAGAGTGAGAGGAGAGTTGCTTGCATTTGTTTGTGATGCGTGATTTTGATATGATAGTCTGTTTGACTGTTTTGTGGAGAACATTATGCTTGCCCGGCTACAGTTGGCCAGTTCTGCAGATGCGTTTTGTACATATGGGGCATTGGGGTGGAGGAAGGAGGGCAAGTTGTTGTGGCGTTGCATTTGTGTGACCATTTTCTGGTGTACTTGTTTAACTCGAGGGTCTTTACCGGGGTTTTGGCGTGCCTGCCGGCTTTGTCTGGGATCGTGTAGTGTACATGGCTTTTCTTTGGGCCAAAGCTACAGGGGCTTTTAGGAGACTGTCCCTCAAGTTTTGTACTTATACACCTCGTTCGTTGATAAAACTTTTCTTATCTAAAAATAACAAAAGGATTGTCATATCTTAAAAAGAACTTTTGCTGCTCCGTTATCCCCATTTTCATTTCATTAGAATACTGATACTATTTTCTGTGCCCATACAGTAGAAAAGGCTAGTGTAGTGCAACAAAAAGATGCATGTACTTTCTGATGAAATTTTTCTTCAGGGTATTTTTGACCAATTATGTCCATTTCTAATGGAGCTAAAAAGATTAACTAACTGCTCTTTGGCTTTCAATTGTAATGGACTGATCAAACGACTTACTAACTGTCTACACTGAACTATTGTAAAGTTGTCCATGGCTGTTGCGTATCGTTCAAGGGTCAAACAGAATTAGCCTCTCTGTTTTCATGGGGGATGAGGCTGCCAACACCTCCCCCCCCCCCCTCCCGCCTAGGTGGATGGCTCTTTGGAGGCTTTGATGTTGATATTTTTGGCCAATTATAGAGATCCATGTGAAATTTTGAAATTTCGAATTGGCAATTTCACAGAACTAAAATTTCCCAAAATTAAATAATCATGCTCTATTTTACCTTTGCAGGATGATGTAGTGGCTGGAATTGAGGCAAGAATTGCTGCATGGACATTTCTTCCAATAGGTAAAAGCTGATGCCCTTTGTTGCTTTCTAAATTCTAATGTGCATTTCTGTATAATTAACTTCAGTGTTGTATCAGAAAATGGGGAGGCCATGCAAATCCTGCACTATGAGCTTGGTCAAAAGTATGAACCTCATTTTGATTACTTTCATGATAAGGTCAATCAGCGACTAGGTGGGCACCGGATTGCCACTGTTCTTATGTACTTGTCTGACGTTCAAAAGGGCGGGGAGACTATCTTTCCTGATTCAGAGGTACTTGATTTTTCAGAAGTACTATAATTTACTTGATCTTTATCTTTTAGTCGCAAATTTATCAAATTGTTGTTTTTCAGGGGAAAGTGCAGCAACCAAAAGATGACAGCTGATCTGATTGTGCAAGAAAAGGCTACGCTGGTACGTAGCATAACTGGCTATGCAGTAGCACGCTCTAATGTGATAAATGCTGACCAGGGATGCCTAGAAAATTTCATTAAAATCGCTATACAATTAATCACTTTTCCTTGTGTTTCTAATTGCATATCCTGAATCCTGGGGAATAGGATACATAATCTTTGTTTTCCTGTCTTGACATATGTTCACAACTTCCGTATGTTTAGCTTTTGGTTTTCTATATTGCCGTAGATGCATGAACATACCTACAAACGCTATGGAATCCTCTTATCAAATAAAAAAAGAAGTAAAAGAGCGTAGAAACTAAGTTATGAATCTCACTTCGATGATGCCCTCTTAGGAGTTATTGGTTAGTATTATTTTTGAATCCTATACTTACCTTTTGACTGGTTTTGTCTACTAGGCTAACACTTCTGTATGCTCTGCAGCCCTCCTTAACATTTTTTTTTCTTCTCCTTTTTGCTCAACCCATGTTTCATGACTTGTGTTCCATCTTGTAGTAAAACCCAGGAAGGGGGACGCATTGCTATTCTTCAGTCTGCATCCTGATGCCACAACTGATCCATTGAGCTTGCATGGTAGCTGCCCTGTCATCGAGGGGGAGAAGTGGTCTGCAACCAAGTGGATTCATGTTCGGTCTTTCGACACAGTCTTGCCAGAAGATACAGCTTCCGATGGCTGTGTGGATGAAAACGTGCACTGCTCTCAGTGGGCCCATGCAGGCGAATGTCAAAAGAACGCTCTTTACATGGTGGGCAGTGATAAAACAAAGGGACACTGCAGAAAGAGTTGCAATGTCTGCTGAGTATACCTGTTACTGGATCAATTTTATTTACCAGTGACCTTACTAATCCGAAGATAGTTGTATATAATGGCGACTACAAGAAAAAGAGCTGAAACTTGCATTGAGATATAGTGGTGCTGTTTCTCTGTTTACATGGCATTCCTTCTTTGTCCTTCACAATTTTGTGAGAACCTTTAATTTTTTTTTTTCCCCATGTATCTGTATTTTTAATCGCAAATATGACTATAATAGATGGCACTTATTCTTAATTATCAAAAAAAAAAATGGCACTTATTCTTGTGATTATCACATATCCCTTTACGTGCATCTTGAAGTAGATGACTGTTGGTCTGTTACCGTTTGCTGCATATTTCTGAGCAACAAGTACAGAATCATTTTTTGTTTTACTGAAGAGTAATTCTCATCTGATGTCACTAAGTGTTGAACAGGTTCATCTGGTACCTTAAAATATCAAGAAAACATCATGAAGTGGATGTTTTCTCATTTTACCTCATTCCCTTGGTTCCCTGATCTTTTCAGTAGGTTGTAAAGTGCTGCTGTCTAAACATTTATGGAAAACCTGTACCACTTTAAGTCTTTGACAACTGAAGTTGTACTTGCCCTTCCATGTTATGATTAATTTTCCAAAAACAGGAAAAGGGAAAAAATTAAGCTACAGGAACTTGAGAAGTGAGGTAATTTCAATATCAGTGATTACGAGTTCTCGATATTATCCTTTGGCTTGCTATTGCTGTTGCTTCATATTTAGTTTTGGTAATCAATTTCAATATACTCTTGAATAGTTGTGTGCACACAAGGGGTGAAAGGGATGGGGGGCAGCTGGGCAGGCATATGCCATATGCATGAAAACTTAATTGGAGGTCATTTCAAATCAAACCGGGGTTTAGTAAGAAGAAGAAAAAAAATGTCATGCGATTGTCGTTCAATTAGATTCCCCATTTGCATGCATTTCTTGCTTCCATGAGTTGTTAATTGCTTCCTCTTTGATTTCTATAAGTTGCTAAAATGGTGTGAGCATTGCATCATCACATTACATCAACTCACATCATTTGCTCTTCTGTATCTTTCTCTCTCTTTCTTTGTTCTTCCTTGCTTGTTGTGCACCTTGATCTGAAGATGGGGAGGCCTCCCTGCTGTGACAAAGCCAATGTGAAAAGAGGCCTTTGGACTGCAGAAGAAGATGCAAAGATACTTGCTTATGTATCCACTCATGGAATTGGCAACTGGACACAGGTTCCTAAAAAAGCTGGTAATGTCACTTCCCTTTCCTTCTTTGGTTGACAAACACACATAGTCGGTATCACTTTATAAGTTACTATCAGTGATGTCCTTAGACCTTGCACTAGGCGGGATCTTAGTTGACTATGGCGGTTGGTTCACTTCTCTGTATGGCTCATGCATTTTTTTCTTCTCCTTGATATCGATGAATAAATAGATAACATCTTAGCTCTTTTGATTCTCGGTAATCCATGGGGTTAGTTTCTTTATACTTTTTCTTCTCCCTTGAGTATTTATGTCAGAGGAGTTGTTTTGCAGGACTCAATAGATGTGGGAAGAGTTGCAGGCTTAGATGGACTAACTACCTGAGGCCTGATCGTAAGCATGAAGAATTTACAGAACAAGAAGAAGAGCTCATCATTCAGTTCCACGCAGCAATAGGCAGCAGGTATTTTGTCAGAACTCAGAATCCATTTTCTTTTCTTGAAGCATATGGGTGATTATGTAAAACTACTCAAGTCATGTGTCCATCATTATTTCTTGGATATATTTAGAGAGAAACTCCTGCTATTCTGTGAATTTGTGCATGAGCACTTCTAACTAATAAGGTGTTGGTTTTCTGTTCTTTCTGGTTAGGTAATGGACATAATGAATGTTTATGATATGACCTGAAAATGTAATGTGAAACCTGCACTAGCGAGCATATTTAATTGATAAGAGCCTTTTATCACATAAACTCTTATCTGGGTCCGTTATTGGATGCTTGAGCATGGATAGACACTTGAAAGCCTAAATTGAGGTCTACAACGCAGATTTTTCAAAAAACCGCCAAGTCCATGTAATATACCAGTATGATGCTGTATTTATACCTGAGTCTTCCCATCTGTTCTATCTTAGTTCTTCTGACAACATTCCTCTTTGATAGCGAGCTTTCTGATCTGAGGCTAATTTGGTGTAGGTGGTCCTTAATTGCAAAACAACTTCCTGGAAGAACGGACAATGACGTGAAGAACTACTGGAACACCAAGCTGAAAAAGAAGCTTTTCAAGATGGGTATCGACCCTGTTACCCATAAACCTTTTGCAAAGATCCTGTCTGATTATGAAAGCATCAGCTGTCTGACAACCAACCTCCCTGATTACGAAAGCATCAGCTGTCTCACAACCAACCAGCAAATGACATTGCGGAACAAAAGCGTAGTCAATTCTGTCTCTTCACAGTCTGAAATATCACCAACAATTATGCGTGGGATGCCAATGCTGGATCAGTTCCAAGATGCTAATTTCTCCAGCAATATTTGCTTGTTTCACCATCCGGGTCAGGTCACACCTGCAGAACATGAGTCTTTCAACCATCATATGCTGGAAGATTTATCACCTTCATCTTCATCATCCTCTTCCTCGTCGATCTCAAATGGGAAAACAAACTCAGACCTGCTATCTGGTGAACCATCTCCTGCTCCAGTCATGCCTGCGGCCTATTATTGGGGTGAGCAAGGTTTTGGTGATCCTCTTCCAACTGTTGACACCATGGAGGAGGAATACAACTTCCAGAAGTTTCTAGCTGCAAATTCACCAGTTCAAGTCCTCGACAAGTCCTTGCAATGCCAGATCATCGATGCAAATCATAGTAGCGGAGTTAAAGATGAGAAATCTGGCACGTCAGACTGTAAAGGTGCTGCTGGAAGTTGTACTGAAGTGAGCAACTGCTATGAGCCTTCATCATCAAGTGAACGCCTTTGTGAAGGCCCTTCTTGATCGTGACAGCGAGATGCAGCTGGATTTCCCAGCATTTGATGACATCTTAGACTACTAATTCTAATGTGTTTGTTATGAACCTTTCTTTAACTGCTAGGTCAAACTAGATGTTAACAAAATTAACTTAGAGAAGGAGGAATGGTCTTCGGGAATGGCTACAGTTGAGCATTTGATTATTTTATCCCATTTTCATAAATTCTGAATGAGTGAACTGTTAGTGGGCAACTGGATCATCAAAGGAAGGTTTCACTTCTATTACATCATCCTGTATTCACTTGCTCGAAACAATAAGCTAATTAGAATGACCAGAAAGACATGGTAGATGGAAACAGGAAAGTGAGAAATTGCATGCTTTCTCCTTTCTTCTTTCTTCCTCAGAACTATACATCAGAGTTTACATACAGTTGGTTGTTTACACTCAGAAAGCATGGTTAAGAAAGGAGGAACAGAATTTTTTCAAAAACAGAGTAACAAAATCAGTATTCTACACCTCCTTCCTCTGTGGGGCGGATTCAAGAAACAAGGGGAGAAATGGTAACATCAACATTATACAAACAAGAGCGTCGGCCTCATCAAGTAGATTGCAGGACTCTCAAATCAAATTGCCAAGTGACGGTAGTTGGTGTAGTCAATTTCATTTAACCTTATGCAACACAGCAGATGCTCCGGTAAGTCCTCAGGTTTATTTCCCTAGTCATTTCATTTGCAGATGAAGGCGAACTCAGTAACGTCAGAACAAATACAATGTGGATCATTAACATAAAAGAGAAGAGTAAAGAAAAAAGAGCTTGCTGTTAGGTTTTCATTTTTGGATGAGAAGTTAGTACCTGAATGGTAAGACCAAAATCCAAGACACAGTGCTTTAATCTTTCTTGGATTGCATCAACACCTTTCCTACAAAGATAACTGAATCTGTGTACGTCTATATCTATCTCGAAATAGTTTTCCCCCTGTAAGAGGCATAGATAATAAATTCCATTTTAGTATCATCCTTTGTAAGTATTGTACAGAAAATCAGGAGTTTACAAGTTTAAAAGGAACCTTACCGAGTAAAATTCATGCTGAGGACGTGAGAGCACAGGTTTCTCATTGTAAGCATTGAGTAGCCTTTTTTCAGCTGTATGTAGATCGAGATCATCTACGTTTGCTATACGGCCCAAGATCTTAAGTCTTTCCCTAAAGGGTGCCACGGTCTCTACTGGAAAACTCTTAACTCTCTCCACTTCATCATCTATTAGCCTCTGGTCATAGAAAAGTGAAATGTAAATGTAGATGATCATGTAAATCAACTTCACAACCAAGTACAAAATACAAAGTTAACAATTACAAGGAGCCATGTAATGAGTAAAAGTAGGTGACCAAGAACTTTCATTGCATGACATTTGGATGTATTAACACTTTATCAGCAGAAACTAGATCATAAAGTACCGAGCAGGAAAATCGATAATACATGATGTCACAATTAAAAAAAGTTTACAGGTGATGCTTCTTACCCTGACATTCTCTTGGAAATGATGAGGTAGATCTTTTGAGAAGCTGTCAGAGAGCCTAAAGTACATAACCACATTCATTCCCTCTCCATCACTGTCACGTTGGAAAACTGAGGCAGGATATAGTGGCATCTGGTACAGAAGGTAAGAAAAGAGAAAATCTTTATGCTGTTAGATGAATCAAATATGAGTTACACATCAGATTTAGCTCCCAGGATTGAAATTGGAAGGGAGGAATACCTGAATATTCACAACAAGGATAGGAGGAATTTTTCCGGAATTATATATGGGTGGAAGCTCCACATAGCGAGCAATGTGATTGACTTTCTGATGAGATCGAAACACATCAACACCAAATGGATAATAAGCAGCATTATTTGGTGCCATTTCTTTCCTTTTGTCTCTGCCACAAGCGAATAGTGAGAAATTTTAGTCCAAGAAAAAAGACAATGATCAGTATGTTGTATGCAGAAAGTAAAAGGCAGTTATGCATTGTTGCTTCACCTGAGAAAACTATGACCTCGTACTTTAAAAGTGCTAGGATCAATAGGTGACCAGCAATCAGACATTTTTTTCTCTGGTTTGCAGTAAGGTATCTGAGAACCTGCTATTGGTCTTTGCAGCGGTGCCCTTGGCGAAACTGAAATATCAAACAAATGCAATCATACTAAATAAATCAGACTTGTAAAGCAGTGGCTAAGCATACAAATATCAGAAGTGCACTCACATTAATTACTCATAGAAACAGTAAGCTTCCTCTATGAGTCATTCTATAAACTGTAACAAGAACATGAATAGGACATTGTTTTTTGGTTTTGCAGTGAAAAAGAAACATACATGTCAAAAGTGAAGGTCCAAAAGTCACAAGCCATTTTCATTGCCATAATATTCATATCATTTTTAAGTCATAACAAACATTAGTTGCTTCGAGATGATAATTTGCATATTGAGAACCTCACCTAAGGTAGCACAGTCGTCCCTCCATCTAAAAGAGAGTACTTTAAGTCCTGCCTTCTTCCTTGTACCAGGGGGGCTGGGACTCACCGACCTCCTCCTGTCACCTCCTGCTGCACTCGGATATTTTAGACACGGCAAGCAAGAATTCGGAATCATTGGATAGTTTCCTAACCCTGCCGAGTCATTAACCCTCTCGCCATCATCATATTCATCTCTATGCCTGCAAACTTTTACCACCAACACAGAAGTCTTTACTTCAAAGACGTTATTCTGTGACTTCAATTGTGAGTTAGAATCTAAGGTCTTTGGCTGCAAAACCACAGCATTTGCATTATCATTGGTGGTTTGATCAGAACATTCTGGGTTCTTAGAGGAAGGTTCTGTTGATGTTCGGTCATCCTGATCCTCATTGCTCTCGGTCGTCAATGGGATACTTTGGAAGCTAAAAGGAGGCTCCTCGTTATGTTTCGAGTTTTCAACATCTGATCCTTCTTTTGGCTGTCGGAGCTGAAAAGAGGACACGCTGGAAAAGCATCCATAACTATGACTTTGGCTTCTTGGAGACGAGAAAGTGGACCGACAAGTGCTTTCAGAACCTGTCGTAGAAAGTTCATCTACATAGAACAATAGGATTGTTGATCAGAAAACTTATCCTTCTTGATGAAGAATTTATGGTTCAATTAATGACTAACAACATAATCGATGTGTACATTAGTTTTACCTTCCTGAATGCTGTAGAAATCATCATCCCAGTCACTCTCAAACATTGCATGGGAATCAAACCATGGCTCATCCAAACTAACTGTATAATCATTAAGAACAAGAAGACAGAAAAAAAGATCAGGCTAGTTATATATGGAAGTATCATAGGCATAAGCCAAAATCAGATAATTAGAGCCGCCACATTGCAGATTCAGAGAAAATCTGCCAAGATGAAAATTGAAATGTAATCATTATGCACATTCGTCAATCATGGTTTTTTCATTCTGTAGAACACTAGAACTGATAACCTCACACAATTTTCAAAATTTCAAATACACCCAGTTTTGATGACATTCTTGCCAAGATCACCTGTATAGTACAACTATGTACCTACATTACATAATTAATAAACCGATAGTTTATAACATTGTTGCACATAAACGGAAACGGAAAACAGAATAGAGAAACAAATGATCAGCAACAGCAGCAACAAGATCAGTAATGCAACAAGAACAAAAGCAAAATTTGACATTTTAGAGATCCATGGGATGAAAGAAGAGTTATGTTGCTACATATTAGTCATATAGTTTTTTTTTTTTGGTGCAGATATTAGTCATATAGTTAAATAAGTTTCTCATTGTCTTTTTGAGTTTCCGAAATAGAAAACATGACCTTCATTATAGTTTCCTTGCACCAAACTTCCATTGCCTTAAAATCATATACATGTTCAAAATAAAAAGTACAAAAGAAAAATTAAAACCATTTGCATGGACATTCCTAAACCAAATAAAACCTCATATCCAATCAAAATCATGAACTCAAAATCATCAAAAATCAAAATGCATAATGCAGAATAAGAAACCAAGTTAAACAAAAGAAATTTATAAGTACCTCGAAATGTTGGATTAGTGTAAGCAGGAAAGCCAGAAGATTCATCAATAGGAACAAGCTTACTGTTGTTAAGTGACAAGCTCTTGTTCAACCTTGACCTCCTATTATGCTTCCTATGTCTCTTTGAAAACCTTAACTTCCCTCCAACATTAACACAACTTTCTGGCTTTGATGCACATGCCCCCATCTCTCAACTCTTTCTCTCTCCTCAAATCTTTTGCAAACTGATTAGCAAAATGCAATCTTGGAACAAATTATTAATTTTTTTTTTTGAGCACCCACTTCTCTTTTTTTTTTTTTCTTTTTTTTTGGGTTTTTGTTCCAAATGGGTCTCCTTAGAAGATAGAAAAAGCTTCAAGAGCCATAAAAATAGTCACCAATTTGAGTATTTAAGAAAACTGTATATGTTGCTCCAAAAACAAAAAAGAAAAACTGCATTATTCATTATTTAAACTAGAAAAGAATAAAATTAAAAGTAAAGAAAAGATTTGGAGAAAGACACGAAGTCAATGAAGAAGAAGAAAATTAAGTGCAGTTGCCAGCGTACGCACCTTCCCTTCCCCCTGGGCTGAAGGACGGACCTTGTCTAAACATAATCTCATGTACCAGCGCGTGCTCTCCACGCTCTGAAGAAAACTTCTACGCATAACTTAACGAGAGCATCAACATCAATATATCAACTTAAACATTGCACCCAAAAAAACATCAACATAAACATTGCCAATGCCTTCAGAAAAGCTTCAGTTAAGACTCATTAGAGGCAGGTAAAATGTACGCAACCTTATTTAAAATTGTTTTTGTTTGATCCTTAATTTGAAATTGTGAATAGTGTGATGATTATTAATAGGAATTAATATACAGTTTGGCAAAAACTTATCCAAGATATCTTACCTTGAAATGTGGATTAGTCACTTGTTGGATAAAAATGAGTATTTAACTTTATTTGACACATTTGGTCTCCGAAAAAAGGGTTATTTTTGGATAAAGAATGTTACAGTTTGAAAAAAAAGTTATTACTTTTATGTGTTTTATCATAAAATGATCAAACACATCACCTACCGGAAAATGGACAAGATAACTTTTTGGGGTTAATTTTCATCGCCACGGGCTAATGTTAATGACGTGTTTTGTTCTTGGATTTGGGTTCTTTTTTCAATACACTATTTAATTTCTCGCATTATACTTCTGGTAGTTATGGGTATGTGTAACGTGTTAAATATTTATTTTACTACTTTTGTTTATAGTCAACTTAACACGTGCCAAGCGCACAAACCTTCACACATGTGATGTGTGAATTGAGGAAATAGTAGGTTTGTCAATAGATGACCCCACTTGAAGTCATTGAGAGAAACTCAACTCGAACCGATTTTATTTTTTTCGTTATAAAAAATCATTTCCTATCATTTCACATATTTTTTTTATATGTTTTACCACGGACCCCAAAACTGTCCCAAAATATAATCGAAACTCGTTAACCAGAATTGCCAGGCCTAGGAAATGTTGTATTACATACTTATATAGGTTCTCTATTCATTGTTGTTGTATATGTCATATGATCGCGCGTGGGCAATGTGAGTAGCAAATAAGCCAACATAACGATACAGGAGTGAAATGAAAGAGAAAGGGAAATGAATTGCGCCCCACGACGTTGCAAGGACGAGATGTGAAGGAAGGAATTAATGGGCACACGACTTTCATTTATCTTTTGCACGTACTGGAACAAAAAGAAAACTGAAAACCAAAATAAGATTGACCCAATTTTATTTCTTTTTTGGCTTATTATTGTGAGCTAGTCTTGTATGAAACTAAATGACAAAAAGATGGGGCGACTATTTAGAAATGTGCGGGTCATTTTATATAAGCACTGATCTCTGAAACAAGTTTTTGTGTATTATCTTTACATGTCAACCAGCTTTTTTAATATTTGAGTTTTGTGTTATTTTGACAAGTTCACTTGGTACCCTGAAATCTAGGGGAATGAAACTCTAGGAATCATATACACAATCTTCCAACAACTGTAATAGTAATATAATGACATTTTTATATGGCCAAGAAGACCGGTAAGATACCTACCATCCGAGCATTTTTGGGTAATGCATCCTGATCAAGTCTTTCAGGTCCCTTTCTATACAACAATTATTAGGACACTTCAGCTACTACATACCCTGTTTTTTCTTCTGTTTTTCAATTTGTTTCTGCTTATGTGTCTATAAAATCTTTATTGGCTTAAGATTATTATTACTTGTTAGTTAGGGTACAATCTAACTGTTGTTGTTTGCAGACAAAAATCTATACCAGTTGGATTAGATGCTTGCTCTTCAGCTGGATACATTCATATATAGTACTCCCTCCGTTTCTTCAAGATGTTTACACTTTGTTTTTCAAGGTCAAAGTTCACAAACTTTGACCATGAATTAGTGAAAAGTTACAAAGATTTATAATGTAAAAATGCTTTTATTGGATTCATTTTAAAGAATACTTTTGAAAAACTATAATTTTATAATTTATATATGCATACAATTATAATTATTTACGGTCAAAGTGGTGCATTGGAGACCGTGAAAAAACAAATGTAAACATCTTCATAAAACGGAGGAAGTATTAAGGATTGTTAGGATTGGTGTTATTTGTCACCCACAATTATAATTGATGAGCACCTGTCATCTTATTAGACAATATCGTCTATATATTAAACTAGGTGGATGCCTGTGAGTATGCCCGTGCGTTGCACGGACTGTGATTATATGATAAAATTAATATAGAGTGATTATTAATCTCGTCGAAAAATCAAAGTGTAATTGTCACTTATGAAAAACTATTATTAATGTATGGATAACTATTTATATAATTCATTTAATATCATGAATGTTATATAATAAGAGTTCTATGACTTTATAGGACATCTTATCTAATTTAAACTCTTATCATCAATTTCAATTAACTATTAATTAACTCATCTCATATGTTACATGATCCAAGAGGTAATAGTTTCAAAGTCTTTCTATGCTTGATGCTGGTACAACAATGCTCTTATATTGATATAAGTGTACAACTAACCTTCCAAATATATGATCCTTCTTTTATGGTAAAATCAGTTTAAATGTCTAATGTATACATAATTACTTTTCTCAAAAAAAGAAGAAGTTTTAGACGTAAACCTTAGAATAGCAAAACATATTCTAATTCTTGCTTGTTTTTTCAAAGTTATATGCGGTCAAAGTACTGCATTGACGAACGCAAAAAATCCAATGTAATTTTATTTGTGGTTCGAAAGGAGTAAATTAATAATTATAAAGTTGAAGGGAACATAAATTGGAGCCCTAAAATAGCATGGGGGATCAATATATATTACGTAGAGTTATAAAATTATAAGTGATAATGGTAACGTTTTCTATTAAAGATTGGACCTAGAATCATTTTAGAATCATCGTTTATTTCTTTATTCTACACATACTCTTTTTATTATATTTTACCTTGAGATTGCTTTTTAAATTTTTATAACTAATTTACGTATCTTTTCTCTTATTTTTACATTATTGCAACTCTTTAGTTGTGTCAGCTTGTCAAGCTAATTACTAATTACCTTTTTAGGTGGATGCATCTTATGCTGTAAATCAATAGAACATACTACAAATGAGTATCATTTTAAAGGATATTTCGTACTCGTTCCAATGGTGTAAGAAATTTAATTTTTTAAACAGTGAAAGTAAAGTTATATGCTTTTCAAAATCTTATAGTCTACTCTTTAATGATTTAGGATAGTACAACTTTAGTATATATTATATACGAAAACCTTTAATTAATAGTGTACTCTTTAACGATTTAGAAAAGTACAACTTTAGTATATATATTTCTATTTTATATTTATATTAAAACTTTACTAAAATGGCTCGCTTAGGTGGACGCCTCCAATACTGTTAAAAAATGCCTCTAGTATATACTATGATTGATATTATGATTGATTAACAAAAACTAGTATAATTCTCAACCAAGTTATCTATGGAGATAAGTGGGGATCGTTTAGTATATTCACCTACCACATTGACGGATATATACACAGATAACTATTTTGTCACATAGGCGGATATAGGTTTTGCCACTTACGTGCACTTTTGCTGTAAGGGCGGAAAAAGGACAAAATATTCGTACGGGCCCAAATAATACGTGCGCATACTATCTACCCACTACTTTCAACAACACTCGTTGTATTGTGAAACAACTAAAGTAATAGCTAGAGAGATAGAGAGTAAAGGGGAGTAAGAGGTATCTGTATTATTCACATGAGGGATATATATATTACAAGAGGGGTTAGGGTTTTACTTGGAAAGCCAGAACCCTAGTATAGTTATGGTAAGTATCTAGGTACAGTATCTCTGCAATATATTGTACATTCACATATAATATATTTCATAACACTCCCCCTTGGATGTACATCACTAAAGAATATGCATCGTTAAAACCTTACTAGGAAAACCCAGTGGGACAAAACCTAATGAAGGAAAAAGAGTACATTATTCTTCAATACGCGTGAGATGCTGCCTCATTAAAAACTTTGCCTGGAAAACCCAATGGGACAAAACCATGGCTAAGGAAAAAAGAGTGCAGCGCGTATTTTCTCCCCCTCATGGCCATATCCATCTAGATCTTCAAGTCGATTCAATTGTGATCTTCAACAGGACATGTCTTCTTACTTGTGTTGACTCCTGCATGTTTAAATATGATTCCAACAATCTTCATATTTTCCTTGAATATGATGTATATAACTTTCATTCGTATCAATATCATTTCAAACAATTATATATCCAACAAAGGGAGATATTAATATGGAACTCTCTAAATTCCATAATATCCTTGTTATGCTGCCTCGTTAAACACCTTGTTAGGTAAAATCTAATGGGATAAAAAAAAAACTTTAACAAAGGAAAAAAGAGTACAACCACTACTTCACCAAAACCTTTGCTAGGAAAACCCGATGGGAAAAACCTATGCAATAGGAGAAAAACGTGAAGTGCGTAAAGTCTCATCCTTTAATAGCAATTTCACAATATATGAGCAATTTCCACAATTCCAATCCATTTAACACAAACCTTCTTCGGGAGGTCTTTAGTAATACAAATATAAACCTTCTACCTGAGGTCAATATTTTTCACTACTCATACTTTTCATATCATCATGAAATATTGGTAATTTGGAAATTAGAGTCAATATTCTATGGTACTTCAGGACCATATTAAGAATCACCTATTTCATATTCACGGTAATTCAGACCATAGATATCTCACTATCGAATATCACCAACAACTCATCATGTAGATGACATTCACATCAACTCTCAACCTTTGTAATCGATAAATTGTATAAATCACATGCTCAAACTTCCGGTTGAGACGATCATCAATTCATTCAAAATTCTCTTACAAAGATTTTGTATCTTGCATCACGTCATATCCAAATCGTGAATATTAAACAATAATATATCTTGTCTCATTCTCATTGACCTTACTTGAGACAAATAATATTTGTACGCCATTGGCCTCCATGCCGGGTCAATTTTGGGTTGACGCTGCTTATACTTCTATTTTTGTTATAAATCGTCTTCCCACCCCTTTACTTGGTGATATCTCCCCTTTTGAAAAATTGTTTGGCAAATCTCCCAATTATAGCTTTTTACGTATCTTTGGCACTGAGTGTTTTCCACATCTTACGGTTTCCCCTCCCCATAAACTTGCTCCTCGTTCAGTTCGATGCATTTTTATTGGGTACGCTCCACATTATAAAGGTTATCGTTGCCTAGACCCGACTACGGGACGTGTCTATGTCAGTCGTCATGTCAAATTTCATGAGAATGTCTTCTCTTATAGGCAGCTTGTGTCCTCCCGTCCGTCGCTTGATTTGTCTAGTCATGATACATGCCCATCTCTGCTTGTGCCATCTTGGACGCCCACTGTCACTAGACAGACCATGGCGTCTTCCCCGTCGTCCTTTGTGTCTGATGTAAACTCCTCGTCCATGTCTGCTAGCTTGGATGGCTTGCGTCCTGCTCTTACTTCAGCGTCTCCCACATCATCTTATGGTCATGTTGCTTCTCTCAATGAGAGTCCCTCCTCTGCGTCCTGTGTCCCAGCTGCTGGTGATGCTTCTGTGCTGCATCCCACGCCCAACAGCACGTCCAGCAACAACGTGTCTAGCAATAGCACGTCTTCTCCCGTGCCAGTAGAGACGGCTACTGTTCCTGTGTCTACAGTCCCTCTCCCCACTTCGCATCACATGATGACTCGGTCTAAACATGGAATAACCAAGCCCAAGAAAATTTTTTCGCTACACACTGAGGCTAAAGAAATAGACCCGACTTCATTTACTGTGGAAAATAGAGATTCTAAGTGGCGTCAAGCTATGGCGGATGAATTTAATGCTTTATTAGAAAATGAAACTTGGGATCTTGTACCTTTTAGTGATGATATGAATGTGGTGTCCTGTAAGTGGGTTTATAAAACAAAATTCAATTCTGATGGGACGATTGAGCGACATAAAGCGCGGTTGGTTGCCAGAGGGATTCATCAAATCGCCGGCATAGATTTTCATGAGACGTTTAGTCCTGTGGTCAAACCGACCACTGTTCGTCTTGTTCTTTCTATTGCTGTGTCTTGTGGTTGGACTATTCGTCAATTAGATGTCAAAAATGCCTTTTTGCATGGGTACTTGAATGAGGAGGTTTACATGTCTCAACCTCCCGGTTTTGTTCATCCTCAGTATCCAAACCATGTCTGCAAGCTTAAACGTTCTATATACGGTCTTAAACAGGCTCCCAGGGCATGGTATCATCGGTTTAGCACATTTCTCGTGCAAATTGGGTTTGCATGCAGCAAGTGTGATACTAGTATGTTTGTTTTTCGTGCTGGGTCTTCCATTATTATTCTTTTGCTGTATGTTGATGATATCATTCTAACCAGTGACTCTCCCAAGTTGTTGTCTAGTCTTATCGCCCATCTTAGTACCCAATTTGCCATGAAAGACTTGGGAGATCTTCATTATTTTCTGGGGGTTCAGGCGGTATGGACGTCCATGGGTCTGTTTCTGTCCCAGCACAAATATGTGACAGGCCTTCTACAAAAATTCCACCTGCACACAGTTAAATCTGTCCGTACCCCAGTTGTTTCTAGGACTACATTATCTCTGTCAGATGGTGAATTGCTTGCCGATCCTACTGAGTATCGAAGTATGGTTGGGGCATTGCAGTACTTGACTATAACTAGACCTGATATTGCTTATGCTGTTAATATGGTATCTCAGTTTATGCATGCTCCTCGTACTGCTCATTTACATGCTGCCAAGCGCATTTTCAGGTACCTAGCAGGCACAGCCGACCACGGTCTGATATGACCTCGGGCAAAGCGCCCTCTGTTATTGTTGCCTATTCAGATGCAGATTGGGCCGGATGTCCCGACACTCATCGTTCGACCACCGGGTATGCTGTTTTTCTGGGCTCAAATTTAATCTCCTGGCGCAGTAAGAAGCAACCCACAGTGTCCAAGTCTTCCACTGAGGCTGAGTATCGTTCAGTTGCTTATTTTGTTGCTGAAACACTTTTTGTTCGTCATTTGCTGCTTGAGATTGGTTTATACATTCGCCAACCTACGACGGTTTATTGTGACAATGTCAGTGCTACATACATGTCTGTCAATCCTGTTCTGCATGACCGTAGCAAACACATTGACGTTGACTATCACTTTGTTCGTGAACAAGTAGCAAATGGTTCTCTGGTGGTTCGTTATGTGCCTACTAAGTTTCAGCTCGCTGATATCTTCACTAAAGGGTTGTCTTCTCAACAATTTTTGTATCTTAAGGACAAACTGTCAGTGTGTGCTCCCCCAACAGTTTAAGGGGGTGTAATAGGGAATTAGAATTATACTAGGAAACTAATTCTGTAAACATTCTCTGTAACCCTAATCACGCTACTCTATATATATGCGCCAGGACTCCCTTATTCAGTTGAGTCATTCAGTATAATTTCTGTACATAATATAACATAACAAATTGATGTGTGATAAGATCAACGAAATATGCACGCACTGGCTAAGTTGCTATGGTGTAAATATTATAGATGATTACTCCGACGCCATATAAAGACAACAACACCTAGTTTACTATATCACAGCATCTAGAGTTACTTTATCATTAAAAAAATCATAATTATGGAGTACCTTTTAGGAGAAACTATCATAATAGAAGACGTATGGTAGCAACCGCTTTCTCGTCCTCGATCTTGTCCATCCAAACTACATAGAATAAAAATCAATTCTTGTGTCAATTAAAATTAATATACATTCAATCAAAGTGAGATAAAAAGTAAAAAGAATTTAAACAGAGTTTTGGCCGATGATGTAGTAAGACGATGAACAACGATGTATTGATTTATTCTCAGTCGGTAGAATTGGTGCTGATAACGTGTTGTGAAATAACTAAAGTAATAGCTAGAGAGATAGAGAGTAAAGGGGAGTAAGAGGTATCTGTATTATTCACATGAGGGATATATATAGTACAAGAGGGGCTAGGATTTTACTTGGAGAGCCAGAACCCTAGTATAGTTATGGTAAGTATCTAAATACAGTATCTCTACAATATATTGTACATCGACATATAATATATTCCATAACACGTTGAAAGTTTTAACCTCACCTAAAGTCATTTGTATGTAGTTCAATACTTTCTTTAGTCCAGCTTAACTCAACTTCCCAATAATCTCAATTTATGTAAGGAAATAAGTATCTTAAACTCAAGAATTCATAACTTGACCAGGTAACCATTTAAACTCTTAAAAATCAATCAAGTATCCACTTTAACTCATATAATTAATCGCAAGTACTTACTTAAACTCATAAAAAGTCAAAAACATCTTATTCTCTTAAAATTCATTTGAATCACAAATTCACTACTAAAGACCTGTTCTTTTCAACTTGTTCATGAATTATTTTGTAATTTTCAATTTAGTTTAATAAAATTCAGTTTAGTTCACTTTAATAAAAAGAAGTTTAGTTTAGAAAATTTTAGTTCATTTAAGAGCTTAATGAGAAGCTTAAGAGAGAAATCATTCATGATACTTCTGGTACGCTAATGTGAATTTGCACTATTTGAATGTCTTTCTTAATTAATGTTTCTTGTGTACAAGTGCCAACTTTAGAACTTGGATACATGATATTTGGGGGCAAATGGGATACTTTTTCTGATAGTGACCTCATTTACTTTCATTTCGCATTCCTTATTCCAGCTTATAGGGTGTACCTCTCTCTTAACAAGTGTGCTTATTAGGTGGTTGTAATTTGCGTTTAAGTTGTGCTAGTTCAAATCTTTTTATTCTATTTTATTTATGTGGGGTTCACTATGGGGCAGGCGGGTGGGTGGGTGGGGTGGGTGCGGAGGACTTCTTACCTATACTCGTATCCACCATGAATATTCTCTTCTCACACCACCATCTACAACATATAGGCATATGCAAAACCACCCTTATCTGAAGTGGACATCCACCAATTCGACTAGAGTCCACTTCTTATCAACAAATATTTACCCACCATTAAATCACAAATCTTAAATGACTATTGTTAAGTACTAATAACTAATAACATAATAGGTCATTAACAAATTTGTTATGGGAAGGAGTATTATTAGAGGAGGAAAAACTAACACTTATACCCTGTAATATGATTTTAGCTTACTTTGTTTAATTTACATAAACTGGTGGTGCTGGATCTGAGGGTACGAGACGGGCACAAAGGCAAATTCATTCTCGTCCCACTACCTATGGCGAGTAGTACTTTCATATTCGTTCCATCTCCACGTACCCCACCCCCACTTACTATGGCCTCCTTCATACCCACTGGCGGATACAGAGGGGGCCAGTAGGGACCCGCGGCTCAAAAAATTTTCTTTTAGTTTGCGTATATTTTTCGTAAAAAATAGTCTTTCGCACCTCTCGAACCCCTTCAAGTCTAGACTTCGCCCCTCCAAAATGAGAATTATGCGTCCCCTACGGTAAGGAAGATACAGAGCGGTCTTCTGAGATGGCTTTGGTCGATTAGTACGAGGCTTGACACGACACGACCGGATACACCTTTTACACGACTTGACACATGCATGAGCATCGACACGTATACGTGGATTTGGGGCTGGATCTTGAAGATAAAGTACAGTCGGGTATGGTCAGGGACGACAAGAAATTTTTTTAAATGATATTTTAAGAAATTTTGGGCACAACACGAGCACATGTACGGGCACAGATGGTCTTGCGTTCTGGATGAGCCAGGACAACACTGTACAACACATCACAAAAACCACCTATTGATGTGCTTGGTACTTAGGGGTCACAAGCAACCGTGAGGGGCAGTCCTACGGCCCTTAAAAAGGTCCTAAATAAGGTTGAGGACTATCTTAGAGCAGGCCGCTCCCTATTCGAACCTACCCTTCCACCCCCAGACTCCTACTCGATCAAAGGGTGGACACTTATCAACAGTGACAGTTTATACTACGCAGATGTGTATATATATATTCGAATACTTCAACAGAAAGCCACACGAACAAGCACAAATTGGAACTTTAAAAGAGCAGGATTTAGGAATTAATACTAAACATACTTCATTCGATCAGAGTAAGGCATACATTCGATTCAGAGCATAAAAATAGAGGATAAAAGTAATTATACCTCAACAGAAGGCGCCATTGCTGAGTGGCTGGGTTACACGCTCGAAGAGCCTAAGTTAACAATCTACTCCTAAGATACACTACTCTAACAACTACTTTTTGACGTCTTGTCAATATGAGCTCTATTGCCTTGTTCTTCTTTGTATTTATAGGGATTTGAGATAATTGTCCATGATCAAGCAGTTCTCTCTCTGTCCACTTTCTTCATGCTGGTGCCCAACTTCCCCCACGTCTTCCACTTCTCCTGAGTTCTTTCGTATTCTCCTTCGCTGACTGAAATTTATACTTTAGCCTTTCGTACAACTGTTTTCGTATATAAATAGATTTTGTATATATATATATAGGGGGGGTTTCTATGAGAACCTTATAATATATGAGAACTCATCTGAGCCCTTTATTTACAAGATCAAACGGTTGATGTTAGGCGCGTGTAAAACCTTTTACTGCTCAAAATCGATTTCCCAGCTTAAACCTATAAAAAGAAAAGAAAATAAAATAAAAACGTTGCATACGCTTCTCTCTCTCTCTCTCTCTCCACTCTCCTCTCTGCCTGTCTCTCTCCTCTCTGTCTCTCAGTGGAATCCATGGCGAAGCCGGCATGAATTGAAGTTTCAAAGTTAATCTATGTGTTCTCATCAATCTATGAAGGTATTAGTTCCTTCCTCTTTCTGAAATTTTGAGTTTATATAGTTGTTGTCTTTTCCTCCATTTTAAATTTCTCTGTTATCAACCTCCCAAAATTGTCATATTTAACACGTTGCTAGCTACAATTGAGGCAATTTCAATACGATTTCAAAGCAGGTCAATTTCATCCTCTCAAAGTTTGTGTAAATTTGTTCTTGGTTATAGCTAATTTTATTTAAAATTAGGGTTTATCAACTGGTGATTTGTTCTAGTTTCTGTGGGAAACGTTTTTATGACTGATGAATGTACTTTGAAAGACAAATGAAGCTGGTTGTAGTGAGGGACTAATGATATTGTTTAGTTTCATTTAATCTAGCTCATTGTGACGTTACTGATTCAATAGGGTTAACTTTTGGTAAGAGTAGGGTTAACTTTTATCTGTAATAGGGTTAACTTTTAGAATGGAACAGGGTTAACTTCTATTAACAATATGGTCAACGTTTAGAACTGCCACAATAATTAGAACTGCAGACAACTGGGGTATGGAACTATGGTGCGTTATCCATGGAGGAATCTTGTCACATATTGTGATTAAAGATTGGAGAAATGAACCGGTTGGAGGGAAACCAGTGTACATTGCAATCGGTTGTACATGCGTAAGTGCGTAACTATGGCCACCTTAAAGACATTGTTTGTTTCTCTGCTATATGTCATCCATGGATCTGTGTCTATTCCATAGTGAAACGAATGTTGAGCACAAAAATGCAATGGCTTCTTCTAGCTGAGGAAATTGTCTTTGGGAAGTCTATAGCCTGACAGTTGGGTTTGGGCGAGATGTTGGGTGCAAAACAGCTGCAGTTTAGAAAACCAGAGAGATGTTGGGCGCAAAAACAGTTGTACACAGTGGGAAACAATTGTTGCTAAATAGATGGACCTCTGATGAGCATTCCCTGCAAGGATCTCCTCTGTTTTCAGGGAATCATGTGCTGCTTTGCACGTATTTCAGCTAGTTGAATGTTCATTTAGCCTGACCTTGCAAAATCTATTGGTTTTGAAAATCACATCCTTTTCCATTTCATTCTCAACAGTGATTCATTATTAGCTCGCCTGAGCATTCAGCATTGATTTGTTTGTGTTAGGAAAAAAAAATCACACATCTCAACATCTTGAACTTTCTTCTGTGAGCTTAAAATAGTGTCCATGATGGCCATCATACACAAGACAACATTGGATTTCTAGTTAGACATTGAATTGCATTTATTGTAATTTTTTGCTGTATGTTATTCTTTAGATGCTACTGGTGTTGATACATAAGACAACATAGGATTTCTGAATTTTGTGAGTTATTGCTTGCTGGTTTCTCTGTTTTGAGAATTTTCAGTGTGCTTTTGTGTTCAATTTCACAAATTGTGCTCAATATTTGGTATATATGTTAATAGTCTTGGAAGCCTATTAGCTCAGATGGTAGAGCAATTGTGCTCTTGCACAAAGACGTGGGTTCAAATCCCACATAGGCTGATTATTAGAGATTTCGTTTTGTATACTTTTATTGAGGATAAGGTTAACTTTTATTAACGATAGGGTTAACTTTTATGGAGGATAGGGTTAACTTTATCTCTAAACAGGGTTAACTACCTAAGATGAACATAAACCAAACTGCATTGAACAACTAGTACTTGCTCTCACGGTTCAGTGGTAGCACACAACTATGACAAGTTACTATCTACAACTATGACAGATCACTAGCTACTACTATCTGGAAAAACTACCTCATTACCATCTCACCCACAATTAAAAAGAAAAACTATTTCATTGCCACCAGACAGATTTTAATCGGAAGCCTATGTAGGAATCGAACCTACAACCTTTGTGCAATTGCACAAATGCTCTACCAATTGAGCTAATAGGCTAGTATATAGTCCTAGCAAGATCACGTATGTGTAACCTAAGTAAAATACTAAACTAGAACAGACCATATTGCTGTGTGTGTGTAAACTTATGTAATTCATGCTTCTCGCTGCACCTGGAGCAACTGGAAAATCAGAGAATGATGGAAAAAACTCGCATTGTAGAGTGTACAACGGCCTATTTACTAAACGTGTGCATAACCTAAGTAAAATACTAAACTACAACAGATCACGTTGCTGTGTGTGTGTAAACTTATGTACCTAACTGAGAACATGTGAGAAAAGCCGAGTTAAAATGTCACTTTAATTCTACATGTATCAACCCCCCCCCCCCCTCTTAATTGCCAAACAATCCCTTAACCAGCAAATAAAAAAGTTAAACCCACTATGAATAAAAAGTTAACCATCCCATGAATAAAAAGTGAAATCTATTATGAATAAAAATTATTTTTTTAAATACTATTCATCTAAGAACTTTGTAAATTACCCCTAAATGGTGGGTCAAAACACTTTTCTCACTTATTTGTTATTTCCTTTCAAAATAAACTGTCAACTAAGTCAGCATACTAGATTTTTTTTTATTATAGGAAAATACATGACTTAAGAGTTCATAGGAGGTATAAAGTTCTATTTTATAATACCTTATGAGGTAATCCATTATACATAGTAACTTCAAATGAAAGATAGATCCTTACAATGTATTGTATCAATTTTTACAAAATTACATAATATAAGTGCAAATCTTAGTGTTCCCTCAAGCAAACTAAACTACATGCCATGAAATTACAACTATGAAAAAAAATTACGACTCGGTCCTAGAAGTAGTAGGCATGAGACTATGGGAATAACTTTGTACATTAAGGCAGAAACAAATCAATTCGAGCCCACCTTCTAAGCAAGTATATAAGAACTCCCTCTAAACCTTTAATAAGTCACTCATGTACATGTGACAATGGTAAACTATAAGTCACAACAACAACATATATAGAACATCTTTAACTATCTCGCACATGTCCTCCTCTTCAACCATCTAAACCATGTTGGAGATTATTCCTTGGGACCAACTGAAGTTTAATCCGATCCAGGTTAGGTCTAACAACCTGTAGCAAACAATCAGAGCTAAGAAATAGGTGATCAAGAGACCTTACAGATTTCCTAGTCACACTAACAATAACATCAACTTTTATTTTTTCGAAAATTACATCATCAAAACCAAATCTTCTGCGGGATTTTATCCGAGTTGGGTGGACTTGCTAAAATTTTCGAGTACAAACATAATATGAAGGGTTGCAATTTTTAGTGGTGCAAATATATATTTCGACTAATAATATTCAGAAGAAAAAAGGGTTAATCTCACACTTGTTCAAAA
Source organism: Tetragonia tetragonoides (assembly GCA_038025085.1). Lineage (NCBI taxonomy): Eukaryota > Viridiplantae > Streptophyta > Magnoliopsida > Caryophyllales > Aizoaceae > Tetragonia > Tetragonia tetragonoides. Next base: position 45,334,225 of record CM076139.1, read on the forward strand.
ACATGTCAAATTAAACACAAATATCAATTTTTTTTTTTAGGGTAAACACAAATAACAAATGTACTTAAAAATGAGTCAAAGGATAAGTTATATCACCTACCTTCAGTTAGAGTTGAATGCACCACTCTCGAAAGAGGCAAGCAAAAAGGAAAACTCATCAAGTCATCACCATCCAAATGCAAGAAGGTGGCCGAGGGATGAGAGAAAGAGTAACTATAGCAAAAGTAGGAACTTGGACAATTGGCTATTTACAATAACTAATCAAGTCCAACCCAAAAGAGCACAGTTACTACACATATGGTCAGAAATGGGAGTAATAATGGTCATGTCTTTACCTACACACCTGATGGAATTGTTCATCTTAACTTGGAGCTTCATAGTAAACCACAACCCATTAATCAATACATCAATATATCAATATACTTCTATATTTACAAAAATCATCATAATAGTATACTTGTATATACAGAAGAAGAAAACTTCAACAAAAATACAACCAAAATGTACCTTGCGAAAGCCTTGTTCTCTTCGAGCCAATCTGTCAATTTTTTTAATTCGCTCCCCTATTTTTACTCATCAAACAACATTACTCAGTATCCAGATCATCTGACAAACAGAAAAGAAAAAAAAAAGTATGAGATTATTATAAGCGTGCCAAAATTAAAGAGTATCCGGCCTAGCCAACATTAAAATATAGAAGATTTTACAAAAGAACAAATTGATCATAAGAGTGGCCAAAAAAAATTTAAGGCGAGATAGCCGAAATTACCATATTAACAATCGCAGATTTTTTGAATAGGTATTATTGTATTAACAATCGCAGATGTTTTCGATAGAATGGGATGGAATTGATTATGAGTATATAATTTTTTTGAGTACCTGAGTAACAAAATTTATGAGTATTATGAGTACATTTGAGTAGAAATTGAATGTACCTGAGTAAAAGAGCACTTCGATATACTGCCATTAGATTGAAAAATCTGCTACTATGAGTATGACGCTTCAACAAAGTGAATTGTATGAGTATTTAAGGACAGGATGGACGGTTAATAAGGAGAGAGAAATAAAGGGAGAGATAAGTGGTGAATTTCTTTTCTAAATTTTGAATGGTTTAAAGTTAGAACGATTTTTTTTGTAGGTAGTTAAAAGGAGTCCCTAATATATAATAGGTAGTTCTCTTTAAATTAGGCGTCTGAAGTAGGCAGTATCTTATAAATTTATAATTTATAATTTTTTGTTCAATCAAATATGATGTCATAATTGCTTTTGGAGGGAAAATTTTATATGAGAGCATGCCATGTGTACAAAGATAATGTCAGTCGGTTATTATTTTAGTAGAAAGTATATATATATATATATATATATATATATATATATATATATATATATATATATATATATATATATATATATATATATATATATATATATATATATATATATATATATATATATATATATATATATATATATATATATATATAACTTTTTCTTATTTATGGTGTCTTTTATTTTACAATGACTCCTCAAAAAGTCTTTTGATTTGTTTTGACTTTGGTTGACCAGTTTATCCACTGTATCATAAGTCCATTTTTATTTCGTGTGTAACAACTGCCCCCCCTAATATACATATAAACGCTTCGAGTTTATTTGTTATTATTGTACTGGTGACGCTTCGTTTCCCACGTTTTGATGTTAAAGTTGCTTTTGCATGTATCTTTTCATTGGTCATGGGTAGTCGTGTTTTTCAGTTAATGATGATTACCATCCTTATATATATTCGTCTCTTTTCAATCCCTCACTTCTCATCGCTTTCTCTCTCTTCACTTTAAACCCTAAACCTCCAATCTTTCATTTTCGCTGAATTCGTTCGTTTGAATTTTCGAAAAGATGATTGCCCATCCTCTCTTCTTGGATTTAGTTAATGTCGGATCTCTAAATATGGCCTTTGATGCCCAAGATCTTTTCAAGTTGATTGAAATTCATTCTAAATCATATTGGCCCGATTGTCTCATCCTTCAATCTTCATCTTACAATGTTTCGAATGAAGAACCCTTTCGAGGTCAAGTTTTAAGGTCTATTTCCTTAGGTCCTTGTTTTGATCCTTCCCTATTCGAGGTATTTCGCAAAGCTATTTCCTATCGATTTTTTCTTCTATTGTTCGTGGGCGTAGCTTACCCTTGATTCTCTCTTCCCGTACTTTTCGTTCTAATTTTCCTACTCGAGATCGACCCGTTCATGGTTGGATGAACTTTCTTAACAAACGTCCTAGGCGTTGGTTCAATCGCCTTCAGGCCTTTCACTCTCGTTGACATTCGAATAAAATTTTAGATTTTATTCGTTTATCTCTTTTCGCCAAGATTCCCTATGATGGCAATGTATCTACTGCTCTTTGGCTTGCCTGGCATCTTGCTATTAATTGCTTTATTACTGGAGAGGGGATTCAAACTGTGACTCTCGAAGATATTGCTTATTTGACTGGTATTTGTCCAGATGAGTCTCTCCAAATACCAGGTTATTCTTTTTGTAATTCACCTGTTGTTAGTGATGAATATTTCGAGCTTGCTGATGCTTTGTTGAAGACCTTTTCCACGTCTCCATCTACTCGTTCAGTTTCGTATTCAAAATTGTTGACTCACTTTTCATATCTTCCCCCTGCTATTCCTGTGTCGAATGCTGAGGTGGTTTTGTTTCTGAATTATGTGTTTCATCGATTATTTATGAACTACAATTCTTCAATCGGAAATTCTTTCCTCTATTTGGCAGCTAACGTGGCCTCGATGGAAGGTCCAATCCCACTAGCTCCTTTTCTACTTTCTCAGTTTTACCGGGGTATGTCAAATTTAACCAGGGATTTTATTCCTGAAGGTCCTCAAGCTCAGCATTCTTGCCCCTTTTGGCTTCTCACGGCTTGGGGTTTCTTATATTACCCTTCTCGAATGAATGTATCTACTATTGAAGCACATAATCTTTCTTACCAGAAAGAGATAGTCGTTCGTGAGGGGAATTTTCATGCCTGTAATCTTTCGCCTTTTGGTGAGTGGTCTTCAGTGGCAGAAGCATGTTTCAATTTACTTCAGCCTTCTCGTGTTGAAGATCTTCCTTTAGTACTTTTTGAGGTTTTCTCTTCGAAACCTCATTTTAACTGGCATCCTCACCATTGCTTAGGGATTCCTGGTTTTAGTGTGGTGGATACCCGAACGGTGCTCCCTTGGTGGCTTCGAGAGGTTAATCCCTTTTTTATGACTCCTTCTCTACAACCTTATTGGAGATCGGTTCTTGCTTGTAGGGATCTTTTGTATTTTGAGATCCCTTGGTTGAGCACCGAAGTTTATAACCCTCAATTAGTTACTCGTCAATTTGGCATTTGTCAGGCCTTTGCTGCCCCTTTCATTGAGACTTTGAATTGTCCTTGGCATACGAGGCAAAGTCAAGCCTCCATCAATATGGGTTTGGAAAATCAATCTTCGGAGATAACCCTTCGAAGTCATATTCTCCTCCGAAATCGCCTGGAGGATGTGGATATTGCTCCTTGGTTTAGAACTTGTTCTTGTGAACTAGAGTATTTGCTTTGGTGGACTCAGTTCTTCTTTTGATAATACTACCTTGCATTCTCGTATTGAGAAGGTCATCCACAAGCTGTTTCCTAAAGCTGTTGGCCTTTTCTTGCAAACTCTGAATGCTATTGAGGTGTTTGCTCTACTTCCTCGGTACATCCTTTTAAGAGATCTTTCAAAATTATTTTATCTCTTTTCGACCCGTTGGTCATAAACTTTTGTTTGCGCAGGTTCAACTTCCTTTGTTGCATTCTGAAGAAGCGGCCCCTCGAACTGAGCCTATAGTTCAAACATCGGATTCTAGTAAAGGTCTTTATATACTTATCTTTTTGTACATATATGGATTTTTTGCATATTTTACTTATTTTAGTAAATGGTTATTTCACGCAGGGATCATGTCTTCTTCGACTTTTGCAGTTCTCTTAGATCCTGTCTGTTCGCCTTCTCAATCACCTATTATGCCAGACATTAATGTTGATAAAGACTTGTCTATTATATCTTCGTCTAGTCCATCACTTGGTACGTTTGATCCATTATTTCGTCTATATAAGAGTTCTGTCATTAGTTCTTTTCATATCCCCTTAATCTTTTCGTCTTTTTATAATCAGGTCAGGATATGGATGCCATTCCTTCCCTTAGGCTTGAGGATCAGGTTGTCGTTCCTTCGGATTTTGTCGTTCGCTCCTCCATTCGATCTGACCAGCAATCCTCCTCGTCTTCTATCGATGCTTCTCGGACTATGAACATTGCCCCTTCGAGTATGTTTTGGTATTTCAATAGACATGGTCTTTAGAGATTCAGTTTTCTTATTCCGAATTCTTTCTGCAGGTTCTTTGATGTCCTTGCTTGATGATCTATTGGCTCCCGATCTTGAAGCTTCTGATGCTATCAAGCAAGAGGGACTTCGTTTGTTGGACGCCCTTGAGACAAATTGGTCAGATGTGTCAGCTGCACTAGCTTTGGAAAATTTCATCAGATCCAACCAACATCATTTTCCTGTGGGTCTTCGAGATTAGGTGCTTCAAAACAATAGCTTTCTGGTTTCAGCTGTGCAAGACTTGCAGAACACCCGTTCTGAAGGGATTCCTGAGACTGACTTGGATAGCTGGGCTCGTCCTACTAATCTTTTGGCTGATCTCAAAACTGGTAGGTCACCCCTTCAGCAGAAACGACAGCTTTATGACGTGGCTCAGACGGAGCTTATTGCTATTGAAAATCAGATCAATTCTTTGTTTCGTCGAAGGACAGAAGTTGTTGAACTGATGTCTGCTCATGAAAAGAGAAAACAGGATATTCAATCCCGTATTTTTGACCTGACCGCTTCTCAGGACATTCGAACTGCTCAGTTATCCGGTTATCAGGATTTGAAAACCTCTATTTCATTACTCCATGCTGTTGTTAGGCAATTCTTAGTCCTTCTGTTTAATTTCGGCGTTTGAACATTGATGGTTTTGTTTTTCAAGGGAATAAGACCTCCTTTTAATTTTGGTTTATTCTCCATTTATCTCTTCCCAGAGTTGCGGGAATCTGGTATAAATGTTATCTTTATATATATCCCAAGTTGAAGGAAAATATTTCTTTAGATATTTGCCATTTATTGCTCGTCCAAATTGTTTTCCATTTGTATCTTGCAATTTATATGCGTTTCCTGGTTCAACGCTTTCGATGATGAACGGTCCTTCCCAATTTGGAGACCATTACCCGTAGAACTTATTTTTTTGTCCTTCAGGGAGTATTGTTTTCCATACCAATTCGTCTTTAGAAAACTGTCTCTTCTTTACTTTTCGATTGTAATATTTTTCAGTTTGTTTCTTTAACTTGTGAATATTTTGCAATGCTTCGATCTGTAGGATCTCTTGGTCCAATTGCTCAATATTCATAGCCTCTTCGTATTTTTGTGAAGATAGATTAATTTGTTTAAGTATTCTTTCAGACTTAATATTCATTTCGACAGGTATAACCGCTTTGTGTCCAAATACTAGTTGGAATGGGGTTACTAGTATACTCTCTCTAGGACTCGTTCGATAAGCCTATAGAGTTTCTAAAAGTAAATCATGCCACTTGCGAGGATTATCTTTTATCATTTTAGAAATTCCTCTTTTTATGATTTTATTAGTTGATTCAGCTTGTCCATTCGCCTGGGCACAATACGGAGTGGAGTTTGTTAATTTAACAGATAATCTTCCTAGAAAAGACTTTATTTCGTCATTGTTAAATACTTTAGCTTGATCCACTGTAATAGTTTCAGGGATCCCAAATCTAGTAAATATATTTTCGTTAATAAAATCCACTATATCACTTGATGTTATGTTTACAAAGGGCTTTGCTTCGACCCATTTTGTAGAATAATCAGTGGCTACTAAAACATATTTATGATGTTTTGATAAAGGAGGCCTACTTTCCCCAATGAAGTCAATTTCTCATCCTCGAAATGGCCAAGGTTTGATTATACTATGGAGTTTGGCTGCTGGAACTCGTTGAATACCACCATGTTTTTGGCAAGGCCTACACCCTTTGGCGTATTGTATACAGTCTCTAGTAACTGTTGGCCAGTAGTACCCATATTGATGTACCAATCTTCTCATTTTCTGCCCTATTTGATGAGCTCCACATATGCCTTCATGTATCTCTCCCATGACTAGTAAAGCGTCGTCTAGGTCTAAACATTTGAGTAATAGACCACTAACATCTTTTCGAAATAGTTGTTCTCCATCATATACATATCGATGTACTATGAGTTTTAACTTATTAGAGTATTTCCTTTTTGATGGTTCTTGGAGATATTCGATTATCTCCTCCCTCCAATCAACCTCTTTAGTCATAATATCCGGTTTGTAAATTTCCATTGCTACTCTTTCTTCAAATGGAATAAGTTCATTGGCTTTGATTGTAATCTTTTCATGAAAATAACTCCAAGGAATTTTATATCCTGATCCTAATTGAGCTAGCTCATTAGCTATTCGTTTTCGATTCGAGGGATATAGTATATTTTTACTTCATAAAAATACTCCAATAGCTTCTTAATTCTAGCATTTCCTAGAATTGCTGTTGAGCTAAAGCATTTGAAAATTCCTTTTGTTTGATTTACGATCAATTGAGAATCTCCTTTTATAATAATGTTCTTAGTCCCTAATTCGAGAAGACTTTCTAGTCCTAGAATTAAGGCTTCATATTCTGCCCTATTGTTTGTACAAGGTCCATCTAGTTGTACTGCAATTTTTGTAGGGATTCTTGTTGGTGATATTAAATATATGCCAGCGCCTACTCCTCTTCGAGTAGAAGAGCCATCAAAGTATAATTTCCATGGGACTAAATCAATATAATCCTCTTCGAATTGGTTTTCCGAGTCAATGCTAATTGATGGGTGATCTGCTAAAAAGTCAGCCAAAGCTTAACCTTTTATCGTCTTTTGTGGTATATATCTAATATCGAATTGAAGAAGGTGAAGGCTCCATTTGTTTAGTCTTTCCTTTAATAACGGTTGTGACAACATGTACTTTAATATGTGTGTTGGGGATACCACTTCGACCGTAAAGGACATAAAATAGTGCCTTAATTTCAATGAAGCAAAATATAAGCTATAACACCATTTTTCGATAGGTGTGTATCTAGTCTCTGTATCCGCCAAAGTTTTCGATAAGTAGAACACTGCTTGTTCTTTTCCATTGTCGTTTTCTTGTACCAATAAACATCCCATTGAGGTATCTCCTGTCGAAAAATATAGTCTTAAAGGTTTTCCCATTTGTGGTGGAATTAAGACGGGTGGTTCCGATAAGTATTGTTTTATCCTATCGAATGTCTCTTGGTGTATTGGTTTCCATTGGAATTCTTCTCCTTACTTAGACTTTAGGAGTGATGAAAAGTTCTTAGTTTTATCTGCTAGATTAGATATACATCTTCGAATGAAATTGATCTGCCCAAGGAATCTCTGGAGTTCCTTTTTGTTCGTAGGGGGTTTTGCTTCTAAAATTACTTTCGCTTTGTTCTTATCAATTTCAATCCCTCGTTGATTGATAAGAAATCCCAAAAAGTTACCTGCCTGTACTCCAAAAGCACATCTGAGTGGGTTCATTTTTAACTTGTATTTTCGCATTCTTTTGAATGAATTTTCTAAATGATCTAGATGATCCCTATGTGATTGTGACTTTATCACCACATCATCTATATATACTTCCATATATTTTCTTATCATATCGTGGAATAGGTAGTTCATGGTTCTTTGATATGTTTTTCCTGCATTCTTAAGACCAAAAGGCATCACAATCCATTCGAATGTTCCTAAGGAGCCTGGGCATCTAAATGCGGTCTTGTGTCTATCTTCCTTAGCTATTCGTAATTTATAATACCCTGAATATCCATCCATGAAAGATAAAACTTTATGTCGAGACGCTGCACCGATTAGAGTATCAGCTACTGGCATAGGGTATTCGTCCTTTGTGCTGGCTCTATTTAGGTCCCTGAAGTCTATACATACTCTAATTTTCCATTCTTTTTAACAACTGGAACAACATTTGCTAGCCATTCCACATATTTGTCTGGCCTTATGAATTTCGCTTCCAGTAAATTCTCTATTTCCTTCTTGACTCCCAAAACAACTTCTGGGGCAATCCTTCGTGGAGGTTGCATGATCGGTCTACAATCCTTTTTTATAGGTAACTTATGTTGTGCTATTTGAGTATCAATTCCAGGCATTTCGTGATGGGCCCAAGCAAAGCAATCTTTGTATTCGATTAAGATTTTAATAAAGTTTTTCTTTGCTTCTGAAGGTAATTTCGTGCTGATGTAAGTTATTCTGTGATTTTCTTTAGTTCCTAAATTAACTTCTTCTAATGGATCTTGTATTTTCATTTTTATATCTTCGTTCTTTTCCCAAATTCGTTCTGGTACTTCATATGTGCCATTTTTCATTTGCATCTCTTTTAATTCGTTAGTCATCGCGTGAATCAACTTTTGTTCACTATTTAGCCCTGCCACGACTCTTAAAGTCTTATCTAAAGCATTCTTTAATTCAACTACAGAACCATTTTCTTTGTGAAAAACATCTGAATTAATTCGAATAACATTTTTACAATCTATTGTTCTAGACATAAAAACTATTTAGAAAAATAACAATTACAACTATTTCTAATCCTATTTCTAGGAAGCTGTAATTTTTAAAGGTCCTTTCTTTAGCTTGTTGCTAAAGTCTTTGGCCTTTACTTCGGTGTCATCCTCTGGCCTTCGACTGGCTCCTTTCCTTCGTTGTTCTTCAAGCACCTCTATTCGAATTGGTGCGCATTTCCCCGTGTAGAACCTGGCTTCCACAAAATTAGCAGTGGTTAGATGAGGCTTTTCTTCTGCCTTCACAGATTCAAACTTTTCGCCATTCTAAATTATTAGTATTTGGTGTAAAATAAATGGTATGCAGTAATTTCTATGGGTCCAATCTCTTCCTAGTAATGCTTGATAACTAGAACTGATATCAACTACAAAGAAGACAGTGTAGGAGATCGTATTTCCTACTTTAATCTTGACTGGTAGCAACCCATTCGATTTAGTGGCTTGTCCAGAGAAGCCATATACTGCTACGTCCGCAATTATTAAATCCTTCATGGATTTTCCTAACAATGGCAGGGTAGATAATGGCAATACATTCACAGCCGCTCCATTATCTATTAACACCCTATTTGTCCCTATATTATCAATTTTTGCTTTGATATATAGTGGTTTAATATGGTTATTATTTATGACTTTTCTATCCAATAAATCCTTAAAAACCGGGTCTATGTCATGTTCACAAGCATAGGCCTATATTTCTTCGATCTCTGAAATGTTTAAATCCTCATAACACCTTAAATCTAGGAGTGTATCTTCGGCAAATTCGTATGGTGAGTCATCTAAAGTAGAAATTAAATCTCGTTCTAATTCTAAAGAGGATGGAGAGGACGTACCTGGTTGGGCCACAAATTCGTAGGCCTCATCTTCTTCCACGATCTCGTGCCATCGTGGTTGATCCTTGTTTCGCCTTTCTTGCTGGATCTCTGGATGCATGGCTTCCACCACGCTTACCTCGGCTTTGTCCTCGAAATTCAAAGCCCTTTGTATAGCTTGCGTTCGGGCAAACTCCTCATCATTGACGTAAATTTCGATCCCGTCGTCTGAGGTATATTTGTCTTCGTCTCTATCTCTCCTTTCGAACTTGCTGGGGTGGACTTTCACATCTGTCATCTGATCGCTAAGGGTGTCGGTCTACCCCTTTACTTCCCCTGGTTGAACATTCGATCTGTCCAACTTGGATTTGCAGTGTTCCTTTCGACATTGCATCTTCATCAATCTTCAGTTGATTGATGAGTGCTTCTTGTTGCGTCTTCATTGCAACCTGAGCTCTGGCATGGCTTAATTTCTCAGCCACTTGTCTCCTCTCCTGGGCCTTCGAGGGGATGTTTCCTAGTTGAGTCATGTTAGAGGTTCGGGTATCTTCGAAGTACCCTGAAGCCCTCAATCCTTGTTGAGGTATTCCTGCTCTTAGGGCATATCTGCCCCCCAACCTGCCTCCTCTTCCTCCACGATACCATCTTCCTACAGGAAAAACATCCGTTCGTGGACGTTTGGGCATCCCATAACTTTGCTGATAGGCAGGTACCCAATTTGGATCATTGGGTATAATCTGTAACTGCACCAATTCGAAGTGCAGGATATCAGAAGAGTCAGGACATAATACCTTCTGTAGCCCTTTTAGGTTGGTAGCAATTTTCGGAGTTACTACCCCTTCTGTTTCGAGGGCTTCCTTGTAGGTTTTGTCCCTAGCATTGGTTGCTTATTCTTTATTAACAGGCCTTACCTCTTGCTGATGCACTTCAATGTCATCAGCTGATTCCATTCCTAGAGTGACCCTTTCGACATAGGTCAACTCCACTATTCCTGGTTCCATCTGCTTGGCGACGAACCTCCGGAATATCTGACACTGATCAGTAGTATGTAGTGTGTTCATGTGCCATCTACACATGTCTTCCAACCCTTCGTCTTTGACCTTAGAAAAAGTCAAAATGCCCTGGTCTATGTATCTGTTGAACATGATGTTGGCCATTTTTGTATAATTCGATACCTGTAAGCATGAAATAATAGATGTATCAATATCTATCATGTTTATCTTTAAGGTCTGTTGAAAAGGGTCTTTCTCAATTTCTGTTTTATCTTCTTTAGGGAAAAACAGCTCCTTGTCATCTATCTTTTTCTGTATAATATTTCAAAAATATGTACAGTCATTAGTTCTATGTGTCGTAGTATTATGTCATTTACAATATGGCTTTTTCTCTAATTCTGCATTCGAAGGTACCCTAATATTTCTAGTCCTTTTAGTATTCTTATTAGCAAGTAACCAGTCAAATATCTTATCGGCTTTCGAGGTGTTAAAGGAATACTTCTTAGGCTTTCCCCCTATATCAACAAAACTGTCCTTCTTTTCGAGTTAGGACAAGAAAAGGGTGGTCCTTTCTTAAATTCAGTGTAATCTACTTCGAATGAGTCCTCAAATACCCATGATGCTTCTATTTCGAATGCATTAAAACCCTGGTGTTTTCTTTGACTTTCTTCCCGTAGCATATTTTCGTATCGTATTACACTTTCTGCTAATTCCCTAAAGTCGTGAAAAGGAAGACCATCAAATTTCATCCTATATTCTATAGCCATATTTTCTTTAGCTAATTGTACAAATTCTTTTTCGGGTAAATTTGTATGACATCTTATCCTAGCCCTTTTGAATCTAGATAGATACTCTTCTACTGATTCCCCAGGATGTTGTCGTATTCTGGCTAAATCACTCATCGAAATGCCTGGATCGGTTCTAGCAAAGTGATTTTGGAAGTGGAATTGCATTTCTTCCCAACTGTGTATCGAATTTGGAGCTAGACTTATATACCAATTAAAGGCAGTTCTTGTCAAAGAACTAGGGAACATTCGAAGTTTTAAATATTCGTTATCTGCTGCTTCTCTACATTGACATGAGAATCTAGCTACATGTTCTAAAGCAGATACATTATCCTCTCCTGAAAATAGAGTAAAATCAGGGACTCTAAATCCTCGAGGAAATGGGTGTGCTCTATCTATCCAATCAGGATAAGGCTTACTCGTTAAGGGCCTATTTCCCTTTCTCAAGGTTGGCCCATATAACCTCTCTACAATTTGTTCGATTTGTGATTGAATAGGTTCCTCTCCCATCATTCCTGGTATCGAATGTGGATATGTGGTGGGTTGTGTACTATATCGATCATTCGTTCCATATCTTGGGTTATATTGTGAATTTTAACCAAAATTGGTTGGTCTTCTCCCCTGATAATTCCCTTCGAAAGGCTGATAGGAGTTCCCCTGTCCAACGGTTGTATACCCGTGTTGGTTAGCTTCAGGGTACATAGGTTGTGAAGATATGTTAGATGTCCTGGGATATTCGAAAGGAATCCCAGGAGTTTTATCTTTCCATATGTTATTTCTATCTCCTGTAGGCCCTAAACCTAGATTCGTGTTCACTCCTGGAGATGATGTTAAATTAATGGGATTCGATGGTTGGCCTGTTTCAAAATTCCTAAATGTTCATTGAGGCTCCCTAAGGCAGCCTGGTGGTGGATATCTATAGGTGACTCGCCATTACCTCCTATAGGTGTCTTATCTTTTAAAGTTCATCTAGCCAACTGTATGACCTTTTCGATGAGTTGGTTATACTTTTCAATATGTGGCTCTAAATTAACTGTCACATTGTTAGCCATGCTTTTCGACAAAGCTGAAAATGTAGAATTAAAGGTCTCGTTTATATCTAGTATGATTTTACCCACTTCTCTAGCTAGACAATATTTCGAATTGGTAGCTACACTATCTATGATTTGGTGACAAACTCTTGAAGTTTCGTGTGCTAGGGCTCTATATTGGTCATTATACTCTTTTCGGTGACTTTCTCGAGCATCCAATAGAGTTTCTTTCATACACTCCACAAACTTCTCATAAACTTCTTGTATATCGAACTTAGTTTTTCGTGGAGTTTCTTCATGAGAAGAAGAGCCTTGAGGTTGGGATGCTGCATTTGAAGCATTATTCTCTCTTTGGGCACTCATATCATCAGATATATTTCTTACCTGAGACCTAGTTTGAGGCATAAAAAAGGTTTATTCGTGGAGTGTATTTCGTAACTCCCACTGTGATCGCCAAATTTGTTGATGTGCTTGGTACTTAGGGGTCACAAGCAACCGTGAGGGGCAGTCCTACGGCCCTTAAAAAGGTCCTAAATAAAGTCGAGGACTATCTTAGAGCAGGTCGCTCCCTATTCGAACCTACCTTTCCACCCCCAGACTCCTCTCGGTCAAAGGGTGGACACTTATCAACAGTGACAGTTTGTACTACACAGATGTGTATATATTCGAATACTTCAACAGAAAGCCACACGAACAAGCACAAATTGGAACTTTAAAAGAGCAGGATTTAGGAATTAATACTAAACATACTTCATTCGATCAGAGTAACGCATACATTCGATTCAGAGTATAAAAATAAAGGATAAAAGCAATTATACCTCAAAAGAAGGCGCCATTGCTAAGTGGCTGGGTTACACACTCGAAGAGCCTAAGTTAACAATCTACTCCTAAGATACACTACTCTAAAAACTACTTTTTGACGTCTTGTCAATATGAGCTCTGTTGCCTTGTTCTTCTGTTCTTCTTTGTATTTATAGGGGCTTGAGATAACTGTCCATGATCTAGCAGTTCTTCTCTCTGTCCACTTTCTTCATGCTGGTGTCCAACTTCCCCCACGTCTTCCACTTCTCCTGAGTTCCTTCGTATTCTCCTTCTCTGACTGGAATTTATACTTTAGCCTTTCGTACAACTGTTTTCGTATATAAATACATTTTGTATATATATCTTCACACACACACACACACACACACACACACACGCGCGCGCACACACACACACATGGAATCTTTTCTTATTTACGGAGTCTTTTATTTTACAAAGAATCCTCAAAAAGTCTTTTGATTCGTTTTGACTTTGGTTGACCAGTTTATCTACTGTATTATAAGTCCATTTTTATTTCGTGTGTAACACCTCCGCTAACTATCAACACCGCAGAACAACCATTACTATTGCAAAGCATAATAACACAACCCGAGCACGAACCTGACAGGCTGACACGACACGAAGCCATTTGCGATATTCACTTGTAACCGCCCCACTTTCATCCCTTAATTTATGCCAGCCCATGCATGACATAATAGCCCGTCAAATCCTATCTTATGAGCCCAATCGAGCACTTAAACAGTTGAACCTAGACCGGGCTTGACCCATTCTACATATCCATCCATTCTATTGTCTCAAATATACTCTACCCGCTTTCAGCCAGTGTCTTCAGCTTAGTACTCAAAGTCATTTGCATAATCCGTTAGCTGAAACCATCACTAGTGAATTCACTACTGAACACAAGCACTCTCATCAACCTTAAGCACCATTAATGGCGGTCTCAATTTCATCAGCTCATCTCCCTCAAATTCTCTCTCCTCTCAACACCAGAACAACTCCAAATCTCAGCTCACGCGTAACTCTACCTTCATTCTTCAATGCCTCCAAATATTCAACAAAATCGAGTTGTCGCCCATTGTTTATCGCCTACAGTACGTACTTTCATCTCTTTCTGTCACCATTTAATTTTATGGCGGAATTTCGATATTAATTTTTGACCTAATGATTTTATTTTGTGAATTTGAAGATTCGAACGAAGAATTATCGAGTAAGGATAAGAAGGAGCTGTTCGAACGTTACGGCTATGTCTCCGAACCTTCCATTAAGGTTTCTCTCTCTCTCTCTCTCTCTCTCTCTCTCTCTCTCTCTCTCTCTCATAGAAAATTGGACGTAATTATGAATTATGCTGAACATTGTTGAGTTTAAGTTCTTTTTGGATAATTAACGAGAGATGGTTTGCTGAAAATCAAACATTCGTATGTAGAACAGTAGCATTCGTCGAGTTATATATTTCTGGCCATCAAATGATGCTATTTGATTGTTATTTTTGTCTGGAATTATTCAATTTAACCCCTTAACCTTATTCCAGGGTTTGTGTGTCCTTCAGTTTGGCCTTTGGTACTCATCTAATTGGTATCCAAGTAAATATATTTAATTGATTTGCTAGTTCCTTTTTGGTGTTTGACTGTTTGGGTTTCTCTAGAATTTGGTAGACTATACTTTTATTTACAACTTAAATGTATCTACAAATCATGTTGTGCACTTATTATAAATGGTTTAAGTTGTGTAGATTTAGTTCTTATGAATCATAATACTGGTAATTGAATTGGCAGACATATTTGGCAAAGTAATTATTTTTGATGGCCGATTATTTGTTCATATTGCAGAGGAAGAGGAGAAAGGAAGGTGAACAGAAGGTAGGAAGAGGAAAGCAAGTCATCGAGGAGGTTCAGAAGCCACCTCCTCGTACCACTCATAAGCTACTTCAGGTGTGTGGTCTTTTGCTTGGTTTTGCTTCTTTAGCTTTCATTTGTTATGAGTTGTGCGTTGATGGAGATATGGTGTTTTGGGGGATTTGTTGATGCAATGTAGTTCAAAATGATTTGAAGGAAGCACTAACACTAGAAGAATGGATATGAATAGAAGTGGCATTTCATATTTAAAACAGTTGAAAGGGCTTATTTTTCAATTGTTGTGATTCACTCCTTCCATGTTACGATGATTGTCCTTGTCTGAAATCAATGTTCATATTTTCTTAACTTTTAGCACTAGTGTTTTCTAAAGATATTTTGATTTAGGATGTGAGGAATACTTTACCATATTCATTTTTGAGAAATTATAGTGTTTAGAAATAATAGACGTTGTATTACTTAAAGTTGATGAGGATAAAAGGCAAGTAGAACGTAGGAGAACTTAAAGTTGTTGAGAGCTGCTTTTGTAACTTGCAAGTTGCATCTGTCTCAAGGACATGACATGTAGGGTAAACTTTACTTCTTTGATAAGAACTCGTTGAGGAGGAAATGACATGTTGGTATGGAGAACTGAATGGTTTGGCAATAGTGCCTTACGCCTTAAGAGTCGGTGTGGTAGCTGCACTTGATAAAAGAGGCAATATGCCTCAGAGGGCGTCTGTTTTTCTGTTGTTGCTGGATTGAGCCAGTCCTGGTGACTTGAATGGTTTCTTCACACCATCTTTCTCGAAAGCACTCTTTTGCCTAAGCTTGTATTAGGCATTTCTACTGTGAATGATCAATTTCAAAATCATTAGATACATGTTTTGATCTTATAGTTCATCAACATCAACATTACCCCAGTGCCTTCAAAGAGACTCACACCCAGGTGGGTTGAAGGGGGATCAGGTGTATGTAGCCTTACAAAAAGAGAGGCTGCTTCCGTAAGACCCTTAATCCAAAGCCTGACAACCATCAACAACTTCAGAATAAATAAGAAGCGCATATAGTTTGATGAGCCATTTAGTCCATTATATTCCGAAGCCATTGAGTAATGAATCTTTTGGCTTCCTTAGAAATGGACTTGATTTCAGCACATTAATGCAGACTCTGCCGTAATTCTTTTAAGTGAAATTCTTCAATGCCATTTCTTCACATCTTGTAGTGACATAAAACCTGTAAAGACTAATTGCAACAGCTTCCGCAACTTGTGGATGGTGTTGCAGTTTGGCGTTATTGTATTTTGATCTAAGTTAGTTGTGTGTACAAAATGTTGAAGTCTAAGTCATATGTTACTTACCATCAATATTTAATAAGCTGTAGTACAGCAGTTGTTCCCTCCAATGATCATGCGTACATCTGGACCTCCCCAGACCCCGCCCTAGACAGGATACTTAGTGGGTTGTTGTTGTCTCTTTTTCTCTTCCCCATCTTGTCACATCTTCTTCCTCTTTCTTTGATTATGACTCCAAATTTTTCCTATGAGGGTTCTCGAATTGGAGGCTTTGCTCCATGTTGTGGAGAAGGGTCGCAAGCATAACCCGATACCCGTGAGATGGTGTTGCCGGCAGCTATGGCTCAATGGGTTTGCGAGGTTTTGTGTTCCACTTTCAATAGGTTGAATAGGCCGGAGCAAGTTTGGGCGACTTCTTGGTTGGACTAAGGTTTGTTCCACTTCCAGAGGATGGTTTCTTGAGTTTGGCCGGAGCAAGTTTGGGCGGCTTTGCTCCATGTTGTGGAGAAGGGTCGCAAGCATAACCCGATACCCGTGAGATGGTGTTGCCGGCAGCCATGGCTCGATGGGTTTGCGAGGTTTTTTGTTCCACTTTCAATAGGTTGAATAGGCCGGAGCAAGTTTGGGCGACTTCTTGGTTGGACTAAGGTTTGTTCCACTTCCAGAGGATGGTTTCTTGAGTGGGCCTCACTTTTAGGGGAATATTCATGGCGATTTTTGTTCTCGTGGTGTGAAGGATCGGTAGATGGTTGGATTTCAAGGCGGCGTTGCGTGCGGTGCTGGATGGGCCACCGACAATCCGTTCGCTGCAATTGGGTGGTGATGGCTCGCCGAGATCTAGATCTGGTGGCAAGGTGACTGAGGGACATCATATCTGTTCTGAGTGTGGGAGATCTTGGCGTGAAGATCATGGTGGCCGACGGCTAAGGTTCCCAAGGAACAGTGAGAAGGTGCATGAGGCGGGGAGGCGCATGGAGTGGCACATGAGACGTTTGGTGTGGCGCATGCTGTGGTGCGTGGGGTACATGGTGTGTCTCGTGAGGATTTTGGTATAGTGCGTGAGACGCCTGCTGGTCTGGATAGGGTCACGCCCATCGAGATTAGTTCGGGTGATAAACTGCATTCAAAGTTCAACTTCAGGTTCAGCTATTAATATTGTTTTTGATTTGGGCCAGTTAGTGAATTCTGTTGCCAAGGATCATATTCCAGTGGAGAGGTTGTGCGTGGGATAACTTTAGGGAGTAGTCAGCAGCATGAGAGCACTTGCCCAATTGCTTCTGTTTCTACAGGAGAAGGTGTACCAGTTATTGGGAGCATATATCACAGCAGGGATTGGAGATCACTCCTTGTGGTGGCAGCGTTGTTAGGGAGCCACCCATGTTGCAGAGAGATACTCCAACTCCTCAGGTGTCTAGTGAAGTGTTCAGCAGCTGTGGTGCGAAGGTACTCCTTTTCCTCCAGTTGACTAGGAGAATGCTATGGTTTTTTCAGGAGGTACTTGTTCCAATATCGGCAAAGGGTATGCTAGTTTGATGTTGTCTTCAAGGAAGGGATTTGAGCTTGAATTCTCTAATGGAGATGGTCGAGTTGACGATATCAGAGGATGATGATAGTTTTTACCATGAAAATGACACTAGCATGGGGGGTGATGGTCTGCTGTTGGATGACCTTAGGAGGGCTAATCTGAGGGAGGAGTGGGGTTCTTACAAGTCGAATACTCCTATTGTGGATCTGCAAGACATAGCTCTATTTAATGAGGAGGCAGGTTGTTCTTTGAGCCAAGGGTTGGCTAAGATTGGAAGCTTACAGATTGGGGATGTGTAGTCTATTCAGCAGCCTATACAGGAGCCTATTCACCTTCCTGGGAATTCACAACAAGTGGGGCTGGTAATTGTGGATAGGTGTTCTCCCAACTCTGTCACTGCCTTGTCACACGTTGGGTAGTGAGGAGGCAATGCACGTTGAAATGCACTTGTTGAGGCATTGGGAATTACTGTTGTTGACCCCATGGGAAAAGGGGTTACCTTTGGTAAGAAGGTTAATTCTTAAAAAGAAGGGTAATCAAGAGCTTGAGCGTTTAAAGTTTTGCATGAATTATGATGGGTGCGGTTTAAAGTCAGGTTTTTTGAATAAGCATTGAAATTCTGTAGGCTTAGTCTCCTAGGTTTGGTTTGGTTTGGTTAAGGTCCTTAATAGAGGACGGTTTACTCTTGTATTCTTCCTACAATCTGTAATAAAAATCTTTATGTTATCTAAAAAAATAATTGTTCATGGTTGTTTCTTTTTTGGTGTAGTTGTCCCATCATCATGCTATGTGCAAGATTTTGATCCTTTTTTTTTTTTTTTTAGATAAGAAAATTTTTTATTAATCAAATAGTGAAAGAATACAAAAAGGAGGATAAGGTATCCTCAAATAATAAAGTATCTACAGATCACGCCAATGGCGTTGGATGACCGTCAGTGGCACCCCCTTGAAGGCACCAGCCGCCTTCCCCCAAAGGGATGCCAAATAAGTTATATATTCCCAAACTAAATCGATACTCTTTCCCGCGTCAGCAAACATCCTCGAGTTCCTCTCTAACCAAGTGCACCAAAGAATGGCTAAACAGGCACACCGCCACAACAACCTACCCTCCTTCCCCCTTCGCATAGCAGCAAAACGCATCTGTAGGAATTGCCCCACAGTAGCGGGGCACACAAAAGGCTCCCCACACAACAGCCTATCCCACAAGGCCCTCGCAAAACTACACATCACAAACAAATGCAAGCAGCTCTCTCCGTCTTGCCGACACATCACACACATGCTGGGAAGAAGGCACATATGTGGCCTCCGCCGTTGCACCATATCACTCGTGTTCACCTTACCAAGCACCAAAGTCCACACAAAAGCACGAACCTTCAGAGGAGCCTTTGACTTCCAAATATAAGAGGAGAGTGGAAAATGTGGAAACTGTGACGGAAGGCTAAGGTGGTGGAGGAAGGACTTGGAAGAGAAAACCCCAGAGGAGTCCCCAATCCAAATCCGAGAATCGCCCCTAGGGACCAGAAGCCTAGTATGAAGGACACCCAGGAGGGAGACAAGTTCCTCCATTTCTATATCACGGGGTGGCCGTCGAAGATGTAAGTCCCAGGAACCACCAACCCCTGAGTAAAAATCAGCCACAGGCGCCCCGTGAAGAGTGGACAAACGAAAAATTCGTGGATATGCAGAAGAGAAAGAAGTTTCACCATTCCACACATCCTCCCAGAACCGGACCCGTTGACCATTACCCACATTATACCTGACCAGGGAAAAGAATAAAGACGATACCTGGGAAACGAACTTCCAAGGGCAAGCATGGGAGACAGCGGAGCTGGCTGGCGCGTCCCACCCATTGTGCTGAAGACCGTACTTGCTCCTGATAACTCGGTGCCATAGGGAATCAGATTCCAGGGGAAAACGCCATAACCACTTACCCACTAGCGAAATGTTTTTGGACACCAACCTACCAAGACCCAAACCCCCTTCATTTTTCGGCCGGCAAACATGGTCCCAGCTAACCAAATGATCCCTCTTACCCTCGCCAGCCCCCGACCAAAGAAAGTCCCTCATCATCCTCTCAATCCTATTAGCTACGCTAACAGGAATTTTAAAAAGGGAAAGGTAGTAAAGAGGGATACTCGAAAGGCAGGAACGTAAGATAGTAATCCTCCCCCCCAAAGAGAAATACACCCCTTTCCAACCATCTAGACGCTTAGCCACTCTCGACACCACCGGTTCCCAAAAGGAAACCGATCTAGGATTACCCCCGAGGGGCACCCCCAGATAAGTGGCCGACTGAACCTGACAACCCACTAGACCAGCCAGGGAGTTCAGAACCTCCTCCCCCACATTGACCCCCGCCAAACTACACTTAGACAGATTAATTCTCATCCCCGACACAACCTCAAAAACTTGTAAGAGCGTAAGTACCCTCTTAAAACCTTCGGCTTCTGCCGAAAGGAAGAGGATCGTATCATCAGCAAACTGCAGGTGGGAAACACAAACCCTTTCCCGACCCACCCGAAATCCCTCAACAAGCCCCCGCTCCACTCCCCTATCCAACATTCGGCCAAGAACATCAACGACAAGGGTGAATAGAAAAGGGGAAAGGGGATCCCCCTGACGCAAACCACGTGACGAAGTAAACCAATCACGCGCCGCCCCATTAACAAGGACAGAAAAACTAGCATTGGACAAACACCCCCGTATCCAGGTGCGCCAACGCCCCCCAAAGCCCTTCCTATCTAAAACGCGATCCAAAAAACCCCAACTAACTCGATCATAAGCTTTCTCAAAGTCCAACTTAAAAACAATCCCAGAGTGGTTACTCCGGCGAGCACCATCGACCACCTCATTAGCAACCAATGTGCATCAATGATCTGGCGACCCTCCACAAAAGCGCTCTGGCAGCCGAGATAGTCCCAGACAAAACCGCCCCAAGTCTAATAGACAGGACCTTAGTCAAAATCTTATAGACGCTGGTGACTAAGCTAATAGGCCTAAAGTCCCTCACCTTAATCGACCGATCCTTCTTAGGGACGAGGGTGATAAAGTTAGAGTTCATACTCTTTCCAATCACCCCTGTGGCATGAAACTCAGTAAAAACCCCAAGCAGATCCTCCTTGATGACCTCCCAGCAATCCTGGTAATAGGCCATAGTGAATCCATCCGGCCCCGGGGCTTTCTCTCGATCCATCCTAAACACCACTGCCCGAATCTCCTCTAGCTCAAAGGGCCGCTCAAGCCAGTCCCGAAGCGATGGCGTAATAGGGGACCACTCAACTCCCTCCAACATCGGTCTATCCCGCACTTCCTCCTCAAAAAGACCCTTATAGAAAGCTGTAATCTCGTCACTAATCCTACTCCCATCAGTCACACGCTCACCATCATCAGTCTCCAACTCCCGAACAAAACTCCTCCTCCGCCTCCCATTCACCACTTTAAAAAATAACCTAGAACTCACATCCCCCTCCTTCGCCCATCTCCCCTTCATCTTCTGACGCTGACTCTGCCTTTCCTTTAACAAAACCTCCTCTAAACTATTTTTCAAATCAACACTCTTCCTCAGCAGCCCCTCATCATGGCCCTCCTCGCTCAAAGCCCGATCTGTCACCAAAATGTCCTTAAGGATCTCCCCCTTTCGCACCCGCACATCTCCAAAAGTCTCCTTATTCCAGACTTTCAAACGTTCCTTAACAAACCTCAACCTCCTCATGAAACAGTACCCCCTCCAGCCCTCAACCTCACACTCCGTCCACCATTCCCGAATCTTAACCCCAAACTCCGCATGGGAGCACCACATATTCTCAAAACGGAAGGGGGTCGGGCCCCACTGAATGGGAGCAGAATGTAAGACAAGGGGAAAATGATCAGAACACGAGCGGGACAGGACCTCCTGTACCAAAGATGGAAACTCGTCCTCAAAGTCATTCGTAACAAGGAACCTATCAATCCGAGAGGCTACATCCCGCCTCCCGCTTACACCCCAAGTAAACTGAGCATTCGCTAAAGGCAAATCGCGAAGGGCGGACTCCCTGATAAAAGAATCAAACTCAATCATACCCCCAGTCAACCCCCTTCCACGCCGTTCCCCCGCATGCCGAATCACATTAAAGTCCCCCCCAATAACCCATCTAGGAGAACAGAGACTAGCAAGAGCCGCCAACTCCTCCCACAACGACTCACGGTCAGCAACCCCACACGGGCCATAAACAGAAGACACCCACCAATCACCCCTCCCACGAACACTCAACAGAACCGACACAGTAAAATGCCCAAAATGAGACTCAACTTGAGACGCAAAACGGGTGTCCCACGCAATAAGAATCCCCCCCGACGCTCCTACAGACGGCAAACAAACCCAGTCCTTAGACCCCGCCTCCCACAGACTCCGAACAAAAAAAGAATCCACTCCCTCAACCTTCGTCTCCTGAAACATCACCACATCCGGAGACGCCCGACTGACAACTTCCTGCACTAGACTACGTTTCTCTACCCTCCCCAGACCATTGACATTCCAACTCAAAATCTTCATCTAAAACCACCGACACCCCTAGACCTACGACTCCCCTCTTCCCCATAATTAAGGGTCGTCACAAGACCCCTAAGCTCCCTAATACCAACCCTGTTTCTCCGAGAGGGAGGTCCCCTTGGAGACACCTGGACATTAGCTACCTGACCTGAAGTACCAACAACCCGAAAATCAAGATCACGTAGAAGAGACTGAGGGTCTCGGTCGTCCCTCTCACCCGCCAATGGTGGAATGGTCACAACCGTCCCCCCGGCCTCTGACTCCCCATGGCACAACGGAGCAGCAGAAACTTCCGGTGCTATCGACAGACAGAACTGGCGTTACGGCCTGGCCAACAACCCTATCACCACTGCTTGCACCTGAAAAAACATTAGCAGATGACATCTGGTCAGCAATAGAACAAGCAGGTGCTTTTTGGGGAGTAGCAACAAAAAGAGAATAAAGGGGTAAAGGGGAAAAGGAAGCAGAAAGGTCCTCTTGGGCACGCGCCCTGGTATCCTCGACACAAGGCAAAGGAACACTGTGAATGGGCTCCGAAAATTGCTGCGGAGTCACAACCCGAACCATCTCAGCATTAAACAAATTCACCTCCTCTAACTCCTCCACCTCCTTATCATCAAATTCCCTAAGACTATCCAAAAGCAAATCCTCATTGCCATCAATAGAGCTAAGGAAACCATCCTCATCAACCTCAAAACCTGCCCCCCATAAAAGAGAGCTCTGAGTGACATGATCAACACAAAGATCTCTCCTCAAACTCGCCTCTGCCTCCAAAACAGGAGCATCCTGCTGAGCCGCCCTTTGAACTCGTGCTCCCACGGCTGCCAACCAAGACCCAACTAGACACAACTCTCTCAAAAAACCACCCTGTGAGGACGTTGAAGGCACACCAGGAAGTTGCCCCTCCTGTCCAACACCTCCTGACAAAGTTTCAGCCTCCTTTGACACAACCAAGCCCTCCCCCACACCACCCCCCACATCACTGGTCAGCACAGGCTCCAAAGTCGGAGACCCGGGCAAAACCCGACTAACCGGTGCAGAAACAGCCGCCCCCGAAGCTCCACCCCCGTTCGTTTCGCCACCGTCCGTGGGTTCGCCGGACTGAACAACCTCCGGCGACCCTCCCCCGTCAGTCGGCTGCTCCCCCGGCAGCCCCAACACCTCACCCACCACTGGCGCCCCCCCCGCACCACCCTGCTGGGTCCGGCGGGCCCAGATCAACCCCCTACGTTGATCGCCGGCAATTTCCGCCACCGTGGACCCCTGTCGTGTCCCTGTAACCTCCGGCTGTGGTGGTCGGCCACCAGAGCACCGTCGACCTGCAGCAGAACCCCCGCCACCTCCTGCGCGAAAAACAGATGGGCCACGATTCTTGCGCCTTTGGGCCCATGCGACCCTACCCCCAGAACCACCGGCAATTTCTGTCGCCGGCGGTGGGATCTGCCGCTCAAAGGCCGGCATTGGGTGCTGGCTCGGGCGATCGGCAGCGACCGCAGTGGTCGTTCGTGAGGTACAACCGTCCTCTCGATATCCCACCTGTTGAGAGGTAGGCCCAAATCCCAGTCTTTGGAAAACTGAGACACGTGCCTCATTAACTTGAGGTGGGCCAGCAATTGAAGCCCCTATTTCATTACTTGACCCAGTTCGTAGCCCATTAAAAGAACCCCCATTAGCGCCATTTAACCCAGAAGTAATTGGAGGCCCAAGTCTAGCCCTCTCATGCTCAACTGACCCACGTGCCTCTGTGAATTTTAAATTCGAATTCAATCTCACACGTGCCTTATCTCCCTGCGAATCTGGTCGCCCAAAAAACCCGCTCTTCCCCCTAAAATCACGCGCGATGTTACTGGGCCTTCCAAAATTATCTCTCCAGCCGTTATGGTCTCTCCTCACAGGAGAATGACGAGATGGAAATCTCAGCCCAGAAGCCACCGGTTCAGCCCCTCGCTCCGCCCCCCTGTGAACAGAAACATGTCGAGGCCTACCCTCCCAATCAATCGCCGTTGAACCACACATCCTACAACAAGGCAGCCCACGTGGTGTCGGACCAGGAGGCCGGCGTGGAACCTGATCAGGAAACCGGCGCGGGACCTGATCGTGCGACCGGCGCAAAGCCTGAACAGGGTGACGTCGAGGATCGACCACCGGCGCCTTAACCTTAGCAATAGCATCCAACATTGCCGACCACCCTACTCCCTTCGTACCCTCTGGAACACGAAGAGAAAGTGGGCGATCATCAAATGGAATTTTCTCCAGCAAGAAGAAACGCCCACCATTGTTGACCGCAATTCTCAATACCAAAATATAACTGCTTGCTACCCACTTGATAATCTCTCTCTCCCCTGCCTTCCCCTGCCACAAGGACAACGCAGTTTGCCCCCACCAGTCAAGTTCTTCCCTCTTCATAACGATCTCAAATCTGTCCCTACGTGCATACTCTGTAACACGAAAACGGAGATCAACACGCACCAATTTAAAAGTTTTCCACTCCACACCGAATTCACACGCCATAACTGAATCAAAACAAAGATAATCAGAAGTAAAATTTTAAAAAAATTCGAACGAAACGCGACTCCCAGAGCCCCCTCACCGGCGGTGAGAAGGAGAACCTCCGGTGGCCACAACAAGATTAAGCTTCACATTAATCTTCTTCACATTAATTTTGATTTTTGAATCACAACAACCAACTTTTTGCATCTATGAATGATTAAGATTAAGCTTCTTTGCTTGTTGGGGGAAGGTTGGGTAGATATTGACCTTCACATTCTTCTTGTTTTTTTGTGCATGATTTAATATTAACAAAGCTTTCTTTATGTATTTCGGTTGTTGACACTTGGTTCCCAACTTTGCTACATGAACAAATCTATTGGCTGCTTCAGGTGATGGCTGGGAAAGCTAAGAGGAAGAAGCTGCTATCACCTGTAGGCATGGATGTACGACCCATGATGGAAGTAGTTAAAGGTGCGGCATTTGATATCTTGCAGGTATTTTCGACAGTAATGTTTTTGTTTGGGTATTTATCCTGTAAGCTATTTCTTTTCTTTGAAACTGAAAATGTGGTATGGTGACTTGTTTGTGTTCCCACTAAGGCTTTGCTTGGGAAACAAGTACAACTGGATATTCTGATGCCTCTCTACCATCATATTGATGAGTGATTGTTATAATTTCGACAGTGTTACATGAACCCTCCCCCCCACACCCCACCCCCCCCCCCCCACCCCCCACCCAGTTCGAGCCCCTTTAGGGCCACTAGAGTTTTCCTAGTTGTTAACTTGAGGGCCCATGGGATTAGTCAAGCAAAAAAATCTTGGATACCCATGTCATCTGAAAAATAATAATTCTCTGATCCCCGTTGGCGTTGTGTACCATATTTTGGTAATCGCATACTGGATCACAGCAACTTTATATGCCATGTCCTCCGAAATTTTGAACCATAATCACCTTTCACGATTTTCTTTATTTTGTTCAGTCACCACCTTTAATAATACTTTTGCTTGTTGTTTACCACTGATTGTCAGTTCCCAATCACTTTAGGGTTGATTTGACTGTTTACCCATAACCTTATGTATGAAAGTTCTCTTCTTATATTTTGTTTTATGTTTTTTGATTTGTTTTGCTCCCTTAGTCCCACTAATATGTCTTACTTTTTTTTGAATGTCCCAGTTTGATTATCTAGAGTCCTTTTAGCATGATCTCAACCCCCCCCCCTCGTTTATTCAAAAACGTAATTTATTTTGAACCATTTAGCTTCATTTAAGACTCACGCGTTTCAAATATGTAAGGGCATAACAAGCGATTTATGTCATTTTATGAAAGGTGTTCTGTTTTGTTGAATGCAAATTTTGAGGTGGTTGCTGACCGCCCCCCCCCCCCACCCACCCACCCACCCAACCAACCAACCAAAATAAAAACAATGAAAAACTCTTTTCGGAATGAGGCTAAATTTGTGGTTAAGTTAGGAGGAAATTCACGTCACATTGAAAATAAATTAAGAGGGAATTCACCTCAAACTAGGCCACAGATGCACCAGAACAGTTTGCTAGTTACTTTTTGGTGTTTTGACTTTTTTCTAGAACATGGTAGACCCTATACTTTTGTTTACACGTTAATATATATACAACTTATGTTGTTTAACAGAAAAAATTGGTCGCATTTGAGGATGTCTTATCCTCCTTTTTGTATTCTTTACGGATTTGATTAATAAAAATTTTCCTTATCTAAAAAAAAAAAATGTATATACAACTTATGTTAATTAACAGAAAAAATTGTTGTGCACTTATTTTTATTGGTTTATGCTGCTTAGATTTACTTCTTATGAATCATATATTGGTAATTCAATTAGCGGCCTGGACCAGTATGTATCTACACTATTGTGATCATACCTGTTCCAAGCACCGAAAGGTACCATGTTTTAGGTACACTGCTTCAGTATGTTAATACTTCACAAACCAATTCGGCTTTACTACTTGTGTAGGTGGCTGGTGGCTGTCCTGCATCTTTAAGACCTGGTCGCTGGTTAGACCTCTATAGTGGTACAGGGTCTGTTGGTATTGAAGCTCTAAGCCGTGGATGTTCTGAGGTAATTATCAAAGCCACTCACCATTACTTCTAGTCCTGTCATGCATCTGTGAGGAAATGTGCAAAACCAGATGTTTTATGTGAATGGATTTTATTATCCTTTTTCTACTATTGAATAGTTGTTTCAGGTTTCTTAATTTCTCATCTGTGGAGGGTACCCTGAAACATCAAGTGTCTATGTTGTAATTCCCAGGTACATTTTGTTGAGATGGATCCATGGGTTGTTTCAAATGTACTGCAGCCAAATTTACAATGGACGGAGTTCCTTGATAATTCTGTTATACATACTGTTCGGGTTGAAAATTTCTTGAAACAGGCTCAACAGTTTTTAGGTAAGTACCCTTTTTCTGAAGCCTGCTTCCAGCCTGGTTTTTCCGTGCAAGCATAAGTGCACATTGACTTGCGGGCTGGGAGATAACTTATTGATTATCACCTGCTTGTGGTTTTACCAATTAGGCTCTGTTCTCCTCTGCTCTTTTTTGAAGTGCAGTGCTGTGCAGTTCAGTCCAATTCAGTTCATGTGGAACTTGTCACTCTTTTTTTTTTTTTATTCCAAAATAAATTCATTATGATATTGTGTAGTTGGAAAGATTTCAAAGCAAACTTTCAAATGATTCCAACATTGTATATGTTCAAACAAGTTTTAAATGGTAAAAGGTGAAGCTTAAAAAATCAAATCACTTCAGTTCAATTCAAATTAGTCCAGTTCAGTTTTTTCCAAGTGAAAGAGCGGGCCCTTAGTACATAGGACATAGTCTTTCGAATATCTGGTACGCACAATAAAAAGTTAGACTTTTAAACTAATTAGTAATTACATGGTCCAAAAGTGGGTTAGCGTCTTATTATTATGCCTTAGTTTCCCATATTCTTCAATTTGATTGTTTGCAGGCAATGATGCAACTTTTGATTACGTTAGTGTCACACCTCCGTACATGGAAGTGGATTATGGGTTACTAATGGGTCACATATCAGAGTCATCCTTACTTGGAGAAGACACTTTTATTGTAAGCTATGATTTTCTTTTTATTATTATTTTTTTTTAGATAAGAAAAAAATTTATTGATCAAATCAGTAAAGAATACAAAAAAGAGGATAAGTTATCCTCATAATGGGTCAAAAGAAAACTACAAATCTCGCCAATGGCGGAACACCCCTAAAGACCCCTGCCCCCTTGGCCCAAAGGGACGCCAAGTAGACCACATGATCCCAAACATTATCTATAGTCCTCCCAACGTCGCGGAACACCCTGGAATTCCTTTCCAACCAACCAAATACACCACAAGATGGCCATACACATACATCTCCAAAACAACCGCCCCTCCTTGCCTTGCCTCATTGATGCGAAGCGAAGCTGGAGGAAATCGTCCACCGTGGCAGGACACGCAAAACTCTCCCCCTCCAACAATCTACTCCATAGTGCCGCAGCAAAGTCACACATAATAAACAAGTGCAAACAATTTTCCTGGTCATGACGGCACATAACACAGAACCCATGTAAGAGTGACCATCCAGGCCTCCGCCGCTGCACCATATCATATGTATTCACCCTACCAAGCACCAAAGTCCACACAAAAACACGAACCTTCAACAGGACCTTAGATTTCCAAATAAATGTAGCTAATGGAAATTGTGGAAACTGTGAGGGGAGGCCAAACTGGTGAAGGAAGGACTTGCAAGAGAAAGCCCCAGAAGGGTCTCCAATCCAAGTCCTAGAGTTGTCCGTGGGGACGAGCGTGGTCGAGTGGAGGGCATTCAGAAGAGAGGCAAGCTCCTCCATCTCTCTTTCATGTGGGGGACGCCTCAAGTGTAAATCCCAGGACCCACCCGTGCCTGAATAGAAAGCAGACACGGGTGCCCCATGGAGAGTGGACAACCGAAAAACCCGAGGATACATAGAGGAGAAGGGAACACCCTTCCACGCATCCTCCCAGAACCGTACCCGATTACCATTACCCACATTAAACCTGACCAGTGGAAAGAAAAAAGAAGATACTTGAGAAATGTACCTCCAGGGGTAGGCATGTGAGATAGAGGAACCGGCATGGGCGTCCCATCCATTAGGCTGAAGACCGTACTTGCTCCTGATAACTCGGTGCCATAGGGAGTCAGAATCCAGGGGAACCGCCCCAACCACCTACTGACTAACGAGATGTTCTTGGACACCAATCTACCGAACCCCATACCACCTCCGATTTAGGCCTACAGACATTCTCCCAGCTGACCAAGTGATCCCGTCGACTCTCCCCTGACCCAGACCCAAGGAAGTCCATCATCATTCTCTCGATCCGATTAGCCACGCTAACTGGAATCCGAAAGAGAGACAAGTAATAAAGAGGAATACTCGCTAAGCAAGACTGAAGGATGGTAATCCTCCCCCCCAAAGAGAAATACACCCCCCTTCCACCCATCTAGACGTGTAGCCACTCTAGAGACAGCCGGCTCCCAAAAGGAAACCGACCTGAAGGATGATTTTCTTTTTATTAAACCCTTGTTCTTTGAATATTTAGTTGCTTTTCTTGTTCTCCTAAACTTTCTTGCCTCAGGTGGTGGAGTATCCTTTGGGAACGGACATGCTGGATTCATGTGGGTGTCTCATGAAGGTTTATTACATTACACTCCATGGAAACACTTACACTGATAAATCTACACTTCTGCTTGACTGTTAAAACATAAAAGATTTTGGCAAAGTATTTTGGAGGTTCAGTTCAGCTAATAATTGCAGATGTGAAGGGTTTAGGAGTATTTATTTATTTAGCTTCAGATCGATGCATTTCCTTTGTATTCGTGTTGTTTAATTATTAATAGTTATTTTATTATGTAATTACAATGGGACACTGTAAATAACCAGCAGTTAAAAACATACAAAACCAGAGAGGAGAAAGAGGCTGCCGCTGGAGCCAACTACTAGGTAGGGTTCCTCTGAATACATATCTTTTAACTTAATGGATTAGACAGTTTATCTGCCAATAAAGGAAGTGCTAGCAGTACTAGACATTCTCTTACATAAGATTCCAGAAATCCTAATGCTAACATTGTTGCAATGTCTTGAAATTCCTCTGCACATCCTGGTTCATATATTGAAAAGTCATCAATTTTTTTTAAGAGACATAACACTTATGATAGATTGAACCCTGAACATCTCGGTCGATGTCGATATTCCTAAATACTATAGCATCTCTTGATTCCATCCTTTTTTGTAGTCATCAGATTTTACAAATCAAGTGAAGTGTTACATCCCAGATTCAAGACTAACTCAGCCTTAAATCACCAAGTTAGAAAACTTAAGGCCCTGTTCAGTTGGAGAAAACACGGATGTTTTCCGTGTAACTAATTTCCTTGGAAAGAGAAATATGGAAAAGGCGTTCAAATGCTGGACAGTTGCAAAATTTTGAGACAGAAAAAGGAAACACGCGTTTTTACGTTATAGTGCAAAAGTAGAGAACAAGCCCAGAGTTGTTTTCAGTATTTCCTTTGTTAAAATTTCACCAGTTAGGAAACTATTCTCCAATATTTGACCCTTGGGCCTTGGCTATCCATACTCATCAACCATCACCACCACCACAGAACCACCGACAAGGTGGTGTTCTACCTCAGAACCACCGATGACAGTGGTCGCGCACTACATATGACAATGGCGGTCCACCACAAATGACGGTGGTGGCATATCATGAATGACGGTGGCTGGCGGCGAAGACAACTAGACTAAACGAAGAAGTCACCTGAGACTACCTCGGTGGCGGTAAGGTGGCAGAAATCGTTCTTATTGCATATCTGGAAAATAACCCCACTTTCTCTCTCTCTTCAACTCACCTCATAAACTCCTTAATTGCACACGATTAAATGAATTAGCACTCTCATCAGCTATGGAGAACGTTTAAAAGCAAAAACCCTCTTAACAATTTCGATAAATTGGGTTTGCTTTTGTATGAATATAGAGATTTACAAAATGAACCTAACCCTAATTTTTGCATTCATTTGATTGGGAGGTTATGGGTGGGGAGGACGATGGCTTAAGAGTGCCGGTGGTAGTGGTGGTGGTTGTGGGTCTCATTGGTAGAGGTAACAGGTATGTGTGGTGGTAGGTTATCGATGGTAGTGGACTGCAGTAGGGGCTTTAATGGTGGGGTGAGGTGGGGAAGAAGAGATGTTGGGATTTGAACATGTTTTCCTTAAAACAAAATTGTTTTCTCTTGTTTTAAGTGTCACAGAAATAAGATGAAAAATGGAGATTGAAAACTAGAGATTGTTTTCTCCAACTAAACAGGCCCTAACGGACTCAATCATTGTTTGTGCAAGGATACAATATCAGGATGAACAAGCACCTCTTCTATGAGTTTCTTGCCCGCCAAAAGGATCACATGCTATAGCTGAGTCACAACCATGCCTCCAAATAGAAAATTATATTCAACTACAAATTTAGGAATGTGTAACAGAGTAGACCCTAAGACTGAGCACATAACTGAAAGTTCTCATGTTCCTTTCCATCCAAATAGTGTGAACCATGCTTGCAATCCTTCTTTAATTTATTGTTTAGGAATGTTTTGCTGATCACTTTATCTTAATGATTCAGCTTCTAGTGTGCCATGCCATTTCTTAATCAAATGCTGAAAGATGTAGATCCAGATCTTACGTCCTTTTTTCCTTTGAACTGTAGATAGCTGATCGTCGCTTTGGTAGAACACATTTGGCAATATACGGGCCAAAGTGGGCGCAGAAGAAGAGGAAGTGAACAACGTAGCTCCCTAAAAATGATCTATTTAGAAGAGGATCAGGGTTCTGTTTTTGTTTTTTTGTGAATGTCTTTGTGCATCACTTTGTGACATGCCAACTCCAAGTACTGCTGTTGATATCCAGGAAAGCTGTCAGATATTCCAGCTGTAGTGTTGGTACGGTTTTATCTGCTCAGCTATAATATCAAACTGTGATGTTAATTCCATTTTGTCATGTAAAGGCCTTGACTTATCGAGAGAGGATCTGTTTGGTGCAGGTCATTGGACTTAATTTTTGGTAGAGCATTTTGTGGTTAAGGACTGCTGTTATGAAGTGGACCAGATTTTCCAGTGTAAGGGATCAAACCCCCATGTTCCTCCTAAGTTTGCCTTCTTTGTTTTCCTCTATTTTTGTCCCTATCTTTCGGGGGGAGGGGGGGCTGTCATAAATGTTGATATCTTGTATCTTTGTTTACTGGTAACATATCTGTATATCATGATTGGTGCAAAGTTCCTTCATGTGTTCCATCGAATTTGTTGTTGGTAGTCTTTGTTTGCCAATTTCACTGAATGCTATCTATAGCATGTTGATTCTCTTCTATGAAGCTTGATCCATTGGGCTGCATGCTCTAGGACTTGATACAAAGGTTAACCCTGATGAGACTTCAAACTTGGTTTGAACCAGGACTTGCTTATTCAACTTTATATGATTGGTTAAGTCTGTGAGTAAGATATGAGGTCTCAATTTTTTTCCCCGGATGGGAAAGAAGTGAGGCTTCATATTGCAAATGGTCCCTGACAAAAGACGGACCGAGCGGTAGTAGCATCAACAAGTCAAAAAACTAGCACCACTGCCTAATACAAATCTAACAAGCTGAACATCAAGTAACATTACAGGACATCCTCACCTAGTGTTTCTAATTTACGTTTCAATAACATCAGGTCTCTTCTGCACATTCTGAATTCTTTTGTTCCTCTAGGACCAGACCTAGACAGTAGCACACAAGGCAGCTGTACGCCAGCATGTTAACTACTCCTTTACCTTTTGCATACTTACCAAGCCATCTCTATGCATACATACATTGTTCAAAGGCCTTCGCCTCATTTTGCCCTTGAAGAACACTCTACCAAGTAGCAGCAGGATAAGAACACTTAAAGAACAGTCCTCCTTAGGATGTTTGCAGAAATAGAAGCTGCTATCCGCCTTCATGCCTCTTCCCTTTGCCTTGTGCATACTTAGCAATCCATCTCCATTTATAAATCAATGCTCAAAGGACGCCTCCTCATTATTATCTACTGAACAATTCTATACCAAATTGCAGCTAATTAAGGACATTTAAAGAATAGTCCTCCTTGGGATGTTTGCAAAAATAGCGGCTGCTTTCCGCATCCATGCCAAAACTTTTTTTGCTAAGTTTAAATAGGCCTGTGTCTTTTTGGTGATTGTTTGCCTCACCTGCTCTGGGCTTTCTTCTCTTACTTGGCACTAAAACTATTAGGTCATGAGGCATTACCTTGCCATTGTCATATAAAGATATGTTTACACTTACATTTTAGGTAATACCATACCTAGGCCCCTGCTTACAGAAGCGTATG
Organism: Tetragonia tetragonoides; assembly: GCA_038025085.1. Taxonomy (NCBI): domain Eukaryota; kingdom Viridiplantae; phylum Streptophyta; class Magnoliopsida; order Caryophyllales; family Aizoaceae; genus Tetragonia; species Tetragonia tetragonoides. The sequence goes on from CM076139.1 coordinate 45,367,380, forward strand.
TGAATCAGATGATCGAATTGATCAAGACAGATAAATTTTCTGAAGATACACCCTGATCCTGGTCCTGGTCCTGGTCCTGGTCCATTATCAAAGTTTAAAAGTTGTAGTGCATTCTCTTCAGTGGGACCAGGATTTTCCATAGTTCTGTAATGAATCATTTCTGAGGTTCAGGGTTTCCTTCAACTAGTTCAGAGGTGAAAGTTAAATTTCACCTATTTCCTGAAAACTCTCTTCAATGTTCTACCAAGTTGAGAACAAAAGGACAGATGCATATTTTAAGGTCTCTATCATAAGTCAGAGTCAGACGCTTTATGGAGAATGTTGAGCTTCTGAATATAGAGTTCAGAGTTATATCTTTTCAGATTTTGCTTCATATACTCAGCCAGTCAGCCTTCATCGGCTGTTTTTGAAGGCTAGCCAACTTTTACGCTATAGTTTTAACTTCTAATACAAGGGAACATGTCCAAAAAAAAAAATATTTTTCCTGGATGCAAATATCCCATAACAACCAACTCTTATAAACTATAAAAGTCAACAGTGCAGAGGTATGTCGTACTGCAGGGAGTATGACTAACGCAAAAAAAGGATCATGTGCACCTAGAATCATGGGTTCCCGTAGAAAGATTAAAGTTGAGACCTTGAGAACAAATGTTTGTTACTTCATAACATGTTTTTTTCCTTTCCAAATTAACATGTGCTGTTCATGATAATAAGAGAGTGATTTTGAGTGGAGGGGACATTGCAAAGGTGAAAGAGTGCATGATGTCAAGTCAATAGGGAAAGGCTGATCTACTTTGGATTATACCTTTTTGAATGTTATGAGGTAAAGTGACTTCTTTCCCTCTATGCCTTAGTGATGTGAAGTTGCATGTGAGGGAATACTTCTTGGGCAATACTTGGTGCATAGGGGTGTAAACGAGCCGAGTGAAGTCGAGCTTTACCGTGTTCATTTTGTTTGTTTAATTTTAATCAAGCTCAACTTTTTGTTGAATCTTTGTTTTCATGTTCAAGCTTGTTTGTTTATCAAATGAATGAACTCGAGCTTTTCATGAACATTTTTAACTCTTAAGAATACTATGTTGAAGGAGTTTTTCACATAAATATTGTTAAAAATTGGAAAAAATATGGTTAAGATAATACTCACCTCTGCCCCGTGAAAATCTTTACAGTAGTTTTTTAAGGTCAAAGTTTACAAACTTCATCATAAATATGTCAAAAGATATAAAGATTCATAATATAAAAATACTTTTGTTGGATTTATTTTTAATAGTACTTTCGAGAAATCATAGTTTTATAATTTATATCTTCATATAGTTGCAATTATTTACGGTCAAAGCATTGTCTTGGAGACCGTGATAGCAGAGTCCATTCGTTGCATTTGTTATATACTGGTAACTATCTTTAAACTTGTTAGTAATTTAGACTTCATGAACGCCACAACTCCTCATTTTGGAAATGTTTGTTCAAGATACTCCCGAAATCAGAAACCTCTCTTTACGTTTGCCAATTTTTACCTTTTGGTTCCTCTTGGCTCCTGCAGACCTCTAAATTTCCTTAATTCTTTGACTTTTACTAGTTCTGTTTTAGTGGTGGAATAATCACTAATCTCAAATTGGTAGAATTAGGTTTTGCTAACTACGTAAGAATATTTTGGTATTCTTAAAGCCACATCCAAGACGTTTAATTTTTCTATAGTTTTGGTGAGCCAAGCTGTTTACCCATTTCCCTTTTGCTGCATCTACTTCCCTAAATCCATCTTTGTACAATGTGTGACAACCTTTAGTGAACCGATCTTTCTTCTTAAGTGGAATGCAAATGGTAAGAGACATGGAACTGTAAGCTTTGAGGGAATATACTTCCTGAGGGCATGCTTGGATTGGGGGTAATGATTGAGGGGGTAATGGAGCAAATTAAAGGGTAAAATAGGAAGGTGAAGGTTGTGGAGGAATGAGGGGCATGGGGCATATCTAGGTCAAATTTGGCTTGCTCGAGTATAATTAATTGGCTGGCTAAACTATTCATGTGAGAAGTCATCATAGAGCTGCATAAAGCATCTGAAATAATGTTTTAGCTGCTGTCATGGTATGCACTGTTAAGTGTTAACCCATCTTGGAACTACTAATTAAATCTAATTTGGTGTGGCCATTCCTTATGCCTGTCTGTAGGATGTAATCTGTTTTTGCCGTTCCATGTGTTCCTCTCTACAAAGATATCTTGTGTAGCTGTTCTCTTTGCTGTCTTTGTTTCTGTTTAGATGAGAAGTAGATAGGCATAGTAACTGTTTCTAACTGAACAATATGATAGTACTCAGATGGTATTCTAGACCAGTATGCTTTGAGATCATCATATGGAAGCTGAAATGGAAGGCTAGGATTGTAGCCTAGTCTATTTGGATGGACATACATCATATGAAAGCGTTCTTACTGTGTCCCAGGCAGCTGTTTTGGCTTGTGGTCTTTCTTACTCTGTTAGGAAATAAGTTCTTGATCGTTGTTGTCTGAGCTGTTTCAATATACCTGATACCATATACTAATATTCAATACCTTGTCTATATCCATGTCCAAGATCTTGAATAGTGGACTTAGAGTTTTGTTTTACGAGGTGGGACATGATCCTATGTCTTTCAGAGACTATTGACCAAAAGTGCTTCTTAAACATATCAGAGGAGTAGAATGGTCCCATCCGTTTTGGCTGCATGAAAATGCTCACACCAAAACAGAGAACTGTACTGGCGTGGACCCCTGCTATCTAACTAACTTTTTTTCTCTTTTTGCCATGCTTTCTTCTATCTCTTCACTCTCTTACCCCCGTCCCCCAGAGTTTTTACTTTGTCCTACCCATTGAGAACATAAATTGGTGAACCAGTATATAAACCATAGGAATCTTGGGTCCTATCATACATTGATCAATCCTTGGAGAATTCCTTGAATATCCATTGTCTTCATTCTGAAATGGTCATTCTTCTAATTCCCTTGTCCCATTTTCTTAAGAGTGCCATATCCTTCTTAGGAAGGGAAATATAGCAGTGTGGAGGGATATGGGTGGTGATGTTGGTGGTAGTGGTGGTTGGAGGGTTCTTAAGGCACTCTGTGGAGCTTTTGTGTTGGTTGTTTTCATGTGGTTTATGTTCATAGGGATTCTAGCGAACGGGGAAACTAAGGGAGGTGCAGCAACAACAACTATATCGCCGGGCAATCTCAGGCATGTAATGTTGGTGGGAAGGGTGAGGCAATCTGTTGCGGGGAATCCTGATCTGATTTATGCAAGTAAAAGAAGAGTTCCCGGCGGACCTGACCCTATTCATAACAGGTACTTGTCTCTTTTCTCTTCTTGTAAGATATGTATCATGCATCGAGTGAAAGTTCTATATACCATCTCTTAGGCTATTGTTTTTTCAAAAATAAAATAAAATAAAATAAATCTTTAGGCTATTATTGGTTGGAGGCTTGTCAAAGAGATGGAATATTAACTTTTCTCCATTTCAAAAAGATCACAGACCTTGTATTTGGGGATGTAAAAACATTTACGACTTTTATTGTAGCATATTTGTGTTTTTACTTTTATCTTTATAGGCTTTTCCTTAAAATCCATGATGTGCTAGTGAAACGACTAAATTTCGGATCCTCTTGTGGATGAAGGAGCAACGATAGATTGTTTTTGTAAATTTCTGGTTGAAGTGATTTTTCGATTTGAAAAAAATCCATGTAGACTTATTCATCTGCCCTTTTAGTATGATTATTGAAAAACATCTTACCTACTTCAGATACTAGTGAAGGGGACATAAATTTAGTGTGGTCACTCTTTCCTTCTTTGCTTGTATAGTTGAATTACGATATTGGGAAAAGTGAAGCCATCTGTTGTCTTTTTGGTGTTCAAAATATTGCGTGGAAGTTGATGGTAAATTAGTAGCTCTTTAACAAAAGCTTCTTTAAAGATGATCTTTCTCTTATTTTGATAAGAGGAGTAAATAAAGTAATTTATCTCACTTTGTTGGCAGGGGAGGAACATAGATGGCTCCTCTCTTTTTCTCTTGTTGGTGTTCAAAATGAGTTTGTGGACAGTGGAGGGCCCTTAATTTCAAACATTATTAACCATGGACAATAATGCTGCTCGAATTACTAATTATACTGAATACCAAACAGCCCATACACTATCTTAAGTTCTTAACTGTGAATTTCTCTGCTTCTTATCAGGCATGTAGGGGAAACCAGTCAACCGCCCGGTCGAGTTTGAGGCTCGCTCGCTGAGTTTATGCAAGAAATTTCTGGATGGATCCATTATGGTTTTCTTAGTATTTAAGGGACTTTCTATAGAGTGTTGATTTTTCTTGCTCATTATTGGCTAATTATTCCAATTTATCATATAAATACAGAATGTGGTTGTTTTGAACACACATGACTCTCGTCCTCGGATCGTAAATCGGATCCCGCCTAGGACGATGTGTTCTAAGGTGAATGCTAAAGGTTGCCTTTCTTCAATAGAACACGTCCAGTGCCATCAGAAAGGTTCATCTTTTGAAGGAGAGAAGAGAAGTACGTGTAGAAATTTGAGCTGTCAGTGTTAGGGGGTATGGAATTGGCATGCATCGTACTGTATATTCTTTGTTTCCTTTTTCCTGTTACTATTCCCTTTATGCTGCCCTGGTAGTTGGTAGTGGTGGTGTGGGATTATCAATTTTCTTTTTGGTGGCTCGTCAAGGAAAGGGATTGCCCATCAGTTAAAGTTTCTCAGTTCCCAAAAAATTTCGGCTCTAATGTTGAACCTCTTCAGGTCTCACACTCTTACTATTTCCTGAAATTTCCATGCAACATTGCTAGTGAAAATTTACTCTCTTAGTCTCTTCGCTCCAAAATTATCTTTGACACTTCCTCATTTAATAAACTTTTTCTATGGAAAGACCAAACTATCAAATCTTGTCCAAGAAAAAGAGTAGGTCTTGTGGTAAGACAGCTTGAAAGTAACATTTTGCAAAACGTAACATCTTCTATCTAAAAAGTAATCATTTTTTTTCATAGTCAAAAGCGTTTAAAATAATAAATAATCCATAATAAACATTTTTTGGTTCAAAAATAACGTTTGTTGCCCAAATTATAACAGTCGTCTCATGATGAGACCGTCTCACATAAATGTTTGCACAAAAGAAAAAAAAAAAAAAAAGAATTCGATCGCCTAATTCGAGATTTTGAACATAGTAGGGAGTAGGGGAAGATTTCCATCCCAAAGTCATATCTCGCAAATAACCATGTCATTTTTGCCTAAACCAAATAATGTGTCATTTAGAAGTGCAAGATGATTTGGGATAGAGGAAGTAATATTTAACACTCACATAGTGACACGATTACGATACTACTCGTTCTCCATCAAATCAATATCTTGTAATACAGCATTTCATGAAGGGGTTAATTGCTCTAACATTGTTCAAAGGATATAAATTTAGGTTCTTTTCTTTCAACGAAAAAAAATTAAACTTAATTTAACTGAGTTGAACTAAATTGAACCGAGTTGAATTGATTTTTTTTAAAAATATGAGACCATTTAAAACTCGTCCAAAAATATTCAATATTAAAGTATGTTTTGAAAATTTTCCAATAACATATGTATCTAAACTTATTTTGGGATAACAAATTATTTGAGTGATATGCACATAAACTAAATTGAAACAAAATTAAGTTGAGGAGAACATAAATCTTACTCTCTTATTTTGGACAAAGTGTTTCAAGTTCATATGCACTCACATCTCATTTAGAAGAGTTTTACTCCAATTCGGTAAAGCATAAATAAAAGTTGTACAAGCACTACCCATTACCATTAGTATCACTTCCATTTTCACTCAACTTTGCTTTCCTTTTACAGGGTTTTTGATTTTGATTTTTCCGAGAAGTGAAGACTGGTCTAAAGCAAGAAAAGATTGAATCCCAAAGCCAATATTTGTTGTAAAAGGGCACAAACTCGTGCAGTTTTGATGATTAGACAACAAAAGAATTCGGATGTCTGCAGTATCTATTTACTGATTTGACACTGGGCTTTGATGTGAATTTTGATTGTTTATTAGTTTTTCTGGGGACATTACAATCATGAAAGCTAAGTGATGGGCCTTATAAGCAATATTTTCATTCACAAGAACCGAAAATCTTACTTAAGAATGAAAGTATGGAACCATGTACTCGCATAACATTTCTTGTAATCAAAACCAAAATCAATATGGAGCCATTTTCTATAAAAGAGCTATTTTAAAAAGTGATACCCATATTAAGTTGGGATATAAAAATATTTTTCAATAGGGTATTCATATAGGATATATAGGATGCAACACGGATTTGCTTTTTTTCGCGCTGAATAGGCATAAGTCGCTATCATCGAAAGCGACTTTGGTTCAAAAAACTCGCCATCGTTGATAGAAACTTATTGAGTCACTAACACCAAGAGAGAATTTCCGGGAGAAAACTCGCCATTGACAACAGCGACTTTTGTCTGTTCACTGTTGATTGTTGGACTTTTCTGTCAGATAAATCGCAGCATGCGTGTTTATTGGGTGAAAGTCGTTATCCGGGGTAACGATTTTGAGCCAGTTAGCGAAAAAATAAATAAATAGTGCTATGTTTGTTCCTGAGCCTACATAAATACCCTTACAGGAAATATTTCCTACCCTATCCTAAATTGGATACCCCTACATCAAAAAATTGCTCATTAATATGTGCATAAACATAATAACTTAGGGCTCGTTTACTTCGTAGCAATGAAATGTAATGTAATGCAATCATTTTATAGGTAAATGTGAGATGGAAAAAGGATGAGCGGGAGGAAGAAGATGAGAAAAGTGAGATTGATTACACCATTCTAAGTAATTGTCATTATATGGGTTGGAGTTGAGCAACTATGATTAAATTAGAGGGGTGCAATCAAATTCACTTTTCCCCTCTATCTCCTCCCTCTTATTCCTTTTACACCTCATATTTACTCTGTAAAATGATTACATTGCATTGCATTGCATTTGATTGGAAATAAGTAAACGAACCCTTGAGAATGACAGTATGTAACTATTGCCTACAATAAGTGAACCAATTAATAGTAATCAACTTGTGTGTAATGGGGAAGGGTGAAGATCGATCTTCCTTGCCAAAATCAGTATGTGTGTATACACGCGTCTTTGTACAAACTCTTAAAACCAAATCTAATACTGTAATTACTATGCCACTCTCGTTAGTCCAAAAGTATGTACTTTTTTAGAAATATACCAAACTAAAATATTTTACATATAAAAATTTGTATAAGACGGTCTTATGATAAGTAAACAATGGTGAACGTTCATAATAAGTGACCTTTATATTTCTAAATAGTAATCTCATTTTACTGTGAGTTGGTCACACTCAAATCTTACTCTTTTTCTTTCTAGTGATACTATTTTGCTAGCTTTGAATCTTTGACCCATTTGGCAACAATAAAATGAATTCCCAATGTCGAATAAACTTTGTTCATGTAAAAAAGAATTTTGTTCTATATTATTGTTTTACTAATGGACTTTATATGGGAGGGAGTCATAATACAAGTTAACAGAATATGGGAATGATATGATAAAACATTAAGATATTTTTTATCTTTTTTATATATAATTTTATTGGAGTTACAATGGCCGATAGGAGTCCAACTATGAATGCTAGTTAAATTTAGGGAAAAAATCCTAAATCCTAACCAAGAAAATCACTTGACTCTTAATGATAATAATTAATGATGATGATACTTATAATTATAATACAACTCTGTACTGATAACTATATTATAATACAACTCTGTACTGATAATTATATTATAATACACTCTATACGAAAGCTAAAAGTAACTCCAATAATATAAGATTTTTTTAATTAATGTTTGTTGAAGGAAAAACCTCTCTTTAAATCTTTCTTTCTATGGTGACAAATCAAAAACCTCACCTTTATACAAACCGATTTTTATTTTTTTTGATAATTAGATGGGATTTCATTAATTAGTAAAGGAGTTACAGTAGACTGCAGCAATTACATCAAGTACTCCAATCGGTCCCCCATCTATCCAAACTCTAGTAGAGAAAGAAATTGGGTCCAAGTGTGCCATAGTATGAACAGCCTTATTCCCGTCTCTTCTCACATGACTCCACACTACCTTATCAAATAAAGACATTAGTTCAAAAATATCATCTAAAAAAGAACCAAAGAAAGAAATATGACGTTCCTCCTTCAAACTAGAAATCAAACTTAGACTATCGCTTTCCGCAACAATCTCTCTCACACGACATTGGACTGCCATCTGCAAGCCAAACTTGAGTGCTTGTGCTTCAGCCACTAACACATCACACACAGCTCCAGTTTGCTTCGTCGCCGTCCTCACCAGTGAGCCATTATGGTCCCGCACCACCACCCCATACCTGTACCACCCCCACGAAGAGGCCCAGCATCAGTATTAATCTTGAGCATATCCAATGGTGGTGCTTCCAGTAACACTCGGCTGTTTGTCGCTGCGGTACCTCTGTCATTCGCACTTCTTGATATGCAGACAGCAAGTTCAAAGTTTCATCAACAACCCTCTGTAAATCTCTACCACCCTTTCCATGTAATTCATTATTTCTATCATTCCAGCAAGCCCAAGCTATCATAAACACTTCCTCTAATCTTCTCCTACCGACCTTCGCTCGCCACCCGTCAAGCCAATCTACAGCACTCTCAAACTCCTCACAATCCACAATTTCACACAACCTCGCCTTCTCCCATAATTCAGCAGCTCTCGGGCAATAAACAATCGCGTGCAGCTCAATTTCAAAAGCAAAGCCACACCTAGTACACACGGGGTCAGTATCCCGTATACGCCGATTAATGTTCCCTCTCAAAGGGAGAGCACCGACACAAAATCGCCATAGAAAGCTCTTCACCTTTGGGGTAATATTCGCACTCCATATTGTACGTCATGGTTCTTAAGTGGGGTTTGAAGGGGATCCACTATGCTCGTCGTTTATGACCCAACGAGCAAAGTGGTAGCCCGTTCGAACTGAATAAAAGCCATCCCTTGAGAAATACCATCGGAGCCGATCGGGAGGAAATCTAGGACAAAGAGGAATCCCCAAAATTTCTCCAGCTTCAAACGGGAGGAACAACTCTTTTACCTTTTCGGCCCGCCAACATCCATTCTCTTGGTCTATTAAATCTCCAACTACACAATCACGCTGCCCATTTCACTAGAGGTGAAATGACCTTAAAACTAGGTGGTCTTGACATCCAAGCTCCATCCCACACATTGATACTTCGACCATCTCCTACTAGCCATCGGCAGCCCTTCTCCAAAATCCATCTAGCATGAACAATACTCCTCCACATATAGCTAGGACGATGTCCCACTTGCGCATGCATGAAGTCACACTTCGGAAAGTATCGCGCCTTTAGAACCCTCGAAGCTAGAGAGTCCGGGTTCATAAGAAATCGCCAACCTTGCTTGGCGAGCATAGCCTCGTTGAATATCTCAATATGTCTGAAACCCAATCCACCGTCATCTTTCGGCACGCTCACTTTTTTCCAAGACACCCAATGTATCCTACGCTCTCCGTCTTTACTGCCCCACCAAAACCGAGACATCATGCTTTGGATATCCTTACACAGGGCTTTTGGAATCTTAAACAAGCTCATCAAATAAGTAGGGATCGCTTGGGCAGCTGCCTTAATAAGCACTTCTCTACCTTCAAAGGATAAAACTTGTTGTTTCCAACCCTGTAACTTCTTCCAAACTCTCTCTTTTAACGGCGTGAACAAAGTTCTTGATCTCCCTATCATCATAGACATCCCCAAATATTTAGAGAGACCCTCAACAACATGCACTCCTAGTTTAGCTGCAAGTCGAACCTTATCATCCACCCCCACGTTTGAGCTAAAGATAACCTCTGACTTCTGCAGGTTAATATTTTGCCCCGAGGCTGTCTCATAAATTTGTAAAACTCGCAAAATAGCATCTGCTTCACGATCAGTAACACGACAAAAGACAACACTATCGTCGGCGAATAAAAGATGGGAAACCTCTGGAGCACCTCGACACACTTTGAGACTCTGCATATTTTTCCTCTGCACTTCCTAGTCAATCAAGCAAGAAAAAGCCTCTACACAGATAATAAATAAATACGGAGAAATAGGGTCACCCTGTCTTAATCCTCGCTCGGGGAAAAAAAAATTAGAAGGTGCTCCATTAACCATGACAGACAGAGAAATTGTACGCACACAAGTCATCACCATATCCACCCATCTTTCACAAAAGCCCATTTTCTGCATAATATGCTCCAAGAAACTCCATTCTACCCTATCATACGCCTTGCTCATATCCAATTTAACAGCCATCACACCTCTATTACCAGAACAAACACTCTTCATATAGTGAAAATTTTCAAAAGTAACCAGAGTATTATCAGTAATCAAACGACCAGGAGCAAAGGCACTTTGAGAAGGAGAATAATAGCAGACAAGACCAATTTGAGCCTATTAGCTAGTACTTTAGACACCAACTTGTAAATAACATTACAAAGACTAATAGGTCTGAATTCGGTCATGGAACTAGGTTTATTAACCTTCGGGATCAAAACAACATTTGTGGAATTAATGCGGGAACACTCACAGACACCATTTAAAATACTCATAACATAGTCAGTAACGTCAGAACCAACAATGTGCCAAAATTTTTTGAAAAAAAATTAGCATTCATACCATTAGGTCCGGGTGCCTTACTTGGGTACATTTGCTTTAGGGCTGTGTGTATCTCACCGGGATCAAAAGGCCGTATGAGCTCCTGATTCATCGCCTCCATTACTCTGGATTGAATGCTTGCAAGTGCTAAATCAAAAGAATGGGGGTTAGAGGACAAAAACAGGTTTCTAAAGTAATCCATGGCGACCCTAGCAACCTCCTCATCACCCTCCACGACCACCCCGTCCTCCCTCGTAATCGAATCAATCCTATTCTTTTTTCTCCTAGAATTAGCTCTCATGTGAAAGAATTTTGTATTTTTATCCCCCTCCTTAAGAAACAAATGTCTTGATCTTTGCTTCCATATAATTTCTTCTTGTATCAGCAGGTCATCAAGTTGTTTGCCCAACTTCCTACGTTCACCAAGTCTATCCTCAGTACATTCCAAATTATCAATAAATGCCATTCTTTTACGCACCTCAATGATTTTATGTTGAATATGGCTAAATTCTTCCTTTCCCCATTTTACAAGAGCTGCTGCACACCCATTTATCTTACGTACCACATTAGAGCCTGTTAAAGAATTATGTTGGCATTGCCATGCCTCTCGAACCACCTCTTCACAGTTAGGTGATGTAAGCCAGAGATCCTCAAACCTGAATTGTTTGTTTTTTTTTTTTTCCCTCCTCCTAGCCGCTGTAGACGTCGAAATTTGACTTGTATTTCTTTTAAATAATTATTATAGTTAATATTAGCATTAACTGTAATTACCCTAATTAAATAAGTCATTTGGGCTAAAAAGGGCATTTAGAGTCCATAAGGTGACCCAACCCATTAGCAAAGCAAAGCCCAAAGCCCAAAAGAGAAAATAAATCAAAAATCCAAAAAAGAATATAAAAGAGAAAATACAAAAATAAATAAGAATTGGAATTATAATGTCATGCATGACATCACAATATTCCCATGTTCCCATCCAATAGCTAAAGACAAAAGGGAATAATGGTATCAAGTAGAAATACCAAAATACCCTTCCATTTTCCATGAATTAACCCCCCACCCAAAAAATTAAATAAAAATCAAAAAAAATTCCCCCTCACAACCGAAAAAAGAGAAGAAAAAGAAAAAGAAAAAATTTTTATCCCCCCCCCCACGTTTTTATTTTCTTTTTTTATTATTTTTTATTTTGTTTTTGTTTTTCCCTTTTCTATTTTCTCTCCCACCTTATCTCATCTTTTCTCTTTCCTACTCACTTCCACCTTACAAGATTCTCCCATCTTCTTTCCATCACCACAAATGTGACATTTGCCACTCTCCCATCCACATTCTCTCACCCCCCATCTCACCATCCACCTCCCACCAAATCCCACCCTCCATTTCCTAACCCTAATTCACCCCTCATCTTTCCCACCCTTATAAATACCCTCCAAAAAACTAACCTAAGGGCCCTTTGCTTCTTCCTCATCTCTACTTCTTAAAATCTCTACTTCTCTCTCTAGTTTTCCTACCATCTTTTCAACTTACTTCAACTTTTGAAGGTTTTCTAAAAACTTCTTCTATTTCTAAAACTTCTTTTTTTATCTAGTTAGTGCAAACTAAAGGGCGTTTGTACTAACTAATTTAATTTTGAAGATTGAGATATCTAGATCTACGCAAGGGTAATCTTTTATCTTTCTCCTTCAATTATTTATTTTCTAAGTGTTTTTACTAACCATTTCATTTTGTATATAAATTGCTAATAAACACTATTATCCCCCCTTAATAATCCCATTTTCACCGGTTGGACTCTTTATAGGTGTGGGCATGAACCACCCTATTTTTTGAGCGGCCAAAATTCCTAGGTAAGGGTTCAAGTGCCCACGCGAACCGTCTCCATGGGGGACTTAGATCCAGCTTGTAGAGAGTGATTTTTTTTTTTACGGTGAGGAAGAGAGTTGCTTGTGCCAAAATTGTGTGATCAATGAATGTTTCTCTCTTTCTCATCACCATTTTCATTTTTTTATACTTGAAATTGAATAAAAAGGGTCATTTTGCATATAGAAGCCTCGGATTTATTTTTTGTACAAAGTTGTAATAAATCGGATAGTTGACAGTTTTTAGAGCAGAATTCATTTGTATATCTAGGAAGATCCAATGGTTGGAATTTGATTAAATCAGTGTCATAGGAAACCTTGTTCAGAGGGCTTTCTACCAAGATGAAAATCGTCCAGATCCAACAGTTCAGTCGTCCACAATTGAATTTTGAAGTTTCTGTATCTAAAAATGACCAACGTCCATAGATCTGTAAATAACTAACAAATGGTTAAGTTTTGAGCTTGGTATATTTCTGAGTAAATTGAAGAGGATTTCTCTAGATTTTTACATCCACCTATTTCATCCATTTTGTATAACCAATGAATTTTAAATGATTTTTGAAAAGATGAAGAAGTGCTGTCCCTTTGAAGATTTTCTCAGATTTGGACCTTGTAAATAAATGGCTCAGTTTAACCACTTAGGATAGTGTGTTTTCTTTGATAATTTTTTAGGAAGTCCCTAGTTTGTCTACTTCAATCTGTAAAGAAGAATTTAAGTTTAACGAAGTAGATTTAATTCTAAAATTAACCAACCGAGTATATGTCCAGAAATGATAACGTTCACTTAACGGAAAAGTCTGCGGTGTTTATCACCTCTTTAATGAAAGATGAACTTTGATTTGGATAATAGACTCCTTAAGAACCAATCTAGGCTTTGGAATCACTCCATTCGCATGTGTTTTTGATTTTTAATGAATTAATCAAACCGACTTTGGTTCTGTCAAAATGAAAGACAATTGGTTAGTTTAGAACATTAGGGCTTTTGTATAGTTCTTTTGTTTATTTTCATTAAATGACTTAGACTTGTCTAGAACATACCCACCTTTAAGTCTAGTCTAAGTCCTTTAAATATTAGACCTAGATCACTTGTAAATAATTCCCAATAAATCAAAAATCAATGGTCTGTCTAAAGGCTTCCAAAAGCTCGTAAATCGTAAATAAATCACCGATCGTCAACTGTCTTGACTTGAGATTTTTACAGTGGAAACATTAAGTAAAACGAACCAAGTTAGGCTTTTGAAGCACTCTATTTGGTTGAGTTATGACCGAGATATGAATTTTAGAAGTTCTGTCCAGATTATTGTAAAAACGGTTTTGTTCGGTTTTATAAACGATTTTAGTTTAATTATGAAATGAACCCACAAAAATACGAAACTCTCCAGTTTATTCCTTTAGTGTGTCCCACTAATTATAAAAATAAATTTGGAGTTAATAAGTTGCGTTTGGATTAATCCCTTTTCGGTTCTTTCATAAATAACCAATTCTTTGTAAATAAATCAATTCTTTTGTAAATGAACCAATCCTTTGTGAATAAGTCCAACTTTTAAAGACAAAGATGAAGATCGAGCCCCGGAGGCGCCATGTACATGAAGATCAAATCTTTTTCTCCTTTTTAGGATTTTTAGACATTTTTTGTATTTTGTATTGTAAATACTCGATATGTAATTCATTTATTCCGAGGCCTCTTTAATTACATTTTGCACATTTGCATTCATATGCTTCCACCTAATAATTCAACTCGAAAAATAAAATAAAAAGAACTTCTCTCACTTGTGTGATGTATATTATGTTAAAAACGTTTTCTAAAACCAGTGTATTCGTTTATGTACACAACCCGGCCCGGGGCCGAATTCGAGGTTAGAATCAGAAATTTGCTTACACGCGATCATGGGTGTTCCACCTACCATTCCATAAAATCACCTTCATACAAATCACATTCCCCAGTGGAATCCACATTTCCCTAGTTACAACCATTTTCCCCAATGGAATACCTATGATCGAATAGAAGCTAATTATTGATTGTCCCCTCTTATTTGGCTTCGGGCCACCCCGGGGGATCCTATCGGAAAGACTCCTTTGAGCCATTACCCACCAATACATACCCACAATCTACACAAATCATCCATTTATCCACCCCCAATGAATGTTATTCCCCAGTAAAGAACGAATATTTTTGAGAAGTCTAATATTTATACTCAAAGCTAAGAATTGGGTTGATCCTCGTATATTACCAAATATTGTTAGGTTGAACGCCTCGAAGGAGCGGGCTAATCATCCCATTTGAGCTTTTCCCCACTTCTTTGAGGAGAGTAGGGGGTTCCTTGGATCAATTCGACTCTAAGTTGCGAGTCATCCTATAAGTTCCTCAATCATATCCCTCTTTACGGGAAAGAACATCCATACCCGCTTTAGTGGCACCCAAGGAGTCTTACTGACCGGATCCCCCGGTCAGAACTACGTAAGGGTTTTGATCCAGGAGTAGATTCAAGACCTATGATGAATGGTACGTAGTGCAGTATTTTGCAATATCCAAACCCGCCGTACGTAAACGAATACACCGGTTCAAAATCGATTTTTCTGTGTGCTAAGTGACAATGTGTATATATATGTGTTTTTCTTTTATCATTCAAGGCATTACATAATTCAATTCAAAGCTTTCATATGGGATACAACATATCAGTAAAGAGCCCGTACTCAGTACGGAGGAGGAGACGGGTCCGAGGACGTCCGCACCTTCTAACCTAGACCCCGAACCAAGATCTCTGATTCGCAGACCAGTCAAAGAATTTTCATGCCTTATCGCGATGGAGTCAACTTTTGGGTTTCTTAAATGGTTTTCTTTAAAATCGTTTATAAAAACCCTTTCTTTTGTAAAAACCCTTCCTTGTTTGGGTCATAACAAGGTGGCGACTCTTCTTTTGTAAAAACCCGTCCTTGTTCGGGCCATAACAATGTGGCGACTTCGAACCTTAAGATGATTCCTTGACAATTGGCCCCTTCAATCGGCCGATTTCCGTGGGACTTGTCTCTGGCACGTATCGCGACGATTCTCGGGTCCTAATTCAGGAAAAACCCGAGAATCTGGCCTCACAGCCGCTCCCGCATCAACCAACTTGAGTGGGACGTGGTCAGATTTGTCTCTATTGAGGTGCTGAACAGTAAGCATGGGGAACACTTCAATCCAGTCAAACGAAGCCACACCTCGATCCAATTTTTCAAATACTGTATCGGGCACAGGTCGAGCATTAGTCCAAGTCCAATTTTTCCCCTCATATCCTAAGTCCTTTAAGCCAAAAAATCAAGAGCAAATCGAAATTCATCCATAACACCTTGCCCTCTCGGAGGACCTCCTTCTTTCTCATTTTCAAATAAAATCTGATTGAAGTCACCTAAAACCAACCAAGGCTCATCATTCTCATGCTTCAGTGACCGTAAGAGTTCCCATGAGAGATGTTTGAGAGAGTTCTCCGCCCACCCATAAAAACCTGTTAAACGCCACTCATCCATTCTAAAAAGACCAGTTACAGCAATATCTATATGATGTAACGAACAAGAAAGTAACCTAACAGAAACCGACTCCTCCCAAAGCATAGCTAGCCCCCAGAGCGACCTGCCGAATCAACATACAAGCCCTCATGCCATCCCAAAGCTTTACGAATCACATCCATTTCTTGCCCACTTAACTTCGTCTCCATGAGGAAAATCAAAGCAGGCTTTTCTATATTTAGCAACTTCCTAAGACGCCCAACTGCGCGTGGGTTGCCAAGCCCTCGGCAGTTGTAGCTCAAGCAATTCATTGTTGTCGGCGGCGTTGGGACTCCCCAATCACCGCTGATATAAATTGAGTAGAGTTACCATCTCCCATCTCCAACGACCCACTCTGATTTTCTTCAGTTGCTCGCTCTTCATCATACATAGGGGTGTCAAAACTACCACCCCTTGTCTGTGCATGTCCCTGCATTTCAAAGAGCTGGTCCCCATCAAACCAATTTTGATACTTGGGTTATGACGAGGCATAGGAAATAATTTCTATAAAAATTAGAGCATCTCAAATACTACAAGTCTCTAGAGATTTTTTCCCCCATATCATTTCATAACTCAAAAATCTCACCTATGTGAAGCTCTTTATTCTCTCTGCTACAAATTTCTATTGGGCTTGTTTTCTACGCCATATCATTGTACAAAAACCAAGATTTTAAGTTTATCTCTATGAAAATAAAGTTTTTGAGGGTCCCCCCGGAAATAACCTTTATAATGCATTGAAGATAAACTTGGTAGCATAGTCACCAAGAAGTTTGTAGAAGCAGTTTTTGCGTATCACACAAAAACTTGTATAATGCGGTTTTACTGAAATTTTTGGAGAGACAATGGTCACTATTTAAGGCTATGTTTGACACAAATAGCTAGTTTTTGAATAAAAACTACAGCTAGTGTTTTTTACTCTTTTTGCTACCAACACTTTGCCAGATTATTTTGAATTTACAGCTACAAACTAATTTTGTAAAAACTATCTATACTAGCTCACCTGCAGGTAGACCTGTCAATTCGTGACCCGACCCGAAAACCCGATCCGACCCATTTTTTTAGGGTTTTGGCACTGATTTTTCGACCCGAAACCCGATTTGACCCGAACCCGATTACCCCGGTGTTTCTTGGGTCAAACCCGGCCCGTTAGTGGGTCAACTCGTTTGACCCAAAAAAAAGAAAAATTTGTAATTTAAACAAAAAGTTCGATTAAAATAACCTAAAAAACCATATAAAACCTCTTTTTTGTGTTTCATTAACTTTTTCTCTACCTATTTATTCTCTCAAAATGATAAGTTTTGCTTTTAAGTAAGCTAAAATGGATGGAACTATATAGTACAACTTATTGAAAATTTAAAACAAAATATAAAAAATATCATATAATTGTATATACATACCAAAACGTGAAAAAATATACGTAGGTAGTTAATAAAGTTATAAATTAGAGTATATAATTCAAATACACCGTTTGAAAGCCTAAATTGGCTATATAATTGACGAGAAAAATAAAATTTAGTGGGTCACTCGACCCGAACCCGACAACACTGGGTCAGGGTCGAGCATTTCTCGATCCGAACCCGAAATGACCCGATCCGCTAGTCATGACCCTAACCCGACATGACCCGAATCCGACCCGCCCGACCCAATTGACAGGTCTACCTGCAGGCTACAGCCACAGTCGTAGCGATTTTTGTAGTTTTCTACTAATTTGTTTCCTCTATCAACATTTGAGACTATTGCTAATTTTGTCACACAACCTTAGTGAAACAAGAGTCACGAATATATTTTTAAATAATAATCTCATTTTCTCATGAGTTGGTGTCACTCTCATACAAGATTTACATGACATGGCATAATAAAACGAAAAAAAACCTATATCAAGATCAAATTAGTGTTACTGTTACCCTCGCGAGGAAGGTAACCCTCGCGGGCATGTGTTTTTAGACTGGAAACTGGAACAAACTGGAGAAAACTGGAACAAACTGGGAAAAATTGGAACTTTTAACTGGAAACTGGAAAAAACTGGAACTTACTGGAGAAAACTGGAACTTACTGGAAAAAACTGGAACTTACTGGAACTTTTGCATTGATGAATTTTTTTTATCATTTGGAATATAGTGTTACGATAATAATAATAATAATAATAATAATAATAATAATAATAATAATAATAATAATAATAATAATAATAATAATAATAATAATAATAATAATAATAATAATAATAATAATAATAATAATAGAATTAAATTAAATTAAATTATTATTATTAGTAATATTTATTATTATTATTATTTATTATTAATATTATTAATTATTATTGATATTAATATTATTATTGATATTAATAATAATAATATTATTATTATTATTATTATTATTATTATTATTATGCTCAAACTGGTACATCAATTTGGGACGGATGGAGTAGACAATAAAAAAAAAATGGGCATTTTTCAAAAATAATTTAAATATATACGCAATTTATATTAATTATTAATATTTAGATAAAGAATATTTAATTACTATTTTTATTATGTCAAAATATTAAATTGTGAAAAATTGGAACAAACTGGAGAAAACTGGAACAAACTGGAGAAAATTGGAACAAACTAAAATAAACTGAAACAAACTGAAATTTTTAACTGAAAACTGGAAAAAACTGGAGAAAACTGAAAATTACTGGAATCCAGTCTAGAAAAACATGCCCAATGAAAAAAAATAACAAAATAAAAAATGTCGAAGTACTCCAGTAATTGTTAAGGCATGCAATGGGTATAACTGTCATTAGTCATTTCCAGCTCACAAGTCACAACAAGTCAACAACCTCACTTGACTGCTCTAAAACAAAAACAAAAACAAAAAACATAAACCAAAAAAAAAACCAAAACAAAAGAAAGAAACTGAAAAATAGAGCTCCCGTTTCTTCCCTCCCTCCCTCGCTCTCCCTCTTTCCCTCTCTCTTTCTCTCTCTTACAAGAGCCAAGAAAAGCCCATCAACCTCTTCTCAATGGAAGACGAATCCCAGGTAAAATTTCCACAATTTGAATTAAATAACTCATCAAATTTCTTGTCAACTCTCTATCTTTCTCTTTCTGTTTTCAATTCCCTTTCAAGTTCATCATATTTCATGCCCCATTTAGCACAGTAAAGAACAAGCCTTGATTTTGGTGACAATTCTTGTTCGCCCATTTCTAAAATTTCAATCTTTCAATGTTTGCAGACAAAAATGGAGGCTTTAAAGAAAGCGTATGCGGAGATTATATTAAACACATCAAAAGAAGCTGCTGCCAGGGTAATGGTGGCAGAGAGAAAAGCTAATTGTTATGAGCGTAATCTTGTTTTGTTGAAAGAGGAATCACTTCGTATGCTTCTTCATTTGAAAGAGAATTTCAATTCTCAGGTAAGTAATTCTGGGTTTTTGTTAACTTGCCCTCTTTCATTTATTTGATTTTTGTTATCTATTGGTGTGTAAGGGTTTTTGGTGTTGATGAGTTGAGATTAAATTGGGTTATGAGGTTGCATTTTTGCTGTTGATGAGTTGAACTTTGTTTGTAATCTTATGGGCTACAGGAGATTCTGGGTAATTCTGTTTCTATCTTGGGTTTTGTTTATATCTTGAAATATTGGAATTGAGATCATTGGTAACCATGTTTTGTAAGGCATGCCCAAGTAGGGTGTCATGGAGGTTGCTACTATGTGTCCCATTGTGGGTTGTTCACTGTGAATTCCGATTTCCGAAAGATGTCAAATATGATAATATGTAATGCCCTAAATCCCAAGAGAATGGCTTCATACCAACCAAGCCTTTTGGCAGCTTTATTCTCACTCGGCCTGAAATTTGAGGGCTCGTAGTGGCAGGGCTAGGACACTCCCTTATAAGAGGACGTGCGTACTTGAGATCGGACGATATGGGTGTAGGATTTTGGTATAAATGAATCAAACAGACAGTGTGTTGGCATATATTTAAGTGTGATGTTGAAATGCAATGCAGAGACATACATGGATCACATGTTATGAATTAGGATGCTTCAATCATGTTTATTTTCAAGAAAATGTTGTTTGTTAATTTTAGTTTAGCGATGAAGTATGTGTCTTATTTGTGAGGAATTCAATTGCAACTAGATATATGGTAATATTTCTGTTCATATTGATGAAGCCTTGGTTATGTGGTAGAGGTTTAATGTGTTTGGTTTAGAGTGTGTGAACCCTGTGGGTTCCATTCAAGTTCGATTATCCTCAAAAGTCAAAATGGAGGTAGAGACATGTTATAGCAGTTGGGAACTGTGTTGAAGGTTCACTCACAAAGTCACAATTGGAACCAAGTGATGTTATTTCCAATGTGGTTGCATGTATTTGGAGCTTGGACCATTGCTGGGATTGATCTAGATAGATGTTGTTTTAGGGTCTTTCTCTGGTCTAGTGAGATGTCCGGTTCAAAATTGGCCACTTACGTATCTTGGATCCTGCTTGGGGGGCGACGCTCTAAGTCTTTTTGGGAGCTTGTAGCAATTTAGAGTTGGATGGCTGGAAGGGGGTGTATTTCTCTCTAGGAGGGAGGATTATGAATTTTGCAGTCATGTCTTTGCTTGTATCCCTCCTTAGTCCTTACTACCTTTAAGATTTCTGTGAGGGTAGCTACACAGTTGAAGAGATTGATGAGGGAATGTTTATGGTCTGGGTTGGGGGAGAGGAGGAAATATCATCTTGTGAGCTAAGACTTAGTGTCCAAGGGACCAAGCTGAAGTCAGAAGTGGGTTTGGGTTTTGGTCGTTTGATGTCTAAGAACATCTCGCTGTTGGGCAAGTGTTATGGCGCTTTCCGTAGGAGTCCTAGTCCTTTATTTCACTGAGTTACTTCAGCAAGTACAGCATTCAACAAAATGGATGGAATGCTAGTGCTGGTTTGTCTGTCTCCCATGCTTGTCCTTGAAAATTCATTTCTCAGGTATCTTCTTTTTCTTCCCTTTTGTCAAGTATAAATTGGGAGTGAACATTTGGTTCAGTTCTAGAATGATACTTGAAATGGGGATACTCCGTTCTCTTCCAGATTTCCTTGGGCTTATCAGTTATCCAGTTTGCATGATGCACCCAGTGTTGACTTTACTACAGTAATGACGGGGCTTCTGATATCCACTACCGGAGAAATCCTCAAGAGTTGGAACTGGAAAAATTCACTTCTCTTCTCACTGTTCTAGAAACCTTTAACATATTCTCTTGACTATCGGGTATGGGTTGAGGACTCTTGCGGGGTCTATCCTTCCTCCATCATTTTAGCTTACCATTGCTTTACTCCTACTTTCCTATTTCTAACATGATGTGGAAGACGAAAGTTCCCCATAAGGTGCGAGCTTTTGTTTTGACAATGGTTGGGTAGGGTTAACAACTTAACATGCTCCAACGGAGGAGACCTGGTTGGACCCTTTCCCCAGATATTTGTATGACGTGTCTCCGGAGTAGCAAGTAATCAGTGCACTTGGTTTTATAGTGCGATTTGGCACACTCGTTGGGGGGTAAACTTCTTGATGTTTTTAGGGAGGAGATGATTGGGTCTGCTGTGCAACTAATGAGCAATATATGTTGACTAGGCATATTGGTATTTTTGCAAGGAGAATGAGCATAGGATGATTTGGTGGTTTGCAGTTATGGCAGTCTTTTGGTGCTTATGGTTGGAGCGTAATTCACACATCTTCTCAGGGGTGTCCCAATCGAGGGATTTAGTTTGGATAAGGTGCTATATTTTGCTTCACTTTGGGCTAAAGCAGTAGATTGTTTTCTAATTGAGTGCTACTTGTCCTCTTAGATTGTAACGGTTTCTATTTCTCAATGAAATATATCTGTTATCCAAAGGATATAGTTTCTACTCACAAATGTATTGTTATGCTTGATGCCGAGACAGCCTTGGCTACTAAAATTAAATACTTCGACTAACTTGAAGGCTACAGAGGCAGTGAATTATACCCTTGTTCCCTTTCATGCACCTCTTATTTCTTCGAACTGTTGCTTTGGCATTGAACTCTCTTAACTACATTGGGTTTTTTCATCGATATTACTGCCTGGCTATTTTTCATGGAGTTCCCTCTTTTTGTTCTACTTCTGAGTGTTCAGTTAATTAGTATCCGGTGTTTGAAGGTCAAACTTAGATAATTCTGATGAAGTAACATATTCTCTCACCATTCGGTTTTAGAGGGCTAAGAGGTCATGCATGTGTGGAACTTGAGAAACTTTTCTTCATGTATGGCCTACTTCCTTCTTAACTTCGGTATGCTTTCCATTGAATAAATGGAAGATGATATATTCTAGTATTAGGCATTTGTGATAATATCTGATTTGGAGAAGTTTGTTTTTTCGGTGAAACTGATTTGGAGAAGTTGAGGAAACATGATTCTGTTTTCACTATTTAAATTGATAGGGGATTGTGAGATTCTGTTTTCACTATTTAAATTGATCAGGGATTGTATTCACTTGCTCTGAGTGGTTGTCTCTTCCCTGTAGGTTAACTGTATTTGAAACTTACATTGCTTATTTCAATTTTTTGTGGTAGAAGCATAGCACAATCAGAGTTGTTTTGCTTCAAAGTTGAGGAGAGAGGAAAGACAGATTTTGTGGCACGATCAGCATATTACGACGCACATAGCCACATATCTTTGGAGACTCTCTGTTTTCTGTGTATGGTAGATATCTCCTGTCTCCAATTCATTTCAGTATTAGGCATTGAAAGATTTGTAGCTTGAAATTTTTTTTCTCATTTTGATGTTTGACCAGAAATGAAGCTACCATTGAACTAAGTCAGATACTCAGCTTGATTAATGTAACAAATAAAGATAGGAACTGTATTTTTGATATAAACATGGTCACTTCTAAACCTAATTTTCAATGCTACACTATAGGTGGATTGAAGAAATAGAAAAATGGCAATATATCCTTAAAGGGAACGAGTTCTTTGCAACAGAAAAAGCATAACAAAGAACTCCAAACTACAAAAGCACCTGATACGTCATTTCTGAGAAGGGAGTACGTCCTATTGCAGGAAATATTATTTGACTGAAATACTGGTCACAAATCTAAAGACAAATAGCACTAAATTGCCAATGATTTTCTGTTTTTGTTTTAGAAAATTTTCAAGGAGGTTCCTTGAGGTGGGGTCGCATTACAGTAGGGTACCCTGAGTTTCATTAATATCTTTCAGGTGCCCTACTTTTGGACTGAATTGTAGTAAGCTACCCTCTAGTGAAATTCCGGTTACTAGAAGTTGATCTAGCACGATCTACATGCCATGATGCCTGTAAAGCGAGGATGACTCCATCTGAAAAATGGGTGTCATGTCAACTTTCAGCAACAAGAATCTCATCATTTGGAAAGTATCTTATAAACATTTACTTTGGAAATACAGAACCCTAAACCTCTGGATATCTGACTGTAATTTGGTCATATCTCAGGATACAACACTGAGATTTCTCCTCTTTATTATTGTTTCTCTTTTTGAGAAATTAATTGATTGTTGAATGATTAATGGAACCAGCTTAGTGTACTCATTGTCTATTTATCTTTGGAAACAATCTGGATTTTGGTTGGAAATGCTTATGAATGTTGGCACTATGATACAAGTAGGGTCAATTGTTTCATTTGATACTGAAAAGTGAAAACAGGTTCCAGATTTGGCAAGTCATTTTTGTGACATTATAGTGACTTTCAAAATTTGCTTCTGCTCTCTGCTTGGACTTATTTCCTTTTTGGGGTGCTGAAGCCTATTTAAGCGCACTTTCCAAAATTTTGAATATGACAATCAGCTGTTACTGAAGGTGCAAAGGCTTGATGGTAGAAGTTTTAATCTTTGCAGATTACACAGGCAGAAGCTAGATCATTGAATCAGCAAATGAAAATGGAAGAGCTTGAAGCACAACTTTCTGAGGCAGAGGGAATAATTGTAGACCTCAGAGATGAGTTGAAGCAAGTGCAGGAGAAATTGGAGATCAATAGCCACAGCCAAAAGAAGCCTTTGCATGGACATACCTTTGGTGTAGATGAGCCTGTTCGTGAGTGTGGGCCACAGGATAATGTACTTAGTCCTTCTCCTATTATTTTGTCGGTGGTTTCAGACACAAAATCGGTCTCACTAGATTCTGAGATGCATCCGACAGATAACAAGTGTTGCCATGCCATGAATAGTACTGACTTGTCAACCAAAACACTTGTGAATCAAGTCCATGCTGGTAATGATGATTTAACTTCCATAATCCTGCAAAACAGGGAGGGGGATCTGTACAGGAATTGGTGTACTCAAAGAGTACGTGCGATTGAAAGAAACTTGTCAGATGTAAGACTATCTACTTCAACAGATGAAAATCACCCATCTCTGGTAAATGTTCAGCCAGACATCACTGAAGAGAAGGCAGACAACAGCAGCCAATATCCAGTGTCAGAGAGTGCCGATATCACTAGCAGTCCAATTCTTTTTTCAGAAATAATGGATAGTGCTCAACAAGAAAACTTTACTAACATATGTACTGTGCAAAATAGGGATAAGAAATGCAAAAAATCCGAAGGTAAATTAAAGGGAGACTGTTTAGTCAAAATGTCTGATGAGGCATCAAATGTGCTTTCTTATTCTGAACCACATCTGAAGATGGTTGATGGTAATGTTAAATCCTGTGAGGAACCTCGGTCTGCATGTTCTTTCAAGCCTAATGAGAAGATGGTGAAGAGTATTCCGAATGGATTGAAAGGACAGTTGGTGCATGATTGCAGCTGCTATGAAGGCCATTCTATAAGATCTCTTCGTAGATCTGCTGGAAAAAATGCGAGATACAGGGATGCAATAGCTTCCCTCAAGAGGCCTTATAGAAAATCTTCTAAAGTGGTACAAGAACCTTTCCTCTATCGGTGCAAGGGGCACACAAGTGGTGTGAATGTGCAACCTGTTGAGGTCCCAGGAAAAGTAGTTGAAAAGGAGCTTAAGAAGACTAAAATTTGCTATGCATCAAAATCTGACAACTTGAGCCCTACTAATGATATAAAGCTTAGCCATAATGATGTCATTCCTGGTGAGTGGTTTGATATTAAGGTTTGTCTTGACCACGGCGATGGTGCAGAGACCAGACTGGCTACAACTCATAAATTGTGTTCTGTTCCTGTTGATGGACAATTGGTGGATCCAGAATTGGTTGATGTACCTATCTCAGAAGGGTTTGGCAGCCCTCGTCGTCCAGCTGGAAATGATAGGCCTCTGAAATTCACATTCCATAGGAAGCGTCGTAAGAATGTGTTGGCCAAAGTTGATGAGAACATTGTTGCTGATCGGAGCACTCTGCATAGGAGACTGGAGAAACCAACCGATGCTACTGCGCTGGAAAACCATGGTTTAAAAGATGAACTACACAGGGATACATGAGGGATGCTGCAAGTTGCTGATCAGGTTTGGTTACTTGTTAGAAATTTTTTTCTTTTTCTTGTTTTCCATAATTCTGATGTGTTGTTCTGACATGTATGTACACCGGCAAAATAGTAGAGCTTTTCCATACATCAGCTAATTTTGATCAAGTTCTGATAAAGCTTAACTGCATGCATGATGCATCTTGATCTTTATGACTTTCACCTGCATTCAATATAGTAAACAAAGTACCCGGCTGCCTTCTGATCCAGTCTATACACTTTATTTTTATTATTATTGTCTGGGAAGGGGGTTAACATGGATGCCCTCATAGCACAAAAGAAATCTCACTTGAGAGATCTTTTCCGATCGAGTTGCTTGAGATCTTCTGATGGCTACTGGAATTGATTAGCCACGAGATGTTATTTTGTGTCAACCAGTCGCTTCCTTTGTGATTGTAGGGCCTGTTTGGCCTAGCTTCTCCTAATTTCTACTTCTCCCTGTTGCATTCCTCCTCGACCACCCCTTCCATGTTAATTATTAATAGTAGTCTTGGCAGGATTCTTAATGGTCATTAAGCTAAGGTTACAAATAGTAAACACTAAGGAATAGTAGTCCTAATAGTATTCTTTTTCTATTTTGATGGGAGTCTTAATAGGATCCTTAATGGTCATTAAGTTATGGTTATAAATTGGGCTATAAAAGCACAGCGCCTGTGATAGGATGGCATTAGCGAATAGCTTAATGACCATTAGGGATCTCCTTTCCAAATTGCTTTGATCCTTATTCTAACCAAACACTAAGGGTTTATTAAGATGGAGGAGGATTGGATGCGTTGTTTTAGTGCGTTTCCGACCTCGAGATCCCTTTCAACAAAGCGAAGGAAGACTGTTGAATCCTTACACCTCTCTCCAGAGATCCTCGAGAATATTTACAGTCATCTATTCCTTCTTGATCAAGTTCGTTTTGGTTCGGTTTGCAAGTCATGGCTTTCAAGTGTTACCAATATTAATAGGAGTAATAGTTATAAAGACTTAACCCCATGCCTCCAAGAGCCTTTCCTGTTGCTTCGTTACCATAATAATAATACTAACACTAAGGGCTCGTTCTTTTCAATTGGAAACTGAAATTGGTAACTGGGAGATCCTGGACAAAACTGGGCAAAACTGGTGAAAACTGAAAAGTGTAACTGGTAACTGGTGAAAATTGGGAGAAACTGGGGAAAACTGTGACAAACTGGAAATTTTTTATTTTTAATTGTTTTCTTAATAATAATAATAATAATAATAATAATAATAATAATAATAATAATAATAATAATAATAATAATAATAATAATAATAATAAATAGTAACTCTAATAATTACATTAATAATAATAGTAATAGTAGTAAATATATAATAATAATAATAATAAATAATAATAATAATAATAATAACACCAATTAGAATAATAAGAGTATAATAATAGTAATAATATTAATATTAAATAATAATATTATTATTATATACTAATAATAATAATAATAATAATAATAATAATAATAATAATAATAATAATAATAACAATAACAATAACAATAATAATACTATTACTATTACTATTACTATTATGCATATGTCACTCAAAAAAAATAAAATTATGCATATATTTATTTTATATTTTGATTTAAAATCTTTTATATTTAAGTATTATGTTTAATATGTCAAAATATCAAAACTGGATTAAACTGGGAGAAACTTGGCAAAACTGTGTCAAACTGGGAAAAATTGGGAAAAACTGGACAAAAATGTATTTTGTAACTGGTAACTGGTGAAAACTGAGACAAACTGGGAAAAACTGAACAAAACTGGAAACCAGTTGAAAAGAACATGCCCTAACACTTACAAGAAGAGCAAATTAGCCTGTTTGTCCGAGCAATGGCTTTACAAGCTTCCCAACCTTCCCAACTCCCTCAATCTTCATGGCTCGTCTAAGGGATATCTTTTCTATGTTGAACCCGAACCCTTCAACTATGTCACGGGAAAAGACCGGTCTAGGCTCCGTATCATAGACCCTTTTGTGAGTACTCGAAAATACAAGAACAATTATGTGCATCAAAGCTATGTCACGGTCCCTTTTCACCGTGATAGCATTTTGTCAAAACGCTTCTCTTCCATTGCCAAGATAAGCCGTTGTCGTGTCTTATGGCTGCAGTGATTTCTAATACAGGAGCCCTCGTTGTGTGCCAAGTTGGGAACTCAGTTTGGGGACACCCTAGTAATGGCAATGGCAAACATTTACCCAACCACGGCAATGAGGTTGTTTATTACATGGATGTCGTCTACCACAAGAGGCAATTATATGCCATTACTAGAGCAGGGGAGGTTCATGTTTTCGGACCGTTAAGTATATGTCTTGGTTCCATACAACTTGATGTTGTCGAAAATATTCCTCTTCCACAGCCATACCGTACGAGCATAACTAAGTCTTGGTCTAATTGTTAACATTGCGGCCGGGATACAATTATGGCGTGTTATGCCCCCAGTCATATCACATAAGGATAATAGAAATTCTAAATTTGTTTTGAAAAACTGGTCTTAATTAAGGAGGTTATGTGTTTGCTCTTTAAGATAACTAGCATGATTCAATTAAGGACTTAGTGCATACACGAGCTAAATGAGCTTGATTTAGGGGTTTTCGAATAATTTGGTGATTTGTGGCATGACTTTTGGCTCAAAGGTACCTTATTGGTCAAGATAAGTTTTGAATTATCAAGTTCTTTATTCCTATTACCTAAGGACTAAGCATGTATTAGCAGAGACGCAGAGTTTCTGGTTGTTTTATTGTACAAGTTGTAACATGTCTTTGTTTGTTTATTCCAACTTATGTATTCAAGAAGCTGTGCCCTTGTACTCGGTTCATGATGAATTGAAAATTTAATTATTATGAAATCACAGTAGCACTAACTCACTAAGAACTTACTACTTAGTAAGGTTAGAGATTTCTATGCCTAATAATAACTATCATCAAAGTTGGAATCTTAAAAATTGGCGAAAACCTCAAGAAATGTGTCATATTTTTTTAATTCTGGTGTTGGAGGAGGCACAAAGTCCTAAATAGGAATCAAATTCTCAACCTCATTGTTGTGGAACGATACTCCTAACCAGTGGAGCATCTTGTAATTTCTGAAATGTGTTATATTATGATATCTATTTATTCGAAGTTTCTCATGTACACAAAACTCCATTTGAGGGGTTTTTTTTCCTTGCATTTTGTTTGTTTTTTTTTTTTTAGAACATTTGTGATTTTTTTTTTCTAGTAAGGAAAGGAGGCCCCACCTAGAATTCCAAATTTTTGGGTGCTTGGAGTTGTACCCATTTGGGTACAACTACTCTTCACAATTCATTAAATGAGTCAGCAGAGGGCTAAGTATTTCAGGGTACACTTGTATGTCTAAATATATATGGGTACAACTACAAAAACTTGTATGGACTTAGTCCATGGTGGACCAATACTTGGAGTCACCCCCTACTTCACCTGGAGCCACCCCCTCTAAAAGTGGAGCCACTCCTACTTCACCTAGAGTCACCCCTCAAATTTATACTTGGCACCACCTCTACTTCACCTAGAGCCACCCCCTACTTTACCTGGAGCCACCCCTCAAAATTACTCTACCTGAAGCCACCCCCCTGCTTTACCAGGAGTCACCCCCTACTTCACCTGGAGCCACCACTCAAAATTACTTGGTCCACGGTAGACTAAGTCCACACAAGACGTACTGAAGTACAAGTATGTATCCATTAATCATTGACCTAAAAGGAGGAGGAGGGATAAATCCCTCACTAAATAAGAGTTGAGTTTGAACCCCGGCCATCTTAGATTTAGGCAAGGTGTTTGCCATCTCAGCTCCCACTCAGAGTTGGATGAATGCTACTAGTAAAACAAAGCACGTGATCAAAAAAAAAAAGTAAAACAAAGCACAAAGAAAAACAGAAAGCGAAACCTGAAAAAACAAAATGCGCGGTGGAACAAGGGCAATAGAACAAACAAATTCAAAAGACAAAATGAATTTTAAAAGCAATTCCAAAGAGCTAGCAATGATAAGGCACTGTGCTACACAACTTGATATAGGAGTGCTACTCTGTGTTTTTGTGTCTCCCAAAAACCACCCAGTGTCTCCCTTGATCATTACGCCTCACTGCCATTTTCCAACATTCTCATCCTCACTTTTCAGAGAACATTCCCTTACACAATGCTTTAAAGCAATACCCCTTTTTATTTTTATTTCTTTTTTCCTTTTCTTTTTCTTTTAGCTTGGGTATATTCCCTTGTTTATATCCTCATGTTCATGTATAGTTTTTCACTTCCCTCTCATTTCCTTAACCCTAAAAAGAAATACAAGTAAGATGGAGAGAAGAGGAAAGAGTGAAGAGCAGCATTTACATACAGCAGTGTTTGCCATCATAGTTGGTGTCCTAATGGTATGCCATGTATCTCTAGTAGAACAATGGCGGGCTCGTATCTTCCTCGTCTTTAACCTTGTTCTCCTAGCCATTTTATTCACCTCTTTCCGATTTGGCCACAAGGCGGAAAATGCACAGGAGGAGATTGTAGTACGAGATCAGAAGATCGTAGCCAAACGATGTCGTTCCTTTGTTACAAGTAATGATATTGCTGGTGGTGGTGGTAGTCGATGTGAGGTTGCAAAGAAGGTTGAGGTTTCTTATTATAAAGAGGTGGAAGCTGTGGTTGCGGAGTTGTCAGAAGAGGAGCTCAATAGAAGAGCAGAAGCTTTCATCACCATGTTTCGACGACATCTGGTCTCGGATTCTAGGAAGAGAAGCAGGATGGTTGCTCATACTAGTCATACAACCAAGTAGCTAAATACTAGTACTTTTATGACAATTTTGAATGAAGTTCAATTCTTTTGAGTTTTGATTCTTGTGGTCTGTTTAATTATGATGCAAGAGGATGATAAAAACAGAGTATCCTTTTCAATGAACCATAATAATTTGAAATCTTGGTCTCTTATTTATTCACTCAGACTGTTTTTCTACCTAGCTTTTAGCAATTTGTTGAAAGCTAATACCATAACTATGAATAATGAAGGAAATGAAACTCAACAAGGTATTATGAAATTCTTAAAATGTAGACGATGCTTCCTTAAACATACCATGTTTGCATATGAAAATACAGTTAATAAGATTCATATATACAGGCCAAGATCCTGCAGCCATTCAAAGTTAGTTCATCTATTGTCAAGTTCAGGGGTTGCTTGGACTTGATTAGTGTTTACAGCTCTCGATTCCCTTTGGGGCTTATTTGATAAAGATGATGTATTCTCTATTGAATTTGAGGCAATGTGAAATTTATTGGAATTATGTTTCGGCTATATCTCGTGACTGATCTCCTTCATAAGGGCTCAGGGCAGAGTTTATGGGGCGCCAAGAGGGAGCGCAATCCCTTTTATATTAATGTTGTCGACATTAGTAGCATAAGGAAACTTATCCCCACAGCCTGAGTTTTTTCCACTACATTGAAGGATTTTGATCTCTGTTTCTGTACTTCTCTTTGTACTCCCATGTGTGTTCTTGTTACCTCTGCGCTGTATTCCTAACATCATAACATGAACTGTAACAAAGATATGATAAGCCCCTTTCTAGACAAATTAGGTAAACTTCAGTTTTGCTGGGCTTCCAAGTCCCACAAAACCTAACTACACAGTACTTTTAACTAAAACTTGTGATTTTGGAACCTAAAACAAAAATTCATCAAGTCACATGAGGAAAACAGGTAGACCTCAACATATCTAATCCATTTTATTAACGGATGGTGAATTTACGATACCATGATACTTCCTCCGTTTTGAAATTTCCTTTTGCTTTTTTGTTTGGTTTGTTCCATAATCTCCTTTTTATTATTTCTTTATTGGCGTCTTTTTATGTGTAAATTGTCTATTCTAAGCCATAGACGTTTTGGGATAAAGTAGTTTTGTCTTGGTCTATGCGCAAAAAGTGATGAAAAGAAGATTTTGGACAGATAGAGTATATGGGACAAATATCTGCCATAGCAACTACACTTTGATTTTTTAGTGTTTTACAAAAATGCATTATATATCTTAGCTAGCATATCCAATAGTTTGACAAGTATGTACAAATTATTGCATATTGTTCGCTTTACAAGTACCTGAACTGAATACTAAAATGAAGATCCGAAGATACGGGAATGGTGCTTAAAAGGCTGGAAAGATGAAAGAATATGTTATGTAGGATTTTATCTAGTTGAGCACATTTTAGTGGGTGAACAACTGTACTTCGTCTGCTTCAAGGGTTTATATGAGGGACAAGCAAGGTAGATTGTGTGCTGTCTCGAAGTTGTTCCAAATAATGCACATGTCTTATCTGCAACCTAATATGGGGAATTTACTCTAGTTTTGATGGTAAGTTTGTAATTATGCAATCCTAATTACTCAATTTGATCACAATTGCTTACCCTTCCCATTTAACAATGAAAATTCATACCTACATTACTGAATGTGGACGTGCTAAAGGCCAATGCTAATGATACACAATGTAGATTACATACCCTACTGAGGTAAAAATAGAGGATGAGGTGGTGGTAGTACACGTGGTAAGTGTCCCACTATGATAACTTGGTGATTAAGGGTTCAAATCCTCATTCATGTAGGGAGAATAAATTCTCCTTCACCTTTCTTTACATGGAAGGTCTCCTGCTCTTAAGGATGACAGTGGGGTGGGTAACGCCCCGCATCCGCCCCAATTGGGGCGGGGATGGTTTTGATAAAGAAAAATCGCCGCGGGGATGGGGCGGATGTGGTTTGCCTTCTTCCCACGGTGGATACCCGTCGGAGCCCCGCCCCGCCCCGCCCCACCTTATACCCGCTTACCCGCCCCGCCTCATACCCACATAAAAATAAAAAATAAAAAAAAAAATATAAAACCTTATTTTACCAATATAAAAATTGTCTACTGCTATTGCTTATCAAAAAGCTCAATATTTTCCTTGCAAATTATCTTAGGGTGGATTTGAGTTAGATCCAGATGTGGGCTTCGTTTGTTTTTGAGCGGGTATAAAGCAGATATGGATACCCTCCCGATAAATGGAGCGGAGGTGGATACCCACCGGGTAAGTGGGGCGGGGGTGGATTTGGGATCTCCAACCCGTGGCGGGGATGGGGCAGGTGGCGGAATCAAAATACTCAGGCGGGTATGGGGATGGATCTACCTATATCCACTACCATCCCGCCCCATTGCTATCCCTAGCTGTTCTGCTTGAACACGGGACAACATATGTGATTTTCGAGCTATTGCACGCGTCCATGTAGCCAAAAAAAAAAAAAAAAAAAAAAAAGAAAAAAGATAGTGAGGTAAAAAACAAAAATAAAACTACTCCTTTTGGACTGTATTATTGGCGGGCCTATGAACTTATGAGATGTAACTTAGCCCATAGAAGACTTGTGCATAACCGTGATATCACCTTTATTGCTGCATGAATCATGTTCTTATTATCATCCCTTGTTTAAGCCATTTCGAATTTTCGAGTATGTATGGGGTTTATCAGCTACTGTAGTACTGGTCATGCACAAATACTCGTATAAGGCGCCCTCAACGTGAGACGCCTAAAAGAAGTATGACGTTACATAATATACCTTAGTATTTTCAGATTCCGAATCGGTATGCACCCCAAAAAAATAATAATACAGTATTACCCTGCTGCGATTGCCTGAGATTATACCAGAATCAAAATCTGTGTAAATTTTGTGCCTCCGTTTGAACCTCTTAAAATGACCAACCAGAAATAAAGCTCAAGATTTAGGAATGTGCCATAACCAAATTACCAAAAAAAAAACAAGATGCATTTCCAAGACGGTTTCACCCATAACCATAAATGAGTTAAAAATAAACAAGAGACAAAGACAGACAATACGTGACTAGCACCACCTGAGAGCACAATGTAATAAACAAACTAAAAGAGTTTGAGATGGTCATAAGACATATTTTTAGTTTTTCAGATGCCTCTGACATTTTATCACCTAAATAGTCAATAAATTAAGAGATGGGACTAAAATATTTGGGGAAACTTCACAAACAACCAAACCATAAAACTGCATTAATAGCACCCAAAAAAAAAATGAAAAAAAAAAAAAACCTGCATTGACCTTTTAAGCTATATTAAACAATGCCACACACATGCTCTATCAAGCTTATCACGTCTCACCATACCCAGCTAAATACATGATTTGTTTATTCTGTCACAATCTAATTTCTCTGTTAATGGGATTAACAAAAAAATACTTCCATTGTGACAAAAACTTGCTTCTTGTTTCTTGATGGTTTTGTGTCCAAAAATGTTGAACAGAAAGATTTGCTAAATATAAGAAATAACTATACAGAGGAATGTTAAGATTATTACCTCAAATTTACTGCTGGCATTCTAAATTTGGCTTTCTAATTGTTGCATGGGCTGGATTTTTTCATTGAGTTATGGGTAGTGAAATGCTAAGGTCATCATCTGGTAGATCACAGAAAGGCCTAAGAAAGAAGTCTAAGAAATCTGAACCCCCTAGTTCAGCTCAAGTTTCAGGTCTGCGTCTGTTACGTTCAAACCCGCCCCTCGCCCATTTTACCTGGTTCTCCCTATTCTTTAGAAGCTGCAATAATGATCTCTCATGTGTTAAACTATTATGCTGCAGATCCCAGTATCGATAACGCGATATTTCTTGCAGACAGTGAACCAGACGATAACCTGAGCCATAGTTTTGTCGGCTCTAGAGGGAGCCAACCATCAGGTTTAATTCATGAACTGAGGTAAGGGATCAGCCTGTTCTGTTCAGACTGATGAAATGGTATTTTTGGTAATCTGATGTATGTGGTTGACATGGTGTTTGGTGCAGGATTTTCGTGGGAACGTGGAATGTGGCTGGAAAATCACCAGTAGGGAGCCTAGCTGCAGATTTGGAAGAATGGCTGAATCTAAAGAGCTCAGTGGACATTTATGTTCTTGGGTGGGTAATGGCTGATGAAGCAATTGTAGTTTGTCAGAGCATGAAAAATATATGAATGGTGAGTTAACCTTGACTTTTGCAGGTTTCAAGAGATTGTCCCGTTAAACACGAAGTCAGTAATTGGAATAGAAGATTATACAGATGCAAGAAAATGGAACCTGCTGATCGGGAAAATTCTGAACAACAAAGACGGTTGTGTTTGGTTGACACCTACACTGATTCTACCAACAGATGAAGAATATCAGTATGCGAAACCATTGAAATCTGGAGGACTACCAGGACTTAGAAGGAGCACAACTCCCCAGAGAGAGAGGCCAAAAACTCAACATGGGGCTCAGAGCGCAAATGCTAACACATACAAGCTGATGGCCAGCAAGAAGATGGTTGGTTGTTTTATAACCATATGGATGAAAAGGGAGCTGCTTAGGAAGTACCGCATTTCAAATGTGAGGGCATGTTCTGTTGCTTGTGGTTTAATGGGTTATTTGGGAAACAAAGGCGCAGTATCAGTCAGCATGTCAATTGAGGGAACTAGTTTTTGCTTCATTACCGCTCACTTGGCTTCCGGGGAAAAGAAAGGGGATGAAGGACGAAGGAATCAACAGGTTCTGGAGATTTTCAAGCGGACAATTTATGCTCGACTTCCTAAAGAAATTGATGAATCCCTTCCTCTCTCCATATCAGGACATGAGTAAGTATTCTACCCCTTACTTTGCCCCCCCCCCCCTGGTCACCAACCCCCGTCAAGACTCTTTCAATGGTAGCAAGAAGAAATTTAGGACATTAGTAAATAACCTACCCATCATCAAGCACCATTTTTGAAGTTAAATGGAAAATTAATGGTCGTCATCAAGACGAATGACAAGAACTTCTTGCAGGGAAGTACTCACCCATGCTCTAGCAGGACACCTTCATGATCCCAGAATATGCCATATTTTAAGAAATGAAATAAAATCTCTGTTTATTATCTGAAGAATGCTGCAATTCTAATAATAATGATTGGAGTCACCAACCTGATCACTAGCACTTTAAATACAACTATTTACCTCCAAATAGGATCTATTGACCAATCCCAGCAGCGATGTTGACCTGAGAACTAAATGCTAAAACCAAGAAATGTAAGATATAGTATTTTGTATTCTGCTTAAGTCTAACTGTAAATGTTATGAAACAGCCGAATATTTTGGTTTGGAGACCTCAACTACCGCTTATACATGGAAGATGAAATGGCCCGGGAGCTAATAAGGAAGAAGAAATGGAGGGAACTGCAAAAGTTTGACCAACTCAAAAACGAACAACAGAAGGGGAGAGTATTTCAAGGCTGGAAAGAAGGAGACATAGAGTTTGCACCCACCTACAAGTACTCTGCAGAACTTGGTGATCTCTACACAGGAGATAAGAACGCCCCTATGACCCCAAGTGCAGGAGAGAAACGAAGAACCCCAGCATGGTACAGGCCTACAACCGTATATCATTAAACCTGCTAGCAGGTCTTTAGTGCTTAACAGTATGAATTGTACATCATGATCATGCTCATGATCAAGCTGTACTATGGATATATGCATTTAAGTAGCCAGGTGGCTGAGGCTTCCTGATAGAAGATTGAAAATTAAAGATTATTTGAAACTTTACATGCGTATGTACTTCAGAATCGACTTAACTCACTTATGCAGATCTGCTGTGATTGCAGGTGTGACAGGATTCTTTGGCACGGGAAAGGAATAGAACAACTTTCCTATTATCGTGGAGAGAGTAAATTCTCTGACCATCGGCCTGTTTGTGCCCTTTTCACTACAGAAATTGATGTCCTGAAGCCTACAAATGTAAAAACAGTTGCACTCAGCAAGTTTCTTTCTTCAATGAATCTATCCAGATACAATGTAAGCATTCTCTTTCAGCAGTTTGGGGGGCAATTTCAATCTAGTTGATGTACAGTGTCAAGTTATGCAGGATAGTAGTAACTCTTTCAGATTTTTACTAATGTGGGTTGCATGTGACCATCACCACAGTTATTAAGTGAAACTTTGACAGTAATTTATCAACTTTCAGATGCAAGTATAACACAGTAAGAGCAATGTCTGCTGAACAATTGTCTCAATGATGCTGCTTTGTATTATTGCAGGGTCAAAGTAAGCAGACAGCAGAGCCTAAACGTACATTACTATCTTTGATCAAGATAGAAGACGACGAATCAGAAGCAGAAAAAGTATTAACTGTAGATAATAGGTCATAGTATTAAACAGGCGTTTGACTTGGTATATGGCTGTGCAGTACAGGTTTCCCTTAGGTGAAGATAATTGTGATATCTTTGTTCAATATCCTTGTTTTCCGTTTATAGCATCCAATTTTTTTTGATTCTTTTGTCCTCTCTCTAGGATGCTATGCTGTGCTGGGGATGGGACTGGAGGGGACATATTAGGACATGAGTAATGACTCTCTTTCTCTTCGTCCTCTTTCTCCTCTTTTGTTATGTGCACAAGATGAAACAGAATAAACTTTTGTTTTGAACATAAATAGAAGGCAAAGCCAGATGGGCTACTTACAGAAAATTAATGGTCCTCCATTTCCTGAAGAACTTCTGCCAAGGACTCAGAATTGTCAAAACGACAAGTAGGACATATACACCTCCTCTGCAACTCTTCACTGAAGGAAGCAGTTTTCTCCTCCAGTGCAGAACTCTGCTTATTTCTAGTCAAGGAAATCATACCAATTACCGTCATATAGGTGGTTTAAACATGAGATCATCAAAATATGCAAGTGTATTCCTTGATTGATCATTCTTTGTTAAAAATTATGTATCAGGCAAGCTCCTTTACAACTATCTTAGCTGCGAAGCTCATTAGTATTCCTGTACACTTATTCAATTCCTTACTGGGTCTCACTGCGACATGTATGTGCAGAGACAGTATGTGCAAAGGCTTACACCTTCAGCATGTCAGTCTGCACGTCCTAAGATGAAAGCAAATTAGTTTTAAAAATGCATGTCTAATCTTCTCTCCAACCACAAATTTGGCAATTTAACAACACAAACCTACTAAGGCTCCTCCTAAAGGTACAGCATCGTTACATCCCGCATATGGAGTCTTAACTCTTAACCCACAATTGGGAAGACGGTATTTCCAATTGACACTCGACTTGAAACATATCATGATAACTGGCCTAATATAATCCAAAGCTGAAAATATTTTGCTTGTGCCTCTTTGCTTTTCTCTGATAACAGATAACCTACTGGTGTGTCTTAGTGGGTTATCAGAAGAAAGTTCAAGTGCAGATAGAGTGCAAAGGGAAAATGGCATACATACATACATACAAAGAAAATAATGTTTTATGTGCTCTAAACTAATAATGAATGGGATAAATCTCATCTCTTAGATGAACATATTAGCAGTAATACTCCAATCCAATTTTTTTTACCTTTTGCTGTGTGTGGGCTTGAGCATGATACTACTGACTGCTTGAATAATAATTTCAAAAAAAAAAGCCACTCAATTAGGATATCTTGTTAACTCCTGCAACTCTTTCATGGCTATGATAATTGCCTCACTCAGTTCCACTCTCCTCTTGGAATCAGCCAGCTCTTGGTGTAGCTGCAAAGTTCCAGAAGAGCACTTTCAGTCCCAGAAATTCCCAAGTTCCAAACAAAATAAAATACAGCCTACCAATACCAAGGACTGGGTTGAGACAGGTTCAAAAAGGGATTCATTTTCAATACTCCAAATTATGATAATAACTAGTGCAAGATGAGAAAGTACTTGGTTTTGGAGATTCTGTTCCCTTTCGAATTCTTGTTCCTCTGCTGCAGTTTGAGCAACAGTGACGGAATACTCTTTCTCAAGAACAACCAAGTCTGCCTCTTCACTGCCTGTATGGACATTTTCTGCTAGAAAAAATGAAGTCTTCAGGTCATTTGGCAAGTTGAATGAACTCATTATTGTGCATACCAAGATGATGTCAGAATGCTAAATATGAGTCTCCAAACAGTCAAACACATACATTCCTGCCATGCAATAGAAATATAGTATTTCACATGCAACTCCGAATTAAACAATAGAAGCACCTTCATGGCAGAGGCAGAAAGAAAGAGCGAGATGAGAAAACACTATGCTCATGGCATAGTAATTCAAACCAGATACTTCCCCAATATCATATAGCTTTGTCCCAATCTGCTATCCATATATTCAGTTTCCCAAAGAAAGCGAACGGAACCATCAGCCCCTAACTGTCTTCCCAACCAAAAGAAAGAAACTGGTTTCAAAAGATACAAAAAGTACCATGCAGCAATAGGGGATGCAAGAGGTAAGAATTCAAGGCTGTCTCAGGCAAGGTGAAATCAACATGTGTGAAATTTCTTTGGTCTGCATTTCTAGTTTGAACTCCGAAATGCGTTTTTAGTTTGAACTCCAAAATTTCTTTAGTCACAGGTATTAACAAGCTAAGATCAAAAATATTAATTAAGCAAGTTACATTGGTAGATATGGAAAGATGGCCCACATCAACAACATTACTTTTGTGCATATCCAGGAAACACCTTTCAGGCAAGAGACTATTATTTTCACAGAATTCCTGTGCTAATCGAGGATCATGTGCTGTAACTACCGTTATGTGTATAGTCCATTCAGTAGATTGGGAGGCATACCCATGCTAACTCAGTTACGGGTTCAGAAAAGCACCTGATGAAGTTCTGATACAGCTTTTTTGCTGTGAACTAGCAACAGCTAACTCCTGAAATTTCCTGCATCGTAATTTATCACTTAAGATTGAAGATAATGATATTAGTGAAAAGTAACACACATGTGCATTCACACAACCTGACAATGAGGACAATTACAGGCGAAAGTAATTATATAAGTCAGCTAGAAATAACGGAACAACTTAGGATCAGATCTTGGCCAGCAAACCAATTGTTTATATTAATAAGTTAGATTTGCAAGGCATCTCATAAAGCATTTTGCTAAAGAATTTAGCATCCTGAAAGCTGTGGCATTGACCAAATCAGAAAAAGATATTTTCCTTCTCGACCTTGACAGAGAAACAGCATGCACACGTGTCTTAAATGGACAGAGAACACAATGTGGCCCATGATTCAGCAGAGATTTTGGAAACAAAATGACAGAAAATGAACATGACAACTTATGCAATTAGGCAGGTAATTTTGAAATTGTTTCCCCTTCCTATGCAAGTATGCATTATATAGCATAATCAGGGAATAGTGCAGTCAAAAAATCTCAATGCTATATCATGAATAATTCTGCTAATGAATAACTAATATATTAAATATATCTGAGAATTAATTCATTTTGGTAACACTTTCTCCACCTCAACATACATCCAGCATGAACCAAAATGCACGTATGGACATGATTCCACAGCAAATATACGCAAACTAATATAAAGTACAAACCTGATCTTAGTTTTGAGCTTGAGCATTTGATTAATAAACTCATCACTGCACAGAAATTAAAAAAACGAATTAATAGAAAAACCTCTAGGCACTAATGATTTTCCTGAAGTGATCCCTTTTTCGTATAACTACTATCAAAATAATCAGATTGCAACAAAACACCACATGTATTCCAAAAGTTTCGAAGCTGAATAACAAAAAACAGATGAAAGAAATCGGACTGTACCGTAGAGCTGACTCTTTGATCTTCGCAACAATTCCCAAAGTTCACATGCATTATTTACCAAAAACAAATTATTAAAAATATAAATAAATAAAAGATCACATGCATTCAGCGAAATGAGAAAACTGACCTAAATTTCAAAATTAAGCACATAATCAATCAAAATATTACCTTAATAGCATCAACATCAGATCCTATTTTAGAAATCTCATCCTGAACCGAACCAATCCTCATCTATAACAATAAAACAAACAAACAATGAGACTTATGAGAGGGAAAAAATCTCACCTACACCAAAAATCACTCGCAATCTCAAATGTATAAAATTCACTCAATTTTTCGAACTTATCTAAATTTCTGTCAATCAAGATAAAGAAATAAACCTCTAGGGTTTGTATTGAAGTTTCGCTCATTGACAATTCAACTATTTCAAAAATCACTTGCAAGTAATCTCAATTATACAAAATCGCTCAATTTTTCGAGCTTAGTTTAATTTCCGTCAAGTAAAATAGAGAAATAGACCTCTAGGGTTTGGATTGAAGTTTCGCTCATGGACAATTCAACCTCGTAACCCTTAAGCTCTTGTTCCGCTATTTCTTTGTGGCGTTTTCCATTTTCTAGGTCTAAATTCGCTGTTTCGAGCTCAAATCGAAGCTCCTCAATCCGCTTCTTCAAATTGAATACTCGTTTCTCTGCATAAGAAATTGAATCAGAAATTAGTATAGATAACAGTTGAGAGAGAGAGAGAGAGAGAGAGAGAGAGAGAGAGAACCTCCTTGAGATTTCTCTGTAGCGAAATCGCGAATGAGAGTGAAAAGTTGTTTCTGAGAATCGGTTGTTGCCGCCATTGTTGTTGACGATTGAGCTTCTTTCTTTCTTAGCTTGCTTAGCTACAGAATTGAGAATTCACCGTCGCGCCTCTTTTGAAAAGGAGAAAGAAATGAAAGAAAAGAAAAGGAAAACTGTCAGAGCTGACAACTTTGTAATTAGTACTTAATCCATTTCACCAAGATGTTTACGTTTATTTTTTAAAGTTAAAGTTCACAAAATTTGACCATGAATTAGTAAAAAACTATAAAGATTTATAATATAAAAATACTATTATTAAATTCATTTTAAAGAATATTTTTGAAAATAATTTTATAATTTATATATGCATAAAATTACAATTATCTTCGGTCAAAATAGTACATTGGAGACCGTAAAAAAACAAATATAAACATCTTTAAAAACGGAGTGAGTAGAATTTAATCAACCCAAAAACTTCTACTAAGTATAAGAGAAGTAGAGTAAAATGATAGGAGTATATATAATACTTTCAAATATGGATATATAATGAACTTTAATTTCTTAAAAAATATACTATTTTTTATTATCAAAAAATAAAAATATACTATTTTGAACTTCACACTTTGTATAAGTTTAGCTTAGTACACCTCCAAAGAAAAGAGTTCGGCTTAGTATTTTTCACAATGACACATTAGGGACGATCGGATGAAACTAGATATTAATGTTAAAGGGGCCAAAAATTACCAGAAGTATTTTTATTTGGGTTAGAAGGGGTCATACCAATAAAAACATACTTAAATTTGCAACTTAAGTATGCTTTTCTTTACAATTATGTGTACAACAAAATTTAGGAGAGGTCATAACCTACCCAGGCCCCTTAATAGCTTTCTCTATGGACACGTGTATCATCGTAGATTTTAACTAGAACAAAAAAGAAAGAAATTAAGTAGTAAGTTCTTATATGAAATAATTAAGCCGAATTGGATTGAATTGAGCTGGACGGAAATGAATTAGATTGAATTGAGGTAAATTAAGATAAATTGGACAGTAGTTAAGGGCCTAACAAGGTGATCCAATCCCACCCACCCTAATTTCATTTCCTTTGTTGATAACGAATTTTATAGCATTTGATCATCATATTTGAAAGCTTTTGTCCTATCTCTTTACTCAAAGACAATTGTCAAAACTAGATTGAAATGGTTTGCGCTGAAGTACATTCATTTTTATTGTTTGCCTTTTTGATTGGTTAAACTCATTCATTATTGCAGTCATTTTAAGTTATACATTAAAATCCTAAAATATTTTAACTACACATGCATCATCATGGAATTAATTATACTGAAAAAATTATTTAAAGTATAAGTTTCTACATAATCAACTGAACTGAATTGAAATAAACTGAATCGAACTGAACTTAATTGCAATAAACTATAGTGAGCTGAACTGATATGGATTTAAATGAAAAACTAAATTGATCAATACTTAAAGATGAGGCAGGAAGAATATAGCTTTCATGCTTAGGGTTTCAGTTTCTTCTATTTTGTTCTAACATCCCTAATCATCGATTTGTTACAAATGTGGTATATAAAGAAGGTACTACGTACAAGCATACTCAAAAGTCCACAACAATCTGAGTTTGTAGATGAGAGTCCATACGAATC
This sequence comes from Tetragonia tetragonoides, assembly GCA_038025085.1. Taxonomy (NCBI): domain Eukaryota; kingdom Viridiplantae; phylum Streptophyta; class Magnoliopsida; order Caryophyllales; family Aizoaceae; genus Tetragonia; species Tetragonia tetragonoides. The sequence goes on from CM076139.1 coordinate 45,409,896, forward strand.
AGCCATCTTTCGTTGGCTTGATATTTAGTTTATTGAACTTTTAGTCCTGATTAGGTGCTTGTAATTTGTAGGACAGAACCTTAATAGTTGTAAGAGTTAATATTTGATTAGTTGGGCGATTTGTTGTTTGATGATTATTGGAGAGTAAAGGCTAGTCACAGAGACAGTTGGTCTAGTCTATTATTGTTACTCTTGTGTTATGGTGTTACGCTGTTTATTAGAAGACTACTGAGTGCAATAACCCGTTAATGTTGCTAAATGTTGGTGCTTTAAAGTATTTCAAAGTCATTTCACCATAAAAAAAGTATTTTCTTTTTTTTGTGCAAATTTCAAAGTTATAATTTGAATACTAACAAAACAAACCAACAAAATAAGTGAAATATCAATTGCGCCAAAAAAACAGTGAAATATCAAAGTTAAAAAAAATCGGGTTAAGCATATCAAATCATGTTAACCTGATTAATTTGTTGCAAATCATGTTCAGGTTGGGTGATTCAACCCGTTTATTCAGGTTGGGTGGTCGATGACCGGTTTATAGCCTATCCGAATTCTAATCCAATCCGATCGAATTTGTTTGTCAGGTCTGGGCATAAAGACATTGGTAGAAATCAAACCTTCATTCTAAAGGTTAGGGGACGATACTTCTAAACATTGAAACATCTCTTGCTTATTCATTTACATAAAACATAATTTGATGACATTTGTCTACCGTAGTTACAATAACGATGATAATGACATAAAACGGTCCTCACTATCCAATATTTCACTTTTTCTTTTTTTATCTCGTTATCCAATATTTCATACTTAAAAGGCCCTTAGCCCCTTATGATGTGTTATGTCCACTATCTTTTTTCTCTTTCGTGCATAGCTCAAGTTTTTAAAGTTATTAGTAGCTAAGCAAAAAAAGGAAAGGAAAATAGGTGGGCTGTATAACGCATTTTGTTTTTTAGTTCCTCTCTGAAAAGCTCTCCTCCCTTCATGGAGGAACCCCATCCCACTCAAGAAGAAACTGACCAAATCAATCGTTCCACACGAAAGTTCAAGCGTGGTCGTACTTCTTCGAACCCACAGCACGAAGATCAGAACATGGAGGGCGGCCAACAGGCTGCTGTCCCAGCAAGGACATTAGGTACCAGTACCATTCGTAACGCGACGCGCCACCTCTCCTTCAAGGAGATTATGGAAAGGGCAGAGAAGGGGATAGCCTCCACAGACTTGAACCCTCTTGATATGAATAGCCAATGGGAAGATGAAGATCTAGTTGATGATGCACCTCCTGAGAACGAAGATCCATACTACCCTACCATACTGCTAACGGCGGAAGAGAAGGAAACCCTTCGACGCCCTTGGCGCAAAGCAATTATAGTACGGATTTTTAACAAAGGGCCTGGCTTCCTACAATTGCGTAGACGACTCCAATCAAAATGGGCATTAAAAGGAGACTTCAGAATGATTGATGTAGGATGCAACCACTATGTTATCAAATTTGCTAGCATAGATGACCTTAACCACGTACTCACACAAGGCCCATGGATCATCAATGGAAATTACATTGTTATTCGTCGATGGACCCCTAACTTCCTCCCTGATGAGGAACCTGTGCGTTTCCTCACTACTTTGATTCGTATCCCAAGGATAAGCGTAGAATACTTTAATGCCCATTTCCTGAAGCGTATTGCTAACAAGATAGGCAAGATAAATAGCATTGATCGCACTACAAATGATGTCAGTCGGGGACAATATACTCGATTGAGTGTCGAAGTTGACCTATCTAAACCCTTGTTATCAAAGTTCATGTTCAATGGTCGTGTTTGGCGTATTGAATGGGAAGGGTTAAAGGCTGTTTGCTTTCATTGTGGCAAGTTGGGCCATATGGAAGAGTTTTGCTCGGCAAAGGGTGGTGAAGTGTCTGCTATTGTATCTCCAAATGATCCGCGTCGTGATCCTACTGTGGCCTATCCACCTAATCAACCTGAAATCTTGGAGAATTATGGAGAATGGATAATGGTGAAAAGCTCCACAAAGAAACGTCAGCCAAGACAGGCAAACAACGCAGGGGACATCCCCGTGCCAGCTCCAACCTCGGGCGGTGGAAGGAGGGGCGGTCAACCGCATTCTAGGCGGAGCCCGACCCGTCAAGGAGAGTCTTCACGAACCCGTACCACGACCCACCACGACCAGAATGGGCAAGTCCCACAAACCAGGGAATCGCGGTTTGACGCCCTTGAAAATATGGAAACAGAAGATTTACCTCCTCCCAGCTCGAAACTAATTCCTAATTTTGAGGAGCGTATTTTGGGGCAGCCAAGTAATTCCCTGATTAATGGCGATTTTATTGTTGAAGAGTTGACTAATGAAATCCCTGAGGATACGAATTCCGCAAGTAGAAATCCTATCCCTTCCCTAGCTACCCCTCCTCATGCAGGCATGACCCAGGATATTCCACAAAATACCACCAAAAAGACGACCCAAAAAAAGAATAAAAAAAATAAACCCCCTCATAAACCTCGCACAGAACCTCCCACGACAAACACCATGACCTCATCCCCCATGTCCCACCGTGACCCACCCCAAGAACCAACACAACCCAATTCCCGGCAGCTCTTTGCTAACAGTACCCATGACACACCCTTCTCAAGGGAGCCACTCTGTTCAATTACGAATTCCCTTTTCTCCTTCTCGAGTCGCATTATACCAAGTCATGGAATCAACTCCATAGCCTTCCCACACTCCAATGATCCACCTTCCCAGGGGGGGTGCCATGGGCTTGAGTCTGATCACAATGACACTATGACCACCTCCGAAGATCACGTGAGTCCCAATGAAGGGAGCTTGAACCAGACAAATATGGAGGGGGGGTTTGGACCCGATGGCCCTCCTTTTTGTAATAATGACCATTTATATGACCAAGATAGCTCGAGCTCAGCTATCTAGATGCCTGATGGTACACTTTATCTCAATCCCTTTATGGATCATGCTCATTCAATGTCATCTCGAACCTTTTTTAGTAGTGTATCCATGAATATTTTGGTCTGGAATACTCGGGGGGCTGGTAGCAAGGAGTTCTTTAACACTCTAAAAGATCTTATCCATACTCACAAACCATCAATCATAGTTTTGGTTGAGACATGGGTGAGTGGAACGCAAGCCGACAAAGTTTGTGATAGAATTGGTTTCTCTGGCATCCTTCGTGTTGAAGCACAAGGTTTAGTGGAGGGATATGGCTTCTTTGGAGAAATGAAGATGTCAGACTCACTCCCTTAATCACTCACCATCAGCATATCACAGTAGACGTCTCACAAGGTGGTGCAGCATCGTGGGTGTTTACAGCTGTCTATGGTAGCCCACATGAGCAAACGAGAGCAGAACTTTGGTCCCAACTCTCCAACTTTGCACTCTCAAACACTAAGCCCTGGTTGCTTGTTGGTGATTGGAATGAAACAAGGTCTCTAGAGGAAAGAACAGGTAACTCTAGTGGTATGGAACGTCGATGCAGAAACTTTGATCAGTGGATCGAATACACACAGCTTATTGATCTTGGGTACCTCGGACCTAAATTCACTTGGAATCGTGGTTATTCTGAGGCCACAAGGACAAGTGCACGTCTTGACCGTGCGTTATCTGATGTCAGTTGGAGAGAAAAATTCCCCGAGGCCGCAGTCAAACATCTTGCAGCAAACAGATCAGACCATTGTTCCCTTCTAATTAATTTGAGTGGTTTTACCCCAATCAATCCTGAAAACCGCCCCTTTAGATTTCAAGCGGCTTGGCTTCTACATGATGATTTTACTCCCTTTCTTGAAAGTAAATGGCTCAAAGGAGTGCCCTTAACCAGTGCTTTAGCTTCCATCAAAAATCATCTACTCCAATGGAACAAAGACACATTTGGTAATTTGTTCCAAGGGAAGAAACGACTCTGGGCACGCCTTGGAGGAATTCAGAGGCGTTTATCTGTGCATCCAACTTCAGGCCTGATACGACTTGATTCTCATTTGCGACATCAACTTGATGAGGTACTGGATCAAATAAACCTTTTTTGGTTTCAAAAATCTCGCTCTGAATTTCTATTAGAATGGGATAGAAATTCGAAATACTTTCATGCGAGTACACTCATCCGTCGTAAAAGAAACCGCATTGAGACCCTTCAATCAGTAGAGGGAGAGTGGCTCTCTGATCCCGAAGAACTTCAAGCTATGGTGACTGGTTTTTTTAAGGGACTGTACACAGAGGATTCTCCTCATACAGGTCCCTTTGATCTCCCAAGAGGACGCTTCCCTGTGCTCACACAACCTGAGTTCCAAGCGCTCTCACGACGCTTCTCTGAAGCGGATATCAAAGAAGCTCTAGACATGATGAGCCCATTTAAAGCCCCTGGGCCAAATGGGTTTCACGCAATTTTTTATCAAAGAAACTGGTCCATAGTTCGTGATGAGGTCAGTACTCTTGCACTTGCGATCCTGAATGGGGCAGCATCTCCAGAAGTAATCAATGAGTCCCTCATAGTTCTCATCCCCAAACTGGAGAACCCGGAGCGTGCGAGTCATCTACGGCCAATCGCTCTCTGCAACGTGATTTTCAAAATCATCACCAAGTCCATAGTGAATCGGCTCAAACTCATCCTTCCCAAGGTTATTGAACCTACCCAAACTAGCTTCGTACCTGGGAGACAGATAACTGACAATATTGTCATTGTACAAGAACTGCTGCATTCAATGCGTCGAGATAACTCAAGCACAGGCATGATGGCTATCAAGATCGACTTAGAGAAAGCATATGATCGAGTTAGGTGTTCTTTCCTCAAAGATACACTTCTCGAGTTGGGCATCCCTCTCACGCTACTTGAAGTTATCATGGGATGTGTTACAACTACTCGAATGCGTTTCCTTTGGAATGGTTCAACGACGGAGGATTTCATACCTAGTCAGAGGGTTCGTCAAGGTGATCCACTGTCACCATACCTATTTGTGCTATGTATGGAACGTCTTACTCATATAATTAACAAAGCTGTAGCCATGGGTGCGTGGAAAACAGTTAAAGCAAGCAATGAGGGACCAGAGCTATCCCATCTTTTCTTTGCGGATGACCTTGTTTTGTTTGCCGAAGCCTCCATGGATCAATTAGAGGTAATTAAATATTGCCTCCGCAAATTTTGTGATGCTTCAGGTGAGAAGGTGAACTTTGATAAATCAACTGTTTGCTTCTCCAAGGGAGTGGATCCTACTACCGCAGCTGAGATTGGCCAGGCGGCTAACATGACAGTAACGAATGATCTAGGCACTTATTTGGGCGTTCCCACAGCCCAAGGAAGAATGACCCGCAGCAAATATCAACACGTTTTGGATAAAGTCCAATCTCGCCTCTCTGGTTGGAAGACAAAATATCTCTCAATGGCGGGTCGAGTAACGTTGGCCCAATCCGTCATCTCAAGTATTCCCTACTACTCAATGCAGACTGTGCTCCTTCCTCGGGCCGTATGTGATGAAATTGACAAAAAAATTCGTGGGTTTATTTGGGGCAGTACGGAAGAACAAAAAAGAATTCACCTTGTGAACTGGCAAACGCTTATAAAACCCAAGGCTTCTGGAGGGTTAGCGCTTCGCTCTATGAGACAAACTAATGTGGCGTTCCTCACAAAATTAGGGTGGAGAACTCTCACGGAGCCTCTGAGCCACTGGTCTCGCATTGTTCGTAGAAAATATTGTGCTGGCCGCTGCAACATAGACATGTTTACTTCTCAAAGAAACATGTCGAATATATGGAAAGGCATGGTTGATTCAGCCCCGACGTTGAGGATGGGCGTTCGAACTGAGATTGGTGATGGCCAAAGCACTTTCTTTTGGCTTCACCATTGGGCTACTGACTATCCTTTGGAGAGGGATGCATCCCAGCCTCTAAGTGACGAAATCATAAGCAAAACTGTAGCAGATTATTGGGATGGTGAGAGATCGAAGTGGGATGAATTTTCCTCTCTCCTCCCTCTCCACTCGATTCAATGTATTGCAGCGCATACTGTGGTTCATGCCCATGACGCTCGTGATCGGCTTGCGTGGGATAGAACAGGGTCAGGCGACTTCTCCGTCAAGTCGGCTCTAGAATTTGTTCGAACTGGGCAGGATGGTACTTCTGATAAAGCTTGGAAGCAAGTATGGGCAGTTGCAGCCTCGCAACTGTGTCCGCAATTTTCTTTGGCTTTCGCTTCACGATAGCTTTCTTTCTAATTCGAATCGGGTGCGGCAACACTTAGCGAATGATGCCTCATGTGTGAGTTGTTGCTGCCCAGATGAGACAGGACTCCATATTCTTCGAGACTGCCCCAAAGCGAAGAAGGTCTGGTATGAACTTGTACCCTATACCCAGCAGAGCTCTTTCTTTAACGCCTCACTAGTAGAATGGATCACAACCAATACCCAAGGCAATGGTGATTGGGCCTCCATCTTTGCTAACGCGCTTTGGTGGCTGTAGAGAAGTCTGGCAATGCGAGTTGAAAATAGAGAAGGCCTTTTCAATTTCAGTACGTATAGTATTGGTGTGCTTATGAGTAAAAAAAATTCTCTTTGGAGATGCACACCAAGCTAGGGGGCTACAGAGTTCATGCTACTATTGTGATCATGTTGACCCTTGCCAAAGTTAGTACATTGTCTTCAGTAGCCACCAGCTAAGATGGCTATATGGCCCAAATTTGCATGCACCATTTAACAGCGAAATAAAATTTTATGGGTGTTTTCTTTGTGGGAGCGAAAATTTTCCTCTATGCCTTTTTTATTGTGATTTATTTAATTTATGAAATATCTCATCTCTTTTAGATTACTCAATTAATCTGTTTACGTTTGATTTCTAGCCTAATTGGTTTGTAGAGTGTTCTTATTGTTAGGCTAGAATTTTATGCCTCTTTAGTTTGCGTTTTAGAGTGTCCTGCATGTGCATTGGCAGTTGATATACTAGGGATCCCCAAAGCAGTAATCCTCTTCTTCTCAGCTCCGCTATTTGGTATATACTATATACTGTTTTCTAGAAAGGGTCCCTTTGAAGTCAGGGCTTCTTAGTTCTTACCCATTCTTGATTGCTATTTCAGATCTAATTACAGTGAAATTGCTAGCCATAGGACTTTGCAAAGATAAAATTTTATCATGTAAAAATCCCATCTGATTCGTCAAACAGACAAGTGTTCTATTAAATTAGTAATAAGTGAGAGAAATCTGCTGGGACTACTCGATTACTTGTCTAATGAGTGGACTATGTGAATTTTACATATTAGTGGTTTAGTGAATAAAGTGATCTTAACTAGGGAGAATAGAGATAGTGTTCTGCGCTGCAATTTACCATGTTTCAATTCAGAGAAGTCTATTGACAAGTATTTAAGTGTAATGACTGGCTTGTGTGCCTCTTCCTCTTTGCCACCTTTGCATACTATACTATGCAAGAGATGGTCTTTTGTAGCTGAAGTTTCATTCATAGATGGGGCATGCTCCTCTTTAGCTCAATCAGATAATTTGTTTCCTGTTTCTGACTGATTATTTACACTTATAGTGGCAAAATAATTATAAGGATTGGTTCGTTTATAAGTAGTGACCACACCTTAAAATATACTCCCTGCGTTGCGTCCCTGGGAATGCAACATTTTAAAGAGACATGTAAATCATTATGATTGCGGTAGCTATATATGAATGGGAAACTTTTGATTATATTGAAATTCTATTTTGTATGTGGAAATCCCCTGCTGCCTTTATCTATTACAAGATAGATGCTTATATTTCACTATTGTGATGTTGTTTGACAGAATTTGGCTTCTGAACTGGATTTACAAATTCCATGATGTATTTTTTACATACTGTATATTAAATCATGTATGCACTTTATTTCTTTCAGGAAATCTAAATCGTCGGCAGGGCCTGCGTCGTAACAAGGAGGGTAAATTGATATTAAAGCCAAAGCGCATCAATGGCGGCGGCTGCTCCCACCCCTCAGCCCATTAAGGAGAGGTTCTCATGCATGTTTTCGCTTTACGAGGACAATTATATTAGTACTCCTTCTCTAAAGGTCAATAAGTACAATGTCTCTTATGCATGATTTGTCCAACGTTCAGAAGTACCTGGATTTAAATGAACGTTGTCCAGCAATCTGAAGAGCTCATCCTTTTGTTCTTCTTCCCACACAACAAAAGTCCTGCGCCAATTAAAACTCCACTTCCAACTAATTCCGTCCCAGAAACCGAGACTCCTAATTGTTGCAGTAGGTTCGTTGGATAAGGCAAATAAAAGAGGGAATTTATCCTTCAAGGTGCTTTTTATCCAAGGATCCAGCCCGAGTTGTTCTCGTGTGGTGTTGGATACAAAGAAATAAATCAAGCTGAAGTTGCAGGCTTGCAGCGATCCTTTGAGCGGTACAATTAACTTTGAGCAAGGAATGGTTGTGGTATTTTGACATCACGATAGAATTAGACTCAATCAATGCAGTTCGCTGGTTTAATGATCAGGTAGGAGGTCCTTGGAAGGTTTACTTTGCACTAAACTTCATAAGGCACATCAAAGCCCAATGCCCACAGCTGAAAATAACGTATAGACCTCGTAGCGCCAACTCCGTGGCTGATGGTCTCGCAAAGCAAGGTTTAGGGAGACAGGACACGGGGAATTTCAGGCGTGGATGTAGTATTTTCTACTACGTGTTAGGAGTTTTTAGGGGTGGTGTTGTTATTACTGTGTATAGAGTTAATTTCTACATATGTCCATGGATTTGTTAAACCTTTCTTACAAGGTGGGGATGAATCTTTGGATGGTGCTTTTTGAGGTTGGCTTCTGTATACCTTTGCAATTATCAAAAATTCTTCCTTAGCTCGTTTCGCATATTTTTCCTTCTTTAACTTTCTTGAATTTTGAAGGAAGTACAAAAGTGGACGAAATTGAGCCCAATTTTGCTTAGTTTGACCCACTTTTGTCCAGTTTTTCCCAGTTTGATATTTTGACGTATTAAACATAATGATACAATATATTTAATCAAAATATAAAAATAACTGTATGTATTCACTTTGTATTTAAACATGCATAAAAGTCCTTATAATAATAATAATAATAATAATAATAATAATAATAATAATAATAATTTATTTTATTAATAATATTTTTATTACTATTATTTTTTTATTAGTGTAATTTTATTATTATATTATTATGTTATTATGATTAGTATATTATTATTATTATTAATATTATTGTTAATGTAATAATTAATGTCGTTATCATTAATATTTTTATTGTTATTTATTGTTGTTGTTGTTGTTGTTGTTGTTGTTATTATTATTATTATTATTATTATTATTATTATTATTATTATTATTATTATTATTATTATCAATTATACAAATTTTCAGTTTCTTCCAGTTTTTCCCATCTTATCCCAACTTGACCCAGTTTTCACCAGTTTCTTCCAGTTACCAGTTAGACTCCAGTTTTGCCCAATTTCTCCCAGTTACCAGTTAACAGTTACCAGTTGAAAAGAACGAGCCCTAAGGGCAAGTTATTTTCACTTGGTTTCCAGTTTTGACAAGTTTTTCCTATTTTTTCCCAGTTTTCACCAGTTACTAGTTACCAAATAAAGTTTCTTTTAGTTTTGCCCAATTTATCTCAGTTTGACCCAACTTTGCCTAGTTTCTCACAGTTTTGGTGTTTTGACATATTAAACATAATTTAAGTATACAATATATTATATCAAAATACAAAAAATAAATATATGCATTGACTTTATATTTAAACATGAGTAAAAAATCCTTGCCATAAATAATAATAATAATAATAATAATAATAATAATAATAATAATAACAACAACGACAACATAATAAAAAATAAAAATCATAAAATAAAGATAAAAATTATTATTATTATTATATTATTTTATTAATATCAAATTCTTATTATTCTTATTGCAATAAATTATAGTGAGGTGAACTGATGTGGATTTAAATGAAAATCTAAATTGATCTGTACAAAAAGATGAGGCGGGGAGAATAGAGCCTTCATGCATAAGGCTCGATTACTTCCTAGTAATGAAATGTAATACAATTAAGTGCAATAATTTTATAGAGTAAAAGTATGAGGTGGAAAACGAAGAAGGGGGATGAGGGAGATCGGAAAAGTGAGATTGGCTACACCTTTCAGTTAAAAATAGCTTTCAATAAAAAAAGATTTTTTACCCAACTAAATGGAACCTAAAAGGGAATTCTGCAAATAAGTGAATTGAACCCTCAACCTCAAGTGTGGAGGACGATACTCCTAGCCGTTGATCTCTTTATTCCTCATTTGCATACTAAGCAGGGTGTGTTTTTTTCCACATACTCAATAATAAGTTCGGTTCAATTCAATTCAATGGAGTTCCATTCAGTTCAGTAGAGTTCAATCAGTGATGTGATCTACTTTTTCTCTCACATATTTAAGTGGAGTTTAGTAAAGTTCAATTTAATTCAATGGAGTTCAGATCAGTTCAATCCAGTAAAAAAGAACACACCCTAATTTGATGATAGTTATCCCGCCAAGTTACAGTAAAGATGATGATGGCATGAACGATCTTTCGAATCGAATAACTTTTTTTTAGTTATATATAGATCACATTTGTCCATGTTTTACTTAACTAATTCCATGAGCGATGAAGTTAACAATCAGAAAAATCTCCAACAACACTGAAGGAACTTAAACCTGAGATCTTTAGAATACTTCTCAGAAGTTATACGAGCTGAGCTAGCCCCTCAGGATTTTCAAATAGAATAGTTCATACTTCACAAGCCCGATGTGTTCTATCCACTATTTTCTTTTCCTCTTTTGTCCAGAACTTGATTTATTATGTGCTCAAGTACAATTTGGAGAAGGACAATCTCCAAGAACGAAGATACCTATGAACTATGATGAATGTCAAATCATACCTATGTTGAACACAACATAAAACATGATATCACTAGAAAACAATAAATGATCGTAAAAGAAAATGGAGGATGAAACAATGATCGGTTAGGACCTACTACATGATGTGTAGTTAACGGTTGATTTAGAATTTTAGCTACTAATCTTTAGATGGTGCTAAACGCAGCCACTAAATTACTAAACCTCACCAATTATCTGACAGCGTAAACAGGATTCTCAGTCATAAAGAGCATAAAGAGGCATCGCTTCTTTAACATACGACAAGTTCTAGCTACCATAGTCCTGTAAAATATAGTGGATGCACATAACTAACAGAGTACAGCAGATAGCATAACTACTTCTCACCAAATTCAGGATAATAGGGAAGCAGCAGACCCTGCTAGCAATACAAACCATTAGCCTTACACAGTGCATACTTTGAACTCCACCAAAGTCATATACACTAATTACCACTAATCCTTCAAGTCAAGTAAATGACCATAGTCACGACGTTGGACAAATCATGTATAAGAGACATTGTACTTATTAACCTTTAGAGAAGGAGTACTAATATAATTGCCCTCGTCAAGCGAAAACACGCATGAGAACCTCTCCTTAATGGGCTGAGGGGCGGGAGCAGCTGCCACCATTGATGCGCTTTGGCTTTAATATCAATTTGCCCTCCTTGTTACGACGCAGGCCCTGCTTACGATTTTTATTTCCTGAAAAACATATAGTGCATAGATGATTTAGTATACTTTATGTACAAAATGCATTATGGAATTTGTAAATCCAGTTCAGAAGCCAAATTCTGTCAAACAACATCACAATAGTGAAATGTAAGCATCCATCTTGTAAAAAATAAAGGCAGCAGGGGATTTCCACAAACAAAATAGAGTTACAATATAATCAAAAGTTCCCAATTCATATATAGCTACCGCAATCATAATGATTTACATGTCTCCTTAAAATGTTACATTCCCTAGGGAGGTGACACTGGGACGCAACGCAGGGAGTATATTTTTAGGAATGGTCACTACTTATAAATGAACCTATCGTTATTATGATTTTGCCACTATAAATGTAAATAATCAGCCAGAAACAGAGGAAACAAATTATCTGATTGAGCTAAAGAGGAGCATGCCCCATCAATGAATGAGACTTAGTGCCCGTTTGACCTATCTTCTACCAACTTCTTCTTCTCCTCCCAAATTTGTTCTTGCTCACCCCCCTTTTATCCACTCCCTCCTCCATTTCCAACTTCTAAGAAGTTGAAATAAAGCTACAATTGGACTAGAAGGAGAAGTTACAAATTATAGCTTCTCCTTCTCATTCCACTTCTAGCGTTATTTTAACTTCTTAGAAGTTGGAAATGGAGGAGGGAATGGATAAAAGAAGGTAAACAAGAACAAATTTGGGAGGAGAAGTTGAATTTGTGGGAGCTAGGCCAAACGGGCCTTTAAGCTACAAAAGACCATCTCTTGCACAGTACAGTATGCAAAGGAGGCTAGCGCTGTTCATCATTCGGTCCGGACCGAATTTTCGGACCGGACCGACCCGGCCAAGACCGAACCGGTTCAGACCGGTCATGCTTTTAGACCGATCAGACCGGGTTTCGGTCCGGTCCGGTCTAAAAGTACGGTCCGGTCTGGACCGGATGGTAAGTGGTGGGGAAAGCTAAAAAAAGGATCCTGAGCTCTTTTTAAAAAACCAGTCCGATCCGGTCCAAGACCGGGTACAAACCGGTCCGGTCTCAGACCGATCAAAAACAGTCCGATCTGGTCCGGTCCGGGTCTGGACCGGTGAACAGCTCTAAAGGAGGCAAAGAGGAAGAGGCACACAAGCGAATCACTACCTTGTATAACAATCAATGTAAAATGTCAATGGATTTTCAAGATAAGGCGGTCTATCAATTGAAATTCATGTCTGGAAGAGCATCATAAGGTAGTACTCATGAGAGCTGAAAACGTCGAGAAGGCAGCACATCACCATTAACAAAAGGATGACAGAAAAGCTATGTTACATGGACTTTTCATTTCATCTATAGTACCCATGTCGGACACTCAACACTCGGACATGGGTATAGCCAAAAACATGCTAAATTTTGCAATATCGTCGAGTCCGACACTTGGACACGTCCAGCCGAGTCCATGTAACATAGCAGAAAAGAGAACTGCAAAGAATTACTCAGTAGCTCAAACTCAACTCAACATCCAGGAAATTAATTGACACACACTACCACAGAAGAAAATTATACTATAAAAGTCCAAAAATTTGAGGTTCAACCTATATCAACAACGGACTTTCAAGATGAATTGTGAGTAGTTTCACTATCACAGGATTAGTAATCACAGAGACAAATGCTCATAAGTTCATAACAAACACAAAACGAAACGCAACACAAAAATAAAGTCACAATAGGTAATGATCGAGTGGATGATCATCATAAGCAAGTAAGTCCATATGAATATGATGCTACAAACATACCTATCATAACACACAAAACTTAACATAATAAGCAACATAAGCAAGTAAAAGTCTATATGATGCTACAAATTAAACATACATACGTATCAATTTCGAAAGTTTATGACGCTTGAAATTGAGTGCCGGGATGTGCATGGAGTTAGTAACAATAGCATTAGGATCCCCAGTTTGATCCCGAACCTTTTGCAACTCAGTTAGGTAAAACCGAACAGCGAGACGAGGCCAAACATCCATAATGTCATCAGGTAAAAGCTCCCATATACTCTCAGCAGTAACAACATTGGCATCACCACCCAAACTTTCAAGGATTTCATGAAATTTAACCACCAAATTCTTAGGCATTATTTCCGCAGGCGTCTCACCCCTTTTGAAGTCATACAGATATGCTTCCACCCACAAATTTTTATAATTAGGATCATGAGTCACACAAGTAATTGAAGTATGAATAGGATCCTCAAACTTGCTCATCTCTTCGATTACATGATCTTCATTGATTTTTCTGAGTTTACGACGATCTTGATTATCTTCAAACCCTAATCTCTTCATTGCTTTCGCAAATTTGATGTAATGAATACGCCTATCTCTCCTCAGGTCACAAAGTCTCTTAATTCTGTTGTAACTTTCATATTGAACATCCACGATCTGCTTGAATTCTTCAATTGATCTAAAATGTTTCATTATTTTGTGACTTTTCACCCCTTTCGCAATATAGGATTGCTTGTGCTTCTCTATTTCATTTTCTCTCTCATCTAATCTAACCCTTTTACCTCTCTTCTCCATTGTTATAGCATCCAATTTCTCATTCTCTTTCTCAATTTCTTTATCATAAGATCGAACCCTTTTGCCTGAATTCATCTCCATCGCCACTTCTCCGTTTCCTGTACCAGTTAACCATGCGTTTTGGCTGTTAAATAGAGCTATACTTAATACCACCATCACAATTAGTATTTAGCACCACTATTTGAGTGCATTTTCTCTTTTTACCCCTTTTTTGAAATACCCCATTTCACTTTCTCTCCTCCTTCCCTCTTCATTCTCTCTCCTCCTCCACCACCACCACCACAATGTACACCACCACCGCCACCACAACGAACATTACCACCGTCACGACAACTTACCTCATTGCACTATGTCGGGCAACCACGACCCCAAAGACTAAGAAGCCTTTTTTTCTTTTTTTTTTTTGCTTCGACAAAATACATGTTGCGCTGCGCTCAAGCGCAACGCAAGTCCTACGTTGCGCTTGAGCGCAACACAGGTCCTACACTGCGCTACAACGCAGCGCAACATATGTTTCCCTTTCTTTATTGTAATTATTATTATTATTATTATTATTATTATTATTATTATTATTATTATTATTATTATTATTATTATTATTATTATTATTATTATTATTATTATTATTATTATTCGGGCGAAAATAGCAAAAAAATAGGTTGCGCTGCGCTCGAGCGCGCTACACTCTAGCGCAGCACAATTCATTAATTCTGCTTTTTTTTTATCACCACAGAGGGTATTGTGCTGGGGCGGGGGAAAGTGAGACAATGACGTTTGGTCAAGAGTTGCGGTGGCTGGCGTGGTGGTGGCTGGCGTGATGGGTGTGGTTGTGGTGGTGGTGGTGGTGGTGGATGGGCTACGGTGGGCCCGAGTAATGGGCTGTTGAGGAGAGATAATAGGGAAGATGAGAGAGGGTGAGGTGAGAGAGACTAAGGGTATTTTGGTCAATCTATTATATTTGGTGATGGTAAATACTAAAAATGGTGGTGGTATTAATATGAATTGTTTAAATATTGAGAAACAGCAAATGTACACAAAATAGTGAGCAAGTCTCCATACTCACATACTGTATTTAGAAATGTAGGATTACTGAGTTAAAAAATAAGGGTAGGGTTACTGTATTTCTTGTGAGCAAAGTGACCCTTCCTTCTCTTAAAAGTTCTTGATCTCGTCCAGTTGTCCCACCGAAAATCACAATAACACTATTTTATACAAGTTTTTTACCAAAATAATAAGGAGAATCTCAATTGGTACCTACGTACGTACTTATGACTTTATTTTTGTGAATTTCAAATAAGTAGTATGTAGTACCCTTATATTTATGTCAAAAGTTTACTCAATGATCAATGCAAAAGTGATCGTCCTTACATTTGCTACAAAAATAATAATGTGGCATATTCTTTTTTGCCCAATAGTAGAGACCGGAGTGCGGTTGTTGCTAATTTGCATGTTATTGTAATTGTTTATAGTGCTAAACTGTTTATTTGTTGGTAATGACGCTACGCTGTTTATTTGTTGGTAATGAGTAATGACCGGTTAATGTTGCTGAATGTTGGCGGCTTGGTGCCATAAGGTGTTTTAGAGTTATACATAGAATACTAATAAAACAAACCAACAAAATAGGTGAGATTATCAAAGTTGAAAAAAAATAGGTTGAGTAGATCAAATCAAATCAGGGCAACCTAATTTTGTTACAAAAGGGTTAGGTTGGGTGGTTCAATTTATTGTCTAATCTAGATGACATGTAGGTTGGGTGAGGGCTGATCCGTTTATAGCTTACTCGAATCCGAATCAGACCCAACCTCATATGTTTGTCAAGCTTATTCACAAAGGCCATAAAAAAAATTGAACCCTCTCAAAGGTTGAGAGACAATATTCCTAATCACCAAAGCGTCTCTTAATTCCTCATTTGAATGCTAATATGATGTCGATTGTCTGTCCGATGTTAATGACATAGGACAATCTTAATTGCTTAAGCATGAAGTCCATGATAAAAATAAATCCCCTGATACATCAATACTCCGCTTTAATAGTGAGAAGTCAAGAAATGTGGAAAATTCCTATGAAAAAAAATCTTCCTTGTTAATTCTACTCAATCCTTTTCATAAAATCCTAAACGTTTACTTTTTCACGGTCTCCAATACACCACTTTATGAATATAAAAGTTATAAAAATATGATGTTTTGAAAGTACTTTTAAAAATGAATCTAACAAAAGTATTTTTATATTGTGGATCTTTATATATTTCATAAATTAGTGGTCAAAGTTTGTTAAGTTTGACCTTCAAAAAGTAAACGTTTAAAATTTATGAAACGGAGAGAGTATTTATTATTACAACAATTTTTATAATGTTGATAAGAACGACTCCTTCTAACTCATTCGCGGCCTAATCTATTTCGAATTGAAATACGCTAGGTGGTTAAAGTCTCCCAATCCCTAGTCTCTGTACCCAGCCCCAAATCAATTAGGTCAATTTCCAACTTTTGCTCCTTCTCATATTTCCCAAATCTTGAACTTAGAATCTTAAAAGGATTGATGCAAATGCTTCTTGGTTCCTTCTTTCTTAAATAGAGTAGTGTATTGTTACCAAAAACAAATAAATATTTAAATAAATAGTGTAGTGTGTTGACTCAAAAACTACCAAAAACTAGGGGTAAACCCGTGCTACGCACGGACGGTCAAATTGTCACTATAAATAAATACTCTATTCGTTTTAGAAAAACATTAACATTTATTTTTGCATGGTCTTCAATACACCACTTTGACCTTAAATAATTGTATTTATATGAATATGAAAAAAATATAATTTTCTGAAAGTACAATTTAAAATGAATCTAACCATAATACTTTTATATTGAAAATTCTTATATTTTTTCATAAATCAATGGTCAATGTTACCTTCAAAAAACAAATGTTATGGTTTTTGCGAAAAGGAGAGAGTATATATTATTTATTTTTCTTACAAATTTTTTGATTGTCTTTTCAAAATTATACAAATATATAGTCACCGTCAAACTATTACACATGTTATATTACTTGTGCTTTGACCCTCTAGTCACCTAACAGGCTAACATGTTATGGTACCCCTAATATATTACTCCCTCCATACCAAAAATAATATTACATGGGACTTTTCACGGTCTTCAAGACACTACTTTAACCACATATAACTTTTTTTATTATGATTATAAAAATTATAAATTTTTGATTTGTTTGAAAATACTATTTGAATGAATCTAGCAAAAGTAGATTTAAGTTGTAAAATCTTATAATTTTTCAAGGGGGTTGCTATACGTAAATCGCAAATTACTAAACGTAAATCCCCACTTCCCACAATACCCCTAAGTAATTTTCAGCCCTTTCTCTCTCTTCCTTCCTTTTCTCTCAATCAATTTTCACTCTCTCTCCCCCTGCATTGTTTTTTTTTCTTCTTCTGGGTGCTATTAAACATCATCATCATCGATCATCATAACATCGTCATCTGCACCTTCAGTTCAACATCATCATTATCATTATCATCATCATCATCATCATCATCATCATCATCATCATCATCATCATCAACATCGATCATCATCATTAAATCACCACCAGCAAGTCACCAACATCACAAACCACAACCACATACGATGGCAAAAAAAGAAAAAAAGAAGAGTGAAACCAAATACGCAGTCCACCGTCAAGACGACAACTCCCTCCCCTTCTGTCATCGCCTCATCGGGCCGGTGTGAACCCCTCCCCTGTCAGTCACCACCAACCTGCCCCCCATCGGCGACACCGCTTGCTCACCGCGACAGTTTCTCTCACCGTCGTTCGGCCCACCAGCCACCACCCATAAACCCTAATTAATAATTTAAAAAATTTCATTCTAATTCTAAAGTTTATCTGAATATATTAGCATTAATTTGGTCCAAAATATTGTTTCCATCAAAGGAATCATCCATATTAATGTAATTTACGTTTCTTTATGATAATTTGAGGGGATGATATTAGGGAGGATTGAGAGGAAAAAAAAAACAAGAAGGAAGGTGCTTTACAAATGTAAAGGGTATTGTGGGAAGTATTGGAAAAAAAATATTTGCGTTTAGTAAAATGGGATTTACGTTAAGCAATTCCGTTTTTCAATCCAAAGGTCAAAATTTGTTAACTTTGACTCCAAAAAGTCAAATGTGATGTTATTGTGGTCTAGAGGTAGTAATTTACAAATTGTGACTCCAATGTGACCCTTATCCCTTATCTGCCATATCTCAATTAATCACATGTCACTTTTTTAGGTGTATATGCTACTCACAAATATAAAACTTAATTAAATATGTAATACTTTTGTCATATAATCAAAGATTATCACATAAATTCAAGTCAACCGTCAATAACCTACACGCTTATACCAACTAATATAATTTTTTTATTAAATATTGGCAGGTTTGATCAAATTGTGGCTTAATATGTGTCTTCCTAAGTAGGTCATCTAAAAGTTAACAGACTAATAGGTGCAAAATAAAACAAAACAAAATAAAATTAGCTAAGATAGTATATTTATGATTATCTTATCATAAAAGATATTTAAATTCTATAAAAAAAAATTATTATTTATATTAATTTATGCATCTCACCAAAATGACCCGGAAATATTGTACATAAATAAATGATTGACCACTAATATTGTGCCGCTAAAATTGGCAATATGTCATATGCATAAACTGTCTCTATAAAGATAAAGAATAATAAGCAGGTGATTTATTGTCTAAATACATTACATGTACTTTTCCTATAAATATTTGTTGCATACGTAATCGACGCTTGTATCCACAAATATAGAATTAATAAAAAAAAAAGTGACTAAATGAATACCCTTTTTACATTACAATTATTCCATAATTTATTTTTTCGGATATAAATCCAAAAAGATTAGTCACTTATTCACATGTTACTTGTCAAACATCACTTGTAATGTACCCTGCCCTTAAACCTGTAAATATAAAACTTCATAAAAAAATGATGACTCTAAATGTGACTCCTGTCACCTTACCTATGCTTATTATCCCCCTAAAATTAGGCACGTATCACTTGTCATGCCATATTACTATTGCTAGCTCTTATACAATACCAGCAAATCACAATCATCAATCTCAATAAAAATGGTGACTCAAAACGCAATTGTTGTCACATAATCTACACGTATACCTACAAATAGGGGTTAGATGTACTTGCATATCCACAAATATAAAATTCAAAAAAATAATGGTGACCCAAATTATAGTACAAAAAAGGGGTCAAAGAGGTAACTCAAAATGCAACTCTTGTCACAGTACTTTCGCTTATCCTCACAAATATTAGTCGCATGTCAATTGGTCACTTGTGACATACCCGACCCACGAATAAACAAAAAATTTAGTTAAACGATATATAGTTTGTTCAAACTATTATTTAGCATGTGCACCTTTAATAGAAAACTAATAGGTAAAGTGCTAAAAAGCAAACCATTAAAGTTAATTTAAAGAAATGATAAACTAATATCTTTTATATTTATAGTATACAAATTCATATGATTAGATCATTTTTAATAATGTGTCTTTATTAATTTATATCATTAAGTACATAAATCATGCCAAAATTTTAATTCAAGCCATTGACCTTTCATTTTACTTGCATATTAATGTGAGTTAACTATTTAATTATAACCCCTCTCGCTCAAAATTTCTTTTTTAATTAATGACTTGGGTATAAGTCAACCGGAGAGTGACAGTTGTCACCTCACCAGCGCTTATACCCAAAAAATCTATATATACTAGATTTCGTGCCCGTGTGAAGTGTTAGGTTCCGCCCTTTACACCTTGTAATTTATTGCTTTCCTTTACTTTCCTTGTAATGTAACATGTCTCTAAGGCGCTTCCTGCGTGTTGACCATTGGACATGTCTTTAAGCTTTCTAGTTCTTTCCTAACATGTCTCTAAGGCGCTTCCTGCATGTCGACCCTTGGACATGTCTTTAAGCTTTCTAGTCTTTTTACTTTTAGGAGTAGATGTTGAGTATGAAAGTTATGCACTCTTGATGTCTACTCCTGTCATAATGAATAAAGCGCTAAGGACTCTTTATGGGGCAATCAGTCCTCCATATCGATGTATTGATGTCAATGCTTGTTGTTGTTAAACTGTATTGATTGCTTTCATCATCCAACCCCTCTCTCAAACTCCGTCTCTCCCTCACTCTCTTGTGTCCACGGACACCCCGAAGACGTTCCTTGTGTACGGCTGGCACTCTTGCCGCTAGGAGACAAGAGCGCGCCGCACGTCCCGCAACTTGAAAAGGCGGACCGTGACAGTTGGTATCAGAGCGCAACGAGAGAAGCACGCTCAGTGAAAGGTTGCTAGATTGAATTCGAAACCATGGCGACCATGGAAGAGCTAGAGAAACTTGTGATCGGATCGGATGCCCGGATCGATGCATTGGAGGACCAAGTGCATGATATATCCTCCGCAAGCTTGCGGGAGGAGTTCGACCACATCCACAATCAACTCCAAGTGTTGTGGGATCAGTGTGCTACGATCAACCGGGCCGTTGCTAGCGGTAGTGGTGGATCAGGGTCGAGACGGGTGAAGCCCCCTCAGCCCCGGACGTACAGTGGAGCCAGGGACTCCAAGGAAGTAGACAATTTTATCTTGGACCTAGAACAATACTTCCGAGTCAGTGGACTGGAAGAGGACCAGGAGGTCGACACCGCGGTCATGTACATAGTGGATGACGCGAAATTGTGGTGGCGTTCGAAGTATGCCGAGATCGAAGCCAAAACTCTGAAAATAGACACATGGGAAGAGTTCAAGAAAGAACTCAATGACCAGTTCTACCCGGAGAACACTGAGTTCATTGCCCGAAGGAAGTTAAAGACCATCAAGCACACGGGGACCATCCGAGACTATGTGAAAGAGTACTCAGCGTGCATGCTGGAGATCAGGGACATGAGCGACAAGGATCGTATGTTCAATTTCATCGATGGGCTGAAAGAGTGGGCTCAACGTGAGTTGAGCAGACAGAAGCTAGATAACTTGTTGGCCGCTATAAGCGTGGCCGAATGGCTCTTTGACAACCAGCTAGGGAAAGAGATCCCACCGAAGAAAGGGCCAACAGGGCCGAGTTCGATTGTGAACCGAGCAGCGTCAACGAGCTCCCAGACAGGCTCGAACAATGCTCGAAACTACAACGTGGGTAATTACAGTGGTGGAAATAATAGATATGGGAACGTTGGAGGAGGATCTCCTAGACCAGCACCCTACTGGCCCCCAGGTTCAACCTCGTCGTTCAATCGGACAGAAACGTCCACGGCAAGATGGTCGTCGAAGTTGAGTTGCTACAACTGCAAAGGGCCACACAAACACACCGAGTGCCCTCATCGAGACTTGAGTGCCCTCCAACAAAATCTATGTAAGATGTCTGTGGAGTCTGATGGCACCAACGAAGGAGAGACAAGCAGAAACAATGAAATGGATGAGGATGAGATACCACACATGGGAGCTGTTCATTTACTGGGCGCCCTGAGGGGTGATGAGACCTCTCTAAAACCCAAGTCGACTGAGCTCATGTACGTCGACGTAGTGATCAATGGCCGTAACACTCGAACAATGATTGACACGGGTGCCACCCATAACTTCGTGGCCAGCACGGAAGCAGAGAGATTGGGACTGAAGCTGGACCGCGCTGGCGGCAGCATGAAGGCCGCGAACTCGGCAGCAAGACCTATTCATGGAATTTCCAAGGGAGTCCTCACACGGATAGGGGAGTGGAGTGGTCGATTGGACCTTACTGTGACTCCACTAGATGATTTTAAGATGGTGTTGGGTATGGACTTCCTCCGCACGTCTAAAGCGGCGCCCATGCCCCATTTGAGTTCCTTGTTGGTGATGGATGACATCCCATGTCTTGTGAAAGCGTCGAACGCGAAGGTTGAGAATATACGGGAACAGATGCTCTCGTCAATGCAGTTTGAGAAGGGACTTAGAAGATGTGAACCGCCGTTCCTGGCCACTTTGTCGATGAAGGAAGATTGTAGGGATGAGAACACGCCTTCGGAGGTAGTGGAACTGCTTGAGGGATTCAAGGACATCTTACCCGATGATCTACCCCAAGTCCTCCCCCCTCGCCGATCCGTCGATCATCAGATCGAGTTGATCCCAGGAGCCGTGCCACCCGCTCGTAGCCCTTACAGGATGGCACCTCCCAAGCTGGCTGAACTGAGGAAACAGTTGGATAGTCTATTGAAGGGAGGATTCATCCAGCCGTCCAAAGCGCCCTATGGGGCTCCGGTGTTATTTCAGAAGAAGCAAGATGGAACTCTCCGGCTGTGTATTGACTATCGGGCACTCAACAAGTTGACGGTGAGGAATCAATATCGTATTCCGTTGATTGCTGACTTGTTCGATCAACTTGGCGATGCTGTGTACTTTACGAAGATTGATTTGAGGTTGGGGTACCATCAAGTTCGTATATCAGAAGGGGACGAGCCGAAGACATCTTGTGTGACGAGATATGGGGCTTTTGAGTGGTTAGTGATGCCCTTTGGACTGACGAACGCTCCTGCAACGTTTTGCACTTTGATGAACCATGTCTTCCATGGGTACTTGGATAAGTTCGTGGTGGTATACCTCGATGATATTGTGATCTACAGCAAGACCATGAGTGAACACCTGGAACAATTAAGACTTGTGTTCGAGAAGTTGCGCAAGCACCACCTCTTCGTGAAGTCTGAGAAGTGTTCGTTTGCACAAGACGAAATTAGTTTCCTTGCTCACTTTGTAGGAAAGGGGAAGATGCGCATGGATCCTAAGAAAGTCTCAGCCATTAAGTAGTGGCAACCTTCGAAGAATGTCTCTGAGCTCCGTTCCTTCCTTGGCCTTGCTAATTACTATCGGCGTTTCATTGCAGGGTATTCTGGTATTGTGGCTCCCCTCACAGACTTGCTCAAGAAGTGTGAAGGTTGGAATTGGGCCAAATCACAGAATGAGGCGTTCGAGTATTTGAAGAAGATGGTAACCAGGGAACTAGTGTTGGCTCTCCCTGATGTCACAAAACGTTTCAAGGTCGAGACCGATGCCTCAGACTTTGCCCTCGAGGGAGTTTTACTTCAAAAAGGGCACCCAGTTGCTTTTGAGAGCCGCAAGCTGAATGGGGCCGAGAGGCGGTATGCCGCTCAAGAGAAGGAGTTACTGGCAATTTTACATTGCTTAAGGGTCTGGAGACACTATCTTCTGGGTTCGAAATTCCTCGTTCGCACAGGCAACACCGCGGCGAGCCATTTCTTAACCCAACCGAGACTCACTGGTCAACAGGATCGGTGGCAAGAATCTCTTGCGGAATTTGATGTGGAGTTCACATACAGACCTGGGGTCAACAACAAGGTTGCGGACGCTCTCAGTCGTCGCGCCGACTTCGCTGCATTAAAGCAGATGGCTCACTTATCGACAAGTCATGTGGCCATTACAATCCGTGACCAGATCAAGCAGCATCTGGGTCAAGATACGATGGCGAAGACCATCGAACAACTCATTAAAGAAGGGAAGACGCAACGATTCTGGATAGAAGATGACCTTATCTTCACAAAGGAACATAGGTTGTATGTTCCCAGGGCCGAGGGCCTTCGGAGAAAATTGCTGAGTGAATGTCATGACACCCTCTGGGCAGGACATCCAGGGTGGCAACGAACATTGATCTTGTTAAAGCAAGGGTATTTCTGGCCCCAGATGAAGGATGATGTGATGAGCTATACTCGGACGTGTCTCGTGTGTCAACAAGACAAGCCAGATCGATTCAAGCCGGGTGGCTTGCTAAACCCGCTCGCAGTGCCGACTAGACCATGGGAGAGTGTCTCCATGGACTTCATTAATTGCTTACCGAAGGTCGGACCCTTGTCGGCGATCATGGTGATAGTGGACCGGTTCTCGAAGTATGCCACGTTCATCCCGATGCCGAAAGCAACCGGGGCAGAATAGACATCCGTCCTCTTCTTCAAACACATTGTCAAGTACTGGGGGCTGCCGGGTAGCATTGTGAGTGACCGAGATCCTTGGTTCACAGGCATCTTTTGGGGTGAACTCTTCAAGCTTCTTGGGTCAGAGGTAAACATGACTTCAGCGTACCATCTCCAGCCGGATGGACAGACAGAAAGGTTCAACGGGCTACTCGAAGAATACCTTTGACACTTCGTGAGCGCCAACCAGAGAGAATGGGTGAGACTGCTAGATGTAGCCCAACTCTGCTTCAATTCTCAGAAGAGCTCCTCATCCAACAGAAGTCCCTTCGAAGTTGTCACAGGACAACAACCTCTCCTACCACACACAGTGGATGATCACTACAAGGGACGAAGCAAGAAAGCCTATGATTTCACCAGAGAATGGAAGCAAAACACTGACATTGCTCGGAGTTACTTAGAAAAGGCTTCAAAACACATGAAGAAATGGGCTGATCAGAAGAGAAGTCCGCTAGAGTTCGAAGTGGGAGACCTAGTGATGGTGAAGATCCTCCCAGAGCAGATGCTGTTCCTTAGAGGAAGTGACAAGCGGTTGGTCCGCAAATATGAAGGCCCCATCCTTATCACAAAAAGGTTGGGCAAGACGGCTTACAAAGTGGAACCCCCGACTTGGATAAAAGTACACCTTGTCTTTCATGTGAGTCGCTTGAAGCCGTACCATGCAGATCCAGAGGACTCCGCCCGCAACATCTCACACCGGGCCAGCATCCGCACCAAGCCGTCCCCGACACTTGATGACTGAATCACGTCGCCGAGGACGTTGACAACTTTAGTGGGGGAGAATGTTAGGTTCCGCCCTTTACACCTTGTAATTTACTGCTTTCCTTTACTTTCCTTGTAATGTAACATGTCTCTAAGGCGTTTCTTGCGTGTTGACCCTTGGACATGTCTTTAAGCTTTCTAGTTCTTTCCTAACATGTCTCTAAGGCGCTTCCTGCGTGTCGACCATTGGACATGTCTTTAAGCTTTCTAGTCTTTTTACTTTTAGGAGTAGATGTTGAGTATGAAAGTTATGCTGTAACACCCCGAATTTTCTACTAAAATAAATAAGTAAAAAGAAATAGACTCGAGCCGAAAATCCGGCAGAGTTCCTTTTGTAAACACACTACCCAGCGTAATAAGGCTTATAAAAACCTGCTTAACAAAAATATAAAACAAAATCCAACAACCCAGCGGAAGACTCTAATAACATTCGGGGCGCTACCGCCACACTCACTCATACAAATGAGTGTAAGGCTCTTCAACTGAAAACTAATAATAACAATAATCTCAATATTAGTCTAGGTGGTCTATTTAATTACAACTTAATTATCTTAATAAAAGAACAAACTACTATTTTTTCGTGTACGTCTATCTGAAAGCGTTCCTCACTGACATCTGTATATAATGAACTTCGATCTGCAAAAATGTGAGAATTTGCAACGTCAGCAATGCTGGTAACTCACATCTAGCATGTAAAGCTCATTCTAAATTCAAATCAAGTCTAAACGTTTAAACATATTTCAGTTTGATCAATCAAGTAGCTAGATCATACAAACACGTTAACGTACTTTATCTGCATCTATATTTACCAAAGCTTTTGCACTAAGGATAACACCGTCAATCATAGCCAAAACATAAGTACTTAGCAATATTCACTTCAGATAACCTTCAGGTTATCTTGATAGCTTAAGATAGCTTTTATTATTAATCTTGCATTACTGAACTGGGCATATGATAGAGGTTCCTAGGGCCGCCGTATCTCGGGGGCGTTTAAACCCTTGACCACAACTGGGGGTCAAGCCACAACTGGGGGCCAAATGTGCTACACCTGCTGACCACAACTGGGGGTCATAGCCACAACTGGGGGCTAGGTCACAACTGGGGACCGCAGCTAAGCTCTGGGGACGTGTCCCATATAACACATCTGGAGTACCCATAGGTTCCTACTACCCAAAGCCATCTTCCACTTTACATTATTAGTACCTTTAGTAGCTTTTCATTTCTTTTGTATCTTATAACATTAACACAATACATCATATAATTACTCACATATTCACAGCTAGTTTGTATTAACAATCATATCAGCATTCTTTTTTTTTTTTCATATCTTATTTGAGATCTTAATAGCTCTTCATTTCTTTCCTCTCTTATGACGTTTTCACATCACATCATATACTTAGCTCATATCTTTATTCTTAAGCTTGTAACACAAGAGCACTTTAAGTATCATTTTCTCTTCTTTTATAACTCATTACTTTGCTCTGTAACATATTACAAAGCTTAAGACATAAGCTGGTCATTCTTTCATAATTAAAACATAGTTTCTGAACCTAGTTGGACAAGTATCTATAATCACATACATTACAAAAAATAAAATACTGAACACTTAAATTCAGCTCAAACAATTCTTGGAAAATAATGACCTGTATCTTGCCTATATATTCTAACATAGCTTCTAGCATAAATACTACCATCTGGAAAAAAACCAATTTGAGTCATTGCTCAACACACTTAAACACCTCATCTACTTATTACACTTTCTAACAAGCTTCTATGTTATGCATAAACAACTACTTGGACAGCATTTAGTTTCACAAATTAACTAACCAAAAGCCCAATTCTTCTCTGCTATTTAGCCCACATATCTAGTACTGACCAAATGCGAATTCTAGCAAAACACTACTACTGTGCATATAACAAGCTCCCCAAATTCATATAAAATATATTTTACTACTGCACATATCATAAATTTCCCCCAATTATCAAAGATAATTCAATTAACCCAACTACAGATAATTAGGCTCAAAACAAATGTAAAATGAACCCTACGTAGTAGATGTAGTTACCTCAATTGAATTTCAGCAATTAGGCCACACAAATCCTCCAATTCAATCCTCAAACATCCATCATATATGCATATAAACAAAATAGATAAATTAAAACCAAATTCATAAATTAAATGAATAAATACCAAAATCAATTTAGGGCTTAAGGTTTTTAGGGTACTTATCGAACAATAGGGGCAAGGGGCTGGCGAATTGGTCGAGCATCACCTACTAATGGTCGACAACCACCAAAACGACACAACAACAACAGCTAGACAGCAACAACAACAGCTAGACAGCAACAACAACAACATCATGCAATAGAGGAGAGAGAAGTGACGAAAACAGAGAACAAGAGAGAGCAGCAGCGAACTTCTTCGATCAACAGCACAGTAGCTTCCGTAGAAGTAGAGTTTTGGGAGGAAGAGCACGAACAAAGAAGATGGTGATGGTGACGGTGTCGAAATTGGTGAGGATGGTGGTGGTGGGTTATGCGTATAGTGAGAAGTAAAGAAGAAGAGTTTTTGAGCTGAAGAAAAAAATAAGGAGCCTCTAATAATAAGAATAAGGCGGTGGGAGCGGTTCTAGTTCAACCGACTCTCCTTGTTTCTTTTTTCTTTTCTTTTTTTTTTAAAGCCCAAAACACAATGTATAAATTTAAGAAAAACAACTAAACAAATAAATCAAACACACTTTTATCATAATTACTTCATTTTATAAATAAGTAAATCATTTTCTAAAATACAATAAATAT
Organism: Tetragonia tetragonoides; assembly: GCA_038025085.1. NCBI lineage: Eukaryota > Viridiplantae > Streptophyta > Magnoliopsida > Caryophyllales > Aizoaceae > Tetragonia > Tetragonia tetragonoides. The sequence continues at coordinate 45,437,626 of CM076139.1, forward strand.
TCGGGGTATTACATATGCACTCTTGATGTCTACTCCTGTCAGAATGAATAAAGCTCTAAGGACTCTTTATGGGGGAATCTGTCCTCCATATCGATGTATTGATGTCAATGCTTATTGTTGTTAAACTGTATTGATTGCTTTCATCATCCAACCCCTCTCTCAAACTCCGTCCCTCCCTCACTGTCTTGTGTCCACGGACACCCCGAAGATGTTCCTTGTGTACGGCTGGCACTCTTGCCGCTAGGAGACAAGAGCGCGCCGCACGTCCCGCAACTTGAAAAGGCGGACCGTGACACGATGCACGGGTTCTTGTTTATCATCCTTGGTTATTAGAATAAATATAATTTTTTTTTTAATCAAATCAATATGCAATATAATGTTTTAATAATAAGAGTAGCAAGGAAGAATAACAATCTTTTTTATCAACAAGAAAAACACATTTAACAAAGAAATTACAATTTTAGTGAATGTGTAATATAATTTTTTTTAGGATAATAAATATAATACTTATGTTACTTATTTTTTATTAAAATAAAACTATTTTTAATTTCTTTTTAATCATGATGCATTTATGGCTATTTATTACCTATTCAATGCTTGGTGAGAACTCGATCCGTGCGATGCACGGGTTCTTGTTTATCATGCACACTCTGTTATTAAAAGAAATATGATAAAATATTTTAATCATATCAATATATAAAGTTAAATAATAGGAGTAGCAAAGAACAATAATAATCTTTTTATCAAAAAAAATAATATATTTAACAAAGAAATTATATTTTTAGTGAATTTATAAAAAAAATAAATTAGAATAATAAATATAATACTTATGTTACTTATTTCTTATTAAAATAAAATAAAACTATTTTTAGTTTCTTTTTCATCACCATGCATTTATGGCTATTTATTACTTATTCAATGCTTGGTGAGAACTTAATTTTACATATATATATATATATATATATATATATATATATATATATATATATATATATATATATATATATATATATATATATATATATATATATATTGACTAGGAGGTTACCCGTGCTACGCACGAACTATCCTTTTATTACTATATTTTTAAAGTTTTAATATGCTTGGATAATTTTTTTTTTAATAATACAAATATATTTTTGAATGAAAATGGTGATAATAAAAAGTTATATATATCCTAAGTAATTGCCATATCTTCAAAAATATACTCCTTCCGTTTCATATTATAGGCATACTTTGACTTAGCACATAGATTAAGAAACTCTCAAATCCATAAAAAGTGATGATAAATTGACTATATAACCTTAAACTTAATTTCCAGAAATGAAAAATGGTAGGTGAAATTATCATGAAACAAAAGGGTAATTGGGAAGAACAACAATAAATGCTTCTTGAAAATTTAAACGCGCCTTACATTGTGAAACAAAATTGAATTAAAAAAAAGCCTTATATTGTTGAATTCACGGAAGGGATATATCACTGATCTGACAAAATAAGTAAATAATAATATCTATTATTGATCACATAACTTGCCATTGTACCTTTAATATAACTTAACAAACAGTCACTCTAAATGTGACCCTACTTGCCACTTTCTTTGATAGGTCATATTCTTGAAATTTTTAGTCACAGGTGATCAAAATGGTGATTATACTCTCAACCGATTTGTTTCGATCTGATTGTCCCTTAATATCATGTGTTTCGCTAATTAGAATTTGAAAGTTGAAAGTCGAAAGTCTAACCTTCTTTCGAATGGAAATAAAAAATATTACAAGGACTCACCACCTCAAACAAAATAAATAAATAAATTAATTTATCAAAATGTGATACTTGTGGTTACCTGTGCTTAGAGCTGGCAAAACCCGACCCGATCCGCATGACACCCAAAAATGTATCAACTGTCATTATCCGAAACCGGCCCGACACGACCCTACCTGATCCAACCCGACACTCGGCAGTATTCGTTCTCCGAAATGACCGAAATCGATAACACCCGACCCGAAGTTACCCGAAACCAAGTCTACCAGAAACCCAAGTAAATCCAAATTTATAATGACATAATATTCAAAATGATTGAAAAGGTATTAACTAAATATACATGTAGTCCTTATTATTGAAAATTTTCACATAAATTTCAGTTTTTCATATTATTTTTAACTTTATATGCTCTAAAATATGAATTAAACCTGACCTGATATGACCCGAAAACCAAACGAACCCGAACCTAACTTAACCGAAATCCGAACTAACCTGACTCGAGTTGACTCGTAACCCAACATCAGCATAAACCCGAATCAATCTGACTCAATCCAACCCGACCCGATTACTCTTCTGGCCCGATATAACCCGAATCTGAAGTGACCTGACCCAAACCCGACCCGCCCGATTTTCCAGCTCTACCTGTGCTTATACCCATCATCTCTAATGGTCAGTTTAATTTTCCTTAATGTGTGTTTCGTTAATAATTAGAATTTGAAAGTTGAAAGTCTAACCTTCTTTCGAATGAGAATAAAAAAATTTCGATGACTCACCATCTTAAAACAATATTACAAAATTAAAATTTATCAAGATGTGGTACTTGTAGTTACGTGCATCTATCCCCACAAATATTCATCATCTTTACCTAATTTGAATTTTTATTTTTATTTTTGAATGCAAATAGGATTTATTATAAACAACTAATAGTCAAATCTTAACATTCTTACATTAACTAATTAGTTAACAATTGAAAACATTAAAGTTGTACATTAATCCCATTTCAGATGGCACAAAATAAGAAATATGAACATACCATAGCAATTATTATACGATATTTATTTATGACAACTCATTACTCTCCATAACAAAAACAAAAAAGACAAAAAAAAAAAGTACCAATCATTATGTGACACTTCTCATGTTACGTGCGATCTTACAAATTGATATATTTTATTTTGAAGTAATTTTCATTTCCGATCCAATGAAGTAGCAGTTATAGTTATTTGGGTGGCGTACCCAAGTTATATTATTTTATAATTTTAAATAGTACGCTAATAAATATAAAACTCATAAAATTAATGCGCTTATATCATTATTGATTTACTAACTACGGAGTATATAACTTATGACAAATATATTAATCAAAGCAATTAATACTCCATATTAATTACTCTAATTTATGTTTAATAATTAATACTAGGCCATATTACCTCTTAAAAAAATAGAAAAAATATTTTAATTAATTACTTGGGTGAAGCGTTTTTCAAATCCAATCCAACGGTGTCAAAATTATAATTTTTTGACTTGCGTGACTAAAGTTATTTTATTTTGTAATTTGTAAATATGCTAATAAATATGTAATTAAGTCAACTAATGATAAACCATTAATGGTGGATGATGTGGTATGCTATGTGGCATGTTTGAGCTTACGTGTCGGCTTGCGTGTCATGGCCACACGACGTGGCTCGCATATGTGGCGTTCCACGTGTCGCCACCACACGAATAAGAACCCAGTTATATTAGAAAGTATTAAAAGACCCATTTATCTTTACTTTTTCTTGTCATCATTATTTTCCAACCTACTACTAACTCAAGCAAATAAGGAATTTTTATTTCAAAAGTAACTCTCATTAAACTTGGTGTAAAAAGAAGTGGGTAGGAGAAAAAAGAACAGAGGGAGTAGATTAGATCCGTACACAATGTATGCACTTTAGAGGCTCAAAAACCAGGAACGATCCTTGAGAAAAACAAGAATTAAAGTTCGGAGATGAAATTAAAGTCAGGGCCACTTTGAAAAAAGAAATTGACAAAATTGACTTGGGTTGACGATCACAGTGGTGTTTCGTACTGGAAAAGCCTTAAAATATAATTGAAGGACGACTGAGAGTCTTTGAGAGATGCTACAACTTCCTTACTTATTAAGTAAAACATCACATACATTCTCTCTCTGAACTCAGCACTGACAGATGAAATTCATGTGCTTCTCTCTCTCTTCTTGAAAGATTATGGTACGTTGCTGATTAATGTATGTGACCATCCCATCTTTTTGCTATGTTTTTATTTTCTGTGGTTTGCTTAAACAATTCAAGGGCTACAGTTTGAATCTTTTTTTTTTTTTTTTTTTTTTTGTGTGGGTATTTTTGTTCTGTGAAGATCATTGTGAATTGTTGTTCATAATCATATGGGCATCTGTTTTTGTTTTCTTGTTTGGTGTTTTGTTTTGATTTGATGGTACAATTGGATAAATGATGAATGTTTAATGGGGTTGAATTATGTGATTTGATTTTTTACTTGGTAGTTAATGGTGGGAAATTCTGTTGTGGATGGTTATAGTTGCTGAAATTGGAAATGGGTTATGTCATTTTTGCTTCACTTTGCTTTAATTTGGAGTACTTTTAGCAAATTTTTGACTTGGTCTTTGACAGTGACTCAAAGGAAATTGACTCAGGGTGCTTAAGGGTTGTTATGATTGTTAATATAGAGGTTGAGATTTGCTATCAGAACATGGTCTGGTGGTTGATACTGTGTCCAGTATAAGGGTTTCAAAAAAAAAAAAAAAAAAAAAAAAGCTTTTTAGGGTGCTGGCTGATTAACTGTTTTGTGTTCTTATTGGGCGTGAAGTAGTAGATTGTCAATGCATTTTCAATTAAACGTCTGACATAGCTTTTCTGCGTTTTCCCCCTACGCGGGAGCCTTGTCAGAGTTATTGGGATAATGTGTGGTATGATGTAGCTTGTAACATCATGCTAGACTGTATTATGCTTGGTTTGTAAGAGTTATGGCCATTTGGTACAAGGATAAATGTATAGGAAATGGTGATAGAGGATAAATGTATAGCTTAGTAATAGAGAGAGAAATCTGATGGGGCACTAACTCGATTACTTGTCGAATGAGTGGATTATGTAAAATTTACATATTAGTGGTTTAGTGAATAAACTAATCTAATATAGGGGGAATAGCCATAGTGTTCTGCGCTGCAATTTACCATGTTTCAATTTCAGAGAAGGCCATTGACAAGTATCTAAGTGATTAGTGTGGGGTTCATAGGACGAGGAACCTGTGTACATGCTTATGAAACATTTCCTCAACCAAGAGGTCCTGTGGCAATAGTGCTCCACTTCTCATACTCTGTCAGTGTTAATAGGATTAGCTTTGTTGCAAATATGTTATTGCTTCTTTCACCTAGTGTAAATTAGGATCCTATCTTTAGGATATTCAATAAATTTAGTAGTTTCCCTTGCCAATCAAACAAAGCAAAAACCAGTTGGCCCCTTTTATAGGATAATCCCGCAACAAAATGAATTAGGCGAATGTAAGCATCTAGTCACAGTGGCAAAAGCTTGAACATTGTAGTTGAAGCTCTATGTCATTCATAGTGGCATGTTCTGGCTGGGAATTCTATTCTCGGGACACGAGGCACCTGAATGATAGAGGTCATGTGATATGATGAGTGGCCCCTGTGAGAGGCACAAAATGCTTTCCATCCCCACCCTTCTGTATGTATGTTTGTTATCTTACTGTTAGAATTCACTCATGAAGTCATGATCTGTTATCAAGCATCAACTCATTAATATCCCTCTGTCAGTGGATGTTCATGCAACATATATCTGTTGGAAAGTACTCATGAATCAGAATATCTGTAAAGCTCAAATGCCAATTGAGTATATTTCTTTTCCCCTATATTCTTTGTTAAAACGCTTCCATTTTGACTTTAGTAGTATCATATGATTGAGTACGAATGTGTGTCTAATCCCTAACTTCCAATTGTGCAGTGAAATTGCTAGTTAAGATCGACTTGATGGGAAAGACAATTCAGGTGTCGGGTTTTCCTTCTACTGTGTCCCCAGACGCAGTGAAAACATATTTGGAGAAATATACAGGAGAAGAAACTGTTTATGCTCTGAAAATAAGGCAGTTCAAATCTGGTGGGAGAAGATCATATGCTATTGTGCAGTTCAAGAATGCCAGAGAGGCAGACATTATTCTGTCTCTGTCTTTACCGCCTAAGAAACTGTGGTATTACTCAAGCTATTTAAATGTTCGGGTGATGGAAAGGGATATTGTGCCCAAGCCAAGGACTTATCAGTATAGCATGACAGATGTAACATTGCATTTTGGATGTCAAGTATCAAATGAGAAGTTTCGTGGGTTCTGGAAAGGACGAAATGTTTCTCTATCATTTGGCTCTCGGATGAGAAAAATTTACTTCTTCTTGCGTAATGTTTATACAGAATATAAACTTGAGCTTTCTTATGAAAGTATTTGGCAGATTGAGCTACGACGTCCACGCAGTGATCACTCAAAGTATCTTCTAATTCAGGTTTTCCTGTCTCAAACTTGGTTGTCATATTAACTTATTTGCATGCTTATGATAGCCTGACAAAGATGTTTTCTTAAAAATGGGATTTGCCTAACTGCATATATGGTAGAGAACCCACCTGGAGTGGAACAAAATGGACAAAGTGACGGGTGCCCTCATGGTTTTGATGGCTCTAAGTTAGGATAAAATATATATATTATATTTCTTGAAAGTTTATGGAGTGAAAAATTCTTTGAGGACTAGGTTTTGTTGAAGTCTAAGCTTAGGAGAAACAGAGTATTCTAGACTACATACTAATGAGGAATGAAGCTTTCCTTTTCTTTTTTCCTTCTTCACGAATACCTTGAATAATGAGGTTGATAGCCAACCTCAATGGCATGTAATTAATTCTTGCCAAGTTCTATCAACCAGTTATCTGCTATTCTGGTGTCATTTTGTCTTTTTAATTTTGTGCATCTTTTTTGAAGAGTTAGAGGTATCTTGTAGGCTAACCCGGACTGGGTAGCTCAACTGGTGAGACCTCTGAGATTTGTTCCAGAGGTCCCAGGTTCAATCCTCCTCAGAGACACCGGAGGTTTTCCTGGTCAATAACTTCAGAGCCATGGGATTAGTCGGGCAAACCCCAGATACCCATGTTACTAAAAAAAAGAAGTCTCTAGTAGGCTTGTGTCTACAGTTCTAGTCTGTAACATAATTGCGTTGCAACTGCATGGAAAAGGGGGAAAAACAATTCAGGCAGGCATACTATTGAAGTATTTGCTTTGCTATTCCGTAATGCACATACCCTGCTAGAACATCTTGGTGGTCTTAGCTTCAGAAGTTAAGATCTTGGTATTATATTCCACAAAATCTTTCTACGGAAATCGACCACCGAACAATGAAGTAAAAAGGAAAGGTTTGGCATTCCTATGGCAACACACATTGAAAGATTCTCACTGACGTAACAAGTTTGCTTTAGTTTGAATTTTGGAATCATCATCAGTACATTTAGCCAGCTAATACAGCAACTCGAGAATGGCTATAAATAAACACCTAACAAGTGGGTGAAAAATAATATGAAAACAAATACATTGTTGAGTCTCTAATCTAGATGCTTTGTTCAGTATGAATAAATCTGATTACATTTTAAGATATAAGTGTAGTAGTAATTTCGGTGTGTTTCCTAAGGGGTAAATGGAAGTGCATGTCACATCAAACAGATTCCCATCTCTCAAAAACGGCTAATTTGGTCATCAGTAAGATGTTAGTTTAAAGATAAAGATGAGGATAAGCAATGCCAAAATGTTCTATCTTTTCCAAACATATTAGGAATGCGTCTTAAAACTTCCTAGTTTCTGTGTCTGATGAAGGAATCTAAAAAACCAACTAGATGTTTTTGGTAAGGGGACATTATGGCGAATACAAAGACTACGATGAATTCAAATGTTGAATTTGGTTTTCGTCTTCCGGGAACTAGAGATTTGTAACCATGTAGTGAATGTTATATTTGAGATGCTAAAAGTATCTGGACACAAGTATCATCGTATTATAAACCCTGATATGCTTGCTGGAGGTTCTTGATAACCTGGAGGTTATCATTGATGGCATGTCCCATTTGCGCAATTGACAATTTTCAAGTGAATGTGGTTGCACGCTTCTACTGATAGAAAGCGTCGCAGTTCCAGTTGTGATTACAATAATTCGTGGATAGTGAATAGTATTGATTTATTCATTCAAGAAGCTTCTTCTGCCAACCCATTTTATGCTTTTCTTGATTGTATGTGGGGTTTGGCTTCTCTGTGTGAAACATCTAAGGTTGCTTGCAGTCACAAAACTAGGGCCAACCTTTGTAGGCGTAAGATGCCTGGGCCAGATTTGAAAAGGGGTTACCACAGAATCTGACACGCAATCCTAAGTCTTCTTATTTCAAGCTGTGTGTATGAAAGAGGTATTCCTAGAGCTGTACTGCTTAAAAGTGCTGCTGCTTGTGGAACTTTGCTTCCCAACAGAAAGCTCTGCTTGCATGTGGTACTTCCCAACAGAAAACATATATGTCAAGAATCAGCTACTCAGCTGTGATACTAATTGTATGGATCACAAGTATACAAGCAAGAATCTGCAAGCCTGTTTGTTGTGGGCCAAGATATGTGAGCTAATTGCTTTGTACGGAGTAACTTGCCACTCAAAATTAGAAACTGGACCTCACACCTGAGTTCCTTCAAATGCAGTTGGTTAATTATTTATGCCCTTTTAATTGTTATCTCCACGCCTGTATGTGTACCGTGCATTAGAAACTCTGACAATCTTGCTTATTTGTAATTTTTCAGCTATTTGGGGTTCCTCGAATTTATGAGAAAGTCGAGCGCTCTTCTGGACAGCTCTTTGAAACTGATTTTTTCTGTGAGGTGCAAGATGATCAATGGGTCAGAACAACAGACTTCACCCAATCAAGTTGCATTGGACAGTCGTCAGTTTTATGTTTAGAGCTTCCAAATAACTGTCAACTTCCCAATTTTAAAGAACATTTTGCCTACTTTAAGGATGCTGATGGGCAATTCATTGTAGAGAGTGGCGTCACCTTCTCCCACAACGTGAAACTTGTTCCGATAGTGGGTCCTCCAAGAGGAATTGAGTTACCATTCAACATCTTGTTTAAGGTAAATTACTTGGTTCAAAATGGATGTCTTCCTGGGCCAAACTTAGATGTTTCTTTCTTCCGCATGGTTGATCCACTTAGAATTGATAAGCTCTGCATAGAATATGCACTTGAAAAACTTTATTACTTAAAGGAGTGCTGCTATGATCCAGTTGGATGGCTAAAAGAGCAGTACACTAAATACTTGGTATCTGTGAGACGTCCTGAGAAGCCGACTATTTCCTTAGATGCAGGATTGGTTTATGTACGCCGAATTCTAGTAACTCCGTGTAGGGTGTATTTTTGCGGCCCGGAGGTGAATGTTTCCAACAGAGTCCTGCGGCACTATCCTGATGATATAGATAATTTCCTTCGCATTTCCTTTGTTGATGAGGACCTGGAGAAAGTGCATTCAACAGTTTTATCTCCACGTATCTTGTCCGAACGTGCTGGCATTGAGAGACGAACTGAAATTGATCAAAGGATCCGTTTCACTCTCAGAAATGGAATACATATTGGTGATAAGAAGTTTGAGTTTCTGGCCTTTTCATCCAGTCAATTGCGGGAGAATTCTGCGTGGATGTTTGCTTCAAGACATGGACTGTCTGCTGCTGACATAAGAAATTGGATGGGTGATTTTAGAGATATCAGAAATGTAACAAAATATGCTGCCAGACTTGGTCAATCTTTCGGTTCATCCACTGAAACTCTCAGTGTTGCTTGGCATGAAGTTGAGATGATACCTGATGTAGAAAGAAATAACTATGTTTTCTCAGATGGAATTGGAAAAATGTCGGCTGACTTTGCTCGCAAAGTGGCGATAAAATGTGGTTACAAAAGCTCCAAACCTTCTGCTTTCCAAATTAGATATGGTGGATTTAAGGGTGTCGTGGCTGTTGATCCAACATCATCTAAAAAGTTGTCATTACGAAAGAGCATGTGCAAGTATAAATCACAGAATGACAAACTAGACGTGCTGGCATATAGCAAATATCAACCTTGTTATCTGAATCGTCAGTTGATTACACTATTGTCCACTCTTGGTGTAAGAGATCATGTATTTGAGAAGAAGCAGAGAGAAGCTTTAAATCAACTGGATGCCATCCTAACAGATCCACTGAAGGCACAAGAGGCACTCGAGCTTATGTGTCCAGGGGAGCTTACTAACATTCTCAAGGAAATGCTGAAATGTGGTTACAAGCCTGGTGCGGAACCGTTCCTGTCAATGATGCTACAAACTTTTCGTTCTTCGAAGTTGCAGGAATTGAGGACTAAATCAAGGATATTTCTCCCACGGGGTAGAGCAATGATGGGATGTCTTGATGAAACCAAAACATTAGAATATGGTCAGGTCTTCGTGCAAGTTTCTGGAGCAAGATTTAGGAGTGTTGGCAATGAACTCCTTACACACGTTGGCTCTGAAATTGAACCACGTGATTATGTTGTGAAGGGAAAAGTAGTAGTTGCAAAGAACCCCTGTCTGCATCCTGGTGATGTGCGTGTCCTGACAGCAGTAGACGTGCCTACTTTGCACCATATGGTTGATTGTGTCGTGTTTCCTCAGATGGGAAAGAGGTATATACAACTTTGTTGTATTTGATGGTCAACTAGTTTCAAGTACAAGTGTTTGAATTAAACCTATCTTTGCAATTCTGTAGATTTTTGCCTGTGGCTGTCCATTTATGATTCTTTGCGTAACATATGTGTGTTACTATGTGGAGTGATTACTACTTTTTAAAATTTTGGCATGTGAGGCCTTCCTTCTCACTCATTTTAAAACAGTACTGTGAAGAATAAGTAGTCCATCCCAGTTCCCCCCTACCCTAGAGGTTATTGCCAAAAAGAAGGCGTATTGGACCATAGCCGCCTCAAGAAAGCTATTGTAGTCCAAGCCTATATCCATTGGTAGTCCTTCAGTCTGCTAGTGAGACTACGAGAATTTGAACCTTAAGGTTGAATATAGGTGAAAATAGGCATGCCTTAAGCAATTAACTGAAAACACACTGAGCTCTTTAGTTGTACTGATGTCTATGTAGTTGCATCATTTTTGTAGCTACACGTGATCAGCTAATCTTTTGTAATCTATTTTATAATCCTATTTTTCATATATAAACTTTTTTCCTCTATGCAACCTGTAAGTGGGTAGTTGGTGTGTAGATACTGCATATAGCATATAGTTCTACTTTCCTTTTCACTGGAGCATATAAATCAATCGCATGTTGATTGTTCACAAAAAAGACAGCTGCCACTTGGCTTGGATCGCATGTTGATTGTTCACATAGTTATTGTTTATTGGCAGGCCTCACCCAAATGAATGTTCTGGGAGTGATTTGGATGGTGATATATACTTCGTTTGTTGGGACTCTGAGCTGGTACCATCTCGTCAAGTAGAGCCAATGGATTACTCTCCAGCGAAATGTGAGGAACTGGATCATGATGTTACCATTGAGGTTGTTTTCTGCCCTTTCTTACATTTTTGACAGTCTTTCCATGTTTTTTGATTTCCACTGACGTCTTAGTGATCACAAAGCATTTACAGTATGCTAATGGACTGTATATAGTTTGTGCCTTTGTGGTGGTAATTTTACATGTATAGTGTTGGCAATTTCTTGTCCGATTAGCTTATTTATGTTGCTGATTTAGGCTTTAGATGTTTGCTTTTTTATTTAACATAATAGGAAAAATATCAATGTCAGTTTTTGTTATTGATAAATACACTGAAGGTCAAATGCTTAATATATTGCTTTAACCTTTGTAGCCAATGTTTCTGAAATATTTTTAAAGTGAACTTATTGTCTACTTCCTTGCCTATTTAAAAACTTCTGTAATATAAAGTCACTTAATTAGGATTAGATAATCTAAAATAAAGGTATTTCGGTAATGTAGGTGAATTAGATGAAGGTACAAAGAAAGAGATTAGAACCCTAGATAAACAAAAGCAGCAATTCCAACACTACGCCTTAAACCACTCAGCCATCTCTCCTACATAATCTTATGATTATGACTCATTGTCCAACTGTTAGATTTGTATTCTTGCTGTATCAGAAAAGCATAAATGTCATACTAGGCCATGGTGGTGCTGTCAGATTATGTAGGGAACTCTTTTTGTGAAGTTATGATCATAACAAGAAAGCCTTGCTTGGCCATCTTTATAGTGGAATGTTGGAATCTATAGAGTCCGTTCAAAATTCACCTCCAGGTTAACATTCAACATTAGTAGTACTAGAATTGATCGGAAATATTTGCATTACTTATTCCTTAAGCAAAATATTTGTATTTATTATGTAAAAAGTCTACTTCAGCGTTCAGAATAGGCTATTAATGGACAAAATTCATACTTTTGAAGCCATATCTCACAGCTATGGCGTTTTAAACATCTGACAGAATCTATGACATTTATATGATGCGGCTAAGTTTTCTCAACCCCTTCTTTACCTTTCTCGAAATTTTGCTCACAGGTGTCTTAGATCTGTTCTTTACATAGCAAACCTTTCCATTGTTGTTCTGTTTGCTTCATGAGTTTAGAAATCAGAACTTTCTGTGGGACAGGCCTATGAGGAATCTTCATGTATCCTATAAGCCAGAAGGCCCAGAATTCATTCTTTTAATTGCTTCCTTGTCCATAGTAACACTATTTAATCTAGTGTTTGATGTGATCTGGTTTACTGTTTGTGAACAATGCTTCAGGTCTGAGGTTGTTTTCATGAACATTGTTTTGTTTTGTTTGTTTGTTTGTTTGTTTGTTTGTTTGTTGTGAACGTCAATCAGGCAACTAATTGCCGCAAGATAATTAAAAAAATACATTTTGTTTAACGTTCTTTTTTGTGTTAATTCACTACTCCAGTGAGCTGAACAATGTTTTCGTTTGTGGTTAATTCTATACCCATTCGCGCCGCTACGCAGGAAGTCACGGAGTACTTTGCCAACTATATTATCAATGACAGCTTAGGGATCATTGCAAATGCGCATGTCGCTTTTGCGGATAAAGAGCCTACAAAAGCTATGAGTGACCCTTGTATGGAGCTTGCAAAACTCTTTTCAGTTGCTGTTGACTTCCCTAAAACTGGGGTGCCAGCAGTTATACCACCAAGCCTCCATGTCAAAGAATATCCTGATTTTATGGAAAAGCCTGACAAACCGACCTATATATCTGTTAATGTGATAGGCAAGCTGTTCCGGGAAGTGATGGAAAGATCCCCACAGGCCACCTTGATTGAAACATTCACCCGTGAGATTGCTAAGCGGTCTTATGACCCTGATATGGAATATGATGGTTTTGAAGATCATCTTGCTGATGCTTACTATTACAAAAGTCAGTACGACTACAAGCTTGGGAACCTGATGGATTATTATGGGATTAAAACTGAGGCAGAAATTCTGAGTGGAAATATCATGAGAATGTCCAAGTCCTTTGATAGGAGGAAGGACGCAGAAGCTATTACTATGGCTGTCAGGTCTTTGAGGAAGGAAGCTAGGGCATGGTTCAATGAAAAAGGGAGCGATTCGAGCTCAGAAGCCGACAATATGTACGAAAAGGCATCAGCTTGGTATTATGTCACGTACCACCCAAGCTACTGGGGAACGTACGATGAGGGGATGAATCGAGACCATTATCTTAGCTTCCCGTGGTGTGTGTATGACCGGTTGATCACCATCAAGAAGAACAGAATGAGTTTCAGGTCTTCAGATCTTTCATCACTCGAGCGTCAATTTGGCTATGGATTCCGTTTGAACTGAGTTGAGTTGCTGCCTTATGATTGTTATTATTCACCATTCTCTACCCTCCATTATGTACATATATACATACCTTCTACCTGTAGTTATTCTAGTTCTAGGTACTGGTGTGAGTGGTTTGCTGCTGTGTTATTCTCACATTAGAAGCATCTTTGTCAATATTTGGCTTCAAAGGCTCAAAGCGAGCGCGGCTTGGGACATGATGCCTGGCTGCTGTATCAGGTTCATCGAGGTGGAACTGCAAGAGATGCTTCCTGTGAGTTGTGATCCTACTAAATTTCAGGAACTCTGGTCAATAGATTTTTCGATGTTATATAGCACTCGATCTTTTTCTTTTCCTTTTGTTGGTTCAATTATTGTCTTTGTAAATATTCTAATGCAACTTTGAAGGTTTGATCTTGAAACCCCTCTATTTAGCCTGAGGCCCTACACTTCAGTTATGGCATGCAATATGGTATTACCAGGAGTAGAAGCATATATAGCTGTATACTATTGTCCATGCATGGTTCAAATTTGATATAAGTGAACTTATCTTAACTGAACTTGACTATCTGAACCGAAGTGATAGTAACATGTGATAGAAAAGTATATTGTAGAACTTAACTTACTTTTTCTTACTCCTCAAAATTTAATCAAACGCGCCTACCGGGTAAAATGAAAGGAACACACATCATTCATCCAATTAAGATGAGTATCAAAAATAACAAAACGAACGGAAAAAAAAAAAAAAAAAAAAAAAAAACTATATTATTTGTAGTGGGTATCTATCTTTATCCTTCCATTATTTGGATTAGAGGATCTCCCTCAACTCTTTTAAGGCCTACCCCCGGGAAAAAAGAGAATTTCTATTCGCAGGTCAAAGTTCCTGTGCTTTGCGAAGTATGTTCAATTTGCATCATTAAGTATATATATATATATATATATATATATATATATATATATATATATATATATATATATATATATATATATATATATATATATATATATATGCATTTCTACAAGGAAATCTCGCATGAAAAGTCCATTTTTCCTCACAAGCCTATTCCTCCCGCTTCTCCTTATCTCTATTTTCCGCTTTTAAGAAGCTCAAAACACTTCTTAGGAGGCCTAAAAAAAGAAGCTCTAATTTGATGTTTCTACGTTTGGGGCTTTTGGGGTCCTAAATGGTGTTTTAAACATTGTGGAATTTGAAAATGGGGGTGAAGAGGTGGTGGAGACTTAGAATGGTTTGTGAGGAAAAATAAGAGAACAAGTAAAAAATACTCAAAAAAGCAAAAAATAAAAATAAAAATAAAAAATAAAAAGTAAAAAATACTCACAAGTCAGACCAACCATGCTCTAAATAACATAAAAAGTGTTATACCAATTACGAAAGCAGTATATATCGTAACCATAATACTTTTGGTAACTACCACAATCAAATCAGTTTTATCCATAATGTAATAGTGGTACATAATACCCCAACTTTGTACTTGATAGTTGATACATTTGTTTTTTATTTTATTTTGCTCTTCAACTTTGTACTAAATAGAGCCTAACATATGGTGGTTATTAAGGTCTTGTAATAATAATGGAGAAACGAGTTCGATGATGGAATTCCACAATCGATCCCCTCATTCTGGATATTGATTGAATTGTAGCTTTCGCATAATTGCATGTTATTGAGTGCCTAAGATTACACAGAAACTAGGTGGAGACGTTGACATGACTACAAAAATTTTGTTTTTTTTCTTTTTTTTTTTCTCGTTTCGTTTAACCATAAGTTCACCTTGAGTTTTTTGGGCCCAAATTCATCATGTTCGTACCGGATCGATCCATTGGAGGAGCAAAGTGTGCGCTCCCAACAAATACTCACTCCGGTCCATGGAAATCTTTACATTTGAGAATAGCACAAAGACCAGGAGAAAACATTTGGCCACAATTGTTCCAGTAGTTTATCTATTCGTAAAATTCGAACATTCAACATTGCTTAAAAGATGAGAATGTTGAACCACTAACACGAACCACTTGTTAGTGGACTAAAAAAAAGATGGGCATGGTGTTCCTATCATATTGTGTCACTTTCCTTATTCGGTTCCCCATGCTTTCTTGTTTTCCAAATGGGTGTTGCTTCTCGGAAAATATGGAAGTTGAACACTTAAACTTGTGTCTTCTCCACATTAGTCAGCAAGTTCATCATCATACATACAAATGCTTCTCAGCTTTAAGCCTATTTAGATTCAGGCATTCAGCCTAAATCTTGTCATTTCTATAAATGTTTCGATTAAATCCAAGTGTTCTCCACTAATCTCAATGAAAACGGGCCAATTTGCAAATAGATATTTGGTTCTTTGATTGCATTAATTTACAATACAAGAATAAAGGCACATAGTAACACACCCATAGTATAATGCAATGCTTATGGTTATTTTTTGGCTCATTAATGCTTATGGTTATTGGGAAAGGAGGACGGGAGTCCAAATGGTGGCTTTATCATATAAATTTGTAAATTAATCAATTTAATTAAAAGTCTAAACTGACTCATATGGTCGTATACTCGTATTTTGTGTTGAAAAATCCTATTGAGAAAAAGAGCTCTCAAGATTTGAACACAGGTCCTCAACTACTCAAGGTAATCTCGTTTAAATACCATGTGAAAGAACCAATTTAACCAAAAGTTTAAACTAATGCTTGGAGGTTAATCAATGTTATATTCCTTAATAAAGTTTTATATTCGTTACAATTTTCCTTAATAAAGTATAAGATGATGGTTAGAGTTTAGTAAATGTTATATACGTTAATAAAGCCTAAGTTGATTGTTGGAGGCAATCGATATTACATTTTTTAAATATACTAGATTTCGTGCCCGTGCGATGCACAGGTTTTTGTTCATCATCCTCTGTTATTAGAATCAATATAATAATAAATATTTAATCACATCAATATATAATGTTGAATAATAGGAGTAGCAAGGAACAATAATAATCACATTTAACAAAGAAATTACATTTTTAGTGAATAAATAATAAATATAATACTTATGTTACTTTTTTTATTAAAATAAAAAAAAACTATTTTTGATTTCTTTTTAATCACCCATGTATTTAAGACTATTTATTATTTATTCAATGCCACCTTGGTGAGAACTCAATTATACATATATATATATATATATATATATATATATACTAGATTTCGTGCCCATGCGATGCACGGGTTATTGTTTATCATCCTTAGTTATTAGAATAAATATAATAAAAAAAATTTAATCAAATCAATATACAATATACTAAATTTTTATAATATGAGTAGCAAGGAATAATAATAATAATCTTTTTATCAACAAAAAATAAATATTTAACAAAGAAATTACATTTTTAGTAAATGTATAATACAATTTTTTTAGGATAATAAATATAATACTTATGTTACTTATGTTTTATTAAAAAATAAAACTATATTTTAATTTCTTTTTAATCATTCATGCATTTATGACTATTTATTACCTATTCAATACTTGGTGAGAACTCAATTTTACATATATATATATATATATATTGATTTTGTGCCCATGCAATGCACGGGTTCTTGTTTATCATCCTTAGTTATTAGAATAAATATAATAAAAAAAATTTAATCAAATCAATATACAATATACTAAATTTTTATAATATGAGTAGCAAGGAATAATAATAATCTTTTTATCAACAAAAAAGAAATATTTAACAAAAAAATTATATTTTTAGTAAATGTATAATATAACTTTTTTAGGATAATAAATATAATACTTATGTTACTTATGTTTTATTAAAAAATAAAACTATATTTTAATTTCTTTTTAATCATTTATGCATTTACGACTATTTATTACCTATTCAATACTTGGTGAGAACTCAATTTTACATATATATATTGATATTGATAAAATAAAAGTATTTTTGATTTCTTTTTAATCACCCATGCATTTATGACTATTTATTAAATATTCAATGCCACCTTGGTGAGAACTCAATTATATATATATATATATATATATATATATATATATATATATATATATATATATATATATATATATATATATATATATATATATATATATATATATATATATATATATATATATACTTGAGTTTGGAGTGGGTAGCAGAATGGCGCACTTCCAATTGTTCCCAACCCCATAATGATATGGGTTCATGTTTACTTTGCCATTTTAAAAAACAAACACTATCCCTATACTAAAATTTCAGAGTTCTAGTGTATTTGATTATGAAATTATTAAAAATTGATGTTTAAATTATAAAATTTAAGAAAAAAATACTTTTTGTGATGAAACTTCAACAATGTAATCAACAAAAACTAATCGCGCCAAAAAAAAAAGTAAAACACAGATTTTTATATGAGGCGACCTCAATGTGAGGAGTCTTAAATAAGCATGACGTTATATTTGGTTATAGAGAGATGACCACACATGTTGAGCCATTCGTCCCATTGTAAAAATAAAAATACACTATTCTAACAAAAAAAAAAGGTTGATCCTTCTGTGGAGGATTGATTTGTTCAAGAATTCACATCTAAAAAAAATAAAATTAAGAGAGAGAGAGAGAGAGTTGATGGTAGATGTCCAGTGGAGTGGAGGTCAATTTGAAGACCTTGTAGACTTGTGGTACCATTGTTTAGTTAAGAATAGCTAAAAGCGCATTTAAAGAGGTCTTCCTTGTTATCCGGTGAAGTATACAGTTCTTCGCCATTGAACGAAAGAGACCACACTTAGATTCGGGTGCGTTCGTGTGGATTGATTAGATTGTTGGCACTCACTTTTCCTTCTTTTTTTTTTTCTTTTTCTTTTTTGGGGTGCGTGGTTGGCATGGCACACAATTGTTTGAGCATTGTTTTCCATAATTGTGTGTTTTTTCCACTTGCATGATAATTGGTTATGAGTTCTTTTTTATTTTTTTCACTGATTCTCACTTACTTGGGTAATATTCTGTCACTGATTTTCACCGATTCGGTAAGGTCTTGCCGCTAATTTCCACTGGTCCTTTCACTGATTTTCACTAATTCAGTAAGGTCCTGTCACTGATTTTGTGAGTAGGAATGTGGGTCATATCACTGATTTTTACTGATTGGTAAGGTCCTGCCACTGATTCTCACTGATTCAGTAAGGTCTTGCCACTGATTCCCACTGATTGGGTAAGGTCTTGCCACTAATTTTTACTGATTGGATAAGGTCCAATAAGTAAAAAAAACACACTCTTAGTGATCTATATTTTATTTCACAATTAAGCTTCAATTTAATGAAAAGAACACACCGAATTTTTAAATTCCTACATAAACCGAATCAAAGTGAACAAAATGGATACTTAACCAAAGTAAAAATAAACAGAGACCAATTCAGTTCGATTCATTAAGTTCAATTTAGTTCATTTCGGTTCAACTTTACTCAGTGTAAAACAAAATATCATTTTCTTCTTCTTCTTCTTATACTTTAGGGTACGCCGATTTTTTCATCAGTTTCAACTTCACCTTTAGTTTAATGATGTCAATCAAACAACCATTAAAGGAATTGACTTTAGCTAAACTTATATTAACTGAATTGAACTGAACTTATCTAAGACTATTGAATTGACAATAAAATGTGAACGGAAAAAAAAAATCAAGTAAAATAAACTTAATTACCTTAATTGAAATTAAAACATATTGAGTACGTTAAAAAGAATACACCCTAAGCTAAATGTTATGCACATGGACTGCAAGTAATTGATGAATATCTCTTTTGGAGTAGACAAAATAAAACTTGTACTTTTTCATGTTTAAAACCTTAATCACACAATAACACCAAAACTAAATGTTGGGAATATTATTATTATTTTTGGTTCACAACCAAGGATATCCATCGTCAATCACAGTAACTATATTTTTGCGTTGACTTGTAGGCACCTTAAAAGGTGAGACAATTGGCCAAAGAATTGAAAGTTGCTCCATGCCCAAAACGAGATTCGAACTTTCAACCTTGATTAAAAATAGATGAGTCTCTGATCCACACCTCCTTGATTCATGTTGGGAGCATTATGAGTATACATGAGATGTACATATGAAGGAGTTAAAGAGTGAGCTAAGATATGTACCATTTCGACTTTCGTAATCATTGAGTAAGCTCGTGCGTCCACTACTCGGGTGATCAACAACATGACTAGGAACGATTGACATCCATTAATAATTACCTTTCGATTCCACTCATTTTATAGTAATTGTATGTATAGGATTTCAATGAAGAGCGGCATACTTTTTTGAACTGGAAAAAGTTGGAATAATGTAATGAAATATGTTCTACGAAGTACTCATATCAAGTTTCCGAGCAAAATGAAGAGCAAACATCAACACCTTCAACAGATTTCATAGCACAAAATTAGCAAATGTTAATTAATACCCACAAACTCCAATATTCAACAAAAACTCCAACAAGTTTCTGAGCAAATTGTGCAGCAAATATTTTAATTTCCGCAAACATTAACACTTTCAACAAATTTAATAACACAAAATTAGCAAATTAATTTCCACCAACTCCAATATTTAAGCAAAAAGACTGCAACTTCCTTTAACAAGTTCCACCAAGAATATGCCAAAATTGTCAAACCCAATTAACAAACAATTACTCTTCTGAAGAGACATCGTGAGTGTGATGGCCAAAATTATTATGTATTATTTTTTTTTCATCAAGTGTCACTTTTTGTATCACTTTTCTTTTTTTTATAGAGGCTTTATATATATAGTTTATACTACCTTTTTTTTTAGTAGCACACTATTATATCCTACGCTAAAGTATTACATTTTTGCTCACATATACCGCTTTTATATGCGGTTGCATAAATGACATTGCTTCATTCGAATTTTTGCCATTTTTACTAACACATTTCATGCTAGTTAATAGGGAATATTAGAGGTCAAGAATGTAATTGTACTCTGTAAACCTCTGTAACCTTAATAGTATAAATATAAGCGTCAGGGCTCCCATATTGGTTTAGCCATTCATCATTAATTCTGTTCATGGTACCAGAGCTAGAGTCCTA
The DNA here is from genome assembly GCA_038025085.1 of Tetragonia tetragonoides. Classification (NCBI taxonomy): domain Eukaryota; kingdom Viridiplantae; phylum Streptophyta; class Magnoliopsida; order Caryophyllales; family Aizoaceae; genus Tetragonia; species Tetragonia tetragonoides. Next base: position 45,458,324 of record CM076139.1, read on the forward strand.
GCCCTAAATATTATTTTTCCGCTTCTCTGCCGTGTCTATCACTTCTCTCGGCAAAACCCCTAGGCGACTCTCATGGCTAATGAACGTTCCTCCTCATCTTCCCCTTCTTCATCCTCTGCCATGACTGAATCCCAAACTACTGCCATGACCGAATCACAATTCTCTGTTCCTCAAATTGTGGTTGCAATCGTTCCTGTCTCCTTTAGTACTGCAGCCACGTTCCCTCAAACACAATCTCTCACTCATGGTTTTCCACCACCTCCACCCTTCTCTATACACCAACCTGTCTCACAACATCCAAGTATGAAATCTAGCCGAAACAAAACTCTCGTGTTGCCACCCGCTTCATAGTCAATCGTGAGCAAGGGGAAAGAACACGTCAGCGGAAGACTATAGGGATTGACAACAGCAGATCACGCGGTAGCAGGGGTTGGCACTTGGTGGTCGGCGAAGGCAGGAGTGCAGGCGGCAGACGGCGGTCGGCGGCGGCAGTAGTGCAGGCGGCAGACGACGATCTGCGGCGATAGGACTGCAGGCGGCAAACGACAGAGTTGGGGACGTGTGAACCTGACGTGATCTGAGTTTTGAAGTGGGGTAGAAATTAAGATCAAAAATCCATATTTAGTGGTGGAGATCAACAGAATTGAATTTAATGTAGGAAACTAAAAACTAATTTGTGTGGGTTGTAAAAAAAAAAGAAGAGTAGTCCGTCGGATGGAATATGGTTTAAGACCTCCATACGGCGGCTTAGCGGAAGCTTGGATTTTAGGCTACCAGGAAAGTAGCTGCTCTGATACCATGTGAAATAATAGAATGCTTGATTATTATTGATGTAATCGATCCCTATTTATAGGTGGGAGTCCTAATGTTATGGAAACTCTAGATTACACAATCTCTATAATATATGCTAATTTAGAATAATATTCCTAACAGTACTAGAATAATATTCCTAACAATACTAAAATAATATTCCCTAACACTAGTATAATTTTATTGTACATTGCTGATCGGTATAATGTTTTTATTTTTATTTTTCTCGTCTCGGTGTTGTAATGTTATTGTTAAAGATGAAAATATATGCCGGACTCATTAAACCTAATTTACATAATACTTTTGGAGAAACCAATTTCTTATTTACAAATCCCGCGAATATTTTCATTTTTTTCATAATATTTACAATTTCATATTTGTATGTTATAATGTCAATTGTGACTAGGGCATCCATTCTATCCTAATCTCGGGAATATGTACTTCCAAATATATAAACATGTATTTTCAGGACCAAGTAAACATAAAGTTCAAAAAAACAACAAGAGGAGTACATACACGGATACATCCAAGATCACACAAAAAATTACGTGAATGGGTACCCACGTGTGTATGAGATGATGTATGGCGTTACGTCCTTACTGACTGCCACGCTGGATGAGGTTTTAATTTACTTGTTTGTTGCGTCTTCTACACTTGATTAGTATTAATTTTTTATGGTTAAGATGAATTAAGGCTTTTAATAAGCATATATCCACCTACCTTCCATAAACGAGAAAAAAAAACAGAAAAAAAGAACATTATCCACCTGGGGACAGCACAAAGGTTCCACCGCAGGTCACGCCATACGTCCACATGAAAGCGGCTCCTTTTGACATAGCACGGGTATTTAAGATTTGATTGACTAATTTCATGGGTCTTGAAATTAACGATCAAGAAAATGGCTTGTGGTTTTAAGTTGAGAGTCAACTTAAACTTAGGACCTCTAAAGCAAATCTCATAAGTATTACCAACTGAACTAACCCCTCAGGGTTGAAAGCAGCCCCTTTTAAACCAGTCATCAAGTTAATAACGAGGTCTAAGCACTCAATATTTGGTTATTTGGAAATTAGGTCTTAGGGTGTGTTCTTTAGAGCTTATCTGGTCATGTAAGTTTCACTCAATTCATCAGTTGTTATTTTGGGTTAGTTTAGTGGTGATATCGAGTTAGTTTAGTGGTGTTAATTCAATTTGGTAGTGTTCAAACCAAAAACATACTTATTCGCTCACATATTACTAAGTGGTTTAATTTATTTCAATGATGTTTGGTTAAGTTTAGTGATGTCATATTAAGGCTAATATTGGAGTGTTCTGATCGAGTTTTGAACAAAGTTGGGAAGGCAATTCAGTTAAGATAATTAGATAACCAATCATGTTCAATTCATAAAGGTGTGTTTTTTCCACTTATTTAAAACCAGTTTAGTTCGATTTAATTTATTGATTTTCAGTTTAGTGACATAAATTTTCTCACATATTATTATTTAATTTAGTAGTGTTCCATTCAGTTTATTTTAATTAATAAAAGATAACACACCCTAAGTTTGTAGAGGAGCGTAAATAGATGCCTCCGAGCACGATCAACACGAGGCATGACATGACCATCACGCCTTTAACAAGGCACGAGCGCGGAGGAAGCACAAGCACAAATGAGCGGGCTTGAGCCTGGATTTTGTAGATGAAGCACGATCGACACGACCTGACATGATATGACAAAAAATTAAATAATATATGGAAAAGGTTTAGGCAGACGGCCACGACAAGAATTCTGATCGAGTTTTGAACAAAGTTGGGAAGGCAATTCAGTTAAGATAATTAGATTACCAATCATGTTCAATTCATAAGGGTATATTTTTTTCCACTTATTTAAAACCAGTTTAGTTTGATTTAATTTATTGATTTTCAGTTTAGTGACATAAATTTTCTCACATATTATTATTTAATTTAGTAGTGTTCCATCCAGTTCATTTTAATTAATAAAAGAGAACACACCCTAAGTTTGTAGAGGAGCGTAAATAGATACCTCCGAGCACGATCAACATGAGGCATGACATGACCCTCACACCTTTAATAAGGCACGAGCGCGGAGGAAGCACTAGCACAAATAAGCGGGCTTGAGCCTGAATTTTGTAGATGAAGCACGATCAACACGACCTGACATGATGTGACAAAAAATTAAATAATATATGGAAAAAGTTTAGGCACACGGCCACGACAAGAATTCTGATCGAGTTTTGAACAAAGTTGGGAAGGCAATTCAGTTGAGATAATTAGATAACCAATCATGTTCAATTCATAAAGGTGTGTTTTTTTCACTTATTTAAAACCAGATTAGTTCGATTTAATTTATTGATTTTCAGTTTAGTGACATAAATTTTCTCACATATTATTATTTAATTTAGTAGTGTTCCATTCAGTTCATTTTAATTAATAAAAGAGAACACACCCTAAGTTTGTAGAGGAGCGTAAATAGTTGCCTCCGAGCACAATCAACACGAGGCATGACATGACCCTCACGCCTTTAACAAGGTATGAGCGCGGAGGAAGCACTAGCACAAATGAACGGGCTTGAGCCTGAATTTTGTAGATGAAGAACGATCGACACGACCTGATATGATGTGACAAAAAATTAAATAATATATGCAAAAAGTTTAGGCACACGGCCACGACAAGACACATGTACAAGGATGTGTATGGCCTAGGTTTACATTTTGGATGAGCCCGTAAAGCACAACACGAAGCACGCCAATTATAAATACGAGTGTACGACCATGCACGACGATACTATTATAAAATACGAGAACACGACACGAACATGACCCAAATACGACCCAAACACAACACGAAACCATTCATTGGAATAGTAAATTAGGTTCCAGGCCATCATTTAGAAGAAACAAAATAAGAAATAGGATTGACGGTTACTTCACTTACAATAACTTTAATACTTCCTAAACCGGAAATAAAGTTCAAGTGCTGTACTAAAAAATCTGCAGAACCACTTCTACGACTTTTACTTGAGACCAAGAAAAGAAAAAATGGAGAATCAACTAGACGAATCTAACAATGCCAAATTTGGACCCATCATAATCACATACTAGTATTATATTTATTTATTTCTTTAATCTCTTTTTTTCCCTCTCGCTACTCTCTTCTTTGTACTCTGTAAACCAAAACTCGGTTTGCAAAACTGAGAAATCGTCATTAGTGACGCTAACACACTTCAAGTCAACCATGATCCTCTCACCCACCTTCAATTTTCACATGCTCTCATTAAAACACGAAACGTTTTTATTTCTAACATATTTAATTATTTTGACACGTATTGCATTTAAACATTTGTTAATTACTCTTTAGTTAACTAATGAAATCTAATGAAATCTTGGCCTAGTGGTCAAACTTAAACAAAAATTGTTAAGTGAAAAGTATGTTATTGCTAAATTAAGAGACGTTGAGATATTGAAAACTTAGGGCACGTTCTTTTCGCCTTTTTTTTACTGAAATTATCTGCACAATATTGAACTGAACTAAAATTTACTGAAGTGAACTGAATTTTTCTGAATTGAACGTATTTTTACTGAATCAACAATTACAAAGAGTAAAATTGTACTTTAGTTTATCGAATCAAGCTGAATTTTTCTGAACTGAAATAAATTTTCCTGAACTAATGAACTAAAATTTACTGAATACTTCAAGGAAGAGTTGAAGAGGACAGAGCCTTATTCACCCGTTCCCAATTATATATGCGTAGGAATATCTTTGATATCACAAACATTCTCTTTAATGAGCTGAATTTGTATGGTAATAGAGGAGGATTCAATCCCGTCTTTACACCCTTATTAATCCACATGGTGCGAAACTTAAAAGAGGCATTTGTGTGCAATGAGGTAATTTAACGTATTATCGAGGAATTACTAATTCCCTCAAAAAAAAAAAAAAACAATTATCATTTTTTTAATTGAAACCTCCTTTCCCTTTTATTTTAGGTGAAGTTAGGAGAACGAGCCTTTAAATTGTCACCCTTACATTTTTAAAAGTCACTAGTTATTTCTTCAAAGTTATAATTTCATTATGAAATATTCAGTAAATTTTAGTTCAAATTAATATACTTAAGTAGAAGTTCACTCCATTAAAATAAGTTCAGTTTGGTGAAAACAAAGTAGAACTTTACTTCTTATTATATCATATTTATTATAAAAAAGTTCAGTTCAACAAATTCTCGTTAAACTTAATACAACTGTTATAAGTTTAGGAAAAAAAAGGTGATGAGAATGGAACTTATCGTCACATCCAAATAGTTTATTGGCACCCTCCTCAGTTAGACCGCTTCACCATTATAAAGGGTTGTATACTTGTATAAGAGTATTTGTTCTTTATTTATTCTTCATAAATATAAAATATAGAACAAAATGTCATACGACAAAACCTCCCCTAGATACAGGAAACTAACATCTAATGAGCTATAAATAAGACCCCCCTGCGATCTAACTCTCATCCTGTCACATAGAAAGAGTCCAAAACCCGACATTTTAGTTTTCAACAATTTTTTTATAAAAATTGTCATACATACTTTTAATTTGGTCCAATCTCAAAACCAAGAAACATCAGTTAAGAACTTTCTGGGCTCATTTAATTTATCATCTTTCTTTCTAGTTTCTCTCTCTTTGTTTTTCTTTCTCCTCCTAAGAAAATGGGGGAGAAGGACAAAGCTATGGAGCTCTCAAAGAAGAAAACGGGTACGGGTACTGGGTCAATATGGACCATTTTCATGCATGCTGATAGCGTAGATTTGCTTTTGATGGTACTTGGATTGCTTGGAGCTATTGGAGATGGGTTAACATTGCCTTTGACATTGTTTGTCACTAGTAAGTTGATGAACAACATTGGTGGTAGTTCCAACTTCAATGATCCTACTTCTTTTACTCAGAACGTCAACAAGGTACGCTGTTTTTTCGTGTTTGGATTCTCTAGAGTTCTTACGAAGTTTTTCCTTTCTCTATCTCTCACTTTTAACTACCTATTTTTCAATAAACGACCATCTCTAATTTAAGGCCGGGATTCCAAAAGCCCTCTGTAATCTAGTGATGAAAGAGAGGGAAAATCTAAAGAAAGAACTACAGATGATCCATCCGTTCCCTTCTTGTTTTCCTCTGTGTGTCTATCATCCATAATATTTTTTTCTCAACAATTTGTTTTTTAAAAACTTTTGGGTTATTAAGCAGGCAATTCTTTTCTCTTTTTTGTATTTTGTATTTGGTTTAGGTGAAGCACAAAGGTGTGGGAGATAGAAGACGATTTTGAATCATGTCTCGAAGTATCAACTAAATTAGTTGACATTTGAGATATTTCCCAAAGTACCAGCTAAATTAGTTGACATTTAAAATATTTTAGCAGTTAGTTTAATTGGTATAGTTTCTAGGATATCCGTCTATAATAATAACCTTCATGTGAACCGAAAGTAATTAGTAAATTTCACACAAAAGATTTGTGCAAAAAAAAAAAAAAGAAAAAGGGAGCTCATTTAATTATTACTACTCCTATGATTTATGAAAAATCACGACATTCATTTATATTTAATTAATTAATTAATATATTTTGGGTATTTTTGGTGGCAGAATGCAGCAATGCTGTGTATAGTGGCGGCAGGAGCATGGATTGTTTCTTTCCTAGGTGGGTGCACCGTTGGTCCCCCGTTTTTCCTTTTAACTGTCAAATAATGATCAAGCATTCACTAATAACCTGGGAAATAAATGCATGTTTATCTAGAATTTTAATAAATTTCAGAGCAATAGAATTTTTATTTTATTTATTAATAAATTAAAGATATTCAATTACACAAAAACTCGTATAAGGCGGTTTTAATGTGAGGCACCTCAAACAAGCATGACATCCCCTGAAAAAAAAAAACAAAAAAAAAAAACAAGCATGATGTTAACAGAGGTGCGTGACCTCCTGTTGAGGCGGCCTCATAAGAGACCCATTGATTTTAATTTTTCATTTTAATTATTTGTTGTTAATTATCTTCAATAATGTTTTATTATGATTTTATTTTAGAGGGATATTGTTGGACAAGGACAGCTGAAAGGCAAGCAGCAAGAATGAGATACAGATACTTAAAAGCAGTATTACGGCAAGATGTAGGATACTTTGATTTGCATGTCGCCAGCACTTCTGAAGTGATTACCAGCGTTTCCAGTGATAGCCTTACCATTCAAGATGTCATAAGTGAAAAGGTAAATCTTATACATTTTATATTTTAGTGCAAGGAAGCCATCTTCTTGAATAATTTGGAGACTCGATTTTAAGTCATTCCGGAATAAGTGAGTGGGGATGCGTCACAGACAACGCTATCCACCCTAAGCTCGGTTAATAAAAATTCATATATATGAAGTGCGGCTTCATGCATGATACATGATATCTGTGAGCGAAAATGTGATACTGCAAAAAAAAAAATAATAATAATAATAATAAAATAATATCTTATAAATGAGGCCGCCTTATAAGAGATTTTTCGCGTTGGGTAAAACTTGTACATAAGCTACCTAGTTATGCATGCGCTGTCTCATGATCTTGCCACTTATTATACTCGTATAATTATGGTGTGCTGTTCTGCTGGCTGGTGGCTCGTGATTTTGATCTTAAGCTAGCTAGGTGTTGGCTAGCAAGCACTGATTAGGCACTGCTTTAATAATGTCAATATTGTTCGACTCAAAAGTCGAAACTCGTCTTCATTATGTTGAGGAAACAAAATTATGGCACTAACTTTTTTTCCTGTATACCAGGTGCATTGTCACCCTTGATTTTCTCATTGTTCTCTTTTCATTTATTGGCAGTAAATATTTGTCCCTTAGTTTTTTTGATATGATTCTTCACCCACGATCTTTTTTTTATAATATATTTGTTTAATAAAGAATCTGCTTTCATTAAAGCTTTAAGTAGAGTAAATACTATCCATTATTGACCTTTTTTCAAACGTTTTTCATCTAGACTATCAAGTTTAACAAAAAAATGAGATACCAAATCAGATCAGGATGAGACAAATAAAATACTAACAAAATGTAATGAAGTTCATTTTGTACGATAGCTAATTTGATCAATTTGAACTGTCAAAGAAAATTTAGGATACATGTGCGTGTAGGATACATGTGCGTGTGTAGATTAACTCGTCTTCATTATGTAGGATACATGTGCGTGTGTAGATTAACTATTAATTAAGTAGGTGTTAAAGAAAATTTATTTATGAATGTATATAAAATTCCTTTGAGGACAAATAATACAATTAGTTATGGTAATTAGTAATGGGTATGCTGATGCGATGTTCAATTCAGTTCAAATAATAACGAATCACTAAATAGTGATGATGATAAATAATTAATTGTTGCTATTGTATTCAACTATTGTTAGGTACCAAATTTTGTGATGAACACATCAACCTTCATAGGAAGCTACGTAACAGCATTTGCACTACTTTGGAAACTAGCACTAGTTGGTTTCCCCTTCATAATTCTCCTAATAATTCCGGGCTTAATGTACGGCCGGATATTAATGGGACTAGCTAGGAAGCTAGCCGTGGAATACACCATCGCCGGCAACATTGCAGAGCAAGCAATTTCGTCGATAAGAACGGTTTATGCCTTTGTAGGAGAGAGCAAGACCATGGATAAGTTCTCGGCCGCCTTGGAAGGGTAAGTTAAGCTCGGACTTAAACAAGGATTGGCTAGGGTGTAGCGATTGGTAGCAATGGTGTAACGTTCGTGGTTTGGGCGTTTAATTCTTGGTATGGAAGTAAACTTGTTATGTATCATGGTGCACAAGGTGGTACAGTCTTTGTTGTTGGTGCTGCCCTTGCCGTTGGAGGATTGTAAGTTTCCAACTAAACCACTCATAATTTCTCTTTATAATTTTTTTGATTAGCATGTGTTAGTTCAATAAATCACTTACGTTGAGGTCGCCTCATGTCCTCATACGAATTTTTGTGGTGTTCGTAATGATTTTCTAATCAAAGAAAAGAACTAGAATACTTGGATCGCAAAATTTATCTGGGACGGTCGCAATTGAAGATAATGTTATCATTAATAAATAAAAAAAACCATTTTTTTTATTAATAAATGTAGAAATGGGTCAAAGTCTAACTAGTACATCAACTAATCAATTTAATCAGCCTTGGAAAAAGCAGTGTCATCTTTAATGAATCACGTTTCTGGCTGCTCTTAATAACATATAGGATATACCAACCTTATGAAAGAAACACAACTTTTTGAGCGGAAATTATGCCGATGTAGACATACACTTGCCACGTATTTGCTTTCAGCCCATTTAAAGTTTAAACTAAACATGAGACAATGCTTTATCCAAAGTTAATTAAAATGGCCAATGAGGTCTTGAGTCTTGACCACCTAGTGGTAAAGACTGAGACTGAGGCTCTAGGTACAATTTATTCACGTTCAAATTTTACCGTTCCGATTGTATGTAAATTTATTATATTGGTCGTTGTGTCTCCTTTAAAACCAAAAAATTGATTAAAATGATCATGAAAAATCACAATGGATAAAAATAGCAATAGCTTGTAAAGATAAGACTCCACTCTTTCAATTAAAGTTATTGTCTTTATTCCCCTCAATTGATTTCTTAAGACTATAGTAAACTAGTACTATTAATTGTTCAAACATATCAAAATAGTAATCGAATTTAGGCATTATAAATCCAAAAACATTGGAATATTTGTGTCCAACATATGCATAGTTGGGTTTATCAATGTTAAATTCTACAATGATTGGGATTAAAAATTGCGGAAAATGGGTTAGTTGCATCCACTTTTTCCATATAATAAAATTGAAATTACATTATCTTCGAATAACCTTGAATGGGGATGAATAGCGCAGTAACCAGATTTCTAGTGTCAAAAACTAGCCATCCATGGCCATGGTGGAGCAACAGTGCTGGTTGATGAATTTTCTGATAGTATCTTCTAGGGTGTCATGACCTTCTGCCTGTCTTTAGTAGGCTGCCAATTTTGGGAATTCTAACTTTTTAAAATTTTGGAAAATTCGATTGCTCAAACAGATAACAATAGTAGTGGTAAGAGAATCCTCTTTTTCATCTTTGTAGAGTATTTCTTACCCAATTCTACTACTGTAACTCTGGCAGGTATGTCAGGAATTTGGTCTAAAGTGCCATCATGATTGGCAAAGATGGGGAATACTGGAATAGTTTTATCTTTATTCCTGTTTTTGAAATCTAAAAGTCAGTTTTATACTATTGCAAAATCATGAGATACATACAGACATTATTCATACCACACTTTCAAGTTCCAGCTTGATGATCGATAATGTGATTCAGGGACGACCACAATAATAAATAGAAAAAAAAAACAATATACAACTGCGTAAAATATTTTCTACCCTTTCATTCTGTAAGGGGAGTGCATAGGGTTGGGGATGACTATGACCTACTTAGGCCCTTATAATCCTTCGTCCATAATGTCATTGTGAATTTACATTGTGATCAGTTGATCACCCCTTTCGTTTCACTTTCTAGTAAAGGTTGAAAAACCTCACTAATTAATAATTATCGACGGGTAATCCGGACTTGTTTAGCCTTGAAAAATGTACAAGAAGTAAACAAAATTTTCTAATCTGATGATTAGTAGGATACAACTAGAAACAGAATAACATGTCACTTACTAACCTGTCCTGTGCGCATATTGTAGCGTAATTGGTGGGAATCGTGTTATGTGGTTCTAGTAATAACCCAATTTCAAATCATTGCGTGTATTTTAGACCTTAATTATAAATGTACTAGACATTTATCCCTCTTTTCAATTCACTTTTTATTCTTACTGCAAAAACAAAATAGTTTACTACAAGTACATTTTAAATGTAGTTATAAACAATCATCACACATTTCCGTTGTTAAATTTTCCTGATATGCACTGGTACAGATCTCTTGGTTCAAGTCTATCAAACCTCAAATACTTCTCAGAAGCTGCTTCAGCAGGAGAAAGAATAATGGCAGTAATAAAAAGAGTACCAACGACAGATTCGGAGAACATGGAGGGTATAACCTTAAAGGATATCACAGGCGACGTCGAATTCAAGCAAGTCGAATTTGCATACCCATCAAGGCCAGAATCCATAATCTTTAAAAACTTCTCTCTCCAAGTTCCTGCAGGAAAGACGGTCGCATTAGTTGGGGGAAGTGGGTCAGGTAAATCCACTGCAGTTGCTCTGTTACAAAGGTTTTATGACCCACTTGGTGGTGAAATACTGTTAGATGGTGTTGCTATTGATAAACTCCAACTTAAATGGTTGAGGTCACAAATGGGACTTGTTAGCCAAGAACCAGCACTTTTTGCTACCACTATTAAGGAGAACATACTTTTTGGTAAAGAAGATGCTTCTATTGAAGAGGTTGTTGAAGCTGCTAAAGCATCTAATGCTCATAATTTTATTAGCAAATTGCCTCAGGGCTATGATACTCAGGTATATATGCCATTTCTGTTTATGCATATTGACCAATTGATTAAGTTTTTGATTCTTATGTACATACATACTGGTTGTCTAACTAGAATTTTATTCAGATCAAGTAATTGATCACTATAATATACTCTAATCGTACTTTATCACGGCTACCATACATGAAAAATGGCACCTGCAAAAAGAAAAGTGATATTTTTGACCACCTCATAAATAAAATTGCATCGTAAAAGCATTACTAGAATGAGACATAAAACCATTAGTTAGAATGTCATCTTTATTTAGATGATACATTCATCTTGAGATGAGCACAAAAATTATTGTATAAGACAAATTCATCGTGAGATGACTGTTTTTGAACAAAAAGTGTTACTTTTTCACTAAAAAGTATCAAAATAAAAAAAGTTACATTTTCAATAGATAGTGTTATTTTTTATTGTTATAGCATGACATGATCTTATACAAGACATTCTATTACAGGTTGGGGAAAGAGGAGTTCAAATGTCAGGAGGACAAAAGTAAAGAATAGCAATAGCAAGAGCTATAATCAAGAAACCACGTATCCTCCTCTTAGATGAAGCAACAAGTGCATTAGATTCCGAGTCCGAAAGAGTTGTACAAGATGCCTTAGACATGGCAGCCGTGGGCCGAACCACGATCATAATCGCCCACCGTCTCTCCACCATCCGCAACGCAGACACCATAGCCGTCATCCAAAATGGTCAAGTCATGGAGATAGGCTCCCACGATGAGCTAATCCGTCTTGAAAATGGTCTCTACACCTCCCTAGTCCGTTTACAACAGACCGAAAAATACTCTTATTCTAAGGATGACAAAGTTTATCTTACCCTGCAACCTCTTATAGCTTCAACAATGCTGAGGCCAAATATAGCTCAAGTGGCCGTAGGCTCTCAATGGTTAGTCGTTCGAGTTCAGCTAACTCGGTTGGATCAACTCATGATCACTCAGTACATGAACTCGAAAACGACCAATCTAATAAGTTGCCAGTGCCATCATTTAAGCGGCTATTGGCCATGAATTTACCAGAATGGTAACATGCTATTGTAGGATGTGTAAGTGCAATGCTATTTGGCGCGGTTCAACCAGTTTATTCATTCGCAATGGGGTCGATGATATCGGTGTATTTCTTGCAAGATAGTGCAGAGATTAAGAGATAAACTACGATTTACGCTTCTTGTTTTTTTAGGATTGGCTGTGTTCTCTTTGTTGGTGAATATTGGACAGCATTACAGTTTTGCATACATGGGTGAGTACTTGACTAAGAGGGTTAGAGAAATAATGGTGTCTAAGATACTTACTTTTGAAGTTGGGTGGTTTGATCAAGATGAAAATGCTACTGGTGCTGTTTGCTCTAGGCTTGCCAAGGATGCCAATGTGGTAAGTTTTACCAACTTCTTCTTACTTCAAGCTCAATTTCGTATACGATATACCCCGCGGTTTGTCCTGGACTTGTTAAGGTTTTCAAGATACAACTTTGACCACTGATTTCTATTCAAAATATATCCTGAAGTTTCATAACAATGTTTGAAATGACGCCAACATTAGTATATTCTAAGAAATAATTGTAATAGAAGATATGAATTTTAAGTCTAATGATTGATGTCTTTTAAGAAGACGTCTTCTGTAGTTAAAAAAAAATATAAAAACTGTAGTAATAATCTATAATAAAAGACGCTCAGTTGTAGTAAAAAATAATCTGCCACGTAGGACGAGAAGACGTCTTCTAATAATACATGTATCATTGCTTGAAAAAATTAATATACAATAATAATCATTTTAAATTAGTAGAGTATTTTGAGACATGTTGATAAAACGAATGATTTAGACATATTGCCATATCCTCCACTTACAAACATGAAGTAGTTGGGTAGTAAGTAACTCATGTCAAACATGTCAAAGTGATGCATGTGTATTGGGAACCACATAAGCTACTACTCCATCTAGATACTCTTAATCTGTTTATTATTGTCTGGCTTAATTAACAAATGAGTCTAAAACATGTTCCTGTCATGGTCGGTTAATTACTTGATTAATTAAACTTCGATATACTAATTTGCGTCATGGCTTACAGTATGGGTGGCTTAAATTGCAAATAATTATTTTAGTGACAGAGTACACATATGCTAAAGTTAACTCTTGTGAGTTTTGATGTTTTCAATTATAGAAAGGGAATGGTGAGTTTGTTGAATATTGTTATAGCAATACTTCCCCGTTGGGCAAGGGCATCACATTTAGTACAAGCCTAACTAGATTCTGTTCTAAGGTCAACTTTAAAGGCCATGATTGTAAGGGGTATGGTGAATAGATAAGGAAAAGGGAATTAAGAATTTCCACTTGTGTGTGTGCTTGGTTCAAGTTTTTCTTATCTCCTTCCCCCAGTTTGGGAATGAGCCAAAATCAAATATTTGAATGCATTTTTTTTTTTTTTTTTTACATTTACACATTAGACTCGTGGAGTCATTCTAAACCACAGAATATCCTTTTCCTACCTCAGCTTTGGGGCTTCAAATCCCTTGGGGTTATCTAGCATAACTAGTAAATTTTTGAACTACTTATTTTTCTATGCTTCATGGGTAGTCCCATGTCTCATGTCATGGGTACCCAATTGGGTACACCAATGCAAATTCTTTAATTGTCTGTTTGGATAAGCCAATTTGATTTCAAATTCTACAATTGGCCCAAATTGACTGTTTGGATAACCAATAATTTGGTGATTGTGAATTGGGTCAAATTCAAGATCGATTTTATAACCCTTGAAAACTTGAATTCTAAATTCACAGATTAAATTCTAAATTCACAGATTAAGTCCAAATTTCAAATTCAGCCTACTATATTTCTCTCTCTCCCCTCCCCAAAAACCACGACACCTTTTTTTTCTAAAAACAAAAACCACGACACCTCTCTCTCCTCACCTTGCGATCTGAACGCTTCAATGGTTCATCCATGACGGACATCTAGGATTCTGACTCCCCTCCCTCCCTCTCCTCTCTTTCCCCTCTGTGGCTTCGAAATTGAGCAATATGCAAAACTACTTTTGGTGCTTGAACTAGGGTTAGGGTTTCAAAATGGCAATTGATGATTGTAGCGTCGCATATATCGATTATTGTTGCCGATCCTTAATTCTATCTCTTCAATATGGAACTCCATTAACGATGCTCAACTCCTCTATCTCTCAAGGTCATCATTCTACTCATTGTCGATTTCGATCGACGGTTTTATCACTTCTTCCTTTTCATCGATTTCGTTGTTGCAAGATTTGATTTCAAGATTTGGGGATTTTGTCAATGAATTTTATTTCGTTTCGAGCTTCTGATTTCGTTGGGCAATTGATTATGCTAGGTTATTTGTATCATATGAACATCGATGGAGTATCTTAGGTTTTCATAGGGTTTGATTTTAATTTTTATGAATTCCACTGTTGTCTAGAGCTACGATTTTCTTCTATGGTTTAATTTAATGAAGTTTAGTTTTTTATTACCTTAGTTTTTAATCATCTTTGTTATGACTACAAATCAAATTTGAAATCTCATTAACTCTCCCAAATAGAGAATTTGAATTTAGAAATGCTGGAATTGAAATTTCATGTTTTGCCAAATAGTGGAGTTGAATCTAAATTGCAAAATTTCAAATTCCAAAATTGAATTCATGGTATTCAAATCAAATATGGGTATCCAAACACACTCTAAGTTAATTGTGGGATTTAAAAGAAGTGGGCTATATCTATAAAATCAAGTGGTATAATTTTAAATTTCGGGTGGGATACCTAGGTGGATACTCATGAGAGCAGCCAAATTTTGGGTATTTATTTATTTAGTTATTTGGTTACTCTCTGAGTTTGCAACTAATAGAAAAACATTGTGTTTGGGCTTTTGGCAGGTAAGATCCTTGGTAGGTGATCGAGTGGCTCTAGTGGTCCAAACCATTTCCGCTGTTGTCGTAGCATTCACAATGGGCCTGATTATTGCTTGGAGGCTAGCCATTGTCATGATAGCAGTCCAACCCTTGATCATAATATACTTCTACACAAGACGAGTTCTTCTCAAGAGCATGTCTTCAAAGGCCATGAAGGCCCAAGATGAGAGTAGTAAGTTAGCTGCCGAAGCTGTATCCAATCTCCGAACCATCACCGCCTTCTCGTCCCAAGCCCGAATCCTCACAATGCTCAAAAAACCCAAGAAGGCCCACGAAAGGAGAGCATTCGACAATCATGGTACGCGGGCATTGGGCTTGGTAGCTCTCAATGCATCAACATTTGTAGTTGGGCCATGGATTTTTGGTATGGTGGTGAGCTTATATCTCAAGGGTACATTACTGCTAAGGAATTGTTTGAGACCTTTATGATCCTAGTGAGCACAGGTCGGGTCATAGCTGATGCTGGGAGTATGACTACGGACCTTGCTAAGGGTTCTGAGGCTGTAGGGTCGGTTTTTGCGGTCTTGGACCGTGTAACTCAAATTGAGCCCGATGACCTTGAAGGGTATAAGCCTGATAAAATAACGGGCCATGTTGAGCTTCGGGATGTGGACTTCTCGTACCCGGCTAGGCCCGATGTTATGATCTTTAAGGGCTTCTCTATCAACATTGAGGCCGGGAAATCCACTGCTTTGGTGGGCCAAAGTGGGTCAGGAAAATCCACTATCATTGGGCTGATTGAAAGGTTTTATGATCCACTTAAGGGGGTTGTTAAAATAGATGGACATGACATAAGAACATACAACCTTAGATCCTTAAGGAAGCATGTAGCTCTAGTGAGCCAAGAACCTACATTATTTGCTGGGAGTATCAAAGAGAACATAATCTATGGAGCTGGTGACGATGTTGATGAATCAGAAATCGTCGAGGCAGTAAAAGCAGCCAATGCACACGATTTCATTTCGGGATTAAAAGAAGGGTACGAGACATCGTGTGGAGACAGAGGAGTTCAACTATCAGGAGGACAAAAGCAAAGGATAGCAATTGCTAGGGCGATTCTGAGAAACCCAGCAATACTATTACTAGATGAGGCAACAAGTGCCTTAGACAGTCAGTCAGAAAAAATTGTGCAAGATGCACTCGAAAGGGTAATGGTTAACAGGACAAGTGTAGTAGTGGCACATAGGCTTAGCACCATCCAGAATTGCGACATGATCGCAGTGTTGGAACAAGGTAAAGTTGTCGAAAAAGGGACACATTCATCTCCTTTGGGTAAGGGACCTAAAGGAGCATACTATTCATTAGTGAGTCTTCAGAGGACACCAGAGTCCTCAAATAGTGCAAAATAGGAATCAGCTTGATAAAGTTGTGTAAAAAAAACAATAATAATTTTGACAATATCTTCAAGCTCATTAGATGTTCATGTTGTTATATATGGCAGATGCAAGGAAACACCATTTGTACATGTCAATGGTCAAAATGGCGTTTAATCAATCTCTTAGATGAGATTGTTAAGTGTAATTTTTTTGGTTTGTAACCTGATCTATATATCCATTCCAAGATAGTTTGCTTAATTATTCAAACATGGTATCGACAGAAATGAATTATTCCGATATATATACCTATGCAAACATGAAACAAAGAATTTCGCATCCTATACATATTAGTGTAGAAAACACCAATGTCCAGTTTGTAACATCTATCACAGTGAGACCACAAACATAGGTATGTATTTGGCAGGCAAGGTTTACAAGTAGCACTAGTGCAGAACAACTAATACGCATCAAATCAAAGTCATAGGTTGTATTGTGAGGTGGCAGATGCGTTAGTTCAAAGACCGACGGATGAAGGACAAAAAGCATTATTCCCGTGCAAGAAAAATAGAATTGTTAGTCCATGTTTGTCAGCTCTAAGGTTTCTAGTTTTGATAGTTGCAGGTCTTTTGGCGGGGTTTATATTGAAACTTGTAAGGAATACCGTACCCTATGTATGTAAAAATGATTCTATCTAATTGTTGCTATAAATGTTTGGTTTTGTGTGACAAGTTTGCTAGTGATGAACCAAGTCTAAGGTTAAAGCACGTATGAGGTATGACACTTCAAAGATGAGCAATAATGCGGAAGTTTAACTTGATGTGATTTTGGACACCTATTTTAGGTTCAAAATGTATCGCGAACTTTAGATCTTGGACAATGTTCAATGCCGATGAATAGGAGATCATTGAAGCAGCCTATGTCACCAATGCCCAATTGCCCACGACTTCATAGCCAATTTGAAAGATGACTATGATACATGGTGTGGCGATAAAAGAGTCAGCTTTTAGGCGGATAAAAACATATAGCATACCAATAGCTCGAGCTATTCTGAGAAAGCAGCAGTATTAGTACTAGATAAGGCAACAAGAGTCTCCTTGATGAACAATCAGAGCGAGAAACTAGTGCAAGATGCACTTGACTGCCAGAGTCTATTAATCATGGTGGGTTGTTCTGGTATGGTCGTGGCTCGTGCATTGAGCACTCTACAGAATTGTGATGAAATTAACGTTTGAGCCGGTTGGGGAGACTTGGGATATGAATTATGATACTGATAATACGGTTAGAGGAACATAACCGGTTAAATTTATGGGTTTTTTTTTTTTGGGTGGAAAGGAATTATTATGAGGGGATATGAAAAGGAATTTTTTAAGGTAACTAGTAGTAGTACTTTTGCTGGTCATAGTTTCATAATCTACCGGGGATAGTTACTGGGTCCACACAATTATCGAGACCCTAGAGTGTATTTAAGCAATATTTTTCGGGTCAAGCGTAGTTATAGTTAGGGACATTTCTTATGATGCGTCATACGGAGCGACTGCATAGGGTTCTAATTTTTAAAGGCCCAAAAAAAGAATAATTATTGTATATTGAGATCAAAATAGGCTACAAAAATTTTAAATTTGTAATGTTTTTCAGTTGCCAGTAGTGTTATTAATTAGTCGAGGAAAAAATCATATTCTATTAGAGCTTCGTTTACAAATTTTGTACGGGGTATTCGAAATGTTTTTCTTTGTTTTGCTGAAAGGGTCTTCGAAATGTTTGAGACAGCCCTAATACGCATAGTGTTTCTACTAGACATGAGTGTAAAATCCGTAGCTGATTAATTAGCGTGTATTATTGTTGCCCTTGATTAACCTATCAACCTTTGGGCTTTGGTAAATTTCCCATATTGCAAGAAAAACCAGTGCTTATTGACTGGACCTGCGTCCAGCCAAGTTGGCTGGACCAGGCCCAATCCATGCGCGCGGCCCTTTTCATGCGTTTATGGCTGCATCCCTTCCTGGGCTCCCGGCCTGCTTTATTGATTTGTTACCGTTGTTTTTGAAATATTGCATCACTCCTGTTCTAATCCTGTTCCACCTTTTCCTTCCTTTTTTTCTTTTCTTTCTTTTATTTAAGAGTCCACACTTTCTTATACACTGCAAGATCATCCACATTCATTTAAAGTTTTAGTTATTCCATTTCATTTTTTTGCAAATAATTTTTTTGAAAGAAAAAAAAAATATTTATTAAGCAATTTTTTCTTTAAGGAAACTTATATGAACTATTAAGGTATTTTAAATGAACATTATATCTGTAACTTACTATTAGGCTATTTTTTTTTTTGGTGCAAACTATTAGGCTTTTTAAAAATAAACATTACATTTGTAGTTTATGAACTACAAAAGTATTTTAAATGAACCTTACGTTTATAACTTATGAACTATTAGGATATTTTAAATGAACATTACCTTTGTAGTTTATGGACTATTATGGTATTTTAAATGATCATGACGTTTATAACTGATGAACTATTAGGGTATTTTAAATGAACATGGCGTTTATGGCTTATGAACTATTAACCTATTTTTCATTCAACATATCTAAAATATAATAAATAAATAAATAAAATTATTAACCTATTTTAAATGAACATTACCGGCTTATGAACTACTAGAATACTTTAAAAGAATCTTACGTTTATAACTTATGAACTATTAGGGTATTTTAAATGAACATTGCCTTTGTAGCTTATGAACTATTAGGAAATGAACATTGCATGTGTAGTTTATGAACTATTAGGGTATTTTAAATGAACATGACCTTTGTAGCTTATGAACTATTAGGGTATTTTAAATAATGAACATTACATTTTTAATTTATGAACTATTAGGGTATTTTAAATGAACATTGCCTTTGTAGCTTATGAACTATTAGGGTATTTTAAATGAACATGACCTTTGTACCTTATGAACTATTAGGGTATTTTTAATGAACATTGCCTTTGTAACATATGAACTATTAGACTATTTCAAATGAACATTACATTTATATCTTATGAACTATTAGACTATTTTAAATGAACATTACATTATAAACTATTAGATTGTTTTAAATGAACCTTACGTTTATAGCCTATGAACTACTAGACTATTTTAAATGAATCATACGTTTATGCGTTATGAACTATTAGACTATTTTAAATAAACCTTACATTTATAGGCATATGAACTATTGGACTATTTTAAGTTAACCTTACGTTTAAAGCTTATGAACAATTAGACTATTTTAAATGAACCTTACGTTTATACCTTATGAACCATTAGATTACTTTAAATGAACATTACATTATGAACTATTAGACTATTTTAAATGAACCTCCATTACATTAATAGGTCTATGAACTATTGGACTATTTTAAATGAACATTACATTTATAGCATATGAACTATTAAATTATTTAAATGAACCCTATGTTTATACCTTATAAACTATGAGACTATTTTAAGAAAAGAACTATTAGACTATTTTAAATTAACATTACATTATGAACTATTAAACTATTTTAAATAAACCTTACATTTATAGGCCAATAAACTATTAGACTATTTTGAATAAACCAAGATTATCAAAACAAACCAAATGAGACAAAAACTAAAATTAATAATTCACAAAAAGTAAATCCATCATCACTTGATTCAATTCAACTACTTTTTTTGCTCGTCTATTCAATTCAAGTACTCAAAGCCTCTAACGAGCAAAAAAAAAAAGGTACTCAAAGCCTCTAATGTTCATCTAAACCGGGAACCCACCGCATACTCACCACCCACCTCTACGCGCTACCATCCTCCATTCTTCGTTTCTCTCTCTTATTTAACTAAAATGGAAATCAAACCAATGTCAAAGCTTTGAACCAACCACTAACCAGCCACCTCCACCACCAAGCACCCAACCACCTCAACCACGTCACTTCAACCGCCCAAACAGCACATCACCACACCCTCTCTCTCTCCTCCTTCAAACTCATTTACCGGTCACCATCACCATCATCTTTCATCATTTGCAGC
Source organism: Tetragonia tetragonoides (assembly GCA_038025085.1). Taxonomy (NCBI): domain Eukaryota; kingdom Viridiplantae; phylum Streptophyta; class Magnoliopsida; order Caryophyllales; family Aizoaceae; genus Tetragonia; species Tetragonia tetragonoides. The sequence goes on from CM076139.1 coordinate 45,478,898, forward strand.
TCATCACCGTGGCTCTAGCTATCAAAAGCAACAACAATGGCCGCCGTCCACCCTGTACCCGCCCCCCCCCCCACAGCACTGTCTACTCTCCTCCACCACCCAGCCACACTCACCCACCTTCCAACTACCGTCTAGCCACCGCCTAATCTCTGAACTGGTTTGATTTTCTCTCTCTTCATGAAGACAATGAAACCCCTTTAAATTGAAACTTAATGAGCACTAAAAATTAAGAGGATTCTAACAACACTAATTTCATAAATTAATTTTCGATTTTGAGGCCTCAAAAAGCCAATTGAAATCAAAAAAAGTTTGACAAAGAGGGAGAAATTAAATGTTGACAGAGGGTGGCTGACTGTGTGAGAGGGAAGTGGGAGGAGAGAGTAGACGATGCACGAATGACATTAATACCCCGCATTTTTTGATAATCACAAGTCTGCCACCGCGTGATCCAGCCAAAATAGATGGACATAGATCCATATAAAAAATTTTAAGAAAAATAGGCTTCAAAACAACTCTCTTTGACTGCTCCAATATGCACCCACCCACCTACCCAATTACACCGTTATAGGCCTTAGAGTCTGCCCTTGAATTTTTCTCTCAAAAGCGCGACTCCGATCCGAGTCTCCCACCCAGCGTTATTTTAATCCCTCTTCTCAACCTCCCACTCATCAATCATCATGGATCATGGTATCTCCATTATGCATTCTCTCATTACAAAAACTTATGTGGATTTAGTTCATGGTGGACCAATGATCTAAATATCACCCCATATTTCACTTGAAGTCACCCCTTTATGTTGGAGCCACCCTGTTGAACCATGATTATTTTGATGATGACAAACTAGATTAAGTTTAATGAAAAATAATACATTTTAGTTGAACTATTGATTTAATATATTGAAGTTACTAATGTGTTTATGCAAGCTTGTAGATTAGTTCATATTGCTAGGTTGAAGCATGAAGTTGCTATACAACAATGGAGATGACAATCAAGCTTGAAGACTTATGAAGCTCTACATTTTAATGGTTATATTTATTAGAGCTCATTTGTTAAAGTTCTTAAAGATGAAGTTAATTTGATTACTTAATTAGTTGGGCAAACTAAATAAATGATTTGAGAGAAACGTTCTTATATTGAGAAACGTGACAATGGAGTATTCCTTAGGTGAGACGTTACCTATTGGGAGACTACAGTTTACACGTACATTAAGTATTTCCTAAAAGATTATTATTTTGGTAAAAATAATATATTTACTAGATAATATTTTTACTTGAGAATATATTGATCTTTTATAAAGAAAAGATATTTCTTACATATGGGAGGATTTTATTTTCGAAATATTCAGATTTTATTATATACTAAATTGTGACCGAAGATATTAGATATTTTCCCAATGAAAATTTGTCTATTATTTGGTGAAATATTATCTTGTTAGAAAATATATTATTTGGTTAATATTGTGTTGAAAATCCTACTGGTTTGATATATATATTTTGGGATATTTATTTTTGATATTTTTGAGCTCAAAAGGTATTATTTACAAATATATTATTTTTAGGTGAATTAAAAACCCGAATTTTGTTATGAAATATATTATATGTGGATGTACAATATAGTGTAGAGATACTGTAGCTAGATACTTACCATATCTTGTACTAGGGTTCTTGCTCTACAAGCAAAACTCTAGCTCCTCTTGTACTATATATATTCCTCATACGTGAATAATACAGTTACGTCTCTCTCCCATTCACTCTCTACTCTCTATAACTTTAGTTGTTTCACAACACGTTATCAGCATGAGCTCTAACTCTGGGTTTTATTTATTTTGTTTATTTAGGTTACAATTCGATCGAGCGTCATCTCGTATTATGCTTCGACTGTTGATCGAGCATCTGATCACAAATCGATGGATCGATACTGATAGACAAACTTCCGATTTCCTCAATCATATTATTTGTGGCTACAATTGAATTTATTTTCTATACTACCTTTCAGTATCTTGTATCTCATGTCTCGTGGATCTAGGTAAGTCCATCAACCACATGAACTTTATTCCTTCTTTATAGTAGTTGTTTTGATAGTATTGCATACCTCAAAGTATAATAGTATTAGCCCAATATGCTTAGTTATATTGAATTATTGATAAGCGTGAATGCTCAATGAGATTTACGGTTGTATGGATACCATTGTTTGGGTACTTTGTCCATGTACTATATATCCCCAAGCCTTTTTGCACAATTTATCTATTCCATTTTCTACAGTAAGTTTAGTGAATGAATTTACTATCATGCACATAGTTTTGCTTGTCAAACTGAGGAGCCAAGTTACTCCAATGAACTTTGTTAATTATGACAGTGGCTCCAAAAGGTGAGTATTGTTTCTTGTACATTAGAAAAGGAATGTCCTTTAATTTATAAATTTGTCAATAATAGGTATTTTATATAGTTTGCACATATCATATTCTAGTGGGTAAGTTAAAAGGACATTTACTTAATCATGTTTCTCTCATTCGTAAATCATGCTAGCATTAGTTCAATTCTTATGATGTGATGATTTCTATGGATTATTGTTTGTGTATTGATTACACTCGAAATTATGTGTTCATTTGTAAGTGTAAATATGTTCTAGCCTAGCACGCAGTATTACAAATATTGTGCATTGGAACAAATCGATTAAGGTCTTTGATTACCTTTCTAGATCTGTGCTTCTATTTTCATCTCAATATATGCACGCAAATATGTGGTAATCGTCTCTCTCTCTAAAATGCTCTCTCCTGTCTTCCTCACCGGCGATTGTTACCATTAACAGCACCGAGTCTTCAATGGGGAAGAACGGAAAGACTAAGCGAGGGGGAGACAAACAAGATGACAATGGAAGAAACGCTACACCGACAGGTCCGACGAAATCAATGGATCAGATCCAGAATCCAAATTCAACCCGAGACAAGCTAGATAGGGTGGTTCGAAACCTAACTGAAGAATTGGAAGCTCCTGAGGTTTTAACACCAGAAACTGTCAAACAAATGGAAATTGCGAAAGATAAAATCAGTTCGTGGCTCTCTAAAATGAAGGAAAAGGCACAAACTATCTCCTCTTCGGAGGATGAAGAAGACGAACAAGCACAGCCGAAACAACTGGAACCATCAATTGCAGGTAAAATCTCAGCCTGGGACAAGTTTGACATCTCCAAATTAAAGAATTCTGGTTTTAAATTGGATTATGTTGAACCAATTATGCATGAAGGAAAACCAGTAGGGGAAATTAATTATATGGATATAGAATCCGAAGTCAATTACTGGAAAAATGCTGTTGTTTGTTATATAATGGGATCTAAACCACCAATCAATGTACTAAGTGGCTATCTTCGAAGAATTTGGGCTAAACGTGGAATGAATAAAATAGCCATGATGAAAAATGGCTTGGTGTTGGTTAGATTTGATTCCATAGAGCAAAGAGATGCTGTAATCCAAGACGGAGTATATCATTTTGACAGCAAACCGATGATAGTGAGACAATGGTCTGAAAAAGTGGATTACACAAAGGAAGAATTGAGCTCAGTGCCTATCTGGGTTAAATTTCCTGATCTAAATGTGAAGTACTGGAATGCTAAAGGGCTGAGCAAGATAGCTAGCCTTGTAGGAAGGCCAATGATGGCAGACAAGAACACAGAACTCAAGGTTGGAATACAATTTGCAAGAGTCTTGATTGAGGTGGCAGTGGGTTCTGAGTACCCTAACAAGGTGCATTACAAAAACGAAAATGGGAATATTGTGGAACAGGAGGTGGTCTATGATTGGAAGCCTATACTGTGCAACCATTGCAAACAATATGGGCACAAGGAAGAAGAATGTAGGAAGAAAATCAATACAGACTCTGCACCACAAGCCATGCCTGCACATAAGCCACAAAATCTGCCCCCTAGAACCCAGCAATGGCAGGTAGCAGGAAGAGGGAGAGGAAGAGCTGGGAATGTAGGGCGAGGAACAAGAGGAGGAAGAGGCCAATACAGAAAAATTCAGCAGGCTGCTGTTGGGGCACAGGTGCAGAATAGCTTCCAAATGCTGCAAGAACCAATGCAAGAGACACAAACAGCAACACTAGAGCAAGAACAACAGGAAATTCAAAGTGCGGATGAGGTGCCACTACATGGTAAGTCTCCTACCTTGACTGTTGGTCATGGATAGGATGTTAGTATGGAATGTTAGAGGCCTAAATGGCCCAATAAAACAAAAGGAGGTAGCCTTCTTTTGTAATGAAAATAAGCGTGGATTGGTGGCATTTCTAGAAACAAAAATTAGACTAGACAACATTGGAAAATACCAAAATAGTTTTTTGCCAGGATGGGAATCTTACTGTAATCATAATGATCACAGACTAGGTAGAATCTGGATAAGATGGATACCTAACTGTTTTCATGTGGACATTTTATTCTCTTCTGCACAAATGGTGATATGCAAAGTGGTGAATATTATGGAAAAAAAAGAATTTATGGCCAGTTTTGTTTATGGCCTAAATGAAAAAGAAGAGAGGAAAACTCTGTGGAAAGACCTGATTGATTTTGCAAGTAATTGTAATAAACCTTGGTTTGTTGGGGGAGATTTCAACAATGTTATGTTAGCTGAAAATAGGGAAGGAGGGAACCCTGTCACATTCTCTGATACCCATGAGTTCAAAGAATGCATAGAAAAGTGCTTCCTCACTGAAATGAATTGGTCTGGGTGCAAGTTTACATGGAATAATAGGCATGAAAGTGGGGGAAGAGTGTACTCTAAAATAGATTGGGCATTTGCAAACAACCTCTGGTTCCAGGATTTTGATCATTTTGATCTTAAATTCCACCCAGAAGGGGTATCAGATCACTCCCCAATCTGTTTATCCTTCCAGACAGAACCTGTTAAAGCCAAGACACCTTTTAAATACTTCAACATGTGGAGCCGCCACTCTGAATTCCATGCTATGGTGCAGCAAGCATGGAACTTCAGAACACAAGGCACAAAAATGTTCAGAGTCTACAGAAAATTGAATAGAGTGAGAAAAGTGCTGAGGAGCTTAAACAGAAATGAATTTAGGGACATCCTAACACAAGCAGACATTGCAAGAGTAGCTATGACACAGGCCCAGATTGATGCTAACAGAGAGCCCTTAAATGAAGAAGCACAGCACAAGGAACTACAAGCCAGGAAAAAATACAATGAATTGAATTTGGCTGCAGAAAACTTCCTACAGCAGAAAAGTAAGGTAAAATGGGTTCAACTGGGGGATGATAACACACAATTCTTCCATACAGTTATGAAGCAAAGAAGGCACAAGAATAGAGTACACTCCATCAGGACTCAGCAAGGAACTCTACTGGAAGATAAACAGTCAGTTATAGAGGAGTTTGTGAGATTCTACAAAGGGATGTTGGGAATAGCAGGGGAAAGGGAAACTTCAGCTGAAGCAAGCTTCTTCTCAGCAGGGCACAAACTTGATATACATCAACAAATGAATCTAATTGCTCCAGTCAATGCAACAGAGGTGAAAGCAGCAATGTTTGACATAGATTGCAACAAAAGCCCGGGCCCAGATGGATTTGGGTCAGGTTTCTTCAAGGCAGCTTGGCACATAGTAGGGCATGAGGTGACTGAAGCTATCATTGACTTCTTTGAATCATCTAGAATGCTCAAAGAAGTAAATGCTACAAATTTATGCCTTATACAGAAGATACAAAATCCTGAGAAGGCTTCTGATTTCAGACCCATAGCTTGCTGTAACACAATATACAAGTGCATATCCAAGATCATGTGCGGAAGATTAGCAAAAGTTCTCCCTACGCTTATCTCTGAGAACCAGGGAGCCTTTGTAGCCCAGAGATCGATTGTGAACAACATTATGATTTGTCAGGACCTCATTAAACACTACAACAGGAAGCAGTCCTCTCCTAGATGCCTGATGAAGATAGACTTGAGAAAAGCTTATGATACAATACATTGGGGATTTGTGAAGGAAATGTTGCAAGAGTATGGGTTTCCTACAAAATTCAGTGGATGGCTAATGGAATGCATCCAAACTGCAAGCTTCAGCATCAATCTGAATGGAGAAACTCATGGATACTTTACTGCAAAACGTGGTATTAGACAGGGTGATCCAATCTCTCCGCTAATCTTTGTATTAGTCATGGAATACCTGTCTAGAACACTCAAAATAGCATGTATGGATAGAAGCTTCAGTTGGCACCCCATGTGCAAAAATCTAGGACTGAGCCACCTGTGTTTTGCTGATGACCTAATGTGCTTCTGTAAAGCAGCCCCAGAACCAGTGAGCATCATGATGAATAGCATCAACCACTTCTCACAAGCCACTGGACTATATGCTAACAAGGAAAAATCAAACATATATGTTGCAGGGGTAAATGAAGAAATGAAAAATGAATTATTGTATATCTCAGGATTCAGAGAGGGTGCATTACCCATGAAATACCTGGGTGTTCCACTTTCCCCTACAAAATGGAGCAAAATTGATTGTGAATGCTTGGTGGATAAAATGACTAGAAAATTGCAGATTTGGGCATCCAGGAATCTATCTTATGCAGGAAGAGTACAATTAATTAATTCTGTTCTGTTCTCCATACATGTATACTGGTCAAGCATATTCGTCATGCCTACTGGGGTACTGAAAAATGTGGAACAAAAATGCAGAGTTTTCCTATGGGGGACAACTGAACAGAAACACAAGACAAGCCTGGTAGCATGGGATATGGTATGCAGACCAAGGAAATTTGGTGGACTAAATGTGAAAAATTGCAAGTGGTTTAACTTAGCTCTAAATGGCAAGCATATCTGGGATATAGCCACAAAGAAAGACACATTGTGGGTAAGGTGGATCAATGGTGTATATCTGAAAGGGGTCAATTTTTGAAATTATGCTACAGTCTGGGGATCAAGTTGGTACTGGAACAAGCTAAACAAGAACAAACATTACTTTCAGGCTCAATACACTGCCAGAGGGACATGGAAGCCTGAGACAGATGGCCTGTATACTGCTGCAAGTGGATATAGAATGCTGCAAGGAAATATGCCAAAATACAGACATGCAGATCTAATATGGGGGAAATTATCCATGCCTAGGCACAGTTTCTGCCTATGGCTAGCACAAAAAGAGAGATTGCTGACTAAAGACAGGCTGAGTAAAATGGGATTCCTGAATGGTGATGAAATATGCTACATGTGCAAAATGAAAGTAGAAGACCATAATCATTTGTTCTTTAACTGCAAAATGACAGCACCTGTTTTAGATAAGCTGAAAGATTGGCTGACAATTTCAGCAAATGCAAATACTATCCAGGGGCTCCTCAACTGGATTAGTAGGAGAAAATGTTCGAGAATGAGAAGAGCAGTGTACGCATCTGGGCTAGCAGCAGCTGTGTACTGGGTCTGGAAATGCAGGAATTCCCACTTTGCAGGTGAAGGTAGCATCCCAGCAGCAAAAATCATGCTGCAAATCAAGCAAACGGTGAGAATCAGAACACAATATTACAGCTCCAACAACAAAAAGATATCCAACAGAGACAAGAGATGGATAGATGAGATATAGAGAACCCAAAAGCCAAACAGGGAGAATGAGCAAATGCAATAACAGCAACAGCAACAGGCTGCAGCAGAAAACAGACAGAGGGGAGAGAAGGGTGCAAAAGGGAACCAGAAGAAAATATGGTGTAGCTGGACAAGAACCAAACAGAAGATACCAGGAAGAAAGCCAGTAGCAGTTTGCAGTTGACAAATAGGAGCATGGATCGGGAAAGACAGAAATGCCTTTTGAACAGATTACTGAAGGAATAGGCAGAAGCAGATATCATTAGGAACTCAGCAGTGAATCAAGCAACTCAGGAAGGTAGCAGGAAAGTGCAGGAATTTACAGCAGAATTCAGCAGAGAAGCAGAAGTAGGGGAGCAGGGCTAGGGGCTGTGAACAGGACAGCAGTAACCAGTGACAGGTTGCTGGAGAAAATCAGAACAAGGAATGAAGCAGGAAAAACAGAAGTTTGGAAAACTAGAAGAAGTTGTAATTTCTAGTTTATTATGTTTTTGTACTTTGTTGTAAGTCAGGAAGATTTTTGTACTTTGTAATGTTTACAGAGATGGTGAACCACTGTCTGTAGTGAGTTGCACCAAATTGAAGGGATGTAAGGTAGTAAAGGGATGCAGGAAAAGGAACCCTACCTAGTAGGTGGCCTTGGATTTGCATTGCCTTAGGGTTGTAATCTTGTTACATTACAATGAGCAATAATACAATTTCTGACTTGCACCAAAAAAAAAATATGTGGTAATCCTATTAGAGATCGCGGTTGCACGTATATCTTTTATTTATTGCGGATAGAGTCTGAAATATTTGTGATGATCTAGTGTGAGTTTTGAGATTATGTGATGATACATAATTATTGAAGTTTTTGTTTAACCTGGATAATATCGTTTTTGTTGGATACTAAGCGTTAACTATTACTCCATGTTATTAAAAATTTATGAATCATTTTGTTTGGGTGTGCACTATCTTTTATGGTATATCAAATGTTTAATATACTTGTCTTGTAGACTATTTATCCAATGTACTTATCCCGAAGATAAGTTTATTACAATATATATGGAGGCTAAACATTGAGATTGTAAAGAAATAATTATGAGATTGTACAAGTTACGGTATGTAAGGTCCCCTTATAAATTGAAACCCTATAGATGAAATAAATTAATTATAGTGATTATGGAGATCAAAAGAAAGGGGTATCGCTAATAAGATAGAAATTGGATGATGATACGATCATCACCTAAAATTCATGGTTATGTTGAATTAATGAACTAGCAGTTCGTGAATTTTTGGGCAAGAAGTCCCATAAAGAAATTGTGTCAAGTTTCATAAATTATAAGGACGAAACAATCCTTTGGCCTGAAGTCCAAAGTTGATGATGGAGATTGACATAAATTATTGATAGTGATTTGTATATCACAAAAGGGGTATCTCTAATTAAACAAAGGAGAAATTATTTGCAGTACAATTATCATGACCTAATGTTCATGATTATAAATTGACATTGTACCCACTTGAGTCAACAATCTATATAACTTTGGGCAAGAAGTCCTCTAAAGTTGCAAATTTATTTTGGATAATACAATGATGAAATGAATCTTTGGCCTGAAGTCCAAAGTCAAGTGGGAAGATGCGTGTATTATTTATACTTACAAGCTCGAAACTTGTACCCCTATATAACTATTGTTGGGACAATATGTTAATTGTCCTTTCAATCATTTTTCCTACAACGAATGTACGAAAAAGGGGGAGACAAAATGTGATCCGCATTCAAATATGAGATAAACAATGTCATATGCTTTGTACTATGACAATGGACTTGTTTTAAAACAAAGGAAACCTATCCAAAAGATAGAAATGTCCATTTATGTGAACAAGTTGAGAACAAGCTCTAGAAGAGCATGAACTATATCTCCCCTGAAAATGAGATGTCTTGCCATTAGAAAAGAGACATAAGTTATGTCGTTGTCACATCATACATCTGGCCAGAATCACGTGTAAATGACTACAACAAAGTCGATTATTATTGAGCAAAAACTAACTAAAAGTTAGTTAGGTGAAATATTTTGTTGATGTGACAGTTTAGGCCATCCGGGTATAAAGACACCCGTTCCGAGAACCTGAAGTTTCTCTTGAATAAATATATGATAATGTGCTCATACTCTCTCGTGTTTTACTAATATGAGGTTTAAAGGCAAGACTGACAACGAGATGGAGTATATATATAGTTTCGAACAAATTACTTTGATTCGAAAAGAAACGAGATATTGATATCAACTTGTATAAATTGAGATAAGTGGCCAGAAGATCACTTAAAAGATGACTTGCATTGCATTATGCAAGTTCGTTATAAAGTATGTTTTGAACATTTTTATCAATATTTTGATCTCTTACATGGGCCAACTTATGTGAGCACATAGATAACCAACTGCCAATTATATGACTCCCCAAAATTAATTTTCTCCACCAGAGAACTAATAAAGTGAAACTCATCTAGAGAAGATGAGAAAGTGGTGGATCTAAGCTGAATTTAAATATAATGAAATGCCCATTTATATCTGTCCATTAGAGATAGTTTTTCCAGCTTAGGGGGAGAATAATAGAGGAAAGCTGAAGAAAACAAAGACATACATCAAGTATGTATAATGTTGATCCCCGTCTGAACCAGAAGTTCAGGACATGATATAAATTTGAGGTTCATATATACGTATACACATATACCAACTTTATTTCAACCTCTATATGTTCAAGCATGAAACTCTATGATTTGTTATAAAGATACATGCTTTGAGCATTAAGATATCTTGCCAAATATATTTGAATTGATACACCTGAAGTGTAGTATATTGAGTTTTACTTTCATTCAAATAAAAGTAATTGAGATCGGTTCCAAATGAAAGTTTATTATACAAAAATGGCAAGATCGTGCAGTTTGGTTGATACTCTTGAAGAGTTATGATATATAAACAAGCTTTATAACTTATAAACACCCTTGAAGAGGTATGGATATCTGAATCACAAATAGATGGCCTATAAGAAAAAGGAAAAGGTACCTCCAAAGAAAATATTCAGATATTATTTACCAGTACTGATGATGGATAAATAAAGTTGATTATGAGATTTCAATGATTAATATTTTAATACCGGTATATGAAGGAACCGATATGCATTCGCAAGATACGATGGACATATGAATGGTGATCATATTTATAAAGTCCATCTGAATGTCGACATATTATTGATTGGAAATAGAAAACGAGCTCATGGACCTGCAGTCCAATTAAACTATGGATTTGATATCCAAACTGTACAGTTTATATTATCGAGTCATACATTGTGTGCATATAGATTATAAGTCATACATCATGCATGTCACTATATTTTATATCTTATTTCTATTTATTTAAGATTTACTAATTTATTAATTTCATCTCATAATGCATGCACACATTTTCATTATTGAAATGTAGTTGTGTTAGTTAATACATATTTTATAGGTGGAAACCTATAAAAGGAGATATTTACCCTTATGGTATGTCAATCCCAGAAGGATTGAAGATATAGTCCTTGAAGGACTCTAAAATGCAATGTTGGATATATATAATGGCAAACATAGATCTTTGAATAAGTGAGAAGCTCCCGAGAAGCTTATATTGAAATTATATGAACCTCGGATATTTAAAGTTACAAAAGTCCATGAATCAATGATAATGAGACAAGGTATATTGTTGGAAAGCATTCACGATTTGGATATGACATGATGCAAGATACAAAACCTCTTTAAGAGAGTTTTGAATGAATCGATTATTGTCTCAACCAGAAATTTGAGCATATGATATTATTAATCACAATCACAAAATCATTAGAAAATTCTCAAAGGTAGAGAGTTGATGTGAAGATCACATTAATGATACCTTATTGGTGATTTTAAATATTGAGATTAATATGGTTCTGAAGTACCATGGTTATAAAATAGGTGATTCTTATGGTCCTGAAGTATCATAGAATAATTACTCTCATTTTCAAATTACAAATATTTCATGATGATATGAAAAATATGAGAAGTGAAAGATATTACCTCGGGTAGAAGGTTTATATCTGTATTACTAAAGACCTTCCGAAGAAGGTCTATATTAAATGGTTTGGAATTGTGGAAATTGCTCATAGATTGTGGAATTGCAATTGAAGGATGAGACTTTATGCACTTCACGTTTTTCTCCTATTGCGTAGGTTTTTCCCATCGGGTTTTCCTAGCAAAGGTTTTGGTGAAGTAGTGACTGTACTCTGTTTCCCTTCGTTGAGGTTTTTATCCCATTGGGTTTTACCTAACAAGGTTTTTGACAAGGCAGCATGACAAGGATATTATGGAATTTAGTGAGTTTCATTTTAATGTCTCACTTTATTTGTTGGATAAACAATTGCTTGGAATGATATTGATATGAATGAAAGGTATGTACTGTGTACACCATATTCAGCGGAAGTATGAAATTTGATGGAACCATATTTTCTAAACATACAGGAATGCTACACTGAAGTTTCTTATCCATTACGAAGACATTTCCTACTGAAGATCACAATTGAATCAACTTGAAGATCTAGACGGATATTGTCATGAGGGGGGAGAAAATACGCGCTGCACTCTTTTTCCCTTAGCAATGGTTTTGTCCCACTGGGTTTTCCAGACAAGGTTTTTAATGAGGCAGCATCTCACACGTATTGAAGAATAATGTACTCTTTTTCCTTCACTAGGTTTTGTCCCACTAGGTTTTCCTAGGAAGGTTTTAACGAGGCATATTCTCTAGTGATGTACATCCAAAGGGGAGTGTTATGAAATATATTATATGTGGATGTACAATATACTGTAGAGATACTGTAGCTAGATACTTACCATATCTTGTACTAGGATTCTTGCTCTACAAGCAAAACCCTAGCCACTCTTGTATTATATATATTCCTCATATGTGAATAATACAATTACGTCTCTCTCCCATTCACTCTCTACTCTCTATTACTTTAGTTGTTTCCAACAAATTTCAGTTTTATTTTCGGAAAAACTATTTTGCCTATATAAAGGGGAGTTATCTATCTTTTCAAGTTCGCGATTTTATAACCCCTAAGTGTTCATATTTTCAGAGAGATATATTTTGAGAGAACACTAAAGTTTGACTAAGTAATTAAAGGATCAGATTAACAACTTCTAGAATAGCTATAGAATTAAATTGTACCTTACGCTTTTAAGAGGTTGAGAGGTAAACAATATTCCTTAGAGTTAAGGATAGCTTGGATTAGTGTCCAAGGGGTTAGGCTTAGATCAGAGTAATTGGGTCTAAGTTTGTTTGGCTTGAATCAGAGTAATTGGGTTCGAGTTCGTGACTTCAATCAAAGTAATTGGGTTGGAGTGAGTTGGGTTGAACCAGAGTCGGTTTGATCGAATTGTACTACTGATTAATGAGAAGAAGTAGTCATTGAAAGTCCTTCGTGTCGTGGTTTTTCATCCTTTGTAGTTTCAAAGGGTTTTCCACGTAAAACCGTGAGTGCTTTCATTATTGCTTCTATTTGTTTATTAGCTTTATCTAACGTTGTTCTTTGTTTCAGTAAACGTTCCTTAAGTCAACGTTCCTTAAAGTTAGTAACTATCCAAAAGTACAACAATTATTCTAAATAGTTTAAATTCCGCAAAAAGTTTTAGAACACAATTCACCCCCCCTTGTGTTCTACCGTGCTACTAACAATTGGTATCAGAGTGGGTTTCTCTTAAGAATAGGTTAACGCTTGGAGAGATGTCGATCATGGACACGGTACCACAACACATACGGGAAGGTCAATCTACTGTCAGGCCACCTTACTTTGATGGTGAGAACTTTACTTGGTGGAAAAACCAAATGCAAATCTATCTCATATCCGAAGATTATCAGGTATGGAAAGTTACTAGAGATGGACCATATGTTATCACCAAAACTGACGCCAAAGGTAAGGTAAGCTTAAAAGTTGAAAAAGAATGGTCTGAACAAGATATCATAAAAGTAGAGAAAAATGCTAAAGTTATGCGTCTATTGCATTGTGCCTTAGGACCAAATGAGTTCAATAAAATTTCTTCTTGTACTACTGCTAAACAAATTTGGGATACTCTTAATATTGCTCACGAAGGAACGAGCCAAGTTAAACAATCTAAAATTGATTTACTTGTTCAAAAATATGAAGCTTTAGCTATGGTAGATGGTGAATCAATTAAAGACATGTTTACTCGCTTTACTACTATTATTAATGAACTAACTGCACTTGGTAGAGCATACAGTATAGAGGACCAAATCAGAAAGGTGTTAAGAAGTCTTTCACCTAGATGGGATATTAAAGTGACAGCAATTCAAGAATCAAAGGATCTATCGACATATTCCTTAGAACAGTTGAAGGGATTGTTACTTACACATGAGATGTCACTTGACCAACGTTCCGATCAATCATCAAAGAAGAAAGGACTAGCACTTAAAGCCAAAGATGATGATGATAGTGATTCCAATCTAGATGTGGAGGAACTCGCAGTGTTTGCTCAAAAATTCAAAAAGCTTTTCCAGGAACAAAAAATCTAAGAAAAACTACACGAAAGGTAAGAATCCTTCTTCTAGTAATAAACAAGTTTCTACTGATGGAAATTGTTATAAATGCAAAAGGCCAGGACATTGGATTAAGGATTGTCCACTATGGGAAATCGAGAAGAAGGAGAACAAAGCATCTTTCTGAAAGGAACTCAAAAAGACTATGGTTGCAATATGGGGAAACGAAAAAGATGAAGATGAAGATGAAGATGACGATGAGGAACGTGACCCTATAGAAGCAACTTTTCAATGATGGCACAAACGGACTTTGAATCTGACAGTGATGAAGATGAAAGCCTCGAGGCCAAAGTGGGAGGTAGCAACCTATAGTTTCTGGATAGTGGTTGCTCGAGACATATGACTGGAGATATCAATAATTTCCTCTCACTACAAGCCTTTGAAGGAGGTTCTGTGACTTTTAGAGACGACAAGAAAGGCCAAATTGTCGGTGTAGCTAAAGTTGGTAAGTCACAAGCCCATGCAATTGAAAATGTATTTTTGGTCAATGGTTTAAAATATAATTTACTTAGTATCTCCCAGCTCTGTGATAGGGGGAACCAAGTTGAATTTAACTCTCGTTCTTGTAAAGCTGTGAAGGAAAGAACAGGTCAAACTATATTGCAATGGGAAACGTTTCAATAATGTTTACAAGGCTGATTTACATGCAATTCCAGAAAATAGTTTGACTTGTATGAGTGTGAATGAGAACGATTCTTTATTATGGCATAAGAGACTTGGACATGTTAATTTAAATTTACTGAATAAGCTTCATTCCTGAGAATTAGTCACTGGACTACCTAACTGTAAGTTTGAACTGGAACGAGTATGCGATTCATGCGCAAAAGGTAAACATGTTCGATCTTCGTTTAAGTCGAAAAATATGGTAAGTAAGTCTAAACCTCTAGAATTGATTCATGTTGATTTATGTGGTCCAATGCGTATTACTAGTAAAGGTGGAAGTAAGTATGTTTTTGTTATTGTTGATGATTATTCGAGATTTACATGGACATTACTTCTTGCTTCGAAATAAGATTGTTTTGATGAGTTTCTTATATTTATTAAGAGAGTTCAGAAACAGTCTAATCATCAATTATTATCTATTAGATCTGATCATGGTACTGAGTTTGAAAATTCTAAATTTATTAATTTTTGTAATGAGCATGGAGTAGATCATAATTTCTCGGCCCCCAGAACACCTCAACAAAATGGTGTTGTGGAGAGAAAAAATAGAACCTTAGAAGACATGGCTAGAACAATGATTATTTATAGTGGTCTTGCTAGGAACTTTTGGAGTGAAGCTGTTAGTACTGCATGTTATATTATGAATCATGCCATGGTTAGACCTATATTAAAGAAAACTCCATATGAGTTGTTCAAAGGTCGAAAATCGAACATTGCATATTTTAGGACCTTTGGTGTTAAATGTTATGTGCATAATAATGGTAAGAACAACCTTGGTAAGTTTGACCCTAGAAGCGATGAAGCTGTGTTTCTAGGATATTCATCCCATAGCAAAGCATATAAGGTGTACGATAAGAGAACAATATGCATGGAAGAAAGTATTCATGTTATATTTGATGAAGTTGACGCCTTTGAAAAGAATGTGCAGACTTTGCAGGATGATGACTTTGAAATTGGTTTGGTAAGACCACAAGCCAATGTAGAGATTGAGGAAGGTAATGGTCCTGAAAATGTTTTAGAACCTCAACAAGAAATTGAGGAACGTGCTTCAACACCAACTGAGGAACAACCCCAAGTTGAACATGGAACAATACCAACCCCAAGAAATTGGAAGCACATAAGTTCACATCACACAGATAATATAATCACTGATTATTCTAAGGGAGTTTTGACACGTTCTTCTATTTGTAATTTTTGTGCTTTTAATTCTTTTATTTCTTTAATGGAACCTAGTGACTACTTGTCTGCATTGGAATATCCCGATTGGATTGTTGCAATGCAAGATGAGTTAAATCAATTTGAAAGAAATAAAGTGTGGCATTTAGAACCTAGACCTAACGATCATACAGTGATTGGAACAAAATGGGTCTTTAGGAACAAATTAGATGATGAAGGCAACATTGTAAGGAACAAGGCTAGACTAGTGGTCAAAGGTTACAACTAACAAGAAGGTATTGATTATGATGAGACCTTTGCACCAGTAGCCCCCCTTAAAGCTATTAAAACTTTAATTGCCTTTGTTGCCTACAAAAACTTCAACTTGTACCAAATGGATGTTAAAACTATTTTTTTAAATGGGTACTTTAAAGAAGAAGTCTTTGTGGAACAACCTCAGGTTTTGAGAACAATGAATTTTCCGATCACGTTTTTAATCTTGATAAAGCTCTTTATGGTTTAAAACAAGCTCTGAGAGCATGGTATGAAAGGCTTTCAAATTTTCTTTTAGAAAAAGGATTTAAACGTGGTTTGATCGATAAAACATTGTTCTTGAAATTTGAAGGGAATGATCTTTTAGTTGCGCAAGTTTATGTTGACGATATTTTATTTGGTGCAACTAATGAGAAAATGTGCTCTAACTTTTGTGATTTGATGCAAGGTGAATTTGAGATGGGTATGATGGGTGAACTAAGATTTTTCCTTGGTTTGCAAATCAAACAAGAAAAAGACGGCATCAAAATACATCAACAAAAGTATTTGAAAGAATTGCTCAAGAAATACAAGATGGAAGATTCCAAAACCTATGATACACCATTTCCAACCTCACAAAAAATGGATCTTGATGACAAAGGAACAAAGGTTGACAAAAAGGAATATCGAGGTATTATTGGATCTTTATTATATTTAACTACAAGTCGTCCGGATATAATGTTTAGGGTACGCCTTTGTGCTAGATTTTAATCTTGCCCAAGGGAATCACACTTAAAATGTGCAAAACGTATACTTAGATACTTGAAAGGAACGCATGATTTATGTTTGTTTTATCTAAAATGTTCTAATTTTGATTTAATTAGATATTCTGATTTTGACTATGCGGGTTACTTAGTTGATAGAAAAAGTACTTCTGGTATGGCATAATTTTTGGGATCATGTTTAATCTCATGGGCTTCTAAGAAACAGAATACAATTGCACTATCTACTGCTGAAGCAAAATATGTCGCAGCCGCATGTTGTGCTCAAATTTTGTGGTTGAAACAACAATTAAGTGATTTTCATGTTGAATGTGATTGTGTGCCTATTATGTGTGATAATACTAGTGCTATCAATATTTCTAAGAATCCCGTTAGTCACTCTAGAACAAAGCATATAGAAATTAGACATCATTTTCTGCGTGACTATGTTGAGAATTGTTCGGTGAAATTAGAGTTTTGCAATACTGAAAACCAACTTGCAGATATATTTACAAAACCTTTAAGTAGAGAAAGATTTGAAAAAATCAGGCTTGAACTAGGCATGATTAGGATTAATTAGCTAGTATCACTGTTTCAAATCTCTCAATGGTTGACTAGTTTAGAGTAGCTATGTTTTTAAATAATTGAATTTTTCTTTACATTAGTATAAGTTTGAGTCTTTATAATTATTTATTTTCTTGCATTTGTGTGCACTGTACTAGGACTCGCTATGTGTAACGATGTTATTATGATATTTTTGTGTCTAGTACTCATTGCATTTAGTTTTATAATCCGATTTGCATATTCATTTGGGCATCTGTCAATATTTCTTTCAAGAGGGCTGGCTTACAATTTTGAAACCACATTATAAGCCAAGAAGTTAGTATTCGCAATTTGAGCCTAAACACAACCAAGCTCCATATGAAACGTTCCAAGCCTATTTATTTACCTTTATACTTTTTGGCTATATAGTTCACCATATGAACAAGTATTTTCGTTTTGAAACAAAGTTTATTTGAGCTGAATTTTTTTTGTATTTTTTGAGTTAAATCAAAAATTGGAGGAAAACGAAAAAAAAAAACAAAAAAAAAAAAAAAATTCTGGTGGATGTCGATTAAAAAAAAAAAGAAAGAGTGGAAAAAGGAGAGCCAAAAAGATTAATAGAGGGAGAATAAGTGGAAAAAGAAATTTGGGAAGTTTATAGATATTATTTTCTGTTTTTATTTATGGAGTTATAAGGTGATATTGCCTATATCCTTTTGGGTACAAAAATATTGCAATTTGCGTTAAAGAAATTCAGCTTAAATATTTCGTAAAAATTGCTCTATATGGCCGAAATTCTTTACATACTTAGCCAGCTTGATTATTCTTATTCTACCCAATATGATTAAACACTTAGACACAATCCCCTAATTCCTTGTGCTCTAAGTTGTCCGAAATGTCTTGATGAAGATTGAAGTGTTCGATTATGAAGTAATGCTTGCGTATGATGAAGAATGTTCCACTTTGGATAATAATGCTAGTTCCCAGCCTATCTATCTAAGAGAAGCATCTTCTAAGGGGGAACACATACACAAGCCCCTCATGAACAATACAATCCTAACAAGGAACAAGCGAAGTAAAAGCATGGATAGAAACTTATACGTGTATGGTAACGTTTCTGTTCAAGGTAAAGTAGTTGAATTTCATGGCAATGGGCACCTTAAAGCACAAGATCACTGCCAAAACCGTCGTCACGATCAACTTATTAACCTTATTTGACAGATTGCCAAACCACATTGTTAACTTTTTTTTCATGCATATCATTACATCCATCGGATTATTATTACTTATGTTTTGTGTGCTTAGATCATTAATGTAGACATAGCATCAATAGATTGGTGCTTGAGCTACTAGGAGTCATACTTTTGTTAGAAACAAGTTTTTGCTAAGACTCATATTTATATTTTTGTTAGAAATATGTTCTACCTTCTTTAACATAGTGACCTTTTCGATGATGTCAGAAGGGGGAAAAGAAATAGTGATGCTAGGTAATTAGGACTTCGGTTTTGCTTAGTATTCGAGTAGATTTATTTAAGTTTGATCTATTTTTAGCTTTGTTTTATATCTATTCGATGGTGGATGTAATTATTATTACTCTTAATGAAGCATATATATATTTATATTACATTATCTTGTTTAGGGAGAACTTAAAATTTTCGTTTATTTTGACTACTACTATCTTAAATGTCTTTCTATATTTTTTCTGGCATCATTATGTGACTGTCATATTGCTGCTGTGCAAGTAGGAAAGAAGAGAGAAAAGACAAAAGAAAGGAAAAGACGAGAGAAACGAAAAAAATAAAACCGAGAGCATTGATTGAAATATTAAGGGGGAAGAAAAAACAAAGTGATTATTTTTATGAATCATTTATGCTTATTGTTATAATTCTGTAATAAGTATTATATGTTCTTATGATTATTTTGATTGGTTATTATCTATGACATATAAATTGCATCATTAATATCTATTTTTAATAGAATGTTATTATGGGTTTGCCATCATTAAAAAGGGGGAATTTGTTGAACCATGATTGTTTTGATGATGATAAATTAGATTAAGTTTAAAGAAAAATAATACATGTTAGTTGTGTTGAGGTAACGCTCCAAATACCAAATAATATTTAGTTGTGTTTTATTTTATTTTAGTTTGTAAAGAAAATAAAATAAAACAAAAGAAAAAAAAAGAATGAAGTGAAATCAACCGAATTGCATTCGATTTGTCGTGGGTGTGGCTAGCTCATTTATGGGCTATACTTGCCATTTTGTTTGTAAGGCCCACTTGTCCTTTAGTGGCCAATGGGTGAGTTTTGTGATTGGCTTCCAATAGAAGCTGTTGTGTGGGATACAAAAAGAACGCAGGGCCTTTTTTGTTAGAAGGTGTGAGAGCACAGCAGCCGAAACAAGAAGGGTGTCAAAAAGCCAGTGAGTGCCAACAAACAGAGAGTGAGAGGAACAGAAGTGTTCTCCAAAAAGTTTGTCCAACTCACGGTTGATTCGGCTTGTTTGGGTGAAGATAATCAGAGTACTCGGATCGGTCATCAACAGGTATTTGTGAGTGTATCTTTGGGTTTGTGGTTGTATCAAATTGAGTTAGGGTTTGTCAATTTGTACTAGTACCAAAGATAGATAGTCTACTTGTTGTTTGATCTTGTGATTGTTACCTTTGTACTCTTGATTATCATAGTGGATTATATTTTAGTGCGTGGAGATCTGCACCGTGGTTTTTCCCCTAATTGAGAGGGGTTTTCCACGTAAAATTATTTGTGTTGCTTTTGGGTTCTTGCACTTTATATTTCCGATTATCTGTTGTTGTGATTGTGGGTAAATACCGTAGTTTTCCCCAACAAGTGGTATCAGAGCTTTGGTTGTAGGATCCGTGTGGTGGGAAATTACTGTATTTGTTGACGGGAGGAATTATTGTGTGCAAGTAAGATGTCTGGTAGTGTGCCCAAATTTGATATTCCTTTGTTTGATGGTAAAATTAATTTTACTGTGTGGAAAAGTACTATTGAGGATTTGTTGGTTCAGCAAAATTTGGATGAGGGTTTAGATGAGGCAATGCCTACTGGTGTGACTGATGCTCAATGGACATCGAAGAAGAAGAAGAAAGCTGTCAGTATTATTAGATTAGCTATGGCTCCGGAGATTAAGTATAATTACTTGACTGAGACAGATCCAAAGAAGTTGTTGGATAAGCTCCAGAGCGTATATGCATCAAAGTCACTGACTAACAAGCTTTGTTTGAGATATGAGTTGTACCAGCTGAAGATAGAGCAAGGTACACTATTGCAGGACCATATTAATAATTTTAACCAGCTAGTATGTCAGTTGAGAAATGCAGATGAGAAGATCTCTGATCAAGAGGAGGCATTGTTATTGTTCGCTTCACTACCTAAGTCCTACAGGCCAATTGTGCAGACATTACTTGTGGGGAGGAAAGAGATTACGCTAGATGAAGCAATGACAGTGTTGAGAGAGAATGATCGGATGATGTTGTAGGTTGATGGTATCTCTTCAAGTGATGGAGGAGATAGAGTACTAGTTGCGGAGGTGTCTGAAAGAGGGAGGAATCATGAGAGGAGAGGAGGTGGCCCGAGAAGTAGATTGAAGTCGCGCGGGAGAGACTTTAGTAACGTGGAGTGTTACTATTGTGGTGAGAAGGGTCATTTTCAGAGTCGTTGCCAAAAGATGAGAGATGATTTGAAGAGTTTCAAGCAGCTGCAAGAGAAGATGGGTAAGACCAAAATTGATGATGATAGCGGTTCCTTTAATGTGGTTATGTCTTGTGATGGTAATAAGGAGTTGTTCTTGGCTAGTAACAATGAGGGAAAGGAAAGCCAAGAAAGTTGGGTGTTGGACTACGGCGCTTCGGTTCACAATTGTAGAGACCATGCTATGTTTGATACTTTGTGCCAAGATGGTGAGTATGGTGACCTCAACATGGGGAGTGGCAAGATGAAGGTCAAAGGGATGGGAAGCATCCGAATTGAGCTCCATGGTGGTGTGACTAGAACCTTCCACAATGTGAGGTATGTACCCAATGCTCGTGTTAACGTGATTTCGTTGGGTGAGTTGACATCGCATGGGTGTAGATACATTGGTACGGGAAGGTGGTGCAAAGTGTATCATGGTGCTACTTTGATTGTGCAAGGAAAGAAGGCGGAGAACAACTTGTGTTACGTTGAGGGTCATTGCATAGGCAAGAGCAAGAGCGTGAAGAAGAAGGTCCATTTCTCAGACAAGGTGGAGGTATTTGGTGATTTGGGTCGAGGGAGGATTTGTTGAGGTAATGCCCCAAATACCAAATAATATTTAGTTGTGTTTTATTTTATTTTAGTTTGTAAAGAAAATAAAATAAAACAAAAGAAAAAAAAAATGAAGTGAAATCAACCGAATTGCATTCGGTTTGTCGTGGGTGGGGTTAGCTCATTTATGGGCTATACTTGCCATTTTGTTTGTAAGGCCCACTTGTCATTTAGTGGCCAATGGGTGAGTTTTGTGATTGGCTTCCAATAGAAGTTGTTGTGTGGAATACAAAAAGAACGCAGGGCCTTTTTTGTTAGAAGGCGTGAGAGCACAGCACCCGAAACAAGAAGGGTGTCAAAAAGCCAGTGAGTGCCAACAAACAGAGAGTGAGAGGAACAGGAGTGTTCTCCAAAAGGTTTGTCCAACTCACGATTGATTCGGCTTGTTTGGGTGAAGATAATCAGAGTACTCGGATCGGTCATTGACAAGTATTTGTGAGTGTATCTTTGGGTTTGTGGGAGTATTAAATTGAGCTAGGGTTTGTCAATTTGTACTAGTACCAAAGATAGATAGTCTACTTGTTGTTTGATCTTGTGATTGTTACCTTTGTACTCTTGATTATCATAGTGGATTATATTTTAGTGCGTGGAGATCCGCACCATGGTTTTTCCCCTAATT
Source organism: Tetragonia tetragonoides (assembly GCA_038025085.1). Taxonomy (NCBI): domain Eukaryota; kingdom Viridiplantae; phylum Streptophyta; class Magnoliopsida; order Caryophyllales; family Aizoaceae; genus Tetragonia; species Tetragonia tetragonoides. The sequence goes on from CM076139.1 coordinate 45,501,361, forward strand.
GAGAGGGGTTTTCTACGTAAAATTATTTGTGTTGCTTTTGGATTCTTGCACTTTATATTTTCGATTATCTGTTGTTGTGATTGTGGGTAAATACCGTAGTTTTCCCCAACAAGTTAAACTATTGATTTAATATATTGAAGTTACTAATGTGTTTATGCAAGCTTGTAGATTAGTTCATATTGCTAGGTTGAAGCATGAAGTTGCTATACAACAATGGAGATGACAATCAAGCTTGAAGACTTATGAAGCTCTACATTTTAATGGTTATATTTATTAGAGCTCATTGGTAAAGTTCTTAAAGATGAAGTTAATTTGATTACTTAATTAGTTGGGCAAACTAAATAAATGATTTGAGAGAAACGTTTTTATATTGAGAAACGTGACAATGGAGTATTCCTTAGGTGAGACGTTACCTATTGGGAGACTACAGTTTACACGTACATTAAGTATTTCCTAAAAGATTATTGGTAAAAATATTATATTTACTAGATAATATTTTTACTTGAGAATATATTGATCTTTTATATAGAAAAGATATTTCTTACATATGGGAGGATTTTATTTTCGAAATATTCAGATTTTATTATATACTATATTGTGACCGAGTAGATATTTTCCCAATGGAAATTTGTCTATTATTTGGTGAAATATTATCTTGTTAGAAAAGATATTATTTGGTCAATATTGTGTTGAAAATCCTACTGGTTTGATATATATATTTTGGGATATTTATTTTTGATATCTTTGAGCTCAAAAAGTATTATTTACAAAGATATTATTTTTAGGTGAATTAAAAATCCGAATTTCAGTTTTATTTTCGGAAAAACTATTTTGCCTATATAAAAGGGAGTTATCTATCTTTTCAAGTTCGCGATTTTATAACCCCTAAGTGTTCATATTTTCAGAGAGATATATTTTGAGAGAACACTAAAGTTTGCCTAAGTAATTAAAGGATCATATTAACAACTTCTAAAAGAGCTATAGAATTAAATTATACCTTACGCTTTTGAGAGGTTGAGAGGCAAACAATATTCCTTAGAGTTAAGGATAGCTTGGATTAGTGTCCAAGGGGTTAGGCTTAGATCAGAGTAATTGAGTCTAAATTTGTTTGGCTTGAATCAGAGTAATTGGGTTCGAGTTCGTGACTTCAATCAAAGTAATTGGGTTGGAGTGAGTTGGGTTGAACCATAGTCGATTTGATCAAGTTGTACTACTGATTAATGAGAAGAAGTAGTCATTGAAAGTCCTCCGGGCCGTGGTTTTTCATCCTTTGTAGTTTCAAAGGGTTTTCCACGTAAAATCGTGAGTGCTTTCATTATTGCTTCTATTTGTTTATTAGCTTTATCTAACGTTGTTCTTTGTTTCAGTAAACGTTCCTTAAGTCAACGTTCCTTAAAGTTAGTAACAATCCAAAAGTACTACAATTGTTCTAAATAGTTTAAATTCCGCAAAAAGTTTTAGAACACAATTCACCCCTCCCCCTCTTGTGTTCAAACGTGCTACTAACACACCCCCTACTCCTAGTGGAACCACACTTCTTGGCGCCACCCTCTAATAGTGGAGTCACCCCATATTTTACCGGGAGCCACCCCATACTTCACTGAAAGCCATCCCTCTAATAGTAAAATCACCCCCTACTTCACATGCAACCACCCCTCAAATATACTTAGTCCATGGTGGATTAAGTCCACACAAGATTAGTTGTTCCCTCATGGCCTCATTTTTACCGAAGAATCAAGATACTCTATGAAAAGAATCTATAGCCCATCCTTTAGTATTTCAAATGGGTCACCATATACTAAGGCCCTTCTACAAAAAAAAAAAAAAAAAATGGAAATAAAACAAAAAAAATTATCATATATTTTTTGAGATTTCTACCTAGATTTAAAATTGGTTTTTCCATCTATATGCACATCTCTAGTTCAAATCGAGGAAAAGGAGTACTGAGTATTTAAATTGGATCTAACAAATATATTTTAAAATGTAGATCTTTATATTTTTTTCACATATCAATGATCAAAGTATATGAATTTTAATCTTGAAAAAGAAAATGTTAAGATGTTTATAGGACAAAGAGAGAGGGGTGTATTTTTGTTGTTGTCCAAGCAAGTTCAATGAATTAATATATAGATTCACGGTTCACCTATACCGATGAAATACATATATCAGAGATATACAAATTTATACTCCACTCTTTTTTTTCCATTAAGTCAGTAATATTAAAATTGAGAACCCTTATCGTGAGAGTTACACCAATTTAATCCCGATACAAAAATAATGCTAAATATCTAACTAGGTATACATGATACATCAAATTCACAAAATCTTTCTTGACATTCTTTTAATAACCAATCACCTGCTAAGTTTCCTTCTTTGTAAATATACTAGTTTTTGTCCCGAGCGATGCCCCGGGTTAGTTTGTTTTTATATGTTGTCTATTCTTTTAGGTGCTATAGTAGGTGTATTAATTACATGTATGTTATAGTCATGCGATTAAGGGTCTTTTCTCTTCTGTTTTTTTTTTTATAAATAAACTAAGTAAATGTTATAATTAAAAAAGTTTTGATACTCAATTATCAATTTTGGTGACAATTTAGCTAACAGATTAATCATACAATGAAAATAACGAATGACATAACAGCACATGACGATGGAATGGTGATATAAAGGCAACATGACAAACATAACAAATACCTCGTAGAAGTGCCACATGGCAAGGATAAGCTGTGTAGTGTATATGTTTTATATCTTATACCGAACATTATAAAGTCAAATATAGGACATATGTATCTCATTTTGATGTATTTTCTGCACCTGATCTAATTAAGTAAGAGTTATAATTTATATAGTTGCGTAACAAAAGTTATTTGATTTTATAACTTGAACAATATGATAACAATTATGTCGTTTGTATTTATTAATTCAAATAAATACTTGACACACATGTATAAGCGGATTACATGGTGGCTTACTGTGGGGCCAGATTCTCGAGTTTTCCTGGATTAGGACCCGAGAATCGTCGCGTTACATGCCAGAGGCACGTCCCACGGAAATCGACCGATTAAAGAGGCCAATTATCAAGGAATCATCTTAAGTTTCGAAGGTGCACCTTGTTATGGCCCGAACAAGGACGGGTTTTTACAAAAGAAGAGTCGCCACCTTGTTATGACCCAAACAAGGAAGGGTTTTTACAAAAGAAAGGGTTTTATAAACGATTTTAAAGAAAACCATTTAAGAAACCCAAAAGTTGACTACATCGCGATAAGGCATGAAAATTCTTTGACTGGTCTGCGAATCAGAGATCTTGGTTCGGGGTCTAGGTTAGAAAGTGCGGACGTCCTCGGACCCGTCTCCTCCTCTGTACTGAGTACGGGCTATTTACTAATACGTTGTATCCCATATGAAAGCTTTGAATTGAATTACGTAATGCCTTGAATAATAAAAGGAAAACACATATATTTACACATTGTCACTTAGCACACAAAAAAAATCGGTTTTGAACCGGTGTATTCGTTTACGTACGGCGGGTTTGGATATTACAAAATACTGCACTAAGTACCATTCACCGTAGGTCTTGAATCTACTCCTGGATCAAAACCCTTACATAGTTCTGACCTGGGGATCCGGTCAGTAAGACTCCTTGGGTGCCACTAAGGCGGGTATGGATGTTCTTTCCCGTAAAGAGGAATATAATTGAGAAACTTATAGGATGACTCGCAACTTAGAGTCGAATTGATCTGAGGAACCCCCTACTCTCCTCGAAGAAGTAGGGAAAAGCTCAAATGGGATGATTAGCCTGCTCCTTCGAGGCGTTCAACCCAACAATATTTGGTAATATACGGGAATCAACCCAATTCTTAGCTTTGAGTATAAAGATTAAACTTCTCAAAAATATTCCTTCTTTACTGGGGAATAACATTCATTGGGGGTGGATAAATGGATGATTTGTATAGATGGTGGATTTGTATTGGTGGGTAATGGCTTAAAGGAGTCTTTCCGATAGGATCCTCCGGGGTGGCCCGAAGCCAAATAAGAGGGGACGATCAATAATTAGCTTCTATTCGATCATAGGTATTCCACTGGGGGGGAATGGTTGTAACTTGGGAAATGTGGATTCCACTGGGGAATGTGATTTTGTATGAAGGTGGTTTGATGGAAAGGTAGATGGAGCACCTATGATCGCGTATATGCAAATATCTGATTCTAACCTCGAATTCGGCCTCGGGCCGGGTTGTGTACATAAACGAATACACTGGTTTTAAAAAAACGTTTTTGAACATAATATACATCACACAAGTGAGAGAAGTTATTTTTATTTTATTTTCTGAGTTGAATAATTAGGTAGAAGCATATGAATGCAAATGTACAAAATGCAAATAAAGAGGCCTCGAAATAAATGAATTACAAATCGAGTATTTACAATAAAATACAAAAAATGTCTAAAAATCCTATAAAGGAGAAAAAGACTTGATCTTCATGTACATGGCGCCTCCGGGGCTCGGTCTTAATCTTCGTCTTCAAAAGTCGGATTTATTCACAAAGAATTGGTTCATTTACAAAAGAATTGATTTATCTACAAAAGAATTGGTTTATTGACAAAAGCGGTTTGAAAGAACCGACAAGGGATTAGTCCAAACGCGGCTTCTTGACTCCAAATTTATTTTTATAATTAGTGAGACACACTAAAAGAACAAAATAGAGAGTTTCATATTTTTTTTGGTTCATTTGATAATTAAACGAAAATCGTTCATAGAATCGAACAAAACCGATATTTCAATAATCTGGATAGAACTTCTAGAATTCATATCTCATTCATAACTCAACCAAATCGCGTTCTTCAAAAGCCTAACTTGGTTTATTTTACTTCTTGTTTCGACTATAAAAATATCAAGTTAATAAAGTTGACGATAGGTGAGTTATTCACGATTTACGAGCTTTTAGAAGTCATTGGACAGACCATTAGTTTTTGATTTATTGGGAATTATTTACAAGTGATATAGATCTACAATTTATAGGAATTAGATTAGACTTGAAGGTGGATATGTACACAAAAGTTCATGAATTTTAGACAAGTATAAGTCATTTAACGAAAATAAACAAAAGAACTATACAAAAAGTCCTAATGTTCTAAACTAACCAATTGTCTTTCATTTTGACAGAACCAAGCTCGGTTTGATTAATTCATTAAAAATAGAAAACACATCTGAATGGAGTGATTCCAATACCTAGATTGGTTCTTATTACATCTTCTATCCAAATAAAAGTTCATACTTCATTAAAGAGGTTAAAGACACTGCAGACTTTTCAATTAAGTAAACGTTAGCATTTCTTGACACATACTCGGTTGGTTAATTTTAGAATTAAATCTACTTCGTTAAAGTTGAATTCTTCTTTATAGATTGAAGTAGACACACTAAGGACTTCCTACAAACATTATCAAAGAAAACAAACTATCCTAAGTGGTTAAAGTGAGCCATTTATTTACAAGGTCAAAATCTGAGAAAATCTTCAAAGGGACAGCACTATTTCGTCTTTTCAAAATTCGTTTAGAACTCATTTGTTATCCAAAATGGACGAAATAGGTGGCTGTAGAAATGTAGAGAAATCCTCTTCAATTTACTCAGAAATTAACCAAGTTCAAAACTTAACCGTTTATTAGTCATTTACAGATCTATGGGGGTTGGTCAGTTTTAGACACAGAAACTTCAAAATTCAATTGTGGACGACGAAACCGGTGGATCTGGATGATTTTCTTTTCGTTAGAAATCCCTCTGGACAAGGTTTTCTATAACACTAACTTCATCAAATTCCAACCGTTGGATATTCCTATATATATAAATGAATTCTGCTCTAAAAACTGTCAACTATCCGAATTATTACAACTTCATACAAAAACTAAATCCGAGGCTTCTATATGCAAAATGACCTTTTTTTATTCAATTTCAAGTATAAAAAAATAAAAATGGTGATGAGAAAGAGAGAAACATTCATTGATCATACAATTTTGGCACAAGCAACTCTCTTCCTCACCGCAAAAATCACTCTCTAAAGCTGGATCTAAGTCCCCCATGGAGACGGGTTCGCGTGGGCACTTGAACCCTTACCTAGAAATTTTGGCCGCTCAAAAAAATAGGGTGGTTCATTCCCACACCTATAAAGAGTCCAACCGGTGAAAATGAGATTATTAAGGGGGATAATAGGGTTTAATAGCAATATATATACAAAATGAAATGGTTAGTAAAAACACTTGGAAAAAAAATAATTGAAGGAGAGAGATAAAAGATTACCCTTGCGTAGATCTAGAAATCTCAATCTTCAAAATTAAGTTAGCTAGTACAAACGCCCTTTAGTTTGCACTACCTAGATAAAAAAAAAAAAAAAAACAGAACTTTTAGAAATTAAGAGAAGTTTTTAGAAAACCTTCAAAAGTTGAAGTTAGTTAAAAAGATGATAGGAAAACTAGAGATAGAAGGAGAGTTTTAAGAAGTAGAGATGAGAAAGAGGCAAATGGCCCTCAATTTAGCTTTTTGAGGTGTATTTATAAGGGGAGAAGATGGGAGAGAATTAGGGTTAGGAGAAATGGAAGGTGGAATTTGATGGGAGGTGGATGGTGAGATGAGAGTTGAGGGAATGTGGATGAGAGGATGACAAATGTCAAATTTGTGGTGATGAAAGAAGATGGGAGGAATCTTGTGAGATGGAAGTGAGTAGGAAAGAGAAAAGATGAGATAAGGTGGGGGATGAAAATAGAAAAGGGAAAAACAAAACATAATAAAATAAAATAATTAAAAATAGAATAAAAAACGTGTGGGGGGGGGGGGATTTCTTTTATTTTTCTTCTCCTTTTTTCGGTTGTGAGTAGAGATTTTTTTTTTTGATTTTTATTTTATTTTTGGGTTGGGGGTTAATTTATGGAAAAAGGGGGGTTTTTTGGTATTTCTACTTGATACCATTATTCCCTTTTGTCTTTAGCTATTGGATGGGAACATAGGAATATTGTGATGTCATGCATGACATCATAATGTCATGCATGACATCATAATGTCATGAAATGATGTCATGCATGACATCATAATTCCATTCCTTATTAATATTTGTATTTTCTCTTTTATACTCTTTTTGGATTTTTGGTTTTTGTTTTTTGGGCTTTGGGCTTTGCTTTGCTAATGGATTGGGTCACCTTATGGACCCTAAATTCCCTTTTAGCCCAAATGACTTATTTAATTAGGGTACTTACAGTTAATGCTAATATTAACTGTAGTAATTATTTAAAAGAAATACAAGTCAAAATTTGGCGTCTACAGATGCCCCTCGTTGGCCGAGATTCTGAGGAATTGATCAAGTTCCAAAGAAATTAAGGTCAACGATACAAAAGACACCTAATTTTGACTTGCGAAAATATTAATGATAACAATGATAATAATTATCGTTTTAATGGTAGTGGCCTAACCACTAACCACATTCTTCCGTGCACCTCCAGGCATAACTTCTTTGATCTCAAAGTTTAACCGTTGTTCTTCTGGATGTTCTGGATATTCGGGATGTTCTGGATATTCTGGATTTTCTGGATGTTCTGGATGTTCTTGATGTTCTGAACGTTCTTGACGTTCGGGATCCTCTGGATGTTCTGGATGTTCTGAACGTTCTGGACGTTCGGGATCTTCTGGATCTTCTGGATGTTCTTGATGTTCTGAACGTTCTTGATGTTCTGAACGTTCTTGACGTTCGGGATCTTCTTTATGTTCTGGATTTTCTGTATCTTCTGGATGTTCTGGATCTTCTTGGAATTAGATTCTCTGGGAGTTAGGTTATCTTGAAATTAGATTATCTTGAAATTAGACTCTCTTGGAGTTAGATTATCTTGAGATTAGACTCTCTTGTAGTTAAATTCTCTTGGAATTAGACTCTCTGGGAGTTAGACTCTCTTGGAGTGAGATTCTCTTGTAATTAGACTATCTGGGAGTTAGACTCTCTGGGAGTTAGATTCTCTTGGAATTAGACTCTCTTGGAGTTAGACTCTCTTGGAAGTAGACTCTCTTGGAGTAAATGCATTAGTTTGATTTTTTTTTTTTTTTTGATTTTTAATTGATATCTCTTTTGGCAAATGATTTGATTGATTTTTTTTTGAATGAATGCATATGAATGCAAGATTAGTTTTTTTTTTTTTCATTTTTAATGAATAATGATTTGGTAACAATGCATATGAATGCAATTAATTGGAATAAATATAATAAGTTTTGCAAATGCATAGGAATGCAATTATGAATGCAATGGTATGTATTTTTATGAATCTTTTTTTGAAGTGTGCATATGAACGCAAGATGATTTTGAATGCAATAAAATGCAGTATATTTTTTTTGGTTCTCTTCTTTTCTTTTTAAAGATGCATATGAATACATTGTTAATGTTTTTTTTTTTTATGCACATGGATGCATTAATTATGCTCCTACTTTTTGTTTCACTAAATGAATGCAATGCATGTATATGCAATTTTTTTTTCCTCTTTTGTTTTTAATAAATAAAAATCCTTTTTCTTTTTGCAAATTTAAAAGTTTTTTTTTTTAAATAGCGTATGTAAAATTCAATGTCTTATCCATACTAGATTGGATTAAGCCACCAACTAGCTCATATTATTTACAAAATTTGAAATTAATTATCATGGACCATTTGCCTCCTCTTTATTGGCTTTTTTTCCATTTGCTTTTTTTTTTATTTCTCACATGCCCCCTAAAAAAATGGGCTTTATATTGACCGAATCCTTGCAGATTGCCTACGTATCTCGTTTAGAGAATAAGGTATTGCGTAGTTGGGGCTACTGGTCCCAATTGAATTTATATGCCCCTTAGATAAAATGGGTTATGAAAGAGAAACCCTGTTCAACCTTTGATGCTTGAGGAATGAGGAGTCGCGACATTTCCAAAGTGAATCAGTTCCGAATAACAGTTGCCTCTAACGGTCTCTCTCTAGATTTTGACGATTGAACCCCTTTTGTTTTCCCGCCTTGCATCCACATTTGAAAAGTTCCGCAAACCAAACCTCATGTCTTCACCACAAACTCATTAAACTCCAAGGATTTTATTAAAATTAGAAGTGTATACTCGAAATCTGTCGTTATACCACGGTCAACAGCGCATCTTACAGTTTTAATTAGGCACAAATTCAAAGGCATTCACACCTCAATTTGCGTGATCACGTTTATAAGCAATTTAGATGCTTGGCTTTATTAATATTCAAATGTGAGATACCTCGGTTGGACCGAATTATTGTTTAAGTTAATTCCTGCAACTTCCGGCACTTTTGTGCAATAGTGCATGGTTCGTCCCCTTTATTATTGGTCTAGACAATTTATATTTATTTTATATCTTTTTTTTTGGTGGTTGCTTTATCAGGATGTGACATACCTTTTTACGCGAATGTTCCCACTTCATGAGGCGCGAACCCCCGGTTACTCACTATATCACATCTCGGATATGCTTCGCATGCTCATACTCTTGGTCGCAATCATCTCGTGATCACTATGGCTGCCCCCTTGGGTTTCACAGGGGCCTCCTCTAAGAACATTGGAGCAGATTTCCACACATATTTTATTTATACAAAAATGAATTTAGAGACCATTAAAGAGTCACCATGGAAGTTGGGTACTAGTTAGGTGGATTAATGCATAAAAGTCCTTCCTTAGTATTTCACATCTTATAGTCAAATGAAGTCAAACATAATAGATCACTTAAAAATAGTTCATGAACAAAGAGGGTTAGTCCTTCGAGTCTGATCCTAATCTTGAATTAGATGCGCTTCAAACATATTATATCGAGAAGATTAACCAACTTGAGTTTGCTAGGCACTCAAGACTCTTCGTATACACTCCTTTTCTTTTTGATTAAAACCTTTTTTTTTAGATATGCCCCTAAGGTTTAATTGAGCATTATTTAGACCGAATTCGTGAAGATTGCCTACGTATCTCCGTAGGAGAATCAGGTCAAACGTAGTTCGTGCTATTTGTTGTGAAGACTTGAAATTTGCTACAGAGCTTTCTAATGAAATGCACTTTTCTTCTGCGATTGCCATCGAATGAGGTTTGCTGAATAGACCATCATCATTCTTCGTGGCATATTATTGCCCCTGTTTCTTGATTCATCCCGTCCACTAATTTGACGATTTTCCTTGCAGATATTGCCCCTTGAGGATTTAGGGAGTCCTTTTTAAGTTCATGGTCGTGGATCGAAACTACTACGAGAATGTCGGCCACGTTCGAGATTAGACAAGGAACTTTCCTTAACTTTAACCCTTAGGTAGGTAATGGAAAATGTGAATTCCCCTCATAATTATGGCTGATGGAGAAAGGAGAATGCCCCTCAGCATTGGGGTCTATTATGCTCCAAAGCATTTAAGAAAGTAACACGCTCCACCAAGAAATATTGATTGCCCCTGCTAATGATCGCACTGCTTCCCAAATAAGGCTAACCTTAACATCCATTTCTCAAATCTCGTCGCCCTCCTTCCCAAGATTGAATCCTTTCAACATTACACTTGCCCCTGGCAAGTTGGTGCTCATCGACAAAATGACGTCCAACTTTGGTTGATGTAGGCTACGGAGATCGATCTAAGATGCTCGAAGACGATGACAATTATTTGGGAGATTGAATGCAGAATGCAAGACTTCCCCGAGGGGCAAAAATGGTCCATGCGTTTTTATTTATTTATTTTTTGAAAATCTTTTTATTTTGAAAAATTGGACTTTCCCGAAAAATCCTTGATTTATTTGAAAATAAAATCTTTTTGGTATTTTTCTTCCAAGTCAAACAGATATGAATAAATAACCAATTCCCGACATTCTCGAAAGCTTTCCACTCTTTTTTTTTGCTTGCTTTCTCTTTTCTCTTTTTTTTGCTTTTTTTTTTTTTTTTTTTTGCTTGCTTTTTCTCACTTTTTTTTTTGATAAATTGGTTGAACCGCACCCGAAGGTTGCCTACGTATCTCCAATGTGTGCAAACATCGTTTTCGAAAATATGGGATATTTTGAAAAAGGTGCATTGAAGAATCAGGTCCACGTAGTTCTTCCTACTGACGGAGAGATTTCCTTTTTTTTTTGTCTTTTTTCGGCCGAGCTCAAAGTGATCGCCTACGTACCCCATGCATGTGCATACATGTGTGTCTAATGCATAGTTAAAAGTGATGATTAAGTCCTATGGGGGATCAAGCCGTTACATAGTTCTGTTACAAGTGTTTAAGAAAAATGTTTACTTCCTAGACAGGTGACGAGAAGATTAACTTCCTAATTGGTCGAACTCAAATGAGCTGCCTACGTACCCCAAGTACAGGTGAATACAAGTGTTTCTAATCAGAGTTGATAAGAGGGCACATTGATTCATGGGGATCAGACCATACGTAGTTCTGGCTTGTTAATTAACACAATTATTGGTTCTGAAAGAGGCTTATCCTGATTGCCCCTTTATTCGGACGTGCCCGGGCAATTGGGCAATGGAAAATTCTTCCGCTTACTGAAAAAGGATCATTACTTTGCCGATGAGCTCTTCAATCTTCATACGCAAGAGGAGACATTGGTCGATCATGTGCGAAAACTTCCGACAATAGTCACAACATGGATGAGTGATGTTCGTACGAGGCGATGGCCTTTGAAGTGGTCGAGGCAATGGAGTTATCAACCCTTGGCTCATGAGCCGCCCGAATAAGTAACTCTGAGGTTCGTGGAATGGCTCAAGTTGACGTGGAGGTCGAGGGACCTGCGGTGCCTGGGGTTGCGGAGCAATCATATCCTTCGGGTAGTGACCGTATGGATCAGAAACTTGTCTTACAGACTTAATCTTCGCGAGGTCAAGAGCATAGCCGTGAGCCTCCAGATCTTCCAACTTATAGTACATTTTACTACTCATTTCCGTGAAGTAAGGTTCCTTCGATCCTTTTACAATTCATATAAGGCTCTCTCTCAACGTCGGCAAATAAAGCACTTTTCTGCATTGCTCCTTCCACCTGGCGATGTAAGTTGAAAATAACTCTCCAGATTTTTGTTCCACATTCTCGAGTTTCAGCTTCTCGACTATATTACTTGATCCTGCATTCACCCAATCGATGAAAGCAGTCGCTAGATTCTGCCACAAACCAAGCTGATGAGGCACCAGATTGAAGTACCACTCTCTGGCTCTTCCTTCCAAACTCTTCCCGAAATAGTAAGGGAAAAACTCCTCACTAATCACCAAAGGATGCAACTCATGCACGAAATATCTCAAATGAGTCTGGGGATCACCTTTCCCGTTAAACTTTGTAAATTCATGGATTTTCACATTCTGTGGGATACGGAGTCCCGGAATCATGATTAATCCTTCAGTATCAATCTTCTCTTTTGCAGCGAACAACTCTAAATCAGAATCATAGCTCGGGATATAACGCTCCCGCACTTTAACTGGGCCACCACTACCCGTGCTAGTGTATGTACTTCATTCACTCGAGGATGAACTCGATCCTACTCCATTGAGGAATTCTTCCAATCTGTCAAAATGATAATCACCATCCTCTCCTGATATAGTTCCCCAAACTCTTCATACAAGTGTAATATCGGCTCACTAGTGGATGCAATAGTCATAACCTCTGGATCTCCTTTAAGTGTGATCACACCGTGGGGACTTTGGAATCGCACTTTCTGATGAAGTGTGGAAGCAATGGCTCTTGACTGGTGAAGCCATGGTCAGCCCAACAGAAGGTTGAAGCAGACAGGTATATCGATCACAAGAAATTCCACGTCCCGGACTACCGGTCCATATTCAAGGGGTAGCTTGATTGTTCCCATCACATTTCTCTTCTCATTATCGTATACTCAAACTACTTGAGTTGAGGGTTCAAGATGATCCCGGGAGAACCCGAGTTTCTGGAGAGCTCGAAAAGGACAAACATTCACTGCTGACCCATTATCAATCAATACGCGAAGGACTTTCATACCATTGCATTCCACGGTAATGTGGAGAGAGTGATTGTGATCAATATCTTCTGGTAGATCTCTGTCAGAGAATTGGAGTACTTGAGAGGATTTGTGGACTAGGCCAACCATTTCATCCGGAGAAATATCTGAGCTTACTGCCACCTCATTCAAATGTTTGAGTACCGCAAACCGGTGTGGTCGCGAAGTCATTAACAATTTCCAAATGGAAACGTTAGAGTTCACCTCTTTCATTCTTCTAATGGCTTCATCATCCACATTATCATCTATCACCACCTATTTCCCTTTCTCTTTGCGACGCAAAGCTTCTAAGGGATTCTCATCCTCCAAGTCTGAAGGTTTGAAATGTCTTCCGGTTCGTGTTAAATGAGCTACCATAGTGCTTTCATCATTATCCGGAAGATCCTGTAAACATACAGCTCGTGCAAACTGAGGGATGTAACCCAAACCATTCTTCTCTATAATGCTGAGGATTGAAATATCCTCTTCTTCTGCCTCCTAATAAATCATTAAAAATCCTCCATCACACTGCAAGGTTGCACATAAATTGGAGAATACTTCATCTTTCACTTCAAAGAGCTTAATAGGCTTTAATATCACTTGAGGTTTGGTGGACAAATCCACAATCAAAGCCTTTGAATTGGGAGACAAAGACATTTTCATTATCCTGGGAGATGCAACTGTTATCAATTCTGTCGGATCGAAAGTTGATAGAGCGAGAGATATCGCCAACACTGGGTTTCCCTGGTGATTGGGTAAAGGGTTCTTTTTGATGTTTGGGGAATTGGAGCTGATTTTGGAAGTATTGATAGTGAGCTTCCGTTCATCAATGAGATCTTGGATTCTATGCCTCAAAGCTAGGCATGGCTCAACGGTATGCCCAGAATACTGGTGAAATTTACAATGGTCGTTCGGGTTCTGATTGGGCTTTAGTGGTGGTGGTGGCCTTGTTGCCAATGGTTGGATCATTCCCGCCTTGATAAGTTTTTCAAAGGCTTGTGTTAGCGACATGCCTAAAGGGGTGAATTCCCATCTTTGAGTAAGCTGAAATGCTGTGGATGAGACAATATTGCGGATTTCCGCAGATTTTCCTGCCCCTTGAGTTGGCAGATTATAAGGCCCACTTTTGTATCTCGAAATTGATGCTACTGGTTCTTCCTTCTTACCTTCAATTCAGAGAGATTCTCAATATTCGACCCGGTGGATATCAAAGCTTTAAAAGAGGGAAAATACTGGTACATCATTTTATCTTTCAGATTCGGTTTAAGATTCCGAACTATCATCTGTATCTGATCCTTCTCTATTGGTTGATTTATCATTTGAGCGGCTTTTACCCTCCATCTGCTAATGAAAGCAGAGAAAGTCTCATTAGGATACTGGTAAGTGGTTTCAAGATCTCTCTTGGTCACATCGACCTCTTCATTGTACTTATATTGTTGCGTGAATTCACGAACGATATTAGACCAAGTAGCTTTCTTTGAATTCTCAAGCTGAAAGAACCATTGGGCGGCTGCCCCATCTAGATATTGCTGAAAGAGTTGAGCAACCAATTCTTCTGATACACCTCATGGGCTCATTGCCCCTACATACATCTTAAGGAAAGTCGTGGGACTTTTCGTGCCATTGAATTTCGATATGTTAGGCATTTTAAACCCATTTGGGAGACGGGCTATTGGAAACAGAGCTAGTCCATGAATATCGAACCACGGCTCGGCAATTATCATTCCCTTCAAGACTTCTTTCAACTTTCTAACATCCTCACTCAGTTTATCATCTCCGGCTACAGAACCGGTTTCAAGGTTAAATGGGGCACCACCAGCTGGTGTGCCCTGGTCAGGTTCTCTATTCAAATGAGTTTGTTCCATCATGTCCTGATGAGATAGTAGTAACTGCATCATTTCCCTTATTTCAATAAGAGCATCCGGTGGAGGAGGTGGAAGATTCTGATCAAGTATATCTGTCATACTTGACTGTGACGAGAAAATCTTGCGGAAGAGGGTGAATGAAGTGGTTGATGTAGTGGTACTTGACAACGAAGATGAGCTGGGTATCGGAGAAGTCCGAATGAGCTTGGTGGAGGGACGAACCCAACGGGTGGACCTGTCATGAAAATGAAAGGTTAGAATGGTTCATGAGGAGAATACTGTATTGACTTGGAGGATAAGCATTTTTTTTTTGAATTTTTTTTATTGGAAATGAGTATGTACATTTTTTGAAAAACATTTTTTGAAAATAGAGGCTTTTCGGGAAAGTCCTTTGAAATGAATTTTCTCACGAAAGAGAATTTTATTTTTTTTGAATACATTTTTTTTTTTTTTGATGATATGCATGAGATGCATGAATGCATAGTGTCGGACTGACTCAATAAATAAATACAAGTAACCGATTCAAGCATGCATCGGTCCTAAGTGCTCCTAAAGCTGATCTATAGACGATATTTTCAGGTGCCTCATTTCACTTAGTTTTTGGAGTACACACACAGGGAAAGGCACTCCATGAACACCAATATGTGTGGTAGCTTCCTTAATGTTTTATTGGTTAGTTAATCTGGCGCTCACTCCATGAACGGGCGACCAGCCTACAAAAGTAGTAAATTGAGATCGCGCGTGTGTGTGTGTGGGGACCATTTGTTCAAACAAGCATTCCAAACACACGTAATTTTCACATATGTACATGATGTACACAAGATATATACAAGATATAAACAACAGGCATTTCATAACATCATTCAATTTGCTTTCAAGGGATACAACGTACTTTCGGATTTAGACCGCTTATAAAAATAACTCCCCAGTGAAATAGCTAGTCTGTGGGGCCAGATTCTCGGGTTTTCCTGGATTAGGACCCGGGAATCATCGCGTTACATGCCAGAGGCACGTCCCACGGAAATCGACTGATTGAAGAGGCCAATTTTTAAGGAATCATCTTAAGGTTCAAAGTCGCCACCTTGTTATGGCCCGAACAAGGACGGATTTTTACAAAAGAAGAGTCGCCACCTTGTTATGACACAAAACAAGGAAGGGTTTTACAAAAAAAAGGGTTTTATAAACAATTTTAAAGAAAACCATTTAAGAAACCCAAAAGTTGACTCCATCGCGATAAGGCACGAAAATTCTTTGACTGGTTTGCGAATCAGAGATCTTGGTTCGGGGTCTAGGTTAGAAGGTTCGGACGTCCTCGGACCCGTCTCCTCCTCTGTACTGAGTACGGGCTCTTTACTAATACGTTGTATCCCATATGAAAGCTTTGAATTGAATTACGTAATGCCTTGAATAATAAAAGGAAAACACATATATTTACACATTGTCACTTAGCACACAAAAAAAAATCGATTTTGAACCGGTGTATTCGTTTACGTACGGCGGGTTTGGATATTACAAAATACTGCACTACGTACTATTCATCGTAGGTCTTGAATCTACTCCTGGATCAAAACCCTTACGTAGTTCTGACCGGGGGATCCGGTCAGTAAGACTCCTTGGGTGCCACTAAGGCGGGTATGGATGTTCTTTCCCGTAAAGAAGGATATAATTGAGAAATTTATAGGATGACTCGCAACTTAGAGTCGAATTGATCCGAGGAACCCCCTACTCACCTCGAAGAAGTAGGGAAAAGCTCAAATGGGATGATTAGCCTGCTCCTTCGAGGCGTTCAACCCAACAATATTTGGTAATATACGGGGATCAACCCAATTCTTAGCTTTGAGTATAAAGATTAGACTTCTCAAAAATATTCGTTCTTTACTGGGGAATAACATTCATTGGGGGTGGATAATTGTGTTATTTGTATAGATGGTGGATATGTATTGGTGGGTAATGGCTTAAAGGAGTCTTTCCGATAGGATCCCCCGGGGTGGCCCAAAGCCAAATAAGAGGGGACGATCAATAATTAGCTTCTATTCGATCATAGGTATTCCACTGGGGGGGAAATGGTTGTAACTTGGGAAATGAGGATTCCACTGGGGAATGTGATTTTGTATGAAGGTGGTTTAATGGAACGGTAGGTGGAGCGCCCATGATCGCGTATAACCAAATTTCTGATTCTAACCTCGAATTTGGCCCCGGGCCGGGTTGTGTACATAAACGAATACACTGGTTTTAAAAAAACATTTTTGAACATAATATACATCACACAAGTGAGAGAAGTTATTTTTATTTTATTTTCCAAGTTGAATTATTAGGTGGAAGCATATGAATGCAAATGTACAAAATGCAAATAAAGAGGCCTCGGAATAAATGAATTACAAATCGAGTATTTACAATAAAATACAAAAAATGTCTAAAAATCCTAAAAAGGAGAAAAAGACTTGATCTTCATACACATGGCACCTCCGGGGCTCGTTCTTAATCTTCGTCTTCAAAAGTCGGATTTATTGACAAAGAATTGGTTCATTTACAAACGAATTGATTTATCTACAAAAGAATTGGTTTATTTACAAAAGCGGTTTGAAAGAACCGACAAGGGATTAGCCCAAACGCGGCTTCTTGACTCCAAATTTATTTTTATAATTAGTGAGACACACTAAAAGAATAAACTGGAGAGTTTCATATTTTTGTGAGTTCATTTTATAATTAAACGAAAATCGTTCATAGAATCGAACAAAACCGATTTTTCAATAATCTGGACAGAATTTCAAGAATTCATATCTCGGTCATAACTCAACCAAATCGAGTTCTTAAAAATCCTAACTTGGTTCATTTTACTTCATGTTTCCACTGTAAAACTCTCAAGTCAAGAAAGTTGACGATAGGTGAGTTATTCACGATTTACGAGCTTCTGGAAGTCATTGGACAGACCATTGGTTTTTGATTTATTAGGAATTATTTACAAGTGATCTAGATCTAAACTTTACAGGACATAGACTAGACTTGAAGTTGGACGTGTACACAAAAGTTCATGAATTTTAGACAAGTCTAAGTCATTTAACAAAAATAAACAAAAGAACTATACAAAAAGCCCTAATGTTCTAAACTAACCAATTGTCTTTCATTTTGACAGAACCAAGCTCGGTTTGATTAATTCATTAAAAATCGAAAAAACATCCGAATGGAGTGTTTCCAAAGCCTATATTGGTTTTTATTGAGTCTTATATCCACATAAAAGTTCATATTTCATTAAATAGATTTAAAACACCGCATACTTTTCAGTTAAGTGAACGTTATCATTTCTGGACACATACTCGGTTGGTTAATTTTAGAATTAAATCTACTTTGTTAAAGTTGAATTATTATTTACAGATTTAATTAGACACACTAAGTACTTCCTAAAAAAATTATCAAAGAAAACACACTATCTTAAGTGGTTAAAGTGAGCTATTTATTTACAAGGTCGAAATCTGAGAAAATTTTCAAAGGGACAGCACTATTTCGTCTTTTCATAATTTGTTTAAAACCCATTTGTTATTCAAAATGGACGAAATAGGTGGCTGTAGAAAGCTAGGAAAATCCTCTTCAATTTACTTAGAAATAGACCAAGCTCAAAACTTAACCGTTTATTAGTCATTTACAGATCTATGGGCGTTGGTCAGTTTTAGACACAGAAACGTAACAATTCAATTGTGGACGACTGAACCGTTGGATCTGGATGATTTTCATTGCGTTAGAAAGCCCTCTGGACAAGGTTTCCTGTGGCACTAATTTCACCATATTACACCCTTTGGATCTTTCTCTATATATAAATGAATTCTGCTCTAAAACTGTCAACTATCCGAATTATTACAACTTTGTACAAAAACTAAATCCGAGGCCTCTATATGCAAAATGACCTTTTTATTCAATTTCAAGTATCAAAAATTGAAAATGATGATGAGAAAGAGAGAAACATTCATTGATCATACAATTTTGGCACAAGCAACTCTCTTCCTCACCGCAAAAATCACTCTCTAAAAGTTGGATCTAAGTCCTCCATGGAGACGGGTTTGCGTGGGCACTTGAACCCTTACCTAGAAATTTTGGCCGCTCAAAAAAATAGGGTGGTTCATGCCCACACCTATAAAGAGTCCAACCGGTGAAAATGGAGTTATTAAGAGGGATAATAGTGTTTAATAGCAATATATATACAAAATGAAATGGTTAGTAAAAACACTTAGAAAAAAATAATTGAAGGAGAGAGATAAAAGATTACCCTTGCGTAGATCTAGAAATATCAATCTTCAAAATTAAGTTAGTTAGTACAAACGCCCTTTAGTTTGCACTAACTAGATAAAAAAAAAAAAAGAAGTTTTAGAAATTAGGAGAAGTTTTTAGAAAACCTTCAAAAGTTGAAGTTAGTTAAAAAAAATGATAGGAAAACTAGAGATAGAAGGAGAGTTTTAAAAAGTAGAGATGGGAAAGAGGCAAAGGGCCCTCAATTTAGCTTTTTGAGGTGTATTTATAAAGGGGGGAAGATGGGGGAGAATTAGGTTAGGAGAAATGGAGGGTGAGATTTGATGGAGGTGGATGGTGAGATGAGAGTTGAGAGAATGTGGATGAGAGGGTGACAAATGTCAAATTTGTGGTGATGAAAGAAGATGGGGGGAATCTTGAGAGGTGGAAGTGAGTAGGAAAGAGAAAAGATGAGATAAGGTGGGGGATGAAAATAGAAAAAGGAAAAACAAAACAAAACAAAATAAAATAATTAAAAATAGAATAAAAAACGGGGGGGTTCTTTTATTTTTCTTCTCCTTTTTTGGGGTTGGGAGGAGAGATTTTTTTATTTTTATTTTTTTTTATTTTTTGGGTGGGGGTTAATTTACGGAAAAGGGGGGATATTTTGTTATTTTTACTTGATACCATTATTCTCTTTTGTCTTTAACTATTGGATGGGAGCATAGGAAAATGATGTCATGCATGAAATCATAATTCCATTCCTTATTTATTTTTGTATTTTCTCTTTTATACTCTTTTTTGGATTTTTGCTTTTTTTTTGGGCTTTGGGCTTTACTTTGCTAATAGGTTGGGTCAGCTTATGGACCCTAAATCCTCTTTTAGCCCAAATAACTTATTTAATTAGGGTACTTATAGTTAATGCTAATATTAACTGTAGTAATTATTTAAAAGAAATACAAATCAAAATTCGTCGTTTACACTTACGTGTCATTACCATACGAATTTAGAGGCTTAAGTGGCATCCCATATGTCAATTTCGAATGTGCCACGTGGCAAGTCCTAGGAGGATTGCACTCTGTTTTAATACTAAGGTAAGGTGAACCCGAACTTCATGGCAGTGTTGAATAAACATTGGTACATTATTTAGAAGATTCTATATCTGGCATGGTGCATCCCAAATTTATACTCCACATCCATAGAGCAGTGTTAAGGCAAGAGGTGGGATATTTTGACATGCATGATAGCAATATTTCTGATGTTATCACCAGTGTCTCCAGTGATACTCTTACCATCCAAGATTGTATAAGTGACAAGGTATTAATTATTGAATTTTTTTCATATGCTTTTCCTTTAGAATTCTATGAATATGATGGATGATAAACTAGCTTGAAGTGTTAAATGGTCGTTTGGTTGACAACCGAAAACACACAGAGAAAAGACAAGTGTTCACTATATCACGTGTTTTTTGGTCGTTTTGGTCGGTTGCTATATTGCGTATTTTTTGTAGTATGATAGTGGGAGGAGGGAATGAATAAGAGCCTCCCAATTTGAAAACTTCAGAGCTTGGTTTGGGAGCTTATATGTCTCTAATACTGTGTGTTTTTGCCCGGCCTTTTCAAGTTGATCTTGTTCATGTAACTTAGCTACGAAAGAAATTAAGTACCATATAGATACAACTAGCTAATAAACTAAATAAAATCTTGTGAATAACCAGCTTGCTAATAATCATTGAGTTCTTGGCATGCATGTGGTATCTTATTTTATGTTACTAGCTAGCAAGTAGCAATAATAAAGATTTGCTCACATTGACTTTGACATTGGGTCTTTAATTTATTAATTTTTATATTCCTAATCTCATCTGTAAACAAGCTCATAACTAAGATTTACGTTGATCATGTATGGTTGACAATTGATATGATGATATGTCATGTTAAATTGAAAATTGGTATTTGTTTTGCAAAGGGATATGGATCTCGTGATTATGATTGAAACATATTGGTTATATTAGCTCCCAAGTTTAAGTTGGTTGTTCACTAATGTACATAAATATAAAGTTATTTCACAAGCACTTGAATGAAATTATTTTTGTTCGAATGATCTTATAAAATGCTTTCATATGATTATGTTTCTTATTAACTTTTAGTAACATACCCTGTCGTCGTATATTGAAATTCTGAAGATTCTCCCAAAATCGGGTTTTGGGTGAATCTACCCAAATATATTTATTTTTTGAAATGCCATTTTGTCCCACTCGATTTTAAAAGGACCAATTTATCCACTCGTGTTCATTTAAAGACCATTTTGGTAATTCGGGGTACATTGAAATATTTACTTTCTTTTAGTAGTCGAATACTATAAAAATTAATCGGTGTTTGATTCCCTTCAATATTATTACTCCGTTTAAGGTAAAAGGAAAAGATGTTTGAGCATTTGGTGAAATCTACACGAGATATAAAGGACATCTCACCAAAAGTTCATGTCTCTATAAGGAAGTAGGTACTTCACTTTAAGACTAAGATCAATTTTTTTTATGGTAAAAGTTTGACATCAAAGACCATAAAAAAGTCATGCATACTAAACCTGGGTTGCTTCATCTTGAAGCCCGACCCAATACTTAAAAATAGGAATTGAACTTGGTTGGCTGGGAGGAAACCACACCTAGGCTACCCTCTTTTTCTTTTTTTTTGATAATTAGAAAATTTTATTACGCCAAATCAACAAAGGGAGCATCTAGTCGCTATAGTATCACTATAGATCGAATTTTCCACCTTTTGAAAATAGTTGAAGTAAACTACACTATCATTTACTTGGACTAAAGCGCAAGTCATTGTACATACTATATTTTTCCATACAACTTAAGATTCACCCACACAAATTTACAAGTCTATACCTAGGCTAACCTTTAGTAGTTACAAATTTACAAGCAGCCAAAATACACCACACTAATGTACTAGCGTACAAATTATCAACAAGTGGTGTGAGTGAATCACCAATGTCAAGTCTCATCCCTTAACCGCAAGCAAGATCAAAAATTCTATCATTGCTAGAAAACTTTACCCCTACATGAATTGACATGGTTCAAATAGTATTTGTGTTTTGAGCTGGAGATTAGATCCGAGCAAGTAGGAGGGAACTTTGTAGCCGACTTAACCCGGCATGCTGCCTAGCAGATCATAGACCATTTATAATTGTAAATAGATGGGTCAAAATATACCAGCTCATTTAAAAGTTATATGGATTATACAGGATCACAAATAGGCTAACCCATAAAATATTTTATTATTAAAAAACACCTTTTAAAATTTTAAATCGGCCAAAAGGGGCCGGGCCGACAAATGACCGACCGTGACCCAGAAACATGTCTGACCCGGTACGACATTGTCCAGCCCGTTGCCCAGGCCTACCGGAGATAAAACGGTGATTCAAATCCAAACAAATTACTCCAATACAATGTACAGCCAGAAATTCGCGCCAAAAAGAATGTATAGCGACAGACAGTAAAGTATTTAAGAAGTCAAAACTTGGCAAGTAGAAACCCCCCTGGGCCCTGCCACCAAAACGTATTACCATTTACCACCAGGAAGCTCTTTGAGTAACTATGATCCTTTAATCACCAAAAATTCCAATAAACAAGAAGACCCAAGCCGTTGTTATTAGATACCCAAATCCCTCAAAGAATTCCAAGAAATGGAGCTCTTCAAAAACCTTGAAGATTGTCAAAAAATATATGCTACAGGTGAGAAGTTTGAACTTAGCACTCCAATCTAAGTACATGTTAGCAATGCTATGTTAATCAATCTTTGATTCTGGTCTAGAAGCGCATCCCCTTTACAAAAAAATGGAGGTTAATAGACTCCCATTGGCTTGAGAATCACCTTGTTAAAATTAGCCCACCAACTGTTTGATGAAATACCCAAGTGAAAAATCAGCCTTTAGATCAACCCCCACTGCTACAATGCTCCATCCAGTCTGTGATCACTTACAAATCTTTCTCCACTTAACTTCTAGGAAAGTTAAATAGCATCATTCACCAACACTTAGGACTAGGAGCAATTATATGTTTGGGCAAGGCTAGAACACATGTGAAACACCCACATCCATACTTTTAATTTGTTACAAACAAGCAATAAAAACATCACTCCTACTAATCCCATGTTTAGCCAAGCTATATGCAATCGAATTTGCGCTCCAAGGCCTACGAATATAGGACACATGTGCCCAGATTGTTTTGATCATATGGATGTGATTGAGGATAACCTTCATACTCCATGGGCCTTCACAAGAAACATTGCACCATTTAATGGCATTTGTCGAGTCGGATTCAATGACTATGTTGAAAAGAAAAGCCACTCTTAAGTGATTTAAAGATCAAGTGCTTGAAGACTTGCAACATCCTCTGCCTTGTTTATCTCCTTTTGGCTCATATTCGAGCAGAATTGGGTAATATATAGTTTGATACCATACCTGCCTCAGTTGAGGGAAGTGCAATGCAATTACTCCTTATAGCTGCCTGATTATTATCCCCTTATGCTATATATGTCCTAATGTTTCCTAATATTATTAGTGACTCATGATCATCTTGCAGAAATTGCTTAATGATAAATCTACCTTTCTCCTTTCACAAACAGGTACCGAATTTTCTAGCGAACTTAGTAACATTTCTAGGAAGCTATGTGGCAGCATTTCTCATGCTATGGAGGCTAGCAATTGTTGGTTTCCCCTTTTTGCTTCTCCTTGTGATTCCAGGGTTGATCTATGGCAAGGTATTGATGGGATTAGCTAAGGCAGGTAGCATAGCAGAGCAAGCAATATCTTCTATCAGAACCGTCTATGCATTTGTGGGAGAGACCAAGACAATGGCCAAGTTCACAGCATCTCTTGAAGGGTCAGTGAAGTTGGGGCTTAGACAAGGGTTGGCCAAGGGGTTAGCAGTTGGGAGCAATGGCGTCAGGTTTGCAATCTTTGATTTTTATGCTTGGTATGGTAGCAGACTAGTCATGTACCATGGTGCTCAAGGAGGCACTGTGGATATAGTCGGAGCCCAGGTCGTTCTTGGTGGACTGTAAGTACTTGTTCCTACTTTCTAATTTCTTCATATAAGTTTGCTAATTGTTAATTTTGGATAAGTCTGCTAATTGATATTGTCATCACTACATATACTGTTTACTATAGATCGAGTATGTATTCGTATCCATCGATCACAACCTTAGAAAATGGTGGTGGGTTGGCTAAAGCTCCTATGCCATGACTATTTGAGCTAGCTTAGTTGATTAAATTTTTTAAGCTAGTTGCTTCAAATTTTCCTTATATTTTTATGATAGTGTAGTTTGGATTAATATCCTCTCCAATATGAGAATTTAACCGGTCCAGAATCAATGCTCCCACATCTCTCTCTATTAGATGCCGTTGATCAACTAGTTTAGATGCCACACATGACTTAGGCCGTCTAAATCATATCTTGGATCTTTAACGTATTCTGAAATCATGATGCTAGTCCCAGTTTCCAATTTCTTTGTAATCGCTCTTTCCTTGACGATGAATATGAACATTAATTTCTATGCAGCTGTTTACCAAGAAATTATTATATTTTTTAGGATGTTTGTTCCATTTTGTATATGTTCTCCTGCTACGCATTCACGTTTTATCTTCTGTATTCTCCTATCCTCCTAACGTTACTGCTATATTCTAATTATGTATAGGGCTTTTGGAGTTGGCTTATCAAATGTAAAATATTTCTCAGAAGCAGCTGCAGCAGCAGAACGCATAGTGGAAATGATCAACAGAGTACCCAAAATTGATTCCGAGAACATGGAAGTCTTGATTTTAGAGAATGTCTCAGGGGAGGTGAGATTCGAACATGTTGAATTCGCATACCCTTCGAGGCCAGACGCCATGGTGTTCCGGGACTTCTGTCTCAAAGTTCCAGCAGGAAAGACAGTTGCATTAGTTGGGGGAAGTGGGTCAGGCAAATCGACAGCAATAGCCTTGCTACAGAGGTTTTATAACCCACTTGGTGGTGCTATACTGTTAGATGGCGTGGCTATTGATAAGCTCCAACTCAAGTGGTTGAGGTCCCAAATGGGGATAGTGAGCCAAGAACCTTCCCTCTTTGCTACCACAATTAAGGAAAACATCATCTTTGGCAAAGAAGACGCTACTATGGAAGAGATTACTGAAGCAGCAAAAGTTGCTAACGCTCATAGTTTTATTAGTCAACTACCTCAAGGTTATGACACCCAGGTTGGTACTATAAACTCCATATCCTTAATTTGTCCGTATTTGAGGATCTAAAGGTGGCATCTCTTGTCCAAAATTAGTTCTCAAAATGTTGCATCCCCAGGAAAAAAAAAAAGGATTTGTTATATTTTGACAAAGCACAATGCATTTGGTAATAAAACACCTTATCTTTTTTTTAGGGGATAAAACACCTTATCTTAACACAAAGAACAATTCTAAAATGGTATTATGTATCTTGTATGTGAAGTGTGATATCTTACATATTAGTTAGATGTCTTTTTTGGTCAGAAAACATTAACGTGGCTTTGGCCATTGATGTCCTGTCCTGGCCTAGCTAGTGGCAATGCTTTATTTCCTAATGAACCAAAAAATAACATTGCTTGTTTTACATATCACCATTTCATTTACTCTCTGTTTAACAATGGACTGTTTTTACTTTTCTTTTAAGAATTCCATTTAGATGGTTCTTATCCATTTTGGTGCATTTCCCACTCGCGTGTTTACTCGACAAATCATCATAGACCATGTACTCAACTTTTATGAATTTGTGTAAAAGTCATGTAGAACAATCATTATGGAATGACATAAATATCTGCCGATAGTAATGAACCTTATTTGTTCCCTAGGTAGGGGAACGAGGAGCTCAACTATCAGGAGGACAGAAACAAAGAATAGCCATAGCTCGAGCCATAATAAACAGGCCTCGAGTCCTCTTACTTGACGAGGCAACTAGCGCGTTGGACTCAGAGTCAGAACGAGTTGTTCAAGAAGCCCTCGACAAGGTTGCCATAGGCCGTACCACTATAATTATTGCTCATCGCCTCTCCACAATTCGAAATGTTGATACAATTGCCGTCATCCAAAGCGGCCAAGTCATGGAAATTGGATCACACAGTGAGATGATTCAGATTGAAAACGGGCTTTACGCCTCACTTGTAGGTACACACAGGGCTGAGAATGCCAAAGAGCTGAACGAAATCCCATTAAGATCAACAATGTCCTCGAACGATTCTGTTGTCATCAACTTGAAACATCTTGCAAGGACTCACTCAAGTTTGTCAAAATCAGTACCTGACTCGCCCATCAAACCGAGCAAGGGTGTTCCAGTTCCATCTTTTAGGCGACTATTGGCATTGAATTTACCGGAGTGGAAACAGGCTGGGTTAGGATGTTTAAGCTCTTTAGTGTACGGAGCAGTGCAACCAGTTTTCGCGTTGATGTCTGGGTCAATGATAGCTGTATATTTCTTGCATGATCATGACGAGATTAAGAGAAAGACAATGATTTACTCCTTGTGTTTTGTTGGGTTATCCCTCCTCACATTGATGGTGAATATTGGGCAACATTACAATTTTGCCTACATGGGAGAGTACTTGACTATGAGGGTAAGAGAAAAGGTTTTGTCCAAGATATTCACTTTTGAAGTGGCATGGTTTGATCAAGAGGAGAATTCCACTGGAGTTGTTTGCTCTAGGCTTGCCAAAGATGCCAACATGGTAAGATTATCAAATCACTTCCTTTAATTAAAATTTTCAAATTCATTTGGGTTTATAATTCTGAATGTATGACATATTTTGCTAGATGAAGCTCCAGCTTGTTGAATTCCTTAGCCAAGGCGATAGATTTAAAAATCCGTGTTTGGCAGTCTTGTCTTTCTCTTGCGCCAAAGAATAAAATGAATAAGTCTTACTTTTAATTAAGGATATGAGGATATGCTATACTTTCAAGCTAATATGGTCAAATCAAATTCAGAAAAATATGGTAACATACATCAGAAACATCTAACATCCTCTTAAATCTTTTTTCTATGGCCAGGTAAGATCTTTGGTGGGAGATAGGATGGCTCTTCTAGTTGAAGCCTTCTCAGGGATCACAATAGCTGCCACACTGGGGTTGGTAATTTCATGGAGACTTGCAATTGTGCTGATAGCCATTCAACCAATCATTATAGTATGCTACTACATCAGACGGGTATTACTCAAAAACATGTCCCAAAAGGCCATCAAAGCTCAAGCTCAAAATACAAAGCTAGCTGCTGATGCTGTTTACAACCATAGAACAATTACGTCATTCTCCTCCCAAGCTTGAATTCTGATGGTGCTCAACAAGGCTCAAGAAGGTCTATGGCGAGAAAACATCAGACAGTCATTCTACACGGGTTTTGGCCTTGGCACGTCTATAATGTTAACGACACTTACTTTGTCCCTTCAGTTTTGGTATGGTGGTAAGCTCCTCGCTCAAGGCTACATCACTGCAAAAGCCCTATTTGAAACAAACATGATTCTAGCAACTACAGGCCGTACCATTGCTGATGCAGGGAGCATGACTTCAGATCTTGCCAAGGGTTCAAATGCTGTAGGCTCTGCCTTTGAAGTTCTAGATAGGGTGACCCAAATTAAACCCGAAGACCCAGAAGGTTACAAGCCTAACAACATAACAGGACATCTCGAGGTATGCAATGTACATTTCGCGTACCCAAATAGGCCTAATGTGATGGTTTTTAGAGACTTTTCATTAGAGATAGTAGCTGGGAAATCAACAGCTTTGGTTGGACAAAGTGGGTCTGGCAAATCTACCATTATTAGCCTAATTGAGAGATTTTATGATCCCATCAAAGGGGTGATTAAGATTGATGGGCGTGACATAAGATCATATTCTCTTAGATCTTTGAGAAAGTATACAGCTCTAGTGAGCCAAGAGCCAACATTATTCAGTGGTACCATAAGAGAGAACATAATCTTTGGAGCAAGTGTTGATAATGTGGACGAATCTGAGATTGTTGAGGCAGCTAAGGCAGCCAATGCCCATGATTTTATAGCTGGTTTGAAAGATGGTTATGATACATGGTGTGGAGATAAAGGAGTTCAGCTCTCTGGAGGGCAAAAGCAACGCATTGCCATAGCTCGCGCGATTCTGGGAAACCCGAAGATATTGCTACTAGATGAGGCAACAAGTGCTCTTGATGGACATTCAGAAAAACTTGTGCAAGATGCACTTGAGTACATTATGGTGGGTAGGACTAGTGTTGTTGTGGCTCATAGGTTAAGCACCATACAGAATTGCGATGTTATTGCAGTGTTAGATAAGGTAGAGAAAGGAACCCATGAATCTTTATTAAGGGTTCAATGGGTGCTTATTATTCCTTATTTAATCTTCAACAGAGCTCCTAATGGTAAGATCTGCATGAGTTTATTTTGATAAAACTCATTTTGTTATTGTATGGAGTACTATTTATGGAAGTAAATTCTATATTGATCATGAATTCTTTTTTGTTTTTTTTTTTTGTTTTTTTTTTTTGATACTACCGTTCATGAATCACATACTGTTTTTTATTTTGTAACTAAATTTAGTCCAATTTCATTATGAATGAATGTGACATAAAATTATATCATTTTCAAAAATTAGCATGCATTCTATGGTCTGGATTGACAGTTTAGTACGTACCTTATAAATCACTGAGAAATTGAGAACATAGGCTTGTGAATGCTTGTAATTTTATTGGCTCGTACGATGAGTGGATTTACCTTGTATCGTGAGATCTGCCCCATTGTTTTTCCCCATTTTGATTTTCTTCGTTAAATTCTTGGGTACTCCTTATTTCATAGTTGCTTGTTCTTTTGCTTGAACTTGTCATATACTGGTTTGAAGACTTTTGCTCATTTCTAACGCTTTGATTTTTGAGAACTTCAACTTATAAAGGACACTTAAAATCAAATCGTCCATGAATGCTTTCATCACACTGATTACATACATAAGCTTCAAAAACAAAAGAATTATCATATTATACATTTAAGTAGCTAGGCCTATCCACTGTAACCATCA
This sequence comes from Tetragonia tetragonoides, assembly GCA_038025085.1. Lineage (NCBI taxonomy): Eukaryota > Viridiplantae > Streptophyta > Magnoliopsida > Caryophyllales > Aizoaceae > Tetragonia > Tetragonia tetragonoides. The sequence goes on from CM076139.1 coordinate 45,530,455, forward strand.
TGCGAATGAATAGAATCCATAAGATAATCACATGTCTGGACTAACGAAATTATTACATAGTAGTCTTATCCAAACTACTTTAGAGAATATACCTTTTAAGTCCAACTCCAACGTACAATGTACATGCACCGGATGTAGAAATTTGTCTACTAATTAGCTGCAATTAAAAGGCCTTTTGTAGAACTATATATTTTCCCTTCCATTTCATTTCTTTGAAAGGAGCAGTATAAGGCTACGCAATTTTATTCAAAAGAACTAGATTTCATGCCCGTGCGATGCACGGGTTCTTGTTTATCATGCACACTCTGTTATTAGAAGAAATATGATAATTTTTTTAATCATATCAATATATAAAGTTGAATAATAGGAGTAGCAAAGAACAATAATAATCTTTTAATAAAAAAAAAAACATATTTAACAAAGAAATTACATTTTTAGTGAATTTATAAAAAAATTTAGGATAATAAATATAATACTTATGTTACTTTTTTCTTATTAAATAAAATAAAACTATTTTTATTTTCTTTTTAATCACCCATGCATTTATGGCTATTTATTACTTATTCAATGCTGGGTGAGAACTCAATTTTACATATATATATATATTAATGATAGAGTCCAAGGATTTTTTTTTTTTTTTTCCTAATTTCACAACATAAGGAATAAGTTTAATTTATTTTAGTTAGTTCTGCAATATATTTTTCCTTCTCATATATATATATATATATATATATATATATATATATATATATATATATATATATATATATATATATATATACTTTATTAGTTTGGATATTACTTTATTAATTAGTTTGGGGTTTTTCAATTGAAATTTAAAGCTACTTCATAAAGCTCCATATTCACAACTTTAGCAATCAATTTAATTCCACTAATTCTCATTGATTTGATCTCATTTATTAAGGTTCTTCTACCGTCTTCACTGAGTCGGTAAGATCCTGCCATTGATTTCCACTAATTCAATAAGGTCGTGTCACTGATTCTCACTAATCCAGTAAATAAAGTGAGTGTCTGCCACTTATTCCACTGATTCATTAAGTATAGGCCGTTGAATCTGTGTAGAGATGTGTTCTTTTCCAGTGATTTAGTAAGGTCCTGCATCAGATTACACGGATCCAATAAGGTTCCGCCACTGATTTACCCTGCTTCAGTAAGTATTATCGGCCACTAATTCAGTAAGTGTCTGTCACTTATTATCACATGAGTAGGGAATTAGGGATGTCTTCTTTTCCATTAGTCTCCACTGATTTAGTAAGGTCGTGTTATTAATTCTCACTGATTTGGTAATGTCATGTTGAGCTCAATTATATGCATTTTTAGTACCTCTATATTTAAATATTTGTTTAAGAATATATATTATTTTGAGTATTTTATTTTTGTTTTTGTAGGAATAAAGTGCAGACAAGAAAAGGAGAAAAAAATGGAACACGGAGCATTACTTACAATTTACAAATGTAGTACGAGTAGCAACTAATGTTACCAACAGCCCATGTACACAAAGCAACCAGTGACCTTTAGCACGTAAAACCAAAACGCAAACAAAACATAAGTTGGGATATGCTTCTATTGGGCTTGATATACTAATTTATACTCCAATCTTTGTATGCACGTGATTTTCAATGGCAAGGGGACGGTCGGGTTAAGGCCTAAGAGACCCAGCAAAGGTGGACTACACTATAAAAGGCGAGTTCCATATAGTTTCGTTTTATAGTAATTTTAATCTAGTTTAGTTTTAATTAGGTTTAGTTTAGCCGTAATTTAGTTTTAGGGTTCAAACTTCAAAGTTTTATTATTCGTTCTAGCAGTTTAATTTTAGCACTTTAATTCTTAGTTTCAATTATTTTTCTTCGTACTCTTTGTTTACAATCGCAATCGTAATCATTCAAGTAAGTATTTTCTTTTATTGTTCTATTCATCGTTCTATGCAATCGATTACTATTTATATGTTTCTGATCTATTTACTAGTTAGATTTTGATTGAGAGACACAATTGGACTTTAACTGACAAAAATATATGACATTTTACTTGTTTACGCTTTGGTTTGCTCATTTTATAGTTATTTGCGTAATTTATATTAGTTGTTCTTTTAGTTCAGTTCGTTAATTTATCATTAGTAGTGACATAATTGTGTAAACCCATCCTCGTGGGATCGACCCGTATTTGCATACGCTAGCTACAACTAAACCGTGCACTTGCGGTATTTTAACTCAACAGGTCAAGCCACTGATTCCCACTGATTCAGTAAGGTTCGACCACTTATTCTCAATTTCTCACTGATTTAGTAAGGCTCGCCACTAATTTGCACCGATTCAATAAGGTCCAATTAGTGGAAAAAAATACACCTTATAGTGCCACGACCTTGTTGAATCAGTGAGAATTAGTGGCATGGCCTTACCGAATCAGTGAGAATTAGTGGTTGAACCTTACTTAATCGGATCAAATCAATGACAAAAAGCACATCTTTATTCTCACTGACTCAATAAGGTCTTGGCACACATTCCCAATGATTCGATGAGATCCTGTCACTCTTTTCAATGATTTAGAAAGTACTAATACTCACCGATTCAGTAAGTATTTCCCACAAATTTTGTGAACAGGAGTGTGTTCTTTTACACTAATATCCACTAATTCGATAAAGTCCTGGCACTAATTCCCATTGATTCAGTTGCTATTGATTCCCCTGATTCGTTAAGGTTCTGCCACGGATTTAGTTGCCACTAACTCCCTTGGATTCGGTAAGCTAAAATCCAGCCTCTAATTTCCACTGATTCATTAATGTTCTACTACTCATTCAGTTTAGTCTAGACTCTAATTCCCACTGATTTAGTAAGGTCCAATAAAGAAAAAGAACACACCCGAATTGTATTGATCGCTAATCTATATAATTAGATTAAAACGCAACGATTAAATTAGAGTTCGCCACATTAGCCACTGAATCGCCGAATGACGTGTCAATTTACTTATTGCATGTCATGTGACTCATTGCTTTCGGTATTTGCACATCGTCTTTTTGCAAGATAACCCCTCCAACTTTATTAAGCTTATTAACATATTATTTTCTCTGAATAGTTATACCAACTTGAATGTTTAAAACTATTTAATTTAGTCAATAATATAAAGTCATGCAGAAAAATAGAAAAAATATCAAAAAATAAATTGAAAATCGCTTCAAAACAATTGGGAAAAATTATGAGACCTCACTATAGTAATAGAGAGGGCGTGTGGGTATGTTTGGTGGCACGGGGTAGTCGGGAGTCATGCTAGTTATTCAAAAAGTCAAAAACATTGTCGTAGACATACCCAATGCATAGCTTTCATTATGATAGTCGCTTCATGTCGCCTCGCTTGCCTTCTTTCGCCCACAAGCCTCTCTCAAGCAACTACCCACTAAAGAGTCTTATAAGGTTTAATGGTTCTAATAACAAGAGTAGACATGCCCACTGCATAACTTTCATACTGGGGTTTTGATAGTTTGGAGGATTATTTTACAAAAGTTCCACTTAAAAACTTTTTTTTCCACATAATGTAGCTATTTAATTTAATTATTAATTAAAAAAGTACGCTCAAAAATAGAAATAATATCAAAAAAATAAAATTAGAATTCACTTAAAAAAATTTGGAAAACATTATGAGGCCTCATTATGATAATAGATGGCTTCGGGGTAGGTTTGACGGCACAGGATGGTGGAGAGCCATGCTCGGTACCCAAAAACCGTGGATTAGCCTCCATGTCCAGTAAGTGCCAAGTGGCCCTTCAAGCCTACCAAGGACCCAATAACCTACTCCGGGGGTCTCCCTTATCCCCTATGGGTGTCCCGTGCGATGTGGTACTAAAATATCTACCTTCATTCTGGGGCCTCCGGAAGCTCAAAACCGTGGAATATAGCCTTTGTTTTCGGCTTCCCAGGGCACAGGTGTCATTTTTGCCCAAACCTCTTCAGGGGGTCTTCCATGACCCTAGAGGACCATTGGTGCCCTAGGCGCGTCATCCGCATCCCCACACTTTGATATCACCCATGCCTTTGGTGTTCCGACTCTTAAACGCCCTTCCAAGCCTATCAGGGGCCAGATATGCGACCCCGAAGGCCTCTCATGTCCCCTAGGGGTGTTTCGTGCGATGTGGTGCAAAAATATACACCTTTGTTTCGTGGCCTCATGGAAGCCCCATGAACGTGGATTATAGCCTTCGTTTTCGGCTTTCCGGGGCCCGGGTGTCACTTTTGCCTAAACTTTATCAGAAGGTTTATCATGACTCTAGAGGACTCTAGGTGCCCCAGGAGGGTCATCGGGATCCCCGAACTTTGATATCACCCATACTTTTGGTGTTCCCACTCTTACACCAGTGTGTCATAAAATGTCATTCCAAGCCTATCAGGCACCGAGGGCCTCCCATGTCCCCTATGGGTGTTTCGTGCGATGTTGTGCGAAAATATTCACTTTCATTCAGGGACCTCTCGGAAGCCAAAAAAATGTGGATTAGCCCTTATTTTCGGCTTGCGGGGTTCGGGTGTCATTTTCGCCCAAACTTTTCAGGGGGGACTATCATGACCTTAGAGGTGACTCGGTGCCCCTATTATTGGTGTCCCGTAAAAATGTCCATACAAGCTTATCAGGGACCCGATAATGACCCCCGTAGGCCTCTTATGTTCCCTAATGGTGTCCCATGCGATGTGGTGTGAAAATATGCACCTTCAAATCAGGGCCTCCTGGAGCCCCAAAAACGTGGATTATAGCCTTTGCTTTTCGGCTTCCCGGAGTCTGGTTTCCGCTTTTGCCAAACTTTTATTGGAGGGGGGTCTATCGTCACCCTAGAGGACTTCCGATGTCTCGGGACGACCATCCGGGTCCCCGAACTCCGATTTCACCCAAGGGACTTGGGACATATGCCACCTAGATTTTGTTTCAATAAATTTTTGATGTACTTAGTTCATTTCGATCCATTGTCTACCATGATAATCTTTGGTAGAAAAACTTTATAACAGAGTATTCTCAGGTTTGTTATAAAAGGCTAATAATCGTTTCCTAACCTTTCGGTCAAATTATTGATCAAAGTTTACAGTATGAGTAATCATAATAAGTAGAACTATAATGCAACAAAAAAAGTCATTTAGGGTTAGATACATCTAACTTTTAAAGTGGCACCACAAGCCAATGAATGACTTCTTTTTTTTTTCTTTCCATCAAAGGCTAATACACGGCCAGTGGATGACTATTACCATGACTTGAGGGCATCCCTCCCCCAAACATATTAATATTTATCCTAAATAAATTAAGAGTCAGGCTACAGATAAACCTCTGCAAATCACGTCTTGGTGTTGATTTAGTTTCATTTATTAGTTAATCCTAAAATTAGTACCAAAAACGAAAAAAAATATTACAACAAAGTTAGAAGCAAGACATTAGAAAACATTAAAGTTAAAAAAAAAAGAGCTGAAACAGTCTGTATTGCACGGGAATACACATGCACACTAGTAAGCGTAATAACATGATCTCTTATAAGTTATAATGTTTGAACTATTGGGCGAAGTTGTCATTTCATCATGTAAATATCAATACCCAACAAGAAATTAAATGAGAGTCACTATTATCTTGGTTGTGGAGAATAGAGATATACTCTCATAAACGACAACAGAGGTATATAGAGTAGAGGCACAGGCACACAACCATTACGCTGCATACAAATTCCTATGCCTCTTGTAATGTGTTTCCAGTTTCCACCACCTTGGTATTATAACGACATGCCAATGCCATCCCCCACAAGGACAAATTTACTTGTATACTCCAAGAAACCCCACATAATAAACAATTAAAAACAAATACCACAGATATATATATAGGAAAAAAACACACATCATTATATATACTATCATAATCCTCATCATAATAACAATAATTATTATTTTTTTAAATCCAGATTGATGACCAAGTGCCTAGACCACTTTGATGATGGGGGCAGACAATATATTTCCCCAAAACATTTTTTAAACAAAAAAAAAAATCATCAAAACCAGTGAGCAGGAGAGCAAAAATATTAAATAATTAATTAATTTATTTATCATCAAATTATAGAAAAACAAGTTTGGGACCGCATTGAAAGAAGCTCACAGGAGGCTCTTGGCACGTATCAATCCTAGCCATTAAAACTCTACATCCCAAAGGTGTAACTGAGTTGAGCTGATTCATTGAGCCCTGGAACTCGACTCCGTCAAAGATTAGCTCGAGCTGAGCCCGACACGACTCAAATGCTTTTCAAGCCGAGCTCGAACAGCCAAACCTATTACATTGACTCGATTGATTTGATTTTTTCTTCTATTTTGAATAAGATCATTAAATAAATATAGAAATTCATATATTTTTCTAGAGTTTTTCTCATTTTACAACTTATAAAAGATCACTTATAGTCGAATTCAATTGTTAAATGTAAATTGAAATAGTTTTTTTAAGACTTTGTAATGGCGAGTTGAATAAGAGTCGAACCAAATGATCGGATCGAGCCGAACCCCGAACTTAAATTGCCCCGAGATTGAGCATTAACTTTTCTGACTCAACAAACTTCGTGCCGTGCCAAACCAAACTGAGCCTAGCTTCCAGTCACCTCGGCTCGGTTACCTCCATTGATAAAATCGCAATGATCGTGCATTTCGTGGTTAGCAATGTCCACAAAGCGCGTGGGCAAAGACGTTATTATCCGAAAGAGATAGGTGTAAAAGAAATTGAGAGAAATTGTCAGTGGAAAAGAACAAGACTAAAAGCAAAAGCAGAACGCGCGCGAGAGAGAGAGAGAGAGAGAGAGAACGTGCTCTATTTCAAGCAGATCTGGATCCACTCTCATCCTCACAAACAAGTCTCTCTCTAGCTCAATTATGATTATAACTCCCCAACTCACAAGGTACTAGCAAATTTTTTAGCAGCTTCAAAGGAGAGAGAAAATAGTCTTAAAGAGAGAGTAGTGAAGTTATCAGTTATGCGCTTATGCATGCAATTGATGATGGGTTTGTAGATATTTGCTGAGGAACTGCAAAAGCTGCAAGTGCTTCAGTGTTTATCAAAAAAAAAGAGGCGGTGGTTTGGCTTTTATAGTAAAGTCTTAATCATATACTATATCATGCCCAGCAAAAACCCAGCTCATTGTGGAAATATATCTATGAACAAAGAAAAAAGCTGTCTTTGTTTCAGTCTCAGTTTCAGTTTCAGTTTCAGACACATTTTGTGACCCCAATTTCCATTTTTTTCATGGGTAAGTTTTTTTTATTTTCATCAGCAAATTAAAGCAAAAGTTGTTACCCAAAAAAAAAAAAAAGGGGTGACCCAGAAAAAGTGGTAATTGCATGAGGGGGTAAGATAGGAGAGAGAAAGAGAGAAAGAAATCAGAGAATGGTTTGCTGTTCTGCAATAACTTTTTGGTCACTGAGATTAGATAATGCTTTTTTAGAATTTCTTTTTCTTGTTAGTGTATATAGTATTTAATGTTTTTTTTTCCCCTTTTTGTTTACCTTTGAGCAAAGGGAACACTAGCTAACCTTTCCTTTTCCTTTTTTTTTTGGCTATCATCCCCACGAGAATACGGCTTTTAAACGCTTTGAGCAGAGCTTGACTTTTGTTCACCACACTCACATTTCTTTTTCTGGGTTTTTCTTTTTTTCTGTTTTTTTGTTTTTGTTTATGCAGGAACAAAAAGCAGCTAAGTATGGATTATTATTACCATCACTACCAACAACACAAGACCAACTTGTAGGAGTGACTCAATCATCATTTTTGATCAATTAAGCTCTCTCTTTTGGTTAATTATTTTGGTTGGTGGGTTTTGCAAGACAAAAAACAGGTGAAAGTTTTGTGTTTTGAGATCTCTTTGCTCACTCACTCATTTTCACTTGAGTGAGTGTGTGTTGTTTTTTTGGTGGGTTTGAAATTTTAGAAGTGGGAAATTGAGCAAAAACCAAGAAAAGAAAGAAAAATGGACCCATATGAAGCAACTAAGGCAGTTTTTTCAAGGATCCAAAGTTTAGATCCTGAAAATGCTTCAAAAATCATGGGTTTGTTACTTATTCAAGACCATGGTGAGAAAGAAATGATTAGGTTGGCGTTTGGACCGGAGAATCTCCTCCACTCAGTGGTGGTCAAAGCTAGACAAGAATTGGGTATCTCTCCAAACACACCCTCTACTCCATCTTCAACACCTTCTTCACCTTCACCTTTTCTCTCCAACAATAACAACAACAACAACCACTCAAACCCACTTTCTCTCTCTAGACAAAACTCCACTTCAAATAACAATTCCTCTAGATTTCTCCCAAATGGTATTAAAATACCCACTTCACTCAATCTCTCAAGTTTAGGTAGCCCTTGTTCAAATTCTTCACCCTCTTGGGGACCTTCGGTATTTGGTGATTTTCAAAACTCAGATGATTTGATTAGCCCTAGCTCGAAATCCTCTAGCTTAAACCCGTCGACACCGCCTTTTTACTGTACTTCCGGTGGTGGTGGTGGTGGTGGTGGTGGTCGTGCTCGTGGTGACTTGATGGACGAGCTGCATCTGCAAGAGCAGCTGTCGTTTCTCAACGACAACGACAGCTCTTCAGCTGCTGTTGCCGCTGAACGCGCGTTCAGCGGCAACAGCAACAACGGTGGAGACTCCGTGTTTATGAACCACGGAGGCTCCACCACCACCTGGGGAGGAGGAGGAGGTAGTCTCCCCCATAGGCGGAGTTGCTCAGTGAGCGATATTAATATAGGGTCTTTGCTTGATGACCCGAGTTCCGGGTTAGGGTGGAAACCTTGCTTGTACTATGCTAGAGGGTTTTGTAAGAATGGGTCTAGTTGTAGATTTGTTCATGGTGCTGGTGGGTTAAGTGACTCAGATGCTAGTTCTCTTGTGGGTTCGCCAAGTAAGCTGGAGATGATGGAGCAGTGTCATGAGTTGCTTAGATCTAAGTCCATGCAACACCAGAAGCTTATGGCTGCTATGGCTTCGGTTTCGGGTTCGGGTTCGCCGACTTTCCCTTATTCCATGAACAAGGGTTTGAGCTTATTTGCTCAGCAGCAACAAAATGACTCTCCAAGGTAAAAGAATCTTATTTCATTACTCACTACTTGCTAGTTATGAGCAGTTGATTGAGGAAAATAATTTGAGCGCTAAATTTTTTGTTGGGTATATTGTAGAGCTGCTGCAGCTGCAGCTGCTTTGATGATGGGGGAGGATCTGCACAAGTTTAGCCGATCTCGGCTCGAAAATGGCCGGGCTGATTCGAACCCGGCTTCAAGGCAAATCTACTTGACATTTCCAGCTGATAGTACATTTAGGGAGGAGGATGTTTCCAACTATTTCAGGTTAGTTTTGCTTAATTAGTTTCTTAACATGGAGTATCATATGCAATTTAGTGATCTATTGTTGTTTCTGTTGCTTACAAGAAATGTGAAATTAAGAGTTAATTGTCTTTTTGTAATGTTTGTTGTAGCATTTATGGGCCAGTGCAAGATGTGAGAATACCATATCAGCAAAAACGCATGTTTGGGTTTGTAACGTTTGTTTACCCAGATACTGTAAAGATTATACTGGCTAAAGGCAACCCTCATTTTGTTTGTGATGCTCGAGTTTTAGTCAAGCCTTACAAGGAGAAGGGCAAAGTCCCTGACAAGTTTAGGTAATTTCCTTTGTGTTTCCTTTGCAATTTATGCTTTGTAATTGTACTGGTGATAGATTTGTTTACAAATGCTTATTGATTCTAAATGGACCTATTTAATTGGTGTGACTATTTGTGGTTAAATTACTAGAAGTGGTTCATTTTTGCTGAACATTTGTTAATTGGTGTCATAACTTGGTATGTACAGGAAACAACAACAGCAGCAACAGATGGAGAGGGGGGAATTCTCATCTTGTAATTCCCCTACTGCCCTCGATTCTCGAGATCCTTTTGATATCCAACTTGGTAAACAAACATCTTCCATCTGTTCCCCATCAAGAATCAAGATTCCTTCTATCTTGTTCTGATTAATATGCTTCAACTATGGTAGGGGCAAGAATGATGTATGATACACAGACACAGTACATGTTATGGAAGAGAAAGCTAGAGGAGCAAGCTGACTTGCAGCAAGCTCTTGAGATGCAAAGCAGGAGGCTAATGGGGTTGCAACTTCTCGATGTGAAGCGAAACCATCACCACCGTTCGCTCTCGACTGGTGCTCCGATCCAGTCCCCGACTCAATCTCCGAACAGCATTTTCAATCATCAGCCCCTCCACGGCTCGGACCGTAGTAGTCCAGATGCCTCTGATGGTAATTTCCCTGGCTATGTTTGATGTCGGAAAGCATCCATTACATACATTGTTTGTCAAGTTGTTCAACTGATTGATTGCATTGTTTTCTGCCACCCTCAGAAAACTGTGCTAGCCCACCACTTAATGAGGCTAGACAAGCATTACAACAGGCCATAAATGAGGCAACTGACAGAGAAAAAGAAGGTCCTTCAGTTGGGGAGGATAATAACAACAATGGCAATGTGAATGAGGGTCCCTGTCATGAAGATAATAACAATTTACCCGAAAGGTAGCCTTCTTTTCTGTTCTTTGGCACCACTGCATTAATAGAGTACACCCCATCTGATAAATCAAATTGGATCAAAGTTCTGAAAGTGAAAGCTTGTAACTTTTTCCTGAATTTTTACTAGTATGGGTAATTCTCGTATGATTCCTGGCTTTACATATTTCTCCCCTTTTTTTTTAGTTTGGAGCATAACCTCCCAGATAGCCCATTCGCTTCCCCAACCAAAGGCGCCGGTGAGTATATGACCGCCTTTTCCGGTGGCACCGAGGTGGAGAGCACCTCGATCCCAGCTATGACATCCGCTAACAGTAACTCTAAGGCTTCCACTTTCCTTCCTGCAAGTTCCACATTGGACATGCCTTCTTTCAAGTCATCATGCTACTTCCAAATGCCCCGGTATACTACTTCAACCCAACATTGCTCTTTCAATCATCCTTTAATTTCTATGTGTTTAAAGCAAATGATTTGTGTAGGGAAATAGACCCAAGAAAGCTTTATTCTCTTTGACACCATTATAAAAGGAAAAGTTTGGCTTTCTGAATGATAATTATGTAAAAAAGGGGTCCACCATTTTCAAAAGTTAGGATCACTAGGTTGACAAACACCCCCTAAAGATTATTAGCAAAAATCAATCATTTAGCAAAATGGAAGCTTTTCTATATTCTTCCCAAAAAAATTAAATTTACTAGAAGCATCTGATCTGTATACAGCTTAAGATTGTGATAGCTCACTTATTGGCCTTTGGTTTTCAGGTTTTCTCCTGGCCCTGGTGCCATTGGGATGTAGATTATGGCTAGCAATCATAATTAAAGGTACATCATTGTCACTAATGCTAAGATCTTTTTATTATTTTTCCTCTCACATCATAACTTTATTTGTTAATTGCTTGAATGGATGTTTATTTTGTTTTTTCGGGTATATGTACTTTTGCAGGGAAAGATTGAGAAGTGTGACCAAACCCACAATTTGTATACCATCCTAAAGATCATTGTAGAGAAAAGCAAAATTCACCACCATCACCAACCAATCAATCAACCAAACCAAATACTCTCTCTCTCTCTCTCTCTCTCTCTCTCTCTCTCTCTCTCTCTCCACACCATCATCACCAAATACTACCTACTAGAAAGCATAGTTGTAGTAGTACTAGTACTACCATCATTACCATACAAATGCATACATAAAAAAGCAGGCAGTTTTAAAAACAAAAACAAAAAACAAAAAGTGGGGTCAGCCATTTGTGCCCTGTTTGTTTTGTTGTACTACTATTTTTCCATTCTCTTGGAGATTGGACCACAAAAAAAATACTATCCATAGGAAAGATAAAAGAAAGTGAATCATTAATGTGTAGTAGTAGTAGTAATTTTAGAAGTAGAAGCATGTAATTTTCTTCTTCCCCTTTCCTCCCCTTGTTTTTTTTGTTATAGAGCCTTCCTGATTTACCTCCATTTATGAAGCTTTAGAAACCTAGAGGAGACAAACAAGCCCTTAAGAGAGTGTAGTGTGTTAGTCTTTTGTTATTAGGAAAATATACAGTCTATCATGTACAGCAACAAGAAGCAGCACAAAGCAGTCAGAGCAAGTTTAGCCTTACTGGAGTTTGAAGGTGCCTCAAGAGGGAAGGTGTGAAGGTAAAAGAAAGACAGCTCATCAGCTCAAGTACAAAATAATATCACTTTTTTTTTTGGTGTTTTAAGTAGTTTTTTTTTCTTTTTCTTTCTCTTTGCTACCTTACTAGCTTGTTACTCTTGTCATACTCCAAAAAATATCAAGTCTTTAGACTTTCCAAACAGATTATGAAAGGAATAGCAATAGAGATGTGATTATAAAGCAAAACATGACAATTTTCTTTCCTCCCCTCTCCCTTTCTCTTCTGTCTCACTCCCTTATCGTTATGGTTGTCCCGACAAGCACTACATTGTCTATTTGATGCCGATGATCACATTGTTAGTTCAAATGATGAATGTGAAACCCTGAGGGGTAGTTCAGTTGGTAAGACCTCTAAGGTCTATTCCAGAAGTTCAAAGTTGGAGTCCTCTCAAGTAGGGCTGACAAAAGCTGACACAACACGACACGAACCGGACACGAAAGTAGTGGGTTAGTATCAAGGGTTTACGACACATTTAATTAAATGGGTCGTGCACGGCTGACACGGTTAACTAAATGGGTTAGGTTCAGGTTGAGATTTCAAACACGGAACTGACACGCTTTAACACGATTAAATCAATATTACTTAAAAATTAAAGTGAAAATATACAATTTACGTTACTTTATATGTATTTACCATAAAAGTTCATATGGATACGTTTTAAAATTTCTTCTAGCAGTAATTATTTATTTATTCAAGTGGTTTTTTGTAATTTTTGAAAGAAAAAATTAGTTAAATTGGTCAAACAGGTCGACACGACGGTGACACGATTAATAAACAGCTTGGGTTAGTGTTGAAAATTTCGACATGATTATTAAACGAGTTGGGTTAGAGTTGAGAGATTTCTGACACGTTTATTCTCGACATGAACACGAACATGACACGACACGACCATTTTGCCACCCCTACCCTCAAGGTCACTAGAGGTTGTTTTGGTCGTTAACTTCAAGACTCATGGGAATAGTGAAACAAAATAAAAAAGATGATTCGATACCCATGTTATCTTAAAAAATTATTATGAATATGAAACACGAAAGTATGAGTGTGTTATTTTACATTTGTTTTAGAATCGATTGAGTTTCAATGGAGTTGAGTTTAATGAACCATTTTTTTTTTTATAATTTAGTAGAGTTTAGTCCAGTTCAAAAAAACGCATTCTAAGATATTAGTTGTCACATTACTATCTATAAGATAGATCTTGTATGATGCGGCAATGTATAAAACAACATCCAAAAATTATAACCCACCATATAAACAATGCTATGTTGGATGATGGGTTAAGGACAATTTGTCCCCTAGTTGCAGGTCCATGTCTGAAACAGCACAAGTGGGGTATTGTCTTTTTACTCTATATATTACTAAAATTTATATACACTATGATATGATTTAGGGGTGCCAAATAATGCCATTCTTTGATTGATTGATATTAGTCATATCACAGTGTGAAAAGAAAAAAGAAAAGAAAAAGGAAGGCTAAAAAGGTCACATACTCACATGGGGTGCTGACAGTGCATCATGTGGGGTCACCCTTAAATTAAATCTTTCAATTGTGGTCCCCACAAAAGAAACTCTGTTTGATAGTGAAACCCATCCACCACCAGGGCCTCTTCCCCCCATGTGAGTGATGCCCCCCATTATAAAGCCCAAACAAAATTGAAGAAAAAGTTGTGGGCCCAGGCTTGGTTTTATTGGGCCCACATTTCTCTCTCCTTTTTTTCATCTTAGTCTACTTTCTCTCTCATCTGGCAGTAAGTAAGTAACAGGAAAGGATACATTTTACAGAGATTTTATGAAAGAAAAAGTTGAAGTTGTTGATGCCGCACGTATGACAAAAGTGCACGATTGCGAGGAATCTTTGGGGTTCCGTGGGTTTTGTGTTTGTATTTGTGTTTGTGCGGGTGTGATTTTTTAATCTCTGCGGTGAAATGTTTTCCCTGAACTATTTTCCTTATAGAGGTTCTCAATCTCAACTTCTCATCACCAACATATTAGGAATAATAATTGATTTAGGGTGTGTTCTTTTTTATTTATTGAATTTTAGTTATCTTACTTAATTAGTGAAAATAAGTAGTAAGATTTTACTCAATCAGTGAGTATTTTACCCAATCAGTGAGTATCAATGGCATGACCTTACTCAATCAATGAGAATTAGTGACGGTACTCACATTCTTTCTCACAAAATCAGTGACTGAATCTTACTGAATCAGTGAGAATCAGTGAAAGGACCTTACCGAATCAGTGAAATCAATAGCAGGCCTTACCCAATCAGTGGAAATCACTGGCAGGACCTTACCCAATCAATGAGAATCAGTGAAAATAAGTGGAAAACAACACACCCTCGAGTTCACCGATCTATTTTTTCTTTAACAGATTACTATTCAGCCTAGGTTAGTCCAATTTAGTGACGCTTAGTTCAAGGTGTGTTCTTTTCCACTGATTCTCACAGACTGGGTGGGGTCCTGCCACTGATTTCAACTGATAGTGTAAAATTATGCCACTGATTCGGTAAGGTTCTGTGATTGCCACAGATTCAGTGGATATGTGTTCTTTTCTACCGATCTCCACCGTTTCGATAAGAACCTACCACTAATTTTCATTGATTGAGTAAGTTATAATAAGTGAAAAAGAACACACCCTTATTTCAAGTCGATGGAATGCAGTGAATTGAAGTGAAAAGAAACCCATTTTAAAAGGAGATATAGGGGAAGAATTTGTATACTAAAATTTTCATTTTTAAGGAAAATTGAATACCAATGATCCAATATTTAACCCATTGTATAATAGTAATAGTTTCACATTTCAATTTGTCCAAGAATAGTCCAACATATAGCTCGATTGTCCCTCAGTGCACTAAGGGTATGTTCTAGACAACTTATTTTTGTTTATAATTATTGTTGAATATTTATTTTCGTTGAACTTTGTTGATTATTGTTGACTTTGTTGAATTTTTTTTTATTCTACTAAATTTTGTTGAACTTTGTTGAAGTTTGTTTATTCTACTGAATTTTGTTGAACTTTGTTTATTTTAGTTGAATTTTATTGATTCAAGTGTTTTTTTATAACTAATTTGTATATTGGTTTATTTAACTTTGTTGAAACTTTGTTTAACTTTGTTAAATTTTTGTTTATTCTACTGAATTTTGTTGAATTTTGTCGAAATAAACAGAAATAAAATGGAGAGAACAGATCCTAAATAAAGACAGAGTTTATCTCTCTATTACTTTCGTGATGATGTGGAAGGTCTTTCGTTTAACAACAGGGAATAATTGAATAACACATCAAATTAGGGTTCTTCTTACCATTGCTGATATGCTTCTCCGAAAACTGATTCATAAATTGATTCTTCTTCAAAATCAAAGATAACTAACTCATGAGTAGAAGAAATTATGCCCAATTCTTAAAAACAAAAAAGTAATTAATGATGAAAATCTCATGAACAAATGCTACTACTAGTAGCTTTTATCAAAGCACCAAATTGTACGGTGGAAACAAGTCTTAACAAAAACTTTTGACCCAAGCACCCCCAATTTCTAGGAAAAGACTACATGTACACTAAGTGTATGTAGCAAGATATACACAATTCATCCCAACTCTGCACATGTCAAGTTAAAGGAATTAATTTTAGATAAATGTGACAAAAAAAGGAGGAAGTTTTGGAGCCAACTTTTTCACTAGAGGAGAGAGAAAAGTCACTTGGAGCCAAAATGAATTTAGTAGGTACATTCGAAAGCTAAAAAGTTTTGAATAGGCAATAACAATTACTACTAATGTCAATTTTTTTTTGTTTTTGGGATGAGAGAGAGATAAAATGGCAGCAGCCGTAATATATGAATTTTACATTGTTTCAAGCCGATAAGTAATGTAAATCATCGTCAATATAAATGTTAATCTTAGTAACAAAATGAAGCTTATAAACTATTTCAATCTTAATATCAATGTTGGTAGCATAATTTCAATAAGGTCATGAACCATATACATAGAGTGATTTTAATATTAGAAGCAAAATTTTAGTATTTTTTTTTCTGATAAAAAAAAATTAGTAGCAAAATAAACTATACCCTATACCCTATACGATATATCCTATAACCTATAACCTAAACCTTACCGTACGCCATATAATCATATTAATTTACCACTAAAAAAATAATAATAACAATTTGCTAAAAGCTACAAATGTTATTAATGTCAATTTTTATTAGGTAATTGTTTTACTATAATATATATAAAAGAACGATGATTTACACATCAAGTTAGCTAACATTAGTACTCAACGGCTATTATTATTTAGTACATCATATATTAGTCTTTTCTTTTGTCTTGTCAGTTTACTTAACCCATACACAATGATATATTTTGAAATATTACTCTATATAATTTTATTTTAATATAACTATCATTTTTGAATAATATTGCTCAAATTTAATAAACATATTAAATATTAGGTCGAGGAAGTATTGTCAACCTTATACTCACAAATCATCTCTTTATAAATGTCAATAAATACAATATTACATATTAAAATTATTATTAGAGTAAAATATCTTCTAATGTTAATCTCTTAATAGTAAAGCATGTGTTTGATTAAAAACGGTTGGTTCGACCGAATAATCATAAAAGAATATAATAATCGTGAAATATTGGGATTTTTGCGAGAGATATCGTGATCATGCGATTAAAGTAGCAAAATAAATAATGATCATAATTACCAATATGTAAAATAAGGTTAATTTTTTTTGAATTTTTTTACGGTTGTTTTTAGGGTATATATATCAACATTGAAAATTTATATGAATTTAGTACATATTTTTTAATTATTTTTCACAATATCAATTAAACAAATTGCGATATTGAAATTTTATAGTACACTAATAATATATTATTTTTGAAACAATGTTTCTGGTTTGGTAAATTTTGAAATATTATACTTGGCTATTCAATTGTGACATTAATATTCAATTCTTGTAACAAAATTAGGTATATGCATAGTAAATGATTCTAATCTCTTTACCCTTTTTATTTATCTACTAAGCCTTTACCTTGCCCCAAACTAAATCCTTTTATCTTCTAAACTCAAAATCACACTCCAAAATCTAAACTCTTGACATTATGTTCTCTCAATTGATCAATATACGTGTAACTCATACATTGGATTCAATATTAATTAGTAGCAAAATAAGGTCTAAGATTAAGATTTAAATGTATTTATTGAGCAAATTTGAAGGATTTTCTATGTGAAGACTTTCATAGAAATATAATGGTCCTTAATATTCTTATGTTGTCGGTTCATGAACGATGAATCTTTAATATTAATACATAGATGTAATTGGCAAATATAATCAGTTTGGTCAAAGAAAACTTTGGTAGCAAATTTAGTGCGTTTAGTAGTTTTGCTTTGTTGAATATGAATATTAATGTTATTCAAACATTGAATTAGTTTGCTCAAAGTATCTCAAGACTTTGGTAGCAAAATTGGTGCATTTAGTAGTTTTACTTCCATAATATTCATTCGTAAATTTAACACTTGTTTAATTTTTACGTTAACTCGTATGAATTTTGTTTGCAATCTCGTCGAAGAAAAATGGTGTAATGTCGAAATTTGTTTTCCAACTAATTTTGTGTTGTCTCACTAGAATTTATTTTTCAAACAGTTTGTAGTGTCTCGCCGAAAAAATTTTGGGTCGAGTATTAAAGAGATCGGCTTCTCCTCTTTCATGTTTGCGTTGTGTAACTGTTACACACGAAATAAAAATGGACTTATAATACAGTAGATAAACTGGTCAATAAAAGTCAAAGTCAAAACGAATTAGAAGATATTGAGAAGTCTTTGTAACATAGAAGACTTTATATATATATATATGTGTGTGTGTGTGTGTGTGTGTGTGTGTGTGTGTGTGTGTGTGTGTGTGTGTGTGTGTGTGTGTGTGTGTGTGTGTGTGTGTGTGTGTGTGTGTGTGTGTGTGTGTGTGTGTGTGTGTGTGTGTGTGTGTGTGTGTGTGTGTGTGTGTGTGTGTGTGTACGAAAACAGTTGTACGAAGGGATAATACGAATATCAGTTAAAAAGGGAGAATACAAAGAAAGTCAAAAGAAGAGGAAAACGTGGGGGAAGTTGGACACCAACATGAAGGAAGTGGACAAGAAGAAGAACTGCTAGATTATGGGCAGTTATCTCAAACCCCTATAAATACAAGAAGGAACAGAAGAACAAAGCAGCAGAGCTCATATTGACAAGACGTCATAAAGTAGGCATTAGAGTAGTGTTAGTGCATCTTAGGAGTAGATTATCAGTTTATGCTCTTCGAGCAAGTGTAACCAAGTCACTCAGCAATGGCGCCTTCTTTTGAGGTATAATTGCTTTATCTTTTATTTTGTGCTTTGAATTGAATGTATGCCTTACTCTGATCGAATGAAGTATGTTTAATATTCCTTCCTAAATCCTGCTCTTTTAAAGTTTTGATTTATGCTTGCTTGTGTGGCTTTCTGCTGAAGTATTCGAATATAATAACTGTCATTGTTGATAAGTGTCCACCTCTTGACCGAGTAGTGTTGGGGAGTGGAGGAGTGAGTTCGAATAGGGAGCGGCCTGCTCCAAGATAGTCCTCGACCCTTTTTAGGAACTTTTAGGGTGCGTAGGGCTGCCCTTATAGGTTGCTTGTGACCCCTAAGTACCAACCACATCAACAATAACTGGAAAATTTGTCCACCGAAAAAGTTATCGCGGGTAGGGTGGTACGTAGGTCCTTCATTCATGGTGGTTGGTGTTTAGATGGATGGACGTTTTTATTTTTATTTCTAATTAATAGGTAATTAGATGTTGTTAGCAATGCATGAGGAATGAGAGAGTAATTAATAAGCACCCTTTTCCATTTGAAATTTCAAAATTGAATTTCAATCTTAAGTCCAAATTTGAGTTAAAAAAAATTCTACTTCAATATTTATTGCACAAGTGGGGTAAAAAAATATTGTACCATTCTTGACACATGTACGATTAAGAGAGCTTGTGTATATAATTAAGATATATATTTAGTGTATATGTATCATGGTCCCAATTTCTAGACATACTTTGTTTCATTCATTGTTCGCATTCGCATAATGATGAATGCGCCAAAAGACAAGGGTTGTACTGGCAAGAGGAAGAAATTATCGGTTCGTTGATGTGTGGAAGGGTAAATGAGTGTTACAACAACAACAACAACAACAACAACAACTAGGAGTAATATCTACTTTCTTTCACATATCACTATTTAGATTGGTGCGGTTTAAATTCCGTTTCATTCACTTGGAAGAAAAATGAACTGAACTGAACTGAATTGATTTTTTTAACTTCACTGTTAGCCATTTAAAATTCGTACGGATATATTCAATATTGGACTCATTTGAGAGTATGCTTTGAGATCATTTCGATGGCATAGTTATCATCATTAATTTATTTCGAAATGAGAAGTGATCTAAGTGAGAAAGTTACACATGAACTGAACTGAATTTAAATAAAATTAAGTTGGATCAAACAGAGCCTTAGTGAAATTCAATTTAGTTTAGTTCAGTAGAATTTAATTTTATTCAGTTCAGTTCAATTTAATGAGAGAAATTTTTTTATTTTACCTTGAATAATTTTTTCAGGCTGGATCCAAACCAAAGTTGGAAAGGATAAATGAAGCATAAGACATCTTATTTTCAATGTCGTTACCTAATGATATTGTATGAAGTTCGAAACCCAAGTAAGATTCGACATTGATAATTAAACTAACTTGGATAATACATAAGATGATTATTCCTGTCAAATGTCAATTAAACTAACTTCTTGGATAATTCATAAGATAGTATCTAAGGGATAAATATTAGTTTACCTATTGGGTGGTCTACCCGGATGATGTGTGAATTTGTGATTGGTTAGGTTTTGATATTTTGTTTTTTAAGTTGAAAATAATTTATTTGAGTTTCAATGTACATCTTTATATTTCTTGTCCACATCACCCGGGTAGACTACCCGATGGGTAAACTAAACATTCTCCCTATCTAAGATATCGAAGTTTTCAGATAGTATATTATTTAATTTATCAACATTCTTTTTAAATTATTAACACTTATTAATTAGCCTCGAGATAGCTGCTTATTATAATTTTATATTTTCCAACTTTAGTAACGTAACACTTTATGTATTATCCAAGATACTTTTCTTATTTCCTGATAGAATGCTAACGGTAAGTACAAGGCGGCGTAATGTTATTGTACTAATGAGACTAAGAACACGTACAGGGTTTTAACTAAATCAGAGATTAAGAGAGTTGCTTTGGTTTATGGTATAGAATTAACTTCACGTCTCAGCAGTTGGTAATTGTTTTTTCTTAATTTGTTTTGGCCTTTTTCGCTCTAGTGTCTGAAAATCCTTGATTTCCGGGTACATGCTCTTTTTCTTTCTCCACTTGTGCTTAGAGCGGAAAAGATCCACACAAAGAAAAGTTAAGGAAAACCACTATCTGTTATGAAATATATTATATGTGGATGTACAACATATTGTAGATATACTGTATCTAAATACTTACCATATCTTGTACTAAGGTTTTTGCTTTACAAGTAAAACTTTAGCCACACTTGTACTATATATATCTCTCATATGTGAATAATACAGTTAGGTCTCTCTCTCAATTACTCTCTACTCTCTATCTCTTTAGTTTGTTCACAACATATTATCAGCACGAGTCTCTAACCTAGCTAATTTAATTTCTTAAGTTTATTATCCGCAGACAAACTAAAAGAAATAGCCAAGGATGAGTCGTCTCGACCCATGGAGAAAGAAATCGTTAATTTATATTGGCTGATTGATGAAGGTATCATTTGGACCTAGCAGATCAAAATTTTCGATCAATTCGTTTGTGTGAAATATCTCATACGGGTTCTATCTCTGTCTCTTACTCATGTGACTCATTAATTAATATTTTTCCTTTCAATCATGGTTTCTTTTATATGAGTTCTCTTTAAATGGCTATGCTTGATGATTTTAAAATTGGTGATCCGCGGAAGTTTGTTCGGCCACAACTGCGGAATGCCCTCGGGCCATTATGGCATCAATGATGGTACCCAACTTTGTCTCATTGAACCCGGTATGTTATTATATATAATTGTATAAGTTTATCATCACATACAAGATTATGAAAAGAAAAAAAATAGATAGTTGTGTTTTCGTTTCTATGCCAGTATGCATAGTAGTTTCATATCATGAATGATTGCGAATTAGTAAATGACCGACCTGTTGTGGTTAAGCATGTTTGTCTTATACTTTGTGCCATACATACGTTATTTAATGCTTTTACAAGGCAAACCAAAGTAAACCAATCTTTTTATGAGCACATGTTGTTTTGGCTATAATCTATATTTCTCTTACTTATATTATGGTTTTGGCCTTAGAACTTAGATGAGTCTACTTTATGTGAAAACATGAAAGTATGTAGAAATTCGTTGTTCATATTTATAATCGGATAGTATATATGCAAGGATAATACTATAGTAGTTGTGAGATATTCATTTTCTTGCTTTCAATTATGAATTGCAACATGCTAAAGTTTAAATTCGATCTTATGCGTTGATGACGTTCCTTTTCTATAATATGAATAGTCTATGAGATGTATCATATTCATCACATAGCATATGCGCACTAAGCAATTAAGATTTATTAGTATGTTTGCTCCTCTTTTATAGCTTATACAGCATTATCGAATCAAATTGTTTATTATGTCCTTAATGTTTACAATTTGGGAGGATAAATAAAGAATACTGTAGTTATAAGCTGATACAAGTCATGGTCTAAAAGACCTATTCATATATGAAAACCCCATGTATGAAATAAATTATTGATAGTGATCCTGATGATCACAAAACGGAGTATCTCTAATGAGATAGAAATTGGATGATGAAACATAATCATGACCAAAAGCTCATGATTATATTGATATTGTACTGAATACATGAACCAGCTGTTCATGAAATTTTGGGCCAAAAGTCCCATAAAAATGAGAAGTCGAGTAAATTGTTACAAGGACAAAACGATCCTTTGGCTTGTCGTCCAAAGTTGATTTAGAAATATATGTTCATGGAGATTTATATGAACAAATCAATTATTGATAGTGATCCCGAATATCACAAAAAGGGTATACGTATCTCCGATTAAATAAAATGAGAAATTACTTTATGGTACAATTATCATCCCTGAAGTTCGTGATTATGGATTGATGTCGCATCCACCTGAGACAATAATTTTTATAGCTTGGGGCCAGAAGTCCTCTGAAGTTGCAAGTTCAATTTAGATAATACAATGAAGAAACAAGTCTTTGGCCTGAAGTTCAAAGTCAAGTGGAAAAATACGTGTATTATTTATACTTACAAGCCGGAAGCTTGTACCTCTATATAATTATTGATGGGATAGTATCTTGATTTGTGTTTATTTGAATAGTTTTTTCTTTCCTACTACGAATGTATGGAAAAAGGGGAGATAGAATGTGAATTGTAATCGCATTCAAATATGAGATAAACAATGTCATATGCTTTTTGTAAGAAAGAAAAAGTGTTGATTATATTAATGACCTTGTGCTATGACAATGGACTTGTACATATTTAAAGAAAATCTATCCAATAGATAGATATGTCCATGGAAATTTATATCGACAAGTTGAGAACAAGCTCTAGAAGAGCATGAACTGTATCTCCCCTGAAAATGAGATGTCTTGCCATTAGAAAAAAAGACATAAGTTATGTCGTTGTCACATCATACATTTGGCCAGAATCACGTGTAAATGACTACAACAAAGTTGATTATTATTGAGCAAAAACTAACTAAAAGTTAGTTAGGTGAAATATTTTGTTGATGTGACAGTTTAGGCCATCCGGGTATGAAGATACCCGTTCTGAGAACCTGAAGTTTCTCTTGAATGAATATATGATAATGTGCTCATATTCTCTCATGTTTTTGTTAATATGAGGCTTAAAGGCAAGACTAGCAACAAGATGGAGTATATATATAGTTTCGAACAATAAATTAGTTTGATTCGAAAAGAGACGAGATATTGATAACAACTTTGTATAAATTGAGATTAAGCGGCCAGAAGATCACTTAAAAGATGAGTTGCATTGCATTATGTAAGTTCATTATAAAGTACGTTTTGAGCGTTTTTATCAATATTTTGATCTCTTGTGTGGGGCAAATTATATGAGTACAAAGATAACCAACTGCAAATTACATGTACTCCCCAGAATTTTTATTCTCCACCAGAGAACTAATAAAGTGAAACTCGCAGAGAGAAGATGAGAAAGTGGTGGATTATCTAAGCTGAATTTCAATATAATGAAATGCCCATTTATAATTGTCCATGAGAGATAGTTTTTTCATCTTAGGGGGAGAATAATAGAGGAAAACTGAAGAAAACGAAGACATACATTAAGTATGTACGTGATCCCCATCTGAACCAGAAGTTCAGAACATGATATAAATTTGAGGTTCATATACGTATACATATATACCAGCTTTATTTCAAACCTCTATATATTCAAGTATGAAACTTTATGATTTGACTATTGCACAAATATGACCCTTTTGGAGGCATATGGAGGCACAGATTGGTTGTAGAGATACATGTTGTGTGAATTGAGATATCTTGCCAGTTATTTTAGAATTGATACACTTGAAGTGTAGAATATTGAGTTTACTTTCATTCAAATTAATTGAATATCGGTTCCTAATGAAAGTCTATTATCCAAACATGGCAAGATCGTGCAGTTTGGTTGATACTCATGAAGAATTTTGAAATATAAACAAGCTTTATAGCTTATGTATATACCCCTGAAGAGGTATGGATATCTGAATCAAAATAGATGGCCTATAAGCAAAAGGAAAATGTACCTCCATAGAAAATATTCAGATATCATTTACCAGTACTGATAGATAAATAAAGTTGATTATAAGATTCAACGATTAATATTTTGATACCGGTAAATGATGGAACCGATATGCATATGCAAGATGTGATGGACATACGAATGGGGATCATATTTATAAGTCCATTGGAATGTCGACATATTATTGATTGAAAATAGAAAACGAGCTCATGGACATGCAGTCCAATCAAATTATATGGATTTCATATCCAAACTGTACAGTTTACATTATCGTGTCATTCATTGTGTGCATATAGATTATAAGTCATACATCATACATATCACTATATTTTATATATTATTTCTATTTATTTAACATTTACTAATTTATTAATTTTATCTCATACGTATGCACACATTTTTCATTAGAATGTAGTTTTATAAGATACTACATATTTCATAGGCGGAAACCTATAAAAGGAGAAGTTTACTCCTATGTTATGTCAAATCTCAGAAGGATTGAAGATATATAGTCCCAGAAGGACTTTGATTAAATGCCTTGCTGGTTCACTAGTACAGAAAGTGCAATGTGCGACGGTTGAGAATCCTAATACGCGTCGGTTTTGAACCGTCGCATATGCAAGGGACGCACATACTCAAGAGCATGTGCGTCGGTTGGAGAACCGACGCACAAAGGTTTTGTGCATCGGTTGAACAGAAGAACCGACGCACAAAGTCTGACTTTGTGCGTCGGTTGAGGTGGACAACCGACGCAGAAGCCTACTTTGGGCGACGGTTGTTTACCCCAACCGACGCACAAAGTCAGACTTTGTGCGTCGGTTCTCCGTCTCAACCGACGCCCAAAGTCAGACTTTGTGCGTCGGCTGACTTTGGGCGTCGGTTCTTCCTCTCAACCGAGGCACAAAGCTTCTTTTTTTTTTTTAAAAAATTTAATGAATACACGACGACTGTATAGGTGAACCGACGCACATTCTATTTTTTTTTTTTTGAATTAATTAAATAATTTTGTATCGCAAGCCAAAACCTGTAGCCTGTACTACACAAAACATTACATTACCAGCAAGCCATCACACGACGACATACAGTACACAACCATCGATCATATCACCAAACCGCAACAAAAACACCACCGGCCAATGCGCCATCGTCACAAATTGCAGGCCATGCCACGCACCACCAAACTCCTTTAGCCTTAGCTTGACAATATATCATATATGAATAACTCATAAAAGATTGACATACATGAATAAAAATATGATTACACAATTATCCAATACATCACTACCGAATTCAAAATATGATTTACCATACACAATTATCTCAATTCATCAATACCGAATTCGATCATACACATTCGTCAGTTATATATTTAGCCCAAAGATCTCAAATCTCGTTGATTTGCTGTAGAGTATATGATCTTCTTCCTTCACCAATACCCTGTACACAATAAAAATAAACGATAAACCTATTGAAAAAACATTTAGCTAGAATCCCAAGCTGCATCACTTATCACAGTAATGACCATATGTGACCCAACAAAAGACTTATCAAGTGTTTGTTCAAGAATAATAGAGGTTTACCTAGTAGCTCTATCTACCCTCAACAACAGTATTTCTCTCACTATATACTGGACAAGCAACAAAGCAAATAGTAGTAGATATCATATTGAAACTCAAAAAGGGAATTGCAGAAAGAATGATAAGCATTAATCACTTTAATGTCTTACTGATGTCCAGCACAAAAATGACGCCAAAAGAAACCATGTTGGAAATGGATATAGGACTAAGAAATAACGCAAACAATATCATCTTGCAAACAATGGCAAACATAAAGCAGAAAAATACAAGGGTTCTCATAATGTTTTATGCTTCACTGCTGACTATTACACTATCTTATAGAACTAAGAGAAGTGCTCAAGTAATACCACAGTACATAAGTTTGTCTTAACTTATATGAAGAATAGGCCAAGTATTGCACATATAGAATAGTAAACAAAACAATCTGTGTCATTTTGAAGAACAAAGTAGCAAATTTCTGATACGAGTTTTTTTTTCTTTTTTTCTTTCTGTGGTGAATTGTATTATTTAGACCTTGATGCAGAAGTGATAGCTTTGTCACCAAAATCACTTCTAGCAACGAATCTGCAACAAAGAGTTTCAAAGGGACCAAAACCTGCAACTACACAGGAGCGGGCATAACCTGCCATGGAAGTTGAAGCAAAGGTCAAGCAAAGAGGTGAGGAAGAAAGTATATGTGTGTCCAGAGACAAGTTGTGTACACCATGACCCATCAAGAGCATTGGGAGATTTGACAGGGATTAAGAAACACTTTAGCAGAAAACATGGGGAGAAGAAGTGGGAATGTGAAAAGTGCTCCAAGAGATATATATGCTGTTCAATCTGACTGGAAAGCTCACTCTACGGTTTGTGGCACTAGAGAATACAGATGTGACTATGGCACTCTTTTCTCCAGGCAAACCCCATGAACACCTCTGTGAACAGAAATCAACCCAGAAGGTTTTAACCCATTAAAGCCTTGAATTTGAAGCTTTTAAGTCACTGAAAATGGAGGTATTTGCAGCTCCAAACGACGTCGTCGTGCTCTATAATAATTTCCAACCAAAGAAGGAAACAAATACAAACACAACAATTAAACACCTAAAAAACAAAACTGAACACCCCTATCTTTATTATCTGGAAGGGCCGGGGGAGCAACAGGTATAATTGACACCAAGTACAATCGTTCTCACATTGTTTCAATAATAATAATAGCATGACAACTCATACCTTTCTCAAGTCAAACTTAGGCTCTTTGTGATAGAGTGTGACTATCTCATACATGTATCTCATCACATAATAACAACACTCTTCTTTACCTCCTTGTTGTTGAGGACACTGAAGAACACACATTCATAAAAAAAAATTGTATAGCTAAGTCAATAATTTGGCAAGAATGTGTGAAACACAAATTAACAAATTACTGTTAATTATTATTAGAATACCTGAACTTTGTCATCCCAATCCAACTTATTTCCTATGTTGTGTTTGCCACCATTCAGTATATATACTCGAAAGGCCCTATAAGATAGGATATATAAGTCAATAAATAAAACATATCGTAATTTTACACTAGCTACTTTGAGTTATGAAACAAAATATAACTTACAAATTCAAGTGTCTCTTAAGGTGTATGGTTCGCTTTTTCCTTAACGGATCAAACAAATAGAGCGCATTTTGACGACAGCAAATGACACTACATTAAAAATATATAAATTAGAGAATTTCAATGAAGGAAGAAAAATTAAAATCATATGTTATATGTTGTTACTCATGGAGGTACGGTGCTAGGATAACTTCCTTTCGACTGCAATGCTTTTAAAGTATCAGCCATGTATGTAGTAGACGCATCCGTTTGCTGACACACCAATACTAATTCTTTCGGACACATAAATCTAATCGAATCCACATTGGTGTCCTTGCACAACTTGTCCATTTACCTTGAATGTAATACACATGTAGTTAGTTTGTTGTAATAGATAAACATGTAGAATAACATGAAATCAAGGGAACTATGAATAAATGAAAATTGAAAAGGTGAAAGTCTCACATCATGAATATCTGCAAAAAGGATACGTTTAACCATTCCATTCTTAAAATCTGAGAGACATCATTGCGACTGATGCAGATTGGAGCACGTGTAATTTTAATATCATACTTGAACACCTCCTTATCTAATGCGACTTCGATGCCAGAAAAATTAGCCGGCAACAACATCATAACAGAATGCAAATTTCTGCATTTCTCACTCAAACTGTCCAAGATAGCATCATCAATAAGCAAACCCTTTTCCTACGTAGGCGTAGCTGACTCTTTACTAGCAACTTGTTTTTGTTTCTGAGGGGCTTTCTTTTTCTGGGGGGTTATGATCTGTTTCTGAGGGTTGTTCTGTTTCTTTGGGTTTTTTATCTGTTTGTGAGGGACATTCTGATGATGTGTTTTTTCCTTCCCTAGTACTTTAGAATCCTATTTAGAAAGGCATAAAGTTAAAAGTTGTTCTACTTACGAAAATATACAAATGAGTTAAAGAGTAATAAATGAATAATTGTTACCTGTTCCAACATCACAAGGATTTTTGGCCATTGGATGTAGCTACTAGCTACATCGCCCACCCTTTGATGTTCTTTAGACGACACTGGAAGGGTATGAAGTTGAAATTCAGGAACTACTTCATCAACAGAGACCTTCACATTATTTAATGCCATTTTTTCGCCGTGAACCACACTTGCCCCCGGAGACATCAATGGAATTACAGTTCCCATTGCAGCAACCACCCTCTCGGAATCAACATTCATCACACATAGACGGCATGGGGTTGGTTTCTATTTCAAGGACATGAAAAGAATCAAGATGGAAATGAGAAGTTTAGAAATGTCAAATCTCAAGTACAATTGATCGTCATCTAAAGATAGGAAAAACTAGTAAAATAAGGGCATTTTCTACGATCAAGCGAGGGCATTAAATTTGCAGCAAAAACAATTTGCAAGTAAATGGAAATGATGATGTTTGGGGAAAAGACCTACAGAAGTTCAAGCCGCACATATCTGCAAATCTAGAAAAGGATCTAACTCAACTGAGTGACAAATACTCCGAGCCATATGACTGGATGAGATGGTATGCAATTGATCTACCTCATGATCTACCTCAAAATCAACATGAACATCATCAGGAATTTGAACACCCATCTTTTGAAAATGATTCAAAATGCCTTTAAACTTCAAATCAACCATATTATTCATCTCTTCCCTCATCTCTTCCCTTATCTCTTCCCTCATCTCTTCCCTCATTTGTTGCGTAATCATAGGCAAATCATCCACCGAGATGACCTCCCTTGGACGCTTCCCTCTATCTGACGTAAACACTTCCGAAATGTTAGATCTTACTCCAACGCCTCTAACGCGCCCGCCATGCTCCTTTTTTTCAAGTGCACGGTTCAAGACATCATCTTGCCCATGCGGTGTCCATGATCCTTCTGAGGCTTTCTCCTTCCATTCTACCTGTTACAAATCGATGATTTATGAATTAATTTCAAGCATATGTATAAATCTAATATAGGAAATATATTAATAACAAATAATTATGGTTACCATTTTTTTTGAACACTTCCTCAGTGGGCTCCTTAGGAAAATAATAGCCTCCTCCTTCCTTATTCTTCTTAACTCTTGCCCTAACCCAATCATAACTATTTCGTCCACTTGTTTGATCATCGGATAAAATCGAGGAATCAAAAGTTATTGATGTAGACAAAGAAGCAAGAGGGTCTTCAACGACCCACTTCGCCCTCTTTGCTGCATATCCACCTTGCCCCAAACGATGTGGATGCGTGTTAAATTTTTGGATCTCCTTTGCCTTGTCACTAACTTTCTATTTAAGAAAGGAAACAGAATATTATAATCCATGCAACACATTTTCTTTCAATAAAACTAAGAGTTCCTAACTTCTAAACTAGGGGAATGGAACTAAACATGCAACAAATCGGAACTGGTACTAAGAATTGAATACTTTATCTCTATGCCATAGGAATCAATATAAAGCAATAAAAACACAAATTATACGATAACATTACCTTAAACTCGTCTGACAAATTGGTACTTTTTAAACTTCTCTCACTGTTCTTCAGTGATAAAATTATAATCCTCACGCGGGTCCTTACCTTCCAGCAAATAGTTGTTGACTAACCTGGACTTGAAATCCTTCCAACATCTCCCCGCAGAGATTAAATTTTTAGCCTTCCAAAGATCCTCCTTTATGTTCCACTCATTCTGGAAACAAAAAAAAAAAAGAATACATGGCTGAGAAATAAACAGTGGCCTGTGAGATATACAGAAGAACATTTGAAGGAACATATCAGGAAGTTCATGAAATAGTTCTAACAAAGAAATCAACTTGAATAGTTTGTGGCAATTTAGCTATCTACATTGAAAGCAGTGGTGGCAGATGTAGTGGATAAAAAAGTTGAAAAAACAGGTAACAGGGCTTCCTGATACCTTTTTACTCTAACCAGCTCAACTCATCAGTTCAGTAACAGTCACATATGAGAGTTAAAATTTCCAACATGAAATACTGCCCTATATGCACATAACAAAGTTACTGTCTAATTCACCAGAGAGAGAGAGAGAGAGAGAGAGAGAGAGAGAGAGAGAGAGAGAGAGAGAGACTTAAAAGAACCATGACAGAGCTTACATAACATCAGCCAACCTAAATTTGAGCTTTCAGTCTCATGCCAAACTTGATAGATCTCCGATTCTTAGCACCTGTTGCACATCCTAATTCTTAAACTTTTGAATTGCCAATGATATTCTAGCCCTAGGGGTATAAGATGATTTCGAATTTTCAAGTGAAACTAAGAGGCAATATGGGGGTCGAATCGAATGTGGGGAGACAACTGTATCTAATAATCAAATAAGGTAGTCATATTATTGCATCATGCTATACAATATACATGCATAGTACATTGTCACACTGGGCTGGCACAAGCCAGATACGATACAATGGTAATCGTCAGAAGAGAAACTGTTGCTGATGCTAGAGAGTTCATGCAACAGATTCATGTATTAAAAAGCTCAAATTCAGTTTAGGCATATGCGTCGATTTCAAAAGACACAGAACGGGGTATCAATTGTAGAATAATTCTGACATTAGGAGTATATAATACTGATTTCTTGAAGCGAAGTCGAAACACAACATAAACAGATCAAACACTCATCAATAACAGTAACTGATTCATCAATAACAGATCAAGCTACTAAATCATGTCAGTAAGTCTACGATGAGGATTAACTTTAGATGCTTCTCACTGTTCATCAGAAGAACATGAGCTAGCTGCATTTTGGTGTTGACATAGGAAAATCTGAATTGATTGTAACCTTAGCATAATGACAATCAACTTCTGTAGTTTATTTAAGTTCTAGAATGAAATAGAGGAGTTGCAGCTATGTAGAGAGCTGACTGATCAACAAACTGAGTAACCAAAACCAAGTAACATTTTCTTTACAACTCTTACATCCGAAACAAACATCACATTACAATATAATTATTAAAATAAAAAAAAAACAAAACATTTATGATTGATGATCGATCCATAATCCTTCACCATGGTTACTACGTAAGTAATTGTCCAAATTCTCGTCACGGTCTGGGGTAGGTAGACCGGTAGAGAAAGGGGGATTCTCATCAAACTGGTTATACTCTTCTTCATCAACAACATCATCGATACCAAGTATACGTCTCTTGCCTTGAAGAACAACCGAACACTTATGATCAGCAGGGTCTCGAATGTAGAATACTTGTTTGACTTGTGTGGCGAGTATAAATGGGTCATCTTGATGACCCAAACGATTCAAGTCGACCAAGGTGAATCCTAACTCATCCTTTCGAACACCATGTCGGATATCAACCCAATTACATCGAAAGAGAGCAACCTTGAACTCTCTGTAATCAAGCTCCCAAATGTCTTGAATTACCCCATAATATGACTTTTTCTCATCTTTTGACCCGGTATTATTTTTGCCTCTAGCAAACACCGTTGACGAAGCTTCCACGGTAACTCCGCTATTTTGCATTGTGCTCTTGCCATCTTGACGTTGTGTGTAGAAAGTATATCCATTAACATCATAACCTTCATAAGATCTCACAAGAATGTCAGGGCCATATGCTAACCATTTTATCGTATTAGATACGACATTGGGAGTTTGTGATACCTGAGACATTACTCTATCTCTAAACCATTGAACGAATGAGTGATTGTGTTCATTAGTGACCCACTTGCCACTCTTTGAAGGATTCTTTCGCCTAACCATGGCTATGTGCTCGTTTAAGTAAGGTTGAACTTCAGTCATATGTTGTAAGACAAAGAGATGCGCTCTATTGCGTTGCTCAACACCAGTGGTGGCCATCTTAAGTCCAATTGTACCAACACCTTCAAGCCTTCCTTTGTGATGAGACTTGGGAATTCCATTAGGATCAACACCTGCTAAATATTCTGTGCAAAATTCAATGGCCTCCTCAACAGAATCTCCTTCAACTCTACTAGCTTCCGGCCGATACTGATTCCTCATATATCCTTTCAAGATACCCATGTATCTCTCAAAAGGAGACATATACCGCAAATATACCGGCCCACATAATTTGATCTCTCTCACCAAATGAATAATTAAGTGCACCATAATGTCGAAAAATGAAGGTGGAAAATACATTTCAAATTGGCAGAGTGTAACGACAATATCAGTTTGCAAATGATCCAATTTATCGGTATCAATCACCTTGCTAGATATAGCATTGAAGAAGAAACAAAGTCTTGTAACAACATGCCTCACATGCTTCGGCAATATGCCTCGAATTGCAACCGGTAATAATTGTTGCATCAGAACATGACAATCATGTGACTTCATGCCGACAAGTTTCAAATCCCTCATTGACACAAACCTTCTGATGTTTGAGGAATACCCATGTGGAACCTTCACACCAGATAAACACTCACAAAAGCTGAATTTCTCTTTTTTGCTCAAAGTATAACAAGCTGGGGGTAAAAATGTACGCTTTCCAGACTCTTGCGGTGCCAACTCTTCTCGTATCCCCATTTCTTTCATGTCTTTTCTGATTTTGATCCCATCTTTTATCTTGCCCGGTATATTCAGCAATGTCCCAACAACACTATCAGTCACATTTTTCTCAACATGCATAAAATCGAGACAATGCCTAACGCTTAAGTGCTCCCAATATGGAAGATCCCAGAATATAGAGCACTTCTTATAAAGACCACTAGGAGGTTCATAGAGCTTGCCAAATGTAACGTTAATATCTTTAACCCGCTCAAAAACCTCCTGCCCACTTAAAGGCAAACGGGCTACTCGAGTCTTTCTATGCCCATCGAACTCTTTCTCCTTGTTACGGTAAGGGTGCTCTGGTTCAAGAAATGTTCTGTGACTCATATACACATTTTTCTTGCAATTGTTTAGGCGAAGATCAAGTGTAGCATCTTCACAAATTGGGCACGCTTTAGCTCCTTTCACAGTGTACCCTGACAGATTTCCATAGGCCGGAAAATCATTTATGGTGCAAAATATCATTGCACGTAAGGTGAAATTTGATTGAGCATAAGCATCGTACACCGTCACACCTTTGTCCCACAAGAGCTTTAAATTTTCAATAAGTGGTTGAAGATAAACATCTATGTTATTTCCCGGTTGTTTAGGCCCTGAGATTAGCAACGACAACATGATATACTTTCGCTTCATGCACAACCAAGGAGGAAGGTTATAAATCGTCAAAAGAACTGGCCAAGTGCTATGCTGACAGCTCAGAGTGCCATATGGGTTCATCCCATCCGTACAAAGCCCAAGTCGTAGGTTCCTGGATTCTCCACCAAAGTCAGGAAACTTTCTATCAATGTTTCTCCACTGTGGAGAGTCAGTCGGGTGTCTAAGTTTCCCATCTGATTTCCTCACTTATGCATGCCATCTCAAATGCTTTGCATCTTTTGCATTTGCAAAGAGACGTTTGAGCCTTTGCATTATTGGTAAATACCATACCACCTTGGCAGGAGCCCTCTTTTTCTTATCCTCATCACAAGAATCATCTGCCTCACGCTTGTACCGAGATGCTCCACACTTAGGACATGTGTGAAGATGCTCATGCTCATTTCAAAACAATATACAATCGTTTGGACATGCATGTATCTTCTTTACATCCATACCCATGGGACACAATATCTTCTTCGCCTCATAGGTGGATGTGGGAAGCTCATCATTCGCCGGTAGTAGGTCTCATAAGAACTTCAACAGCTCCGTGAAACTCTTGTCACTCCACCCATTCTTTGCTTTCATCTTACACAACCTCAATGTTGCTGACAACCTTGTGAACTGATCACTGCACCTGGGATACAAAACTTGTTTGGAATCGCTAACGAGGCTCTCA
Organism: Tetragonia tetragonoides; assembly: GCA_038025085.1. Taxonomy (NCBI): domain Eukaryota; kingdom Viridiplantae; phylum Streptophyta; class Magnoliopsida; order Caryophyllales; family Aizoaceae; genus Tetragonia; species Tetragonia tetragonoides. The sequence goes on from CM076139.1 coordinate 45,564,514, forward strand.
AATACATCCTGATTTTGCATGACATGGTCTTGCACATCTTGTATCATCTCCTCTACCCTATCAATGTCCACATCAACTTCCTCATTCTCCACCGTATCAGGTCCCTGACTTTCAAAAACTCTATATACTAGAGGTCTTATTAGAGTTTATGCCCTCACCATGCCAAATCCATCTCGTATAATTCTCTCTAAAACCACGACTAAACAAATGCCCCCGCACTAACTCCATGTTATTATATTTTCTACAATTACGACAATCGTAACAAGGACACGCAATCATGTCTTCTATCCCCTCTTCCCTTTTCCTCTTCTTCTGATGTTCCACCGCACATTTAATAAACTCATTAACCCCTCTCACATATTCGTCCTCTGAACGCAATATATTGTACATCCATGTTTGACGATCCATGCCTAACATATTGAAATTATGCAAAAAAATAAAATAAAATAAAAATGCCAACAATTAAGATGAAACAAAAGAAACACATTATTCAATTAATACAACACCATGCCATAGGGCCAACACCAATACGCCATCACAAAAACCACCACAAAAATAATACAATAGAAGAAAAGAAGTTAGAGGGGGAAAGAGAGAGAGAGAGGAAAGAGAATTTACCGGCCACAAACACTAATAAATAAAGATCTCGCTCGTATCACAAAGTCTCCCCCAGAACTTGAAGTCCACTGCAAAATATAAACCAAAATAGTGTGAGCATTTCACAACGCAAATATAATAACCTAGATATTTTCGATTCAAACTAAAAAAATTCAGAACATAAAAGATTCAAAAAACCAAGAAAATGGTCATATTAGAAACATACAAAAGTAGGACAGCAAGTTCCACGTTCAGATTCAGGATAAAAACATGAACAATTCACGACTAATAAACTAGATAAAAACCAACTACCTAAACCATCTTCTTGCCGGAGAAGATCATAATCAATGTGAGAGAATATAGTATAATTATAATATACTTTTTCCAGATAAAAACTTTGAATAGTAGCAGCAGCTGAAAACATATTTAGCATTACCTTGTATACAACATGAGAATTCCAAAACAACACTTCAAATACTCAGCCCAAAACACAGTACATACAGCAATAAAGCTCACACAAACTCGACCAACCCTACAAATAGTTACACCATCAAATGAGCTCCAAAATTTTTTCAGAATCGCGGGAGGTCAAACAAGGCAGACAACACAATGACATACAGCAGATATAAACCAGAAATCAGTCCAAATCAGTCCAATATCAGGACATACAGCAGGTACACAACCAGAATACAACGACATTCATATATACTTGCAAGTTTTCAGGAAAAGAAAAAAGAAAAAGACAAGCATTTAAGTAAATTGAGCACTTCTATACTAACTTATACTCTCTTCATTGGAATTACATACTCTCTCCAGTCAAAGTGAGTGTTATTCATTCATTCATTCATTGAAAGAGGAGAGAGAGATTATTATCAGAAATTCAGAAGAGTTGCTTGCATTTACTACATTTATTTATGATTGAAGTGCATCCATATAGCTAGGTTTCTATTGACCACCTTATTGCTTCATAAGTTCATATGACAGTACAGTATTATTGTTAGGATTCTTGATGCTGAAACTAGATCATATAGAGTTCAAAATTTTACTAACAGAAACAGAATTGTACCAAGTTCCAGAATTGCCCACCAAAATAGCTCAGAATACATAGTACCTACTACTAGTTCTTAAAATTCTAACACCATAATAAAAAGGGCAGAAAAAAAGGGCTCAACTAGCTCAATCAATCAATGTTCACATGTTCCTTGAAATTCTCTAATAATATTTTAGGGTACTGAGTAGATAGGTTCATAGTGTCTGGATCCACACTACTGCAGGTTTGCAGCTGCTTGTTGTTGCTGCATATTGCTAATAAAGTCCAGAATTGCTTAAAGTCTAGATAGTGAAGATAATTAATGGGTTGATTCTGTCCAAAGAATTATGTGTTCTTGGCTGGGTTTAAACTGAAAGGGGCTTTCCAATCTAGCTAGTGATTGCTAGCAATTAATGTGAGCTAGTGCAGGGAGAAAAAACAGTGCAGCATGTCTGTTCCAGAGGATCTAAATCAACTCATAAAGTCTTCTCCAAACAATTCACTGCTGATGCCAATTTAAGATTAGCTTATAGTCCAAAAAATTTATTTTTTTCAGCAACTCAAACAAGCCAGAGAACACAATACAACAGGCCACAAACTTCCACAAATCACAACCAAAAATCAAATTCACCATTTTTGCAATGATTTTGCAGAACAAAAGTCTAATAGCTATTTCTTTTCAGTAAACAGTCCAATAAACGAATCAACACAAACAATCACAATAGATTTTAGCCCACTACATCAGAACCAACACAGACTGACACATAAACCCAACTTATCCAGTTAAATCCTCACAAAATAAACCCAATTTCACTAAACATGGATTAAACAAACAATCAAATGCTCCAATTGCTGATAGAAGTCAAGACACAGAGAAAAAATAGTATTGTAATGTACAAATCTATAACTGTAAATTAGGTATAATGCATGTTGCTTCAACAGATTTCCAAATGTCTACCAACACTTTAGCAATTTATATTGAAAGAAACTTTTCATTCCATTAAAAAAGTGACAAAAGTAGTTAAAGCTGCAGACATAAAATTATTTGCCCCATCATATGTAAAGCAACCCAGAAGCATAGTAATTTGTAATTTAGTTTTTACCTGCTCAATGACTCTTTTGTAGCAGCCCCAGATCAAATCATCAATATGCAATTTCATGAAGCAGTAAAGTAAGTGAATTGTAATCAAAAGTGGAAAAATTGCAATGGAAAAATGGAAAATTAGTAATCCACAAATTCAATTAACTTGTAAACTAAACCACAAACCCTCATATTTTTAACATTATTGGATACAGTATTTCAACAAATTACTGGTATTATACACCAGAATAATAATGATAATGAAAATAGAACCAAGAAGCAAGCAGAGAAAAAAAGAGAAAATTAAAGTGAAGAGTAGCAATGTACTGTGGTAATTTGCACAGTATTGCACTGAGAATTTATAGTCATTTTGTGTGAAATACTCACCTAATTGAAGAGATACAACTTCAAATTCATTCGAAATAAAAAATGGAATCTGAAACCCTAAACCTAATTGCAGAAAAAAGGGGAAATTATCGAAAGTACCTGATGAAATTGATATTAGCGAGTACTGGAGATGCCTTTCTTGTTGTTTAGAGAAAGAGAGCACAGATCGAGATCGAGAACGAGCACAGATATGGAATCAGTAAATGATAATCGCAATTTCCAAAAGGGAGAGATCGACAATTGTCACAAGGGAGAGATCGAGAGAAGAAGGGGAGAGTGGCGATCAGCAGTGGGTGGCGCGCGATTGGCAGTGGGTATTGGAGAGTGGGTGGCGATGAGAACAACGGAGAGTGGTCGGGGAGAGAGAGAAGAAAGGGAAAATGAATGAAGGACGTATGCGATGGAGAAGAAAGTGAAAAGGGGAAAGGAAAAATTGGAGGAAATACTGTTCCAAGAGTTTGAACAACGGTTCACTTGGGGAACCGACACATAAAATAGACTTTGTGCATCGGTTCTTCTAGGTGAACCGTCGTCCATTGTTATTTTGATTTTTTTTTTCATTTTAAAATTTTATACGTCGGTTGTATATGACAACCGTCGCCCATTCACAACCTTTATTTACAAAATTGTCACCGCCCCACTATGTGCAACAGTTGTCCCAACCAACCGACGCATATTAGGGGATGCACATGGGTGTTTTTGTACTAGTGGTTGGATATGTATAGTGACATATATGGACCTTTGAATAAGTAGCTCTTGAAGAGCATATTCTAAAATTATATAAACCTCTGATATTGATGGAAAACATTCACGATTTGGATATGACGTGATGCAAGATACAAAAACCTCTTTATCAGAGTTTTGAATGAATTGATTATTGTCTCAACCAGAAGTTTGAGCATGCTATGAGATTATCGATCACGAAATAATTAGAACATTCTCAATGGTAGAGAGTTCATGTGAAGATCACATTTGTGATGACCTATTGGTGATATTTAATATTGAGATTGTTTTGGTCCTGAAGTACCATGATTATGAAATAGGTGATTCTTATAATCCTGAAGTGCCATAGAATATTTTCTCTCATTCCTAAAATTACAAATATTTTGTGATGATATGAAAAATATGAGCAACGATTGATATTTCTAGATTGGATATTATTATGTTCCAATTTTGACCTCATGAAATCTGTTTTAATAAACACCTCCTGAAGAAGGTTTATGTTAAATGGTTTGAAATTGTGGAAATTGCTCATATATTGTGAAATTGCTATTAAAGGATGAGACTTTACGCACTTTACGTTATTCTCCTATTGCGTAGGTTTTTCCCATCGGGTTTTCCTAGCAAAGGTTTTGGTGAAGTAGTGGCTGTACTTTTTTTCCCTTCGTTGAGGTTTTTAAACCATTGGATTTTACCTAGTAAGGTTTTAACGAGGCATATTCTTTAGTAGTGTACATCCAAGGGGGAGTGTTATGAAATATATTATATGTGGATGTACAACATATTGTAGAGATACGGTAGCTAAATACTTACCATATCTTGTACTAGGGTTTTTGCTTTACAAAACCCTAGCCACTCTACTATATAGATCTCTCATATGTGAATAATACAGTTAGGTCTCTCTCCCAATTACTCTCTACTCTCTATCTCTTTAATTTGTTCACAACACTATCCTATTTTTTTAGTCGGTCTTATATAATACAGTTTTACCGTACGACGCTTTTACTCAAAATGTTAAAACATTTTCTGTTTGAAAAGTAATTTTTTTGCTTCAACAACCTCAGATATTTATAATGAAGTTATAGTACTTTGTGTTCAAATGTAACAAGTAATAATGACATGTTAAAACCATGTGATATGATTTTTGTGTTGTCTTAACTCTCAAGTCTCAATAAGTTAGAAAAACCATAAAATGTATTTTGAATTTTGGATAGGGAAAAAAAGTACTTTTTATTAAAAAAACTACTCTAATTAAATATTTAATTTTCTTTTTGCTGTTTTTTTCTTTTCTTAAATTGATCTTAGCAAATAAATATCATTAATTCCTTTTCTAACTAAGAATGGAAAATTCTGAAATCTAATCATTAGCAAAAAAATAAAAAAAATAATAGTAATAATAATAATAATAAATAAATATTAATTTGCTGCTAAGAATTCTTAGCAACGAAAATTTTTAAAATCAATTGCTAACTTCAACAGCGGGAAAAGAATTGGATGCTATTTCGTGTTTTTTTTTGGTAGTGTTGGTTTCCTGGTTTTGATGATCACAAATAATGTGTTCTTATCTTCGTAAACTAATAATGATGGCAGATTTACTTAATAAGGTTGCAAGAAGTTGAAATGCTTGATACATGATTGCTCATGAAGATGCTTGGATCCTCACAAGACATGAAGAATATGTAATGTAGTTAAGTACATTTGTTAGTAGTCTTTATGTACTATGCTTGACTGGTTAGTAAGAGTCTAATTGGTAATGACAAAGGAAACTTGGTTGTGTAGGACATAAGTGCTTGTGTCTAAGAGTATTGGGGAACAGTCTTGTAAACCCTGTTCTGTGTGACCAGCACTGAAGCTTAAAGGAACCAAAGGGGAACAACGTCGTCTTAGACCCTGTTCCTTCTAGCTGTGTATCTGGACGAGTTTTGCAAATATCGTATTTATTATTTCTACGAATATTATGTGTATTATCTTTTTAGATCTTCACACAAATATTCTTATGGAGAAATATAAATTGTTTTGAAAAAATTAAATATTGCAAAATTGTATTTTAACAGAAAAGTATTTTATTTTGAAAAGATATTATCTTGGAAAAGTATTTTACTTGTTGGACAAGTCTAAAGTGTTTAGGTAAGTAAATTATCCTTTGGAATATTTCTAATTATCTTTTAGAGATTACATTCTGATGATTTACTTAACCAGCTGGCCGAGAGTTTTCTGTTAGCTAATTTGGACGGTTTTTTTTATCTAGGTTGGTTTAAGGAAAGGTCTTTGATCTTTACTTAAACTCTATCTTATCTTTTATATTTTGAAAATATTTAACCTAGATTAACTGAGCTTCTACGCCTGCTTATATAAGGCCTCTGATAGTCTCGGTTATCTCTTAAGCTTTGCGTGCATAATTGAGTTCAGAATCATTTTTGCAAAGCAGTCATCTCGTCCAAACCAGATACGTCATGTGCTTTTATAAGAATAAACCTTGAACCTTATTCCCTGTTGTGGTCAGTTTGAGTCTTGCTTAGATTGGTGATTGCATAATAGGTTTATTGTAGTCTTATTTTGCTTGTTATAGAAGCGTGTTATAGGAGAAACAATCTGGTGATCTTTAATAGCTCTAGCATAGTGAAAAGCTTAGAGTTTTCCTTCAAGTCAGCTTGTGGCCTGAAGGGTGTTGCAGCATACTAGTAACGGTGTGTTGTGTGCATGGTTAGGGTATTGTGTTGTATCCTGTTTTGGCTCTAGTAATAAGAGAAGTAGTGTGACAAAATCCCAAGTAACTGGGTCGTGGTTTTTACTCCTATTGAGCATAGGAGGTTTTCCACGTTAAAAAAAACTTGTATTATTTACATTATGGTTACTCTGCTGCATAGAGAACAACGTTGGTTCTCATCACATCTCATTAGTCACAAGGAGGTCAGTTTTGCGAAAAGTAGGCGTCACTCTATTTACCCCCCTCTAAAATTACTTAGTGCACCTTTCAGGTAGTAAAAGCTTCAGATAAATGAATAAAGCGTGAGGATATAGTACATGAGCAAAACCTACATTCATGAGCCTTCGTGTAAATCATAGGACTCATTTACTTGATAATAATGTTAATTATAATACAATGCAATGAACCATTTATTAAATAGAGCTATTGGTAAAAAAGAAATGCGGGAGGAAGAGAAATGTATTAGAGAGGGTCCTTGATTACGAGCTAAGATCCTCTCTATTTTATACAAGAAATGGAGGGGTTTCATTTCCAAAATGGAAGGTTGGATTTCCTTCTTTATTGTATAAAATACAAACAAGTAAAAGAGAGAAGAAGATCTAACCCTTGATTTAGGAAATGAAAGCCTCCATTTCTAGTATAAAATGGAGAGGATCCTTGCTCCTTGATTACATGAACCAATAAACTCAAATTGACACTAATTTTCGGATCGCTCATACAATGCACATGTTAGCTGATATTACATGTGTTTTTCTTCCATGGGGGATGAGAGATTTAGGAGTTACATGAGATAGACAAAATTTGGAATTGAACTTAAAGATTTCAGTGAAGTTGTAATATTAGTCGTAATATTAATAAGGAAAATGTGGTGCAAATCCTTAAACACCTTATAAAGCCAATATTGATGAGTAATTAACATCTCTTATTTAATCTGCCTTTAGCTTATTCAATTTTCCAGCTACCTTATATCTGTTGTTTTCAAATTTGCCATCACCCGCAATGCACGTGACTATGTTATATTCTGGCCAACTTTTAATTAATTAGGTGGTGCTCGATAAAATTACACTCTCTCGTCCATCCCCGTATTTCATTAACACATCCTTATTTCTATCGCACACTCGCTGGGCCTAGCCTAAATCTATTTCCTTCACCAGTATTGAAGTTTAGAGCTTTTTACCCTACACAAAGCTCCCCATAAAACCTAACTTTAGATTATTGGGTGTCATTTGTCAAGACATCCCTTTCCAATTCACTCTTTCAGAGTCTTTATCGTTTTCCTTTTCTTTTAGGTGTGCAACAGTGCAAGTACAGACATACTGATTATGAGTATATTCACGGCAGCACAATCTCCCCAAACTTTTACAATCTTAGTAGGGCCCATCAATCCCAACTATTTCACGAGGGTTTGGAAAATGTTGTTTATGAGATCTGATCATTGTGAATGTGTGATAAATCAAAACCGCACTTTGGGTTAAAATTCCAATCATAAATGTATACAATATTTTTTTTTTTTTTTTTTTTATCTCAATGCCGCAATACAGCACTAATTTTCATTCAATTGACTCAAAACTAACATCAACGTGTTGTTCACGCTACAAGGAATTCCAAATACCATAAAGCAATTAAGATCTACCTCCGAAGGAACAACATAAGCTAACTCATGAGCAACCCAATTATCATTCCTACGAATATGAATCCACCTAACATTCTGAAAACAAGAACAATAATCTAATATACCAAGATGAATATGACTTCCACCATCGTTGCTTGAAATCGGTGTCTTGATCAGCTCCGTCGATATGTAAATACCAAATCCATCATCACTGCTAGAAATCGGCATCTTAATCGGCTCTGTCGATAACTGATAATTAATCATCAATTGCCTGAACATAGCATAAATTATGCTATAAAGAAAGCGGGGCGCCAACGCGTGATCCCTACGATCGGAGGTAAGCACGAAACGTGCTGCAACTATTTGGAAATGTAGTTCCCCTTGACATAGCAGATCGAACTTGTCTTCTCGATTCATGAAACTTAACTCGATAAACAAAACTATATGAAACTCCGACGAACGCGGAGACTAATCAAACTCCGACGAACGCGGAGACTCAAACAATCTCCCACAAAAATAGAGTTTATTAATAACCCTACCGAACATTAAACTACATAAACTAGATTAAAAGTAAGGAAAATATAATAAAAGAGGGACTAACCACTGGCAAAAACGCCAGTGGTAGCCCCAAGATGAGTAAGGAGGAGAAAGGGAGGCTAGAGTTTTTTTTAGTGAGAGGGAAGAGACAGGAGGCTAATCAACCGTCTTTAATGTATACAATTATCTAAGCAAGCTGTCCACTTTGAGACATTTGAACGTTTGAAGCGGCATTGCACCAATTGTTCAAGGAATGCGTCACCATCTTGATCTTCCTTGTGACTCGGTTGAGGTCAAAATTATGTTGAAAATTTTGCCAAAAGGTTGATTTTTACGAGTTTCCACACCAAATCAAGTTTTTCTAACTTAGACAATAGGGTGTTTTTTTTGAACTGAAATGAATTGAACCAATTACTTAGTAAAGTCCTATCTTTTCGTCGTTTGCACGCTGTATTCTGTTTCATGCTGCATTACATTATGTAGTTCATTTTGTCTCACCAAAAGGTCTCCTATTAGGGTGCCTCAATGTGAGGCCCCCTATATAGTCAAGCATTGACGTCATACTTGGTTTGAGGCGCCTCACCTTGATGCCGCCTCATACGACTTTTTGTGTTGTCTCATACTTTGTTCCATTATCCACATCGTTCTGTTTCTCAGCGTCTTGCACCATTTTGTTGAAGAAAATAGGACCTTAAATGAAAAATAACACATGCCAACATACGAAGAAACTATAGGCTGAATGTGATTAACCTACTTATTCCATTTATTTTATTTTTGGTTAATTAAGTTATAACATTAGGGAAACAAATATCAATTTTTTATAAAAAAGGACTCAAACAAAAAAATATCTAGAAAGGGATAAACATCCTCTCGATTATGAAAAGTTGGCTAGCTACTTGACTAGGAGCTGGGAGCCCTACGCCACTTAAGCACACAACTCAAGTAAGATTACATCCCGCTAAAACTAATTGATGAGAATAGGAGTAGCCTACTATAGTTAGATACTAGACTCTATGGACAAACCATGAACCAACTACGAATAAAATGTTTCAAACTCCGTATATAAACATCAAAATTAACGGTTTTATCGGATCTTATTATTATAAAGTCCTAGTTATATCCTCATCGATCGTCCTATGAGGTACATATACCACCAAGATTTCTGCTTGAGGTGACTATACAAATAATTAACGTTTCTCATGTGGAGAGACTTGCTTACATATAACCTAACCATATGAGAAGACTGACCCCATGTATATATACTTACGTACCTATCATGTTTATTTAGTCCAAATCTAATTGAAAATTTAATTAAGATCGATGTCGATGTGTGAAGTGTGATTCATTCATTTTTATTGTCCCTACACGTACACTACGAAAACTTATGTCAGAAAGTATGTATGATGACTTTGAGTGGGCACTGATGCATGCACTGCTTATTCTGACCAAACAATCTGTACGTAGATCATAAGTAGATGGTAGATTGGTGGCTATTGATTGCAACTTAGCAGCTATTTAGAGTACGTAATATAAGGAATCGACCGTTGAGAGTGGTGACAATGTAACACCACCAAAAAAAAAAAGAAAAAAAAAACAAAAAAAAAAAAAAAACTACGTACTCTTACATAAATATCTAGATATTCTTCCATCTTGGTAGTAAATGCAAAGAAGAAAATTTTGATCATTGCATAATATTGCTGCATGCATGCATGGATCAGTGTGAAAAAACCGGTTCTCAAGCTTTGCACCATGACTATATATGTTGAATATCTTTGCACCTAAGACATTGCTCAGGGTTGGAACTTGGAAATGTAGTCAACTGTTTACATAGGAAGTAAGGGTGTGTTCTTTTCCACTTATTGGACCTTACTCAATCAGTGAAAATAAGTGGCAAGACCTTATTGAATCAGTGAGAATCAGAGGCTAGGCCTTATTGAATCAGCGAGAATCTGTAGTAGGACTTTACTCAATCAGTGGAAATCATTAGCAGGACCCACATTCCAACTCACAAAATCAGTGGCAGGACCTTATTGAATCAGTGAGAATCAGTGGAAGGACCTTATTACTGAATCAATAGAAATCAGTGGCTGGACCTTACTCAATCAGTGGGAATCAGTGGCAGAACCTTACTCAATCAGTGAAAATCAGTGAAAATCAGTGAAAATAAGTGGAAAAGAACGCACCCTAAGTATTACTAGCAAATCAACAGAGGTTGGTCTAGTGATAAAGATCTTGCTTAGTATTGTTCCTTCACCATCTTTAGAGTTCAAATGCTACGGGGAATATTTGGTATCCCCGCCCTGTCTCTTCCCATTTCACCAAATGTTTCGCTATTCGCTTTTGAACCCTTAGCTCGAGATGGGTCAGTCTAAGAGTAAGCCTTTCTTACCATCTTTTTTTTTTTTTTTTATAAAAGGTACTACTAGCTGAATTTTACCCTTTTTTTTGAATTAAATTTACTTTATTGAGGCCATATTCTTTTTATCATCATTTTGGTTTGGAATAGAACTCACCTTTTTTTTTTAATTTTTTTAAAATTTAGGGACCCTTAAAAAAATGAAAACAAAAACTAGATCTACCTACTTCAAGATATGAAAATTGTATCTGATTCTGAAACGTGTCACCTTTGTTTGGTTTATGTTGTTCTTTACCCCCTCCAGGCTTGCTCATACCAGTAGTTGGAGATCATCATCAAGTTCATTGGCACTAACAATTTCAAATCATCTCCAAGAAATTAAACAACACAAATAGAATTAACAACTCAAGTGCTCGAAAAGAAGGAAGTACTACCTTTTGCAACAGAACCGTTTGGTAGCGGCGTTGGTGAAATTACGGCCCAATATATTTTTCCATGTAGAAGCTCAAGTTAAAGAACCTTAATAGCCACTAGTATTTACGCGTCAAATCTTAGCCGAATCAATGACATGAATTGCTCATCAGTTAGACCCTATTCATTTCTTCGTCTCTATCACTACAAAATACCGCCGCTAATTAACTGCGGAATTAATTCCGTAGCTTAATCAGCCACGGAATTTAATTCCGCAACGGATATTAATTTTCCGCCGCTAATTAGCGGCGGATATTAAACTCCCACCGTTAATTAGCGGCGGAAGTTAATAATCCGCAGCAAAAGTAAATTTTTTTAAAAAAATAATAATTAGCAGCGTAATTAGTTAATTCCGCAGCTAATTTAGCTGCGGAATTAATTAATTCCACAGCTAAAGTCAATTTTTGAGCTGGGCAGAACATGACTTAAATATAATGCATATCATTTTTTTTTTTTGATAAGTAGGCATTCTTTATTAATCACGAAAGAACAATTACAGCATTACACAAGTTTGCTAGCAAGAACGCCTTAACCCAACTTCCTTAATAGCATCATTCGGTTAGGAACTCCCACCTTCTAGGAAGGATTGAGCACCCACACATAATCATATGCTAGGAAGAGGTAAACAACACGCCTAATGACTGCATACAAAAATTAAGCGAGTTACAACCATGCCACAAAGTCATGATCTCTATTGATGCCTTGTTTTGCAAGCCTATTTGCAATGACGTTTGAGCTCCTACGCTGATGTATAATACTAACTCTTGGCCTCTCCCTTCTAGTCCTTCTAATGAAATTAAGATCAAAACGAGCCTCCCACGGTCCTCCCACGCTTGAGTTGCTCCAAGCCACTGCATTTAGCGAGTCTGATTCAATTATTACGTCAAAAAACGACACCCACTCCTTGCTCAAAGACTCATGTATTGCTCTGCAGATGGCCAAAATTTCAGCATGATTGATGTCCCTAGCTGGCACTCGCCCTGAGACCAAACACCTGAAGCGACCCTTCCAATCCCTCAACACCCCACCGATAGCAGTACACCTATTTTGCAAGGAGGCGTCCACGTTCCACTTGAGTGTTCCAACATGAGGTAAGACCCATGACAGCTTCTCATGAAGACAAGTTGTCGATCTATCTAGCTTAAGACAAAGGGGATTACGAATCACATCTTGGGGAGAGTATGGAAAGCTATCGTCCCACGCTTTTATCCTGTGAGATAAACGGAGCAAAATTAAGTCAAACACTTCGGCTTCGCTGCATGCCTTACCTTTAAAGATTCGTGCATTACGCTCTAGCCAGATCGACTAAACCACCACGAAAGCAAAAGTTATCCAAACTTTTCTGAACTGCCTGCCATTCACAAGCTCACACCACTGATTAAACAGGTCTTTCATTGTGTAGGGAAAGCAACAGTACACATTCCACAGAGCAAGCCATCTCTGCCACAATCAACTCGCGAATACACAGTGGATCAATAAGTGATCGCAAGACTCAACCATATTTCCACAAAAAACACACATCAAGTTATCAACACCCTGAATATTCAGCTTTGACAATCTGTCTTGGGTTTTAATCCTTCCAAGGCAAGCAAGCCACATAAAAGTTTCAGTTTTGGGTGGAGCAAGACCCTTCCATATCCCTTTCACAGCTTCTCTATCAAGAGTTCCTTCCTCTCTAGCCAGTTCCAACCTTACAGACTTTACAGAAAATACTCCCTTATTATCAAGTCTCCAAAATATTTTATCATCTGTCCCAGGTAGTAGCTGAACCTCGTCTAACAACTTATAAAGCTGATCCTTTAGAGACTCTTCCCAAGTAAAAAGTCTCCTACGCCAGAGCAAATTCCATCGCCAGATTACCCCGTTCCACAAGCCCAACTCCGCCACTGTCGCCTGTTGTCGTAATGCAACTGAATAAAGTCTTGAAATTTTTTGTTTTAGAGGACATTCACCTAACCAGAGATCCGTCCAAAACCTAACAGTATCCCCACCACCAACTCTAACTGCCAATGAATCCTTAAAAATCTCCATCATTTTCTTCTCTTTCTTGAGGCAGTTCAAAAGCCCTTTCCACGGCCCCCCTGACCTCGGAATAGTAAAATCTTCAAAGGAACTAAAATAATTAATACTGCTGTGATATCTTGATGTGATCAGATCCTTCCAAAGCCCACCATTACCATCCAAAAATCTCAATATCCACTTACTTAAACACGCAATATTCATATCCTTAATAGACCCAATTCTCAGCCCATCCAAAGACTTGGGTTTCTCCAAAACTTTCCACTTCACAAGACACAGAGGCTTCCTATTATCACAGTTTGCAGACCAAAAAAACTCTCTCTGTATCTTAATGATTTTTTCTGCCACTCCAACAGGTGATGGAAATATGGACAAATAATAAATAGGGAGATTACTCAAAGCAACTTTAATCAAAGTGAGCCTCCCACCCATCGAGAGGAACCTACCCCTCCAAGTAGCAAGTTTGTTTTCCATCTTTTCAATCACAGGACGCCAAAAATCAAGATTACGAGGATTGTCCCCAAGCGGCATACCCAAGTACTTACTCGGCAATTTTTCAGCTTTAAAGTGAAGTTCACGAGCCAAACATTCCAGCCATTCAAATTGCACATTAACACCAACTAATGAGCATTTGTGAAAATTAACTTTGAGCCCCGACGCCATAAAAAATGAGATCAAAATGCATTTAATTGCATCAAGGTACTTACGCTCAGCTGGGCAGAAGACTACAGTATCGTCAGCAAACTGTACATGAGTGATCTCTGTCCCATCACGAGAGACTCTTACGCCTTTGATAACTCCTTTGTCCAACGCCTTACTGAACAGGCAGTTAAGAGCCTCGGCCACAATATTGAACAGAAACGGGGAGAGAGGGTCTCCCTGGCGAAGACCTCTTTCCATTTTGAAAGGCCTGGTAGGAGACCCATTAACAAGAACAGATAGGGAAGCGGACCTTAAGCACCATAGAGCCCACTGACGCCATCTCTCCGGAAAATTCATTTCTTTCAACACCCATTCTATAAACGACCATGATACCGACTCGTAGGCTTTGTGAAAGTCCAGTTTCCATACACAAATTTCCTGTTTATTTTTTGCCGCTGCATCCACCACTTCATTGGCAATGAGCACACTATCCAGAATTTGCCTCCCACCAATAAAAGCAGATTGTGATCACTGATAATATCATTCATCACACCCTTGAGCCTGTTGGAAAGGATCTTTGCGAGGATTTTATAAAGAGCTCCAATCATGCTGATGGGGCGGAACTCCTTTAGTTCAACTGGATTTTCAATTTTCGGGATAAGTCTAATGAAGGCCACATTGATATTTTGTGGAAATTTTCCTGTCTCCTAGAAAGTATTCACGAAATCAATCACTTCTTTTTTTATCAACTCCCAGGCACCTTTGATGAAATTGAAGTTGTACCCGTCGGGTCCCGGAGCCTTAGAGCCCTCACATTGCCAGACTGCTAGTTGTATTTCTTCCTCACTAAACCGCCTGATTAGTTCTTCTCCTTGCTTCTCGGTAATTTTTTTGAGCCCAAGATCATTGAACATTGGTCTCGAATGAAAGTCCTCACTGAATATTTTTTTGAAGTAGTCCACAGTCACATTGCGAATCTCAGCCGGCTTGGATAAAACCTTTCCTTTATGATGCAAATTAACCATACCATTCTTACTCCTTCGACTTGAGGCCACAACATGAAAAAAACGGGTATTTTTGTCACCCGCTTTGATCCACCTATTAAGAGCCATTTGCGCCCAGTAAATTTTCCTGCGTCTGTACCATTTCCAGAGTTCTGAGGTATCATCTCTCCTCCTATTAAGCTCATCAAGTGAAAAGAAATTATTTGAGGCCCTTAAATCCCATGCTTCCACTTTTTTCTCCAGATCTTCTATTCTGGCATTTAAATCCCCGAATTCCACCTTATTCCATTCCTTCATTCTTGCTTTGAGTCTTTTTAGCTTGTCATTCACATGGACAGCTTCATTGTTATTCCCATTCGATCCCTCATGCCACTCCTCTTCAACCATTTTCATGAATTGGGGATGGTCCAACCAGCAATCAAGGACCCTAAATGGCTTGGGACCCCAATCAATTGACTCCGATGCAATTAGGAGACGACAATGGTCAGAAATCCCCCTTCGAAGAGATGATACTCTAATCATTGGTCATTTATCGAGCCACTCTCCATTGATAAAAACCCTGTCAATACGACTCATTGAATTTCCTCTAAAAAACGTGTATTTTCCACCTTTAAGCACCACCTCCATCATCTGTGTACTTGCAATAAGATTTTTAAAGTCCTCGACTCCTTTACTGTTCACCAAATGAGCTAGCTCTATCCTCTGCTCTCAATACTTCGTTGAAGTCCCCAAACATCATCCAAGGTACACTGCAATTTCGCCATTCAGCGATGAGCTCTTCCCAAACTTGCTCTCTCTGGTTCACATCCGTCGGTGCGTAAACAGCTACAATGGCACAATCAAAATTTTCTCCCTTTAATTTCCCTTTCACCATTACCCAGTTGGTAGCAATCACCTCTGTTTCAGCATCAAAAAAAGACTCCCTCCACGCCATAAGAATTCCGCCCGAGTTGCCATGAGAATGCAAAGCACGCCAGTTTATCACTGCCCTTCTACACCTTAGACATCTCTTTATCACAGAAAGTTTCATATTTTGTTTCGAGAACCGCAATCAAATCCGGGTCGTTCTTCTTCATCAAATTTCTTAAGGCTGATTTCTTCTCTCTACTATGGAGCCCCCTCACATTCCATGATACAATCTTCATCGGAACAAAATTAACACACCTGGGATCATTGACAGTTCCACATCACTATCAGGCTTCATGTGCTTTATTCCATTCCTCAGTCTCACCACTAAGGAATTTCTTAATTCTAAGCCCCATTGTTTTGTCACTCTCTTTGTATGACATACCCATCTTCAAGCAAAATCCAAAATCCCAAAAAATTATTTGAGATCAATGGATCCTGGTTGTCAGCACAACGTGAAGTAAATAACTCCCCTTGTAATCTTTGACCCATTACTATAGGTCTTTTTCTAATCTCATTTTCCTTGCCCAACACTTGTGATCTCTGTCTTTCTTCCCTTCTACGTCTCCTAACTATTTTCTTTTTATGGCGGGCTGCCAAAATTGCTATGGGTATATCATCTTCAAAGCCTGGTGGGTATTGAGGCCCAAGTTGCGTCGTGCTCACTGACGCCTCACTTACAAAATCACGCGCATGTAATGGATCAGGTTGAAGGTCACTCTGTTGGTTAGGCTGTAACTCTTCACCTTCTAATTGTTTCGTACTACTCCCAATTAGGGATGGCAGTGGGGGTACAGGTGGATACCGCCCCGCATCCGTCTCAGTTGGGGTGGGGATAGGGGAGTGCTAGGTGGATGGGGCGGGGATGGTTTTGATAATGCAAAACCGCCGCGGGGATGAGGCGGAGGTGGTTTGCCTTCTTTCCCCAGTGGATACCCGTCGGAGCCCCGCCCCACCCTATACCCGCTTACCCGTCCCGCCTCATACCCATCTACACTTCCTCATACCCACATAAAAATAAAAAATAAAAAATATAAATATATAAAATGTTATTTTACCAAATATATAAAATTGTCTACTGATATTGCTTATTAAAAAGCTCAAATTTTTCCTTGCAAATTATTTTAGGGTGAATTTAAGGTAGATCCAGATTTGGGCTTCATTTCTTTTCGGGCGGGTATAAAGCGGATATGGATACCCTCCCGATAAATGGAGCGGAGGTGGATACCCTCCGGGTAAGTGGGGCGGAGGTGGATTTGGGATCTCCAACCCGTGGCGGGGATGGGGCGGGTGGTGGAATCAAAATATCCAAGTGGGTATGGGGATGGATCTACCTATATCCTCTACCACCCCGCCCCATTGCCATCCCTACTCCCAATAATATCTTCATCATTATTGCCCTTTTCCCCCTAGAGAGAGAACTACATGAGTAGAGCGCTGGTAGCTGGAAGCTTGTCCTCCAGGGAGGAGGCCTGGGTTTGAATCCTAGCGCAAGCAATGAGGCTTGGCGTGTGGGTTGGTTGGGCCACGCGCGTGCTGGCTGGTAGAGGTCTCATGGGCTTGTGGCGTCAGATTTCTTTTTTTTTTTTTTTTTTTTTTTTTTTTTTTTTTTGAGCTGCAGAATTAATTTAATCCGTATTCGCCAGCGTCGAGGAAAATGGCTACGGACGTAATCCGCTGCTAACCCCGCCGCCAACCGTTTTTAACTGCGGTTTTCGCCTAATAGCGGCGGTATTTTTCCGCAGCTATTTTTCATTTTTTTTTTGTAGTGTATACTGCATTCTGTTTCGTTTCGTTCCAATTCATTCCGTTCCTTGCCGCGCCGTTCCGTTCTGAATTTTTTTACTTCATTTTGTCTCACATTTTGTTTTATTATCCGCGCCGCGCCATGCTGTTCCGTTCCGATCTACATTTTTTACTTCATTTTGTCTCACATTTTGTTTTATTATCCGCCCCGTTCTGTTCCAATCCATTCCGTTCCATTTCTCACTATTCTGCACCATTTCATTAAAAAAAACGGGGTCTAAGCTAGTCCATTAAGAAATCTTCAACAAACCAACTTGTTATTCGTGTTTTCCTTAGGGGAAAAAAAAACTTGTTGTTCGTGTTTCCCTTCGGAAAAAAAAAAACCCTTATTGTTTGTGCTTTCCTCAGGAAAAAAAACTTGTTGTCAGTGTTTATTTAGCACAGCACCTCTTATACTGTTTTTTTTTTTTTTGGTATTATTATTCTTGGCAACTTTATACTGTTCTTTAATATTTTGTGGTCTCTCCTCTCATAGAATCAATCAGTCTTTTAACCTCCAAAACTTTACATCCCGACTTTAATTATTGACAGCAATTTTTCCTTTTTAATTTAAACAAAACATGATTGGCAACCCACATTAATGATTTATTTCATAATAGTAAAGAAAGAAATAACATTGGGACTTGGGAGTACAATAGGCGTACGCAGTAGTAAGTAATTTAAACAACAATTATACAAGAAGAAACAACCAAAACTGAAAAACTAGAAGTAAACACAAATCCATACATGCGATCATCAAACAACAAAATTAATTCTTGCCACCACGCTTATCGGCAAGGCCGCCAGTTAAGCCACCCTCCCATTCTGCCGGGCGACTCCGGTTCTATGTAACCATCAAGCGTCGAATTCCAAGAAGGCAGTGTCACAGTAGGGTCCACCTTCCTCAAGGCAAACTCCATTCTTTTGAGGTACTCCCGGTGCCAGGGTACGAAAGGCGGGATAGTTTTCGAGTTGCCGGCCGGTCTAATAGTAGAGGTAGCTGACACCCGCGGGTTTCGGTAATCACAACCGTCCAATCCCAATAAGGCAGTAGTGCCACATGAGGGTTAATTTTTTGCAAGTTTTTCGAATATTGTTTGTTGAACTCCCGTTGCCAGGGGAGGAACTTCGAAGTACTTTTCCAGTTGCTCGGTCTAATAGTATTAGAGCCAGCTAGCCGCCGCCCCTCGACGTTGGTACCCAGCATCGTCGTCGTCATTATCATCATTATTACAACTACTAGTATTCCTCTCATCATCATATATTCATATTCCTCCCGTTTTTGTATGAATATGATCGAGTATACTATAGCTAGATAATATATGTACTCATAATAAGAGAGTATAGTAGTGAGAAAGATAGTTAATTAAGAGAGACTTGTACTCTTGTTGTTGTATACTACTACTTTGATAGGTTTCACACTTTGAGGTACCGGATCGACTCATGAAAGAGTAAAGGGTTCTCTCAGTAATTAATTTCTCCATTTACAAGATTCGAACTCTCGACCTTGTTTAAGGAACGAGAGTGACAAACCTCTCACACCAATGTGTATTGATTAATTAACACTAATCTCAAAATATATATATACTTCGTGCTTCTCCATTACTAATAAGATTGTTAGGGCTTTTTCCATTACTAACTACATTGTTAGTTATTAGCTATTAGGCAATCTCATTGAAAAGCAATTTCAATGATTCCGGCCCGTTAATGCCATGTACAGTACAATATTGGGTTGTATGGAGTGTTCTATCAATATTATTAAAAACAATGCTTGTATAATATAGAGTGACAGAATTAAATTACATATACTCTTATCTTTTTTTTTTAATAATTGTCCAATTGTTGTTGATCAATCTTTGAGTATTGAGGGTATGGTAGCTGCTGGTTTCCTATGAAATATACCCGGCCGGCCGGCCGGCTGTGAGTGTATAAAAAAAAAGTACAGCACTCGGTATACAATAAATAAAAGCACAATACACCTGTATGATTTTGTATTGTATACATATACGCATCAGACAGTTTGGTTGCGTACCAAGAGCCAATTTGTTATGGGCTTATCTTGGTAAAAGGTCATGATGAGGCAATTCAACTGGCACAGCTTGGCCCATAGCCACTTCCTTTTTTTAATAATGAAGTACACTTTCAAAAAGAGCTACATTGACCAAGTATATTTGAGGGGAGGTTACAGGTGAAGTAGAGGGTGACTTTATTATTAGAGGGGTGGCTTCAGGTGAATTATAAGGTGATTTTAAGGGGGTGGCTCCACTAAAAGTAGTGACTCCACTATTAGAGCGGTGACTTTAGGTGAAATATGGGGTGACATTTAGACCATTCGTCCACCATAAACTAAGTCCACACAAGCTTTTGTACTTTCAAAACACTTATAAAGCATCAATGTAAAAGAACCTAATAATTAAATTCAATCAAAGCGGCTTATAAGTTATAGAGTACTTATTTAAGAATTAAGAGGGTTATTTTAGGGGAATTTATATTTGTGGTTATCATTATTTCCAACCACTTTAAACTACACTTATAATCTGATCCGGTGGTCATAAGTCAGAACTCATAAGCTTGTTATTTTTTTTTTGGGTAAGAAAACGATCATTAATAGAGGCTAAGACGCCTTAAATAGTTTGGGGCATTTAACCCCTACAGAGTTATCCAATAATTATTTCATACAACACAAAGGGGGTTGTAAAAATCCGAATAGACTGATTAGTATTAGCTTCCGAAAGAGCCTCCTTCGCCAAAATATCCGCAAGTCTATTTGCCTCCCTTGGTGCATAATCAAGCATCACACGAGGAATCTGTGAAGTCAAAACCCTGCAATCAAGTAGTAAGTTATTAAGAGAACTTGCAATCTTGGACTCTCCCTTAATAGCGTTAATAGCCAAAAGGGAATCCGAGTTTATCACAACGTTATCCAGTCTTGATTCAAATCAGATCTGCAGCCCCGTTCTGATTGCAAACAATTCACCCTGGAGGACGGAGGTGACAAAGGTGAAATTTTTGAACCCCAAATTCCAAGTACTATAGTGCCTACGGAGGACACCACCAATGCTAGATTTTCCCAAAGTGACAGCAGCATCACAATTCAAAGAGATCTAGCCTGGAGGTGGGGGTTCCCAACCAATAATGACAGCTTGGGTGGGCTGTCGAATGTTGGTTTTTGCCTCAAAGGAGCTGAAAAACTCCCAAGCTGAAAATAGAGTATATTTTTTCCACGAGGGTAGTGGTGTTGTTTTATGTTAAAAAATGAAACGGTTCCTCCTTTTCCAGATTTCCCAAATGATGAATGAGAATAGAGTAGGCCAAGGAAGATTTTGAAAAGAGGAAGAGGAAGAAAGATTATGCTTGAGCCAGTCCTGTAAGTTGAGATTTTGGGGGGTATCAGGTGGAGAGAACTGAAGCCAGGCTTCCTGCGCAATGGGACAGGCCCTAAGGGCATGGAGACATGTCTCACTCGCAGAATCAAACATACTACAAACATCACAGTTAATATAAGGATACCTCTACTAGCATGGCAAGATGCATGAGCAAATTTATCATACCAAACAAGCCAGATAAAGAACTTAATTTTTGGATATGTTTTTAATTTCCAAATCCAAGTCAAATTAACATTATTATTGCCCTTGATCAGTTTGTGATATCCTTTTATGAAATCCAAATTTTCATCCGTGGCTAGGGAACAGATAGGGGCATCCTCATAGGGAGAAATAGGAATAGGGACAGTCTTCATAGAAGAAATCAGGTCAACAAGGAAGGAGAAAGGAATAGCACTAAAGTCCCCGCAAAAAACTTAATACAATCTTTCAGTTTCAGGGATTCACTCCCCCTAGGGAGGGCACCCTCAATGAGAGTCCTGAGGGCTCCCATCGCAGTCCAGTTGTCAAGCCAAAAGTGGATCATGTTACCATTCCCCACTCTCCAGATCATGCTCTCAAAGAAAACCTTCCATCCCTTACTCATACCAATCCAAATGTGAGATCCTTGAGAGAAATCTACAGCGGAGGGTCTGTTAGTACAAAATTATTGGATATTAATAAACAAGAGGAACTTGGATATGACTTCTAGGCATGTACAAGTACACTTTCCTGAAAGTTTAGTTTCGATCCTCTAGGAACGACTTGGGTTACACAAAACAACTTCCGGGATACAAAGAAGTCACAGAGTATATTGTTCGCCCCACAATCATACTCCATTAATACGTTTGCGTTGTTGATATTTGTCTTAAACAAGATGATAAACCATCATCTATAATGTCCATGGTATGTCATCATGAAAGAGATCGAATCTCTATCATGTATCATGAACTACCAACAAAGAAGATGATCTTTCTTCTTTTCCTAGCCAAGAAGCCAGCCAAGGAGAATCGATTATTTCTCCTTATGTTTTATCTCTCATAGTGACTCTCTATTTATAGAGATCAAGTTAGTTATTAATAATTTGTGTTGGTTACATATATGTTGATATTTGAGACAAGTGTCTCTGCTTTACACATAGCCACATATAATTTGAGACAAGTGTCTCTCCTTTACACATAACCACTACCACATGGCAAGACATGAGAAACTTAAACCTTTTACTCTAAAAATGTTCCAACAATCCTCCCCCATTTTTGGAGTAAGCTAACAACACTTTGATTGTGTATACAAGACAAATTTCCAAACTCATGCTTAAACGATAGTGTCTTAAAGATTGAACTACCGCTTAGTGTAATACACATTCCAACATTTCGAATTATAATGGTGTCTAAAAAGATTGAACCAAATAATCCATTTTGGAAAATTGAAGATATCACACACACAAGCTTATAACAAACAACATTAGATACTTGACGCGTTAAAGGCCATGCGTCCATATCCTTTCATAAGTGTATATAAAGTCAAGCCCGAGACTCTTTGAAGCGGCCACACTTCACACTTACATAGGTAGACCTTTACATCGTGTTTTGTAACTTAAACACTTTTTCAAAGATCTATTAAGAAGATACACTTCAACCTCCTTTACGTTACAGAACCCAAGCCCTCCCTTGTCTTTAGGATGTCAATAAAATTATTGAATGCTTGCAAATTACTCTTATGAGGTACTTTTACTCATTGAACTCAAGACATGACGTTTTATCAAGCGATGAGTTGAGGTTCCCTCATTGGTGATTTAATTATACGGGCTTACACATCCCTCATGGTTTTATCACCATTCAACATTATATATGCACACAAATATCCTAGACCAGACCATCTAGATTTTGTAAGACTTAATTCATAGTAGTACACCCTACTATAATTTATGATCGATCCATAACATATGAATGTTATAACCGTCACCATCACTACCCTCACCATGGCCATGGATTTCTATAGTGATGTGTTATAACCATTCATATAATAACATCCACTAAACCAGTGAATTAATATAAATAGCAAATGCAATTGTGAAAATACAAATTATTTATGGACTTATCCTCACAATTAATTAATTTTGAATTTAATTAAATAAATTTCAAGTTCAAACATGAACTTCAATTCTTCCTTGTAGTTATTACAATATTCCTCAAGGATATTTAACAACGGTACGAAACTTAACCGCTTTACCATGTTAATTGTAACATGCATTTTGGGTATTATCTCCTCCCAAAGATACGACTTCCTTTAATCACCCAAAATTTAAGTCATGCATGCACAGATGCACAATCATCAGTCATACCATATCATTTACTCATGACTTATGAGAAGGCAAATAGAGTACTTTTGTTCATTGCCAGCGCCATTTTAATAATGGATCAACATTAGTACCCAAGATATAAGAACTATATATCCACATTTGCCACGTAATAACAAAAATCCACCTCCCTAAGGAACATTTATTTGATCAACTGCCTATTGGTATTACGCGACATTTCGTCCACATGAATGTCAGGCAAAACAGAATCAAGACCATATTGATTTTGCAGATAATGCCATAAACACATACATAAAACAATTTAATGAAACAAATGACAGTTGCATTAAATTACTTATTGTTAATCATCATGGCACCAGAACAACGAGCCGTCGTTCAAACTTGGCATTACCACACCATACATCCAGCGTATTGCAATATTAAACTTGACTTCTTTAATCTTGTCAAAATGACAAGTTAAACGCCGCCATATTCAAAACACGAAAAATTAAACTTTCAGATTTTTAGTACAAAATTATTGGATATTAATAAACAAGAGGAACTTGGATATGACTTCTAGACATGTACAAGTACACTTTTCTGAAAGTTTAGTTTCGACCCTCTAGGAACGACCGGGCTACACGAAACAACTTCCGGGATACAAAGAAGTCACAGAGTATATTGTTCGCCCCACAATCATACTCCACTAATACGTTTGCATTGTTGATATTTGTCTTACACAAGATGATAAACCATCATCTATAATGTCCATGGTATGTCATCATGAAAGAGATCGAATCTCTATCATGTATCATGAACTACCAACAAAGAAGGTGATCTTTCTTCTTTTCCTAGCCAAGAAGCCAGCCAAGGAGAATCGATTATTTCTCCTTATGTTTTATCTCTCATAATGCCTCTCTATTTATAGAGATCAAGTTAGTTACTAATAATTTGTGTTGGTTACATATATGTTGATATTTGAGACAAGTGTCTCTGCTTTACACATAGCCACAAATAATTTGAGACAAGTGTCTCTCCTTTACACATAACCACTACCACATGACAAGACATGAGAGACATAAACCTTTTACTCTAAAAATGTTCCAACAGGGTCTCCTTCTAATGTATTTTTCTCCAAAGACATTGGATGCAAGATTTTGAGGGAATTGATCAAAAGTCTTCCAGCAAAACTCATAAGCTTGTTCATCACAGCTAGCAGATTTGCCTCTAGGTACTTCAACATATGAAAATATGAAGACAAAGGTAGTGGGTGGCTAGAGGCGCTGGCGGGCGAGGAAAGTATAAATCATGGGATTAAAATCAGATTGTGTATGTAACATTTTTTCCGTTCTTCAAAACGTAATTTTTTTTTTCTTATTTCTTTTGGAAAAATAACACTCTTTGTTCAAAATGTAATCGGTATTTTTAAGTTCATCTTGTATTTCCGTAACTATGTGACATAGTAATCCACTCACTAACTTACTTCCCTTTATTGCACGACGAGTGTCTAAAAGTCAATTAACCATTCGCACGGGGTGCGGCAATAAAAGCTATATATAATTCGGTTTCGGTGTGAACTCCCTATTGTATACGAACTATGCGAACTATCAATCAGGGCCATCATTTGAAAATTAAACGGTTGAGATCACATCCCCACCCCTCTCAAAAACATATGGGCAAGGGGTTTCACGTGTCTCTCTCCTCCTAATCAGGCCAATAATACCATGAATCACCTCTAACCTGTGGAGCTACCATCGAATGCATGGTCACCGACCAAAGCTCGTCGGAAGTTTGCCTCCCACGGCGATGACACTGTGGCTTGTCCCAATCGCTCCCTTGGTCGGCCTCCATATTTTTTCTCTCTCCTCGAAACAAATGGGCGCGCGGCAAGGGTGGATGATTGTCGGTGCCGCACATCAGATGAGTTGTGGTCAGGAGAGAGAATTGAAAGGCGAGGACAGAGAAAACAACAATAGCTGCTGACTTGGTGGGGGTGGGTATTGTTGGTGGTGGCGTCACATTCACATCACGGGGTTGTAGATTGTAGAACACGGACAAAGTGAGCGTGTCTGTATTTTGGATTTTGTTTTTTATAAAAAATTGCTTCAATCAGTGATAGACGGTCAGGATGGTAGTTCGCATGATTCACGTATAACAAGTGGTTCGCACCAGAACTGGACTATATATATATATATATAAATATATATATACACTTTTTATCCTTACATTCTCCCTTTACAATCGGATCATAAACACAACACATATTGAGTTAGTTAACAAGGTCTATAACACTTGCCTGTTTTCATGACTTTCCCGCCATTCTAGGAACAATTCATCACACTTTCTCATAACCAAAACATACATGATCATTATTCCTCATACCATCTTCATATCAAAATCCTTTTTAACACCAAAACAATCACCCTAGGAAATTAAATTGTACCATTTTTTCATTATAAGAAATACTCCATGGAGAAGTACTTGAAAGAGAACTTCGAGGTGGATGGGAAGAGACCCTCAGATGAAGCATTAAGAAGATGGAGATCTGCCGCTTGGGTTGTCAAGAACCCGAGACGCCGGTTTCGTATGGTGGCTGATCTTGCTAAGCGCCAGGAAACCACCCGGAAACGCCGTAAAATTCAGGTCATCTCTCGTTTTCCCTTTCATCACTTCCATTAGGACCATTACTTTGTCTTTCACTTTATTTTCCTTTATTCCTTCACCACTAGGGCAACATGTACGTACTAGTTGCTTATATGTGCCCATTTAATCCATAACGAATATCAACTTTTTACCTATATGCTTTGTTCTGCATTTTCTTTTTCATCTATTTCATGTTATTATTATTATTATTGTAATTGTGATTTGGTGCAAATGATGCACAAAATTAATGGCCATGAAGATGGGTTTTAGATCCAAGTTCAGTAGTAATTAACATGAGTGCATAAGAAAGTGACAACATGTTTTTCCAAATTTCTTCGGATCAAGATAGTATTTTTGTTCTTTTGAGTGATTTGGCATGATGGTCTTATTGACACATTATATTATATATCACTAGCTAACTGGCTAACTAATACACAGATTTGAGGATCAAAGGGGAAAAAAAGAAGTTACACTGATTTGCAAATTGGTATCTACATATGTGAATTAATTGCAAATCATTGTTTACATATGTTGATTAGTATGTAGACTCTAGGGGTCTAGTCTAGGTAGCTGTCTAGACCCAATGAAAATATACCTCGAAGAAAATAAAACTGTAACTAAGAAAATGAAATTAGGTTCCTTGTTCCTCTTTCAATCTTTCAGAACTCATAGGCAATGTTTTTTATGAAAATTACTTAACGTGTTTGTTGTTTCCTCTGTTACTCTTGCAGGAAAAAATACGAGTTGCTCTCTATGTGCAGAAAGCAGCTCTTCATTTCATTGATGGTATGCTTACTTCAGCATAAGATTTTTGGATAATCACAAACTTCATTATATACCTTTGTGAACTTCATTTTGCTCCTTTTGCACAGCGGGCACAAAACACAAATATGAAGTGCCTGAGGAGGCCAAACGAGCTGGATTAAACATTCATCCAGACGAGCTAGCATCTATTGTTCGTGGTCACAATGCTCGTGACTTGCAAGCTCATGGCGGTGTTCAAGGAATCAGTAAAAAGATCAAAGCCAGCCTCCAAGGTGGTCTCAAATCAAGTGAAATGCCGCTAAGACAGGAAATTTTTGGTTGCAATCGCTTTGTCGAGAAACCTTCTAGATGTTTCTGGAATTATGTCTGGGATGCATTACAGGACTTGACACTTATCATCCTTATGGTGTGTGCTGTAGTTTCCATAGGTGTCGGATTAGCAACAGAAGGGTGGCCAAAAGGCATGTATGATGGGCTAGGAATAATACTAAGTATCCTATTAGTAGTTATGGTTACTGCTATTAGTGACTATAAGCAATCATTGCAATTCAAGGACTTAGACAAGGAAAAGAAGAACATAATGGTTCATGCCACAAGAGATGGACAAAGGCAGAAGGTTTCTATCTTTGATTTGGTAGTTGGAGATATTGTTAATCTATCAATAGGAGACCAAGTTCCTGCTGATGGGCTCTTTGTATCGGGTTATAACTTATCAATTGATGAATCGAGCTTATCAGGAGAGAGCGAGCCAGTTCATGTAACCAAAGATAAGCCATTTCTTCTATCAGGGACAAAAGTACAGGATGGGTCTGCTACAATGCTAGTGACAGCTGTTGGTATGAGGACTGAGTGGGGAACGTTGATGGCAACTCTTAGTGAAGACGGTGAAGAAGAGACTCCACTACAAGTTAAGCTTAACGGGGTGGCAACTATAATTGGGAAGATTGGATTGGGATTCGCAGTTCTTACTTTTCTGGTCCTTGTAGCAAGGTTTCTTGTAGACAAAATCCTTCACCATGAAATGAACAATTGGTCCTCAACAGATGCATTGAAGCTTCTGAATTACTTTGCAACAGCTGTGACCATAATTGTGGTTGCAGTTCCAGAGGGATTACCATTGGCAGTGACACTAAGTCTGGCCTTTGCTATGAAGAAGTTGATGAACGACAAGGCACTTGTTCGACATCTTTCAGCTTGTGAGACAATGGGGTCTGCGAACTGCATTTGCACAGACAAGACAGGGACTTTAACGACTAACCACATGGTGGTTACTAAGCTATGGGTACATGGAAAAACTAAGGATATTGGCACTACAGATAGCAAAGATAAACTGAAATCTAATATTTGTAATAGTGTGTTGGATGTCCTGTTACAAGCCATATTTAACAATACTGGCGCAGAAGTAGTCAGAGGAAATAAGGAGAAGCCTAATATATTAGGTACTCCTACTGAAACAGCGATATTAGAGTTTGGATTGCATTTAGGAGGTGATTTTGATGCCCTGCGAAAGGAATTAAAGATTGTGCAAGTAGAGCCATTCAATTCAGTCAGGAAAAAGATGTCGGTACTTGTAGCCTTTCCTTCTGGTGGGCGCCGAGCTTTCTGCAAAGGCGCATCAGAGATAATATTGGGAATGTGTGACAAAGTTTTAGATCCAAATGGAAAACCAATGGAACTATCTGAAGAATTGAGGCAAAAGATCACAGGGGTGATAAACAAGTTTGCATCTGAGGCTTTAAGAACTCTATCTATAGCTTTCAAGGATATGGGAAGCAATTCTAATGCTGACAGTATTCCTGAGGAAAACCTTACACTAATCGCAGTTGTTGGCATTAAAGATCCTGTGCGACCAGGGGTTAAGGAAGCTGTACAGACTTGTCAAGCAGCTGGAATAACTGTCAGGATGGTAACCGGGGATAATATCAATACTGCTAAAGCAATAGCTAGAGAATGTGGCATATTAACTAGTGGTGGATTGGCAATAGAAGGGCCAGATTTTCGCAGTAAGACCCCAGCAGAAATGAGGGACATAATACCAAATCTTCAGGTATAAAACACCTCCCACAGAGAAGATTATGGTGATAAGTGATAACCCATTGTTAACTGAGAAACTATTCATGCAAAACAAATACGAATTATATATCGTCTCACGAAGCAAAAAGACTGAGGTAACTTAAATAAGTAACAAAAGACAAACCAGTGTTAAGCAAAGAACATTTTGATCATTCTATGGCGAATGATCCACGAGTTAGATGTATAACTCTTTTTCAGTTAGCATTCTGTCATAAAATAATCTGACATTTTGTGATTCCAGGTCATGGCTCGTTCAATGCCATTGGACAAGCATACATTAGTCACTCAATTGAGGCAACAGTTCAGAGAAGTTGTAGCGGTGACAGGAGATGGGACTAATGATGCTCCTGCTTTGCATGAAGCAGACATTGGCCTTGCCATGGGAATAGCAGGAACCGAGGTTCCACATTTTCATTCCACTTTTTTTTTGGACAAATCCATTCCACTCAATCTTACTATATGTCACCTTCTCTACTTCATTTATGTTAGTTTGTTTTAGTAAGTTTGATTTGATTCATTACTTGGCCTCCAATCTAATGTTTTCTAATGATCCCTCTGATAGGCCGCGAAAGAAAATGCTGATGTTGTCATCATGGATGACAATTTCACAACCATTCTAAATGTTGCTCGATGGGGTCGTTCTGTTTACATAAATATCCAGAAGTTTGTACAGTTCCAGCTAACAGTTAACATAGTTGCTCTTATCATCAATTTTGTTTCTGCCTGCCTTTCAGGTTCAGTAGCAAGATTTTAACGATTTCTTTAACATGCCCTTTATGTCGATTTTGGTCCTTGATAACGATCACTTTGTTCATCCTTTCTTTTTTGGTTTTCGAATACAACTGCAGGTTCTGCTCCACTAACTGCAGTTCAGTTGCTCTGGGTGAACATGATCATGGACACCTTAGGTGCCCTAGCACTAGCCACAGAGCCTCCAAATGATGAACTAATGAAACGGCCTGCTGTTGGAAGAGATGCCCGTTTCATTACTAAGACTATGTGGCGAAATATAATTGGCCACAGCGTCTACCAATTGGCAGTCCTCGGAATTCTCCAATTCGATGGAAAAAGGCTATTAAAGCTCACTGGTCCAAATGCCACTAAAACCCTTAATACCTTCATATTCAACACGTTTGTATTCTGCCAGGTAAATAGAATTCTGTTATAGTCATGTCAAAAAAAAATCAATACCATTGACAGCTCATGAAAATTCATCTTTCAATAACATGTCATGTTCAGGTTTTCAATGAAGTTAATAGCCGAGACATGGAGAAGATAAACGTGCTACGAGGCATTTTCAGCAATTGGGTGTTCTTGGCTATTATAGCATCTACTGTGACGTTTCAGGTGATAATTGTGGAGTTTTTGGGTACTTTTGCCGGTACTGTGCCATTAAGCTGGGACCTGTGGCTGGTTTGTGTAGCAATTGGAGCAGTAACATTGCTGGTTGCAGTTGTTTTGAAGTGCATTCCTGTTGAGAACATTAGTCATCCTGCTAAGTACCATGATGGATATGAGGCACTGCCTAGTGGCCCTGAACTAGCTTAAGGTTATAGTTTCAGACAATAGTTTTTCTGATCAATGATCAGTAATTCAGTATCAGTCATTTTTTGGCATTAACAGCTTCTTTTTCTTTCTGTATAAGAATAGCAACTTCTATCTACGATATTTTTATGTTTGAAAATTGCATGTTGTTTTCTGTTTTACTTCTCATGTTGCCTGTTTTTTTTTTTTTTTTGATAATTATAAAATTTTATTGATCAAAAAAGGAATAGCTAAGAAATTCAGAGCAGCTACAAGGACACCTTAATCACAGCAATGCCCATAAGAGCATCATTCACAACCGCACCCCCCACCTTCTAGGAAGGGTTGAGGTGGGTGTGCAATCATGTGCTAGAGCAATGCTATACAACAAACTCCAAAATCAATTTTACAATGTGAACTGTCATCAAAACCAAGCTACAAACTCAACACTCCTAGATAGTCCTTGCTTAGCTAATCCATCCGCTATTGCATTTGCACCCCTTGATCTATGGATAATAGATAGGTGAGGCCACTGACCCAAACACAGACGAATGTGATTAAGTGCAAAGCGCTGTCTCCAAGGACCCCCACAACTTTCATTACACCATTTGACGGCGTTTGAAGAATCTGACTCAATAACAACTTCAAACGCAGCCATCCACTCCTTTTAATATGTCAAATCAATAGCTCGCAGAATCGCAACAATTTCAGCTTCATTGATCTCACTTACGTTCACTCTTTTGGAGAACACACATTTAAATGAGTCTTTCCAGTCTCTAAGTACTCCTCCTACAGATCCGATTCCGTCTTTGCTAGAGGCATCGACATTCCACTTCAAAGCTCCTTGTGGAGGGGCTTCCCACACAATTTCTTGTCTCACTGTGATTTTAGGACACCATAGTTTGACACAACCAGGGTTGCGCATAACATCTTGTGGGGAATAGGGGAAGGAATCATCCCAAGCTTTCACCCACCAAGCCAATCGAAGTAGTGTAATCTCAAATATCTCATCCACTGGGCATTCTTTGCCATCAAAAATACGATTATTTCTCTCCTTCCAAACTGTCCAAACAACAACAAAAAAGTAAGTCACCCAAACTCGACGAAAATGTTTACTTGGGATTATATCACACCAATCTTCGAAGAATTGCATCAAAGAACCTGGAGCACACCACTGGAGGTCCCAAATAGATAGCCATTTCTGCCATATTTGCCATGTATAGTCACAATAAATCATTAAATGATCAACACATTCAGCTTTATCATTGCATAAGCAGCATAAATCATCATTAACACATTTGAACCCCAATTTTAGGAGGCGATCCTTCGTCTTCAATCTCCCTAAGCATGCCAGCCATACAAGGACCTCAACCTTTGGAGGTGCAAGGCCTCTCCACACCCCTCTAACAGCTTGAAAATGACATTGACCACTATTTTCAATCAGTGCATCTCTGACAGCTTTAACTGTAAACTCTCCCCTGCTACTCGGCTGCCACACCACTCTGTCTTTTGCATCATGATGAAGATGTACCTGGTTAAGGATATTAAAGAGCTGCTCTCTTTGTTCCTCCTCCCATACGAACAAGTGTCTACGCCATCCGGAGTTCCATTGCCAAAGTAACCCATCCCAGAAGCCCATCGAAGTAATAGTTGCCTGTGGATCAGTAGCAAGAGCAAAAAGTCTAGGAAACTGTTCCTTGAGTGGAGAGTCCCCGATTCACACGTCAAGCCAAAATCTTGCACGGTCTCCGCTTCCAACTTCAACACGAATTTCGTTTTTCAGAACCTGCAAAAATTCTTTGTTATTGTTAATAAAATAGCAAATATCCTTCCAAGCTCCCCCTTTTTTTAGTTTAGGAAACTCCTGAATTGTACATATTCTCTCCAACTTATATTTTTCCATAATAAACTCTTTCCAGAGACCGAAGTCCTCTGACATATATCTCCATATCCACTTTCCTAGCAATGCTGAGTTCATATCTTTTATTGACCCAACTCCCAGGCCACCAAATTTCTTGGGACGTTCAATTATATCCCAGCCCACCAGACATAAAGGTTTCGCCTCTTCTTTGTTCCCCGCCCAAAGGAAGTCCCTTTGCAATTTAATTATTCTGTTCATCACTCGGGCAGGCATCTTGTAAAGAGAGAGGTAATATATTGGGAGGCTAATAAGAGAGGATTTTATGAGCGTGAGACGACCCCCTATCGACAAGAGCCTCCCCTTCCAAGTAGCTAGCCTTACCTCCATGCGCTCTACCACTGGTCTCCAAAAATCTTCATGCCGAGGGTTCGACCCTAAGGGTAGACCCAGGTATTTTATTGGCAATTTTTCTGACTTACAATGCAAATCATTTGCTACTGACTCAGTCCATCCCTCCTCCGCATTGACGCCAATAATGGAACATTTGTGGAAATTTGTCTTGAGGTCGGATGCAAGCTAGAATGCTATAAGAATTGCCTTCATATTATCCAAGTATGTCTTTTCAGCGGGACAAAATATCACAGCATCATCAGCGAATTGCAAGTGAGAGCACATTTTTCCTCCATTCGAGACACATATTCCCTTGAAATAGCCCAGTTCAACAGCTTTCACAATGAGCCTATTTAGAACCTCCACTGCTATGTTAAACAGAAAAGGAGATAAGGGATCTCTTTGGCGTAGCCCCTTCTCTAACTGAAAAGGTTCTGTGGGGGAACCATTCACTAAAACTGATACAGACGCCGACCGAATACACCAAGACATCCATTCACACCATCTTGAAGGAAAACCCATCTCCCGTAGGGTACTTTCAATGAATGACCAACTGACTGAGTCGTATGCTTTGTGAAAGTCTATCTTCCAAATGCATAGCTTCTTTTTATTTGTCTTGCAGTAATCAATGATCTCATTTGCGATAAGAACCCCACCAAGTATCTGTCTACCCCTTATAAACGCATATTGCGTTTCGCCAATAATGGAGCCTATCACTTGCTTTAATCTGTTTGACAGCAGCTAAGAGAGGATCTTGTATAAAGACCCAATCATGCAAATTGGCCTATAATCCTTAAGTTCAATAGGCGTTTCGATCTTCAGAACCAGAGTAGTAAAGGGCACGTTCATGTTTGCTGGAAATCTGCCACACTCCCAAAAGTGATGAACAAAATCAATCACATCTTTTTTGATAGTATTCCAGGCTCTTTTCATGAAATTAAAGTTAAAACCATCCGGTCCGGGTGCCTTTGAACCTTCGCAGTGCCAAACCGCCGCCTTGATCTCTTCTTCATTAAACGGTGCAGTTAACATATACGCATCCTCATCTGAGATTTTCATTAAACCAATATCCTCAAAAAAGGGGCGTTGTTTATACTCTTCTGCAAAAATATCTCTGAAATAGGTCACTGTAGCCTTTTTAATTTGCCCTGGGTTTGAAATCATCTGATCTCCCACTCGAATTTTCTCCATTCCATTTCGTCTTGCTTTTCTCGTTGCCATAGCGTGAAAAAATCTAGTGTTTCTGTCCCCTGATTTTGTCCATTTCACTATAGCTGGCTGAGCCCAATACGCCTCTTGCCTTCTATTCCACTTCCATAGTTCAGAGATGTCTAATTTACGTAGCTTCAGTTCATCAAAAGAGAGAGGTCTGTCTGTAGCCAATGCATCCCATCTATCCACTGCCTTTTCAAGATCTTCAACTCTTGTATTTATGTCACCAAATTCATCCCGATTCCATTCTTTTAACCTCTGCTTCAATTTTCTCAATTTGCTGCTGATATTTCTCACGTGTGTGCTGTCATCCTCTCCTTCATTCCAAGTCTGCTCCACCAATTTCAAGAACTCCGGGTGATCAAGCCAACAGTCGAGAAACCGAAATGGCTTAGGCCCCCAGTTCACATTTTCAGAGTTGATAAGTATAGGGCAATGGTCTGACAGGCCTCTCCTAAGCATAGAAGCAGACAACGATGGAATAGATGATATCCGGTCTACATTTACGAACACCCGATCAAGCTTGCTCATGCTATTACCTCTAAACCATGTATATTTCCCTCCTTTCAGATCAATTTCCAATAATTGCATTGTTGCCACAAAATTCTTGAAATCCTCTACCCCAGCTATATTCATTCTCTGGCTTGCTCTTTCTTCTTCATGTAAAATTTCATTAAAGTCTCCGTTAATCAACCATGGCACATTTGTTTGCTTCCATTCATCAATAATATCACACCATACCTGAGCTCGATGGGTCACTTCAGTCGGAGCGTATACAGAAGCTATTATGCATTCCATGTTGTTCTCTACCAACACCCCCTTTAACGCAATCCAGTTGGTAGCTATAACCTCTGATTCAACTCGAAAAAAAGACGGTCGCCACACCAGTAGAATGCCACCTGAATTCCCCCTAGCTGGAGAAATTCTCCACTGCAACAAATTTTCTTTCCACACATTTGAAACATCTTTTCCATTAAAATTCTCCGATTTGGTCTCCTGAATGCAGATCAGATCAGGATTATATTTTTTTTATCAAACGCCTTAGAGAGGCTTTTTTTCTCCCTCCCATTGAGACCCCTTATATTCCATGAGAGCATCTTCATCTATACACATATATAACTCCCACAAAAAAAGACACAAAACGAAGACGGGGTTAATCCGCCTTTGCCTTCTCCCATTCTCTTCTCTCATCTTGAATTACTTTCTGAATTCTGTTTATCATTGCTTGATCAATGCATTCGTACTTCATTCCCAGCTTTTTCGCCAGACCTAAAATTGCGGATGGGTTGTTTGAAATAAGCTGAGGAGACCCTGTTGTCACAATCTCCAGGTTGTTTGAGGACATTATTTCCAGAGAACCTCGACCTTTCCCTTCATCAGGCCCATTCTTTAGGGCCCTCCTCTCATCTCTTCTCTTCTTTTTATCTTTTTTCTTTCTGTGATAATCCACTATGATACTAAGTGGAATCATCTCCCCTGCTTCCAGCGCCTCTTCCCCATGATTCCCCATAATATTCTCAATATTGTGATGCGAAGGAGTTTTTGGGACTCCCTCCAAAATTCTCCAATTGGTTATGAGCCTACTGCAATAATTGATGTGTCTGGCGCCTATTTTCTCCTTCTCCTGGACTCTGTGCACTGCTATTTTCGAGGACCTCTTCCACTTCCAGGCCCTTCCTTCCGTTATCTTCGAAATTCAAAATTTTCTGGCTAGGGCTGACATCATCACCATCCATCATGACGTCATCATCTTCCATGGCAGGCGAAACTTCTCCCTCTTCATCGCTAAAACCAGGAAAAAATGGACTACATTGCACACCTGCTCCACCATGCCCAACCCCATTAGGTTGACCCGTGGGGATGAAAAGGTTGAAATTTTCTTCAATGACCGATATCCGATGATGTTTGTGTTGTACCTGAAATAGCATCTTGGCATCTATTCTTTGAAGGGAGTCTGTTACTACGAGGACTCTGCATTTCTCGAATGAGGACATTGATACTGAATCTTTGTCGAGAGACACGACTCTCCCCCATATGCTCCCAATCTTCCTCATATTCTCTGGTGACCACCCATTAAGAGCTAGTCCATAAATGGAGAGCCAGGTTTGCCTCCATTTTGTGGTAGCAAATTCTCCCCATGTTTTGATATGGTTGTACCAGTTGTCAATCCATTTACCCTGAGACTCCTTGACTTGTTCCATCCATTCCACAGACTCGCACGTTAACAAGTGCATTTGGACCCCCATTGATCTCACTTGGATACCCCTAATTCCTTATGCTAACATCTCTGCTTGTATTACCTTCACCGGAGTAGTATCATTTGCAATGCCAACAATGCTCCTGCTTAGCCATTCAAGATTCTCTTCTTGCTGTTCCCCTTGTAAAAGGATAGAGTTTTCCCCATCGTATTCAATTAACTTCACCTCCTCCCTACTCCTCTCAACCTCTTCCCCTAATATCTCAATACTGACTTCACGCTCAACATCTTCCTCCTCTGGTATAGGCAGGCACGTCACTCTTTTCCTTCCCTTTTCTGTGACGACCTCTATGAAGGACCTGCCATTTTGATTATTCTGTTGTGCTCCTGGATTTGTCTCACTAGTTCTTATAGGAATATGGAGTGTATGTGATTCACCTTTGTTCTCCGGGGATTTATGTGTGAATTTGGGATTATTTTCTTCTTGATTAATCTGCTTGTTGGGAATGTTTTCAGCCTGACTCTTCTGCACCTCAAGTTGTTTGGGTTGTGATTGTTTCCGTTGAAACCTTGCAAATTGGACTCGGAGTTGAGCACCTTCATACCACCTCCCATTTTCCTGGCGAATTGCTCTCTCTGCCTCGCGTATTTCTTGAAATCTCACAAAAGCAAATCTCACTTTCATCGCTCCCCTAAGCTTCCAGGGAACAAAGGCATCAAGCACCCTCCCATGACCCCTAAATAACTCCCTCACAGCCTGGTTGTTGACATTCATGGGCAGATTGTCAACAAAAAGTGTTGTGCATCTGTCATTTTTCTCTTGTCTCGGCTGATTCACACCAGTGTGGCTCATGGCATAGCCATAAGGCCTTGACCTTCTCTGCTCCAGATTAGGGTATCTCATCCTTTCTCACATTGTAGTCGTTAGAGACCAGCCTGTTTCTCCTGTACCTAACAGTCCTCCATTGTCCCTGATCATCCTCACGATGATGGTAGCGACCTCTGTTTTGCAAAGTGACTCCTAGACTTCCTTCTTGGAATCGCCCTCTCTCTCTCTCTCCATCTCTCTCTGTTGTTTACTCCGTATTCTTTGGTGGTGTGAGACACTTTTTTTTTTTGGTGCAAAGGTGTGAGACACTTTAATGTTACAAGTGATCCCTACTTTTCATGTTGCCTGTTCATACCTCTATTTGCGTTCACAGCAATAATCAGAAACAAAAGATCTTCAATTTTGTAATCTATCTTTTAAAACTGAACATATTGAATCAATGTTCATGCTATCCTCTCCGCTATATTGGTTACATTCTTTGATGTCATTATGCCTTGAGCCATATCCAATCTGCGGAAAGGCAGAAAGCTATGAGTAGCTTGGTATTTACCTCCAGCTAAAGATTGCGCATAATTCACAAAAGTGTGCCCCCCTCCCCCTCCCCCTCCCCCTCCCCTGAAAATAGAGGCACATTAAGCAATCATGCATCTCAAAATCAAGCCTCAGTACAACGCAGACTTTCCCCACAAAGTTGATTGATACTTCTCAATCAACCTAAATGCCACAAAAAGAATGAGTAGAGAAGAAATATTGTATACAGATTTTCGAAAGCAACTGTTTCCTTACAGTTCCTAAACCTACATGGTTGTACAAATAAGCAACTAACAGGACCTAGAAAAGAAGAGGGACTGATCTACCATTACAGCAGTCTAATGAGATATGACCGGTAAACACATACAGCAGTTGACATAAAATTGTTTTATCCCAGCACAAACTTCACGGTCTTCTGTAACATTACAAAGATCAGTTTCCCCATACCGTGCTTATGACTTTCCTGGAGATTTTTTTTGAACAAAGAGCTTGGTAATATCTTCTGTGACTACGTTACTCCTGCAAAATTCAATAGAACTGCATTAGCAAGTGTTTGGTGCAGGGCGTTAATGGACATAATTGTATTTATGATTAAGGAAAGCTAGGCAAATGCAATCAGTCTAATTTCCCAAAAGCAACTTCACGTATAAAGGGCGCTTCATTTCCGTGAGAGGAGATAATTCTCCCTTTCCGATAACTTCCCACAACAGAGAAGTATGGGCATATTATCTCTGCCATCAGAAAGGAACTACCAAACCAGCATATGCAATTAACCATGAAGACCACACCAAACTTTTCAAACCAGCAGTCAATCGAGATAATCACAGAAATTAAACGTATTAAGTGGTTCTCTTCACTTGTGAGTTGTGACTCATGATCAGATGTCCAAATAATGAGATTGGAAGCTCAAACTCAGAGCCTTACTTTTGTGAACATGCTGATTTTAGTAAAACATACTTATTGTCTCAGGCTTACAGCCATAATATGAGCTATCAGCCTATCACAAACCACAGACAATAACTTAATGTTACATCAACTGTCCTGATAACATCCTTTCTACTAAAGAAGTCCTGTTAACAATTTCACAAAGTTTCACTCTGAGACAATTGAGAAAG
Source organism: Tetragonia tetragonoides (assembly GCA_038025085.1). NCBI lineage: Eukaryota > Viridiplantae > Streptophyta > Magnoliopsida > Caryophyllales > Aizoaceae > Tetragonia > Tetragonia tetragonoides. The sequence goes on from CM076139.1 coordinate 45,603,169, forward strand.
CGTGATGCTTCTTCATCCTTCAATGGTCTATAAGATGCACATCAGAACGCCAGCCATCTGTCAAAATTAGCAGTAAAAGTCTGCTGCTTGGCATTCAGATTATCTACTAATCAATAATCATGGGTGTTGCTGGTAGACTCATTGGCTTGACTCAGGCCACATCATCCCAGTCGATAACATGTTCTCAAACACCACACAGACTATTTACCTAGTCACTGCCATTTCGATTATGGATCTTATTTACTTGCCTTCAGAAGCTTAGGCATGATGTTGTAAACCACTACCGCCCCTCATCTTGAAGTCACAAATACCTACCATCTCATTCTATCAACAAAGAAAAACCTGGCTCCACGTCTCAAAAGAGTTCACCTTCAGTTCACCAGAAGCCACAGCATAATGCTGAAAACACTACCGCCCCTCATCTTGAAGTCATAAATACCTAACATCTCATCCTATCAAAGATAACCTGGCTCTACGTCACAAAAGAGTTCACCTTCAGTTCTCCTGATAAGCAGGCCTGACACATGAAGGACGAAGAAGGGGTGTGGCATAGGAAGATACACTCCTTGAAACATCCAGAGCTCAGAATAACACACCTTGAAACATCCAGAGCTCTGAATAACACACCAGGAAGGTATATATCCAATACTATTAGAAGTTTGACCCACTACAAACAGGTGACGCAGTTCAGCTAATACTACCTATTGCATCATGAAAATTAATGCCACGAGTGGAGTGAAGGCAAAACTTTCTTGAGATGTCAACTGGATTTTCCATAGTTGAAGAACAATGAAAATGAATATTCCTGTAAGTCACTATCTCCTGTATTCTATACCTTCCCTAAATACCAATAATGCCGTCCTGCTTAATAGTATCTTCTGTCAGTAAGAGAAGGTACAGAACAGAATACAGTCCACCTTTTTGTGATAATTTAGGCTACTTTTTGAAGTACGAAATAATACTCTACATGGTGGGGTAATTATTAAAAGAATTGACGACAGGTAACTTCCTAGAAGCTGTTGCCTAATCGATGTCTTGTATTTTATTATACTAAAGAAGAAAATCTGAGACATCTTTCTTTCATGCTAAAAAGTAAAAACCACGAGGATTATATTTGCATGCCTTAGTAAGAGGTCTAGCACGTCACATCTAACACTTAATCTCACTTATACTTTCCTATGTCCCTCATTCTCCAGTAACCACTATATATATGACACCCTGAAATGGGGTTTTACAATGTAGCCTATGTGCCTACAAAAATAACATTTGCAGAATTGATTCAATTGGCACTAGATTTAACTAGTCCAGATCTTAGTAGCATTTGTAGGAATCAGATATTTAGAATTTTTTAGCCTCTTAGGTCACAAGGTGACTTTTCTCATCCCTGTACATATTTTAGAAATAATAGGATCTTACATGTTGAAGGTTCATGATTTCTTTTTTCGTAAAAAACTGCCAAGTGGTAGCAGATAACTGGCATGTCATTCTAGGTGCAGGGTGCATCAACTCTGGTTATATCTTTGCAAAATACCAACCATCACATGCCAAGACCAACTACCCATCTCCACCGGAATGGCATATACTGATATATACCATCATATGGACTCTCGCACCAATAGCCATTCATCTTCAACCTCACTCATGGGGATGGAAATGAAATGGCTAACTTCAACCAGATACTTCTGGGGCAATATGCAAATGACAAGGTACACCCTACATTGGTTAATGTTCTGCAGGGATTTATAGCTGACATTGTGTGTATGAGGGTGTAAGCAAAATCAAACTCACAATGCTGGGTCCAATGAGTAGGATATGGAAATTAATTAACAAAGTCTTCGGGGAGAACTTGTGTGACAGAAATCATTAGGATATCAAAGTTGTAGATAATTTTTATATTTCCCACATTCCCTAGCCAAATACAAAAGCGACGAACAAACAAAAGGAGGAAGAAATCACTCCGATTTCGATTTGATCGTGAAACTATCACATATCCTTTTTACTTTCACCCGATCACCATTGAGATTTTGGCCCTTTTTAGAAACTTGGCAAGCATTTTGGGATATCCAAAAAGGAAATTTCAACAGGGAGAAGTAAAATGTTATTCTCATTAGTTTTCTATTGATTTTGTTTTCTTGACTTGATTCTTAGCATAGAATATTTAAAAAATCACCAAAAGATTTTTGGAAAACATTTGAGGTACTACAAAATCTATATTAAGTCTCTTTTAGATAGCATAGGTATCCAAGCTTTGCTTAACTAATTCCATGGGCCCTGAAGTTAATGACCTGGAAAACCTCCAGTGGCTCTGAAGGGACTCGAAACTAAGAACTCAAGAATCAGAGGTCTTACCAGTTGAGCTACCCCCTCAAGGTTAAAAACCTCTCTTAAGCCTTATTCCCTAGTATGATTTTAGTCTATTGTTTAATCTCGGTTACTTTCTGTTAGTCAATAACAGGAATGCAACGTCTGTACAATGTACATATTACATTGGTTATCTATTTTCTTGAACAATATTGTTCATAATGTGCCCAACATTATAACTTATAATGGGCTGCCCAAAAGTTGTCTCCAGTCGAGAATCTCGAGATAAGGTTTCCCTCAGCAGATACTGGAAGTCTCTTCACAATGATACAAGGACTACTATCATCCCCGAGGATGTCTAGGTGACATGAGAAACCACGTAAGTGACCTTCTGCAAACCTAAAAACTGCCATCAAAGGCTTGGGTTACCTACCATCATGTCCATCAGACAGAGAGATAACCCCCTTAAAGAACCTCTATGGTCATGACCCTCATAACATGCAGAGGAGACCACTCTTCATGTGGTTAATGCCTTTGTAGAGGACCGGTTACACTCAAGAGCTCACCTGACAGAGCTACTTGAGCAGAATTTAAGTAGCAAGCTCAGGCAAGGATGCGGAAGGGCAAGACAATTTCTTAGCTGATTAGAGAAGGAGAGAGAACCCTAGAGGTGGGAGAATGGATTTACTTTCCCTAACACTATTGTTAGAGAGTTGCACATTCGAGGTGCCTGTTTCCTAAAATGGAAATGTGTACTAGCAACACTAGTTAGTTATCCCCAGTGTTAATCTTTTGTATGCTAATTAGGTAGTGACTAGATGCTAGTGTCTCTGTATCTGGTTGGTACTTGTCAAGCCGCCGCCAGTTTGTAGCTAATTCTTCCTATGGTTAATAAAATCACTTTTTATTGACCAAAAAAAAAACATCAGTGCCTTTCAGAAAGTCTCTTAAGCTTAACCATAGAACCTTCCAAGTTGTGGAGAAGGTTAGACCAGTTCCATAAAAATTGCAAACCTGCTTCAGCCAAAGTTCAACGACTTCTTCAAGTCTCAGTCTTGAAGAAGCCAGGCCCTCAAGCAGCCACCATAACAAAATAAGAATAGCTGCAGATGGTTCCGGTGTATTCTCAGTCTATCTAGGAAGAAAGGGTTGTGCAGCAGAGCGAGGTACAAGTCACTCACGACTTATTCAGTGGCAGAACCTCAGTGCAGAAGAACCACTTGGGGAAGTCAGCTTCTTAAATTGTGGTTCCAATCCTTGAGACAAACTTTTTTAAGGAGACGGCAATGTCATCTACGTAGTAGACATATGCCTCTAAATACAAGACAAATACTAAAAGACTCCTTTTAGATAGAGAGGAAGTATATACTAATAAGTGTCAAAAGTACGGCTAAGAGAGGACAAGTCATCCTCTCTAAGGAAGCTAATTACAAGTTGGCCCACTTCTGCTGAACCTGGACCACGGTAATATTACAACTCCCAAATGGCCCTGTGGCTCTTGCCATAAAGCAGCTAGGTATTTTATTGTAACCCTATCCCAAAGCATCTCAGGAGAAATAGAAACCCAAGTAGAGACCAGCACATTCAACTCAAGCCATTTATAAACCACAACAACTTCTTCTCCTTACCCCTCCTAAGACCCACAAAGCATGTCTGCAGGAACTTCACAACACTAGATGGGAAAACCATAACTTTCTCAGGACCACTGGAGGTTTCCTAGACATTAACTTCGGGGTCCATCGGATTAGTCAAGCAAGGCTTGGATACCCCTGTTATCTAAAAAAAGTAAACTTGTATAAAGCAGTGTTTAGAAAAAGAAGGCGCCAAGGTGCAGAGTGTTTTAAGCCAGGGGCTCTTTTGCCTCGAGGCGAGGCGATCTCGATGAGGCGCACCAAGACGCACTGCGGTACAAATATGCTGTTTTCATGTCTTCAAGTGATGGTTTAGTGTTCCGTTAGACTGTATTGTGGTATATATTATTTCATAGGGTATTGTGGTACATTTTAATGACAAAACATCACTGATTCTATAGCGAATTTTCAATTATCAGGCAGTGCGTCTCACTTCACCGAGGCATGCCGCCTCCCCTACATCTGAAGCCTTGGCTCCATGGAACTCTATTACCTTGTTGGGCCTCATGCCTTTTGAAGCACTGGTACAAATGCATCTGTAGAAGATTGTTGTAAACTAGTGAACAGCCTTTTATCTAAAAATCGTAATAATAATTAGTGAACAGCCTACATATGGCACAAGTGTACCAGAACAAACTGGCTTGCTTGTTCCTGCTTGTTTTTTTCTCTTGCTGTCTCTTCTGGTTTCCCAAATTCCACCCCAAACTTCCCAATTTCTAGTTTTATTCCAGATTAAGAGACAACTTATCACTGCTTGTATAGACCATACTTACACTTGGTAGCTAGACATTTCTTAGCGTACCAGCTTGGTTTTAAAAAGCGCGCCTCAAGCGCGCTTAAGCGTGAGGCGACCCAAGGCGCAGACCTCATCGCCTCAGACAGCCCAAGCGCAGCGTTTTCCATGAAGCGAGCAAAAGCGCGCGCCTCAAGCCGCTTTAGGTCGAAGCGCAAGGCGGCCTGAGGCGGCCGCTTCATGGGTTGAGGCGTGAATTCTGCCTGAAACAGCCACGATGTACAAAAAAAAAAGGGAAAAGTGGAGGAAGAAGAAAAAGGAGAGGGTGGCAGTCGATTTTCTCGCCGGAAATGATCGAGTTTCTCGCCGGAGATGCTGGTAAACTCGCCGGCGATAGTCGATCTTGCATGTCCTTCCATCTTCTTTCTTCTTTTTTCTTTGACCTTCTCTCTCCTCTGGTCTCTTTTTTTGCTTCGACCTTCTCTCTCCTCTGGTCTCTTTTTTTGCTTCGACCTTCTCTCTCCTCTGGTCTCTTTTTTTGCTTCGACCTTTGCATGTCCTTCCATCTTCTTTCTTCTTTTTTCTTCGACCTTCTCTCTCCTCTGGTCTCTTTTTTTGCTTCGACCTTCTCTCTCCTCTGGTCTCGTTTTTTGTTATTCCAACCATGGGTTTCTGATCTCTTTTTGATGGGGACTGTGAGCTGCTTTAATTGTTGTTTCCCTTCTCTTTCCTTTATTTATTATTAAACTTTACTTTCCAGAAGTCTTTTTTACTCTTTTACTTGTCATTTACTTCTCTCCAAGTCTCTTTACAGCTGTCTTCTACTACTCCTCTCTTGTTTTGTCGCAGGCTGTAGAACTTTATTCAAACGTCATCTTCATTTTTTACTTTTATATTGGACATACCAAATACCCATATCGTATTACTGTTAAACACTTAAATCTGTGCTCCTACACCATCAAATGACTCACATATTTTAATTTTTATAATTTATGTCTATTTCTTATATTAAATTTGTAGAATAAATATAAAATAAATGATAAAAGTTATTTAAAATGTGTTTTGTGAAGAAAAAAATGTCTAAAAATTAATTAATAAATTATAAAATTTATTTAAATAAAAATGCGCCTCGCCTACGTGAGGCGTGCGCTTTCGCCTCACGCCTCTCGCCTCGGCGCTTCGACCCCCTTGCGCCTCGGTGCGCCTCGCGCTTTTTAAAACCAAGCATACCAGTTACAATTACAACCATAAAATTAATCTGCTATTCTAGTTCTGATAGTAAGGAATCAATGCTGCAAATATATTGCTAGCCTAATACTAATGTGGTCACTCATATATAGGAAAGTTAAATGATAATATTGACTTAAATATGATGAAACCAATGGACTAAGAAACTGACCTTCCTCTAAGCTGGGGTGGAACCAATAGACCACTACCAGTATCAGGAATATTTTTCGAGTGAGGCAGATTCCCCTTTGGAATTTTCCCTCGGATATGAGAGGAACTTGACCCCTTTGATTCTCTCTTCCGCGACGCATTCTCGGCCGTAGCAGCTGCAACTCGAGAAGAGTGATCACGGCCAACTGTCTGAGATAAGATAGGTGAACTCAGGAGAGCTGAAGCATCAGGAAGCTTCTCAAAAGGTGAAGGTAACACATGTGAGGCATCTTCTGATTGTTGATCCAATGACGACCTAGTTGACCTACAGAAAAGAAGTCGCGGAATATCAAACATAACTTCATTTATGCATTAGAATAGCTACATTTTATTATGTTTTAGAAGTATAACTGATGGTTACCCATGAAAGAAAACAGGAACAGCAACAATCTCTAAAAAACTATTAAAAACTCAGTTTCCCTCCCTCTCCCAGCCTAGGCTAGTCTAGAGAACCCATGATCCAAGGAATCAAGAGATGATGCAGTGGTTAGGAGTATTTTCAGCCAACCTTAAGGTTGAGGTTTCGATTCCTATCACCACCTTTGTGCCTCCTATAAACCAAAATTTTAAATAAACACCCATAAACCATGGGCAACATCTTGAAACCAATAGTAGTTGTTTGGTTGACAATAAGAAATGTAGGAAGTTGCACTTCCTGGGAAGTAGAAAAGTACAAATTTGTATGGTTGACAAAATTGTAGGAAGTGGAACTTCCCACGAAGTTCTACTTCCTCCAAAATAGAGGAAGTCACTTACCTAGTGCCCCCTAGGTAAGTGGGACTTTCTGCAGGAAGTTCTACTTCCCATTGCCAACCAAACAACTTTGCCCATTTCCCAGGAAGTTCTATTTCATGGGACATACCAGTTCCTAGGAAGTTGCACTTCCCCCATTCAACCAAATGACCACCAAATTTTGCACCTCTGACAACAGAAAAACAGCTCTCTAACTCTGAATCGTAATGTCTGGCATCTATTTCATAGTAGTATTAATATTTGCAATCATAAAGCACAGAACAAGCCATCATGATTCACGAGCGGGATTCGGAAAATAACACCAACCATCATCCAGCAGTAACAAGGAAATGCAATTCTCAAACCCCATAAGAAGAAAGAAAAAAGAATCACTTTTTTTGAGCTCGTTAACAGGCAAATGCATTCCTTGAACTGAAACAGCTGAAGGCCAATTCCCCATCTTTCTTTCCTTTTCTTACCTTTTGGCAAAATAACCAGTATTGGCTTCTGAGCACAACTATCAAACCCTATTTAACCCCCCCACCCCCCCAAAAAAAAAATATATATATATATATATTAAATTAAATTGAGCAACATTTGGCCCCAAATTCCAAAAGGGTAAATACTTCACATCAAAATTTTCCAATCACAATACCAGCCATCAAGCAGTAGCAAATTAAACTACGGATTCTAACTTCTAAGTGAAATACTCTATAACCAAACAAAAATTAAGAAAGTATTAATATTGAGCATGTAAAACAATTCCTATCAGCAAATAAAGATTATTTTGTTGAAATGAAAGGAAAGTGAAAAGGGAAAAGAGAATTACTGGGGTGGTGATGTTGATTGGTGCTGCTTGTTTTGGTCGTCGTTTTTCACCCAAGGTTGAGGTTGCGGTTGGGGATGGGGACCGTGGGGTTCACTAATGGAGGCGTCTTCTTCTTCGTCTGAAGATGCGTAATCCACCAGCGACATCTCCTTCTCCTGTTTTCTTCTCCTCTTTCCCGCTGAATATGAGAGAACTCAGATTACCACTCAACTCAAAGTTCAGGAAATTTGGTAGGAATCCTTTTAGTTACTCCCCAAAAAAAAAAAAAGAAAAAAATAAAATAAAAAAAAATAAGTTTGTTGAGAAACTTTATTATTTAAATAATCGATTTTGAAGTGAGCAATTCCCTCAAAAAACGTGGATTAGCGTCTCATGTTTAGTAAGACGGCCTTCAGTCTACCAAGGATCTGATAATCTATCTTGTAGGTCTCTCATGTTCTTTATGGATGTCTAGTGCGATATACTGCGAAAATATACACCTTTGTTATGAGGCCTCCCGGAAGCTCAAAACCGTGGATTATAACCTTTGTTTTCAGCTTCTCAGGGTACAGGTGTCATTTTTGCCCAAACTTTTCCAAGGGGTCTTTCATGATTCTAAACGACCCTTGGTGCCCGAGGCGGGTCATCTGGATCCCCAAACTTTGATATCACTCATGTTTTGGTGTTCCGACTCTTATACCAGGGTCCCGTAAAACGCCCTTCCAAGCCTATCAAGGACCCTATAAGCCTCCCATGATCCCTAGGGGTGTTCCTTGTAATGCAGTGCAAAAATATACACCTTCATTGCAGGGCTTAATGCAATCCCAAAAAACGTGGATTAGCCTTCGTGTTCGGCTTCCCAGAGCCCGAGTATCATTTTTGCCCAAACTTTTCTCAGGGTCTATGATGACCCTAGAGGACCCTAGTTGCCCCGGAATGGTCATCCGAATCCCCGAACTTTAATATCACCCATGCGTTTGGTGTTCCCATTCTTACACCAGTGTGTCATAAAACACCCTTCCAAGCCTATCAGGGACCGGACAAGCGACCTTAAGGGCTTCTCATGTCCCGTAGGGGTATTTCGAATGTGGAGTGAAAATATCCACCTTCGTTCCAGGGCCACCCGAAAACCCAAAAACGTGGATTAGCCTTCGTGTTCGGCTTCAAGGGGCCCGGGTGTCATTTTTGCCCAAACTTCTCCGGGGGTCTTAATTGACCCTAGAGGACCCTCGGTGCCCCGGGAGGGTCATCCGGATCCCCTAACATTGATATCACCCATGCTTTCGGTGTTCCAGCCCTTACTTTGGTGTCCCGTAAAATCACTCTTGCAAGCCTATCAGGGACCCGGTAACGGACCTCCAGGGGCTGCTTATGTTCCCAAAGGGTGTCTCGTGCGATATGGTGCAAAAATATCCACCTTCGTTCCGTGGCCTCCCTCAAGCCCAAAAAAGGTGGATTATAGCCTTCGTTTTCGGCTTTCGGTGGCTCGGGTGTCATTTTTGCCCAAACTTCTCTGTGGGGTCTAATAAGACCCTAAATGACCCTCGCTGCCCCTGGAGGGTCATTCGGATCTCCGAAATTCGAAATCACCCATGTCTTCGGCTTTTCGGCCCTTACATTTGTGTACCGTAAAATCGCCCTTACAATCAGGGACCCGAAAAACAGACCTCGGGGGCCTGTTATGTTCCCTAAGCGTGTCCCGTGCGTTATGGTGCGAAAATATCCACCTTCGTTTCGGGTTCTCCCGGAAGCCAAAAAAAATGGATTATAGCGTTCGTTTTCGGCTTCCGGGGGCTTGCGTGTCATTTTTGCCAAAACTTCTACGGGAGGTCTCTCATAACGCTAAAGGACCCTCAGTGGCCCAAGAAAGTCATTCGGATCCCCGAACTTCAAAATCACACATGCCTTCGGTGTTCCTCCCCTTACATTGGTGTCCCGGAAAAACGCCGTTACAAGCCTATCAGGGACCCGGTAACGGACCCTGGGGACCTCTTATGTTCCCTAAAGGTGTAACGTGCAATTTAGTGCAAAAATGTCCACCTTCGTTCCGGGCCTCCCGAAAGCCCAAAAAACGTGGATTATAGCTTTCGCTTTCGACTTCTGGGGGTCCGAGTGTCATTTTTGCCAAAACTTTTTCGGGGGGTCAAATATGACCATAGAGGACCCTCGGTGCCCCGAGAGCGTCATCTGAATCCCCGAACTTCGATATCACCAATGCATTCGTTGTTCCGGATCTTACATTGGTGTCCCGTAAAAAGTCCTTACAAGCCTAACAGGGACCCGGTAATGGACCATGGGGGCCTCTTATGTTCCCTTAGGGGTGTCCCGTGCGATGTGGCGCAAAAGTATCAACCTTCGTTCCGACACCTCCCGCTAGCCCAAAAAACGTGAATTATAGCCTTCGTTTTTGGCTTCTGTGGGCTCGGGTGTCATTTTGTGCCCAAACTTCTCCGTGGGGTCTAATATGACCCTAGAGGACCCTCGCTTCCCCGGGTGTATCATCCGAATCCCGAACTTCGATATCACCCATCCATTCGGTGTTCCGGCCCTTATATTAGTGTCATGTAAAATCGTCGTTACAAGCCTTTTAGGGACCCGAAAACGGACCCTGGGGTCTCTTTTGTTCCCTAAGGGTGTCCCGTGCGTTATGGTGCGAAATATCCACCTTCGTTCCGAGTCCCCCGAAAACCCAAAAAACGTGGATTATAGCGTTCGTTTTCGGTTTCCGGGGACCCGGGTGTCATTTTTGCCCAAACTTTTACGGCAGGTCTATCATGACGCTAAATGACCCTGAGTGCCCCGAGAGAGTCATCCGGATTCCCGAACTTTGAAATCACCCATGTATTCGGTATTTCGGCCCTTACATTGGTGTCCGTAAAAACGCCCTTAGAAGTCTATCATGGATCCGATAACGGACCAAGGGGGCCTCTTATATTCCCTAATGGGTGTCCCGTGCGATCTGGTGCAAAAATATCAACATTCAATCCGGGGCCTCCCGGAAGCCTAAAAAACATGGATTATAGCATTCGCTTTAGGCTTCTGGGGGCCCGGGTGTCATTTTTGCCCCAAACTTTTTTGGGTAGTCAAATACGACCCTACAGGACCCTAGGTGACCCGGGAAGGTCATCCACATCCCCGAACATCGATATCACCCATGCATTCATTTTTCCAGGCCTTACATTGGTGTCCCTTAAAATCGTCCTTACAAGCCTATCAGGGACCCGCTATTGGACCTCGAGGACCTCTTAAGTTCCCTAAGGTTGTCATGTGCGATATGGTGCAAAAATATCAACCTTCGTTTCGAAACCTCCCCAAGCCCAAAAACCGTGGATAGCCTTCATTTTCGGCTTCCTGGGGCCCGGGTGTCATTTTTGCCCAAATTTATCTGTGGGGTCTATATGACCCTATGTAGACACATTGATCGGTTCTCATCCCCTGGCACCGCAAAGCCCGATGATGATGGTAATGGATTAATATGGACGTAAGTAGAAAAGGACATTGCTCGAAAATATAGACCAAATTCCTTGAAACCTCTGTCTTTGGATATCCCTTGTTATAAGGATTCCAACGCCTTTGACCTTGCCTCAATCAGGTTTTCGGATCAAAAGATATCGCGTCTTGAAGATTTGGGTCAAAACCGCTCGATCCCGACCCCATGGGTCAGCCCAAGGGCATTTTCGTAATTTACTGAGCACAAAAAGTCAAAAAACCCTAGTCACGCGCGCGCCTCTAGGTCGAGCGGCTGACGTTGATGACCCGGCGGCACACGCGTGACAGCGGGGGCCTTTTGGCCAACCGCTAGGCCCAGCAGCAGCCGCTGGCCCCAGCTACCTTCCGTGTGGCCGCTGGGCCCGATTTTCTGACTGGGCCGAGTTTGGCGCCGGGGCTGCAGCCCTAGGCGCCTAATTTCGTCCCCTAACTTTATAAATACTACCTTTCAACCTCTTTTGAGAGATGTTTGTCAGTTTATAATTTTGAGAGCAATTTGAGAGCACAAAAACCCTAAATCATAAGGAATTCAGAATTTGAAGACTCAAGCAAGCCCTTGCACCCAACCTAGCACCCAAGATTGAAGAGCAATTCCAATTCTACTAGTCCCGTTCGAATCGAACGTCCAGGTTAACCATCTCGAGGGCCTAAATCTCTTTATAAATTCTTTTTTCATTATTTATAATCATGTTTTACTTAGCTTTTGACTATGGTTGAATAATTATGCATGTTTTGATCTTTGTAAATTATTATGCATGTTAGTTTAATTTAAAGTTTGCATCTTTTCTATTGATTTATGCATATTGCATCTTTTTATGTTTATTCATGCATATAGCAACCTTCTTAGGTTTATTTTAGCATAAAGTTGATATTTTTGCATTGTACTTCCATTAAAGTTACTAACGAATTTATTGATGTGCCTATGCAATGCTTGGCGCGTTTAGCAAAGTGTGGTAGGTTGGAGCGTTTTATTATTGCTCTTATCTTTTGGTTTGTGCTAAATAGATGATGCATGTAAATTGGATATAAATTGTGCAAAGTGATAACAGTAGTTAATTTGGTTGTCTTTAACCCACCTAGTTAAATTTAGGATCTTGGACGACCGGATTTATATGGAACCATATAGCTTAAATAAATATTTGACATGGATAGGCTTAGTAGAGGCCATTAATTCGGGCGATTTAGCTGAGATTCGTTTTGTTTATTTCGTACCTACACCCCCGAACTCAATATTTAGCCCCTTTGGGTATGAGTCAATTCCCAATAGGAATTGGGTGCACTTTTTGATGGTTTCCATTTGTTTCTTAAAAATTGGTGGTGACTTCATTGGTTGCGAATTATTTTCCCCATCACAATCGAATTATATTGCATATGACGTATTATTTAAGAACCATTAATTCCAACCAAAATATCTCGATTAGCGCCGAAAGGGCGAGGATTCTTACAGTGGCGACTTCACTGGGGATAATTGTAAGAGGATGTAATTCGAAAACTTATCTATGTCAATAATTTATTTTAGCTATTTGGTTCAATTACCGTATGTGTTTACATTCATTTCTTTGCATCCATATCATTCACTTGCATGCGTTATCATCGCAAGATGTCAAAAGACATCACCACACCATAATAGGATCTACCACTTGGAGCATTGTCTATGACTTGGTTAGCGACCCACTAGGTCTGAATTGCCTTGCACATATAGTCGTGTTTCACCCCATGACATTTACATGTTTCCATTCGAGATATATAAAACGATACTTTTAGTTTTACTATGCTTCCCATAGATGACGAAACACATCTGGTCATAGGTTACCTTATCCAACCATAAATTGTGTCAAGCTATTGTATTTAGTCTCATAGTCCATATCAAGGTGCTAATTGATTTACGTGTCATATTTTGATTGATTGCTTCCTTGCTATGTGATTAAGTTTCCATAGAATAAAACGAAACCAAACGTTTATATCCCAAACATACATACTAGATAATTAAATAATAACTATCTTTTCCAACTAACTTAAAACAAACAGTCCAAATGAAATAATAAATAATAAAACTATTAATTCTCATGCAAGAGAATTAATCTCATTACAACAATGAAAATTCCAATATTAAATAATTTCAATCTAAACAATAAAAGTAAATTGTTCTTAGAAGATTTACAATCTTCTTCAGTCGCCTTCCTCTAACTCAACCCCGAGCTACAAATCCTGTCAATCTACTTTCCTATATAGACGAATTCCATATAGGTTCATCATAGGCCCACCATTAAAGAGAAATGGACAACAAACACAAATAAAAAGAAAAACAACCAATCAGCTGCGCTGAGTAATTCATAACAACACAGTCTATTTAAATCTCCAACTTAAGTCATCATGCTTACTAATCATGCTTGAATAAATAAAGACGACATGCTTTAATATAAACAACCAAACAACCAAATAATTAATCTCATTATTCATTATTCATAAGCCAAGTTCATTAGAGAGAAGAGAATCGCATGAATGTCAGAACCAACCGCGGAAGGCTCAATAGGATCTTAGTCCCGTGCACAGTGGCAAAAGAGGGATAAACCATCCCGGAGTATAGATGACTCATGAAGTACTTCTAGATGTTCTTAAGTATGCATACCCTCTCTCAACCATTGGGTTTACAAGAAGAACAGTTTCACAACAAACTTTACTTGCCCAATTGCTCATTTGCATGGATACAAGTTTTAACCAAATACGTTGGGACCATAACCAATGAACCCACTCAACGTACCAATTGACATTCCCATTCGCTCCCTTTGGTGAATCCATTACCAAAGAAATCTTAACTCTCAATTTATCAACTCAAAGGTGATCACATAGTCAAGTAAATCACATAATCTTGGCAATTCTCAAGTAACACAAAATGGTTACAATTTCCGGTGGCAATTTTACATGAATGGCACTTAGGCCTCAATTCATAACCAACTAATCTCAATATCTTTGAAAAGGTTTCAATAGTCAAAGGTCATTTCAACTTATTGAAGTAACATGCTTACTAACATGAATCCACATGCTTACCAACATGATACAAAAATAGCAATACAAGCTATATTCCAATTGAACAATTATTAACATAATTTTCGTTCAATAAACATAGTAAATCATGCATCTCCTCACATGAATATCAACAAGGAGACATTGCTACACAAAGTGAATTTCCAACATGTAACATGCATTCACTATCATAATTCTATACGAATTATCACAAGAAAATAAATATCAATTATCCCTTTTATCAAAATATTCACAAGTCCAAATATGAATTATCATTCCTAATTCAATTCTAGACAATGAATCAAAAATTCCACTAGTCATGAAATTACAACAATGAATTACATAATTCATCTAGACATGAATTACCTTAAGCAATAAGGCAATCACGACAAACTAACATAAGCTCCTTACGTTCACGTGCGGTCCACGGGCCCTAACAAATCCACAATACACCAATAGTCAATACCTTGACTTCTAAACCTATTAATTAAACTTTAAAGATGGTTTAGTACCCTTAATTAAAATAATTTAGTTGGTGGAATTTTCAATTACTCATGCATGCTCAAAGTTTTCAAAAACCAATTTACATAAACTAAATTAGGGAACTTCACAAAACCCTAAATCAAGTCAACAAGTCAAAACCAAAACACCACCAACATCAACCACCACCGTTGACCACCGTCCAGCGACGGCGGTGGTCGTGACAGCCGCCCAGCGGCTGCGCACGGTCCAGCCGTGCGTTGTACACGGCCTGGCCGTATACCGCCAAACCGATTCCTTTTTTTTTTTTTTGTTAATCAACTTTAACAAATCCAAATCTAAATTAAATCTGAATAATTAATAAATTTTCAGATTTAATAAAATAACATGATTCCACCTTTAAATTCAACCTTTGGATTCAAATTCAATAAAACATTAAACCCAACCCTAATCATGATTCTATCATGCAAAAATAGTAGAATCTAGCAAACCCTAGGCAATACATAAAATTACGGTTTACTCATACAAACTAGGGTTCAAAAAAACAATGGATTTGAATCAAGAATACACTTTTGAATAATCAAAAGGCATTAAAAACACTTACTTGGAATCAAAAAGGATTAAACTTGGGCAAGAGGATGAATTGTGAAAGAGTGTGGAATTTCTCTTTCTTCTTCCTCATGTGTGTTGTGCGTGAGAGTGAGAGGTAGGGAGAGACGTTATTTTTTTTTAGTGTAATGAAGAGGCAGTTTTTTTTAAAAGTAGAGTATATTTAGGAACTAAATACACTCCTTCCTTCCCTCAACTTCAACTTTCCTAAAGTCTCTCCTAAAATCACTCCACCATCCAACAATCAGGAAACAAATTTTTAAAAAGAAATTCTGAATTTTCCTCACCATATTTTTGGCTAGGGCCGAAAATTATGGCTCACAAGAGCCTAATATTTTCGGGCCAGCCCACAAAACTCTTTTATTTAATCTGGCCCAATTACAAGTAATTAGGTCCAAAACCAAAACTCTAATATTAATTAAGCGCTTTAAACAATTTGAGCCCAGCTAATATTTTTAAATCCAAATTGCATTTTCTTTTTAAGTAATTATTATTCTAAAATGAATAATAATACGGGGTATTAAATCCTTACCCCCTTAAAAGAAGTTTCGTCCTCGAAACTTAGGATCACCACCAAAGTGAAGCTAGTTCCATAAGGCGAAGTTTTTCACCAAACTTTCAAAGTTCAACACAACGAAGCAACTCGAAAGCTTAAAAGTTTTTCGCTACTTTTCTAAATAACAAAATGAGCATGATGCAATGCAATGCAATGCAATGAGTTTTCCAGTCTCTAATTCTTTTCTTTTGTGGATTGTTACACCCTTCCCCTCTTAAAAAGGTTTCGACCTCGAAACTAAGGTTAAGCACCTTGCTCGAACAGTTGAGGATAACGCTTGCGCATATCAGCCTTAGTCTCCCAAGTTGCTTCTTCGACTTTGTGGTTAGCCCACAACACTTTCACAAAATTGGTCATAGACGCACGAATTTTCTTCGTTTTCTCGTCTAGGATCCTAACAGGTTTAGTTCGCTCCTCAAGGACTCGAACTGGTTGCTATTTATAAGTGAGTGTGTCATCTAACACTACCTTTTCGGGATTCAGCACATGATTTGGATCATGGTGATACCTCTTGAGTTGTGACACGTGGAACACATCGTGCACTTGCTCCAAATCCATAGGCATAGCGAGCCTATAAGCGACCTCTCGAATTCTTTCAAGAATCTCATAGGGTCCAATGTACTTTGGGCTAAGCTTTCCTTTGCGCCCAAATCTCACCAACTTGGAATTCCTCCATTCGTCGATGTTGATCTGCATAGGCTTTCTGACTATCTTGTGCAGCTTTCATCTTTTCTTTGACAAGTTTCACTTGATCCACAGTCTCTTGGATAAAATTCGGACCTAAAACAAAGGTCTCACTTATGTTGTTCCAACACGTAGGAGATCGACACTTCCTTCCATATAGCGCCTCACCAGGTGCTCTACCAATGCTCGCATGGTTAGCTATTGTTGTAGGAGAACTCAATTAAAGGCAAACTCTTCTCCCAAGATTCCTTCATTTCTAGAGCACACGCTCTCAACATGTCCTTCAATGTCTGAATAGTACCCTCCGTTTAACCATCTCAACTTATCCCAAAAGTTGGACAAGAATCTCGTATCCCTGTCTGACACAATGTCTTTAAGCACTCCATGTAACCATAAGACTTCTTTCACATAAGCTTCAGCGAGTTGGTCCATCGACCAAGTCTTCTTAATTGCAATGAATCTCGCCGTTTTCGTTAATCGGTCAACAATAACCCAAATAGTGTCCTTCCCGAACCTCGTTTTTGGTAATCCAGTCACGAAATCCATCGAGATTGAATCCCATTTCCATCTTGGAATTTCCAGTGATTGAACAAGACCTCTAGGACTTTTATGTTAGATCTTCACTTTTTGACAAGTAAGACACCTTGCCACATACTCAGCACACTCTCGTTTCATGTTTGTCCACCAAAACTGAAGTTTCAAGTCTTTGTACAGCTTATCACCACCTTGGTGAACAGAATACGCAGTTCTATGCGCCTCGTCTAGAATCGTTCGCTTCAGCTCGGCGTTGTTTGGTACACACCAACGCCCTTTCATCTTGATCGTACCATCATCAAGGATCTCATAATCAAGATGCTTCCCATCCTTGATCTTGACACATAACTCCTCTAGAAACGGGTCATGAACTTGCAACTGTCGGATCTCATCATAGATCGACGGTCGCACTACAAGTGCATTCAGCAACACCACAGTCTCACCTTGTTGAACAACTTCTAAGTCCAACTTCCTGAATTCCTCACACAAGTCATATGGTAGCACCATCATGTTATTCCCAGTGTGTAAAGTCTTCCTACTCAACCCGTCAGCCACTACATGGTCCTTTCCCTCGTGGTACTGAATATCCAGATCGTACTCAGATATCAACTCGAGCCATCTCCGTTGCCTCATATTCAACTCTTTTTGAGTGAAGATATACTTCAAACTCTTGTGATCTGTAAAGATCTTGCAACGAGCTCCATACAAGTAATGCCTCCAGATTTTCAAGGCAAAATTCGTGGCAGCTAACTCCATGTCATGAGTAGGGTAATTCTGCTCATGCACTTTCAACTGGCGAGAGGCATAAGCAACCACCTTGCCATGTTGCATAAGTACACACCCAAACCCATTCTTTGAAGCGTCACTATACATGTAACACCCCGAATTTTCTACTAAAATAAATAAATAAAAATAAATAAACTCGAGCCAAAAATCATGCAGAATTCCTTTTGTAACTGAATAAACCAGTCTAAAAAGACTTATATAAACATGCTTAACAAAAAAAGTAAAACAAAATCCAATCAACCCAGCGGAAGACTCTAATAATTCAGGGCGTTACCGCCACACTCACTCATACGAATGAGTGTAAGGCTCTTCAACTGAAACTATTAATAACAATCTCAAAAATAATTCTAGGTGGTCTATTTATTACAATTGAATCAACTCTAGGAAAGAACAACCACTAGTTCTTGCATACGTCTATCTGAAAGCGTTCCTCACACTATCTGTATATAGAATAAACTTCAATCTGCAAAAAGGTGAGATTATGCAACGTCAGCAATGCTGGTAACTCACATCTAGTACGTAAAGCTCATTCTAAGTTCAAATCAAGTCTAAACGTATAAACATGCTTCACAGTTTAATCTACTTTATCTGCATCTACTTATACCATAACATTGCACTAAAGATAACACTATCAATTATACTAAAACATAAATAACTATCAATCTTCACTTCAGATAACCCATTCAACTCAGGTTATCTTAATAGCTTTTATTTTTAGTCTTGCATTACTTAGCTGGGCATAAGGGAGATAGGTTCCTAGGGCCGCTGCTTCTGGGAGCGTTTAAACCCTTGACCA
This sequence comes from Tetragonia tetragonoides, assembly GCA_038025085.1. NCBI lineage: Eukaryota > Viridiplantae > Streptophyta > Magnoliopsida > Caryophyllales > Aizoaceae > Tetragonia > Tetragonia tetragonoides. The sequence goes on from CM076139.1 coordinate 45,621,769, forward strand.
CTTCTGGGGGTCAAGCCGCTTCTGGGGGCCAAATGTGTTATCATTAACATTTATCTATGTCCGCTTCTGGGGGTCCTTGGCCGCTTCTGGGGCCCTGGAACTGCTGACCACATCTGGGGGTCAATGACCGCTTCTGGGGCCAAATGTGTTACTTTAACTTTTATCTGTGACCGTTTCTGGGGTCCTTGGCCGCTTCTGGGGGCCCTGGAACTGCTGACCACATCTGGGGGTCAATGATCGCTTCTGGGAGTCACGCCGCTTCTGGGGGCACAGTTCAAACTCATAAGGGACGTCTCCCATAAACTCATTATAACACATTCGGAGTACCCATAGGCTCCACACTGCCCATAACCGTCTTTCACTTTACGTTCTTAGTAATTTAGATAACTTTAGCTCATAGACTCTTCTTGAGATCATCATAACTCGAGATGATCTTATTCACATCATTCATGTCACTTATGACATCAAAACATATCTCTCTTTCATTACTCACTTGTTATCTTAATAGCTCTTCATTTCTTTCCTTTCTTATGACGTTTCACAGTACGTCATATACTTGCTTGTATCATTCATCTCAAGCTCATAGCACTAGAGCACTTCATCATTTTCTTTTCTGTTAGACATTACTTCTTTACTCACTAGCATATCACAAGACTCTAGAGATAAGCTAGCTATCCTTTCATAACTCTAATAAACTTATAAAGTTGCTCTGCTTGGTTAGCAAGTCTATAATCTCACATAATTTACATACATGAAGTACAGAAAACGTTAATCCGCCCGCACATTTATTAACGGCAATGACCTACATCTTAACTATACACTTTAACATGATTTCTAACCCAAAAACTACCATCAAAATAGTAAGCTGAGTCATTGCTGGACACACTTGAATACCTTCTACACTAACTTCAATCCCAACACATAAAAGCATATCTTGGTCTATCTAGCGCTAAGTCAAGCTTATGCATTTCCAGTAGTCAGGCAAAACAAAACTTTACATAGTTTCACAATTAACCCAACCGTAGCATCTAGCATATACACTAGTTCATAAATCAACTCAATTGCAATAAAACATGCTTTTATAATTCACCCACACATCAGTACCAGCGAGAACTGTAACAAAGCCGAAACTGAATTTCATATAAAATACATCTTACTACTGCACATATCATAAGCTCCCCCAATTCACATCAAAGACAATTCAATTAACCCAAATACACATAATAAGGCTCAAATTGAATGTAAAATGAATCCTACGTAGTAGATGTAGTTACCTCAATTGAATTTCAGCAACTAGGACACACAAATCCTCCAATTGATCGACCCATACTCCATCCATAGCATAGGCATAAAAATTACAGCAAACATATATAAATAAAACCCAAATCAGAATTTACTAGTCAAATCAATATAACAATTGAACAATCTAGGGTTTCTAAAAAGCAAACCAATGATCTGGGCATGGAGGGTGGACTTGGGCGGTGACTTCTGGTGGTGTTCAAGCTGGTCGTGGTCACCGGACTCCATGGCCGAGCTATGTGATACAATCCAGAGGAGAGAGAAAATATACCAAAACAGGGGAGGAGGCTGCGTGGTAGCTGACTGAACAGTCAGCGGTGCTGCTGGTGGCTCGTGGTGGTGGTGGTGAGCGACGGTGGTGTGTGCGTAACAGTGGTGGACTGTTGATGATGAAAGAGTTGATGGCAATTGGAAGGAGCAAGGGACTAAGAAAAGAAAATGACAGAGGAAGGCTACATAAATGGGAGAATGTCGGTTTAAATGAGGGGCTTTTCTTAACTATAAAGGCTTCTCTTCTTAATTCTAATTGGACCTCAAATGACCACTTAGTAGTGGACTTCTAATAAAGACTATACAAATTGCTAACTTGGGTTTCTAATCATACCTATTGGTCTAATTTACTATCACTCTAGCTATTCGCTATTTATTACTCATAAACATGCTCATCTAGCTAATACTACCATCACATATATAATTACAAAAGAAATAATATCATTCCACCATAAAAAAAAAAAAAAAAAAATACTATGTAAGAATATTAATATTTAATAAAAACAATAACTCATTTTTTTTTTAATGCTTCAAAAATACTGGGTATTACAATACACCTCAAACCCTTCCGTTCCAGTCAGTAAAGTCAAAACTGGTGCCGTTGTCAACCTCTTCTTAAGCTCTTGGAAAGCTTCTTCACATTATTCAGTCCACTTGTATTTCATCTCCTTTTTCATCAAATTTGTGATAGGTCTAGCTATCTTGGAGAAGTCTTGCACAAATCTCCTATAATAGCCAGCCAATCCGAGGAAACTTCATACCTCAGTCGCACTTTTCGGAGCAGGCCAATCCATGACAGCCCGAATCTTAGAAGGATCAATAGAGACTCCTTCTTTAGAGATAATGTGCCCAAGAAAAGAAACACTCTCTAGCCAAAACTCACACTTTGAGAGTTTAGCGTACAACTTCTCATTTCGCAACACCTCCAAGACAGTCCTCAAATGTCCTTCTTGTCCTTCGAATACACCAAAATATCATCGATAAACACGACCACAAAACTATCCAGGTATGGTCTAAAGGTGTTATTCATCATCTCCGTAAACTTGGCAGGTGCATTAGTTAACCCAAATGACATAACAGTAAACTCATAATGCCCATACCTTGTCCTAAAGGCAGTTTTCGCAATGTCGACCTCATCAATTCTCAATTGATGATAACCAGATCGCAAATCCACCTTCGAAAACACTCCAGCCCCTTGGAGTTGATCAAACAGGTCTTCATTCCTAGGTAGAGGATACCTATTCTTGACAGTGACCTTGTTCAACTCTCGATAGTCAATGCAGATACGCAGACTACCATCCTTCTTACGCACAAATAGAACTGGTGCACCCTACGGCGACACACTAGGTCTAATGTACCCTTTCTCTAACAATTCCTCTAATTGCTCCTTTAGCTCTTTCATCTCTAGAGGTGTCATTCTATACGGTGCCCTCGAAATCGGACCTGTTCCAGGAACTAGGTCAATCTGAAACATAGTATCCCTCACTGGTGGCATACCAGGAATCTCCTTAGGAAACACATCCGGAAACTGATTGACCACATCAATCTTTGAGATTTCCTCGTCTATTCCCTGTACATTCTGAATGTGACACAAAAACCCCTCACATCCCTTCTCTAAATTTTTCTTTGCCACTAGCATTAAAATAATCCCAATTCTTCCCTTAGTGACAATTCCTTTATAAGATATTCTATTACCTCTAGGCCCTTTCAACGATATCTTTTGTTCACTACAATCGATTCTCGCTTTATACTTGCTAAGCCAATTGATAACCAAGATAACATCAAAATCTCCCAATTGAAACTCAATCAGGTCTGCAGGTAATTCAGACCCTGCAATGTTCACACGAACATTGGGATGCATAACTTTACACAATACCACCTCTCCAGAAGGAGTTGCAATACTAGTCTCTAAAGACTCCACAACTATCATCCCATGTTTCTTAACAAAGTTTTCAGATATGAATGAATGTGATGCTCCAGAATCAAATAATACATAGGCAGGCAAAGAAACTACAAGAAACGTACCAGTCACCACATGGTTTGCTGCATCAGCTGTACTTGATTCATCACAAACAAATGACCTCCATTTCTGTTCTGGTTGCCATTATTGTTCTGAACATTTCCAGCCTGTCCATTCAGCCCATTCTGTCGATTACCACCCTTGTTGTTCCCGTTTTGACCCTGAACTACAGGAGCTTGAACATTGTTGTTGCCCCCACCATTGTTCACGGTTTTGCCCCTCTGAGGACAATCAAAAGAACGATGCCCCAACTCTTGACAAGTGTAGCATCTCACCTTAACTCCAGCACAATCAACCCTTGGGTGATTCTTATTGCACTTCTTGCAAATGTAGGGTTTGCCCTTCCAACCCCCATTATTACGATGGCCATTTCCATTGCCATTCTTGCCATTCCTGTTCTTGGAATTCCCACCCTCATTGTGGTTATTCCCCTTGTTGTTGTTGTTCTTGTTGTTGTTGTTGTTATTGCTGTTGTTGCCATTTTGGTTGTTCCCTCCCCGAAACTTTTCCTTCTTCTCCCCACCACTACCTTGATGGTCATCAAACTTCCTCTTTTTCCCAGCCACCTCCTCTCTGTGCTTAAAAACCGCAGCTTGGTTCGCAGCACGATTGTAGACTTCTTGCACAGTTTGACACTTATAACCCCCAAAAGACTCACGAATGGTCCAGTACAACCCATTCTGAAATCTACTGGCCCTATGCTGTTCCATAGGGACTAATCCTCCCGCAAAATGAGCTAGGTCGTCAAACTTCTCAGCGTACTCCTGAACAGTCATCCTCCCTTGGATTAAGTTCAAGAACTCGTTATACTTCTGGTCTTGGAGATATTCTGGGTAGAACTCCTCTCTAAGGACCGTTTTGAACAGTCTAATAGTCGTGCCATTGGTCCTCCACCAACGATCTGCTTTCTTCCGGAATAGATAGACAGCACTGTCCACCTTAAGTGCCTCTGGACACCCAGTTATCGCGAAGATTTTCTCCAAATCCCGCGTCCAGTCGTTAAGAATTACGGGATCCTCGCGCCCCTCAAACACAGGCGGATTATGCCCTTTAATCTTCTTAGATACTGAGGCAAAATCATCGCCTCCAGCTACTCTATTCTCCTCCCTTTGCATCATCTACAGGATGAATGCATTGGATTGCGCCAGAGCTTGTTGCGACTGAGCCAGTTGCGCCAACAAAGCTTGCACTATTTCCTCTCCATTCCCAACATTATTGTTATTGTTATCACCCATTGAACTGGTAGACTCCTTGACTCTTTGTCTATTTCTTCTAGGTGGCATCTAGCAACCTAAAGGATCAACAAAAGCACAAGAAGAGGGTATTAGCTACCCATATCCCACTCATGTGCGATAATCACAACTAACATATACACTTGACTCATATATATGCATGTTTCAATAGCCAACTAGGGCTCTAGGCTCTTATTGCATTCAAGCATGGCCTTATCACACTCGTGCATACAAGCAAGCTCAAGGTTTCAATTAACTTTGTTCTTTCTCAAAAATAAACAAATCACAATCATAATGAAACATTCATGCCTCTTTCATAGGCGCTTTCACAATATTCATGCTCCAAATAACAATTAAATAACACATTTCTTGCAAAGATTCCATCTTATAAATCAAATAATCAAGTATTCGTTCTCAAAAATGAGTGCTTGTCAACCAAGCCTCAATAGCATGAATAAAGCAAAAATTTAACATTCTAAACAAAATGTCAAAACAAATGGCTCGCAGGCCCAAATAAAGTCTCAAATAGTTTACTCCAACAAAAACTAAATAAAACTAAGAATCACGCTCCCTTCGCGCGGTTCCTCAAAGGATAGCGACACACATGTGTCACTTGGACCTCGTCAATCTCCTCCTCTTCTTCCGTTGGTTCCTCCTCTTCTTCTGGATCCTCTTCCTTCTCAGTAGGGATCCTTGGCTCATTGGGCTTGCCATTCAAGCCTATGGGCCAATCTCTCACAGCGCTAGGTCTAGATGAACTTGCAGGAACCTCAGGAACATGAGGCGAAGGCTCCTCCTCGACCTCGACAGTAGGCTTCTCGGCCTCCTCAGCGAAGTACTCCTTCTCAAACGCCAGTGCTCAATCTAAGTCAGCTTCTGCCTCCTCTTGGGTCATTAGGTTGTCCACCTCAAGCAATGGACCATACCCTTCAGCATTCTCCACGTACACCTCGTAGGGATCTCTAAGCATATCCGGGTACGCCTCGTCCCATGCGTATGCCCTTATCATCAAGGACTCCAATGTCTCCAGATAGGGGTAGTCCCTATCGTTCTTCATCTCCCAATCCACTAGCCAGTCGTTGTGGAATCGGCGCCACTTGGCTGTCGTGTATCCAAAGCTTTTGATGAAGTAGAAGGCCTTCATCTTTTCCGAGCGTATGGAAGATTGAACATCAAGGCGCTCATTGTACTGCATGAATACTTCTCGCACGAGATCAAAGTATTCCTCCAAGCGGCCTCCCTCATAGCGGAGTTGTCTTGGATCCTCAGGGGTAACGAGTCGTTCACGCTTCACCATCTGCATGCGAGAAACAACATGTTAGTAGTTCACTCGAGTACTTCAAATAATACCAAAACAAGTAAAAGAAACAATTCAACTCATTTCGCCTTACAAAGCTTTTATTCACATAACTTAAGTCTATTTAACTTTTTTTTTCAACCTAAGAATATGTCTTAATGACATACTTTACAATTCAAAACGTACATTAGGGACAATAACATACGCTCTGATACCAACTTGTAACACCCCGAATTTCCATCTAATTTAAAACCATTTAAAATCACGAGTTGCAGCGGAAAAATCCTAGAAATTCGAAGCGCTACCGCCGTATTTAATGTTCAAATTAAATTTAAGGCTAGAAAGAAACCAAACGTTTATATCCCAAACATACATACTAGATAATTAAATAATAACTATCTTTTTCAACTAACTTAAAACAAATAATCCAAATGAAATAATAAATAATAAAACTATTAATTCTCATGCAAGAGAATTAATCTCATTACAATAATGAAAATCCCAATATTAAATAATTCCAATCTAAACAATAAAAGTAAATTGTTCTTAGAAGATTTACAATCTTCTTCAGTCGCCTTCCTCTAGCTCAACCCCGAGCTACAAATCCTGTCAATCTACTCCTCCATATAGATTCATCATAGGCCCACCATTGAAGAGAAATGGACAACAAACACAAGTAAAAAGAAAAACAACCAATCAGCTACGCTGAGTAATTCATAACCACACTGAAGGGTGCACTAAGGAACTCTAAAGGGGGGGGGGTGAATAGAGTGACTCCAATTTCTCGCGGTTACACAGACTTTTGAGACTTACGAACAATGGTGAGAACAACGTTGTGGACGTTGTTCCTATGCAGTAAACAGAACACAAAGCAAATGACTGAAAGTAAATAACACAAGGCTTTTTTCACTTGGAAAACCTCCTAGGCTCAATAGGAGTAAAAACCACGACCCAATTACTTGGGATTTTGTCACACTACTTCTCTTATTACTAGAGCCACAACAGGATACAGAACAGTACCCTAACACATCACACACTGTTACTAATGTGTTGTCAATCCTTCCAAGTCACACACTAACCTGAAGGAAAACTCTACGCTCGTTACTAAGCTAGAGTAATTACAGATCTCTTTGAGTATAATGACTGCCTTAATACTCGCTTATTTAATAAGCAAATAAGACTACAATGAAAACCTATTATGCAATGAGTACGCAAATGAAAGACTCAAACGGATCTGACAGGGAACAGGGTCCAAAGGTTGTTCTCAGTGTAATGCTGTACTGTATTTGTATGGACGACTTGGATGTTTTGAATATGATTTGAAAACTCTTTTGCACGTCAAAACTCTCTCAAGGCATGAAGTAAACTGAAGCTATTCTCCACCTTATATAGCGGAGGTGAAGGCTCAGTTTCCTTCTAGGTTAAAATTGTTTTCCAAAAGATAATATCTCCAAAAAGATATACTAGAGTTTGAGATAAAGCAAAACACTTTTGCTTTATAAAACCCTAATGAATATAGATGGTAATTCGTCCAACATATTTTACAGAAGATTTAGGCCAGCTAATATAGGTATATTATCAGAATATAAACTCTAAAAGATAATAAAGATATTCCATAAGATAATACTTTCCATAATAAATTAACCTTGGCCATAAAGTAAAAGATAATATCTTTTCCAAAATAAAACCTTTTTCCAATCTGTAAAATCGATTTTGCAATATCTAAATTTCCAAAACGATTTATACTTCATCAGAAGAATATTTGTGTGAAGATCTAGAAAGATAATACACAAATATTCACAGAAATAATAAATATGATATTATGCAAAACTCGTCCAGATACACAGCTAGAAGGAACAAGGTCCAAAGTGTTTGTTCCCCTTTGGTTCCTTCAAGCTCTAGTGCTGGTCATAGAGAACAGGGTTCACAAGACTGTTCCCCTGTACTCTTTGAACCTTATGCACTTCAACCTTTGTGTATGTTCATCCCTTGTCAAGACCACTTTGAATCCAACCTATAACACACTCAATGCATAGTACATGAAGACTAATAATATAAATACCAACTAAAGACATAGTCTTCATGTCTTGTAAGGATCCAAGCATCTTCATGAGCAATCATGCATCAAGCGCTTCAACTTCTTGAATCCTTAAGTAAATCTGTCATCATTGTTAGTTCACACAAATATAAGGACATTTTTTTTGTTATCATCAAAACCAGGAACCCAACACACACAGTCCATTTAAATCTCCAACTTAAGCCATCATGCTTACTAATCCTGCTTGAATAAATAAAGACGACATGCTTTAATATAAACAACCAAACAACCAAATAATAAATCTCATTATTCATTATTCATTAGCCAAGTTCATTAAAGAGAAGAGAATCGCATGAATGTCAAAACCAACCGCAAAAGGCTCAATAGGATCTTAGTCCCGTGCACAGTGGCAAAAGAGGGATCAACCGTCCAGGAGTATAGATGACTCCCGAAATACTTCTAGATGTTTCTAAGTATGAATACTCTCTCTCAACCCTTAGGTTACAATTTCCGGTGGCAAATTTACATGAATGGCACCTAGGCCTCAATTCATAACCAACTAATCTCAATGCCTTTAAAAAGGTTCCAATAGTCAAAGTTCATTTCAACTTATTGAAGTAACATGCTTACTAACATGAATCCACATGCTTACCAACATGATACAAAAATAGCAACACAAGCTATATTCCAATTGAACAATTATTAACATAATTTTCGTTCAATAAATTACATAGTAAATCATGCATCTCCTCACATGAATATCAACAAGTAGACATTGCTACACAAAGTGAATTTCCAACATATAACATGCATTCACTATCATAATTCTATACGAATTATCACAAGGAAATAAATATCAATTATCCCTTTTATCAAAATATTCAGAAGTCCAAATATGAATTACCATTCCCAATTCAATACTAAACAATGAATCACAAATTCCACTAGTCATGAAATTACAACAATGAATTACATAATTCATCTATACATGAATTACCTTTAGCAATAAGGCAATCACGACAAACTAACGTAAGCTCCTTACGTTCACGTGCGGTCCACGGGCCCTAACAAATCCACAATACACCAATAGCCAATACCTTGACTTCTAAACCTATTAATTAAACTTTAAAGATGGTTTAGTACCCTTAATTAAAATAATTAAGTTGGTGGAATTTTCAATTACTCATGCATGCTCAAAGTTTCCAAAAACCAATTTACATAAACTAAATTAGGAAACTTCACAAAATCCTAAATCAAGTCAACAAGTCAAAACCAAAACACCACCAACATCAACCACCACCGCTGACCACCGTCCAGCGGCGGCGGTGGCCGTAACAGCCGCCCAGCTGCTGCGCAAGGTCCAGCCGTGCGCTATACACGGCCTGGCCGTGTACCGCCAAACCGGATCCTTTTTTTTTTTTTTTTGTTAATCAACTTTAACAAATCCAAATCTAAATTAAACCTGAATAGTTAATAAAATTTCAGATTTAATAAAATAACAAGATTCCACCTTTAAATTCAACCTTTTGATTCAAATTCAATAAAACATTAAACCCAACCCTAATCATGATCCTATCATTCAAAAATAGTAGAATCTAGCAAACCCTAGGCAATACATAAAATTACGGTTTACTCATACAAACTAGGGTTCATAAAAACAATGAATTTGAATCAAGAATACACTTTTGAATAATCAAAAGGCATTAAAAACACTTACTTGGATTAAAAAAAGGATTAAACTTGGGCAAGAGGATGAATTGTGAAAGAGTGTGGAATTTCTCTTTCTTCTTCCTCATGTGTGTCGTGCGTGAGATTGAGAGGTAGGGAGAGACGTTATTTTTTTTTTTTTTTTTGTGTAATGAAGAGTCAGTTGTTTTAGAAGTAGAGTATATTTAGGAACTAAATACACTCCTTCATTCCCTCAACTTCTCCTTTCCTAAAGTCTCTCCTAAAATCAGTCCACCATTCAACAATTTAGGAAACAAATTTTAAAACAAAAATTCTGAATTTTCCTTACCATTTTTTCGGCTAGGGCCGAAATTTATGGCTCACAAGAGCCTAATATTTTCAGCCAAGACCGAAAATATTAGCCCTCAAAACTCTTTTATTTAATCTGGCCCAATTACAATTAATTAGGTCCAAAACCAAAACTCTAATATTAATTAAGCACTTTAAACAATATGAGCCCAATTAATATTTTTAAATCCAAATTGCATTTTCTTTTTAAGTAGTTATTATTCTAAAATGAATAATAATACGGGGTATTACATTGTTAGAGTCAAAAGATTATTGACTGAAATATACTATTTACATAAAATCGCGTTTCTGCTAAATATTGCCATGTTGAGGATTAATGCTAGATTCTTTTCCCATATTTGTTTTGAAAATAAAATCTTTCTTTTCGTGGAGTTTTTCATTTATTTCTTATTTTCTCAAACAGGCCTTTTTATCTCCTGAATTGGTAGGAATGAAGATCACGGTCCTAGAAAATGGGAGAGGGACGAGTCCAACAAGAGATTGATCCGCAAGCTGTCATTCGAGCCGTCACCGCAAGCACAGTTTGTGGGCCCCATTTGATTATCTTTGCACACCGCCATTGTCACCTTATACTTCACCGCCTACCTCACCCAAGTACATTATATCCAGAGAAGGTGAAAGAACCTCAGACCAAAAGATGGACGACCTTCTGGCCCAATTGGTCGCCATGAATGCTAGATTCGCTGATATGGAAGCCCGTGTCGCTAAGTTGGATCCCCCTGCTAGGGATGAAGATGAACCCAAACGAAATGGGGATAAGACTGAGCCCTCCACTAAAGAGGTCCAAGAACTCCAAGCTAAGCTGGATAGGCTAGAATACGTTCTAGGCAAAATTCGTGTCTTTA